>CM076603.1:10000000-12500000 GCA_038502835.1 Octonoba sinensis
TCTAAAAAAAAAAAAAAAAAAAAAAAAAAAAAAAAAAAAAAAAAAAAAAAAAAAAAAAAAAAAAAAAAAAAAAAAAAAAAAAAAAAAAAAAAAAAAAAAAAAAAAAAAAAAAAAAAAAAAAAAAAAAAAAAAAAAAAAAAAAAAAAAAAAAAAAAAAAAAAAAAAAAAAAAAAAAAAAAAAAAAAAAAAAAAAAAAAAAAAAAAAAAAAAAAAAAAAAAAAAAAAAAAAAAAAAAAAAAAAAAAAAAAAAAAAAAAAAAAAAAAAAAAAAAAAAAAAAAAAAAAAAAAAAAAAAAAAAAAAAAAAAAAAAAAAAAAAAAAAAAAAAAAAAAAAAAAAAAAAAAAAAAAAAAAAAAAAAAAAAAAAAAAAAAAAAAAAAAAAAAAAAAAAAAAAAAAAAAAAAAAAAAAAAAAAAAAAAACGCACCCTGGAAAAATATCTTCTAATTTAGAAAATAATTGAAATTTGTACCCGATGCAAAAGGATTAAAATCTCTAACGTAGAATCCAAATTTCGGCGAAGCACGCCCACGATTTTGACTGTTTCTATCTTTATACTTTTTTTTCTTTTTTAATTGTTAAAATGAAACAGCAAGTAAGCAGATTTAAGGTAGTGCATGCAAAAAATATTTTACAACTTTCAAGATAATTGAAATAATTCCAGGATGGAAAAAGATTGAAATTTCAAACACGGTAAGCAATTTCCGGTAAAAATCAGAGGGAAAACTAGTTTCCGTGTGGCCCAAAAATTAACTCCCATTTTTTTCTTCTTTATTTAATTTTTAGTGAACAAGAGAATTTGGGAAAAGGTCACGTATCAACATAAAAGTTCGGGAAAGGGTTTTAGCATTAGCAAATGGTAGCCACATTGGCGACTTCAATGAGCACAATGGTCGCCAAAACGTGAAAATTCGTCGCCTTTGGCAACTGGCGATCGCGAGTTTTGAGCTCTTCAAGAAGGGCGCAATTTCACTAACAAAAGGGCAAGATGGGCGCGTTTCCCGAGACCAAGGGCGGACAGGCCGCAGCGCCCTCTCGCCCAAACCTGGGGGAAGCATTGATTTTAATTAAAAATCAATGAAAACTAATTTCTAAAAATTAGCTTATTTAAACAATATCCTAAGAAACAGTTAAAGGTGAGAAACAAAAGGAGCATACCTTTTATCAGTTCTGTGCATGAAATGTTATTCTGTTATAAATTCCGCACTTGAAGGAGATTTCTTATTGAAAGCAGATGCAATGTCTTTCATCTGGGGTCCAGTCTGGTGTTTCACGGAACATACCCTATCTAAAAGAACCTAGGGGATCCAGTGATCCTCTGGGCACAGATAGTGTGCACAGGTGTGTACACAAAACGCAAATCCGGAGCTTTCTAACTGAAACAGCATGCCCATTTGTGAGGTTAATTGGCCCTAATGGCACCAATAATAACCCCTCTCATATATTGACTTAACAAAGGGTAAGGAGCCATTCATCATTTTAAGAAAGGAAAGGGAAAAGAAAACACGTGTTTTCTTGTATCACCAACACCTTTGACCCTTAGGTTGTGAAACAATAATAAGGAGCGCCTTCTTTCGGCTTGATTGAAAGCACATTTTGAGAAACAGAAGGAATAAGAAAGAAAGAGGGGTTGGATTCTGGAGATTTCTCATTTGGACTTCCTAAAATTACGTGGTTAAAAAAATAGCCGACTTTATTTCTTTTTATTTTCGAATTTTAACTTTAGCCCCTAGACAATTGCCTACTTTGCCTATTTAGTAATCCGTCCCTGTCGACCAGCCTCGCTAAGTCTTCCAACGTTGGCTGATTGCTTAAGCTGGTACATTTGATAAAAATGTCATTCATTCCATCTGTTTCTTTGATAACTGCTACTTTGTATATGAAGCTCAAATCTTTTCCTGCATCGGAAAAAAAATGTTCCATTTGACACTGAAACTTGTGTATGCAATTTTTATTCTTTAATCTTGATGTTTGCTTGTCATTTAAAAATTGATTATTTTGAAGTTTATTTAATCAAAGAGAGCATCCATTACTGCATTTAGTTAAAAATAATTAAAAGTATTTTAGTGGAAAGATTTTTAAATTGAAAGCATTTTTAGCATTGACATTAAGATAAAAGTTTCAATTTTTTAAAACTGAAGCTATTTTCATCCAATCTTCATATTTGATTAACTGTGATTGACAACACTGCTAAGTATTTATTCACGGAATTCAGTTGGAAAATTTTAATCATCTGCTTTGAGTAAAAATTAATGCAAAGTGTTTAATTAGTTGGGAGGCGGGCGGAGATATTTTAACCTGTTTGACCAAACCATACTTTATATCAGTGTTTGTTTATATATATCATGATATATATCCGATATTTATTTTTTAAGTATCGGAATTTTTGACATTTTCATTTGCATGAAGTATTCTGAAATCAGCATTATGCATCATATTTTTGCCTAAAAAGTAGAACTTTAGATTTTCAATTCTTATTGAAAATTTAACTATAATTAGTAAATAAAAGGCTAAAAGGAGCTCACAAAAATAATTTCTATACATCTGAAATGTCTCTAGTAATGACTTGTTTAGCAAAAAAAAATCTTCCTTTCCGAGCTTAGTGTTTGAAACAAGTTTATAGGTGTAGAACCATTGATTTGGTGGGACAATATTAAAATGGAACAGTCCCTAAAAGAAGATTTTAGTAACTTAGTTAATCAACTGTTTACTGCGTCACCAACTGCAGCACCGTTAGAGAGAATTTTCTCTAGCTTTGGGTATAGTTCAGTCTAGGAACTGAGAAAAAGGACAAACATTTTTGTTTAAATTTTTGAACAAAAATAAATAAATTTCATTTTGTGATTAAAGTTCAGGGATGGGAATTTTGCACCATAGTGCACCAAATCTGTTATCCTGCGCCAACCTGATACAAAAGTGGATTTATGTTGGACTCTGTGCCAATTTTGAATTCACGACAAAATGTTGGCAAGTCCTGATGTATTATACGAAGTTACGCCAGTTTCAAAGATGGGTCCCAGAAGAAATGGACCCGCAAGGATCCCAAAGCTCCGTTTTTTTACCTATTTTTTCCTTATTTAAAAAGGAAAATACTCCTTTTTTCACGTTTGAATTCTTTTTTTTCTCCTGATCGCACAACTTCTTTTTTGATTGTCCCGAATGTTGTTTTCTCAGCAATTTCAATTCGCATCGTATGATTCCTTTCCCTCGATGTCAACTGGATAATCAATCATAAACGTTTTTGATGAGCAGCTGTCATTTCGCCAAAAATGGCTTCCTGTGTTTGAGATTTCAATCCTTTTCCATCTCTTGAATGTTTCATTTTTTGAAAAAATGTTTGGAAGTTATTTTAACATGTTCGACTTTAGAGTAGCTTATTTTATTTTTTATTTTAATAATAAACAAATTAATTTAGTTTACCTTTTATTTATTAATATATTTTTTCTACTTTTATTAAATTTTAACTGAAAAAGCTCTTGTTTTCTTATTTTTACATTTGTTTTAAAAATATATATTTCAGTAGGTTGAAAGTTTTTATTTATTTTTTTTTTCTTCTCAGAAATACTTTTGTCCCCATACCTTCATGTTAAAAAAATGCGATATTTTTACATCCGCTGTTAGAATTGAAATTTTTTCACTATTGATGCTTATTAAGAATTGTTAAAAGGCAAAAAAAGAAATGGCTTTTATTTTCAGCGAAATCTTGATTTAAAAATTCTTAAACGACATTCTTTGCTTGTTAGGAATCGGAGTGTGAACTCTCAGTTTTCTAAAAGTTGAATGCTGAATTCAGGTTTATTTTTGTTTGTGCCAATTATTTAAATTTTTGTAATTTATACAATATCTCCAATCGGGGTTCAAAAAGTTAAAAATAATAAATAAAAATTTAAATAAATAAATAAGGAATAAAACTGATATTTTTTAAAAAATTCCATTTGAAAGATTAGAATCTGTGATTACGCACAAGTTGCTGTTTGATCATAATGATAATCATTTTTATTTAAAACATATTAATCACAATGCAGGAATAAGGGATTTAAAGTAAGAATAATTTTAAATTCATGTCAAGCAAAACCTTTTTATTATTAAGAATGTTAAATCTTAATCGTTCACATTGTATAGATTAGTGGATTTGCTAAGTATATCCCATTAAATTATTTTCCATATTAAGCAGCAAATGCAATCTTATTGATTTCGAAACTCTCAGTTTTTAAGAGTAAAAGCCTTTTTTTATCAAAATTACTGAAAGAAAGATATTGGAATTTAGCATTAAATTCCAATTTTTTCCTCTCCAAAATAAAAATTTTGTAATTTTCTTTTTCATGTGTGCTTCTTGTTTCTAAGAGCGCCATCAATAATTGCCTTATACATTAGCACAAATGTATGAATGCATATCGTCATAGCACTGCAGTAAACAGGAATTACTATGTATATGTATATATGTATAACATCATTAAAATTAATTTTATTTCTTCTTCTTTTCTTTTTGGCTGAACTAACGTTCATTTTAAAAGCATAAATTTCTTTGTTAAAAACTCTTATTAAGGATATTTTTTTGTATTATCTTTTTTGTTAACGGGTTAAGAAAAAAAGAGTAAAGGGCAAAGTATAAAACCATATGAAAAAAATCTTCAATAAAATTGTAGATGGACATTGTAGTTTGTATCAAATTTTATATTATATTACAAGCTATTTTATTCATTTTTTAAATAATAAGAATTTATGAATTATTTGACCATGCTCATTTTTTAGCGCATTCCATTCGCTAAAAATTGGGCTACTTTATGCAGCTAAAGTCATCTCTGAAGTAAAACCTTAATGTCCAAATGCTTGAGAAATTGCATTACTGACATTTTAATGATGAAACAGTGAGATAATATTTTAAATACACTTTTAAAAAGATCATGCCCATGGAAATCATGGGATGAACAATTTTTGCTATATATTTTTACTTTGCTCGAGGAAATCGCGTGATAAGCAGTCAGCGGGTCAATAAATACCTTTCTAGTTTAGGTAGTTGTCACATTTACAACCTCTATTTCGAACAAAACTTCATAGGTGACTTCAGTGTGTGTGTATAACAGATTTCATAATTTAAAACTAATTGTTTTTTTTTTTTTTAATTTTATGTTATTGTTTGTATTCTTCAGCTTTTGCTCAATAAATATTTTTTTTTAGTTTTTTTTTTTTTTTTTATAGTAATTTAGCTTTAAATACTGCCACTCAATAAATAATCCAGAATGATTGTGTTTAAAACAGCATTGTTTAGAATTTTAGAATACACATTCTTATGGATTTTTCATCCCTCTGTCCCATAATAGCTTAGGGATTTTTTTTTTCAATCTATTTTTCATCTTAGATATTTGATTTAAAACACACAAAAAGGTCCAGTTTTTAGTAAGGGAGCATCTGATTTTATTAAATAGGTAAGTTTAAAAATATTTCATTTATATAATAAAAAAAAAAAGATTAAAAAGCACTCAATAATCAAAATTAAATGCACAAAATTGTTTGCTTTTTACACCCAACTTTCAACAGATAAAGAATTGATATTAAACATGTTCATTTTTTTTCTGTAGAGTGTACTTTTATTCCTGCTAGCCTTAAATTTCATGTGAATGATACATTTATATTAAAATTGATTTATCTATATCAGGGTTTCTCAATCTGGGCCATATGGCCCTCTTAGGGGCCATAGGAAAAATCTAGCAATTCGCAAGACAAAATGGAAAAGTAGGAGCTTGAAAAAATTATACCTTGAAAAAAGGGCCATGGCTGTTTTCAAATTAGTAGTAAACTCTTTACACAAGATGAAATACTCACCTGGTTACCTATGGGACCATTCATAAATGATGTCGCACTTTTTTTTCAATATATTTGACCCCCTCCCCTTCTGTCACAAACATACCCCCTAGCCCCCTTTGTCACATTTCACGCTATATTACATTAGCATTAAATAAGTTTAATTTGCTTTAATTTGATTAATTAAATAAGGTTAATTTGATTTTAAATGTTTTTATAGAAGTAAAAATGTACAATGTCACAGTTCTTGTTACCCACTCCCCTTGTCACAAACTGTCACACTTTTGTGAACTTCCCCCTCCCCTCAAAGCGTGACATGATTTATGAATGACCCCTATGGTACATTAACGCTTCCCTTTCTAAGACTTCTGTAAGGAAAGACTTTTTCAGTATCTATACCTGTCCATTTGGAAAAGGTTAAGTTAAAATTCATAAGTGGTGAGACTTCAGCTATTAAAGGCTGCTAGGCCCACATATTCATTGGGCTTTGCAGCTAGCCCCTCTAGAAAAGGACATGCATTATTTAATTTTTTTTTTTTTTTTGGAATGTATCCAATTTATTTTGTGCGCCAATAAGTATCTGTTTCCTAGCTAATTCTTTCCATTTATTTTCAGCATTCATCTGGATTATGTGATATCGGGATTTATCTCACGTGGTGTCTTCAATCCAAGTCTGCTAAATGATAGCGACATCTAAAAACACAACATTGAGAGAAGCTTTTGAATGACTACCAACAAAGTAATTTTCTTCTATCTTATAATTGGAAAATTAAGTAAACAGACGTGTTTCTTTTTGATGATGCTCAATAAAAACAACAGTCAATATGCAGAATAAGACAAAACCGAAATACCACTATACATAAGATCACTATTTGAATTTTGTAATCTGTAAGCAGTTAAATTTGTAAAATGAAGTTTTTCCTTTCTCTTTGAGACAAAGCGCCGAAGTATTCATCTTAGCGATTATGTGCAGAGGAATTTTTTTTAAAATTGAATATTGATTCACTTACTCTTTTATCGGATAAAATAAATGAAAATAAGAGTGTTACCCAAGTATGTTTTAAAAATTGACAATTCTCAACATATTCCGCTTGGCTTAAAGAATGTAGTAGTGGCATGGCACTATCTAGTTTTTCTAAACTGAAAAGAAAACTTCTGAAAAAGAGAGAAACGAAGTGATTCCGATGTCTGTGTGTACTACTTATAAACCATGTCCTTAAAAAGTAGAGGGTGACTAACTTTTTCACAACGTTTTTATCACACTTATTATTGAGACAAAATATGGTAAGTAGAACTCGCACTGACTGACAAAATTGGAAGTTTTTCTGACGTTTGCTAGTGTTAAATTTACAAAAATGTACTTGTAAAGGATTCATATTGTTTTATGACCTTCAAATACCATTTTCTAAAGTTACTCGACAAAACGTTGTTTGTGAAAAATATGAAAATTCATTTTTGAAAAACACTACACATTCTTGTGGTTTCTGATAGAAAGGATTTTGGAAGTCTTCATGTCAGAGAGCAAAACTGATTTTAATCGGCATTCCACAGTTTGTCGGTATTAGGCAAATGCTCTTTTATACAGCAATGGCAGAGCATTTAAAAATCAATGATGTCAAAAAACAGTATGTCTGTGAACATTGTTCAAAAGCATTTTCTCAAAATTCATCTCGAACCAGACATATGAGAGTCCATACTGGCGAGAAGCCATATTCGTGTGACCATTGTTCGAAGGCATTTTCAGAAGCTTCACACCTAAAAGCACACATGAGAGTCCATACTGGTGAAAAGCCGTATTCATGTGGCTTATGTTCAAAGACATTTACAGAAGCTTCAAACCTAAAGAAACATGTGAGAATCCATACCGGCGAAAAGCCATACTCATGTGACTGTTGTTCAAGGGTATTTTCTCGACCTTCGCACCTAAAGACGCACATGAGAGCCCATACTGGTGAACAACCTTATTCGTGTGAATATTGTTTGAAGGCGTTTGCAGATGTTTCTACCTTAAAGACACATGTGAGAATCCATACTGGTGAAAATCCATATTCTTGTGACCGTTGCTCGAAGGCATTTTCTCGATCTTCAATTCTAAAGACACACATGAGAGTTCATGCCGGTGAAAAACTCTTTTCCTGTGAGCTTTGTTCAAAGGCCTTTTTTCAAAATTCAAGCTTAAAGAGACACATGATAGTCCATACTGGTGAAAAACTATTTTCATGCGAGCACTGTTCAAAGGCATTTTTTTATTCTTCAGACCTAAATAAACATGTAAGAACTCATACCAGTGCATAACCGTTTTCCATTGACTTGTTCAAATGCATTTTTTTGATCTTCAATTCTAAAGACACATATGAGAGTTCATACTGGAGGAAACTCTATTCATGTGAATATTGTTTGAAGGCATTAGCAGATGGTTCTACCGTAAAGACACATGTGAGAATCCATACTGGTGAAATTCACGCATGTTCGGGACTTATTCAAAGACATTTTCGGAATCGTCAAACTTACAGACGCATTTGAAAGTCATTCTGCCGAAAAGACGTTTTCATGGAAGTTATTCAAAGGCATTTTCTCGATCACGTGCTGATTTTTAAAAATGTATGCTTCAGTGGTATTTATTCACAACTTTTTCTCATGTTAGGCACCTGTCGGAAAACTGGATCCTTTTTCTTTTATTATATTTTGTTTTTTCTAGTATGTTCGTTGTGTGAGATGCAGAAGTGGTCTCCATCGTAGGTCTGACAGTTTTTGAATTGTTTCCAAGGCAGAACTTTGGTGTTTGAATTATGTTATGACACAATTAATTAGAGACGTTCCTTTGTGTTGTAAGTAATAATATATTTGTACTTTTTTGAGAATGTAAATAAACTTATTTTCATGGTACATTGCCAAACAAGTTCACTTTTTTGCTTGACCAGAAAGAGATATGAGGCAGAAAGTAGCAGTTAGTTTTTGTTGTAACAGCTGATGATGTGATTACTAACTAAGGACACAATTGTAGACTCACTTATATATTTTCTATATACATGTGCACCCAACAGAGCACACTATACTCCAGCGGTTATTGAACCACTGTTGCCATGCACCTGGAAAATATGGAAAACCTGAAATTTTCAGGGAAAACAAAAATGACCAAAAATGGTCAGGGAAACTCAAAAATCTGTGCAATTTCTAGAAAAGTCGGGGAATTCCTTTCATTTTTCGGTTATCATGGTTAATGGCTCAATTAATTACTAAAGACAAGTAAATCGGCACACTTTCTAAAAGAGAGTGTTATTCTTTTTTTCTTAGCAGGGGTCGATTCAGCATTTTAAATGGGGTCCTTTTGTGAATTTTTAAGAGTTTTGCGAAAAACCAAATAATTTCGTAGAAATTTAAGATTTAAACATATAGTGATAATTTTTTAAAATTATTATTTGCCGCTTATGTAGTAAATAGTTCTGTGAAAAGTATAAGTTATTTAGTAAATAATTTTGTGAAAGAATTTATTAGCTTGAAATTTTGTGAAGGGTCAGTTTTGGTTGATTGGAATTTTGTGAAGGGTTCGAAAACGGACCTGAATTTCCTCTGGCACAACCCCTGCTTTGCCAAAAAACTGACAGCATTATACTGCAAAAGGGTCAGTTTTGGTTGATTGGAATTTTGTGAAGGGTTCGAAAACAGACCTGAATTTCCTCTGGCGCAACCCCTGCTTTGCCAAAAAACTTACAGCATTATACTACAAATAAGTACATAAAAATTACAACTTTTATTGAATGTGATGAGGTTGATTAGATAAAAGAATGATTTTGACGTTGTAACTGCAGTCAGTAGATATTCAGAAGAAAATATCTTGTAATAATATTTTATAGATTGACCTCGATCAACCTGGAATATTTTCTGTAATCACCTGGAAAATCTTTAAAAGTCAGGGAATTTCTTTCCCTAACTTTAGTGGCAACCCTGTTGAATTTGTTGCTTGAATGTTTTGTCCGACAACATCACATAATCAATCTGAACTGTGCACAATCCGTCACAAAGCACAATAGTACGGTAGTGTCATCTATTAGAGAATAGAAAGATGCAATAGTTTACTCTACCTTTACATAAGCGAAGGTATATTCAAATTCAGTCCTGAGTTACATATCGTGGGGTGAGTACTACAACCAGGTAACTACAAATTTGGCGAAATCTGGGTAAGTGCACAGATAAATGCCATTAGGTGTGGTCCACACCATACTACAACTAGGTATCTGTTGTAGACATTTTACAGGATTTATTTAGAGTTTTCAAAACTATATAAGTTGATGATCAGAAAAAATGTTCGATCTACAACTAGATAAGTGAACTTATCTAGTTGTTCAACTTGGAAGAACTGCAAGATTGATCCAGATATAATCCAGAAATGGTAGTAAAATAACTTTTAGTTTAGTCTCCACAATCTTAGCAAAACTTTAATTTGCGTTTTTCTCGAAACTGCTGAATTGTAGTTACCTAGTTGTAGTACTGACCCTACGATATCACTGAAACCTAAAGCATTGGTTGTTCTTGTTTGACCTGTGCAGGGTAGGTCAGAAGTAATGACTCGGTTGTGAAGGAGTATTAAAAAAAAACTAATAGTTTGAGACTTGAAACTTTTTTTATTTTGATCTGCATATAATCCCTTTTTTTTTTTTTTCCAATTAACTTTTGAATACCATTTCAGCAAGATGGCGGCCTTCCGCACAAATACACTGATGCAGTCTTTTTTTTTCTGCGCAGAGAGTATAGACTGCGTCTCTGTGTGCATTTCAATATTCCGCGTAATGTGCTTTTTTCTGCGAGGTTATTTGGAGGACAGAGTTTCGAAACCTCACCCTCATACTTTAGCAGAGCTGAAGGACCAAATTATCAATGATATATTTTCCATACCTCTTGAAATGTGCCAGAAAAGTTTCCAAAAACTTCAGAAATGGACTGCATCAGTGCACTGGTGCTGAAGGCCACTATCTTGCTGAAGTGGTATTCAAACCTTAAGTTTCAAGTCTCCAAGTTGTATTAGTTTCTTTTGTAAACCTCATCAAAACCAGGTCATTACTTCTGCCCCACCCTGTATAAAGAGGTGTTATTTAATTATGTCTGGGAAACAATTTGATGTGATGAATTTGGGGGTGTTTAAAATTTCATATCTTATTTACTATGAAAGTTTTGTCATCATTAACCGTAGTTGGTACTAAATAAAAATTGTGTGGATACCAGGCTTGGAGTCGATTACGAAGAAACGTAATCGATTGCGATTACGATTACAAAGAGAAAAATTGAGAGATTATGATTACGATTACGATTGGTAATCCTTTGCCAAAGAGTAATTTCGACTACGGCAGCTATTACAGTCGTTAAAAAATGTAATCGATTACGATTATGATAACCGATTACGATTAGATAAGCGAAAAATTAGCCGATATTATGCATATAACTCTCATTTTTGCAACAGTCACAAATCAAAAATTTTAGATTTTCGATTACATTTTTGATTTAGTAAGAGATTAGATTTTTTTCCTTTAGATTACGATTAAAATTATGCAAGAAAAGGGATTACGCAATTTCGATTATGATTATAAGAATATGCCATTGTCAGATTACGATTTCGATTTTGCCAAAACCTAATCGATTACAGGAGATTACGATTACGTAATCGCGATTACTCCAAGCCTGGTAGATACCATTGTAAATTAGTCTTTATATTGGAATCAACAAAGCTCATAGCTTGCACAGAGGTAAATATTTCCCATTCAAAATTCATTTTAAACATGTCCCTTTGTTCACATCTCACTGGGAATTGTTTTGAAGAGTACAGCTTGAGAAACTCTGACATTTTAAGTAACGCAGCACTTCAAAAGGGCGAAATGAACAAACTCATTGCAACAAAGATTTCTAATTAAGTCGGTTACATTTAGCAGTGAATTGAGATACTTTTTTTAATATATCATGGAAGTAATTAGTTTATAGTTCATTTCAAGTAGTTATACTTTGAATCAGTTGTAAAACATCAACTATACAGGCTAATTCCACGTGTGACTTACACTACATCAGAAGACTTTTTACGCTTTACATGATAAATTTCGGACACACATTTACATGTTAAAAAAATGTGATGTATGGTAAATTAATTACACAGGTGTAAATTATTTTTAACAACTTAAATTTTCAATAGTCGTTTAATTTAAGTTTTTAAAATTTGTTTTGTTATGATGTGACTTACACTACATGAAAAGAAGTTGCAATTTGTCAGAATTTTCATTTTAATATTTCTTCCGAACGAGACATTCTTGAAAATTTTCTTTTGCAGATTCTGTGCTATAGTGCTCCAAGTTTAAGAGAATGTAATTAACAAGAACGAAGGTTCTTTCAAAAAATTTTAATTTAATTTATTCTGTGTGACTTACACTACAAATTGATTAACACATTACATTAAACTATCCCATTAAAAATTTATTAAAGTTGAAATTTGTAAATTTTAAGTTACTTCTTCGATCAAAATTTGGTTCTGGTAACTTCGTCTTCTTTGGAAGGGAAAAAAAAATGGTTTATTTTCCATTTCAGAAACTTAACCTTTGCAAAAAACTTTAATCTACCTATGATTTGCCCAGCAAAATGCTTAACTTTTTTTTTCCTTTCAAAGGGTACTAAAACTCAATTACCAACAACAAAGGCAATTTATTTCCTGTGGTGTCGTTGGTAATGTTATCATTAAAATCTTCAGGTTTCAAATTTTTAATTTTTCCAGTGATAAGGTTCATTTTGAAAAATAATTTGTGGTTTCGGGAAACGTTAGCTACCTTTAGCTCATAATCTTTCATTTTAATGATGCAATGCATTTTTCTCGCCCCAGAAATTTGATATATTTGTCTTCCTGCACATAGTTTGTCAATAAAGGCTTTTTCCTCAAGGATTTTACTTTCAGCGACCATAAGAATGGTAATATTTTTGCACAGATACTTTGCTGAAGGGAAAAAAATCTCAGCAGAACGAGGATCTATTTTCCTTGAAAGTGTGGATTCCCTTATTCTGCGTTTCACAATTCCACCAATACCATCAATGGGTCCCTTGCCATGACCTGGGCTGAAAAGTGCCACTCCACAAGCACTTCCAAACACATTGAAAATCTGTTTCAAATGTTGGCCTGCCCCATCTGATTGATATATGACTTTTGAAACGCTTCACCAAGAGTCATACATAGATATTTATTTTGTAATTTTAACTTTTCTAGACTTCTTTCTTTTATAATAGCATAATCCTTAGTTCCAGGTGTCTGGTAAGAGATGCTGTCCCTTTCAAAAAATTCTGTTCCTATTGATATTGTTTCTTCACAGAGCTCACAAATTCTTCGTTTGCTAGATGCTGGTTGAACAATATCTGGTATCAATTGATAAGAAAACTTTTTCACCAAAGCTTTAGATTTGTTAAAACTTCGTGGCATTTTTTTTTTTCACCTTCGCAAGGACCTTACCAAGTAAAGTAGTACTTTCAAATGCCTTAAGTGGATAATCCAAATTTGAATTCTGTGCATCCATGACAACTTTCTGTACTTTCTTTGCACAATCTCTTCTTGTTTCTACCCTCTTCTTTACTTCCAAAGCTTCTTTTTCTTCAGTAGTCATGAATTTTTTGTTTTTACTTCGTCTTTCTTTTTGCTTCGTAGCTCTTTTTTCTTTAAAAGCTTCATAATTTACATTTGCTTTTAACCTGTCTCTGTTATTTCTTTCTCTCAGATGCAGTTTTTCCCATATAAAGTAAAAGTGAGACAACATTTAAATGTTTTAATACAAATCACTTTAATTATGCATGTGAATGTGACCTACTCTACAGTATAAAAAAGTTTAATATTCAATAAATATATTTATCGTTTAAAAATTCAAAATTGTACTTTTGCAGTCATCCTCATCCAGAAAGAAAATTGAAAAAATTATAGAAATCTGACTTTTTTTAGAAACTTAACACAAACTTTTGTTTGTTTCTTGTGATTTACTCTACAACAATTTTTTAAATTTCTTTTTCATAAAGGAAATGATAAGTTCTAAATAATAGTATCAACAAATATTTTTATACGTGATTTAAACACCAAATTTTTAATATATACTCTAAAAATTATTGTAAGAACTTAACTTAAACTTGAAATTAGAACTTGAAAATCTTCCAAAAATCAAAACAACTTCATACGTGCAGAGCGGCCATTTTGAAACTCTACTGTTGCCACAAAATTAATTTCAAACTGTTGTGTATGTAAAATTTATTAAATTCAAACATCTCTTTAGCACATACAGAAAATATAACTCCCCCATAAAATATTTTTTTAATCACTCAAAGGATAATTTTTCATGGAATTAGCCTACAGTGAGAGTTTATAAATAAAATAGTGTGGAGTAAACTGAATTTCAAAAATAGAGAAGATATGAACAATTTGTGTAAGTATTGTATAAATCTATAGAATTTTCATTTTATACAACGTATGCTTATCACATGAACCATAAGGGAATAAATATTCTATTTAAAATATTAGGCTGACCACTTTCCATGGATATCCAGTATCTGAGAGATTTTCACGTATCCAGAATCTAATCCGGCTACCGTAAGAAATATCCAGTTATCTGGCATGTCAAACTGTATTTTTAAATTTAAATAACATCGTTTGAAAATATATGCGACTTCCAAACTTACTGTATATTTGGTAGTTGTGGGATATTTAAAAATATGTATAGAATTTACAGGTTTCAAATATCTGGAGCCGGATATCCGGTTTGATTACCTTTGATTTAGTATACAATGACACTGTCTAAATTCTATGTCAAATATGAATCTTAACATTTCCAGTGCGGACCGGAAAATACTTTTTTGCAATTTCTGCTGACAGATAGTTCGGAAGAGGTGCTATTGGTGGCACAAAATACATATAAAAATTGAAAGTTTGTTAAATATTATTTTTTTTTGAAATAGGGGGGGGGGGAGAAAAATTAAGGGGGTGGTCGTGATCGTTATAGCGAAATTTTAACACATAGGTTCAACTCAATAAGGCCTGGCAGACTATTAAAACGTACACATCTTTATAAACAACAAACAATATTTATTTTTCTTACATTATCTACAAGTTATATCAAACAAAAACCTACCACATGTTAGACAAGTTCACGATGTAGGCAAAGCTGCACATATTATAACATAGATAACACCTCATTAACAAAAATGTCATGGCACACCATAAAAATAAAAATTAAGACAAAAAAGTTTAGAATTATTTAATTGGACTTATTGCCCTGGCTATAAGTTGGGAAATCATACCTAATTTTCACGGGGTTCAGGCACCTGTAGGAATACGGGAGGGGATCGGGACGAAGTCCCCGCGAAGGCTGAAAAAAGTAAAAGGAGAGAGAGAGTTAGACATAGACGTGAATGGGGGGGGGGGGGGGACAGGCGGGAGGCACGTAGCCTCTTTACCTGACACTGTGTCAGGGTAAATGACATGAAATGGAAATGGGTAAAATTGGACCATGATAGGAATTAAGGTAAAAATAAAAGAAAAAGAAAAATATAAAAAAGACTGTCTTCAGGGCCATGGGGTTAGTAAACATAAAGCGATTAAATAAAAGTTATATTTTTTGTCTATCATTGTTAGTTTTTTTTTTAATATAATTATATGTAATATAAAAAAGCTTCAGTAACAAAGTTTACAAGGGAAAAACGAACTGAAAGCACGAAACTGAACTGAACTAAACTGAAGCAAGAAAGCTACCAATGAGGTAGCGGTAAGTTACTGAGAGCTGAATGAGTCCCCTTGTAATTTGAAACTGGTAGCGAGGCACAACGGGACTAAAAACTGGTAGTTGAAGAGGACTTTCCAGGAGCTGCGCAGCGAATTACGGTGGATCATAATAGTACTGGGGATTGGGGAGGGGGTTATTTTTAGTGCTAAGGGTATCAAAATTTATTAATCTACAACTGGAGGGGTATTTATGCTTGATGCTGTTGTCATTGATATTATACTTTGACTGAGCACTGATTAGGGGGTTGGGGTGGGACTCTAATGAAGAGTAGAATTTTCGATACTGTTTTATAACAAGGTGGGAGATGGAGGGGATTTTTAGGTCTCTATGGATGTCGCGGCCTTTAATGAACCAGCGAGCTGCTGTGATTTGCCACAAAATTCTATTTTGCGTAGTCTGAAGGGTTTGCAAAATCTTTTTCGAGCTGTAGCCCCAAATGTAGGGAGAGAGAGGTCTCTCAAGTGGTCAGGAGTTTTTATACCCTCTGACCGGCTTAAGAAAATGGATAGCTTTCTACGACGTCCGTAGTAAATCAGGCGTGAAGGTGACAGAGGTCAAGCTCACCCCCTTCTTGCTACTGGCGCAAAGAAGGGAAAACATGACTCAGGGAATAAGAAAGTTGCCAAAAAAAAAAAGGAAGTGTGTGCCATGAACAATCTTAGCCAAATAAAATATACTAAAAAATTTACACAATTAAAATTCATTGTACAATAATTAAATTCCAATACCTAACAAGTTTGTAGGACAATTTCTTCAAATGTGTTGAAATTTCAACCAAGTGCGTTTTCAAAAAACGTTAAAAAGAAACACTTATCATCGAAAATAGTTTTTTTTTTTTTAAATTATGTTAAAAAAAGTCCAGTTGCCCAAAAGTTCAATGTGTAAGTGGCAAATAAAAAGATTGTCCTACGAAGTTCAACTTATTTATTGCATTATAGTTATTGCAAAAGAACGCATTAGTATATAGTTTTAATAAATAAAAATAATTCAGAAAAAAAAGTTTAACATTTTTTTTGGTTTGACTGAACAAAAATAGATTTTAAAGCTATAATGTTGTATTTTATACTTAGCATTTGCTCCCAAAAGCTGGCAATAGTTAATCATGATGGAGAACATGATACTTTTCTTTTGTTACTATTAACAAAGTGGAACTCAGACTTTGTTTGGGTAGACTGATTTATTGAATATTAGGTAAGAGAGAAATGTGAAAAGCCCAGAATATATCTTGAATTTTATAATAGCGTAAGTTATTGGGGTTTTTTAAAATAAAAACGTATTGCAGTTAAATGCATTGCATTTTAATGTATCTTTTAAAAATAGTTATGTAAAAAAGTGCATAAAATAAAAATATTAACTTTTATAACTTTTAAAATATCTTCGTAAAACTGCTTTGAGCAAGGTAAATGTTCACTAGACAATAGTATTTCTTTAATTTGAATTAAATAATTAGAAAAATAATGCTAGTGCTTACATTAAAACGAGTCATTTCTATTCCACTTGTGGGTGAAATTCTCAGTTTTGTTGTATTCAAAACAATACAGAAAATTATTAATTTTATAAAGTTTTAGATTCTCAACAAACAAGAATTGAATCATACATCATAAATCAATGTGTGGAATTGGTGTTCGACGTTGTGAATACTTGTAAATGTGGCAAATACTTTTTATTACTACAACGATGTTCTAGAAATTTTAATATTCGTCCAAATCACTATCCGTTACATCCCTAATGGCTGGCGGGAATCGAACCCTGGGTATACCACCCTTGCGCTCTAGTCATTCGGCCATCTACACCACTTAAAGCGGCCATTTATTTATCAATAAATCTTCTTTTCCAACTTTTTTTTTTATATATATACACATGCAGATTTGATCTGATAAATCTTTATTCATATTTTAACAACGTACGACCAGTAAGGTTTCGCAACCAAGATGGACGTCCGATTCTTATTGAGCGCTTGTAAATTAGTTAGTTAAATGTCCTTTTAAGAGAAACAGATAATAAAGTGATTTTTTTTTTTTTTTCAGAATCAGCGGTTTGAGTACCATCTTTTAATGGTTGTTCAACTGTTGTAATTAAATATGATAAAATAACAATCAAATAAATGGTTATTTTACTATATTGTTAAGGAAATTTTTAACAGTGAAAATGAGAGTTATATATACATATGCCTAAAATGATATTTAATAAAATATCTCTTGAAATGACTTAGTAGAAATTTTAACCGAGGGGTAGCCGCCGATGGCTACCCATAGTTGAATTTTTTTTCTTTCCAATGGGGCTGCGGTATTGGGTCCTACAACCATTGCAGACCTAGTGCGTTCCCCAGTACTGGTACCATCTCTTTCTGCTGCACCACAATGAGTGTGGTACCTTCGCCGCATGAGAATTTTGACGTTCAGTTACCACTAGATGGCGGTACCTGAGCTCTCATTGATGCAATATGCACTAGAAATTTAATTTAGCCGTGAGCATCCAAGCCAAATGCCTACTCTAATGATCTTTTACATGCAGCATAATCATACGCCACGGGCGCAGACGATTTTCTGCATCTTGAAAATCCACCGACTCGGGCCAGGTTTGAACCCACGATCTTGGACGTACGAGGCCTGCTGCCTTACCACTACGCCACCCTATCGGCATAGTTGAAAATAAGAAGTTTTCTTTGGCCCTCCCTCATTCTTGAAATCTATGTCAGCATTTCGCTACTCGTGTGTGGCATTAATCAATTTAATTGGTATATTTTTTCATATTTTTATGCCTTAATATTAGTGTTTTTCTTTTTTTACGAAAGTTTTCCTGAAAATAAGAATTACATGTACATATCCCTGAAATGATACTTAATGAAATATCTCTTGAAATGACTTAGTGGAAATTTTAAACTTATTAACTCACTGTTACAGGATTGTGATAAACATAATTGTTTTATTTTCCTAAAAATATTTCACCTAGAATTTGTTTATTTCTAATTCCATAGATATTAAACTTGAGGATGATCTATTATTTTATTAATTACCGGGAAAGCTCTAGTGGCTAAATCCTCCGTTGTCTATTATTTTGACAAATGTGATTGAGATGCTTTTCCACTCATGGGTTATAAAACCTTAAAAATCATGAAGAAGTCAAAAGTTGATTCGCTTTATGATTTTTTTTATTCTCACAACTGTTTAGTTTTTTTATAAATCACATATTCTTCCCCTGACATTTTTAGCCGAAAAAGCTTAAAAATGCCTTTTTAAGCTCATTTGAGTGTTATAACATGGTTTGCTGTCATGAATTTTTGGCAACTGAGGTAATGGAATGAATAAAATAGATCCCCCCTCCCCTTAACGGTTATATTTAACCACTTACGGATGGTGACCAACTGGTTTGCCCTTTTTATGTTGTAATAACGATTTGCCGATTTTTTTAAGTGTGTGAATTAAAATTTAAAGCAGGGTGGAAACGACTGGGAAGTTTTATTTTCTAAAAAATATCGGAATAATCAAGGGATGTTTAAAGTTTCCCCAAGTATCAGGGAAAATTATCGTTTTCAATATAACCAGCGTCCGAAGTCTGGTTTGCTGAATTTCATTTCGTTGAGCGTAGTCAACTCGATTGCCGATTTTCCATTGGTTGAAAGCGACCTTTCCCCGATTAAGCAACAAAAAAAGTTACTTTTTTTGTCCATGAGTTAAGAAGACATCGCAATATTGCGTTAAAAGACGCGTGTCAGTGTTGATACTTCCGAGAATCTGCCTCTTTTGGTTCTGTAAATCCGCCATTTTTAATCGTGTTCCAAAATTCCGCCTAACACACTGCTCTCCAGCATGCCGAATTTAGGGGTTCGGTACTGTGCATGATACTGCAGTGGCGCAACAAGGGGGGCACAGAGCACACATGGCCCCCTCGCTCGCCCCCCCCCCCCCACACACAGAGTGATAATTTGGAATTTTTAAAAAATTATTTTCTTTACTCAATAAAAAAGCAATATGCATCTAAGAAAGTTATTAAAGCATAAAATAATGATGGCAGGGTGCTGTTCTTTATTCTTAAAAAAATTTTAGATTAAAATTCTCACCAGTTGCAACTTATATGGCTTAGAAAATGATGGTATTTTCTCTTTTCTTTCCCCCTCAAATAAAAAACAAAAATAGGAATTCCAAAGCTCAGATGGAAAAGTATAGTGCTCTCCCCCTTATAAATAATTTTTCTGGTTTCACCACTTTAATACTATCTGATAGTATGGGATCATTGTCATTTATATGATAGTATCATATAAATGACAATGATGCTGTGTAACTCACAATTAAAATTATAAAACCAGAAAAATTTTTGTAGCTCAATCAAGGAATATCAGGGATTTTTTTTTCTTGGATTCTGTTTCCACCATGTAAAGGTAAATGAAGCTTCATTTCATTCCAAAGGATATTAAAAGAATGACACTCTAAAAATGTGCTTCAATTTCTTTTTTTCGTCCTACAAATGTTTCAGACGTGTAATAATTTTTTAATTTTTGGCTTTTGCCAATTTCGTCCTCCCTGTAAAAACTTTTTCTTGGATTTGTGAAAGAGAATTGTTCTTGTCTTGCTTTTCAAAAACTTGCAAATAGGTATGCTGAATATTCCTTTATTGTCGATGTTAATTGTAGAAAATTCGTAAAAAGGTCTAATAAATAAATGTCTTACAATATAAAAGTAAAATGATTTACAATAGAGAAGATCTTTCAATTGGAATTTTGTGAAGGGTTTGCTTTGGTTGGTTGGCATTTTGTGAACAGTCTGTTTTGATTGGTTGTTATTTTGTTAAGGTCCATTTTGATGAATTGGAATGTTGTGAAGAATCCGAAAACGGACTCAAATTTCCTCTGGTGCGTTCCCAGTTTTCATCCGGTATTGAATAGGGATGTAACGAGTATTCGGCCATTTGGCCAAATAGTCTTTTCATGACCTCGCCGAATACTCGGTAAGATAAAATTCAGCATGGCAGAATATTGGTGGACTATGGCGCCGAATAGCTCTGTTACAGTAGCAATGTAAAAGAATAAAGAAATCAGATTTTAAACATTTAAAATAGCATTAGAGATATTGCAAAATAACACATTAGTACATTTTTTAATAAATAAAAAATAAGTTGGAAAATACTTTGTTTTGAACATTGTTTTTAGGTTTGAGTGAACGAAAACAGATTTTAAAGTTGTAGTATTGTATTTTATACTTAACAGTTGCTGCCAAAAGCTGGCGATAGTTAGTTATGATGGAAAATACACAACTTTTATTTTATTAAATGGTAAAAAATCTTGTAATTAACAAACTACAAGTTATTATTAACAAAGTGGAAGTCAGTTTCATTAGACTGATTTATTGTGAATATTGGGTTTGGGTTAGAGAGAAATGTAAAAGTCTAGAATATATCATGAATATTAAGATAGTATAAGTTATTGGGGTTTTTAAAAATAAAAATATCTTCCATTTAAATGCATTAAATTTTAATAGATCTTTTTAAATATGCATGTAAAAAAACCCGAAAATTAAAAATATTAACTTTTATAACTTCCAAAATACCTTCATAAAATTATTTTGAGCAAGATAAAAACTTATCAAGCAATAGTATTACTATAATTTGACTTATTGAAAATTGTGTTTTGAGCTGTGCGATTGAAAATTGAGTTTGTCAATAGACTGGATGTCTATTTTTATGGACTTTGCTAATTTGTTACTGTCAAAAATATCTGAATTTGTTACCTAAAAGGTTAAGTTCCCTCAAGTACTTAGATATTTCTTAATGTGTACTGATTCTTGTCATTTCTTTTCAGAAGTAATCTGGACTGTGTGACGCTGAATTTTAATGAGTATGATTCCAGACTTTCGTTAAGTGTTAACATCTACCTTTGTATGCAGTTTCATCGAAGGAATTTCATTGAAGTAATTTGAATAAATCCCAATACAAACAAGATTTTCTCAAAGTTTTAGTTTGTAGTGAAGGGCAGCTTCCGTAATCAGGTCCGTCAACAAGAAGAGAGGGTTAACGTGACTGTGCCAAACCCAAATTCTTTTTTTGTGATGTCCTTCAAAGAAACGCTTTGAGCAAACAGCGTATTATTTGATGCCCCGTGTCTTGATTTGTTTACTGAGAGATCTTTCATGAAAATAACTTCAGAACTTTTGTCCTAAATATTGAACTTTAATCTCAATGCCTGCAAAATAGAATTTATATGAACATACACTTGATATTCAGTAGAATGAATGCATTTCCTGACTTGCTACTGCTAATGAATTGAGAAGTGGCAAAATTGCTGTCTCGCACAAAACTTCTCGTTTGTTCTCTTTAAAGCAAATAACAAGATTGATTGCCACCAGTTTTACCTATGAATTTTTAATTCATGTGCATTATTTTCTTAATTTCGTTTCACTTAGATTGGATTGTCGATTGAAAAATTAAATTTACTGGATGTTGACTCGCTTTTGGATAAAGTAATTTAAGGAAATTAAAAAAAGACGTTCTCTCAATCAAATCTCTACATTCCGTTTATTTTAAGATATTCCTTGGCAACAGGGCACTGTCCTATGTTTTCCGAAACTGAAAGGTGAAGTGACTTAAAAAAGTGAAGAAAACTCATCTAAATCTCTATGTGTGCCAACAATCTAATGTGGCACCATTATTATACAATAACTTATAAGATCAGATGTCTTATAAAGTTTAACAATTTTGAACTTCCGTCATAGTAATATTATTAAAACAAAGTAGTAACCAACACGAATTGGAGAAGTTTCTACTCTTATTGTTGTCTGAACATGCTCGTTAACTGTTTTGTTGACATTTTGTATATTTTTGTTGACATTTGTTGTCAAATATGAGAAATCATATTTAAAAAGCAATATATACTTATGGTTTCTGACTAAAAGCATTTCACTCTTTAAGACTGAGAACATATTAGAGAATCCAGTGTTAAAATAGTCTTTTGAATTTCGTACTTTCATACTGTTAAGTGATGGCATATGACGTTAAAGGTCATCATAGAAAAAAACATGTATGTGAATATTGCTCAAAGCCACTTTCTTGTGCTTCAAAATTGAACGTACATTTAAGATGCCATACTGGTGAAAAGCCATACGCATGTGCTTGCTGTCCAATGACGTTCTCTCAAGCTTCAAACCTAAAGAAACATTTGATAGTCCATACAGGCGAAAAACCCTATTCCTGTGAGTATTGTTCAAAGACGTTCTCTCAAGCTTCAAACCTTAAGACACATTTGAGAATCCATACAGGCGAAAAGCCCTATTCCTGTGAGTATTGCTCAAAGCCGTTCTCTCGTGCTTCAGACCTAAAAACACATTTGAGATTCCATACAGGGGAAAAACTCTTTTCCTGTGAGCATTGTTCAAAGCCGTTCTTTTGTGAATCAAGCCTTAAGACACATTTGAGAGTCCATACAGGGGAAAAACCCTATTCCTGTGAGTATTGTTCAAAGGCGTTCTCTCGTGCTTCAGACCTAAAGACACATTTGAAAGTCCATACAGGGGAAAAACCCTTTTCCTGTGAGTATTGTTTAAAGCCGTTCTCTCGTGCTTCAGAACTAAAGACACATTCGAGAGTCCATACAGGCGAAAAACCCTATTCCTGTGAGTGTTGTTCAGAGACGTTCTCTCTAGCTTCAGACCTAAAGACACATTTGAGAGTCCATACAGGCGAAAAACCTTATGCATGTGACTGTTGTTCAAAGGCCTTTTCTCACTCTTCAACTCTAAGGAAACATATAAGAATCCATACTCGTGAAAAACTATTTTCATGAGAATATTGTTCAGCTCATTTTCAGAAAATTCTGCCCTAAAGAGATATTTGAGAGTCCATACTGGCGAAGGTCTCGTTCTTGCAAGTATTGTTTAAAAGCATATCAGAGAAATGAAGCCTGATGAATCATTTGAGAATCCATGCTGATGGAAAATGTGTATAGAATGTTTCAACTTGATTTTTCATGTCAAAAACCGTTCAGGACAAATGATTCTAGTGGGAACATATCCGATAGTTTATGCTCAAGAAAATTTTTCCAAGATATTTTCTTTTTGAAGACTCCTAAAATGCTTATATGCAAATTCATGAGTGAATCGGTGTTCGTTAAGTTTCTCAAGTCCAGAAAATAACAATAACATGTGAGAATCCTCCTCTCGAGAGTGACGGCACACCCTCTCAAAACCTGAGCAGCTCTTCCTCGCGAAGAGTGATCCATCAAAGAAATGATTTATGGTCCTTTGAAATGTACCCCTGCTCACTGATGCTGTTAGCTGCATGTCCCCCCTAGAGGATTGGCCTTTTTGTTGTGCCCTTTTACCGCTAGGAACTGACGGGCCTCATTGGAACCTCGATGGACAGTGGGCACAAAATTTATTTAAGTTAGCCTCTGTAGCTGTAAACTGCTGCTGTAACTTCATGGTGAGAGCGGTCTTCTCGAACGCGATTGGTAATTCGCATCAGCTGTCGTTTGAGCACTGGATAGCGGACTTGCAATTGAATTTCTTCAAATATATTTATATTGTTTACTTATAGTCGGTTTTAATCAGAGCTCTTTTCCTGTAAGTGAAACAAAAGTTTTATATACATACAAACTCTGTATAAAATAATCATATAATTTCTACTACCACTCAAGATGCAATTATTGTGCTTGTATTTCTTTTAATGTGTGAATAAACCTATTTTTATTTCAAGTTATACAAAGAATTCGTTTTCTGGGTTGGCAAAAGATAGGGTTAAGTTATTTATTTTGAAGTAGTTAAAGTTTTCAACTTTTATATAAGCAATTGTATTATCTGTTGAGTTCTAAACATTTTCCTTAAAAGTATCCTTTGCCGATATCTTGCAAGCATGGTAAATATGCATTATGCATGTAAATGAAGCGTAATCAGGGTGTGAATCACCACGAACTGAAGTTACCTACCATATGGCTCTGGCAAGAAGGTTAAATCTCTTTAGTGGTTCTATGAGAAGAATGCGATTACTTATCCTTATAAAGTGTGAGACTTCTGTTGAAGAAATCTGATCAAAGTTTCAAATATTGGACTGAAGATGAAAGTACAACACCGAACCCCAAATTTGTCATGCTATTGCGGATTTCGGAACTGTCGATTTTCGGAATCCGACCAAAAATGTCGGATTTATGTTAACATCAACGCTGATTGCGCATTTTTTCTTCAAATTTCTGTTTTCTTAACTGGTAGATAAATAAGTAACTTTTGTTATTTTGAAAAGGTAATATAAGTTAATCCATGTGTCAGTTTTTTTTTTTACCAAACAAAAAAGTAACTTATTCATGGATTTTAATAAAATGCTCCAAATTACAACACGCTATTCAGCAAAAATAAACCATGTCCACATGGTTAGTTCACATTTAACTATCACCTGCAAATGCGTGAAAAAGAAAATAGATCTACGTCTAAAAAAATATTAGCAGAGAAGTCGAACCAAAACGCCAACCATTTTTACAAATTGCAAGATTTCTAGGCGCCGTTTATGACCACAGAGAAACATAGAGGAAATACCTTTAACTTTCTTTCTCTCGCACTTTTTTGTTTAAGGGAAAGGAAACTTGAAAAATGGAATCTTAATGGAAAAATAAATTTTTATAGGGAAAAAAGATACTTAACTGCACCCAAGAAACCGATTCTCACTTTTTAACATGGTGTATTATAGTTTTATCTTGGTTACCTGAGTTTAGTTCTTGTAAATCAAAAATAGTTCTACAAGAATGCTTTTATTTGAATCAAATTTTACAGGCTGTCAAGATTTATTGATTTAACAGCTTCTTAAATTGTGTTTTTCTAAATTTAAAAAATAAAATATCGGAATTTCGAAAAAGTGCAGAATTTTCGGTTCTTCCGAATTTGGGGTTCGGTACTATAATAAGTTTTTATTTCATGTTTAAAATTCTAAAAATTTTTTTGAAACTGGCTCTTTTTAGGCAGAGCCGGGACCCATGCCCAATGTGGCACTTCTGGGGAGCGAAAAATTCAGCTGTGAGCCACTTTTGATCATTTGTCCTATAACTCTAAAATCGTTTAGAAAATCAATAAATTGTTGAAATATAACAAGAAATATGCAGATTTGAATTTTGCAAATAATACAAAATTACAATTAATACCAGACAAGAGGTTAGTGAACGAAAAATAGAAGTGTTGTTTTAAAACAACACTGCGACAGTGTAGGATTAAGTTTATTAAAATTCAAATCAACCTACTACAGTAAAAACTCCAAAGTTGACCGCCTCTCTATGTTGACCCATATTTTATAGTTTGAATGGTCACAATGCATTTTAAAAGGAGATTTAACTCTCAATGTTGACCACCTCCATAAGTTGTATGTTGATCACTTTTTTGTAGGTAATTTGAAATAAATATCTATAATTTACTCTCTGTAACTTGATCACTGATGTTTTCTTGAATTTGCTTTCCCCCACTCGTTTGTTCTCTTATATGGTTTCAAGGAATTTTTTTATTAGTCGCTCGGTTTCTGAGTAACACTCACTCCTCTTATGGTGCTAGATTCATTGTTCTCTTCCAGTATCATACATAGGGAGAGTAAACGTCCTCGAATTTCGGGGACAGTCCCCAAATTTGTATATTTTTGATGGCTTGTCCCCAAAAACACTTTAACAACTCTGGGATGCGTAATGTCTCCAAATTAAAAAACTTCTGTTTTTGCTCTCCAAATTGCTTCCCAATTTGCATTTTGTGAAATTTTAGATAATATTATAGCTATTTTTAAATAGTTGCCTTAGTATTACAATTTCTTACAGACAATGCTCTAAGAAAATATGCGTACAATTGGAAGAAAATATGTTTGGATACCCTTTGAAATACATTAATAAGAGTAAGTTTTCATAATTGAAGGGAATATCTATTGGTTTGTTATGACCATGGAGATTAAAGGGGAGGAGCGAAATCTTCGTTGCCTTGAGTTGGCATGATTCCGTCCACCTTTCCTAGAGGGCGCTTGTTCCAAATGCTTCCATGTGTGGAGCCAGTGAGCTTTAACCTCCATGGTGGAGCCAAAGCAATGTTAATGACACTGAAAACGGTCATT
Source organism: Octonoba sinensis (assembly GCA_038502835.1). Classification (NCBI taxonomy): domain Eukaryota; kingdom Metazoa; phylum Arthropoda; class Arachnida; order Araneae; family Uloboridae; genus Octonoba; species Octonoba sinensis. The sequence continues at coordinate 10,026,631 of CM076603.1, forward strand.
TTTTTAGGAGCTGCTGTTTAAAGCAAATATATTTTTCAGACTTGAAATTGGTGTTAAACATCGGCAAACATTATGAACTAAATATGGTTTTTATCCCAATAAATGGATGCATTACTTTTATAGAAAATGCTCAATTTATTTGCTCTTTACAAACTCGCCGAATGACAGATGACAGGTGACAGTTGACAGAAGTTGCCACGCAATTTGCGTTCTGCAAAGTTTCGTGTATTGGGATTAGGATATTTTCTATTTCGCTCTATAATTAATAGATTAAGCTTGCAGTTTTCATTGAAAATTAAGATACTTGTTTTCTAATTATTGGTTAATTATTTTTTGGAAACCATCATTAAAATGTAATAATTTTTCGCTTTAAATTACTTTTAACAGGTATAAACAGATGCTTATAATCAACAATCAATTTAAAATTTAAAAAAAATTAACTTTTTTACAATTTTTTAATTTTTTATAAGTTTTTCAATTATAACTTTTTTCAATTTTTTTTTCCTTTTTAATACCTCCCAAACATTCTAGAATAAACGTTAGCGTGGAAGTAACTATCTGAAACTTAGTTGAATTTAAATATTTTTTTTTTTTTGGTAAAATCTCAGAAAAAAGGACAAAAAATTCAAATTCAAGAATTAAATAAAAGAAAACTACAAACTTCAGATTCAAAACAGTGCTAATTTTTGTCAAATATACTCCGTGGAATATACATACAAAGTTTCAACGCTCTATCTTTAGCTGAACAAAAACCTTAGGAATTTTACTACATGTAATTGGTCAAAAATACAAAGCAGAGAAAAATGCATTTAAAGTTTTTAAATGCAGAATGAAAGCATCTAAAGTCCTTTACAAAAACTGGAATCTTTTAAAATATTGCTCACATAAGTTTGAAATTTTGCATGAAGCTTTAAAATCGTTTTAGGGATCATTAATAAATGATGTCATGCTTTGAGGGTCGAGGGGGTTCTTGAAATTGTGACAAAGTGTGACAAGGGGAGGGGTAACAAGAAGTGTGACATCATTCTTTATGCAACATAGTGTGACATGTGACAAAGGGGGGGTAGGGGGTCCGTTGAAGTGTGACAAATTGTGGCAAAGGGGGAGGGCGGTCAAATATATCGGAGAAAAGCGTGACATCATTTATGAACGGTCTCCTCTATTGAAATACGGAATAAAAAATGTTCGGTATTTTGAGCAATTTTGAGGTACTGTGCCCCCCTTAATTTTTAGTTTCCATTCATAAGCCCATAGTAATAGTTTACAAAAAGTAATATGATATGCTGATGTTTGCTGCCTAGAAAATTAAAAGTTAAAATTTATCAAATTTTTAACTGCATTTCAAACAAACAAGATTTTTCACCCAATAGTCGTCGTGTGACGGACATTAAAGAAACATTGGTCGGATACCGGTTATCATTTGACTTCTGGAGTAAACCTTTCACCCCCCCCCCCCCCCTGTCGGTTTGATCTCACATGGTTTAATTTCTTATTGATTCATAAAAATAAAATAAATTAAATCCCAAAACTCTATTTAAATGTTCTTTTCAGATAGATGTTTCATAGAAACCTTCCTCTACTCCTGCTGAAAGACATGCAATCAGACTTCCCCGTTGAGATTTGGAAGGTGTTTTCATCAGCTTGTCTTGATTATTTGTCTGCAAATTTTTGAGCTCTAACATTAAAATAAAGTTATATGTAGTTAAAATGCAAATAGAATCATTACTGAAGTGATTTGAACACCCAGGAAAGCCGCTAAGGATTTTATTGGTCATAATTCATTAAATAAGCAATGTAAATTAAGGAAATGTTCTTATTATGACTTTTTTGTTTGAATTTTTTAAAAGATTGTTTGAATTCTGAAAAATCAATCGCGCTATTGTGTGAGTAAGTGCTTAAGAAGATTTTCTTCTAAATTTTGGCTTTTAACTGGAAGTTAATTTAAACCTTACTCAACGTTGATGTTTTCGATACATTGAAATCAATTAAGTTTAAGCAATAAACAAGTAAATGACACTTGATAAAAAATATTTCTAACAAATAACATTAGGAAAACAAGTAAGGGACCGTTCATAAATGATGTCAGGCTTTTCCCCCATACACTTCCCCCTCCCCCTTTATCATTAAATGTCACACTTTAACATATCCCCCCCCCCTTTCGTCACATGCCACGCTATGTTGCGCAAGAATGATGTCATTTACTTCTTGCTACCGTCTCCGCTCGTCACAATTTCATAACCCTCTCCCCCTAGAAGGGTGACATCATTTATGAATGATCAGTAAATAGAGTTACAAGCATTTTTTTTGTATCAGTTAACAATAATTTGAAGTGAAATATTATTTAAATTTTAATTGTGGTTAAAAAAAGTAATAATTAATAATAATTTTTTAAAAATAAGTATTTTAACTTTCAATGAAAACTGCAAGCTTAATGTATTAATTATCTAAAGAAGCAGAAAAATTTATTATTCCTTATACACGAAATTTCGCAGAATGCAAAACGCGCGGCATAAATAAATAAATGAAATTAATTCATTAATACTTGAAAACTAATATTTATATATATAAAAAAATTATAAATCAAGTAAATAAAATTATAAGCATCTTTTTCTACCTTTTAAAAGTAATTTAAAGTGAAAAATTATTTCATTTTTAATGATGGTTTTCAAAAAAAAAAAATTAATTAATAAAAAGATAAATATCTTAATTTTTAATGGAAACTGCAAGCTTAATCTGTTAATTATCTAGCGAAATAGAAAAACTCCCATTTCTTACACGAATCTTCGCAAAGAGCGAATAGCGTGGCAACTGTCAACTGTCATCTGTCAACTGTCATCGGTCGAACTCAGCGAGTTGATAACGGCAAATAAATTGAGCATTTGCTATAAAAGTAATGTACCAATTTTAATGAGACAAAAACCATATTTAGTTCATACTGTTTCACGATGATTAACACCGATTTCAAGTTGGAAAAAGTTTTTTGCTTTAAACAGGAACTGCTAAAAGAATGACCGTTTTTAGTATGATTAACAAGGATTTGGCTCCCACACCCGGGAGCATAGAGAGCGAGCGCCCTCTAGGAAAGGTGAGCAAAACGGGTTTACTTTTCAACTCGTGATCTCGTAGAAGATTCGTCTCCTTGTTATGACCCCAAAGATGTCTCTGAAAAAGTTTCGCGCTTCCACAAATTGCCCGTGGATTTGGGGACACATCCCCAAACTGACGCTAAGAAATATGATGATTACAAAGTGAGAGGAAAATGCTGGAGATTGTGACTAGCCTCTTGTTAAGGAGAAATGATATTCCACCTCTTTGAAAGTTTTCATTTTCCCAGATAGCATGCTTACTTGCAACAAGTTTGATTTTTCCATGATATGCTTTTGTTACGACAAATTAGACGAAACAAATGTGTAGCAAAGCTGTTGCAAGGTTGACAACTTGAGCAATCACTTCCTTACAGCACAATTTTGCTGCAAAAGTGTGGCAAGTCTGTCATTCAACGCATGCGCAGGCCATGGAGTGGAAGTTTGGCGGTAAAGAATGCGAATGTTGCATCTGGCAACAGCAACACCCACCACCCACAACCATGTGCTAAAAAGAAAGAAAACGGCGTGATCGTGCATCTAAACAATTCTTCTTCGAAGTTTTATTTCCTGATCGGATTAAGATGTGAGTATGTTTTCTTATTTGTTGGGTACTTAATTTGTTGAGATTTAATTTTAGGGTGGGGTAATATTTTAAGAACGATTCATTTTTGTATTAGTGATATAGCTATTTATTCATTTAAGTAATTTACTATCGTGTTATTTCACTAGTAGATGTTCGATTTTTCCTCAAACACGAATTTTTTATTTAAAAAAATATTCTGATGATTTTAGATTTCATTACCTCGTATTTATAGATGCATTTTTAATTTTCTCTTTGTGTCGTTATTTTTTAGTTTTGAAATTTTGTCTGTTGCATTTATTTAATAAAAACTTCCATTTTTTCGAGATTGAATTTCTTTATTTTGTAAAATATTTAGCTAATTATAGAGGTTGCATTTTTTATTTTCTGTTTGTTAATGTTTCTTTTTTTTTTTTAAATCTTCTCTTGAATATTAATTTCGTTTATTAATTTAATTTTGAAACTGAATCGATTGACTCTGTATTTGTTTTTTCTTTTTTAAATCGCTTTTTAATTTTTGCTATTGTATCACTTTTGTGAAATTTAGATGCATTTTTTGTTGCAATTCTTGAATTTTATTTTTATATTGATATGTATTTATTTAATTTGAGTGTTAAAATTACTTCTTTTTAATTTGATGTTTTTAGATTTCCTTTTTCTCGTACTAAGATGCAATTTTAATTTTTAAGATTCCAAGAAAAATCTTTAATTTTGCTTTATAATTTAATTAGGGTTTTTTTTAAAAAATCGTTATCATTTATCTGATATATAGTATCATATTTAATTTTGTTGCTGTGGTACTTTCTTGAATATTATCTATTGATATGTGTTTAGTTTTTAGGGTACTTAATTTAGGGATTTCTGTTTAATGTTTTCAAGAAATAAGGTTCCTTTTTTATCATTAAATTTTGTTTGTTGCTATTAGGACTTCTTGAATATTATCTATTGATATTCCCATTGATTTTGAGGGCTGTTCATTAATGATGTCACTCTTTTCCCCATATATTTGACCCCCCTCCCCCCTTTGTCACATATTAAGGCAGATTTTACTTCTCTATTAACTATTTTGTTTTTAGTTACATAAAATTACAGAGACCTTTCTTTAAGAAAAAGTTGTTCAGTAGATCACAAAACCAAACTGGATTCTATACTTAATCAATATAAAATATCTTCATCTGTTTTTTCATTGTTATTATAGATATATCTAAAAGTGAGTCGGTTTTTAAATTCTTTTTATTGAAGATGACTATTCCTTACTTTCACCACTTTGATTCACATTGTTATTGTTTTTATAGTTACATGAAAACACAAGTGCAATTTGTGATGAAGAAGAAAAATTAATTATGTTTTTTGAAAATTCTGACCTGATTGTTAAAAAAATAAGCAAAATAGAGTTGTTTTGTGATGGCGAAAGAGCTGTAAGAATGTAAAAGCAAAATTTTCTTTTTTATCTGATCAGATTATCATTTTTGCTATGTGTATTTAATTGTGCGACTGAAACATTTAATATCACCTGTGGATTGAGCTATGAATTTGGAAAAAAAATTAATCAACCATTTTAATTATCAGTTGATAAAGTTGTCTCCGAGAGAGGGTAGATTTCTTGCCAAGGAACTAAATCAAAAGCTTTAGCAACCATATGGTTCACAAGCAACACCTTGCAGATTTAGAACTATCCACTACCTGAACCGTTAATTTTAATAATTTAATGAATTTTATTTTAAAATTGATAGCTATAAAAGTCTCAAATATAAATAAAAGCTCAATTTTAAATAAAAAACAGTTAAAACATTATGTTATAATAATCCATTTTTTAATATAATTGATGTTAAGGGGTACATTGATTTTTTTTTTTTTTTTTAAGCTTTATTAAAGTTTTCTTGTCAAGATGGAGGCAAATGAAATGCTGAAGGGATGACCTTGATTATCTGAGCTTTACACCTGAAGTGGCAAGAGCCCAACAAAAAAGACTGAAAAATTCCTGCCTTGCAACAGAAGCTTTCAAAATTGATTTTTTGTAAGTATGCTTTTCCTTGTAAAAACATTTTTTAAAAAATGAAATAAATATAGGAATATGGACAGGTTTAACTGTTGGAATGCAGTGTAAATGATGTGTAATTTCTCGCTTCATTCAAGAAAGAACCTGAAGAATTTTGTCTGGCATATTATTTAACTGTCTAAAAAGATTAAGGGATTCATAGAAGAGAGGGTCTTCATCTTGCATGTTACTTTGTTTTTCCCTCTTCTATTTTCGAGTACCTCTGAACCAATTTGATGCATTTTTTAAAATATGTTTCTCTTGCAGCATAATTTATATTTGCATTTTCTTATTGAAATTTATTCATCCTCATTGACTTGTATATTATTATTAATTGTCTTGAGAAACTATTTAAGAATGGTTTAGCATTTAAGTTGCCTTTTTTAAGGTCATGTACAGAGAACAATTTTTTCTAGAAGAAAACTTTAATAAATAATAAGAACTGTTAAACTTAGGGCTTAAAAATGTACTAATGCAGCAAGAAACGCTAATATTCTGTTTAATTGAACCTTGAAAGTTTTTAAAATATTGTGAATAATTTACCTTGACACTGTAAGCAAACACATATGAATATGTATATTCTATGTACAAAAATATAGAACTTAACTGTAACTTACATTAGTTGTAATTTTTTCTTTTGAAAAAACAATTTTTCAACCGACTTTCAAAAGAGGTTCTGGCTGATTAATTTTTCTATTTCAAGCCCTTGTTAAACTTACAAGCTTCTGTAACATTTCTCATAGTTTATTATATTTTTATAGTGATAGTTAATGAAATCCTCAAGTCTGATTTTGCTGTCTATGGCTTATTGCAGGGAAAAATTGATTTGTTTCTTTTATTGATTTCTTAAAAAATTAGCATTATCCAGCTGGTGTTTTCATGTGAATGAATTGCCGTATAACAACAGTTCTCAACATGAGGGCATACCCCTTGAGAAGGTGTAGAAGAATTTCAAGAGTAAAAGTAACTGCAGTTTCCTCGATTTTGTGGTTACAATATAAACTATAATGTTTTTTCAACAATACAGCATCTATTTGTACACTCGACTATCTACTACTATTGTAAATGATTCCTTTTTTGCAGACAAGTTTCTTCAGAAGTTTTGGTGTTCTTAGTGCAGTTTTCATACACATATCTATGAATACAGAATTTCAGAAATACCATACATCAGTGATTCTCAACCACTGTGTCATGGCACTTTAGTGTGCCGTCAAATTTTAGAAATCTACGTAATAAAAATTATAATGCTTCTTATTACAAGTAAAGTTTGTTTCAATAAAAGAAGAGTACACTATAGAAGAAAACTTGTTTGTACAGTTAAATACCATGTTTTTTAATTTAAATTAATTAATTATTTTACAGTGTTTTATAGGTAAGTAAACAACTTTTTAACTTATCGTTTTCTTTGTGTGCTGTCAAATTTTGAAAACGTCCGTAGTGTGCCCCGACAAAAAAAAAAAAAAAAAAAGGTTGGGAATCACTGGCATACATGACCAAATATTCAGCAAAGGTGGATGTGGTAATAACCTGAGATATGCTTTGTCACAGCTACAACCAAATGTTCAAAAACTTGTCAAGAACTAATTAATGTTGTGAAAATGACAGCTGCATACCAACCTCACCTACACCCTTGATTATCTCAAATACATTTGATCTATATTTTAATTTTTTGGCAACTTATAATATTAATAAAAGCTTTTTGTTTTTTCTGTTGTAGGATGGCAAGATGCTTCTTGTGTGACGGAGATTTCAAAATTTTTACATGATTCAATTATTTTGGAAGTTATTTTAATAAAAGATGGTTTAGAATGGCTTATTTAAATTTTTATTTTAATAGTTTACATTTTTCCTCTTCTTTCTTTATTTATTGCTTGTGAACTTAATTTAATAATTAAAAATTCATAATTTCTCTTTTCTTCGTAAAGGGTCACTACCAATCTTGAAGTAACAAGCATTTACTTACCTACTTCATCTTTCATTTTATTTTTTAGGTGAAACACATATGAAATAAAATTTTAAAATAAAAATTGAAAAAAAACTATAGAAAAGGAAATTTTTTATAAAAAAATTGGCTTAGTGATTAGATATTTATTAGTAATGAATAAGGAATTTGAATTTAGCTTTAAAAATAGTGATGCAAGTTAAGCCATCTCTTTTTATTTTTAAATTATAATTTCTGTTTAGTGCATTTTTTTAAGGTCATAAATAAATAAAAATCAATCTGTAAAGTATATAAATACCAGTCAGAACAAAGATTCTAATCCAATTAGAACAAAGATGTTTCGGAAATAAAAATGGATTTGCTTACATTTTTTAATGCGAGATTGCAGTAGTTGCACTGCTGTATGTCTTAGTATTACTTTATTGTTCTTATTTATTCATTCATAAACAGGATTTTTTATTTTTTTTTTTAATTTGGAATATATGAACTAAATCTTGTTTGATCATTTAAATATATTTTGCAAATTTCATTCACTTCCAATCTTTGTAAATATATGCAGCGTCCGAAAAATCCCGGGGCCAGGTCGCCCGGGCGACTAAAAAATATGCCTTGGCGACTAGTTTTTCAGGTGGCGCCAAATGAAAATATTATAGCTGGCTCCTAAAAAATTTTCATTGGCTCCTAAGATTTTCGGATTTTTGTCGGACTCTGAATATATGTATATATACACATACACTGTGTGTACATACAAGTTTTATATCTTCTGAAAGCAATAGTGGTAATTTATTGCTAATAATATTGATGCTACGGTATGTAGTCAACTTCATTAAATATTTTCAGTCTTGTGATTTTTGAAGAGTGGTGCTCCTGCTTCTTAATTTTGGTTTTGTATTGTATATATAAATTAAGTGTTCTTATTCATGTAACATTAAATGTTCTAAAAATAGTAAAAATAAAGCTTGTATGATAATAAGCAATTTTAGTCTTGTTTTATTTATGTTTTGTACCTAGTTGAATGATCCTATTTATATAAAATTTGTTGAATGCATGATCATACATTAAAAATGTATATAATATGCCCAAAATAACTAGAAAATTCAACTCTATATGCAAATTAAAGTGTATTAATCTATATAAACGAAACCTGAATCAAAGTTGTATGTTTCTAATTAATATAGTGCAAAAAATCTTACTTAAGGATTAAAAATGACAACAACAGCAGCATTCGACAATCTAGACATTTTGCTTCTTTTCCTTAAAAGTGGTAAATGGATATATTGGGATAGGGGCCATTTCACAGTATTTTCTAAAATTGTAGAGTCCGCAACATGACACTTTTTTTGTTATGACTATGTAATTTCCAGTTTAATTATCGCTAAATTTTATTTTCAAATAATGTGCTCAACACATTATTTTAAAATAAAATTTATTGATAATTAAGCTGTAAATTACGTAGTTATAACAAAAAAATTGTAATGTTGCGGACTGTACGTTTGGACAAAATACTGTGAAATGAGCTTAAATGCCACAAATTTGCATCAAACTTGATAGGACAAAAGTGAACTTGCAAGGGATTTGCAGCAAGTTTGATACAAGAAAGGTCAATTTGATATTACAAAGCTTGCGTTCCAACTAGTTTGCTACAAATTTGCAGCAAACTTAGTAAACTAGCTAAGAGTTTGCAGCAAATTTGCACGTCAATGGTAAATTCACGAGGAACTTGCTGCAAATTTGATATAGCAAAGCTAGCTTTTGTACCAGTTTGTCTCCAACTTGCAGTGAACTTGACGTGACTTGCATGACAAGTTCACTGCAAGTGCGAAGTGTGGTGACTTCGGCACTTGCGTAAACTTGCTACAGTCTTGCTTTGAACTTTCAGGCTTGCATTATGAACTTGCTGCAAATTTCCAATTTTGCAAAGCAAGGTTGCTGCAATTTTGTTGCAAATAAAAATTGCTATCTGGGTTTGGACTGCATGCATTGTCTGCAATTGCTAAAATCTAGAAAAGGGGCAGAGAGTGTTGGATAGGGCAGAATTAAACTACGCAGAATTGGAAAACAAGGTGGATCACTCGCCTATTCCGTTATTTTTTCTTTCTTCTGAGCAACCAGGGCCTGATTAAGGCAGGGGCATGCGGGGCAGCTGCCCCGGGCCCCTGCAACCGAAGGGGCCCCAAATCGAGTAGAAAGTTTATATCGTGTTTCCTTCTTTAAAGAACTTTTTAAAAACAAAATATCACTACATTGTAAAATCTTTTAGTTTTATGTTAGCTTCTTCATTAATCTATCATATGAACCCCAAAATGCTATATTTCATAAATTCATGGCATTCTAGGGCGGAATTCAGCTAAATTTTCGCAATAAGGATGGGCAGATTCGGCCAATCAAGTCTGTGCTTTTTTTACTCTTCAGATGTGCTACATATCCTTTAATGGTAGACAGAATTGTCAGGAAATCAATAAAATGGACAGAAGGATATCTTGTTTGACAATTAGAAGGCTTATAGCTATTCTAGCTCCCAGTCAATCTTCTTGTTACATTATCTGTGATGAGGTGAAAAATTTAAATACTTCTAAGAAGTTCGGTTTTTCATTACTGAAATAGGAGGAGGGCCCCAAAGTATGTTTTTGCCCCGGGCTCCAATTAGGCAAAGTCGGGCCCTGTGAGCAACCTAAAGATTTTGCTACAGAAAAATGCCCAAGAATGCTTAATGGACTTGTAAACTGGGAAAGTAATTTTTGCAGTTACCTAATAAACAAAATCAGGACTCAAGCAAAAATTGAATCATTCCTTTAAAAATTGTAAAAATGTGCTACACCTTCAGTAGAAATAAAAATGAGCATAAGTGCTAAATGTTTCCTTAAAAAGTACTAAAAAATAATTAAGTTTCTGTAATATTGCACTAATTTTTTCTAAAAATTCCCTAAGTTGACCACCACTGTATGTTGACCACTTAAGTTACAGTCCCTTAGGTGGTCAACTTATGGAGGTTCTACTGTGCTATCCGAAATGGAGAGTAGGGACTAAGTTTCGACACCTCTCGTCGAATCACTGCGCTAACGCGTCAAATGAAATGAAATGAAGCTTGTTGATTATGGTTATGTGTGGAAAACAGCGTTTAAGCGTTGAAAGTTCTTTTCTGTCTTCTGGTAAAGAAATAAGGAAAAACAAATTGATTGTGATATTTTTCTGCGAAGTACTACTTCTGGTGTGTATTTGAGCGGGGAAGGAGGAATATTGGTGGCCGCGATCTCTTCATTCAACCTGCCAGTCTTCCCTTTATCATCAAAACATGTAAGTTTTTGTTTTCAATGTTGTTTTTTTAATTTTTAATATTGCGTGTGAATATATATATTTTCATACGCCTTTTCCTCTATTGAGTGTAAACCTGGTGTTCTCTACTACTTTTACAGGTTGTATAAATTTAAAGAATAATTAAATTAAAAGGTGATAGCTTTTTTAAAACTTTCTTCAAAGGTAGTCGGCCGAGAAATTCACCATTATTTTTCTTTGCGAATTTGGACATTTTAGAACTTGTTAAATAATTTGTTGATTTCCGGGAGTGGTAGCTTATTTTTCTCCATTTCAACGTATTATTTTTCGAGTAAACGTTATTAAAATCTATTGAAACCTAAAGATGGAAATCAATTTTTATGATAGAAATCAGGGAAGGAAAATATATTAGATTGTTTCAAAAGTTTTGTATGTTTTTATGAGTCTTCAGTGAATATTTATTCAATTTTATTGAAATAAGTGCCATTTGAATCAGTGCACTTTTGCCAACGTAGCACAAGTCCATTAATTCCATCGGCATAAAAATTGGGTGCTCGAGATTCGATGAAGTTGATGAAGGCCATTTTTGCTAGTTCCTGATTGGCAAAGGTTCTACCGGTGAGAAAGTTATCGAAGTGCTTGAAAAGATGGTAGTTGGTTGGCGAGGGGTCTGGGGAGCATGGTGGGTGGGGCAGAACTTCGACGAACGATTCCTTTAATTTTCAGACGGTGATTTGTTAGACGAGAGGCTGGGGGTTGTCGTGGAGCAGGATAGGACCTCCGCTGTTGACCAGTGCTGCCTGCTGCTGAAGTGATTTTTGGTACATTTCATCGATTTTCTCACAATAGGACTCTGCTGTGATGGTTTGGCCTTGGCCTGATTGCAGAAAGTAATATAGTAAGTCACACGAGCCGCTGACCACCATACAATAACTGATCTTTTTTTGGTGCGGTTTTCGCCTTTGAGAAGTGCCTGGGTGGCTCATCGGTGTCCAACGACTATCCTGAACGTTTCCTATTGTCATAGAGAATCCAGTTTTAATCACAAATGACGATCCGATCCAATAAAGGATCGTTTAGGTTGTGCGAAAGCAATGAAGAACAAACCTCAAAACATGACAATTTCTGCCGATCGTTTAAATGAGTGGTTCCCAAACTTTGTTGTCTTGTAGACCATTTGCCATGGTTTTCAGTTTTGGGTAGACCCCCCTGCTTACCTGATATTGATTTTATATAAATTCATCAACTTCAAATGTATTTTTGACAGCTGGTATAGTGCTATTCACTGTGAAAGATTTAAATTTCTAACTGTAGTGAAGAAGTGTAGTGTGAAAAACTTAAGAAAAAAAGCACATGTTAATTTTATACATTTATTAATTAAATTGAAATTAAAATGAATCAAATTAAAATTTAGTATTTGTTATGTAAAATAACTGAGCAATAAATAAATGCTTTTGTGGGAGGGATGAACCTGAGGCTTTAGTAATAAATTATCAATATTTGGTATCAATTTAGTTAGGTTTAATCTCAGCTTATATGAGATCCACAATCGTTGACCCCCATTTTCATTTCATATACCCCCAATTTTTTTTCACTTGACCTGGACCACTTGCAGGTTGTTGTCGACCCCTGGGGGTCGATTTAGACCCCTTAGGTAATCACTGGTTTGAATCTTGGGGCACCTACTTTTCGAGCTTTTTGACCTCTCCAATACATTTTAAACCATCAAAAACCGTATGGGAGCTAACGCCTAGTTCTTCCGCCATCCCACACATCGTTAGTGATGGATTAGTCTCTACCAGGGTCCTCAAATCCTCGTTCTGGTAGATCGACCAATTCGAGGCTCATCTTCGAGGCTAAAATTTCGCAAACCATCGTCAAACAGTGCGTTCATTAACACTATCATTGACGAATGCCTGGTTAATTTTTCGGGCTGTTTCGGCAGCGCTTTGGGTTAATTCGAAATTTTTGAGAAAAATTGCCCGAAAATCGTTTAATGACATCGTATAGTAATCGGCTGAAAACAATAAAAAAAAATTTCATTAGAAGAAAAATGAACAGTACAAAAATCTCTGTCATTCAGTATATATACCACGACACAGTAGAATAAATATTTATTGAGATATGGATCTACAAAAACACATGACATTAAAACGGGCAAAACTTTTGAAACAACCTAATATTTGATTAAGTTTGCTCTGAAATATTCAAGTGCAACAGCATCATTTCTAAAAGTTGGGATGAAACGAGTACCCGGTACCCGGCTGATTTTTAACATTGCCAACCTACGAGATAACTCCTAGTAGGTGAACTTTTTGAGAGACTAAATTACAAGTTGTCTTGTTGCTGACTTTTTTTCATTTTTCAATACATTTATAGAAAGTTAGTATTTTTTTGCTTAATAAAATGTTTTGTACAATATGTTTTAATTAAATTAAACTATCGTCTGGAGATTCACAAACTACAAACAGCGCTGGTAGTCAGCCTCTCGGCAGTCAACCTGTTAACTATCCTATCCAACCCTTATGTTCAATCCAGCCGCTGACTAAATTAGCTGTTATCAAATCTCCCAATGCAATAAGTATTCCAATATCCAGCAAGTGAAAAAATACCAAGCAGTAATTTGAGGAGGGAATTTTTCTATTCTATCTTTCCAGAAATTCGGAGCCAAATGAATCTAAATTTAGGTCAAAATTTTTGACCGACATAAGACTTTTGATATGTCTATTCATTGATCAGTTTCAGCTTTTCAAGCGAAAATAACAGGTTGTAACTTCAACTTTGCACTGATCATTTATAGAATAAATCATGACTTAGTTTACTTAATTTTTGTACATTTCATCATTTTAATCAGGGTTGGCAAAGTTTTGGACACTATGGTAAAAACCATGGTTTTTACCGTCCTGTCCAAAACTATATTTTTCAATAAAATTGTATTTAATTTAAAAAATGCAATAATTAACAAATTAATGCATTAAAATATAATATTTTATTTTTATTAAAGCTTTATTTACTGAATGTGAATAGTTTTTAAAAAGATATGTTTAATTAAAAAAAAAGCTAAAAATATCATAGTTCTGAAGTTTCAAAAATCTCTTAGTTCCTGGCATGTTTTATTTTTGTGGTACATTATCATGAATTTCTCTTTTAATTGGTATTTTTTTAAAAGTGCTTGAAAAAGTAGTTTCACTCAACAGATTTGGCTAAAGTTAAATTTTTTAACATAGAAAAAATGATAGTTTTCACACATCAGAACTATTGGCTAAATTTAATATTTTAACATAGTATAAATAAAAGTAATAATAAAATTTCATTGAAAAATAATATTTATTAGCATTGTTTATAAAGTGAGCAGCAACTAAAAACAGAAAGATTTTCAAAATACCCAATTTGGGAGTTTTGGACTGTTTCAGACAGTTTTGGGCACTTTCGGACAGTTTAAGACGGTAAAAACCACCTGTCCTGTCCAAAACTAGTTTTAGACATCCAAAACCCCAACCTTGATTTTAACTATACTCAACTGCAAAGTTTCTTGACTATAGAGAAATATGCTGAGAGCAAGCGAAGAAAGTAGTTCTCTGTGCGGTGTCCGATTTTTGAGTTAAACTTGGCTCTTCGCTATCATAGGCTTAACTAGAGTTGGTGAAAGGGGGGGGGGGAGTCACCCTAAAAATGTACAGACTAAACACCAATAAGAAGTGTAAAAGAGTTGAAAATTTACTAGTCATAAATACTTGTCTCTAAAGATATACTCCGTGTTTATTACAGGCATCTCCGGGGGGGGGGGGGGAACTACCCCCTCCCCTCGGAGCGAGTCAACTCCTTCCTCCCGCCATTCCCCCCCCCCCCTCCCCGGCAAAAAAATTCAGATCACAAGTTTTAAAAAAAGAAAGAAAAGAGAAATTACGCTTTTAAGACACTTTACTTTCAGAAACGCTTTCAGGGAAAGGACATTGAACACTATCACGAGCGACACCAAAAGTAACTTAAAAGATATAAGACTTTATTTTGAAAAAAATTGCGGGGGGGGGGGAGAGTAACCAAACTCCTTTCTGTTTCCTCTAACATCACCAAAAGTATCCCGAAATTGCATTGCTAGGAAGATTTCAAAAAGTTTCCTGGGGAGAGCCCTTGAACCCTTGCCTTCAGAGTTAGCGTAAGCATTATAGATGTAAGACCAGTTACAAAAATTTAAGTTGCAGAAGCCCCAAACACCCACTCCTCTAACTTCAAAGATCTAAACATACATCTACTATATATGCATCAAAACGCTGTCATTTATGTAAAAAAATTCATATTAACATCATTTCTAATGATATATATCTATATATATGTACATATAAAGGGTATGATTTTGAAGCATACACTGCCCTTCCTAATTCTTAACATGCTCACCCTGCTCCGGAGCCAAGACAGCATCCAGATTTTTTTTCGGGGGGGGGGGGGGGGGCAGACTTTGACACACTTATCTAAAGCAAAGTTTCTGGGAGGATTATATGATACATTGCAAAAAATTTCTGGGGGCTGCCCGTGGGTCCCCTTCCCCTCTGGATACAGCCTTGATTCACAAAAACATTAAACATTCCTTACTAGATCTATTAGTTTATTTTTTAATTCAAACGCAATAGAAAATTCAATATTTAGCGCTAAGCAATCTTCTATATGTCCAGGCATTCATAATATTAAAACTGGGAAATAGTCGAATTTTAGAGAAAAAAAATCCAAATTCCCCTACAAAAATGCTCATCCCCACAATAAATTTCTAAAAAATTTGTTAAATTTGTAGCAAAACATACCTCAGAAGTGGAAGCGTCTGAATCAAATTTTCTTTTCTTTTTGGATGACGAACGTGTCCATCGCTGGAGTGCAAACATTATTATGTATCGAAAATAATTAAAAATTTAGCTAAAATATAAATAATACTTGATTGTAAATTAAAATGCAGCATTAAACCGTAGCAGTGAGATTGGAAACGTTGAACGAATGATTTCCAGAGTCGTAATGCAATCAGTGATGGACCATATAATAAGAAAAAAAAACATTTAAAATATAAGACATGAGAGAACATCTGTAAATGAGAATGCAATACAAATACAGTTCATCAGTTTTCCAATCGGCTCATCTACAAAAAAGATTTTACCAAAATGGGTGTTTGGACAGGAAGTCATAAATAAATACAAACTGCTCTTTAAGTTTCTTAATGAGCATTCCTTCCTGGTAAAGGTCAAGATTCGCGGTCGCCACTCGCCACGTGGCGACCTTGTTCGAAAAAGTGGCGATTCAAAAAATTAGCAGCGATCGCCACCTTTCCTTTTTTTAAAAATTTTCTAAAGTAAATCCCTCCTTTTCAAATACCTTCTATGGAATTTTCAACTCTTGCTTCTTTCAGGTATATTCACAATAAAAACGCATCATTTAGGCATTCAAGTTACCGAATTTCGGCCGATAGTCTTCATTTCCCCTTTCACAAGAAAAAAAATGGCGAAACTTTTTCCCGATTACGCTATTTTTTTTTCTTTGAATTCCTTCTCTCTGCATATAAATCTTTTAAATATAGTAGGAAACAATATTAATCTTGATTTTTTTTTCATAACTTTCATTTCAAACTTACATTTCAGATCGGCCATTTTCGCTTTATAAAATCGGACTTAAGTGTCGCGCCATTTTGAAAATGGTGTGAAAGCTTTAAAAAGAGTTTTGAAAAGAATGAAAATTAAATGTACTGAACAAAACTAGAACTGGAAATATACATTTTTGTATACTTGTGTTCGAAAATGGTTCGTATTGGTGATCGCGGTTTTTTTGTAAAAGGTTCGTTTCTGTGAGGGGGATTTTTGTTATCTGTTACTTCTATGATGAAACAAGTAAAATTTTGCATTTAAACATCTTTTGTGCTCTATAACATTAAACATGAAAAACTGTATTGAAAAAATTCATATTCCCTTAATTTACCATCGCCAAGGAGGCAAGTTTTTTCTTTTTTCAATTTGAAAGCCATATACATTTTTTTTTTTTTTGAAGACTTGATAGTTCTAACAAAATATTATGTTTTCTTCACTGAAAATAAGACACACAAGGAATTGTAGTGCACTGATGCTCCATTCATCCCCCCCCCCCCCCCGCTGTGCACTTTTGCTTTATGATGCATAGGTGGCCACCAAGTTAATCAAGTTTAGTGGCCACTGGCCACTTGCAAAATTTCTGAGTCTTGACCTTTACTTCCTGGCTTGAGGGTTTAACCCATTAGGACAATTGGACTTTAGGACTCCATCACAGTAGAGAATATTTTCCAGGAAACTTATTACTTGTGCGATTGTATTCCCATATTGCTGCCTTTGGGTAAAAAAGACGTCAAGAAGGAAAGAAAACCTTCTGGAGTGATTGAAAAAGGATCTCTGTCTGTGTGCGGTACGGTGATTGAAGCCACCTTTCGCGCTGTTAACCCCCCTCACACCCCCCAAGGTGATAAGGGGGTTGATTATAACCTTATAACCAGATGAAAAGTCTTCTTTGTTATGAGCTGCATACTTTGGCCATGATCACAACCCTTCAGAAAAAGAAAAAAAAATCATATGCATATGTGTTTAATTTTCTTAGGGGGAAAAAAAATTGTGCTTTGCAAGGCCATAGCCAGAAATTTTTCTGTGTGTCTAAATGTGCCTAAATAAGTACATACCCAATGGGGGGGGGGGGTTTGAACCGTAAAACCCCCCCCCCCTGGTTACGTCTATGTTCGCTATAGAAATATGATAAGGTATTTTAACCTACGCATAGGGGAAGGTAATGTACCTGTGACCAGTTTTTACTTTGAAATTTTTTGAAGTGACAGGAAAATTAAAATGATTCAAAGACTAATCAAATATGGTACTTTACGATTTTATCTATAGAATCAATATTTTTTAAACTTATTTTTCATACGTTTTAACCCCTTTTTATTAATAAAGAAAAGTTGTTACACATTGGTCAAAGGTTCAACATACTGTTGTACCTTTGACCAGTGGGTGTTGTACCGTTGACCAGCATATGGTTTTCAGACCAAAACAGGTAAAATAAAACAAACATATATCTTACATGAAAGTTTATTGTTATATAAAAGTAAAAAACGAACTAGAACTTATTATTCATTTAATAAAACATAAGAAAAATGCTTATTCTACTTTGTAGGATGAAAAATCTACTCCAAAATTGAAACTTTCTCCTTGCCGTGCTGACCCACCTGATTTGGCAGGGTTGGGAAGCTTGGTGACAACATCCTGTAGGTCAATATCATATGTGGAATGGTCATCTTGAACTTGTCTCCTTGTGTTTTCTTCAGGTATTGGACTTGAGCAGTATCATTTTCCAAAGAGATTACATGTGCAACAAAATACTTTGATATTTTCTTTGTTGAAATGTTAACTAGAATGTAACCACCTTTTTCCAGTTCTTTGTCCTCAAATTGAAGCTCGTCATTAAACTCTTTTATTTCATTTTCAAAGTTTAATTCACTTTCTTCGGAAGAAAACTCAAAATCGTCTTCACTCTCCGAACTATTTTCTTCCGCGGTCGGCGTATCAAAGAGATTCTTTTTTGATAGTTTAGATTGTTTCACTTTTTCGTCGTTTGTTTTTTTTTTGCTGGAGGTTCCCTTTTATATTTGCCTTTTTCTGCTTCAATAGCTTGTTTCTCGGGAGTGTCCGTTAGTATTCTTGATTTACCTTTAGCTCGGCCTCTATTCGTACTCTTTCTTGGCTCTGCTTTTGGGTGGGTGAGGTCTTACAACCTCTGGTGAAATGACTGTCACAGGCAAAGTGATATCATTAGTGATAGTTCTGGAAGGACTTAGAGCCTGGCTTGTTGTGGGTTGATCTTCTACGGGTGCTAAAGGTAAAGGGTTAGTTGCAGTATTTGCCCCACAGATGTCCAAAGCAACATTTTGTTCAATTGGCCTATCAGTGACTGCACTGGACACATATTCATCATCAGAAAATATGTTTTCATTTAAGGGTTCAAAACCTGAGACTTTGAAACCCTTCATTATGTTCTGCGGTGTCAAAGACTTAAGGAAAGGATTACAAGAAAGCTCGGCAATGTTGTATATAGTCACAGGTTTTCCAGCATTACCCGGACTGAGCATCCAGTTGTTTACTTCCTGATTATAGTAAGTTTTGAAGGGGCCGAATACTCCCCTGTCAAGTGGTTGCATCTTATAGCTGGTATGAGGATGAAAAGTCATAAGAACAATACCATTAGCCCTTGCCAGATCAATAACAGGAATATTTACATGCGTTGCGTGGTTATCAAGGAGCAGGAGTACTGGTTTTTCTTTAGTTGGCTTGACATGAGTTAGAAAATAATTAAGAAATTTTACAAATATGGCCTCTGTAGACCAACCAGACGGGTTAGCGTCTTAGAGCATGGATTAGTACTGGAGGGAGCAAGTTCAATGCTTACGTTAAGAAAAGCTGAAGCCAAGATCTTAAATCACGTGACTCTACTTGCGCCAATGCTTTCAACTTTTTCAAGGAAACCAGTTTTCTTCCAATACTTCACTGGTCAAAAGTCATCACATGACTTTAGATCCCCGCTTCAAGAATGTAGGACTACCTTCCCTCTACCTTTTATACCTTCTCAATGGTTAGCGTCCCCTATTGAACGTGTTGGAGCACCATGCAGCATAAAGGGTTTAAAATTAACCCTTGGGAAAACAAATAGGGGTGGTATGGTGTTACCTGTTGCACTAGGCCGCACAAATCATCGTAACCGTTGTCCCTCTCTCACCCGAAGTTATCCCACCCACTTGTTTTTTACCTTTGCCAGCCAGAATTTTTGGAGGTTCATGAACAGTGCTAAGGCCAGTTTCATCACAGTTCCACATTTCATTGGGAGCAAATTTGTACCTTTTTAAAAGTTCTTTATAGTTAGTAAAAACTTTAGCTACTGTTTCTTTATTAAACGCAGTGGATCTAGCCAAACTGATGGCTTGAGGTTTTCTAAGGGATAGTTTGTCACCGTGCCTTTTCCTGAATTCACGAAGCCATTGTTTACCAGCACATTTATTACCTTCCCAGGAAGGGTCCATTTTTTTATTGTTAGCTTTGGCAAAATCATAGCCAGGAACATGATTTGCTTTTTTGTCAAACCATAATGCATATTTGCTGCGTCCAAAATGTAATTAACTAGTAAAAGTTCCTCTTCATGACTAAATATGAGCCTGGGCTTTTTTGGACAATATTTATAACTATTGTCTAATGAGTCAACAGACTTACTCAAATGATAAATCAAAGTAGGCTTTTTAACATCGAAGTGCCTGGCAGCTCCTCCAATTGTCATCTTTCCTTCTCGTACGTTTTTGAAGGCATTTTCCAGGCATTCTGAGTCTATCTTTTCCCGCTTCACTCCAGATTTACTTCTTGGCATTGTAAAAAGATCTTTAAATGTTCAGGCTGGAAAAAAACATATGACTGTAGACTAGCTTCATTAAGGCCTACTAACATTTTTTAAAATATACATTTAAAATTTGATTTGTATTTATTTTAAGTGTTATGTTTTAATTTATTGCACTTTATCACTAACATTTCGCAAAAATGTAGTTTAACATTAATAAAATAGCATATATTTCAATAATAACTACTGGATACAAAAGATGTTGTACCTTTGAACCTGGTCATAGGAACAACAACATGAAATGGTCGGTACAACATTAGTACTTCCAGCCATTTTATAAATATTCTCAAAAGATAGGTTATAATATCAGTATCAAACTTTCAAGAGAAGTTACGGGATAAACATCAAATAACAACTCCTCGCTTTCACTTTTCATTGTAGCAAAATAGAAATGTTATAACATAAACAATAAATAAACAAATACTTACTTTTCTGATGCAAAAATGAATTAAATAAAATATCTCCCACGAAAGGCAGCTGTCATTCCCCAATGCATAAAGAAGTGGTCCTCTGGTGGCAAATCTGTGAACTAGTGCCAGTAGCTTCCCTATACAGCCACTAAATTTCAGCACATAACTGGTGGTCAGAGGTACAAGATGGTCAAAGGTACAACACCTTCCCCTATATAGCATTTATTTGTCATAATTTTCATAAAATGTCAAATATTTTCAATTTTACGAGAATTGCAACGCATAGTAATACCTTCATTTAGAACTGAACGCTCAGCCAATAAGAGTCCACGAGCAGTTGGCGATCTTCCCATAATCTGTTTGGCGAGGTTTAGAATGGTTTATGTTTACGTCTGACTTGCTGGCTTTGCTTAAAGCTAAATAGTTATTATTATTCCATTCGTTAATACCGTTATTATTATTATTATCGTGAATATCGTAAGTCAACATTAAAATTATACAGGAAAAAATTAGGCTCAGGGGGTAACAGGAATGGAAAAAATATTTATTTGAAAAACGAAAGTGTTCAAAAGTCCAACCGTTTTTATTTTTATGAATAATTGAAGGGAGAAAAGGATTTTCAGAAGAAAATATACTTTTAACGATTGCATTAAGAAGACACGTATTTGATCTAATAACAGAAATTATGATTACGTAAAAAGAAATAAGTTTTTAATTTGTTACATCTGTATATTTTTCTGAAAAGCTGACAAATGAGTTTTCAAACGCGCAATGTGCCAAATGGAATGCTTAATCGGATACTTTCGCCAAGTTGGTGTGGCGTCTTTTTGACCCTCGTCCTTGTAACCCCAAAAGCCTCGCAGTTTACTCATTTCTTCTGCCGCGCGTTGTGACGTCATTGTCAAGAAACGTTGCAATCTAGTATAATAACAAGGCATTTTCCTATTTAAATAATAACAGAACACTTATAGAAAATGTAAAATGAGTAGGCCTTTTCCCTAGCTAGGTGAGAAAAAAGAAATCAGATGCATCAGAACGTAATAGACATCACCAGTAGATTCAATCAAGAGGCTTTTCCTCGTAAACAGCAAAAATTTGATCTAGAAAGTTTTCCAGAGTATTCTCTGCTTTAACATTGGTCACTTGTTTTTTAATTCCACTTTCTTTTTATGTTAATTCTGCTTCTTGTTGATATGTGGGCCAGGGGTGATCCTAATCCGAAATTTCCGGAGATGTTCGGAGTAATTGGTTTTCTTGGTTTGAACTGTTCTTTGAAGATTAATAGTTTTATTAAATAGTAACTTAACCTAAAAGTATTGTTTAGACGTTAATAAGTTCTCCCTTCCATTATTTATTTATTTACTTTGTATAGTACACTGTTCTCTTTCTTTTAAGTGTTCTTTGATCAGTCTTCCTTTTCAGCAGTATTGAGTACCAATTTCTGTTCAATTATGTTTTTTTTTTTTTTTGAACATTAAATATAATTTCATGTTGAGGATCGATTTGGTACTGCACATGCATGTAATATTCTAAATCAGGGTTCGTTGATTTAAATCACTAAAAATTTTTTTTCTAAAAATTGAATTTAGTGTTTGAAAATGTTGTTTTGAAAATAAAGAGTTGCATTTACAACCTCTATTTCAAGCAAAACTTCATAGATCCTCTGTCTGTGTGTGTTCTTTTTTCTTGTGAAATATTTTTTTTTGATCTTAGAGAAATTTTCAATAAAGATATCTGTTACAAAAAGTTTCAGTTTCTTTCTTTTTTTTTTTTTTTTTTTTTTGAGCTTTCAAGAACAAAAGAATTTGAATTAAATTCATTCATTTTTTTACTATTGTACCTGATTGTACTATTATTCCTGGTAGGGCTGATTTTCATTTGAATCATGCATCCTTATTAAAAATTTGTTCATTTCTGTCATTATTAAAAACTATCTACTGCAGTAAAAATAGCTTGAAATGTGTTTCTGATAATGTTTAACGTGTCATATTATTTTTATAAGTGTAAGATAATAAATATTCAAAGTCTTTAAAGTATGCTATAAAAAATCTGATTTAAATTGTAAAAAATTTTGTAATTAACAAACTACAGTCGATGCTCGATATAACGACCATCTGCGTCCCACAGAAAAAGGTCCTTATAACGAGTGGTCGCTATAAGAGGTAGAATTTTCCTTAAAAAAATGTACATACATCATGCATTCAGTAGTTCCATTAAAATTGGTAATTAAAAAAAAAACTCCAACTGAATGCTGAAATTATTTTTAATCACTGGAATTTTAAAAAAATTATCGGTGCAAAATATTATAACAAATATTAATAGATTTTAAAGTATAAAATATAGGGAAAATGTACATTCACGCATCTGGAAGCAGAGCTTCTGAGCTGACATGACACCTAGTACGGTCGCTGTATTGGATTAGACGATTCAGAAAAGTCGCTATACCGAAAGCAAATTAACATAGAGTTCATAGGGATAAAGTTGGGACTATTACCACTGATCGTTATAATGGAATGGTCTTTATAATGTGTGGTCGTTATAAAGAGCGTTGACTATATGTTATTATTAACAAAGTGGAAGGCAGACTTAGTTTCAGTAGACTGATTTATTGTGAATATTGAGTAAGAGAGAAATGTGAAAGCCTAGAATATATCATGAATATTAAGATAGCATACGTTATTGTGGGTTTTTAAAAATAAAAATATCTTCCATTTAATGCATTAAATTTTAATAGATCCCATAAAAATATGTATGTAAAAAAAACGAAAAGTAAAAATGTATACTTTTATAACTTCTGAAATATCTTCATAAAATTATTTTCAGCAAGTTAAAAGTTCACTAAACGATAGTATTTCTTTAAGTTTCATTATTGAAAATTATGTTTGTCAATAGATTGGATGGCTATTTTTTATTGACTTTGTCTTTTTCGTTACTATCAAAATTATCTGAATGCATAGCAGCGGCAGTGCACTGTTAAAAATTTCCGTAGGAAAATAGTAAAATAACCATTTATTTGATTGTTATTTTACCATATTTAATTACAGCAGCTGAATAAGCATTAAAAAGATGGTACTCAAACCGCTGATTGTGAAAAAAAGCGTTTATTCTCTATTTATCCTAAAGAAGGTTTAACTGACCGTAATCGGGCGTCCATCTTGGTTGTGGAATCTTACCGTCGTACGTTGTTGGTAAAATATAAATAAATATTTATCAGTTAAAATCTGCATGTGTATATAAAAAAAGAAGGAAAAAAATGTGGCTTAAGTAGTGGATACTAAATAGAAACACATACACACGTAAATCAAAAATTGGAGACGTCGGTTTCCCTAACTGTTTGCGAATGAGCGAACCCATAATTTCAGCTGCTGAAGCTTGTTTGGAGCTTGTTTGTATTTTAATTTTTGCAGCAAATAAAATGATTTTCGTCAATATACAGTAAATTTAGACCAAAAATAAATTTGGATCCAATCGAAAACTGAAATCTCAATTTTAAGGCTGTTTGCCTGTTGGAAAAGAAAATTTATTGATAAAAAAACATCCGCTTTACGTGATGACGGTGGCCGAGTGGATAGAGAGCTAGACTAGTACACCACGCATTGTTGGTTCGAGTCCTGCAAGCTTTCGTTCGCCTCAAAGATTCTACGTCCCGAAATGGTTCAAAAACGGTGAAAATTTTGTTTTGAAACCATTTTTAAATGGTTATAAAACCGTAAAACTTTTGTATTTACGGCTGTTTAACCAAGTTAATTGGAAATGGTTAGGTCCCGTAAAGATAGAAAAATGTTCCAAACCGTAAATTTAACGGTGAATTAGATGGACAGACTGCTGCCGGTCATTTAACCGTGATTTCATGGTGAAATTTCTAACAGTGTGAGGAATTCTCTTTAATCCAATCTGCTGTTCTCGTGAATCCTGTACGAAAGTATTATTTTGTGCTCCTAAGGCGGCAAGTTGTCATGCCATATGAGACATTATAGAGGCCGAAGAACATTTTACTCTGCTTTATGTAGTAAGGATTTTTTCTTTTTTGGTATCTCCAACCTAACACTACAAAGGGGAGGATCAAAACCAGCCAAACGCACTATTCATGTCTGGATGGCTGTTTTTTATTGACTTTGTCTTTTTCGTTACTATCAGATAACTATTCAGATAATTTTATCTGAATTTGTTACCTAACTGTTTAAATACCCTTGCATGCTCAGATTTTTTAAATGTATACTAATGCTTATTTCTTTTCAGCAGCAACCTGGACTGTATGAAGCTGAATTTTAATGTGTATGATTCCAGAATTTTCGTATACAGTTTTATCGAAGGAATTTTATTGATGTAATTTGAATATATCCCAACACAAACAAGATTTTCTTAAGTTTTAAGTTTATACTTGTAGTGAAGAGCAGCTTCCTTAACCGAGTCAGTCAACAGGTCCAGCTTTCTTAACTGAGTCCGTCAACAAGAATAGAGGGTTACAGTGACTGTGCCAAACCCAAATTCTTTTTTTGTTATGTCCTTAAAAGGAAAACCATTGTTGTCTGAGCCTGCTCGTTTACTGCTCACGTTGACATTTTCTATATCGTCAAATATGAAAAATCATATTTAAAAAACAATATATAATTATGGTTTCTGACTAGGAGCGTTCCACACTCTTGAAGACAATATATTAGAGAATCCAGTGCTAAAATAGTCTTTTGAATTTTGTACTTTCACACTGTTAAGCGATGGCATGTGACGTTAAAGGCCATGATAGTAAAAAACATTATGTATGTGAACAGTGCTCAAAGCCATTTTCTTTTCCTTCACAATTGAACAAACATTTGGGACTCCATTTTGGTGAAAAACCCTATTCCTGCGAGTATTGTTCAAAGGCGTTCTCTCAAGCTTCAAACCTAAAGCAACATTTGAGCATCCATACAGGCAAAAAACCCTATTCCTGTGAGTATTGTTCAAAAGCGTTCTCTCAAGCTTCAAACCTAAAGCAACATTTGAGCGTCCATACAGGCGAGAAACCCTATTCCTGTGAGCATTGTTCGAAGACGTTCTCTCATTTTTCAGACCTGAAGAAACATTTCAGGGTCCATACAGGTGAGAAACCTTATTCCTGTGAGCATTGTTCAAAGGCGTTCTCTGACGCTTCAGACCTAAAAAAACATTTGAGAGTCCATACGGGCGAGAAACCCTATTCCTGTGAGCATTGTTCAAAGACGTTCTCTGATGCTTCAGACCTAAAGAAACATTTAAGAGCTCATACAGGCGAAAAACCCTATTCCTGTGAGCATTGTTCAAAGTCTTTCTCTGATGCTTCAGACCTAAAGAAACATTTGAGAGTCCACACAGGCGAAAAATCTTAGTCAAGTGACTGTTGTTCAAAGGTATTTCCTGAAATTTCACAATTTAAGACACATTTGAGAGTCCATACAGGCAAAAAACCTTATGCATGTGACTGTTGTTCAAAGGCCTTTTCTCACTCTTCGACTCTAAGGAAACATAAGAAGCCATTCAGGAGAAAAACCATTTTCATGCGAATATTGCTCAAAGGCATTTTCAGAAAATTCTGCCCTGAAGGGACATTTGAAAGTCCATTTGAAAGTTGCATGCATTGTTTAAAAGCATTTTCAGAGAAAAGAAGCCTGACGAATCATATGAGAATCCATGGTGATAAAAAAACGTGTATAGTATGTTTCAACTTGATTTTTCATCTCAAAAACCATTCAGAACGTTATTCTTTGTAAAAAAATGATCCTAGTGAGCTCCAAGTTATTTTTTTTTCTGAAAACTCCTAACAAACTTATATGCAATTCCATGAGTGAATCCGTGTTAAGTTTCTAAAGTCAAAAAACTAACAATAACATGTGAGAATCCTCCTCTCAAGAGTGGTGGCATGCCCTCCCAAAAGCTGAGCAGCTCTCCCTCCCTGAGAGTGATCTATTGCAAAAAAAAAAAAAAAAAAGTTTATGATCCTTTGAAATGGACTCCTTCCTCATAAAAATTTCTTTCTTCTTTTTTTCTTCTAGGTGAAACAAAAGTTATTGTTACACAAATTGTGTATGAAATAATCAAAGAATTTCCAATATTTCTCATGTTTCAATTACAATGTTTGCTTTTTAAACATGTCTAAATAAACCTATTTCTATTTTAAATTATAGAAAGAATGAGTTTTTTGACTAGCAAAAGATTGAGATGAAGGCTATATTTTAAATTTTTTTTTTTTTGATGAAGTAGTTAAAGTTTTTAACTTTTGTATAAGCAATAGTATTCTGTGTTGAGTTTTTTAAAAAGTTTCCTCTGCCCTAAAGATATTTTCTTGCTTTAAAACTTATTTTTTGCTAGCATGGGAAATATGCATTACACAAGTAAATGAAATTTAACCAGGGTGTGAATCACCACAAACGAAAGTTACCTTCTATTTGGCTTGGAATTTATTTCTTCTTCGGAAGTTCTATGAAAGAAGGTATTTTTGGCACCGAGTAAAGTTGGTTCTTCGGCGAATGACATTTGTGCTTTTCTTTCTATCTTGAATCAAGCAAGTTATTTTATAGCTGAAGTGGAAAGAAGTTATAATAGTCAGAAGGTCACCCTCAGGACTTCACGAAAATGACCTTATAAGCGGGGTGATTTTATAACCGATTCATAAACATTTGATATTCAGTGAGCTGGGACTTATACCGAGGTCTGATTTATACTGTTTGTGGAAAAATTGACTTTTCTGGTATTAATATTACAGTGCTTTAATTTACCACTTGATTATTTTTCTTTGAGCTTATATGGGTGCTTCTCCAAAAAGGGTACATTTTGGTGTCCAAGCATTTTTTTTTTTAGATAAATGATTGAACTTTCTGTCTAAGCTGAACGAAATTGCTGTGTGTATCTGAGAGAATTTAGCAACAGTATAAAAGAAGCAATTTAATTGCATTTTTTATTGAAAAATATGTCCACGGAATGTTAAAGACTGAAATTTTAAAATGGCCGTGATTCAACATTAAAATAACAGTTTCATTAATATATAAAAAAAAATGCTGAATGAAATAAATAAATATTCCTAATTGTAATACCTCAAACCTATATGGATATAATAAAGATAGTATCAAATTAATTTTACAGCATAAACTAGAATGTGCCAAAATTATTTCGTCTAATTCCTCATGGGCAGCAGTACAAGCAACAATTCTATGGTTATTCAATTCTCAGACAGCCATATTGGCTTTAGAAAGCTTTTGTTTTCAGGCTGAGTGTTTTAAATGAGTTGAATTTGCTATAGAACATCAAAATTTGAAGTGGGCGGGGCAAGCTCATAGAGTCACACCTGTGGACATCATAATTATGCTAGTAATTACTAAATTTAAATTTTTGTTGTGGTAATAGTAACAGCGAATTATGTATGTAATACATTTCAAACAACAACTTCTCAAAATCAAAATGTCACCATTCATAGAATGTTTTTAATGAATTAATCACATCCGGGGACATTCGATGCCCACGGACGTAACAGATGTGACACAAACAATAATAGTGTGATCTTTTATACTTGTAATATGGGTTTTGTTGAGAAAACGATATTAATGTACTTATGTTATCTAAATTGTAGCTAATATTCTAATCACTTATAACAACTATCATATTTTACGTTGAATTAGTTGATTCCTATGAAATTACTGACAATTTCGTATTTAAACTGGCATTATTTACAATTTTTAATTTACACAACTCTATAGGGTCAGTTGGGGTTAAGTCATACTAGTAAAAACCTATAGCTTCAAAATAAATTGGAATTGGTGGTACATTTTTTATTTTAGCTTTCAATAATTAAGAATTAAATTTTGCATTTAAAACTAGATTAATGGCAGCTCTTTCACTGTAGAAAATAGTTGACCTTTTGAAACTGGAACACCCGTTTTATCTTCATTCTATAATTTTGTTTTAAAGAATTTGCTGAAAATTGACAGTGCAGAAAGCTTTACACAGATCTCGAAAATTCTTCCTCACTAACGGTTAAGCTAGATTTATTGTATATATTATTTTATAGTAGTTTAAGTAAGATGGGGTAAAGTGATCCTAGTATTAGGGTTAACAAGTACCCAAGGCTTAATTTGTACAGGATCTAATGGGAGCTCAGGTCCAGTTATCTTTTCAATTTTATGTAAAGTTTTGCCTGTTGGAGGTAATTCAAACTATTTAATCTTGAAGACTATAGGGCTCCGCACTGCTTTTGTTAGATTCTAAGACCCGAGGCAGATGTTAGTTAAACATTAACTTCTCTAATACTATATGTTTTTTAAAAAGTAAATATTACTAAACACAACTGAGCTCAAATAAAATACATATTGAAATTACTAAAGACAGGATGTTATGTTAAGTATTTACGGTTTTTTAAACACTTTTCCCGCAACACAACTTTTAATTCACTAGCCTTTGAGAAAAGCACACAAGTCAAAAATTGGCATTTTTTGTTGTTTTATGCTAAGTATCTACTCAATGATATCCTTCTTTGATAAAAACTATATAAGTCACAAACCACTTTTGACAAAAGTGGTTTGTGACATATATATATATATATTAGACTGGGATTATAGTTTTCTTTTAATGTTATTACAATGTGGAGTCAAGTGAAAAATAGTCAAACAAATCTTTATCTAGAATAAATTATTAATAAGCATATAAATTTTTATATAAGTACAAAGAGAAAACATCTGCTGTTTTGTCTTTGTACTTACATCTTAGCACAAAGCATTTTGATATTTGTCTTATATAAATTTTTATTTACTGTAAGTCAACTAGTGAATTGATTTGTATTGCTTTAAGAATTTCTTGCAGATATTTATTATATATGCTTTTTGTTGAAATTCAGATAGTAGTACATTAGTTGTATTGAACCCCAAATTCGGCATGCTCGGGTCCGGCACTTT
This sequence comes from Octonoba sinensis, assembly GCA_038502835.1. NCBI lineage: Eukaryota > Metazoa > Arthropoda > Arachnida > Araneae > Uloboridae > Octonoba > Octonoba sinensis. The sequence goes on from CM076603.1 coordinate 10,056,283, forward strand.
GCCGGATTTCGGAATTGCCGAATTCTGAACCCGACCACAAATGTCGGATTTTTTACTTCAATTGCAAGCGTAGGGGAGCTCGGATATTGCTCGGAATTGCAGTGTTTTCTCAAGTGGTAGATAAATAACTTTTTTTTTTATGAAAAGGTAATATAAGTAAATCGGTGTGGTAATATATTGTTACAAAAAAAAAAACAATAATTCAGGGATTTGGTAAAACGCTCCAAATTATGACGCACAATTCAGCAAAAATAATCTATGTAAAAAACCAGGCATTTGCATAAAAGATAAGATTACTGGGAGCCATTAATGGCCAGAGGAATAAATCGAAAAAGTTCCTTTTTTTTTTTTTTTTTCCAAAAGAAAAAGGGAAAAACATTTGAAAAACGGACTTTTAAGAACTTAAGGGGAAAAAAATATGTTTTTAGGGGAAAAAGCTGCGCCTAAGAAACCGATTTTCATTTTTTTAACGTAAGTAGTGTTTTCTGATTCTGATTTGGTTTCCTTAGTTTAGCTCATGCAAGTCAAAAATATTTTTACAATAATGCTTCTATCTGAATCAAAAGTTACTGGCTATCAAAATTTATTAATTTAACAGCTTCTAAGATTCATATTTTTCTAAATAAAAAAACTGGTCAGGGGGGGGGGGCTATGGCTCCCCGTCACAGGGGTGGTACTCCCCCTGTGACGGGCCTAATTATGTAACTTGTATTTTAAATTCGTGGTACATACTTCTTCGGAAATTTTGTGTTTAGGTGAGAATTTTTTGTTTATATACCGAGAATCTCTTTTGCGGGTAACGCATTTTAGGAGGGGAACAAATCTAAAATAACTCCAAGGAAATACACTGCTTATATAAACGTAGCAGGATTCAACGAATTGGAACGTACACGGGGGGGGGGGGAACACAAATGTGCAGACAAAACACCAATAAGAAGTGTAAAAGAGTTGAAAATTCACTAGTCATAAATACTTGTCTCTAAAGATATACTCCGTGTTTATTTCAGGCATTTCCCGGGGGGGGGGGAGCTACCCCCTCAGAGCAAGTCAACTCCTCCTTCCCCTCGGCAAAAAATTCAGATCACAAGTTTTAAAAAAAGAAAGAAAAGAGAAATCACGCTTTTACGACACTTTACTTTGAGAAACACTTTTAGGGAAAGGACATGGAACACTATCACGAGCGACACCAAAAAGTAACTTAAAAGATATAAGACTTTATTTTGAAAAAAATTGCGAGGGGAGAGTAACCAAACTCCTTTCTGTTTCCTCTAACATCACCAAAGTATCTCGAAATTGCATTACTAAGAGGATTTCAAAAAGTTTCCTGGGGAGAGCCCTCGAACACTTGCCTCCAGAGTTAGCGTAAGCATTATAGATGTAAGACCAGTTACAAAAATTTAAGTTGCAGAAGCCCCAAATACCCACTCCTCTAACTTCGCCAAAGATCTAAACATACATCTACTATATATACATCAAAAAGCTATCATATATGCAAAAAAATTCATATTAACATCATTTCTAGTGATATATATCTATATAAATGTACATATAAAGGGTATGATTTTGAAGCATACACTGCCCTTCCTGATTCTTAACATGCTCCCCCTGCTCCGGAGCCAAGACAGTATCCATAATTTTTTTTCGGGGGGGCCCAGACTTCGACACACTTATGTAAAGCAAAGTTTCAGGGAGGAATATATGATACATTGCAAATGATTTCTGGGGGGGGGGGGGCGTGGGTCCCTCTTCCCCTATGGATACGGCCTTGATTCACAAAAACATTAAACATTCATTACTAGATCTATTAGTTTATTTTTTAAATCAAACGCAAATAGAAAATTCAATATTTAGCGCTAAGCAATCTTCTATGTCCAAGCATTCATAATATTAAATCTGGGAACTAGTGGAATCTTAGAGAAAAAAATCCAAATTCCCCTACAAAAGTGCTCATCCCCACAATAAATTTCTAAAAATTTTGTTAAATTTGTAGCAAAACATACCTCAGAAGTGGAAGCGTCTGAATCAAATTTACTTTTCTTTTTGGATGACGAACGTGTCTCTCTGAAGTGAAAAAATTGTTATGTATCGAAAATAATTAAAAATTTAGCTAAAATATAAATAATACTTGATTGTAAATTAAAATGCAGCATTAAACCGTAGCAGTGAGATTGGAATCGTTGAACGGATGATTTCCAGAGTCGTAATGCAATCAGTGATGGACCATAGTAAAAGAAAGAAAAAACATTTAAAATATAAGAGATGAGAGAACATCTATAAATGAGAATGCAATGCAAATACAGTTCATCAGTTTTCCAATCGGCCCATCTACAAAAAAGATTTTACCAAAATGGGTGTTTGGGCCGGAAGTCATAAATAAATACAAACTGCTCTTTAAGTTTCTTCCTGGCTTGAGGGTTTAACCCATTAAAACAATTGTTGGTTAGGGGGTCCTTCATTTTCGGACCGCAGCACCTACAACACCGGTATATCAGAAAACAAAACTCCATCACAGAAGAATATTTTCCATGAAATTTATTACTTGTGCTATTGTATTCCCAAATTGCTGCCTTTGGGTAAAAAAGACATCAAGAAGGAAAGAAAACCCCTGGAGTGATTGAAAGGATCTCTGTTTGTCTGTGTGTGGTACGGTGATTGAAGACACTTTTCGCTGTAACCCCCCCCCCCCCCCAAGGTAATAAAGGGGCTGATTATAACCAGATGAAAAGTCCTCTTTATGAGCTGCATACTTTGGTCATGATCACAACCCTTCAGAGAAAGAGGAAATAAAATCATATGCATATGTGTTTAATATTCTTAGGAAAAAAAAATATGTGCTTTGCAAGGCCGCAGCCAGAAATTTTTTTGTGTGCCTAAATAAGTAAATACACAATGGGGGGTGGATGAGCCCCCAAACCCCCCCCCCCCCGGTTACGCCTATGGTGGTGAAAGAAAATCCTGTTAGCAACGATGGTTGTGGCCTACCCGGTATACAATCGGGACATGATATGGAACCACACACAATAATCCTTAATAAAGCCCTCCCTCCCCCATCCAGTATTTTGTAAAATTTTAGATAATATGGCAATCATCAGATCGGCATTAGTATTTCAATTTATAACAGGAGATGAACGAAGAAAATATGCATCCGAAATTATTTTCTAGAGTCCCCAAATTGTCTTTAGATTTGGGGACATATCCCCAAATTGACGCTTAGAAATATGGTCATCCTAATTTTAGCGCACTTTCTAACTAAAGTACTTCTGGGAGGATCACTTTTGTGTTAATATGTAACTTTTCTGCCAATCGGTATTACCTGAAAGTACTAATTTAAGTTTCACGTAGTTTGATTTTATTATTCTTAAGTTTGTGGAGATTCAAGTCCATCTTCTGGTATGCGAAATAAAGAGTAGCGACTGAGTTTCAACACCTCTCTTCGAATCACTGTGCTAATGCGCCAAATGAAATGAAATTTTGAATCTTTGAATCGGTGGACGTTAGTTCACATCATGGTTCACATCCACTGCAAATGGGCAAATTGGTGACGTCACGCCAGGGGGCGTGGAGCTCTGACGTCACTCTGTCGCATCCCGTTTTCGTTTTCTGCGTTGAGTGTGGAGTGTGAGGAAATTTACGTTCCAGATAAGAGGAGTTTGCTCTCATTTATTATTGTTATTAAAGCAATATAATTTTTTTTTTCAATAAAAACTTCTATTTTTTTTTTACTTTTTTTTGCTACTGTTAATTTTTTTTTTAAAACTTTGTGTATTTTTTTCAATAAAAATGTGTGTTTTTCAATAAAACACACATTTTTGTTTTGAATGAAAATAAGGAATATTGGGAAATGTACAATTTTTCTTTTCAGTTCATTTTTCTGAGAAAATTTAAATCACCTCCAACTAGTTTAAAAAAATTATTGTGTGTAGCATATTTTAAAGGAATTGATGACAGAAATAATTTGAAAATACTTTTGATTTAGAATATGAGATTGTTCATTAAAACTTTGTCAAAATGCAACCAAACATTAAGTTGAAGTATGAATTTGATTAAAAAAAAATCATATGCATTTGTTCATAATTCTTTATTTCTTTTTTATTGCATAAATCGGACGATGGTTCCGTTTGGAAACCGCTTATGCAAAAAGTAATCCTTTATGCTTTTACAAAAAAAAAAAAAAAAAATGAGAGAGAGAAAACTAAAATTAAAATATAATTCTAATGAAGCTACAATTTTAAACGTAAATTTCAAGCTAGAATTTTTCTGTAGTTTTATTTGATTATAAGTTATCTACTGTTAAGAATTTGGATAAAGTTTGAAATGCAGGTAACAAAACTGTTTGTTAGTGTACTGTACTATAAGCTGTTTATTTTACCTCTAATAAAATCATCTAAAAGAATTACGTCATGCAATGATTCTAGAGTCTAATAGCGAGCATTAATGAAAATAAGTCTATATATATAAATAATCTTAGAAAGACGGGGAAAGGAGGAGGGGAATAAAAAAGGGGGTGCAACTTTATTTCAATGAAAAATTAAGCAGAATATCTTAGCACCAAACCAAAAAATCTTGGTACAAATGGTGCCCCCCTTTATTAATTGATTTACTTTAATATTTACGAAATCAACTATCAATGCTGGTTTTTTTTTTTTTTTTTTTAAAGGTAAAAAATCCAACTTCTTTCCAAATGTTTTCATTAAATTTAGACACTATTTAAAAATGCAAAATTCATTTAATCCAGAAAGTACAATCAAAGCTTGAGTTTTAAAAAAAAAGTTGTTGTAATGCCACTTCTAAAAAAATCAGTGCATCTTTTCGTGTAAATATTTGTTATGTGTATTTCCTTATACATAATTCTACAATGCATTCAGAGTATATTGTTGTAAAAAAGATTGCACAAAACGTTATAAAATTGAACAAGAAGTTCCGTCTAGAACTATACGAGCCTACTTTCCCGTATACACCAAATTCAAATTTATAATCTAGCTATCTCTTTCTCCTTTAGCTTTAGTTCTTAATTATTTCAAATATAATTTTTTCAACGGATAATACATATTCATTCACTCATTCATTCTTTCCTTTATTCAGCCATTCATTTATTCATTCATTCGTTTACTCATTCATGTTTTTATTCATTTATTTACACATTCATATATTTATTCCCTCATTTATTCACTCTTTTCCTCATTCATTTATTGATTCATTCTTTCACTCCTTCATTTATTCATTAATTCATGCTTTCACTCATTCATTTATTCATTGAGAAATATCCCTAAAAATCCCGATAAAAATTTTTTATAGGAAAATAGGCTCGTTAGTTCTGGGTGAACTTTCTATTTGCACATGTTCTACGTTATAAGAGCTTTCCGATAAAGTTTGTTCCAAGCAAATCGGTCCGTTAGATCAGGATTTAGATAGGATTGAAATTTCCCCATAAGCGCTATGTTAATTTTTTGAACTGTTCAAAAATGAGCAAAAACTGTTCAAATTGATATTTCACGCCAAGCGCTTCTTCCAGTAAGCTTGTTCATTGGAACATGGATCTTGCACCCAGAGTTTACATCATTTGCTTCATTTTCGCTCATAGGCGCTAATGTTAAATTTTTTTGAACCGTTCAAAATTGAACGAAAAATTGTTCAAATCAAAAAGTAAAATATGGGATTGAGATGTCCTCGCCGAGATCTTTCGAATGCAAAAAGAATTTTTCGAATCGGACTATTCGTTCAAAAGTTATTAGGGGGGGACAGACCGACAGACCGACCGACACACTTTTTCCCCCATCTCGAAACCCTACTTTCAAATTTTTTATTTTTCAATCTTTATTTAATTACTTCACTTTTTTTTTACTTTTCTTTATTTTTAACGATATTTTTACGATACATTAAGCCTTCTTTCATGCTTTATTATTATTTTTTTTTTACTTTTACGGGAAAGTAGGCTAAAAAGTCAACTGCTACACTGTTAGCATAATCTTTACCACTTGAAGAAGTAATAAACGTAAATCAATAATTTCAAGAACACAGAGGCAGCAAGGCGCTTGCCTCACAGCGCCGCTTCCTTAAGGGGGAGGCAATTACTATCTAATCAATTTATTAGGTAGTATTACGCTTCTAATGAATAAGAAAATAAGTATGTCCTATGGGGATCTTGATATATTTATATGTGTATTCAAATGAAAGCAAAATTACAAAAAAAAAAAGGATTGAATACCACATAAAACTTAAACTTTGAATGCAATTTTTTTTCACACGAAAACAGCACAATATCAAGAACAACTCCTGAACTATTTCTTTCATCTTCAAATCATCGCCAATAAAATTAAAACCTTGATGCAGTTTTCTATAATAACTGCATCAGGGCTAGAATTCAACTGGCACTTCAGATAATTATCTGAATTATCTGTTCGAAGAAATATAAAATATATTAAGAGCAAATAAAAGAGAAAGCACTTTAAGATAAAAAGAATTTTTAAAAAATTCACTGCTTAAACAGTAACAATGTCAAAAATATAGCAGTAATTTTGGGAAGGTAACTTATAAAATATAAAATAGGAAGTTATATATGAAGGCATTATAATTTTATACTTTGTACTTAGTGCATCAAACTTTTCAGTTAAGGTCCCGCACAAGGTAAAGTTTATGAACATGTTTATTATAATAACGCCTCGATACATTATTATATTATAAGGAAACACAACATAAACATCAAATTGCCCTACAATTGTCCTACAATGGTAACAAACTGACATCTAATATCTAGGGAAAATATGCAATTAGATCACAGTAAAACCTCACAAACTCACTCCTTTCAAAATAAATGAATAGACAATTACATAGTACATAAAAAAATTCATCTTTTAACATCATTCTGAAAAACCACACAAAGCTTTAGCTACTCTTCCAAAGGTGTTGATGAATCTAAAAGGCTTTTACTGCTTATTGAGCTCTGAAGGAAAGCTCTTGTTAGATAGCAAAAAGCAATGTTTAATTTTAACAATTTATTAACCCAATATTCCTTATTTTCATTCAAAACAAAAATGTGTGTTTTATTGAAAAACACACATTTTTATTGAAAAAAAATACACAAAGTTTAAAAAAAAAAATTAACAGTAGTAAACAAAAGAAAAAAAAAAAACAAAGTTTTTATTGAAAAAAAAAATTATATTGCTTTAATAACAACAATAAATGAGAGCAAACTCCTCTTATCTGGAACGTTAATTTCCTTAGATCTGTTAGAATCAAAAACTATACTCTCACACACTCAACGCAGAAAACGAAAACGGGAAGTCCACGCGCACGCGGCTTTAACAGAGTGACGACAGAGCTCCACGCCCCCGGCGTGACGTCACCAATTTGCCCATTTGCAGTGGATGTGAACTAGCGTCCACCCTTTGGGTCCGAAAAGAAAGGAAGCATGGGATGAAAAAGCTTGTTGATTGTGATTACGTATTGAAAACTGCATTTAGGTGTTGTAAGCTCAAATCTTCTTTTTGTTAAAGAAATAACGTAAAATGAATTTATTCGGATACTTTTCTGATAAGTAATTATTCTGTTGTATATATATGAGCGCGGAAAGAAGAATATCGGTGGCGGTGATCTTTCCATTCAACCTGCCAGTCTACCCTTTATCATGAAAACATGTAAGCTTTAGTTTTTTTTATTTTTTATTTACTATTACTGAATATGTATATATATAATTTTCTTTTTATGTTGCCTTTTCCTCTGTTAGCCTTATACAACGTTTCCCTTAAAACCTTTTATAGTTTGATACTATTTCTCCATCACCATTATTTTTGTTCGCAATTTTTGACTTTTCAGAATTTGTTAATAATTTGCCTATTTCTGTGTGTGGTAGTTTATTTTTCTCCATTTCTATGCATTATTTTTCGAGTAATCTTAGAAAACTTTATTAAAGTCTATTGTAACCTAAAAGATGGAAATCAATTTTTATGATAGAAATTAAGGAAAGAAAATATGTTTGATTAAGTTAGCTCTGAAATATTTAAGTGCAACAGCATCATTTCTAATAAGTAGGGATGAAACTTATGTTTCTGAACCTGTTATCTGGCTGAGTTTTAACTAACCTATCCAACCGGATGTTCGATCTAGCCGCTGGCAAATTTATCTGTTATCCGATCCGACACTGCAGTTAGTATCCAAATATCCTGCAGTAGATTGGATTATATCTTTCCAGAAAATTTCCAGAGTCAAATAAAGCTAATTTTATGCCAAATTTTATTTGCATGACATAAAACTTTTGATATTTCCTTTCATTGATCAGTTTCAGCTTCTCAAGCAAAAATAATAGGAACATCTTTGTTGTAAACACTTATAGAATAAATGTTGACTTAGTTTTACTTAATTTTTGTACGTTGCAGCATTTTAAATAATAACAAGGCATTTCCCAATTTAAATTATGAAAGCAGAAATCCACATGGTAGTTTACCATTTCACTATCACCTGCAATTGCATGAAAAAGGAAATAGAGCTACATCTGCAAAATATTTGCAGAGAAGTCGAACCAAAACTCCAGGCATTTGTACGGATTGCTAGGATACTGGGTGCCATTTATGATCACAGAGAAACAAATAGAGCAAGTTCCTTTATCTTTCTTTCTCTCTCTCTCTTTTTAAGGGAATAAGGGAAAACAGAACTTTTAAGAACTTAAGGGAAGAAATAATTAACTTTTTATAGGGAAAAAAGATACTTAACTACGCCCAAGAAACCGATTTTCACTTTTTATCAAAAACGTAAAATTCTGTGGAATTTGTCATTGGCGTAGTCCGTTTCAATTCAGGCAGGTAAAAATAGAATCTTACCTTCATAATCTCAGAAGTTTTTGAATTTCACATATGTTAAAATTTAGAACTGAGTGGGTTATAGGTATGTTTTTGTTTTGCTAAAAAAAAAGTCCTGGTCCGAGATACAGGCCGCCAAAGTTGGCGCCTCCGGCGCAATTTCTCACTTGCGATTTTCGACGAAAACTTTCAAGTGCTCTATTTCCTGAACAGTGCAAGATATTTTGATGCGTTTTTTTTTATTTGAAAGGTAATTATATTCTGTTTAAGATAAAAGGCTACATTTTAAAATATCTGTTTATTAATAACTTAGTACTTACGTACTATCGCAACCATATGGCAAGATTGGTGACTATATTCCTACTTATGGTTACCATAAGCACCTTAGAAAACGTACAAAATCAGAGTTGCCAATTTGGCGCATTATCCCAGAATTTTGGCATCATTGCGATTAGAGATGCAATGGATATCCGGCTAGTAGACCGGATATCCGATTCTGGCCGGATATTATGATTATCCGGCAGTAACATTAGGCCCGAAATAAAATATTAAGTAGAAAGGTATAAATGAAAAATATGTATAATTAATTCATCACAATTATTGTAGAAAATGTAAGTTTTACATAAGAACCAACATTCTTTTCAAATACAGTGGAGCATCTTTTATACGTTTCTCATTTCTACGTTTTAAAGCTGGTTAAAATAACAATATATATATATTTCAATTTTAAGAACAAAAGAAATATTTTCATAATTATTAATTTTTTATTGAAGTGATAAAAGAAAGAATGGGAAAACTGCTTACTTGAATGTAAAATAATATTTAAATATTTTTATAAAAATATAATTATGTTAGAATAAAACAATTAAGGGGTTATTTAACTTATGTATAATCAAAAAAAAAAAAAAACTAACTAAAAAGACATATTTATTTATAGTATTTATTATATTAAAATATAAAAGTTAAAGTCAAGTGTTGTAAATTCATAACAATTTATTTTTTAAATAATATAAAAAGTAGATTGCTAAAACTTTTAACCCTAATTTTTAATTTTGGTATTAATATAAATAAATCTGTTTCATTAATCTGTAGTAGATTAATTGATGTTTGGTTCCAGCCAATTATCAATTTTAAATATACTATCTGTTGTTTTATTCTAATATAATTAGAATTGCAATGTTTTACTCAATGGTTGTTGATATTTGGAAACTCAGAGTCAACTTTGTTTTAATTAAAAGTTAGTTTATTTAAAGAAAATTGTTAAAAATATGAACACTTAACTTACTAAAGAGACAAATTTATTTACAGTGATACTAAAATTTAACGTTAAGAGTTGTCCAAATTCAAAAACCTAGCAATTTATTTCTTAACTGATGAAAAAGGGAAAGCTTTTTAATTTTTTCAGTTTGATTTTTAACGTAAATAAGTTTGAATCTTTAACAGGGGTTTGTTTTTGCCACCTACGTATACTAAAAATATTCTATCAGTGGTTTTATTTAAGTTAAGCACAATACTCAGTGCAGATAACATTCTTCAACTAAGTGTTATTTACGTAATAGTTATTGATATTCAGAAATTGAAAGTTAAGTACAGTGAAACCTCGATAACTCGACACCCCAAGGGGACACGAAAACATGTCGAGATAAGCGGGTGTCAAGTTACTGAGGTTCCGTAATTTCAATTGCTAATATTGGTTTGCATTGTTATTTATTTACCATTCAAGTTATAAAATCCAATTGCAGTGAATAAATTATCCCCGTTTATTATTTATCTATTATTATTTTTTTAAAAAGTTATACATTACAATTAAATAAATATATAAACATATAGTACATCAACTCAAAATACCTCATGGGAAAAAAATACATAATTTTGGTTTGTTTTTAACAAATGTGGATATTAGTGTTTCGAGCTATTCCATATTCCTTAGCTAGATCAGTTTGAGTCTTTTCAAGTTCTTTTTATAATTTCTACTTTCGATTTCAAGCTTAAAGTAGTCAGTTTACAAGGAGCCATTGCGGACACATCTACTGATTGACAAAGATAAGAGCAAATGGCAAAAACAAAAAGCATAAAGCACGGCTATTTCCAGCTTTCAGTGATTGTAAGTGCTATCGCATGAGCGCATGCGCGAAGCGTGTTTGCACCTTTTCATAGACTGCCGTCACTCTCAAGCAGTGACTGACAAGATAAAGAGAGGTCACCTTGACCACCTCTACGAAGAGCATGCTTATTGTTGGGTGTTGGGTTTCTGACTCCCCAGAGTACAAGGGGAATAGGGGAATCTTCCAGGAACACTTTCCATAAAAGAATTGATTTATGGACAGAGAAACATCACTGTAAAATTCTGAGAATTGTACACCGTGAAAAAATATCGGAAGAAAAAGTAAATAAGAATACAATATGGAGGTCGACTGATAGGGGTTCCTTGAAATTGTATGTCGAGTTAGAGAGTTTTTCACCCATTGAAATTAGCATTGGGCCAACCATAAGGTACTGAAATGTCGACTTACCAAGGTAGTCGACTTATCCGCGTGTCGAGCTACCGAGGTTCCACTGTACTTTTAATTGAAATTTTATTTGAAAGATATATATAATCATATAAGCAAATAATAATGGTTTTTGTCTAATCCAATTAAATATAAATACTCATTAAAAAAAGTACTGTGGCCAGATACCGGATATCCGGCTCAAAGTATGACAGGATATCCGTTATCCGGCCAAATTAAGATCCGTTACATCACTAGTTGCGATAGTACATAAGTACCAATAACTTTTATAGTAATGTAAAAACTCAACAGTTTAACGGAAATTACAAATAAAAGAAAAGAATGTATCATTTAATATCTACTAAAATGTATTTTCTTTCAAAGGAAATAGCTTATTTTTGTGACGTAATTGCCGTTAATTTAGTTAAATGAAATAGGGGGAAAATTATCTGTAAATCGTATGTTTTTTTCTTTCTTTTTTTAAACCTGAAAAAGGTTTTTGCAACAAGATTACACTGCGGTTGTGTGGTTTACTGTTTTATCTTTGCAAGGGATTTTTATATGAAAAACTTTTTTTGTATACAAAAACTTCATGTTATTTTAGTTTGTCATGTTTTCTGTAGCCCCATACTCATTTATTTATTCATTTATTGTCACTTTTAGTTTGTTCTACTTAACAATGATATTATCCAAATTATGTAATAAATTATTGTTCATAATACTTTTATTTGACTTACTTTTAGTAATTGGCTCCTCATTTTGTATGATTCTCGAGTCTTCTTGAAATGTGTTATTATACATTTCATCCTCTTCTGTAGAACAATAAGACAATGCTTTAAATTTTCTTCCTCTTTGTTAATATATTATGTGCTCTAATCATTTTAATTATAAATTTGGAAAAGAAAACTTTCACCTAAGGAAACTTAAATTTTTTATTTTTCAGAGTCGTACATATTTTTGTTTTATTTGGATTAAGTTGGAATTCAACATTACTGTACTTGTTAATTACATTTGTATGACATGCGTGGCATTTGTATCTGAATTGGATTTTACTTAAGAGTCATCAGGTGTATAAAGGGAAGCCTTTAAGTTGTGTGGCATAGTTTATGTGACAATGTTTATTCAATGTGTTGTTTTTTATGCAAAAGGATCTGCACTAAAATGTCTTGTAGATAAATTACAAAATTTGCATGATATACACATCTTGTATAATTTGTTAATTCTTAAAATAATTCCTTAACATAAATGAGATGTGATGTTAATACAGTCAATGCTCGTTATAACGACCACTGTTAAAAGTCCCAACTTTATCCCTATGATCTCTGTATTAATTTGCTTTCAGTATAACGACCGTTTTGAATCGTCTAATCCAATATAGCGACCGCATTTAGGACACTATTTCCGGTATTTTTCCAAATAGAGGATGTTCCTAAATTTTTGACCTGAAATGACCTTGATTATAGTTTATGGAGTCTTCAGTGTTCAGTCCAACTTTGAAGGGGGGGGGGGGGGAGGGAATTACCTCTCATCACAGTACAGAAAGAATAGAGGGGGAAGAAGCGTAGAATTTTCGGATTTCTTAGGAAAAAGGGTTGTTAGATGCATTGGTAGTTTGTTGTTTGGTTTTCCAAGGGTCGATTCTCCGAAATAAGAGAAGTCATTCTGTGTCCGTGCTAGGCTTTCATATCAGCTCAGATGTTCTGCTTCCAGAAGTACGTGTAATCCCTCCCCCCACCACCCATATTTTCTGCTTTACAATATGCTTGACATTTTGTCATAATTTGCGCTAATAATTTTTTCAAAACGATAAAAAATAAATTTGAGCATTTACCGTAATTATCTGCATATAGCCCGCGGGTTATCTACAAAAAAATTTTTTTTTTTTTTTTTGCTACCTGCGGGCAATATATAACAATATGGGCAATACATGAAATTTTTTGAAAAAGTATCATTAAAAAGACAATTATTGTTCAAAAATATCGATATCTCTTCTCCTGTAAAAGAAAATGCAGAGAAATAAATCATAGCTTTCGAAACAATGGTCCAAAGCAGATTGGGGCTCGGGCGCTACAGGCGAATGTATTGTTTTCTATGGGTGCATCCCATGTTTTTTCTGGGTGCGGGTTATACACCGAACCTAATTTGTTTAAAACGAATTTTTTGTTCCTGCGGACTATACAATGATGCGGGCTTTTTACCAATAATTACGGTAATTGGAATGTTTGAAAAATTAGCAATTTTAATGGAACTACTGAACATGCATGATGCGTGTCTATATTTTTTAGAACATTATACCTCTTATTGCGACTACTCATTATAAAGACTTTTTTCTGTGGAATGCAGATGGTCGTTATATCGAGTGTCGACTGTAATAATGAATAATAAATTTCATAGAATACTTGGGCTTATTCTTATTATGTATTGTAAACTTCAATGATGAATCTAATCTAGTAGATTGATAAATGTAAGAATTTAATGCTACTTCATAAATGCTAAAAGTTATAATAAAAACAAAGAGGGTTGTTTATAAGAAATTACACAGTTAGAAATTTCATCATGAAATTACGGTTAAATGACCGGCAGCAGTCTGGCCATCTAGTTCACCGTTAAATTTACCGTTTGGATCATCTTTCTATCTTTGCGGGACCTAACATTTCCGATCAACTTGGTTAAAAAGCCGTAAATACCAAAGTTTACAGTTTTATAACCATTTAAAAATGGTTTCAAAACGAAATTTTTACCGTATTTGAACCATTTCAAGGCGTAGAATCTTCGAGGCGTCGAAACTGTAAAATAAATCCTTGTGACTCGAACCCTGGGTGTGTGGTTTACAAGCCTTGCTCTCTAGCCATTCGGCCATCGATACCACGTGTAGCGGCCGTTTATTTATTAATAACTCTTCTTTTTCCAACAGGCAAACTGCCTTAAAATTAAGATTTCAGTTTTTGATTGGATCGAAAGTGGTTTTTGGTCTAAATTTACTGTATATTGACAAAAATTATTTTATTTGCTGCAAAAATTGAAATAGAAAAGCTGCAGCAGCTCGAATTATGGGTTCACTCATTCGCAAACAGTTCGGGAATCCGATGTCTCGAATTTTTTTATTTACCTATGTATGTGTTTCTATTTAGTATCCACTGCTTCAGCCACTTTTTTTTTTTCTTCTTTTTTTATGTACACATGCAGATTTTAACTGATAAATCCGTATTCCTATTTTAAAACAACATACGACCGGTATGGTTTCGCAACCAAGATGGACGCCCGATTCTTATTGAGCGCTTGAAAATTACGGTTAGCTAAACGTTCTTTAGGATAAACAGAGAGTAAACGATTTTTTTTCGCAATCAGCGGTTTGAGTACCATCTTTTTAATGGTTAGTCAACTAGTCAACTATTGTAATTAAATATGGTAAAATAACAATCAAATAAATGGTTATTTTACTATTTTCTTACGGAAATTTTTAACAGTGCAGTTAACACATGATAACTGAAAATAAGTTGGTTGTTGTTGGGATGTAGTTGCATACTTAAGGCTCATAGACTGATTACGAACTTCCGTAGCACAATCTTCATTTGCAGGGAAGTTGCTATTTGTCCTGTAATAAAAAGCAAACAAAAAAAAATTGTAAAAAATAATTTTATTAGTATGGGGGATATTTTGTCATATTTAGAGAGGGGGGGGGGGGCTAATTTTAATGAAATAAGTACACACATATATGTATGAGCCCGGGAGCAGAAAGTGCTTAAAAGTGCGACGTACGTCACAGAACAAACGCAATCTCTGCAGAACATTTCATCCTTAAAAAGAAGAGGAAAAAAAACGCGAGCACAAACGCAAAAGAATAAAAAATAAAAAAAAAAACGATATGTTCTGCAGAACAACTGACAAAAGAATGCTTATATATTCCAATGGTACACCACCTGGCCATAAAACCATTAGAAAGTTGTTAACAGCAGCCATTGTCACAATGTATGGGCCAAATTTTTCTAAACATTTTGTAAACAGTACATCTGCATTAATGTTGCAGTATCTGACTTCAAATGTCATTGACAGAATTGAAAATTCTGAATGTATGCCTTGGTTTTAAATAAATAATTTAATATGTTTTGTCAAAAACGAGTAATAAATATTCTACTAGTTAATTAATATTCTTATATCTATTTTGTGTTGTACTGTGGTCCATCAAATTTGGACGACATGCCTGCAGAACATTTGGAACTGTTTGTGGTCATGTTGCAGAACACTGAATATAATTCTGCTCCTGGAGTATGAGAAACTTACTGCTTTTTTTCTCTAATGCGTGGATGTAAGAATGACATTTCGGCCATGAAGTGCCACTGTTTCTTATTGCTTTGCCTGGCACTTTCACTGGGTAATCCGCTTTTTTCTCGAACAAAGGAACTATTCTTCCATTTCTTCTTAATACAGGAAACTAAAAACAAAGTGAAACAATTACCTGATGCGAAATTGAAATTGTTGCTAGTTATTTTACAAAAGAATCATAATTATAGTAAAAAAAACAAAACATTTTCTTAATTTTAATCTGATGAGTACTTTGGAACAAAATATTTGTATAAAGTTGATCTTTTATTTGAGAAATCCAGTATATCTAAATTGAATACATTTAAAATATGATACTTATGGTCTGCTAACTGAATTTTAGAATCGGTTCGCATTTCAATTTTTACATGGGGGCGAAAAGATTTGAATTGCTATTTTTATTAATTTTAGGTGCAACGTTCACAGAACTGTTCCATTGATTTCATGTTATGAAACTTTTTTTTAAATTTAATTACTGTGAAAGAAATGCTTTGTTTTGCAACAACTGTTATTTTTCCTGTTGCCAGAGTGTTTTTCGGGGGGTTCCGGAATGCGCGAAGAGAGTTTTTTCTTATCAGCGCATTTATAATATTCAGATTGACATTTATTACCTTGCATAGCTTAAATTTTCCCTCCCGTTGGCTACGACTATGGAATTAAGCAGAACTAACTAAATTTTTATACAAATGTTGAGTATTTTCTTATCAGATTGTTATTTATAGCATGTAAAACTTGCGAGGGGGGGGGAGGTGTCTAGCCCCCTGACGGCCTTAAATTATGAAATTTTTTAAAAGAAAAAAGATATTTTGTTCATTTTTACTACTTGCTTCGGCTATTGTCATTGTCCTAGTGAAATCATAACAAAATCGAGAAATCGAATGTTCAGTAGTATCAAAATAAAACGAGTTAATAGATTTGAAAAACAAATATAGAATTTTTGTAAATAAAAAAAACTTACCGTCCACGTGTAACTTTTCGGAAAGTGTCCTCCATGAATTGTCCTTTTCTCTGTGTCCCAAAAATCCGTCCGACTGCAATCATAAAGCCACGGACACTCTCTCGCAAAATTTATAATTTATTCTTCCATTTTTAATGCAAATATGAATTTACAAACAGCGATAAATCAAGAACAGCGAACAACCAAAATCGGACCCAGAGTTGCAAGCCAAATTTTTGCGCAAAAGGTAGGGCAAACCACGGGCGTCATGACCTATGGGGATTCGGGGACGCGTCCCCCCCCCAATAATTTGGCAGAGGGGGACAGTCCCCCTCAATAGTTTGGCCGAGGGGACAGTCTCCCCTTTTCACACGAAAATTTAGAAATAAAAGTACCCAGTAGTGTAGCTCTGGAAAAAGGTGCTGGGACGCTTACATATACAAGCATCAAAATGTGGGGGTGTGCTTATGTTAAAATTCAAAACAAGTGAGGGACCATGTGCGTATAGATTTTGAATCAAAAATTCCTACTGCTACATTTTTTATGTGAACATTCTGGAATTTAATCATGTGCCATTGTCCATTTGTGATGGGACCAATGGGGATCCGAGAAAATACGCTTCCCGTCGCATCAATATTTCCATATCGAACAAATTATAAGTTTTATAAACTTGTTAAACATGAAGAGTAATTAAGTAGTGCAACAAAAATTGAAAACACGCGTTTCGAATTCGAAATGTCTTCAGTGCATGTAAAATATGTTAAGAACGCTTATGTCTACAAATTCGGGGAACATTTTATGATAGGTTTGAAAAACATGCACATTTTTTACTCAAACTGTGCTTCAGTACATATTTCACTTTAAACCAGTGGTCCTAGGCCTAGGCAAAAAAGTGGGAGGGGGAGGGCCCCGATATTGTTTTAAATATTTAACAAATACCCCAGCACTCCACATTTCTTCACTATAACTTAGGTGTGAAAGTTTTTTAGAATTTTACGAGACCCGCTCAGTCACGGAAAAACCTATAGCTGCCCTTATATGTGACGCCCTTGTTCGACTTCAACTTCCAATAGCAAATCTTCGGGGGCCAACATATGACGGAGCAGCCGATATGAGTGGCCATATTAAAGGTGCTCTATCTATTATGAGTAAAAAATAGCCTTTAGCAGATTTTGTTCAATGTGGGCCACATTGCACTAACTTAATAATGAAAGACAGTTGCAATTCCACGTCAGAGGTAAAAACCTCTTTAGAAGTAGCCAATCAGATATGAATGTTTCTGTAATAGAATAAAAACAAACGGCTTGTTTCAGGGCCTTTTGGAAAATTAATCTGAATGTCCCGTTGGAAATACTTGCAAAATTAGACCTCTGTGTCGAACAAGATGGATATATTGAAGCTCTCAAATTGAAGAAATACTGAAAAAATATTCTTTAATTATGGACACGTTGAGTCAGTTGGCTGAAGACGTTTATGATGGCGCTGGCAGTCCTTAGCTGCTTTCGAAAACGGTTCCAACTATCGGGTGATAAATTTTGGGGAAACAAACCATTGATTTGCTGGCAGAACTGAACACCTCCTTCCAAAGGAGGAAAAGTACAGTAGCTGGACTGGTCAAATCAGTTCAAACAGATTCTAATTACTTGGAAAAGATGCAAAAGCGACGCTGTGTTTTCCACCGTTTTTGATGACTGTGTCAAAAAAATGGAACTTGGACTCGACCCCCTAAAATTGCCAAGAAATAAAAAAAGACTTCCTAAGTGGTTTGATGGTGTGGCAGTAGGTCATGATTTTTCTTCAGTTGCAGAATACTATCGCACTGAATTTTTTCACTTACTTGATGTGACAATTGCCGGACTAAAAAATCGCATATTGAATCAAAGGTAATTCAAAAACAATTTGAATTAGAAAAGATGCTACTACATGAAGAGAATCTGGAGCTTGCAGTAAACTACCCAGAATGTAATTTTTCAAAATTAAGGATTCGACTTTCACTTTTCAAAGAGGAGTTTAAAGACATGACGTGCGCACATGATGTTAGAAAAACATTACTACAAATGGAAGCAGGATCTAGGCGATTATTCTCTAATATAGAAATTCTGGTACGACTTTGCTGGTGTCTCCAGCATCCAGTTGTGAGGCGGAAAGAAGTTTCAGCGCTTAAAAAAGTTGAAGTTGTATTTGCGTTCAACAATGACACAAAAGCGATTGAATCACGTTGAGGTGTGTTTCGTTCATCAAGATGTCATCGACCAAGTTGATACGGCAACCATCTCAAAAAAAATTATTTCTTCCAAAGACAATCGAAGAAATGTTTTTGAGTCAGAAAAGAAATGAAATAAGTCCGTATACATACATAATTTTTTTTTTCCGTTATAATGGGCTGCAGTATTGGTCCTCTACCATTGCAGACCTAGTGCATTCCCAGAAATTGGTACCAACTCTTTCAGCGGCACCACAATGAGTTTGGTACCATTGCCGCAATTTTTTGACGCTCAGTTTCCCCCTAAATGGCGGCACCTAAGCTCTCGTTGATGCAAACGGTACTAGGAATTTAATTTAGCCGAAAGGATCCATGCCAAATGCGGGTACTTAAGGAATCTTTTACATTCCGCATAATCATACGACATAGGGGCGGACGATTGAAAATCCACTGAGTTGGGCCAGGTTTGAACCTGCGAACTTGGGCCTACGAGGCCTAAGCCTTACCACTACCCTACCCTGTCAGCACATCATTAATTATAAACGATATAAAAATGATTCTGTACAGAGTAAAATAAACCTTTTTTTATTTATTTTTTTGAATAAATATTTTTAACTTTAATGTTTTCTGAACATATTTCATTTCTCTAGATCACATCTAATTTTTGTTGCAAATTAAGTTTACAAAATAAATAAATAGTTAACACAATTTGTGTCGATAGAAAAAATGGGAAATACTATTGCTGAAATAGTGAAGAGTTTCAATTCCTGTTTAGCAAAATTAGGAAGACTGGAAGACAAGTCAAAAATTGGCGTCATCCCCCTCAACAATTAGAGTGCTGTGACGCCAGTGGGGAAAACGAATCATCGATTTTGATTGGCTACGATGATTGGCGACGGACGCAAAAGGTGGATTGTGTGCAACTCTTGGACACAAGGAGACGAGCAAGGGCAACAAAATGTATCCCATGTACTGCGCTTGCGCAGAAGCGTGGAGACGGAAATTTCGTCTCCGTGTCCCTAAGTGTGAAGGCAGCTTAAGTATTTGTTTGTTCATAACCTCAAATCTCCGAAAGCACTTCACCGATTGCTTTGAAATTTTTCCAGAACATTGCGTTCGAATACGTGTTTTTATACATCACTTTTAATTTATTTTAATTTTGCTTTAATTATTTCATTTTTTAATGTTTTAATTGAAATATTTCGTTAATAATAAGCTAACATAAGTTAGCTTCCAAAGGCAACAACTGGATTTAGATTGGCATTTGCAATCACCATAAACAAAGCTCAGGGCCAATCATTAGAATTGTGTGATTTAAATCTAGACACAAATTGCTTCTCACGTAGACAATTATTTGTTACGTGTTCTAGAGTTTGAAAACCAGACATTTTCTAGATCTTCACAGACAATGGAACCACAAAAAACATTGTCTATCCATAAGTATTATGAATGTAAACACTCTTTTTTTTAACATTTAAGGAGAAAAAGCCACTGCAACGTGTGGCAGGGTATAGCTATTTTCATTTTGATTTAATAATTTTGTGTTTTATGTTTGTATTGAAGTATTTTTGCAGTCGAAGATTAAGGGGAACTTTAAAACAAAGATTACTTATTTTGAATGGCAACAGTTTAATTTAGCTATTTTCGTTTTGATTAAAAAATTTTGCGTTTTTTCTGTTTGTATTGAAGTATTTTGTAAATGTTTTTAACCGACTTCACAAAGGAAGGAGGTTATACATTCATATTGTATGTATGTCGTTTTTTTGTTTGTTTGTTTTTTCCACTCATAACTTCTCACCGGATGAACCGATTTTCATGATTTTTTTTTTAATCGATCGGGGGTGGTTTCCCATAGGTCCCGTACCTTCGTTTGACCATATTCGATAATTAGAAAAAAAGTTATGGACATAAATAGGGTCATTTTTTTGGTTTTTCATCCATTTGATTAAATTAACCGATTTTGACGACTTTTCTTTAATAGATAAAGGGCCGTCTAACTCAAATATCGCACATCAATTTGACTACATTTGTTTTTTAGAAAAAATGTTACGGGTGAAAATTAAGTATTTTTTTTATTTTAATTGGAAAGGCTTGGCTTGATTTTCCTTTGTTGAGGAAAACTATTAATAAATATAAAAGTCATTGTTAAATAAAGAGTTTGTTGCCATTGAGCTGTATTATTAAAAGCAATTGCAGCAACAGTTTGACTGAAGGCTTCTCTAAAGCAAAAATTACATCCAATTAGTTTGTTTGCTAAAATCGACTTCTAAACGGGAATTATCATACAAATGATTAGTTTTTAGAGCCATTCATTCAAAGAAGGTTTGCCCTTTGATATGGATTTTTTGAAAAATAAAGTATTTATTTATTGAAAAAATATTGCACTAAAAAGAATAAAATAAAATAATTTTTGAGAAAAAAATAGAATCGACTTCAAAGCAGAACAACTATAAATTGCGCTAAAAAGTAAAAAATAAATTAATTCTTTAAAAAACATCGATGTGACTTTTAAACATAGTTTTAGAAGTCTGTGGAAAATTATGGGTCTAATTACCATTACACCATGTGTTACTTCATCTTGGCACTGTTGCTAATTCCCTGATGCTAATTTATATTTGTAATTGATTAATCATTACAAAAGATTTTATCAATCCTAATTTTGCACCGACTTCTAAAACTATGTTTAAAAGTCACATCGATGTTTTTTAAAGAATTAATTTATTTTTTACTTTTTAGCGCAATTTATAGTTGTTCTGCTTTGAAGTCGGTTCTATTTTTTTCTCAAAAATTATTTTATTGCACTTAATAATTAAGGGGAACAAAGATTATTAATTTTGAATGGCAATTTTTTGATTTAGAATTTTTGTGTTTCTTCTGTTTGGATATTGTTGGAATTTTTCATTGTGCCGAGGGAGACAATATCGAAATCTTCACAGACAATGGAACGACAAAAAAAAAAAAAAAAATGTTCGCAAGTATTGTGAAAAAAACATAAAGCTCATCAAGACCAATCAATCAAATTGAGCAGTTTAGATCTAGACACGGATTGCTTCTCACGTGGACAATTATATATTGCGTGTTCTAGAATGGGTAGCAGAATTTTTTTGTATTAGTCTGCAGCACGAGTTTCAGAAGTCAAAATTTTTTCTGCGGCACCAGCACCAGATATATAACCAAATTTACAACCATAAAAGATGGCAAACTATGCATTTTAAAATAGTTGAGATACAACAGTAATGCTATGCAGACAATAAATAAATATTATAATTATTCAAATTCTAAATGAATTCATAAAATCTAAGATTTACATGGAATTATTGCGAGCTATAAGAAAATGAAGTAAAGACAATACAACAGTTTACTAGTATAAAATTATTTATTATATAAGTTAGTGAAAACAGGGTAAACGTTTAGCTGAATTATTAATAAACCTACTTAACTAAGGGTCGTAGTAGTAAAAAACTAACTGGCATAGTAAAAAAAAAAAAAAAATTGTAAAGTGGCTGGCTAATTAATCTGCAAGCTTTAAGATAAATCTGCAGCTCTCGCTGCCGCAATTTCTACTACCGGGACTGACGCAACAAGCATTGTGAAATGAAAGATATTAGAAATATGTGCTTTGTCTTGCTTTTCCATCAAACCAGACTGAGCCACAGCAAAACGTGGCCGGGTACAGCTAGTTAATGGTGTAGACTGGGAATTTTTTTTGGTAGCCAGTGGCTACTAATCCGAAAAACTTTGGTAGCCACTTCAAATTTTTGGTAGCCACAACATTAATTTACTGGTTTAATGCGGTTTTTTGGATTTTATCTAAAAATGCAAAGAAAAGCAATTTTAGTTTTCCAATCACATACATTAATAAAGTAAAATTAACTTGGTTCATTTAATTTTAATGTTTTATCGCAATTTGAAATTTAATGTCTTTATTTTTCAATTCTCTTAAAAATCCCTATTGAAAAATATGTATGGCCAAGGAATTTTTCTATCATGCTTTGCTAATAGTGAATAAATAGTATTTTAAGACATTAATCATATCAACAAAAGTTTTCAAATCATTATCATACTTTTTTCTCATAAGTTTCAAGTACTTATGAGAAAAAAGAATTTTCTTAAATATAAAATTTCAATTGCAGAATATTCTCTTTCCTAATCACATCAAGTGCATTTTTGATCAGGATTTTTCTTTGGTTGGCTAAACTAAAACTTAAATATTAGGTAGCCACAAGATTAAATTCGTAAATTTATTTGATAATGGTAAATTTTAAGTTATACAAAACGTATAAGTGTATATTACAAAATTTTAGTAGTGAAGTCACTTTTAATCAAAGTCCCCCCCCCCCCCCATCCTTTTTTGTTAAAGTAGAAAAAAGAAATGTTCTTAAATTGTCATAAGTAATTAAGAGTTATTATGCAGCAGTGGCGTAATATGACATCTTTGCAACACCTCCCTCTTGGGCCTGAAATATTGCACCCCCCAGTCGTAAATTATGTATTTGAAGCTTGACCCCCCCCCCCAAGTGTCCCTTAATCTCCTGCCCCCCCCCCCCTCCTCAGTTACGGGGTCTGCTAGTCGCTACTTACACGACTGATATGTTGAACCAATCATTACATAAAGCATTATAGTAATGTCAAAAATACCTGTTAAAATTCAAACAAGAATTATAATATTAATAAATTAATTTTGTTTATTAATTTAAAACAAAATTAATAAATTAATTCTGCCAATTGCAGACCTAGTGTGTTCCTGAGAGGTACCATCTCTTTCAGCGGCACCACAATGAGTGGTACCATCGCCGCATGATAATTTTGACGTCGGGGTTTCTCCACAGGAAAGTCCGAGCACCAGGACTCTGTTGATGCGAAACTGCACTAGAAATTTAATTTAGCCGAGAGCATCCAAGCCAAATATCTACTCAAGGAATCTTTTACACGGCGCATAATCATACGACATGGGCGCAGACCTTTTTCTGCATCTGGAAAATTCACCGACTCAGGCCAGGTTTAGTCTGCAACCTTGAGCTACAAATTTCTAATTGATACCTGCCACCACGAGTTTATAGCATTGATGAGATCAACCATTAAATTCAATTTTCAATTTTGCTTTTAGTTTCTAATTCAAGATTTTTTAAAAATTGTGTGAAGAAATATACTACATATATACTCCTGTCTCAACTTTTGCACTGCAGTATAAAATTTTAAGCAACATTCGACAATTAAATGCTTATTATGCATTTAAATTTTTGTATGGCAAATATCAGTGTTAAACTTCGAGGCAAAAATGTTTTTAAAATTGAGATTATTGGAAACGCAGGGCATTTCATATTACAAAAGCAGTCGCAGGAATCTAAAATTTACTGAAAAAATAAGTGCAACAAGAACTTGTTTTAAAAGTTAAAAATTTGAGTACATTTGAAGAACATTTAACAAAAATCTGCCATTCAGATTCAGGTTGCAAAATCGTTGCGTCTTGAGCCACCAGCTATCAAGTTTTAATTGACAGCTGCTACTGGCACTATGAGTTTATAGTATTAGGGAAATGCTAGCTATTTTTTGACCATTAAATTTAACTCTTTCTTGCATCAAGTTTGTGTGATTCGTTTTTAAAAGAAATATTTTAAGCAATATATATTTACTCCTGTATTTACTTTAGCAAACGTTAAAGTCAAGGCAAAATATGGGGAGGGGGGAATCTTGGAATCTTGTTTAATTATGCAATTAAGTGCTAATGCATTGTAAACTTAGCGCTTTCCCAAAAATAAATACTACAGGCCAAAAATAAAATAATCAGTATCAAGTTTTAAAAGTAAATTGAATAAAAAAAAATTCTGCTTTTGAGTACCGTGACTTAAAATCACTTACAACCTTGCAATGTAATATTTTTCATCTGAATGTGATAATTGGTTTGGAATCAATTACCGCCTTGAGGATCGGGGAAAATTAAAGGCGCCATTTTGCAAATTTTGATATTTCTCAAATTTTCAATGCTAAAAGCAATTCTTTTAATTTAAATGACAAAAGTAATTTGCATTTACCTTTTCTATATTGAAAACATTGTATTTTTAGCTTAATTCTATGTTTCTTCGATCGCTATGTGTCACGCGCGATATTAGCGTTTTGCCGTAATTGTGCTGCAATCTTTTTGCATTTGTTTCCGATTTTAGCTCTTTCTTATCATTTTCTTCTTAGTTCATAAGTTAAAGTGTCAAAAATATTAAGCTATTTTTTAGAATAAATTTTAACTTGATTTTTTTTTTCCTTCCAATGAAATTTAAGATAAACAGGTTCGACTGTATATGTATGTATTGTAGAGAGGGGTTCGTTGTTCATCTAATGGTGCATTTTTTGTTTTGAATTGGTAACGCATGGTTTTTCAGAAAATTTTTTGCTCGTTCATGTACCTGGTCATTGTCGCACTGTTAAACCAAATTTAATGAATATGGCCTTCGTGCCTAATCATTGGTTGTATAAAATGATTTTTTCCAAGAAGACCATGACATGGTCATTGTGCCGTTATGAATTGTGGAACAGATTAATTATCGCTGCTAGTGTGATAACAATAGCACATTCTGAGTTTAGTGCATTTGTTAGAACTGGTTCAAAATCAAAATCCGCATATTGCAGGAGCCTACAGAATTACAGACTATTGCAGGAGCCACATGGAAAAAGCCTACAGAACAATTTCGCCAGGCATCGATCCAGCATTTTTAGCTGGGTGCATTTTTTTTTTTCTAAATTTGAAACATATTTTATTAAAAATAAATAATTTTCTGAAAATTAAAAATTTAAACTTGTAGTGAGATAAAAACATTTCGTTTCTTGTCGTTTATTTAATAAATAATGATAAGAAAAGTACACTTTTGTTGCTTGGTATTTTGTGAAAGGTCTGTTTTGATTAATTGGAATGTTGTGAAGGGTTCGAAAATGGACCCGAATTTAAGCTGGTGCGACCCCAGCTTTCATCCAGTAGTGACTTGATAGCAATTGAAAATTGTGTGCATCAATAGACTGGATGGCTATTTTTATTGACTTAGTTGTTTTCTTGACTGTCAAAATTATCTATAATTGCTACTTAAATGTTTCAGTACCCTTGTTTGCAATGATATTTTTAATTGTGTACTAATTCTTGTCATTTCTTTTCAGTAGGGAGCTGGACTGTGTGACGCTGAAGTTTAATGAGTTTGATTCCAGACTTTCGTTAAGTGTTAACATATATCTCTGTATGCAGTTTCATCGAAGGAATTTCATTGAAGTAATTTGAATGTATCCCAGTACAAACAAGATTTTCTTAAGCTTT
This sequence comes from Octonoba sinensis, assembly GCA_038502835.1. Classification (NCBI taxonomy): domain Eukaryota; kingdom Metazoa; phylum Arthropoda; class Arachnida; order Araneae; family Uloboridae; genus Octonoba; species Octonoba sinensis. Next base: position 10,082,318 of record CM076603.1, read on the forward strand.
AAGTTTAGACTTGTAGTGAAGAGCAACTTCCTTAACTGAGTCAGTCAACAGGTCCAGCTTTCATGACTGAGTCCGTCAACAAGAATAGAGGTTTAGAGTGACTGTGCCAAACCCAAATTCTTTTTTTATGTCCTTAAAATGAGAATCATTGTTGTCTGAGCCTGTTCGTTAACTGCTCTGGTTGACATTTTCTATATCGTCAAATATGAGAAATCATATTTAAAAAAACAATATATAATTATGGTTTCTGACTAGGAGCGTTCCACACTCTTGAAGACAATATATTAGAGAATCCAGTGCTAAAATACAGTCTTTTGAATTTTGTACTTTCACACTGTTAAGCGATGGCATGTGACGTTAAAGGCCATGATAGTAAAAAACGGTATGTATGTGAACAGTGCTCAAAGCCCTTTTCTTTTCCTTCACAATTGAACAAACATTTGGGACTCCATTTTGGTGAAAAACCCTATTCCTGCGAGTATTGTTCAAAGGCGTTCTCTCAAGCTTCAAACCTAAAGCAACATTTGAGCATCCATACAGGCAAAAAACCGTATTCCTGTGACTATTGTTCAAAGGCGTTCTCTCATTCTTCAAACCTAAAGCAACATTTGAGCGTCCATACGGGCGAGAAACCCTATTCCTGCGAACATTGTTCAAAGGCGTTCTCTGAAGCCTCAAGCCTAAAGAGACATTTGAGAATCCATACGGGTGAAAAACCGTATTCCTGTGCGTGTTGTTCAGAGACATTCTCTGAAGCTTCACGCCTAAAGATGCATTTGAGAGTCCATACTGGGGAAAAACCCTATTCCTGTGAGTCTTGTTCAAAGACATTCTCGCGACCTTCACACCTAAAGCAGCATTTAATAGTTCATACAGGTGAAAAACCGTATTCCTGTGAGTATTGCTCAAAGACGTTCTCTCAAGCTCCACACCTAAAGAGACATTTGATAATCCATACAGGCGAAAAACCGTATTCCTGTGAGTATTGTTCAAAGACGCTCTCAAACACTTCACACCTAAAGGGACATTCAAGAGGCCATACAGGCGAAAAACCGTATTTCTGTGAGTATTGTTCAAAGACGTTCGTAAACACTTCTTACCTAAAGGAACATTCAAGAGGCCATACAGGCGAAAAGCCCTATTAATGTGAGTATTGCTCAAAGACGTTCTCTGAAGCTTCAAGCCTTAAGAGACATTTTAGAATCCATACAGGCGAATAACTATTTTTATGAGAATATTGCTCAGCTAATTTTCAGAAAATTCTGCCCTAAAGAGACATTTGAGCGTCCATACTGGTAAAAAGTCTCGTTCTTGCAAGAATCATTTAAAAGCATATTCAAAGAAATCAAGCAGGACAAATCATATGAGAATTCATGCTAATGGAATAAGTCTATAAAATGTTTGAACTTGATTTTCATCTCGGAAACCGTTCAGGACATTAATCTGGCAAAAAATGATCCTTGTGTGCTATGGGGAACATATCCAATAGTTTATGCTTATGCATATTTCGCCAAAATATTGTTTTTTCAAAAACTCCTAACAAAGTTCTATGCGCATGCAATGCGTGAATCTGTTCGTTAAGTTTCTCAAGTCCAGAAACTAACAATAAAATGTGAGAATCCTCCTCCGGAAAGTGATGGCATATCCTCAAAAGCTGAGCAGCTCTCCCCCCCCCCCTCCCCTCCAAGAGTGTTCCATTCGAAAAAAGAGTTATGTACCTTTCAAATGGACCACACCACTCCTCCGTAACAATTTCACTGATGCAGTTCGCTGCTTGTCTCCCCTAGAGGATCATCCTTATTGTCGTTCCCTTTTACCTCTATTAACTTAACGGACATCATCCCAACCTCTATGGGCGATGGACACACGATGATTTAACCTCTGCAGCTGTAAACTGCTGCTGTAACTTCTGGTAAGGTAGGCCTTCTCAAACGCAATCGGTAACTCGCAGAAGCTGTCGTTTAAGTACTGAATAATGGATTTTCAATTAAATTTCTCCAAAGGACTATTTTGTTTCTTATCCAGGTTCAACAGATCATGTCGCTGAAGCTGCTGCTTTATACTGTTTGCTTAAAGCTGGTTGCAGAGTTTATTGTTCTTCCTTCTTGTAGGTGAAGCAAAAGTTTGTTACATAAAAATTCTGTATAAAATAATCAAATTTCTAATACCTCTCATGATTCAATTATGCTTGTACTTTTTTTAAATGTGTAAATAAACCTTTTTTTATTTTAATTTATAGAGACAATTCGTTTTCTTGACTAGTAAAGAATTGGCATGAAGGCTATGTTTTAAGCTCTTTATTGTAGCAGTAGTTAAAGTTTTCAACTTTTATATAAGCAATTGTATTATCTGTTGAGTTCTAAACATTTTCCTTAAAAGTTTCCTTTGCCGATATCTTGCAAGCATGGTAAATATGCATTATGCATGTAAATGAAATGTAATCAGGGTGTGACTTACCACAACTAAAGTTACTTACCATATGGCTCTGGCAAGAAGGTTAAATCTTTTTAGTGGTTCTATGAGAAGAATGCGATTACTTATCCTTATAAAGTGTGAGACTTCTGTTGAAGCAATCGGAGTAAAGTTTCAAATATTGGACTTAAAGTGAAAGTACAACACCGAACCCGAAATTTGTCATGCTCCCAAGTAGCATGAGTATGTTTTCAAAACGTTCTAAACGTCAATGGACAATTACAGCAATTTTTTTTTATAATCTTAATACACTTAGAATATCCTAATAACACCAGAAAACATTTTTTTTTCTTGATTCAGAGCGATATTTTAAAAGTTATTTATAATTAAAAATAGGCTAGTTTCGTTTTCTGCTGAAACGGGAAGTCACATGACTCCCCAGGAAATGACGTCGTAAGTGCCCAACTTCTGATTGTGGCAAATATGCATTACGCAAGTAAATGAAATGTAAGCAGCGAGTGAATCACCACGAACTGATGCTGCCTACTGTTGGGCAATTGCAAGAAGGTGAAATATTTTCGTGGGTCTGTTAGAAAAATGCGATTTCTTACAGTTTAACCATCAACGAGAGCAATCTGCCTGGAAGACTGCCAATAGGAATCCATTCCTGTTCAAGGGAGAAACTGCTTGATTTTCCAATATAACGTTTTTGTTCGCGTTCTAGTTCGTTTAGAATACTTGATTTCTTCCAAACTGATGCTACAGGCCAGTTTTTAAATTTAGTTGCCTTCAACAAACTGTGAGGCAAACATTCTGATTCGCGTTCTAAATAAACGTGGCAAAAAAAACTTCCCTAAAACTCGAATGGACTCGTTCTTTTCTGCCATTCGCAGAAGCGACCAAACATCTAAAGTCCGTGGTCGAAATGTATTCTTATAAAGTGTGTAAGACTTCTGTTGTATCGGTGTAAAGTTTCAAATATCAGAGTGAAATTGAAAGTACAGTACCGAATTCCAAGTTCGGCGTGCTCGTGATCGGTGCTAGGCCGGAGTTCGGAACCGGACCAGAAATGGCGGATTTATGTGAACATCACCGTTGACATGTGCATTTTTCTGATAGATCTGACAGATAAATAAGTAACTTATTTTATTTATTTATTTATTTTTTGAAAATGTAATATCAGTGAATCCATGTGTCGTAATATTTTTACCAAACAAATAATTAACTTGTTTGTTAACGACCATTTCAGGTCACATAAATATTCGAGTTTATTTGCTATTCTCAAGGATATGCCTCAAACTCTCGTCTAATATGACAAATCGAACAAGACAGTACAACAGGTTTACTATACAAAGAAAGAAATACACCCAGGGGAAGGTCGGAATTGAACCGATGCCTCTTCGCGCGCAGGCATGCACCGGAACCAGTAGATTAGACCGCTCAGCTACTGAGGCCGCAATAATTCCCATCATTTCCGAAGTTAGGAGGATTTGCTCTTCCTTCCGTTTGGTTTAATAAATCACAACCACAACTGAACGGCTTAAGTAGGTTGGAGAATTTTTTTCTTCTTCGGAAGGTTCTATGAAAGAAGGAGCACTTTTGGCGCTAAATTAAGTTGGTTCTTTGGCGAATAATATTTGTGCTCTTCTTTCTACCTTGATACAAACAAGATATTTTATAGTTGAAATAACTCATTATAATATTATGCTGGTTATAATATTCGTGGAAAGATTAACTTTACTGGTATTAATATTACAATACTTGAATTTACCCCTTAGTTTTCTTTCTTTGAGCTTATATGGTTGATTCTCCAAAAATGGTACATTCTGGTGTTTAAGCAATTTTTTTTGTAAATAAATAATTGTAATCATCCGTATGTTTTTTTTTTTTTCTTTAGTAGAAAAAGTAACATTACCGAGAGCCATAATGACCGCAGAAGAATAAATCGAGCAAGTTTCTTTCTTTTATTTATTTTTTTTTTAAAGAGAAAAAGGGAATAACATTCGAAAAAACGGACTCTTAAGAACTTAAGGGATAAAAAGAATTTATGATTATGTTTTTGGGCAAATAAGATAACTGCGCCGAAGAAACCGATTTTTACTTTGTTGACCTAGTAGGGTTTTCTAGTTCCTGAGTGTAGCTCATGCATATCAGAAATATTGCTACTAGAATGCTTCTATTTGAATCAAAATTTATTAATTTAACAGCTTCTTAGATTGATATTTTTCTAAATTTAAAATAAAATTTAAAGTAGGGAATTTCGAAAAAGTGCAGAATTTTAGCATCTTTCGAATTTGAGGTTCAGTGCTGTAATAACACTTTTTATTTCACCTTTAAAATTCAAAAAAAAGTTTGAAACTCCCCCTTTACAGGAGAATGACCCATATATATATATATACATACATATATGTATATAGGCTCTAATTATATGCAAGACCATCATTCAAAATAGTTCAAACGGTTCCAACTGCCTGGGATTAGTTTTGGGGGAACAAACCATTGATTTTCTGGCAGAACTGAACACATCCTTCCAAAGGAGGAAAAGTACAGTAGCTGGACTGGTCAAATCAGTTCAAACAGTTGCTAATTACTTCGAAACGATGCGAAACGACGCTGTGTTTTCCACCATTTTTGATGATTGTGTCAAAAAAATAGAACATCTCTTGGACTGTAAAACACCTAAAATTGCCAAGGGAAAAAAAAAAAGACCTCCTAAGCGGTTTGATGGTCCGGCGAAGGCTGAACATGATATCGTAACCGTATCAAGTTCAGCCTTGGTCCGACAATAGGTCAGGATTTTTCTTCATGCGAAGAATACTATCGCATTGAATTCTTTCAATTACTTGATGTGACGATTGCCGATTCAAAAAACCACATAAGTCAAAAAGGAATTCAAAACTACTTCATGAAGATAATCTGGAGTTTGCAGTAAACTACCCATAACTTAATGTTTTAAAATTAAAAATTCAATTTGCACTTTTCAAAGAGGAGTTTAGAAACATGACTTGCATACACATAGGCGTAACTAGGGTTGGTGAAGGGGGGGGGGGATTAACCCTGAAAATGTACAGACTAAACATTAATAAGAAGTGTAAAAGAGTTGAAAATTTACTAGTCATAAATACTTGTCTCTAAAGATATACTCCGTGTTTATTTCAGGCATCTCCCGGGGGAGGGAGCTACCCCCTCGGAGCAAGTCAACTCCTCCCCCCCCCCCGGGAAAAAATTCAGATCACAAGTTAAAAAAGAGAAAAAGAAAAGAGAAATTACGCTTTTAAGACACTTTACTTTCAGAAACACTTTCAGGGAAAGTACATTGAACACTATCACGAGCGACACCAAAAGTAACTTAAAAGATATAAGACTTTATTTTGAAAAAAAATGCGGAGGGAGAATAACCAAACTTCTTTCTGTTTTCTCTAACATCACCAAAGTATCCCGAAATTGCATTGCTAGGAAGATTTCAAAAAGTATTCTGGGGAGAGCCCTCGAACTCTTGCCTCCAGGGTTAGCCTAAGCATTATAGATGTAAGACCAGTTACAAAAATTTAAGTTGCAGAAGCCCCAAATACCCACTCCTCTAACTTCACCAAATATCTAAACATATAGCTACTATATATACATCAAAAAGCTATCATATATGTAAAAAAATTCATATTAACATCATTTCTAGTTATATATATCTATATATATGTATATATAAAGGGTATGATTTTGAAGCATACACTGCCCTAATTCTTAACATGCTTCCCCTGCTCCGGAGCCAAGGCAGTATCCAGAATATTTTTTCGGGGGGCCCAGACTTCGACACACTTATGTTAAGCAAAGTTTCAGGGAGGAATATATGATACATTGCAAAAGATTTCTGGGGAGGGGGGGGGGCGTGGGCTTCTCTTCCCGGGTGGATACGGCCTTGATTCAAAAACATTAAACATTCATTACTAGATGTATTAGTTTATTTTTTAAATCAAACGCAATAGAAAATTCAATATTTAGCGCTAAGCAATCTTCTATGTCCAAGCATTCATAATATTAAAACTGCGAAATAGTGCAACTTTAGAGAAAAAAATCCAAATTCCCCTACAAAAATGCTCATCCCAACTCCCACAATAAATTTCTAAAAAATTTGCTAAATTTGTAGCAAAACATACCTCAGAAGTGGAAGCGTCTGCACAAAATTTTCTTTTCTTTTTGGATGACGAACGTGTCCATCGCTTGAGTGCAAACATTATTACGTATCGAAAATAATAAAAAATTTAGCTAAAATATAAATAATACTTGATTGTAAATTAAAATGCAGCATTAAACCGTAGCAGTGAGATTGGAAACGTTGAACGGATGATTTCCAGGGTCGTAATGCAATCAGTGATGGACCATAAAAAGAAAAAAAAACATTTAAAATATAAGAGATGAGAGAACATCTGTAAATGAGAATGCAATGCAAATACAGTTCATCAGTTTTCCAATCGGCCCATCTACAAAAAAGATTTTCCCAAAATAGGTGTTTGGACAGGAATAAATACAAACTGCTCTTTTCTTAAGTTTCTTGATGACCATCCCTTCCCGGCTTGAGGGTTTAACCCATTAGGACAATTGTTGGCTAGGGAGCGCCTACAACATCTGTTTATCAGAAAACAAACCTCCATGACAGAGGAGAATATTTTCCAGGAAACTTATTACTTGTGCGATTGTATTCCCAAATTGCTGCATTTTAGTAAAAAAGACATCAAAGAAGGAAAGTAAACCCTCTGCTGGAGTGATTGAAAGAATCTGTTTCTCTGTGTGTGGTACGGTGATTGAAGCCACCTTTCTCTGTTACCCCCCCCCCCCCCCAAGGTGATAAGGGGGTTGATTATAACCAGATGAAAAGTCATCTTTATTATGAGCTGCATACTTTGGTCATAATCACAACCCTTCAGAGAAAGAGGAAATAAAATCATATGCATATGTGTTTAATTTTCTTAGGGAAAAAAATATGTGCTTTGCAAGGCCGTAGCCAGAAATTCTTTTTGTGTGCCTAAATGTGCCTAAATAAGTAAATACCCAATGAGGGGGGTTGAACCCCCCCCCCCCTGGTTACGCCCATGTGCGTACATGATGTTGTAAAAGCCTTTTCTACAAATAAAAGCAGGATCTAGACGATTATTCTCAAATATAGAAATTCTGGCACGACTTCTGCGCGTATTGAGATGTCGTGTTTCGTTCATCAAAGATGTCATCGATCAAGTTGATACGGCAACCATGGCAAAAAAAAAAATACATATATATATATATATATATATTATATATCAAAGACAGTCGAAGAAATGTTTTTGGGTCTGATAAGAAATCAAATAAATCCGTATACATATCATTAATTATGAACCATATAAAAATGATTCTGTACAGGGTAAAAAAAACCTTTTTATTTTTTTTGAATTAATATTTTTATCTTTAATGTTTTCTGAACATATTTCATTTCTTTAGATCACATCTAATTTTTAATGCAAATTGAGTTCACAAAATAAGTAAATGGTTAACACAATTCGTATCAATAGAAAAAATGTGAAATACTAAAGTGTTTCATTACTGTTTCTCCAAATTAGGAAGACAAGTAAAATATTTGCGTCCGCCTCCCCCCCCCCCCCCAAACCCCTAATAAATAGACTGATGTGACGCCAGTGCATAGAGTTAGGTAGGATAAGTTCGAAACGATAAGACAGAAGCTGGATTTAATTGAAGTGTAATCATTCGTATTATTGTTAATATTTACCAATCATTATCGTTTTATTTTGAACTTCCATGAGACTAATATGCAACACATAATCAAAATAACTAAAAAGAAACAAACTACTATCGGCAAATTTTCAAACACATTTCAGAGCTTGCACAATGATGTGTTGAAATTGGAGGGCAGCGCCGAGGGGAGGTCAGCCTGCCGTTATGAAGTTAAAACTATGACTCGAAAACCACCATATTAAATTTTTTAGTCAAAGATTTAATGTTCTGCTGCGATATTAATGTTAGTAATTCCACCGCAATTTACAAATATATTGCTTGTGTGATGGGTGGTTTCTTGTGGTATCGAACTCGGCGCGTAATAATAAGGACAATGTTCATTTTTGTTTTCAAAGGTAGCAAAAAATTGCATTGAAATTTTTTTCAGCTGCTCTATCTAAGTTACAAAACTCAACACTGAATTTCTACGCTAAAGAACGTGTAATCGGGCTTTGGAAGAAAATTATTTCTCGGGAACGCATCTGTAGCGGGGTCCCTAACATAGTGCCCTGACAAAAAACAACAAAACGCATTCAATTCAAGAAGACTACATAAAATCAAAACAGTGGATTGCGAACGTAGCGTCTAGCTTTTATATGAAACACATCACGCACATCCATACATATATTACATTGCTGCAGAAAACAATTGGTATTTCAAAACTCCCTCTATTCGTGTGATGTACCTTATTTTACCATTGCTTCCTTCTGAGTGGACCATGGGTACTCCACGTAAATGTTCACTCCAATGTTAAACTGAATAGCACTCCAGTTTCGCTACATATTCTCCTCCTGAAGCTTACCTGCAACCGCACGAAGACAATGTTTATGGCGTCATTCTGTGAGTTTGAAATTTGATTTTAGATGCAGTTGGAAGTTATGTAATTTCTTATAGTTACCTGAACTGAAAAATGAATAGATTTTAATATTTTGCGAAGGACTAATATTGTCATTGCAAATTAAGTTTTCCCACAGTGAACTTTTATCTTTGTTATACATCTCCATATTTATCGAAACAAGTAAGTTTTAATTTTGGGCGTTGCCTATTCTGTCGATTATCTATATATTTATGATACAATCTCCCTCTTATCTGAAATGTATTCATTATGAATTGATGCACTAAGAGTTAGCTATAATAGAGAAGTATTAAAAATAAAATCCTCTCAAATCAGTTGGACACTAGAAATTATGAAAGTTACATCAAACGGAGTATTTGGAATTGAAGAGTTTTTTTCCCCGTGGTCAATCGTCACTTCTGTCGATTTATGTCTCTCTCTCGCCACTGGGTTCCTCCTATTAATTTTCAAAATTCCCCCCATTACATTCTAATTTTACGTGTATTATTTTTTAGTTTTGAAATATTGGTATTCGGCTATGATGAAAAACATCCAAAAAAAAGTGTTAATACATGTCTGATCCTTACTTATCGGTTTTTCAGCTTACCTTTTTCATTAGATTAGTATTAGAAAGTTTATTATAATTTAATAGCATGTTGGCGACATTTCTGAAACCGTCGCCAAGGTAGGACGCATAACCGATAAGTACAGTTTGCTGGGGTTGATCCAGCATTTATTAAAAGGGTCCTTTTTTGGGAATATTTAAAATATTTTTGTGAAAATTTAAACATATAGTGTGGAAAAATTTTATCCTTATTTGCTGCTTTTTAACCGACTTCACAAAGGAAGGAGGTTATACATTCATACTGTATGTATGTCGTTTTTTTCTTTTTGTTTGTTTGTCCACTCATAACTTCTCACTGGATGAACCGATTTTCATGATTCTTTTTTTAATCGATCGAGGGTGGTTTCCCATTGGTCCCGTACCTTCGTTTGACTATATTCGATAATTAGAAAAAAAGTTATGGGCAGAAATGCAGTATTTTTTTGTTTTTTCATCTATAACTTTTGACTAAATGAACCAATTTTGATGATTTTTTCTTCAATCGACAGAGGATCGTCTAACCCAAATATTGCAAATCAATTTGACTACATTTGTTTTTTAGAAAAAACGTTACGGGTGAAAAATAAGTTTTTTATTTTAATTGGAAAGGCTTGGCTTGATTTTTCTTTGTTGGGAAATCTATTCTTAAATATAAAAGTCATTGTTGAAAACATGTTTGTTGTCATATTAAAAGAAATTACAGCAAGAGTTTGACTGAAGGCCTCTCTGGCAAAAAATAATCCAATCAGTTTATCATACAAATGATTAGTTTTTAGTGCCATTAATTCAAAAAAGTTTTGCCCTTTGATATATATTTTTAAAAAAATAGAGTTTTTATATAAAAAATGTATTTACACTAAAAAGAATAAAATAAAATAATTTTTATAAAAAAACAGAACCGACTTCAAATTATAAATTGCGCTAAAAATTGAAAAATAAATTCATTCTTTAAACAACATCGATGTGACTTTTAAACATAGTTTTAGAAGTCGGTGCAAAATTATGAGTCTAAATACCATTACACCATGTCCCCATGTGTTACTTCATCTTGGAACTGTTGCTAATTCTGGGCCATTTATACTTGCAATTGATCAATCATTGCAATAGATTTTACCTGTCCTAATTTTGCACCGACTTCTAAAGCTATGTTTAAAAGTCACATCGATGTTGTTTAAAGAATGAATTTATTTTTCACTTTTTAGCGCAATTTATAATTTGAAGTCGGTTCTGTTTTTTTATAAAAAATATTTTATCACGAGTTGGAAGCTTGGAATTTTGTGAAGGGTTCCGAAAATGGGCCCGATTTCCCTCTGGAGTGACCATTGTTTTGATTCATGGAACGGTGGATGTCAATAAAGGTCAAGACTCAGAAATTTTGGAAGTGGCCAGTGGCCACTAAATTTAATTAACTTGGTGGCCACCTATGCCTCATAAAACAAAAGTGCAAAGCATTGGGGGGGGGGGGGGGGTGAAGGTGCATCAGTGCACTACAATGCTTTGTGTCTTATTTTTCAATGCAGACAACATAATATTTTGTCAAAACTATTAAGTCTACAAAAAAAAAAAATCTACATGACTTTCAAATTGGAAAAAGAAAAAACTAGCTTCATTAGCGATGGTAATTTAAGGAAGTATGAATTTTTGCGATATAGTTTTTTATGTTGAATGTTATAGAGTGCTAAAGATTTAAATGCAAAATTTAATTGTTAATTAGAAGCAACAGATAACAAAAATCTTAATTACAGAAACAAGCCTTTTACAAAATATCGCGATCACAAATACGGATCTATTTGAACACAAGTGTAAAAAAAATATATTTCCAGTTCTAATTTTGTTCAGTACATTTTATTTTCATTCTTTTCAAAACATTTTTTTAAAACTTTGACACCATTTTCAAAATGGCGCAAAAAACTGTTATCTACAATATTTAAAAGATTTATATGGCAGAGAGGAATCCCCCCCCCCCCCAAAAAAAAAATAAACAGCGCAATCGGGAAAAATTTTCGTTATTATTTTTTTTTTTTTTGTGTGAAAGGGGAAATGAAGTTTATCGGCCGAAATTCGGTTACTTGAATGCCAAAATGATGCGTTTTTATTGTGTTTGTGTGCATGAAAAAAGCAAGAGTTGTAAATTTTATAGATGTATTTGGAAAGGAAGGATTTACTTTAGAAATTTTAAAAAAAAAAAAAAAACGAAAGGTGGCGATCGCTCCTAATTTTGTGAATCGCCACTTTTTCAAACAAGGTCGCCACGTGGCGAGTGGCGACTGTGAATCTTGACCTTTAGATGTCAAGTATCTATTCTGTGTTTACAATTAAAGTTAAAAATTGTGTCTCTTAGTATTACATGTAATGCATGTACACAGCAACTAGATATGCTATTTTCAAAAAATTTCGGTTATTGCTTTCATTCACGCATAGTTATTTTCTGTAAAGCTCTGATCACCGGAACATGAAAGAATAAGAAAGATAAAATTTTCCACTTTTTAATGTGTAAAATTTCATCATAAATCATGCGCAAAAAATATTCGATACTTTTCATTTACCGTATAATTCCGAAAATCCCCCACCCTTTTTCCCCATGAAAATCTTGCCTTTTACCCCATGGGGGGAAAATCGGAATTTCGGCAAAACTTGAAATTTAGCATTATAGCATGGGGGGATAATCGGAAGTTCTATACCCGATTTTGTAGTAGGATTAACTTTTATTTTATTTTTTTCTAAAAAAAAATATATAGTAGATGAGAATACATTTAATGCAGGTAATACTAATAATTAAATTCTCTATGACATTCACTTTTTTGACACAGTATAGCTCAACAAGCACAGCATGTATGCTAACCTAAAATGGCTCACTCAAACTCAAACACACGTGCATCGATGCAACTGCTAAACGGCGCTCCGATGCAACTGCTCGCTGATTGGTCGAGTCTTTGGAGCGCAGCCGCTTTCCTCCTCCTACCTTGGCTCCATGGTTGTCACATTGGGCAAAAGTTCGCCGATCGGGCTACTTTTTCCTGCGGCTATTGATTAAAATCTCACGTATTTGGCTATTTTTCCAGATGTTTTTGACTTCTACGTTGTTTCTAAAGAGAGAGGGCAGCTGAAATTGGATTTCTTTGTTATTATGGGATGGGGGGAAAAACGGAATTTAGGTTCTCACTGAAAATTTACTTTTTTGTCCCATGGGGGGATAATCGGAGATGGGGGGGGGGGGGGGCTTTTTCGGAATTATACGGTAAATGCCTGCCTCTTGGAAAGTTTTGCTGGATTTCAAGTTGCGAACCTATTCTTGTTATAACAATTATTGATTGACGACAGTACATTATAAGCATGAAGTGCTGTTAATGCTGCTGCAGCCTTAAGGATTTTTGGCATTTATTTGGAAGAATTGGCTTAATTCACAAAGTGTCGGTGCACCTGGAAAGTCATGTATTTTAATTATGATTGAATTTTGTATTTTGAGCTCTAGAACATTTACTATTAATTTGCTAATTTAAGATTATAAACATTTGTCATTTTCCACTGCTCTTTAATTTTCTAACTAAAATTTTTTAAAAAGTAAAATCCTTATTTTTCACGTTTAGATGCAAGTATTCATAGTAGGCAAATAAAGGATTAATTTTAAACTTGTAGCTCTTGCATAATTTGTTGAAAAACCAAATATACGTGAAACGGCGAATGGTATGCCATGCTTAGAGTTTTTGACAGCGTCCCTAAAGACGCATTCTGACGAGACAGTTTCTCCCTGCAAGATCTGTGGAGATAGTCACTGTCCAACGAACCTGACTATCGCTGTCTGACAGTATCTCGCTAGACCCGTTTCTTGCAGTGACAGTCACGTCTCACTACAGATCGTAGGAGGACACTTTTCTGAGCTACTGTCTCAAGTTCTCAAGCCAAATAGGAATCCCTGCAACTTCTTGCCAACTGTCTCACATTGATGCTAGGGGAAAATGCACAACTGCTACGATTAATGTCCAAAAAAAGTTCAATGAATTGCATCATGATTCTGAAATTTATGTTTAGTGGTTGATTGTTGATATATTTGGATATTAATGAATATATTATCTTTTCTCGCGAAAAACCAGAAGAGCCGAAAAATCACAAGAGCGTCAATTAATGTCCTTCAAAAAGTGCAATTAATTTTAGGAACTAGTAAATAGCAGAGTTTGTGATTCTTTTGATTTAAATCAGATTTTTAAATTTGAATTGAATTTTTTTACACAGACCTTAGCGACTTTAGATATTTTTTTTTTTGTGATGCACTTATACAAATAATATGACATGTTGAACATTAAGGCAAAAAGACATTTTAAGCTGTTTTCAGTGCAATAGATATCTTTAAATAATAATAAAAATGAACAAATTTTAATATGAATGCACGACTCAAATGAAATTTAACTTTACCAGGAATAATAGTACACTGTATGTAAAGAAAAAATTGCACAAATTTAACTTGAATTCTTTTGCTGTTGAAAGTTGAAAGAGATCAGACAATTAATTGTGTGCACTTAATTCATTTTTCTACTTTATAAATGAAATATCAACTTGAAATATTTTCAGTCTCCTTATTTAGTAAAATCATATGTTCATTCCATCCATTTCTAAAAACTGAAATTTTTTGTTTTAATCTGATCTTTATTGAAAGTTGCAAGATAAAAAAAAAAATATTTCACAAAGAGAAAAACCTTAAGCTATTATAGTACATGGATGGAACGTCTTAAAGGGTACATATTCTAAATTCTAATCAACTTTGCTTTAAGCACTATTATCCTGAATTATTTATTGTGTGGTACCTACTCATTTAGTAGAACTAAAATAATATTAATAAAATTAAATCACATTAAGTAGATCATGATTGCTATGAATTGCAATATGAATTGTTCTATGATGAATTACGCTTTAATCTTTAAATATCTGAAGAGTAGTGTTCGGCAGTTGTTTACTTTTCTCCACCAGACCCCTACCTGTTAGCCGAGACCTTAGGATTGCTTACGCACGGGGAGAGGTAGTGGGGTCTACGGATTTTACATGCACATATCCCCAAGTATACATGGTGGTCTTCAGTGGGTATCGAACGCGTGACCTTCCGGGTGGAAGTCTGACGTGCTAACCACTAGGCTACCAAGGCCCCGGCAGTTGTTTACTAGTAGTTTACTACTAGTTGTAACCACTTTTGTTTTGAACTAGTTAACTACTTTTTTCCCAACTACAGTAGAGTGCTGCTTATCCGGAAGCCGCTTTACCGGATGTCCAATCAACCGAATCAGTCGGGAACCATGCGGTTTTTTTCTTCCTGCGCTGTGCAAAATCTAAATATATATAAAAAAACACTAAAGTTCTGACCTTCAGATTGTAGGTCGAAAACCACCTTCCTCTGCCTTTTGACGTACCAAGAAGAAATGATTACCCTCCTCCTCCCCTCTGCTCAGGTATGTTCCATTCAGTTACAATTAGCATGGGGAGTAGAAGGAACTGAACAAAAGGATTAAGATTCTTTTTGGAGGCATTAGAGCAGAAGTAAAGTATTGAAACCAACAGAAAAAAATTAGTGGAAGTACTGCATTTAGTGTCAAGGGGTCGAGTTCGATTATTTACGCTTAACTAAATTTCCAGGAAAACTGTTGTTGAGAAACTCACTTGTAAGGCTCGACCGATGCATCGGTGCCGATTGTTCAGCAAAGTTGCCATCGGCCATCGGCATCGGCGGCTGATGTTAACTTTGGAAAAACATCGGCCCATCGGCCTTAAAAAACATCTAAAAGCCGATGCAAGGCCGATGTTTTTCTCGGGGACAACTTTCCAGAAAACATTCTGTCTTTAACTTTCTTTTTCCTATATAGCTAGATTTCTATTTCCATTACAATAGCAGGCATCGCATCAGTTAAAGAGCACAGAAATAATGTCATTCTACAAAGTATTTGATAAAAAATTTGGAAAATTAGTTCAAGCGATCGCTGCCCGAAAACCTTTCATTATTAAAATTATTTCTCTTTGAACAGAATGCTCGCGAAATAGAACATGTTAAAGTAATAGAGACGGTCTTATGAGTGCTATTTGTTTTTGCACTAGGTTAGTTGACTCATTTTTGGCCGTTTTTCGTTTAATAATGACTTAGTTTATTAGATGCTCATTGTGCAATAATCGAATACCACCTGCTTTTAGTTTGTTACGTTTCTTAAAATTCACGTGTTACAGTTTTTCTGCAATTGTGCAACAATCTCGTTGCATCTGCTTTCAGTTTAGAATATTTCTTGTTATTTTATTATTAGTTTAGACATAGAACATATTGATATGAATCAAATTTTCAGTATAAATGTTTATTGATCGAAATTTTATGTCCAAGTTCGAATTGCAATTTTCAAAAATTTAACTCTTAAAAAAGAGTTCACGCGACAGGGTGGAATAATATCTTAATAAAAATGCTACAATTTCTTTATTTTCAAAAATTGACAATGTATACAGTATGGGACCCCGAATTCGGAATTCCGAAATCCGGAACTTTTTCGAAAAAAATCGGCAGTTGAAAAAAAAAAAAGAAACTGATTGTTTTTTGGAAAAAAAAAAACCGGGTAATGTTTCCACCGTTTGTTTGGAAATAGGCATTTTAACAAAATGGAAAATAAAATGTAATGAAGATGTAGATCGGAAATATGCTGTTGTTGAAAAATTTATTTTGCGATTTTCTGAAAAGGGTTCGTTTTTGCGATTAGAGTTTTCATTAATTATTTGTAGCTTTAATTCTGAGTTAATGTCATTAAATTTTGCTTTTTTAAAAATTTCTTGTAGTTTTGTTATATTATTTTTTTTAAATGAGCTCTAATTTTACTTTAATTTTTTAATGATACAAAACAATCACGAAGTTGGAAATCAGCGTTTCTCGTATTTTCAAGATAGTCTTATCTTTAACTGCAATTTAGTGGCTGGAGAATATAAAATCACATCAGAATTTGACGGAATTCTTTTCTTTTATTGCTTAATTAAAGAGGCAAAAACAATTTTGGGAAGAGTGTAGATGTTTCGATGTTTTGCCACCAATGCAAGCCTACTCCAACTTCGTGCTAATTTTGTGCTAAATTTCGAGACTTATAGGCGAGTATATACGATAATAAAAATGCTATAAATGAGCAAATGCTGATAAAATCTTCCAGATCAAATTATATGGGCTCTGATGCAACTTA
Source organism: Octonoba sinensis (assembly GCA_038502835.1). NCBI lineage: Eukaryota > Metazoa > Arthropoda > Arachnida > Araneae > Uloboridae > Octonoba > Octonoba sinensis. The sequence continues at coordinate 10,099,110 of CM076603.1, forward strand.
CAAAATTTTTTGAATGAGAACCCAAAATCCGGGAAGATCGCGGACACGAGCATTCCGGACTTGAGGTCCCATTAGTGTTCGGCAACTACTAGTCAAAAAGTAGTTAACTAACTACTAACTAGTCTAAACAAAACTAGTTGCAACTAACAGTTAGCTACTTTTTTCTGAAACTAGTTGTAACTAGTAAACTGTTCTCCAAAAGTAGTGAACTACTAGTTAACTACTTTCAAGTATAATTCATTTGAATTTCCATTTTTAGGCTTGTTCTTAAATATATAAACTCAATATTATTTTTAATCATTAAAACAATTTTAAAGAAATTCCTGGTATTAGAGTAGAGGTAAATCTTCCCCATAATGAAGATTTCGTTTTTAAATGAAACTGCATCGTGCATGTGCTGCTGCAGGCGCCATTTACTGATTACATTAGGAAGCTTTTCCTAATTTGCGTAAATACTGCAATAAATATTACGATTTTTTATGAGTACTTTTACATTATATAACATAATATAAAAAATACTGTTGTGTAAATAATATTCAAAGGCTAAAAATTTAAATAATTTAATGTTTAAAAAAAAATTTTCTTTTCAAAAAAATAGATTAATTTTTTTTTTCGAAAGTAGTTGGAACTTTGAAAGTAGTTGTAACTAGTTGTAGGGAAAAAGTAGTTTAACTAATAGTTAACAACAAAAGTAGGCACAACTAATAGTTATCTACTAGTTAACTAGTAGTTGCTACCAGTAGTTAACTCCCTTCTAGTTAACTGCTGCCGAAGACTAGGTCCCATACTGTTTTTTTTCTTCAAAATACCTCGTAATTTTTATAATCGATAACGTGTTATTCAGATTATTTGTCAACAGAAAACGGCTGGTGCTGAAAATCTTTTTCACGTTTACAAAATATTGGTTTATTTCAGTGACCTTACATTGTGCTCATAAAACTACAAAGAATATGGCAAGTATTTCAGTGTAATTTTCAATGTCTATGTTTGTAAAGCAATATTCGGTACTTCTTGGTTATGAACAGGGAGGGATGGATGCGTTACTGCGAGAGAAACTTTTTAACATTTTATTTTTATTTTATAAAAAGAGCTATTTTTAGTCAAAATAACTTTTATAAAGAAAAAAAAACCATAGAAACTTTCCCGATTTTCTTTTAAAAACGAGGAAAAAAATCCGAGGAGGGGGAGTTGACAATTTTGTTAAAGATACAAACCCACATTATTTATTAGTCTGTATTATAAAATCTGTATTCCTCCCCATGAAAAAAATAAGAAAATAATGGCAGCTGCACGTGGAATTTGCAGTGCACGAGTTATAAAGAGAAAATGCTGAAGGAAAGGAAAAGGGGACCCGATGCGATCCAACAGATGTTAAATTTTTTTTGCAAAGATAAGAAAAAAGAATTAAAAATCCTGTGATATAGTTTTTTTTACCACCAAATAGTTTAATTACTTTCCTAGAATCGCGAGTGTTTCTTTTAGTTTTAATTATTAAGTAAACTTCCCCTAAACAGTCTTACATGGTGCTTGAATAATGCATTTATGTTTTTATCAACATAAAAATAAATAAATGATTTAAATGACATTTTTGACAAGCCTTCTGGTTTAAGGCGAATTTTTTTTCCATCGGCCATCGGCATCTGCCATCGGCCGATGGAAGAGGAACATAATCGGCCAACAATCGGCATCGCCCAAAAAAAAGCCATCGGTCGAGCCCTACTCACTTGACTAAAAGATAGACCATGCACCTCGCGAAATGATCACGTGGTTGTGCGCTTTCATATTGGACACGTGTTACACAAAGATAAAGGAACCCACATTTTTCTGATTGCGGTCTGTAAGTGTGAGAAGGTGTTTTTTAAACATGTCTGGGAAGTGCAAAAGAGTAGTGTTGGTATCTATAGTTCAAAAAAATAGATATTGTTAAAAAATTTGAAAAAGGAGAAAGTGGAAACAACATAGCCCTTGAATATGGCAATGTCACATCAACTATGTCAGATATTAGAAACAAAACAGCGGTGCAATTTTAAGCTTCGCATCAGTTTTTTACGAACAACAAGGCAGAGCGCATATCATAATAATTGTGTCCGTTACTTATATAATGCTAAAGATTTCCTAAAAATATATATTTTTCGAAATGGCTATATCAAATCAAAGAAAAAAGAAGAAACTTATTTAAAGAATAAGAGAGTGCTCATAGTCGTTTTCCCATTTGGTTAACTTACAAAAAGGTTTAGGCAAACTTTATATTGATGTTTCATCCATTCAGACAAATACTGGTTTAGCATAAAGCATAAAAATATCCCTGAGAAGATATTTTAGTTTTATTTTTATCTTTCCAAAAATAGATAAACAAATAAATATACTAATAATTATGCAGTCAACTTACAAAGGGTTTTTTATAATACTCCCACCCAAATTTGGCGTACGTAAGTGGTCAACATAGACAGGTGGTTAGATTACAAAGGTTTCTCGATATTAGATAATATAAAGCTAATTCCGTTCCTGACAAAAGTGGTCAACTTAGACAGGTGGTCAACTATACAGGTTTTACTGTACACACATTTTTAAACTTTAAAAATTTGCTAATGTATAAGCAAAAGATTGAAGCTTGAAGCAATGTTAAAAAAACATATATTCGTGGTTTAAATAATTGTAAAAAAAAATTTTCAACGCAGCTTATTACTTAGACCAAAAATTTCCCCCAATCATTAATGTTTATAATTGAAAGTTTAAGCAACTTGATGCTTGTTATGTGTCTGATATTTCGTCTAGATTACTTAACACGTTGAGGGCCTCGTCAGTCACCGGTGACGGACAAGAAGTTACTGACATTATCATACCCGAAGTGGAGTTCAATGTAATCTTATCTCTAGCGGGCCAAACTATAAACAAAACAGGCGAGGGGCCTAACGTGTGGAATGAATGCTTATATAAGCATTCCCTTTCGAACAGAAATACCTTCCACTATGCTAAAAAACAATGGCCCTAATACGTTTTAAAATTTCCATCGAGTAAATTCTAATTTGCCAGTATTGCGCTTCGCATTGCTGTACTACGATATACCTCCGCGTGGCCTGACGGGGAAGTCGCTATAAAACCGCGTGGCACTCAACGTGTTAATTTTTGCATGTCTATTACAAAGATCTCCTTATTTTCCAACTTCCATTCATTTGTGCTTACTATTTTGATTATTATGATTTACTATATATGCAGACTTTATACTCTATGTGTATTCCTATTTATTACTCACAAAATCACCAACTAATTTGTATGAAACCATTAAACAATACAATTTACTTTCTGCACAATTTTATCCCTATTGGAATAAAATCTGTTAAAAATGTTTTCTGATTTTATTCAAAATTGGGTGTAAGAAAAATTTATTTGAAATACATAAAGCATATGGCAAAATAGAGTAAGTAACATGTATGTATCAGTGGTTGTAGTCCTGGAAAAGAAGGTAGGAGAACACTTACACATACGAACATCAAAAGGTATAGGGGTACTCTTACGGTAAAATTGAAAACAAGGAGGGAGACGTTTGTGTAAATTAAAATAGGGGGCTTCATCCATCTGTGCCCCCTTGATTCCAACATTGGTGCGTACTGTTTTAAAAAGGCGTAAATTGATTTAATATTATTCAAAGAGATTAATATACAATGTTATTGCGCATCTTCTGCGCCAAGTCTCAACCCACTTTGACAAGGAACATATTTTCAAAATTTTGTACTAAGGTAACAAGAGACATGGGTGATTCTGATCCGAAAATTTTATAGACTTCCAAAAATTAAGGCAGAAAAAAAAAAGAAAAAAAAAAAGGGGGGGGGGGGGGGGTCCGAATTTTTTAAAAATTTATTAATGTTAATTTTTTTTTTTTTTTTTTGACGAATAATATCTGCTTTTCTTTTTACTTTAGGTTAGGATGAGCAAAATATTTAATACTTTTAAAAGGTTAAATATTTTTTTAAAGCTACATCATGAAAGTAATTGTTTTATGTTATGTTTCAAATAGTTATACTTTGAATCAATTGTGAAATATCAATTATGCAGTGGGAGTTTATTATAAATAAAATAGTGTGAAGTTAACTGAATTTCAAAAATAACAAGAAGATCCGTCTAGAACTATACGAGCCTACTTTCCCATGTACACCAAATTCAAATTTATAATCTAGCTAGATCAGTTTCTCTCCCTTTCTCATTTAGCTTTAGTTTTTAATTACTTCAAATATAACTTTTTCAATGCATAATACATATCCATTCGCTCACTCATTCATTCTTTCATTTATTCAGTCATTTATTTATTCATTCATTTCCTCATTCATGCATTTACTCATTCATGTATTTATTCACTCATTTATTAATTTTTTCATTCATTCACTTATATTTTCATTCATTCATTCTTTTACTCTTTCATTCAATTATTCACTCATTCATTCGTTCTTTTACTCTTTCATTCATTCATTCTTCCTTCCACTCATTCATGTATGCATTGATAAATATCCTTCAAAATCCCGATCAAAAAATGTTGTAGGAAAATAGGCTCGTTCAGCTCTTGTTGAACTTCGTATCTGTACATCTACATCGAAGCAAATCCATCGGTTCGATCACGATTTATATGAGATTGAAATTTCCTCGTAAGCGCTAATGTCAATTTTTTTTTTTTTTTTTTTTTTGAGCTGTTCAAAAATGACCAAAAACTGTTCAGATCAATATTTCACGCCAAAAGCTTCTTCCAATAAGCTTGCTCATAGGAACTTAGATCTTGTGCCCAGAGTTTACATGATTTGCTTCATTTTTGCCCATAGGCGACAATGTTTAAAAATTTTCATACAATCAAGGGAGGAATTTCCACTTTCATTTTTCACAATTGCTTGAGCTTCTTCCATCTGCTCATTTGCATGCTGTTTAATCTGCCAAATGAGGGAAAAGGAATAATACAAACCTCACCTTTCAGTCTGCGCTGATATCACTGGGAGAAATCGAATGAGTATGCTGGTGTTCTAAAAGGTCTATTAATACATTCGAGATCGATTGCACAACATGTGTGCAATTGATTTCCCAGGCGATAAGATGGCCTGCACACCATGTGTGCAATAACAGTAATGTGCAATGATGTATGAACGGTCCCTTATCTAACTATTATTCTGCGGACCACCAATCATTTTTTTCTTTTGGTGGTTTGAAGGACATTTTAGTAGTCTCGGACTAGTGGACCACCAGTAATTTCAAACACTGTTAGAACAAGATGTCAGTTACAATATACATATGATTATACTTAAAAGATATTTATGGCTTGCAATTTAGAGTATAATGAATGTTCTTTTAAGAAATAACCAATAGAACAATTTATACAGTCGACACTCGATATAACGACCATCTGCGTCCCACAGAAAAAGGTCTTTATAACGAGTGGTCGCTATAAGAGGTAGAATTGTCTAAAAAGAATATACATGTATCAGGCATGTTCCGCAGTTCCATTACAATTAATTTTTCAAAGATTCGAACTATGTGAATTTTTTTTTCAATCATTGGAATTTAAAAAAAATATCAGTGCAAAATATTAAACAGATTTTAACGTAGAAAATATAGGATGAAAAAAAAATACATGCATATTTCTGGAAGTAAAAATTCTGAGCTGACATGACACCTGGCACAGAATCATGACTCCTCTTATTTCAGAGAATCGACCCTTGGAAAACCGCTTGATTCAAGCGGCAAACTACCAATACATCTGTCAAACCCTTTTCCCGGAAATTCCGCGTTTGCTCTCCCTCTATTCTTTTCTTACTGTCATAAGTGGTAATCCACCCCCTGACAAAGTTGGACTGAACACTGAAGACTCCATGTAGCTATCCGCAAACTAATAATCAAGCTACAAATTTGGAAACATGCTCTATTTGAAAAAATACCAGAAGTTCTGTCAGCTGAATTCGGTCGCTGTATTGGATTTGACGATACAGAACGGTCGTTATACCGAAAGCAAATTAACATAGAGTTCATAGGGATAAAGATGGGACTTTTACCAGTGGTCGTTATAATGGAAGGGTCTTTATAATGTGTGGTCGTTATAACGAGCGTCAACTGTACTTACTTTCAGGCAGAGGCGTAGCTAGGTGGGGCAAGGAGGGGCAGTTGTTCCCGGGCGCAGCGTCAAGGGGCGCCAAATTAATGTTAATTTATTTTATTTTCAAATGCGAAAAGAAAATTATTTAAACTGAAGAGGTGGGAACTTGTTCGCGACAAAAAAGTGGGATCACCGCAAACCATATCGGGAATCACCAATGTAGAACGAGGGTGCTTGGGAAATCATGGCTTTTTCGCGCATGGGTTCTAAAAACTTAAGAATCATGAAAAAATCAAAAGTTGATTTACTTAATATTTTTCTATTATTCTCACAACTATTTAGTTTTTTTTATAAACATACATTGTTCTCCTGAAATTTTTATGCTGAAAATGCTTTAAAATGTTCCCTTTTCATGCTTATTTGAGTGTTATACATGTCATGAATTTGTTCGCTGTCATGAATTTTTTACAGCTGACGTACTGGAGTGAATAAAATAGATTCCTCCCCCCCCCTTAACGGTTATATTTAACTACTTATAGATGGTGACCAACTGGTTTGCCCCTTTTTATGTTAATGATTTGCAGAATTTTTTAAGGGTATGAATTAAAAATTTAAAGGTAAATGAAGCTGCATTTCATTCCAAAGAATATTAAAAGAGTGTCTCTAAAAATGGGTTTCAATTTTCAATTTCATACTTTTCTAAATTGTTTTAGAATGTTTCAAACGTTTAATTTTTTTTTTTTTTTTTTAAATCTTTGGCTTTTGCCAATTTCCTTTCCTGCAAATGTAAAAACGCACCAAACAAGAATGGTTTTCCAACATTGTCCAATATTTTCATCAATCTCTAGTTCTCTCTCACCCATTTAACTTTAAAAAGAAACCTTCATGAGAAAATATTACTGTCCTTACATTGTGATTATAAATAATTAGGTATTTGTTGTGTAGCAAAGGGACCGTTCGTAAATGATGTCACGCTTTTTTCCCCACACATTTGACCCCCTTTCCCCTTTGTCACGCCATGTTGCATAAGCAGGGATGTCACACTTCTTGTTATTTCCTCCCCTTGTCACAATTTCACGAACCCCCCTACCCCCTCGAAGAGTGACATCATTTATGAATGATCCCAAAATAGTTTGAACACACATTAATGCATGCGTTTTAAAATATTCTGTATCATTTTTTGATTTTTAAAAAGTGTTTTAATATTTACATCTGAGTATAAGCTTTTTTTTTGTTATTTTCTTCCAATTTTTAATATCCATTTTTTAAGTGTTTTCACCCTTTTTGTTTTCAAAATATGTCTATTTTAGAGCCTGATGTTAGTTATACATCAGTTGAGTAACATTTACCCCCCCCCCCCCAATAAAAGGGGGAATCCTGGCTACACTCTTGCCTGCATGGTCATCCGAAAATGTTTGAAGACCTGTTCCGAAAATTGAAAAAATAATTATTATAATAATATTTTTTTTAAAAAAAACCTTCTTAATCTTATTAATCTTAATATTTCATAAACGATGAATATATGACTTTTTATTTCTATCTTGAGGAAAGTGAAATATTTTGTCCTATAAAAATCTTACCATAATGTATCTGGAAAAAATTGACTTCTGAAATTAAAATTACTAAACTTTCATGTAATCGCCTTGAAGGGATCCCCCTCCCTCTTTAAACTTATTTTTGTGTGCAGTCGAACTTGTTTATCTCAAACCTGTCTGTCTCGAAAACCTCCCTATCTCAAAATTTGGTATTTTCCCTGCATTTGTACCACATTGAAAGACTTTTTTTTGCACTAAAGAGAATTGTTCTTGTCTGCTATTTGAAAGACTTGCAAAAAGGTACGCTGAATATTCATTTATTGTCGATGTTATTTGCATAAAATTCTTTAAAAAAAGTAAATTTCTTATGATGTAATAATGAAATGCTTTACAAAACTAATAGAGAAGATTTTTTTGGCCTACAACATATAATCTTCGTTTCAGTTGCAAATTTTTAATAGTTTTATCAAAACTTCTATCTCGATTTTTCTTCTTTCCCATGAAATTCAAGATAAAACAGGTTCGCCTGTACATGTATGCATTGGGGGAGGGGTTCGTTTTCCACCTAATGACGCAATTGTTTTGTTTTGAATTTTCGTAAAGCATCACTTTTTCAGAAAATTTTGTGTGAAGTTCATAAAATTTTTGCTTCACTCATGTACCTGGTCATTGAGGCACTGTTCAACCAAATTTAATAAATATGACCTTCGTGCTCATTCATTGGTTGTTAAAAATGATTTTTGCCAAGGACACCATGATTTGGTCACTAGAACAGATTATTATCGCTGATAGTGTGATATCCATAGCACAGTCTGAGTTGAGTGCATTTGTTGGAACCGGTTCAAAACCAAAATCTGAATAGTGTGGCATGGATAAAGCCTAGACAGCACCTTCACCAGGGGGCAACCTAGCATTTTTAACTGGGACAGTTTTTTGTAAATTTAAAAGATATTTTATGAAAAATAAATAATTTTCTGAAAATTAAAAATTTAAACATGTAGTGAGATAAATTTTTTTTCTTAATTGTCGTTTATTTAATAAATAACGCTAAGCAATTTGGTCGCTTGGAATTTTGTGAAGGGTCCATTTTGATTGGTTGATATTTTGTGAAAGGTCCGTTTTGATTGGTTGATATTTTGTGAAGGGTCCGTTTTCATTGGTTGGTATTCTGTAAAGGGTCAGTTTTGATTAATTGGAAATTTGTGCAGGGTTCGAAAGCGGACACAAATTCCCTCCGGCGCGACCCCTGCTTTCATCCAGCAGTGAATTGATGGACTGAAAATTGTGTGCGTCAATTTACTGGATATCCATTTTTTATATACTTTGTCGTTTTCATTACTATCAGAATTATATGAATTTGTCATTTAAAGGTTTAAGTACCATCGTGTGCTTAGATATTTTTAAATGTATACTCATTCTTGTCATTTCTTTTCAGCAGTAATCTGGACTATGTGACGCTCGATTTTAATGAGTATGATTCCAGGCTTTCGTCAAGTGTCAACATATACCTCTGTATGCAGTTTCATCGAATGAATTTCATTCAAGTGATTTGAATAAATCCAAACACACACAATATTTTCTTAAGTTTTAAGTTTAGACTTTTAGTGAAGAGCAGCTTCCTTAACCGAGTCAGTCAACAAGAACAGAGGTGTTGAAAAGACTGCCAAACCAAAATTCTCTTTTGGGATGTCGTTAAAAGGAAGCTTTTAACGAACAGCATATTATATGATGGCCCATGTCTTTTGATTTGTTTACTGTGAGATCATTCACAAAAATAACTTCACAATTTTTCTCCTAAATATTGAATTTTAATCTCACTGCCTGCAAGGTAGGATTTATATGAACATACACTCGATATTCAGTAGAATGAATGCATTTCCTGACTTGCTACTGCTAATGAAGCGAGAAGTGGCAAAATCCCGGTCTCTCTCAAAAGTTCTCGTTTGTTCTTTCTAAAGCAAATACAAGATCGATTGACATCAGTGCCTTGATTTTTTAAATCATATGCGTTGTTTCCTTAATTTCATTTCACTTTGATTAGACAGTCGTGTGCAAAATTAAATGTACTGAACGACGACTCGCTTTTGGATAAAGTAATTTAAGGAAATTAAAAAAGACATTCGGTTTTCTCCTCGTTCCATTTGTCTTAAAAAATTCCTTCTCAACATGGCACTGTCCTGTGTTTTCCTAAACTGAAAAGTGAAGTGACTTAAAAAGGTGAAGAAAAAATGATGCAGATCTCCAAGTATGCAAAAAATCAGATGTCTTACAAAGTTAGACAATTTTGAACTTTCATCATAGTAATATTATTAAAACAAAGAATAGTAACGAACACAAATTGGAGAAATTTCTACTCTTTCAGAAGTTTTGCCTCTTGAAAGGCATCCAAAAATAAATGCAGAAGTATTTCTTTTGCTTTATAATTTTTGGAGTTTCTTTCTGGGAAACCATTGTTGTCTGAGCATGCTTGTTACCTATATTTGTTAACATTTTCTATATCATCAAATATGAGACGGAGTACATATTAGGAAATCCAGTGTTGAAATAAATCCTTTAATTTTTTACTTTTACGCTGTTAAGCGATGGCATGTGATGTTAAAGGTCATGATAGTAAAAAGCATTACGTATGTGAACATTGCTCAAAGCCATTTTCTTTTGCTTCACAGTTAAACGAACATTTGAGATTCCATACTGGCGAAAAGCCATACGCATGTGCTTGTTGTTCAAAGGCGTTCTCTCAAGCTTCAGGCTTAAAGAGACATTTGAGAGTCCATACTGGCGAAAAACCTTATTCCTGTGAGTATTGTTCAAAGACGTTCTCTCAAGCATCAGACCTAAAGCAACATTTGAGAGTCCATACAGGCGAAAAACCCTATTCCTGTCCGGATTGTTCAAAGACTTTCTCCACTGGTTCAGACCTAAAGAGACATTTGAGAGTTAAAACTGGCAAAAAACCCTATTCCTGTGAGTATTGTTCAAAGACGTTCTTTCAAGCATCAGAGCTAAAGCAACATTTGAAAGGCCATACAGGCGAAAAACCTTTTTCCTGTGAGTACTGTTTGAAGTCATTCTCTCAAGCTAAAGATCTAAAGAGGCATTTGAGAGTCCATACTGGCGAAAAGCCATACGCATGTGCTTGTTGTTCAAAGACCTTTTCAACAGCTTCACACCTAAAGAGACATTTAATAATTCATACAGGTGAAAAACCCTATTCCTGTGAGTATTGTTCAAAGGCGTTCTCTCATGCTTCAGGACTAAAGAGACATTTGAGAGTCCATACAGGCGAAAAACCGTACTCCTGTGAGTATTGTTCCAAGACTTTCTCTCAAGCTTCAAACTTCAAGAAACATTTGAGAGTCCATACTGGCGAAAAACCATTTTTTCATGAGAATATTGCTCAAAGGCATTTTCAGGAAATTCTGCCCTAAAGATACATTTGAGAGTCCATACTGGCGAAAAGCATTGTTTAAAAGCTGATTCTGAGAAGTTAAGCCTGACGCATGATATGAGAATCCATGCTGATGGCAAATGCGCATAGTATGTTTCAATATGATTTTCATCCCTATAACCATTCAGGACATTATTCTGGCAAAAAAAGATTCTAATGAGCTATAGGAAACGTATCCGATAATTTATGCTTAAAAATTTCACTGATGCAGTTTGTTGCTTGTTCCCCCTAGAGGGTCATCCTTATTGTCATCCCCTTTTACCTCTAAAAATTAAACAGGCTTCATTCCAAGCTCGATGGACGATGGACACAAAATTTATTTGATTTAGCCTTTGTAGCAGTAAACTGCCGATGTAACTTCATGGTGAGAGTAAACTGGTTTGATCGATTGGCTTTCTCGAACGCGATCGGTAATTCGCAGGAGCTGTCATTTGAACACTGGATAGTGGATTTGTATTGGAATTTCTTCAAGAGACTGCTTAATATTGTTTGCTTGTAGACAGGTTCCAAAGAGTTTATTCTTCTTCCTTTCCTGTAGATGAAACAAAAGTGTCATTTGCGCAGATTCTGTATAAAATAATCAACGAATTCCTAATGCTACTCATGATTCAATTACTATGTTTGTACTTTTTTAAAATGTGTAAATAAACCTATTTTTATTTTAAATTATTGATAGAATTATTTTGCTTGACTAGTAAAAGATTGGAATAAAGGCTATGTTTTAGGTTCTTCATTATAGAAGTAGTTCAACTTTTATGTACGCAATTGTATTATCTGTTGAGTGCTAAACATTTTCCTTAGAAGTTTTCTTTGCCGATCTCTTTCAAGAACACAAACGGAACACAGATCTCAAAAATACTTCCCCACTAACGATTAAGCTAGATTTATTGTACATATTATTTTATAGTATTTTAAATAAGATGGGGTAAATTGATCACAGTATTAGAATTAACAAACATCACTGTTTTAAAATTACTTAATTTTAATTTATAAGGTAGACCAAGGCTTAATTTGCATCATAGTATCCAACGGGAGGTCCAGTACGTAGTTTCAATTGTATGTGAAATTTTCCTATTGCATGTAGTTCAAACTATATAACCATGGAGACTATAGGGATTCGCACTGCTTTTGTTAACTTTAACATGTAAATAGTTATAAGTGACTCGCATTTTATTATTGTTTTTCAAATTGTCTCCAAATACGTTTACAATCAGGAGGAATCAGTAAATCAGTTTTTTCATGAAGAAATTGAGTTATCAGCCGCTTAAAAAAAATATACATTTTGCAAGGTACCTAGTTTTTCTTTATCAAAATGCTTGTTCCCTTTTATCACGTTGGCTGAATATTTCTTCAAAGTTTGTCAGGAATTATTTTTAAGGCTAGCAATTCCTGCAATTTTTAAAAGGAATATTTTAGGGTAACTGTTCTTTTTTTTTGGATTGGTATGATACCTTGGAGATAACACTAGAATTTTTTTTTATATGTGTCTGGAAACGTCGGAGAATTTCATTCTCTGTTTGAGTAGCAAACCTGTTTTTATTAACCACCTAAGTTGGAAAATGTTGATTTTATGACCACTTTACCCCACCTGACCCTATCAATCATATTTCCTACATTTTTTCAAAATGAAAAGGATTATAGTTTTCTTCAATGTTATTCCAATGTAGAGTCAAGTTTAAAACAGTCAAACAATCTTTATCCAGAATGAATTTTTATCAGGCATAAAAGTTTTTAATTACTGAAAGTCAACTAGTGATTTAATTATTTGTATTGTTTTAAGAAAAAGCATACATAATATATATTCTTTTTGTTGAAATGGAGATAGCAGTACATTAGTTGTATAACATAAAGAACAGTTTTTGATATCTTAACGAAAGTCTTGTCAATTCCATTATTATTAAATCTACTCCATGAATTTAGTGTCATGTCCGTGGATAGTAAGAGCTTTTTTTTTTTTTTCGTATAATTTATCAATTATGATCTGGGCCAAAGCATGATTTAATACAGCAAGTTTCTATCCAATTCAACACACAATCCATTACCGAACAACAAATTCGGCATGCTTCCAGCCCCTTGCCGGGTTTCGGAATTGCCCAATTCTGAACCCAATCCAAAATGTTGGATTTACGCAACTATCCACGCTGACACAGAAGCATTTTTACTTCAATTGCAAGTGAAGGGGAGCTTGGATACCCAAAGTGGCATCAGAAACAACAACAAACTTTAACTTGCAGTGTTTTCTCCAGTGGTAGATAAATAACTTTTTATGAAAAAAGTACTGTAAGTAAATCGATGTGGTAATATAATATATTTTTACTAAAAAACATTAATTCGGGGGATTGATAAAACGCTCCAAATTACGACACACAATTCAGCAAAAATAAGCTGTACCTACATAAAAATTCGCCATTTTCGCTATCGCCTGCAATTGCATGAAAATAAAATAGTGTATGTATATTAATCCTTTCTAAGGCAGTGGGAAGTATGCTTCCCACCTAATTCATCAAATTATAGATGTTTATAGTAAGCTATTTTACTCTTTCTGATTGGTAGAATCTTGCAAAGAGGCTGAAGCATATTTGAGGAGCAAACAGCCAAACCGTGTTTTCTCCAAAAAAAAAAAAAATTAAAGTTACTGGTTTTTCTTTGAACTCCTCATTAACTACTACAAAAGTATGTTGTTACCAAGTTTTTAACTTGTTTTGGTTACAAATAACAATATACTTTTGTACTAGTTAATGAGGAATTCAAAGAAAAACCAGTAACTTTAATTATTATTTTTTTTTTTGGAGAAAACACGGTTTGACTGTTGGCTCCTGATTTACCACCACATGCATCAATATTCTCATATTAGAACATTCCCTCCCCCGTGGGGGGGGGGGGGGAATGGGGTATTATAAAATCATGTTATTCTTATTTAATCCCTTATATGATTTTCTTTGAAACGAACCAAAATCTGAAAAAAAATTTAATATACAGATACTACAAAAAATAATCCTTAAAGGGTTAAGAAAAAGTAGAGAAGTCAAACCGTAAAACATCAGGCATTTGTACAAAAGGTAAGATTACTGGGAGCTATTAAGGAATATGGTCACTGAGGAATAAATCGAACGAGTTCTCTCCCCCCACCCCTTTTTTTTCAAGCGAAAAAGGGAATAACATTTGCAAAACGGACTTTTAAAAACTTGAGGAAAAAAGTATGTTTTTTGGGGAAAAAGATACATAACTGCGCTTAAGAAACCGATTTTCACTTTTTTAACCTAAGTAGTGTTTTATGGTTCTAAAGTTGGTTTCCTGAGTTCAGCGCATGCAAATCAAAACTGTTTCTAAAGAATGCTTCTATTTGAATCAAAATTTACTGGCTATAAAAATTTATTATTTTAACAGCTTCTTAGATTGGTATTTTTCTAAATTAAAAAATAAAAATAAAAAATCACGAATTTAGAAAAAGTGCTGAATTTTAATATCTTCCGAAATTGAGGTTCAGTACTGCAATACCAATTTTTATTTCATATGTTTAACATTCAAAAAACATTTTTTTTCAAACTCCCTATTTTCAGGAGAATGACTCGTGTATTATACATTCACATATTGTGTGTAGGCTCTAATTATATGAAGGTCATTCATTTTTCACAATCTTTCGGGAAAGGGAGGGGGCAAAAGTATAAATGCAATGTATATTGGGCATAAAAAAAAATCAGCAAAATATATGTCTTACATATATGCATTCTTTTCAGAGCCTGAGGGGTATATGACCTGCCCCCCCCCCCCTAATCTGACGGCCCTCATTGTGTAACTTTTATTTTAAATTCGTGGTACATACTTCTTTTCGGGAATTTTGCGTTTATTTGATAATTTTTTTATATATATAATGAGAATCTCTTTTACGTTTAACGCATTTTGGGAATGGAACAAATCTAACATCTCCAAGGAAATACATTCTGCTACGTTTATATAAAATGTAGCAGGACTCGACGAATTTGAACCTACAGAGGGGGACACGAGAAGTTGTGAAAATCGAGTTTGCAATATGCTGTGGCACACACACATACCCGGTATATAATCGCAACATGATATGGGAACCACACAATAATCCTGTATAAAGCCCCCCCCCCCCTCTCCCATCCAGTATTTTGTAAAATTTTAGGTAATATTATGGCTATTATCAAATTATTGGCATTATTATTTCAATTTATAACAGGCAATGAACTAAGAAAATATGCATAAAATAACGTAGAAGATATGTTTGGATACCCTTTTAAGTATATCAAGGAGATTAATTTTTTATAATAATGGCGTATGTGTATTATTGGATTGCTATGTCCCCAAAAACGTTCCGAGAATTTTTTTCTAGCGTCCACAAATTGTGCTTAGATTTGGGGACATTTCCCTAATCTGACGCTTATTAGTCGTTTTGGTGCTACGGTTTCTGCTTCGATTGCAACAGTACTTCTTCTACTAGCACTTGCGAGGAACGCTTTTGTGTTATTATGTAGTTTTTCTGCTAATCTTATTACCTGAACATTCTCCGTTTCTTGCTGTTTGAATTTATTATTCTTAACTTTGTGGAGATAGAGCTATCTTCAAGTATGACTTCTCGGTTTCATGTAGTTTGACTTTATTATTCTGACCGTTTTTGAGATTCAAGTTAATCTTCTAGTATGCAAAATGAAGAATAGGGACTGAGTTTCCAAACCTCTCATTGAATCACTGCGCTAACGCGCGAAATGAATACGAATGGTTAAATATCACTCAGTCTCTAATCCTGTGACATCATCGACATCATATCCATGCGGGGGATAAAAAAACGAGATTCAGCTTTGCTGCTGCCATCTATTGGTTAGCTGTACAAGTGTTCATCATTAATATAAAGTTAACCTCCCTGGTTTAAACAAATATCATTACTTAATATGATGAGGGGAAAAACAAAACTCTATTTTTATAACCCCTTCAAGAAAAGCATGTATGTATGCTCCTCTTTCTATCTAACTTCGAAAAAAATTTAAATAATTAATAAATAATATTTGAGAAAATCATTTTTTTTAAAAAAGTTATTTATTTATGCTGTAAATACTTAATAAAAACATTTGAACTTGTCGTATAACATTAATAAGACAAAATATTAAACTAACAGCTTTATATATGAATCAAGAATTATTTTAATGCTAATCTAAATTATTAAAAAATTACATTACAAATAAATAATTACATCACAAAAATCGTTACAAATCAAAATTTGCACAATTAATTTCTATTTGAAATTTTATTGTTGACATGCATGTCTGTCAACATGTCAATTTCGAGCTACAGTGAGGATGCTGTTATTTTTCAATAAAATACGAAATTACAAAGAATTAGAAAGAAATATTTACTTACAAAATTACATACCCTGCCGGGCATGTATAAGGGTAGAAGATTCATGCCCGATCAGAATTTTTACATCCCCCGGGCATGTCGGGCAATTTAATTTTCGAGCTCTGGTATACACATTGGAAAACATATAGTACACTAATTTCTAAGTTATTATTTCTTTTAAAAAAAAGGGGGTTCAAGTTTGAGAGAAGGGAAAATAAACTTTTTTTCCTATTTTGTTATTATTATTATTATTACTGTTATTTCTTCTTTTAATTGATCCGTTCAGTCAATTACTTAGGAGAAAAATCATTACATTTCCTTCACTTTTATGCTCTGTATATGAAAATATTTCTTTTCAAACCAATTTATCTCTTCTTAAATTTTCCAATGAGTTTTTAATGTTGAAAATTGTTTACTAATCTTTAATAAGCATCGCTAAGGACTAAATACATTTTAGTCTTTTATTTAACAGTATTCAGTTTAAAATTAATATAATTCTGTATGAGATTTCAAACAGTAGCTTTAGTTGCATACATGCATACTAAATAAGCAGGAATTTTTCATATTCATGTTTGTTAAAGTTAACAATTTGATACTTCTTATTAGAATGCTTTTTTTATTCAACCAAAAAATGTTTTTCAACCAAAGCGTTTTTAATTTATTTTCTTGTTATGAAATTGAAATTATTTAATAGTTGAAATTTTTTGTTGATTATTTTAAAAGCAATTTTGGTATTTTATTACAGATGTCATTATTTTGTGCAGCAATATGTGATGCTTATCAACAACCTAGCTCAAGGGCATTTTTTTAAACTGTTCTTATTTTAAATTTTTTGGAAAAACTAATTCAAATCCCCCCCCCCCCCCGCCCCCACTTTCCAAAAAAAAAAAAAAAAAAAGGAAGAAGGAAAGAAAATAAAAGGAAAAGGAATTTTTGAAAGTCTAGAGGCATTTTATAAAGGATTGGAAGTAACTTTACCAACTACATGCTTTCCACATATGTAGACTTTTGGGGATTTTTAACCAATTCATACGTTTGGTTGGGTTCTTTTCGGGAATTTAAGTTCAAAAGGTGAAACTCGGAGACAATTTAAACTTGTTATTTTTAAAATTTTTTAAAAAATTTAACAAACTGCAGTATTAAACAATTGAAAGAGGCTTCCCCTTCTTTATGGTAAAGAAATAATGAAAAATGAATTGATCCTGATAAATTTCTGAGAAGTAATAATTCTGGTGTATATATTTGAGCGCGGGAGGAAGAATATTGGTGACGGTGATCTTTCCATTCAACCTGCCAGTCTTCCCTTTATCATCAAAACATGTAAGTTTTTGTTTTGATTTTTTAAAATTTAATATTACTTGTATATAGGTACAATAATTGTTTTTTTTTTTTTTTTGGTGCCTTTTCCTCTATTGGCGTTACAACGTTTTCCTTAAAACTTCTATAATTTCTATGAATTTAAAGAAGGGTTTTTTTTAAAAGTTTCTTCCAAGGTAGTGTCCCGAATAATTATAGTGATTTTAAATACTATTTCTCCATCACCATTATTTTTGTTTACAACTTTTGATTTTTCGGAACTTGTTAATAATTTGCTTATTTCTGTGAGTGGTAGTTTATTTTTCTCCATTTCCATGTATTTTCTTTTGTGTAATCTTAGAACACTTTCTTAAAATCTATTATAACCTAAAGATGGAAATCAGTTTTTATGATACAAATCAGGGAAGGAAAATATATTGATTAAGTTAGCTCTGAAATATTTAAGTGCAACAGCATCATTTCTGAAAAGTAGGGATGAAACGGACACCCAATGTCCGGCTAATTTTTAACTATCCTATGCAACCGACCGGATGTTTGATCCGGCCGCTGACTAAATTATCTGTTATCCGATCCCCCACCGCAGTAAATATCCAAATATTCGGCAAGTGAAGAAATATATCCGGCAGTAATTTGGGGATAAAAAATTTTCATTATATCTGTCCAGAAAATTTCCAGAGCTACTTTTATTTGAACATTTTTGCATGACATAATGCTTTTTATATTTCCTTTCACTGATCAGTTTCAGCTTCTCAAGCAAAAATAACAGGAACAACTTTGTACTAAACATTTATAGGATAAATTTTGACTTAGTTTTGCTTAATTTTTATATACCGCATCGTTTTAAATTATAACAAGGCATTTTTCAACTTAAATAATAAAAGAGCACTCATAGAAAATAAAATTTTTCCCTAGCTAGGTGAGAAAAAAAATAATGAGATTTATGAGATCTTAATAGCATCACTAGTAGCTAGAATCATTAAGAGACTTTTCCTCGTAAACAACATCAAGAAACATGATCAAGAAACGTTTCCATTTTATTCTCTGCTTTAATATTAATCACTTGTTTTTGAATTCCATTTTTTTTCTACATTAACAATGGTGTAGCTAAGTGTGGGCGGTCCGCCCAGGGTGTCGCCCTTCAATGTTGACCCCCAGCCACAACGAAAAAAAAAAAAAAAAACCCTTCAAAACTCCAATAAACAAAGCAAATACCTCAAATTGGGTAATTTTTTCTATCGATTTCTTTCTATTTTCAACTTGGAAAAGTGTTTCTTTTCAAAAATATATTTTATGTGTTTTTTAATTGCTAAACACATCATTTCCATCAACAAATACCTTAAATATTATGATGCCGATGATAAGAATGGCATTCTATCTCACCCCCTTTTTTTCCTGTTTCAAAGTTGTTATGACATCTTTTTAAGCATCACAATGCATATTTCGCACTTACATGATTTTTTTGTTTAATCTTTTCCATGGGGTTACACCATCAATAACCGCCCCGGGTATCATCACCCTTGCTAGCTGCGACACTGTACGTTAATTCAGCATGATATTTGGGCTGCCCCCTAAGCTGTATAGTACAAGACTCCTGTGCCATAGAAAAGGATTTAGTTCCCAAGCAGGACATGGATGTTATTGATCAATATAGCACTCTCCTGATCGTGTCTCGGTGGTTTGGACTCCACTTTAAACAATAGGTTCTCTAGAAATACATGGGAACACTTCATGCTCAGCTCAGTGTACTTTTAGTCAAATATTAGTTAAATGCACTGAGTGGCATTGGACGAAATTTTTGCAGGGAGGGGTTTCACTTGTTGACCCATGTATACATTCACACATACGCATAAGTAAATATAATACCAATTATTTATTTCATGTTTAAAATTCAAGAAACATTTTCTTTTCAAATTCCCCTTTTTCAGGAGAATGACTCCTATAATACATTCACATATTGTGTATAGGCTCTAATTATACGAAGGTCATTCATTTCACAATCTTTCGGGGGGGGGGGGGGGGCAAAAGGTATAAATGCAATGTATATTGCGCATAAAAAAATCAGCAAGATACATGTACTTACGTATATGCATTGTTTTACAGAGGAATAAATTGAACGAGTTCCCCCCCCCCCCCCCTTTTCTTTTTCAAGCGAAAAAGGGAATAATATTTGAAAAACTGACTTTTAAGAACTTGAAGGAAGAAGTATGTTTTTTGGGGAAAAGATACATAACTGCGCTTAAGAAACCGATTTTCAATTTTTTAACTTAAGTAGTGTTTTCTGGTTCTAACTTGAGTTTCCCGAGTTTGGACCATGCAAATCAAAAGTTTCTAAAGAATGCTTCTATTTGAAACAAAATTTACTGGCTATAAAAATATAATATTTTAACATCTTCTTAGATTGATATTTTTCTAAATTAAAAAATAAGAATAATAAAATCGCGAATTTTCGAAAAAGTGCTGAATTTTAGGATCTTCCGAAATACGAATTTTTATTTAATGTTTAAAATTTTAAAAACGCTATTTTTCAAACTCCCTTTTTTCAGGAGAATTACTCGTATATATACATTCACACAGTGATGGGATTCGCCCCATTCAAGAACCGGTACGCTTGAAATATTTTTGTTTGTTTTTTTTTAATAGGGAAAAATCATACCGAAATATCTAAATGATTAAAAAAAGTACATACCCACATTTTTCAAGCGTATTTATTTTGACGAAAAATAATTAACTACTATTGTTTTAATATTTCCAGATAGCTTTTTCGTGTTCACTTGCTTCTGTAATATTTTTTTTTTTTTGTCGCGAGGATCATCTGTAGTGTGATTACTATTCTCTAACCATTTTGTTACCAACGGCTCCGGATTCCAATCTTTTAATCGTAATAGAATTATTATAAATTTATCGTCATTATACGAGTATTTGCAATATTTTCGACAGTCCACCGATTTTTTTTCTCTGTACAAATTTTATATTCATTAAGTTTAAGCTTCTTTCAGCTTCAGCAGAATTACCTGGAATGGTTTTGAGTTTTCATGTTTGAAATTTGGCAAAGTTTATATTAATGCTTTCTTATTGAGTAAATGATTAAGTATGTAATTCATTTTTAAAAACATTGGTTTCCAAACAAAGAAGGTACTCCTTTTCTTTGCGCTTGAAACAAGTAAAAACTTGTACTTCTGATTTGCGGTATGAGTAGTAAGTTCATGTACGAGGGGCGGAGGGGGGGGGGGGGTCAAAAATCCGCACAACTTGGGAGAAGTGGTTGTGCGGATTTCAGGCCACTTTAGTTAACTATGTTAAAAAAAGTTCACAAGTTTCCCAGGTGGGAATTATAAGCAAATAATGGGATATCTTTTTGTTTTCCCCCACCCTTAAACATGTTTAAGAACATGATTTTTTCCCACAAGGTAGTGCTAGGCCTTATTTCGGTATTTTCCGAATTTTGGAGCCCGACCCAAAATGGCGGATTTACAGAACCAAAAATGGCGGATTTACATAAACATCGACGTTGATAAGCGCATTTTATTTCAAATTGCACTGTTTTGTCAAAGGGTTGATAAATAGGTAACTCTTTTTTTTTTAAAGGTAATATAAGTACATCCATGTGTTAATATATTTTACCAAACAAAAAAGATAACTTATTCATGGATTTTAATAAAACGCTCCAAATTACAACACACAATTCAGCAAAAATAAACCATACCCACATGGTAGTTCACCATTTCACTAATCACCTGCAATTGCATGAAAAAGAAAATAGGAGCTGCATCAACATCTAAAAAAATATTAACAGAGAAGTCAAACCAAAACGCTAGCGCCATTTGTACAACTTGCAAAGTTACTGGGCGCCATTTATGACCACAGAGAAACAAATTCCTTTATCTTTCTTTCTCTTTTTTTTTAAGGGAATAAAACTTGAAAAACGAACTTTTAAGAACTTAAGGGGAAAAAAATTAATTTTTTATAGGGAAAAAAGATATTTAACTGAGCTCAAGAAATCAATTTTCATCTTTCAACATAGTAGGGTTTTCTGATTTTATCTTGGTTTCCTGAGTTTAGTTCATGTAAATCAGAAACATATCTACAATATTGCTTCTATTTGAATCAAAATTTACTGGTATTTATTAATTTAACAGCTTCTTAGATTAAATATTTTTCTAAATTGGCCAAGAAAAAAAATCGGAAATTTTCGGGAAAAGTGCCGAATTTTCCGAATTTTGGGATTCTGAATTTGGGGTTCGGTACTGTAATAACGTTGGGAGTATCTTTTTACTCCATAGTTGAGGATTTAACATGCCTAAATTTGTCATCGGCAGATTGTGGCCCAAAAATATATTAGTTTTAAGTTTGCAAAAATTACTTTTCTGCAAAACCAGTTAGGGACAAAATCAACGCGGATTTCAGGTCGGCGGATTTATGGCGCTCGACTGTACCCCGCTTATAAGAATAAAACCTTCCGGAACCGAATATTTCCCCCGGATAATCCAATAATACCGGTCTGCTTTTGATAAAAGAATTGATTAAATTTCAAAAATAAATATGTAAATAAGAAAAATTTTTAAATTTTCAAGTTGATCTTTCAGCAACTCCTTACTTTTCATCATTTTAATTTGTACTTAAAAATATATAATAATGTATTTAATTATTTAATTACTTTGTTCTTATTTATTTTATTTAAAAGAACTTTTCAACAATAACATTAATAACTTCTTTTAATTAGATATACTGATTTATTATTACGTTTCAAGGCAATATTATCAGTCGAATGCCTCGCTTAATCGACTAAAATATGCTGGAACCAACGGCATTCCTTTAAGCGGGGCTGACAGTATGAATTTCATTATAAAATATTGTTAAAAACAAACATTTAAAGAGAATATTATGTGTTTTAAAAATTTTCTAAAAAAAAATCATAAATTAATTGCATCTTGCAACTAATAATTATTTTAAAATATTTATCTTCTCGCATGAGAAGTGCGACAAAAAGTTTCTCAAAAATATATCAAACAATTGTGATGTTTTGTTACATGCGCTAAAATTCCTCGATATTCTTTAAAGTTTAAGGCAATAATTTTAATATGATATTCAAAGTTTATTTTATGAATACATTTTAACAACACTTTTTAGGGTAGTGCTCCAAAGATTTTTATTCCCTTGCTTTTAATGATAGCTCCTTATAGCTGTTGCTACAGAGGCGAAAACATGATAAAGGAAAACGTTTTGGTTTTACATTACTGGTTGGAATACTAAAGCTACATAAAATGAACTATGAGCAAAACTTTCTGTAGCAGCGCATTTTTTAGAGAACAATTGCAAATGAACAATTTAGGTAAAAAAAATTTGATCTCGAACCTCTCACAGCTACACTTTAAAAATAACACAGTTTAACAATAAGCTTCGACCCTTTGTGGCAGTTCTTTGAAAAACTGTCCTTCAGTCGTAATGTAATAACATACAAATCCCATGTACAACAAGAGGCAAATATAAAACCTTGATGTAATTTTTATAGTCTCCTCCTCAGGGCTCTGAACAATAACTTCTTCCTTCACTAGTCAGTTTGTGGGAGGAGAGAAATTGTCAGAAAAGAAGTATCTACAACAGACCCATGGCCCTGCATGGCAAGGCCGTATCCAGGGGGGGGGGGGGGCCCACGCCCCCCTGAAATCCCGAAACTTTTCGCAATGTAGCATATATTCTTCCCTGAAACTTTCCTCAAGACTAGTGTTTCAAAGTCAGCCCCCCCCCCCCCCCCCCGAAAAAAATTTCTGGCTACGGCCTTGCTGCATGGTAAAAGTAAAAGCAGCTTGACGGAGATAGGGACGAATGATATCAATGGGGGATCGCTCTTTTCAGCGTCTTTTGTTTGTGCAAAGTGTGGGAAAAAATTTTAAAAAGGCAAAAATGGAGAAAAGGGTCTTATTTTTACAAACGTTTTAAACGTGAAATGACACCAATCGAAGAAGGATACGCAAAACATCCCCAGGCAACTTCACAAAAGGCAGCACTCTCCCTGACCCGTCATATAATGATTCCTATCTAAGAAAAATGCTCCTTTTCGAACTGTGATGGCTCAAGTTACGAAGAGCCCAGCCAGTGGCCATAAGGTGCGTGTTGGACTAGGGTCCGACTCGACCTTACAAATACATTGTTGTTTCTTTCCCAATAAGAGAGGGCAAAAAAAAAAAGCATAAACATTAAAAAAAATAATAAAATTAACCTTTTCATTACATTTTAGTTTAGTTTAATTAGACAGGTACACGGAACTTTGGAAAATTTAAGCGGCGGTACGCAGAACTTCGCGAAAGTTTAAGAACCGGTACGCGCGAACCGGTGCGTACCGGCTGAATCCCATCACTGCATTCACAAATTGTGTATAGGTGTGATAAAAAATAATTTCACGTTATTTTAAAGAACAAATGAGCATTAAAATGCAAAATAATGTGAAATGCATTTTAATGCTCATTTGTGCTTTAAAATAACGTGAAATAATTTTTTATCGCAGTTTACTTGCACAAAGTTAAATTATTATTATATTGTGTATAGGCTCTAATTATATGAAGGTCATTCATTTCACACTTTTTCGGGGGGGGGGGGGGTAAAAGGTAAAAATGCAATGTATTTTGGGCATAAAAAAATCAGCAAAATACATGTATTTACATATATGCATTCTTTTCAGAGCCTGGGGGGGTGGTATATGACCTCCCCCCCTAATCTGACGGCCCTCACTGTAACTTTTATTTTAAATTCGTGGTACATACTTTTTTTCGGACTTTGATGATGTTATTGAGCCTTTTGCGAAACAGAAAGCTCGGAGAAAAGAGTTTTGTTAGTAGATCTCTTGTTCAGATTAAATTGAGGGTTATGGTGCAAGAACCGGGTATGTCCAAAAATTAAAATTTTTCAGGAGAACGAAATCAAAGCTGGGAAGACACCATGTAAGTCCACCATAAGGGTTTTAAAGAAACAACAAACATGAATTATGTTGAACGGTTTAATAATTTGAACTCTGAAAGAAACATAAGTACTATTGAGCTGTTTAAATTATTTTGTAAATTATTATTATTGTAAGTCTATTTTGTAAGTTATTACTATTGGCAAACGTTATTGCCTTTCACCACTATTTGTCACACAAAAGGGGAACGATCTCACTAACTTGCCTGCTTCTTGCACCAATCGAAACATCCTCATTCAATGGAAGGATAAACACTAAAAAACTATTTTTGAAAAATTTGGACTTACCCGATTCTTGCACCATGCCTCTCAATTGTTATTTTATTATAAATATGTAATACCTATGCTTTTTAAAGCAAAATTTATTCAGTATTTAACTAAAATGCACACAGTGTTAGTGATTCTGTTGCGTAACTACTTCAGTGATTTATTAAAATTAAATTACAACGTGACAATTTTTTCTGGGGCCCCATCCAATGAACTTGCCACAGGCCTAAGCTGGTACAGTAAACTCCCGATTATCCGCGGAATAGGGTGGCGCGATGACCCCGGATAAGCGAAGCTCGCGGATAATCCGCAAAATAGCAGAAAAATGACAAACATCAACACATAAACGCATTCAAACTATTTTTAAGAATCATAATATAATAGTACATACTTACATAGAGTTGTGACAACTGGACAAACCGCATATTCGTCTATTGTGCAGGTTTCGGTCATCTGCACTAAGGGATCATTCATAAATGATGTCACGCTTCGAGGGGGGGAGGGGGTTCGTGAAATTGTGACGAGGGGAGGGGGTAACAAGAAGTGTGACATCATGCATTATGCAACATAGCGTGACAAAGGGGGATTAGGGGGTCCGCTGAAGTGTGACATATTGTGACAGAAGGGGGAGGGGGGTCAAATATATGGGAAAAAAGCGTGACGTCATTTATGAACGGCCCCTAAGACTCCTAGAGATAGGTCCTAATCTGAGCAATTATGAAGGGGTAGCGGGGGAAGGGAGTTGAAAGAAAATTGAACAACCAGATTGTTGCTCTAAAAATGGATTTTGTATTCGTTAATCATGAAAGAAAAACGCGTATTGTGTTTATTTTTCTACATTCCGTAAATCGTCGCAAAAAAAAAAAAAATCTGGAAAGACCGTGCGGATAATCCGCCAGCGGATAATCGGGAGTTTACTGTATAGTTACTCCACTGGCTTGAACTAAACAAGAAACGTATTTCAACATTAAGTTAGGATTCATTAGATTACAAAACAAATTTGGGTCATTTCCAACCTGAAAAGAATGCTATTTCATTATGCTGTTGAACAAGCTTAATGAAATCATCTGAAACAGAATGACAGTAAGGCATTTTTGAAAAGTTCTATTGTGAATGGCTTAGAACAAATTAACAAAATTGAATTATAATCATCTTAGAAAGGGTAGTAGTATTTTAAGAATAGGCTTTAAGCAGTTGATTTTTACTCAATACCTAGCAGCTAATTTATTTATTTTTTTTGGTCCTTTAAAGGGGACACAACATTTTGCTTCCCTCCTTCCCCCAAAGTTTGTGTCTTTCCTACATCATTTGTAATATTTGAATTTGTCCTGCCTGCTTCTGCAATAAACAATGCAAATTTCCAGACTTTTTAAAATTTAAATCCTGCAGAGATCTCACAAATCCATATTTTTTGCAATCTCGAGATTGTAACTTTTCAGTGCATAGCCTAGTTTCTACTGTTAAATGATAAAAGCCCATTCTGGCACATAGGCTCCAGCATATCATATCTGTTGACTACTTCATGGACATCTTCAATGCATTTACATTATTTTGATCTCAAAGTTTATTTGAGGAGCAAACAGTCGAACCGTGTTTTCTCAAAAAAAAAAATAAATAAAGTTACTGGTTTTTCTTTGAACTCCTCATTAACTAGTACAAAAGTATGTTGTTATTTGTAACTAAAACAAGTTTATATTTGAGGAGCAAACAGTCAAACCGCGTTTTTTTTAAAAATAAAGTTACTGGTTTTTCTTTGAACTCCTCATTAACTAGTACAAAAGTATGTTGTTATTTGTAACCAAAGTAAGTTAAAAACTTGTTTTGGTTACAAATAACAACATACTTTTGTACTAGTTAATGAGGAATTCAAAGAAAAACCAGTAACTTTAATTATTATTATTATTATTTTTTTTTTTGAGAAAACACGGTTTGACTGTTTGTTCCTCATTTACTCTGTTGACTGCTGTAGAATAAGTATTGGGTGATTATGCCAGCTTGTGAATTAGGTGTGCCAGGCGAGCACTTTAATATACATACGCATATGTTTGTGTGTTGAGAATCTTTCGTATTAAACTATTCTTTGAAGATCAACAGTTTTATTAAAAAATAATTTTTAAGTTCAACCTAAAAGTACTGCTTAGATAGTAATGTGTTCTCCCTTCCATTATTTATTTATTTTCTTTGTATAGTATACTGTCCTTTTTCTTTTAAGTGTTCTGTAATCAGTCTTCCTTTTTCGGTAGTATTGAGGACCGATTTCTATTCAGTTGTGATGTTTTTGAACATTCAGTATACTTCAATATTATGCATCTATCAGCTATTGCACATACACATGTGATATTCTAAATGGCTAAGTTTAACAGTTTTCATAAAAACACGCAAAATAGCATAACACACACATTAGCAATTGATCTTTGAAAACAATATATTACTATTGTCAAGTTAAATAAATTTGTGGTTACATTTAAAAATAATGATTATTTTTGTAACAATACATTTATTAAATCACTAGCTATCTTTGATTACTGTGCATATGTACAAATTAAATATAAAGTTAAATAAGATAAAATTAATTGCAATATATTTGGTTTAAGAAAGTTCAATAATAAGTTTAATTGTGTAATAAAGGAAGAATTTAAGGAATTTTGCTATTAGTGATTTTAAAGGCAATAAAATTAACATTTATTTTATGAAAATTGCAAAGTATTCTATAACGCAATAGTAACCATTGATAAAAAGCATCAAATTGATTTACATTTAGATGAAACTACCTTTAGGGCAAACCTTAATTGATTATTTATAAGAAAAAAAAATAACAGGCTTGAATTTAAATTTTAAAAAATGTAAAAAGATATAAACAATTTAAGTATTGTACGAGGGGTGATAAAAAAAAAGAAGGTTACATGTCAAATAAAGAAATATTTATCAACAATAGACAGAAAATGCAAAAGAGAATTAAGAGGCATATGAGCAATTCCATGAGAAAGTGGACATGAGGGCTGAAATTTTAAAATTGTTGTATTGCTTCAAATAATATGTCAAATTAAAGGTAATGATATGAGGTTTATGAAAATGTAATGAAATATTTCACAAAAATAATCCTTTTATTATTTTGGGGGGCTTAAAGTTTGTGCATTGTAGCACACGTTTGATTAGGAAAAATTGGGTATTTTCATTCACTCTGAAATAATATTTAATACAACACCAATTTCATTGTATGCGGATATATTACAATTTATGACCTTTGTCTCCCTTTTAGAGCATTTAATCTTCCATAAATGTGCATTAAATCTTATTTTAAATGCAAATTCATTTATGAAGTCTCTCTGTCACACCCGTCACAGAAAATATGCTTTACATACCTTAGCAAATGCATTAATCCATGGAAAAACCCAAAAGTTTCTGAAAGTCTAATTATTGCAAGTGTGAATAAGTATAAAATATTCAATTGTCATTAAATTTTTATTTTCTGTGAAAATTTTGGTGTGACGGGTGTGAAAAAAACTTGTGAAAAAGTGATTGTGACGGGTGTGACACCATTTAAGATAGTTTTAAAATATTTCATTAATGGAACAGCAAGTTAAAGCACTTGTTTCTGAAGAATTAGGGCAGTATGTTAAAATAATAGTAATTATAATTAATATAATTTGATATAATTGAATAACTTTGATGTTTTGCAGCTATTTTGTAGCCTTTTCTTTTTTTTTTTTGGCTCATAATACATTTTCAAAGGGGGAAAAAATAGATTTTTTTACATATTCTTAACTGTACCCTAGTACCTATAAAATCTAGTTTCAAATTTTTAACTATAACTTTATCTCATAACTATACACATGTTTTTAGCAGCTTTAAGTGGTGAAGCAGATTCTGATGGTGAAGAGATCAAAGTTTTTGAATAAGTAAATTTAAAATATATGCAGGCTAGTGGACCCTATTGGATTTGGCCAGAAAATGACGATATTTCCACTGAAAAAATATCCGTCATCATTGAGAAAGTTGCTCCACCAGCCCTTGTGATAAGTAGAGGTCACTGTAAATTCTAAATCAGATATATATATGTATATATCTCTTATTTCTAATAAAATGTAAGCGTATATTGGATAATGTCAAGTTTACTATGTGTACTAATTACTACTTTTTAAAAAATTGCTTCTCTAAAATGTAAAATTGGCAGTGTCACACCCGTCACATTGCAAAAAAAAAAAAAAAAAAAATTCCCAAATGTTAAAAAAATTAAAAACTTGATATAAAAAATATATATTAAGTTTCATCTGAATCTCCTTCAATATTAAAAAAATGCTACAGTGATGAAACACTTAAAAATTCACAGGAATTTTAGCAAATATGAAAGCAAGTGAAAAGTCATGTCCCGAAAAAGTCACACCCGTCACAAGATTTTAAAATTTATTTTTAAAAAATTAAAAACTCCTACAGTTCTATTTTTGCCCAGTCATTAGAGCAAATGCAAAGGTAAACACAGTTTAAAAAAAAAAAAATTTGCTGTTTCTAAATAATTCATTGCCAAAAATATAAATTAAGCTTTAAAACTCATGTCTGGGAGTCACACCCGTCACAATGGAATGGCCCCTATGGCTTATGTGCCTATCACTTTTCCACATAATCACCACATAGTTGATAAAATAAAGAAATATTTATCAACAATAGACAGAAAATGCAAAAGGGAATTAAGAGGCATATGTGCCTATCACTTTTTCACATAATCACCAAGATACATCTCCACAGTATGTAATTTTCAAATACTGTGGCTTGTAACCTTTTTTTCTGATCATCACTCGTATAAAAATCTAGAGTACATTTTATGCAAGGTATTCTTATCATATGGAAAGTAAGGGAGTAAATATTTTATTTAAAATATTAGGGGTACAACTTTCCTTGTGCTATTTTTATTATATTTTTCTTCCGAAATTTCACGCCTTATTGTAAAAAATTGATTGTTACTACATTTATGATTCAGAGTATGGTCCATTGTTGGCCACTATTTTTTTCTTTCTGCTGGACAGCATGTGGATCTAAAAAAATTAGTTGATAAAACTTGTCTTCTTTTGAAGGGATCACAAATCAACATTATTTTTTACTTCTTCAAAAGATAGGAAGGGCTGCTCAGCCAGTCAAGGGTGTCTTTGATCAAAACAAATGATAGTCAGAAGGAGCAGCATCTGGAGAATATGAAGGATGGGGATTCCCATTTGAACATTTCCAACCATGTCTTGACTTTCACAAAATGGCATAGATCGTAAAGCTCATGATGCACATTGCACAATCACTGTATCGTTCAGTCCCATGTCTTTGAGGTGCTATGAAATTGCTTGTTCAGGGTCTCTGCAAGTCAAAAATTTAGAAAAGAGTCACAAAAAATAGTAAGGGAGCATTCATAAATGATATCACGCTTCGAGAGGGGAGGGGGTTCGTGGAATTGTGACAAGGGGAGAGGGTAACAAGAAGTGTGACATCCTGCTTATGCAAACATAGCGTGACATGTGACGAAGAGGGGAGGGAGGGTCCGTTGAACTGTGACATTTTGTGACAAAGAGGGTCAAATATGTGGGGAAAAGCGTGACATTTTTGAATGGTGCCTAATAGGCCACCAAAATTTCCCATCCAATGGGATTGGTCTCCCTCGAAGGTACTGGATATCCGGTATCGAACAGATTTTTCAGAATCTAATCTGGCTACTGCAAGAAATATCCAATTATCCGACCCATCAAATTGTATCTTTAAAATTTAATTAACATGTTTTGGAAATATAATACTTGAATTGCAAATTTACTATAACTGTATTTGGTAGCTGTAGGGTATTTAAAAATATGTGTAAAATTGACAAGTTTCAAACATGAAGAGCTGTATATCCGGTACACATCACACAAAGTTTTCATCTCGCTCTTTGAATATGAATTTGGGAAGAAAAAACCATGAATGTGTGAGGTAACAAATATACTGCTATCACAGCAGTGGTGACAGCCAGAGCCTTATTTACCATTAGGTCTGTAAGGCCCTGTCCCAGGGCCCCCTCCCTAATTTTTTTCTTTGTAATTCAAAATTTTTTAGAAAAATATTTAAAAATAGCACCTTTTAAAAGCGAACTCAGTGTTCTGTTGCTTCACAGAAAATTTATATTATTAAATTTTTTTTAAACAACGAGGAATTTTCCCTTTGGAGTCCCCAAATTTTGTTCTGACAATTTGAAATTTGAAAAACAAAATCGATTTTGCACTTTTGGAGCCCCCAGATTTTATTCAAACACTTTGTAATTAAAAAAAATTCTTTTACACGTTGGGGGCTCCCAAATGCTAGTCTGACTTTTTGAAATTTGAAAAACAAATTAGTTTTTCTGCTTTGGGGCCCCAAAAATTTTGTTTAAAAATTATTTGTTGAGTGAGGGGCCCCCAAACATTAGTTGTGCCTATAGTGATTCAAAATGTAAATTGGGCCTTGGTGACAGAGAAGAAATTTCTTTGACATGCGTTCAGTGTGTTCACTGTTTATTCCTAGAGTCAATGACCAAATGTTCTCCTTATGTTCAGTTACAAGGCACCACTGTACCCACGTCAAATTTCAAAAATTATATCTTTCAGAGACAACCAATAATTAAAAGCAATTTTCCAAGGATTAACTACAAATGATAAAAGTCAAGATAAAAGTCGCAGAAAGGTAGCTAGGGAGGGGCAAATGCCCCTTCCTAGATCAGTACAAGGGGCCTCCAGGAAGGCGGTAGTTGCACCTCCCTAGATCAGGCAAGTTCTTTACCTTGTATTCATTATGAATACAAGATTCCCCCCACACTATATTGCTACAGAAAGAAACTGAATGTTACAATAAGTAAACTGTGGTGGCTGACCATTCACTGACAAAGGTGTCATAAAACCAGCCTTCAGCTTAGTTTTCGAGATGAAGGATAAAGATTCTCAAAAAGGGATGGCTCATCCCACGTGTGTAGCATTTTCTTCATATCTCCCTCTCTCTTACATTCCTTCAATCATTAGAAGCTAAACCAAAAACAAACTTCTTTTGGGAATGCTGTTAAAAATAGCAAGTAATGTTGTTTGGTGCCGACGCTCTTAAAAGGCATTTACCATGTTAGGTCATTAATATTCCTTGAAGCAATTGGGGAGATTTCTGCGTTCTTGAGGAGTGGTAAGGATCCTCAGGACAAAAAAATTTTAGTTTTGGCTAGCCTTTACTTCGCTCCCTTGGTCGTAAAAAAATTCCACAAAAAAAAAAAAAAAAAGAAAGAAAGAAAGAAAATGGAATTTTCAGAGTCTGTCAAATGTGGCCATTTGCTAGTTAACGGAATTTTTTACTGACTGTCGGTTGTTCAGAGGTTTCAGTTTTCACTTTATTTCTCTGAAGGTCACTACTTTTCTCCTCTAACCTCCTTCCCTGTTAGCATTAGGCCTTAGGGAAGCCCTCCCACGGGCATGAGGAAGTGAGGGTAGTGGGGTCCACGGATTTTACATGCACGTACCCCCAACTGTATATGGTGGGTCATCTGCGGGTCGGGTATCGAACCCCGAACCCTCAAATGGAAGTCCGACATCCTGCCTAACAACGGCCCTTTAATTCACTAGTGAATGAGAGCTGGGGTCGCACCAGAGAAAATTCGGGTCTGTTTTCGGACCCTTCACAAAATACCAACCAATCAAAACAGACCCTTCACAAAATACCAACCAATCAAAATGGACCATTCACAAAATTCAAATCAATCAAAATGGACCCTTCACAAAATACCAACCTATCAAAATGGACCCTTCACAATATTCCAAGCTACCAAATAGTACTTTTATTAACATTATTATTAAATAAACGACAAAGAAGTTTTTTTTTTTTCGCTACAGGTTTAAATTTTTAATTTTCTCAAATAATGGACCGAGCTAAAAATGCTAGATCGACCCCTGGCGAAAGTTTTTTCCATGCTGCAATATGCAGATTTTGATTTTGGACCAGTTCTAACAAATGCATTCAACTCGATAAAAATTATCCGAGTTTATTTGTTACCTAAATGGATTAAGTACCCTAGTGTACTAAGGTATTTTTTAATGTATACTAATTCTTGTCATTTCTTTTCAGCAGTAATCTGGACTGTGGCGCTGGATTTTAGTGAGTGTGATTCCAGACTTGCGTTAGGTGTTTACATGTATCTCTGTATGCAGCTTCCTTGAAGGAAATTCGTTGAAGTGATTTGAATAAATCTCAATACAAGCACCTCTTTCTTAAATTTTAAGTGTAGACTTTTAGTGAAGAGCACCTTCCCTAACTGAGCCTGTCAACAGGAACAAAGGGTTAAAGTGACTGTGCCAAACCCAAATTCGTTTTTTGTGATGTCCTTAAAAGGAAGGTTTTTAACGAACATTATGTTATTTGATGGCCCGTGTCTTTTGATTTGTTTACTGTGAAATCATTGATGAAAATAACATCAGAAATAGTTCTTTTGTCCTAAGTGTTGAATTTCGATTTCACTTCCTGCAAACTAGAATTTATAGGAACATACACTTGATATTCAGTTGAACAAATGCATTTCCTGACTTCCTGCTGCTAATGAAGCGAGAATAGGCCTGTCTCGCAAATAACAAGATTGATTGCCATCAGTGCCATGAATTTTTAACTCATAAATCGTTATTTTCTTAATTTCATTTCACTATAATCGGACAGTTGTGTGCAAAATTAAATTGACTGAATGATGACTCACTTTTGGATGAATTAACGTATGGAAATTCAAAAAAGGGCTCTGATATCTCTTAATCGTTTATCTTTAATCTTATCCGTTTACCTTTTAAAAAAATCTCTTGGCAACCTGGCACTGGCCTCTGTTTTTCTAAACTGAAAAGTGAAGTGACTTAAAAAAAGTGAAGAAAAAATGATGTAGATCTCTAAGTATACCAAAAATCTAATGTGGAAACATTACCACCCAACAACTTATGAACTCCGATGTCTTAGAAAGTTAGACAATTTTGAACTTTCATTATAGTAATATTATGAAAACAAAGTATACCAACCAACACAATTTAGAAAATTTTTCTCCTTCAGACGTTTGGCATTTTGAAAGATACCCAAAAATAAATGCAGAACGATTTGTTTTGCTTT
This sequence comes from Octonoba sinensis, assembly GCA_038502835.1. Taxonomy (NCBI): domain Eukaryota; kingdom Metazoa; phylum Arthropoda; class Arachnida; order Araneae; family Uloboridae; genus Octonoba; species Octonoba sinensis. The sequence continues at coordinate 10,133,149 of CM076603.1, forward strand.
GTAATTTTTGGACTTAAACCATTGTTGTCTGAGCGTGCTCATTAACTTTTGGGTGACATTTTCTATATCGTCAAATATGAGAAATCACATTTAAAAAAGCAATATACGCTTAAGGTTTCTGACTAAAAGCGTTTTCTCAATTTTGAAGACTGAGAGCATATTAAAGAATCCTGTGTTCATAATTTTAAATTTTGTGCTTTCACACTAGTAAGCGATGGCAAATAACGTTAAAGGTCATGATAGTAAAACACATTATGTATGTGAACATTGCTCAAAGCCATTTTCTTTTCCTTCACAATTGAACAAACATTTGAGAGTCCATACTGGCGAAAAGCCATACTCCTGTGAGTCTTGTTCAAAGACGTTCTCTCGAGCTTCAGGCCTAAAGACACATTTGATAGTTCACACGGGCGAAAAACCCTTTTCCTGTCAGTATTGTTCAAAGACGTTCTCTCGAGCTTCAGTTCTAAAGAGACATTTGATAGTTCACACGGGCGAAAAACCCTATTCGTGTGAGTATTGTTCAAATACGTTCTCTCGAGCTTCTCACCTAAAGACACATTTGAGAGTCCATACAGGGGAAAAACCCTTTTCCTGTGAGTATTGTTCAAAGCCGTTCTCTCATGCTTCAGACCTAAAGAACCATTTGAGAGTCCATACAGGGGAAAAACCTTATTCCTGTGATTATTGTTCAAAGACGTTGTCTCGAGCTTCTCACCTAAAGACGCATTTGAGAGTCCACACAGGGGAAAATCCCTTTTCCTGTGAGTATTGTTCAAAGCCGTTCTCTCAGGCTTCAGACCTAAAGAACCATTTGAGAGTCCATACAGGGGAAAAACCCTATTCCTGTGAGTATTGTTCAAAGGCATTCTCTCTAGCTTCAAATTTAAAGAGACATTTGATAGTCCATACAGGCGAAAAACGCTATTCCTGTGAGTATTGTTCAAATATGTTCTCTCAAGCTTCAGACCTAAAGAAACATTTGAGAGTCCATACTGGCGAAAAACCGTATTCCTGTGAGTATTGCTCAAAGGCGTTCTCTGATGCTGGAGTTCTAAAGAAACATTTGAGAGTCCATACAGGTGAAAAACCCTATTCCTGTGACTATTGTTCCAAGACGTTCTCTCAAGCTTCAGACCTAAAGAAGCATTTGAGAGTCCATACTGGCGCAAAGCCTCATTCTTCCAAGCATTGTTTAAAAGCATATTCTGAGAAGTCAAGCCTGACGAATGATATGAGAATCCATGCTGATTTCCAATGTGTATAGTATGTTTCAACTTGATTTTTCATCCCTAAAACCATTCAGGACATTATTTTGGCAAAAAATTATTGTAATGAGCTATGGGGAACATATCTGATAGTTCATGCTTAAAAATTCCACTGATGCAGTTTGCTGCATGTTTCCCTTGGAGGGTAATCCTTTTTGTCGTCCCATTTTACCTCCAGGACTCCCCAACCTTGATGGTCAATGAACACAAAATTAATTTTATTTAGCCTTTGTAGCTGTAAATTGCTGCTGTAACTTCATGGTGAGAGTTTACGTCGAGATCAGCCCCTTCTCGAAAGCGATTGGTAATTCTCAGAAGTTGTCGTTTAAGCACTAGATAGTGGATTTGCAATTGGATAACTTCAAGGGACTGCTACATATTGTTTGCTTATAGGCGGGTTCCGCAGAGTTCTTTCTTTTTCCTTTCCTGCAGGTGAAACAAAAATTTTATTTACTCACAGATTTTGTATAAAATAATCATCGCCTACCTAATGCTGGGCGCTATGTTTGCAATACTGTGTTTTGATTTGACAGCACACACATCTATAAATATATTACATTACTTCATGAAACAGTTGGTGCTTCGAACCTCCTCCTATTCAAGTGACGGGCTTCATTTTGCTCCGTGTTTCCTTCTGAATGACCCACGGGCCACCGTTAGCTACCAGCTCCAGTGTTAACTTGAATAGCAATTAAGTTTTAAAATATTGCGACCATTGCCTTAAGAGACATATGAAAATCCATACTTGTGTGTTTGTTGTTCAAACATATTTTTAGACGCTTCAACCCATAAGGACACATAAGACGGCCCATACGTGGAAAATGTATTCCGCCATAAATTTTTTTTAATAGCTGTTAAACAAATATTTGATTGATTCTTTAATTTTTCATTCTTTTTTTTAAATAAAATAATTTTTATAAAGTTGATTGTTTTTGCATTTTGACTTGATTCTGTTAAAATTCATAAAGGAGTGAATGTATTTTATTTTTAAAAGGTAGTAAATATGCAAAATGTATGATAATCTAAGTTATGAATGAGATGCAAATTGCTTCAACAATCCATAAGCAGGAATTCGGACCTACATTAAAAAAAAAAAAAAATCTTGTATACCGTAATTATCTGTGTATAGCTCGCGGTTTATCTACAAAAAAAAACTCCTTTTTTACTACCTGCGGGCAATACATGAAATTAAAAAAAAAAAAAAAGAAGTATTATTAAAAAGACAACTACCGTTTAAAAATATCGAAATCTCTTTTCCTGCAAAACAAAGTGCAGAGAAATAAATCATAGCTTTCGAAACAATGGTGCAAAGCAGTTTGGGACTCTGGTGCTACAGGCGAATGTATTGTTTTCTTGGGATGCATTCTATGGTTTTTTGTGGGTGCGGGTTATACACCAAACTTATTATTTTTTTTAGAATGAATTTTTCTTCCTGCGGACTATACAACAATGCGGGCTATTTACTGATAATTACGGTAACTGTAAACCTTTATATGCTGGTAACACTTCAATTTTTAAGGTTTTTTTTTCTTTTTTCAATATTGTGTTTGATTGTAAGACATTATATTAATTATGAAAAGGACTATGTTATCAATAACACTCTGTCAAAACGAAATAACATTAGTTTTTGACTGACATTCAGTTTAGGGTGACCATATTTCTGATTGTCAATTTGAGGACGTGTCCCCAAATTCCAGGCAATTTGGGGACGCCAGAGAAATGTTTCGGGGACATAATAAACCAATACATATTCCCTTCTATTATGAAAATTACTCTCATTAATGTATTTCAAACGGTATCCAAACATATTTCTACAAAATATAAGCATTTTTCCAAGATCATTGCCTGTTAGAAATTGTAATACTAAAGGCAACAATTTGGTAATTGGCATGATATTATCTAACATTTTACAGAATAGCCCCAGAGAGAAGCTAAGGGCTCTAAAGTGCAAATCGAGAAGCAATTTGGAGAGAAAAAACAAGTTTGTAAATTTGGGGACTATTATGTGTCCCCAAGTAGTTAAAGTGTTTTGGGAGACAAAGCATTAAAAATGTACAAATTTGGGGACTGTCCCTGAAATTCGTGGACATTTGGTCACCCTAATTTAGTTGGATATAATGGCGCTGAGAATAAATTTATAGTATAAGTGACTGTTTCGAAGCATATCAGAAGTGTTGTGTTCGGGCTTTTTTTTTTTTTTTAATTAATTAAATAGAAGTGGTCTCAGAAACATGACTGCAAAAAGTATTTTCTCCATAAGCAACAGCTATACACACACAATAAAAGAGCTCGTTTGTATGTTCGCTATAAAAAGCCACACTGATTGACCGATTGGAACGAAATTTGGCACTACTGAGGCATTTTTTTTCCTAAATAAAAAGAACAGTTGAGTGTCAGCTGGTGCAGCGGTCATCGCTCCAAGTTTGTGACACGTCTAGGCACTTCTTTGGTGTCCCTATTCTCGCGCTTGAGTATACTTTCGCTCTGATTCCGAATTTCGTTTAAAGCCTTTGATTGTTGGAAAACTACCCAGCAAGCAAAATATGCTGCCACAGTATTGCATAAAGGTTGATATATCAGCATGGATAATCTTGCATACATACTGCCTCAACATTGTTATGTTACTCCATTTATACTGCCTGCAGGCTGCCACAAGATTGACTTTCAAGGTGTATGCAGTGTAATGTCAGTGTAAAATCAAGGTGCCTTATTTTTGCTATATTGCATTCACCTTGCCACCGGCAGTAAACACTGATATGACAGTGCTTTGTCAGTATAACATCAATGTGCGTTATTTTTGTAATATTGCATTCACCTTGTCCCCGACAGTAAATACTGATATGACAGTATAAAAGCAAGGTGCCTTACTTTCGGAATATTGCATCCATCTTGTCACCGACAGTATACACTGATATGACATAGCTTTGTCAGTATAAAAATCAAGGTGTCTTATTTTTGCAATATTGCATTCACCTTGTCACCGACAGTATATACTGACATGACAGTATAAAATCAAGGTGCCTTTTTTTTTTTTTAAATATTGCATTGTTCTCATTTTATTCGACACGTGATGTACACTAGACCATCATGCCGCGTTTGCGTTATGCTTCCATTATTTTTTCATAGTCTTCTCAGTAGATAACCACACATCTACTGTCCTGGGTTACATTAATAAATGAGATAATGCATACATAATTACTGAAAACAATATTTCCCTACACTACTCTTTATTGTTGAACAACCAACAAACGAAAAACCACGTGTGAGGGTGAGGAGTGACACGCCGCCGATTGGAACAATGGGTAAAATTCTTTCTACCCCAATGCATGCGCAGCTCAACAGCTTTCCATTGGCTGTTACTTACCTTGACGACAACAGCATTGCATCAATGTTGATTTGAACTATTTTTTGTAATATTGATGCAGATAACACTTAAACAGTGTTGATGATCTAATATAATATCAATATTGTTATTTAAAGGTAATTACCATGTTGCATACATGCTGTTATTGCAGTATTGTTATATCAACATTTATGCAACCTTTTGTTAGGTATTAGAATTTTGATTATTGCATAACGAATTTTAATTGATGAATTTTAGTGTATTTTATTTGTCCTGTTTTCTAAAACATTGTTGAGCTAAGAATTCATGGCACATGTTCATTGTTCATGGCGCACACTTTCTTTTTTTTCGCTACTTTATTTTTCTCTGAGCTACTGAATCATGATTTTTCCTTTTCTCGCCAGTGACAAAAAGGGGGTGAACTCGACCTTCTGTCACCTTCACGCCCGATTTACTTCGGACGTCGTAGAAAGCTGTCCAGTTCTTAAGCCGGTCGGAGGGTATAAAAAGCCCTGACCACTTCGAAACGCTCTCTTCTCTTCCTCTTTATTTTTCAGCCTCTAGCCAGGGACCTCCGTCCCGGGTTCCCTCCCGATTTTCACAGGTACCTGACCTCGGAATTCCCTCCGTGAATCTTAGGTATGAACTCCCAATTTCTAGTAAGGGTAATATGCCCAATTAAAGTTTTCTAAGCCCCTTTTCTTTTTTATCTTAAATCCTTTCTTACTGTGTGCCATGAATTGGTTTTTATGAGATACTGTCTATGTTATGCTATGTGTAGTTTTACTAGTTTTTTGAAATTGTTCCAACATGTGATAGAACTTTCATACGGTAAACTGTAAATTATGTAAGGATAATAAATGCCATTTGTTTTTTTGTAAATATGAGTATGTTCTAATAGTCTACCAGGAATCATTAAGTAGAACCTGTTTACCAAATTTTCAAAGATTAGCTATAACGATCACGACCACCCCTTTGTTTTTATTCCCCCCCCCCCTTTATTCAAAACTAATATTTAACAATGGTGCCTTGAACCAGTCTTAATAGTAAAAAAAAAAACTGGAGACTATCCATATCACATGTTGGACATTTTTAAAACATCATATGTTGTGTATGTACTTTTTTAATGAAGCAAAAAACGTTCGTCACGCACGTTATGTTATTATGAAATTTTCTGTTATAATTGATCATAGGTGCATTTGAAATGTTTATGCTTGCGTAAAATCCATAGTAAGAATATTTATTGTTTATGCTTCGCTGTAGTAATGTATCTGTTAATGGAATTTTTTAAGATTATGTGTGGGTTTAAAGGAATCTAAAACAAACTTTGGCATTATTTGCTTATCGCGTCTAAATAGTTAAGGATATTTTGCGCATAATTTTTTTTTTGTATATGTTACTTGTATTTTCATTATAAACAAATTGAGATGGCGAATGAAAGCCAAACTCCTGTAGTGGTACAAATTCCCAAATGTACACTTGCTGAATTTTTACCTGCAATTCCAGGTTACGATGGGCGAACGTCTTTTAAATCATTTTTAGATAAAATTGAGGAGATCGCCACGTATTGTAAATGGGACGATAATGACAAGTTATTCGCCATTAAAATTAAGTTGACGGGTGAGGCAAAAGAATTTTTGGATTCCCAGGGAAGTTTAAGAAGCACAGGCTCATTCAAAGCTGTTACTGAAGCCCTTGGTGCAAGATTCTCCCATTCGACCTCAATAGCCACGTCAATAACACGACTAACGTCGGCGTACCAGTTACCAACGGAGAATGCGCGACAATTTTTCGCACGGATTGAGGGCTTGTCGTACTCGTGCGTTCCCCAAGATAGCGCGAATGTTTTTGATAACTATAGGTTGCAGCTTTTGCTTTCAACAGCAAAACAAGGTGTAAAATACGAACTGCTTAGAGGTATAGCAGCCGCAGGGCTAAAAGACTACAACCTGTTTAAGGAAAACGTGTTAAACTTAGAGGAAGCGTTGGAAATATCGCGACCCCCCCTGGAAACAGCAGCTGTAGTGCACCCTAACTCCGCGAATTACTCTCGCACGAGTGGCGTAGAAGAAAAATCAGCCATCGAAGCTTTAGGAGAAAGAGTAGAGATGTTGACAAAGACGTTGTCTTCATTATCTGTTACAGTGGAAGAAAGGTTGGGGAAAGTTGAGAGGAATGAACAAAATCAGGATCGGTTCTCGTATTCAGATTACAGGGGAGAAATGCGTCGTTCCAGGGACAAATATTTTGAGCGGTGTAGAAGGAAAGGCCACGAAGTAGAAAGATGCCAGGCCCCTATTTGTAATTTCTGTGGGAAAATAGGTCACGTGGAAGATGCGTGTTTTAGAAAGCAAAATAGATATCAATACAGAAATACTCGGGCGAATTTAAACTTTCAAAGGGGAGGGAATTGAATGCATCCAAGTGCCCAGTAGAAATCCCCGATAGGATGCCGATGTGTGCTGTAAATGAGAATATTTCAAACCTGCCTGTAATTTTTGTCACTTGCAAAAATGAACGCACGCTTGCACTCTTGGATAGTGGAGCATCTATCAACATTATCTCAGAAACATTTCTTAATAGGATAAAATCCAATTTAAATTATCAAAATTGCAACATTTCTGTGCAAAATTTTACTGCCGATTCTGTACAAATCACTAAAATGGTGTCATTAGAATGTCAAGTAGGTTCGCAAATATTCTTAATCAAATTTGCTGTAGTTCCTCAAAAATTTTCGACTATATACAGCGTTATTCTTGGTTGTCCCTTTTTGCACAATAAAAATTTAAATTTAAACTTTGGTCAGAAATGTTTAGAAGGTAAAAATTTTAGTGTAAAATGGATAAATGAAGGACCTAATCAAATATCATGTAATACTTGTTTCAGCGCTAATCCAGTTCTTTTGTACACTACTCGAAAGTTTGTCGTCCCTGCTCATTCCCAATTAATGATTTCACTTAAACCTCGTATCAATATGCCTGTACATTCCGAAAATGTCTTAATTCAGAAAAATGATGACTCAAAAATTGAATGTTTCTCAATAGCTAGAACGGTTACAAAATTCTCCGATAACCAGTATTTTGTTAATGTAATAAATATCTCATCCGAATCAATTCATGTAAACAAAAATTCAGCACTTGCGACAGTTGAGTGTATTTTTGAGTCAATGCAAGAAAGTCGATGTAATGCTGTTATAAGTACAGAATCAGGAGACAATGTCGAATTGGGAGAAAATTTTGAATGTTGGGGAGGAGGTATTGACCTTTCGCACCTAGAACCGACGCAGAAAGAAAAAGTAGTAAAATTTTTAAGCTTATATCCAAATATTTTTGCAAAGTCGGTGTCCGATTTAACAGGTTGCGACACTCTTTTACATAGAGTGCAGCTAACGGACGATATACCTGTTAGGCAAAAATGCTATAGAGTACCTCATCATTTGAAAAATGAATTACGAACTCAAATTAATGAACTACTAGACGTAGGAATAATTTCTCCAAGTACCTCACCATATTCAGCGCCTGTTGTTCTGGTGAAGAAAAAAGATGGGTCATATAGGTTGTGTACTGATTTTAGAAAATTAAATTGTAAAACATTTCCAGATGCCTTTCCAATTCCAAATATTGGTGAACTCGTAGATAATCTTGCAGGAGCTACCCTTTTTTCTACCTTAGATTTATGTAGTGGATTTTTTCAGATGAAAATGCATCCAGAAGATGCTCATAAAACAGCTTTTGCTACGGAAGATGGCCTTTTTGAATGGCGACGTGTTCCCTTCGGACTTAGAAATAGCGCAAATAGTTTCCAGCGTTTGATGGACATTGTATTATCAGGGTTAAAACCTTTACAAATTGCAGTTTATTTAGATGACATAATTATTGCGTCTCGGGATTCAATTGATGAACACCTAGAAAAGTTAGAACGCGTTTTCGAACGTCTTAGAACTCACGGTTTAAAGTTAAAGCCTAATAAGTGTTCTTTTCTTAAGAAAAATATTAAATATTTGGGGTTTGAAATTAGTGAAGGTAAAGTATTCCCGGACAAAAATAATATTAAAGTGATTGAAAGTTTCAAAATTCCTACTTCACGCTAGCAGACGCGTACGTTTCTTGGTCTCACGGGTTTCTATAGTAAATTTATCCCTGATTATTCTAATTTAGCACTTCCTCTTACTAACCTGACTAAAGAAACTTCAAATTTTAAGGGGAACGAGGAAGCACAAAAGTCATTTGATACTCTTAAGTCATTTTTAGTTAAACAACCTTGTTTGCAATTACCCAATTTTCAAAAAGAATTTGCTATTTGCACTGACGCATCAAAGTATGCTCTAGGAGCCGTTTTATGCCAAGCTGATGAAACAGGTTTCCTCCACCCTATTGGATATGCAAGTCGTAAATTAAAAAATCCTGAAATAAATTATTCGACTGTTGAAAAAGAAATGTTAGGGGTAGTTTTCGGGCTTACTTATTTCAAACAATATGTCTATGGGCGTCACTGTTTAGTTTACTGTGATCAAGCAAGCCTTTCATTTGCTTTGAAGGTCAAAGACCCCACTTCCAGAATAGCGCGCTGGGTTATGACGTTGCAACAGTACGATTATACCGTAATCCACAAACCAGGAAAACTCAACGTAACCGCGGATTTCCTGTCAAGAGGTATTAATCATGTAAATAACATCACCCATCAATCAAAACTAACCTTCGAACCTGAGCTTCTAGAGAACATTCGCGAACACCAAAGCAAAGATGATTTTTGTATAAAAATGCGCGAGTCATTGTCCCAACCTTTAGATATATCTGATCAGTCCGTATTATATTTCATAAAAAAGGATATCCTTTACTCAAAATTGAAAAATGCTGGGAACTCTAATAATTCCGAAAAATTGATTGTCCCGTTAGCCCTAGTTCCTGAGATTTTGTCATTATGTCACGACTCTAAAACTGTTACACTGTTTATGACCAAACATGTCCGAAATCATATTAAATCTTGTGTTTCATGCATTCAAAGGCGTGCTCATAAACCAGAAAAAAAGGCACCCTTGCAACGCATGCCATTAGCAACACGTCCTATGCAATATGTAGCCATAGATGCGGTCGGGCCACTTCCCGTTACTTACCAGGGAAATAAATATATTTTAGCTATCTCAGACTATTTCACTCGTTGGCCTGAAGCCTACGCAACTAAAGATATTAAATCTGCAACAGTCGCAGAAGTGCTTGAGCAATTTATTTCCAGACATGGAATCCCTTCCCACCTTATTTCAGACAGAGGGTCAAATTTTCTATCAAGTGTTATTACAGATGTTTATAAAAGTTTAGGCATTATAAAACACACTACTACTGCTTTTCACCCACAGAGCGATGGAGTAGTCGAAAGATTAAATGCCACACTTATAAACTCTCTGAGCCACCTAGTTAATGCATCTCATACCGATTGGGATAGACATTTACCGTTTGCGTTGTTAGCGCATCGCTCAGCTATTCATTCAACAACTGGTTTTTCACCGTCTTTTCTTTTATATGGTAGGGAGATAGAATTACCTTATCACATTTTAACAGAACAAATCCCATTTTCTTATGCTGAACCCAAAGAATATGCTTATGATATGAGAGTTCGGTTACATAATTCTTTTAAAACAGTCAAAGAAAATTTGTTGAAAGCCGCCGAATCACAAGAAAAGTACAGGGATAATTTTTGTAGAGAGAAGAACATTGAGATAGGTGATATTGTCTATTTACATACTCCTCACGTACCACCAGGTCTTTCTCGAAAATTTCATATGAGTAATACCGGCCCGTTTAGAGTAAAAGAGAAAACATCCCCAGTAAACTTTGTTATAGAATCGTTAACTGATATGGGAAAGACACAGTTAGTTCACGTGGATAGACTTGCGAAGCCTGAGAGCAGAATAACATTTCAAAATTTAGGAGAAAACTCCACCGTCAGAAAAGAATCTGAACCAAGTCAAACTGATGAAAATCAAAATCTTAGTAATGATCAGACATCAGGAAATAATGACAGGTGGAATCAATTTAGGCGTCCCAGGCATGCCATAATTTTTAGACCGCAAGCTAGGTCATCCCATCATTATAACCTGCGTCCTAGACGTTGAATGATGTATCAACGTCTTCCTTCTAACAGAATTATTCCTTAAAATAGATTAGTAAAAAAGTAAATAAAGGAATAATTTTGATCTTTGTATATAATAACAATTTTTTTAGTATATTGGATTAAGAAGAATGTTGACTGTATTGTGTAAGAATCAGTTTTATTATATCGTATTTAGAATAATTTTGATTATGTTGAATAATATTGAAAATAATTCGATTGTTTTGTATCAGTTAAAAATATGTTTTTTTATTACAAAGATGTTTAATGAAATTTCGAGGCTTATCGGAATTGATATTTGTGTCTGTAAAATGCTTAATCCAGCCGATCTCCAATTTTTTCACCCTTCCCATTTTTTTTTATCTTAGTTTCTTTTCGTATGTTTTATTTTCCTTCCGTCCACTAGTCAAATTGTGATAACTTACGCTTCATCAGACTACACAACTACATAAAACTGTAAAACGAACGTTAGAAATAATTTTTTTTAATTGCTTGCCACTAGTAGTTTCCAATAATTGACTGTTCATCGAAGATATAAATGTACAGAGGATCCTGTTACGTGAATTCTGTTCTGCGGAGTAGTCATCGAGACTCGCGACCTCGGCTGAGTACTGCAACGATCCTGACTTCTGGACAGTGCCCCCTCAACGACATTTTTGATCTTCGAAATATTTGCACCACCTGAGAACAACGCTTGCCCATGTGACTGGCCAGCACTGAAGCGGCGTGCTTTAGATGGTACTCCTTTACATCTTTTCCTCTACACCTGAATACATTCTCTGATGAGCCGATGTTAAACCTAATTAGAACGACCGCAACAACTTTCACGAACTTACAGAAACTCCGAGAGAGTCTAGCTGTGAAAACCTCCCTTCCCAAGGATCCTGGGTTGCTCCGAAGTATCCCTGTACTGACTCCGAAGCATGTTGCTGTTTAAATAGACTGTTTATTCTTCTATATTTCAAGCTACAAGACTTTCGACTTTTTGTATGACATTATGGATGGACGGAGATTTTCTTTCCCCCTAAAATTTTTTTTCATTTTTTCCCCCTCTAAAAAAAAAAAAAAAAAAAAGAGAGAGAGACCTTTAAACTTCCTTTTATATAATGCTATTAACCAACATTTCTCCATTGAGAAGCAAATTATGTTAGCTGGTAAAAGATGTTTGAAAAAAAAAAAAAAAACATTTCATGTTTTTTTTCCCCTAAGGTCGGTTGGATTGTTAGGTATTAGAATTTTGATTATTGCATAACGAATTTTAATTGATGAATTTTAGTGTATTTTATTTGTCCTGTTTTCTAAAACATTGTTGAGCTAAGAATTCATGGCACATGTTCATTGTTCATGGCGCATACTTTCTTTTTTTTCGCTACTTTATTTTTCTCTGAGCTACTGAATCATGATTTTTCCTTTTCTCGCCAGTGACAAAAAGGGGGTGAACTCGACCTTCTGTCACCTTCACGCCCGATTTACTTCGGACGTCGTAGAAAGCTGTCCAGTTCTTAAGCCGGTTGGAGGGTATAAAAAGCCCTGACCACTTCGAAACGCTCTCTTCTCTTCCTCTTTATTTTTCAGCCTCTAGCCAGGGACCTCCGTCCCGGGTTCCCTCCCGATTTTCACAGGTACCTGACCTCGGAATTCCCTCCGTGAATTTTAGGTATGAACTCCCAATTTCTAGTAAGGGTAATATGCCCAATTGAAGTTTTCTAAGCCCCTTTTCTTTTTTATCTTAAATCCTTTCTTACTGTGTGCCATGAATTGGTTTTTATGAGATACTGTCTATGTTATGCTATGTGTAGTTTTACTAGTTTTTTGAAATTGTTCCAACATGTGATAGAACTTTCATACGGTAAACTGTAAATTATGTAAGGATAATAAATGCCATTTGTTTTTTTGTAAATATGAGTATGTTCTAATAGTCTACCAGGAATCATTAAGTAGAACCTGTTTACCAAATTTTCAAAGATTAGCTATAACGATCACGACCACCCCTTTGTTTTTATTCCCCCCCCCCTTTATTCAAAACTAATATTTAACACTTTCAACAGTATTTAAGAAGTTCATATTGAACCTGTCAGTATATTACCAAGGTCTATCAAGGTTGTTGCAAGATGTTTTGCTAATAGGGTAATTTAAAAAGATGTTATATTATTATTATTTGCGATTATTTTTAAATTTAGTTAAATCAATGTTTTATTCTTGATAAATTACTGTATTTTATAATTTAATAAATTAAAATACAATAGGAGTATTATTATTATACCGGGCAACGCCGGGTAGTTTTGCTAGTTACTGATAAAATTGTTAAATAAACATTTTCTGATCTAAAAAAAAACAAGTATTTTTCCTGATACAAAGCCTTTTGATTTTCCACTCTTAAAATATAGCAAAGCGATGGCCTCAAGCATGCCAAATTTTGAGCTCGATACTGTATTAAATTTAAATTACAGGGCTAATTTAAGTGCTAATTGCCTTAAAGAAGGCGCCACGTACAATCAATTACTACGGGAAAATTAGACAACAGATTTTTGTTTATTTACTTTTTAATCTTGTTTTATATTAGTTTTTTTACAAAGATTTTAAATAGTTTACTTGTTAATCTTCTGTAGATACTTTTTATACTAAAGACAAATTTTTCGGATAATTTTTTTTTGTAAATCTCGTATAAAACTCTCCCCTCCCCCTCGCTCAAATTTGCCGTTTTGGTTTTGAAAAGAGCCCAGTTTTTTAATAAAAAAGTATTTTTTCTTCTCTAGTACGCAAAGAAAACCAGAACGAACACGTCACTACAGTGAAAAGTGGTGAAAAATCACTGCTTGGACGGGGTGCATGAAGCTAAGTATAATAGTTTTAATGAAATTTGAACTTTCTTTCACTATTGCAAGCAATGGACAAAGTGCGGACACCCGTATGATTCCCAGCGCGAAGCTCCGGATTTCAACCTGCGATTATCGCTCCATGAATCATTGCTGTGCGCTAGTTATTACTGCAAAACTTTGGCAACGGTGTTTATTGTTTATTCCGTGAAATCATTTCGAATGAAGAAAGAAGCTATCTTGATGATTATGGGAACTGCGTTTCAGCCTGAAAAGTTTATTTCTTATTTTTGGTTACAAAAATAAATAGATGGTGATATTTTTCTGAGAAGTAATATTTCTCGTACATAATACTGATCGCGGAAGGAAGAATATTGGTGACTTTGGTCCTCAGTTCTATCGACCAGTGGTCCCTTTATCATCAAGACATGTAAGTTTTATTTTCTGACGATTTGTTTTAAAAACTGTATCTATTGCAACCAAAGGAGGAAAATCGATTTTTGTGATGAAAATCAATTAAAGGAAATTTTATATATCTGATTAAGTTAGCTCTGAAATATTTAAGTGCTACAGCATCATATGTAGTAGAAAGTGAAATATTATTTCGGTTCTGAGGGAATATAATGTGAAACTGCAAGAAATAAGTTTTATCCTGATATTACAGAAATTCGGGTCCGTCGACTCGAATTTCTCTGGGGGGGGGGGGGGGGAGGAGAGGTTGCATTTTATTAAAAAAAAAAAACCAAAGTATACAAGTACAATCATAAAAGCATCATTTTGAAAATAAATGTTTGAAAATAAAATTTCAAAAATGTTTGAAAGGGTGGTGTATTTTACATAATCAAAAATATAATTTGACTATCAGCAGCATACTTTTTTAAAAATATTAATCCCAATACTTAGAAATGTAAACACTGAAACTAAAAAATGTCTCCACTGTGTTACCACATTTCAAAAATTCTTTTCATTCTTCCTTATCAAAAGAGAGAAATATTTTTATGATGCAAAGATTTTGTTATAAAATATACTTTTTTACACACCTTCATAATTTTTTGTTAGTGAATATTATTTCTCTAAATAGGCCATATTATGTCCCCCTGTGTTACCTCTCTACTATTGTATTCTTGCAGTGTAAAACTTTAACTAATAGAGTAAAAAGTATATTAGGGTCATTCCACTGTATTTGTGTGTTATGTACAGGACATTTCACAGCAAAATTTTGAAGTTTTTATAACTTTTATTATGAAGATATTATTGAAAATTTTTTTTGTACATCTGGAGAAATTAGTAATAATATTTTTTTTTTTCATTGGGGCAATAGTTTTTTTATTTGAAAATATTAAAATAATGTTAGGATGACCCAGGGTCATTATCCCAATCACTGTTTCTGGGGTAAATATTGATCACTCATTTTTTCTCAATCAACAGATGGCATCGTTAATCTCTTCTCCTTGAAGACTTTTAACGTTAAAACTGCAATGCAAAATATTGTTTTTCGAAAAATATAAATTGTTTGACTTGAACTATTGTGTTTCTCACCATCTCGTATATTTTCAAATCATACTAAAGAATTAAATTTTACATAGATATTTAGGGGGCGGATATTTAGTACAGTGGTCGTATCGGATTCCAGATATTTAAAAATCTATCAGATACTGGTTTTCCAATGCTTTCGGAGGGGAGGGGGGGTCAATCCCATTCAGTTCTTCCCCGTAATTGCTTCTGTGATAACGACAAAATACATGAATGTGATATACGTCCGTGAAATTTGGTTATGTTTCGTTTAATTACTGCTAGAGGGCTACACTGAACATGGGTATAAGTACCACAACCTTCTGATGCTTCTTGGGAGGACTTATTATTGTTAAAATCACTACTTAAATACTGATCCGCCATTTCAGAAACAGTAACACATAGATTTTTTAATCACGTGGTAATTATCCAAAGGTCTTGTACACTTTGATGTGTTTGATAACTCTGTTAGTAAATCAACCAAATTTGGAGTGTGAATGCTATGTTGGATGTTTAACAAAAATCTAAGAAAATCCTTTTAACCCTTTATCTACTGCATTATGATCTGCAGTATTTTTTTTTACATAAATAGTTTGTCTGGTTATTTACACTGAAAATTAAAGGATTTATATAAATAAAATGCTCAGTCTGTAAGAATTTATTTCTTAACAGCTAATAAATGCCCCAGAGTATTTTAACTGAAATTAATTTGCATACACTTTTTAATCAAAATATTTTGTCAAATAGTTTTCTAAGTTCTTAACTAGCACATTAAAAAAAAAATCCATGACATAATTCTTGAATTTTACTACTTTTCTACAGGGTTGGAAAAAAAAAGGGTTTTTTTCAAAAAAACCCAAAAACCAGGTTTTTTGGTTTAAACCGGGTTTTTTTGGTTTAAACCAGGTTTTTTGGTTTAAACTAATGCAGCCTTTTAAAGCTTAAAGAAATTATTTAAAAGATTAGTTATTGTGTGTTATTGTTCTATTTGTCACTATTTAAAATAAATAGTTAATGTTTCTTTAAAATATCAATTAATTTTAATTAATTTCTTGTCAATATAGTAAAAAGAATCAACTTTATGTAATACCAAGCCAAAAATTCTGTATAACAATGATAGCTAATTTTTAATATTTTAAAAGTCAATGTGGATTAATGAAATTGGGAATAAATAAATGATTATTCGTTATTAAAACTTCAGTTTTAACTATAGGGATGTAACAAATAGTGATTTGGCCGAATACGGAATATTAAAATTTCTAGAAAATCGTTGTAATAGAAAAAATTTGTCAACTTTAAAAGTATTCACAAAGTCAAACACCTATTCCACACATCTGTTCTTGTTTGTTAATAATCTAAAACTATCTAAAATTAATGTATTTTCTGTATTGTTTTGAATGCAATAAAACTCAGAATTTCACCCACAAGTGGAATGGAAATGATAGGTTTTAATATAAGCATTAGCATTACTGTACTAATTATTTAATTCAAATTAAAGAAATACTATTGCTTAGTGAACTTTTACCTTGCTCAAAATAGTTTTATGAAAATATGTTAAAAGTTATAGAAGTTAATATTTTTATTTTATGGGGATTTTTTACATACCTGTTCTTAAAAGTTTTTTTAAAATTTAGTGCATTGAACTGGAAAATACTTTTATTTACAAAAACACCAGTAACTTATACTATCTTAATATTCATGATACATTCTAGGCTTTTCACATTTCTCTCTTACCCGATATTCACAATAAATCAGTCTACCCAAACAAAGTCGGACTTCCACTTTGTTAAAAATGACATAATAAAAATGCTAGCTTTTGGGAGCGAATGTTAAGTATAAAATACAATATTATAACTTTAAAATCTGTTTTTGTTCAATCAAACCAAAAACAAAGTGTTAAAAAAGTAGTTTTTTATAATAACTATATACTCTTATATTTTTATAAATATTATTTTTATTTACTAAAACTATCTACTAATGCACGCTTTTGCAATAACTATAACACAATTTTAAAAGTTTACAGTCTACTACTTTCTTTAAGTTTTACATTTCTACTGTAGCAGAACTATTCTGCCGAAAAGTTCATCAATATTTGGCCAGGCCGAATTTAATCTTACCGAATATTCGGCTTGGTGATGAAATGACTATTCGGCCAGGGCTGAATATTCGTTACATCCCTAGTTTTAACTTGCATTTTAATATTCATTCAAGCTGGAAGTATCAGGAACATAACATTTCTCCATGTGTTTCTTCATTCGCAGAACCTTGGCCTTCGATTTCTTTATAGCATATTTTGCAAATTGCTGTTGTACGTTTTCTCTTATCTGATTTTATTTCAGTAAAATTAATCCAAATTTCATGTTTCTTCCTGCCTGACCCAGACATTTTTATAATTTAATCTTTGAATTTAGCTATTTGCATGCGTGAAAGTAAGAGGATTTCAAAGGATGGAAGTTAAAATAAATTTCCGCAACTCCAAAAACATACATTTTCTAGAAATTTTGTTTATGCATTGCATGTATAAATTAATTATCTCCCCCCACCCCCGATAATAAATTAGTATTAGCAATAACAATATTTAATAATTAAGGTGGGAACTCTAGTCGAACATTTTAAAAATCATTCCTCAAGTATTTTAACAAATTACTAAATTTATTATAATTAGCAACATCATCACATATTAAGCTTTTAAATGAAGAAATCGGAAAAACATTTACAGCACATTTAAATCTGTATTAAAATACTTTAGTTCTAAGTATTCTGTCCTTTTCCATCTAACAATTTACAAAAACAAAAAAGAGACGGAAATCCGTCTATAGACCGAAAACTTGACCCATGGCTATTTGATTCAGAACATAGAATGGATGGAAATTGTTTGAAAATAATACTACATGTTCTTGTAGAATTGAGATGTTTCATGAGAGTAGAAGTTCATAAATAAAAAGGTTTTATTTAAAATACCAAAACTATTATAAAATATTTTAAAAATAAAAGTCGGTTTTTTTTTTGAAAAAAACCATGTGGTTTTTAAAAAAAACCATTTGGTTTAAACCTTGGTTTAAACCATAACCGTGCCAACCCTGCTTTTCTGGAATGAAACTCTAAAAATGGGAGCCATCTGAACAAAATGGCAGTTCAAAGCACAGCATCAGTTTCAAAACATGTTCCTTTCCTCACTATAATACTCTTTATAGAACCTTGCCAGACTATTCTGGCAAAGCATCATCAGAATATTGGTAAAAACGATTGCTGGATGGAATTTATAGAGAATGGTACTTATTAGTACGTCAGTAGATAAAGGGTTAAAAAGAATGTGAAAGAGTTTATTCAGCATTTTAAAATTTCCATTTCGATATCTTGAATATCATATATCAGAGTTGGCAAGTTTTTGCCTCAGACGGAAAAAATCTGGTAAAATCCGTCCCGGCAAAAATAGGTTTTTACAAACTAAAGGGACATATATAGCATTCACTGTGTCCATTTTTTTTCTCTTTGCCTGCTAAACTAAAATACAGTGAAATCTGTAAGTTGACCACTTTCGGTTCTGCAATTTAGTGGTCAACTTATACAGGGTGGAGATTTTTTTAAATTTCTTACACTATGCATTTATTCATTTGTAGCTAATGAAAATTTTGCTTCATGTATTAACGTTACTTTATAATAATAATAAACTTTTTTTTTTTTTTTCAATTATCTAAAATATAATTAGGGTAATTTAACATGAATGTCTTACAATATATCCTATACAACTTTAAAAGTAAAGAACTTCATTAAAATAAAGATAAATATCTTATTATGTAAGTTTATGACTTATGTTGCCAATGTAAGTTTATACTTATTATATAATCTTAAAGATTCCCTAAAAATACATAATTTTTCAAAATGGCTACATCAGATAGAGAGTGCTCATAGTAGTTTTCCCATATGGTTAACTTACAAAGAAGTTTAGGTAAATTTTATATTGATGTTTCATCCATCCAAACAAATACTGGTCTAACATTAATAGCATAAAAAATATCCAGGAGAAGTTATCTAAGTTTTTTTTTTTTAATCTTTGAAGAAATAGAAAAACAATTAAATATAGTAATAATTAATTAGGTGATTAACTTACAAAGGATTTTTTATAATACTCCCGCCTAAATTTGGCATACATAAGTGGTCAATAATATAGACACAGGGTTGTTTGGTTTAAACCACGTTGGTTTAAACCAAGGTTTAAACCAAATCTTTTTTCATTTATTTTGCACATCATTAAAAATTGCAAAATCCAATTTATGAAGAAATTGCAAGCACAACAATGGATAATTAATGAATATGTAAATTAACAAACTTTTTTTTAATCAGTGCAAATTTTTCTCATCTCCTATCTACATGTCAGACTATTTGGGTTTTTCTAAACTTAGCTCTGAAAAAGCTAATTTGAGAAAAGCTCTTCTCAGTCATTATAAAAATTAAACGATATTGCAATTGTAATTCCTGGAGTTAAAAAATATATATTAGAAATAATAAAATACCTTCATAATAACCTATTTGCAAATGTATGTTACAAATAACACTTTAAAAATTTTTTTTTTTTTTTTCATTTATTTTACACATTACAAAAAATTTCAAAATCCAATTTATGCAGAAATTACAAGCACATCATTAGATAAATAATGAATTACTGAATTTGTAAATTAACAACCTTTTTTTTTTTTTTTTTAATCAGTGCATTTTTCTTTCTAAATTATTCTCTTATTTTTGAAAAAATATATTTAATCTTCAATCAGGAAAAATAAAGTTTGTCCATTGTATTACTTTTATAAAATTGCTTTTGTTTTTTAAATATATTTAATCAAGAAAAACAAAGTTTGTATTTTAAAAAAATAAAAATAATGCTCTTAATTTCTAAGCCAATGTTGCTGATTTATATAAGTGTTATCATTGCTAAATCCGGTAAGTGTAAAATATATCTATAGTAAAAGATTTGTAATCATTTGTTGATATTAATGATACTGTAAATCAACACACATTATTTTTAATATATCTTTCATTTTTGCTTATTTTTTTATTGATTTAGTAAAATATGCTTTTGTTAAAACTAAACCCGCAAAATAATAATTTTTTAATAATTTGCTGAAAGGTCTATAAATAGAGTATTGTAATATGTTAATACAGTAAAACCTGTGAAGTTGACCACCTAAATTGACCACTTTTGGTCAGTAATGACCAAAAGTGGTCAATTATTTAATGTAAAGCCCTATATTATTTAATGTAAGGAAACCTTTGTAACTTGACCACTTATGTACGCCAAATTTGGGTGGGGGTATTATAAAAAAAAACCTTTGTAAGTTGGCTGTCATAATTATTACTCTATTTATTTGTTTATCTATTTTTGCAAAGATGAAAAAAAACTTAAATAAATGCTCCAGGGCAATATTTTTTATGCTACAATGTTAGACCAGTATTTGTCTGGATGGATGAAACATCAATATAAAATTTGCCTAAACCTCTGTGTAAGTTAAGCATCCGATAAAACTACTATGAGCACTCTTTTGCTTTCTAAATAAGTTTCTTATTTTTCTTCTAATTGATCTAGCCATTTCAAAAAATTTTGTATTTTTAGGGAATATTTTCCGTTAAATAAGTAACTCACATAATTAATAAGATATTTATCATTATGTTAACTAAGTGCTTTAATTTTAAAGTTGTATAGGATACATTGTAAGTCATTCAGATTAAATTTATCTAATGATATTTTAGGTAATTTCGAAAAAAAAGCCAATTACTAATTTTAAAGAAAAGTTTTTACATGAAGTTATATTTTAATTAGTCTCAAATGAATAAACGCATTGTGTAAGAAATGACAAAAAAAAAAAATCTCCACTCTATAGGTTGACCACTAAAGTGCTGCACCATAAATACGCATTTCACTGTAGGTAACTTTCTGAAAAAAAAAACTACATTTAGAAGGTAATTAAAAATCAAGGTTTTAACTTAGTTATTTAATTAATTATCAACAAATTTATTACTAATAACATTTATTCATCATTAATGATCTAAAATCTCCATGATTTTCCATAAATCAAATTGTTTTGCCTACAAATACTATTTAAACCAAAAAAAACCCGGTTTAAACCAAAAAAACCTGGTTTAAACAAAAAAAACCCGTTTTTTTTTTTTTTTTTTTCAAAAAAAAAAACAAGTTTTTTTCCAACCCTTTATAGACAGGTGGTCAATCAGTACCAGATCTTAGAGTTTTCAGAGGTGGGGCAATACTTTAAAATGCCACCCCCCCTACATCCAATATTTGTTGATACTATTTCATATAACTTTTATGCTCTTTTTTTTTTTTTTTGAGGATTTTCCACTGTTTGGTCATTGATAAATCCATGAAACTTTCATTAATGTTCCTAAGGCATGTCCCTTTCAACTTAACATTAGGGGGATAGAGCCATATGATGGGTCCCCCTTAACTGGAGATTTGAAATTCAGACTGTTGAAGGGGGCCCCGGGGGAAAACTATATGCAAACTGGTGCATTTTGAGGCCTTAAGAGACGCATTTGGGACTGCAAAAATATTAGGAGAAAAAGCAAACGAAAACGTTTTAGAAATCCAACATTTTTACTCATAAAAATGCGGAAAAAAAAATTGTCCCTTTTTTTTTTGAAATCCAGGGGCAGGACCTGGATACTAACGCCCTTATCGAAGAGCCACATTTCTGCCTTCTTAAACGACATGTACAAGCTCTCCCCTTCTCCCACCTCTTCCCAAATGGTTGCTTTGAAAATTTGTAAAAGAAAAACTATTGGTATTGCTTGAACATAGCATAATTTATACGTATTTCACCATTGCAAGGGGAAAACCCATGACCTTTTAAAGTTTAACTTTTTAAATTTTGACATTGAGAAAGTTGCCGCACCCAACCTCAGTTTTAGAGTTTTCGACAGTTTACAAAAATAAATAATTCCATTAATCGGTTAGAAAAATAGCTGGTCAATTGTTAAATCGGTACGCCGAACTAGGACTTTTTCTCTTTCGAAACTTATATTTTCTTAATTAAATTTTTTTTCTTCTTTTTTTTCCTTTCCTTTTCTTTTCTTCTTTTTTTTTTTGAGCATCACAGTTGAATTTGCCGCTCCCCAGAATTGCCGCCCGGGACATGGGCCCCGGCTTGCCCACCCTAGATCCATCATTGTGGTCAAGTTACAAAGGTTTCGCTACATTAAATAACATAGGGCTAATTCGGTTCCTGACAAAGTGGTCAACTTAGACAGACAGGTGGTCAACTATACAGGTTTTACTGTATCAGGTCAAAGAAATTTCAGTTTCAAATAGGGATGTAACGAATATGCAGCCTAGCCGAATAGTCGTTTCATGATCTCGCAGAATACCTGATTCTGCCTGGCGGAATATTAATGCACTATTCGGCCAAATAATTCTGCTACAGTAGACATGTAAAAAGAAAGAAAGAAATAGATTTTAAACATTTAAAATTGTATTATATCATAGTTCTTGCAAAGGAACGCATGTGTATACTTTTAATAAATAAATATCATTTAGAAAAAAACTGCTTTTTTAAAAAACTTGTTTTTAGGTTTGACTGAACAAAAACAGATTTTAAAGTTATAATATTGTATTTTATGCTTAGCATTTGCTCCTAACAGCTGGGAATAGGTAATTATGTTGGAGAATATGATACTTTTATTTTGTTATTCTAAACAAAGTGGAAGTCGGTCTTTGTTCAGGTAGACTGATTTATTGTGAATATTGAGTAAGAGAGAAAGGTGAAAAGCCTAGAATATATCATGAATATTAAGTTATTGGGGTTTTTGAAAAAAAAAACATATTCCAGTTAAATGTTAAACTTTATTAGATCTTTTAAAAATAGGTATGTAAAAAAATGCATAAAATAAAAGTACTCACTTTTATAAGTTAAAAAATATCTTCATAAAATTATTTTGAGCAAGGTAAATGTTCACTAATCAATAGTATTTCTTTAATTTAATTTAAATAATTACTTGTGGATGAAATTCTCAGTTTTATTGCATTCAAAACATAAAAAAATGCGGGAAATACATTAATTTTAGATAGTTTTAGATTCTTAACAAACAGAACTAAATTATACATCACAAAGTATTGTATAGAATTAGTGTTTGGCTTCATGAATACTTTTAAATTTGATGAATATTTCCTATTACAATGATTTTCTAGAAATTTCAATATTCGGTATTTGGCCCAAGCCATTGGCGAATATTCTTTGGTCTCGGCCTGAAGAAAATGGCCAAATATTTGGCTATTCGGCCAAATCACTATTCATTACATCCCTAGTTTCAAATCAATGTTATTCATACCTAATTTAGCCACTAAGTTAAGTGAGTATAATAAAAAAAGTTCTCAACTTCATTTTTCATAACAAAATTAAAAACGAAACGGCACAATTTCGTACTGTAAATTTTGTACACTTGTTCAAAATCTACGGTAAATGAATAAATAGAAAATTAAATGAACTGTTCATTTTGTTTTTATCCAGTTACTTTTCTAGTTTCTACTGAGCAATTTAAAAGTGTGGTTAGGGGGAAGGGTGCGAATCATTGCATTTTTATAACTGAAGTTATTATGTAGGGTAGGCATTTGAAAATGCCATTAGTGAATTTCAGTATTTGAATAGTAAAGATACAGAAAAATGAAATTACTGAAAGTGATGAAAGTAACAAAAAAATTTTTTATTATTATTTTCAAAAGCAAATGAAGAAAATAAATTAGGTTGCCTTATGAAGAGATAACAGAAATTTTTCCATTGCATAGTCTTTAGTTTATTTTAACTTCTTTTTCTGAATTAGTTAGCTTATACTTTCATTAAACAACTGTTTGAATTGTAATATTTATTAATGAACAAAATAAAGGTACTTAGTAATACCCAAAAAACAACTTAATTATTTAGGACCAGGCCCTGTTTAAACAGGCATTTATTTTTGCCCTGGTTGTTTCTAGTTTTTTTGCCAATATCCTGGCAAAAATACCAACCCTGTCATATATAGTCAATTGATAAACGTTTGAATGAAAATTATTCAGTGTACATTAGAGATGAGTTCGGGCTCACTTTTGCAGGCCCGAGCCCGAGTGATACTGTTCTGTGTCAAAGCCCGAGCCCGCCTGAGCCCGAAATGATTTTATAAAGTGTTGTTAATAAATGGGGTGCTACTTCGATTAAATATAGGCTTTTTGTTACCATCGCAATTAGTTCTAATGAATTTTCTTTTAATTTCAACTAAAGAATACATATATTTTTAAACTATCATGAAATGCTCCAGTTCAGATTAAATTCTGCTGAGCTCAAATGCATGAAAAATCTTCGGTTTGGAAGCATTTTCGGGAAGCTCTTGATTCGCAGTCGAATTTAACACTGGAATATATTCAGTGCAACTATTGCAGTTAGGAGACCTAATAAGATGGGTCTCCAGTCTGGAGAAAATTGAAAATGAAAGGGGACACAAGACTGGCAAAAAACCATTAGTCCGGACTGTAGGTTGATGTATGAATATTTTACTATGAGCCCGAGCCCGAGAGTAACTTTACAATGTAGAGCCTGAGCCCGTGTCTGGCCCCGGCTCGGGCTCTGGCTGAGCCCGTCTCATCTCTAGTGTACATGTCTACATGTGTTGGTTAAATATTAATTTTTGCATGCATCATCTTTCGCTTCTCCCCCCCCCCCCCTCCCCGAAAAATATTTGCTTTTGGATTTAAAACTTGAATGGTCTGCAGCCTATATGCATAACTTTTATTTTTATTGTATTCCTTTCATTTCTTTTGCAGTGATTTGGACTGCTGCCTGACACCAGTTTCGAACGAGTATGAAGTCGGATTCAGATATTGACCATACAACAAAAATTTCTGTATGTGTTTCTAACTAAAGAATAATACCAAGGCAAGTGTTTGAAGAAATGTACAGTGCAAATGTTTTTTTTAATTTAAGACTTGAGAAATCTGTATCTTAATTAACTAAGCCAGTCAACAAGAATTTCAGTTGTGTAAATGTATAGAATGATGAGATCACAGACTTCCGATTTGTTATGTTGCAAATAATTATGTTGAATATTTAATGCATTCATAATTACGAAGTGTAATAATCATTCTTGCTTAAAAATCATTCATTGAAAAAGACTGGTTTGTAAAGGCAATTTTTGAAATAACTTATTAGCTGATAAAGCTGAAGTTATTAAAGAGTTCTGCTTAAGTACACTTTTTAACAAACAGTGGAGTTTTAGGTGTCTTATGTTTTTCAGTTTGCTTGAATTAGTTCTTCGTAGAAAGAAGTTAGAAAACTTTAAAGAAATGTCTTTTTCTATTCTAAATCTTGAATTATGTTCTCCCTTCCTGAAAATAAGGTTTTCATGAATACACTGCTAATCTAGAAAATTATATGCATTCCTTGATTTGCTGCGATTATTAAAGAGGACATCAAATTACGCTGCCCGACACGAAACTTTGATTTCTGTAAAGCTTTGAAGCGAGTTTGAATAGTCATCAATACCATGAATTTATAATATATGTATGTTTGTTATTTTCTTCCTTTTCACTTTGTTTAGTTTGTATACTAAACTAAGGATCACTTTTGATTAGTTATTACAAGTGCTAATGTAGGTTTTGATAAAGTTAAAGGAGAATTTTGTGCAGGATCCTTTATGATTGATTGGAATTTTGTGAAGGGTGCCTTTTGATTGATTGGAATTTTGTGAAGGGTGCTTTTTGACTGATTGGAATTTTGTGATTTCAAATACTATATATAATGTTGTGGTTTCTGAGTGAAAGCACTTATAAAGTTTTAATGACTGAGATTTGAGAATCCATCTATACAAAAATCGATCATGTTGTGAATTTTGTGCAAACATCATTTCATACACTTCAGCAATGGAGCCTCATTTAAAGGTCCTTGCTGGTAAGAAACAGTATTTCTGTGAATACTGTTCAAAGACATTTTCAGACGCTTCAAACTTCAAGAGACATTTAAAAGTCCATAGTGGCGAAAAGCCATACACGTGTGAATGCTGTTCAAAAGCATTTTCTCGTGTCGCGCATTTAAAGGAGCATTTGAGGGTTCATACCGGTGAAAAACCCTTTTCATGTGACGTCTGTTTTCAGTCTTTTCCTCGAGCTTCAACGTTAAAGATGCATTCGAGAGCCCATACTGGGGAAAAACCGTATACGTGCGAATATTGCTCGACGCTGTTCTCTCGTGCTACACACTTAAAACGACATGTTACGGATGTCCATTCCGGCAAAAAACCGTATGCGTGTGAATATTGTTTCAAAGCTTTTTCTCGTCTTGGAAGCTTAAAAACTCATTTGAGTATTCATACTGGCGAAAAGCCATTCTCATGCGAGTACTGTTCAAAGACATTTACTAACTCGTACGATTTAAAGATACACGAGAGAGGCCATACTGGCGAAAAGCCCTATGTGTGTGAACATTGTTCAAAGGCATTTTCTATAAATGCACTCCTAATAAGACATATAAGAACCCATACAGGTGAAAAACCTTATGTATGCGAGTGTTGTCCAAAGACATTTAATAGAGCTTCGCACTTAAAGGACCATATGAGGGTCCATACTAGGGAAAAGCCCTATACATGTGAACATTGTTCAAAGGCATTTTCTACGACTTCACTTTTAACAAAACACAGAAGAATTCATACCGGAGAAAAGTCATTTCCGTATAACAGTTGCCCAAAAGCATTTACTTCCAAATGTAACCTGACGAGGCACATGACAAACCACGCTGATGAAGAACGTGTATTTCCGTAAAATTACTTGATGAGTGTTTCCCTTGTTTCAGAAACTGGCTAATGCATTATAGAATATGTTTATTCTATTAAAGGGGATGTCGCTGATGAGCTGCAATTGCGGCACAACTCAAAAAATCATGTTTTGAGATAAGTGGTTTTAAATAATTCATTGCTAAGGAAAATGCATAAGAAATGCTTTAGTTTGCTACCATCTTACGGCCTAATATTGAATTATGAGTTGTGCTAGTATTACTGCTGAAAAAACTGCATAGTTTCATTTACATCTGTTCTTAGACCAAAATGCGTGTTTTTTGAGTTATGCCACTATTGCAGCCCATGAGCGTGTGTTCTTGTAAACTTTCTATGATGTAATAAGGAAGCAGAATTGTGAAATTAGCTTCAAGTTATTTTCTTATGTAATAAGCTTGAAAACGTAAATCAGAATCCATTTATATTCATTTGTGTTGAATGATGCACTTTCTTAAGTTTGACAACTGATAACGGACATATGAGGGGCTGAGAAACATGGGTGTAAGTCCAATTTTTTTTTGAAATTGTAGTTAATTCAATTTTTCATAACATGGATGCCATCTACCTTTACTTACAGCAAACCAAAGAATACTTAAAAAATCATGAACAGATGGTGCTATTATAGTCTGTGTAATTAAAATGGGCATGTCAAGGGGTCACACAACTCTACCCTTTTCCCTTCTGGTCGCCATGATTTCCGTGCTAGACACTTTTTACCCACATTGGTTTGGCGAATATGATAAGGAAGTTTGTTGTTTCAGTTATAATAATAATAGACGGATTCAAATCAGATTTATTTCTCAATGGCAAAAATAGATTGCGTCAAATAAAATATTCTAATATTTTGAACCAATCTAA
Source organism: Octonoba sinensis (assembly GCA_038502835.1). Taxonomy (NCBI): domain Eukaryota; kingdom Metazoa; phylum Arthropoda; class Arachnida; order Araneae; family Uloboridae; genus Octonoba; species Octonoba sinensis. The sequence goes on from CM076603.1 coordinate 10,160,847, forward strand.
ATCACATTCTAATATTTTGGTGTGTTTCAAAAAGCTATTGTATAGCTAATTTATTGTATTTTATATTTTGTAAGTGTTAAAATTGTATCTAATCATTCTAGAATTAATTTATGAGAAATTTAATTGCATTTACTTAGTATCAAAAATAAATAAATGGAAAAATAAATTCTTTCTTTTAACTTTTTACAAATTATTCCAATATTTTGAATCTGAGGTGTAGTAATGCTATTGCCTTAACTGCAGTGCAAAAAAAAAAAAAGTCTGGCGCGGTCATCTTTCTCCCTGTTGCCCATGGTAACGAAGCAGGAAACGCGATCTTGATGCGCCTAATTTAATTACAGAGACTATAGTTTTCGCTCATTAAATACAGTAACATAAAAACCATTATGCAAAATAACGTTTTTCTCAAAAATATGAATCACTTGACTTACAGCACCATGTTTCTCATAGCCTCCTAAGACAATCCCTTGTATAGAACCAAAGATACTTGCACACAAAAACATTTCAAAGTTGTCTCATCCTCTATAAAGCCACCAAGTATTACGCTTGCTTCAGTTCTCATGCGACTTCCTTGATTTCATACTGACAAGAAGTGGTAACACAGTGAAACCTGTGTAAGTTGCCCACTTGCGGTGCAGCACTTTAGTGGTCAACTTACAAAGGTGGCCAACTTTACAGGTTTTACTGCATATACATACAGTGAAACCTGTGTAAGTTGACCACTTGCGGTGTAGCACTTTAGTGGTCAACTTAGAAAGGTGGTCAACTTTACAGGTTTTACTGTATTTTATTTTGTTGAAAGGTTCTTTTTGAACTCTTTATTTTTAAGACATTTGACTATCAGCACTGACAAAGAATTGCTTATGTATGAGTATTGTTTTATTTTATTTGGTTCGATGCTTTTTAGCCTACTTCCCGCAACTGTTTAAAAAAGAGGAAAAAAGTATGAAAGAATACTACTGAGCTGGTGCTGTTTTCGCTGTGTATTATAATTTTTACCATTTGGAAATAAAGATCATTTTTTCTTTATTGCTGTCTCTGTTTGCTGAGTTTCCTCACTTTCTGGCCTTTTCTTCTTGGTGTTGTATTTCAAGTGTCGCATAGTGTATATAGACAATAACGCAGCAAGGTTTTAGCTTTTTCAAAGGCAGGATTAGGGATGTAAAAGATATTGATTTCGTCTGTTATTGTGTCCCTTGCATGAAGCATCCATTTAAAACTCTAAATATTTTTAAACAACTTATCTTGCACATTTTTAAATATCCAAAAGCTTACAACTACATAGGAAGTATTTAGTTTACATAAGAGGGAACAGAAAAATTATAAACAGGCATTTGCCCAAAGCATTTTGAACTGCCTAAAATCGGGGGATTTATAAAAATACATTTGGGATCATTCATAAATGATGTCACACTTTGAGGGGGGGGTGCGTGAAATTGTGACAAAGTGTGATAAGGGTAGGGGAGGGGGTAACAAAAAGTGTGACATCATGCATTATGCAACATAGCGTGACATGTGACAAAGGGGGGAGAAGGGTGCTGAAGTGTGACATATTGTGACAACGGGGAGGAGGGGGTCAAATATATGGGAAAAAAGCGTGACATCATTTATGAACGGCCCCTTTGATTCTAGATTATGACATCTTTAATGAGTATTAAACATATAAATGCTGTTCCAACTATTTTTAAAATATTTCTTATTAAAAGTATGAAGTGCAGACTGAAGTAAGCCTTATTTACAAATTCCCATATTTTAATCAGTTTTGGTTATAAGGCCTGTAATAATTCCTTAATATTTTCAGTATATTTGCTATTGCTGCAGCATCTAAATAATTAAAAGTAACTGAATAATTATTAAGAGTTAGGAAAACTTTTAAGCCATTCTTTACTCATTCAAACTTTGTGCAACTGGCCAGACCAAATCTCCATCTATTTTATTAGGTAAAATAACATAAAGAGGCTGTACTGTAAGACTTGTGTAGTAAGTCAAAAATAAATTTCTTCATTCTTTTATTAGAAATTTGAGCTGAATATTTTTCCAGATTTGGATTGTAATGTTTGTACCGTCTTCATCTTCAGTCATCACTGATGTCTGCATTGAAAATTTAAGTCAGCAGGGTTGTTGCAGAGTCCGAAATGCGCAAAGTACAATCTCTGCTCTGTCGGCAATCCTGCTGCTTTGTTTAGTGCTGTAAGGCTGAAGAAACTCAACGAGGTTCATTTCAGTGCAGAGTTCCCGGGAGAAGCGTGTGCATATACTGAAGAGAATTATCTCTTGGATGTCATTGTTTTTCATCGTTAAATATTTCTGCCATATACAAGAATTGCAATAAGAAAACAAGTCTGCTTTTTAAAATATAAACTAATTAATTATTTTATATAAACCAGGGTTCGTTGATTTAAATCAGGCGATTTTTTTTTTCAATAAAATCATTGATTTTACAATGTTAGAAAGTGTTGTAAAAATAAAATATATTGCATTTACAACCACTGTTTCAACCAAAACTTCCTAGGTCCATCTGTTTGTGTGCATAACATATTTCATAAGTTTGGAACTAATTACTATTTTTAAAATTTTACAATATTACTCTTATTCTTCAAGTATCTTAACAGCAAAGCATAATTCATTTAATCATTCAAATTGGAATTCATAATAAACATGAACCATTCTGTGTTTTTATCTTAAAAATAGTATTTTAGATCCATTTAATAAATGCCACACAATAAATAAATCAGAATGATATTGTTTAAAACAACAATTGTTAGAATTTAGAATATGCATCTTTAAAGTTTCATCCATGTCCCCTAATAGGAATAGCTTAAGGGTTTTTTCCTTCTAAAATATTTTTTTATCATAAAAGTTTTCAATAAGGATATTTGATTAACACAAAAAGTTTCAGTTTTTAGTAATGGTGTGAGCATAAGATTTCACTAAATGTGTAAAAATATTTCAGGCTTTTTCATTTATAAAATAGAAAAATGATTAAAGTTCACTCAATGTAAAAATTAAGTACACACAATTGTTACTTTTTTGTTTTCAGGTTTCATAAGCAAAATAATTCAGATTAAATTTGTTCATTTTCTCTGTATTTATGTGTACTTATGGGTGTACTATTATTCCTGATAGGGTTAAGTTTCGTTTGAGTCATGCATTTGTATTAAAATTTGTTTATCATCATTATTATTATTAAAAAATATTTATTGCTGTGAAAACAGCTTAAAGTGTGTTTTTGCATATTTATTAACATGCCATATTGTTTCTATGAATGTAACATAATAAATATCCAAAATATTTAAGATATATTTTTTAAAAAAATCAAAAAAAATCCGATTTAAAAAAAAAAAAATCTCATCTAAATAAAAAAGATCACAAACCCTGATACAAACTGAAATTGAATTATGGTTTGTAGAAGTTGTACCTTACATGTCTTTCCCAATGTCTTTCGATTGTGGTTTTCGAAATTTTTTCCGGCAGTCTTGCATTATTATTGAATGAATTATATTTGCTGCTCGATTTGACTAACTTTGTTGTTAATTTTCTGTGTAATTTAACTGCTCTTGTAGCTGTATAAATATTGGTACAGTATCGAATGGAATTATTTTTTCACATAAGATACAATGTAAATTAGACTAATCTGATCCAGACCCACAGATGGCTGCTTATTCAAACCTCTGAAAATAACAAATGTACAGTACTGTACATGAAATTATAGATTAATAAAAATGTAACTGCACTTTGCTTGTACTGAGGTGAGCTGATGACATAAGTGGAATGTTGAGAGGAGGAAGAGAAATGGTCGGAAGAGGAGTCCCCTTCTATAAAAACATCAGGAAACCCCCTTCAGGTGTTTTCTCCCTTTCTGCTGCTGTTTCTTTTTTTTTTTTTGTCTTTTTTGCACTAGAAGAATCTTGGATTTTTTTTCTCTAAAAACCTGTCCAATATTGTCTGCCTTTGACGATTGTTCAGAATTTTTCTAAAATGGTCAATAACATTGTCGTGGAACAAGAGATGCTTCTGTTAACCATAGCAGTGTTGGGATGCCATTTTTCCACACTCTGTTTTCTCGCAGGGGTCACACAGCTCTTTGATTGCTGCAAAGCAAATGCTTACCTTACTACTTTTCTCCCTTGAAGAAGAAAGTTCTTTAACCACTTCCTCTTGTTGCTGCCCGCTTAGAAAGTTAAAATTGTCAGTAAAATCTCAAAAAGTATTAAAACTTTTAAAAATTCCAAAACGCCAAACAAATTATTTCCGGACGAGTTAAAAAATGAGCATAATTGCTCAATTTTTTCCTTAAAATAAGCCAAACTGGCAACCCAGCTGTCCCCTGGTGCCATACGAATCGTGGGAAAAGTACAAATGGCGAGTTGAATTTTACTTGAACAAGTTGGACGAGCGAGATGGACGAATGACGGGGTTCCACTGTATTAAGTTTTAATAGGGAAACTTGGGTAGTTTTACAATTCAACAAAAAAGATTCAGTCTCAGCGGGCAGGGTTCAATTTCAAAGCCTCCGCCTCACAGTTCTGTAACTATACCAACTATGCCTCAAAGATGTCGAAGGGCTGGAGCCTATTTTACCATTTTTAAATTTCAGAGGGAAGCTCCAGCAATTTTGCAGTTTATCATTTTAAGGAAAAATGCCAGTCTCAGTAAGAGGGAATTGAACTCAAAACTTCCCTTTCACTGTACTTGCACTCTGCCAGCTGCACCACAAGGACGTTGAAGGTCGCGGCCTGCTTTTTTGTTATAAGTTTACCAGGAAAGCTTCAGCGATTTTGCAAATCAACGAAAAAATTCAATCTCCACAGGTGGGGATTGAATTTGCACCGCTCGCCTCACTGTTGCATTACTATACCAAATACACTACAAAGACATGGACGAGCCTATTTTACTGTTATCAAGTGTTATAGGGAAGTTTTGGCAATTTCAGGATTTGTCATTTTAACAAAAAGAGCCACTATCTCAGCAGGCAGGATTTACCATTTGCAATACTCGGTCTTACCAGTAAAATTCTTCGCAAAGCAGGAATTGTTGATTGATATTGAAATATCTAAAATGGAAAATGACAACCACAATACTAAGATGGCCAAATATTTAAAAAAAAAAACATTTGACACATTGAATAAGCAAACCTACACTTGTTTCACCATTGTCCAATAGTCTTACCAGTAAGCTTCTTTGCAAAGCAGGAATTGTTATGTACACATTCCTAGCTCTGTAAAGAGCCAACCGGTTTTTGTTTACATCCCAAACATGCAGTATCAATACTGAAATAGTGAAATAGCTGGAACAGAAAATGATAATTGCAGTACTAACATGGCCATATTTAAAAAATAATAATTTATAGTTGATGCATTTAATAAGCAAGTCCGCACTTGAGTCACAATCCTCCAATATTCAATATTACCAGTAAGATTCTTTATAAAGCAGGAACTGTTACGTACATATTCCTGGCTCCGTAAAGACCCAACTGGTTTTTGTCTACATCCAAAACAGGTAGTATCAATATTGAAATATCTGGAACAGAAAATGACAATTACAGTACTAAGATGGCCATATTAATAAAAATAATAATAATTTAGAGTTGACGCATTTAATATTCAAGGCTACACATGGCTCACAATCCTACTTACCAGCAAGAGTCTTCGCAAAGTAGGAATTATTGATTACACATTCCTGGCTTTGTAAAGAACCAACTGGTTTTTGTTTACATCCAAAACAGAAAATGACTATCACAGTATTAAGATGGCTACAGATTAAAACAAAAATAATATTTGAAACATTTAATAAGCAAACCTACACTTGCTTCACCACCCTCCAATATTCAGTCTTACCGGTAAGATTCTTTACAAAGCAGGAATTGCTGCGTACACATTCCTCACTGTGTAAAGACCCAACTGGTTTTTATTTACATCCAAAACTTGTAGCAATGGCACTGAAGTACCTGGTTCATGGTAGATGACAATGACAGTATGAATAATAAAAGATGGTAAACAATTCTCGAAAATGTTTTCATACTTTAATCCAAGAAACAGAACATGAACAAGCATACAGATTGACAAATTCCTAACTTGTTTAAGAAAGAAAAAAGTTAAAATAAAAAGACATAATTACAAACTCCAGCTTATCAGATAAGATATACATATGCACATACATACCAGAAAAAGTGATAATAATTTTAAAAAATGACACCGCACAACAAAAACTTGAAAAGTGTGAGAAGGGATAAATATCAATGTCATAACAATAAATCAACATTTATTCTACAAGTTGATGACTCTGTCATTAGTGATGAATTATAACAATGCTTATAATGACCAATAATAATAATAATAAATAAAACACCTCTCAAAAATCATGAAGTAAATTAGTTTTTATGCCCACAAAAAAATCATAAATTTTTTTTTTTTGCACAAGCGATTGAAGAACTGCTAGCAGTACTGCAAGGGTATATTATATATATATATATATATATATATATATATAAATAAGGAGTTTAAATTTCAGGGTGGAATAGCAGAAAACCTGCCCAAATTTGTTTTTGATGATTTTGCTACAATATCATATATGCAGGGCCAGCGCCAACACGAATGGCGCCCTGAGGCAAAAACTTTTTCTGCCTCTACTATATATTATGAAGGAATAGAGATTAAAAATAATTGAACTTTAAGAGACTTTAATTTTCATATTTTAACTTTCAAAAAGCTGAAGGAAAACAATCGCTGATCAGAATGGACTGAATAAGGGAAAATAAAAAACAGAAAAAAAAAAAAAGATTGCATTTTTCTCGTCATAAAATAGAGAAGACGCTTTCTGGAGCTGCAAAGACTTACAAAGCGCCCCCTCCCGATACATTGAAACCGCCTATCGGTGGGGAGAAGAAAAGGATAATGTTCAAAGCAAGAAATAACCCAGTAAAACATATTCTTTCAACAAAAGAAAGGAAACAAACGGATACGTTTCAAGACGTTCCTGATGTGTTTCTGCGTTTGATTTTATCAAAATTCAACATGTAATATATATTAACCTTTAGATTACGGCGGTACAACATATGTACCGCAGAATAGTTTGGCCTTCCTTACGGCTGCGGTACAGCATATGTACCAGACTTATCGTCCCCTTCCTGAGCGGAAGGAAATCCCCAGGAGGTGTGAAAATTACTGAGAGTTATTAGCATTTCCTATCCTCACGACTAGTCTTGGCGAAATACGCTGCGTTGATTTACTGTCTGGCGAGTATTTGGAATGTTTCTGGTTTAGACACACATATATTCGTCGGATAACATTTATTATAGTTATATAAATACTCACTGAAACATAGGCAGTCACTTAAACGATCTCGGGGGGGGGGGGGGGGCATGGCGATCTGACTTTTAGATACACAATGTATATATATACGTGTGTTTACGTATTATTACGTGTTCTTGCTTTTTATCTATAAATTTAATATATTTCCTTTGCTCACCCTTCCCAAGAGACGTAACTATAGGGGGGCAGACGGGGAAACTCCCCGGGCGCCAAATTATTTTAGGGGCGCTAAATTGACTAAATGTGTGTGTTTAACCTAACTATATACTTCTTTTTCGTATATAAGGGGGCAGGGGGCGCTAAATCCTGGGTTTCCCCCAGTTAGAAAATGACCTATTTACGTGCCTGCCCCCACCCCCCCCGTAGAAAATATTGAAATGACGGGCTGGTTTAAAACTTTCAATATTTTTCATCTTTTGGTATTAATTTTAAAAAGAGTTATTCTGTCGCACTCAGAGCTTTGCCGCCCTGGGTTATAATCCAATTAGCAGCTCGATGCGCTGGAGGTAACATTCTATATGTTTATAATTATTTCTTTCTTGGTTTCCTAATAAAATCCACATGTACACTCGCGTGTCGAAGTCGAAATAATAAGAGTCCACCCCATGTCATACATTCCGGTAAGTGCATTCAACTAAAAATAAGTAAAGGAGTTGAAGTGATTGTGAGGGGAATGCAAGTACAATAGTTGGACATTCGGTCTTGCTTTTGTTAACAAAGGACCTCCCCCCGGAGCCATCGCAGACAGGAGTTTGAAGCTTTTGAAGCGCATTCTGATTATCTTTCTGTGAATGACCGCTTTCCAGTTGCTATATGAGTAAATCAACAAGTCATTGTGGTGAAAATAGCAAAGGAAAATTGTCTATTCATACCTGCAATTTTTGAGTGAATTAGGATAAAGTAAATCCGTTATAAGGATATCAGTTACAGCCATGAGGAGATACTTTACTTCCTTGTTCAGTTTGTTATCATGAAATACCACGTAAAGCAAGATGTTAACTTATTAGAAAAATAATAATCTATTGCGGAGGATGCGGGGAGGAATAAAGCGCTGCGAATGATAGAATTCGTGTACTAATAATATACTTAAAATGTTTTACTTGTTTATTGAAGTTGTTGATAATGTATGTTGCAGATGTTTAATATAAAATGCTGTCATCATGACTTCACACCTGAGATGTTTGTCGAAATCTAGGCAAATTATGTACGTCCCGAAAGAAAGCAAATCAAATGTCACAGAGCAGAAAAATCGCAAAAAAAAAAAAAATTATATATTAATGCATTAAAACAATGAAAGGTCACTGCTATTCAACTATATGGAACAGCACTTTTTATTGTTAATTTTAACTCTAATTAGGGCAGAAATTTTGAACGCCTTATTAGCTTAGCAAAATTTTTTAGACAAACATAGGGAAACTCACATTAGACTTCAATAATAAGTTGCAGTTTAAAAAAACTTCCTTATTTAAACTACATGTTTCCAAAATTATTAGTATTTTCATATCTTCCTTTTTTACTTTCTTTCGGAAATTAACTTTAGAAATCATATAATTCGAATTGGCGATTGGGAGAAAAAAAATAGCAACTGAGTAACGAAAGTTTATATTTTGGCAACCCTTCTAATGAAGTCAATCACACTCAGAAGAGGTATAATGGGAGTTAAGGACCCCCGTGGTCATACTGAGGGGGGAAAAAATCCGCAGTTTTGCCGTTGTATGGATGAATTTCGGGAGCTCGAGCGCCGTAACTTAAAAGTTAATGCAATTTTGATGCATCATTTGTAAAACTACATAGCGTAAATATTATTTAACTTTTTTGAGATAAAAACAATTGTTTGTTACTTAAAAAGATGCAGTCAATATTTATGGCCAATGCGCCCCTAAGAACGATGCGCCCTGAGGCGGGCGCCTCACCGCCTCAGCCTAGCGCCGCCCCTGCATATATGGCACAAGCCTGGAGGACCAGATATCCTAGAAGGCATTAGATATCCTTTATCTGAATGACTCTTTTTAAAAATAGCCACAACCTGCTAGGACAGATCCGATGATCAGTCAGGTCAAATTTGATTTTTAAAATCCAATTAGCATGTTTTGAAAATATACATAACTAAAAAACTTACAACATATTTGGAAGCATTCAGATCTTTGACATATGAGTAGAATTTACAGGTTTCAAAAACCAGAGGCAGATACGAGGTAAGATCAAGTAACACAGAATACACCAGACATCTGGTATCCGGGAAAATATTCGGTTTATCCCTACTCCTGACCTTGGTCCACCTCGGAGGGAAATCTTCGATGCATCACTGGTATATCGTAGAAGCTTTTTCCATACTAGAAAACTTGAAGGTTTAGTTTTGGCTCTTAATTTAATTGTTCATCACAAAACATTTGTATTTTTTACAACAATAAAACAAGTTGTTATCATCATGCATATATTAAAACAATTTTACAAAATTGAACAAATAGGGCAAAATTTCAAAATTTTGTTTTCTTATGACATGTGATCAAACCCATAGCATCAAAGAAAAGTTTACATGACCGCATTTCTTTGACACAACATATGCTCCAATGTGCTGGCCGGCTAAACAAATGAGTGAAATACTCATCAAGTGATTTTATGGTAATACGCATTCATCACCCGCGTGGCTTTTCATGTGCCTATTCATGTTAGACTTGGAAGCAAATGCCTTTGAGCAACAGTTGCACGAATAGGGCTTTTCCCCAGTATGGCTCCTTCGGTGTATTGTTAGAAGTGAAGTCGTAGAAAATGATTTTGGACAATGTTCACACGTGTAGGGCTTTTCCCCAGTATGGACTCTCATGTGAACTTTTAAGTCTGAAGCGTTAGTAAATGCCATCGGACACCATTGGCACGAGTAGGGCTTTTCGCCAGTGTGGATTCTTATGTGTCTTGTTAGAACTGAAGTTGTAGCAAATGTTTTCGAACAAAGTTCACACGAATAGAGCTTTTTGTCAGTATGGGCCCTCATATGTACATTTAAGTCTGTTTCGCTAGTAAATGCCATTGAACAGTATTCACACAAAAACGGCTTTTTGTCAGTATGGACTTTCATATGAATAATTAAGTCTGAACCGCTAGTAAATGCCGCTGAACAGTAGTGACACGATAGCGGCTTTTCGTCAGTATGGACTTTCATATGAACATTTAAGTCTGAATCACTAGTAAATGCCGCTGAACAGTAGTGACACAATAGCGGCTTTTCGTCAGTATGGACTTTCATATGAATATTTAAGTCTGAACCGCAAGTAAATGCCGCTGAACAGTGCTCACACGAAAACGGCTTTTCGTCAGGATGGAAATCCTTAATGTGTCGTTTTAAGTGGGAAGCATGGGAAAATATCTTTGAACAATAGTCGCAAGTGTATGGTTTTTTGTCGGCATGAACTTTCTCGTGTTTTCTCAGGTTCGAAGCGCGAGAAAACGTCCTGGAACAGTGTTCACACAAAAACGGTTTCTCGCCAGTGTGGACTCTTGCGTGAGCCTTCAAGTCCGCAGAATGAGAAAATGCTTTCGCACAATAATCACACTGAAATGGTTTATCGTCGGTATGGACACTCTTAATATGTCGTTTCAAGTTGGAAGCACTACAAAATGCCTTCGAGCAATGCTCACACAGATACGGCTTTTCGCCTGCATGAAGGCTCATGTGTATCTTCAACTCTGAAGGTCGACGAAAAGACTTGTCACAACAATCGCATGAAAATCGTTTTTCACCTGTATGGATAATCATATGATCTTTCAAACTTGAAGAAGTAGAAAATGCCTTTAAACAGTATTCACATGAATAAGATTTTTCTCCTGTATGGATTCTCATATGTGCTTTCAGGTGTGATGCCCTTGAAAATACCTTCGAACAGCATTCGCATGTGTATGGCTTTTCACCAGTATGGACTTTCACGTGCCTCTTAAAGTTTGCAGCATCTGAGAATGTCTTTGAACAGTGCTCGCACGAATACTGCTTCCCACCAACATGGACCCCTGAATCATGTTCCATTGCTGAGGAGTATAAAATGAGAGTTGCACAAAATTCACAAGATTATCGATTTTTTTCAAAAATGGATTCTCAAATATCAGTCATCAAAACTTTGAAGATGCTTTCAATCAGAAACTACAACATAATATAGTATTTGAAATAAAAATTCTCACATTTGTCGATACAAAAAGTGCTAATCAATAAACTTAATGGTCGAAGCAATAGTTTGACTAACGAGACGTCAAAAAGTCGTAAAGGAACACGAGAGAGAACAAACGTTTCATCAGTACAAATTCCTAAATTTTTTTATGTAGATGCCAAACTTTTAGCAAGAGTAACAAAGCTTTAAAATTTCGTCACTTGGCTGCTTACCACACTCCTCTTATTTAATGTCACAGTCAGGCTGATTTCAGAAAATTAGAAAAGAAGAAAACATACTATTGAAAAAAGTAAAAAATATTTTCAACCATGTGGTTGTAAAAGTAGGCATATATCATTGGCTTCCTACCAAAATTTCTTGTATAAAGTCCATCAGTCTTTTTGCTTTTTGTCCTTTTTCTTTGAAGTATTTCTTACCAGAATAGACAAAAGCAATACACTATGCTCCAATGGAATTTTATCTGTGAGAATGTTTACTCTTTAACATAACTGAAAGTCTTCTCTAATTTTATCAAAACTTGCTCAGCTTATGCAGCTGATCTAAAGTGGTAGTATGTTCAGCGCAGTGCTGAACAGCATTATCTGAACAAAGTGAACAGAAATAAGATATTAACAAAAAGTTCATGATAATGATGACTATTTAAACTCGGTAAAATGTTTCACAGAAATCAAAGTTTCGTGCCAAGCAGCCAACTTTTCTGATAACAGCGGAAAATCATGAAATGCATATAGTTTTCTAGATTAACTGTGTGTTCATATAAACATGATTTTACAAGTAGGGATAATAATATCTGAGCTTTGGAACTAAGTGACAACTTTTGAATTCTTTACTTTAATCCACAATTTCAATAATTAATTGAACAGACTGATAAGATACAACTAAATAATCTAACGTTTGTTGACAGACATTTTTCCACATCCACATTAAGACTATTTCTGCTGACTGGCTCAGCTATGTAAGGTACAGTTCCCCATTTTAAGCCTTAAATTTCAAATTTTGCAATACGGCAAACCTTTTACCTAGGTAGAATTCTTTAGAAGAAAACATGCACAGAGAAGTTAACACAGAGTTGAAGTCGGACTTCGTATTTGGTCGAATCCGGCGTCATGCAGTCCAAATCACTGCTGAAAACAAATGAGAATAATTAGCATACAATTGAAAAAATGTTTAAAAAAAATTCAACAGCTGCATAACATTCAAGTTAAGAAAAAAAAGTCTGCAGACCTTATTTAGAATCTGCAATTTTTGCGACCGGGAAGCAAAATTTTTTTTTCTCTCCCATCTCTAAATCTTAGGGATCTGGTTATATACTGACAAATGGACCCCCCCCTGCCATCAGACGTCTAGTCCAATGAAGATTGGATATTGGAAGGTATTGAACTTCAAATAGCATGGTATCCAATCAGTTTTTAGATATCTGGAGTCTGATGCAGCCATTACGCAAAGACCTGGTTCTTCGGCATGTCAAATTTTATTTTTAAATGTAAGAAATTGTGTTTTTTTTTGAAAATATATGTAATGTCGGATATTCGGTGTAGTCGTGGGGGAAAATGTTAGGGAACACTTACCTAGATGAGTATAAAAAGTGGTGGGACACTTACGTTAAAATTCAAAACAAGTGGTGTGACGCTTGTGTTAAAATAAAGAAACGTGGGGGGGGGGGGGGGGGAATTATCACCGTGTCAATCAAAGTCGAGTGGAGACAAACTATGTCTCCCCTCGACTACACCAGTGGTGTAAATCTATCAGATTAGGGACAAAGGATACTTGGTATATTAGACTCCGATGCATCTCTTATCCAGACTTTGCCCCTTCAAGACTTTAAAATCGAAATAAATTATTTTGCAGCTTAAAAATGTATTTAACGTTACTGAATTTTTTTTCCCTTGCACAAAAACATTACTATTTTAATGTGCCAAAAACAAAAAATTGTAAATGCACATGTATTTTTCTATTCCGTCGAATTGCGCGCTGGTTCAATTTAAAGTAAATAGACTGGTGAATGATTAATTCTTTTACTCAAGTCAATGCTGAATACAATACTCACGAAATGAAGGCTTTGGCGAACAGACGCACGATAGCTCTGTGCCATACAAAAGATACAATCAGGATTTTACTGAACGTGGCGCTCCTAGCAAGAGGGCGTTGTAGACAAGATTTCTTCACTTCATTCAGGAGCTTTTAAACAGAACAGCACAATTTAAATAAATGAATGTACAGATATGCGGTATAAATGTTGAGAAGTATTGCCATGATAATTGGAATTTCAGTGTTGTTACACAATGCCAAAAGTTTCAACATGCAAAGACTATTAAAGAACTACAGAAGCAAGATAATGACCAAGAATCTGATGTAACAGTAGTAAACTTCCTGATTACAGCACGATATGATAAGTTCTTATTAGTGTCGGAATGATGGATTCAAGGGCTTTTTAAATGCAGGAAAAATTAACCTGTATAATATAAAATGTCTGGCCAGTAGTTTTTTCATGCTCACTAGAGTAGTATTACTAGGGGTTGATCAAGATACAAATTGGGTCCTCCACTTTGGGTTTCTGACACAAAATTTTGTTACAGTAAAAAAGGCCTCTTTACAAAACTCTGTAAAAAATCAAATCCTTATAAAAAATATTGTTCATAAAAATGATCCTTTCATGACAATTAAGGATTCAGCTCAAAAAATTCTCCTAAAAAGCAATTTTAAAAAAAGTTCATTTTACCCACCTTCCAATAAAAAAAATGACAAGTGTGGGGCAAAAAATGGAAAGTTTCTAGCCTACTTTCTTATTCACAAAAGAAAAAAAAAAAGAGCATTCACACTTAATGTCAGTTTTCTTAATAAACTGCAACCCCTCCCCCCCCCCCCAAAAAAAAAAAAAAAAAAATTGGACGGACTCCTGATTTCTAATATAATGAGATTAAAACAAATTCTTCTTATGCATAAAGCTCATAATGACTATAAAAATTGCTGTTTAACCCCACTGCAGCAGCGTTTGACGAATGTTTAGAATGAGATATTATTCAGCTCAACAAATCCTTGATTATGTAAGGATTAGCGACTTTATTGCTCAGTATTGGCAACTTTAACCAAATCGCCAAGCAGTGGGCTAAACAACACACCGATTATATTGATAAAAACCAGGAACGACCCCCCCCCCCCCCATTATTATTATTATGATTAGGTTAAATTAAACTTTTTCTACGCATCCGTTCCATTACAAGCAGCATTAACTATCTAATACATCGAAAGAAAGGGTAAATTAAAAAATTCAGACTTACTTTTGTTGCTGATTATATAAAAATGTAGATCAGGTTGACTGCACTGACAAGTTCCCAAACATACACAAAAAATGTACATCCTCCGCGGAGTTTCAAAATGCAATCATATTTTAGTCTGGATTACTAAAAGAAAAACACATTTTTTCAAGCATCACTATAGAAGCATCTTCAAAATTCAAACTAATACGCACAAAAATAAAGCTCATTTTAAAAGACCCTGGGGCTAGTAGAGCGTAAACAATCCAAACGGTTACAGGTAAGTAGCAGACATATTTGGAATACTGAGAGGCGGAGGATGCTATTCGTATGGAGGAGATTTACTTCTGTTACGGGGTTTGCTATAACTGGAGTTTTAATTGCATTAGCTTAAACCCACAGAACATATTTTTTGCGCTTTTACACATTGAAATACAAAACTGACGACAACAACATATTTGGGCCTTGCGTCAGTATTTTCGTATTCAAGGGGACATAACGACGTTAATTCAGCATAATGGCAAATGATGAGTTTAAGTTTGTAGTTTCTTTCCCATTGATTAGGGTTTAGGTACCTTAAGGTGGCTATACATAAGAGGCCAATCTGGCATTTTGGATAAGATTTTTAAGTTTTGAAAAGCTAGGATTACCAAATCAAAGTTTCTGGCTTCATGAGATATATATTTACCAACTCTCGCCAAATAGGAGAAATTTTAAATAATGCTAGAGAGTCAAATATCCAAGGGCGGATCTAGAAAATCTTCAAGGGGGGGGGGGGCGATTTTGGAAATCTCGGTGTTCAATGTAAGGATGGATGGAGGAGATTCTTCATTCCTTTTCAACAGTCCCTCCGCCCCCCCCCCCTTTTTTTCAAACAGCAGGAACAACAAAAAAAAATGCTAGTGTAGTGATATTTAAAATTTTACTAGCACATTTTTTCAATGCATATACGTTTATTCAAAGCCCTTATAAAAGGAACACAAGCTGACGTTTTTTTGCTTTCGCAAATCTGTCTATAATTTTTTCAACGTCCAATCTTTATGGATATGCAATAACGCTAATTCAGTGAGTCTACCATCACTCATTCTGCTTCTTAGCCAAGTTTTAACCGAGTTAGGATTTCCTTCAAGCTTTCTCAAGAAAAATGTAGGCTTGTAAATACATTTTCTAAATTTGAATTGATATGTCTATAAATTACAAAATAATAGCAATTATTAGTAATATATTTTCTAAAATTTTCAAAATGTAATACTAAATATGTACTAAAAAAAACCATCAACGAGTATGTGCAATTTATATAAACATCTGTAATTATGAATGTTCAATGAAATGTTTCAGGCTCCAGGTTTTAGCGTAAATGCTGCAGGAATTTACACCACGTGCTAAGGGTTGGCTAGCTGTCACCAGTTTGATGGGTAGAAGAAAAGAGCAAGGAATCTCTTTCCCATTACTCCGAGGATTAGCAACTCAGCAATACTAAAGGACAAAGGGACAGGGGGAAAGCATAGAACTTGAAGGGCTATTAGGCTGGGATTCCAAGAACATAAAAAAATGGCTGGTCCCGGGGCACAAAGAGTAAAAATTCACTTAGGAGTGTCGTTGTAGTATCCACTTGAATCAGCCCAAGGGGGGGGGGGGGATCTCCCCATCGCCCCCCCCCCCTTAGATCCGCCGTTGCAAATATCGCTGAAAGGTGATATATAATAAAAAGGATAACCACGCAGAACACTTGCTGCGCTTTAAAATGGCGAATGCGATTATTGGCTATATCGGGGCTTTAATGTACACCAGTGATCTGGCTTATCTTTTTCAATTTTCCCGTGAAAAAAGGGGGCAAAGGATATATTCTTTTTGTGTTTTACAACATTTTCGAAAACAACAAAATATATGCATGCACATTCGCAAAAATCAATTATAATCTTAAATCCCGGGGCGGGGGGTGCGGAGGTATTCCCCTACTTGCCAGTGATTGTCCTATTGACGCCACAGTTATTTCCTAGTTTTCAAGTAATGACAGGTGTTTTCAAACATTATTGAGATCGGTTTGTTGTTAAGCTCACTTCGTATTTTTTGAGATGCATTGTGCAACACTTTTGCAGTGATTGGTGCTAAAAATTAATCAGTACAGCTTTTTGCTACACAAATTTTCCTTTATTTACTTTTTGTTGAGATTTCTATTCTAGTTCAGAATTTTACTCATGATTGTATCAGACTTTTTCGATATTTTTTTAACATTACTCATTTGTATTTTTCAGGGTGCGTACGCGTCCTGGAAAACCTTGAAAGTTCTTGAATTACATAATTTTTTTTCAAGGCCTTGAAAGTCCTGGAAATTTGGAATAATGTACAAAAATGTCTGGAAAGTCCTTGATTTTCTCATTTTTACTATTACTTTGCAACTTATCAACAGGAAAATTCACCTTTTTTCAAATTCCTACCTACAGACATGTGATTTTTCCTTATTTTGATAGAATTCCATAGTTTTGGTAATTTTGGAAATTTAAAATTTCGCTTCCACAAAAATTTTCAATTTGGATTTTTTTCTCTATTTTTTTAACCCTATGAATATTTTTGAAAGTAGCCTACTTGCATTAGTGCGAAGTTTTACAAATTACGATTAAAATTTACACATTCGGTCCGTTTTTTGCGCTTTTAAGTGTCAATCCCGATTTTTTAAGCATTTCGAAATCCGGTTGCATCGGCTTCTGCAAAACTTTCTAGTTCTCGTTTAATATCGGATTCTTCCCCTTAGACATCAATAAATTTGAGCTTATCTATATTTTTTTAATCTTAAGTTTTAGCTTCTGTAAAGGACTTGCAGAAACGTCATTTTGCCACGCCCACTCTAAATGTCGCCGATAATCAAGGAATTTTTTGCCTTTAAGTTTTAGTGATGCATCAGTTTATTATAATTATTAAATATTAGAGCCTTATTAAAAATCCGTTTAAAAATATTTTTGCCAAAAATGTGTTTAAATTTTAGATCATCTTTAGCGTTAGGGTTCCCCCCTCCCTTTCAAGTACTCATTTTACATTGTTACAAAAAAAATAAATATTTCTTTCTATTTTAATTCAATATATAAAAACATGTAAAAAAATATTCACACCTAATTTTGAAGCTATTTCATTTCATTAAAAGTTTTATAGTTATCAAGTATGAAGTAGTTATTTCAGTTTAAGAAGTTATTGCTCAGAAACATGTTTATTTCTTTAAAAAATGCCATGTCACTTCCACCTTTTTTTTTGGTTAGACATAATGCCCCAATCATTTTTTTATGTTAAAGTAAGGAGTTGATTTGCTTAGTATTTAATAATTCTATTGCATATTAATTTATGCTTGTAATATAAGACTTTTTAATAAGCTTTTACGCAGCATTATGTCATGATTTTTCAGTATTTTTTTTCTCAGTGAGGCACATGTCTGACCTGACAAGCAATTAAGCTATGGCTCGTTACGTACACAGCCAATGCAACACATAAATCTAATTAATGTGCGATATGATAAATTTTTATAATATTGAATATGAAGTTATTTTATTACAGTTAGAGTTTTTTAAATTAAATACAGGTAGTGTTAAAGAAATCTTTCTGGCTTGTAATGTAACTTGTATTCAAAGTGGTTAGATTTACTTGAAGAGTCCTGGAAAGTGCTTGATTTTTACTCAGAGAATAGTGTACGCACCCTGATTTTTGCAACACATGTTGAATCTTTCACATGTTTATGAGCACAATTATGTTTTGCTGCAAGAAATCAGTTTCGAATAAATCAAGAAAATTTAAAAATCTGTTTAAATTTGGAATATATGAGGCATGTAATAATGTTCTTTCATTTTTTTACAAAACTGCTACATGCATAAGTTTTTTTTAGAAAAGTACATTTCTGTTCTTATCTTTAATAATATTGTCATTCATGAAGAAAAAAATTGTAACGATGTAAAAAAAAATATGAATTAATCTTGAACACATTACCTATTTTTCTTAATTAAGTGTCCCCTTTCTAGAATTACAAAGTTCAAAGTTAATCCGTGTAGCTTATCATGACACATTAACCAAAAGCAGTCATCAAATTTAGCACAGTAAAATTCCTTCTAAAATGCACACCCCTCTTAGGCAGGCATTTTTTAATTCCCCGGCAGCAAAGCATTGAGCCTATAAAAAAAAACCCTGTTTTGCAGACACCCCTTACCCTGCTGGTGCTCTCTATAGAGTGGTTTTACTGTACCTTGCCTACTGTAAAGGTTTTTGCTTGTACTGTAAAATGGAACTAGGTACTTGAACCATTTTGAAAATCTTGAATACAGTATGCAACGTCCCCCAGTAGACCAGTCGGTAGAAGCTCGGTTCCCGCAGAACACAGAAAGTGAAGCAACATTGACTGAGGTCAGTGTTTGGGAAGGTGACAACCTCTCGCAGCTGGCTGCTGCGGTTCGTGTATGCTAAAGGGAGCTGGTTTACGTTAAATAGGTCATGTCTCCAAGTGAAAAAATACCTCTGGGGGTACCAAACTCAGGTGACGGTCTCTCATCTCGGAGCTGGTTAAAAAAATTAAGAGACCTTTCAAAGTGGCGGAACTCGGACTCCTGCCTACAAGGGCCCCGTTAAACTCAGGAGCAGAGTAACCATTTTTCCTCGCCACATGCGAAAACACGACAACAACAGTATGCAACTTAAGAATGTTAAAATCTTTTAGAAACTTGTAAAATTATTACTTTACATATTGATTGCATTATATTAATCGCATTATGTTTCCCCTATAGAAGCAACAATGCAAAAAAACTCCTTGAGGGACACGCCCTTGAGGCAGTTAACATTGACTGCGTAAGAAATGATGCTCTCATATCCAATACCCAATAAGACCGTCCGACTAATTTCAATGCCCAATAAGTTCGTTCAACTAATTTGTTGATTGGGCTTGAGAACTCTTATCTCACTCAAAATCATAACCTTATAAGAGTTCCATCGCAATAATTTTGTTTTTATGGGATAAAAGAATTAGTTTCTGGCTCGGAAACTAAAGAATATTTCGTTGGTAGGATGGATATATAGTAGTTGACTCGTGTTTTTTGGCATACCGTATAATAAATAAGCAATAATATCGGTTCATTAAATTGAACTTAGTGGTGCTTCAGCATCTTTCTCTCTCCTCCTTCCCCCATGAATAAAAGATCACTGCCCAACCACGTTTAGCATGGAAGATTGGTTACGAACCATTGAAGGCCATTCGAAATAAGTTAATTTAGCATGGAGGAAAGATGTTCTTCACTGGATTTGACAATATATTTCTAAAATTTGGAAACAGTTTTTAAGAAATACAAAAGTGACAACCAGCAACAGGCACAGGGCCCTATTAGACTGGTCGTAGTCAATTTAACAATCCCAGTTAGGCTGATCTACGTCAACTAACAATAGTGTTTCTAAAAATAACAAAATGGCTGGAAAAAGAATTAATATTATTGTTGTCAACTAACAATAGTGTTTCTAAAAATAACAAAATGGCTGGAAAAAGAATTAATCGGTATGAAGTACTAATTTAAAAAAAAAGCATTTACTCTTTTAAATGATTAAAACTTGTGAAACACAAGTCCGTATCCAGAGGGGAGGCCCACAGGCCTACCCCCCCCCCTCGAAATTTTTTGCAATGTAGCAATATTCCGCCCTGAAACTTTCCCTAATATAAGTGTGTCAAAATCAAGGCACCCCCCCCCCCCAAAAAAAAAAAAAAAATATTCTGGATACATCCTTGAAGTGGCACCCTTAACAACAAATGAGCACCTCCGCTTCCATCCATAAACCAGATGCTTAGCTGGGAGACCATGGCAGCCTAGTGGTTAGTATCTCTGACGTTCACCTGGAAGGTCGCCTGTTGGATACCTGCTGAAGACCCACGATGTACACTTGGGGAATGGGGATACGTGCAAGTAAAATCTGTGAGCCCCACTCCCCCACTACCTCCCCCCCGGATGCAGGGCATTCCTCAGGCCTAGTGATAACAGGGAAGGAGGTCGGAGGAGAAAAGATGCTTAGCTGGTTTATGGATGAGGGATTGGTACTGTTAGATTATAATGATTAGGGTTAGTACACAACAGTACTTCCTGTCTGCCACAAGAAAAGCTCACGCCAAAATGCCTGTGCCTATCAGTCACTAAGACAATGAAGTGTGTCTCTTTTTTTCCCCGAGAGAAGTTCAAAAGACTGGAACACTAAAGTAGCATTAACTTTGCAATAGTTTTCTTTTCGAAATAAGAAATCTTTTTCTGCTCCTGCCACATTTAATTTTGGAAATAAAATTTTGAAGACAAACAATACTACCGAATAAAAACACTTAGTAACCCCTGCACAGAATGGGCCTGTTCCAATGACAACCCCCATACCCTAGACCTTACGGCAAAAGTTTTTCTCATGTTGTCAGACAGTACCTTACTTTGATTGAAATTGCTGAAGGAACTTCACTCACACATATACACACATAGTGCATACAACACAAACACATAGAATATTCTACTTTGATCCATGTAGCATATTAATTAAAATTAAGCTTATATTATTGATTGGTCCGTACATTAAATCTTTTAAAACATCTAAGTTCTATCATAATAAAATTCAAAAAGACACAACTTCAATGAAGTTAATATGTTGTTTATGCAAGAGTAAATTACTAGTACAAGAGAGGCAAATGTCATAAAATACAGTAAAGAAAAAGGTCACAGTTCACATTATTTTTGCATATTCTTTGTGAAAGTGTTTTTGACTTGTACTAGCACAAATGTGGTTTTTCAATAATGTTGATAATCTATATTAGGGGAAAAACACAGAAAATACCTTCACAATGGAAATCACAAGAATACCATTTTTATGCCAGTATGAATTTCAAGGCACTTTTATTTGAATAAAGTAAGCGTTATGCTCCCCCACCCAGATCAACGAAATCTTTCAACTTATGTCATCAGTTCCACATTAAGAAAAAAAAATGTATTATCACTGGTCCAATTCCAAGAAACTGTTTTAAAACGCATGTGTATGGATTTTCACTTTTGTTTTCATTCTTATTATATAAAAACAGAGTATTCTCTTCTTACAATCTCGGAAAATACCCTTAAATAAAGTTTACAAGAACACCATTCTGTTGTGAGGCCAGAATATTCTCCAATGTGTTGACCAATTTTTGAAACAAAGAAATAATCATGAAGAAATTTTATGGAAATACATGCTCTTCACCAAGACGGTTTTTCATTTGTTCAATCACATAAAATTTGCTTGAGAACACATGTAGGAAGTCCCACAAATATGGCTGTTTGCCAATATGGACTCTCATATGCGTCTTTAACTGCCGGGCTCGAGAAAACGCCTTCAAACAAGATTCACACTAATATGGCTTTACACCAGTATGAACTCTCAAATTCGTCTTAAAGCCCAGCTCGACAAGTTTTTCACCAGTATGGTTTTTCATATGTTTAATCATATAAGATTTAGTTGAGAAGTTTTTAAGCAAAAGTCGCACTAATGTGGCTTTTTGCCAGTATGGACTCTCATATGCGTCTTTAACTGCCGGGCTAGAGAAAACGTCTTCAAACAAGATTCACACTAATATGGCTTTACACCAGCATGGACTCTCAAATTCGTCTTAAAGCCCAGCTCGACAAGTTTTTCACCAGTATGGTTTTTTATATGTTTAATCATATAAGATTTAGTTGAGAAGTTTTTAAGCATTGGTCGCACTAATGTGGCTTTTTGCCAGTATGGACTCTCACATGCGTCTTTAACTGCAGGGCTCGAGAAAATGCCTTCAAACAAAATTCACACTAATATGGCTTTTCACTCTCAAATTCGTCTTAAGGCCCAGCTCGACAAGTTTTCCACCAGTATGGTTTTTCATATGTTTAATCATATAAGATTTAGTTGAGAAGTTTTTAAGCAACAGTCGCACTAATGTGGCTTTTTGCCAGTATGGACTCTCATATGCGTCTTTAACTGCCGGGCTCGAGAAAACGCCTTCAAACAAAATTCACACTAATATGGCTTTTCACTCTCAAATTCGTCTTAAGGTCCGGCTCGACAAGTTTTCCACCAGTATGGTTTTTCATATGTTTAATTATATAAGATTTAGTTGAGAAGTTTTTAAGCAAAAGTTGCACTAATGTGGCTTTTTGCCAGTATGGACTCTCATATACGTCTTTAACTGCCGGGCTCGAGAAAACGCCTTCAAACAAAATTCACACTATTATGGCTTTTCACTCTCAAATTCGTCTTACGGCCCGACTCGACAAGGTTTTCACCAGTACGGTTTTTCATATGTTTAATCATATAACATCTAGTTGAGAAGTTTTTAAGCAACAGTCGCACTAATGTGGCTTTTTGCCAGTATGGCCTCTCATATGCTTCTTTAACTGCCAGGCTTGAGAAAATGCCTCCTATCAAGCCTTGCAGGAATATGGCTTTTCCCCAGCATGGATTCTCATGTGTCTTGCTAGAATTGAAGTTGTAGAAAATGACTTTGCACAACATTCACAGGTATACGGATTTTCCCCCAGTATGAACTTTCATATGTGCTTTTAACTCAGAAGGGTAAACAAATGCCTTGGGACAATTTTCACACGCACATAGTCTATCACCAGAGTGAAGTTTTTCATGTCTTTTCAGGTTTGAAATGCTTAAAAATGTCTTTGAACAGCATGCACAGGAAAGTGGCTTTTCGCCTGAGTGGACTAGTGCATGCAATTTTAAGTATTTCATGCGAGAAAATGTTTTAGAACAATGTTCACATGAATACGATTTTTCATCAACGTGAACACTCTTATGTTGTTTCAAACGTGAAGCGGAAACAAAAGTTTTTGAACAAGAGTCACACGAAAATTGCTCACCCGTATGGAGGCTCATGTGCATCTTTAACCGTGAGGCTCGAGAAAACGACTTGTCACAACAGTCACATGAAAATGGTTTTTCACCAGTGTGGATCATCATGTGCTCTCTTAAACCTGAAGAACTAGAAAATGCTTTTAAACAAAATTCACATGAAAAGGGTTTTTCTCCTGTATGAACCCTCATATGCACTTTTACAAGTGCACGAGCAGAAAACGCCTTAAAACACAATTCACATGAGTAAGGTTTCTCACCAGTATGAACCCTCGCATGTCTTTGCATTGATGAAGCAGTAGTAAATGTTTTGGAGCAATATTCACACGGAAATTGTTTTTCGCCCGTATGAAAGTTCATGTGGACCTTTAACGCTGCAGCTCGAGGAAAAGCCTTGCCGCAACAATCGCATAAAAATGGTTTTTCACCGGTATGGACAATCATGTGATCTTTTAAGCGTGAAGCGGCAGAAAATGTTTTTGCACAAGATTCACATGAATAAGATTTTTCTCCTGTATGGACTCTCATATGTGCTCTTACATGTTCAGGACGACGAAATGCCTTAAAGCAAAATTCGCATGAGTAAGGTTTCTCACCAGTATGAATCCTCGTATGTCTTCGTAATGATGAAGCGGAAGAAAATATCCTTGAGCAATGCTGACACGAATGCTGTTTTTCACCAACGTGTATCTCCAAAACAGGTGCCATTGCTGCAGAGCATGAGATGAAGCTTGTGCAAAAGTTGCAAGGATGTGATGTTATGCAAAGATGGATTCTCAAACCTCAATCACTTGAACTTTGAAAACGTTTTACTCAGAACCCACAAGAAGATATCGTTGGCAATCTGACAACAAAGTCCATAGCTCCACTTTTAAGACATAGCCAAATTAAGCTTTCAAATCATTACCAACAAGTCAAAAATTACCAGACCCCTCACCACCACAGTAGATATACTTTTGTTACTTTTAAACTATGCAATTGCTTTATGTTACATAATGACTAATTGCAAAATCTACCGTACTTGACTAGCTTCTTATATTTATTTTTAAAACTAATGCTTTTTTAAACATGAAGTGTCAGATTCTTTGATACAGTAAGTGTTAATGAAAAAACTTAAAAAACATGGCTTAATAATAGTTTGAGTTAAGAAAAATATGAAACAGAACAAATGTTTCACGAGTATTTATTCCTAACTATTTCTCTAAGTAGCCAAATTGATAGCACAGCAATAATCACAAATTTCAGTGTTGTCAGTTTGTGTGTGTGCTTCTTATCATACTTCACTTTAATAATAATACTGATGATCTGTTATAATAATAATCTCTTTAAGAATATGGCTTTAAAGGAAGATGTTTACAATTGGTTTCCCATGAGATCTCTCGTAAAGAGCCACAACATTCTTTCTTTATAAGGATTTCCTGTCAGAATAGGAAGAAAAAGTAGGATACTAGTACGCTGTAAAGATTCTAATACGGATACTAGTAAACTAAGTGGAATGAGAGGAAATTTTTTATTCTTTAACATAAACAAAAGGCTCTTTTGACTTCATTAAAACTTAATGCAGCACATTCAAAAGTGATCCTCCATTTAGTAAGTGCACTGTATCTCCTGGTTCTATAAACAGTGGGGAAAAAAATAAAGGTAATAAC
This sequence comes from Octonoba sinensis, assembly GCA_038502835.1. Taxonomy (NCBI): domain Eukaryota; kingdom Metazoa; phylum Arthropoda; class Arachnida; order Araneae; family Uloboridae; genus Octonoba; species Octonoba sinensis. Next base: position 10,186,067 of record CM076603.1, read on the forward strand.
AAACCTATATTATAAATTCATGGTATTGGTGACAGCTCAAAGAAGCTTCAGCGTCTTACAGAAAGCAAATGAGAAGTTTTGCATCAGGCAGCAATTTAATCTCCTTTTAATAACAGGGGCAATCCATAAAATTCTTTGGATAGCCAATTTGTGTATTATAAATGCAATTTTACAGGCAGGGAGAATAGAAATTAAGATTCCAAACAAAATGACAACTTTAGATATCACTACTCTTTATGATTTTTCTGTTCAATAATTCAAAACAAAATGAAGTCCACGATACACAAAAGATTCTAATAATCTTATGTTTTGTTAGCAGAGTACTTATGGCACTTTTATGGTAACTTCTATCAGCTTTTATTTCAAAAAGACCACTGCTTTGCAATTTTTAAAGTGTGCAATGTTTGGCACAATTAATGGCGACATTACAAAAAGCAGGCATTGTAGCACCTTTTAATTACAGTTCTTCATTTTAAGTCCTTAACTAAAATTTTACTTGCACTGCAGTTCTTCAAACATTTACCTTGATAGAATTCTTTAGACCAAAGCATATACACAGAAGTTTACAGAATTGAAGTCTGACATCACATTTGTTCAAACCTGGTATCAAGGAGCACTCCAAATGCTGTAAAGAAATGAAAAGCATTAGCGTACATTAAAAAAAACTCTAAGCACAAGGGCTTTGAAAGCATTTGAGTTGTGAACAAAGCAAATAATTAACATTGCAAATATTTTGACAGGGGAAAATGAGTTTGGAATTAATATTCAATCTAATTATGTATACACATAAAATTTTAAAGCTTTATCAAGTCACTAGTGGAAGAAGATATTGTTTAGCCTTTTCCATACTGTGATTCACTGTTTCTGATTTATAATTAACTTCCAAAAATATACTCAGGCTCAGGGTATGGTTCGCTTTAGAATGCATTGTGTATATAACAGAAACATTAAAAAAAAAATAATATAATAAGGAATTTGAGGCCTCAGTGGCTGAGCGGTTAAATCGACTGGCTCCGGTGCCTCCCTGAGCAGAGAGAAAGAGGCTTGGGTTCAATTCCCACCTTGCCCTGGGTGTATTTCCTTCTTTGTATATTAAAATCTGTTGTGCTGTCTTGTTCTATCTGTCATATTGGACGAGAGTTTGAGGCATATCCTTGAGAACAGCAAATAAACTCGAATATTTATGTGACCTGAAATGGTCGTAAAACAAATAAAACAAAATAAGGAAAAAATGTCATCTGTTTTCTCCTTATTCGGTTTGCTGATTTCCTTCCAACTGTGATGGCAACAAAATACATCTGCTGCAGTTGACTGCTTGTAGCTATCACATTAGCAGCATTAAGTTATTTTTTCCATATTTAGTCAGAGTGCAATCAACATGTAGTGATCCTCTGGATAAAAATAATTTGTAACAACCATTGAGTAAGCATGAAGGCACAGTAATTAAATTATACAGAACCTATGTGTGTGGGAATGCATGAAAATTCTGCGACACAAAGATTTAATTGCTGTCACAGTTGTAGGAAAATCAGCATTGCAAATGAATGTTTCTTGTTGCTTCACACATTCATAATTTTAGTCCGTTTTCGGACCCTTTTCAAAATTCCCATCAATCAAAACGGACCCTTCACAAAATTCTAATCATTCAAAATGGATACTTCACAAAAGTTCAATTAACCAATACAGACCTTTCACAAAATTTCAATCAACCAAAACAGACTCTTCACAAAATTCTGACCTATCAGATTGTACTTTTTGCAGAAATATTTATTAAATAAGTGGAAAATGATTTCTTTTTGTCATTAAATGTTTAAATTTTGAACTTTTACAAAATAATTTTATTTTTTTTTCACAAAAATCATTTTTAAATTCACAAAAACAGGACTCGGTTAAAAATGCTGGACCAACCAGTGGGAGTGAGGGTTAAAGGGCTCTGTAAATAGGGCAATAATAAATTTGGGCGACATGAAAGTCCAACGTCGTATTTTTAAAACTTCTTTTTGTTGCCTCTATTACAGAAGAGAATAAATGAAGAGAAGAAGCGTTGGATTGCACAAACTTTCTCTGCACCCTACTCAACTAACAGCATTTAATAAAGAGAGTTTGTAAAATATTTAAAAAGTAATGAATAATTGGTTGAGAAAAGGTAATGTGCAAAATGAGAACTCTCTTGTTCAGTAACCGCTTGATGATTCAAAACAGATTGAATGTTCACCATCGACAAAGATCATCCAAGGAACTCGTCAAACGTACGGAAAAAATACCACTCCCTGGCAAAACTTCCATCCAGAGTACTAGAAGGAGGATATGACATTCAATAGCACAACTCTTTAATAGCAGCATTAATAAAATAAACTCGCAAATCTCGTTTAGAAATTTTACATAATAAAAGCAACAATAATGAACAGCGCTGTTCTGCGCAATTGTTGCAATTAGCAGCACACAGAGCTTTCTCTAGGTTTGTCCCTGGGAAGAAGCCCTTCCAGCCCTTTTGTTTATAAGCAGAGGCGCTCTTGATTTAGGAGTACCCCAAAATGAAAAGTTTTGAACGGTTCAAAAAGATGCTTTAGCGGTTCTGCCGTTAATTGTTGGGTAAGCAACCCCCCCCCCCCCAAACAACTAAAACCCCATGAAAACTCCTACCCTAACCCCCTACTGGAGGTGGCATTGTATAAAAAATAAACAAACATATAACATGAGTGAGAGCAAATATAGGTTGGATATCCAACAGATACCAGGCACCTACATCCGGTGTAAATCTGTTACTTGCGCTATACACCAACGGAACTGATCTGTTGAAGAAGAGAAGAAGAAAAGCAATAAATATCTGGTAAGCAACCTCCCCCCCCCCCACCCCCAAACAACTAAAACCCCATGAAAACTCCTACCCTAACCCCCTACTGGAGGTGGCATTGTGATAAAAAATAAACAAACATATAACATGAGTGAGAGCAAATATAGGTTGGATATCCAACAGATACCGGGCACCTACATCCGGTGCATATCTGTTACTTGATATCTGGTATCCAACCAGTTTTTAAAAATATTCAGAACTTAATCTGTCTACTGAACGAAAGGCTTGGGGGTTTTGTGCGCAAATTTAGTTACAGTTAAATCACAATAAATCAAAAATTATTTCATTTTCTAACCTAACCTTTTCATATTTTATATTGAAATATATAATACTATGATTGCTGTAAACACAAAATAAAATTTTGAGTGGATAAATTTATAATAGTATCGTAAATATGAAAAATTGAATTGAAATATATAGTTTTAATTTTTTTTGAATTACGTTATTTACAATCATTCTTACATTATAAAAAAATGAAAATAGCAATGATCAAAACTAATTAGCGCTATGGGCCATCTGCTGTGATTTTGTATATCACTGCAAAGATGTTTTGACATGCTTAGTTCCATTTCATTTTGTACAAAGAATAGCAAAAAATGGGTTTACCAGCCTACTACTCTTTCTCTAGAAGCGATACAAAAAAATCATACCATTTCACAAACCCGTGCTAGTACATATCCCGCAATCAAGTATCAGTCGTCAGAAAACGTACTAGTACGTGTCCCGTACACAATGTGTTAAATAAGCAGCAAAAAGTAATAAAAAATTCTATCACTGCACCTTCAAATTTTGAATTTTCACAAAAATGTTTTAAAATTCAAAGAAAAAAGGCTCCATTAAAAATGCTGGGTAGACCACATCAATTTATTACGGCATCATCATCAATTTTCTGAAGTCAAAACTGAGAGGCAAGTTATTGTTCATCAATGCTTGTTTTTATGTTTTGCGGTAAATGATATAGGAGAGCAAAAATGTAAATGACATATTAAAACATGATGTAAACATAAAATAAGTAAAATGTATTACTCTTATAGGAGTCACGTAAGTATCATTATAAAATAATTGCATACAAAGCACTTCATAATTCAATAAAATGAACCCATATACTTATTCTTTTTATATTTTCCTGCAACTATTGGCTTTCAATTTGATATGCGATAAAGTTGAATTTCATTTATACTTCTCTCTCATTCATGAATTTGTTTTGTCTGTTCTTTGCAATATAAGTGAGCGATTATCGTATTTTTTCTTTAATCAACTCATACTGTATGCAACTCAAAATGACCGCAATTTAGAAAGTTGCTACATTACTGCATTATTATTCGTTTAATTATTTGTCAAATTAAACGAAGGAATAGATAATGTATAAAGAAAAATCTTACTTGGTTCAGGACGCAAGAAAAGGTTAAGGAAAAAATTGAAAGTTCTCTCATTCTCTGAAAACTTACACAAAACTACTCATTTATTCATAGGAAATCTAATTATAATCATTTTTCCTCTTCAACTACAAGAAGAAAAGTTTTTAATTGCTAAGCGGAATTATTTCAGGGCACTATTTAATCAATGTATAACAATTTGTTAATTCTAAACAAACAAAGCTTCAAAGCCACATTATATTACATTTGGCGTACTTGTGAACTACTAAGATCAGAAGAACGAAACGTGGGCCCCTCCTCTTCTTTAAGTAGAGGACGTCACAGAGTGTGTATGAGACACGAGCAGATGAGGTCCGATATCTCTATATGTATATCAACACATGTAATTTTATTCTTATTATAAACTCCTTTCATTTTTTTACAAAGGACTATGCCCAGAGGAATATTGCATGTGGAAAATATGGTTTCAGATCTTTGGTTGTGAATATGAAGTGGAACAATGTATGAGTCAGGAGCAGAAAATAGTACAGTGCGAAAAGTTTTTCAATTACTCCAGTTTTGCCAGGTGATGAAGTAATAAAAGAAAATGAGTGGACTCTTTACTTTATCAACATTGAAAAGTTGCAACATAACATCGCCGTTCCAGAAAATATTTGGCGGTTTTGCGCAACGGAAAGAAAATTTTAATTGATCATTTCACGATGAATGTAATCCAAACATGCTATTGTGGCGGTACGAATCTTCCCTGTATTAACTACTTATTTCTAAAGTAATAAAAATTCGTTAACTATTTAAATAACACTTTATTCAACTCCACCGTCAGCGTACATCTAATTCCTACATCGATGATCGTTTTTTTTATATATCTCTCGTGCTGCCATTCAACTGATGCCAACATTCGACCATTCTGACAAATAACACTAGTCGACAAAAAAAAAAAAACTTTTTTCCTTAACACAAATACAATTAGCTATTTTCAACTAATTTTATAGCGTAGAATTCGAATATAATTGTAAAAAAGTTGTAACACGTACAGCTTTTTTGGTATGACTATCGTATAGAACTATAAGAAAAATCTCAAAAATGCATTTAAATCACAATTTTTATCATGATTAATCTCCTTAATTCATCATGGAATTCTATTTCGATTGAGAAAAGTTATATATTTTAGACTAAATAAAACATAAAACTATCACACTTTAACCAATGCGATGAAATGTTTTCATTTTTTCTCCTTATGTGACGTTAAATCTTCTCTCTCTATAAACCTGCAGTAGTCATCCATCACTGCTGGTTCCCAATGACATTACTATTGGGTATCCATAACCTTAATGTCCTTGTGTATTCTTTCCCCTTGTTCATCCCTATGTTCACCAAGATTTTTTAGGACAAAATTCAAATGTGAATGTAGAAAGGGAATTTTAAGTAACATCCCACACCCCATGGCTTGGAAGGACTTAAGATCTTAAATTAGGATTTTATAATTTTTATCTTTCTTTTTTGCTAAAAATCCTTTCACCACCTTCACAAACGATTTCCAAGCTGCTAACTCTGTTTGATTAAGCTTCCTTTCGAAACCAGGGTGTCTAATTTGAGGTCCAATAAAAACATATTCTTTAAGTTTTGTTTCACTCAATTGTAGAAAACGTTCTTTTAAAAATTTTAATCCTTATCCTTCTTCTTTGTCCATGGCATTCACAAAGTTTCTCATCAGTCCTAATTTAATGTGAAGTGGAGGGAGCAGAATTTTTTCCCTTTCAATAAGAGAGTTGCATTTAACGTTACTAACTCCAAGATGAAGTGATGTTCTTGGTGGTCATTCCTTTTTTACGAAATGCTGTGCTGTTGCTCGACTATTCCACAAATATAAAAAGCAACAATACTCAGTAAATCTTGCCTGAAGACCCATTAATGTAGCGTCGACCTTTAAGCCTCCACAAATTCGCCAATTGAACTGTTTATACTTAAATGCAATTAGAATAGTCACCACGTTAGTGTATCTTTCTTTCATGGAACCTAAATGGGCTGTTGATTTGAGAAGCAGATCATTCAGTTCATTTTGACGAATAAAATGGAGTTTGCTGTTTGGGTTACAAGTACCTTCAACAACATGTGTTTCAGTTGTGTCTTCAATGTCACTCACCTCTCTTGAATGTCGATATCTTTTCAAATCAATGGAGCAGTTGGTACCATTAAGTACTTGCCGTGAAGAACTGTTTGTGCAGCTGAGATATTCGGATAGTCAATTTTATGGATTTGCTTTTTGGAATATCCTTCTGTGTTTGTCAGATAAAAGTAACAATCATCCAAAGCATTTGAAGGTCCTTGCCACACAATTGGGACAGCAAGTGGTAAAGAGCTTTTTTTGCCTTTCATCCACTGACCAAGAACCTCATTGCAACTCACGCAACACCAGACCCGGACTGGCTCCCTCTGGGGCCCTCGGGCAGGTACTGAAAAGGGGCCCCTTAAAGTGGAGGCTTCTTCCCCGGGAAATATTTGAAAATTATGTCTGGAAACCGTTTTTTACCGTTTTTAGGGTCTTATGCAGTAGTTAAACTAAAGCGACATTTTTATATTAAATGAGAAAAAAAATCAAAACAGTGTTTTAAAGTTGTGCCTGACTAAATGTTTAGTACAACGAAATTTCATACTATTTTTATTGTGTCTCAATTACGAAAAAAATTGAAGAAATTATAGTATTAAACTAAAAAATACAATGAGAAAGGAAAAATTCATTAATTAAGCCACGAGCACTTACTAAATAATAAACCTTTATTTATTAAATGAACAATGTTGCCTTATGTTTCAGTACTGTATGAAGCCAATCGAAAATAATTTTCATTATACTATTATAAAAGTAAAAAACTGCCCTCCTGAATTATTTTCAAGCTAAATGAAAAGTCAAAATTATTTTTGTTAAGAATTATATTTTAAATAACATGCACTATCTTAAGAATCAAATATAGATTTGTTTTAATTTAAAATTTTAAAAATATTATTAGCTTGTACTAAGAAAATAATAATAAAATTAACATTCATTTCATTTAAATCACAAACTTGCTTATCAGTCCTCTTATTTTTAGTGGCTGGAGCAGATTTTCTACCAAGTGACCAGAAACAAATCAAGCAAAACAGCAATAGTTTTCAAATTTAAACCGTTGACTGATCACATTCTTTGCTGCCAATTTTGACTTGTAGTTAAAACTTCTAACAGATATATTTTTAAAAACAGTTATGACCATTAACTTATTTTGCTGCATTTTCATCTCCTTCACTGCTAAAAAACTCATCATCAAATGCTGAAAGAGTTTTTCTTGCTTGCAATGCTTACTCCATCGTCATCGCTCATATTTTTCTTGTAATCTGTGTAGTTTGACACGGGCAGTATATTTTCTCTTGGTTTGTTTCTCTCATACTGCCATTCTTTTAAGAGACGAGCTCAGAAAAACGCTGACTCTTCTATTATCCCAAAGGGTCCTAAACTTATTCAAGTTCAAGCACCACCACCAGTACTGGATCTTGGAGTCTTCCGTGGCGGGGCAAAACTTAAAAATGCAGCTCCTCCCTCCATCTAATTATTGCTCATATTTCGTAAATTTTATGCTCTGATCATTTTTAAAAGAAGTTTTCACTTACTGAGAAACCCATAAAATTTTCAGGCACAGAGAAAGAGATACTGCGAGGCCCTTTCAGCTGAACATTAACGGGATAGCGCCATATGATGAAGGGTCTCCCCTTAACTGAAGATAGGAAATTCAGACAGTTGAAGGGGGCCCGGGCAGTGCTTTAGTTGGGTGGGAACGCATGGGAACGCCGTTCCCAGAAATATTTAGTTTGTTAATGTTAAAAAAAAAAAAAAAAACCTTTTTCTTTTTTCTTCCGTAAGTGAAAGTGAAAGGATAATTTATACTCGTTTTAAGAAGATTGCATTTCACTTTCCTAAAGTTTTCCAGAACTTCTGTGGAAAGAATTATACAGGTACAGGAAAAGGAAAGCGCCTTGCATTTTTACAAACATCATCTTGATATCTTATTTAATGTGTTCACTTTTTTGCATGTACAAATAACTTTGAATATATTGTTTAAAAGCAATATGATGTATAATTAATAAATATGGAATGTGTACTAAGTAGTACTCTTGTACTAATAAAGCATTGTATTCGCTTAATAGAAATTTATAAAGTTCATTATTTTATAATTATTTTAGCAAAAATATGTATTAATGTTTGGAAGAATAAACCATGAAAATTTAATCCGAATTAGCTTTAAACTTATTAAAAATAAAAGAAAAGTCGGCTTTTGATTAAATGTTTGAAATTGCCTTTTGTCTTAGGTAAAAATTTGGTGGCAACATGTACGCTATGAAAAGGTGAGTTCCCACAAATATTTCTTTCTAACTACAGCACTGGGCCCAGGGGATTCTCCCCCGGGGAAATTTTGAAAACTATATGCAAACTGGTGCATTTTGAGGCCTTAGGAGACGCATTTGGGACTGAATATTACGGAAAAAAGAAGCAAATTAAAACTTTTTAAAGTTTAAACGCTTTTACTCATAAAAATGCAGAATAAAATGGGCATTTTTTTAATAATCCGCCCCCCTCCGCCTTCTTACTAACGCTCATATCGAAGAGACACGTGTCTGCCTTCTCAAAAGACACTTGCAAGCATCCGTTCGGGAAAAAGGCGGGAGGGGGTTCCGCCTTTTTCAAGAACGGAAGCTTTGAAAATTTGTAAAAGAAAAATTATTACATTGTTTGAGCATAGCATGATTTATATTTCACTAATTCAAAAGAGGGGGGGGGGGAAACCTTGACATTTTCAAATTTAAATTTTTAAATTTTGGCTTTGCAAAATTTGCCGCCCTCTGAAACTGCCTTCCCAGGAGCCTTTGCCTGCCACAGGAACCAGCCGACTCATCAACGACGCAATTTATTCAGTATAACTCAATTTTGGAGCTTCCAACAGTTTATACAAATAAATAATTCTATTAATCCGTTTTAATCGTTAGCAAAATAACCGTTGAATGATAACATCGGAGCGCCGAACTAGGATTTTAATTCTCTTTTTGCAAAAGTTAAATTTTCAGAAAGAAACATATATTTTTTATTGTATTGTCGTTCTTCTTCTTTTTGTGCATCACAGTTGAATAGCCCCCCCCCCCCAGAAGTACCACCCGGGCATGTGCCCCGGCTTCCCCCCTTTAGATCCGGCGCTGCCTAGCATCCTTTGAAAATTGTCATGGTACCTTAGTGTACTTGTGGAATAACCTGTCCTCTCCATGATATTGTCTATCTATTCATGCATAAATACCGTGTTTTACAAAGTATAATTAATAATAAGATTCACTTATTATTTTTGAGCAATATTAAAGAAAAATGTAATTTTTGACACTTATTACTATTATGTACAAGTACCCTATTCTACGTTTCAAAATAAATATGGGGCCCTCTTAAAATATTCTTGAAAACGTTAATGTGAGTGCCCAGTATTTGAATTACTCATTTTTTCATTCAATTCCTATTCTGTACAATTTGCATGAAACACCATTTATTGCGAGGTCCTATTTGTATCCATGTGGTCTACAGTATGGGGGGAAGGAAATTTCAAATGAAGGGGCCCCTTTGGTTGGAGGCCGTCAGGTCCACCCACTGATCTTTGTGTATATTTTGGCAAAAGGCAAAAACTGAAAAAAGATTTTTTTACTACTTTATGAGACCAAATTGACCTTTAAAATAGAAATCATGCAAAGAGTTAATTAGTAGAAATAAAATCTTCGTCAAGAGTGCAATGAGAAGTTTGGGGACTCCTGGCGGAAAAATAAATATGGGGCCCCCTTAAAATATTCTTGAAAACGTTAATGTGAGTGCCCAGTATTTGAATTACTCACATTTTCATCCAATTCCTATTCTGTACAATTTGCATGAAACATCATTTATTGCTAGGCACTACCTGTATCCATGTGGTCTACAGCATGGGGGGAAGGAAATATTGAAGGTGCCCCCTTGGTTGGAGGCTTCCAGGTCCGCCCACTAATCTTTGTTTCTCGTCTTGAAAATGGCTTCTAGTCCGTTATCAAATCAGTTCACGTTAGCAGCTCCGCAATAGCAAGCAATAATATTTCATGTTGAAGTTCCCCATCTAGCTAGTTTTGATTTTACAAAGCAAGCCCGATTGGGCCATCGACCACTGTTATGTCCAAAAGTCTTAAAACTTTTGTTAAGATTGCGATAGTGAGGCATCCCAGGGAAAGTGTAATGAAGCAGATGCAAATAGTTATGAAGAAATTAAATATCTGTAAAAAAAAGTTCGATAGAAAATTATTTTGTCCCACTCCCCGTTTCGGGGCCCCCTAGTACGGGGGCCCTCTGCGATCGCCGACCAGCCGACCTGGCCAGTCCGGGCCTGCACGTGAGGAGCCCAATTTTCATTTTGGTCATCAACTTGACACTCGAAGTGCAAGAGAAACAAGCCTGATTCACATTTTTTACCTTGAAACTTTAAAATAAACAGCCCACAAATGTAACAAAACTGATCTGGCGTAGTTTTGCAATGTCTGCGCTCAAAATTTGCCATTTTCAACATGAACTATAATAAAAAAACCAACAACTATATTCAACAAGGAAGGTTTACATAATGGGATGCCAGAAATAATTAGATTGTAGGGTACCAGAAGCGTTGGGCTGCCCCATGTAACAAAAAAATCTCGAAAAATAGCAGAAAGCTCCAATTTTTGTTACACAAAAATGTGACGTGGTGGAACTTTTACTTGCAGGTATTTGAATAAGAATATGAATCTATAATAAAAATAGTAATTTGGTTGCTGTTAGCGAACCACTGTAGAGCAGTGTAATCGTCCTGGATGAGATAATTACTCAAAGTTCTCAAGTTTTTCAAGTCTGTTTTCTCTAGTCCAAGTACCGAGCAGGAACCTTAATGATGCGTCTAGAGGTTCTCGTTGGTGGACACTTTTTATCCTCATCGTCGACGTCATCGTCCTCACTCTCACATCTCCATGCTTTTAACTGGCTGAGGTGAGCGGTGGTTGTATAAAATCATCCCTTCTCCTTAGGTTCAAGTTGGGAGACTCTGTAGATGTCGTTTGGCAGAACCTCCGCCACTACTAATGGTCCACGATACTTCGGTTGTGTTTTAGTCGGTTCCCCTGTGGATACTGGTGATCGCCTAACCACGACTATTTCTTCTCTTATCAAACTTATTTGTCTTCAATTTCTTCTGACCGTAGTACTTCTTTGTTTTTGCTTGCTTTTCTTCGATTGTCTTTCTCGTTTCAGCCTGGATCTTTTCTGGATCTTTCCAAGCATCAGCATCTTCGTCCGCAAGCATTCTTAATATGCCGTCATTGAATCTTGGAGAGTAAGCGTGCAACATTTCGAATGGTGTTTTGTCAGTTGTATTGTTCACCATACTATTCAAATTTTGCTCACATCTTTTTATTCTTTGGTCCCAATCTTTCTGTTCGGGATGCGTCATGCTCGTCATAATTAATGGTAGTACGGTTATGTTAACTCTTTCTACCATTCCATTTCCTTGTGGTCGCTGGGTAGAATTTATTGTATGTTTTATTCCATTTATTCTACAAAACTCTTCGAATGCAATTGACGTGAAACATGAGCCTCTGTCACTAATTATCCTTTCAGGAAGTCCGAATTCTTCAACAAATTCTTCTAAAAATCTGAGTACATGTTTAGTTGAGGTACTCTTAGTTGGAAAGAGTCTCACGAATCGTGTAAAATTATCAATTAAAATAAGTAAATGCGTATTTCCTTTAGAACTCTTCACAAACGGTCCTAAATGGTCAAGGTGAACCACATCAAATGGTCGTTTTCCTGGCTTAATAGAGTGTAAAACTCCTTGATGCTTACCACTAGGTACTTTATTTATCAGGCACTCGAAACACATTGACATGTGTCTTCTGACATATCTTTTCATTGAAGGAAACCAGTAAAGTTCCTTGATTTTGTCTATCGTTTTATCAACAGCAAAGTGTCCCGTCAAGTCATGATATCTCACCACCAAAAAATCAAATGTAACGATTCAAATGTTCCTGTTCCGGCTGATTTGCCTCTTGTTAATAGGAATGCGGTTGTAAATCTTTCGAAATTTCCTTTGAATAGCATTGAAATTAATGCTTTGAAATGTAATAACAATTTTGCTTTGGATAAAAAGCCTTCCTTTTCTGAACTTATTGCTCCGGTTGAAAAAGCTTTCAAATTTAGTGCCTTAACTTCCACTCAAAAAGAGTCAGTTCGGCATCTTATTGCTTCCAATTTTATCAATTAAAAGTTGTTGATTTCAATTCAAAAGTTCCTAATATTGGTTTTACCCATTATGTGAAACGCTGTGTCAATAATTTAGTCTCAAATTCTGATTTGGTCATTACCAAAGCTGACAAGGGTGGTCAGATTATTGTTCTTAATAAATCATCTTATGTTGACAAAACTGATGACTTAATTGCTTCTGGTCCTTATTCTGAAATTTATAAAGATCCTAGCGACAAGGAGTTAAAAGCTATTTCTTCAGCTGTTAAGTCTGTTCATTCTATTCCTTTGATTGCTCAAAGATCTGTGATTCCTTCTGTTGCTCATTGTGCGCGTTTCTATGCTTTACCGAAGGTACACAAGGCAGGTATTCCTTTTAGACCAATTGTTTCCAATATTGGCACTGCTTCATATAAACTTTCCAAGTATTTAGTTTCTGTGTTTTCTCCACTTAGGAGTCGGAATGTTTTCACTGTTAAAAATTCCATCGATTTTGTTAAGAAACTTCATAACTTCGTTCCGAATAATTCGGTTATGACCTCTTTTGATGTTAATTCCTTCTTTACTAATGTTCCTGTTGATGGCGCTTTGACTTGTCTCAGGAATAGGCTTTCTGAATTCCATTTTACTTCTGTGGAAATTAAGGAATTAGTTTTTCTTACTCGTGTGTGCTTGCAACAGAGCACTTTTGTATTTAATGGTAAATTCTATGCTATGGTAGATGGCCTGGCTATGGGAATCCTCTTAGTCCTATTTTAAGTGAATTCTATATGCATTATTTTGAGGAAAAACTATTCCAGAAATTACAATTTCAATTTTATGTTCGTTATGTGGATGATTGTTTTGTTCTAACGGACAGTAACTTGTTAGGTATTGATGATGCTCTTTCTATTGTGAACTCCATTGATCCTAATATCCAGTTTTCTTGTGAGAAAGAATTTAATAGTAGCCTCGCGTTTCTTGATGTTTTGATTTCTAGGAGTGAGTCTGGTTTCACTACTTCTGTCTATCGTAAACCTTTCGCTGTTTCTTTACCTCCTCACAGACTGTCGTCTCATCCTCCCAACCAAAAATATTCGGCTTTTAATGCTCTTGTCCATCGTGCGATTAATATTTGCTCTTCTCCTGAGCTTCTCAAGATTGAACTCAACTATCTGAAAGCTGTAGCTGTTGATAGAGGATTTTCTCACTCTTTAATTGATTCTATTCATAACAAACTTTCCAAAAAAACTTCTGGTCCCAATCATGTGGTTTCTAGAAAGAATTTGGTTGTGTTACTATTCTTTCATTCTGTCAGTTTTCGTATTGCTAAAATCCTAAAAAGGTTTCAATTTCGAGTCGTTTTTGCTCCTAGCAACAAACTTTCCTTCTCTTCTCTTAAAGATCCTGTCGATCAAATTAACACTTGGGGTATTTACCAAATTAGTTGCCGTTGCGGCCTTTCTTACATTGGACAGACAAAACGTGCTCTGAAAATTCGGTTAAATGAGCATAAAGGTTATGTACAAAAGCAAGAGTTAAATAAGTCTAGTATTGCTCAACATTGTTGGAATTCCAACCACTCTTTTGATTTCAATTATGGGAAAATTATTCAAAAATGTTCTTCCCCTTTAGAGCTTGACTTTTGGGAAGCTTATCATATAAACAGGAATAGTTCTAATTTGGTTAAGGATTCTTCCTCAACTCCTTATTTTTCACAGGTCTGGCATAAGTTCCTTTAATTTGTTGTTCTTTCTTGGTTTTCTTGTTAGTTTTCCTTTCTTTGTGTCTATTTTTTCCTCTCCCCCTTTCCTTTACATGTGTAATTTGTTTTGCTTTTTGTTTTGGTATTTTCTGTACTTATTTTATTTCCATTTTTTCTTTGTATTTTATTTTATTATTTTTGCAATTTTCATGTATTTTCACATTTTTATGCATGCTGTCGTCTTTTTTGCTTTGTTTTTATTAATATTCCTTTTTACTTCCTGTACTTTCAATGGTTTCGTTTGTTGCTCTCTTATTGGACCTTCCCTACTACTTCTACTTCCACTTCACACTGCCTTTATTCTCATTGGTTTACAGTTAATTCCTTGGCTATATAAGCTTTGTTTTTGTTGTTTTGTCTGCTTCATTTGGATGTTTTGCATCTAGAAGCTCCCTGTCGCATTGAAAAAGGGATTCCAAGCAATCCCGAAACATATGTCTGCGTTTTAATGCTCATTTGTGCTTTAAATTAACGTGAAATTTTATTTCTATTACAGTTTACACGCACAAAGTTAAATTATTATTATCTGAATGCTCGATATTTCAACAGCCTCCTTCGAGCATGAAAAAACAAAAACAATCATTGCTTATATGAGTCAAACTGTCACTTATACATATTGACTGCTTTTACACCAATCAACTTCTTTTGGGAATGGAACTGAGATGCTGGAAGAGCCTTTGTCAGAATATCAGCTCGCTGTTCATCACTTCTGATATAGTCTAACTGAAAATGTCCCTTTGAGAACTCATCTTGGACAAATTTGTACCTCTGGTCGATGTGCTTCGTACGAGCGTGGAACATTGGATTTTTGATGTACTTGATGGTGCTCTGATTACCAATCTGTAGGATTGGCAATGAGACGTCGTTAGCTATCTCACCAAATAAGCGCTTCAACCATATCAGGTTTTTTGTGGCATCAGCTGCTGCCATAAACTCTGCTTCTGTCGTAGAATTAGATACGGCCTCCTGTGGCTTGCTCCGCCAAGTAATTGCACCTCCACCACAGAAAGAAATAACACCTGTTCGAGACCTGCGTGTCTCTGCACAACTGTTGTTATCTGCGTCACTGAACAACATCAAACTTTTGTCGTCTTCATTAATGTACACAATGCCGTGACCAATGGTATTGTGAAGATACCTCAGTGTTGTTTGTACGATTTCCCAATCAATCTCTGTCGGGTCGTCCAATTTGCGGGACACTAAACTCACTGTATAAATTATGTCTGGCCGAGTGCTCATCGCTAAATAAAGCAAACTGCCAACTACTGATCGGTAAGGAATTTTACTGCCAAGTGGCTTTGCCTCTTTGATCTTTATCATGCTATCGTCATTTGGCTGGCCATAGTCGACCTTGAGACTTGATTTCTTTACTGGGATCTGAGACGTCTTAGTATCTCCAAATCGCTCTAGAACCTTTCTTGTAAATGCTTCTTGGTGCAAGAAGAGTGAGCCGTCCTTCAAACGTTCAACTTGCAGGCCAAGAAAACAATTCAACGCAGCCACTTTAATTCTAAAATGTTGCTTGAGCTCGTCTATAAATGTGAAAAACACTACTTCGTCCTGAACAGCGACAATGCCGTCGTCAACATAAATCGCCATCAGCATCTTATGCCCATGATCGTTTTGTATGAACAGGCAATGATCAGACTTACTTTGGATCATTCCATGTTTCTTTAGTACATCACTAAACTTGGTGTTCCAACATCGTCCAGCTTGTTTCAAGCCGTATAAAGGTCGGAGTATTTTGCATATACGCCCACTTCCGTCATCGTACCCTTCGGGTTGATGCATGTAGATCTCTTCTGTTAGATCACCGTATAGGAATGGCGTCTCCACGTCAATTTGAAATAGCTTTAGCTTCTCCTTGGCTGCCGTCGCAATTAGAGCTCGTATTGTGTCATAGCGACACACCGGACTAAATGTTTCTCCGTAGTCGATAGCCACTGTCTGCGTGTATCCTTTGGCTACCAAACGAGCCTTGAATCTCTTGACCGAGCCATCTGGATTTGTTTTCACCTTGTAAACCCAGCGATTATCGAGGATTTTGCGTCCTTTAGGTGGTTTAACAAGCCGCCACGTTTCATGCTTGGCATGTGAAGTCATTTCTTCGTCCATGGCTTGTTTCCAGCTTTCAGAATCAGGAGAATTCATTACTTCGTCGTATGTTTTCGGTTCATCCAGCTTCAGAACGCTACTGTACACGTCGTAATCGTTAAACCTCACAATGCGTTGGATAGTTGAGCGGTCTCGCAACGTATGTGCCGTCATCCGAGTTGGTTCATCTTCCTTAGCGCGTAAATCATCAGCTTCCTGCGTGTCTGCATCATCACGAATATCGAAAATTCCAAATTTCATACCTCTTGATGAACTGGTATTAGATGTCGCTTCTAGAGGTTGAGAGGTTGGACCTATTTGCTGTTCATTGAACACTACGTTGGCACTCTTTATCGTGTCATTTTTTGATGGTATGAAAATACGATATCCATCGTTATCACAATAACCCTTTTAAAGATTTGTCATCCAATTTACTTCTGTTGACATCTGGTATATGTACAAATGCGGTTGATCCAAAAACTCGAATCTTGTTGATTGATGGCTTGCGTCCAAACCATTCCTCAAATGGAGATTTTCCTGTTGTTTTGCTTGGTCCGGTTCGATTGAGAATGTAGACAGCCGTAGATGCTGCTTCTGCCCATAGAAACTGAGGTAGGCCAGAGTCCTTGAGCATAGTGCGAACTGCATTCATTATTGTGCGATTTTCTCTTTCAACTAAGCCGTTTTGTTGTGGAGTATATGGCATAATAATTCGCAGTTTGACTCCTACATCATCAGCCAGTTTCACTAATTTTGCATTGTCAAATTCACGACCACCGTCTGTGACCAATTCTTTAACATTTATACCATCCTTGTTGGTACGAACAAGAAACTGCTTGATTTTATAAACTGCTTTGTCTTTATGCTTTAGAAAATCTACACTTCGAAACTTGGAGTAATCGTCTTTGATCACCAACATGTACTTCTTTCCTCCTCTTGACAAGATTGGAGATTCGAGCAAATCTGCATGTATAATCTCGCCAGGATTCTTCGTTTTAAACAGCTTTGGTTTGAATGTCCTTCGACTTTGTTTACCATATGCACATGGCTCACAAAACAGTCCATCGTCGATGAAATCTAAGCCATTTTGACGTAGGTACTGCTTTACATACTGTACTCCTTGATGTCCGAGCCTTCGCTGCCAAAGTGACAGTGGCAACTTCGTCGTCGTCGTCATTACCGTTTCAGGAAAAGGAGTTGCGAAGTATGCTTCAGCTGCAGAACCTCCTTGAGGTTTTACTGGTTTTGCCCGTAGTTCAAACAGTCCATTTGATGAGCATGGAGCTTCTAGAAGTATATTATCTGGAGTCTCCTTGCCAGAGAACCGACAAATCATATTGTCTGAATCACCAAAGTTCGAAGTTCCTCGCTTCATAGCCTTTGAAGCTGATAATAAATTTTTGCCGATATCTGGTGCATATAGTACATCACTAAGCTCAATAGACTTTTGTACGTTTTCAACTATTGCGCACATGTCAATGTCGCCGCAACCATATGCCGGTATTTTCTGCTTGTTACCGACTGTGATTTCTGCTGGTTTGTCAAAATGAAGGTACGTCTTGAAGTATTCAGCAGAATTCGTAATGTGTGCTGTAGCTCCGTCGTCCTTAAGCCACACATTTCGACCACAATTGTCTTCTTGACAAGTAAATGCACTGCATTGAGTATTAGCAAAGAATGTTTTCTGTTTGCCACTCGTCGTAGCTGGCTTGTCAGGGAAATCTGGGCAAAATTTTCCAATGTGCCCGGGTTTATTACAACGAAAACAGATGCCATAAAAAACTTTCACCCCATCACTGGTCCTACTAAGTTTATTCGTCGTCTTGTTGTGAAAGGTTGGGGTTGTCTCGCTATTTGGGGCTTTTTCCCACCCTTCTTCCATTTCTTTTCGTTATACTTAGCATTTGCCATAAATGTCGTAGTATCGTTGTTTAGCTTTTTATTTCGTCTTTGCAGCCGCATACTAATCTGCTCGATCAGTTTTTCTGGCGATTTTTCCGTCTTTGGCGACGAATCCCATTGTGATTTAAATTCACGATATTCATCATCAGGAAGAATAGATAAGATTCGTGGTACTAGCAAGTTCTGTGGTAACTTCCCTTCGCCACTCAGTTCTTGCTCGCTCTGGAGATCGACCCACAGCGTACGCAAACGTGCGAGTGATTGCATTATGTCTTCGTCGTTTTCGATCCGGAAGGTGAAAAACTGTTGCAGAAGAGTGTCCAATTTTACGCTTGACACTTTCTCAAAATTGTTTAACAGCTCATTCCATATCGCTAGTGCAGAATTACCATGCATTCGTATCAATTTTAACACATTCGCTGATACATTAGTGCGAATAATTACAGCAGCTTTCGCATTTGCCTTTGCATATCTTTCTGTCGCTTATTTATAATCTTGTATTGTTTTTCCACTTGCGCTTTCTGCCGGTGGAGTTGGCTCAAAAAGCGAACCATCGACAATGCCCATACAGTCATTCAATACAAATAACGAATTAATTTCGAATTTCCAGTCAATCCAGTTGGATGGTCCGTCCAACTTCATGCACTGTACAAAGTTTTAAGCATTCATAATCACTAAGAAATGCAAATAACTCAAATTCCGTGTCAAAGAAACTATTTAAAAAATCTGCGATTCAAACGTCGTCAAAGTTATCTTACCTTAATTACACAGTTAAGCGTCGCTAAAAACCCATAACCTGTTGTAAAATGAACAGAAAACTAAAGTGATAACAAAAGAATCAAGATTTAATGTAGAAATAATGCAAGGCAAAAGAAAACAGTACGTCTTACTATTTTACATAGCGAATTTTTTTAAATCTTAAACTAACAGTGTTGCCAAACGGAAAACAGCATATATTGATGCTGCCACAATAAAACAAATAATACAAATGATTGAATGCTTGATATTTCAACAATCACCTCTTAGAAATAAAATTTCACGTTAAATTAAAGCACTTTGTGCTTTAATTTAACGTGAAATTTTATTTCTATTACTTTGCAGAAAGTTAAATTATTACAATCACCTCTTAATTTTTCAAATGCCTTTTGTTGTTCTTCATTCCACTGAAACTTTATATCTTTACGTGTGAGTCTCGTCAGTGGTTCAGCATGTGTAGCGTACTTGGGTATGAAGCGTCTGGTGAAACTTGTAAGACCTAGAAACCTTCTAACTTCGTGTACATTCTTCGGTGTTGGAAATTCAGAAATTACCTTCACTTTTCCTCGACCTGGTTGAATTTCATGTTCATATATTACAAAACCTAGAAATTCAATTTCTTTCTTTCCAAATTCACATTTTGATAACTTTAGTGTTAAATGCGCTGATTTCAGACATTCCAAAACTTGCTTTAATTTATCCATCATTTCCGTCCAAATTTTTGCAGGTATGAGAATGTCGTCTAAGTAGCACAACACCGCTTTGTTCAGCAATGGTCCCAGTGCAAAATGCATCATACGTTGAAATTCAGAAGGAGCGTTAGTAAGTCCGAATATCATTCTTTCGAACTGTCCAGTATCATCTGGAGTTATAAAAGCCGTCTTCTGTTTCGCTTCTTCACTTAACGGCTGTAGATATCCATGCGCCAAATCTAGAGTCGTAATTATTTTACAGTTGTCAAGGACTCTAACAAATCATCTATTCTTGGCAATGAATATTTTTCCTTAACCGTCTGAAGGTTTTACTTTCTATAATCAACGACTAAACGATGTTCTCCAGTTTTCTTCTTTACAATCAACACTGGACTTGCGTAAGGAGATCTAGTTTCAGTAACGATCAAATTATCTTTCCATTCACTCACAATTTGCTTTATTATTGCCCGTTCTTCGGCATTTGTTCTGTATGGTCGCATCGGAACTGGTTTGCTTCCCTTCTTTAATTTCCATCATAACTAAATCTGTACATCCAATATCACTTAAGTTTAGAGCAACACAATCTCTATATTCGTTTAAAAGCTCAACTAATTGTTGTTTCTGTTCGTAAGTAACATCTTCATCAGTTTTTATGTCTTCGTAATTAAGTGGCTGTTTATATGAGATATTTCATGTGAAGTTTGAATTTGACCATCCAGCGTTACAAAAGTCCCGATCTTGAAGCGACATCGGTCGGGATCGAAAGTATACAATCATTACTTTCTAAACATTCATTGCATGAAAGTAATTCCACTGCTTCTCCCCTACCTACACATTGGTTTTCCGTTAGGGTAATACTTTCATTTTGCGTGTTTGAGATTGGTATTTTTGTTTTCCCATTGACCACCTCCAGTAGACAATCTACATTTCCTTTCTCACTAATGATAACATACCCTTCGCTTCGTTCTGACCTTCAGCTCTACATTGTACTAGATTAACAGTATTCCTATCGAGCACAGCAGTTTTCTCTGCTTTTAGATTTAGTCGCGTTTTATCTAACTTTAGTTGCAACTTATTGAACGGCGCTTCATCAATATGCAATTCGTTTCCCACTCTGGCATAAGCTATGTGAGGCATGTCTAACCAAGTTCTTCCAACTAACAAGTCTACTGGTTGCGTTTCATCACCTACAGTGAGGACTGTTATTTCCTTTCCTGAAACATCATCAATTTCTATATCAACCAATGTCTTTCCATAGGTTTTCCCTGCTGGCGTACTTTGGCTTCCAAAGCCGTAAATATCATTTATTTCAGGAATAACGTTGATGTTCAATTTCTTGGCGATGGATTGTTTCATCAGACAGCTAGAGCTTCCAGTGTCAATTAACGCCTCTATCCAGGTTTCATTGTTAATCTTAGCCTTTTTAAGGTAGAGAAAAGAGGTTGAACTACTCTTAATTTTTGTGGTTAAGTTGGTTACATTATTTCCAGAAGTTTGAATCTTCTCTGGACAATCCTTCGACAAAGGCCCATAATCATTGCAATTGAAACATTTCGGCTCACCTTTCTCGTTACGTAAAGGTTTCCGGTAGCCTGGCGTATTACGATTTGGAGTAAATTCCGTTTGTACAACTCGTTGCTTTGTTTTATTGTTATTGCCATTTCCGAAACGTTGAAAACGATTGTTGCCGTAGTTTTTATTAAAGTTATTTGGTTGTTTGCGTTCGTAGGCTTGATTTGGCTATCTATTTCCCCTTACTGTTTCATATTCATCCAACTTATTGGCGAGCTCTCTTGGCGTCACAAATTTTGCCCACTCGTCAATGAAATGATCTTTAAGTTCACTAGGATCTTTACGGTTCATTTGATCTGTTATCATCAAATCTTTTAAATCTTGAAAATCTATCATGCCTAATGCTGAAACCCATTCTTCGAAATAATTCTGCAATTCAAATGCAAAATCGCCCAATGTACTATTCGAATTTTGAAGTTGATAAAACTTTTGGTGAAACTTTTCTGGGCTGAGTTTGAAACGTTTTAATAACAACTTCTTAATATATTCGTAATCATTTGCCGTTTCTTCGGATTCTCTTGCAATTATTTGTGTTATTTCGTAAGGGAGTAATCCCAACAAGTGAGACACCCAATCTTACTTTCTCACCAAGAGGGAACGGACGAAGAGCTGCTTCCTTTCTCACGAAGAGCTTTCGGACGAAGAGCTGCACTTCAGCTCTTCGTCCTTGTCGTTCAAATAGAACTAAATAAAGACTGATTTCTGACTCTTTAAGATCAAACTTAGGAATTAACTTTCGCAAATCATTCCTTGGCTTATTAGCAATCATATCGGGATTTAACTGAATTTCAGGACCCGTTTCGTTGGGTACATTTTCTGTCGCCAATTTAAATTTTTCTAACTCAAACTCCCGTTCTCGTTGTTTTTCTTCAAAAGCCAGTTCTCGTTCTTTTTCTAAGCGTTCATTTTCTTCTAGCCGTTCATCAGCTATTCTTTCCAATAAACTCTTAACAAACTCTTCTTCATAATGCGCAGATTTTAAAATCAACTCTTTTAAATCTATAACTTTCATACCATCGTTAACAATCTCTCCTAACTGTACTGCTAATTCAAATAAAACGACTTTCTTCGCTTTTGCTAAATAAGACATTTTTCACGGTAACAGAAAAGTAAGTTATATTCAAATATACGTTATTCAAAACAGGAACACGTACCTGTTAATTTCGTTGCGTGGAGGTTTCCATAATACATCAAATGGAAGAGTTCTGTACAGCTTTACACTTGATTGAAAACAAATTATATCTTCGTTGAATTTTCTTCAAATAAAATACGTCGTCCCGCCGTTGGTGCAATGTTCTAAAACCGTTAGGCTTAACCGTTGTTGGCTTTTTGAAGCTGCGTTTTCGTAATGCGTTCGACTCGCAGTCCGTCGGCGTATTGTGGATAGTAACTAAAGTAAGCTTATCCCACTTCTGAAGTATTAACTACTTATTTCTAAAGTAATAACAATTCGTTAACTATTTAAATAGCAGTTTATTCAACCCCACCGTCAGCGTACATCTAATTCCTACATTGATAATCGTTTTTTTTTATATCTCTCGTGCTGCCATTCAACTGATGCCAACACCTGGCGAATAGGTACCTTTCGCCTAGGCGAAATACCACCTATATATACTGGCTTTCCATCGTGGAAATTCAGGGTTCTATTCCCTACTCCGGTAGCATACTAACCGTGTCCTCGCACGTCGTCCGCCCCTACACTGCTATACAGATATAACACGGAAATTATTGTAAGAGCTAGGCAACTTTTTAATAAATCTAGTATTTTCAATTTCCTAAATTGATTTCATCTTAAATTTAGTTCCATACTAAGCCGAATTTTGCAGACATTATGCACCACTTTGTTACTATAAAGAGCTTTCACTAAAATTATAGGATGGGTGAAAAATTCCAAATAAAATTGAATTGGGGAAACTAAAATGTATTAGAAAAAATAAATAAATAAATAAAATGACGATTGGAACTCCACAGCGGAATAGTACACCGGAGTTATTCTCGTTTATTAATGCTAAGGGACTTGTGGTACTGTGAGTTAGAACCACATCTAAGAGTCAGAACTTGACATATTGGTGTAACTATTTGCCTTAAAGTATACGATACCCGAGCCGCTGAAGACCCATCATGTACACTTGGGGGTACTTGCATGTAAAATCCGTGGACCTGAAGGCCCGAGGCAGTTCTGAGGGTACCGGTGGGTGGAAATTTTCTATTCCCTTCACTATTAGTCAAAAAAGTAAGGTGGCGTATTTGTGGTGGCGCCATCTGGTGTCATCCAAGTGCATTATGAGCCAAGTCATACTTTCACCATTGGTGCTCAGCTTGAAACGGAAGGCGCTAGTTACTGCCGTAATTCCTGGCCGCCCACGACGGGGAGCTTGGATATCCAAGCTCATCCAACCTGCATGGATATCCAAGCTGTGTGGATCCAAGCTGCATGGATAGCCGAGCTGTGTGGATCCACAAGCTGCATGGATAGCCCAGCTGTGTGGATCCAAGCTGCATGGATAGCCGAGCTGTGTGGATCCAAGCTGCATGGATAGCCGAGCTATGTGGATCCAAGCTGCATGGATTGCCGAGCTGTGTGGATCCAAGCTGCATGGATAGCCAAGCTGTGTGGATCCAAGCTGCATGGATAGCCAAGCTGTGTGGATCCAAGCTGCATGGATAGCTAAGCTGTGTGTATCCAAGCTGTGTGGCATTGGAAACAACAACAAAGTTCCAAGAAATTTTTCATTGTGGGCATACATTGGGACAAAGTGAATTTTCCACTTTCATTTTAACGCAACAATTTACCGCCAAAAATAAAAATATATCAACAGAAGCTCTATTATGATATAGTACATAGTTGTCCCTTGACGTACTTTTACTTTCAAAATTGATTTCCAATTTATTTATTTTGAAAAATTTTAATTTCTCTTGGTTATTTCACTTTGCCCCAGATCCCCCTACCATGAATAATGTATAATCCGTTATTGTATAATAGCTAAATAGCATCTTAATTTTCTACTATAGCAATATTGATATCTTTTTATTTCTTGCTTTTTAGATGTCCCAAGACGACACGATACTCCTAAATCTGAAGATTATGGGGGAAGTGAAATCAGTAACGCCCTCACGGGCACTTGCAAGAAGCATTAGCTGATTGAGATAGGTCGATATCTTTTAAGCCTTACTTTTCTGAGATAGGCAGATATTTTTTATGCCTTTATTTTTCTGAGATAGGTAATCTTTGTAGTTTATACTTATCTGTGAGATATGTAGATATCTTTAAACCTTTACTTTTTTGAGTAGGTAGATATCTTTAAGCCTTTACTTTTCTAAGTCATGTAGATATCTTTCAAACCTTTACTTTGTTGAGATAGGTGGATATCTTTTAAGCTTTTACTTTTCTGAGACAGGCAGATATTTTTTATGCCTTCATTTTTCTGAGATAGGTAATCTCTTTAGTCTATACCTATCTGAGATATGTAGATATCTTTAAACCTTTTTCTATTTTCTGAGATAGGTAGACATCTTTTAAGCCTTGACTTTTCTGAGACATGTGGATATCTTTTAAGAGTTTACTTTTCAAAACGTATCCTTTTTTGTAGCAAAATAAGTCTTATTTAAACAATAAATTGAACGCTTTATTTCAAAAAGGAAACATCTCCATTTTAAAAAGGGAACAGCTTTCTGTTTTTATTTAATTTTATTGACATTATTAATCAAAAATCACTTGAATTAAATGCCCTAATATTGCTATTACTTACCAAAATAAAATAGTGAAGGATCAGACCCGCAACGGTTTTCCAGATTTGCATAAATCGCTTTCTTTTCTCCCTTAATTATTTATTTTTTCAAGTTGTTGCCTTTTCGAAATAAACCATTCATTGAAATAAAACATTCAACTTCGTGTGAACGCAATTGATAATATAAGCGAAGTCGTGCGTATACAAAATTTGAAAAATTTTATTATCACATGATATTTACAATTTTATTTTCATGTGCTTTACAGATTAAAAACATAAGTTAAAAAATAAACAAACATAAAAGTGATTAAAATAATGCAGAGCATAGAAAAAATATAAAAATAGTTTTTTTCCGTGGCTGTGTTAGCCATCTTCTTATTACCAATTATATTAATTCATTGTAGAAAATTTTATTTTGATAATAAATAATTTATGAACAATAAGACAACAATAAGAATGAACAATGAATAAAAGTTAAAGTTAATGAGTTCATTTAAAAGTAATCAAAATGATAAATAGAATATATATACAAATTCAAAATGAGTAAAAGCAACGTTAAAGGGCACAAATAAAAGATTAAAAAATGGTAGACAGGTTTCAAGGGCAATCAGCCCTCTTCGTCAGTACCGAGAGTAGAAAAATGAGTAAAAGCAACGTTAAAGGGCGCAAATAAAATGTTAAAAAGGGCAGACCGGTTTCAAGGGCAATCAGCCCCCTTCCTCAGTACCGAGAGTAGAAAAATGAGTAAAAGCAAAGTTAAAGGGCGCAAATAAAATTCTAAAAAGGGCAGACCGGTTTCAAGGGCAATCAGGACCCTTCGTCAGTACCGATAATAGAAAAATGAGTAAAAGCAACGTTAAAGGGCGCAAATAAAAGGTTAAAAAGGGCAAACCGGTTTCAAGGGCAATCAGGACCCTTCGTCAGTACCGATAATAGAAAAATGAGTAAAAGCAACGTTAATGGGCGCAAATAAAAGGTTAAAAAGGGCAGACCGGTTTCAAGGGCAATCAGGACCCTTCGTCAGTACCGATAATAGAAAAATGAGTAAAAGCAACGTTAAAACGCGCAAATAAAAGGCTAAAAAGGGCAGACCGGTTTCAAGGAAATCAGCCCCCTTCATCAGTACCGATAATAGAAAAATGAGTAAAAGCAACGTTAAAGGGCGCAAATAAAAGGTTAAAAAGGGCATACCGGTTTCAAGGGCAATCAGGACCCTTCGTCAGTACCGAAATAGAAAAATGAGTAAAAGCAACGTTAAAGGGCGCAAATAAAAGGCTAAAAAGGGCAGACCGGTTTCAAGGGAATCAGCCCCCTTCGTCTGTACCGATAATAGAAAAATGAGTAAAAGCAACGTTAAAGGGCGCAAATAAAAGGTAAAAAAGGGCAGATCGGTTTCAAGGGCAACCAGGACCCTTCGTCAGTACCGATAATAGAAAAATGAGTAAACGCAACGTTAAAGGGCGCAAATAAAAGGTTAAAAAGGGCAGACCGGTTTCAAGGAAATCAGCCCCCTTCGACAGGATGAGAGTAGAAATCTCGGTATCCAGTTAACGCCGTTAACTGGTTGCCCACATCCAGTTTGTACGTACGGCGTGCAGGCATCGATTTTTTTTTCTTGTTTTGATTTGCCCGTGCTGCTGTTAATTGTAAGAGAGTATTTAGTATTAACCGAATAATTGGTCGATTTTGTACCAGAAATATTTATAAAAGAAGCCTAATTAATATTTGTTGCATATATATAAAACAGTATAACAGGAAAATGAAAGAAGTACTTAAAAATTTTCATAAATAATGAATTTTGTTTTTTAAATTTATTCCAGAAGTTTGGAACACAAATGTACATAAATGTTTGCTTTTTGTAGCCACAAAGTACATACAGTGAAGAATATAAAGGATTTCCTGAATTATTAATTATCTGTAAAAATAGAGTATTTAATAGTATGGATTTATTTTATATATGGGTAGATTGTTATTTCTTTTTAGATAATTGCTTGTGAGATCTGTAATACAGTTTTCATTGTATGTACTCCGTAATTGCAAAAAGCAAACATTTAGGGGCGTTTGTTTTACAAACTTATCAAGTAAAAAAAGTGTTTACATTTTTTAAGGGCCATTTCACAGTATTTTGTCCACACGTAGAGTCCGCAACATGACAGTTTTTTTGTTATAACTACTTAATTTACAGTTTAATTATCACCTAATTTTATTTTAAAATAAAGTGTTGGTAGGACTTCCACACTGGCAAAAAAGAATGCATTTTCCTACCTTAATGTAATAAATTTATTGCGGTTCAAACTTCGTGAAATGTCGAGTCCGCAACATTCAAATACTGCGAAATGGCCAAATGAAGATTTTGGGAAAAAAATTTCAATTTCCTTCTATACCGTTTGGACTTTAATTGTATGCAACAATAAACATGATTATTTTTATTGAACATTTCTGGTAAAAAATTAATTAGTTTTAAGAGGTTCATTAATGCGAAAAGAGATATAAAATAAAATTATAAAAATCTCTTATCTGTATCAAGCAATCGATTGAATTACCTGAGATTCATTTCATTTCTTTTCAATTAACTGTGAGCTGGATAAAAAGCCTGCCAAATTTTGTTCATTGCTGCTTCCCTAATGCTTTATAATGAACAATGAATTATTGTTCTTGTGTTTTAAATTGTCTAGATGGCGACGAGTTCTTCCTGCATTCACACCCAAAACAATCTATTGAAATTTCTCGCTACTCATGCGGCTTACAGTGAATCTGTGCACCACCAACATATCCATCGTTCATTTTCCGCAGTCCATTCCAAACGCAGTATCTCTATTTTCTCCGTTTATTCACCAGTCCAGTCCCCTATCTCGAATGTCTTGGAGTGTGGGGCTGTTGGGAGAGTAGAACTGTGAGTACCACCGTCGAAATTTCTTGATGAGCCTGTCTTCCCGTACAAGAACAGGATTCTTCAAGAACTTCTTGCTGTTCCAAATGGCGATGTCGCGTTCCAGCTACATGAGGAAAGAAATAAAAATTAGTTTCGATGGAAGAGATATAGTTATTATTTACTGTTTACTGGATGTGTTGCGGTCGTGTATAGAAAAGAGCCAACGTGCTGCGACAATCTCGCCAGGCCGCCAAATATGTGGCAAGCAAAGAAGTGTTTTGAAAGGAAGCGTCAGTTGAAAGTTGAACTGAAGGATAAACACCGTAAGAGGTGAATTGTTATAGAATGAGCATTTAGATCCCCTTTGTTTAAAATTACAATGCACCATAGAGTACCATTTGGAATTAATTGCTTTATGCATCCAATAGAGATAATAAAATAGTTATTACAGTCGACGCTCGATATAACGACCATCTCCGTTCCACAAAAAAAGGTCCTTATAACGGGTGGTCGCTATAAGAGGTAGAATTTAAAAATGTATATGCATGCATCATGCAGTATAGTAATTCATTAAAATTGCCAATTTTTCAAAGATTCCAACAAAATGCTCAAATTATATTTTATCATTGGAATTTAAAAAAAATTATCAGTGCAATATGTTATAATAAAATGTTAAACAGATTTTAAAGTAGAAAATATAAGGAAAAAATTACATACTTGCAAATCATTCATTTTCGGAAGAAAAAATCAGAAATGGTTGTTTGCCTTTTTAGCACATGTGATTTTTGCAAAACATAATTTTCCATTTCAGTTATTGATGACAAATAGTGTTCTGTATTTTCTTGCCTTTCAAAAAAACATTTTAAAGTCTCGATAGCATTAGACACATTTTTTATGCTAGGAGTTTTTGTTACAATTTCTTCCTCTTCTTCATCTGATGATGATGCATCAATTTCTTCCTGTCCACAATATCGGAAAATTAGTTCATCTTCTGACAGATGCTCGACACATTCCAAGTCATTATCGATTTTAGCATATTCGTCAAAGTTCAACGTTGCATCCATGTTCATTTTCTGAGAAATTTCTTGCAGCATTTCCTCTTCTTCAACGAAATTTTCATCTTCGATTGCCGGACTAATTATTTCAGCAGTAGATTCCCTTTCCTCTTGCTTTTTAAAACCAGCATGATGGAAGCAATTCTTGATGGTTTTTTCTGAGACGTCATTCCATGCTGCTTTAGAGAGATGCAAAGCTGTTAGGACATCAACTTTGTAATCTTGATCTTCGTCGAGTGCAGAAACAACTCTTCGCAGTAGTAACTTCCTATAATTGCGTTTAAAACTCATAATGACCCCTTGGTCTAGTGGCTGAAGAACAGATGTGACATTAGGTGGAAAATATTCCACGGTGATTGATTTCAACCCATTTAGTTTGGGATGAGCCGTGCAGTTATCAATTACAAGAATAATTTTTCTACCTTGAATTGTCATTTGCTTATCCAAGCAACGTAGCCATTCCTCAAAAATGACAGATGTCATCCACGATTTGGAGTTGTTTTTGTACGTGACAGGTAAGGTTTTGAGTCCTTTAAAACATCTCGGCTTTTTTGATTTTCCGATCACTAAGAGTGGAAGTTTTTCAGTACCAGACATATTTGAGCATAAGAGAACTGTTAGTCTTTGCTTGGCTTCTTTCCCTCCACTCGCAGTTTCGTTTTTTAAAACGAAAGATTTATCAGGTTTCATCATGAAAAACAGTCCAGTCTCGTCTGCGTTAAAAATATCCTCTGGAGTATAATTTTTGATAATTTCTTCCAGCTTTTCTTTTTTCCATGTGTCCACTGCTTCTTCATTCACAGAACCACTTTCGCCACAAAGCTTCCGGAATGAAAGACCATGTCTGGTTTTAAATTTTTGCAACCATCCGTCCGAAGCTTTGAACACAGTTTCGTCAATGTCCATTTTTTGAGCAAAAGTTAGAGCTTTTGACTTCAGCAAATTTCCATCTATTGGGACATTTTTTGATCGCATTATTTTCAACCATTCATATAAACCTTCTTCGATCTTCTGAAATTTCCCTTCACGGGACCGATTTCTAGAAGATTTGACTCCAATTTCTTCTTTTCTTAAAATTGAGTCCCGGTTGTTAATGATGCCAAATAAGGTGCTTTTGGGAATTTTGAAAGCTCTAGCAATTTCGCATTTTTTTAAAACTTTTTTATCAACTTCATTTAAGATTTTAATTTTAGTATCTAGACATATCGCATTGCGCTTGTTTGAACCTGCCATCTCGTTCAATAGCGAAAATGCAACTCCTGTTTGCAGTATGCATTTCACTGAAGAACCTTATTCTTTTTTCGCTCCTTCCCCCAGAGGATAACTAATCCAAGGCACGGGACCTGGAACCTGTCAACATTCAGGTTGAAGAGCAGGTTAATTTTTCTCGAACCCTCTCATTCACATTTCTGGAAGCAGAACTTCTGAGCTGACATGACACCACCAGTCACGGACAGCAAGACTCCTCGTATTTCGGAGAATCGACCCTTGGGAAAACACGTGATTCAAATGACAAAAACTGCCAATACATCTGTCAACCCCTTTTCCTAAAATCCGTAAAGTCCACGTGCTCTCTCCCCCTCTCTATTCTTTCCATACTATGGTGAGTGGTAATCCCCTCCCCCTGTCAAAGTTGGACTGACTGAACACTGAAGGCTGCATGCAGCTTGTCAGTAAACTATAATCAAGGTCATTTCAAGTTACAAATTTAGAAACATGTTCTTTTTGGAAAAATACCGGAAATAGTGTCCGTTGAATGCGGTCGCTGTATTGGATTGGGCGATACAGAACGGTCGTTATACCGAAAGCAAATTAACATAGAGTTCATAGGAAGAAAGTTGGGGCTTTTATCACTGGTCGTTATAATGGAATGGTCTTTATAATGCGTGGTCGTTATAACGAGCGTCGACTGTACTTTCATAAATTGATTTACAGTCCACTTCTCTTAGAGCTCATATTGAACAGGATCCTGATTCGTTTTTCTACTTTTTTCCATCTTCCGTCTAAACCTGAACATTTATGGAGTCGGATAATTCAGTGTATAAATTTGTAACGAACTGTTCTCTAAAATAAAGGATGGATAGAAGAGAATTCAGTTTACATTCTGTCTTTCATAAATTTAGGGATCATTCATAAATGATTTCACGCTTTGAGGAGGGGAGGTGGGCGTTCGAAATTGTGACAGTTTGGGACAAGGGGAGGGGTGCGGGAGACAAGAAGTGTGACATCACGCATTTCAGTTCTTATAAAAGCATTTGAAATCAGCAAAATGTGTTTATTTTAAAAGTTTTTTAATTATTATAACTTGATTATGTTTCATTAATTAAAAATTTAAAAATTATAAATTTTATTAGGCATTTACACTTTTAAGATGAAATTAGTGAGGGTATTTTTTTTTTTAGAATTCGAGCAATTAACCACTTCCCGTACGGCGAACGGGCTACCCAAAGTTGTCTTCAACTGATTTGCCCGTACAGCGTGCGGGCGTTTATATTTTCGCTCTTCTTGTTTTGATTTGTCCGTATTTTTAATAGATTGAAAGAGAGTCGTTCAGGGGCATTTGTGTTTTAAATTTATAAAATAAAAAAAAATAATTTTTAGAAAAAAATAGAACCGACTTCAAATTATAAATTGCGCTAAAAAGTGAAAAATGAATTCATTCTTTAAACAACATCGATGTGACTTTTAAACATAGTTTTAGAAGTCGGTGCAAATTTAGGACAGATAAAATCTTTTGGAATCATGAATCAATTACAAATATAAATGGCCCAGAATTAGCAACAGTTCCAATATAAAGTAGCACATGGTGTAATGGTAATTAGACTCATAATTTTGCACCGACTTCTAAAACTATGTTTAAAAGTCACATCGATGTTGTTTAAAGAATTAATTTATTTTTCACTTTTGAGCGCAATTTATAATTTGAAGTCGGTTCTATTTTTTTCTAAAAATTATTTTATTTTATTCTTTTTAGTGTAAATACATTTTTATATAATACTCTGTTTTTAAAAAAATCATCTCAAAGGGCAAACTTTCTTTGAATGAATGACACTAAAAACTAATCATTTGTATGAAAAATTCCGTTGTGAAGTCGATTTTAGCAAACAAACTGATTGGATATAATTTTTGCCTCAGAGAAACTTTCAGTCAAAATCTTGCTGTAATTGCATTTATTATTATCCCAACAAAACATAAATGTGAAAAAAGGGCCAAGTTCGATAGAACAAAAACGGCCTTCAGAGTAGTCGGTGTCAGCGATAAAAGAATTGATATCTAATGGGTTCCAAGTTCCATAGCAGATCCTTTGATCATGGCTGTAAGAGCGTACAATGTTCCCTAATTTATTTAAAAACATTTTTTATAGGATTCCTAACTTGGCAAGTGTTAATTAAGGTAAATTACATTCAAAAAATTTAACTCATTCAATTAGCAATTTTTAATAGTTAGTAAAATCATGTGGCAAGCTATTATAGTTAATTTCTAATTGTCTTCTTATCGTCTTCTTGAACGTAACTTATCTTAATTAAAACTTGCCAAGTTAGGAATCCGATAAAAAAATGCTTTCAAATAAATTAAGGAACATTGTACGCTCTTACAGCCATGATCAAAGGATCTGCTATGGAACTTGGCACCCATTAGATATCAATTCTTTTATCGCTGACACCGACTACTCCGAAGGCCGTTTTTGTTCTATCGAACTTGGCCCTTTTTTCACATTTAGGTTTTGTTGGGATATCATTAATTTTTTAAAAGCTAAAATGTGTGTTTTCATATTCACAATAAGTTATACTAAATTAAACCAAGCTGATAGTCGCTATTAATTATTTTAGATTTTTTTCGTCTGTTTACATTTCTCCGTAATAATAAGTCCGTAAACCTATCTTTACTTAATTAATCTTTTATTTAAAACGTTGAAAAGTTCTGTATCACTACGACACTGAACTCTTTGTAGTCAGCTTGAGTTAAGCCTTAAGGCAAAAAATTAAAGCGGAAAGTGGATTTCAATGCATCAATTATTTACCTTCAAGCGCGAGAGAGTATTGTTTACTTTAAACGGCAGAAAAATATGGCTGCTGTTTGAAGTCGTAAGGTATGATGCTACTTATGAGTATGCTAGTAACTTCGAAAATAATGTAATTTTTTGAAGTTTCGGATTTTTTCCTTTATTTATGCCAAACTGTCTACCTTGATACCAAGTTTTAAGTTTCTAAGTCTCCTAGAAGTAGGTTAGGTTTCTGATGAGTGAGTGAATGAGTGAGTGAGTGAGTGAGTGAGTGAGTGAGTGATAAAAATGCCACTTTTCAAACCTTAATAATTCCATATAACCATAAGAGGTACATCAATGAAATTTGATATTCTAGGGGTTAAGGGAATCGCTATTAGACGTATAAAATTTAAAGTATGTAGGTCTAATAGTTTTTTGGTAATGGTGGGGTCAAAAGTAGCTCGAAATGGTTCGGGTAAATATACACATTGGCCGGTGTCGCCGTATCTTAATTCGGCTGACTTTCTGAACTTGGCGGACACACTGCCGTGTGTCTAGATAGCACAATTGCTACAAAAACGCTTTTAACAATGAGTTTTAAATTTATCAATAGTTTTCCCTACAAAGAAAAATCAAGTCAAGCCTTTCCAATTAAAATAAAAAATACTTATTTTTCACCAGTAACGTTTTTTTTTTTTTTTTTGTTAAACAAATGTAGTCAAATTGATGTGCGATATTTGAGTTAGACGGTCCTCTATACATTAAAGAAAAAGTCATCAAAATCGGTTCATTTAGCCACAAGTTATGGATGAAAAACCAAAAAAATGACCCTATTTCTACCCATAACTTTTTTTCTAATTATCGAATATGGTCAAACGAAGGTACGGGACCTATGGGAAACCACCCTCGACCGATTAGAAAAAAAAAATCATGAAAATCGGTTCATCCAGTGAGAAGTTATGAGTGGACAAACGAACAAAAAAAAAAAAAAAACGACATACATACAATATATAAGTATAACCTCCTTCCTTTGTGAAGTCGGTTAAAAATGCTTAAATTCATTTTTTATGAAATTTTGTAAAAAAATGCTATCATTTTCCGTTTATACCAAGATAGGACTTTGATTATATGCAATAAAAATATGCTTTTTTAGGACCGCGTGTGGTAAAAAATTGACTAGATAAGGGGTTAATATTTTTTACTATTAGGGGCCGTTCATAAATGAGGTCACGCTTTTTTCCCATATATTTGACCCCCTCCCCTCCTTTGTCACAATACGTCACACTTCAACGGACCCCCCTCCCCCCTTTGTCACACGTCACGCTATGTTGCATAACGCAGGATGTCACACTTCTTGTTACCCCCTCCCCTTGTCACACTTTATCACAATTTCACGAAACCCCCCCCTCGAAGCGTGACATCATTTATGAATGATCCCTTATATAACAAATATCATTAAAAGTTCAAATATAAAATTAGAAGCATGATTTACAGAGCAGTGCTTTGTCTATGAACTGCGAGGACATATGGCTGTGCAATATAGCGTGACATGTGACAAAGGGGGGGTAGGGGGGGTTTGTTGAAGTGTGACATTTCGTGACAAAGGAGAGTGGGGCGTCAAATATAGTGAAAGCGAGTGCGACGTCAATGACCGTTCCCATATTTAAAATTACAGAGCTTAAAAGCGGTTTTTACCATCACTGCTTCGGACCACACCAACAAGGCTGCTGGCGCTGCCTTGAACTTGGGTTCTGTGTATAGGCGGTGGATGATCCTCTGGCAGAGGGCTCCTTCTGGCACGATGTTCTGGAGCAGCATGCCGCGTCCGAAACTGGATTCAAGAGCCAAGAATACGGTTGCGGGCCCGATCTGGATAGGAATAAAACAGAGTTACATCATCCAAGATGAGGTCCTGGCCCCTTGCGCCATGCATTTCGAGACAAAACTTTATTTTAACCGATTACTTAACTTTTCACTTGAATCTGCTATGAAAAACTAGTAAGCCCTGTGGTCATACGAAATGACCGTTGCTCTAGATATTATAAATATACTATTCTCCCAGTAACCGGAAAGGCACATCAAATCAAAGAGATATTTATCAGGTAGAACAGTACAGTTTAATGAATAAGTAATAAACATTTAATCATATCGGAAAAAAATATTCTTACCGAAAAAAAAAACATCTGAGGTATAATAATCTGTAAAAGCAAAATATTATTTACCATATAATCAAATTGCTTGTGAAAAATATTTATTTATATCCAACATAGTCAACGTGAAAACAATAGTTTTAACGAAACTGGAAAAACTTTAATATACATAAAAAGCGCAGACGATAAATGAATTAAAACAAAAAAGGAAGGATTAAATTAAATTCGTGTTTACATTCATTTTTAACGGAGATTGCAAATCTAGCGACGCCTCACTCATAATGCTAGAGAAATAGTTTTGATTACATTAGTATATTTGACATGTGTTACAACATTGACAACTGCATTAGTTACGCAAGCAACCAATAAGCTATCGGCGACAATCAGACACCTAAGCCGCATATATATAAGATTGTTTGAAATAGTGATAAATAGAAAGGTAAAAAAAGAAAAAGAATAACTCGAAAGTTTTGCAAATGTTGCATAAACCTTGTATATGAAAACTAGGCAGTTGCCTGTTTCAGTTTAGGAAGTTGCTAAGACATAGGAGGAAATCAAGTATGCTATACGAACTTAAACGGGAACAGAATACAGCGCATTTCTTACACCACCAGTTTCTCCCTTGAACATGGAGAAATTATTCATAACACTTTGCCTGTCAGAGGTTTTTTTTTTTTTCTGTAGAACTCTACAAATGTGCTTCACTTCCCATTTCAAATTTAAAAGAAATTCCATTAGAAATCATTTACCACCAAAATATATATGTATATATATATAAAGGCTTTTTCGTCGGGTCTACGGTCTATTTAAATAATGACTCACAATGAAAGGTATAAAAATTACTCTATTTACACTTATCTATTTACAAATCATTATTTACAAAAAAAAAAAATAAAATAAATCTTAAACTGAGACCATCACCACACTCAAGTACACACAGCGCTCGACCGTCCACTCAGGGCGGAGTCTCTCGCTAAACTGCTCGCTTCCGTTACTTTCCGCTTAATGGC
This sequence comes from Octonoba sinensis, assembly GCA_038502835.1. Lineage (NCBI taxonomy): Eukaryota > Metazoa > Arthropoda > Arachnida > Araneae > Uloboridae > Octonoba > Octonoba sinensis. The sequence goes on from CM076603.1 coordinate 10,222,138, forward strand.
GCTGTCGTCGCTGTCCCCTCGCACCCTACATCTATATATATATTTCATACCATAGTTGTAGAAATTATAGCCATTTTAAGAATCGTCCCATTTCTCGACCGTGAAACGTAAATGGCTTAATAACACAGCTCTACATTATTTGGCATTGAACAATAGGTTGATAGTAATTCCGAAACACGTGTATTGAGCTTTGTTTAATTTGTGCTTTATTTACGTGTTACTGCACGTTACTTCATATTGTTTTGCGTCATATGGATTGACGCGTGCTGCACTGTAAAAAAAAAAAAAACCTTGACGAATTATGTTTAAAGTACTAGTATGTTGCCATTTTTCCCGTAAAAAAATTTTTACTTATGGTAGAAATGAAAATTAACAGTAAATTTTAAGTTTTTTTCAGCAAAAGTAAAAATGTGTAAGGTAAATCTTTAGTTTTATACAATTGAAGTTCAATTTTATGAGCTCTGTTGTCACAACGAAAAATATTCGTAAAATGGAAAAGCACTGTTTCAGTAGATGTTTGAGAAATGCTTGAGACTAAAAAAATTTGATGGTGGCCAGTGTCGAGTAAACCCCAAAAAGGTAGTCGCCAATTTGACACTGTTGGTCGCCACTTAGAACCATGTTTCAAACTAATTCCCCCTCCCCAACAGGGGCCTCATTTTGCACACAAACATGTACATACCTTAAACTTCACTTTTTCACAAAACTACACAAAAGTACTAGTCAAGGAGTTTAACAGCGGCAATTTGCAATTTTCGTACTCGTACTTGAGAAGGGCCATTGAGTTTGCAATCACGATTTGTATGAAAGGTTCGTATTTGCGTTAGCAGCTGTAATTCATGGCCATTATTAATGGCCAAGTGATAATAAAAAAACTGCAAGTTACCAGTTTTGGCGACCGACATGGCATTTTGTGGATTCATGACATTCGTTCCAATAAAAATTTTTAGTCGCCAATGGCGAGTGGCGAAAGCTAGTCTCGACCTTTATGTTTGAGTGATATTAAACTGCTCTAAAATCGTGCGTGTCCGTAAATTTAAAGGTTAGTGAATTCAAGCGACAACTATTTCAGTATCTGAGAACGTCTGTGTAACTGGAACCGCGAAACTGTGACGACCTAATGGCTTGCGTGAGTTGCGTAAGAGCTAATGACTGCCGAAAACGACTAAAAATGTTTCGTGTTGATTACAGAAGTATAAATATAATTCTTATCAACTACCAACGCAATGTCAAAACCGATATATTTACTGTGTTTTAAGAGTTAAAAAATCTTTTTAATTTATAATCAGTCTTGGCCGCTGTGATTTTATATCCGATGAAGCCAGGATCAGTTTTTGAGCTTAAACAGTAAGTACGTTTAATTTTAGTTGTACTGTGCATTTGTTTAGTGTTTAAGGTTGTTTGATCATTAGCTGCAATATTTCGATGATGTGAAGCTGCAAGATCGACTTTCATGCTTAACACTAGATTTACCAAACCAGTCATTGACTGTTTCGAAGCTTCCATTTTGCTTAAGGGGACTTGGCACCTTTCAAATGTAGAAAATGGCTGAAAATAACGATTTTTCAATTTTTTGCTTAAAATGTGGTTTGACTCTCTTAGTATATCTGAGCGAAGTTTTGAAGCGATACAACCAATATAAATGTAGTTAAGAAGTAAGAGAATTAAAATATTTCTGATGTTATAGTAGGATTTTGTATTCTTTAAACTGCGTTTTCTCGGTTTGTGTGTTTTCACCATATTGTAGTACTTAAAATGCTAAAACTTCTACATATATTCATGTAGCAACTTGAAATTTTTTGTGTGTGTCCGATATGATGTGCTTGATAAAATTAGGGATGGAATTTGATATATATTTTAAAAAAAAAAAAATTAAAAAATGAAAATGTAACAAAAGTCGCTTTTTTTCTGTGTTCTACAATCGATGTAACTTAAAAAACTTTTTCTCAAAAACTAATTAATGAATAGCAAAACCCATCTCTAAAATTTTAAACCATACTATAATAAGTACTTAAAAAAATTTGGTAAAAAAAAGTCAAGAAGTGCAAAAGAAGGAAATTTAAAATTGTTAAATAATTTAAAAAAAATTAAATTTTAAAATTTTCTGTTAGTTGAATTTTGATTTTTCATTTGAAAATCATTTTGTTGAACAATAGCACATCATAACATACAAATGAAATAGGTAAAAGTTCTTAAATTAAAAAAAATTGTCAAAAGGTGCCAAGTCCCCTTAAGGAGGGAAATACGTGTAAAACGGCGTATTAAGAGCAATTTTTCATGAATTTTTTTAACGTATAAATATATTTCATTAAGATATTGAGGTTATTTTATAGATGTATTGAAGAACATTTACCGAGATTTTCAAACATTTTCCTTAAAAAATCCCGGAGATATCCACTGCTGCACACTGTAATTCGCCCCCTCCCCGGGGTCGGCAGTTTGCGTACATCCTGGAGGTCAAAATTTTTTATCTGAAATCTATTTTTCTAAAATCTACTTTTTTATATAAGTGTTTCTTTTAGTTGAAATAAAATCATCACAAAAAAATGAAAATTTCTATTTTTTTAGAATGGGAATTTTTTATAGAATTTTTAACCGTTATTTTGTCATTTTTTACAATAAAAAAAGTAAAAATAAAGATAAGTTTATGATTCTATCTCAATTAAAGCGTGTATATATAAAGAAAATGTGTGCTAAATTTGATAAGGATTGATCAAAAACTCTACGAGCTAGGGTGTACGCAAATTCGAAAAAAGTAGTTTCGATAAAAACGCGTTTCAAAAAAAAGAGTGGTATTGAAGGCAGTAATGAATCATTTTTTTAATACTTATAGATACTAATACTTATAGAAATTTCTATCCGAGGTCTGAATTGTTAAAAGAAATAAAAGGACATCTGCTGACGTTCTCTAATACCCTTCAGGTCATTCATGAGGGACTACCCGCTCAACTGCTCCAAAAGGGGCGCTCGCTCAAATGCTTATAACTTTTAAACGACTTGGAATTTTGCTTTGAAATTTTCAGGGTATATTATTGAATAGTTGTTGAATCGATTTATGAAGAATTTTTTTTTAATTTTTTGAAACCTTTACATTTATTTCCCCCCTTAATTTGTTGCTAATTATAGAGCAACTTTCAATTGTTGGCTTTTCCGAACACACGGCAAGTAGGACAAGTGAATGTGACTGAAAGTTTTATTATAATCAGCAGCAACTTGGTGTAAAATTAAAGTCTAGAAATGGTTGAAAATGACCCGGAAAATCTAGTGTTAAAAGTACGAACTGCAAATTATTTTCGTATGCCATTTGTAGTAAAAGATCGTATTTTATAAATTTAATATGGTTTTAATGAATTAACATTTCTTCTTTCGTGCAAATTTGTCAAAATAGGAAAATGCAGTGAAACCCCGATTTTACGTCCCCCGAATCTACGTTTTTCCCGCATTTTACGTTTTTTTCATCAGGTTCCTGATTTTCCGTATAATAAAAATGTGAATTTAACCCGGATTGCAAGTTTGTTATACATGAAATTTCCCGTATTGTACGTTTTCCCTGAAATGTCAAAAAAAAAAAAAAAATGTTCTAAAATAAGCAATATTTTTCCTTCTGTACTTTTCGTCAGCCGATGAAGATCAACGAAAACAACCGGAAGCACAGCCCGACCCTTCTTTCACTATTGCAATGAAGAGCTTACAAATAGTGAAAGACGCTTTTCTTTCTTATAAAGACCAGGAAAAAACTTGCAACGTATTTCAATCCTAGAAGATGCTGCATTCACTTTGAACTCAATGACTAAAAAACAATCCACTATTACGGATTATTTTCAGCCTAAACGCCAGAAATCGAATCTAAATGTGCTAAAATTATCTTAAAATGGTATGTATAATAATGTTCTTTTCGTAAAATATAGATATTATACCCTTTGAAAGAGTCATCTTTACTACCTTTAGTATTTTCTATTTGATTTTTGCATTCTATGTATTTCCGTATTTTCTTTCCCGTATTTTACGTTTTCTTGCCCAGTCCCTTGAGGAACGTAAAATCGGGGTTTAACTGTATAATCTTTTGCAGCAAGCATGCAGTACAAATGTGAGATTTTAAAATGTAAATAGTACTTAATTAACAGGGTTCGTACGGCGCTTAAGGGGAGCCAGCACCCAAAAGTGTTGAAAAACACCAAAAAATGTTTCATTGTCTTAAGTGTAAAATAAATCTTTAAAAATGTTCCCTGAAAGTTTCGGAAAAATTGAAGCAATATTTACTGATTAACATTGATTTTAAAACTCGTGAGTTGCCACCTTTTCATTCCGAAATAGTAACTGTGCTGAATCTGAAAGTTTCGGAAAAATAGCAATATTTACTGATTAATCATTGATTTTAAAACGCGTAGTTGCCACCTTTTCATTCCGAAATAGTTCTTGCTAATCTAAATATCTGAAAAATTCGAAATTTCAAAAATTGACATATTGATTAATCATTGATTTTAAAACGCGTGAGTTGCCACCTTTTCATTCCAAATAGTAACTGCTGAATCTGAAAGTTTCGGAAGCAATATTTACTGATTAATCATTGATTTTAAAACGCGTGAGTTGCCACCTTTTCATTCCGAAATAGTAACTGTGCTGAATCTGAAAGTTTCGGAAAAATTGAAGCAATATTTACTGATTAATCATTGATTTTAAAACAGCGTGAGTTGCCACCTTTTCATTCCGAAATAGTAACTGTGCTGAATCTGAAAGTTTCGGAAAAATTGAAGCAATATTTACTGATTAATCATTGATTTTAAAACGCGTGAGTTGCCACCTTTTCATTCCGAAATAGTAACTGTGCTGAATCTGAAAGTTTCGGAAAAATTGAAGCAATATTTACTGATTAATCATTGATTTTAAAACTGCGTGAGTTGCCACCTCTTCATTCCGAAATAGTAACTTTGCTGAATATAAGCCACATATTTATTTTTTTTAAATAAAATAAGCAAGAAGAAGCACGTTTCAACGTGACTGTAGCTGAAAAAAAAAAGTTCCTTGAAATTTTGATAAAGAAAGGATTTAAGTTTTTGCAAGTCGAAAACTTAAAATTCCTTTCTCTCTCGCTTTGTGGTTTGCGTATTTCATCTCAATTTAAATGCAAAGGCTTTTTAAAATTTGGATCTATGATGTGGATTTTTTTCTCACATGTTCCTGAAACTATACATAACAAATTTATGCTCTACTTTTATGATAACTTAAGTACTTAAAAAAAAAATTTTTTTTTTTTTGCAGGTTTTTTAAAAATTTTTCGCTCTTTTTTCTGCGTTACTTCAGTTTTTTTTTTCCAAAACGTATCTGGCTTGTGTAGAATTCAAAGCATGAAAGTTTTGCTTTATGCGTAATGAATCAATGAAAATTTTTTGAGACTTTACGCCAATTTTCGAAAAAGAAGATGCATTTTTAAAAATTACTAATTTTCGTTTTAAAAAGTAAAATTTTTAAATTATATTTAAGAAATCCAGTTTTTTTAAACATTAAATTTCTTATGAAGTCATATAACATGATATGAGACAAAAATTTTACTTAAAGATGCTTAAAAATGCTCAAGTTTTCGGATATCGGATATCCCATGTCTGACTTATTCGTACCGGATATCCGGCTATGATGTTTGAAACTTAAAATAATTCAGAACTTAAAAAATAATTACGTTATTTATTCTACAAATATTTTCAAACATCCCAACGCTTTCCAATACGCTGTAAATTCTTAATTTATATATATTTTTTTAAACTACGCAGATTAGTGACATTTTAAAAACCAAATTGGACATGATGGATGACCGGATTTTTAGTGCAGTGGATCGGATTCTGGACGCAGAAAAAACGGGCGGATACTGGATATCCGATTTTCATGCATTTTTGTGCTTGAGGGCTTAATTTTTTAGGAAAAACGCTTAAAAAGCTCTTAAATAGAACTTAATTTTTATTTTGAGAATTGAATATGAACCTTACACTTATTGCCCCATATAGTTTTCAAAGCAAAAGAAATGCCGCTCAACAGACAATGATCAACAGTCAAATACTGTTGTACTAAGTATTTCTTTAGCGTCCATTGCTGTTTCATAATTAGCTCTAATATTCTGTTAATGTGAGACTATTAAATTCTTCATGATTGTATCTTTGTGTGGTAAATCGTCTTTGTAAACTAACTTGACGTATGAGATAAATCTTGTACAAATTTAAAAATTCAACTTTTTCTTAAGGTACATAGCTTTCAGTACTGTGAAATCAAACTGCTGTTGTTCAACGCATTTCTTTATCATCTAATGCTGTTCGATAATTGACTTCAATTTTCTGTTATTGTAAGGCTATTTCCCGTGAGATCAAGCTCTTTGTGATAATAAGCCTCGTATGGTTAAGTTGTCTTTGTAAATTTACTTGACGTATAAGAATGAATTTTTTACAAATTTAATATTTCCTGTTGTAGCGAATATCTCTCTTTATTGTGTGAGATTCTCATCTCTAACTCCTGAGATTAATATGAAAAGTGTCTGAGCGGTATATTTGATTCTGCTGGGTGCGTATTCCAAACTGGGATGGTTTCCCGACTCGATGTGAAATTGATGAAACGATATTCAGTCCCAGACATTTATTAAACACATAATGATGATGGGACACAATACAACTATCTGCATAGTATACATATACAGTAAGTTTTTTACAACATCTTGGATAAGAGCAAGATTTTTTCGCGTCCGTTCTCCGGACAATCTAGGTAGCAAGTCCCCCTTTTTTCTTCCTCTCTTCCCATGCCTCTCCCCGCCCCCTCCAAGACCCCTTCGGCCGAGGTCGGAGGTCAAGCGGGGGATATTTCCGATGCGTGGGACAGATCCGGTTCAAGACACCTGTCTTTTCACTTTTGTTGAAAACGGAAAACATAAGGCTAGTGACACAGCTTAAAAAGAAAAGCAGCGAAAATCGAGATTTTAAATTGTACTCATTTTAATAGATTTTGGTAACTTCATCTATGCTACTTAACAAATGATGGCATGTTTTTACATAATATTTCAAGTCCTTCATTTCTTAGACTAAAATTCTTCCGCAATTTTTGGGCACCGAAATTTATTAAGTTATTTAAATATCTTGTTTCAGAAATAAAACAAAAAAAGGTGTATTTTGGCAATCGTAGAAATAATCCTGTGAATAGGCAAGATGCAAAGGGATGTAAGGGAAAATTGGAAAATTGCCCCCAATCACGGTCCGACTGGCTGTAGAGCCTTCTCAGTTTTACCTTATAGGTACCGTGATCGGAGTACTATTAACTTTATTGAAATTAATACAATTTTGATACAACACAACACAGAAAAACAGAAAACGAAATGATACCACAGAGAAAAGTATCAGATAAACTACTGACAAAAACAAAACACACTTTACAGCATAGGCAGACAAGGAGAGGCATAGGTGCAGAAGTGGTTTAGTTGTTATTGATAAATTAGACGTTAGGAAGGGATGTAAGGGAGCAAAGAACGATTCTTGAGTAAAACTCCTTCAAAATTCGAATCTTATGAGAGATTTACACTTCTACCTCCCCCCCGCCCCACCCCAACGCTCTGACTGGCAGTGTGCAAAGAAGAATCCATGTTGAAGGGAGAAACTGCTGGTAAAACGGGTGGGCCCTATTCTCTTCTCGTTTTATTCGTCTCTCTCGTTTAGCATACTTGATTTCTTCCGGACAGATGCTTCTGCCAGTTTATTACATGGTTTTATTTGACTTGACTTGTGGCGGAGTTTTGTAAGGCGGTTTTCGACAACTATTACTGCATGAATTATCTTCAAATTTTGCACACAAGCTTATCTTCGATGACAATACAATAATCCATCCATTTTATAATGTATTATAACGTTAATTAGGGAAAAAAATTAATAATTTTGGCTCTGAGGAAATGATCAGCATTATCATTTGTCGTTTGGCAACAATAGTTTTGTTTGGATAATGCAATTATGTTTTGTTTGTTTGAATTTTAACATGGTTTTATTTAACTTGACTTGTCACGGAATTTTGTTAGGCGGTTTTCGACCACTATTACTGCAAAAATTATCTTCAAATTTTACACATAAGCTTATCTTCGATGACAATACAATAATCCATCTATTTTGTAATTCATTATAATGTTAATTAGGAAAAAAAATAGTAATTTTTGGCTCTGAGGAAATGATCAGAATTATCATTTATCGTTTGGCAACAATAGTTTTGTTTGGATAATGCAACGATGTTTTGATTTTAAATAAAACCGTGTAACTTAAAACATTTTTGGCGATTTAATATTTATTATAAATGTTGTTGCTTTCAACAAACAGAAGCAAACCGTCTGATTCACGTGTTGATAAACGCGCCTGCAAAAGGAACTTCCCTAGAGCCGAAATGGATTCGCCCTTTTCTGACATGCGCAGAAGCGCTCCAGTGTCAGAACTTCGTGGTCGCACTGTTATGTTAAGCCTTTTTTTATCACGTTGAAGAGCAGCAGCTGTTAGGGCTACAATTGACATCTCTTTCCACAGTATAGAATACTGTTTTCCCTATCATTTGCTACCTAGTTACCTCAATTTTTGTCACTTATTTCTAAGTACAGTAAATCCCCGTTATATCGTGCCTCGTTACATCGCTCATTCGGATATATCGCGCTTTTTCCATGTCTCCCAAAATTTTAAGTTTGAGCTCTCGAAAGTTAAAATATTGCATTTCTAAAGCCCTTTTACCCCCCACTTAACAAACCCAGCGAACAGGAATGTTTTCCTTTCTTCTGAATTTGTTGCAGTTAAAAGCTGCAACAATTCTCCTCCCACTCCCCAACTCACTTGCCTGCAGAATGATTCTACTCAAACCAGTTGACGTTTTACTTGACATTTCTTTTTGTATTGATCCTAACGCTCGTAGAATGAAAGACACATACATATTGCCTATGGATTTATTAAGCTATTATCAAGAAAGTTGTCATTATGTGAGATTAAATTAACTTTTTTACGTTAACGCTCAATTTACTTATACTTTTTGAGTTATTTCTAACGGCATCGGTTATACCGCGCATTCGGATATATCGCGCTTTTTTGCTGTCCCCCGACAAGCGCGATATAACGAGGGGCTACTGCACTTCATATCATCTTTACGCGTAACTTTTTAGCCTACTTTCCCGTAAAAGTAAAAAAAAATAATAATAAAGCATGAAAGAAGGCTTAATGTATCTTGAAAATATCGTTAGAAATTAAGAAAAGTCAAAAATAAGTGAAGTAATTAAATAAAGATTGAAAAATAAAAAATTTGAAAGTAGGGTTTTGAGATGGGGAAAAAGTGTGTCGGTCGGTCTGTCTGTCTGTCTGTCTGTCGGTCTGTCCCCCCTAATAACTTTTGAATGAATTGTCCGATTGGAAAAATTCTTTTTGCATTCGAAAGATCTCGGCGAGGACATCTCATTTCCACATTTTACTTTTTGATTTGAACAATTTTTTGTTCAATTTTGAACAGTTCAAAAAATTTTAACATTAGCGCCTATGGGTAAAAATGAAGCAAATTATGTAAACTCTGGGTACAAGATATAAATTCCCATGAAAAAGCTCACTGGAAGAAGTTCTTGGCGTAAAATATTGATTTGAACAATTTTTGTTCATTTTTGAACAGTTCAAAAAAAATTAACATACCGCCTACGGGGGAATTTCAATCCGATAAAATTTTTGATCTAACGGACCGATTTGCTTGCAACAAACTTTATCGGAAAGCTCTTATGACGTAGAACATGTACAAATAGAAAGTTCATCCAGAATTAACGAGCCTATTTTCCTATGAAATTTTTTGATCGGGATTTTCAAAAATATTTTTTAATTTTGAATGATTAAATGAATAAGCAAAAGAATGAATGAATAAATGAGTGAATAAATACATGAATAACTTAATAAATAATGATTGAAGGAATATGTATTAACCGTTGAAAAAGGTATATTTGAAGCAATTAAAAACTAAAGCTAAACGAGAACGACAAAGAGAGAGAGATAGCTAGATTATAAATTTGAATCTGGTGTATACGGGAAAGTAGGCTCGTATAGTTCTAGACGGAACTTGTTTAAAAAAAATATCTAGGTATAAGGCTTACTTGTTCGATATTTATGTTCAGTTCTGAGAATGGCAGCGTGTATCCACAGATGCTCATTCGCTGGCTGAGATGGATTCTTGCTTTGTGGGGTTGCTCTTCATCAGCCTGCCAGGTGGGTTCCCACTGGTGGCGCACTAATCGTCCGACGTAAAACGCTCGCCAGCTATCCAACCACGTGTTACCTTCGAACACAGATTTGGAATGTACCTGGGGGAGATGAGCGATGTCAGCCCCGTTTTCTGGAATTTCCTGAAAGTAAGAAAAAGTAAGGTTGAGCTGTTACACACATGAAAGTCTTAAGTTTTGTTTCATAGATTGTAGATTGTTTCTGCTCTTATCGGGTGTTAGTACACAACTGAATTCTGATGTGTAGATTGTTTCGACTCTTATTCGGGTGTGTAGATTGTTTCGACTCTTATTCGGGTGTGTAGATTGTTTCGACTCTTATTCGGGTGTGTAGATTGTTTCGACTCTTATTCGGGGGTGTTAGTACACTATATGAATTCTGATGTGTAGATTGTTTCGACTCTTATTCGGGTGTGTAGATTGTTTCGACTCTTATTCGGGTGTGTAGATTGTTTCGACTCTTATTCGGGTGTGTAGATTGTTTCGATTCTTATTCGGGTGTGTAGATTGTTTCGATTCTTATTCGGGTGTGTAGATTGTTTCGACTCTTATTCGGGTGTTAGTACACTATATGAATTCTGATGTGTAGATTGTTTCGACTCTTATCTGGGTGTTAGCACACTATAGTCTGTGTAATTAGAATCGGCTTGTCAAGGTCACACAACTCAACCGAAAGTGAAGCAACATCGACTAAGGTCAGTGTGTGGGAGGGTGACAACCTCTCACGGCTGGTTGCTGTGGTTCATGTTCGCTAAAAGCAGCTGGTGCACGTTAAATAGGTCGCGGCTTCAATGTCCTCCAAGTGAAACCATACCTCTGGGGGTTCCAATCCCAGGTGACGGTCTCTCATCTGGGAGCTGGTTCAAAAAATTAAGAGACCTTTGAATGGGGTGGAAATCGGACTCCTGCCTACAAGGGCTCCGTTAGACTCAGGAGCAGCGTACCCATTCTTCCTCGCCCCGCGCGACTACACGACAACGACTTGAAATTAACGAGGATTTGTCAAAAAAAAAACAAGAAGTTCCGTCTAGAACTATACGAGCCTACTTTCCCGTATACACCGAATTCAAATTTATAATCTAGCTATCTTTCTCTCTGTCTTTCTCGTTTAACTTTAATTCTTAATTGCTTCAAATATACCTTTTTCAACGGTATATTGATATATTCCTTCAAATATACCTTCAATTAATACATATTCATTCAATCATCTCATTTATTAAGTCATTCATGTATTTATTCACTCATTTATTCATTCATTCTTTTGCTTATTCATTTAATCATTTATTAATTCAAAAATATTCTTGAAAATCCCGATCAAAAAATTTCATAGGAAAATAGGCTCGTTAGTTCTGGATATGAACTTTCTATTTGTACATGTTCTACGTCATAAGAGCTTTCCGAGAAAGTTTGTTCCAAACAAATCGGTCCGTTAGATCAGGAATTATGTAGCATTGAAATTTGCCCGTAGGCGGTACTTTAATTTTTTTTTGAACTGTTCAAAAATGAGCAAAAATTGTTCAAATCAATATTTCACGCCAAGAACTTCTTCCAGTGAGCTTGTTCATGGGAACTTGGATCTTGTACCCAGAGTTTACATAATTTGCTTCATTTTCACCCATAGGCGCTAATGTTAAAATTTTTTGAACTGTTCAAAATTGAACAAAAAATTGTTCAAATCAAAAAGTAAAATATGGAAATGAGATGTCCTTGACGAGATCTTTCGAATGCAAAAAGAATTTTTCGAATAGGACAATTCGTTCAAAAGTTATTAGGGGGGGGGACGGACAGACAGACACGACAGACACACTTTTTCCCCCATCTCAAAACCCCACTTTCAAATTTTTTATTTTTCAATCTTTATTTAATTACTTCACTTATTTTTGACTTTTCTTGATTTCTAACGATATTTTCACGATACATTAAGCTTTCTTTTATGCTTTATTATATTTTTTTTACTTTTACGGGAAAGTGGGCTAAAAAAAAACTGGAAATGCTCCCATATGGAGCATCCGATTGAACCAAAAACGGAGGTGAAAACTAAACGATGTACAAGTCTTTACAGACGACACGACAAAACTTGACAAACTCGCTCCGATCGAGTCAAAAAGGGAAGTGATTGACGTTGTATATATTAAAGTTCCTACAATAACTTTCAATCCGTTAACTCTTGTTGGTGCAATGTAACCTAGACGATCTGCTGTGTAATGTATCCAAAGCAAACCCTCAAAGAAAGTTAGGTTAGAAATCAGTCGCACCTGAATGTGGCAGTGAACTGTGTGATCAGTCCGGCCCCGGAACTTCCAGTGTCCACTCTCGATGTCCGGCAGAGTGGGCAGTTCCCAGGTCGGCGCTTCTCCCTCCGCATGGTACCACACGAAGATGAAGCCGTTCTTCTCGCAGGAATCCCGGTTGGAAGTTCGAGCTGCTTCCGGTGCTGAAGGAAAGAAACGAGAAAGTTTAGCGAGTATAGTTCAGGGGCCATGAAATCCTGACCCTTGGACGCTTCTGCGCATGTCAGAAAAGGACGAATCCATTCGAGTTTTAGGGAAGTTCGTTTTGCAGGTGCCTTAGTTTGCACGCGAATCACGTTTGCTTTGTTGTTTATTGAAAGCAACTAAATTAATAAACTGGCATATAGCATCAGTTCGGAAGAAATCATGTATGTTAAGCGAACTAAAACGAGAACAGAATACAGCGCATTCCTTATACCGGTGGTTCCTCCCTTGAACATGAACGGATTTTTCTTGGCCTTCTGCCAGTCAGAGTTCTTTTATGGATGGTAGTACAGTAACAGACGACGCATAAACCTTATATTACCCTTTCATAACATAACTTCTTAGGGATACACCGATAAGCAAATTCGCCGATTAACGATTAATCGGCAGAAGATAATCGGCCGATTAATTATTCTTGTTGTTATTTTTAACCCTACCATTTCTTCATCACTTCTTTTGTTTATAAATTTCAATTTTCTAGAATTCGCTAACAGTTAATTTCTGTGACTAATGATCCCCCCCCCCCCGTTTTTTTATATTTCAAGAAGTAATATTTTCAGATTGAATTCAAATTTTGCGAACCAATTTTCTTATTTATTGTTAAAATCACATTCTGTTAACTGGACCTGAAGGTTTGAACTTTTAGATCGCAGACAGCAGACACTTTTAACTTTGTAGCACAATTTTTTATTATTCTAAAGCCCCTTTATTCGGGATTTCGCTTTTGATAATATCTGTAAAATAATTTTAAGCACTATGCTAAATGCAGGACTGTTGAAGAAAGTATTGAGCACGAGCAATGTTGCAATATAGTATGCCTTTTTATATAAAATAGAAAAAATGAGATTTTAGAAAGAAGCATCTAACATGAATTTTTCTGGAAAAAATCAAAAGCGTGTAGATATAAATCTATGTATAAACTTTAAACAGTCAAAAACTCAGTGACGCGCCAGCTCTTTTGAGGGCCATGGTCTTACTGTTCCAATCCCAGTTTTCGAGTCCGAGGGCCCTGGGGTGCAGAAGCAGAAGTTCCGGTCAAGTGGTCGGAATGACGCGGAACTCCCAGTGTTTAGTTCCCAAGCATGCTTGGTCCTCATTTTATCGACCCCACTGCAGGGATGAAAGGATGAGTCGACCCTGCCCAGCCCGGGAATCGAACCCCGGACCTGTGGCATGATAGCACGGATGGTTACCACTCAGTCAGTAGGCTTCCTAACCAATCAAAAGATATATTAAATTATAAATGTTTTGTTAAATGAAAAAAATAGCAATTTTAAAAGTAAATTGTAAAGTGTATGTTGAAATGTATGCATAAAAGAGTGGGAAAAAAATAGGATGGAGTATTGTCCAGGAGGGAGGGCATCTCTGGTATTTTAATTGTTGCTGTTGTTTCTAACGCCACCGGGGTAGCCAATCTCCTCTTCGTTGAGCGACCAGGAATTAAGGCAGTAAAGAACGCCTTACCTTTATAGATAAGCACCACAACGGTGAAAGTACGACTTAGGCTACAGTGGCCCCTGGGTATCGTTAATGAATTCATTCAACATAGTTTCTTGTATTTGGCATACTGTACCAATGGAGGCAATTCACAGCTACAGGAAACTCATGAGCGATCATCGTTGTCACGTGATATCCACTCTTTGTTTACTAAGTTTTTCAATGGAGTTCTACGTGGAATTAACTATGCAAAATGAGTTATCTTAAAATTAATTAGACTATTTTAACAGCTTTTTCTGATTATAACCCAGTATTTACATTTAAGTTAATCATTATAAAAGAAATTTATTAATTATTACAATAGTCGTAAGTGTTTTATTTAGTGTTAATTTTATGTAATGTAGAAGAACTTTATTTAGGCCTAGTTTTTAATTAGATTTGTGGAGCTTCCTTTGTTTACATTGCTTTAATCGCTGCCACGTGACCAATGACGTTGCTTGAATTGCCTCCACTGCTGCGGATTAATCGCTGCGTCCCTAGTCGCAATAGACTGTTGATATTTACTAACCTTTTTCTGCATAAGGAATAAGTGTACATCGTCCATCGTCGGACCCATCAAATCTCCATCCATGGAAGGGGCATTCCAGGCAGTCCCCTATCACGTGACCACCTGCTGACAAGTCAGCCCCCAAGTGAGGGCAGTAGGCATCCATGACGTAAGCTCGTCCCGTCTCCCCTCGATATACGCACCACTTCTGCCCTAAGGAAAAATTTTAAAATCAACAAGAAGTTCCGCTTCTTATATAATAAGCGGCTTTAGTGTCTGCTTGTCGCCGATAGCTTATTGGTTGCTTGCGTAACTGTAATGCAGTTGCCATTGTTGTAACACATGTCAAATATACTAAAAATCAAAACATTTCTCTAGCATTTTGAGTGAGGCATCGCTAGATTGGCAATCTCCGTTAAAATTGAATGTAAACGCGAATTTAATTTAATCCTTCTTTCTTTGGTTTAATTTATTTATCGTCTGCGCTTTTTATATATACTAAAGTGGCAGCGCTCTTTTGTCCAGTTTCGTTAAATCTATTGTTTTGACGATGATTATGTTGGATATAAATAAATATTCTTCACAAACAATTTGATTAAAAAATAAATAATTTTTATTTTACAGATTATTATAACTTATTATTTTTTTTTTCGGTAAGAATATTTTTTCCGAAATGATTATATGTTTATTATTTATTCATTAAACTTGACTGTTCTACCTGATAAATATATCTTTGATTTGATGTGCATTTCCGGTTACTTAGAATTGTATACTTACAATATCAAGAATAGCGGTCATTTCGTATGACTGCCGGGCTTACTAGCAGAACTAGACGAGCCTACTTTCCCCGTATACACTAACATCAAATTTATTATCTATCCATCTCTCTCTCTTTTTCATTTAGCTTTAGTTCTTAATTACTTCAAATATACTTTTTTCAACGAGTTATACACATGCATTCACTCATTCATTTATACATTCTCTCTCTTATTTACCCTGTCATTCATTTGAAAATTCACTCATTCATTTATACATTCTCTCTCTTATTTACCCTGTCATTCATTTGAAAATTCACTCATTCATTTATACATTCTCTCTCTTATTTACCCTGTCATTCATTTGAAAATTCACTCATTCATTTATACATTCTCTCTCTTATTTACCCTGTCATTCATTTGAAAATTCACTCATTCATTTATACATTCTCTCTCTTATTTACCCTGTCATTCATTTGAAAATTCACTCATTCATTTATACATCTCTCTCATTTACCCTGTTAATCATTTATACATTCTCTCTCTTATTTACCCTGTCATTCATTGAAAATTCACTCATTCATTTATACATTCTCTCTCTTATTTACCCTGTCATTCATTTGAAAATTCACTCATTCATTTATACATCTCTCTCTTATTTACCCTGTCATCATTTAAATTCCTCTTATTTACGTCATTCATTTGAAAATTCACTCATTCATTTATACATTCTCTCTCTTATTTACCCTGTCATTCATTTGAAAATTCACTCATTCATTTATACATTCTCTCTCTTATTTACCCTGTCATTCATTTGAAAATTCACTCATTCATTTATACATTCTCTCTCTTATTTACCCTGTCATTCATTTGAAAATTCACTCATTCATTTATACATCTCTCTCTTATTTACCCTGTCATTCATTTGAAAATTCACTCATTCATTTATACATTCTCTCTCTTATTTACCCTGTCATTCATTTGAAAATTCACTCATTCATTTATACATTCTCTCTCTTATTTACCCTGTCATTCATTTGAAAATTCACTCATTCATTTATACATTCTCTCTTATTTACCCTGTCATTCATTTGAAAATTCACTCATTCATTTATACATTCTCTCTCTTATTTACCCTGTCATTCATTTGAAAATTCACTCATTCATTTATACATTCTCTCTCTTATTTACCCTGTCATTCATTTGAAAATTCACTCATTCATTTATACATTCTCTCTCTTATTTACCCTCTCATTCATTGAAAATATCCTTAAAAATCCAAATCAAAAGGTTTCGTTGGAAAATAGGCTCGTTTAGTTCTGGATGAACTTTATATCTGTACGTGTTGCGTCATAAGAGCTTTCCGATAAAGTTACTTCGTACTTTAGCGGAATTTCCTTTAAAATGCAAATCAAATGGTTTCGTGGAAAAATAGGCTCGTTTAGTTCTGGATGAACTTTGTATCTGTACATGTTCTGCGTCATAAGAACTTTCCAATAAAGTTACTTCGTACTTTATCGGAACATCCTTTAAAATGCAAATCAAATGGTTCCGCGGGAAAATGCGCTCGTTTAGTTCTGGATGAACTTTGTATCTGTACATGTTCTGCGTCATAAGAACTTTCCTATTAAGTTACTTCGTACTTTATCGGAATATCCTTTAAAATGCAAATCAAATGGTTTCGCGGGAAAATAGGCTCGTTTAGTTCTGGATGAACTTTGTATCTGTACATGTTCTTCGTCATAAGATCTTTCCGATAAAGTTACTTTGTACCAAGCTAATCCGTCTTTAGATCAGTCGTTATATCCTCCTGAGACCCGGGCAAAATAACATACACATATTCTCTCAACTGTTAGTTTTCCTGAACAATTGGGCATTAAAAGTGTTCTTTTTTAAAAAATTAATAAACTTGAATTTTTAAATTTTTCTGGGGGGGGGGGGGGCACATCCATTTGAATGTATGTTGAGGTCATAACTACAGTAGAACTATGTGACACTTACACAAAAATAGATAAACAAAAAAATTATCTCATTACTTATAACATAAGGAAAGAGATCAAACTTGTATAAAAATCCTAGAACAATATTAAAAAAGAATAAAATTATGTGAAAATCAAAACAACCGCGTGAGCATCGAATTCCAACTTGACTCGTGTTCTTTGCCGTAGTTAAAACAAATAAACTACCACTTCCGAATTCTCGAAGTTAAAAAGTGACTTCCTATTCCTCCTTTATATTTCCAGTCCAGGTCTTGCATGCCAAAATAAAATCTGTCACAATAGGGAGTGTCGGTAATTTCCTTGTCCCTTTCTGCAATGCTGGCAGACACTCGAACATTCACACACACAAGTTAAAAACTGAATAAAACTTTATTAACTCATAAAATGCGCGTGCTTCTTGCACGAATACAATTCAAGTTCGAGCTAGCTATCTTCGCAATGTAACAGCTCTAACAAATTTTCGCAGCAGGGAGAAAAAGCAAAACCATTTTATTGGATGCCAGGTCTCAGGAGGGTAAAGGGTTAAAATTTTCCCGCAGGCGATAATGTTAACTTATTTTTTTGAACAGTTCAAAATTGATATAATATGGGTGGCCTCATATTTCCCATAGGCGCTAATGTTAAAATATTGTTAACTGTTCAAAATTGAACGGAAAATTGTTCCAATCAAAAAATAAGATATTGAAATGAGTAGTTTCAAATTAAGAAAAAAAAGAAAAATCGTTCGAAACGGACAATTCCCTCAAACGTTATTACGGAGCAGACAATCTCCACATCTCAACACCCTACTTTCAATTTTTTAATTTTTTTAATCTTTATTTAATTATATAACTTATTTTTGACTTTTCTTTATTTTTAACGATATTGTCACGATGCATTAAGCCTTCTTTCATGCTTCTTTTTTTTTGTACTTGTGCGGGACAGTAGGCTAATAAACGAAATAACGGTAGTCGTTAGTAACACGGCTCAGCCAGTTTGAAAAACAAGTCACAATTATTTTATACGTTCTATGTCAAGTTAAATCTTACAGTGAGTTCAATAATTTTTGGTAAATGGCGCTTTCGATATTTTTTGCAATAACTTATCTAGCAGGTATAATCCGTGTCGATTCAGGCAGGGGGGTACCTTCATAGTCTCAGAAGTTTTTGAATTTTACGTATGTTAAAATTTAGAACTTTGTGAGTTATAGGTATGTTTTTGTTTTGCTCAAAAAAATTCCTGGCCCGAGATACAGGCCGCCAAAGATGGCGCTTTCGGCGCAATTTCTCACTTGCGATTTTTCGACAAAAACTTTCAAGTGCTTTATTTCCTGAACGGTGCAAGGTATATTGATGCGGTTTTTTTAATTTGAAAGATAACTAAATTCTGTTTAAGATAAGAGGCTAAATTTTAAAATATCTATTTAACTTGTTTTGCTGCACCCTTATTGAAATTTTTCTAAAAAAATCTTTTTTATTCTTTTTCTCAAAAAAGCCAATCTTAATTTTTTTTATTTTTTTACTGTTGGTTAATACCATTAAATACTACATTCGCTGAAAAGGAGAGTTTCCACTTTTGCGTTTGCCGGTTTTTACAAACAATTTAAGGTTTTGCCATATATTTCATCAGTTTTGCTAACAATATAGTCATATATTGGTCCCATTAAGTCAAAATTATATTAATTTAATTTTCTTTGACATGGCATTTAATTCTTAATAAATAATATTAGCGTGAAAAAAATCATGGCTTTTTTTTTAATTATTATTATTTTTTTTAAAATTTAAAACCAGATTGCTTATCATGACCATAAACATGATTTAAGATTGACATTCTGAGTAAGATGCAGTGAATATAATATTTATTTATGTGCAAATAACATTTTACATTGAAAAGTGTAAATTTATGCTAAAAATTTAATAACATAAATGCAATACACTGTACTTTCAACCCAATACGCATGTTTAAGAAAAATTAATTACTGCACATTCGCCAGGTTGTTAGCAAGTAACGTAACTATATGTATAACAACCATTAAAATTATTTATATATGTCATTTATTCATAATCACAAATTGATTAATAATTAAATTAACTTTTATAGAACACATACAGTTAGGTATTTTCTTGATTCTATTTGCCATCAAGTAATTTAAAAAAGAAAACAAGTTTGGCTGTCTTTTCTACCCCAAGGTTATTTTCTGAGCTTGTTGTGAACCAATCCAAATGTAGAAAGCTTTAGTTCAATTGCTGCTGAAATGAGCGTCTGAATTATTTTTGGTTGTTTATTACCCATGAATTCTTTACAGCAGTTACAATTTCCCACACTCAAAAGTTGACATAGACTTCAATTTCTATTTCAAATTAAATTCCACAAAAAGGAAGTGCCCAAATTATGAACTTCAAGCCATTACTTCATAGTTCAGTGGTTTCTTTAACCGAATTTAATTGGCTCTTAAACCTCTTATTTTATATTTTGGGGTTAGAGATGGCTGAAAAAGAAAGAAAGGTGTCAATGCATGCTCATATTTTTAAAAAAAGATATTGTATAGTTACTTTATCTTGCTGATTTAGGTTATTTTCTAACTTTTTCTGAATATTTGTAATAGCTTCGGCTAATTTAGTTATCTTCTTCAAATTATTTAAAACAGTTAATATTGGTTTTAATTGATTAGGCAGATCCTCAACATTCTGTTCCATTGCCCCATTGAAAATATTTTGATATATATTTCTCTATTAAATGTCTACTTCCTTCTTTAAATACCTGTATAAAAATTAGCCGATTGCTTGTGTAACTTTTTATGGAACGATATAGTAAATTCCATTGTACCTCTGAAGGTAAGATGAATGCCATTTCGTTACTATCAGGACAACATAATTAATGAAATTATTTTTTCTTGTTTTGAATTGAGCAGATGTTTATTGTCCCCATACCTCACAACTCATAATGCTAACTCAAATTAGTAATAAATACTTTAACATTTTGTTTGATTTGATTTTTGTAAGAATTATTGAGTAAAATCAATGATTTTTTTTTTTAATCATCTGCTTTAAATTATGTGCAGCCTGATAAATATTAGAAATATATTTTCGAAAAAGAAAAAAAAAAAGGAAAGAAAAAAAAAGGAAGAAACATTAATATATTACAACCAAAAATATATTAAAGCTTAAAATATATGGACATGTTCCAAAACATACCATTTCGCAAAATTATGTCATAAGTTATAGATAAAGCAATTAGTGGTGTTTCGTACATGTGCTTTGTTTTTGTTAACTTCCTTATGAAAGAAAAGGAAGAAAACTGCAAAGTGATTGAATCCTAAATTGATCCCCCCTAGTAGTGTTCCGCATTTTTTTTCTTAATATCAATAGCAAGATACACTGAAGAGCCAAAAAAACTGGTATAGGCATGAGTATGCAAATAAAGGGGTATGGAGCCAATCAGAGAACGGCGCTGCGATCGGCATTGCGTATATAAGACAACGAGTGTCTAGCACAGTTCTTAGATCGGTTACTGCTGCTACAATGCCAGGTTATACAGATTTAAGTGAGTTTGAAAGCGGTGTTATAGTCGGTGCACGAGATATGGGACATAGCATCTCCGAGATAACAATGAAATTTGGATTTTCACGTACGACCATTTCACGAGTATACCGTGAGTATCGGAAATACGGTAAAACATCAAATGTATGACATCGCTGCGGTCGGAAAAAGATCATGCAAGAACGGGATCAACGACGATTGACGAGAATCATTAAACGTAGCAGATTTCAATGCTATGCCATCAACAAGTGTCAGCATGCGAACCATTTAACGAAACATCATCGATATGGGCTTTCGGAGCCGAAGGCCCACACGGGTACCCTTGTTGACTTCACGACACAAAGTTTTACGCCTTGTCTGGGCCCGCCAACACCGACACTGGACTGCTGACGATTGGAAAAACGTTGCCTGGTCTGACGAGTCTCGTTTCCAGTTGTATCGAGCTGATGGACGTGTACGGGTATGGAGACAACCTCATGAATCTATGGACCCTACATGTCAACAGGGGACTGTTCAAGCTGGTGGAGGCTCTGTGATGGTATGGGGTGCATGCAGTTGGCGTGATATGGGACCCCTGATACGTCTAGATAAGAATCTGACAGGTGACGGGTACGTAAGAATCTTGTCTGTTCACCTGCACCCATTCATGTCCATTGTGCATTCCGACGGACTTGGGCAGTTTCAGCAGGACAATTGGACACCCCACACGTCCAGAATTGCTACAGAGTGGATCCAAGAGCACTCTTCTGAATTTAGACGCTTCCGCTGCCCACCAAAATCTCCAGACATCAACATTATTGAACATGTTTGGGATGCCTTGCAACGTGATGTTCAGAAACTATCCCCAGCCCTTCTTACTCCAACTGGTTTATGGACAGCCCTGCAGGATTCACGGTGTCAATTATCTCCAGCAGTACTTCACACATTGATTGAATCCATGCCACGTCGTGTTGCGGCACTGCTGCGTGCTCACGGGGGCCCTACACGATATTAGGCAGGTATACCAGTTTTTTTGGCTCCTCAGTGTATGAAAATCAACTGTAAAAAGCTATGTTTTACTGATTAACACATGTAATAAAATTAATAACTAATAGATTTGAACTCTGGCTATGAAAAAAAATGGGAAAATTATATTTAAAAAAAATAAAGGAAATCAATAAATATTTTAAAGTAGCGGGCAATAAGATTGGGCAATGTATGTCTGTCTCTTTGTCTACTGGTAAATTTCTTTTGTGGGAAGGGGGGGGGGGATATGTTGATTTAATGAGACTAATATATGACTATGTTATTAACAAAACTGATAAAATATATGGCAAAATCTTAAAATGTTTGTGAAAACCGTTAAACGAAAAAGTGGAAGCTCTCCTTTTCAAGGAATGTAGTATTTAATGGTATTAACCAACAGTAAAAAAAGAAAAAATTTTGAGATTGGCTTTTTTGAGGAAAATAATAAAAATGATTTTTTTAGAAAAATTTCAAAAGGCTGCAGCAAAACAAGTTGAATAGATATTTTAAAATTTCGCCTCTTATCTTAAACAGAATATAGTTATCTTTCAAATATAAAAAACCTCATCAAAATATCTGGCACCATTCAGGAAATAGAGCACTTGAAAGTTTTTGTGGAAAATCGCAAGTGAGAAATTGCGCCTAAGGCGCCATCTTTGGCGGCCTGTATCTCCGGCCAGGAATTTTTTTGAGCAAAACAAAAACATGCCTATAACTCACAAAGTTCTATATTTTAACATATGTGAAATTCAAAAACTTCTGAGACTATGAAGGTAAGATTTTATTTTTACCTGCCTGAATTGAAACGGACTATGCCAGCAGTAAATTTTCTTTTCGAATTTTTATTGCTGTGTTTCGCAGTAAAGTCATCTTCAGTCCTGTTGGAGACAAGCATGAAATAGTAGGCAAATTTTTATTTATCGAAGCTCCAAATCAGCGTCGTTTATATATTATTTATTTTTTTTTCTTACTAATATTTATTACTATTATTATTTTTAATCATTTATTTGATCTTAGATGAGGCTAAATAATAAATGAATTTTACGCTGATTGTGTATTGATTTCTTCAGTTGTACGTTTTTACTCATTACTTACATTCATTACTGAAAATTAATAGAAATAAAAACGTCTGTTTTAAAATTCATTATTATTACTTATTACATCGTTTATTTACTTAGTTATTTATTTTAATGATATTTTCATCAGTAGGTTCACAAATATTCATCAAAATGTGTTTTCTATGTGCTTGCTGAATTTCGGTATTCGATTATCTCGAATATTTTTTTCGTTCCCAACAGTTTCGGAATAAAGAGTCAATTTGGCGGATATAGAAACTCTTTACTTCTGCTTTTTAGTGGCGACATCTATAAGCTATTACTAAAACTAAACGCAGAGTAGGGATTGAGGAGGATCGAAAGGTGAGGATTTTGACATACCTTTCAAATTTCCAGCTGAAATTCTTCTAACTATGCTTTCATTTTTACTGAGAAAATTTGTTTGGGCTTAAAAGCTATTATTGTTTTTTAAAACATGAATCTGTGATTCTGTGAATACTTTCACCATCAAAATAATATTTGCCTTTCACATAAAATTTATTTCAAATAACTATTAAGCTTAATTTAAACTTACATTAAACTTTTTTTTAATGTCTTTATATGTCACTTGTCTGGCAATTCATGGAATTATCGAAAAGACAAAGGACACTGACATCGTTTTTCTATGAAAGAGCAGCGAGTTTTCAACCTCTGTCGCTGCTTTTCTGTGCGAAAAATAAAAAGCAGAAAATCCTTTTTTCAGCTTATAGAAGTAGGAGGAAGTGTATGCGATATTATTTGGATGAGTCATTCAGATGCAGAATACATTTCATTTAAAACACAGCTATTTCAATGTCTTTAAATCGTAAAAAAAAAAAACATTAGTGATATATTTACCTAGTGCTACCACAGACACAACTTGACCAGCAGGTACTTCGTCAGATTCAACCAATGGGAACCATCCGTTCGGAAAAGCAGGGTTGCTAGGCTCCACCTCCTTGTGACGCGACATCTTGCGGCAAAGATGGTGAACTGGCACTCTTCTGAGACGAGCTGAATTGGTCAGATGATCAAAACCAACAGCTTCGTGACCCTTAGAAAACATAATAAATTTGTTGTGTGAAATTAAAATAATAAAATAGCATTGTCCGGCCCGCAACGTCCATATGTACAAGGTTGTAACGTTATAAAAAAAAATAATAAATTTAAGCAAGAAGTTTCGTCTAGGACCATACGAGCCTAGTTTCCCGTATACTCCTACTTCAAATTTTATAATCCAGCTATCTCTCTCTTTCTCATTTAGCTTTAGTTCTTAATGCTTCAAATGTACCATTTTCAACGGTTAATACGTATTCATTCACTCATTCATTCATTCATGTAATCATTCACTCATTTATTTATAATTTATTCACTCATTCGTTTAATCATTCATTCAGTAAAATATATCCCAACAAAACATAAATGTGAAAAAATTGCCAAGTTCGGTAGAACAAAAACGGCCTCCGGAGTAGTCGGTGTCAGCGATAAAAGAATTGATATCTAATGGGTGCCAAGTTCCATAGCAGATCCTTTGATCATGGCTGTAAGAGCGTACAATGTTCCTTAATTTATTTGAAAACATTTTTTTATCGGATTCCTAACTTGGCAAGTGTTAATTAAGGTAAATTACATTCAAAAAATTTAACTCATTCAATTAGCAATTTTTAATAGTTAGTAAAATCATGTGGCAAGCTATTATAGTTAATTTCTAATTGTCTTCTTATCGTCTTCTTGAACGTAACTTATCTTAATTAAAACTTGCCAAGTTAGGAATCCGATAAAAAAATGCTTTCAAATAAATTAAGGAACATTGTACGCTCTTACAGCCATGATCAAAGGATCTGCTATGGAACTTGGCACCCATTAGATATCAATTCTTTTATCGCTGACACCGACTACTCCGGAGGCCGTTTTTGTTCTATCGAACTTGGCAATTTTTTCACATTTATGTTTTGTTGGGATATCATTAATTTTTGAAAAGCTAGAATGTGTTTTTATATTGACGATAAGTTATACTGAATTAAACCACGCTGAAGAGTCGCTATTAATTATTTAAGATTTTTTTCGTCTGTTTACATTTCTCCGTAATAAGTCCGTAAACCTATCTTTACTTAATTAATCTTTTATTTAAAACGTTGAAAAGTTCTGTATAACTACGACACTGGATTGTTTGTAGTCAGCTTGTGTTAAGCCTTAAGGCGAAAAATTAAAGCGGAAAGTGAATTTCAATGCATCAATTATTTACTTTCAAGCGCGAGAGAGTATTGTTTACTTTAAACGGCAGAAAAATATGGCTGCTGTTTGAAGTCGTTAGGTATGATGCTACTTATGAGTATGCTAGTAACTTCGAAGATAATGTAATTTTTTGAAGTTTCGGATTTTTTCCATTATATATTCCAAATTGTCTACCTTGATACCAAGTTTCAAGTTTCTAAGTCTCCTAGAAGTAGGTTAGGTTTTTGATGAGTGAGTGAGTGAGTGATAAAAATGACACTTTTCAAACCTTAATAATTCCATAACCATAAGAGGTACATCAATGAAATTTGATATTCGAATGGTTAAGGGGATCGCTATTAGATGTACAAAATTTCAAGTATGTAGGTTTAATAGTTTTTGGGTAATGGTGGAGTCAAAAGTAGCTCGAAATGGTTCGGGTAAATATACACATTGGCCGGTGTCGCCGTATCTTAATTTGGCTGACTTTCTGAACTTGGCGGACACACTGCCGGGTGTCTAGATCCTTAAAAATCCCGATCAAAAAATATCATGGGAAAATAGGCACGTTTAGTTATGGTTGAACTTCGTATCAGTACATGGTCCGATAAAGTTTGTTCCAAGCAAATTCGTCTGTTCGATCATGATTTATATAGGATTGAAATTCCCCATACGTGATATGCTAATTTTTATTGAACTGTTCAAAAAAAGAACAAAAATTGTTCAAACCAAAAAGGAATTTCACTCTGAAAGCTTCTTCTAATAAGCTTGTTCATAGGAACTTGGATCTTACACCCAGAGTTTACATAATTTGCTTCATTTTTGCTCATAATAGGCGCTAATTTTTTGGACTGTTCAAAGCAAAAAGTAAAATCTGGGAATGAAATGCCCTCGATGAGATCTTTCGAATACAAAATAAAATCTTTCGAATCGGACAATTCCCTCAAAAGTTATGGGGGAGGGGGGGGGGGGGCGATTGATCGACAGACACACTTTCCCCCCCATCTCAAAGCCCTACTTTCAAAATATTTATTTTTTAATCTTTATTTAATTACTTTACTTATTTTTACCTTTCTTTACTTTTACGATATTTCTACGACACATTAATTAAAGGCTTCTTTCACTGCTTATTTATTATTTTTTACTGGAAAGTAGGCTAAAAAGGCGTTAAGGTTTCGGATAATGATGGTTCCGATCTTGCTTGATGCGAGCCTGAGGACTAATATTATATAGCGAATAGTTTCTTTTTTTAATCCGAGGCAAATTAGGTATTATTTTCGTCAGAAATTTACCTCTCAAACTTCAACATAAATTTACATTTTAATCTCCCCTGAATAAATTTTGATTAGCTTTCTCGTAATAACTGAGATGTCGAAAAATCGTATCAAGCGTTACAGACAATGCGTCGGGTTGATCCTAAAATAGATACATCTTATTATATATAAGCCGCTGTGTCTTATATATATAAATGTCTTTTTGTCGCCAATAGCTTATTGGTTGCTTTCGTAACTGTATCAGCCAATGGGGTGAAGTTGCCACATTATTCAAATAGTCCATATGCACTGATACCATACATGCAATTATCTTTTTTTTTTCCTTTCCTTCTTTCCAATGGGGCTGCGGTATTGGGTCCTACAACCATTGCAGACCTAGTGCGTTCCCCAGTAATGGTACCATCTCTTTCAGCGGCACCACAATGAGTGTGGTACCTTCGCCGCATGAGAATTTTGACGTTCAGTTACCACTAGACATGCAATTATCATTTTTTTCCCTTTCCTTCTTTCTAGTGGGGCTGCGGTATTGGGTCCTACAACCATTGCAGACCTAGTGCGTTCCCCAGTAATGGTACCATCTCTTTAAGCGGCACCACAATGAGTGTGGTACCTTCGCCGCATGAGAATTTTGACGTTCAGTTACCACTAGACATGCAATTATCATTTTTTTTAGTTTCCTTCTTTCTAATGGGGCTGCGGTATTGGGTCCTACAACCATTGCAGACCTAGTGCGTTCCGAAGTAATGGTACCATCTCTTTCAGCGGCACCACAATGAGTGTGGTACCTTCTCCGCATGAGAATTTTGACGTTCAGTTACCACTAGACATGCAATTATCATTTTTTTTCCTTTCCTTCTTTCCAATGGGGCTGCGGTCGGTATTGGGTCCTACAACCATTACAGACCTAGTGCGTTCCCCAGTAATGGTACCATCTCTTTCAGCGGCACCACAATGAGTGTGGTACCTTCGTCGCATGAGAATTTTGACGTTCAGTTACCACTAGACATGCAATTATCATTTTTTTTCCTTTCCTTCTTTCCAATGGGGCTGCGGTATTGGGTCCTACAACCATTGCAGACCTAGTGCGTTCCGAAGTAATGGTACCATCTCTTTCAGCGGCACCACAATGAGTGTGGTACCTTCGCCGCATGAGAATTTTGACGTTCAGTTACCACTAGACATGCAATTATCATTTTTTTTCCTTTCCTTCTTTCCAATGGGGCTGCGGTCGGTATTGGGTCCTACAAATATTACAGACCTAGTGCGTTCCCCAGTAAAAGTACCATCTCTTTCAGCGGCACCACAATGAGTGTGGTACCTTCGCCGCATGAGAATTTTGACGTTCAGTTACCACTAGACATGCAATTATCATTTTTTTTTCCTTTCCTTCTTTCCAATGGGGCCGCGGTATTGGGTCCTACAACCATTGCAGACCTAGTGCGTTCCGAAGTAATGGTACCATCTCTTTCAGCGGCACCACAATGAGTGTGGTACCTTCGCCGCATGAGAATTTTGACGTTCAGTTACCACTAGACATGCAATTATCATTTTTTTCCTTTCCTTCTTTCCAATGGGGCTGCGGTCGGTATTGGGTCCTGCAACCATTGCAGACCTAGTGCGTTCCCCAGTAATGGTACCATCTCTTTCAGCGGCACCACAATGAGTGTGGTACCTTCGCCGCATGAGAATTTTGACGTTCAGTTACCACTAGACATGCAATTATCATTTTTTTTTCCTTTCCTTCTTTCCAATGGGGCTGCGGTATTGGGTCCTACAACCATTGCAGACCTAGTGCGTTCCAAAGTAATGGTTCCATCTCTTTCAGCAGCACCACAATGAGTGTGGTACCTTCGCCGCATGAGAATTTTGACGTTCAGTTACCACTAGACATGCAATTATCATTTTTTTTCCTTTCCTTCTTTCCAATGGGGCTGCGGTCGGTATTGGGTCCTACAACCATTGCAGACCTAGGGCGTTCCCCAGTAATGGTACCATCTCTTTTAGCGGCACCACAATGAGTGTGGTACCTTCGCCGCATGAGAATTTTGACGTTCAGTTACCACTAGACATGCAATTATCATTTTTTTTTTCCTTTCCTTCTTTCCAATGGGGCTGCGGTATTGGGTCCTACAACCATTGCAGACCTAGTGCGTTCCGAAGTAATGGTACCATCTCTTTCAGCGGCACCACAATGAGTGTGGTACCTTCGCCGCATGAGAATTTTGACGTTCATTTACCACTAGACATGCAATTATCATTTTTTTTTCCCTTTCCTTCTTTCTAGTGGGGCTGCGGTATTGGGTCCTACAACCATTGCAGACCTAGTGCGTTCCCCAGTAATAGGGACCATCACTTTCAGCGGCACCACAATGAGTGTGGTACCTTCGCCGCATGAGAATTTTGACGTTCAGTTACCACTAGACATGCAATTATCATTTTTTTTTCCTTTCCTTCTTTCCAATGGGGCTGTGGTATTGGGTCCTACAACCATTGCAGACCTAGTGCGTTCCGAAGTAATGGTACCATCTCTTTCAGCGGCACCACAATGAGTGTGGTACCTTCGCCGCATGAGAATTTTGACGTTCAGTTACCACTAGACATGCAATTATCATTTTTTTTCCTTTCCTTCTTTCCAATGGGGCTGCGGTCGGTATTGGGTCCTGCAACCATTGCAGACCTAGTGCGTTCCCCAGTAATGGTACCATCTCTTTCAGCGGCACCACAATGAGTGTGGTACCTTCGCCGCATGAGAATTTTGACGTTCAGTTACCACTAGACATGCAATTATCATTTTTTTTTTCCTTTCCTTCTTTCCAATGGGGCTGCGGTATTGGGTCCTACAACCATTGCAGACCTAGTGCGTTCCAAAGTAATGGTACCATCTCTTTCAGCAGCACCACAATGAGTGTGGTACCTTCGCCGCATGAGAATTTTGACGTTCAGTTACCACTAGACATGCAATTATCATTTTTTTTCCTTTCCTTCTTTCCAATGGGGCTGCGGTCGGTATTGGGTCCTACAACCATTGCAGACCTAGTGCGTTCCCCAGTAATGGTACCATCTCTTTCAGCGGCACCACAATGAGTGTGGTACCTTCGCCGCATGAGAATTTTGACGTTCAGTTACCACTAGACATGCAATTATCATTTTTTTTTCCTTTCCTTCTTTCCAATGGGGCTGCGGTATTGGGTCCTACAACCATTGCAGACCTAGTGCGTTCCAAAGTAATGGTACCATCTCTTTCAGCGGCACCACAATGAGTGTGGTACCTTCGCCGCATGAGAATTTTGACGTTCAGTTACCACTAGACATGCAATTATCATTGTTTTAATTAAATTATCATGGTATTTAAGGACATTTAAATATTTTTAATTCATACAATCGTTGCTTATTATGCATTTAACTATATTTATATATGAATTACCTAGAAACTTGCAAACGTTGAGAAATAAAAAGAGACTAAACCAACTAACGAGTTGTGCGTAGTACACCTCATCAGGTAGGTTTACTCAAACTCCAATGCTAATATCCTTTCACGTAAAAAGTTTAAAATTTTGCAAGATTTTATTCCGACATTGTATTTTAAACTGAATTTTCAGATGAACGCAAATTGAGCGTGTCATGGGGAAGGTGAACATTTGTTTGCATTAGCGATAATCCGTTTTTGACACGCTTTGCAACTGAACGCAAATTGAGCGGGTCAGGGAGAAGGTAAACATTTGCTTGCATTAGTATTTATAATATCTAGAACAGTGGCCATTTCGTATGACCGCCGGGCTTTCTAGTGCATGCATAAACGGACTGCTATGATACAGCCAACCCGCGCCCCGTAAAAATATTCTGATTGCATAATTGTAGACTTGCATTTAATCCATTCTCGAGGGAAGCAAATCATTATCTCCATTTTTTTTTCTATCCCTACTGTCATACATATATCTAAGCATTGAAAATTCCGGCGCAGACACATATATTTGTCGTACAAGATACAGTTGAACTTTCTTAATACGAACACGGTTAATACGAAATCACGGCTAAAACGAACATTTAGTTCATCAAGTTTGGTTTACTATCTAATGACACTAAGTATCTCGCGCATATTACGAAGGCTAAAATACAAATCTCGGCTACGACAAACAAAATGTCTGACCTAGTCACGAAAAAATTTTCTCGATTGCAAATAATTTATTTTAAAAGGAAATTTTGTTGGTTATTTTGAGTCATTGTAAAGTACGAAGTACGTATTTCGATTCATACGTTGAATCTTTCTGGGTAGGAATAGCTTATAGCAAAGCTGAAGAAGCTTTAGGTACATTGATGAACTTTTATGAGATGCTTCCAGAAAATGACAATATACAAATGACACTAGGCATTTTGCGCCGAGATATGCGTATGATCAAATGTAATGTACCTAAAAAGCAACTAACCATTAAGGATTTTTACCATGATTGTTAAATTTTAAAAGGTAAGTTCACTTTTTTTTTAATGTACTATGTAGTAAGATTTGAAAGTGTCTATTAGTAGAAATAAATCATTTGTTTTCACTATTTATTTTCCTTTTTATTATAAATAGTAGCAATTATTTTAAAAATATAAACATGCATTTCTATTTTTTTTTTTTTTTTACATAATTTTACTTTTTCTCGATTGTTACGAATAACTGCTAATACGAACAAATTCGCGAATTTTTGGCATTTCGTATTAAGCGAGTTCAACTGTATTTATGTATTTTAAAATAAATTCTACCTTGACTATATTGACTGGCATTATCCAATGATACCTGATGAACACCATCACGAGAACTATCAGTGTTGATGCCAATGTTGCGCTCTTGACAACTGATTCTTCGCTGCAAAAATGGCAGTCGTACCATCCATTCCAATCCATCAACAGAAAACAAAGGATATTGGTCAGCAGCAAGGCAATGAAAATCAGAAAACTTATCTGAAAGATATAAAATGTTTGAAAATGTTGGAGTCGAACTTAAAAATAAATAAGCTTGTTATTACAGTGAAACCCTTATTTTACGTTTCCCAAGGGACTGGATTAAAAAAACGTAAAATGCGAGAAAGTGTCAAGTACGGGAAATATATAGAAAGCCAAAATCAAATAGAAAAAAAAGTAAAGATGACTTTTTCAAAAAGTATAGTACAGTAAAACCCCGTTAAACCGCGCCTCAGTATACCGCGGCAACTATCATGTCCCCCGACGTTTAAGCCACCCTTTATCATTGCCATTTAAAGGTGATTCCTTATTTACCATTGTAAATAAAGCCAGCCCGATTGTATTCCAGATTCTTTAGCAACCTTGAAAACTAAACATATTCCCCAGTGAGGAGTGCGTTCCTCCCCTTCCAAATCTAATTTTTTCTTAAGACCTCTCCCACTTCACAATCCCATATTGATGACATAGATTTTTAAGCACTTTTTTTTCTCGGAACACAGTTGGTTTATAACTCGTCGCTCGATAGACTGATTGGTGATTGCGCAGCTGAGATGTGTGCTTCTTGCGCAGCAATGACAGTGAATAAAATGGCAGCAAAGAAGGAAAGAAAAAAATATACCATACGGGGAAGAAAAGTTACGAGTCATTGATAAAGTTAAAAATAATGCTACAAAAGCGAGTATTATTTCTTGAATATGGTTCCGTGGTATAGTTTCACTATACAGTGATCCCCCGTTTTTCGCGGTTAATGGGGACCCAGAACCTACCGCGAAGTAGGATTTGCCCCTAGGAATTTTCTTGTATGCGGGTACACGAATGTTTTAAATATGTGCACAGTATTTACAGCTTCCATTTTCGCAATTCTGATGTTATTACGCGGAGTTACCACACGTTTCGCTTCTTTATTGAAGCAGTTTTGAGGATGTTTGCTTTCTCTTGATGTACCACACTGTAGATTCCTTCACCCCGTAATGGCACGCCACAGATGCATAACTTCTGCCTTCTTGATCATACCTAAAAAGTTTCACTTTTTCGCTGATGGTCATCGTATTCTTTCCCTTATGCGCCCCGGAGACAGCTTTCGCTGGGGCCCAGCGCTTAGGCGGCATTATAAGGGCTTAATTAGTAAAAAAAGTTTTCGCCAACGCAACAATAAAATACAGTGTGCGAGACAGTCATCATCATGGATAAGACTGGCGAGATGCTAGGTGACGCTGCGATTATGCGCAGATCCTTCTCTCGCGCGCATCAACACGAAACAACGCTCCTTTCCGCAATGTGGATGCGCAGATCCTTCTCTCGCGCGCATCAACACGAAACAACGCTCCTTTCCGCAATGTGGCTGCCGACATGTTTGTATTTTTTCATTTTTATATTTTAATGAATATTTTGGGAAAACCCGCGAAACACTGAAGCCGCGAAGCATGAAGCGCGAAGTGGCGAGGGAACACTGTACCACGGTTATGTAATAACGCGGGTGCCAAACATGTCCCCCGACACTCGCTTTTTAACTGTATCTATATTTTCGAAAAGAAAATTATTATACATTTCCATATGTTCAATACGTTCAACAGATCAGAAAAAATAGCCTATATACGAGGATTTTATGAAGGGAAACTTCCTAAATCTTTAGACCCTTTTTCAATAGAAAGTGTTCTACATCTTTAAATTTTTATTAAATGCTTCTATTTTCAAGCGGTTAAGAAACGTTGAATTCGTAAAAGTTTTTGAATTTGACGGATTTAAAAGTTTTGTGACTTACTAAGCACAAGAATATTTCTTCTTTTAGCATTACAAGTGATAAGGGTCTTGTTTAGATTCTGCTTGTGCACTTAAAATAGTCGTAACCGTTCTAGAACTTAGACAATGGGATACCACTGTACTATGAGTTTCAAGAAGTCGCCAGATAAAGAGGGGGATTCCTATTGCTTTCCGGAAGAAAACTTTGAAGATTTACTTGATAAAGAACCAGTGTTAAGGTGATCCAAGCGCAATTATTTTTTTTCTTTAATTATTACAAGTAATAAAGGTCGTGTTAAGGTTCTGTTTGCGTACTTAAAATAGCCATAACCGTGCGCTGACCTTAGACAATGGGGATACCAGTCGCCAGATAAAGTGAGGGATTCCACTTTCTTTCCAAAAAAAAAAAAAAAAAAAAAACTTTGAAGATTTACTTATCAAAAAAAGTACTTTAAAGTCACACAAGGCATTGAAACACTAAATCAAAACGGCAAAAATACTTCTAGTAACAGATCAGTTATTTATTTTTTTTTAAATTTTTAATAAGGGCTGCCTAATTGCCGATGTAAACGCTCATAAATGTCTTACCCGCAATAAGTACCGAAGTTTGTACTCGAAAAACCACAAGTACATAAGCTTGAAAACCATCTTCCTTGTTCAGGGGTGTCGAAGGTTGATATGATGACGTAGCTGTTCTAGCTTCTGTAACTTTGATCTGTACTCAGATTTCAATAATTGTTGCGTAAGATGGGGTTTTCACCACTTCCGGATTCACATTTTCCTGGAATTAAAAAATAATTTAAGACCCGGTGTTGGAAGTAGCAAAAGTATTCAAATGCGCAATGGAGGCAATTTCAAGCAACGTCATTGGTCAGGTAACAGCGATGAAAGCACTGTAAACAAAGGAAGTCGTAGCATCGCTTTTCTTCGAATTTGACAAAATTAAAAGCTAGGCCTAAATAAAGTTCTTCCACATTGCATAAAATGAACACTAACTAAAACACTATAACTATTGTAATAATGAATAAATATCTTTTATAATGATTAAATTAAATGTACATACTGGGTCATAATTAGAAAAAGCTGTGAAAATAGTCCAATTAATTTTAGGATAACTCATTTTCCCTAGTGAACTCCACGTAGAACTCAATTAAAAATCTTAATAAACAAAGAGCGGATATCACGTGACAACGATGATCGCTCAAGAGTCCCTCTAGCGGTGAATTGCCTCCATTGACAGGTGGGAGAGGAAGTAGTAAAATAAATCAACCATCTCTAATTGGAGAGGTGTGTCTTTATATCGAAATCGATGGTTTCAGCTCAACAATCCTTTATAAAGAAAATTTTGTTACATCGACGGAAAAACAACTCAGCCCAAAGTAACGTTATTAGCGTTAAGAGCGGATATCACGTGACAACGGTGATCGCTCATGAGTTCTCTAGCGGTGAACTGCTTCCATTAGCTAGGTTACAAAGCAGATGCTTTTATTTTTTAACGTTTAGGCCCTTTCCTTGTCGCCATTCGCTCTTTTTTTTCAAAGGCACGGGGATTTGCTGGCCATTTGTGAAGGGTCATCTGACAGGTGTACGGCCAGCGTTAACCCCAACACGCTGTAGTCGGATGACACCAGGTGGAGACACCTTCCTTTTTTTACCTAAGAGGAAGGGAAATTCTTCCCCCTCCGGTACCCGCGGAATTGCCTCAAGACTTCAGGATCCACGGATTACATGCACGTATCCTTAAGTATACAAGGTGGGTCTTCAGCGGGTCGGGTTTCGAACACCCAATCCTCCGGATGGAAGTTTGACACCCTAACCACTAGGCTACCACGGCCCTTGAAATTTCATTATAAATTCATTTAGTACAGGTCAACGAAGCCGTTTGGAGCTGGAATAAGCTAATTTTTTAGAAGGGACATTGACTTGGCAACTGGTCCAGCCATATACATTATTGAAACTAAAATCAGAATGTATACATGAGGTTGATTAATGCCAGTAGAGTGGATGGACAGGTCTGTAGGAGCGGGAAGTCAGCAGATGAACTATAAAATTCATAAACCAAAAAGAGAGGGAGATTGGGTAGTTAAGCGTCTATTAGTGAAATAGCTCCAATGGGTTTTACTACTCCCAGTGGAAACAAGACAAATGATCAAAATGCTTTGTGGTAAAATATAAGTACAATGATAAAACAACGTAAGAAAGCACAAATTCAGAGTAAAAAGTATCGCAAATAGCTATTTCGAAGCTACAAGGAGCCTCTTACAGCTTGTTGTTCACTCACAGCTTGTTGTACACTCACAGCTCACTCACTGCTTGTTGTGCACTCACAGATCACTCACAGCTTGTTATTCACACACAGCTTGTTGTTCACTCACAGCTCACTCACAGCTTGTTGTGCACTCACAGATCACTCACAGCTTGTTGTGCACTCACAGATCACTCACAGCTTGTTGTGCACTCACAGATCACTCACAGCTTGTTATTCACTCACAGATCACTCACAGCTTCCTAGTTGCGTGTTGAGCGCTTCTTTTCTGCTCTGATGAAGAGGCTCCATTGTAGCTTCGAAATAGCTATTTGCGATACTTTTTATTCTGAATTTGTGCTTTTTTACGCTGTTTTATCTTTGTACTCCCAGAGGAAATGTTTTGTTCCACACACCTTTGACTCTTTTCAATATTCTTACCCCATTGCAAACTATACAACATAAGAAAACCTCCAAATAGGGCATTTTCATTTAAGTTTTTGAAGTTAGTGTTCATTTTTATATGTATACGGCCCCTTAAAATCGCTTGACGAATCACTATTTTTTAATTGTGTGTTGAATGGAAAACAATAAATGTTTTTATTTTTCATGAACGATTAGTGAAATAATTAAGGCTATTTTTGTAGCTCTACGAATAAAAATGCATAAAACTAACTTAAAATATAAAATGACGGGCCCACTGGAAAAACGACCTAAGTCACATACTACTTTTTGAACTTTGCTTTATGTTTTACTAGAGGTACCCGCACTCCGCTGCTCGTGCTGAATTTTAACCGTAGCTAAAAAACGTGAGCTGAATTTCCTTATAGTGTGTTCCGATTTATTGCCAATGACTAATTAAAAAATTCAAATTGTAGAGTGTCATATTTGCCACGTTATTTGAAATCTAGTATAAACCATACGTATTCCTTTTCCGGCAATATTTATTTAAATGCTATTGCTAAATCAAGGAAATCTTTAAATCGGGGAGGCAATACTTTTATCAAGTTCAATCTCAAATTTAAAACCTATTACTAATTTGAGAAAAACGCTAAATCGAAGGCAGGCTTTATTATTGTTTTTCCGTTGATAACTATAAACTGATGTCTCTCTATTTTGAAAAATAAGTTTTATATTGAAATTAAGCTACTATTCACCCGGAGTTGAGTAAACAGCTAATCATTATTTTTGGATCAAGGTAAGCCTCAAGAAATAGCACTAAAATGCTTATAACTGGCGTTCGTATTGACTTAGAAACTTAGAACGAATATCATCTTGTGCAGAAAAAATAGCGCTTTCGATCGATATATTACATTAATATGTGCAAGGTGTTTTTCACCCCTATATTGGGGAACCTATGTGGACAATTGCTTAAAATTGGAATAAAAAAAACTACCTGTAGGATTTTTTTTCAGAAACCTTCGCTGGAGTGTACTCAACAACTTCCCAAAGTTTCAAGGCGATCGGATGAATGGTGTAGTAATGCATAAAGGACAGACAGACATACATTCATTTATAAATATATATAGATTATAAATTATGGATTATAAATTATGTATTATAAATATATGTATTATTACTTTGAACTTGGAACTTAAATTTGAACTTAAAATTAACATTTATGTTATAAAATAATTGAATAAAACATAAAGAAATTTCAAAAAGTAGTATGTGACTTAGGTCGTTTCTCCAGTGGACCTTTCAAATAAGTACTTAGTTATTCCCAAAGTTATTATATGTAACATAAAAATTTGTACTTTAATAAATTTAAGTGTTTTATTTCTATATACAATAAATTTAAATGTAACCTTTTGGCACAGTGCACATTCCTCCAGAGGACCCGAATTTACAATGAAATTTTTATACTTGCATATCTGAGTTGCGAAGGAGACCTTCTTCGATACAAGATAATTGACTTATTCCATTAATATATCGTGGGGTCAATACTACAAGTAGGTAACTACAATTCAGCTGTTTCGAGAAAAACGCAAATGATTATTTTTCTGCTATTATTGAAGAATGTGAAAGACTTGACTAAATGTTATTTTACTACCATTTCTAAATTTTATTTTATATATAAGCTGCTTATTCTGTCTGTCTGTCTGTCTGCTATAGGATCCCAGGTCGTTTTACCGATCGGGACCACATTCGGCACGGTTAATGCTTACGATTCGAGAAACGCATCGCTGCAAAAATGGAAGTTGTGGCTCAAATAGTTTTTTTATAATTATTTTTTAAAAATTTTTCAATGCTTTTTTTGACCGTTTTATTTTATTTTTGCATTGTTGCCGTCGTTTCCAACAGTATAATTACAGTTGCCGTGTGAACAAACAAATCAATGCAGTTGCCATTTAACAAATGTAACAAATATACTAATAATAATCAAAATGTTCGTCTAGCATATTGAGAGAGGCTTCGCTGTATTTTCAATTTCCGTTAAAAATGAATGCATATGCGAATTTAATTTAATCCTTTCTTTCTTTTTAATTTATTTCTTTATCGTCTGCGCTTTTTTATATTTTTCTTATTAGAGTGGCAGCGCTCTTTTTGCCCTGTTTCGTTAAAACTTTTGTTTTGAAAAGCGTAATAAAATTTTCGATAAGTTATTTCGACGATAAATATATATTTTTCACAAACAATTTGATTATATAGTAAATAAATATATAGTAGTGAGGGGCAGTATGCAAAGGGGCGTCCTCGCTGCATGACCTGGATAATTAAGTTTGAATGAGCAGACACCTTTACACAAATCACTTTAATTACAATTTATAATATCTAGAACAGTGGTCATTTCGTATGACTGCCGGGCGTACTAGTTTAATTATAAGCATTTATGTCTTCTTTCGAACACAAATTACTGTAGATGTGTGAGCTTGCCTAGTTATAGAAGGCTTTTTTTCTGACTGATCAACTTATGCAGATTTGAAAATTCTAAGTAGCACCTTTGAATTGTCTTCAACAGTTACCTAGTTGCAGTATGTTGTGGACCTAACCTAGTGGAATTTTTCGAGGCAATTACTGATATTTTGTCAAATTTGTAGTTACCTAGTTGTAGTACTCACCCCACGATATTCTGTAATAATAATTGAGTACCGCAGTATTCAGCACTGTTTCTGTTGTACTTGGCTTTTATTTGAGAGATTTTCATCTTTGTCAGCGATTAGGATTTCATACTTACGTGTGACATGGACGGGAGAAGGTCAAGCACTTACTAAGTCTATAATGTCTTGTTTAATGTTTAATGTCTATCAAATAGCCTTCCCTAAAGTGTTGCATGGGAACTTGCATGGAGAACGTGGATGTTTGTTTATAAATACGGTTGAACTCACGTAATATGAAATGCCAAAAATTCGCGAATGTGTTCGTATTATCCGTTATTCGTAACAACCGTGTATAAGTAAAATTGTGTTTAAAAAAAGAGTTAGAAATGAATGCTTATATTTTTAAAAATAATTACTACTATTTATAATAAAAAGGAAAATAAATAGTGAAAAGAAATGATTTATTTCTGCTAATAGACACTTTCAAGTCTTACTACATAGTACATTGGAGAAAGTGAACTTACATTTTAAAATTTAACAATTATGGAAAAAATGCTTAATGGTTAGTTGTTTTCTAGGTATTTACATTAAATTTTATCATACGCATATCTCGGCGAAAAATGCTTAGTGTCATTTGCACATATTGTCATTTTCTGGACGCAACTCATAAAAGTTCATTAAGGGGGTATTCTAGTGTAGAGGCATGAATTTCGCCCTGTTTTTGAAGCCCCTTACAAAGGGGAAAAAAACTTTTAGTATCCATTTTTTATCATTTGTTTATTGATGTTTTATTATTACATACAAAAATTAACCAAAAAAATAATAATTAAAATTGACAAAGTTATGAGTAGTGAAAGTGGGGGCTTCAAAAAAAAAAAAAAAAAGAGTGTCCTGGCGTGCATGATTGCAACCCTCCTGATGATCTGAAAAATAAAAAACAGACCGATTCTTAATTATTATAGATGCCGCTATCGTATGAACCTCGGACAAGTTTTAAAAAATTTTTTTACAAAATGGTGGCTGTTTGAACAAAAATTTTCTTTTTTGCATCTTTTTTTAACAATTACGAATTTTTTAAAAATACTAAATGAAAAGTTACATTTTTGGGCAAAGTTCACACGATAAAGGGATGTATAAAGAACATCCTCTCCAAATTTGAAGTAAATCGGTCCATTAGAACTCAAGATATCCTTGCCGCCAGCTCGAAAAAAGTAGTTTCGAGAAAAACGCGTTCAAAGTTTTGAGACACGTTTTCCCTGCAGTTTACTTATAGAATGGTACAGAATACTTACATATTTTTAACCGGCGATTCCTGCTCCATATAAGAAACCTTCCTCTACTTCAAAATGCTCATTCTCCGATGTTCTCTGGTGAAGACAAGCAGTTCTACCCCTCTTTTACGCCTCTGAAGACCGGAGTCCCGAGCGCTCGATAGGCGCTTTGTCCC
Source organism: Octonoba sinensis (assembly GCA_038502835.1). NCBI lineage: Eukaryota > Metazoa > Arthropoda > Arachnida > Araneae > Uloboridae > Octonoba > Octonoba sinensis. Next base: position 10,262,107 of record CM076603.1, read on the forward strand.
GTCTCGCTGCAAAAGCATTAGCTTCTGAGCCAATCGTGATTCCCATAACATCTAAGATTTTAAATATGGGTATAAAACCTTCATTAAAAATACTAACTGCGAAGGTTGATACGAAGGTTGACTCAAAACCTAACTTAAAATAAAACTAAACGGAGAATATTCCAACTAAACAAGTTTCTATGTCCTTCAATTAAATATAGATTTAAAAGAGATACTATACAATAAAGATTCTATAAGGGATATTCAATCGTGGGACTCGGGAACGCCTACCATCTTTTGTTGACTTGTGGCGGTCGACCGCAACCGATGCCACGTCACTAAAACGACTATAACTCATGAAATAATAGCAATTTAAAAAAATCCTTTTAATGGCATATTCTTAAATGTCTAAACTTTGGAAATATGAAGAAAATATTTTTTCGATTTTTCAAAATTCTACACTAAAATACCCCCTTAAAGTACCTAAAGCTTCTTCCGCTTTGCTACAAGCTATTGCTACCCAGAAAGATTCAACGTATGAATAGAAATACGTACTTTGTACTTTACAATGACTCAAAATCACCAACAAAATTTCCTTTCAAAATAAATTATTTGCAATCGAGAAAATTTTTCGTGAATAGGTCAGACATTTTGTTCGTCGTAGCCGAGATTTGTATTTTAGCCTTCGTAATATGCGCGAGATACTTAGTGTAATTAAATAGTAAACCAAACTTGATGAACAAAATGTTCGTTACAGCCATGATTTCGGATTAACCGTGTTCGTATTTAAAAAGTGCAACTGTATATAAGTATCATAAAACACTTGGCCGTTTTCCCCCCTTGTAATTTACCTCAATTTTTAATGTAATGTACACAGTGTCAAAGAATTTTTAAGAGTAACTTAAAAAAAAAAATAAAAACTAGTAATTATATTTTTTAAAGTCTTTTTATTCAAAATTTGCTCCTTCGTCTTCCATACATTCGTTACAGCGGTTCAACGACGATTCAAGTGCTTGTTCTAGCTCACATTGTGGGATTGCCTCTGAAACTCGCATCGAACCTATTTGTACAGAGGGTGTTGAAGAATTTTTATAAGACTACATCTGGAACTACGCTTACAGTGGCGCTATCTGTGGTATCGAGCATTCCTGAAACTCCTTAACCATCAGCTGATCCACTGCAAAAACCGCAATTCATTTGTTTACTTTTTTTTTTACTTTGATGATATTGACACTATGCAAACTAAGGCCCTTATAACCTCCTGAGACCCGAGCAAAACAAAATACACATATTCTCTCAGCTATTAGTTTTTCTGAACAATTGGGCATTAAAAGTGATGTCTTTCAAAAAATTAATAAATTTGAATTTTTAAATTTTTCTGTGGGGCACATCCATTTGAATATATGTTGAGGTCATAACTAGAGTAAAACTATGCGATACTTACACAAAAATAGATAAACATAAAATTTTATTCATTACTTACAACATTAGAAAAGAGATCAAACTTGTATAAAAATCCTAAAACAATATTAAAAAAGAAAAAAAATAATGCTAGAATCAAAACAACCGCGAGAGCGCCGAATTCCAACTTGACTCGTGTTCTTTGACATATTGTAAACAAATAAACTACCGTTTCCAAATTCTCAAAGTTAAAAAGTGATTTCCTATTCCTAATTTTTCGTTCCAGTCCAGGTCTTGCTTGCTAAAATTAAATCTGTCACAACAGGGAGAAAAAGCAAAACATCCATTTTTTTGGACGCCAGGTCTCAGGATGATATCCTATGCTGTAGTGGCTCTAATACAAAAAGCTTCGACGCGAACTTCGGAGACAATCCCGCAATGAGAGCTGGAATAGGCATTCGAATCGCTGCTAAACCGCAGTAACAAACGTATTGAAGACGAAGAAGCTTATTTCGAATAAAAACACTTAAAATTATATAATTACTTGTTTTTTTTTATTTTATAAACCTAGTCTTAAAAATTCTTTGACCGTATCTCTGCGTTATAGAGTGCTTTGTTTTTGACACAATTCGATTTTTCAAAATTAAAATTATATTCAGTTCGGTAATTTGGAGATAATATTTTTGGGCTAAAAAGTGAGTGGTTATTGAAATGTTATGATGGAGGTTTTTATTTGACAAATAATAATTTTAACAACACTACGTTGTTGCATCGTATTTGTTTCAGATCATTTTACTTATAAAAATCTAGCCTCTCATCTTAACCACAAAAGACTTGTAAGGGAGATTACGAATAATAATTTTTTTAAAACTTATTACTAATTACTTATTATATACCAGGCTTGAAGTAATCGCGATTACGTAATCGTAATCTCCTGTAATCGATTACATTTTGGCAAAATCGAAATCGTAATCGTAATCTGACAATGGCACATTATTATAATCATAATCGAAATTGCGTAATCCATTCTCTTGCGTAATTTTAATCGTAATCTAAAGGAAAAAAAATCTGTAATCCCTTATTAAATTAAAAATTTAATCAAAAATCATTAATTTTTGATTAGTGACACTGCTCCAATAATGAGAGTTGTGCACATAATATCAGCTAATTTTTCGTTAATCTAATCGTATGCAAAATCGTAATCGGTTATCATAATCGTAATCGATTACTTTTTTTAACGACTGTAATCGCTGCCGTAACCGTAATTACTTTTTGGCAAAGGATTACAATCGTAATCATAATCTCTCAATTTTTCTGTTTGTAATCGTAATCGATTACGTTTCTTCGTAATCGACTCCAAGCCTGTTATGTACTATGAATAATAATTATTACATATAACGTTGCAAATAAAACTCTTTTAGGGTTATAAAAGTTAATCTGAATAATTGTAGGTACAAAAGGACAATTATAAATTTATAAGCACGAAAAAAGAAGTACGTAAAGTTGAATTTAGTGTGCAATTATAGTAGTAATATCTATTAAAAATTTGTCTAATGTATAACAAATGCACGAACATTAAATCAGTTTAAGAGAAAATTTTAAACGATCGCATTTATTCAAAATAGTTATTAACAAAAAGTACTTTTAATTTTGAAAAAATGTTAATTTTTTTCCTCTGAAATTCAGTTTATCGATGAAGAACAAAAAATATTTTCCATAAAATGAAAAGTTGCTTCAAAATTAATCTAGAATATAAAATATAATTTCCCGGAATACGTAATTAATTTAGAAATATATATTATCATAAATAGTTGACACATAAAAGGAACAGAAATATGTGGGTATTGTTTTTGATATTTTTTTGGGTATAAAAATGGACAAAGTAATAAATCTAATTTGAAAGTCTTTATATTTTAATATTATCATTATAGGAGTATTATTTTTTAATTTACATATGGCTTACTATTAAGGCGAAAATATTTTAAATGCTTATGTATTCGTCACCACATACAAAACTCAAATAGTATCTGCTTAGATAAAATACAAGCATTCATGTATAACTAAATTTAAAAAAAAAAAAACGGTTTTTACTGAATAATCGTAAATTTTTAGAGAAAACAAATTAAATTCCGAACGATATTTGTGACTTAATTTCATGAATTTCCCGTACCTGCGAAACTTAGTTGTACATCTATAATCCGTATTGTAATTGCTTTAACAAGATAATTTTATCAGCTAATTTTAATGGGACACGGTAACTCGGAACTGTTCAAAATATCGAAAAAATATTTATTACGTATTTCGAAAGATAAAGCTGTTTTAGAGACGCAAATTGCAAACTTATGCGAGCAATACTTATCCCTTATTATCATAAAGTAGCATATATGCTACCTGGGGGTTTTCACCTACTTTCTATTTGTTAAGTGACGTCAGCGCATATGTTGCATTGTTATTTGCTAGCCCTTATTATCATAAAGTAGCATATATGCTACCTGGGGGTTTTCACCAACTTTCTATTTGTTAAGTGACGTCAGCGCATATGTTGCATTGTTATTTGCTAGCCCTTATTCTCATAAAGTAGCATATATGCTACCTGGGGGTTTTCACCTACTTTCTATTTGTTAAGTGACGTCAGCGCATATGTTGCATTGTTATTTGCTAGCCCTTATTCTCATAAAGTAGCATATATGCTACCTGGGGGTTTTCCCCTACTTTCTATTCGTTAAGTGACGTCAGCGCATATGTTGCATTGTTATTTGCTAGCCCTTATTCTCATAAAGTAGCATATATGCTACCTGGGGGTTTTCCCCTACTTTCTATTTGTTAAGTGACGTCAGCGCATATGTTGCATTGTTATTTGCTAGCCCTTATTCTCATAAAGTAGCATATATGCTACCTGGGGTTTTCACCTACTTTCTATTTGTTAAGTGACGTCAGCGCATATGTTGCATTGTTATTTGCTAGCCCTTATTCTCATAAAGTAGCAGATATGCTACCTGGGGGTTTTCACCTACTTTCTATTTGTTAAGTGACGTCAGCGCATATGTTGCATTGTTATTTGCTAGCCCTTATTCTCATAAAGTAGCATATATGCTACTTTATGAGAATAAGAATTAAGGGATAATACTAGGTTTTTAATGACTGTAACTGCTTTCATATGCATTTAAAATCTTTAAACGCCTTTTTCTCTGCTAGGTATTTTTGATCAATAACGTGCAGTAAAATCCCTAAAGCTTTTTTTTTTTTTTTGAGCTATAGATACAGCTTTAAAATGCATGTATATTCCACGGAGTATTTTTAACAAAAAACAGCATGGGTTTGGTTCTGAAGTTTGTAGTTTGCTTTTATTTAATTGTTGAATTTGAATTTTTTAATTTTTTTGCGCTTTTTCCTGAGATTTTAACGAAAAAAATTAAAATTTAACTAAGTTTCTGATAGTTCATTTCATGCTAACTTTTATTCTGGAATGCTTGGAAAGTATTGCAAAGAAAAAAATCTTTCGAAAAAAAGATGCAATTAAGAAAGTTTGATTAACAATTTAAAATATTGAAAAAAAAGTTTTTTTTTATATTTATTTTAAATTAATGGTTGATTGCAATGAAGTTCTACTTTCAAATTTCATTTCTGATCATATTTGGAATTAAATGCATGCATTAATTTTATCTGCTTATTAAATGAAAAAAATTTGGAACGAAGTACTGTGCTCCCGAAATTTCATTTTTAGTTGAATTGAATATATATCTAACTTTAATATTTAAAAAAAACTTTAATTTGAAAAACAGAACAAGTATTCAATATCCTGCAAGTAATATAAAAATACGTTACCCGAACTAGTACCAGGCTTGAAGAGTTAAAAATGACATGCAACAAAATAAGAGCTTTTTTCTTACTTCGGTTAGTATTGCTTCCGCTTCGAGAATTATGGACTGCTGAATTTCAAGAGCCACCATCCGTCTTCATTTGCCAATCAATCAATCCACGGACGAACGCACCCATGAAGTACGATCTAAGAAGTGAGACCGCATCCCACATTTATGCAAACCAAACCAAAAAGAAAGTAGTCCTCTTTAAATTCAGAAACGTCTGTCTTCCTGTAAAATAAAACAAAACGAAAAAAAATCCACTTACTTTCACTGGAGATAGATTAAAAGTCGTTTGCTAGCGATGAAGAAAAGAAACTGAAACTTCCATCATCATATCTCTTTATTTCCTTCTTCGAACAACCAAAGAAGAAGAAAAAAATGGTAGCTAATTTTTTTCCCCTATCAAGTGTTATCTATCTCTTGGTGCAGGAATGCTAGTCAAGTTAGTTGAAATACCAGTAATGGACGAACTTTCCAGTCTTCTTTTTGTGGTAAAGTTCTTCAATTCATAAACATGAAAAGTACCGAGAGATAAAACTAAAAGCGAAAGAGGACCGTAATGAATATCAATGTTCAATTATTGGGGGAATATTTTTGATGCTATCTTCTTATCAGACTTTTATTCTAAGTGTTCAACTGAGTTCCTTGAGTATTTTAAGCGTTCCTCGTACCTGGAACTACTTTTAAGTTGCATATTCTTCGGCGACCTTCAAAATTGTTTAAGGGATTACCTAAAAAGCTTTCTAAATTGAGAAAATAAAAAATAAAATGGCCAAAAATATAGCTTGAATCTGTATTCGATGCACTCTCAGAAGAGCATGCTCAAATCTCACGAAACTTTCGTCGTATTTGACGAAATGGATTCGGGAAAAACACTCCGAGTAAACATTTCATCAAAGTGGCAAAATTTGTGTAGTAACTTTTTTGAGTCACGTGATCGCGGGAGGAAAGAATCTTTGTAAATGACGAAATTTTCTTGACGATTGAAGAGTCGTCAAAAGGGAGAGTCTTGTTTCTGAGAGTGTGGATATATTATTTTGGTACCCTTTCCAAAGGCGCTACAAGAATTTATTTTCTGGTCGCCGTTTTTTTTTGTAAAAGTTTTGTTTTCTGTTTTCTGGTAATTTGTTTTTCGGTTTGTGTTGAAATCGTACATTATTGTTGAGGCAAACCAATTTTCTCCAGCCATAATTTAACACATATTCTTCAGCGACCTTCAAAATGGTTTAAGGAGGAGCTAAAAAGCTTTCTAAATTGAGAAAATAAAAAATAAAATGGCCAAAAAATATGACTTGAATCTGTACTCGATGGATATATTATTCATGGATAAAAAATTCTCGATGGATAAAAAATTCATCCCGATGGATAAAAAATTCTTGTAGCGCCTTTGGGAATTTTTTTTCTGGTCGCCGTTTTTTGTGCAAGTTTTGTTTTCTGTTTTTCGGTAATTGTCGGCGTTAAAATTGTAGATGGAAATGAGCCTTCTCAAAATGTCTTCATTTTTTGTACCGTTAGGCAATTTGATAAGGGGACAAATCGGACCGTGCCTCGTTCGTCCCTCTCCGTCGGTGTGACCTTGTATATATAGATCAGGGATTCTAAGCCCCTTTTTTGTCGCGGCACTTTTAATGATTTCAAAATGAGGTGGTACACAAAGACAAAGATAAGATTAAAAGTTGTTTACTTACCTATAATACACTGTGTAAAATGGCTTGTGATTATAATTTTGAATGTAAAATAAAATAATATAATGTGGTATTACAAAAATAGTACGTTATAGAGGGGTTAATTACAAGTAAAGGTCGGCACTCGCCTTTGGCGACTACAAATTTTTATTTCGCGACCACAAGATGTTGTCAGTCGCCAAAATGGCGACTTTCAATTATTTTTATTATCATTACTACCCTTACCCCCCCCCCCCTGAACGAAAACGCAACAGCGTTATGTAGCCACCGAGTTATGCGGTTTGTAATTAATTGTTATTTCTTTAAAAATAGGGCTTTGTGTCATTTTGTGACAAAGCGTAGTTTGAGGTATATGTATGCACATGTTTGTATGCAAAATGAAGCCCCGGTTGGGGAGGGGGAGCAGTTTGAAACATGGTTCAAAGTGGCGACCAACAGTTTCAAAGTGGCGACTAACTTTTTTGGGTCTGCTGACCACCATCAAATTTTGTTAGTCTCAAGCATTAATTACAAGGTAATAAGAATACTTTTAATGAGTTTTTTCACTTCCTTTATACATTATTTGACTAAAGGGCGGATACTGGAAACACTCGAAATTTCTTCTCGTGGGGAAAATATTTCACTTTATGAAAGGTCACAGTTATCGAAGCTAAGAACAGCTTAAAATATTGTATTTTACTGTAAAAACGACAGTTTTCGTTTACAGTCTACTTTTCGTCAATTTAAACGAAACCTTACTCGTAATTAAAAGAAAGCATTATAAATTTTGCTATATACATTTCTAAAATTTGGCGGCATACGTTAAGAATTTGGCGATATACTTTAAGTATTTGGCGACACACAGGTTGAGGGTTGAGAATCACTGATATAGGTGTGTGTTTGTAAGTAAACATTTAACTGAGTTTCAGTGTAGTTCTGGCAAGCCTCGTGACCTTGAGAGGAAGGATACAATATCCATTTTGTATATGATACAAAAACATCGAAGTTGTTGCAAAAATGTAATTTTCTTGGCGCAATAAAAATAAATGTTTAAATAAAGTCCATGTTGCTGCAAACATGTGATTTATTCTAACTATAATATTTTAAAATAATACGATTTTCTTTTGTGCTAGAAGGCAGTTTTACAAATGAGTTTTTGATGTGGTCCCCCCATGGGATCATTCACAAATGACGTCACGCTTCGAGGGGGAGGGGGTTTATGAAATTGGGACAAGGGGAGGGGAGGAGGTTACAAGAAGTGGGACATCATGGCTTATGCAACATAGCGTGACGTGTGACAAAGGAGGAGGGGTATGTTGAAGTGTGACATTTTAAAGACAAAGGGGGGAGGGGGTCAAATATATGGGGAAAAAGGGTGACATCATTTATGAACGGTTCTTATCTGTCGTACAAACTCAAATGTATTTAAGTTTTAAATTCAAGAACTGATAAAATTTTATATGAATATTTAGAGTTGTGCAATTTCAGTGTCTTCAAGTGGTTTAAGCTTCAACTTAAAAATTTAAATACTTGTTTTTCTTTTCTTTTGATGGAGTTGCGTATGGTCACTAAACTTTTCACACCTAGTGCATTTCCCGGAAATCGCCCTCCATTCTTTCAAGTAGTACCACTGTCGGCGGATGCCATTACCACTTTGAGAATTTTGGCGCTCAGTTTTCCCCTAGATGGCGGCACTTGAGCTCTCATTGATGCAAATTGCACTAGGTATTTAATTTAGCCGAGAGTATACAAGCCTAATGTCTACTCTAGGTGTTTTTTACATGCCACATAATCATACGACATGGTCGCAGACGATTTTCTGCATCTTGAAAATCTACCGACACGGCCAGGCTCGATGCTATGACCTGGGCGTACGAGACCCGTGCCTTACCACGACGCACACTATATGTTTGTTCAACTCGTAGTAAATAACAATTTATTATTTCGTACTTCTTACATAGCAAATAAAAAATAAATTAAACAATTACCCTTCAGCTTCAAGCAAGTCTGCAATACTCGTATCAAAGATGACCTTGAAAAGTGCCCCTAACATGTCCCTGAACCTGGACTGCGGTTTTTATTTATCACAACCTGGCGACAGAAGCCAGAGATAGCGTCATTTAGAAGAGTCATTGAGTGCCACTTTCGTTTGAGTAAATTACCTGAAAATTTCAAGCTTCTGTTTCGTGACAATCTAAAATTGATAGATGTTCAGAGTTTTACAATTTCAGTGTTTGCAAGGGAATTTCAGCTTTAAATTCAAACTTTAAATATTTGTTCTATTGGTGGTAATTAACAATTAATTATTTCGTACTTCTTACATAGCAAATAAAAAATAAATTAAACAATTACCCTTCAGCTTCAAGCAAGTCTGCAATACTCGTATCAAGGATTACATTGAAAAGTGCCCCTAACATGTCCCTGAACCTGGACTACGGTTTTTATTTATCACAACCTGGCGACAGAAGCCAGAGATAGCGTCATTTAGAAGAGTCATTGAGTGCCACTTTCGTTTGAGTAAATTACCTGAAAATTTCAAGCGCCTGTTTCGTGACAATCTAAAATTGATAGATGTTCAGAGTTTTACAATTTCAGTGTTTGCAAGGGAATTTCAGCTTTAAATTCAAACTTTAAATATTTGTTCTATTGGTGGTAATTAACAATTAATTATTTCGTACTTCTTACATAGCAAATAAAAAATAAATAAATAAGACAATGGCCCTTCTACCTACAATACTCGTATCTATGTTGACATTGAAAAGTGTCCATACTATGTCCCTGAACCTGAGTTTCATTTTTCCTTCAATCGCACCCTGGCGACAGAAGCCACTGATGGCAGTAAATAACAATTCATTATTTCGTACTTCTTACATTGCAAATAATAAATAAATAAATTATACAATGTCCTTCAACCTACAATACTCGCATCTGAGATGACATTGAAAAGTGCCATAATATGTCCCTGAACCTGGGCTACATTTTTTCTTAATCGCACCCTGGCGACAGAATCCAGAGATAGCGTTATTGAGTGCCACTTTCATTTGAGTAAATTACTTGAAAATTTCAAGCTTCGTGACGTTAATCCAAAATCGTCTGGCGACTGAGGATGCACAATAAAAACAGAAGAGAAAACAGGTAAATATAATCAACTGCTCAAACTGGGCAGCGTAGAAAAGGGAGTGATAAATAATCGCATCCGATAATAACCGGGTCCCCGGGCGTTTTCGGTGCGTCCTCACCCTTTTCTTTATTCCATACCCCCTCCCCCCTGCCCTCTTATTATCCTCAAGGAATACTCTGTCCGTGATTCGTTTAATAACTGCTTTCGTTTGACGACCCTGGATAAAAGGGATGCCTCACGGAAAACCGGTCAGTATCTTTCGCAGCAAATGAAAATAAATAAAAAAATTTTTGGAAAAACGAAGAAAAAAAGAGCCTACTCCAGATTATAAATTGCGCTAAAAAGTAAAAAAAAAAAAAAAAAAAATTCATTCTTTAAGCAACATCGATACGACTTTTAAACATAATTTTTGAAGGCGGTGCAAAATTATGAGTCTAACTACCGTTACATCATGTATTACTTCATACTAGCTCATTCCCCGCAGAGCATCTGCGGGCTATAAGTTCAAAACTCGAAAGGTTTAAGAAAGATCGTTCGATATAAACAAACTAAGATGTTGCCACTAAACAGAATCAGAAATTAATCATTTTAAAATCGTAAAAAACGCTTTAAAATTCGAAAGGCTTAAGAAAAGATCGCTTCAACAAACTAAGGTGTTGCCACTAAAAAGAATTGGAGATTAGTCATTTTAAAATCGTAAAAAACACTTTAAAATTCGAAAGGCATAAGAAAAGATCGCTTAAACAACTAAGGTGTTGCCACTGAAAAGAATCGGAGATCAGTCATTTTAAAATCCTAAAAAACGCTTTAAAATTCGAAAGGCTTAAGAAAAAATCGCTTAAACAAAATAAGATGTTGCCACTAAAAAGAGCCGGAAATTAATCATTTTAAAATCGTTATAAACGCTTTAAAATTCGAAAGGCTTAAGAAAAGATCGCTTCAACAAACTAGGTGTTGCCACTAAAAAGAATCGGAGATTAGTCATTTTAAAATCGTAAAAAACACTTTAAAATTCGAAAGGCATAAGAAAAGATCGCTTAAACAACTAAGGTGTTGCCACTGAAAAGAATCGGAGATCAGTCATTTTAAAATCCTAAAAAACGCTTTAAAATTCTAAAGGCTTAAGAAAAAATCGCTTAAACAAAATAAGATGTTGCCACTAAAAAGAGCCGGAAATTAATCATTTTAAAATCGTAATAAACGCTTTAAAATTCGAAAGGCTTAAGAAAAGATCGCTTCAACAAACTGAGGTGTTGCCACTAAAAAGAATCGGAGATTAGTCATTTTAAAATCGTAAAAAACACTTTAAAATTCGAAAGGCATAAGAAAAGATCGCTTAAACAACTAAGGTGTTGCCACTGAAAAGAATCGGAGATCAGTCATTTTAAAATCCTAAAAAACGCTTTAAAATTCTAAAGGCTTAAGAAAAAATCGCTTAAACAAAATAAGATGTTGCCACTAAAAAGAGCCGGAAATTAATCATTTTAAAATCGTAATAAACGCTTTAAAATTCGAAAGGCTTAAGAAAAGATCGCTTCAACAAACTGAGGTGTTGCCACTAAAAAGAATCGGAGATTAGTCATTTTAAAATCGTAAAAAACACTTTAAAATTCGAAAGGCATAAGAAAAGATCGCTTAAACAACTAAGGTGTTGCCACTGAAAAGAATCGGAGATCAGTCATTTTAAAATCCTAAAAAACGCTTTAAAATTCGAAAGGCTTAAGAAAAAATCGCTTAAACAAAATAAGATGTTGCCACTAAAAAGAGTAGGAAATTAATCATTTTAAAATCGTAATAAACGCTTTAAAATTCGAAAGGCATAAGAAAAGATCGCTTAAACAACTAAGGTGTTGCCACTGAAAAGAATCGGAGATCAGTCATTTTAAAATCCTAAAAAACGCTTTAAAATTCTAAAGGCTTAAGAAAAAATCGCTTAAAAAAATAAGATGTTGCCACTAAAAAGAGCCGGAAATTAATCATTTTAAAATCGTAATAAACGCTTTAAAATTCGAAAGGCTTAAGAAAAGATCGCTTCAACAAACTAAGGTGTTGCCACTAAAAAGAATCGGAGATTAGTCATTTTAAAATCGTAAAAAACACTTTAAAATTCGAAAGGCATAAGAAAAGATCGCTTAAACAACTAAGGTGTTGCCACTGAAAAGAATCGGAGATCAGTCATTTTAAAATCCTAAAAAACGCTTTAAAATTCGAAAGGCTTAAGAAAAAATCGCTTAAACAAAATAAGATGTTGCCACTAAAAAGAGCCGGAAATTAATCATTTTAAAATCGTAATAAACGCTTTAAAATTCGAAAGGCTTAAGAAAAGATCGCTTCAACAAACTAGGTGTTGCCACTAAAAAGAATCGGAGATTAGTCATTTTAAAATCGTAAAAAACACTTTAAAATTCGAAAGGCATAAGAAAAGATCGCTTAAACCAGGGGTCTCCAAACTACGGCCCGAGGGCCACATCCGGCCCGCGGACAGATTTTGTCCGGCCCGCGGAGAGCTAGCATACTTGAAAGAAAACTCCTTCTAGAGAACATATTTATTTTTTATAGCAAATTAAATTAAGTTTACTGAAGTAATCTATTTTTATGTTGAATAATTATTAATATGACATCTACATTGATATGGTCATGGGCTAACTACTCATAACATTGTTGTAGGTTATTATTTACTAACTAACAAATTATTGAAATGAATCCAACTAACATTTTATACATTTTAAATGAAAAGATAACTTATAACAAGCATAACGACATATGAAATACTAATGAGATTTATGTAATTGAGATTTTCCACTGACAATAGTTTGTAGTTGTGGACTAATTTTACTTGTACCAATTATTAAAAGAGATTTAAGATGCTCATCAGTTAATTTAGATCTGTAAACATTTTTTGTGTACTTCATTTTGGAAAAGGTCTTCTCACACAAATAAGTAGTACCAAAAACAGAAAACAGCCCACGAGCAAATTTATGCAAATTATCAAATTGTGTCAGTGGAAGACACTTATAAAATTCCAACAAAGATAAGTTTTGATATTTGTTCTTAATTATATCACTGCACTGTAGATCAATCATTTCCATTTGAAGTTCCGGGGCTAGGGTTTCAATGTCAGTATCAAAAGGATTCTGAAAAATCTTAATTTGATTCGCAATGGCATCGAAGTCCGAGAAACGAGTATCAAAATTTATTTTCAAAGCACTCAAAGTTTCGATTGCAAAATCGATAGGAAACTCGGTCTCAGTGGTGTGGCTAAATATTTCACATGTTTTAAAATGTGAAAAACATTTACTTCGTAGTTGTGATTGAAACAGTATCAATTTCTTCCGGAATGATTTGATATTATTGTATAAATCAGGAAGATGCTGGTTTTCTCCTTGCAATCTCAAATTCAGTTCGTTCACATGTTTTGTCAAATCAACATAGAATGCTAACTTCCACAGCCATGCGTTGTTTTGCAATTTAGTAAGAGGGCGATGCTTTTCATTCAAAAAAAATTCGATCACTGCTCGAAGTTCAAAAAAGCGCTGAAGGACTTTCCCACAACTAAGCCAACGTACGGCAGTATGATAAGGTAAGTCATTTTCTCCAATCTCTTTAATAAATTGTACGAATTGTCGGTGATTCAGCCCAAAAGATCTGATAAAATTAACAGTTGATATGACTGGTTTCAGAACTTCAGACATATCCAAACATTTTCCGCACAAAGACTGTTGATGAATGATACAATGTAAGACTATTGGTTTTGAACCACCGTCATTTTCTACAGCCTTTGACACAAGAGCGACCACTCCTTTATCTTTCCCACTCATGTTTTTGCCTCCATCAGTTGTAATACATTTCAAGTTTTTCCATCGAAGGTTCTTTTGCTTAATGGCCATTTCAACTCCTTTAAAAATATCTGAACCAGTAGTTGTGCCATGAATACTATACATATCAAGAAGTTCTTCATGCACTTCATAGCTTTTATCTACTCCTCGAATATAAATCAACACCTGAGCAGTATCTGACACATTCGTTGACTCATCCAAGGCCAAAGAAAACCACTCAAAATGTCCATTTTTGTTGAACAGTTGAGAGGATATATTTTCAGCGATGTCTTCTACCCTTCGAGCCACAGTGTTTGCTGACATACTGACAGTTTTTAATAAATTTACCTTTTCAGGGCACATTTCTTCGGCTACTGCGATTATGCATTCTTTGACCATTTCTCCATCGGTGAATGGTTTTCCACGTTTTGCAATTTCAAGAGCCACACGAAAGCTGGCACGAGTTGCAGCCTCTTGTTCAGTTTTGAGTTTTGTAAATAAAGATTTCTGCGATTTCAATCCGCGCTTCATAGCTTCGAATTTTTCTGTCCGCAAACTTCCTGTATATTTTGAGTAATTTTGAAAATGTTTTGCTTCATAATGACGTTTAATGTTATATTCTTTGAGAACGGCTATGCTTTCATTGCAAATCAAACATAGCGCCTTGTTACTGGACTCAATTACGAAATACTGAATGTTCCACTGATCTTTGAATTTTCTGCATTCACTATCAATTTTTCGCTTCTTTTCCATTCTACTAAATCACACACAAAAGCAACAATTCAAATAAAAATATTGTTACAAAGATGTCTTAAACTTAAACACGCACAAACACGTTTTAAGGAGGTACGCACTATTTTATTTCACAGCAGTGTCATAGGAACTGACTTGTGGTTGCGCCACTAGCCTTCTTATATATTTCACTTACTGCCATCTAGAAGTGAGTGGAAGACACCAGAACTTTATCGAACCAACGAGATTATTCTGTAAGTGCTATTAGCGCCATCTGTTAGGGATAGAAGGTACTACCTATTTCTGCTTGTGTCCACCAGATGTCCTGTCACGTTACTCCTCATGGCTCGCTCGTACTCTACGACTAATCTAGAAATTACAGATAATGACAGGAAAATTAATAATATGCAGTGTTGCCGTTTTGCGGACTTTAGTTCGATTTGCAGCCTTTTTTAAACGTGGCGTACTTTTTCGGACTTTTTTTTTCATGTAAAAAAATACTCATTCGTTACTTGAGTACTCGTTAGGAACCGAAGTAACGATTACTGAAGAAAAAAGTAATCAATGATTACTTGTGTATTTCATTACTTTTGTAATCAATGATTACTATGGCGATACGATGCGGGTACCCCATTATAACGGATACCCATACGATACAGAAAATACATCAGCTTCCCCGTCGCTAATGGCATCTGGCAAAAAAGTAATCATATTTTACACCACTAGTGGACGGATTCAACTTTTTACCACCGGCAACAATTAATGATAATATGGTTTTGGCCCTTGGAATTTACTGGAGTAATCAATATGGCCCTAAGGCTGGAAAGTTTGGAGACCCCTGGCTTAAACAACTAAGGTGTTGCCACTGAAAAGAATCGGAGATCAGTCATTTTAAAATCCTAAAAAACGCTTTAAAATTCGAAAGGCTTAAGAAAAAATCGCTTAAACAAAATAAGATGTTGCCACTAAAAAGAGCCGGAAATTAATCATTTTAAAATCGTAATAAACGCTTTAAAATTCGAAAGGCTTAAGAAAAGATCGCTTCAACAAACTGAGGTGTTGCCACTAAAAAGAATCGGAGATTAGTCATTTTAAAATCGTAAAAAACACTTTAAAATTCGAAAGGCATAAGAAAAGATCGCTTAAACAACTAAGGTGTTGCCACTGAAAAGAATCCGAGATCAGTCATTTTAAAATCCTAAAAAACGCTTTAAAATTCGAAAGGCTTAAGAAAAAATCGCTTAAACAAAATAAGATGTTGCCACTAAAAAGAGCCGGAAATTAATCATTTTAAAATCGTAATAAACGCTTTAAAATTCGAAAGGCTTAAGAAAAGATCGCTTAAACAAACTGAGGTGTTGCCACTGAAAAGAATCGGAGATCAATCATTTTAAATTCGTAAAAAACGCTTTAAAATTGGAAAGGCTTAAGAAAAGAGCGCTTAACCAAACTAAGGTGTTGTCACTCCAAAGAATCGGAAATTTAAAATAGAGTTATAAATGGAGATACATTTTAAGAAATAGAAATTAATTTGTCAAAGTCCGTATGTTATGATAATAAATACAATTATCTCATTTTTCTACGCTAATCATTAAACAAATTTTGAAATATCGCTTTACCATAGCTTATTTTTTGAATGATGTTAGTATCGTATCGTAACGCAAAATTTAATGGTAACTGGTAGGCGTTAAGTGAAATATACATATGGATTGGAGCTGTTGCACATTCTGGGCCATTTATATTTGTAGTTGATTCATCATTACAAAAGATTTTATGTATCATAATGTTGCACAGACTTCAAAAATTATGTTTAAAAGTCGTACCGATGTTGTTTAAAGAATTAATTTATTTTTTACACTTTAGCTCAATATATCACTTATAGAAATGAACAGTGTCATATCTGCAAAAAATAGTTTTTTCTTTTTGGTTTTTATATCAAAATTTTCAGCTTTTTGCGCTCTTTTTTTTTTTTTTTTTGGGAATACTTCGTACGTAAATGTTCAAAAATTAAGGCTAGAGGCCAACTTTATTTTTTTTTGGTGCAATACTGTAATAACTACTTTTTATGGAAATTTCTAATTTTTTTGACATCATTAACATCTATCATGTGAGAGCAAACTAGAACAATATCTATTTTCTGAACAAAATCGATGATAATAATCATTGAAACAAATAAGGTAATTAAATAAAATAAATTGTAAAACGTTCAAACTCCTCTCTTGAAAAATGTCCATTTTGCAGATATGACACTGTTCATTTCTAACAGCGATATAGTTTGAAGTCGTTTCCATCCCCCCCCCCCCAAAACTATGTCATTTATTTCTTTTTACTGTAAATGCATTTATTATACGAATACTTTATTTTTTAAAAAACATATCAAAGGGCACATCTTTTTTAAATGACAGACAATAAATCTAAACAGTTTCAAGATAATTTTCGTTTTGAAGTTGATTTTAAAAGGTCACTGGAGCAAACAAACTGAAAGGATTTATTTTTTGCTACAGAGATGGCCTTCAGTCACTCTCTTATTATAGTTGCTTTTAATTACTGCTTAATGGCAACTAACTTTTTTTAACAATGAATTTTATATTCATTAATAATTTTCCTAATAAAAAAATATCAGTCCAAGCCTTTCCAATTAAAAGAAAAATAGTTTTTTTTTTTTCACCCATAGCGATTTTTTTCTAAAGAACTCGTCAATAGCGACTAAACAAAAAAAGTAAGAAAATCGGTTGAAAAACAGAAAAAATGGTTCTTAACTGTTTTGTCTTTGCCCATTTATATATACAGTGAAACCTGTCTAAGTTGAGCACTTGCGGGGCAGCACTTTAGTGGTCCATTTAGACAGGTGGTCAACTTACAGAGGGTGGAGGTTTTTGTTTGTTATTTCTTACACTACGCATTTATTCATTTATAACTAAATAAAATATAGCTTCACGTGATGACGTTGCTTTAAAATAGTGATTACCTTTTTTATCACAATTGTCTAAAATATCATTAAAGAAATTAAACCCGAATGACTTGCAATGCATCCCATACAACTTCAAAATAAAGTGATTAGTTAAAATTAAGATAAATACCACATTAATTACGTCAGTTCCTTATATGATGCTAAAGATTTCTTAAAAATATTTTTTTTTTCAAAATGGCTATATCAGATCAAAGGAAAAAGAAGAAACTTTTTTGAAGAATCAAAGAGTGCTCATAGTAGTTATCCCATTTGGTTAACTTAAAACAAAGAGGTTTAGGCAAACTTTATATGGATGTTTCATCCATCCAGGCAAATACTGGTCTAACATTATAGCATAAAAAATACCCTATAGACGCTATTTTATTTTTTTTATCTTTCCAAAAATAGATAAACAAATAAATATAGTAATAATGAGGCGGTCAACTTACATAGGGTTTTTTATAATACTCCCACCCAAATTTGGCGTACATAAGTGGTCAATATAGACAGGTGGTCAACTTAGGTGGTCAAGTTACAAAGGTTTCTCTACATGATATAGTATAGGGCTAATTTCGTTCCTGACAAAAGTGGTCAACGTAGACAGGTGGTCAACTAAGGTGGTCAAATTACAAAGGTTTCTCTACATGATATAGTATAGGGCTAATTTCGTTCCTGACAAAAGTGGTCAACGTAGACAGGTGGTCAACTTAGGTGGTCAAGTTACAAAGGTTTCCCTACATGATATAATATAGAGCTCATTCCGTTCCTGACAAAAGTGGTCAACGTAGACACGTGGTCAACTTAGGTGGTCAAGTTACAAAGGTTTCTCTACATGATATAGTATAGGGCTAATTTCGTTCCTGACAAAAGTGGTCAACGTAGACAGGTGGTCAACTTAGGTGGTCAAGTTACAAAGGTTTCCCTACATGATATAATATAGAGCTCATTCCGTTCCTGACAAAAGTGGTCAACGTAGACAGGTGGTCAACTTAGGTGGTCAAGTTACAAAGGTTTCTCTACATGATATAGTATAGGGCTAATTTCGTTCCTGACAAAAGTGGTCAACGTAGACAGGTGGTCAACTTAGGTAGTCAAGTTACAAAGGTTTCCCTACATGATATAATATAGAGCTCATTCCGTTCCTGACAAAAGTGGTCAACTTAGGTGGTCAAGTTACAAAGGTTTCTCTACATGATATAGTATAGGGCTAATTTCGTTCCTGACAAAAGTGGTCAACGTAGACAGGTGGTCAACTTAGGTAGTCAAGTTACAAAGGTTTCCCTACATGATATAATATAGAGCTCATTCCGTTCCTGACAAAAGTGGTCAACGTAGACAGGTGGTCAACTTAGGTGGTCAAGTTACAAAGGTTTCTCTACATGATATAGTATAGGGCTAATTTCGTTCCTGACAAAAGTGGTCAACGTAGACAGGTGGTCAACTTAGGTAGTCAAGTTACAAAGGTTTCCCTACATGATATAATATAGAGCTCATTCCGTTCCTGACAAAAGTGGTCAACGTAGACAGGTGGTCAAGTTACAAAGGTTTCTCTACATGATATAGTATAGAGCTCATTCCGTTCCTGACAAAAGTGGTCAACTTAGACAGGTGGTTAGCTTACAAAGGTGGTCAACTTTACAGGTTTTACTGTGGATCATTATTTTAAAGTTACTCATTGGCACCTAAAATGAAACATTTTTATGTTGCAATTACATTTTTGGAGAATAGCCTGCAAAAGAATATTACGGTGAATTTTACATCTCAAATACATATATAGTGAAGTACTCCTGCGCCATCTCGTGAAAAAAAAAAATAATAATAACCTCTGATTGCAAGACTGTCCTTTTTCGTCCGGAAAAAAACCTTCGGGGCACATACACCAAAAAGGAAACTTCACGACAACTTGACATTTTTCACAGAAACCAATAAAATGTTGTTGAACACTCACAGTAAAAATTAGGTTAATCTAAGTAGTTATTCTGATCGGAAAGACCTCACACGAAAAGATGCGTCAAATAATAAGGATTAAATGCCCATCGAATTCCTTTGTACTTCCCCCGTATAATCGTTTAAACCGGAACGTCTAGCTCCGAAAACAATGACGTTTTAATTTGTTTTTGAAAAAATTCATCCATCCTATATTCATTCCGGCCATAAAAATGCGGCATTTATCCGGAAGAATGCTGCATTTAATTTAATAAAATTCATACTCATTATTATCGCTATTAAACATAACTTCCGATATTTCCACAGCTCACCTCAGGCAGAAGCATTAATAGTGAGTTTAACCCTTCAATTAGACGCCAAAAGCCATCGATCATGCTACAGGTGGAAAAACAAGAGCGGTAGCAGAAATTACAGGATGGGCCAGTGAAAGTGCCTTGACACTAAAGAATGCTTTGACCTTTCTGAGTGGATGGGGAAGTGGGAATGATGGTCTTTGGGTTAAGAAGGGGGAATTTTACAGATCTACCTAGCAATTAGAATCTGTGATGCCACCTCCTTCTGATAATACCGCATTTTGGAAATACTGCCCTACTTTCGCTTTGTAAAAACAGAAAGTGGCGAATCAGCTTGAATGTTTTTGTCTCCCATTGAAGAAATTTCGTGTGATAATATGCTAGTACAACGGTTCCCGGTCTTTTTTTACCACGTTTATTATTACAACGTTTTTCTTAACTCGCTTTGATGTCTGTCCGCGGAATTTTGCAATCGAATTTTCGACCATTTCCCGATAAGCTATTGTTCTGAAACTTTACATGTAGCTCAGAACCAGATGACAATGCAATATTCTACCACGCATAAAAAAGCCGACAGGTAGTTCCTTTTTACAACGTTTTTCTTAACTCGCTTTGTTGTCTTTCCGCGGAATTTTGCAATCGAATTTTCGATCATTTCCCGATAAGCTATCGTTCTGAAACTTTACATGTAGCTCAGAACCAGATGACAATGCAATATGCGCATAAAAAATCCGACAGGTAGTTCCTTTTTTTATTCCAATTTTACGCAAATTTCCACCTTTATTCCCCAATATGGGGGTGAAACAACCTTGCATATATTAATGTAATATATCGATCGAAAGCGCTGATTTTCCTGCACAAGATGAAATTTGTTCGAAGTTTCTAAGTCAATAAGAACGCCAGTTATGAGCTTTTAAGTTCGATTTCTTAAGGCTTACCTTGATCCAAAAATAATAATTAGCAGTTTCCTCAACTCCGGGTGAATAGTGTTATCTTAATTTCAATATCAAACTTATTTTCCAAATAGACATGAGTTTAGTTTTCAGCGGAAAAGCAACAATAAAGCCTCTATTTCCAATAAAATAGAATTAAAGATGGCGATTAGTTCCGAAAATTGCCACCAAAATTCAGTACCGGCGCTCGCGAACGCTAACTTTTATAGTAAGGATGATTGCATTGTACATCGAGGTTCTCAATAATTTCTACGATTGCGAAATTTCACCCATCAAAAACTAAAAAGTAGAAAATTTTCTACCTTTCTAGTGCGCATGAAAAACGTTGTTTTTTATAAATTTTTTTTTATTTATGTAGTATTTTTCGCGTACCACCATTTTTCTTGCAAACCATTTGCGTACCACTGATAATGTAACTTTATTACATAGAATAGAACACTAATAGATTATAGAAAAATACTACGACAATTTCAGTCGCGCCATTTTTTATAGTTAATGCAGAGAAAAGAGTTCCATAAAATATAGCTCTATGTATATAAGTAAAATATATGAAATACATAAGATATATTCTTAAATAGTCATCATCTCTTTACATCTTTAAGTACAAAATACCTATCATGTAAAAAAAATAAAAAAACGAAATTAATGAGAAGTTTGCTGCTACATGACAGATACAAGCGAGGTTATATCTCGTTAGTTAGTTTTAACCTCAAATTTGGGTCGACATTTAATTTGCTTCTATATTTACTTTTAATAAATATTTTTTTTCCTTCCAATGGGGCTGCGGTATTGGTCCTCAACCATTGCAGACCTAGTGCGTTCCCCAGTAATTGGTACCATCTCTTTCAGCGGCACCACAATGCGTGTGGTACCTTCGCTGCATGAAAATTTTGACGTTCAATTACCACTAGATGGCGGTACCTGAGCTCTCATTGATGCAATATGCACTAGGAATTTAATTTAGCCGAGAGTATCCATGCCAAACGGATACTCAAGGGATCTTTAAAAAATGCCGCATCATCATACGACATGGACGCAGACGATTTTCTGCATCTTGAAAATCCACCGACTTGGGCCAGCTTTGAACATGCGATCTTGGGCATACGAGACCTGCGTCTTACCGCTACGCCACCCTGTCGACCTTTTAATAAATATCATGTTGGAAAAAGCAGTTTCACAAAGATGAGTACTTGTGAAGGGAATTTAAAACAGCAATTCTTTTCTTGACAATAACGAGAATTCATTTTTAACTTCAAATTCGATCTTAAATCCCTAGTTTCTGTGTTTTAACCGCCCCCTTCTTCTTTTCTTTTCTTTTTTTTTGCCTGCACTCGTACCACTAGTGGTACGCGTACCCCAGTTTGGGAACCTCTGTGCTAGTACACTGTAAAAATGTTTCGCTTAGTTGCCACCCTTTTTGGTGTTAGTGACCGCCATTTTTGGTGGTCAGTTGGTATTAAGTTAAAAATTATTCATTTTTCGGTGTATTTTAAGTTCTTCTAAGTGTCTGTAGAGAATATACTGATAGCAGAATATTTTCTCAGTATATGATGTTCGTTACGTCATTTATGTATCAACAGTTCATTGCGATTGCTCATTTATGCTATTTTCATAGAAATGAGCAATCGTAACGTATCCGAGTTAACAAATTTCATGAGCTATCGGACTTTATCCTATCTTTATTTTTTGAGACACTTTTCAACTGAACACCAAATATTTTGCGTTTAGTGCCACCCTTTTTGGTGTTACTGACCGCCATTTTTGGTGTTAAGTTTCTGTAAAGTTGAAAATCATTCATTTTTTGATGTATGTTGAGTTCTTTTAAGTGTCATTTTCAAAAAATAGACATCAAAATGCTTTTTTAGCACATGATGTTCGCTAACTAATTTAGGCATCAAAAGTTCAGTACGATTGCTCATTTGTCCTATTTTCATAGAAATGTGCAATCGTAATGACATTTCGATACGCAACAGAGGTAACAAGTTTCATGAGCTAAGAAACTTTATACTGTGTGTATTTTTTGAGACAGACACGTGAAGAAATTTAAAATACATCGAAAAATGAAAAATTTTCAACTGAACACCAAATATTTTGCGTTTAGTGCCACCCTTTTTGGTGTTACTGACCGCCTTTTTTGGCGTTAAGTTTCTGTAAAGTTGAAAATTATTCCTTTTTGAATGTATGTTGAGTTCTTTTAAGTGTCTTATCAAAAAATAGACAGCAAAATGGTTTTTTAGCATATGATGTTCGTTAACTCATTTAGGCATCAAAAGTTCAGTACGATGGCTCATTTGTCCTATTTTCATAGAAATGAACAATCTTAATGACATTTCGATACTTAACGGAATTAACACATTTCATGAGCTAACAAACTTTATACTGTGTTTATTTTTTTAGACACCTGAAAAAATTTAATGTACATCAAAAATGAATAATTTTCAACTGAACACCATAAATCGTGTTGAGAAACACCAAAAGTTTTGTGTTTAGTCGCCACCATTTTTTTAATCTCTTTTGTTGTTTAAAATTACTTCTGCAGAACATTTCGAAGCGGAACTCTTTTCTTATTTTCATTTAACTATTTTTTAATTTTTACACCTAATTATTTTTAGAGGTGATGGAATAATTGAGAAAAAACACGATGTTATTTTTGATAAAAGAAATTACACGATTAAAAATCTAATCTGAGAACTACGAACTTGATTATCATATTCAAATCGCTTTCTCTTTTTCAATACGTGAAGAAATCATTTGTAGTTTGTTTTTAATGTTTTTTAGATCTATTTTTTGAAGGGAGAAAAATTGAATGAAAATAAAATATAAAATAAATTCAATGAAATGAATCAAGCATTCTTCTTAGTCGATTTTTACAACCATTTTGTGAACGAGATACTCGGGCGAGAACAATCAATTGAGCGCTGTCACACATTATTATCAGACGATTATTTTTAGTCATTGCAGGTGTTGCCACGAAGGTAAAACGAATTCTATTTAATTTCCTTCGCTATTCTGCTTTGGGCAGCTTTATCAGAAATCGTTTGTAATGATTTTTCATCGTATTTAATCGTAAACAATTTATTGTTCGGAATTGTTAGAATAAATAATGCTAAAAAAACCTATAAAAGCAACATGAAAGGGGTAAAAAGCAGGGAAATATATTTAAATTTGAAAAGTTTAGAAACAGAGAAAGGTTATTATAGTTCTTCTGACGAAACTTTATTAAAATATGGACAAATTCCTTTTCAAAGGCATTTTTGAACTCCATCTAATAGCAATACATTCTACTGATGATTTAGAGTTTTACTTCACTGCATTCTTCCATTACTCTTTTAAAATGAACATGAATTTCTTTACTTTTCCCTTGGATAAATGTGCTTCTATTTCTTTTATAAAAATGGAAAGATACTTTATTATTATTTTTCTATACCAAGTACCTGTATTTTTTGTTTGTTTCGCGTATGAGCATTTGTGTATTTTATTTGGCTTAATTATTAAATTTGACTTGTTCAGTCTTCTAAACTTTACAATTTAGGAGAGCTTAAGTTTTGTACTAGCTGTAGAGAACTTGCGAACTTTTCCTGTTTCAAAGCGGGTATTAACGATTTCCGTTTATTTGTATGTTCCTTTACAGAAATATGCTCAAATTAGTATAATTTTGTTATGGAATGTCATTTGATTTATCAGATAAAACTAAAATAAGTGTTTTTTGTGTATATGTCTACTGAAAAATCGTGCAATAAGTAGAGAACAATAACGCTTAAAATTCTACTTGTGTAGCTTTCACCTCAACTGTCGACTTTTCGCCCTGAAAGCCCATATTCAATTTGTTGAATGAGATCTTTCCGTGCAAAATAGATCCAAACCACTGTCCTATACTAAAAGCTCTACAACATTTATATCATTGCAGGTGTTTTTCATTAACGGTTATTAATTCTAATTATTAACTGTAATTTTATCATCAACGGTAATCAAATTCTTTGCTAAACGAAGAGTTTTTCTCACTTCTTCAAACTGAGAATTCATCAGTGCTAGAAATAAAACTGCACTATGAAATCTCTCTATTGTTCCATTTTTTCATTATGGGACGCATGTAAACGGGGTGGGGCGCCAGTCAAGGAAGCAAGATTTAAAAAAACGCTAAACTGTATGGTTTTTGCATGTATATATAATATATTGCGGCGTTCTTAGCATGGGTTGTCACTCGGGGTGTAACTTGTGGTGCCAGCCCCCGCCACCCCCACGTGAAAAAAACTTATTGTGCTGATTAAACTTGTAGTCGTAATATTTTCAGTAGTACAAAAAAAAAAAAAAAAGAAATTTTATTTTGTTTATTTCTTTAACTTTAAGTGAACTACAATCATTTTCAGTTATGACACGTTCAAATAGCTCCAGTAAAATTGCATGAATAGAGCAAGGCTGAACTTTATCCAGTTTCCTGTTTAACTGTTATCAGGCTGTTTCATTTCGCCATAAATGAAGGGACAAAAATAGGGGTCGGCACTTAGCGCCATCTATTCCACTTTGACGCTATTTTAACAAATAAGCATCAATTTATTGATTTGGCGTAATTGACTTGACGAAAAAAAAAAAAACTATCGCTAGCCAGCGCTTGTTTCAGTAGTAATTATTATTAAAAAAGGTCAGTTGAAAATTTGAGAAATTACAATGTTGTCTATTATTAATTTTAAGCCCGTTCAAGATAAGTACTCAAATTCATTTATTACTATATTGCTTATTTCTGTAAATATATATAGTTTATTAAACATATAAACAATATCCTTAGTAAATGTTACAGTAAACCCTCGTTATATCGCGCCTCGTTATGTCGCTCATTCGGATATATCGCGCTTTTTCTATGGCTCCCAAAATTTTAAGTTTGAGGTCTTGAAAGTAAAAATATTGAGTTTCTCAGTAAAGCCCTTTTCCCCCCATTAAACAAAGGCATCGAACTCAGGAATGTTTCACTTTCTTCTGAAATTGCTGCAGTTAAAAGCCGCAAAAATTCTCCCACTCCCCAACTGACATGCCTGCATAATGATTCTACTCTAACTAGTTGACGTTTAATTTGTTCTTTTTGTATTGATCCTAACCCCTATAGAATGAAAGAGACATGTCTATTGCTCGAGGATTTATTATTAAGCTATTTTCATTAAGAAAGTTGTCATTATGTAAGATTGAATTAAATTTTTTACGTTGACGCTCAATTTACTTGCACTTTTAAAGTTATTTCCAACGGCATCGGTTATAGCGCGCATCCGGATATATCGCGCTTTTTTGTGGTCCCGACAAACGCGATATAACGAGGCGATACTGTATATGCAAATTTAATCTATTTGTAATTATAATAGAATAAATAGCATCATCATAACTTTTGCTGTCTCAGGCAACATTTGCGATACATATATTTTTAAACATTCAAAGTTACATTTAATCAATCTTAAGTTAAGAGTTGACTGAGTAATTTGCTATTTTTTTAATAAAAAAAAATATGGCTGGAAATGATGACTAAAACACAACTGTTTTATTCTAAGCATTTATTTCTGCACAAAATAAATAATAAAATGCATACAAATGCATTAAAAAAACACACACATATTGACTATAAGTCAAAAGTCAAATATCATTAAATTTAATTTATTTCAGAGTTAAGAATGTAATTACTACTGAAACAAGACTAACTTTCGGTACTTTTCATTTTTGGGGGGTGCTGGCGATGTTGAGATGTTTTTTTTTTTTTTTTGCGAAATCAAATTGTTTTGTGTCTGGAGTTTGTTTTTAGGAAAAATATTTAAACATCGCCAACCGCAACCCAAAACGGTAAGTAGTTTGATTTGGCGAAAAACAAAAAGATAACCATCGCCAGCCTCAGTACATCATTTTTATTAGAAAAAATTAATTGACTGCAAAAATCTTTAAAAATTACACTCAAAACAGAGACAGGACGACTTTCCATTGAAAATATTCACCTGAACGTTTACGGAAACCGAGAAAGGACATCGTATTAGCAAAACAAGGGGCTTTAAAATGATGTAAACACATGTACAGTAACGGCTACCATCAAGTTCAGCCTTGGATTAGAGTATGTATTTTTCAAAAACTCCTCTCTACCCCCAGCATGCGTAAGCTCGAATTTATTTGATTTTTTGATTCGAGATAATTGCAAAAAATAAAATAAAAGTATTTCAGAATTTTTTTTTAGTTATTTAAAAAGAAAACACAAAAAACCGTGATAGCATGGTATGTTGCCTACAATCTACACCAGGGGTACCCAACCTTTTTGTATCTAAGAGCACATACCAGAATATCAGTCGAATGGCGGGCACCATTTATTTTTTCAAGATAAATTTACAGTTGGTAGACATAGTTAGTAATACACACTACATATAGTGCACAAAAAATTTAATTTCAAAAATTAATTTAACATATAAATATAATTAGTATTAATATTCTTGTGTAAAATAAATGATTATTAAATTGCTTGCAAAACATACGAAATATAAAAAATATTCATAAAATATAAACTCAATGTGATCTTTGGTATTGCCTTTCACTGGCCAGCGCTTCATAATTGGGAGAATGTAATGAAATTCCTGCTCGTCAATGTGTTAATCTGTAAGTTATAATCTATATTTTGATATTCATTGTCATTTATTATTATAGGGTTAATCATAGTTTACATGACCCTTTATTCATGTACTCTAGATTCTAAATGTTCTCTAGTTTAAAACTGGAAAACTGAAATATTTTATCGTTGAGCACAAGCAGCGGGCGCACCTGGTTCGATCGACGAGCGCCATGGTGCCCGCGGGCATAGGGTTGGGGACCCCTGGTCTACACTGTCATCCAGAAGGTCAAAAATTAGCACTTTTCATTGAAATTTATACTTACAGATTGGGTAGTGCAATTATGCAAAGCGGGAAATCAGGGGCTGCCGGCAAGCCCGTCGTTTAGGGGAGACAAGCAGACGCAATCCCCCTCCCGCTCCTCACCTAGTTTTTATGGAAATTATAAGCGGAATATGACCCGCAGGGGACCAGTCGGTAGAAGCTCGGTTCCGGCAGAACACCGAAAGCGAAGCAACATTGACTGAAGTCAGTGGTTTGGGAGGGTGGCAACCTCTCGCGGCTGGTTGCTTTGGGACCGTGTACGCAAAAAGGAGATGTGTAGTGCAGAATACGATTATTGTGTAATAGACATTTACCATTGTCGTGGAATTATTATGGGATTAATGATGAATAATGATATCCCTAATAAATATTACAGTTACATTATTCTATTACTAGCTGATATGCCCGGCTTTGCGCGGGATAATATTGCATCATTCGCAGGCCAAGTGACGCATGTCCAAAATTCTGTTGTAAATGTATAGGGAAAATTTAAAAAAAAATCCAAGTAAGAGAGGGGCAACAGTCCATAAAAATCCTATTTAGACAGTAAAATTCATTAAAAACCCCGATTGTATTAAAACGAACAGCCTTGAAAAATTCAGCCTTGAAATTAGACCAAAAATTATTCCATAAAAATCCACATTAAAATGCCAACAAAAGTTCATAGAAATTGTCATTAGAGTACGGGAAACAGTAACTCAAATGCACATATGCAGAGAGATAATTGTGCCAAAATGATATCAAGAGCCCGTAAAAATCGCAATTACAATATCGACCAAAATGCATCTACAATTTCCCATCAGAAAAAGAGCAGTATTCTCTGTAAAAATGTCCATCAGATCAAGAACAACTCTCACTGTATATTTCTGTTACAATAAAGAAAACATTCTTTAAAGCTGACCTTTAACACTAACCTTCAAGAGCTACTGTTCCTAAAATTATCCAGCAGTCCATCTTAAATTCCCCATCAAAATAAGGACACCCGTTCCTAAAAATTCCACTTGCAAAATTGTCAAAACATTTTCTGAAAATTCAATTGAATAGCACTTTCATAAAATTCGGATAAAAACGAAAGAAAGGAAAGCATTATTTCAAAAGGCAAATAATGCTCATTTAAATTACGAAATGTTTAGTACTGAACAAATTCTGACGTGTGAAATTTAAGTTGATAGAAAGACATAACTAAATACTTCCCAAATGGCTCCAAATAGACAGTACAAAAACTAAATAAATGTTAGAAAATAAATCACTTGTGTAAAATATGGAATCAATAATCGCTACGTAAAAAAGTTAAAATGAAGCAGAAGATCGCCAAATTGTACTAAAGTATAATGGAAGCATTCGGCAAATACGCCATGATCCTACAGTGTAAATCACGTATTGAATTAAATGAGAACAATATTATTGATAAGGATTATTGGGCGCGGTTTGGAAAAGTTATGAAGCGCAAAATAATATATTGAGAACAATTAACTGGAAGGAGGCGAGTAAAAAGTTATCACCACTTGGCGAAATTTTAAATTTCATCAAAAATAAGCGATATCGAAGACCTTCCAACCTAGTTTTTATCGAAGAAATAAATATTAAATCGTCAAAAAAGAAAGAAAAATCAACATTAAAAATCGCATGCAGTTAATAATCCACAAAGTATGCATAAAAATGAAATACATTTTTAGAATTTGTTTCGTTGAGAAAGCGAACACCTCACTATAGAAATGTTTCATGAAATTGTTGAACTGCTACTATACTATTAAATTGCAAAAAAAAAGGAAGGAAAATCAACCTCCATGTAAAGTAATTAAAAATCGTCAGCAGTTCCACAAAATATGTATAAAAATGAAATGAATTTTTAGAATTTGTTTTGCTCATAAAACGGCATGAATAAAGATAAAATAGCATTTTCTCAATCTTACGTTAACAGAAATCATCTAGTTGGCGACAAAAGTACTATTTATTTTGGCGAAAACACGCAAATTGAGCAGAT
Organism: Octonoba sinensis; assembly: GCA_038502835.1. Lineage (NCBI taxonomy): Eukaryota > Metazoa > Arthropoda > Arachnida > Araneae > Uloboridae > Octonoba > Octonoba sinensis. The sequence goes on from CM076603.1 coordinate 10,291,696, forward strand.
AAATTCAGAGGTAAGCCTTGCTTTAAAGTTCGAAAACTACTTTAAATGAATATTGCGCATGTTCTATTTGTTCTACAAACTTCAGAGAGAAATCATCTTGTGCGGTTTTTTACGGGCATCAATATGCTGCTAAAATCGAAAAGGTGTGACGTTTCTTCGATGAGATATTTCTAAAATTATCAGTTTTGCTTAAATTGGAATAAAAGAAGAACAAATTCGAATTTTAGGAAAAACGCTTCGAGGTGCACGAGGACCTGACCCAAGGTACCTGTAACCAAAATTTCGTACTTCTATAACGCTCCATCTCGCCAGGAGGCGATCGACAGACAGACAGACACACACACACACACAAACTTTTGGTTTTATTTATATAGATTACACTTCTGTAGTACATCGTACACTTATTATGAACAATATATTTGTATCATTTTCATGAACTCAATATGTGGCTAGCCCATTCCTTTTGCACATACTACCAATGCAAATTTAAACGAGATACAGTCCACCAAAAAAGTATTCAAGCAATAGACCACATTACGTATATATATATATATATAATATATATATATATATAATATATATATATATATACATAAAGATATAATATATATATGTGTGTGTGTGTGTGTGTGTGTGAAGCTTTGCGGCTAAAGCCCGAGGAATTCTCAGCGTTTCCTAGCTGAAACTAGGTTTAACGAATGCAAGTTGTATAAAGCCGCCCAAAGTTAAGTTATATATGTTTATAAAGCAATATATAATTAAGTAATAAAAATAAACTTCAAATGAGAAAATCAATTTATCGGTAAAACGCCAAACTTAATTTTTTTTTTCTTTCTAATGGGGTTGCGTATGGTCATGAACCTTTGCAGACCTAGTACGTACTCCGGTAATCGGCATCCATTTTTTCAAGTAGCACCACTTTCGGTGGATGCCATTGCCACTGAGAATTTGGACGCTCAGTTTTCCCTAGATGGCGGCACCAGAGCTCTCATTTGATGCGACTTGCACTAGGTATTTAATTTAGACGAGAGTATCCAAGCCAATCGGATACTCGAGGGATCTTCAACATGCCGCACAATCATGCGACATGGGCGCAAACGATTTTCTGCATCTTGAAAATCCACCGACTTGGGCCAGGTTCGAACCTGCGATCTTGGGCGTACGAGACTTGCGCCTTACCACTACGCCAACCTGTCGACTTTAAATTAAATTATTAAGCGGTATTTTCTTTTATAATTCCAAGATAAAGTCTGAACTCGGATTTCGTGGAAGAAGATTAAGAATAATTAATACACTCTTAGATACTTAATACTATTATTTTGATTTTGAATATCAATTTTCATTCGATTTTACAGTGATCCCTCGTTTTTCGCGGTTCATGGGGACCAGAACCTTCCGCGAAAGTCGAAAAACCGCGAAGTAGAATTTGCCCCTAGAAATTTTCGTGTATGTGAGTACACGAATGTTTTAAATGTGTAAGCAATATTTATACTTTACACATTTAAGACAAAAATTACAACAGTATACGCACTTACTTAAACGTGTCAGTGCTAATTAATAAGGTTAATTACAAAACCTTATAGTACAGTAATAAACATTAATCAATATTGCTTTCTGAGAGAGGCGAAGAGCCTTGTGTTGGTGGGAGCTTTTGAGGGCCCGTGGTATGTACTCCAAGTCCACTCATCGCTTTGGTTTGACCATGTAGGGATCCTTCACTCTCTCGCAAAACAACATGAAACAACGCTCCTTTCCGCAATGTGGCTTCCGACATAGTTGTATTTTCTCATTTTAACTTTTTAAAGAATATTTTGGAAAAACCCGCGAAGCACTGAAGCCGCGAAACATGAAGCGCGAAGTGGCGAGGGAACACTGTATTCTTTTTTCCTATCAAATGTGCCCTAAATAACATGTAAATGCAAAGAAAGAAAATTGTTATTTTTGAGGATGTTATGAAATAGTTCAAAATTCATTATTTTAAAGGGTTATTATTGGTTCATTATTTTTAAGGTTATTATTGGCTCATTATTTTTAAGGTTACTATTGGTTCATTATTTTAAAGGTTATGTTGGTTCATGATTTTTAAGGTTATTATTGGCTCATTATTTTTAAGGTTATTATTGGTTCATTATTTTAAAGGTTATTGTTGGTTCATGATTTTTAAGGTTATTTTTAGTTCATTATTTTAAAGGTTATTGTTGGTTCATGATTTTTAAGGTTATTTTTAGTTCATTATTTTTAAGGTTATTGGTTCATTATTTTTAAGGTTATTATTGGTTCATTATTTTTAAGTTTATTATTTGATCATTATTTTTAAGTTTTTGAATAAACAAGGAAAATGAAACCAATTATCTTGACAAGAAATGCCATTTCGTCATTAAAGAGCATAGTTTACGCACCTATTTTCAAAAACATTTTTATCATCGCGTGTTATGGGCTTCATGATCTAACCAAAATTTAAAACCTCAACTTTCTTTGAAATTGAACAAAACACCAAAGATAGGTAATAGTTAAAAATAAAAAATATTTTATGAAAGAAAGCTTCTTCATTTACGTAAAAACAGTCGAATTAAAAAGACGCTTTTCAATTTCAAACCCATAAAAAATTGTTTTTAAAATGGTGCGAAAAAGAACCATGAACAGGGAATGGGTCAATAATAATAATAATAAAATTACACGTTAATTTAAAGCACAAATGAGCAAAACAATGCAGACATATGTTTCGGGATTGCTTGGAATCCCTTTTTCAATGCGACAGGGAGCTTCTAGATGCAAAACATCCTTGCATCTAGAAGCTCCCTGTCGCATTGAAAAAGGGATTCCAAGCAATCCCGAAACATATGTCTGCATTGTTTTGCTCATTTGTGCTTTAAATTAACGTGTAATTTTATTATTATTGTTTTCTTGCACAAAGTTAAATTATTTTTATGGGTCAATAATGTTTAATATCCCTAATAAATATTTCAGCTATGTAATTCAATTATTACACATTTAAAATGCATAATATCTATACTAATATTATAAAGCTGAAGAGTTTGTTTGCTTGATCGCGCTAATCTCAGGAAATACTGGCCCGATTTGAAAAAATTTTTCAGTGTTAGATCGCCCGTTTATCGAGGAAGTCTATAGGCTATATATGATCACGCTTACACCAATAGGAGCGGAGTTCCGAAAATTGCATAAAATATTCCTTTTCTATTGGAAGAAATTATCGTATCGTTTCGAGCTTGATACCATTGAAAAGCACGTAAAAAACTATCCTAGAAAGAGTTCTGTCCTTCGTGCTAAAATTGGAAGCCTCTAAATTAAATAGAAAATAAGTTATGAGCGTTTTTCTCTGTAGTTTGAAAGTATTTTTTCACGGTAAGCAACTTTAATTTTATTTGACTCTGAAGATGACCGTTTTTAACCGACTTCACAAAGGAAGGAGGTTATACATTCATATTGTATGTATGTCGTTTTTTTTTTCTGTTTGTTTGTCCACTCATAACTTCTCACCGGATGAACCGATTTTCATGATTCTTTTTTTAATCGATCGAGGGTGGTTTCCCATAGGTCCCATACTTTCGTTTGACCATATTCGATAATTAGAAAAAAAAGTAATGGGCAGAAATGTAGTTTTTTTTTTGTTTTTTCATCCATAACTTTTGACCAAATGAACCGGTTTTGATGATTTTTTCTTTAATCGATAGAGGGTCGTCTAACTCAAATATTGCACATCAATTTGACTACATTTGTTTTTTAGAAAAAACGTTACGGGTGAAAAATAAGTATTTTGTATTTTAATTGGAAAGGCTTGGCTTGATTTTTTTTGTTGGGAAATCTATGAATAAATATAAAAGTCATTGTTAAAAACATGTTTGTTGTCATGGGCTATAATATTAAAAGAAATTACAGGCAAGAGTTTGACTGAAGTCTTCTCTGTGGCAAAAATTAATCCAATCAGTTTGTTTGCTAAAATCAACTTCAAAATCGGAATTTATCATACAAATGACTAGTTTTTAGTGTTATTCATTCAAAGAAGTTTTGCCCTTTGATATGGATTTTTTAAAAAATAGAGTATTTATATACAAAATGCATTTACACTAAAAAGAATGAAATAAAATAATTTTTATAAAAAAACAGAACCAACTTCAAGTTATAAATTGCGCTAAAAAGTGAAAAATAAATTAATTCTTTGAACAACATCGATGTGACTTTTAAACATAGTTTTAGAAGTCGGTGCAAAATTATGAGTCTAATTACCATTATACCATTTGCTACTTCTTATTGGAACTGTTGCTAATTCTGCAAAAATATATATATTTGTAATTGGTTCATGATTACAAAAGATTTTATCTATCCTAATTTTGCACCGACTTCTAAAACTATATTTAAAAGTCACATCGATTTTGTTCAAAGAATGAATTTATTTTTCACTTTTTAGCGCAATTTATAATTTGAAGTCGGTTCTGTCTTTTTATAAAAATTATTTTATATTTTATTTGCATTGTTGCATCTTTTCAACAATTGTTACAGATGCCGTGTGAACAAACAAATCAATGCAGTTGCCATTGTTAAACAAATCAAATATATTAAAAATCAACGCTTCCAGCGTTGATGAGGCATCGCTGTATTTGCAAAATGTAATTTGAGATAGACCGTGCGACGCCGGGCGTCGCAGCTAGTCTATTAGATATTTGAAAAATTTGTATGCTATTAGTATAGGTCCGCCTCGGGGACACCCTTTTTGGGGGATGTTGAGGGGGTGGGGGCTGACAACCAAAATGAAAAAGAGATTTTGAACACTACATATACTTAAATTATAATTTTATTGATGCTATTTCAACGTATGATAACTGAAAATAAATAATTTATAAAAGTAACACCAAATAAATAATATTTAATTTCTGAGCATTTTTTTTTTGCACTACAGAAAATAGTGTAAACTACCATGCTAAAAATTTAAATAACACATTTTTTAATTTTTTATTTATTTATTTATATTTTTGAGGGGGGTAACACTACTTAATAGTAGCACTACTAATTACTGCCTGGGTGATGCCTGATATTTTTACTAAATTTTTATTTATACATTTCAATTAAATTTATTATTTACTAATGCTGAAAAGAACATTCTTATTTGTGAAAAGTATATTAGTTTAAGGAAGTTTAAAAGCACAATAATTGAAATTCGAATGCACATTCAAAATTAGCAATGCAACTTACTGTAATGAAATTCGTCGCACGTTGTCGGAAGAATGACCGCTGTCAAAACGTTCTAAACTGTAGAACTCGGAAATTTCTCGATCGTCTGGCGAACGGAACTCGTTTGCTACCTTTCCCGGTGGAGGGTTTAGTAAATAAATGATCGGTGCACTGTGATCGTCTGCTTTCGTCTCCCAAAAGAGGGGAGCGAAATAGCCTTCTGAGGGACTTTCTGCATACTGCGTTGCTCTTTTGAAAAATTGAATTAATTTAATGATCCCTGCATGTTACCAGGCACACATTTAGGCGCAGGGGTCTGGAGTAGCCTTTTTTTTTTCAGCCTACTTTCCCGTAAAAGTAAAAAATAAATAAATATAATGTGAAAGAAGGCTTAATGTATTGTAAAAAATAAGTGAAGTATAAAAATTTTACAGTAAAAATTTAAGATTTTGAGATGGGGAAAAATGTGTCTGTCGGTCACCCCCTAATAACCTTTGAGGGAACTTTTCCGATTCGAAAGGTTTTTCTTGCGTTCGGAAGATATCGGCGAGGACATCTCATTTCCACAGTTTACTTTTCGATTTGAACAATTTTTCATTAAATTTCGAACAGTTCAAAAAACCTTAACATTAGCGCCTATGGGCAAAAATGAAGCAATTATGTAAACTCTAGGCACCAGATCCAAGTTCGTATGAAGATTATTGGAATCATTATTGGCGCGAAAAAAATTTTTTTTTGGTTGAATCTTTTTGTTCACTTTTTTACAGTTAAAAAAAATAACATAGCACTTGCGGGGAAATTTCAATCCTATATAAATCCCGATATAGCAGACGGATTTGCTTGGAACAAATTTTATCCGGGAAAAACGTTAGGTCGTAGAATAGGTACAAATATGAACTTCCAACCCCGAGGGAAAACGAGGGGCCCGTTTTCTTTAAAAAGAAATTTTTTATGGAATTTTAAATTTTTATATTTTCTCAATCCCAAATGGAGTGAAAAAATAAACAGAGCAAATGACCTGATGAAAAAATTTTTAAATAGTGAATAAATGAGTGAAAGAATAAATGAATGAATGAATGAGTGAAAGAATAAATGAATGAATGAATGAGTGAAAGAATAAATGAAGTGAATGAATAAATGAGTGAAAGAATAAAATGAATGAATAAATGAGTGAAAGAATAAATGAATGAATGAATGAGTGAAAGAATAAATGAGTGAAAGAGAAATGAAGAATGAATGAGTGAAAGAATAAATGAATGAATGAATGAGTGAAAGAATAAATGAATGAATGAATGAGTGAAAGAATAAATGAATGAATGAATGAGCGAAAGAATAAATGAGTGGAAAAATGATTGATTGCCTATTCTCATCTCTGAGGAAATTTAATTAGCGGAGCAATTAATTAAAAACACAAACATATTCAATGTATTATAGCCGTTTTATTTTATTTTGCATTCTTTGACATTTCAACGATACAGTTGCTGTTTTAACCATTTGAGATGGATTATCTGGAGGTTAACAAATTAATGAGTTGCCATTTAAAAAAGCGAATTCCAAGTTTCTAAAAAATCACCCAAGAAAATCGACTTGCGCCAAAGCCCCCTTTTCCCAAAATTTTAAGCAAACATATGTTTTCTTTTGCAATTTTCTTTTTTACTTTTGGTCAAAAGTCATTTTACATGATTTAAATCCCCGCTTCAAGAATGTAGGACTACCTTCCCTCTACCTTTTATACCTTCTCAATGGTTTTAACCATAGAGATGAGATTCATCTCTACGGTTTTAACAAATTAATATAGAGTTGCCATTGTAAAAAATCGAATTCTAATCAACGTTTCTAAAGAAATGACCGAAGAAATCTCGAGAGAGGCAAAGCCTACCACGTCTCATAAGTTTTAAGCACAGACGATATTTTTTGAATCAATTTGGCAATTGTCTTTTGCTATTGTGCCTGCATTTTAACATGCATTATTGTGTAATATAGATTTGCAAATTGTCTTCCTGAGGAAATGAGCCAAATGTGAGGTGGCACCTGCAACGTCGAGCCATGCAGCTAGTAATTACTATTTTCAAACATGTAACTTTTTAAAAATATGTGTTTAAATGATTTTTAAAAAAATGTTTAAGTAAAAATTTATCATTTTTTATTCAATGGAGGCAATGCAAGAAACGTCATTGGTCACGTGGCAGAAACGAAAGCAATGTAAACAAAGGAAGCATCGCATTACATCGAGTTCGACGCATCTAATTAAAAACTAGCCCTAAATAAAGTTCTTCTACATTACATAAAATTAACACTAAATACAACATATAACTATTCTAATCATTAATAAATTTCTTGAATAATGATTAAATTAAACGTAAATGCTGGGTTATAATCAGAAAAAGATGTGCAAATAGTCTAATTAATTTTAAGATAACTCATTTTGCCTAGTGAACTCCACGTAGAACTCAATTGAAAATCTGAGTAAACAAAGAGCGGATATCATCATGAACGGTGATCGTTCATGAGTCCCTCTAGCGGTGAATTGCCTCCATTGTGACTTTTCTAAACTCATGTTTGTGAAAATTGCAACACCATGAAGGAATCGTCATAATTGAATGAAATTTAATACACAGTTGAGTGGTAGTGGTACAAATAAATGATTAAATTTTCAAAGCAAACAAACAATAACAAGAGATCGGAATCAGTATTTTGTGTAGCCACCACACGCCGCAATAAGTGCTGCTACACGATGTGGCATGGAGTCAAACAAATTTTGAATGTCTGCCTGAGGAAGAGCATTCCATATTGTTTGTATGCGTACCCAAAGTTCGTCTACAGAAGCAACAGGACGAGGATCACGAGCGAGATGCCGACCAACGAAATCCCACACATGTTCAATTGGCGACATATACAGTGAATACGCAGGCCAAGGAAGAAGCTGTACCTGCTGCGTTGCAAAGAAGGATTGAACAGTCCTAGCAATATGAGGGCGGGCATTGTCCTGTTGAAATACAGCGCCTGGCAAGCTTTGAAGGAAGGAAACAGCTTGGGGCTGTAGAACTTCACTGATGTACCGGTTGCTGTTCAGATTGCCCACAATTGAGATCGGCCATGATAGCCTATGGCGCTCCAGACCATAACTCCGGGTGTTCGTCCACTGTGGCGTTCGATAATGCACTCCGGAAGGTGGTGTTCACCGGCATAGCGTCTGACACGAATGCGGCCATCATGGTACCACAAATTAAAGCGGGAATCGTCAGGAAACACGACATGCTGCCAATCAGCACGCCAGTCTCTATGCTGATTAGCCCATTGTAGCCGCAGGCGGCGGTGGTCTAGCGTGAGGGGGATCCTGTATAAAGGAGTCCTTGCACGCAGTCCACGCTGCAGCAGATGTCTACGAATTCATGAAGCACACAGTGAAACACCTGTAGCTATTGACCACTGTGCTGCTAATTGTCTAGAGGAAGCTGTACGGTCCGTCCGCGCCATGCGGACCAGGCGTCTATCATCGCGAGTTGACGCCACATTTTCGGGGTCCACTCCCGGATTTCCGAGTTGTCCGACCCTCGTCCGTCCACTGCTTCCAAACACGCATCACTGTGCTGCTGTTACGCTGCACAGTGATGCGGCTACTGCACGATACGACAATCCAGCTTCACGAAGGCCGATGACTCTCCCCCGTTCAAACTCTGTACGTTGTTCAAATCTCGCTCTCTTTCGTCGCAGAGGCATAAGTAAAGATTGAGTTAACGTTTACCACTAGCAGATAACCACCGATAACCATACACGCCTCGCTACAGCCGTCTATTTATTCGGATCCTTCCGCCGTTCAGAGGGCGCAGCTCAGCATACACATGCGCTACGGGTTTGAAATTCTAATCATTTGCATATCATGCGCTACTTTGCATTTCCTGAAAATTTCAGCTCACTCGCGTAAGTCCTTCATGGCTACATGGTGTTGCAATTTTCACAAACATGAGTTTATTTTCGCCTGATTTCGATTTTAGAAAACAAAGAGCCTAAAGAAAGTTTAACCTAAAGATAGTTATTGATTAACTTACAATTTTGATGTGTCTGATATTCATATCATTACACAATTTTTCATGCTTTTCTAAGGAACAATTGGAAACATAAAAATTAACTATTATGTGAAAATTTACTTAGTTTTCGAATAATTTCGTATATTTACCAGTTGAATTAGAAAATATTTATGGATTAATTTAAAATTTTTTGTTAATGCTTCTCATACATTCTTCTAATCTTCTGCACTATCACAAAAAGAAAATTAAAAAGAGGAAAATTTACAAAATCTTTAAAATACACCTCATCATTTGTTATTTTTGTTTTCTTTTTTGACTCAAAACTGCAACCCGAAGATATAAATTGATTAGGTTAAAATTTTGTGTGTATATTCCTCATGCTATTTCGCAACTTTTCCCTACTCTCGCAAAAACCATTTCAAAAGTTTTTTACACTCCGCCCTAATGTATAGGGTGTCCATAAAGGTACGTCCCAGTTATAAATTTCAATAGTATCAACTATAAGCATTGTAGAGAGTTGGCCCTAGGTCACAATTGAAGAGTAATTCGGTTTTAGATAAACGCATGCGCGAACACTTCGTTGTTTTCTGGCGTGTAGCGCCACATCCGAAAAATTGCTGAGCGTAAAGTGTTTTGTTCTGCAATTTTCTAAATCTGTAATTTCAGTTCAACGTGTGTTTCGTTTAAAGTTTAAATGTATGTTTAAACGCTTCGCCGTTACCTATGATTTGACAGAGTTGAGACACAGAAGTTGAGGCAATTCACCGCTAGAAGGGACTCATGAGCGATCATCGTTGTCACGTGATATCCGCTCTTTGTTTACTAAGATTTTCAATAGAGTTCTACGCGGAGTTCACTAGGCAAAATTAGTTATCTTAAAATTAGACCACTTTCACAGCTTTTTCTGATTGAAACCCAGTATTTACATTTAATTTAATAATTATAAAAGAAATTTATTAATTATTACAATAGTTATAGTGTTTTATTTAGTGTTAATTTTATGTAATGTAGAAGAACTTTATTTAGGCCTAGTTTTTTATTACATTTGTCGAATTCGAAGTAAAACGATGCTACAGCTTCCTTTGTTTACATGCTTTAATCGCTGCCACGTGACCAATGACGTTGCTTGAACTGCCTCCATTGAAGAGGATATAGCACCGGGGCTTGCTAACCTAAGTATGGGAAGAGTTGGACTGTAGGTTGGGATGTGTGCTGGGTGTAACTAAAGGTGCACATATTGAACATTTGTAGGACACACTAGGTTACTTTACCTTCAATTTGATGTATGATTTGTGGTAAATAGTCTAAATTAAACTAAAATATACCATTGAGACTGGGACATTCTTTTATGGGCACCCTATACAATGCTGGCCTAGAACGGAAAATTTTACTTTTTATGCATTTTTTAAGTTGTTCTTGAACACATGACACTGGCTTAGATAAGGGGGTTTGGGCGATAACCCCCCTGAAATGGTGAAGATTGTCTAGAATTTGACCAATTTTGCCTGTAAAACAATGAAATTAGCTCACTTTTCCTGAAGAAACCCCAGAACTACTGAAGATTGTCTAGAATTTGACCAATTTTTAATGTAAAACAATGAAATTAGCTCACTTCCCCGAAGAAATCAACCCCCCACCCCCGAAATCAGGGTCTGGCTACGCCACTGCAAGTTCGCATTTTGGAATATACCGCTATGAGCTGGAGAGCCCGATAGCGGATACATGAGAAATTTACACCTAGATAAATTAACGTTGTAGGTTGCAATAAATTGAAACCACGAATGGAAGCATGAAGAAACTGTTTCACGATAATTTAGCACTGATATGAATTGATTCCACAGGGAATTACTTATTTGCAAGAAATTCTTATAATTGAAAATATAGCAATGATTTTAAGAACACTGGAATCGCGTGACATATTCGTCAAAGGAAATTGACATTGCAAGGAATTGAATCTGCTGTGGATTAAGATGTTAAATCCGAAATCTTGATCCATACATTCCATGGATTAAGCGCGGTATTTAGAAGCAAATATGCAGTTCTTCATTGATCAACAAAACGAAGAAAAAAAAACCATCGCGTTGGTAAAATAGTTATCTATATGAATATTATAAAGCTGAAGAGTTTGTTTGTTTGAACGCGCTAATCTCAGGAACTACTTGTCCGATTTGAAAAATTCTTTCAGTGTTAGGTAGCCCATTTACCGAGGAAGGCTATAGGCTATATATCATCACGCTAAGACCAATAGGAGCGGAGCACCAATTAAGAATGTATCAAAATCTTTTTTTTTCCTACGCAATAACGTGATTGGTGCTACAGTTTTGACTGCTCCAGCAGTAAGGTTGGTACCTCGCATCCCTATCATACCAACGGATTTGTTTAACTTTAAAAGAATTCAATTTCAGGTGAAGGTAACAAGTAATAAGGCAGAGGGGCAAACATTTAAGCACGTAGTAATAGATTTACGCCAAGAGTGTTTTTCGCGGGGGCAACTATATGTTGCCCGGTTCTGGTTCTACTTCTGACGGAAGAAAACAGAACTAAAAATATAGTGTACGCAGAAGTACTTAATAATAACATTTGCTTTGAGTTTTCTTTTGAATAACCTACATTCTACATGATATAAGATTATGAGTCAGTGCATTATATGGGTATTTTTAACGGAATATACGTTTTTCATAGAAATACGTGGACATTATTTTTTTGTCCTCCTCCAGAAAATGAGCATTATTTAAGATAGACCGTGCAACGCCGGGCGTCGGAGCTAGTGTTTTATACATGCAATTAACACGTGAGTACTATAATGATTGTGGGTACTACTGGATTTGTTTGTTTACGAACTGAAATCTAAACGGAACATTACCACCTGTTACTTTCTAACAGCTGTTTTAGAATCGGTCTCCACTTGCGATTGTTTTTTTTCGATGGAGATAAGATATTGTGAGAAATCCGAAAAGAAAATGACTTCACGTAGAAGGAAGCATTCGGCGGCAAAGTAGACTAGAAAATGATGGGGTAGGTTACCATTGAATTACTTCTGCTTTTAATTGTTTAAATCAATTTTCTTTTAGATTGATCGCTCTTGTTTTGCTCTTTTTCCTAGTCATTGGAGACTCGCTTAATTCGCCAGTTTGAAATAGCTATTGATGACTTAGAAAATGTATTAAATAAATTTGAAAATAGGGTTTTGAAATGGTTGGAAAATGCGGGTCTGTCTGTTCACCCCTAAGAACGTTTGAAGGAATAGTCCGATTTGAAAGATTTTTTTTTTGCAGTCGAAAAGATCTTGGAGAGGACATTTCATTTCCATATTTTACTTTTTGATTTGAGCAATTTTTCGTACAATTTTGAACAGTTTAAAAAAATCTTAACATTAGCGCCTGTGGGCAAAAATGAAGCAAATTATGTAACTCAGGGCATAAGATCCAAGTTCCTTTAAACAAGCTTATTGGAAGAAACTCTCAGCGTGAAATATTGATTTGAAAAAATTTTGTTTAATCTTCATTCAACAGTAATGTTACAGTAATCCAGGGGGTTTGGTGCAGACATTGAAATTTTTAGGGGATTGTTTTTCAGTGCTTTTGGGGGAGGGACTTGGTCGACTGTTTGGCCAGCTTGGGGAGTCATCGTTCTGAGAGGATTTAAGAAAATATTTCTGCATTATCAAAGACCGTATTTAAAAGTATTTTTTTATATTTGAAAAAACTAATTTCAGAGTACACATAGTTAGGACAAATTTGAAATAAATAGAATCGGTTATAGATAAATATTCTCTTCAAATTCATATTGTACCTCTTCTTTTTAACATACCAGCAACTTTGTTCAGCGTCAAAAATCCGCTGTTTCCTTCAGTTAGTCTTCATTTAATTTTTGTAACTATAGATTTTGTAAATTTTACCGTTCATCAAATTTTTAAAATGTTTTGTGAAATTAATATTATTAGCTAAAACATAGAAAATTTTCGTTTGGAAAAAAAGAGCTAAAACATAAAAAATGCTCTGAAAAAATGAGAAAAATACTCAGAAATGCGAAAAATGGTTCAGAACAGGAAAAACGTCGAAAAACGCAGAAATAATGCATTATAATACACTCCCGGGGCTTGAATATAATTGGAGGGCTAAGAATACAAGTGAACCAAGTCCATAAAAAGTTTCTTTGTGATATAGGTTAAAAGTAAAAGCTTTATAACGAAATTACCTCTTAATTTTTTTAAAATTATAAATTAAATTTTAAAAGTTTAAAGAGAGACTTGGTTCGTTATTGCACTGAAATTTTACATAGTTAGTGCCAGGGCCGGCCCTATCAATGTGCAAAGTACAAAGGCGCCATCATCTTGGGGGCGCCTCAGCGTAAGAGCAAAAAAAAAAAAAAAAAAACGATAATCTGTGTTTTATAAAATTAGTTCAACAATTCTAGTTGTCTTCACGTAAGCAGACCCAATGATAGTGACTCCTATCAGATACTCCATCTTTCAAGTGAAAGAACTTAGCGTCAAAATTCACTTGTAGCGATGGTACTATACCTACTGTGGTGCTTGATAGAGATGATTAGATGGTACCAATCCCTGTGAACCACACTAGGTCTACAATTACGAGAAGCCAACAGCAGGGCATTAGAAAGAAAAAAAATACATTATTTGTTTCATGTATGTAATTATTAATGTTTTTAAAGTAATTGAAAACGCAATAAAATTATACACAATTTGAATTTATATTATTTTAGTTTGTATGGATGAAAGAGGGCTAGGGGCGACTATTTTTATAAAGTCCAAGGGCGCCGAATACCGTCGGGCCGGCCCTGGTTAGTGCATGCTATTGCTCTGCTAACTCGAAAATGACAAAAAGTGGACTTGGTTCTCTTGTGTTCTGAACTCTCCAATTAGTAGTAGTAGTTTTTATTTTTCAAGAATACATGCCTTTTTTTTTTCGTCTGAAGAATATGACGCAGACGCTTAGTATTGCCAGTCATTCTAAGAGTATTTGAAATACTAACAGCTTTTGCTGTTAAATCGTACTTTGTACAAGCTGTTACCATACTCAAAAGACCTTTTCAACGCTGCTCCAAAGGTGCCTGACTGTCATTAGTTAAAGAGCCGAAACAGCAAGATTAAAGCAGGGAAAGTATTTTAAAAGAAGAACAAAAGATAAAAGTTTTTTCTTTTTTTTTTGCAACGCAAAAAAAAAGAAATATTTTTCTTTTTTTTTTTGTAAAGTTAAAAAAAAAAAAAGTTTTTTCATTTTTTGTAAAGTCAAAAAAAAAAAAAAAGTTTTTTCTTTTTTTGTAAGCTCAAAAAAAGAAAAAAATGATGAAAATAAAACTTTTACTTAGTGCTTAAATCAGAATGATTTCTTAACTGCTCGTATAATTTTCGTCGAACCTTGACTCCCAAAATTTAATCATTTATTTCTCGAATTTTACTTTGCTCCCGAAATGGTGTCAGTAATTACACTCTATAATGTGTGTGTGCGTGTCAAAGCTGGAGGCAAAGTGAACTTAAATAACGTGACTGGTATTAATAAATTAGTTATTTTAATTTTAATGGATTGTTTTACTAATTGTACTAATTTATTTATTCGTTTATTTTTATTTATTCGCTTTGAACAATTGCTCCATCTGTTAGTTACAAAGTTTTCTTTCTGACCAATAGATGGCAGCAGCATAACAAGCCACCGAAGCCACCGAGGGTCCTCAATTTCGGTTTCTGTTTCGAGTTTTTAGTTCGGCGCCGCTTTTACAACGAATTTTGATCGCAAATTTGAAAAATACGTATTGATAAAGGGAGCGAAAATATTCAAGTTTTACATATTTTTTTGAAGAATTGATATTTAAAGTGTAATGGTAGTTAAATTTCATTCAACTCAAATTAGTTTTCGTATCCAAACGGAAATTTTAATTGAAATCTGTTAGAATTAAGTGGCTTTGGAAATGTCACTAATTCATTTTTTTGCCACCGGTCCCCGGGAGCAGAAAGTGCTTAAAAGTGCGACGTACGTCGCAGAACAAACGCGATCTCTGCAGAACATTTCATCCTTAAAAAGAAAAGGGAAAAAAAAAAACGCGAGCACAAACGCAAAAGCATAAAAACAAAAAAAAAAAACGATATGTTCTGCAGAATAAAGGTCAACATTCGCGGTCGCCACGTGGCGACCTTGTTTGAAAAAGTAGCGATTCAAAAAATTAGGAGCGATCGCCACCTTTCCTTTTTTTTACATTTTCTAAAGTAAATCCCTCCATTTCAAATACCTTCTATGTAATTTTCAACTCTTGCTTCTGTCATGTATGCAAGCACAATAAAAACGCATCAATTCGGCATTCAAGTTACCGAATTTCGGCCGATAGTCTTCATTTCCCCTTTCACAAGAAAAAAAATGGCGAAAATGTTTCCCGATTACGCTATTTTTTTTTTTCTTTGAATTCCTTCTCTCTGCCATATAAATCTTTTAAATATTAAATATACTAGTAGGAAACAGTATTAATCTTGATTTTTTTTCCATAACTTTCATTTCAAACTTACATTTCAGATCGGCCATTTTCGCTTTATAAAAATCGGACTCGCGTGTCGCGCCATTTTGAAAATAGTGTGAAAGCTTTAAAAAGAGTTTTGAAAAGAATGAAAATTAAATGTACTGAACAAAACTAGAACTGGAAATATACATTTTTTTATACTTGTGTTCGAAAATAGTTCGTATTGGTGATCGCGGTTTTTGTAAAAGGTTCGTTTCTGTGAGGCGGATTTTTGTTATCTGTTGCTTCTATGATGAAACAAGTAAAGTTTTGCATTTGCATCTTTTGTGCTCTATAACATTAAACATGAAAAACTGTATTGAAAAAATTCATATTCCCTTAATTTACCATCGCCAAGGAAGCAAGTTTTTTCTTTTTCCAATGTGAACGTCATATCTTTTTTTTTTGAAGACTTGATAGTTTTAACAAAATATTATGTTTTCTTCACTGAAAATAAGACACATAAGGAATTGTAGTGCACTGATGCACCATTCATCCCCCCCCCCCCCCGCTTTGCCCCTTTGCTTTAGGATGCATAGGTGGCCACCAAGTTAATCAAGTTTAATGGCCACTGGCCACTTGCACAATTTCTGAGTCTTGACCTTTACTGCAGAATAACTGACAAAAGAATATTTATATATTCCAATGGTGCAGCACCTGACCATAAATCCGTTAGAAAGTTGTTAAAAGCAGCCATTGTCACAATGTATGGGCCAAATTTTTATAAACATTTTGTAAACAGTACATCTGCATTAATGTCGCAGTATCCGACTTCAAAAGTCATTGACAGAATTGCAAATTCTGAATGTATGCCTTGGTTTTAAATAAATAATTTATCAAAAATGAGTAATAAATATTCTACTAGTTAATTAATATTCTTATATCTATTTTGTGTTGTACTGTGGAACTGTTTGAGGTCATGTTGCAGAACACTGAATATAATTCTGCTCTTGGGCACCGGTCTATATTGCGTTTAATAATTTTATTGACTCTTACTTAATTGTCTGTAATTGGTTTTCAGTGTAATTTTCTCTCACTTTCATGTATTATGTTTGAATTTATAGATAACATGAATTTCGTTAATCGTTTTGTAAAACTCGTGAGATACTTAGCGAGGCATAAAGAGTGTTAAAGCTTCACTGCAACTGCTGCTTAACTTCCCGATGAATAAATAGTTTTCTCACTGTGAACAAAGGTTTCTTGTAACCTGAAAGCATGCACCATTTGTTCGCAATTTGTCTCGTGCAAAAGTGTTTTTCTCTTAAATCATTTCCATAGCTTTATTTCTCATTCTTGTCACTTTTCAAAAGTTTATTTTTCTTTGCAGACAAGGTTGTGCTCTTCTTTTTCTGCTTCATGCACCGTTGCTGCTGTTTCAGGTAAAAATTATGCAAATTTTTTGTGCTACGCACCAGGACTCGAAAAATCTTAATAATTTTACACGCCCTGCAGAGCATGTTTGTCTAAAAAAAACATGCCCGAGCAAAAATTTTACATGCCCAGAAGTTGTTTCATTGCATATTAATGAAAACATTTGCATTTGTCGTATAGCATTTATCAGACAGAAAATTAAATTACCAGCATTATATCTGAATCAAAAATTATTTTAACTTTTATTGAAATCATTAGAAAATTACATTGCAAATAAATGTTGCATAATGAGTCGTTCCAAGTCAAAATTTGCCAAATTTCAATTGTAGTACCAATTTTATTGTTGACATGCATGTCTGTCAACATATCAATTTTTAGCTCCATTAAAGAGGCGTTGATCTTTCAATAAAATAAGAAATAACAAAGTTTTGAGAAGAAATATTTGATTAACAAGAAGTTCCGTCTAGAACTATACGAGCCTACTTTCCCGTATACACCAAATTCAAATTTATAACCTAGCTATCTCTTTCTCTCTCTTTCTTATTTATCTTTAGTTCTAATTATTGAAAATATACCTTTTTCAACGGATAATACATATTCATTCACTCACTCATTCATTCATTCTTTCATTTATTCAGCCATGCATTTATTCATTCATTCGTTACCTCATTCAAGTGTTTATTCATTCATTTACGCATTCATGTATTTATTCACTCATTTATTTATATTTTCATTTATTCAATAATTTATTCATTCATCCTTTTCCTCATTCATTTATTCATTGATTTATTCTTTCACTCTTTCATTTATTCATTCATTCATTATTTCACTCATTGAGTCACTGAGAAATATCCTTGAAAATCCCGATCAAAAAATTTCATAGCAAAATAGGCTCGTAAGTTCTGGATAGACTTTCTATTTCTACATATTCTACGTTATAAGAGCTTTCCGATAAAGTTTGTTCCAAGCAAATCGGTCCGTTAGATCAGGATTTATATAGGGTTGAAATTTCCCCGTAAGCTCTGTGTTAATTTTTTGAACTGTTCAAAAATGAACAAAAACTGTTCAAATCAATATTTCACGCCGAGAACTCCTTTCAATAAGCTTGCAATAGGAACTTGGCTCTTGTGCCCAGAGTTTACAGAATTTGCTTCAATTTTGTCCATAGGCGCTAATGTTAAAATTTTTTGAACTGTTCAAAATTGAACAAAAAATTGTTCAAATCAAAAAGTAAAATATAGAAATGAGATGTCCTCGCCGAGATCTTTCGAATGCAAAAAGAATTTTTCCAATCGGACAATTCGTTCAAAAGTTATTAGGGGGGGGGGACAGACAGACAGACCGACAGACCCACTTTTTCCCCATCTCAGTACCCTACTTTCAAATTTTTTATTTTTCAATCTTTATTTAATTACTTCACTTATTTTTGACTTTTCTTGATTTCTAACGATATTTTCACGATACATTAAGCCTTCTTTCATGCTTTATTATTATTTTTTTACTTTTACGGGAAAGTAGGCTAAAAAATGACATGCTTGTCGGGCAATATAATTTTCGAGCCCTGGTACACACGTCATGTGATTCAGAATTATTATAGTACTATGTTGAAAGCATTAATATTATATGTTTAAAGAATTGTTACATCATTTTTGCGCTATATTATATGCTTTTTTTTTCTTTTATTTCCGATGGAGCTGCGGTATTATTAGGTCCTACAACCATTACAGGCCTAGTGCGTTCCCCAGTAATGGTACCATCTCTTTCAGCGGCACGACAATGAGTGTGGTACCTTCGCCGCATGAGAATTTCGACGTTCAGTTACCACTAGATGGAGGTACCTGAGCTCTCATTGATGCAACATGCACTAGGAATTTAATTTAGCCGAGAGCATCCAAGTCGAATGTCTACTCAAGGGATCTTTTACATGCCGCATCATCATACGACATGGGCACAGACGATTTTCTGCATCTTGAAAATCCACCGACTTGGGCCAGGTTTGAACCCGCAATCTTGGGCGTACGAAGCCTGCTGCCTTACCACTACGCCACCGTGTCGGCAGATTATATGCTTAAATTGTAGAATTCTGTACAAAATTAGCTTTTATTTTGTTACACTTACATTTAATAAATTTAAGTGTTTTTTTTTTTTTTTTCATTTTTCAAGGTGTATTCACCTTGAAAACAATAAAAACTTTTCTTTTTCATAAATCATGCCTAGTTAAAAAGTATGGAATAATTGAAATTTCTAGAATGCATCAATTTTACTCCCCCTCCCTCGATTCAGGATTTGAATGATTTCATTATGTCATAAAAAAGCGGAACCGCAGCATGCAGCATTATTTTTTAAAAAGAAGCGCGTGAAATACATTTCTGATTTAACTAGGCTTTTTTTCTTTTCATTCTCCTAATTAAAACATTTTTCCTCTGAATGTAACTTGCAATTACTGTAATTAAAAAAAAATTCAGCAAATTTTAACGTAATAACAACATGTTAAATGTATTACGTTTGTGTACAGGGTGGGTCAGAAGTAATGACCCGGTTTTGAAGGGCTAAAACTAAACTATAGCCTGTGTAATTAGAATAGGCGCATCAAGGTCGCGTTTGCTGCTTTGTCTCCATGGCAATGCGAGAATGATAACAGAGCCAGAGATTTTTTTTTGCACTGCAGTTAAGGCAATTGCATGACCACACCTCCGATTCAAAATATTAGAATAGTTGAGAAAAAGTAATAAGAAAGAATTTATTTTCCATTTATTTATTTTTAGTATTAAGTAAATGCAATTAAATTTCATCTGGAATATTTAAATAAGATTTTCACATTTACAAAAAGGTAAAATACGATTAATTAGCTATACAATAGCGTTCTGAAACACATCAAAATGTCAGAATAATATTTAGATTGGTTGAAAATATTTGAAAACTTTGTCTGACGCAATCTATTTTTGCCATTGAGAAATAAATCTGATTTTAATCCGTCTATTATTATTACAACTAAAACAACAAACTGACTTATGTTCCCAAACCAAGTGGGGGAAAAGTTTCTAGCACGGAAACCATGGCGACCAGAAGGGGAAAAGGTAGAGTTGTGTGACCTTGACACGCCGATTGTAATTACACAGACTATAATACACTTTGAGACTTAAAAATTTTTATATTTTGATCTGTATATAATCCCATTTATTTACATTAAGATTTGAATACCACTTCAGCAAGAGGGCGGCCTTCAGTAGCAATGCACTGCGTGGAAGAATAGACCGATGCAGTCTATTCAGCCACGCATAGAGCTCTTCGTGTGCATTTCAATATTCCGCGTAATGTTACGATGACCACTTCAGCAAGAGGGCGGCCTTCAGTAGCAATGCACTGCGTGGAAGAATAGACCGATGCAGTCTATTCAGCCACGCATAGAGCTCTTCGTGTGCATTTCAATATTCCGCGTAATGTTACGATGACCACTTCAGCAAGAGGGCGGCCTTCAGTAGCAATGCACTGCATGGAAGAATAGACCGATGCAGTCTATTCTTCCACGCATAGAGCTCTTCGTGTGCATTTCAATATTCCGCGTAATGTTACGATGACCACTTCAGCAAGAGGGCGGCCTTCAGTAGCAATGCACTGCGTGGAAGAATAGACCGATGCAGTCTATTCAGCCACGCATAGAGCTCTTCGTGTGCATTTCAATATTCCGCGTAATGTTACGATGACCACTTCAGCAAGAGGGCGGCCTTCAGTAGCAATGCACTGCGTGGAAGAATAGACCGATGCAGTCTATTCAGCCACGCATAGAGCTCTTCGTGTGCATTTCAATATTCCGCGTAATGTTACGATGACCACTTCAGCAAGAGGGCGGCCTTCAGTAGCAATGCACTGCGTGGAAGAATAGACCGATGCAGTCTATTCAGCCACGCATAGAGCTCTTCGTGTGCATTTCAATATTCCGCGTAATGTTACGATGACCACTTCAGCAAGAGGGCGGCCTTCAGTAGCAATGCACTGCGTGGAAGAATAGACCGATGCAGTCTATTCAGCCACGCATAGAGCTCTTCGTGTGCATTTCAATATTCCGCGTATTGTTACGATGACCACTTCAGCAAGAGGGCGGCCTTCAGTAGCAATGCACTGCATGGAAGAATAGACCGATGCAGTCTATTCTTCCACGCATAGAGCTCTTCGTGTGCATTTCAATATTCCGCGTAATGTTACGATGACCACTTCAGCAAGAGGGTGGCCTTCAGTAGCAATGCACTGCATGGAAGAATAGACTGATGCAGTCTATTCTTCCACGCATAGAGCTCTTCGTGTGCATTTCAATATTCCACGTAATGTTACGATGACCACTTCAGCAAGAGGGCGGCCTTCAGTAGCAATGCACTGCATGGAAAAATAGACCGATGCAGTCTATTCTTCCACGCATAGAGCTCTTCGTGTGCATTTCAATATTCCGCGTAATGTTACGGTCCCTAGCGGAAGCTTTTTTTCTGTAGGATTATTTAAAGAAGAAAGTTTGGAAACATCATCCCCATACTTTAGAAGAGCTGAAGGGCCGAAATATCGAGAAAATATCCGCCGCGTCCCTTGAAATGCTCAGAAAGTTTCCCAAAACTTCCGAAATAGACTGCATCAGTGTATTGCTGCTGAAGGCCACCATCTTGATGAAATGCTATTCAAAACTTAATGTAAAAAAAAACGGGATTATATACAGATCAGAATAAAAAAAAGTTTAAAGTCTCAAACTACAGTCGACTCTCGATATAACGACCATCTGTGGCCCACAGGGAAGGGTCTTTATAAGGAGTGGTCGCTATAAGAGGTGGAATTTTCTTTAAAAAAATATACATGCATCATGCACATTCAGTATTTCCACTGAAATTGGTAATTTAAAAAAATTACAACTGAATGCTGAAATTATTTTTAATCATTGGAATTTCAAAAAACTTATCAGTGCAAAATATTAACAGATTTTAAAGTAGAAAATATAGGGGAAAAAATTACATTCGCAGATCTGGAAACAGAGCTTCTGAGCTGACATGACACCTAATACGGTCGCTGTATTGGATTAGATGATTCAGAAAGGTTGCTTTACCGAAAGCAAATTAACATCGAGTTCATAGGGATAAAGTTGGGACTTTTACCACTGGTTGTTATAATGGAATGGTCTTTATAATGTGTGGTCGTTATAAAGAACGTTGACTGTATTAGTTTTTTCTTCTAGACCCTTCAAAGCCGGGTCAATACTTCTGACCCACTCTGTATTTGAAGTGTGTTTATTCTTTAATGCCTTGATACCACTTGCCATGGTTTGGCCCCATACAGAGGAAAAAAAAAAAAAGTTCATACTTTCTAAATGTGACATTCCATTGATCAATGGGTTGGCGCAAAGTTTTGGCGATTCTTTAACGTAACGAGATTTCACCCCAGTTATCTGGAATGTCTCCCACAACAAAATTAAGAGCTTTTTCTGATGATTTTTCATGGAGGTAGAAGAATAATTAGTTGCTGTCCATTTCAGCAAACGCAGCGAGACACTCTTTTAATCGGATTACCTTGCCTGGATGTGGCAGAAGCAAACATTTCACGAACGTTGGCGATAGAATTGTTGGAGGACAAGATGCCAGACATGGACAGTTCCCATGGATGGTAAGTTTTTATCGGCAGTTTATAATTCGGTTTCTAGTGAGAGACCAATTAACAGATGACTCCTCAAATTTCCTCCTCTTATTTTGTTGTCAATTTTTCGACTGCTTTTTCACATTTAGTTCGTACAACCCGATATAGAAATACAAAAGTGAGGGCCAGCAACAGGCACAGGGCCCAGTTAGGGTGGTCCTAGTCAATTTTAAAGTCCCCAATGAACATCAAGAGCATTGTCTTAGTGGAGACTGACCGTGCTTTCATTTTGGCTGCATTATTTCTGCTCTTTTACAGGCAGTTAACATCTTGCTGTTAATAGCAATATTTAGTTGCGTGTTATTCCCTTAGATGCTTAATTTTTTTTCACGTAGTTAATTGTTTCCTTCTTTTTTGTTCAGATTTCTCTTCAGAAGAAAGACGATCTGGGAAATTTCTTTCACGATTGTGGGGGCAGCATTATAAATGAAAACTGGATACTTACTGCTGCACATTGTGTTTTTCCGTAAGTTAAGTGCTTCTTTCTGGTACATCATTAACCCCATCTAATCACTAATATTTTTCCCCATACTTTAATGCAAGTTGCGAACCATTAAATAGATAGATTCTTCACCTTTCCAACGGTACATAACACGTGACGCCATCTCTTGTCAGAAAGTAAGGAACACTAAGAGGGTGAAACACTAAAGAAGAAACAGAAAGGAAGAAACACTAAGAAGGTGAAACATTAAAGAAGAAACAGAAAGGAAAAAACACTAAGCAGGTGAAACACTAAAGAAGAAAAAGAAAGAAGAAACACTAAGAAGGTGAAACACTAAAGAAGAAACACTGAAGAAGAAACAGAAAGGAAGAAACACTAAGAAGGTGAAACACTCAAGAAGAAACAGAAGGAAAAAAATTAAGAAGGTGAAACACTAAAGAAGAAACACTAAGAAGATGAAACACTCAAGAAGAAACAGAAAGGAAGAAAAATTAAGAAGGTGAAACACTAAAGAAGAAACACTAAGAAGATGAAACACTCAAGAAGAAACAGAAAGAAGAAAAATTAAGAAGGTGAAACACTAAAGAAGAAACACTAAGAAGGTGAAACACTAAAGAAGAAACACTAAGAAGGTGAAACACTAAAGAAGAAACACTAAGAAGGTGAAACAATAAAGAAGAATCACTAAGAAGGAGAAACACTAAAGAAGAAACAGAAAGGATGAAGCACTAAGAAGGTGAAACACTAAGAAATTGAAACATTAAGGAAGAAACAGAAAGGAAGAAACACTACGAAAGTTGAAACATTAAAGAAGAAACAGAAAGGAAGAAACACTACGAAAGTTGAAACATTAAAGAAGAAACAGAAAGGAAGAAACATTAAGAACATGACTCTAAAGAAAAAACAGAAAGAAAGAAACATTAAGAAAGTGAAACACTAAAGAAGAAACATTTAGAATTTACGTTCTATAACTTGGAAGTTTTTAAACCACCATTTCAGGTCATATTTATTTTCGAGTTCATTTGCCATTCTCAAGGATTTGCCTCAAACTCTCGTCTAATGTGGCGGATATAACAAGACAGTACGATAGAATATTATAATACAAAGAAGGAAATACACCCAGGGAAAAGTGGGAATCGAACCCTCTCTTGTTTCACTGCGCGCAGGCAGGTAGCGGAAACTGGTTCTATGACCGCTCGGCCACTGAGTACCCGTTCAATAACTTAATATAAACTTATGCTGCCTATCTCACAGGCAGCGGTGGAATAACAGACTTAAAAGTGGCTGCCTGCTGTATAAGCCAATGGGTTAACTACAATTAGTCCCTGGTTCGAATCCTCATGATGCAGTCGTTGCATTGGGAAACGTGGAAATGAAGAAGTTATTGTTACAAGTTGTTTAACCCTCATGCACAAAATTCATCATAATATGCATCGTAAAACACGATTTGTCATTCTTATCTTTATATATTATTTCTCTACGCGATATCTTCCTTATTCCTTTGTCAAATTCCATGATTTACCCCTTATTTTGAAGCTTATCGTGCCGGCTAATGACGGAAAATAGACCCACGCTCCAAAAATGTACCGCTTCTCTGAAATTTGACACATAAATCATCTACGAAGACGTTTTTTGATGGATGCCAAATGGGTGTTGTGTATGCTGGAGCTCTCTGGTATCAAGTAAACAAACAAGAAACTATTATGTTTTTATTGTGTAGCAAATTGGACAGTTTTAGCTGCGTCTGTGTATCAAACTTATGCAATCGTTACGCTCTGCACATTCATTTATTATTATTATGAATGTGTAGAGCTTAACCAACCGAAAGTAACTATATTTTAAGTAATGGAACTGTTTCGTTAGTGTATTTTAATGCAATGAATACTACTAATAAAAATAATTACCATTATTATTGTGATTATTTTATTATTTTGAATATCTAAATAATAATGGGAAAAAATGGTAACAGCTATTTGTACTGATGCGTTCAATAACAGGTCTTCTTCTGTACTAACACCCTTTTGCTTTTTTCTATTCTTCATAATGTCCTTTTTTCCAAATTAGTGCGGTTAATGCTCAAAAAATTGTAGCAGCTATTTGTACTGATGTGTTCAATTACATGTCTTCTTTTGTACCAAACCCTTTTGCCTTTTTCTGTTCTTCATAATGTCTTTCTTCCAAATTAGTGCGGTTAATGCTCAAAAAATTGTAACAGCTATTTGTACTGATGTGTTCAATGTCATGTCTTCTTCTGTACCAACACCCTTTTGCCTTTTTCTGATCTTCATAATGTCCTTTCTCCCAAATTAGTGCTCAAAAAATTGTAGCAGCTATTTGTACTGATGTGTTCAATTACATGTCTCCTTTTGTACCAACACCCTTTTGCCTTTTTCTGTTCTTCATAATGTCCTTTCTCCCAAATTAGTGCGGTTAATGCTCAAAAAATTGTAGCAGCTATTTGTACTGATGTGTTCAATCACATGTCTTCTTTTGTACCAACACCCTTATGCCTTTTTCTGTTCTTCATAATGTACTTTCTCCCAAATTAGTGTGGTTAATTGTAGCAGCTATTTGTACTAATGTGTTCAATTACATGTCTTCTTTTGCACCAATACCCTTTTGCCTTTTTCTGTTCTTCATAATGTCCTTTCTCTCAAATTAGTGCGGTTAGTGCTCAATTACGCACGGGTTGACTAGTTTTTAACTTAATTTTCTGTGAAATTGGTTTTGAATCTCTTGCAATCTGACGCATTTAGAATTTATGTTCATGTTATTTAAAAATGTAAACCTATGCTTTCGGTCGCAGGAGTCTGCTGGTTTCAGACTCTGGAGAATCTTTATAGGTGTAACTTAAAATCTTTAATCTTGTTGCACTGTTTCATCTGAAGCATACAGAAACAGACGTGTTGTTAAAGTGTGTAAGCGAAATGCAAACTACCGAGAAATGAAGTGTTAAAATTCATCATCATAATTGTCACCAGTGCAAAAATAAATGATTAGGAAAACATTTCTTTGAATTGCGATTGCTTCAATCTCCAAACACATTAAAAGCAATCTCTTTGCATTTCAGTATCAAAGAACCTGAGAGCTACAACGTTTTTGTAGGACTTCAAAAACAGACAGAAAAGAATGATCCGAAGGTCCAGCGAATGAAAGTAAGTCATGGTTATATAATAATATTTGTCAGGTGTCTTTGATATCAAAATCTGGGTTAAAATTTAAATATTTGTTGCATATAATCACACATTGTCTGAAAAAATTCTTACAACTTCAAAATTTTATTTAAAAAGAAAGAAGTCCAGAACAACGCGGGAAATTTACCCCTCCCTTCAGAACATTTTGCTTTAAGCCATATTACTATTCTAGTATGTTATAGTATGTATAATGTTGGTGTATAACAGATTAATGAATCAATCCCCTACCACCACTAAAAAATTCTAGTTGCACCAGGTTATCAAAGACTTTCAACGCAATAAAAAACGGTTGACATAATACCTAGAGAGTGCGAATGCTATGAATCAACCCCCCCCCCCCCCTCTTCACTATCAAGTGAAAATTCTGGTTGCACAAGTTATTATCAAAGACTTTCAACGCAATAAAAATCGGTTGACATAATACCTAGAGAGTGCGATTGCTATGAATCAACGCCCCCCCTCCCCTACTATCAGGAGAAAATTCTGGTTGCACCAGATTATCAGACTCAAAGCAATAAAACTCGGTCGACATAATACGTAGAGCAGCGTTTCCCAAAGTGGGTTCTGCAGAAGGTTGGCAGAGGTTCCTTTGTCAATTAATTATTACATAAATTTGTTTAGTGATGTGCAGAAAATGGTTGCTCAAATTACTGTCGCAATGACATTTAGCTGAAAGTGGTAGTTAATTCGCTTTCTGAAAATAAAAATGCATTTGAAAGAAGCAAATCAAGAAATAAAAACTATTTGTAAATTAGTTATCTAATGTAAAATTAATAGTGATCAATTTCCAATATTTAAGCTGTACTGCTGTGTCACATTTTTTTTTTGTTTTAACTTTCCGATAATATGTTGTTTTGCAAGGCCGATAGCATATTGTTTAACTTTCATTAAAGTTTCTCCCCTGTTTGAAATGAAAATCCTTTGCAAGTCTGCTATATTTAAACCGTCTCGCAGAACTCAATATTCAAATGAGAAGTAAATTAAGTCTTAAAACGGTATCGTCTTATAAAATAAAGAAGCGTCAGAAGGAGTACGAGTTCCTTAAAGTCAATAATATCGTTGTACACTGTAAAGAATTTGTGAAAAACTTTAACCAATATATGGTGCAATCTTTCTGGGTTACCAAAGTTTAGATATTTGGGAGTCAAAGTTCATGCTCTTTTCACCATTAAATTGTTGTACACATATAAAAATTCTTGTCGTGGTGCAGCCAATTACTCCCAATAGCGTTCCTAGCTCCAATATTTGGAGTGTGGTACGAGGATTAACGATGACCGCTAAATAGTCTAACAAATGCCAAGCTGAAAAAAGTAGTGCCCGTTTGCCGGCTAATGGATAATGCTTAATCTTGATTTATTTCATGCATAAGCAAGTAAGCACCAAAATAGAGTAAATTGACGCCCTCTCCCCCTTCCCCTTTTTTAGCTCGCCTACAGTGTTTTAAGTTTTTACTTTCAGACTTTACAAGATGACACAACAATATATATCCAGTACACACTCCCCAGATCAATGATAAAGTGTTCTGTTGTCCACCAGGTGTCCCACATCTACGTGCACGAGGGATTCAACGGGATTTCAACAGCGGACGATGTTGCCCTCCTGAAGACAGCTCAACCCATCGACATAGAAGGCTCTGATGGCTACGCGAACGGTATCTGTTTACCTGAGGACGGCAGAAATCCCGAAGCACATGCCACGGCCATAGGATGGGGATATATGGGACGTGGTAAGAATTCATCTTGGTTAAGGGGAAGATCACATTGAAGGTTAAAAAAAAGAGGGTTTTTTTTTTCAAAATTTTACGATGGATAATCTGAATTGTGACAAATCTAATGCAAAAAGAATTTTTGAATAATTCGTATCATAACAAATGTTATCGCTAAAAGTGTCTAGCAACCCAAGCAAGAATCAGCTGCTGGCCCCTTACTTTGAAGCTGTTTTTCTCAAAACAGAATTTTTTGGCATTGTGTGCACTATAATTTAAAAACTAATTATCATGGAGCGCTAAAATTTTGTATACTACTACTTTTCATCTATATCTTCGTGCTGTACCTAAATTTACATTCACTTCTGTCATAGAACTTTTTTTAGTGAAAATTTTTTGAAATTTTTGGCAAATTTAGTAAATTATTTTAAAGAAGCCATTAATTATATTAATTAGTTTGAATGTGCATTTACATTTAGGTACATTTTGAAATATATAAGTGTAAGAGAAAATATATGAAATATAAAAGATATATTTTCAATAGATTTTTTTAATCTTTCACACAAAATGTATATTTCAGATTTTATATTGTTGAAATGTCCTTATTGTTGCTGTCATTTAATAAATTAATATTACTATATATATATTTTTTGAACGTTACAAAGAAAAGGAATGGAGGAAAATACAGAAATTTTTCTTTTGGTATAATGTTCATTAGTTTTGAAGCTACACAGCTTTTTCTACAACTTTAAATCTAATGATTTTTAGATCGCTCAACATGATCTCCCCCCTTAAGTGATTACAGATCCGTAACGGACCTCAGGGGGCAATTGCCCCTAGACTTTGAGAAATAATGATTATTATACACAGTGTGTCGAAGAATTTTTTAGACAAGGTTTAGAAATTAAAATAAAAACTAGTAATTATATTTTTTTAAGTACTATTTTTTTCAAAATACGCTCTTTCGGGTTCAAGACATTTGCCACAGCAGTTTAACAATGATTCGAATGCCTGTTCCAGATCACATTGTGGGACTTCCTCCAAAGCCCGCTTCCAAGCTGTCTCTACACTCTCAAAAATAGAATCCTCATTTTCGACGATTCTTCAATCGTCAGGAAAATTTCGTCATTTATAACGATTCTTTTCTCGCGCGATCACAAGACTTTAAAAAGTTACTGCACAAATTTATGCAATTTGACGAAAGCTTTACTCGGAGCATTTTTCACGCCATTTCGTCAAATACGACGAAAGTTTCGGTCGGCGTTAGTTCACATCCCCTGCAAATTGGTGACGTCACGCCAGGGGGCGTGGAGCTCTGACGTCACTCTGCTGAAGGCGCATGCGCGTTGAATGTGTGAGAGTATAGTTTTTAGCGTTGTTTGTTTACATTGAACCCAGTTGGGAAGGGACGGCAGAAATCCAGCGCATGCGCCTTCAGCAGAGTGACGTCAGAGCTCCACGCCCCCTGGCGTGACGTCACCAATTTGCAGGGGATGTGAACTAACGTCGACCGAAAGTTTCGTGAGATTTGAGCATGCGTTTCTGAGAGTGTACACAGTGTGTCAAATAATTTTTAAGACTGCAGCTGGAACTAAGCTTACAGTGGCGCTATCTGTGAAGTATCTTGCGTATCTATTCGTGAAACTCCTTCACTATCAGCTGATCCAATGCCAAACTCTCAGTTCATTTGTTTACTTTTAACTATCAGCTGATCCAATGCCAAACTCTCAGTTCATTTGTTTACTTTTAACTATCAGCTGATCCACTGCCAAACTCTCAGTTCATTTTTCGACTTTTGTTTAGCTCCGACGCGAGCTTTGGAGACAGTCCCACAATGTGAGCTAGCACAGGCATTGTTAAACTAAACCGCTGTAACAAATGTATTGAAGCCGAAAGAGCTTATTTTTAATAAATATTCTTTAAAAATTATAACTACTAGTTTTTATTTTATTTTATAAACCTAGTCTTAAAAATTCCTTGACACACTGCGTGTATATATGTGTATGCAGTAGAGGCTTATCGATGGGACCGGTCCCAGAAGACATCGGATATCCGATATCCAACCGTTTCTTAACCCTTATTCTCATAAAGTAGCATATACGCTACTTTATGAGAATAAGGGCTAGCAAATAACAGTGCAAAATACACGCTGACGTCACTTAACGAGTAGAAAGTAGGGGAATACCCCCAGGTAGCATATATGCTACTTTATGAGAATAAGGGTTAAAATAAAACCGGAATCCGACCCTCCCGCTCTTCAAAATATCCAGTAATCCGGCGCATAAAATTTTGTTTTTTAAAATGAATTTTCATGTTTCGAAAATAGGTGACAGTCAGAGGCGTAGCTAGGGTTTTCAGCGCTCGGGGACAACTGAAGATTTTGCGCCCCCCCCCCTGGCCTCTGGAGGCATAGGGGCGCCCCTAAAAGGAATTGAAAAAAACTTTTTTGCTTCCTAAATGATAAATAGCTCTAAAAAGCAGCCCTTTTAACTTTCATTTTTATTCCTCGACCATTCACTTCTAAGGGAAAAAAGGGACACTGGCTTCGTAAAATTATTTGTCTGATTTCCCACGCACTCCTGCGCTACATTGGTCATTCCCGATATGGTTTGCGATGCTCAGCCTATATTGTCCAACATATTCACACCTCTTCAGTTCGAATAATTTTCTTTTCGCATTTAAAAATAAAATAAATTAACATTCATTTGGCGCCCCTTGACGCTGCGCCCGGGGGCAGCTGTCCCTCCTTGCCCCCACCTAGCTACGCCTCTGGTGACAGTAGCAATCTATACTTAGAAACTGTGTGGTGTTTAAAAATATGCATAGAACTTACTGGCTTTGCACATAAGAGCCAGATATCCGGTACAGATACCAGGGATCTGGATTAGCCACTTTTCTGTGTTTGCTCCACTTTGACTTTCAAATATTTCCTCCAGCTCCGCTTCGTGTCCCGAATTATTTTAATATATTATATTATTTATTTATTTATTTATGTTAAAAAATTTGAAAAGCAAAAAAAAAACAATTAAAACAGTGGAGCACAACGAATTTTTTACTCCCGGCTCCACTGCTGTTTCGAGAAAAATCTTTTGCTCAATCCTGCTCCATTCCAGAAAACTTTTCGGAAGACAATGCTCTAGTTCCCCATCTAGAAGTTTTAAAAGTTATTAGTCTTTTCAGCGCCGGTTGTGCTGATGCAACGAGCATGGGATTAATGAACAGGGCGCGATCGCATCAGGTCAAAAATGATTTGATAACAATACCCGCATGATTATAATAAGCGACTAAAAATTAATGCAGGAAAAATGCTAACTGCTTCCATTAACAGACAAATGCACTGTTATTTCCAAAGACAATGTTAATTCATGTGCTGTTGAAACAAAATGAATATACGTATTTAGCGAAAATATAATAATAGCGAGAAAAATATTATGACAATAAGTAATTTTAGAAAGTGGATACAGTAAAACCCCGTTTAAACGCGGGTGTCTAGAGACATGTTTGGCACCCGCGTCATAACATAACCGCGGTATAGTGAAACTATATCGCAGAACAATACTAAGTTGGGACTTTCACCACTGGTCGTTATAATGGAACGGTCTTTATAATGTGTGGTCGTTATAACGAGCGTCGACTGTATTTAGCGAAAATATAATAGTAGCGAGAAAAATATTATGACAATAATTAATTTTAGAAAGTGGATACAGTAAAACCCCGTTTAAACGCGGGTGCCTAGAGACATGTTTGGCACCCGCGTCATAACATAACCGCGGTATAGTGAAACTATATCGCAGAACAATACTAAGTTGGGACTTTCACCACTGGTCGTTATAATGGAATGGTCTTTATATGTGTGGTCATTATAACGAGCGTCGACTGTATTTAGCGAAAATATAATAGTAGCGAGAAAAATATTATGACAATAAGTAATTTTAGAAAGTGGATACAGTAAAACCCCGTTTAAACGCGGGTGTCTAGAGACATGTTTGGCACCCACGTCATAACATAACCGCAGTATAGTGAAACTATATGGCAGAACAATACTACGAAAGAATACTCGCTTTTGTTGCATCATTTTTAACTTGATCGATCCCTCGTAACTTTTCTAATATAGTATAATTTTTTCTTTTCGTCTTTGCTGCAATTTTATTTACTGTAGTTGCTGCGCACGAAGCACACCTCTCAACTGCGCAATCAGTCTATCGAGCTGTAGGTTATATACCAACTGTGTTCCAAGAAAAAAGGGGGCTTAAAATATCTTTATGTTATCAATATTGGATTGTGAAGAGGTCCTAAGAAAAAATCAGATTTGGAAAGGGAGGAACGCACTTCTCAAAGAAACAATGTTTTAAGCCTGCATAGACACACACTCAGACTAGAAAATATATTTACTTTTCAGGAACGCTAAAGAATCTGGAATACATAGGTAAACTTCTGAAAATTGAAGATAATTAAGCATTGAAGTGAATAGTTCCCGACAGATTGAGCTCCCCCCATGTCAAGTCAGAGTGAGTCACGGCGATAGTACCAAATTTTGAAATCAAGCTATATAGTGTCCTAGATTGAAAGACAGAAAAAGCATGAGAAAAAAGGTGTACATCAGGCCATAGGGCTTTATCTGTTAGTGTGTCTGGTGGTGGGGGGGGGGGGGGTTCTTTGGCTAGAATATTTGTGCGCTCGGACTGGCTTTATTTACAAGGGTAAATGAGGAATAACATTTAAATGACAATGTTAAAGGGTGGTTTAAACGTCGGGAGACATGATAGTCACCGCGGTATACTGAGGCGCGGTATAACGTGGCTTTCCTGTGTCATCGATTAATGATTCTCTATTTTTACGGAGTTCATTAAACTGTTCAGGGTCTGGTTTTTTCTGCACACGTCGGCGCAATATTCTCAACCTCATGTAAGTGGTTGAATTCTTTTCAGGCGGAATCTTGAATATAATTTACGAACAGGAAAAGAAATTGATGATTTTCCCAAGAAGAAAATTTGCAAATTTATATTACCCAATAATGCTTACAAAAAAATTGCAGACACAATGGTTAGAAGACAACAGTAAAACCGAATCAAAAAATTCTTCGCAAAAAGTTAATTAAAATAGTTGGCTGCCTCGCTCGAGATTTCTTTGGTCATTTAACTGTTCACAACATTAGAAAGAAGTTGAGTTGTACTTAGCACGGAGCATGAGTAAATTTGAAAAATTAATTATTATTATTATTTTTTTAATAATATATATAGCTAAAGTTACTACTGGTGAAATTCTGAATCCAACTGTATTTTTCGTTTTTCTGTTCTATAGTTCGCGCGTTTACTTATTTCAAACATACGCGCACACAAAAGTGAGTTTTATTTATATAGATTTATTCACAGGTAGTCCGGCGACCGATACTCTGCAGCAAGTTGTATTGCCAATAGTGGACACACAAGCATGTAAGAAAATATATGAAAAATATACTCTGAATATTGATGCTACAATAACAGACAAGATGATTTGTGCAGGGACGAAGGGAAAAGGAGTGTGTCATGTAAGTTTTACAGTCAAATATTTCCGAGTGTCAAAAATACATTCAAAATCTTTCTGCACTAAGATTAACTGCTTATTTTTCTGCTTGCAGATGAAGTTCAAAATGGTACGGTACAAGTCCATTTTTTTAAGGGGCGGAGGGGTGAATTTCTTCAGTTTTAAGGGGTCCTCTACTCCATCCCTCTCCCCTGTTTGAACGAAACCTTACATCGTGGTGTAGGCTTGACCTCCCCCGTTCACGGGGAATTGAAGTCCGACGAATGCTCATTACCGGTCCGAGATAGGTTTGCTGGGTGCCAACCCAGCCTAACTATTGCTGTGTGGACCTGGTCCTCCTTGATACCTCTATGCTTAAAGAGTATCATTAGAGGGATCCCTATTAGATTTAGGGGCTAGGTGGTGCGAAGATTTCCTACTTGGCGTTCGTTGTAACGGTATTTCATTGTATATATAAACGAAATCTCGTTATAACGCATACCGATACAATGTTATATCCGATACAGTGAAATAAATGATCAGCCTTGATTCAAACACCATTAAGACGACATAAATTCCATTATAACGAACATTGCGTTACAACGAAATATTTCTCCGGTCTCTTGGATTTCGTTGTAACGGGATTTCACTGTATATTTTAACGGAATCTCGTTATAACGAATATCAAAACAACGAAATATTCGATAGAATGAAATAAATGATTAGCCCTAGTTTAAACGCCATTAGGACAACATAAATTAAATTATAGCGAACATTTCGTTACAACGAATTTTTCCTGGTCTCTTGAAGTTCGTTGTAACAAGATTTAACTATATATAAACGAAACCTCGTTATAACGAACACCAATGTTACAATGAAATATTAGATAGAATGGAATAAATGATTAGCCCTGGTTTAAACGCCATTAGGAAAACATAAATTCCCTTATAATGAGCATTCCTTTACAACGAAATATTTTCTGAGTCCTTTGGAGTTCGTTGTAGCAACAGGATTTCACTGTAGTTGCTCAGTGGAAAAAACTAACCATTTGAAGGCTTAATCATAATGTTTGGCAAAACTCATGGTTTTTTCTTGCAGCAAGACTCTGGTGGTCCTTTGTTTGAGACAAGTACCAATGGTGTATCTACCGTCTATGGAATCGCCTCCTTTGGAGTTGGGTGCGGGCAAGATGACGACACCCCCATGGTGTTTACCAAAGTGCAGCCCTATCTGGACTGGATAAACGACATCATAGTCGAACATTCTTGAGCTACTGAAAACTTCGCTTTTTTTCTTGGCATTTAGAATAAAATCTTGTGTAATGAAGTGGGTTTTTATGACTTTTTTTTTTGGCTTTTAACTGACTAAATGGGTTTCTTACATAATCAAAAGAGCAATTTTATGAATGACGCAGTGCCAATCTTGACAAAAATTCAGGTGCTTACAGTGGCATACCTTTATGTACTCCCAGGAGCAAAAGAGTGCCAAAATCTACAGGTATCCCCGAGCGCTGAAAACCCTAGCTACGCCTCTGGAGGAGTGCTATGATTATTTAAAATAAGAGTTGGATTTTACAATACCTATTTTGCTATCATAGCATTTGATTAGCTTGCTTACAGTGGGTAAAGGTAAAATTATGAGTATTTATGAGTTTTATTAATTTCAGCGCTCGGGGATACCTGTAGATTTTGGCACTCTTTTGCTCCTGGGAGTACATAAAGGTATGCCACTGTAAGGACCTGAAAAGGTAAAGTGCTTTAAAGGTATGTTCCCAGAAAGCATACCTTTTTTTCTTTGCCTCCCGTTGCGAAACTTGAAATTATTGCGCTTCTTTTCATACTTAAACTCGAACCAGGAAGTGCGGCTTTAAACACAAACTTTATTGAAGACTTTCAAACATAGATATTTACAAATATTTATAGCAAATCATTATTTTAATTACTCAAAACCTACTTGTAGGTGCTAATCAAATGCTATGATAGCAAAATAGGTATTATAAAATCCAACTCTTATTTTAAATAATCATAGCACTCCTCCAGAGGCGTAGCTAGGGTTTTCAGCGCTCGGGGATACCTGTAGATTTTGGCACTCTTTTGCTCCTGAGAGTCTAGGGGCGCCCCTAAAGGGAATTAAAAAGCACTTTTATGCTTCTTAAGTGATAAATAACTCTAAAAAGCAGCCCTTTTAACTTTCATTTTTATTAGCGACCATTCACTTCTAAGGGGAAAATGGGACACTTTGGCTTCGCAAAATTATTTGTCCGATTTCCCACGCACTCCTGTGCTACATTGGTCATTCTCGATATGATTTGCGGTGCTCCCACATTTTTGTCGAACAAATTCACACCTCTTCAGTTCAAATAATTTTCTTTTCGCATTTAAAAATAAAATAAGTTAACATTAATTTTGCCCCCCTTGATGACGCTGCGCCCGGGGACAGCTCTGTTCCTCCTTGCCCCCATCTAGCTACGCCTCTGCACTCCTCATTCTCAAGGAAAACCATTTTCTCATTCTAAAAACTCTTCCGTTGCCAAAACGCGATTCGTAAAATTTTCGACATAAAATAACGATATTAAATAATTAGTAGAGGCTTTACTCAACTCTTCTCGTGATTAACAAATCAGAGAAGGAAACACTAAAATAAATAACAATAATATTTTTAAAAAAAAACGAGTTTCGTGTGTTTGTTCCTTTATTTATTTATTTATTGAATATGTTTAGATCCGTAACGGAAGGACATTCCACTTTCCCTCCGCAACAAATCTAAGAATGTACAAAAAAAATTAAATCCTTTTATCAGTATTTTATCTTTTGCTTTGTTAACCATGAGATGCAAAGGGAACAAATGCATATGTTGAGCAACATATATTTATTGTAAGCACTTGAATTGTTATCAGAAATGTCATTCCGGAGATAGTGCGTCTCACAGTCAGCCTGCAGAATTTTGATAGTTGGACGCTTCTGCGCATGGGCAGAAAAGAACGAATCTGTTCGTGTTTTAAGGAAGGTCGGTTGTTTTTATTTAGTACGCGACTCAGAACCTTTGCTTCTCTGTTTGTTGAAAGCAACTCAATTTATAAACTGGCATATAGCATCAGTTCAGAAGAAATCAAGTACTCTAAAAGAACTAGAACGAGAACAAAAACGGCACATAACAGCAGTTCCTCCCTTGGACGTGAATGGATTTTTCTTGGCAGTCTGCCAGGCATATTGCTTTGGTTAATGGTAAAACTGTAAAAAGTAATTTTTTAGGGCCAGAATTCTCCGTCAAACCCTTGGCCTCGATCAAGGTAATGTGTCATTTAAAAAAAAAAGAATTGATGGGAAAAAATTAGCTGTGCCGGCGTACCGTAGGGTCTACTCAATGGAATTAAAGTACATAAATACTGCAAAGCAACATGGAATGAAAATTTTCTTTCAGAATTTCAGGATGAACTGTACTATCATGACAGCATTTTATAAATTTTTCAGGATGATTACGATGATAACTGGTGAAATTGTCATGGAAAAATAAAAACTAGAGATTAGATGACAGGACATTTAGAAAAAACCTTTGTCAAGTTGAACATATTAAAGATAAACGTTGGGTTCCACGCCAGTTTCTCAATTATCGAAATATTCTCTAATCGAGTTTTTGGTTCCCTTAAGTGTATGAATTTCAAAAATTTATGACTGATAGCCATTGAATCAGTGGCGTATCTTGAGAAGTAGGAATTTGCAGAGCTCTGATGACAAGGAGGGAATAAAAGAGGAGATCATAGTGTCATAAAGGTCATGACTCCCACGTGACCAAAAAATGGCATAAAACGGCGCATTTTGAACGCCGCGAAATTTTCTGGGGGGAGCTATAGGAATCCTTTAATTTGTACGTTTTTTTTTTTTTTTTTCACAATATAAGATCATTCCAAAAATTTCCCGTTTAAGTTTCGCGTATTAAGCCAATGAAAATAAATTTATAGATGTAAAAACTTTGAAGTTTCGTCACATGACACACTGCACTACTGTTTTTGCTTTAACTTTGGATGAAATTTTTTTAAAAAGCGCAATTTTTTCTTATTATTACACGGTTTTATTTAACGTGATTTGTCCAAGAAGCGTCCAAGCTTCATGGTCGAACTGCACTCAAAACTGCTTTTATAAAATACTCGTGTCGCTTTGGGGCCGTTCATGAATGATGTCACGCTTTTTCCCCACATATTTGACCCCCCCCTGGCCCCTTTGTCACAATATGTCACACTTCAGCGGACCCCCGTTGTCACTTGTCACTCTATGCTGCATAATGCATGATGTCACACTTCTTGTTACCCCTCCCCTTGTCACAATTTCACGAATCCCCCTCCCCCCTCGAAGCGTGACATCATTTATGGATCATCACTTTATTGTAATACATTAAGTGCCGATTTATTGTAATGGAGAAAAATTGGGAGCTGAAAATCCTACAATATCTCGAGTGCTTTATAGAGTGCTCATTCAAACCAGAGTGTTACCTAGGAAACACAGCTTGGACGACCGAACCGAAGTTAAAAACCGAAGTGCTCTCCAGTGGATGTGTGTAACAAGTTGAAACTCAGGTGAGTAAACTGCTTCTTTGTTCATTTTTTTTATACAGTTCAACTTTCTTAATGCGAACACGGTTAATACGAAATCACGGCTAAAACGAACATTTTGTTCGTTAAGTTTGGTTCGCTATTTATTTACACTAAATATCTCGCGCATATGACGAAGGCTAAAATACAAATTTCGGCAAAGACGGACAAAATTTCCGACCTAGGGATCATTCATAAATGATGTCACGCTTCGAGGGGGGAGGGGGGGTTCGTGAAATTGTGACAAAGTGTGACAAGGGGAGGGGAGGGGGTAACAAGAAGTGTGACATCAGGCATTATGCAACATAGCGTGACGCGTGACAAAGGGGAGGAGGGGGGTCCGCTGAAGTGTGACATATTGTGACAAAGGGGGGGAGGGGGGTTAAATATATGGGAAAAAAGCGTGACGTCATTTATGAACAGCCCTTTATTCACGAAAATTTTTCTCGATTGCATATAATTATTATTTTTTTTTTTTTTTTCAAATTGTTGGTTATTTTGAGTCATTGTAAACCACCAAGTACGTATTTCGAATCATACGTTGAATCTTTCTGGTTGGAGAATAAAGCTCACGCACGTGTTGGCTTTCGGAGTGGCCAGTCTGCTCAGGGATCTTTATCTTCGAATCATTCTTAACTAGTAATTATTTTTAAAATATAAACGTGCGTCTCTAATACTTTTTTTAACACA
Source organism: Octonoba sinensis (assembly GCA_038502835.1). Classification (NCBI taxonomy): domain Eukaryota; kingdom Metazoa; phylum Arthropoda; class Arachnida; order Araneae; family Uloboridae; genus Octonoba; species Octonoba sinensis. The sequence goes on from CM076603.1 coordinate 10,330,571, forward strand.
ATTTTACTTATTCACGATCAGGTGCGTAGGAAAGGGGGGAGCTCAGGGGACTTAAGCCCCTCCCATTTAAAACCATACTGCATAAGGATTTCGATTATTTTGTGAAAACCATGAATTTTTCTTAATGATCCATAAAAATATTTATTTATTTGTGATTTTTAGTAATTAATATTAATAATGATGAGTGAATACTAATTACTTTTTAATTGTTAATTGGTTTTTCTTGGAAATAGTTTTGAGCATTTGGAAATAAAATTGATTGAGCCCCTCCTATGAGTTTTAAATTGCTACGCTCCTGTTCACGGTTGTTACGAATAACTGCTAATACGAACAAATTCGCGAATTTTTGTCATTTCGTATTAAGCGAGTTCAATTGTAGTTTGCATATTTGATGTATGCAAAATGCCGTGACATACCTAGATGAAGTAAAGGTATAACTGCCATTCAAGGAGTAAAATTTTATTAAAATAAAACGTTTACCTTCGTTAAGAAATAATAAAAGACAATTTCAACACTATTAACCCCTTAAAGCATTTGCCCGAGTCTGACACGGAGAAATAATAAAAGACAATATCAACGCTATTAACCTCTTAAAGCATATGCCCGTGTCTGACACGGAGAAATAATAAAAGACAATATCAACACTATTAACCCCTTAAAGCATTTGCCCGTGTCTGACACGGAGAAATAATAAAAGACAATATCAACGCTATTAACCCCTTAAAGCATTTGCCCGTGTCTGACACGGAGAAATAATATAAGACAATATCAACGCTATTAACCCCTTAGAGCATTTGCCCGAGTCTGACACGGAGAAATAATAAAAGACAATATCAACGCTATTAACCTCTTAAAGCATATGCCCGTGTCTGACACGGATAAATAATAAAAGACAATATCAACACTATTAACCCCTTAAAGCATTTGCCCGTGTCTGACACGGAGAAATAATATAAGGCAATATCAACGCTATTAACCCCTTAAAGCATTTGCCCGTGTCTGACACGGAGAAATAATATAAGACAATATCAACGCTATTAACCCCTTAGAGCATTTGCCCGTCTCTGACACGGAGAAATAATATAAGGCAATATCAACGCTATTAACGCCTTAAAGCATTTGCCCGTGTCTGACACGGAGAAATAATAAAAGACAATATCAACGCTATTAACCCCTTAACGCATATGCCCGTGTCTGTCACGGGCGAGAGTTACCGGCACATTTGCGCATGCGCGTGTCTCGCACGGGTGACCTTGCATCTCGCGTCATTTTATTTCTAATGCCCGTCTGAGAGCCGTTTGCATTTTGTTTGAAAATACTTTTTATATAACTCCCCCCCCCCCCCCCCCCCCCGCTCTCTAGTCACCTCCTACAACTGAAATAGGCAAAAGCAATTTATAATATACTTACATATATATTTTCTGCCAATAAAATAATTTTTATAAAAAAATAGAACCGACTTCAAATTATAAATTGCGCTAAAAAGTGAAAAATAAATTTATTCTTTAAACAACATCGATGTGACTTTTAAACATAGTTTTAGAAGTCGGTGCAATATTAGGATAGATAAAATCTTCTGCAATCATGAATCAATTACAAATATATATATCTTCGCAGAATTAGCAACAGTTCCAATATGAACTAGCAAATAGTGTAATGGCAATTAGACTCATAATTTTGCACCGACTTCTAAAACTATGTTTAAAAGTCACATCGATGTTGTTTAAAGAATGAATTTATTTTTCACTTTTTAGCGCAGTTTATAATTTGAGGTCGGTTCTATTTTTTTCCAAAAATTATTTTATTTTATCCTTTTTAGTGTAAATAATTTTTTTTATATAAATACTATAGTTAAAAAAATCCATATCAAAAGGTAAACCTTCTTTGAATGAATGGCACTAAAACTTAATCATTTGTACGATAAATTTCATTTTGAAGTCGATTTTAGCAATCAAACTGATTGCATTTAATTTTTTGCCTCAGCGAAGTCTTCAGTCCAACTCTTTTCCTTTAATTGCTTTTAATATTATAACACATTTGCAACAAACCCTTTTTAAACAATGACTGTTATATTTATTAATAGTTTTCCCAACAAAGAAAAATCAAGCTAAGCCTTTCCGATTAAAATAAAAAAATACTTAATTTTCACCCGTAACGTTTTTTCTAAAAAACAAATGTAGTCAAATTGCTGTGCGATATTTGAGTTAGACAGCCGTCTATCTATTAAAGAAAAAGTCATCAAAATCGGTTCATTTAGTCAAATTTTATGGATGAAAAACCAAAAAATGACCCTGTTTATGTCCATAACTTTTTTTCTAATTATCGAATATGGTCAAACCAAGGTATGGGACCTATGGGAAATCACCCTCGATCGATAAAAAAAAGAATCATGAAAATCGGTTCATCCGGTGATAAGTTATGAGTGGACAAACAAAAAAAAAAAAAAAAAAACGACATACATACAATACGAATGTATAACCTCCTTCCTTTGTAAAGTCGGTTAAAAAATAAACTCGATCCTTTTTAAACTGTTTTTCCGAAAATACCTCGTGCTTCAAGGGCTTAAATTAAAACGTCGCAAAAATTTTGCGTACAGGTATTTTTGAATTTCATTTTATTTCTTATTAACATATCGCACCTTTAACGCAAGATGGCCATAACTCAAAAAACAACAAAAAGTTCCGCCTAGAACGATACGAGCCTACTTTCCCGTATACACAACCTTCAAATTTATAATCTAGCTGTCTCTCTTTCTCGTTTAGCTTTAGTTCTTAATTTCTTCAAATATACATTTTTCAACGGTTAATACATATTCATTCACTCACTCATTCATTCATTCTTTCATTTATTCATTCATTCGTTTATTTATTCATTCACTCATTCATGTAATTATTCACTAATGTACTTATTTCTTCATTCATTATCTCATTTATTCACTCATTCATATATTTATTCACTAATGTACTTATTTCTTCATTCATTATCTCATTTATTCACTCATTCATGTATTTATTCACTAATGTACTTATTTCTTCCTTCATTATCTCATTTATTCACTCATTCATGTATTTATTCACAAATGTACTTATTTCTTCATTCATTATCTCATTTATTCACTCGTTTATTTCTTTATATCATTTTTTTACTCATTTGTTCATCCATTCCTTCACTTATTCATTGAATCATTCATTAATTCAAAAATATTCTTGATAATCCCAATCAAAAAATTTCATAGGAAAATAGGCTCGTTACCTCTGGATGAACTTTCTATTTGTACATGTTCTACGCCATAAGAGCTTTCCGATAAAGTTTATTCCAAGTAAATCGGTCCGTTAGATCAGAATGTATATAGGATTGAAATTTCCCCGTAGGTGCTATGTTAATTTTTTTGAACTGTTCAAAAATGAACAAAAATTGTTCAAATTAATATTTCACGCCAAGATCTTCTTCCAGTAAGCTTGTTCATTGGAACTTGGATCTTTTACCCAGAGTTTACATAATTTGCTTCATTGTCGCCCATAGGCGCTAATGTCAAATTTTTTTGAACTGTTCAAAATTGCACGAAGCCTTGTTCAAATCAAAAAGTAAAACATGGAAATGGGATGTTCTCGCCGAGATCTTTCGTATGCAAAAACAATTTTTCGAATCGGACAATTCGTTCAAAAGTTATTGGGGGGGGGGGGGGACAGATAGACCGACCGACACACTTTTTCCCCGTTTCAAAACCCTACTTTCAATTTTTTTATTTTTCAATCTTTATTTAATTACTTAACTCTTTTTTGACTTTTCTTGATTTCTAACGATATTTTCACGATACATTAAGCCTTCTTTCCCGTTTTGTTATTTTTTTACTTTTATATGAAAGTAGGCTAAAAAGAAAAAAAAAAGGAAAAATGACAGTAATTAGGAATGATCTGAGTTCATTTTCGAGTACTAATGGCAGTTCTCTATTTGCAATTCTTTTTTGTTATTCGAAATAATTCAAGTGACAGGTAGACAGGCAATCCAGAAGTACATTTGCAGAACCTCAGATAAATGTAAATTAAAGAACTTATTTGTCCCCTTTGAAATGCCTGTCTGGATCCACTATTTGGGATCCCCTGATTTAAATTTTTTTTTTTTTTTTTTTAATTTCCTCTGGAAGTTTTCAGTGTATTCTAAGTACAGAAGATGGCGCCACTATTAAATACTCACTACTGCGAAGAATGGAAAATGTTGTACTTTTTCTAATTCTTAATTTTATCTGAATCTGTACGTCATTTGGGGAGTGGGGGTGGGGGACCCCCCCACTCCCCAATGCATTTCTAGAAGACCCCCCTGTCTTCTAGAAATGCATTGTATTTGCTTGCTTATGTGTGTTTTTACGAATAATATGCATTGAGTATATAATATACCCACCCATTTTTCGAGTTGAAATGATGGGCCGGCCAGAGAGTCACAGTATCTACGAAGTTGATTCTTTTTTTTTTCCAAAAAATTCTTATATTTATTTGTTTATTTAACTTTTTTCATTTTTTATGTGAATATTCTATAAAAGAAAAGAAGCCTCTTAATATGTACAACCTCTTTGAGTGACTGGCACAAAAAATTAATCATTTGTAGGATAAATTCCATTTTTGAAGCTCATTTTAGAAATTCACTACAGCAAACAGCCCGAAAAAGAATTTAATTTTTGTTTCAGAGAAGCTTTCACTCATCCTCTTATCATAATTGGTTTAATATTCCTGATTAATGGCAACTAACTCTTTTTAACAATGAATTTTTTGTTTATTAATCGTTTGCTCAACAAAGAAAACAAAAGTCACGCATTTTCAATAACTAGAAAAATACTTATTTTTCACCCGTAACGTTCTTTTTGAAGAGCCATTATAGTCAAATCCAGTTATAGTTAGGCGACCCTCTATAGATTTGAAAAAACAAAACAAAAATTATTAAAATCGGTTCATTAAGTCAAAATTTATGTATGAAAAAACAAAAAAATTACTAAAAACTCTCCACCGATAACTTTTTTTTCCTAATTATTGAATATGGTCAAATGTCGGGACGGCATCTATGGGAGACCACCAGTGATGTAGTCCTGGAAAAAGACGTGGTTGGACGCTTTCAAATGCGAACATATATCTTTGTCACCCGAAGCAATTCGCTTTCAAAATGTTTCCAGAGATGGGGGGGGGGGGCAACGGGCCCAGCCCCCCCCCCTCCCAAAATCCCGAACATTTTCGCAATGTAGCATATATTCCTCCCTGAAACTTTCCTCAACGCCAGTGTTTCAAAGTCAGCCCCCCCCCCCCGAAAAAATCTGGCTGCTGCCTTGGGGGTAAGCTACATAGTTTTTTTTTTTTTTTTTTTCTTGCTTTGTCTAATGGATGCTAATAAGCGCAAATCAAGACTAACAACCAAAAGTTGTAAAATCAAGCCAGCTGGGCCCCTCCCTCCCTATTTCAGATGAATTTAATTCAATACTTTTTTCCCTTCATATCATTAACATATCATTAAAATATGTCTGAAAACAAAGAATAAGTCAGAAAAGAAATATTATTAATGCATAAAATTAGTCAATTTGTTCATTTTTAAATAATTATTGAATTATTTGTAAACAATATTTTAAAATAGGGAGCTATGATATGACAAAAATGTGTATGTATTTGTTGCCCCCTTCCCCCCAAATAAATTTTGAACTTGTTAATTTCATGCACAGACATATCCATGCTTGTTCACGCATACATAGATGTGTTTAGCAGACTAACTAAATCATCGCCTTTAAGAAACCATCGTCTTAAAATAGTTTGAATCACAAAAATGTTCATTTTTGGTAAATCAAATTACATTTAAAAGGTTGAAAAAGTATGATCCCATTGAGATCCCAAGTTGAAATTTTGAATAACCGCTGATAAAATAGATAGAAATATGTGAGAATATTTTGAAAATTTTCCATTTTACGTTTTTCGAGAAATTTAAAATTTAAATTTTAAGGTCATTTTTTTTTAAATTTAAAATTTTTATAAAATTAGTCATGATGCATATCATACGAAACTGCATTCATTATGCTTTTTACTAGAACTTTTTATTTCTGTTCTTGCGTCGATAAAAAATATCTTCTAAGTGGACTGTATCGAGTGGGTGTATAATTGCGACAATAATATGCGAAGTTTCATTCTAATACTACTATATTTCTATATTTACATAATTACATACATTGATAAATGCTTGAGAGGCTAACCATATAGCCAGACTATTCTATGATCGAAAACCAAAGCGTGCCTTGCCAGAGCACGTACTAAAGCGACTGACTTCGCACAAGAACGAAAAACGTTGCCAAAACTAGAAAGTTCGTGAGCGCCAAGTTGGCGGGTTTCTAATATGCCAAGGAAAGCCATAACATACCGGCCCCCATTGACATGTTACTACATTCAATAATACACATATAAAATACACATTACTAAATAAACAAATTGTACAACCTAAAATTATTTCAAGATATAAAACAACAAAATAATAATTTCACAATTTTCAATTACATTTTAAATATTTTCTTTAATAGGCAGAGGGCAAACTTTTGAGATAGAGCGAGTAACAGTCCCTGCTAAGGTTTTAATCTCTAACACTCTGACTTTCCCGTCAGATCCAGGTATTACCCTAAGGATTCTACCTAAAGACCATTTTCCTGGGGGCAAATTTTCATCCTTTAAGATAACCATGCATCCTTCCTTTATATTTTTTCTTTCAAGGAACCATTTGTTCCTTTGTTGGAGGTGGTTTAAATACTCATTCTGCCATTTCTTCCAAAGAGTTTGTGTCATTTTGGTTAATTTTTGCCATTTTGTTAACCTATTTTCGTTAATGGGTGTTAAGTCGGGTTCGGCTAATGAAGTAATTGGGCGTCCAATCAAAAAATGACCCGGGGTGAGTACTTCAATTTCATTAGCGTCCGAAGATAAAGGTGTCAAAGGGCGGGAATTTAAAATTCCCTCTATCTGAACTAATAGAGTCCAGAATTCTTCTAAAGTGACTCTAGAATTTCCTAAGGTTCTTTTTAGATGGTGCTTAAGTGCCTTCACCCCAGCCTCCCATAAACCCCCAAAATTGGGTGATCGAGGGGGGATGAATTTCCACTTAATTCCTTCATCTTCCAAAAAATTGATTAAAACGTTATCAGGTTTAATAACCATAGCCTGTAATATTTTAATTTCAGAATTGGCTCCTACGAAAGTGGTTCCATTGTCCGTTATAATCGTGGAACTTATACCTCTGCGAGCGAAAAACCTTTTTAAAGTAGCAATGAATGAATCTGATTTTAAATCAGTTACGATATCTAGGTGTATTGCTTTGGTTGCGAGACAAACAAATAAAGCAACGTAAATTTTATTATAAATTCCTTTTCTTTGATGTTTGTATTTTATCAAAAAGGGTCCACAAAAATCTATCCCACATTGTTGAAAAGGAGGGCTAGAATTTACTCTCTCTGAGGGTAGATTTCCCATTATTTGATCTAGGCCTACGGGTTTGTTTCTAAAACAAATAACGCACCCATGAACGACTTTACGGGCTAAAGCTCGTCCATTTGTTATCCAATAACTTTGTCTAACATGATGTAATAAGGCTTGTGGTCCTATATGAAAAAACTTTCTATGAATATAGTCCATAATCATTTCACTTAATTTATGTTTGTGCGGTAATAAAATAGGATGTTTTTTCCTATAAGCTAATTCAGAATTCTCTAAACGACCACCTACTCTTAATATTTTTTCAGAGTCCAAAAACGGATTCAAGAATTTTAATGTACTTTTACCTGAAAGGGTCCTCTGGGTCTGAAGATTTTTTATATCTTCGGCAAAAGCTTCATACTGTACCTGCTTGATAAGGAAAGTTTCCGCAAATTTTAAATCCGGGATTGGAAGGGGTCCTGTCTTGCTCTTACCCTTTCTACAACTGTAAATAAATCTAAAAATAAATTTACAAATTCTAATTAATTTCCTAAAATCATTAGTTAAAGAAAAAATATTAAGCATTAAGTCATTCGACGTCCTTGAACTAGATGAATATGCAAGTCCACAAGTCTTAACAGTTTCTTGAGATGGCATGTCCTTCGATCCGTCTTTCATTTCTTTCAAAATAATCTCACTGTTATTTGATGACAGATAAAGTTCTTCTTGATCTATAAACCCAGTCTTTTGGATGAGGAAGTCTGGACCATGCCACCAAAGTTGATTGTTCACTAAGTCCGAAGCACATAAACCACGCGAGATGAGATCTGCAGGATTCTTATCGGACTGGACATGGTTCCAATTGAAGTTCTGCGTATAGTCTTGAATTTTAGACACCCGATTTCCAACAAAGGTTTTCAGCTTCCATGACGGTGTGCGTATCCAAGCTAGAGCTATTTGGGAATCTGTATATAGGTAAACACTATTGATTGCTATTTTCAAGGCTTTCAAAACTCTGGAAACTAATTTGGACAGTAGGAGGCATGCTGAAAGTTCGAGTCTTGGTATACTAACAGTCTTTAAGGGAGCAATTTGTGATTTGCTACTAATTAAATTACATGAGGTTTGAGAACCACAAGAGGATTGAACATAAACAGCTGCTCCAAATGCAATGGACGAAGCGTCTGCAAACCCAAATATACGTATTTGTTGAGCACAGGGCGTTAAAATATAACGACTGATTTTCAGGTGTTCTAAAGACTTCAATGAGTCTGTAAATTGAATCCATGATTTAGCCAAAGAATCGGGTATGGAATCATCCCAATTCAGTTTTAGCTTCCAAAGCTCTTGCATGTAAGTTTTTGCTTTGGTAAGAACAGGTCCGATGAGACCAATAGGGTCAAACAGTTTTGCTATGTCCGAAAGAATAGTTCTTTTCGAAAGTTTTTCTTGTTGCTGAATTTTTACCTTAAACGTAAAAACATCTAAGTTGGGGATCCAAGTAACCCCTAAGGCTTTAGTTTCATTTTCTAAAAATGAGTAATCCTCAAGATTTCCATTGCTAACATTTTCTAATAAAGTTGCGTCGTTGGTCTTCCATTTATGTAATTGCATTCCGGCAGATTTCAAAAGTTGTATAAGCTGGAATTGAAGTTCCCGTGCAGTTTCAAGGCTGTCTGCACCCGTGATTATATCATCCATATAGCAATCATCTAAAAGAACTTCCGATGCTTTACTTAGTTCATCTAGGGCTTCTATCGCTAATTGCTTTAAAACTCTGACAGCTAAAAACGGAGCACAGCATGTGCCATATGTTACCGTGTTTAATTCATAGACTTTTGTTGGTGACGTAGCATCTGGCTTCCATAAGATTCTTAACAATTTCCGTTGATTATCTGTTATAAGAATTTGTCGGAACATCTTCTCTATATCAGCGAGAAATACGTATTTGTGTTTTCTGAAACGAATCATTATTTCGTACAACTCTTCGTTTACTTGTCCCTTAAACAGAATATCATTTAATGACTTCCCATTGGTCGTGGTGCTCGAGGCATTGAAAACAGTGCGAAGACGTGTTGACAAGTTTTCCGGTCGGTAAACACCGTGGTGAGGAAGATAATAACTCTTATCAGTTTCTTTGACCTCAGCAACCTTTCTCATATGGTTGAGTTCTTCATATTCTTTCATGAACTGGCAATAAAGATTTTTCATGATAGGCATTTTCTCTAGTCGCATCCATAACTGCTTAAGTCTTTTCTCGGCAATACTTCTTGAATCTCCAAGCGTCTCTGCATCAGCCCTCATCGGCATAGTTACTGTAAATCTTCCGGTAGGGTCTCTTCGATACGTAGCTAAAAAGTGATCTTCACAGTACTGATCTTCATCGCTGATAGAACGCGATTCAGTTTCTACACATTCTAATTTCCAAAATTTTTTGATGTTTTCTTCTAATGTTTCTGTATTTTGTATAAATCCACAAAATGTATGTTTAAATTCTTGGTTTACGGTTCCTGAAACTATGTAACCAAAAACAGTTTTTTGAAACAACAAATTTGAAAATTTATGCCTTTCTGATTCAAGAATTTCGTAAAAAAGCTCAGCACCTATTAGAATGTCAATTTTTGCGGATTTTCCAAAGTTAGGATCAGCTAATTTCATGTCTGATGGCAATTCTAGATTCTTTATGTTTATATTCTGAGAAGGTACCAATTCCGTAATTTTATGCGTAATTAAGAATTCTACTGATCTTTGGAAAGAACCTTCCTTATTAGATATATTTGTGCGTATTTTAGATTTAATGTTTGTCACATTCCCATCAATACCCGAAACACAAACACTCAATTTATTTTTCTTAATTCCCAATAACTCAGAAAAAGCTGTCGTTATAAAGCATGATTCTGAACCGCTATCTAATAAGCAGCGTGCAGGAATTAACTTTCCATATGCGTCTTCAATATAAACAATGCAAGTCGTTAAAAGCACTTTATTTTCCCCCTTTGCTGAGATGCAAGTCTCGTTGCATAAACATTTCGAAACCTCCGCTTCTATTCCCCTTGATTTATTGGTTTCATTGGGAGATGAACTAATTTCTTTTTTCTTTATTTCCTTTGACGAGAGGCGAGGTGTCTGGAACTCATCTGCCCGCGAATGACGATGCAACAGTGTATTATGCTGTTTAGCACAAATTTGACAGGTTGTTTTTGATAGGCATTGCGCAATTTTATGCTTAGTTGAAAGACAGTTGAGGCAAAGGTTAAATCTTTTCACGGTCGAATATCGTTCGTATTCAGTCTGATTTAAAAATACTTGACATTTATATATAGGATGATTATTTAAATCGCACAGAACACAAGTATTAGGATTAGACGAATTATTTTTTACAAGGAAGTTTTTTGACTTTGCATTTCTATCACAAGTTGAATGCTTAGGTTTGATATTTACATTACTATTATCTCGTAAATTTTCCAAGACCAAACAGCGCTTTTGAAGGAAATCAATAAAGTCTTGCCATTTAGGTAATTCTGTGGATACTAATGACGTTTCAAATTGGTTTTTTGTTTCTTTATCTAATTTTTTAATAATTATGTTTATTAACATGACTTCTGAAAACTCGTTAAGCTCCAAGCCTATTGATTTGAGAGCTCGAATATGCTTTTGACATTTGTCAACAATAGATCTTAGACTTTTAGCTATATCTTGCGATGATATTTCCATCATTAAAATTTCATTCATGTGACTATTAACTATAGCTCTTTGATTTTGAAATCTAAGTTCTAGCGCTTTGAAAAGCGAACTATAGGAATCATCTGTAGTAACGACATCTAGAGCGATACCTCGAAGGGTAGATTTCAAATAGTACAGTTTTTGTGTGTCACTTAATTTCTTATTTGAATCTATTAATGTCATAAACTGATCTTTAAAAATATACCAATCTTGATAATTTCCGGAGAAGGAAGGTAGTAAAATCTCCGGGAGTCTCACATTAACAGTAGAACTGTCATTTCTAGACTCAAGTAAACTCATATTATTCGAGATATCATCATGACTAGAATGAGAGAGTAAGAATTTTTTAATGCTTACCTCTATTCTTTCAGCTTGTTCCTCTATTTCTAAGAATGTATCCAAATGCGTTTGTAGGTCTTTTTCATCTATTACTTCTTCGAAATACTTAACTTTCAAATCATCCAGTTTTTCTGTTATCTTTTGAACACTATTAAGTTTGGTTTCATATTCAATAGTGTCTTTCTCTTGAGTTTTAAGAAAAGTTTCTATTCTGGTCAATTGTCCTTTATAGGCTCCTCGCTGCCTGTTCAGTGACGTTAATTTTTCTTTATCGGTCATGATGAACAGCACGTACTACTATAGTAATCAGTCTATTGCACTATAAACTATAAACTAGTTCGTTACTCCGTGAGACGGTGCCAAATGTTCTTGCGTCGATAAAAAATATCTTCTAAGTGGACTGTATCGAGTGGGTGTATAATTGCGACAATAATATGCGAAGTTTCATTCTAATACTACTATATTTCTATATTTACATAATTACATACATTGATAAATGCTTGAGAGGCTAACCATATAGCCAGACTATTCTATGATCGAAAACCAAAGCGTGCCTTGCCAGAGCACGTACTAAAGCGACTGACTTCGCACAAGAACGAAAAACGTTGCCAAAACTAGAAAGTTCGTGAGCGCCAAGTTGGCGGGTTTCTAATATGCCAAGGAAAGCCATAACAATTTCTATTTGTTGCTTGTTTTGTGTTGAAGCATACCATGTAAAAATGTGAGTTTTTTACAAAATCAAAGTCTGATAACTAAGAAACTAAACAGGATAAAAATCTAAAAATTTGGATTTTTAATTTTCTTGAGGGTGAGTTAAATTTTTTCTCAGATTTTGGATCATTTGCATGGAATGACCCCTAAGTCACTTCCATTTTTTCCCTGTTATTTCTCCTATGCCGGTATTGCATTGGAGAAATAACGGAAAAAATGGAAGCTACTTATATCAGTTTTGTAAAGGGAACAGTTTAAAAAAAAAAAATCAGCGTCGTTTCCCTCCATTCAGCAGGCGCGGCATTTGATCAATCATGAGTGGGGGACAATCGCCCCCCCCCCCCTTGACTTTTAGAAACGCATTGTACTTATACGTGTGATTATGTATTTTGTTGTTTTTTTCCTATAATATGCATTGAATATATACCCCCGGAAAATTTTGGAACGACTGGCCATTCAGTCTAGGTTTGTCTTTTGGTGGGAAAAAGGGCGACAGTTCTTAGTAAAAACAACAACCCAGGCAGTGCCCCCCACTGAAGAATGATTTTTACATGTATCTTGTAAAAATAAAATACTTATATTTTCAAAATTTAAATTTTTTTAGCTATTGAAGTGCTTAAAAACAATGTATTAAAACCATATGCTATAATGTTTCTACCTTGATTAATTGAAATAATATTTTTTAAATAATAACAATAATAACTTAAAAACAACTTCACATTTCTTTCGCTTCACATATTCATAAATATGTAACTTTTTTTAACAATTGCTAAAAAATTGTCTAAGACAACAGGACGGATACACATTAAATAAATGTGTATCCGTCCTGTCAAAAAAATCCTGTCTATTCAAACATAATTTTCTGTTATGAATGAAAATTCCAGTGAGAAATTCCTTTTGTATTGACATATTTTATAAAAAACAAGTAGATTTAGAACGACTAAATAAAGTTTAATTAATAATAATTAACTCATTTAAAAACAATCTATATAATGTCACACATTTACACGAACATAATGCTTCACTAAATTGAATGAGAACGATTGTGATAGATATGCATATCATGGCTGTCGTATTTTTTTAATTATGAATTCTTAAAACTGCGAATAGTGTTGAATACACAACTGTTTAATAATAACGATTTCTGTTAATTCAGCACAGTTTGCATGTTAATTTAAAAAAGAAAAGAACCTCAAAAATCATTCATCAGACTGTTCGGACATTCACTTTCCGATAAATTATTTACAGCGCCAACTACTTCCGCCAAAAAACAGCCAAGGAACTTCTCTTTTTCTCCCATCAGAAGTTTGGAAGAAGATGGTAGATTCCGAACAGTAAAACATTAATTAATACAACTAATATGCGTTTTTGACACATAAAAATGGTATGAACTTGAAGCCTGTGTTTTCCTCCTTTGGAACATGGCACTAAAATTTTGCTGAAAAATCTTGCTTCCGTGAAATACGCGTTTTTGTAAACCCCTCTCGTTTCTCCTGTGTTAAGTCTACGAGAAGTTCCCCAACAAGCCCTAAGGTGGTTAAAAGTCGGCTTTTCTTTATCCCTGCATATGTCGCGTCTCTCCTTATAGCGTCTCTAGTCTAGAAGTATACGAGACTACTTTCCCGTATACACCACCTTCAAATTCATAATCTATACTAGATTGCAATGTTTCTTGACAATGACGTCACAACGCGCGGCAGAAGAAATGAGTAAACAGCGAGGCTGTTGGGGTTACAAGGACGAGGGTCGAAAAGACAGCACATTAATTTGGCGAAATAATCCGATTAAGCATTCTATTAGGTACATTGCACGTTTGAAAACTAATTTGTCAATTTATCAGAAAAAGATAAACAGATGTAACAAATTTAAAAACTTATTTCTTTTCACATAATCATAATTTCTTTTATTGGATCAAATATATTTCTTCTTAATGTAATCATTAGAAGTATATTTTCTTCTAAAAATCCTCTCCTCCCTGTAATAATTCATGGTTGGACTTTTGAACACTTTCTTTTTTCAAATAAATAATTTTTTCCCTTCATGTTACCCCTGAGCGTATTTTTTTTCTACGAAGTTTGTTTTTAATGGAAAATTACGATATTAATGAAACAAAATACTAATATCGATACTAACGAATGGAATAATACTAACTATTTTTTAGCTTTAAGCAAGGTCACAAGCTAGCGAGTCAGACATAAACAGAAATCATTCTAAATTTCGCCAAACCGCTTATGGGGAAATCGCCAACTGCTCGTGAGCTCTTATTGGCTGAGTGTTGGGTTCTAAATGAAGGTATTACGACGCGTTGCACTTCATGTAAAATTGAAAATATATAACATTTTATGAAAATTTTGACAAATAAAAGCTATATATGTATAGGTTAAAATACCTAATCATATTTCTATAGCGAAGTGCTTAGTTTAACTCTAAAATCGGACACCGCGCGGAGAACTACTTTCTTTGTTTGCTCTCAAAATATTTCTCCATAGTCAAGAAACTTTGTAGTTGAGTATAGCTATCTCTCTCTCCCTTTCTTGTTTAGCTTTAGTTCTTAATTGCTTCAAATGTACCTTTTCTAACGTTTAATACCTATTCATTCACTCATTCATGTATTTATTGAACGGCCCCTTAACTAAAATCTGAAGGCTTGTGGTGTCTTGTTGTGGGAAGGTAGGATCATTTGACCTTCATCGACGATTACTTTCTACATAAGAGGGCGTCTGTTTCTTGGACACTTCCATTATTTTGCGTGCATTTTAAAATCTATCAAAATCGCAAAAAACCCGCTGTTTTGTTGTTGTTTCCAATGCCACTTGGGTATCCAAGCTCCCCTTCGCGGAGCGACCGGGATTTAAGACTCAAGTGATCTTTAACAAGCCGCATAATCATACGATATGGGCGCAGACAGTCGCGTAACTATAGGGTGGCAGAGCTGGCAAAATGCCACGGGCCCCTGGCCTGAGAGGCAGCGAGCTCAGAAAAAAAAAAAAAAAAAAAAAAAAAAAAAAAAAAAAAAAAAAAAAAAAAAAAAAAAAAAAAAAAAAAAAAAAAAAAAAAAAAAAAAAAAAAAAAAAAAAAAAAAAAAAAAAAAAAAAAAAAAAAAAAAAAAAAAAAAAAAAAAAAAAAAAAAAAAAAAAAAAAAAAAAAAAAAAAAAAAAAAAAAAAAAAAAAAAAAAAAAAAAAAAAAAAAAAAAAAAAAAAAAAAAAAAAAAAAAAAAAAAAAAAAAAAAAAAAAAAAAAAAAAAAAAAAAAAAAAAAAAAAAAAAAAAAAAAAAAAAAAAAAAAAAAAAAAAAAAAAAAAAAAAAAAAAAAAAAAAAAAAAAAAAAAAAAAAAAAAAAAAAAAAAAAAAAAAAAAAAAAAAAAAAAAAAAAAAAAAAAAAAAAAAAAAAAAAAAAAAAAAAAAAAAAAAAAAAAAAAAAAAAAAAAAACCTCCCATTCGCAGGGACCATTTCATTATAGTTCTTTCTACACCATAATAGCCCTGTATAGTCGTATGCCTTGAAGTGTGCAGGTTTTTCTATTGTCCCAATATCCCTTAAATTGTCTGTCCAATTATCCGAACTTTTGCTTATCCGAACTAGGGTCTATTGCAACATGTTCGGATAATCGGCGCTCTACTGTACACCCTTCCCATTGAAATAACCTTGTGAAAAAAATCTTGCAGGTGTAGGTATTTAAGCAATAAAAAAAATATTTAAGTTTATTTCAACAGTCTTTTATTCATATTGGTAACACTAAAAAATTTTTTTTTTCATTTCAATTAGAACAAATAAGACAGCATCAAGAATTCCACGACCTGCCCCACTTGGGAATCTGAACATTACCAATATTGATGCTCTTTTTTCTCCAAGATAAGAGGTGGGTCCCAAGATTGGAAATCTTTGCTAGATGCGTCGGAGCCCAGACAACTTTGGGAACCACGACTGCTTTCGACTGTTGTTAACCTACGAGTGTGGGCTATTTTCCCTGGGTTTCGTTTAGCAAAGCCATCAGGAAGTACGTCACGTGACAACCTGAGAAGAAGTACTTCTGGCTCGCACTTAAATATTCTAATTTAACTTGTGGTAAATTCCGATTCATTTTCCTTATGACTCATAATTTACATATCTTCCCCTTTTTCAAGTCGTTTTCCTACCGCCACTGTAAATCCTCGGATTGGAAATTTTGAATGATACATTTTTCATGATAGAAATATTTTATATTTTGTATCAAATATACTAAAAAATATAAATCGAGGCATAATTTCTCATAGCCTGTATCGAGATTACTACAATGGTTTGAAATTATGTTTTGTTTGTTATTTATTTAATTTTTACTTATTTTGACATGATGCCATCAACACAGAACAATCTGTAATGAAAAATTAAAGAGTTTGCAGAATTATTCGCTGAGAAAGTTGATTGGTTACGCACATCCAAAAAAGTTTAATCTAAAAAGATTCTTTCCATGAAAACACAAAGGTCTAAAGTTCCAGGGTACAGAAATTATATAATTAAATAAACATCCCCCCACCCAAAGCCATACTCACGTATGAATATACTAGTAAGCCGGGCGGTCATACGAAATCAATGCTGTCCTAGATATTATAAACATACAATTCTCCCAGTAACCGGAAATCCACATCAAATCAAAGAGATATTTATCAGGTAGAACAGTAAGGTTTAATGAATAAATAATAAACATATAATCATTTCAGAAAAATATTCTTACCGAAAAAAAACATCTAAGTTATAATAATCTGTAAAATAAAAATATTGTTTACTATATAATCTAATTGTTTGTGAAAAATAGTTATTTATATCCAACACAATCATCGTCAAAACAATAGTTTTAACGAAACTGGAAAAAACAGCGCTGCCACTTTAATATATATAAAAAGCGCAGACGATAAATGAATTGAAACAAAGAAGGACTAAATTAAGTTCGTGTTTACATTCATTTTTAACGGAAATTGCAAATCTAGCGATGCCTCACTCAAAATGCTAGAGACATGTTTTGATTATTAGTATATTTGACATGTGTTACAACAATGGCAACTGCATTACAGTAGCCAACTAATAAGCTATAGGCGACAGACAAGCCGGCTCATATATAAGATAAATTTTAAAAAAAAGAAAAATCAAGTGTTTAAATGAAAGAACTGTAAGGTACAGTGCCCTAAAGCTGACAATCTCAAATAATTTTTTTTATAGAATTACCAATTTAAAGAGATTAAAAAAGTGAAGGGATTTAAGAAGTGATTCCATTCAAAAAGAAAGAAAATCTCATTTTAAATTATTTTTGGTAATTGGTAACGCTTTAAAAGTTTTAGGGCGCTTTACCTTAATATTAATAAAGGAAGTCCTTCTTTTGGTGGAACAGTATTGTTTTTTAAAGTATTAAATATTTTGCTCACCTCGAAGTGGAAAGGAAAGTACATACAGTGGTACCTCCCTTAAGGGACTCCTCCGAAAAAGGGACACCTCTAATTAAGGGACACTTTTTGTGGTCCCAGTCCCTTTAAATAGGGACTGCAATGTATTTACCTCTGAATAAGGGATACTCTATTTAAGGGACATTCTTAGAGAAAATTTTCCAAAATTCAAGTTATATACATAAGAAAATTTACTGGAAGCTGATGCTTTTTTTCTTCTAAAAATGTACTTCTGAAAGTTGGGATGAGTCCTAGAAGCGTGAACAAAGAAACAAGTGTACTTTAAAGTTCCCTTTACAAAACCTACTTGTAAAGGCTTTTCCCTCTTTTGTACTATGGAATACATGTGTGTTCAGCAAGGACAGACAGTACCCGGCTACCAACATTTTTTTATGCAAGAATTGTAAAAAGTACACTAAACATAATTGCCCATATTACATATTTTGAAATAAACCCATCTAACAGATTACTTCAAATAAATTTCTGTAAGCTCCAAAACTCTGCCAATACGATGTTTATGCTAAAATTGTAGTTTTTCAATGAAAACATTTTAAATTTCAATAATTTCAACTTATATTTTGTATGCATGAGACATTTTCAGCATTTAAGCTTAAATGGTAATACATGTTTATTATTAAAAAGTTAAACTTAATCAATACACTATATACGTATGCATCAATTTATGAACCTCCGAGGAAGGGACACCTCTATTTAAGGGACAAAATTTCCAGTCCTCTTAGTGTCCCTTACTGAGAGGTTTTACTGTATATTGTTCGTCAAAGAAATCTTAAGATTAGTAAGTTAAAAAAATTTCGGAAAACTGATTATTTTCTTTCCTTTTTATCTTTGTCTTTCCCCTTCCCCTTCCCCCCTTTTTTTTTATCGGAACAGTATTTCTAAAATTTTCGGATCAGAATCACCCATGGGTAAAAACCGAGTTGTACTTGATCGACAGCGATCAGTCACTGATCCAGCCGGATAACCAAATTACCGGATAGTTCGTGCGCTGACCGAATCAGATTCCAAATATTTTAAAAATTAGTCTAAAAGGAAATATCGAGTGCCTCCCCCCCCCCCTAAAAGAAAAGAAAAAGAATATCCTCACCAAAAATGCTGATGGCGCAACTTGATTGTTTAGAATTGGCGCTTGAGGTATTTCGCACCATGATGTTCCCATTTAATTTCTACCTTCGCAATAGATGGCAGCACAAATGGTGGCAATAGATGGAAGCAAAAAATTTGCAGTTTTTATTGTTTGAATCAGAATTTCGTTCGTGTTCTTATATAAACTCGTTAGATTACTTCTGTTATTTAGCTCGGAAAATAGTGAAATTTTCAAGATCCAGAGAATATGTCATTTAAAAAAAAAACTCACTGTCTTTGATATGAGAATAGACGAAAATCTCGCACAGCTCTATAACCCGAGTGATCGGCAAGAATTTTCTTTTCTGCATAACGGTGTACTTAAGAAAAAGTTTTGGCAGAAGTACAGACTTTTCCACAAATAGGCCTTTCTAACTGTTAAATAGACAAAAATAAAAAAACGTAATATTTATTATGGAGCATATGATATACTTTAATACAAAATTTTCGTCAACGGCCATACCATGTTGAAAACACCGGTTCTCGTCCGATCACCGAAGTTAAGCAACATCGGGCGTGGTCAGTACTTGGGAGGGTGACCACCTGGGAACACCAACGTGCTGTTGGCATTTTTTGCATTTCTCGATTTTTATTTTTAAAAAAATTTAATGTCAAAAAGGATTTTCCTAAGTTACTTTTTTTTTTCCTTCCTGGATGGACCGATTTCGATGATTCTTTTTTTTATCAATCGAGGGTGGTCTCCCATAGATGCCGTCCCGACATTTGACCATATTCAATAATTAGGAAAAAAAAGTTATCGGTGGAGAGTATTTTAGTAATTTCTTTGTTTTTTCATGCATAAATTTTGACTTAATGAACCGATTCTAATGATTTTTGTTTTGTTTTCTCAAATCTATAGAGGGTCGCCTAACTATAACTGGATTTGACTATAATGGCACTTCAAAAAGAACGTTACGGGTGAAAAATAAGTATTTTTCTAGTTATTGAAAATGCTTGACTTTTGTTTTCTTTGTTGAGCAAACGATAATTAAACAAAAAATTCATTGTTAAAAAGAGTTAGTTGCCATTAATCAGGAATATTAAACCAATTATGATAAGAGTATGAGTGAAAGCTTCTCTGAAACAAAAATTAAATTCTTTTTTGGGCTGTTTGCTGTAGTGAATTTCTAAAATGAACTTCAAAAACGGAATTTATCCTACAAATGATTAATTTTTTGTGCCAGTCACTCAAAGAGGGTGTACAAATAAGATGCTTCTTTTCTTTTATAGAATATTCACACAAAAAATGAAAAAAAAAAAAGTTAAATAAACAAATAAATAAAACAATTTTTTGGAAAAAAAAAAAAAGAATCAACTTTGTAGATACTGTGACTCTCTGGCAGGCCCATCATTTCAACTCGAAAAATGGGAGGGTATTTTATTTATTCAATGCATATTATAAGTAAAAACACAAATAAGCAAGCAAATACAATGCATTTCTAGAAGACAGGGGGGTGCCCCCCCCCCCACTCCCCAAATGACGTACAGATCCAGATAACTCATGTGGGCCCTGGCCCCACATGAGTTTAAAAAAATAGGAAGTCTGCGAATAAAAGTAACTAAAGTTGAAGTTAATGTTTAAACGTTAATGAAGAGAAATAAGAAACAAATACATCCTTCCCACTGAAATAACCTTGTGAAAAAAAAACCTTGCAGGTGTAGGTATTTAAGCAATAAAAAAAAATATTTAAGTTCATTTCAACAGTCTTTTATTCATATTGGTAACACTAAAAACACTTTTTTTTTTCATTTCAATTAGAACAAATAAGACAGCATCAAGAATTCCACGACCTGCCACTTGGGAATCTGGACATTACCAATATTTATGCTCTTTTTTCTCCAAGATAAGAGGTGGGTCCCAAGATTGGAAATCTTTGCTAGATGCGTCGGAGCCCAGGCGACTTTGGGAACCACGACTGCTTTCGAATGTTATTAACCTACGAGTGTGGGCTATTTTCCCTGGGTTTCGTTCAGCAAAGCCATCAGGAAATACGTCACGTGACAAACTGAGGAAATGTACTTCTGGCTCGCACTTAAATATTCAAATTTAACTTGTGGTAAATTCCGATTCATTTTCCTTATGACTCATAATTTACATATCTTCCCCTTTTTCAAGTCGTTTTCCTACCGCCACTGAAAATCCTCGGATTGGAAATTTTGAATGATAAATTTTTCATGATAGAAATATTTTATATTTTGTATCAAATATACTAAAAAATATAAATCGAGGCATTATTTCTCATAGCCTGTATCGAGATTACTACAATGGTTTGAAATTATGTTTTGTTTGTTATTTATTTAATTATTACTTATTTTGACATGATGCCATCAACACAGGACAATCTGTAATGAAAAATGAAAGAGTTTGCAGAATTATTCGCTGAGAAAGTTGATTGTTTACGCACATCCAAAAAAGTTTAATCTAAAAAGATTCTTTCCATAAAAACACAAAAGTCTAAAGTTCCAGGGTACAGAAATTATATAATTAAATAAACATCCCCCCACCCAAAGCCATACTCACATATGAATATACTAGTAAGCTGGGCGGTCATACGAAATCACTGCTGTTCTAGATATTATAAACATACAATTCTCCCAGTAACCGGAAATACACATCAAATCAAAGAGATATTTATCAGGTAGAACAGTAAGGTTTAATGAATAAATAATAAACATATAATCATTTCGGAAAAATATTCTTACCGAAAAAAAACCATCTAAGATATAATAATCTGTAAAATAAAAATATTGTTTACTATATAATCTAATTGTTTGTGAAAAATATTTATTTATATCCAACACAATCATCGTCAAAACAATAGTTTTAACGAAACTGGAAAAAACAGCGCTGCCACTTTAATATATATAAAAAGCGCAGACGATAAATGAATTGAAACAAAGAAGGACTAAATTAAGTTCGTGTTTACATTCATTTTTAACGGAAATTGCAAATCTAGCGATGCCTCACCCAAAATGCTAGAGACATGTTTTGATTATTAGTATATTTGACATGTGTGTTACAACAATGGCAACTGCATTACAGTAGCCAACTAATAAGCTATTGCCGACAGACACTTAAGCCGGCTCATATATAAGATAAATTTAAAAAAAAAGAAAAAAGAAAAATCAAGTGTTTAAATGAAAGAACTGTAAGGTACAGTGCCCTAAAGCTGACACCCTCAAATATTTTTTTTTATAGAATTACCAATTTAAAGAGATTAAAAAAGTGAAGGGATTTAAGAAGTGATTCCATTCAAAGAGAAAGAAAATCTCATTTAAAATTATTTTTGGTAATTGTTAACGCTTTAAAAGTTTTAGGGCGCTTTACCTTAATATTAATAAAGGCTGTCCTTCTTTTGGTGGAACAGTATTGTTTTTTAAAGTATTAAATATTTTACTCACCTCGAAGTGGAAAGGAAAGTACATATATTGTTCGTCAAAGAAATCTTAAGTTTAGTAAGTTAAAAAAATTTCGGATCACAATCACCCATGGGTATAAACCGAGTTGTACTTGATCGACAGCGATCAGTCACTGATCCAGCCGGATAACTAAATTACCGGATAGTTCGTGCGCTGACCGAATCAGATTCCGGATATTTAAAAATTAGTCTAAAACGAAATATCCAGTGCCTCCCCCCCCCCCCCCCCCTAAAAGAAAAGAAAAAGAATATCCTCACCAAAAATGCTGATGGCGCAACTTGATTGTTTAGAATTGGCGCTTGAGGTATTTCGCACCTCTGATTTTTCCATTTAATTTCTACCTCCGCAATAGATGGCAGCACAAATGGTGGCAATAGATGGAAGCAAAAAATTTGCAGTTTTTATTGTTTGAATCAGAATTTCGTTCTTGTTCTTATATAAGCTCGTTAGATTACTTCTGTTATTTAGCTCGGAAAATAGTGAAATGTTAAAGATCCTGAGAATATGTCATTTAAAAAAAAACTCACTGTCTTTGATATGAGAATAGACGAAAATCTCGCACAGCTCTATAACCCGAGTGATCTGCAAAAATTTTCTTTTCTGCATAACGGTGTACTTTCGGAAAAGTTTTGGCAGAAGTCCAGACTTTTCCAAAAAATAATCCTTTCTAACTATTAAACAGACAAAAATAGAGAATTTTAATATTTATTATAAAGGATATAATACACTTTAATACTAAAACTTGTGTCAACGGCCATACCATGTTGAAAACACCGGTTCTCGTCCGATCACCGAAGTTAAGCAACATCGGGCGTGGTCAGTACTTGGGAGGGTGACCACCTGGGAACACCACGTGCTGTTGGCATTTTTTGCATTTCTAGATTTTTATATTAAAAAAAAAAAAAATGATGTCAAAGAGCTCAATAATCTATTTTGGAAAGAAACTTTTTTTTTCCTTCCTGGATGGACCGATTTCGATGATTCTTTTTTTTAATCAATCGAGGGTGGTCTCCCATAGATGCCGTCCCGACATTTGACCATATTCATTAATTAGGAAAAAAAAAGTTACCGGTGGAGAGTTTTTTAGTAATTTTTTTGTTTTTTCATGCATAAATTTTGACTTAATGAACCGATTTTAATGATTTTTGTTTTGTTTTTTCAAATCTATAGAGGGTCGCCTAACCATAACTGGATTTGACTATAACGGCACTTCAAAAAGAACGTTACGGGTGAAAAATAAGTATTTTTCTAGTTATTGAAAATGCTTGACTTTTGTTTTCTTTGTTGAGCAAACGATTAATAAACAAAAAATTCATTGTTAAAAAGAGTTAGTTGCCATTAATCAGGAATATTAAACCAATTATGATAAGAGTATGAGTGAAAGCTTCTCTGAAACAAAAATTAAATTCTTTTTTGGGCTGTTTGCTGTAGTGAATTTCTAAAATGAACTTCAAAAATGGAATTTATCCTACAAATGAATAATTTTTTGTGCCAGTCACTCAAAGAGGGTGTACAAATAAGATGCTTCTTTTCTTTTATAGAATATTCACACAAAAAATGAAAAAAAAAAAAAAGTTAAATAAACAAATAAATAAAACAATTTTTTGGAAAAAAAAATCAACTTTGTAGATACTGTGACTCTCTGGCAGGCCCATCATTTCAACTCGAAAAATGGGTGGGTATTTTATTTATTCAATGCATATTATAAGTAAAAACACACATAAGCAAGCAAATACAATGCATTTCTAGAAGACAGGTGGGTGCCCCCCCCCCCACTCCCCAAATGACGTACAGATCCAGATAACTCATGTGGGCCCTGGCCCCACATGAGTTTAAAAAAATAGGAAGTCTGCGAATAAAAGTAACTAAAGTTGAAGTTAATGTTTAAACGTTAATGAAGAGAAATAAGAAACAAATACATCCTTCCCACTGAAATAACCTTGTGAAAAAAAAACCTTGCAGGTGTAGGTATTTAAGCAATAAAAAAAAATATTTAAGTTCATTTCAACAGTCTTTTATTCATATTGGTAACACTAAAAACACTTTTTTTTTCATTTCAATTAGAACAAATAAGACAGCATCAAGAATTCCACGACCTGCCACTTGGGAATCTGGACATTACCAATATTTATGCTCTTTTTTCTCCAAGATAAGAGGGGGGTCCCAAGATTGGAAATCTTTGCAAGATGCGTCGGAGCCCAGACGACTTTGGGAACCACGACTGCTTTCGAATGTTATTAACCTACGAGTGTGGGCTATTTTCCCTGGGTTTCGTTCAGCAAAGCCATCAGGAAATACGTCACGTGACAAACTGAGGAAATGTACTTCTGGCTCGCACTTAAATATTCAAATTTAACTTGTGGTAAATTCCGATTCATTTTCCTTATGACTCATAATTTACATATCTTCCCCTTTTTCAAGTCGTTTTCCTACCGCCACTGAAAATCCTCGGATTGGAAATTTTGAATGATAAATTTTTCATGATAGAAATATTTTATATTTTGTATCAAATATACTAAAAAATATAAATCGAGGCATTATTTCCCATAGCCTGTATCGAGATTTCTACAATGGTTTGAAATTATGTTTTGTTTGTTATTTATTTAATTATTACCTATTTTGACATGATGCCATCAACACAGGACAATCTGTAATGAAAAATTAAAGAGTTTGCAGAATTATTCGCTGAGAAAGTTGATTGTTTACGCACATCCAAAAAAGTTTAATCTAAAAAGATTCTTTCCATAAAAACACAAAAGTCTAAAGTTCCAGGGTACAGAAATTATATAATTAAATAAACATCCCCCCACCCAAAGCCACACTCACATATGAATATACTAGTAAGCCGGGCGGTCATACGAAATCACTGCTGTTCTAGATATTATAAACATACAATTCTCCCAGTAACCGGAAATACACATCAAATCAAAGAGATATTTATAAGGTAGAACAGTAAGGTTTAATGAATAAATAATAAACATATAATCATTTCGGAAAAATATTCTTACCGAAAAAAAAAAACCATCTAAGTTATAATAATCTGTAAAATAAAAATATTGTTTACTATATAATCTAATTGTTTGTGAAAAATATTTCTTTATATCCAACACAATCATCGTCAAAACAATAGTTTTAACGAAACTGGAAAAAACAGCGCTGCCACTTTAATATATCTATAAAAAGCGCAGACGATAAATGAATTGAAACAAAGAAGGACTAAATTAAGTTCGTGTTTACATTTATTTTTAACGGAAATTGCAAATCTAGCGATGCCTCACCCAAAATGCTAGAGACATGTTTTGATTATTAGTATATTTGACATGTGTTACAACAATGGCAACTGCATTACAGTAGCCAACTAATAAGCTATAGCCGACAGACACTTAAGCCGGCTCATATATAAGATAAATTTAAAAAAAAAGAAAAAAGAAAAATCAAGTGTTTAAATGAAAGAACTGTAAGGTACAGTGCCCTAAAGCTGACACCCTCAAATATTTTTTTTTATAGAATTACCAATTTAAAGAGATTAAAAAAGTGAAGGGATTTAAGAAGTGATTCCATTCAAAGAGAAAGAAAATCTCATTTAAAATTATTTTTGGTAATTGTTAACGCTTTAAAAGTTTTAGGGCGCTTTACCTTAATATTAATAAAGGCTGTCCTTCTTTTGGTGGAACAGTATTGTTTTTTAAAGTATTAAATATTTTACTCACCTCGAAGTGGAAAGGAAAGTACATATATTGTTCGTCAAAGAAATCTTAAGTTTAGTAAGTTAAAAAAATTTCGGATCACAATCACCCATGGGTATAAACCGAGTTGTACTTGATCGACAGCGATCAGTCACTGATCCAGCCGGATAACTAAATTACCGGATAGTTCGTGCGCTGACCGAATCAGATTCCGGATATTTAAAAATTAGTCTAAAACGAAATATCCAGTGCCTCCCCCCCCCCCCCCATAAAAGAAAAGAAAAAGAATATCCTCACCAAAAATGCTGATGGCGCAACTTGATTGTTTAGAATTGGCGCTTGAGGTATTTCGCACCTCTGATTTTTCCATTTAATTTCTACCTCCGCAATAGATGGCAGCACAAATGGTGGCAATAGATGGAAGCAAAAAATTTGCAGTTTTTATTGTTTGAATCAGAATTTCGTTCTTGTTCTTATATAAGCTCGTTAGATTACTTCTGTTATTTAGCTCGGAAAATAGTGAAATGTTAAAGATCCTGAGAATATGTCATTTAAAAAAAAACTCACTGTCTTTGATATGAGAATAGACGAAAATCTCGCACAGCTCTATAACCCGAGTGATCTGCAAAAATTTTCTTTTCTGCATAACGGTGTACTTTCGGAAAAGTTTTGGCAGAAGTCCAGACTTTTCCAAAAAATAATCCTTTCTAACTATTAAACAGACAAAAATAGAGAATTTTAATATTTATTATAAAGGATATAATACACTTTAATACTAAAACTTGTGTCAACGGCCATACCATGTTGAAAACACCGGTTCTCGTCCGATCACCGAAGTTAAGCAACATCGGGCGTGGTCAGTACTTGGGAGGGTGACCACCTGGGAACACCACGTGCTGTTGGCATTTTTTGCATTTCTAGATTTTTATATTAAAAAAAAAAAAAATGATGTCAAAGAGCTCAATAATCTATTTTGGAAAGAAACTTTTTTTTTCCTTCCTGGATGGACCGATTTCGATGATTCTTTTTTTTAATCAATCGAGGGTGGTCTCCCATAGATGCCGTCCCGACATTTGACCATATTCATTAATTAGGAAAAAAAAAGTTACCGGTGGAGAGTTTTTTAGTAATTTTTTTGTTTTTTCATGCATAAATTTTGACTTAATGAACCGATTTTAATGATTTTTGTTTTGTTTTTTCAAATCTATAGAGGGTCGCCTAACCATAACTGGATTTGACTATAACGGCACTTCAAAAAGAACGTTACGGGTGAAAAATAAGTATTTTTCTAGTTATTGAAAATGCTTGACTTTTGTTTTCTTTGTTGAGCAAACGATTAATAAACAAAAAATTCATTGTTAAAAAGAGTTAGTTGCCATT
The DNA here is from genome assembly GCA_038502835.1 of Octonoba sinensis. Taxonomy (NCBI): domain Eukaryota; kingdom Metazoa; phylum Arthropoda; class Arachnida; order Araneae; family Uloboridae; genus Octonoba; species Octonoba sinensis. The sequence goes on from CM076603.1 coordinate 10,357,811, forward strand.
AATCAGGAATATTAAACCAATTATGATAAGAGTATGAGTGAAAGCTTCTCTGAAACAAAAATTAAATTCTTTTTTGGGCTGTTTGCTGTAGTGAATTTCTAAAATGAACTTCAAAAATGGAATTTATCCTACAAATGAATAATTTTTTGTGCCAGTCACTCAAAGAGGGTGTACAAATAAGATGCTTCTTTTCTTTTATAGAATATTCACACAAAAAATGAAAAAAAAAAAAAGTTAAATAAACAAATAAATAAAACAATTTTTTGGAAAAAAAAATCAACTTTGTAGATACTGTGACTCTCTGGCAGGCCCATCATTTCAACTCGAAAAATGGGTGGGTATTTTATTTATTCAATGCATATTATAAGTAAAAACACACATAAGCAAGCAAATACAATGCATTTCTAGAAGACAGGGGGGTGCCCCCCCCCCCCACTCCCCAAATGACGTACAGATCCAGATAACTCATGTGGGCCCTGGCCCCACATGAGTTTAAAAAAATAGGAAGTCTGCGAATAAAAGTAACTAAAGTTGAAGTTAATGTTTAAACGTTAATGAAGAGAAATAAGAAACAAATACATCCTTCCCACTGAAATAACCTTGTGAAAAAAAAACCTTGCAGGTGTAGGTATTTAAGCAATAAAAAAAAATATTTAAGTTCATTTCAACAGTCTTTTATTCATATTGGTAACACTAAAAACACTTTTTTTTTCATTTCAATTAGAACAAATAAGACAGCATCAAGAATTCCACGACCTGCCACTTGGGAATCTGGACATTACCAATATTTATGCTCTTTTTTCTCCAAGATAAGAGGGGGGGTCCCAAGATTGGAAATCTTTGCTAGATGCGTCGGAGCCCAGACGACTTTGGGAACCACGACTGCTTTCGAATGTTATTAACCTACGAGTGTGGGCTATTTTCCCTGGGTTTCGTTCAGCAAAGCCATCAGGAAATACGTCACGTGACAAACTGAGGAAATGTACTTCTGGCTCGCACTTAAATATTCAAATTTAACTTGTGGTAAATTCCGATTCATTTTCCTTATGACTCATAATTTACATATCTTCCCCTTTTTCAAGTCGTTTTCCTACCGCCACTGAAAATCCTCGGATTGGAAATTTTGAATGATAAATTTTTCATGATAGAAATATTTTATATTTTGTATCAAATATACTAAAAAATATAAATCGAGGCATTATTTCCCATAGCCTGTATCGAGATTTCTACAATGGTTTGAAATTATGTTTTGTTTGTTATTTATTTAATTATTACCTATTTTGACATGATGCCATCAACACAGGACAATCTGTAATGAAAAATTAAAGAGTTTGCAGAATTATTCGCTGAGAAAGTTGATTGTTTACGCACATCCAAAAAAGTTTAATCTAAAAAGATTCTTTCCATAAAAACACAAAAGTCTAAAGTTCCAGGGTACAGAAATTATATAATTAAATAAACATCCCCCCACCCAAAGCCACACTCACATATGAATATACTAGTAAGCCGGGCGGTCATACGAAATCACTGCTGTTCTAGATATTATAAACATACAATTCTCCCAGTAACCGGAAATACACATCAAATCAAAGAGATATTTATAAGGTAGAACAGTAAGGTTTAATGAATAAATAATAAACATATAATCATTTCGGAAAAATATTCTTACCGAAAAAAAAAAACCATCTAAGTTATAATAATCTGTAAAATAAAAATATTGTTTACTATATAATCTAATTGTTTGTGAAAAATATTTTTTTATATCCAACACAATCATCGTCAAAACAATAGTTTTAACGAAAATGGAAAAAACAGCGCTGCCACTTTAATATATCTATAAAAAGCGCAGACGATAAATGAATTGAAACAAAGAAGGACTAAATTAAGTTCGTGTTTACATTTATTTTTAACGGAAATTGCAAATCTAGCGATGCCTCACCCAAAATGCTAGAGACATGTTTTGATTATTAGTATATTTGACATGTGTTACAACAATGGCAACTGCATTACAGTAGCCAACTAATAAGCTATAGCCGACAGACACTTAAGCCGGCTCATATATAAGATAAATTTAAAAAAAAAGAAAAAAGAAAAATCAAGTGTTTAAATGAAAGAACTGTTAGGTACAGTGCCCTAAAGCTGACACCCTCAAATTTTTTTTTTTATAGAATTACCAATTTAAAGAGATTAAAAAAGTGAAGGGATTTAAGAAGTGATTCCATTCAAAGAGAAAGAAAATCTCATTTAAAATTATTTTTGGTAATTGTTAACGCTTTAAAAGTTTTAGGGCGCTTTACCTTAATATTAATAAAGGCTGTCCTTTTTTTGGTGGAACAGTTTTGTTTTTTAAAGTATTAAATATTTTACTCACCTCGAAGTGGAAAGGAAAGTACATATATTGTTCGTCAAAGAAATCTTAAGTTTAGTAAGTTAAAAAAATTTCGGATCACAATCACCCATGGGTATAAACCGAGTTGTACTTGATCGACAGCGATCAGTCACTGATCCAGCCGGATAACTAAATTACCGGATAGTTCGTGCGCTGACCGAATCAGATTCCGGATATTTAAAAATTAGTCTAAAACGAAATATCCAGTGCCTCCCCCCCCCCCCCCATAAAAGAAAAGAAAAAGAATATCCTAAACCAAAAATTTTGCTGATGGCGCAACTTGATTGTTTAGAATTGGCGCTTGAGGTATTTCGCACCTCTGTTTTTTCCCTATTTAATTTCTACCTCCGCAATAGATGGCAGCACAAATGGTGGCAATAGATGGAAGCAAAAAATTTGCAGTTTTTATTGTTTGAATCAGAATTTCGTTCTTGTTCTTATATAAGCTCGTTAGATTACTTCTGTTATTTAGCTCGGAAAATAGTGAAATGTTAAAGATCCTGAGAATATGTCATTTAAAAAAAAAACTCACTGTCTTTGATATGAGAATAGACGAAAATCTCGCACAGCTCTATAACCCGAGTGATCTGCAAAAATTTTCTTTTCTGCATAACGGTGTACTTTCGGAAAAGTTTTGGCAGAAGTCCAGATTTTTCCCAAAACAAATAATCCTTTCTAACTATTAAACAGACAAAAATAGAGAATTTTAATATTTATTATAAAGGATATAATACACTTTAATACTAAAACTTGTGTCAACGGCCATACCATGTTGAAAACACCGGTTCTCGTCCGATCACCGAAGTTAAGCAACATGGGTGCGTGGTCAGTACTTGGGAGGGTGACCACCTGGGAACACCACGTGCTGTTGGCATTTTTTGCATTTCTAGATTTTTATATTAAAAAAAAAAAAAATGATGTCAAAGAGCTCAATAATCTATTTTGGAAAGAAACTTTTTTTTTCCTTCCTGGATGGACCGATTTCGATGATTCTTTTTTTTAATCAATCGAGGGTGGTCTCCCATAGATGCCGTCCCGACATTTGACCATATTCATTAATTAGGAAAAAAAAAGTTACCGGTGGAGAGTTTTTTAGTAATTTTTTTGTTTTTTCATGCATAAATTTTGACTTAATGAACCGATTTTAATGATTTTTGTTTTGTTTTTTCAAATCTATAGAGGGTCGCCTAACCATAACTGGATTTGACTATAACGGCACTTCAAAAAGAACGTTACGGGTGAAAAATAAGTATTTTTCTAGTTATTGAAAATACTTGACTTTTGTTTTCTTTGTTGAGCAAACGATTAATAAACAAAAAATTCATTGTTAAAAAGAGTTAGTTGCCATTAATCAGGAATATTAAACCAATTATGATAAGAGTATGAGTGAAAGCTTCTCTGAAACAAAAATTAAATTCTTTTTTGGGCTGTTTGCTGTAGTGAATTTCTAAAATGAACTTCAAAAATGGAATTTATCCTACAAATGAATTTAATTTTTTGTGCCAGTCACTCAAAGAGGGTGTACAAATAAGATGCTTCTTTTCTTTTATAGAATATTCACACAAAAAATGAAAAAAAAAAAAAGTTAAATAAACAAATAAATAAAACAATTTTTTGAAAAAAAAAAAATCAACTTTGTAGATACTGTGACTCTCTGGCAGGCCCATCATTTCAACTCGAAAAATGGGTGGGTATTTTATTTATTCAATGCATATTATAAGTAAAAACACACATAAGCAAGCAAATACAATGCATTTCTAGAAGACAGGGGGGTGCCCCCCCCCCCCACTCCCCAAATGACGTACAGATCCAGATAACTCATGTGGGCCCTGGCCCCACATGAGTTTAAAAAAATAGGAAGTCTGCGCATAAAAGTAACTAAAGTTGAAGTTAATGTTTAAACGTTAATGAAGAGAAATAAGAAACAAATACATCCTTCCCACTGAAATAACCTTGTGAAAAAAAAACCTTGCAGGTGTAGGTATTTAAGCAATAAAAAAAAAATATTTAAGTTCATTTCAACAGTCTTTTATTCATATTGGTAACACTAAAAACACTTTTTTTTTCATTTCAATTAGAACAAATAAGACAGCATCAAGAATTCCACGACCTGCCACTTGGGAATCTGGACATTACCAATATTTATGCTCTTTTTTCTCCAAGATAAGAGGTGGGTCCCAAGATTGGAAATCTTTGCTAGATGCGTCGGAGCCCAGACGACTTTGGGAACCACGACTGCTTTCGAATGTTATTAACCTACGAGTGTGGGCTATTTTCCCTGGGTTTCGTTCAGCAAAGCCATCAGGAAATACGTCACGTGACAAACTGAGGAAATGTACTTCTGGCTCGCACTTAAATATTCAAATTTAACTTGTGGTAAATTCCGATTCATTTTCCTTATGACTCATAATTTACATATCTTCCCCTTTTTCAAGTCGTTTTCCTACCGCCACTGAAAATCCTCGGATTGGAAATTTTGAATGATAAATTTTTCATGATAGAAATATTTTATATTTTGTATCAAATATACTAAAAAATATAAATCGAGGCATTATTTCCCATAGCCTGTATCGAGATTTCTACAATGGTTTGAAATTATGTTTTGTTTGTTATTTATTTAATTATTACCTATTTTGACATGATGCCATCAACACAGGACAATCTGTAATGAAAAATTAAAGAGTTTGCAGAATTATTCGCTGAGAAAGTTGATTGTTTACGCACATCCAAAAAAGTTTAATCTAAAAAGATTCTTTCCATAAAAACACAAAAGTCTAAAGTTCCAGGGTACAGAAATTATATAATTAAATAAACATCCCCCCACCCAAAGCCACACTCACATATGAATATACTAGTAAGCCGGGCGGTCATACGAAATCACTGCTGTTCTAGATATTATAAACATACAATTCTCCCAGTAACCGGAAATACACATCAAATCAAAGAGATATTTATAAGGTAGAACAGTAAGGTTTAATGAATAAATAATAAACATATAATCATTTCGGAAAAATATTCTTACCGAAAAAAAAAAACCATCTAAGTTATAATAATCTGTAAAATAAAAATATTGTTTACTATATAATCTAATTGTTTGTGAAAAATATCTTTATATCCAACACAATCATCGTCAAAACAATAGTTTTAACGAAAATGGAAAAAACAGCGCTGCCACTTTAATATATCTATAAAAAGCGCAGACGATAAATGAATTGAAACAAAGAAGGACTAAATTAAGTTCGTGTTTACATTTATTTTTAACGGAAATTGCAAATCTAGCGATGCCTCACCCAAAATGCTAGAGACATGTTTTGATTATTAGTATATTTGACATGTGTTACAACAATGGCAACTGCATTACAGTAGCCAACTAATAAGCTATAGCCGACAGACACTTAAGCCGGCTCATATATAAGATAAATTTAAAAAAAAAGAAAAAAGAAAAATCAAGTGTTTAAATGAAAGAACTGTTAGGTACAGTGCCCTAAAGCTGACACCCTCAAATATTTTTTTTTATAGAATTACCAATTTAAAGAGATTAAAAACGTGAAGGGATTTAAGAAGTGATTCCATTCAAAGAGAAAGAAAATCTCATTTAAAATTATTTTTGGTAATTGTTAACGCTTTAAAAGTTTTAGGGCGCTTTACCTTAATATTAATAAAGGCTGTCCTTTTTTTGGTGGAACAGTTTTGTTTTTTAAAGTATTAAATATTTTACTCACCTCGAAGTGGAAAGGAAAGTACATATATTGTTCGTCAAAGAAATCTTAAGATTAGTAAGTTAAAAAAATTTCGGATCACAATCACCCATGGGTATAAACCGAGTTGTACTTGATCGACAGCGATCAGTCACTGATCCAGCCGGATAACTAAATTACCGGATAGTTCGTGCGCTGACCGAATCAGATTCCGGATATTTAAAAATTAGTCTAAAACGAAATATCCAGTGCCTCCCCCCCCCCCCCCATAAAAGAAAAGAAAAAGAATATCCTCAATCATCAAAGAATATCAAAAATGCTGATGGCGCAACTTGATTGTTTAGAATTGGCGCTTGAGGTATTTCGCACCTCTGATTTTTCTATTTAATTTCTACCTCCGAAATAGATGGCAGCACAAACGGTGGCAATAGATGGAAGCAAAAAATTTGCAGTTTTTATTGTTTGAATCAGAATTTCGTTCTTGTTCTTATATAAGCTCGTTAGATTACTTCTGTTATTTAGCTCGGAAAATAGTGAAATGTTAAAGATCCTGAGAATATGTCATTTAAAAAAAAAACTCACTGTCTTTGATATGAGAATAGACGAAAATCTCGCACAGCTCTATAACCCGAGTGATCTGCAAAAATTTTCTTTTCTGCATAACGGTGTACTTTCGGAAAAGTTTTGGCAGAAGTCCAGACTTTTCCAACAAATAATCCTTTCTAACTATTAAACAGACAAAAATAGAGAATTTTAATATTTATTATAAAGGATATAATACACTTTAATACTAAAACTTGTGTCAACGGCCATACCATGTTGAAAACACCGGTTCTCGTCCGATCACCGAAGTTAAGCAACATCGGGCGTGGTCAGTACTTGGGAGGGTGACCACCTGGGAACACCACGTGCTGTTGGCATTTTTTGCATTTCTAGATTTTTATATTAAAAAAAAAAAAAAATTGATGTCAAAGAGCTCTATTCTCGAAGTTGCTAAGTTACTTATTTTTTTCCTTCCTGGATGGACCGATTTCGATGATTCTTTTTTCAATCAATCGAGGGTGGTCTGCCAGTGGTGTAGTCGAGGGGGGACGCGGGGGGACGGCGTCCCCCCCACCTCTTTATTTTCACTCAAGCGTCCCCTCACCTTTAATTTCCAGGGGGGACGCTGAGCTTCCTAACTTACTTAATATTCAAAATAGGCACTCATTAGTAAATTAACAGCTTTATGAAATAAGACACAAGCTTTTAAAACTATACATAAAGGCTGCTTGCTACTTCTACTTTAAATTCGTGAAAAAAAAAGGAATTCCCTGATTCTCTCAAACAACAATCAACAATTTCAGGTTAATATAACTCTTCAAAATAAGCGCGTTAAAATATGAGTAAACGGGAACTACACAAATTCAGAGAATTAGTTTCAGCTGTGCTGGCCTGCCTAGGAAATAGGTGTGCGGGGGGGGGGGGGGGGGAAAGAGGTTTCAAATATCATCATAAGTTTTGAAATCAAAATATTTACACTGCTTGTACTGATTTTTGTTTTTTTTTTACAAAACAGTGAGACGTTGATATTATTAGAGTAAAAAGGTTGGGGGATAATGAACGTCCTCTTTCGTCCCCCCTAGACTTCACCTTAAAAAACGTAGCTTTCCTTTTGCTATGCAACATCGAAAAACATACAAGCATAACCTTTTCTTTCACAATCAATTGTTTTCTCGTCATCGCTTCAAGCCTTTTGCATATTCAAACTTTATGGATTGCGCTTTTTGTTAAACATTTCAAAACCAAATTAATGTAAAAAAATGTCTGGATTACAAATGATTATCTGTCCAAAAACCTGTTATGGCACGGCACAAAATTGCGGTGTAAATTCATTTTAAAATGCCTTTATCACTTTCAATTTATTCAGCTTTTTTTTTTCTTTTTCGGTGATTATCAGGCCCGAAAAATTACAAAAGTACTTCAGGGTTTTTTTTTTTAATTTTGATTTTTTTCAAAGACAATTCTATATAAATCTAAAAAAAAAAAATTATAACCACATAAAAGGCCTATATTTACAGTCAGAAAAAAATTCAATAAGACTGGAATGAAGCAAAAGCAAACTGATTTTTTTCAGTCCCACGCTTTTCCAATTATTTCCTATTGTTAACAAACTTGGCTATTGCCAGCTAATTGAAACCATCTACATGGGGAGAGGGCGAGAAGGGAGATATGCATTTTTTGTATTTATTGTTTGTATTTAACTGTCATTGAAGACGGTTCGTAACCCGTTTGATACAAGGTATCAAATGACACGGTGTTTTCTGGAGACAGTTCAGAGCGCCTCAGTTGAAGATGCATTTCTGATTTGAAAAAAATGATGGAAATTTTGAAACTAAAAGGCCGCGACAATCTCAAAAACCTCATTTTTTACCTTGCACGATTTCTCATTCAATTTTGAATAGCTTCAAAAGAAAGAAAAACAATTAACAGCTTCTACGGGGAAAATTTAAAGCCTGCCAAATTCAACAGGTGAATTTGTTTTGGGTGATCTTCATCGGAAAGAGATCTTCACAAATAAAACAATTTTTAAAAGTTTTTTTTTTAATGATTTAACAATTGTTTGCTACGGAAGAAATTAAAACCTTTTGTCGCAAAAAAAAAATCCCTAGAAATTATTTTCTGGCAAGTTTCTGGAGCAGCCACTTTTTTGAGTTGCATCGCTCCGATTTCTAAGTATTTGCTCCCGCTTCGTCTCCGCTCCGTGCTTCAAATAATTTTAATCTTTATATACAGTGATCTCTCACTTATACGCGCTCTCGCTTATACGCGTTTTTCCTACGGTCCCGTCCAGCGATATATACGAAACCAATCAACCTGAACCAGCGGTTAAGAGTGAACCGGCAGTTAAATACGCATTTGGTATTCACCGCTGACTTGACTCGGTTTTTTGGAGTTATCAGGAGTTATTAACCTGGGTTGATGACTCGACCCGTGGAAAGAGCCGGGTTATTCACCTGCGCATGCGTAGCACCACAAACTCAGAGTAAACAAACATGGCGGATGGAATAAGACGATTAAAATATTTAGAAGCTCTCGCAAAGGAAGAAACGCGTAAAAAAAAATTTTACATCAGTCAGAAAGGATGCCTTTATGATTTATAATGACGCGGAATTTCATAGACGATTCCGGCTGAGAAAAGCTAGCGTAGAAGAACTGTTAAAAATCATAGGGGAAAAGCTTGAGCATAGCTCTCATCTAAATAATGCTCTGACTCCCAAGGAGCAATTGCTCCTTACTTTGAGGTTTTATGCAACTGCATCCTTTCAGCTTGTGGTAGGGGATTTGTGCGAAGTTAGTTAATCGACGGTATCCCGCACAATATTGCGGGTGAACAAGGAAATTGCGTTGCTCCGCCCGGAATTCATCAACTTCCCACAGACAGAAGAAGAATGCATAAAAGTAAGTTATGATTTCTTCATTTTTTGCATAACTATATTCCACTCTGTTTAATTTATTTCTTGTGATTCTGTTGAAGTTGCGTAGTATAATGATGTGCTTATGGGAGTGGTATATACCGAGAGAGAGGCAGACTGCCCTAATCTCACTTTGATCTTCATCCCCAAATTTTATGATTTTTTTTTCTCTCTGACCTGTAACCAGTCATGGTTTGAATGAATAAACAGTTGTCAAAACCCATTATCAATTTCGGTAACAACAATTTGAATAGAAGGGCAACCATGAATTATTCCTACATCAACCATAGCATTCTACTTTTATTTATGTGATGAACAAACAAACACAAAAAATCCTTGTCAAAAAAGCCTCTCTACTCAGCCGGCGAGTCCTGTGGCAACTTGACTCACCACAATGAAATTCTTTTGCTCTTATTATTATCCCCAAGAGCAGTGGTGTAGTCCTGAAAAAAAGTTGGGGGGGCGCTTATACATTCGAAGATAAGTAATTGAAATCAAAAGTGGGGGGACGCTTACGTTAAAATTTAACAAATGGGGGGGGGGGGGGAGGGGCGCTTGTATTAAAATGAAAAGGTCTGCTCGACTCCACCACTGCCCAAGAGCTATTTTTTAATAATGTGTCCGTGTATGCTTCTTATTACTAACATGACATATAACTTCACAATTTACTGCATATTTCTGAGAATTATTTTGCTGCTGACATTAATGTTTACTGTTTATTTCCAAGAAGTATTTCAATCTACATGAGGTAAGATTAAATATCCATAGATTTTATTTTTCTGACTCAATAGAAGCACAATACTACGTAATAAATTATTAATTAGCTGCTAACAGTTGTCACCCTTATTATAAAGATAACTACTTTCTGCTAGTTTCTTATGAATTTATGCATCTCTGCAAAATTTGAGGGTGTTGTGCCGGGAGGGGCAAGAGCCGCCTCCTGCCAGCCCTGAATCAATTCAGTCGTATATGTTGTAAACAGCGTTAGAAATTGTTAAAAAAAGCTACTGGTCCTTCGGACCAGTAAACATGAACATCTACTGGTCCAGAGACAATATCACTGGTCCACTTAAAATTAACCAAAATATATAGCCCTTTAGTTTAAAATATCATTTTTACACTTAATGATCATTTGTAACTTTATTTATCATGAAACTTAATTAATTATAGCTAATTGATTCAATAGTTGCTTAAAACACTAAGGTTACTATGGAAAAAAAGTTTAAGAAAAAAATAAACAACTAACTATAGGATTAACTGGAAAATTAAATAATAATAATAAAATCGATAGCCATCATTGTAGATTGATGATAGAACGTTACATGTCAAAGAACTTCCACCGAAAAAGAAACTATAAACAATGCACTCTTAAGTTTAAGAAAAAATTAAATAACTATATGATTAACCGGAAAAATTAAATAATAATAATAAAATTTCCGTTCAGTGTGCGCTGATATCACTGGGAGAAACAGAATGAGTCTGCCGATGTTCTAAAAGGTCTATTAACGTTAAGCAAGGTCGCTGGTCCTGCGGACCACTGATAATTGTTTTGGTGGTCCGAGGGGATTTTGAGTGGTCTCGGACCAGTGGACCACCAGTAATTTCGAACGCTGTTGTAAATATACATTAGTGGTTCAAAGTATTAATTGTATCTACATAATAAAAGGCAAACCTGTGACATTTCATTCATATTTATAATTTATTGTCAATTTTTTTTTTTTTTCAGACAACAGAGGAATTTTTTGGTATTGCCCAGTTTCCTGGCATTGTCGGAGCTGTGGATTGTACCCATATTCCAATCCTCTCTCCTGGTGGGAATGATGCAGAACGTTTTCGCAGCAGAAAAGGTTTCTTTTCCATCAACTGCCAAATGGTCGCAGATGCAGACCTTAAGATTACTAATGTTGTGGCAAGATGGCCAGGAAGTGCCCATGACAGCACTATTTTTCAAAATAGTGCTATGCCTGCAATTTTAGAAAACCTAACATCAGCAAGGTACCATCTACTGGGTGACAGTGGCTACGCATGCCTACCGTATCTATTAACTCCAATCCTGAACCCAACCTCGGAAGCAGAAATTCGGTGAGTTATTTCTAAATTACTTTGATGTTAAATTTTTTATGTTGAACATAGTAAACACCATAGTATTATTATAGTTACTGAAAAAAGTAAATATCAATCTTATGAACTATAGGTAGCATAATTTTTGTTTGTTAGTAGACCAGAGGCCAAGGGGGAAGGGGGCATCATGGGTGATTCTGATAAGAAATTCTCTGAAAAATTGGAGAACGTATTACAAAAATTTTTATTTAAAAAATATGGCGAAGATTTTCGAAAAAGCAAGAAAGTGATTTCCAAACAAACTAAATTATTAATGTAGCATGAAAACCTTAAACTAAACACAGAATAATTTTCAAACCACACAGAATTCAACACAACCAATAACACACTGTCATCAAAAACGCCCACTTTTTGCTCACTTCAAGCAGTGGTGTAGTCGAGGGGAGACCGCAGGGTGATGGTGTCCCCCTTACCTCTCTTTTTTTTACATTAGCATACCCCTACTTTTTGATGTTCATGTATATAAGGGTCCCCCCACCCTTTTTTTCCAAAACTATACCACTGGCTTCAAGACATCGCTTTCATCAAGATATCAACACATTAAAGGCGGGAGTCGTAGTATTACGATTTATCTCAAGGTTGGATCTTAGGAGAGCCCACCCTGTTGGCGATGAGGCACCATCTTGGTAACCCTGATTTGATCAGAACCCTGCTTGTACCGCTCTGCGAGATGGACGCCAAATTGGCGATTTTGAATCGGGGTGGGCTCTCCTAGGAGTTTACCTGTCTCGTCAAGATCCCCCGCCTTTAATGTATTAAGAGTTGATTTAGTTTTTGTTACCATGTCCACTGTTTTTGCAATGATGCTGACGGTCAGCTTTAAACATTCTGTTAGCCAGGTATACATGATTGAAGCTTTCTCTTTTGTGTGGGGAGGGGGAGGGTTTCAAACTTTTTCCAGAATTAAGCATCTGAAATTGTTTAATTTTTCAAGGCCAGAGTTCAAATAGTCAGCACTAAACTGTACCTGTGTAATACATTGAAATTGTCTCGCTTAAAAAGTGTTATCGTAATGCCAATACTGTTGATATTCATATACCTTGGTCCCTGCTTAAAGCAATATCCTGGGTGCTTCACTGCCAGCAGTGGCATAGCTAGCTTAGGTGAGGCACGGAGCAGGTTTTGATGGTGTTATCCCCCCCCCCCTCAAAACAAAATCATGTAAGGGTGAAACATGCATTTTAATGTCGTATATTTTTTTTTTAGAAAAACATTTCATTCGTATCATGGGCGTTATAATATTTAAAGTATTTGTTGAGTATGGTGTGTTTAGCGGTTAAAAACCACTTCAAATATACTGTATTATTCTAAGCAAACACTCTGCTCAATTAAAAATAGAAAAAAAATGATAGAGAAAATATCCAGTTTAAGGTATTTGTTTCATTATATAGAGCTTTTAAAGGTTTATTGTTTCTCCTATCGTGACCTCGCCCCCTCTTAGCTATGCCACTGACTGCCAGGAACTATTGTAGGGCAATAAGCCTTGCTTCGGTCTCTATATTCTATTATGAGGTAATGTTACCTATCAGAAGACATTGATGCCTTATTAATGATGTTTTTCTTTTTCAGCTACAATAATTCTCAGGTGCTGTCGCGAAATGTGGTGGAAAGGGCCTACGGCATTTTAAAAAGAAGATTTCCATGCCTCAAATTACTTTTACGTTGCAAGGTTGAGCATGCACCTATGATTATTGTGGCTTGCTGTGTCCTACACAATTTAGCTGTCAAATTAGGTATGTTATTTTGAAATTATGTAATTATAAGTAAGGTTTAATGTGATTTGTTCTCTTGAAAATATTTTTTTATGTGCAACTACTTTTAATTTTCCTATTTTTATAGAAGAAAATTTGGGGGGGGGGGGGGGCCCACATGCCTTCATTTTTTACTTCTTGGTGCCCCCTCCAAAAATTAGTCCTGGACCTGCTCCTATAACTCTGAAACTATTTGTGGTACATGGATCAATAATAAATGAGTTTAATGAATAATGTTCAAGCTTTTAAATAAATATGTTTTCTGAACCGTTTTAAACCTAAATGAACAACATAGAACAAAATTAGAAAATAAAAAAACACAGGAAATCTTGTTTTTACATATATTTGTACTGTTAGAATAGTACCATTTGTTTGCTTTTTTTTTCTTTTTTTTAACAAAGAATATGCACTGATTATGCCTTCTGGAAAATTTTGAAATGATCACTTAAAATAAGTCTTCAGAAAACCTCAAAAGGTTTGAAAGTATTTATATAAGTAGATATAAAAGTAGTTCTAGTTCTTTAACATTACAGAATGATATTCTCTCTTAATTTAGATCTACATATTGAATTAGGGTAATACAGTAGAACTTGGATAAATCGAAGCTGAACGGACCACAGCGGAACTTCGAATTACAGAATCTAATTTCTAGCATTTTCAAATTGCACATTCAATTACTAGCATTTATAATAAGATATACTTATAACTGATGAGCCTACTATAATCACTGGCGTAGATAAGGGGGTTTTTTGGGGTAAAACCCCCCTGAAATGGTGAAAATTGTCTAGAATTTAACCAATTTTTCTTGTAAAACAATGAAATTTGCTCACTTCTCCCCTGAAATCTGGGTCTAGCTACACCAATGACTATATAATCATAAGTAACATGTGTACAATCAAACAAGTTTTGTATGTTCCATTATTATCAAGTTTACTATGTAATCACTTGAACTTCACTATTTTTTGATATTCTATACAAAAGAGATGCTTATTTTTTAGATGATCCTGAACCTGTTTTGGATCCAGATATGGAATCATTATTTCACCAAATGACAAGACACATGGAAAATATTAGTGCAACAGCAACAAATGCAGCAACACCCGCTGGGGCAGCAAAAAGAAGGATGATTGTGCGAAATTTTTTCATTTAATCCTCACTTTTCCTGATTATTGCAATAAAAATTTTTTAGTTACTATCCATGTGTTTCATTCATTCTTTTTTTTTTTTTTCCTTTTTGCATAAGTGAAAAATTTTTGAGGTGATTTATCATTATTGAGGGAAATATAGGATATTGACAGAGTTGAAAAACAGCAATGCTGTTTTCAATATCTAATACAGTTACAGTTTGTGCTTTCTAAGATTTCAGTAACACAGAAGTGAATCAATGAGATAATCCAAGATTCATAGCAGTTTTAAAATTAGATAATATAAATTCCGTGATTATGCCATAAAAAATAAACAGGGAGTCGTTTCTAATCGTAGGAAAAACTATTTATTTAAAAAATTATAAGTGTAAATTTATGTTCAAAGATGGTGGATTGGTGCGCAGGAGCTCCAACAGAGTATCCTGCACTTCTATTTTTTTTTGCAACAATGTAATTTCCAGCTTGTGCTTCTCCTCATCTCTGATATTTTTTAGTCTCATCGTTTCGATGTTCTCCTCAGATTCCCTCGCCATCGCTTTTCCCGCAATTGAGGAGGCAGTTTCTTTTGGGGGTCTTCTGGTCCTCCTCCGAAAGAGCTCCAGGGATGTTCTGATGGCCTTTGGAGCCGTCGCTGGTCCTGGGGTCTCGGGTTGTTCTGTCTGTGATAACAGACTAATCTACATAATAAAATATATTTTGTACAGTTGTGGTTAGTAACTAAACAAATACAATTCAAGAAATTGATAATGTAACAATGTTTATTAAATATAAATATTTTAGGTTTATTATTTCAGGTTTTCTTAAAAATGCAGTATTTTAAAACTTTCAATATATATTAGGGATGTGAAGAAACGACAGGTTTTAATGTAAGTGTTATCATTATCTTACTAAATATTTATTTAAAATTAAGGAAATACTATTGCTTAGGGAGCTTTAACCTTGCTATAATAGTTTTATGAAGAAATTTTTAAACTTAAAGTTAATATTTTTATTTTTGGGATTTTTTTACATACCTATTTCAAAAAGATGTATTAAAATTTAGTGCATTGAACTGGAATATATTTTTTACATTCAAAAACCCAAATAAGTTATGCTACCTATTCGTGATATATTCTAGGCTTTTTACGTTTCTCTCTTTCCAATATTCACAATAAATCAATCTACCCAAACAAATTCCGCCTTTACTTAGTTCATAATGACAAAATAAAAGTCTATAATCTCCATTATAATTAACTATTTCTTGCTTTTGGGAGCAAATGCAAAGTATAAAATACATTTTTATAGCTTTAAAACCTGATTTTGTTCAGTCAAACCTAAAAGCAATATTTTAAAAAAGTAAGTTTTTTCCCCCAAATTATTATTATTTGTTAAAACTATATACCAATGTAGTTCAAAATAATTGCACGTTAAGTAACCACAAATAAGCATTTTAAATGCTTATTTCTTATTGTGCTTACTTAACGTGCAATTATTTTAAACTAGAGCTTACTTAGCACAAAGTTAATTTATTCTTTTATATATCAATGCAATAATTATAATACAACTTTAAATGTTTAAAATCTACTAATTTATTTATTTTTACATTTCTGTCGTAGCACAAATTTTGTCTTTCCGAGTATTCAGCCAGATTAATGCTGACAATCAAGTAGCACTAACCAATAAATATTAGAGATGTAACAAATATTTGGCCAGGCCAAATACTCATTTTAGGATCTAGCAACTATTCAGCCAGGCCGAATATTCATTACATCCGTAATATTTATTGGTTAATTCTATTTCCTTGACAGCATTTAAGATTTTTGCAACAATGCAGGTAAAAGAATACTTATTAGATAGAAATTACTTTGAGTTTTACATACTGAAACTTCAGGAACATTTCCTTTATCAGCAATATCATCTGGATCTGGATGGGTAGCATCTGAAATGCAAAATAAAAATTTGAATGCGACCCACATTGACTATAAAAGAGACAGCCTGCAACATGCTGAACATACCTACAAAGGCATAGCTAGAAATTTCTTAAGGGAATTGTCTAGTGTGCAACAGTAGCTTAACTTGACTTTTTTGTGCCCCCCTTCCCTTTTCATTGTGTGAAAGCACTCCCACAGTGGTAAACTGCATTTGCGATCCCAGAACAATATAGCATACTTAAAATTTGACCGAGTGTCCCTCAACCTGTTGCTGATGCGGGGAATCCCAAGGACCATACCTTCTTTCCAACACCACTACACGTCTATATTTTTTGTTTATGATGGTTCGTATTTTAATCTCTTAGCATATATATCTATTATACATTATCAAGAAAAAGGCATAAAATAGTATCTACTTAAATATGTATAGCTTCCCGCTAAAACAAAAGATTTGAATAAACCACTTACAAGTATGTGTATACCGCCAAAGAAGGCTTTAACTCCCCCCCCCCCCGAAAAAAGGCTAGTAAATTCAGAACTAAGCACATTTTACAGTTATTCGTGCATAAATGAAAACCCCCCCTACTACCTTTAAAGTCATTTGAGGCAATTCTCGCAATGACTAGAACTGAAATGGGAGATAAATCTATAATAATGGCAAAAAATTAGATTAATGTTATATTTTTCCAATGTGCAGGGACTAAACTAGATCATTTTCTAACTGTGGCAAGACCAGGCCACAGCGCCCCCTCCCTTATATACACAGAAAAAGGTATATATAATATATATTTATTTTAGCACACACATTTAGTCAATTACTAGTGGCTAGAATACCTAGTGTGCCGTTCGGCGTGAAAATGTTGAAAACGAAACTAAGCCACCAGTAGGTGGCGCTAGCATCGACAGCGAGGTAACTGTGATTAGCAGAGCGAGCGTTTAAAGAATCATTTACTCGCCTTAGTTTTCGCACTTTTTTCAGTACTAAAAAAAGGAGGTGAAAAAAAAATGTGATTTTTTTTTAAAATATTCAATCATCTGTTCTAGAGAAGAATTTGGAGCAATAAATAGACGGCTGTCGTTTAGGTGAACACAAGCATGAAAAATGTTTTTATTTAGTTTTCGGAAGCAGTCTTAAAGGAAAACCATGTATTTTGTTAAGAGAATATTGTTATACATTTTAAATACAAGGGTTTTTTAGTCCAATATAGTGTAAATGAGCTGTTGAAAATAATTGCATTATTATGCTCATATTACCTAAAAAAAGAAAGGCTATATGTCTATGTACTATATTTTAACATAAATAAATAAATAAAAATTAACAGTAATTACTATCACATAAGTTTTTTAAAAAGCACATTGCAATCTGATGTATATTTTTTAAAAAAAATAAACACTTGCAATGTCATTTTTTAAATGCTTAAAATTTTGTGCTAGATTTTTTTTTTTTTTTTTAATATAGATTTAATTTTTTTTTTTAAATTTACATTTATTTAAAAACACATTATGATGCACAAAGTTTTGGTCAAGTTTCAATTACATACAAAACCAAAATAGAAACAAATAATAAAAAACATCTTGAACCAAAGCAAAAAGCTTAGCTTTAAATTTATTTTGTTGTTATGACAAGCACAATTTCATTTTGATATTACATTTCTTCTTCTTTAACGTCAATATTGTTTCATATATAAAATTTAATATTTGAGTCACATCTTTTAAAACTTTTTGTAGTTCCAGACAAATGTAGAATTTTGTTAAAAAAAACTGACCCCCCCCCCCGCCCCCTCTGGTGGGTACCTTTGTCACAGTATGATACACAAAATGTTGGTCAAGTTTCAGTTACATACTAAAGGGGCCGTTCATAAATGACGTCACGCTTTTTCCCACATGTTTGACCCCCCTCCCCCCTTTGTCACAATATGTCACACTTCAGCGGACTCCCTCCCCCCCTTTGTCACGTGTCACGCTATGTTGCATAATGCATGATGTCACACTTCTTGTTACCCCCTCCCCTCTCCATGTCACACTTTGTCACAATTTTACGAACCCCCCTCCCCCCCTCGAAGCGTGACATCATTTATGAATGATCCCAAACCAAAATAGAAACAAATAATTAAAAAAATCTTGAACCAAAGCAAAAAGCTTAGCTTTAAATTTATTTTGTTGTTATGACAAGAACAACTTCATTTTGATATAACATTTCTTCTTCTTTAACGTCAATATTGTTTCATATATAAAATTTAATTTTTGAGTCACATCTTTTAAAACTTTTTGTAGTTTCAGACAAATGTAGAATTTTATTAAAAAAAACTGAACCCTCCCCCTCAAAAAGCCCCTCTGGTGGGTACCTTCGTCACATTATGATACACAAAATGTTGGTCAAGTTTCAGTTACATACTAAACCAAAATAGAAACAAATATGTAATAAAAAAAAATCTTGAACCAAAGCAAAAAAGCTTAGCTTTAAATTTATATTGTTGTTATGACAAGCAGAATTTCATTTTAATATAAGATTTCTTCTTCATTAACGTCAATATTGTTTCATATATAAGATTTAATTTTTGAGTCACATCTTTTACAACCTGCTGTAGTTCCAGCCAAAATGTAGAATTTTATTCAAAAACTGAAAAACACCCCTAAGCTCCCCCCTCACCCCCTCTGGTGGGTACCTTTATCAGAGGAACTTTAAACCAAACTACCATATTATTTTAATATATTATTATAATGACGTTCCAACAAGCCTCTACTTAATTTTCTTGACTGGTTATAATTCATAGTATATTCCACACAAAATTTGAACATATTATCCCATATAATCCTTTAAAGTTTAGAAATTACTGTTTGCTAGATTTTGACTAACACTTTAAAAAAATTTATATTGTTTAATACGTGAATTTGAGAGAGTATAATTGAAAGTCTTACCTCGAGGGTATTTGTCGACAGGGTGGCGTAGTGGTAAGACGCAGGTCTCGTATGCCCAAGATCGCAGGTTCAAACCTGGCCCAAGTCGGTGGATTTTCAAGATGCAGAAAATCGTCTGCGTCCATGTCGTATGATTATGCGGCATGTTAAAAATCCCTTGAGTATCCGTTTGGCATAGATACTCTCGGCTAAATTAAATTTCTAGTGCAAATTGCATCAACGAGAGCTCAGGTGCCCCATCTAGGGGAAACTAAGCCCCTCTAGTTACGTCCCTGCCCCTCCCTCTAAACCCTCCCATACATAAGTCACCATTTGGAGGGGAGCATCCCCCCATCTACGCTAGTGGGGCCGTTCATAAATGACGTCTTTTTCCCCATATATTTGACCCCCCCCCTTTGTCACAATGTCACACTTCAGTGGACCCCCTCCCCCCCTTTGTCACGCGTCCCGCTATGTTGCATAATGCGTTATGTCACACTTCTTGTTACCCCCTCCCCTCCCCTTGTCACAATTTCACGAACCCCCCTCCCCCCTCGTAGCGTGACATCATTTATGAATGATCCCAGTGGCTATTACCAATTTTTCACCACCAGCTCTTACCCGTATAGCTTATGTGTGTATCGTATTTCGTTCATTTTTTTAAATATTTTTAATTACAGCGCTCACAACAAAATGGTTATCATTTACAGACACACACAAATACCATACGTATATATTTCACACGTGTCCAAAAGTGCTCAGTGTAACTTAAAATGTATGAATCCGCCTTTTTTGAAAATTTTAGCAAATCAAATAAATGTAACTTCTGTAAGTAAAAAAAAGTAAAAATTTCAGTTTGTCATATGGGCGAATAGAAAAACGGAAGTGAATAGCTTAACAGACTTTATGTGAAAAAGTAGTGTGAAGGTTTTTTTTTTTCAATAACAATAATACATAATAATATTAGTAATGCGTTCATAAACTTTTGGCAATAAATACTTAGATTGGAAAAACAGAACTTGCGGAAAAAGTAAGGTGGGACGCAAAAAGAGCTATATATCAATAGCAATACCTTTAAAGTTAAATTTCGTTGAAAATCGATTACTTTAGGTGTAACTCAAAACCACAAAGTATATTTCAAAACTTTGTGCATTTTTCTTTCGCATAACAGATAAACTTTTACAACAAACGAATCAGCCTCAAAATTACTGTGAAACAAAATTTATTTTCACCAAGTTCGATGAGATTTGTTATTACTGTATTAGCGAACAGATATTTTCAAATAGCGAATGTGTTCAAACCCACATTTAGTTCACCAATATGAGAGCCAAAAAAAAAGAAAAAAAGAAGCGATACTTTCGAAAGCAAATTATTCTGTTCGGATGCAGATTTAAAAAACCACAGACATTTATTATAACATTGCAAGACTTTGCCCTTTAGAAATTCTTGTTTTCTTTGAGGTGGTCAAAATTAAACCGATGTATCACACATAAGTTTACAAAAACCAAAAATGGACATTTGTTACAAAATCGTTTTCATTTATTTATTTTATAGAATAAAAAAAATGAAAGTTGTTCGTATTTCAAAGTTCGAATGAGTGAGATATTTATTTCATTTCCTGCTTCCTTACGGAAAAAACTAATCTGAAAGTAGTTAACAGCTATCAATTCATGTTAGTTCATCAGTGTCACTTGTCACTTTCTGGGCTCGAACTTACCTCGCTGTCGAATAGAGCGCCATCTAGTGGAGGCTTACTTTCGGGTACAGAAAAAGCGCTGGAGGACAATGGCGAACGGCACACTATCTATTCTAGCCACTGTAATTTCACCTTCCAGGTGGACGTTAGTTCACATTATGTGCGAGCGCTCTCCAAGTGTGACGTCACGCCAATAGGCGTGGAGCTCTGACGTCACTCTGTTTAAGCCGCATGCGCGCCGTTTTCGTTTTCTGCGTTGAGTGTGTGAGAGTATAGTTTTTGATTCTAACAGATCTAAGGAAATTAACGTTCCAGATAAGAGGAGTTTGCTCTCATTTATTATTGTTATTAAAGCAATATCATTTTTTTTCCAATAAAAACTTTGTGTAATGTTTTTTTACTTTTTTTAACTACAGTTATTATTATTTTTTAAACTTTGTGTATTTTTTTTTTCAATAAAAATGTGTGTTTTTCAATAAAACACACATTTTTGTTTTGAATAAAAATAAGGAACATAAAAAAAAAAAAAAAAAAAAAAAAAAAAAAAAAAAAAAAAAAAAAAAAAAAAAAAAAAAAAAAAAAAAAAAAAAAAAAAAAAAAAAAAAAAAAAAAAAAAAAAAAAAAAAAAAAAAAAAAAAAAAAAAAAAAAAAAAAAAAAAAAAAAAAAAAAAAAAAAAAAAAAAAAAAAAAAAAAAAAAAAAAAAAAAAAAAAAAAAAAAAAAAAAAAAAAAAAAAAAAAAAAAAAAAAAAAAAAAAAAAAAAAAAAAAAAAAAAAAAAAAAAAAAAAAAAAAAAAAAAAAAAAAAAAAAAAAAAAAAAAAAAAAAAAAAAAAAAAAAAAAAAAAAAAAAAAAAAAAAAAAAAAAAAAAAAAAAAAAAAAAAAAAAAAAAAAAAAAAAAAAAAAAAAAAAAAAAAAAAAAAAAAAAAAAAAAAAAAAAAAAATTTTATTTTATCTCCGAAGGTGGGCCGAAAACTGAGAATTTCTTTGGAAAATGATTCAGATATGTCTTTTTTTAATACATATTACAACAATTTTTAAAAACGTTTTTTAGTAGATCAATACTTTCTTGGTCCCGGTTAACAAATTGCGGGACTTCCCCAAGCATCAGTAGCACACCAGCGGCACCGAAGTACCGCGGCAAAAAATGAAGCAACCAATGGATGCGTTCTAAAATTGATCCTGTTCTTCTGAATGCGTATAAATCGTAATAATTTATTTGAATTTGTATCTGGTCTCTAGTTGTGCTAACTTTAATTAATTTAAATACTTATATAAAATATATTATTTTGTTTAAAATGCATGGCTACTTCTAAGCTCGCATTCTCTCGGGATGAGGGCTCGTGGCATTTCTCCAGCTCTTCCACCCTATCTATAGTTACGCCATGCACGTAAATGTATTAGAGAAAGGCTTAGTGAGAGAACTGTGTTCAGATTTAAGACTAATAAAAATGTCAGGAGTTTTATTGACAGTTTTATTGTTCACCAACCTTCCGACAAGCAGTCGGGCAGCGTTTTCACGGTCCGCTTTGGACTCGAGTCCAAAATGCTATTTCCCACAGCGAAGAGACAAGGATTTCTCGGCATGGAGTGTCGAGGGATTTTGACCGTAGAAATCGAAGGGTCAGACGCTGTCCAAACCTACAGGCAGTAAACAAACACCATTCGTAGTTTGGTACCGAAGAGAAGTGCGAGGTGAAAGATGAATTTTATAAATCAATTTTTACAATTACGATTGCTTGAGAATATGGAATCTCGCAGAGACAGATGGTTCTTGTCGGATGAACGACTTTGAAACTAAGGATGAAAAACATTTTCATCGTCTACAAAAATTCACATTCCAGCTGTAAGTAGAAAACACAAACCACAAACAAACAATAAAAATAATGCATTGTCTGTTGAAGAACAACTACACTGTAAAAAATTCTGGTTCAACCTTTCACTAAAAGTTGGTGAAATGCAGCTGCAACCAACAGTTGGTACTAATTTGAACCATTATGATGGTTTACTAGTTTCACCATTAATGTGGTTCAGTACTGAGCCATGATTACGGATTTTTTTCTAACCAGTATTACGGTTCAACTTTGAACCATGATTACGGATTTTTTTCTAACCGGCAATGCGGTTCAACTTTGAACCATGATTACGGAATTTTTTCTAACAAGTATTACGGTTCAACTTTGAACCATGATCTCGAATTTTTTTCTAACCAATATTATGGTTCAACCTTGAACCTTAACCATAGATTTTATTTTAACGGGTATCTTGGTTCAACTCTGAACCTGACTATGGACTTTCTACTAGCCACTGTCATAGCTCAGAGTTGTAGCATGAAAGTGAAGTTTGAACTGCACCAGTTTATGTTGCTATAGTGTCTTTTAACATAAATACTTTAACTTTTTTATGTTCAAGCGTAAGACAGGAAACAAGCTTATTACCAATTTTAATTTGCAGAGCTAATTTTCTGTTTTTTAATATATAAGTTCAACTTAAGTTTTTGCTAATTATTAGATTTGGTTATAAGAACAGATTCATGCGTTTCAATAATTGATTCAGTGTTCCATATATTTATATATATGAACATCCCAATGCACTGTATCAGAAACTAATAGTAATTTTTAAGTAACTATGTTACTTAGTTATATTTTTCAAAATTGCAATATAAGTCACGGTTAAAATTTTTAAGCCCCCCCCCCCCCCCGTAAAAAAAGCTTTTGCAATATATGTACACTTTTTATGTTCGTCAACGGATAGTTTGAACAAAAATGGCATTTGAATTTTCGCTTATAAGTGTAATTAATTGCTAGCAACATTTTAAATTTCTGAATTATGTAACTTTTTTTTTCAAAAATATATTTCAACACTCTTTAGCATCAAAAATATTAAATTTATTTATATGCATACAAAGATGACTGAAAAATATGCCTAGAAGTGAAATTGAAAATCCCATGAAATGCACAAATAACAATAATTAAAAATTATTGGGTGGCTCCGACGCTAAAACGTGCAGTAGTTCGTGGCACTTCAGGCTAAGACCGCCCAGATGAGTCTAAGACTTCACCCTGTAAAGATATAAAAGAAATAACAGTAAAGCGCATCTGATTTGTATGCCGTCTATTCAATGTTATGCTGACATCAACCGTGTAGTGCAATGCACCGTTTTTGTTGATAAAACATCTATTTTGCATTTGGAGATCTGAAAACCTCCGATTGCAACTTTTTCCCTAATTTCTAAAACTCTATTATTGGAATAGGCTCATTTGTTTAATTTTGTTAGAATGATTGGGACGAAATTTTAGAAGGAATTATGGGTGAAATTTTTGTAAAATGGCAGTCGTGGTCGGAAAATGAAAGTTTAATTATTTTGAAAATACAACAGTAGTCAGGGTCGGATCCAGGAATAATTCTTTGAGAAATAATTCCTTACCAGGAAGTAAAAAGTAGTCTAAAATCCACGACTGGTAGTAGTTAATTAAAAATATAGATGTAAAGAGCAGAAAAGAGAAAGGTAACAGCTTGGAAAAGTGGTTTGGAAGTAACGAGAGAAAAAATTATTTTGTAATAAATGAATAATACTGAAAACATGCAATTTTCAGTACGTAAACAAATCATTGTTACAACTGTAAGTGTAGAGCCGGAGCAAAATGTAAAATACATGGGGGGGGGGGGGGGTATTAAATCACGTAAGAAGCAAAATTAAGTAAACATGCACACATTGAAAATTTTGGAAAAAAGTTAATTTAACGTTAAAGGCAACGAAACTGCTATTTCGAAAATCACGCAAAATTGACCCAATTTCTCACAAAATTCCTATAGTAGACATGTTTTGAATACAAAACTGGTTTTACCTGCTCTTGGTGGAATAGTTAATTCGAATGATTAGGAAGTAAGAATCATTACAAATCAAAGATATAACCTGGATCGGTTTTCGAGGGGGGGGGGGGGCGAAGGTCAAGCTGATGAAAGTGTTTTTTTTTATCAGAATATTTTTGATTTTCAAATTATCCTTCAGAGCATGTAAAAATTTCAGGGCGGGAGGGATTCTCCCCCCCCCCCCCCCAACTTCCTGGCTGTGGCCTTGGAATCAAAATTCAACTAACTACAATTATGTTGTTTTCTTATCAGACTATCTTTCACTCACTAGCTTTCAAATTTTCATTTATAGCATGCAAAATTTTAGAAATTTTTACCCCTTCAGCTACGGGATCGGAAATAAGCAGAAGAACTGAATTTTATACAAATGAGGTTTTCTTATCAGAATATTCAAATTGTCATTTATAGCATGTGAAACTTCAAAAAATTTTGGGAGTGGAGATGGGTTCGAACCCTTGCCCCCCTCCCCCCCTTCCACCGGCTACGCCTTTGATAAAAACTACGGGTAAAATTGTGCAAAATGGGTCGAACAACAAATAAGTTCAATAAATTTTTAAAAGACAGCAACAGGCAATTAAATAAAAATTAAGAGGTGCAGCTAGAAAGGTAGCGCCGTAGAAAAGTATTGTTGGAAATAAAAATGAAAAAAAAAAAAATATGATTTAGAGTAAAAATCCCGATAATAGATGCAATTTTTAAAATGTAAACAAGGGCAGCGTTACAACTTTAAATGTAGATCAGGGGAACCAAAAGTAAAATGTATGGGGGTGAATTATAAATCAGGTTAAAGAAAAATAGTTTAATAGCAAAGCAAAATTAAATAAATATACACAGGTTTAAAATTTTGAATGAAGTTAATTAGTCAATTTAACACTAAAGGTGACAGGATTGGTATATGATAATAACATTTTTGAAATAGGCTTTACAATCTATTTTGTGCGTATTAAGACATACAAACACAGAAAACAAGAAATATCAAACAAAAAATTAGATATATACATCGGAGTTTACATACTTATTACTGTTGTGCAAAATAAATGCTTCAAGTCACAGCTTGACAATATGGCGGCTCTCTGTTTCCGGCCGGGTAACGGGTTCGTGTTTTTGGTTCAAGGTTGAACCGAAATTATGGTTAAAGGCGTAACTTTAGATTTCGCACTTCTGCTTGAACCATGATTTTGGTTCAATCATCAGCAGCCCTTCAGCTTTCACCATATTTATGGTGCAACGTTGAACTGTTTTTTTTTACACTGTACTAAGAGCTCTAAGATTTTTTATCACAGAAGCTTTTGATCGGCAATATCATTGCTGCAAGCCAACTTACTTGCAGCGAGGGAAATTTAAACAAACGGTCAATAGAGGAGCTGCGCGATTTCAAGGTGAGACAGTCACAACATCGCTGTCTTCATTGCTGTCAGAAAACAAAGTGTTGATAGAATAACAATTCTAACTGCGTGGTGAATACCGATTTTAACAGCGGTCTTGACAGAGGATCGTTCGAAAAACGGTTGGACCGCCTGTTTGACCGTGATTGGCGAGTAAGACCGTAACTTAAAGCAAGTACTAGGGTGACCAAACGTCTTCGAATTCGGGGACAGTCCCCAAATTTGTATATTTTTAATACTTCGCTCCAAAAACATTTTAACTACTGGGGAACGCGTAATGTCCCTAAATTTAAAAACTTCTGTTTTTTTGTCACCAAATTGCTTCTCGATTTGCACTTTAGAACTTTTGGATAGTATTTTGTAAAATTGTAGATAATATTATGGCAATTATCACCCCATTGTTGCCTTAGCATTACAATTTCTAACAAGTAATGATCGAAGAAAATATGCGTACATTTTGTAAAAAATATGTTTGGATGCTATTTGAAATACATTGAGAGTAATTTTTCATGACAGAAGGGAATATGTATTGGTTTGTTCTGTCCCCAAAGATGTCCCCGAAACATTTTTCTGGAGTCCCCGAATTGCGAATGGATTTTGACATGTCCCTAAATTGACGCTCAAAAATATGGTCACCCTAGCTAGTACTAAAGCTTCATCACATTATAAATATTCTGTGTGTCCACGCCTCCAGCAAAACATATTTTTCACTAAATTTATCAACATTTTCGGGAGATGGCATAGAAGACGGACACCACTGTTTCTTGTAACCCTGTGTGACGGTGTTATTTATTTGAGGATACGTGAGGGGAATGGTTCTAGTACCACCGACATCTACAGACATAGAGGAATAAAAACAGTTTTAAAACGCAATGGCACAACAGAAATGTAGCAATGGTCTTGATGTTGTGCGTGTTACTAGAGGTACAGGGTGGGGCACAAGTAAGGACCCGGTTTTGAAGGGTTATAAAAAAAAAAAAAAAAAAAACGAATACAGTTTGAGACTTAAAACTTATTATATTTTGATCTGTATTTAATATTATTTTTTTAAAATTAAGTTTAGAGTACCACGTCAGCAATATGGCGGCATCAGCAGCAATACACTGATGCAGTCTATTTCTGAAGTTTTGAGAAACGTTTCTGCACATCTTAAGGGGAATGGCGGATATTTCATTGATAATACGATCCTTCAGCTCTTCTAAAGTAGTGACGGGCATAATCGAGAGATTTCAATAATCGAGTGATTAGTACTCGGGTGGTTTTGATAATCGAGTGATTAGTACTCGAGTGATTATCTCGAGTTCTCGATTGATGATTTCGAGTTCTCGATTAATCATTTCAAGTTCTCGAGTTCTCGAGCAGTTCAGTCGAGTTCTCGAGATGTTCAATCGAGTTCTTGAGATGGTCGTCTGAATCGAGTTCTCGAGATGGTCGTCTGAATCGAGTTCTCGAGATGGTCGTCTGAATCGAGTTCTCGAGATGGTCGTCTGAATCGAGTTCTCGAGATGGTCGTCTGAATCGAGTTCTCGAGATGGTCATCTGAATCGAGTTCTCGGGAAGTTCAATCGAGTTCTCGAGTTATCCTGAATAATCGAGTTCTCGATTATGATCACTCGATTATGCCCATCACTATTCTCAGGGACGGACTGGGACCCCTAAAAGGGCGGTGGACCAACTAACCAGAAGGGCGGCAACCAAAGGGCACACACACATGATATATAGAGGATGGTATCTGCGGGACAAATGAGGTTTTAATGCTTCCTTTGGAAAATTTGAACTCCTAATATCAGTCAACTAGTCATAACTTCATGGCATAACTTAGCTTGTTTTGCATGAAATGCTTATGCTGCAGTCATATTTGAAATTTTGTTTTAACAGGAAAACAGGGGCGACTATTCTAATTTAGGCTTAACTGATTGGATAAATACATAATTTGTAATAAACAGATAATTTAAATACAAAAATAATTTTAGGATTATATTAAAATATAAGGTTGTTCTTACTTTTTATGTTTGTTCGTTTATTTTTTCTTTTCTTTTTTTAAATAGGTGGAAATAAAATGGTTATTAATTAATACAAGACAAAGGAATCTACAACGAAAAGAAAAATTCATTACTGAACTTTTGTATAATATTTTTCGTTTATTTTCCTTAATTATTTCTACACCCGTTAAAATTATTCTTTAGGCACATGGAGAGAGGCATCACATTTACCATCATTGAGGAAACGAAAATGGAGCAATTTTGTTCAAAGAATCAGGCACCTTAATAAAAAACTTAATCTGAGTTGCTTCTTGTTTTTCAGAATTTTAACAATAATTGATTTGAGAAGTAAATTTTCGCTGGATTTTCGAGGAAAAAATATTTACATAAGAGTGCTTTGTACATAGGAATATAGAGTAAATCACAACATACACCGTTTCGAAGAAACCAATTCTAAATAATAATAATTCACAATTGCTACTTTGTACTGCATATTATTTTATATATTATTTATTTATTAGCAATGTCCTCATATTATTATTATTATTCAGAAACACTATTCAAAAGAATAAAACTAACAATCGGTTTACATTTAACGATGACAGACTTTGCACAGTGTCACTGAAATGTTATATTTGAATCTAATGTAAAAATAATATCTATAGTTTGATACTTTTAGTTATTGTTTGTAACGGATTTAAAATATGAAACAAGCAATATATGTGCAGTTAATATTTTGATGTAATCTAAAAGTAGGAGTAAGAGTAAAACTAATCTACTTTGACCCTTAAAAGCCTATTTCTTACATTCTATTAGACAACTGTCCCACAGTGGACCAGTCGGTAGACGCTTGGTTCCTTCAGAACACCAAAATTGAAGCAACACTGACTAAGGTCAGTGTTTTGGAGGGTGCCAACCTCTTGCTGCTGGTTACTGCGGTCCGTGTACGCTAAAGGGAGCTGGTGCACGTTAAATAGGTCGCGGCTCCAATGTCCTCCACGTAAAACGATACCTCTGGGGGTGCCAATCCCAGGTGACTGTCTCTCATCTGTGAGCTGGTTCAAAAAATTAAGAGACCTTTCAAGGGGCGGAAATCGGACTCCTGCCTACAAGGACCCCGTTAGACTCAGGAGCAGCGTACCCATTCTTCCTCGCCACGCGCGAGGACACGACAACAACAAAATATCAGTTTTTTTCTAACATTTTAAAGTTTCTGTGGCAACAGTTTATTTGGAGTAATGGTTAAGACAGTTTTATTAATGAATAAACAAATGTTTAAGCATATTAGTTACGTTTATGACACGTTAAAAATTATGTGTTAATAAATATAATCATATCGATTGATTCTTGTGAAATATAAAATTTGTATAACTTATTAAAAAAAATAATAATAAAAAAATTCAGGAAAATTTAAATGTTTGATAAGAAACATGATTTTTAAAAATGATTTACATTACTGATTTAAAACATTTGATTTAAATCAACGATTTAAAACTAACTCTCTGGCATTGCAGTTCATGTTGGACCATGGCTTCCCTAACAATTTTCCTCAAAAGCCTTCTGTTTTTCCCTTTTTCATTCCAGTTTCGGATATTTAGATTTTCAAGGTCTTTCTCCACCTCGTCTCCCTATCTTTTAACCTGCCTTCCTCTTTTCCTTTGGCCCTGGCATTGTCCCTTGAAAATCTTCTTAGTGCCTCTGTTTTCCTCCATTCTTTTATGGTGTCCCAACCATTGTACCGATTTAAAACACTCGATTTAAATTACCGAACCTTGTAATTCTAATTGTATGAAATTAATATATTATAAATATATATATTAACTTTACTTTTAAGATAGTTGCGATAAAAAAAAATACTTGTTATTTTTTGTTTATCAATAAAAATAAATCGAAACAATAGTTAAATTACATTAAAATTAGATACAGAATCTTAAAATAAAAATAAGCTAAAATCAGATTTGAACTGAGACAAATTAGTCTGGTTTGGAGTGAAATCCAGGATATGAAATAAAATAAAAACAAATAAAGCTCAAAATAAATTACCGGAGCAGAGCTCCAACTAATAGAAAGGTGTTAAAAAGGCCTCATCGACCCCACTGTATCCCTACTTATGCCTTTAAATCTCTCTACATTGAATATTTTTTTATTAGTTATTACCAATGAAGTGTTGTGTCACTTGTTTATTGAAATTTAGGACATAACTTTTTGAAAAATAAATGAATTTGTTTCTACTGAAGTAACTGCATCCCCGTGTTTTATTTTAACTGAACATCGCCCATATGACATTTTAAATTTGAATATAGCTCTTATGTTCGCGTCTGTCTACACTGTGTACGTGCTCGCCCCACCCCTGGCCCCGCCTCCGCCCAACATCACAAAATAAAACATGTTATAAGGTAGGAAATGGGGTCAGCAAAATTTCATTCACGTTTTTTAATGTTACTTACAAGCAATGATTCCCAAACTGTGCGCCGAGGATCTGAGAAAGCTTCACAGGGCGAAACGAGATTTTGCAACAAACTTCAAAAACAATTAGAAGTTTGTTCATTATGAAGCTTTAGCAATACTTCGCAGTGCCCTTTAATAAAAACAACGGCTATGCAATGCAGGTACACTAGTTTCATTTATTTTCATACGTTACTTATGACTAGCAGAGGTGCCCACACTTTCAGAGCGTTCGTGTACCCCTCTAAAAACTACGGAGCCCCTCAAAATCGACAACCCAACAAATTGGCCAGGAAGTCGACCTCCCTAGCAAAAATCTCAATGGCGCAGTCTGCACCATGACCTCCAATTCCTGTGAGCACTCCTGGGACTAGTCAAACTTTTACTTAGGGAAGGGAATCCACATTCCAAAACGGGCGCCTCGACTCAATGTGTTCGCGAATCCTCATAGAACTATATACCATAACACTTATATTCTCGACTGTCCCCTTACCCCTTCCTCGAGCCTTACCAAAACGTATCCCTGAAGCTATACGTCCTAAAGCCTTCACAAATGTGGTTTTGCGTGGGAAGCTCGTTTACCTTTCTTTTAAATCAAGATTTTTGTCGTCACGGATTAAAAGCAGATCATTTCATTTTATTTCTCTCACTATAAATTATTAGGGTCGAAGGATTTTTTTTTTTCTTTTGTGGAGGCGTCTAGATGAAAGGGCGCACCGGGACATGTCCCGGTGTCCCGGTGGGCCAGTCCGCCCCTGACTATTCTAAAGTATGCGGGTGATGTTTAAAAACTTTGTCTTTCAGATAACTTCACAAAAAAAGCATAGGGACCGTAACATTACGCGGGATATTGAAATGCACACAAAGAAAAAGTAATGACCTGCTTTTGACGGGTATAAAAAAATATTAATGCAATTTGAGACTTAAAACTGTTTTTATTTTGAACTGCATATAATCCCGTGTTTTTTTACATTAAGTTTTGAATACCACTTCAGCAAGATGGCGGCCTTCAGCACCAATACACTGATGCGGTCCATTTCTGAAGTTTTGGGAAACTTTCCTGTACATTTCAAGGGGTATGGCGGATATTTCCTCGATAATTCGGTCCTTCAGCTCTTCTAAAGTATGGGGAACTTTCTACTTAAAATAACATCACAAAAAAGCTTATTGACCGTAACATTACGCGAGCTATTGAAATGCACACAAAGATGCAGTCTAGTCTCTCTACGTGAAAAAAACAGACTGCATCGACTGCATCAGTGTATTGCTGCTGATGGCCGCCATATTGCTGAAATGATATTCAAAACTTGATGTCAAAAAATGGTATTAAATATAGATCAAAATAAAAAAAGTTTCAAGTCTCAAATTGTGTTAGTTTTTTTTATAACCCTTCGAAACCGGGTCATTACTTTTGCCCCACCCTGTAGATATGCAAACGACTCCGTATACTTGTCGCGTTTAGTTGTTTAAGGTCTTCAGTAGCAGTCGATCTACTTCCTAAAAGTGCACATAACATTTAAAAAAGAAAACTATATTAATAAATCTTAAACGCCACCTAGAAAACTAAAGGTGAAATTAAACACATTCTGAAATGGCCACATTTTGCGAGTGAGATATAAATGTCTTATTAGTAGTTGATGATTTTGATTTCAGCTTGTAATCTTTGACTATGAAACACTAAATCTGTCAAAAAGAGATTGAAAGATTTTTTATGTATATATATATTTTTTTCTTTGTCCCAGCATGAGTTGTAAGAAACAGTTTCTACTTTCTTCCGCTCCGCTTTCTAATCCGATACCGATTGCCCCACTTCTGCCACTGATAAATAGGAAGCTCTCGCTTCCCGTAATAACAAGCTTGTTCTCCATTCAATTCTTATTTATGTCTTATTAACCATGGACGAAGTGATAAGTAATTGTTACACTTTGAAAAAAAAAAAAAAAGAGAACTTTTCCAGCCGGCAGGCGCCGACTCTGGGAAGAGGGCTCAATCTGAGATATTAGGGATCATTCATAAAAGATGTCACGCTTCGAGGGGGGGAGGGGGGTTCGCGAAATTGTGACGAAGTGTGACAAGGGGAGGGGAGGGGGTAACAAGAAGTGTGATATCCTGCATTATGCAACATAGCGTAACGCGTGACAAAGGGGGGAGGGGGGGTCCGCTGAAGTGTGACATATTGTGACAAAGGGGGGGAGGGGGGTCAAATATATGGGAAAAAAGCGTGACGTCATTTATGAACGGCCCCTTAGTTAATGCGAAGAAATTTTTTCTTTTTTTTTTCCAAACAACAAATTGATAATTTTCTTTTTTTTTTCCAAACAACAAATTGATAATTTTCTTTTTTTTTTTTCTGCTAGATTGTACATTTTATTGGTTTTGTTCTTAGCTAGGTTTTGACAGCGAATTTTGAACATGATTTTTAGTGTTAAGTTGAAAATTATTCATATTTGATATATTTTTTAATTGTTTTATGTGTGTGTCTAAAAAAATATAGACAGTAAACGTTTCTTATCACAGGAAATTTAACTTCGTTACGTATTAAATTTTTTTTTGCAATTGCTCATTTCTAGGATAAATGAGCAATCGTACTGAATTTTTTAAGAGCAGATGAGTTAACGAACATCATATGCTAAAAAACATTCTGCCGTCTGTCTTTTTTTAGACAGACGTTTAGGGACGTTCATAAATGATGTCACGCTTTTTACAACGTTTTACTTAACTCGCTTTGTTGTCTGTCCGCGGAATTTTGCAATCGAATTTTCGACCATTTCCCGATAAGCTATTGTTCTGAAACTTTACATATAGCTCAGAACCAGATGACAATGCAATATTCTACCACGCCTAAAAAATCCGACAGGTAGTTACTTTTTCAATTCCAATTGTACGCAAATTACCACATAAATTCCGCAAACTGGGGGTGAAGAAAACCTTGCACATATTAATATAATATATCGATCTAAAGCGCTGATTTTTCCGCACAAGATGAAATTTGTTCGAAGTTTCTAAGTCAATAAGAACGATAGTTATGAGCTTTTTAGTTCGATTTCTTAAGGCTTACCTTGATCCAAAAATAATAATTAGCAGTTTCCTCAACTCCGGTTTAGCTTAGTTTCCAGATCAGAAAAAATTGAAATAAGAGTCTCATAAGTCACTTTATGTTGTATAAAATTTTATATCTGGTTTGTGTTTAAATCTCGAGCGCTAACTTTTGCAGTAAGGATAATTGCATTGTACATCGATGTTCTGAATAAATTTCTACGATTGCGAAATTTCGCCCATCAAAAACCAAAAAGAAGAAAATAATATTACATAAATAAAAACAATTTTATAAAAACAACGTTTATCTTGCGCACGAAAAAGGTAGAAAATAATATTCCTATAAGCCTGGCAGAATTGCTGAATAAATTGGTCACATTATGGTAACAGAGTTTCTAATTCTTATAAGACGAAAAACGTTGGGAGCACGTACTCAAACAACAAGACTCCTCCTTAAACTTTATATATACATCAATGATCTGTAAAACAAACTTTCATAACATATAATAATATAAAGAATTCATGCTCCCAACGTTTTTCGTTTTATAAGAATTAGAAACTCTGTTACCATAATGTGGCCAATTTACTCAGCAATTCTGCCAGGCTCATAGGAATATTATTTTCTACCTTTTTCGTGCGCAAGATAAACATTTTTTATAAAATTGTTTTTATTTATGTAATATTTTTTCCCCATATATTTGATCCCCTCCCCCCTTTGTCACATGCCACACTATGTTGCATAAGCATGACGTCACATTTCGTGTTACCCACTCCCCTTGTCACATTTTGTCACAATTTCACGAACCCCCTCCCCCTCGAAGCGTGACATCATTTATGAATGTTCCCTTCAAAGAATTTAAAATGCATCAGAAAATGAATAATTTTTCAACTTAACACCTACCGAACGCCAAAAATGTTGTTCAGTTACACCAAACATTTTTACAGTGTACATTATTCCTGATAAGGGGCCGTTCATAAATAATGTCACGCTTTTTTCCCATATATTTGCCCCCCTCTGCTCCGTTTGTCACATGTCACACTATGTTGCATATGCATGATGTCACATTTCTTGTTACCCCCCTCCCCCTCAAAGCATGACATCATTTATGTATGAATGACCCCTTCAAAGAATTTAAAATGAATAATTTTTCATCTTAACATCTACTGAACACCAAAAATGTTGTTCAGTTACACCAAACATTTTTACAGTGTACATAATTCCTGATAAGGGGCCGTTCATAAATAATGTCACGCTTTTTTCCCAGATATTTCCCCCCCCCCCTCTGCTCCGTTTGTCACATGTCACACTATGTTGCATATGCATGACGTCACATTTCTTGTTACCCCCCTCCCCCTCAAAGCATGACATCATTTATGTATGAATGACCCCTTCAAAGAATTTAAAATGAATAATTTTTCATCTTAACATCTACTGAACACCAAAAATGTTGTTCAGTTACACCAAACATTTTTACAGTGTACATTATTCCTGATAAGGTGCCGTTCATAAATAATGTCGCGCTTTTTTCCCATATATTTGCCCCCCTCTGCTCCGTTTGTCACATGTCACACTATGTTGCATATGCATGACGTCACATTTCTTGTTACCCCCTCCCCCTCAAAGCATGACATCATTTATGTATGAATGACCCCTTCAAAGAATTTAAAATGAATAATTTTTCATCTTAACATCTACTGAACACCAAAAATGTTGTTCAGTTACACCAAACATTTTTACAGTGTACATTATTCCTGATAAGGTGCCGTTCATAAATAATGTCGCGCTTTTTTCCCATATATTTGCCCCCCTCTGCTCCGTTTGTCACATGTCACACTATGTTGCATATGCATGATGTCACATTTCTTGTTACCCCCCTCCCCCTCAAAGCATGACATCATTTATGTATGAATGACCCCTTCAAAGAATTTAAAATGAATAATTTTTCATCTTAACATCTACTGAACACCAAAAATGTTGTTCAGTTACACCAAACATTTTTACAGTGTACATTATTCCTGATAAGGGGCCGTTCATAAATAATGTCACGCTTTTTTCCCAGATATTTCCCCCCCCCCCCCTCTGCTCCGTTTGTCACATGTCACACTATGTTGCATATGCATGACGTCACATTTCTTGTTACCCCCTCCCCCTCAAAGCATGACATCATTTATGTATGAATGACCCCTTCAAAGAATTTAAAATGAATAATTTTTCATCTTAACATCTACTGAACACCAAAAATGTTGTTCAGTTACACCAAACATTTTTAGTGTACATTATTCCTGATAAGGTGCCGTTCATAAATAATGTCGCGCTTTTTTCCCATATATTTGCCCCCCTCTGCTCCGTTTGTCACATGTCACACTATGTTGCATATGCATGACGTCACATTTCTTGTTACCCCCCTCCCCCTCAAAGCATGACATCATTTATGTATGAATGACCCCTTCAAAGAATTTAAAATGAATAATTTTTCATCTTAACATCTACTGAACACCAAAAATGTTGTTCAGTTACACCAAACATTTTTACAGTGTACATTATTCCTGATAAGGTGCCGTTCATAAATAATGTCGCGCTTTTTTCCCATATATTTGCCCCCCTCTGCTCCGTTTGTCACATGTCACACTATGTTGCATATGCATGACGTCACATTTCTTGTTACCCCCCTCCCCCTCAAAGCATGACATCATTTATGTATGAATGACCCCTTCAAAGAATTTAAAATGAATAATTTTTCATCTTAACATCTACTGAACACCAAAAATGTTGTTCAGTTACACCAAACATTTTTACAGTGTACATTATTCCTGATAAGGTGCCGTTCATAAATAATGTCGCGCTTTTTTCCCATATATTTGCCCCCCTCTGCTCCGTTTTCACATGTCACACTATGTTGCATATGCATGATGTCACATTTCTTGTTACCCCCTCCCCCTCAAAGCATGACATCATTTATGTATGAATGACCCCTTCAAAGAATTTAAAATGAATAATTTTTCATCTTAACATCTACTGAACACCAAAAATGTTGTTCAGTTACACCAAACATTTTTACAGTGTACATTATTCCTGATAAGGGACCGTTCATAAATAATGTCACGCTTTTTTCCCAGATATTTTCCCCCCTCCCCCTTTGTCGCATGTCACGCTATGTTGCATAATGCATGATGTCACACTTCTGGTTACCCCTCCCCTTGTCACACTTTGTCTCAATTTCACGAACCCCCCCTCCCCCCTCGAAGCGTGACATCATTTATGAATGATCCCTAAAATGACATATCTTATGACATATTTTATGTGTGATCCCTGACATATTTTATGTGTCTTTAGACTTCAGAGCAAATAGTGTCCAAATACGAAGGAGTGTTTCTTTTTTTTTTTTCTTCCTCGACTGTACCTTTTCCAGATGCTCCAGGATTCTTCCGTAATTTCTTAATCTTGTGGCTCCACACGTCTTAGAGAATTAATCCGAAGGGCTAAGACCGTTTTCCTCTTTGTATCTGCCAATGAACTGGAAAAACCCGAAGTTACGCAAAACGCATAAAATGTCAGAAACTATCGGACATTTCCCGCGAGCTCCAATCGTGTTGGCGATTTCAAGGTTGGCCGTTCCTTCTTCCCGCTCTTTCCGATGAGCTCGCCTCGTTTCTTCGCGAGGCGAGGAACAGACAGGTGGTTGTGTTTACACTCGAAAGTAGTCTTGTGTATCAATTATGCTGTTGATATTGGCCCTTTGACAGTGTTGTAAATGTTGTGACTCTCTTCGAAAGGTTTGTTTTCTTTTAATTTTAGAGAAAGTTTTAAGTGAAAGATTTTAAATTGAGTGAATTACATTTTGGTTAAGTAATATTTTTTACGATAAATATAAATTTATAAATACAAGTTGTGTAGGGAAGATGATGTGAATAAATATACAATGTGTATAATAATATTAAAAATCAATTTCAAATTGTGTATAATAAAAGATATATTTTTAAAACTTACTATGAACTTTTCAATAATATCCAAAATAAGCCATTTAAAAAAACAAGCAGTAATGAACGGTTCCTAAACCATCCACCCCTTGAATAAATTTTCAGAGTACGACGCTGATTATTAATAGTAGGAAAAAAAGCTTTGTTGCTTCAAAGAATATGAAATATTGTACATTGCACATATTTTTTTTTTCCTTTTCTTACTAAAGAAATTATTAAAAATCAGTAAGCTAAAAAATATTATCTATCATAACAGAAAATTAACTTTCTTAGCTCATAAAAATCAAATAACTTGAAACTACATTAGTCGAAAATTACGATTTTTGAGAAATCTACAGATAATTGCCATCATTAACTCAGCTCTCCTGCTTTATTAACAGATTTTTTTTTGCGCACCTAAGTGTTTATGTATATGCGTACGTAGAGTAATGTTTATTATATTTTTAGGACGTCTATTTAAAAATAACATAATAAATACCGAATAATAATTCCGAAGATTTTACCTGTGAAGCTTTTTGGTTTAATAACTCACAAAATGGCATTTGTGAAGCCCTTTACCTTACTGCTAAATGCAATGTGATTTTTCAGTTAAGAAAAAGAGAAAACCACCTGCGCCATAGACTTTATAGTACAGTGCTTAACCTTCTATTAATGCTGCTGTCTTGTTTTACATTAAACTGGATATCTATTTGTTCTCTGTTTTTCTCTACTTAGAACCTATTATTAGTCATTGTTAACAAAGTCTTACTGTGAGTATCTTAAAAACTTCTTATATATATTAATAATGTTAAATAGTAACATCTTTTGATATCAAGACTTTGTTTTTTCTTATTCTTGTTGAGGATTTCATTGAACGTTTCCGAAAAAGGTCAAATGAATTTTTGCTTCTCTGAAAAAGGAGGAAATGGGGAAATCCTCTGTAACTCGCTACATATCTATGCATAATTTAGATGAGAAATAGTTTGAATTTTTGCAGTTTATATTAC
This sequence comes from Octonoba sinensis, assembly GCA_038502835.1. NCBI lineage: Eukaryota > Metazoa > Arthropoda > Arachnida > Araneae > Uloboridae > Octonoba > Octonoba sinensis. The sequence continues at coordinate 10,396,556 of CM076603.1, forward strand.
AAATTATGTATGCTTTGAGTTAATGTTACCAAGACTGTTCCTCATTTAAAAATATTTCCTTATTTAAAAAAAATATTTTTTCGTCCACATTTTAGTAAGTTGAATAACTTCAAAACAACTCTTTTCTAACTCTAAAACAAACGCATTTTCAATGCAAACATGTGTCTTAGTAGATAATCCTTTGACCGGCATGTGCCACATTAGGTTTAATTCATTTGTGAAAAAAATACAAAAAATACATTTTTACGATCATGTCGTGAATAAAAATCAAAAGCTCTAGCTTTTAAATTTAACTACTTCATGTCCTGAAAGAACTTACAATAAATCGCAAACCCTTTATTTTTGTCTTCCACAACAGCTGCTTTACATACATCTGAGACAGCATCCCAAGCGCTAGAGATTCAACGATGGTATCCTTGAAGCAGGAAGCAGAATTTGAAGACATCCTGGAGGAAGTTGGTGACTATGGCAAGTACCAGAAGAAACTTATACTCCTGTTCCTGTTCCCATCAGCCGCCTTATTACCATGGTTCTCCATGAATGTGTTGCTTCTGGTATTTGTGCCGGACCACTGGTGCTACGTGCCAGAAGTGGCACACAGCAATCTGACCGTCGCTCAGCAACGCAGCATCATCGCGCCGCCGAGCAACTCCACCTGTATGATGTATGATATGAACTACACTGAGGTGCTGATGTCAAATGTGGATTTCAAATATGGAACGGAATTGCAAAAGGAGATGCTCAACACGACTCTTATTCCTTGCAAGAATGGATGGGCCTACGACCCGACGTATTTTGTGGAAACTGCTGCAAGCAAAGTAAGTTCCCTCTTCTTGTCCTTGTTAGTACTTGTCTTTTCAAGTTCGAATGAACACTTATTCTGTATTTATTTATGTATATTTATCATGTCTGTAGGTTATTCATGAATCAAAAAAAAACTTTCATCTTTTGAATCCGGGATTCTATTGGCAAGAAGAAAATTGATCGTTTTCATTTGAAACCTCTAAAGGCGTCCCCAACCTTTTTGTACCTAAGAGCACATACCAGAATATCGGTTGAATGGCGGGCACCATTTACTTTTTTAGGATAAATTTATGGTTGGTGGACATAATTGATAATACACACCAGATATAATGCACAAAAAATTTAACTTTAAAAATTAATTTAACATAGGAATATCATTAGTATTACTATTCATGCGTAAAATAAATGATTACCAAATTGCTTGAAAAGCATACGAGGTATAAAAATTATTTATAAAATATATAAAATACAGTCAATGTGATATTTGCCATTACATTTTACTGGTCAGCACTTCATAAGCCAGAAAATGGCAGGTGCGGGGGGGGGGGGAGGTTCTGGGCGCTCTATACACAATTGGGATAATATGATGAAATTCCTACTCGCAAGCAATCGCCAAGGTGTTCATCTGTAAGTTGTAATCTATGTTTTGGTTTTATGATAGTCATTGTCATTTATCATTATAGGGTTATTCATGGTTATATGGCCCTTTGTTCATATACTGACAGATTCTAAATGTTCTCTAGCTTAAAATGGAAAAGTGATATATTTTATCATTGGGCACAAGCAGCGGGCGCATCTATACCGATGAACGGGGGCCATGGTGCTCGCGGGCATAGGGTTGGGGACCCCTGCTCTAAAGACATATGAAACATGTCAATTTATCAGGAATAACGTACCGCATAAAATGCCACTTAAAAAATTTTGCTAACGTGACGTCTGCATATTAAAATGAAAATAGCTATTAAAATTTTAACAGGTAACCCCCTTTTTTAACATATTATCTTCTTCATTCCAAGTGTACCTAATTGGGTACATTTTAAAATACTGTTTATTAACTACTGCTTGTACAATTTAAAAGCTAAAACACCCAATTGCTTTTGAAATGAATCAACAGATAGCTTACTTCGTTTTAAACATGGAAAACATGGAAATTGGGCATTAAATATTATTAAAACTAATTATTAAATAAAATAAAATAAAAAAATATTTTTTATTTATTTTGTTTTATAATCATTTTGTAAATCAAATAACCAAAAAATTGCGTCAAAATCGTTTTTGCTTAGTTCTGGGGTCTGAAGAGGTTATGTAAATTTTTGTAATAAGCATATAAATATAATCTTGTGTACCAATTTTAGTGTAATTTGGTTAACCGTTGATTCACAATTAAAGGAGAAATAACATAATAATATAAAGAATTCCTGCTCCCAACGTTTTTCGTTTTATAAGAATTAGAAATTCTGTTACCATAATGTGACCAATTTATTCAGAAATTCTGCCAGGCTCATAGGATTGCAAATCTTTTGGCATAAGTTTGATATTCAATAAAGCTAACAATTCATCTGGAGTTGTGGAAACTGCTAATTATGATTTTTGGATCAAGGTAAGCCTTAAGAAATCGAACTAAAAAACTCATAACTTGCGTTCTTATTGACTTAGAAACTTCGAACAAATTTCATCTTGTTCGGAAAAATCAAAGCTTTCGATCGATATATTATATTAATATGTGCAAGGTGTTTTCACCCTCATATTGGGAAATTTATATGAAAATTTGCGCAAAATTGGAATAAAAAAGGAACTACCTGTCGGATTTTTTATTCGTGGTAGAATATTGCATTGTCAACTGGTTCTGAGCTACATGTAAAGTTTCAGAACATTAGCTTATCGGGAAGTGGTCTAAAATTCGATTGCAAAATTCCGCGGACAGACAACAAAGCGAGTTAAGAAAAACGTTGTAAAATTCCTCTCTTAATTGTTAAAACGTTTTCTTATATTTTTGCTTTTGTTCAAACTAACATGGTTTTGGCCCTTAGTTTTGAATATAAAACTTTGAACAAGCCCAACAGTAAAAGCATATTTTATGTGGCTGAAAATGATAATTTAATATTTTTATGAATTATGAAGTTAATAGTTGGTTCTCTGTTTAAAGACTTTTAAGAAGAAAGAAATAATGAGCTAATTTTTTTTTCTGTTTGCATTACGATTTTCTTCTTTAGTCTTTTTAGAATTTCCCATCCTTCATTAAGCAATAATCTCCAGCATATACGTCAGCTATAAAGAACCAATCAAAAAGGATGCACAAGTGGGAGAGATATTTAAAAGAAATTCGATCCTTTTAACCTGACTTTGACGTAAAATAAATTAATAAATAGTAGTAAATGCAAAAAGAACTCAGTTGTACTTTAAGAAATTAATTTTTTAGCCGAAAAAGATGGTAACACAAAGCAAAGTTTAAAAAATATCGATTTTTTTTTTTAATTTTATTATTTCAAATGGGATAAGTATATGTATATTGGCTCTTACCCATTGTAGACCTAGTACGTTCCCTGAGATTGGTACCAACTCTTTCAGTGGCACCACAATGAGTGTGGTACTATTGCGCATGATCATACGACATGGGCTCAGCCGATTTTTTGCATCTTGAAAGTCCACCGACACCGCCAGACACGATTCTACGAACTGGGGCGTATTGAGTCCCGCGCCTTACCACGATGCCACCATGCCGGCAATAAAATAGAGATAACTTATATCCCTTACAACTTAATAAAATACGATCGAACTTCGTTATAACTACGTTGAAGAGACAGAAACGATTAAATTCGCGTACTTGCGATAACAGAGTTTACCATAAATTAAATCTTATTGCTCGAAAAAATTTAGTAGAAATAGTCATTTAAAAATTATTTTTTTATTTAGCGTCATTTTTTGTACAATCAGGAAAATATTGATACGTCTTGTCCAGATTTTTTTTTTTTTTTTTCGCTCTGTTCTGCGGCATTTGTCAACGTTGAGATTGTAAATGAAGATTAGCCATAGTTTTCCCATATTGCATTTTTGTCAACGTTGAGATTGTAAATGAAGATTAGCCATAGTTTCCCCATATTGCATTTTTGTCAACGTTGAGATTGTAAATGGAGATTAGCCATAGTTTCCCCATATTGCATTTTTGTCAACGTTGAGATTGTAAATGAAGATTAGCCATAGTTTCCCCATATTGCATTTTTGTCAACGTTGAGATTGTAAATGAAGATTAGCCATAGTTTCCCCATATTGCATTTTTGTCAACGTTGAGATTGTAAATGAAAATTAGCCATAGTTTCCCCATATTGCATTTTTGTCAACGTTGAGATTGTAAATGAAGATTAGCCATAGTTTCCCCATATTGCATTTTTGTGCCGTTATCTAATTCTCGAAAAATTTCAGTTTTACCTTCAAAATTTTAATGGAATTTTGCTGAAGTAGTTTCCGAAGGGAAAGTTTTGAAGACTCTCTCATGTAAAAAAAAAAAAAGTCGCTAAATCCGAGTTCTGGTTTTATACGGGACCCAAAACCAGCCATTTGTTTGAATTCTCTTTGTTAAAGCGAATGCATTTTAAAAATAAAGCTTGTTTTTGTTGTTTTCACATGCTTTAAAAGAGCTTTTTCAATCTCATTAAATGTCCATGCTTTAAGTCAAGTACGAGTGCATTAGTATTTTCTATGTGATTATCTTTGAAAACAAAGTTTAGAGAAGAATGGAGAGAAAATAAAAAGAGCGTAGTGTTAGTATTTTACTGACACAAAAATGATAGATATACCTCTGAATCGGTATAAATAAAAGCAAATTTTTTTCTTGTCTTCATGTTTATGGTCTGGTCTTATCAAAATTTTATTTATGTAAGGGTTTTTGCTGCTGGTTATGTCCAGCTTCGGAAATCCAATTTCAGTGTTATGCCGATGGGGTACCGAAAAATGTACTCCAGTAATTCCTGTGGTATTTGTGGTTTGGTTATAACTAGGTTGAAGAGATAGAAACGATTAAATCCGAGTGCTCGTGATAACCGAGTTTACCATACGTTCAAATCTTATTGCATAGAAAGAAAAATAGTTGTTGTTGCTTTCAAATGGGTTGCGTATATTGGTTCTTAAACAATAACGCTTAACCTTAACCTCTGCAAAGTTAGGTTAAGGTTAACTTTGGCCCAGGCAAAGTTTCCACTTCTCCCCTGGGTGTATTTCCTTCTGTTTTTTCTCTCTCTAATGAGGCTGTAGTATCAGTCATCAACCATTGCAGAGCTAGTGTGTTCCCAGAGATTTGTTTCAACTCTTTCAGCAGCACCACAATAATTGTGGTACAATTGCCGCAATTTTTTGACGCTCAGTTCCCCCCCAGATGGCGGCACCTGAGGTCTAATTGATGCCACCTGCACTAGGAATTTCATTTAGCCAGAGTATCCACGCCAAGCGGATACTCAAGTGATCTTTTACATGCGCATAATCGTACGACATGGGCGCTGTCGATTTTCTGCATCTTGAAAGTCCACCGACTTGGGCGAGAGAGAAAAAAAAGAAATAGTAGAAATGACAATTTAAAAATTACATATTTTTTCATTTTGCATCATTTATTGGATGCAAAAGGATAAAAATACTCATTAGGTGGTTGTTTCGAAAATTTTTGCTTTCCGTTCTGTTCTGTGGCATCAGCCCACACTCCAATTCGGGTTATCCAATTCTGGAAACATTTCAGTTTTATGATTAAAATTTCAATGGAATTTTGCGAAAGTCGTTTACGAAGAGAAAGTTTCGAAGATGTTCTCATGTAAAAAGGGTCCTCTAAATCCGAGTTATGATTGTAATAATCGGGTTTTATACAGGACCCAAAACCAACCATTTGTTAGAATTTTCTTCGTAAAAATCCGGTTCTTGATTAATCCAGGCTCCCAGTACCCGAGCTCGACTGCATTTCAAAAGTGAAGCTTGTTTCTGTTATTTTCACATTATTTAAAAGAACTTTTTCAGTCTCATTAAAATGCCCATGCTTTAAAAAATAAAGAATTTTGTATATGATTATCTTTGGAAACAAAGCTTAGAAAAGAATAGAGAAAAAAAAAAAAGGAGCGCAGTGTGAATATTTTACTGACGCCATAAGCGAGAAATAGCTCTGAATCAGTGATACAGAAATAAAAGTTAAATTATGTTCTTTTCTCCATGTTTTTGTCTGCCCTCATCAAAATTTTATTTATGTGAGAGTTTTTCTGCTGGTTATGTCCAGCTTGGGAAGTCCAATTTCACTGTGTTACGCCGATTGGCTACCGAAAAATGTATTCCAGTAATTCCTGTGGTATTTGTGGTTTGTAGCAGAAGCGGGAAAAAAATCTTCTACGTACTCGATTGCTACAAATGGGTTTTCTTCAAAGAGTGAGTTGATGGGGGAAAGGAGTCTACGAGAGTGGGAAACAAAGTTTTTCCAAACGACTCCTTCTAATCGTATTTGTTCTTCGTTTAATTGATACTTTTCTACTTCACCCCCCCCCCCCTTACCGTGTTAGCACGTAGCCTTAGGGCTGCCCTCTCCCGGGCACGGGTAAGTGAAGTTCGACAACAGCTCGTGGCCGACCGGAGATAGATTAGCTGGGCGTCAGCCCAGCCTTACTATATTGCTGTGTGGACCTGGCCCTCCTTGACACCCCTATGCTTGAAGGTTATCATTGGAGGGTTGTGGTTGGTTCCCTCGTTTAAGGGAACTCGGCACTAAAAATCGGTCAAAATATCGATTTTGGGATTTTTGCTCCAAATTATACTTTATATATTAGAGCACGTTTGTGCAAAGTTTCAAAGTCCTACGTACACTCTAAGATGTTTTATTTTTGATTTTATATGAGCATTTTAACGCTTTTTTTACCTAACCAAAAACTTTAAATGGCTTTTTCTCAGCTTCGCTATTTTGCATACTATGTGATAGTTAAAATGCTATGGCTTTTTCAAATATGTATCTATTCACTTGAAATTTTTATTACTTGTTCCAAATGTTCAACTAAATGTAACCTAGTATGGAATGTTTGATTAATTTATTAGAAATTATTTTAATGCAGTTTAACTTGGAAAAATCTTGCAATACCGAGATTTTTCTTAGATTTTCCAGTTTGAAATTTTTTTTTTCAAGAACTAATAAAGACAACAAAAATTCCATACTACAAAGTGAGGAGTATAGTTTGTTCTTTCCTGTAAAAAAAATCCAGGCAAAAATCTCGCATTTTAAAAAAGGAGTAGCGTTTTAAAATTTTTTTTAATTTTGTAAATGTTTTTAAATTTTGAATTTTTTGGACTTTTTTTAAATATTTTTTTTCTTTTAAACATCAAGTTACATTCATAAACATATATAACCAGTCAATACACCTTGAAATATGTTCAATTTGAGAAGACACCAGCGGGACGGATATTCGCCCGTTATAGAGGGAGACACGCTTTGCCGATCCCACTACTTTCGGCATTCCTGTTTAGTCTACATCAGCGGTTCCCAAACTGTGGTACGCGGAGCCTCTCACACGCTTTGCCGATCCCACTACTTTCAGCATTCCTGTTTAGTCTACATTTTATTTCAAAACTGTGCGAAAGTAAAGAACGGGCTGCATAAATTACTAATACGAACACGATTAATACTGCTGCCACATAAGGTTACTTAATACCACATAAGGTCACGGATATTTTTCAGAACCAGGATGGTCCGGGTTCCGATCTCATTGAAACAGAGGCTGCTTTGAGGAGTAGTGAATTGAGGTGGTCGACCTGGCATACTGCCTAACTTTCTTTGTGTTGCCAAGAGTTTTCCTGGTTTTCCTCACTTCAAAATGTAAATAGAGTGAGCCACCTCTCGAAGTCCTCCGAAAATACAGCTTTCTTTCAGGGTGCTTTGCACCGAAATGACTCACAAAATGGATTTCGTCTGGCTAAGTATACTGCTTACCGAGACCTCCGTTATAATACACTTATACACCCCACTTATACCCCACGTCCACAGCATCAAACCTGGCTCAAGTCTGGATTTTCAATATGCAGAATATTGTCAGCGACCATGCCGTGTGATTATGCGGGATGTTAAAGATCCTTTGAGTATCTGTTTGGCATGGATACTCTCGGCTAAATCAAATCGCTAGTGCAGTTTTGCATCATTAGAGCTCTGGTGCCGCTATCTAGGGGTAAACTGAGCGTCAAAATGCTCAAGTGGTAATGGCTATCTGCCGATAGTGGTGCCACATGAAGGAATGGTTGACAGTTCCTGGGGAATGCACTAGGTCAGCAACCAATATGCAGCCCCATTAAAGAAGAACCTGCTTCGTACGAAACAATTGTTCGCAGTTTTTCTGTTCACTACATAGAGCCAGTGCCTTATTTACTATTAGGCCCGTGAGGCCCGGGCCTAGGGCTCTCACTTTGAGGGGGGCCTGATTTTGGTTATTATTATTATGATTATTATTATTATTTTGAAATTTAAAATTTTTTAGAAAAATATTTAAAAATAGCATTTTTCAAAAACAAACTGTTAGTGTTCTGTTGCTACACAGAAAATGTGTATTATTAAATTATTTCAAAACCACAAGGAATTTTCACTTTAGGGGCCCCCAAATTTTGGTCTGACAATTTGAAATTTGAAAAACAAAATCGATTTTGCACTTTGGGGACCCCCAGATTTTATTCAAACATTTTGTAATTTAAAAACAAAATTATTTTGCACGTTGGGGGCTCCCAAATGTTAGTCTGACTCTTTGGCATTTGAAAAACAAATCAGTTTTTGCGCTTTGGGGGCTCCAAAATTTTTGTGTGACTAGCAAGTTTTACAAACACATACTGAATGTTATGTTTAAAAAAAGTTTGTTGCATGAGGGGCCCCCAAACATGAGTCGTGCCTGCAGGGATTCAAAATGTAAATCGGACCCTGCATAGAGCATTGTTGAAAATATCTTTACTCACTTCATGTTTTCACGTTTTATTCTCATCTATTTTATGGTTTTGAAGCATAGTTATTGAATAAATACTATAAAACATTTTTAGTTAAAAAAGCATACTTTTAGCGACACCTAACATCCAGAAGCGGACAGATAATGTTGTCAAATGGACAGTTCTGTATTATAACAAAGTATGGGTTCGCAAAAACGCAATCTTTATTAAAATTAAATTTATGAGTGCAGCATAAATGCGTATTTACTGACAATGAACTCTTTTGCAGTGGAATATGGTTTGCGGCGACAGTCACTACGCCAGCCTTGTAATGACCATGGCAAATGTGGGAAGTATCATTGGTACGCCAATATACGGCGCACTATCAGACAGGTACGTACTAGTTGTAATCCGTTGTATTTTTTTAGGCCTGATCCCCGCGGAACATCTGCGGGCTATAAGTTCAACAATCAATCTAAATATGAGAATAATCGCTTGATATAAACAAACTGAAATGTTGCCATTCCAAAGAATCAGATTTTATCAATTTGAAAATCATAAAAAGCGCTTTAAAATTCGAAAGGCTTAATAAATCACTAGATATAGACATGAGAATGATCGCTCGATATAAACAAACTAAGGTGTTGCCACTCCAAAGAACCGAAAATTAAAAATTGAGTTATGAATTGCAATACTTTTTAAGAAACAGAAATAAATTTGTTAAAGTCTGTAAGTTACGATAATAAATGCAAATATTACGTTACTTTTCTATGCTAATTATTAAAAAAAAAATTTAATATAGTTTTACCATAGTTTGTTTTTTGAATAATGTCAGTATCGTGTCGTATTGCAAAATTTAATCGTAACTGATCCACGTTAACTGAAATATATATATATATATAGATGCCTAGGCATTTTATAGAATGCCGGCGTTTCATACTTTGTCGGTATCATATGCAAGGTCGCTCGATATAAACAAAGATGTTGCCGCTAAAAAGAATCGGAAATTAATCATTTTAAAATTGTAAAAAACGCTTTAAAATTCGAAAGGCTTAAGAAAAGATCGCTTAAACCAGCGTTTCCCAACCGGTGGTTCGCGAACCCCCAGGGGTTCGTGGGGTGTAGATAGGGGGTTCGCGAAAAAAATATTGCAATGGCGGAATATTTAATTGCTGACGCAAAAGAAAAAATGAAATGGTAAATTTACATACGTCATATTAGGATGCAGTCTAAAAATGAGTTTTTAAAAGTAAACTGCTTTTCCGAAAATGCGTCAGAGTTGCGAACTGACATAGGAAGCATACGTACAAAATTTGAAATGTACTCATATCTACTGCTATACATAATATCGAAATTTTGAATCTCAAAGTGGTATCGAAAGTTATTCATTGATTTACTTTAAATTTTGAACGTATGTTTCTGTTCCTTTTTTTTTCCTCGCTAACGCGAAGAAAGACTCGAAAATATGAAAATTTACTAAAATGAAAAATTGGGGATTATTTCCGCTAATTTTTTATACACATAACTCAAAGTGAAACCGGAAGATATTTATTGATTAACTTTAAATTTTGTACTCTCATTTACCACTTTATGTCCAACTTCTGAGAGTTTTGTGTATTTCCACCTGAAAGGGGGAACCGACCGATATTCATTGATTCAAAAATTTGTACTTTTATTTATCATACCGTTCTATAACTTTCTCACACTATCAGGAAAATTGTTTTTAACGATATTTTTTTTTTCGAATAAATAATTATGCTCATATGCTTTACTGCCTTATTAATAACTCAAAAAGAACAAATAAAAGTAATTTTAGTATTTATTTAATTTTAATAAAAGTAATTTTAGTATTTATTTAATTTTAGATGTTTTGCAATTATATTTTTATTTCTTGTGACGAACTATTGTGCAATATGGAAAATAAATGTGCTAGCAAATTTTATACTTTAGTTACACAGTACGATTACAGAAGGGGTTCACCAGTTTCTTTCAGATCTTGGAAGGGGTTCGCAAGGAAAAAAAGGTTGGGAACCACTGGCTTAAGCAAACTAAGGTGTTGCCACTCCAAAGAATCGGAAATTAAAAATAGAGTTTTAAATGTAAATACTTTTTGAGAAAAAGAAATTAATTTGTTAAAGTCCGTATGTTACGGTAATAAATACAAATATTATGTTATTTTTCAACGCTAATCATTTAACAAATTTTGAAATATCGCTGTACCATAGTTTGTTTTTTGGATGATGTCAGTATCGTATCGTACCGCAAAATTTAATCGTAACTGATCCATATTAACTGAAATATATATATATATATATATAGATGCCTAGACATTCTATAGAATACCGGCGTTTCATACTTTGTCGGTAACATATACAAAATGGCTCAAAGCAATATGAAGTTGAATGTGATATCTGTTCAACGCAGCGTGCATTAAATCTAATCTAAATGCCAGAATTCTGCATGGAAAATATTTTGACCTCTGAAACAAACATATGAAAGGAATTGCACTTTCAGCAACCCATGTTTTATAGGCAGCGGAACAATAGGACATTATGATTTGTAGTGGTACGACAGCGTCTCACTCCTTGGTATTAGCGATGGCATGAAATACGTTAACAGAGGAATAAATTTCCATCCCGAATGTGTTTCTGATTTTTTTTAAAACACCCATTTGGTTTTGAACTGGAAATGTATGGCAACGAGAGGTGACGGCAGAGTTGAGTTTGTGTGATGAATGAGAAAATAAATAACCAAAAGTAGACATAAATAAATAAAACATTCTCTCATAAAATACCGTATTATACGCACTATAAGGTAGCACTTCTTCGAAAAATTGCCTCAAAAATTCCGGTACGATTTTTAACTGGTGTTAAAATGTCTAGTGTTAGAATTAAATGTTTTCCGGTAGAAAATCAATGAAATTTTCAAAATGCAGTTGAATTTTCTTAATGCGAACAACGGTTAATACGACTTCACGGCTAAAACGAACATTTTGTTCATTAAGTTTGGTTTACTATTTAATTGCACTAAATATCTCACGCATATGACGAAGGCTAAAATTCAAATTTCGGCTGAGACGACAAAATTTCTGACCTATTCACGAAACATTTGCAGGATAAAATTTTATGTACCTAAAAAACAATTAAACATTAAGGATTTTTTTAAAAAATGTTACATTTCAAAAGGTAAGTTCACTTTTTCTGAATGTACTAGAAAAATTTAAAGTGCATATTAGTAAAAATAGATTATTTGTTTTCACTATTTATTTTACTTTTTATTATAAATAGTAGTAATTAGTTTCAAAATATAAACTTGGAGTTCTAATACTTTTTAACACAAGTTTACTTATTCACCGTTGTTACGAATAACGGCTACTACGAACAAATTCGCAAATTTTTGACATTTCGTTTTAAGAGAGTTCAACTGTAATTCAATTTGCTGATTTTAAATGTTTCTATAGAAATCAAAATGTCACACTTCGTTTCACTTCCTCCCCTCCCCTTCCCTTCTCACTAACTGTCGCAATTTCTCGAACCCCCTTACCTCCTCGAATTGTTGTGCTCCACTGCTCCTATTTTTTTTTTCCAATTTTTTTTTTTTGTAAAAAAAATAACCAAAAAATAAAATAGAGATTAATGATATTCTGCATTAAAATTATTTGAAACTGGAGCGGAGCCGGGGAATAATAATTGTTGTGCTCCAGCACTCATTTTTTTTTTTTACTTTTTAAATTTTTTGTCATTAAAAAAAGGAACCAGCTAAAAAAAAAGCGATTAATAATATAATGCATTAAAATTATTTGAAACTGGAGTGGAGCCAGAGCAAAAGAAAATGGTGTGTTCCACTGTTCCATTTTTTTTTTTTACTTTTTAAATTTTTTATAATAAAAAAAATAACCAACTAAAAACAATGCATTAAATTTGTCAGAAACGAGTGGAGCCGGAGCGAAAAAAATTATTGTGCACCCCTGCTCCAATTTATTTTACTTTAATTTTTTCATAATAAAAAAAATTAACAACTAAAAAAGGGGAGATACTATTTTGCAATAAAATTACTCGAAACTGGAGTGGAGCCGGAGCAAAAAAATTGTTGTGCTCCACTGTTCCGATTTTTTTTTACTTTTTTTTAATTATGAAAAAAACAATAAACTTAAAAAAAGAAAAGGTAAATAATGTAATTTATTAAAATTATTCGGCGCACGAAGCGGAGCAACTAAAAAAAAAAATGGCTGCTCCAGAGAACTGTTAAAAACTGCTTCAGAAAAGCGCAACATATTTTTAAAATTGTTCTCGAAATATTTATTTTAAAAATTGCGAGTTAATGTTTTAATATTTTTTTTCTTTCTTTTTTTTTTTGCTGACAAAATATTTCCGCTTGAATTGTTTCAAATGAAATTAGTAAGAATGACATGTTTGCCTTTCCAAAGTTGAAAAAAAAAAAAAAAAACATACTTTTATGAATTAAAAAAAAAAACCCAGCAATTGAATGAATACTGAAACAACTATTTCAACCCAACATTTAACTTACTATTCGCTGTGAGAAAATCATATGCGCTTGAGCGGCAGCGAGCCTTATGAATTCAAAATTTCTTTTGAAGCGTTCCAACACTCTTAAAAGATAAAAAAAAATCCAAAAGAAAAAGTTACCGTACGCTCAAAATTAAGTAATAGAACAAGGACACGACCTTGAGCATATCTCTACTACGCTTCGTAAGTTTTCTAAGCCCAATTTTTCATTCACAATCCAGGCTCGGAGAAACTCGTTGGCATTCCACCGGCAACAGGTGCAAAATCACGGAAATTTATGTTCGATTTCATTAATTTGGTGTGTTCACGCTAGTCGCCTTGAAATGTCAGTCAGGCTTTTGCATACCTCCGACGTTTTTAGTGCTTGAAACCTGTTTATATTTTCTTCTGCTGATTTATTTATTATTTTTAAAAATTTCTTTTTAAATAATATTTTTCTGAAAAATATAGCCTGGCACTGATCAGATGAGGCCTAACCTTGGGGGGGGGGGGGGGGGGGGCTTCTTTTAGGGAATGGTGAAATTATGCGAAAAACTTTTAGAATAAATACCTTAGGGGGACACGGAGCTTTTTAAGTAACAGTTTTCTTTTTTTTATTTTTCACTGTAGTTGAACTTATTTTAGTGTTTGACTAAATTTTAAATACTGAGCGAATTAAATATATTTCTTCCTTAAACAATTTTTAAATTTCGAAAAATACGAAAAATACGAAACTGACTTGCGTCAATTTTTGAATAATTTTCTAACGACTTTTTTAAAGTTTTTTATGGGTACTGCAAATCTTTTTGGCATCCATTTCTATGAATCACTCATTAAAAAAAAAGTACTGATTTAACTGTCGCGAGAAGCAAAAATTTTTGAAAAAATAAACCTGAAAAAAAAAGCTTATAAGGGACCGTTCATACATGATGTCACGCTTTTTTCCCATATATTTGACCCTCCTCCCCCGTTGTCACAATATGTCGAACTTCAGTAGACCACTCCCCCCCCCCTTTGTCACATGTCACGCTATGTTGCATAATGCAGGATGTCACACTTCTTGTTACCCCCTCCCCTCCCCTTGTCACACTTTGTCACAATTTCACGACCCCCCCCCCTCCCCCCTCGAAGCGTGACATCATTTATGAATGATCCCCAAGATTAAGCTGTAACTGTTTTGATAGAAAGTACTTACACATGACTGCGATACATCTACGTGCAAATTTTTATGTAATTTGGAGGAAGTTTCAGGCGCAAGACTCATTTTTTGTGTTGAGTTTGTCGCTAATGTGTTGCATCATTCCCTCACAACGTTACAGATACCCTTCACAATCCTAATAGTGTGAAACGTTCTCGACAAAGCATCGATAGTTTTGTACCCGGCACCCCAGAACAATATTTCAGCATCGTTTCTTCTTGATGCTTAGCCACAGGAATTCCTTTCAATAGACTAGAGTTAGTCCAACAGTTGAAATTCGTCCGTAATAATTAAATTTATCATTGAAAACATTATGCTATTTGTATAATTATGTAAGCATTATTCATCAAATTTGGCTAATATAACGTCTGGTTAACTTTGATCATCCTCACTTAAAGCAAACGTATTGTAAATCATACCGCCTCAAGGCCAATGGAGGCAATTCACGCAAGGTCATTGGTCACGTGGCAGCGATGAACGCAATGTAAACAAAGGAAGCCGTAGCATCGCTTTACTTCGAGTTCGACAAATCTAATTAAAAACTAAACCTAAATACAGTTCTTTTACGTTACATAAAACTAACACCTAATAAAACACTAACAATTGTAATAATTATTTTTTTTTTATAATGATTAAATTAAATGTAAATACTGGGTGATAATCAGAGAAAGCTATGAAAATCGTCTAATTTTAAGATGACTCATTTTGCCTAGCGAACTCCATGTAGAACTCAATTGAAAATCTTAGTAAACAAAGAGTGGATATCACGTGACAACGATGATCGCTCATGAGTCCCTCTAGCGGTGAATTGCCTCCATCACGCTCATCGACGTAGCCGCTTGTACTTTTGCCGATTCGTACTGAGTGGCAGTTGAATAAAACATAAATATTTGCTTCCATACACTATTCTCATTTTTGACTCCCTTGTGTCAGAGAAGCCTTCACTCAAACTCTTATTATACTTTATTTTCATATTACTGCTTACTGGCAAAAAACGCTTTTTAACACAATGAATTTTATATTTATTACTAAATAAATTACTCAACAAAGACATATTGAGATCTGCTATCTATAACAATATAACAATTACAGTTATAAATGAGGCTTACCTGACAAAAGAAAAGGAGAAACACTGAACCAATATTAAACTGTTTCCAAAACTTATTAATTGATATCACTAAAACTCGTCAATGGCAACTAAACAAAAAGGAAAAGAAAAAAAAAACATACACACAAAAAATAAAATCGGTTGAAGAACAGAAAAAAATGGTTCTTAACTGCTTTGTCTTTGCTTATTCATATATGGATTAAACGAGTTAGCACAGCGGTTTCCAATCTTTTCCTTTCGCGTACCACCAATTTTCTTGCAAACCATTTGCGTACCACTGCGAATATAGCTTTATTATATGCAATAGAATAGTAGTACATTATAGAAAACTGCTAGGGCGACTATAATATAAATTATACATTTTTTTTAGTTATTAAGGCAGGGAAGAACGTTCATTAAAATAAAGCTGTATATCAATTTAAATTATATGAAATAAGGTAAATGACCCGGTAGAGGAGACAGTTAAGAAAATTTTCGTACTCTTTTACGTGGCAAAATTTTTTCAAGGGACTTGCATCAATATTTGCATATTTAGCTTCATCGCCAATTATTTCTCTAAGAATTAATTACCTATAAAATGTCATCTGATGAAAAATTAGGATTTTTACGTCACATTTACTAAACGCTTCATTTGTATCTATAGTGGACATTGATAAGACACGTGTTTGCATGAGTAGTGGACAGAAATGAATATCATCTATTTTATGCTGTTCACTTGGAGAAATAATTTTGAACATGACTAAGGGACCCTTCATAAATGATATCATCAATGATATCAATCAAATGATATCATGATGATCGCTTTTTCCCCTAAACTTTTCCCCAAATCCCCGACCTTCTTATGGATGGGCTTTAGTAGAAAGCAGCAAATGTGACCGTTGTGGAGGCAGCTATTAAATATCATGATCCATGTACTTGCATAGATGCTCCACGCCAACTTTAGTTCTATTAACCAGCACTAGGAATCGTTCGCTATAGGTTCTGATCATTTCATTCAAGTGTAATGTTACATTCGCTCATTTTAGGAGCTTAAAGGTCTAAGTGTCCACTACTAGAGCACCTGGAAGGTCGCGCGTTCGATACCTACTGAAGACCACCATGTATACTTGGGGATATGTGCATGTAAAATCCGTAGACCCCACTACCTCTCCCCGTGCGTAAGCAATCCTAAGGCCTCGGCTAACAGGTAGGGGTCTGGTGGAGAAAAGTATCCACTACCGGGGCATTTACCTTATATAAATTATATTTCATTTTGGGAAAAACTTCTCCGTGTTTTCCTGTAATCGCCCGAGCATCATCAGAACAGAAAGTAACACAATGCTTCCCACTCCAGTCTTTCTCTTCATTTTTTGACCTTCCCGCGTACCACCTGGAGCGGCTTCGCGTAACACTAGTGGTACGCCGTACCATAGTTTGGGAACCGCTGAGTTAGCAGATTTAATGTTTGTCATGTCTTTTTTAAGAGAAAAATAAAACCATGAGCATGGATAGTTTATTCATGTTCAATGAGCACTACAATAAAAAGTAGTTTTCTGTTATAAGCCCCTTTTTCTACTCCCTAGTATCGGACGCAAACCCGTTTTTTTCCTGGTGATCCTGGTAACTGCCATAACAGCCATCTTATCCGTACTCATGACGAATTTCACCGCCTTCCTCGTACTACGGACTATAAACGGAAGCCTTATGCCTTCAGTGTTCCAGCTTCCATTCATCATACGTAAGTATGGATTGTACAGTATTATACAATTGAACAAAAACTGCCAGTTACTTACTATGGAAATGAAAACTAAATTATTTGAGGTGCATACCACGGTAACTACGGACTATTAACGGAAGCCTTATGCCTTCAGTGTTCCAGCTTCCATTCATCATACGTAAGTATGGATTGTACAGTATTATACAATTGAACAAAAACTGCCAGTTACTTACTATGGAAATGAAAACTAAATTATTTGAGGTGCATACCACGGTAACTACGGACTATTAACGGAAGCCTTATGCCTTCAGTGTTCCAGCTTCCATTCATCATACGTAAGTATGGATTGTACAGTATTATACAATTGAACAAAAACTGCCAGTTACTTACTATGGAAATGAAAACTAAATTATTTGAGGTGCATACCACGGTAACTACGGACTATTAACGGAAGCCTTATGCCTTCAGTGTTCCAGCTTCCATTCATCATACGTAAGTATGGATTGTACAGTATTATACAATTGAACAAAAACTGCCAGTTACTTACTATGGAAATGAAAACTAAATTATTTGAGGTGCATACCACGGTAACTACGGACTATTAACGGAAGCCTTATGCCTTCAGTGTTCCAGCTTCCATTCATCATACGTAAGTATGGATTGTACAGTATTATACAATTGAACAAAAACTGCCAGTTACTTACTATGGAAATGAAAACTAAATTATTTGAGGTGCATACCACGGTAACTACGGACTATTAACGGAAGCCTTATGCCTTCAGTGTTCCAGCTTCCATTCACCATACGTAAGAATGGGTTATACAGAATTATAATACAATTAAGCAAAAATTGCCAGTTATTTCTGGAACGAAAACTCCATTATATGAGGTGTTTAACACGGTAACTACGGACTATTAACGGAAGCCTTATGCCTTCAGTGTTCCCGCTTCCATTCACCATACGTAAGAATGGGTTATACAGAATTATAATGCAATTAAGCAAAAATAGCCAGTTATTTCTGGAACGAAAACTCTATTATATGAGGTGTTTAACACGGTAACTACGGACCAGTGGTGTAGTCGAGGGGGGACGCAGGGGGACGGCGACCTTTTCATTTTAATACAAGCGTCCCCCCAAAATTTTTACATTTTAACATAAGCGTCCCCCACTTTTGATTCCAATTGCTCATCTTCTTATGCAGCCGCGTCCCCCCAACTTTTTTTTTCAGGACTACACCACTGCTACGGACTATTAACAGAAACCTTATGCCTTCAGTGTTCCAGCTTCCAATCATCATACGTAAGTATGGATTATGCAATTTAACAAAAATTGCCAGGTACAGTAAAACCTGTAAAGTTGACCACCTTTGTAAGCTGACCACCTGTCTAAGTTAACCACTTTTGTCGGGAATGGAATTTTCTGTATGTTGTATAATATAGAAAAACGTTTGTAACTTGACCACCTAAGTTGACCACCTGTCTATATTGACCACTTATGTACGCCAAATTTATGTGGGAGTATTATAAAAAAACTCTTCGTAAGTTGACCGCCTAATTATTATTGTATTTATTTGTTTATCTATTTTTTCAAAGTTAAAAAAAAAAACAACTAAAGTAACTTCTCCAGGATATTTTTTACGCTATAATGTTAGATCAGTATTTGTCTGGACGGATGAAACATCAATATAAAGTTTGCCTATAAACAACCTGTTTGTAAGTTAACCATATAGGAAAACTACTATGAGCACACTTTTACTCTTTAAATGAGTTACTTCTTTTTTTCTTCTAGCTGATATAGTTATTTCGAAAAATTATGTACGTTTAGTAAATGTTTACCATTAAATAAGTAACTTACATAGTTAATAATATATTTAACTGAGTATTTAGCCTAACAGTTCCCGTAAAAGTAAAACAAAATAATAATAAAGCATGAAAAAAGAAGGCTTAATGTATCGTGAAAATATCGTTAGAAATAAAAAAAAGTCAAAAATAAGTTAAATAATTAAATAAAGATTGAAAAATAAAAAATTTGAAAGTAGGGTTTTGAGATGGGGGAAAACTGTCTGTCGGTCTGTCTGTCGGTCTGTCCCCCCTTAATAACTTTTGAACGAATTGTCCGATTCGAAAAATTCTTTTTGCATTCGAAAGATCTCGGAGAGGACATCTCATTTCCATATTTTACTTTTTGATTTGAACAATTTTTCGTTCAATTTTGAACAGTTCAAAAACTTTTAACATTACCGCCTATGGGCGAAAATGAAGCAAATTATGTAAACTCTGGGTACAAGATCCAAGTTCCAATGAACAAGCTCACTGGAAGAAGTTCTTGGCGTGAAATATTGATTTGAACAACTTTTGTTCATTTTTGAACAGTTCAAAAAAATTAACATAGCGCCTACGGGGACATTTCAATCCTATATAAATCCTGATCTAACGGACCGATTTGCTTGGAAGAAACTTTATCAGAAAGCTCTTTTGACGTAGAACTTGAATTTAGATAGAAAGTTCATCCAGAACTAACGAGCCTATTTTCCTGTGTAATATTTTGATCGGGATTTTCAAGAATACTTTTGAATTAATGAATGATTAAATGAATAAGCAAAATAATGAATAAATAAATGAGTGAATAAATACATGAATGACTGATTAAATGAACTATTGAATGAATATGTATTAACCGTTGAAAAAGGTATATTTGAAACAATTAAGAACTAAAGCTAAACGAGAAAGAGAGAGAGAGAGATAGCTAGATTATAAATTTGAAGCTGGTGTATACGGGAAAGTAGGATCGTATAGTTCTAGACGGAACTTCTTGTTTAATTTTAAAGTTGTATAGGATACATTGTAAGTCATTCAGGTTAAATTTCTGTAACTATATTTTGGATAATTGCGAAAAAAAAGGCTAATTACTATTTTAAGGTAACTTTAATAACATGAAGCTATATTTTAATGAGTTACAGATGAATAAATTCATAGTGTAAGAAATGACGAAAAACTAAAAAGGTAACTTTAATAACATGAAGCTATATTTTAATGAGTTACAGATGAATAAATTCATAGTGTAAGAAATGAAGAAAAACTAAAAAGGTAACTTTAATAACATGAAGCTATATTTTAATGAGTTACAGATGAATAAATTCATAGTGTAAGAAATGAAGAAAAACTAAAAAGGTAACTTTAATAACATGAAGCTATATTTTAATGAGTTACAGATGAATAAATTCATAGTGTAAGAAATGAAGAAAAACTAAAAAAGTAACTTTAATAACATGAAGCTATATTTTAATTAGTTACAGATGAATAAATTCATAGTGTAAGAAAAGACGAAAAACTAAATAAATAAAATCCCTCTATACGTTGACCACGAGTTGACCACTCTAGTGCTGCACCGCAAGTGGTCAACTTACACAAGTTTCATTGTACCTATTTTTGGAATGCAACCTCAATTATAGTCTGTGTAATTAGAATAGGCGCATCAAGGTCGCGTGTCCTGCTTTGTCCCCATGGCAACACGGCAAGAAAGATAACAGAGCCAGACTTTTTTTCGCACTGCAGTTAAGGCAATTGCATGACTACACCTCCGATTCAAAATATTAGATTAATTGAGAAGATGTAATAAGAAAGAATTTATTTGTTTTTGATACGAAGTAAATGCAATTAAATTTCTCATAAATTAAATCTGTAATGTTTAGATAAGATTTTAGCATTTACAAAATATAAAATACGCTAAATTAGGTATACAATAGCTTTCTGAAACACATCAAAATATTAGAATAAGACTTAGAAAAAATATTAGAATATTTTCTCTGACGCAATCTATTTTTGCCATTGAGAAATAAATCTGATTTGAATCCGTCAATTATTAAATTATAACTAAAACAACAAATTTAGTTATCATGTTCGCCGAACTAACGTGGGGAAAAAGCTTCTAGCACGGAAACCATGGCGACCAGAATGGAAAAAGGTTGAGTTGTGTGACCTTGACATGCCGATTCTAATTACACAGACTATAGTTGAGGTGCATACCACGGTAACTGATACATTAGGAAGCAAAAGGTTAACTTGAGATAATTAGGATTTTTAATTAATTTCATTTTCAAGTACTGAATATTGAAATTGCATGATAAATTATGGTGTGCACGCACATCTTCACGTCAGTTTCTAAAATAGTGGACGAATTTTGGTCCAGGAATTAAATATTTCGAACTATTATGTACAAAAATGTCATGAGAGACATGACCAAAAATGAACACATTTTTAAGTAATAATTTAAAATTTTATTTCTTAGCCTAATATTCTTCTGATATTCTTTAAGTGTTGTGTAAGACGATGTGATGTGCTTACATGAAAGTGCGTAAGCATAGCAAAATTTATTTTGCCCTATCTGTTAGCGGAATTAACGAGTGCTGTGATTACAAGAAGATGTGTAAGCACGTCAAAATTCATTTTTTCATGTCCGTCTCTAGTGGAATTTACCAAATGAGTGCGAGTGCTGTGCTTACATGAAGATGTGTAAGCACAGCAAAATTTATTTTGCCATTTCTGTCTTTGGCAGAATTAACCAAACTACAGTTCGCCCAACAGTCAAAATTCAACATAATAATTAAATTTAGCATCGAAAACATTATGCTATTTATGTAATTGTAGAAGTACTATTCATCAAATTTAGCGGTTATAAAGTCGAGTTGATTTTGATCATCCTCATTTAAAGCAAACGCATTGTAAATCCTTGTCGCCGCAGGGTCAATGGCGCTCTTAAATGTAGCCTCTTGTACTTCTGCTGATTTCGTACTAAGTGGAGTGGCAGTTTAATAAAAAAATAAATGTCTGCTTCCATACACTATTCTCATTTTTTTCATTCTATTGTTTCAGAGAAGCCTTCACTGAAACTCTTAAATTTTATAATTGCTTTTAATGTTACCTGCTGTAACAAATTCTATTTTTATCAATGAGTTTTATGTGTATTATCTAATAACATCTGCTATTTATTACAATATAACATCACAAGTATAAATAAGGTTTGCTTGACAAAAAAGGGGGAAATAATTAACTAATAATAAACTGTTTCCAAAATTGTTTAATTGATATCGCTAACACTCGTCAATAGCTACTTAACAGCAAAAAAAAGTAAGAAAATCGGTTGAAAAACAGAAGAGAAAATGGTTTTCAACCGTTTTGTTTTTGCCTATTTATATATATGAGGCAAGTGTATTGTTGTTTTGACAAAAGGTCAAAGCCATGCCAAGTTACAGTTACTGTGTTATTTACTGTATATTTTTACCTTTTTTTAATGATTGAGTTAATGGCCTCCAAAATCCCTAAATTAAAATCAAAACTCCCAGAAGCAGGTCTGAGGAAAGTATTAATCCTAATTTTACAATGATGAATAAACATCGAAAGTAAATGATACATGTAATGCGTCAAATGTTGCATTTATTGCTCACTACAAAACCCTTATTTAAACATTACTGTGGTCAACTTCGGCAAGAAAGATTACATAAGACATTGCTCCTTGTTTACAAACGGAAGTAAATCCTAATAATTAATCCCAGTATAATAATTAATCGCTACTTTACAATGATGAGTAAACATCGAAAGTAAATGATACATGTAATGCGTCGAATATTGCATTTATTGCTCGCTAGAAAAACTTATTTAAACATTAAATGTGAGCACTTCCGCAAGCAAGATTAAATAAGATATTGCTGCTTGTTTACTAACACAAGTGTCAACTAAGGATATACATTATCCTCTCGAATGTTGCATGCAAAAAATCAGTTAAGCGTTTTGTTTCCGAAAAATCTTTTTGTTTAACTCCAACTGAGGTGGAGAGAACAAAAGTGGTGTAAGCTCTTTCTTGACTTATATCACTTTGGCTTTTACCATCCACCGGAAAAACAACTGTTCACATCAGTCATGTTGACTGCCTTCACTACCAAAATGGTGTAAACTCGTTTTGGACTCTTATCACTTCGGCTTTTCCAAACATGGCAGATCCTAACCGTTCATATCAGTCATATTGACTTCCTTCCTTGCCAAAATGGTGTAAGTTCGTTTTGGAATTCCCTTTGACTTTATCAAGCACCGGCAGAACTTAACTGTTCAAATCAGTCATGTCAAACAACGTTCCCTGGCAAAATGGTGTACGTTGTTTTTGAATCTATTTCACTTTGACTTTATCAAGCACCGGCACAACTTAACTGTTCAAATCAGTCATGTCAAACAACGATCCCTGGAAAAATGGTGTGCGTTGTTTTTGAATCTATATCAATTTGGCCTTACCAAGCACTGGCAAAACTTAACTGTTCACAGTAGCCATTGACTGCCTCCACTGCCAAAATGGTGTAAGTTCTTTTCGGACTTATGTCTGGCTTTTACCAAGCACCGACAAAAATTAGCTGTTCACATCAGCCATATTAACTACCTACACTGCCAAAATGGTCTAAGTTCTTTTTGGACTTGTATCACTTTGGCTTTACCAAACACCACAAAACCTAGCTGTTCACATCAGTCATATTGACTACCTTCACTTCCAAAATGGTGTAAGTTCTTTTTGGACTTATATATCTCCTTAGCTTTACGAAGCACCGGCAGAATTTAACTGTCGCCATCAGCCATATTGACTGCCTTCACTGCCAAAATGGTGTAAGTCTTCAATGGCACTTTTGCTTTCCCGCCCCACCTTAAGATAAGAAACTTGTGATTTAAAGGTCATGGGAAGCTATCTTAACATCTAAGCCGAGTGTAAAAGATTGCTCATTAGGTTAACGTGTAATACATTTCCTCAAAAGACATTAAATAGGGTGTTGTCCTCTGTTTACAAACATAAAAATCTCCTCTACGTACATGAACCTTATACAAACAATATACACAATCAGAATCGGACATTTTCCTTGAACGGCACCAATCGAAGGTCAACAACACAGTGGCATTTTATTTCCGGATTCAAAAGGTGTTGCCAGTGTGCAATTCTTAAATTTAATTTTAAACTAGCCAATTTCAGGCTTCAAGGCAATAGCCAGATTTACGGTATCGCGTGGGAGCGTTTATTCGGCATTCGTAATTGGGTCATTAGTGCTCAAGCGGAACCAATTGTAGCAACTTAACAAGTGGACTTTTCGGAAGCGTTGACAGTGAACTTGAAAGCTTCCGAACTTTCCGATGCGTGACTTTTTTAGTGAAATGGAAACGAATTCGTAAGTTCACTGTGGTGTAAACAGGTTTTTAATTGATTTCAGCACGCTTAAATGAGGAAACTTGTCCTGCGAAACATTCGTGTGATTAGCTTTTAAAGTTTTAGAGAAGGAGAGGAATTATGTGTTTATCCTTGAAAACTTCACGTTAAGCTAATTAATTCAGATATTATCGTGGGGTTGGGCATATTTTAAGAGAGGTATTTAATCTAAGAAATCGATCTGTAGCTTGCAGAATATTAATTGCCGATTCTGGACCGTAGCGAGCGTTAAACTAATTTTGTCTTCTCGTTAACCCCTTCCTTCTCGCTCCCGTGAAAATGACGGGCTGAGGTTTCGCCTTCTATTTCTCGCTCCCGTGAGAATGACGGGCTGAGGTTACGCCTTCTATTTCTCGTTCCCGTGAACGTGACGGGCGGAGGTTTCGCCTTCTATTTCTCGCTCCCGTGAAAATGACGGGCTGAGGTTACGCCTTCTATTTCTCGCTCTCGTGAAAGTGACGGGCTGAGGTTACGCCTTCTATTTATCGCTCCCGTGAAAATGACGGGCTGAGGTTACGCCTTCTATTTCTCGCTCCCGAGACATTTTCGAGCTGGAGTGTTTAAAATTTCAAAATAAAAAAAAATCAAAAATTTAAAATGAATATATGCATTGTTCATACACATATTTTTATATAATTTTCAGGGGTAAAAAATTGGCACTTTTATGACCGTTTTCTTGAAAAATACCCGACCGTTACGTGGTTAAATGAATACAGTCAAAGTCTATTATAACAAGGGTGAAAGGACTGAAACAATGTGCTCCTTTAATCCGAAAGTTCATAAGAACCGGGTTCATTATAAAGTCACATGTTATTGCAAAAACAAAATGACAGTTAAAAAAGGGGCTACTTCTTTTTTCGCACTCATTATTTATTACAACATGGGGGGGGGGGACTTTTATAGTTGTTTGGAAATATTTGGTTTCTGTTTTTGGCAGTGTCGTTATCGACATTGTAGCTTACGAAAGGCCATACTTCCTTCAAATTTCAACATTTCAGGAGCCGTTATCCAATTTTCGTAATATTACAATGGAATTTCGCCAAATGTGTTTCTGTAAAGGAGATTTTTTAGGACGTTCTCATGGGGGGGGGGGGGGAAATACTCGTTAAATGAAAGTAATAACAGTATTCTACACAGTCCAGTCACATTAATGTGACTACCACGTACTTTCCACGTCAGAGTTAAATAACCAATCACAGAAGGCAGGTGGCAGCACAGTGCAGTTGAGCGTATATAAAGGGTGTATGAGGGCTTCGGAAAACATTTCATTCGTTGGCGTAATGCAGAAACGAAGCGATTTATCCGACGTCCAAAAGGGCATGATCATTGGCTTTCGGGCCAAGGGTGGAAGCATTTCCGAAACGGCTGAGTTTGTGAACTGTTCGCGTGCCGCCGTGGTAAAAGTGTACCGTGCATGGCAAAATGGGACTGTCCAAAATCAGCGACGTGGCAAATGTGGTGCACCACGGGCCATAGATGACAGAGGCGAACGACGGTTGCGGAGATGCGTTCGGGCAGATAGACGGGCTACTGTTGAGCAACTGACCACCAAAATGAACCAAGGGGCTACCAAAAGTGTCTCCCAAACTACTATTCAACGAACATTGCTGCGTCTGGGCCTCCGAAGCAGACGCCTGGTTCGTGCACCTATGCTGACTGCTGTTCATTGACGACGAAGGCTAGAATTTGCACGCCAGTACCGCAGCTGGACGTCCACTGAGTGGCGACAGATAGCGTTTTCCGATGAATCGCGTTTTATGCTCCATCGGACAGATGGACGTTGGCATATAAGGCGTGAAACCTCTGAAAGCAAACACCCTGTAACCATTGCCGGAACGGTCCAAGCTGGAGGCGGGAGCACTATGGTCTGGGGAATGTTTTCCTGGCATTCTCTGGGTTCACTGATCATTGTGGAAGGCACGATGAATCAATACAGGTACGCATCTATCCTTGCGGACCATGTCCACCCCTACATGCGCATTGTTTTTCCTCAGGATGATGGCATCTACCAGCAGGACAATGCGAAGTGCCATACAGCTGGCAGTGTACTTGCGTGGTTCGAAGAGCACCAGGATGAGTTTACCGTCCTCTCCTGGCCAGCAAACTCACCTGACTTAAACTCAATCGAGAATCTGTGGGACCATCTCGATCGGGTTGTTCGCGCCATGGATCCTCAACCGAGTAATCTAGCGCAGCTGGCCACGGCATTAGAGTAGGTATGGCTCAACATCCCAGTGAACACCTTCAGAAACCTAAGTGACTCTCTTCCTGTACGTCTCGCAGCAGTCAGCTCTGCGAAAGGTGGTTATTCTGGCTTTTGACAGATGGTCACATTAATGTGACTGGACTGTGTATATGGGGCTTTTAACATAAAAGCAAAAATTTCTTCTAGTTTCCTTCATTAAACCCGAGTTCTCGTAAAATCTGGGCCTGCAATAACGGACTTCGACTGTATTCCTTATTCCAGACTTCTTTAGATTCATACCCTGATGATAGCTCAATATATATTTCCTTATCGATGAGAAATGCTACAACTGAGTAACAATAATGCCCCACATGACAATTCGATTTACTTCGTTAAACAAAAAAACAGGAAAAAAGAGGGATAAATTTGGGCGTGATAAATGTTCTACCGTCACATGGTAAAAAATGTACTTAACTAAAACTTTATTTTAAATCCATATACTCTCTGTCTTTACATGTCGATCAAGCAATATCTAGTCTAGTCACGTCTCTGTCTCTACACGTCAATCAAGCAATATCTAGACTAGTCACGTCTCTGGCTCTACAAGTCAGTGAGCAATAACTATAAGATATTGCTACAATTGAGCAATATCTTACTAGATATTGCTCAAATGTCAATATAGTGTGCCGTGTGCCAATTCAATTAACTCCATCAAACAAAAAGAAGACAAAAGGAATTGGTAAAAAGTGGTAAATTGGGCGCGCTAAATTTTTTACCGTCACATGGGTAAGAAATTTACTTAACCAAAACTTTATTATAAATCCACTATCTACACGTCAATCAAGTAATATCTAGTCTACTCACGTCTCTGTCCTAACACGTCAATGAGCAATTTCTAGAATAAGAAATTGCTCAAATGAAAATAATAACGCCCCATATGCCGCCTCGATTGACTCCATTAAACGAAGCAGGGAAAAGGAATTGGTAAAAAGGGCTAAATTGGGGCGCGTTAAATTTTCTACCGGCACATGGTAAAAAATATACTTAACCAAAACTTTATTATAAATCAACATACTCTGTCTTTACACGTCGATCCAGCAATATTTAGACACGTCAATCAAGCAATATCTAGTAACGTCAATCAAGCAATATCTAGTCCAGTCAATCAAGCAATATCTAGTCCAGTCAAACAAGCAATATCTAGTCCAGTCAATCAAGCAATATCTAGTCACGTCAGTCAAACAATATCTAGTCACGTCAATCAAGCAATATCTAGTCACGTCAGTTCATCAATATCTAATCACGTCAATCCAGCAATATCTAGTCACGTCAATCAAGCAATATCTCGTCTAGTCAATCAAGCAATATCTAGTACAGTCAATCAAGCAATATCTAGTCCAGTCAATCAAGCAATATCTAGTCCAGTCAATCAAGCAATATCTAGTCACGTCAGTCAAGCAATATCTAGTCCAGTCAATCAAGCAATATCTAGTCCAGTCAATCCAGCAATATCTAGTCACGTCAATCCAGCAATATCTAGTCACGTCAATCCATCAATATCTATTCACGTCAATCAAGCAATATCTGTTCTCGTCAATCAAGCATAGTCACGTCAATCAAGCAATATCTAGTACATTGAATCAAGCAATATCTAGTTCAGTCAATCAAGCAATATCTAGTACAGTCAATCAAGCAATATCTAGTCCAGTTAATCAAACAATATCTAGTCACGTCAATCAAGCAATATCTAGTCCAGTCAATCAAACAATATCTAGTTCAGTCAATCCAGCAATATCAGGTCACGTCAATACAGCAATATCTAGTCACGTCAATCAAGCAATATCTAGTCACGTCAATCAAGCAATATCTAGTCTCGTCAATCAAGCAATATCTAGTCCAGTCGATCAAGCAATATCTAGTCCAGTCGATCAAGCAATATCTAGTACAGTCAATCAAGCAATATCTAATCACGTCAATCAAGCAATATCTAGACCAGTCAATCAAGCAATATCTAGACCAGTCAATCAAGCAATATCTAGTCCAGTCAATCAAGCAATATCTAGACCAGTCAATCAAGCAATATCTAGTCCAGTAGATCAATCAATATCTAGTCCAGTCACTCAAGCAATATCTAGTCCAGTCAATCAAGCAATATCTAGTCCAGTCAATCAATCAATATCTAGTCCAGTAGATCAATCAATATCTAGTCCAGTCAATCAAGCAATATCTAGTCCAGTAGATCAAGCAATATCTAGTCCAGTCAATCAAGCAATATCTAGACCAGTCAATCAAGCAATATCTAGTCCAGTCAATCAAGCAATATCTAGACCAGTCAATCAAGCAATATCTAGTCCAGTCAATCAAGCAATATCTAGTCCATTCAGGTCCCGTCTCCGTCTCTACATGTCAATGAGCAATATTCAATAAGATGTTGCTACAGTTGAGCAAAATATTTTACTAGATATCTCTCTACTAGATAGTCTATCTAATTTGATAGACTTTATTATAAATCCACATAATCTCTGTCTCTTCACGTCAATCAAACAGTTTTAAAGCTGATATAAAGACAATTTCAAAAAGTGGCGTTAATCAATTTTGCAAAGAGATATATTATTGGTTCCATATTGTAAATTGTCAGTTTTTGAGTGTAAAAAACTAAAAAAGTATTTTTACTTCATTAAAACGAGGAAAGAAATCCCAAAATATGCTAACTTAGGTGAACAAATAAACGTCGCGAAAGGAGGAAATAATTATAAATTTATTCGATATCTCTGGCGACCGTTCCGGAATTATTGATGAGCAAATCAAAATGGTGCACTGGTGATTGCTCGGCTACAATGCAAAAGCAGCGGACGAAAGTAGAGGTCACCCTTAACACCCCCCCCCCCCCCCCCATGAATCATTTTACCGGGAAAGAAATTTCGTTTAGAAACCACTGTTTAAGCAGTATTTGTGAATTATCTCGTTGAAATATTTATTTTTTCCGCTATGGTAATTGTTCGAAAACAATTCCCAAAGAAACCACACATCTAGAAGTTCCAAAAAATAATGAAGCCAGTGATTGCGCAAGCTTTGCATTAGCAGTACAAGAGCGCGTGGAAGGAAACAAATACCGAGAAGAAATTGTCCAACTTTTAATTATTTCAAAGAAATTAATGTCAGTGGTTGAACAAAAGGAAGGTCGGATCTTCTTATGAGTCCCTAGAATTTCCATGGTTAAATAAATGATGGAATGATAAAATTGTCGTTTTGGAAATTGTATACTGTTGGGGGGCAGTATATTTACCAGAACTTTTTTTCCTGAGGTCTGTTCTTTTACTTTATTAAAAAATCCTATATTTTTTGAGAAAATCGGATGTTTTTAGAAATTCTGTCAAATATTATCCAATCTGAAAACCATTTTTCGAGCCTTTTTTTTGTTTCTATTTTCTACAGTAAATCTCAAAGTTCTTGCACTAAATTAAATACTATATAAATTTTGATGCCATGTTCTTTTATGTCTTCGTAACAATTTAACGATTTTGTAAATGATATTTTTCTTCAAATGAAATAAAGCAAAACCATTGCTATACTGGAGTTAAGAACTGCTCAAATTTAATTTTTCAGCTTTAAAATATGTCTTTGAAAACTAAAACTAGCAAAAAAATGTATTCAGCGTAAAAAATGTATTCAAAGAAAATGGCGCATATAATAATATAATTTTATAAAAGCGTTGCAAATTTAAGAAGAGGAACCTTTTTTTTCTGAAAATAAAAAATCGGGGTCTGTGGAGTGCATCATATTCTAAAAGCTTTTATTCTTGAGTTTTTTTAAGTTTAAATTCTGTATAAAAGTTTCTTATAAATAATCCTGTAGTTATTTAAGCCAACGAACAAACAACATTAACAAAGTTTAAAAAAAAACTACTTTTCTGTAAAATATGGAAATTAGATATTCTCCCCGACATTTTTCGAATGCAAAAAAGAAAAAAAAAATTCTTTCAAATCGGACAATTCCTTCAAAAGTTAATAGGGGGGACAGACAGTCCAACAGACGCACTCATTTTCCCTATCTTTTACTGATGTTTTTCGTCACATCTAATGGTCTTTTTTTCATTGACAATTGCGAGTGATTTATTAAGTTTGGTTTGATTGATGTCTTATTTTTAATTCATTTTTAGTCAGTTGACACCGTTTTGGCTAAAAACAAATACGTGACAAATTGAACAGCATCGAAGAAAATTTTGCACTCAAATGGAACTTAATGACAAACTTGGCGACTTATTGTTTTCGCCAAAGCCCTTTCTTGCAAGTCCTCAATAAAGACTAATAAGCTCTGTAAAAGTCGTTTCCCTGCCGGTTGAGTGTCAATGCAGAGAAAACAACCTATCACCGCTCTAAAACTCGGAGCTTTGCAACGTGGTATCTGCTAAGCATTGCTAACTGTTCCAAAAAAAGAAAACAAAAATCAAGAATTTTGATTTCACAAATACAATTGAACTTTCTTAATACGAACACGGTTAATACGAAATCACGGCTAAAACGAACATTTTGTTCATTAAGTTTGGTTTACTATTTAATGACACTAAATATCTCACGCATATTACGAAGGTTAAAATACACATTTCGGCTAAGACAAACAAAATTTCTGACTTATTCACGAAAAATTTGCATGATAAAATTTAATGTACCTAAAAACAATTAACCATTAAGGATTTTTGCCAAAATTTCTAAATTTTAAAAGTTAAGTTCACTTTTTCTCAATGAACTAGTAAGATTTAAAAGTGTATTTACATTTTGAATCACTATAGACACAACTCATGTTTGGGGCCCCTCACGCAACAAAACATTTTTAAACATAACATTCAGTATGTGTTTGTAAAACTTGCCAGTCACACCAAAATTTGGGGTCCCCCAAAGCGCAAAAACTAATTTGTTTTTCAAATGTCACAGAGTCAGACTAACATTTGAGAGCCCCCAACGTGCAAAATGGTTTCGTTTTTAAACTACAAAATGTTTGAATAAAATCGGGGGGCCCCCAAAGTGCAGAATCAATTTCGTTTTTCAAATTTCAAATTGTCAGACAAAAATTTGGGGGGCCCCCAAAGTGAAAATTCCTTGTGGTTTTAAAATAATTTAATAATAGAAATTTTCTGTGAAGCAACAGAACACTAACAGCTTGTTTTTGAAAAATGCTGTTTTTAAATTTTTTTGTAAAGTATTTTTAATTACAAGAAAAAATAATAATAACCAAAATTAGGAGGCGCCCCTCAAAGTGGGGGCTCTAGGCCCGGGCCTCTCGGGCCTAATGGTAAATAAGGCCCTGTATATTAGTAAAAATGAATCATGTGTTTTCACTATTTATTTTACTTTTATTATAAATAGTAAGCAGTAATTATTTAAAAAATATAAACATGCATTTCTAATACTTTTTTTACACAATTTTATGTATTCATGGTTGTTACGAATAACGGATAATACGAACAAATTCGCTATATATGGATGCTTGCCCTATCATTTGCACGATTTATCTCCACATTTTCATTTTTGTCACATACACCCCTTTGTTTCTAGGAGCCTCATATATGAACAAACTCTTATTCACATTTTAATATTTTGTAGATAAAATTGATTCTTATTTCTTAAAATTTCAGTCATGGAAATTGTTGGACCATCGATGCGAACGCGCATGAATGGCATTGCAAGCTCTGCTTGGACAATCGGACTGTGCGTTCTGCCTCTCATTGCTTACGTCACCAGGCACTGGGTGACCTTGGGATTGGTGACCTCATCCGTTACTGTGCTATTTTTCTTCTACTGGACGTGAGTAGAATTTATTTATTTATTTTTCCTCAAAAAAATTTTTAAAACATTTTTTTCTTGTTATTATTTATTTTTTTAAGCAAGAAATTTATGTAGAAATCTTTAAATTAAATCAACGTTTTTGTAACTTTATTAAAGCAAAAGACTTCAACGAATGCTATGCACCTTAACTTCTTCCTTCCAAGTGTACCCAATTGGATATACAGTAGTCTCTCGGTAATCCGGCACTTCACTGGTCCGGTCCTGCCAGTAATCCGGCGTTTCATAAGAAGCTAGTAAATGCGTGGTAGTAGAATTGAAAACCTGTTTCTGCGCAGCTATTGTAGCGCAGTTTTGTTTTCAGACCACATGACGTAGCCGTTCGTTCCATCGCTACATCTATTATTTGGGCAGAAAAAAATGGCGTCTCTGCTCGTGACGTTTTAGTGTGTCTTTAAGAAAACGCATTGAAAACGCCATTGAAAGTGAAAAAAACAATCAAAAATAGACAACTATTTTATGCCTTCAACTTCAAAGGAATAATGTAAAAAACACTATGTACATTAAAATAATTTATTTGTCCAGGTATTTATATGGGTATTTTTAGTACATTCCAGTAATCCGGCGTTTTCGGTAATCCGGCAGTACCCTGGTCCGATATCCGCCGGATTACCGAGAGACTACTGTATTTTAAAATACTGTTTATTAACTACTCTTTGTGCAATTTGAAAGCTAAAACTCCCCATTGTTTTTGAAATTAATCAACAGATAGTTTACTTCGTTTTAAACATGGAAAACATGGAAATTGGGCATTAATTATTATTTGAACTACTTATTAATTAAAATCAAAATTAATTATTAGATATATATTTTTAGGAAATCTTTAGCATATAAGTGACGGACATAGTTAATATTATCTTTATCTTAATTTTAACTAAGTACTTTACTTTTGAAGTTCTATAAGAGATAT
Organism: Octonoba sinensis; assembly: GCA_038502835.1. Taxonomy (NCBI): domain Eukaryota; kingdom Metazoa; phylum Arthropoda; class Arachnida; order Araneae; family Uloboridae; genus Octonoba; species Octonoba sinensis. The sequence continues at coordinate 10,429,946 of CM076603.1, forward strand.
TGTAAGTCGTTCTGGTTAAATTTCTTTAATGATATTTTAGATAATTGTGAAAAAAAAGCTGATCACTATTTTAAAGTGACGTCATTACATGAAGCTATGCTTTAATCAATTGCTAATGAATAAATGGATAATGTAAGAAATAACAAAAAAGATACTCCACCCTCTATAAGTTGACCACTAAAGGGCTGCACCGCAAGTGGTCAACTTTCACGAAACTCCACCCTCTATAAGTTGACCACTAAAGGGCTGCGCCGCAAGTGGTCAACTTTCACGAAACTCCACCCTCTATAAGTTGGCCACTAAAGAACTGCACCGCAAGTGGTCAACTTTCACGAAACACCACCCTCTATAGGTTGACCACTAAAGGGCTGCACCGCAAGTGGTCAACTTTCACGAAACTCCACCCTCTATAGGTTGACCACTAAAGGGCTGCGCCGCAAGTGGTCAACTTTCACGAAACTCCACCCTCTATAAGTTGACCACTAAAGGGCTGCACCGCAAGTGGTCAACTTTCACAGGTTTCACTGTATACGGTTCTTTGACGGATTAACCTCGTATTACACAATCATGCTTATGTGACTATGAAAATTTATCGGTACAATTACATGTACTACATGTTCATCCAACAGTCAAAATTCGACCGTAATGATTAAATTTAGCTATTTAAATACCTATGGAAGTACTATTCATCCAGTTTGGCGATTATAATTTCATTTATTTTAATCATTTATTTTGAAGAAAACGTATTGCAAGTCATACTAGCTGCAGGGCCTATTGAGATAGTCATAGGCGTAACCAGGGGAGGTTTGGAGGGTTCAACCCCCCCCCCCCCCCTCATTGGGTATTTACTTATTTAGGCCCATTTAGGCACACAAAAAAATTTCTGGCTACAGACAAGTCTTCTAGAGACAAGTATTTGTGACTCGTAAATTTTCAACTCTTTTACACTTCTTATTGGTGTTTAGTCTGTACACTTTTTAGGGTGACCCCCCCCCTTTCACCAACCCTAGTTACGCCTATGGTGATAGTTGAGTTAACTACATATAAGCAGTGCCTGATTACCGCAAAGGCCAACTAGGCCCCAGCCTTGGGTCCCCAAATGTCAAAGCCCCTAATTGTAAGAAGGATTATTTAACTTAATAACTTAATACATTATACGCAGTATTTTCATTTTTCGTGCCATAGGGAGCCCCAAAATAATGTGCCTTGGGCTCCCGACTGTCTTAATCGGGCCCTGCATAAGTAGACGATTCTTATTAGGGTTCATTCCTAAAGGTATTTCCTATTAGTGGTCATGGAGTCGCTTGTACTTCTGCCGACTTCATATTAATTGAGTGGCAGTTGAACAAAGTGTTTTCTTCCATACATTATTCTTATTTTTAATTCCATTCTTTCAGAGAAGCCTTCACTCAAACTCTTATTATAATTGTTTTACTATATCTGCATAGTGGCAACAAACTCTTTTTAACAATGCGTTTTATACTTATTACCTAATACTTTACTCAACCAAGGCATGTTCCCGTCTGCTATCTATAACAGAATAACATCACAATTATAAATGAGGCTTGTCTGACAAAAGAAAGGGAAAGTAATGAACTAACAATAAACTGTTTCCAAAGTGTTTTAATTGATGTTACTAAAACTCGTCAATAGCTACTACACAAACAAAAAAAAGAAAACAAATCGGTCAAAAAACAGAAAATAGTTCTTAGGGGGCCATTCATAAATGATGTCACTCTTTTTTTTTTCAATATATTTGGCCTCCTCCCCCTAACCGTCACATTTCTACATGCCCCTACACCCCTTTGTCAGGCTACATTACATTAGCATAAAATAAGTTTAATTTGCTAATTTTAAATGTTTTTATAGAAATCAAAATGTACAACGTCACACTTCTTGTTACCCCTCCCCTTGTCACAAACTGTCACATTTTCTTGAACGCCCCTCCCCCCTCGAAGTGTGACATCATTTATGAATGACCCCTTAACTGTTTTGTATTTGGCTAATTTTGTGTTGATAACTGAGCAGCGCAACTACAGCAGTCACATAAATGTGACTTTCTTAAAATCAGCAGCAGACGTGGATCGACTGTTCAAATAGGAATATAAATAACACAGTGAAAGCGCAAAGCTAGCACTGACGTATGTGTGTGGTGGAAGAGCTCCGCGGAGGGGTGAGGGAGGCGGACAGCTGTACAGGAGAGAAGCGCAGTATTAAAAAAAGAATGCTAAGGGACCGTTTATAAATGATGTCACGCATTTCTTCCATACATTTTTCCATATGTAGATATCGTCCCCTTTGTCACAAAATGTTACACCTCAATGGACCACCCCTATCCCTTTTGTCACATGTCACGCTATGTTGCATAAGCATGATGTCACACTTCTCCTCCCCTTGTCACAACTTCACGAACCCCCCTCCCCCCACGAAGAGTGACGTCATTTAGGAATGATCCCTAAATAGAAGTTTTGTGTCAATGTTGTTAAAGAGGAAAAATAACTTTTACTATTAAAAAGATATGACTTTTAGAAAAGTTTGCTGTGACATGCGGCGTTTGCAGGTCTTAATTCTTAACCAAAAAAAAAAGTTCGAAATTCCATATCATTCTATTGGGCCCGTTGCCAGATATTATAGAGTGGCCCCTCTTCCATATCGTTCGTTTTTTATTTTCTTTCTTTCTTTATTTTTTCTTTATTATTTTTATTTTTGAGTTTAATTTTAAAATATAGTTAATGCATGCCTAAAAAAGTGATTACTATGACTTGCTTTATTCCATCGCCAACAAAGAAAAGATGAAAATATGATCATCACTGTGATTTTAAAAAACAAATAAGTAAAATAAAATATTTCGGAATAGACACAACTGAACTCGCTATATAAAAAAAAATGAAATGTAACCTCCTTCTTTACAAACATTTGGATGCTCTCGGCTAAATTAAATTCCTAGCGCAATTTCGCATCAACAGGTGGTCGCCCTTTCAGGTGGAGAAACCGGACATCAAATTCTCATGCGGGGATGGTACCACATTCATTGTGGTGCCACTGAAAGAGATGGTATCCATCTGGGGAACGCACTAGGTCTGCAATTGGCTGGAGCCAATAGCTGCTCATTAGAAAGAGAAAAAAAAAAAAATCTTTACAACCATTGAATAATGATAAGCAGAACGATTATTGTATTTTCCACAAAGAGTGCAGAGTTGAATTTTTGCTCTTTATCGTTGTGCTTCGAGAAAGTTTGCAATGAGTAAATTAGTGATTCCTAACTTCTTTTTGTCGCGACACACTGTCAGAAATTTCATCATGAAATTACGGTTAAATGACCGGCAGCAGTCTGTCCATCTAATTCACCGTTAAATTTACGGTTTGGAACATTTTTCTATCTTTACGGGACCTAACCATTTCCAATCAGCTTGGTTAAAAAGCCGTAAATACAAAAGTTTACGGTTTTATAACCATTCAAAAATGGTTTCAAAACAAAATTTTCGCCGTTTTTGAACCATTTCGAGGAGTAGAATCTTTGAGGCGTAGAAACCATAAACGAAGCTTGCTGGACTCGAACCCCGAATGCGTGGTGTATTAGTCTTACTCTCTATCCACTCGGCCACCGTCATCACGTAACGCGGACGTTTATTTATCAATAAATCTTCTTTTCCATCAGGCAAACTGCCTCAAAATTGAGATTTCAGTTTTGATTGGATCGAAATTTATTTTTGGTCTAAATGTACTGTATATTGACGAAAATCATTTTATTTGCTGCAATTAAAATACAAACAAGCTTCAAACAAGCTTCAGCAGCTCAAATTATATGTTCGCTCATTCGCAAACAGTGTTGGAATCCGATGTCTCCAATTTTTGATTTACGTGTGTATGTGTTTCTATTTAGTATCCACTGCCTAAGCCACTTTTTTTTTTCTTTTTTTATATACACATGCAGATTTTAACTTATAAATCCGTATTCCTATTTTAAAACAGCGTACGACCTGTAAGGTTTCGCAATCAAGATGGCCGCCCGATTCTTATTGAGCGCTTGAAAATGACGGTTAGTTAAACGTTCTTTAGTAGAAACAGAGAATAAACGATTTTTATCGCAATCAGCGGTTTGAGTACCATCTTTTTAATGGTTATTCAACTGTTGTAATTAAATATGGTAAAATAACAATCAAATAAATGGTTATTTTACTATTTTCCTACGGAAATTTTTAACAGTGCACTTTTAACGATTTCAAAACTTGGCGGCACCCAAAGAAAAACATAAATTTAAAAGTTGGTTACTTACCTACTATACACTGGGTAAAACAGTTTATGATAATAATTGTATGAAAAATCGAATATAATATGTACTGCCACTTTTCTAACATTATAATTTTTACCCTATACATTTGTAAAATTTGGGCGGCACGCTGTAAGAATTTCGTAGCACACAAAAGTGCCGCGGCACAGTGGTTGAGAATCATTGGTACGTTATTTCTTTCAATAATGTACTCCTTTTAGCTTCGTTTTTTTTTTTCTCTCTCCCTCTTTTTCTCTCTCCTTCTCTCTTTTTCGAATCCCTTAAAACGCATACCGGAAAATTTGCCGATGGCGGTGCGTTATTTCATTTCTAATGCCCGTCTGAGATCCGTTCACACTTTCTCTGTGTAATTTTTACCCCACCCCCCGCTCCCTAGTCACCTCCCCCCCTCCCCCCCCACACACACACCTTAAATTGCAAAGAATAACTTACACGATACTAGTTTTTCAGAGAAAAATCTCATGCTTTAAGACAGCGGTCGGCAACCTAAACGGACTGAAGATCTATTCTCCAAGTTCGGTGAATACCAAGATCGACTCGGGGGACCGGTGTGTGGGAGGGGGGGGGGGCTATACATTATTAATAGGGTATGTTGGGATTGCGCCTGTCTTCAAATTGTAGGTTAAGGTATCCGACCACGTTAGAATGGTCCTTTTTGATCAAATGTAACAATTTTTTAATGACTTTATTGGATTAAGCACTTCTTTAGCTTTCCAAAACTGGTTCGTTTTTGTCTCTACGCTAATTAGAAGTCGAGATATCGGTCAATAAAGCAAGATCGTAAAACATTCTTTGCCAAATGTAAAAGTTTCTAGAAAGAAAAATAGACAAATAAAAAGAGGAAGAATTGCAAAATCTGTACAAGAGGAGGGCATTACTTATAAATGTGATCAATTTTGATTTGTAAGTTGTAATTTATAGTGTTACATAGTTATTACTTTGCCAAAGTATTTGTCGCATATATGACATTTTTTAAGTTATGATTCTCCCACGATTTATTTAAATCTATTTTTTCAACTTCATATAAGTGAAAATGTTTGTTTTTTGTTTACATATTGCTTTTTAGGAGGTCTATAATAAAGAAAAATCAATTGTGAATAATTCTGAAAATATATTGATGAATTGTGAGTATTTCTGTGTTGGCGAGTTTCATTACCACGTACAAAAAAAAAGCCTAAATATTAAAGAATTAAATAAATGAGGTTCAAATGTGCTAAATGTATGTAAGAGGTTCAAATGTGCTAAATGTATGTAAAAGCAAAGCATCGGCTATTATTGTGCTGAATTTTATATTTGTATGTGCATAATATATAGTAAAAATATGGAAGTCTAAACTTAAAATGCATTTTTCTCAAAATGAGTTTTTACGTAAAATTTGCTCGTTTCAAAAATGATAATTCAAAATATACTCATCCTATTTTTATGAAACTCGGCACAATTTATCTCTATCTAGGCTGCTAGGATATATACCAAAATCTTAATCATAACTGTAATAGTTTGCAATTTATGGTCTATCTATGAAGTATCGAAGTAGCAAATTTGCCAAAAATCATACTATTAGTGCTTCGATGAGCTCTAAAATTTTTTCTTTCCAATATATCCTCAAAATGTTTAGTATATACCCTAGATGAGTGTCAGTAAGTAAGTTTTGAGTTATTTTTGTTTTGTTAAATTCAAAAATATAATTTCTAGCATTTTTCAAAATTTTGGATTTTTCTTTTAAAATTTTACTATTAATTGCAATTTTTATAAAATTTTGCATGAATATTTTTTAAAAATGTTGGTTAATTTCTGATTTTTACTGAAACTACATCAAAAAAAATAATAACAATGTCTCTAAACATAGTTTTTCTAAAAAAGTGCTCTGAACGTGTTCGGATATCTTAATTCTTGTCAAGTTCTAACGCTTATAAAACAACTACCTTAAAATTTCTAAAATAATGGTTTGCTAAAACGTTAACTCGCATCAAAACAATACAAATATATTATTTCTTTCGAATTTAACAAAAAGAATTGTTAGTTTTTGCTTTGTTTTTTAAACTAAAACACACATGTGAAATGTAGTTACATTCTTGAATTAACTCTCTCCAAGAACGTAGTTAAAGTGACGACTAACATTCCATATTTTCGGAAGTTTTTTTAGGTCCGGTGAATATTCTGACAAACTAATAAATATTTTCTGAAGGAAAAAATAATAATAAACTCGCCATCCGATTCAAAAGTTATTTTATTTACTTTTTTAAACTATAAACTGTCCAAAATTCTGTCGCGATCGACCGGTTGCCCACCACTGCTTTAAGGGGTTAAACAGCAAGTTTTTCATTTTCCAAGTAAGCAACACAACTACTACCATTAATCCTCTTATACTTCTAGAAAATGTATCATGCTTAGCAGTGGCGTAGCTAGCATAAGTGACATCCCGGGGCGGGTATTGATGGCGTCACTTCCCGCCCCCAAAAAATCATGTCAGGGTGAAACATGCATTTTAATGTAACATATTTTAATTTTTTTTAAAGAAGAAACAAAATTCCATTCTTATTATGAGCGATATAATATTTAAAATATTTGTCGTCGGCAATGTTGGCTTAGTGGTTAAAAACCACTTCGAATATATTTTTGAAAGGAAACACTCTGCTCAGCTTAAAATAGAAAAGAAAATTATAGAAAAAATAATTTTTGAGAAAAAAATAGAACCGACTTCAAAGCAGAGCAACAATAAATTGCGCTAAAAAGTAAAAAATAACTTCATTCTTTTAAACAACATCGATGTGCCTTTTAAACATAGTTTTAGAAATCTGTGCAAAATTAGGATTACACCACGTCTCCATGTGTTACTTCATCTTGGAACTGTTGCTAATTCTAGGCCGGGCCATTTATATTCACAATTGATTAATCATTAAAAAGATTTTATCCATCCTAACTTTGCACCGACTTCTAAAACTATGTTTAAAAGGCATATCGATGTTTTTTAAAAGAATGAAGTTATTTTTTACTTTTTAGCGCAATTTATTGTTGCTCTGCTTTGAAGTCGGTTCTATTTTTTTCTCAAAAAATATTTTATTTTATTCTTTTTAGTGTAGATATTTTTTCTATAAATACTTTCTTTTTCAAAAAATCCATATTAAAGGGCAAACCTTCTTTGAATGCATGGCACTAAGAACTAATCATTTGTATCATAAATTCTGTTTAGAAGTCGATTTTAGCAAACAAACTAATTGGATTTAATTTTTGCTTCAGAGAAGCCTTCAATCAAACTGTTTCTATAATTGCTTTCAATATTACAGCTCAATGGCAACAAACTCTTTTTTTAACAACGACTTTTATATTTATTCATAGTTTTCCCCCAACAAAGAAAAATCAAGCCAAGCCTTTCCAATTAAAATATAAAATGCTAATTTTTCACCCGTAACGTCTTTTCTAAAAAACAAATGTAGTCAAATTGATGTGCGATATTTGAGCTAGACGACCCTCTATCAATTAAAGAAAAAGTTATAAAAATCGGTTCATTTAGTCAAAAGTTATGGGTGAAAAAACCAAAAAATTAATATGTTTTTGCCCATAATTTTTTTTCCAATCATCGAATCGGGTCAAACGAAGGTACGGGACCTATGGGAAACCACCCTCGATCGATAAAAAAACAAAAATCATGAAATTTGGTTCATCCGGTGCGAAGTTATGAGTGGACAAACAAACAAACAAAAAAAAAAAAGAAAAAAAACGACATACATACAGTCCGAATGTATAACCTCCTTCCTTTGTGAAGTCTGTTAAATAAAACCAGTTTAAAGCATTTGTTTCATTATATAGAGCTTTTAAAGGTTTATTGTTTCCCCCGTTCAGGTGTCACCTCAGAGCGAGCTTCACCCAGGGCGATAGGCCCCCACTCTTAGCTACGTCACTGATGCTTAGTAATGCAACTTTCATTGATGCTAATTGAAGATATTCTTTTTTTTTTTCCCCCTTTTTTTTCCAATGGCGACTCACGGGCTTCCTTGACCTACGAACCCCGATATCATGGCAACCGTTGCAGCGGCTTGTGGGTCCTCTGATACTTGTAAAGGAAACTACTAAAGTTTGCTACTGTGCGGTAACGAAACGTTAAGACTATCCTAATAGATATTTCCCCCACTCTCACTCTCAACTTCACTACACTAAATAAACGTTTGGTGAATATCATTACGAAATGTGTGGTGGCATCACGATTTGACCATATCCAGCTTAAAATACCCGATGATGACGTCCACGACTTCCCTTTTCCAGTCTTCGGCATTGGCCCAGAAACACTAAAAACTATTTGGGCAATTTATGGATGTATGAATCTCTTCTTGCTCATTCATTGCATGGGATTTGATGAGATAGAGACCGATATCGTGACTCCCAAACTCGTGACCGAGTCATGAATGAGATTGAGTCAGAAAGAGTTGCATAGAATTTCATAACAATGGGAGTATATTGAAACGAATGTTGCGGTATTAGGCCTAAATTTTCAATAAAAAAATGCCGTTGAGTAGTCTATATATAAATAGGCAAAGACGAAACAGTTAAGAACCATTTTCCCCTCTGTTTTTTAACCGATTTTTCTTACCTTTTTTTTTTTTTGTTTAGCAGCTATTGACGAGTTTTAGTGACATCAATTAAAATGTTTTTTAAACAGTTTATTATTATTTAACTATTTGGTCAGGCAAGCCTCATTTATAATTGTAATGTTATAGTGTTTTAGCAGATGGAAACATGTCTTGGTTGAGTACATTATTAGGTAATAAGTATAAAACTCATTGTTAAAAAGAGTTTGCTGCCATTAAGCAGTAATATTAAAAGAAATTATGTAAGAGTTTGAGTGAAGGTTTCTCTGAAACAATGAAATGAAAAATGAGAATAATGTATGGAACCAAACAGCAGTTTTATTCAACTGGCACTATACTGACGAAATCGGCAGAAGTACAATTGATGACCTCCATTGGCCCTGCGGCGCCAATGATTTATAAATACGTTTGCTTCGAGTGGGGACGATCAAAATAAACTTGTCGTTATAATCGCCAAAACTGATGAATAATACTTAAATAATTATATAAATATCATAATGTTTTCAATGCTAAATTTAATTATTACGAGCAAATTTCGACTATTGGGTGAACTCTAGTTATATCTAATTTCGTTATTTACTTCGAGTATTTCCCAATCAACACCAACGTAGAAAAAATGGATTTATATTGTATCGGTAGCTGATTGGAAAATTTTCAATGTACAAATTTTTTTCATTATAAATAATTAAGTCGAGTAGTAAAAACTTTTTATTTCTCATTTATTGTTTCAGCCCAAAGGAATCGTAGTAAGCAGAAATAACTGAAATGTGATATACGTGTTTCGGGATTTGTTCAATGAAGGAGCACTTGCATTGAGGAGTGTGTCTATGTTAATAACAAGGACTTCTGAGATTCAGATGTCCTTGTTATTAACATCGAAACACGTGTCAGAACTTTTATTGATATTTGTACTTTTATTATGTCGATTTTTCTACGTCGACGACCATGCGTCAGGCATTTTGGATAAGACTTATCATTGTTGAAAAGCTAGGGTTACCAGAAAGAAGTTTCTGGCACTATTCCAAATTACCAAATCTCACCCAATTAGGAACAGATTAAATGCCAGAGATCATGAAACATCGCCAAAAATGACAACCACGCAGAAAACTGGCTCTGATCCAAAATGGCGGATCTGTCGCCCTGCTTATGTAGGGGTTCTATCCTCAATGGTATTTTACCACATGAACATTATCTATGAAATTAAACGAAATTAAATCTTAACTGCTGGAAACATAAACTCCTTATTTTCGTGAAGTAATTGAAAATATGCAACTTATTAGTATATGGTCTCATTTTTACACGAGAACTGTGCATACAGAACTCAATTGTTACACGCGAATTCTGCATACACATCATCTGTACATATAGCTCATTGTTATACGAGAACTGTGCACAAAAAATTCTTTAAAATATTTTTCTTTAATTGACTTTTAAAAAAATATATGTTTCTCACATTGTTGCACGAGAACTGCATAACTGTGCATACACGAAAACTGCATATAGATTTCATTGTTACACGAGAATTGTGCATACACGAGAACTGTGCATATAGAACTCATTGTTATACAAGAACTGTGCACAAAAAAAAAAAAAAAATTCTTTAAAATATTTTCCTCAATTGACTTTTTTTTTTTAAAATATGTTCTTCACATTGTTGCACGAGAACTGTGCATATGGGTCCCTAAAAATATTTAAAAGTATTTTTTTAATAACTTTAATTTTTTTTTCTTTATATTAATAGCTTTCTTCCGGAGTCGCCGCGTTGGCTATTGTCACGTCAGAGATATAGTGAGGCAACCAATATTATGATGCGCATTGCTGACGCAAATGGCAAGCCTCAAGATCCCGTAGAACTTCGATTAAAGTTACAGGTAAGAATACTTAACATCAATGAATTAATTTTTAAAAAATGATGTTTTTTTTTTCTATTGAAGCAGTTGTAATTGATTTGAAATTGATTTTTGAAGCAGAATTTTTTTATTTACTGTTTTAAAGTTATTCGAATATATTTGACGATGTATCAATTATACAACCAAAGCATTCATAAAATATATAAAATAAGAACCTTTTTAATCTTCAGCTTAAAACTGTTTCTTCTCTAAGTTTAATCTTTCTTTAAACACCAAATATTATATAAATGGAAAAAAAGGCTCATTCTTACTGTTAAATTATTTTTTATGACCTTTTCCTATATTTAAATTAATTCGCGCTATTTATTTACATATATAGTTATATTTTATTTTCATTCATTTGGTTCATATATTGTGTAAACAAACACTGAACTAAATTTTCATAAGTTACAGAGAATAATCTCATCGTGTTAAAAAATCTATCTGTGCATGAAATTTCCTCAGATCATAACAACTTCTATATAAATGCATAAAATTTTTGATTTACTAAAATTGTTATTTCATTAGTTTTTATGTGAGTAAACCCGGCAAAGGGTATATAATCGAAACATATTGTGGGCAAAAAACGAAAAAAACAATGCACACGTGCATAAATACATTGTGATTTTAAAAGTCAGCAATTAGTTATTTGCTGTAGAAAAATTTAGGACTTCTAAACAAAAAACATAATAATTAAAGTCAGGAGCGTAGCAATTTAAAAATCATGGGAAAGGGGGCTCAAACAATTTCATTCCCAAATGCTTGAAATTATTTCCAAGAAGAACCAATGAACGATTAAAAAGTAATTAGTATTCACGCATTATTAATAATATTGATTACAAAAAATCACTAATAAATGAGTATTTGTATAGATCATTAAAATAAATTCATAGTTTTCACAAAAAACCGAAAGATGAAAATTTCCTAATTTCTAAAGGAGGGCTTAAGCCCCCTGAGCTGCCCCCAGCCCCGTTTCCTATGCGTCTGATTAAAGTAGTAGTATATTACTTTATTTTCATAACTTAAAAATGTTCGCAGATAATATAGAACAAAATTTCTAATTTTCTACAATAGATGGCGCCACTAAAATCTGTCATTCGTTTCAAGAGCTCCATGTGCAGATTATATTTTTTAATTTCTTACTTTACAAAAATAAAAGTACAGTTTTGAAATATATTCGTTTGAAAAATATTTCAACGGTAGATGTCTTTGCCAGACCTGAATCCTGTCCTCTGAAACAGAAGGTATTAATATCAGTGCCTCTTTAAAGGAATTTAATTTTTAAAGGAAAAAGGTCAAATGTTTCTAAACAACACGCCTTTAATCTAAACAGGCCCGTAGCCAGAGGCGGGCCAGGTCGGGCAATGCCCGACCTGGAAAATGTTTTGCCCGTCCTAGCGTGATTGATTGGACCTTAATAATCTATGGTATTTCTGTTTTTAACTTTTTGTTTTTTTTTTAAACTCAAAGTCATATCGAAAAAATTCTGCTCCCATGATCTTTATCCCTTAATTCAAATTTTAGAAAAAATAAAAAACGTGAACGTTTTCTTTTATTCAGCTCATTTTTTCCCCTGTTTTCAATCTAAACCAGGCATTAATGAAAGGATCATGGGCAGTCCAGTTTTTTACTGTAACATACCGATACATGTGTTATGCTACAATATCTTACTTTGAATGATCGTTCACATTAAAACTATCTTTAAAAAACTTTCACTTTTTTATGTTATTTCATATATTTTATTAATTTACAAAAGACATTCTTAGAATAAACTTTAAAAATTCAATTCTGCCGTTTGTAAGTTTTAATCAAGTATTTCTTTTAAGATCAAATAATTTCAGTATTGAATTAAATTAGTATTAGTTCCAGTAATTAATTGTTTAATTAATCAATTAATAAATTAAATAATTGCATTAATTATTCATTTAAATTTTAAGAAAACGCCCAAAATGGAGCATAAATTCTAACATATTAGAAAAAAATTAAAAAACTATTCTGCCCCTAGTGTCCAAAAGTTTGCCCCCACTGGAGTCAGAGTCTGGCTACAGGCCTGAATCTAAATATGTTTCATTGATAATTTTGGTATTCTGTTTTGTTTAACTTACTTTTTAGTATGTTGTATTTTGAGTAAAATGAGCAAAAAACTAAGTAAAAAACCAGTTTATATTGACAAATCTCTTTGGAGCTCTAAGGGGCCGTTTATGATGTCACGCTTTTTTCCCATATATTTGACCCCCTCCTCCCCTTTGTTACAATATGTCACACTTCAGCGGACCCCCCTCTCCCCCTTTGTCACATGTCACGCTATGTTGCACAATGTATGATGTCACACTTCTTGTAACTCCCTCCCCTCCCCTTGTCGCACTTTGTCACAATTTCACTAACCCCCCTCCCCCTCTCGAAGCGTGACATCATTTATGAATGATCCCTAACATGCCTCTAACAGTGTTGCTGCTGGCGCCATCTACTAAGAATATCAGTAACTGTTAAAATTTATACGCTTTATGGAAAAAAGATGCATTTAAATTAAATTTTTCCAGCCGGATACAGGGATGTTAGGCAGGCCAGTGGCGTAGGTAAGAGAGGGCCCCGGGTGTCCCCCGCTAAGGGGTGCCACCCGGAGAAAACAATAAACCTTTAAACGCTTCATAGAATGAAACAAATACCTAAAACCGAATATTTCTTTCTGTCATTTTCTTTTCTAGTTTTAACTGAGCAGTGTTTCCTTTCAAAACTCTATTCGAAATGTTTTAAACAAACATTTTAAATATTATGATTCCCATGAACGAGTTTTTTTTTTTTTTTTCAAATTAGCGATTTTTTAAAATATATTACAATCTTCATGCTAGATTTTTTTTTTAAATATTTGCTTTATCTTTTCCGTGGGGTGACACCGTCATTATTTTATCCAGGTGTCACCTATCCTAGTTAGGCACTTGCTTGAGGAGACAAATTTTAGGAGGTGGTCATTTGAGTGTGACTTTCAGACAAAAACTCGCGCCGCTGTACGCATTGATGAAGTTCTTGTGGCCCTAAAATACTTGTATGCAATTTGAGACAGACAGACCGACAGACAAGGCCGTATCTAGAGGGAGGCCGACGCCCCCCCCCCCCCCACCCCGAAATCCCAAAAATTTTCGCATATATGTAGCATATATTCTTCCCTGAAACTTTCCCCTACACTAGTGTTTCAAATTCAGGGCCCCCCCCCCCCCCCCGAAAAAAAATTCTGGCTACGGCCTTGCCGACACACACATTTTCCCCATCTCAAAACCCTACTTTCATATTTTTTTTATTTTTTATTTTTCATTCTTTATTTAATTACTTCACTTATTTTTGACCTTTCTTTATATTTAACGATATTTTAATGATACATTCATATCGTAAGGATACGTTCATGCTCTTTTTTTCCCTTTTACTGGAAAGAAGGCAAAAAACGGTGGAACTCATTCGTTTCTCATTTACAGAAATTGGGTGAAAAGATCAAGAAGGAGAAGAGCCTTGGTGAAGTGAGCAATTCGTGCGCCGATTTCCTCCGCTATCCCAACTTGCGGAAGAAGTTCTGCATCATCACTTTTTGCTGGTGAGTGGAAATTCACTGATGTATACAGTAAAACCTGTAATGTTGACCACCTTTGTAAGTTGACCACTTTTGTTAGGAACGGAATTGGCCCTTCACCCTCTACAAGTGTGACCACCTGTCTAAGTTGACCACTTTTGCCAGGAACGGAATTTGTGCCTTTCACCCTCTACTTCACCCTCTATAAGTTGACCACTTTTGTCAGGAACGGAATTTGTGCCTTTCACCCTCTACCTCACCCTCTGGAAGTTGACCACTTTTGTCAGGAACGGAATTTGTGCCTTTCACCCTCTACTTCACCCTCTATAAGTTGACCACTTTTGCCAGGAACGGAATTAGCCCTTCACCCTTAACCTCACCCTCTATAAGTCGACCACTTTTGTCAGGAACGGAATTTGTGCCTTTCACCCTCTACCTCACCCTCAATAAGTTGACCACTTTTGCCAGGAACGGAATTAGCCCTTCACCCTTAACCTCACCCTCTATAAGTCGACCACCTGTCTAAGTTGACCACTGAAGGGCTACACTGCAAGTGGTCAACATGCACAGGTTTCACTGTATCAGTATTTCCCAATCGGTGGTCTGCTTACCAAAGGTGTCCGAGAGAGCCTCTGGGGGGGTGATCCGCGGAAAAATCCGGTGACTACCTATAAAAACGTAATATTTTCAGGTGAATAAATCAAAATTACGATTTTTGTTGAACACGATTAAGTAAATGCATTCTTCCTGATAAATATCAGATATTTATGGAATTATTTCCAACATAATAGTTATTAGAACAAACCGTAACACAATCATAATGCTTTTTGCGTCATGTACAGCAGCGGTTCCCATTTATTTTTGTTCGCGTACCTCTTTTCTCCACCAGACCCCTACCTGTTAGCCGAGGCCTTAGGATTGCTTACGCACGGGGAGAGGTAGTGGGGTCTACGGATTTTACATGCACATATCCCCAAGTATACATGGTGGTCTTCAGTGGGTATCGAACGCGCGACCTTCCAGGTGGAAGTCCGACGGGCTAACCACTAGGCTACCACGGCCCTTGCTTACCACTGCAAATGTTGTTGTTGTTGCTGTGTCCTCGCGCGTGGCGGGGAGGAATGGGTTCGCTGCTCCTGAATCTAACGGGGCCCTTGCAGGCAGGAGTCCGATTTCCGCCCCTTTGAAAGGTCTCTTAATTTTTGAATCAGCTCCCACATGAGAGACCGTCACCTGGGATTGGCACCCCCAGAGGTATCGTTTCACTTGGAGGACATGGGAGCCCCGACCTATTTAACGTGCACCAAATCCCTTGATTGGAAGGATGGGTCGAATCCCAGTCAACTTTGGGAACCACTGCTCTAAGGGATTATTCATAAATGATGTCACTCTTTGAGAGGGGGAGGGGGCTCGTGAAATTGTGACAAGGGGGAAGGGAAGGGGTAACGAGAAGTGTGTTGTTGTTTTTGTTGTTGTCGAGTCCTCATGCGTGGCGAGGAATAATGGGTACGCTGCTCCTGAGTCTAACGGGGCCCTTATAGGCAGGAGTCCGACTTCCGCCCCTTTGAGAGGTTTTTTCATTTTTGAGCCAGCTCCCAGATGAGAGATCGTCACCTGGGATTGGCACCCCCAGAGGTATCGTTTCACTTGGAGGACATGGGAACCACGACCTATTTAACGTGCACCAAATCCCTTTAGCGTACCCGGACCGCAGCCGCGAGAGGTTGTCCCCCTCCCAAACACTGACCTCAGTCAATGTTGCTTCACTTTCGGTGCTCTATGGGAACCGAGCTTCTACCGACTGCTCCACTGCGGGACAACTGCAAATGTATCTTTATTATATAGGCGTCATTGACACCTAGTTTTTTTTCTTGTTTTTGTTTTAGTTGCCAAAAATGTTCTACAAGGCGTAATTTTAAAATAATTCAAACTGATGGGGCTGCGATAGCAACTGGCAACAATGAAGACAGCTGTGCAATTGTTGAAAAATGTCGCAAAACATCACAACCTTAAGTCGCGTTTACACGATGCCAATCGAGGAGACAATTGTTAGGACCAATTATCCCTGGACTGTTGAGGGGATGTCATGGAAGAGAACCTGCTCACATTGTGGAAGCGTTAGCATGGAAGCAGTTGATGATGAAACAAACACAACGGACTTGACTGACACGAGTGAATTGGCACAACACCACGCAAATCAACTGACTGCAACGTTCACACGGAGTCAACTGGCTCGACAACTGTGTTTCAGAGTGGTAGGGGCTTCACTGGGCCCAGTTCATTGTCCTCTGTCTACTCCTCGAGACAACTGAATTTCAGGACAACTGTCGAGGCAGTTGGCTCGCCAATTGGTCTGAATTGTTTACACGTAGCCAATAAGCTGTCTCCAGACAATTGTCTCTTCAACTGGCATCGTATAAATGCGACTCTACTGAGAAAATTATTGATAAGTAAGAGAAAAATGTCCAAAAATCAACTTCTATTAGTGACTTTTAAGAAGGTTGATAATGTTTCTTAAGTTTATGAATGAACGTCTATTTTAATCAGTGCGTAATAAAAGTAAACTCTACTTAATAAAGTGTTACTCTACATAGGTATCGTAAAAACTCAAAATACAGAAAATTAGATGAAATATGTATATAAAAATATAACTATAAAGTTATGCTAAATTTTCAATAAAAAATGACGACTTGAGGCTGTCATGGTAAAAGTTTTTTAAAGGGTAGGCTCCAAAAGTGACGTCTGGATGTGAAATCCCAGTCGTCAAACGGGAATTTTTATGTGCAACATGCGACTAACGACCGCTAATTCCGCCTCAACGTGAGTTAGAAAAAAATTGACGTTAAAGGTCCTATGCGATCCAAACTGCGAGCGCGTTTTTCGCAGAAATCGTTTTTTGGTCACTTACATCCCTTTGCTTCTCATATTGATCTCATCATTTTGTTTCCCAGGGTGGCTGATGTGATGGCCTACTACGGCCTGCAGATTAACGTGTCCCACCTGGCCGGAGACCCCTTCCTCAACTTCTTCCTCCTCGCCCTCGTGGAAGTTCCAGGGCTCGTTTGCGGATGGGCCTTCATGGAAGGACTGGGCCGCAGGTGGTGTTCTGTTTCAGCCCTGACACTCACTGGACTCGCCTGCCTCGTCCCGGTGTTTGTTCCCGAAGGTGAGATTTGTTTTTCATTCCTTTATTTTTCACGAGATAGGGAATTTACGTTGATTGCACATTGCCTACAATATGTTGCTGTCATCCGGATGACGGCTACAAAATATGGTGTTGTCATCCTTGTTGCTGTAGCCAATGGTCTTCAAACTTTGTCGATTCACGGAATCCTGAGGGTGAGGATACATTCGCGTCCATTGCGACAGAAACGGAAAGTTTGCTGTAAGCTTTCAGCGCACTTCATTAGTTTTTCCAAGTTTAATAGCCACGCCCACGCTCGTAATCTTTGGCCTTTTCCGATCGGTTATTAAAAGGTACTAGTCAACCCGTTCGGAATTCTGCCCTAATTTGGGACAAAGGACATTATGAAGAACAGAAAAAGGCAAGAGGGTGTTGGTACAAAAGAAGACATGTCATTGAACACATCAGTACAAATAGCTGCTACAATTAACCGCACTAATTTGGGAGAAAGGACATTATGAAGAACAGAAAAAGGCAAAAGGGTATTGGTGCAAAAGAAGACATGTCATTGAACACATCAGTACAAATAGCTGCTACAATTAACCGCACTGATTTGGGACAAAGGACATTATGAAGAACAGAAAAAGGCAAGAGGGTGTTGGTACAAAAGAAGACATGTCATTGAACACATCAGTACAAATAGCTGCTACAATTAACCGCACTAATTTGGGAGAAAGGACAGTATGAAGAACAGAAAAAGGCAAAAGGGTATTGGTGCAAAAGAAGACATGTCATTGAACACATCAGTACAAATAGCTGCTACAATTAACCGCACTAATTTGGGAGAAAGGACATTATGAAGAACAGAAAAAGGCAAAAGGGTATTGGTGCAAAAGAAGACATGTCATTGAACACATCAGTACAAATAGCTGCTACAATTAACCGCACTAATTTGGGAGAAAGGACATTATGAAGAACAGAAAAAGGCAAAAGGGTATTGGTGCAAAGGAAGACATGTAATTGAACACATCAGTACAAATAGCTGCTACCATTTTTTGAGCATTAACCGCACTAATTTGGAAGAAAGGACATTATGAAGAATAGAAAAAAGCAAAAGGGTGTTGGTACAGAAGAAGACCTGTCATTGAACACATCAGTACAAATAGCTGTTACAAATTTTTCTCACTATTATTTAGATATTCAAAATAACAAAATAATCACAATACTAACGATAATTATTTTTATTAGTGTAATTCATTGCATTAAAATGCACTAAAGAAAGAGTTCCATTACTAAAAATATGGTTACTGTTGGTTGGTTAGGCTCTACTCATTCATAATATAAATGAATGTGAAAGAACATCTTGTTTTCACATAAAATGTTTTAAATTCAGCAGCTAATAAATTAATAATAATAGAGTATGTTTGATGAACTCATTATAAAAAGTTATTTTATGCGATGAATATTTAATTTAAGAAATAATTTTAATAGTATATTTTCTACTATTTTATAATTTACTGCATGAAAATAGAAACACCAAACAAAATATAAAAGAACCCTTCTTTTATATTCAGTTTATCAAAAATCAACGATCCAGCAAAACAATTAATTGGAGGAAACATAAACGAAACGCGGAGCTGGTGTTGGGTATAACAGCCTTGCGCTCTTAACCACTCGGCAACTCGGCCTCTAACCAGCAAACACAGCACCAACTTGACATCCATTAACGGATCTCTTCTTAAATGATTTTAAACTTCAAATTTAAGAGAAGCGGTACATTTGTAGACCGCGGGAATATTTTTCCGGTGTAGCGGTTAAGGAAAGCTTTAAAATGATGCCTCATTCATGAAATTTGATGAAGTATTAAAGTAGTTACGGCGTACCGACAAAAAAAAAAGGCCTTGAGAAAAAATATATGTGATTATCACCCAGAAGACCGTGATTTGTTTTTTGCGCTGTGACGCCATTTGGAGCAGATATATCCTTAGATCTAGTGTTTCATCTTTAGTTACAGTCTAAGCTGACAAAATATTTTGCTCATGTCCCAATAGATATGAATCCACCCATTCTATTCTTCCACGATGTAGACAACTTGCAACTCAACCGTTATGTACAAGGAGTACAAAGAAAATCGGATTGATTCTTTTTTTTTTTTTTTTTACAGAAATTCCATACGTAGCCGTCGTGTCTTCTCTGGTGGGCAAATTCGGTGCATCAGCAGCATTCATGGCTGTCTACCAGCAGAGCTCCGAGCTGTATCCAACCACCGTTCGAGCCATCGGAATGGGGGTGAGCGGAACTTTTGCCGGATTCGCCAACATCATCGTGCCCTACATCGTCTTTCTGGTGAGTAGCAGACGATTTGCAAAACAAAACCATCCGTAATTATTCTTGAGTAATAATAATAACTATTATTATTATTATTGAGAGCCTTACGACGCATTCCTTATCCAACAAGTTTCTCCCTTGGTTATATGAATGGATTCTTCTTGGCAATCTGCCAGTCATAGGTCTTCGTTTGCCAGTAAAAGTGTACCTCGCTTTTAATGTCATAGCGTACATGGTGACCTCGGTTATTACGTCAATCAATTGTTTCCTTGTTTTCATTTTTGGTTTCTTTCGTTTTTCAAGTAAGATTCGTGGAATGCTAGTTAAAAAAAAATATCAGAAGTGCTCTAGTATTGTCATCTTCATTCCGGTACAATCAATAGTGACTTTCCTCCACCAGACCCCTACCTGTTAGCCGAGGCCTTAGGATTGCTTACGCACGGGGAGAGGTAGTGGGGTCTACGGATTTTGCATGCACATATCCCCAAGTATACATGGTGGTCTTCAGTGGGTATCGAGCGCGCGACCTTCCAGGTGGAAGTCCGACGTGCTAACCACTAGGCTACCACGGCCCCAATCAATAGTGACTGCAATGGATTCAGCTCTTAATCTGTACTTCATATTTCCAGTTTTCTAGATTTCAAGAAGTTTTAGGCCTGGAAAAGTTCTTGAGCAAGACATGTTTGCCTGCAAAACTGTGGATGACATTTGGAAAATTCGCGCATAAATAACGGGCTCTGAGACAATCGAGGAAGAAAATACTTTTCCCCTCCAACCTCTTACCCAGCTATAGTCTGTAATTAGAATCGGCGTGTCAAGGTCACACAACTCAACCTTTTTCCATACTGGTCGCCATGGTTTCCCTGCTAAAAGCTTTTTCCCCACGTTAGTTCGGCGAACATGATAACTAAATTTGTTGTTTTAGTTATAATACTAATAGACGGATTCAAATCAGATTTATTTCTCAATGGCAAAAATAGATTGCGTCAGATAAAGTATTCTAATATTGTGAACCCATCTAAGTCTTATTCTAATACTTTGATGTGTTTCAGAAAGCTATTGTATACCTAATTTAGCGTATTTTATATTTTGTAAATGCTAAAATCTTATCTAAACATTCCAGATTTAATTGATGAGAAATTTAATTGCATTTACTTCGTATCAAAAACAAATAAATGGAGAATAAATTCTTTCTTATTACATCTTCTCAATTAATCTAACATTTTGAATCGGAGGTGTAGTCATGCAATTGCCTTAACTTCAGTGCGAAAAAAAGTCTGGCTCTGTTATTTTTCTTGCCGTGGGGACAAAGCAGGAAACGCGACCTTGATACGCCTATTCTAATTACGCAGACTATAGCACCCGCTTAGCGATACCCTGCATCCGGGGGCGAGGTATAGTGGGGTCCACGGATTTTACATACACGTATCCCCAAGTGTACATGGGGGTCTTCAGCGGGTATCAAACACGCGACCTTCCAGGTGGAAGTCCGACGTCCTAACCACTAATCTACCACCGCCTTGGAAATAAAATACTGACACAAAATCAGTGATACAGATGAAGATCCTGACAGCGTAGTTACGTACAATTCCTCCATCAAAAAAAAAAAAAAAAAAAAAAAAATGCTCTGACTGGCAGAATGTCAAGAAGAATCCATTCATGTTTAAGAGAGGAATGGAGGCAATTCACGGCTAGAGGGACTCATGGGCGATCATCGTTGTCACGTGATATCCGCTCTTTGTTTTCTAAGATTTTCAATTGAGTTCTACATGGAGTTTACTAGACAAAATAAGTTATCTTAAAATTAATTGGACTATTTTCACAGCAAAATCAGTGATACAGATGAAGATCCTGACAGCGTAGTTACGTACAATTCCTCCATCAAAAAAAAAAAAAAAATGCTCTGACTGGCAGAATGTCAAGAAGAATCCATTCATGTTTAAGAGAGGAATGGAGGCAATTCACGGCTAGAGGGACTCATGGGCGATCATCGTTGTCACGTGATATCCGCTCTTTGTTTTCTAAGATTTTCAATTGAGTTCTACATGGAGTTCACTAGGCAAAGTAAGTTATCTTAAAATTAATTGGACTATTTTCACAGCAAAATCAGTGATACAGATGAAGATCCTGACAGCGTAGTTACGTACAATTCCTCCATCAAAAAAAAAAAAAAAAAAAAAATGCTCTGACTGGCAGAATGTCAAGAAGAATCCATTCATGTTTAAGAGAGGAATGGAGGCAATTCACGGCTAGAGGGACTCATGGGCGATCATCGTTGTCACGTGATATCCGCTCTTTGTTTTCTAAGATTTTCAATTGAGTTCTACATGGAGTTCACTAGGCAAAATAAGTTATCTTAAAATTAATTGGACTATTTTCACAGCAAAATCAGTGATACAGATGAAGATCCTGACAGCGTAGTTACGTACAATTCCTCCATCAAAA
This sequence comes from Octonoba sinensis, assembly GCA_038502835.1. Lineage (NCBI taxonomy): Eukaryota > Metazoa > Arthropoda > Arachnida > Araneae > Uloboridae > Octonoba > Octonoba sinensis. The sequence goes on from CM076603.1 coordinate 10,452,165, forward strand.
AAAAAAAAAAAAAATGCTCTGACTGGCAGAATGTCAAGAAGAATCCATTCATGTTTAAGAGAGGAATGGAGGCAATTCACGGCTAGAGGGACTCATGGGCGATCATCGTTGTCACGTGATATCCGCTCTTTGTTTTCTAAGATTTTCAATTGAGTTCTACATGGAGTTCACTGGGCAAAATAAGTTATCTTAAAATTAATTGGACTATTTTCACAGCAAAATCAGTGATACAGATGAAGATCCTGACAGCGTAGTTACGTACAATTCCTCCATCAAAAAAAAAAAAAAAAATGCTCTGACTGGCAGAATGTCAAGAAGAATCCATTCATGTTTAAGAGAGGAATGGAGGCAATTCACGGCTAGAGGGACTCATGGGCGATCATCGTTGTCACGTGATATCCACTCTTTGTTTTCTAAGATTTTCAATTGAGTTCTACATGGAGTTCACTAGGCAAAGTAAGTTATCTTAAAATTAATTGGACTATTTTAACAGCTTTTTCTGATTATAACCCAGTAGTTACATTAAATTTAATCATTATAAAAGAAATTTATAAATTAGTACAATAGTTATAGTGTTTTATTTAGTGTTCATTTTATGTAATGTAGAAGAACTTTATTTAGGCCTAGTTTTTAATTAGATTTGTCGAACTCGAAGTAAAGCGATGCTACGGCTTCCTTTGTTTACATTGCTTTCTTCGGTGCCACGTGACCAATGACATTGCTTGAATTGCCTCCAATGCTTGCACAAGGAATATGCCATTAGTTGGTACTATTTGCTAGTTTCTAAATTTAGTTGCTTTCAACAAACAGAGAAGCAAACATTCTGCTAATAAAAGCACCTGCAAAACGAACTTCCCCGAAACTCGAATGGATTCGTCCACTACAGAAAATTTCGTCACTTTTAAAATTTTTCGCAATTTTGGAAAATCAGATAAAGGAAGTAACAGAAAAAAAATCTGGTATCAAAAATGATTTTAAAAAAAGTATTGTGATGTACTGGATTTAAAACAAAAAAATAAACGTAGATAAATGAAATCTCATTCCTGTCAAAAAGCATGCTTCGTAAAGTTTATCTGAAGAAATTTTGTTTTATAAAAGCTCTTACCGTCTTACATGTATGGACCTAATTTATGACGTTACCTTGGTTTTACATCATAAATACAGCAACCCTCCGATATCGTTAGAGCCGAGGTCAACTGTAGATAATAAAGTACATTCTTAGCTTTATTAATTGTATAGAAAAAAGCAGAATATTTCCTTTCTTTCAATGGCTGAAAATTCCTTGCGCAGTTTGCATCAATCAGAGCTCAATCTAGGGGGAAAGTGAGCTTCCAAAATTGCGGATTGGTACCACACTCATTGTGGTGCCGCTGAAAGAGTTGGTACCAATCTCTGGGAACGCACTAGGTCTGCAATGGCTAAAAGAACCAGTACTAAGCAGCCCATTATAATTTTTTAAAAAAATGGATGAAATGTTTTAAAATATACAAATGAATAAATACTAATTATATTTTACTATTTAGCGTAATTTAATTGGAAATTCAGTCTCATACAAGTATTAAATTTTAATTTCCCCAACCAACCCCACTTGTCCTTAATCTTCTCTACAGGAGGAAAACTGTTTTTATTACTGATAGATTTTTTCTTCCATAATGAACTTTTTTTTTTCTCCTTTAGGCGTTCATCGATAAGTACATTCCGTTCTTGATCATGGGCTTGATATGTCTGCTAGCAGGTTTCGCTGCCAGTTTCCTGCCAGAAACTCTGGACGAAATTTTGCCGCAGACGATAGGGGATGCAGAAGCCTTCGGGAAAGACCAAGTGTTCTTTTCTTGCAGGAAGTAAGGGAATTTCTATAAACTATTTTGTTGATGTACGAGGGAGTATTTCAGGAAGCCTTCCCGAAATTAATGCAAGGCTATGCCTGAGTAAAGGTTTTAATACTTTGAAACTTTCAGCTTGGAAAATTCTTTTAATGCTGGGCTTGGGGCTCCTAACGAAAGAAATAAATATGTGTACGTCTGTGCTCACGTACATCCATTACGTATTGAAAAATATTTTTCGAGGAGCGTAAGAAATTGTTATCTATCGTAGACATACAACATGAAGATGGACAGATTGCTCAAACAGCCACTTACTGTGCACAGTGCGTAGCTTGCATAGGTGACACCTGAGGCAGGTTGTGATAGAAAAGGTTATGTATCCCCCCCCCCCCCAAAAAAAAAAAATATGTAAGCATGCAGTATGAGTTTTTATGAAATATATTAAATATATTTTTTTAAATCGCAGCTTTGAAAAGGGAAAACACCGTTCGGTATCATGGCCCTCATAATATTTAAAGTATTCGTGGCAACGGTTATGGTTAGTGGTTAAAAAGCATTGCGAATATATTCTTTAAAGAAAACACTTTGCTCAGTTCGAAATAGAAAAGAAAATGACACAAAAAAAATCCAATTTAAGGTATTTGTTTTATTTTATGGAGCTTTTAAAAGGTTTAATTTTTTTTTGTCGCTGTGGCTATGTGACACCCCTCTTAGCAACGCCACTGGCTGTGCATGTTGTCAAGTTTAGCCACCTCTGTTGAGTTGTCAATGTTGTTCGCATCAATAACAATCGTACGATGAGGCAAATTGTTTTGGCTAAAGTATTTACCACCAGAAAGATCGAGACATTGCCGGGCGGATCCTGTTGAGAAGGATTTTTCTTTTACTTAATCCTTGATTGCGTTACGCTTATTCGGTCATAGCAGAATCCTGTTGCAAAGGCTTTTCTTTTCCTTAATCCTTGATTGCGTTACCTTTATTCGACGACAGCAGTATCCTGTTTCGAAGGATTTTCTTTTCCTTAACCCTCTGACTGCTCCGTTTTTTAGCGAATTCGATTCGCTAAAAATTGGTCAACTTTATGCAACTAAAGCCATTTCTGGAATAAAACCCTTATTAAGGTCCAAAATACCTCCAGAAGTTGCACTACTGACATTTTAACGATGAAACAGCGGGATAATGTTTTAAATACACTTAAGCTCATGCCCGTGGAAATCACGGGATGAGCGATTGTCGCTACATTAACCATTAACGTTGCACGTGGAAATCGCGGGATAAACAGTCAGAGGGTTAAAGCGTTGATTGCGTCACCTTTATTCGGTGCCTGCAAAAGTTCCAATCAGGCCATGCACCTAGGTGTTTGGGTGATGTTTATGTGAGTACGTTTTATTGAAATGGACTCTTATAAGTATGAGTCCAATTCTTCTAAAATCTAATCAATAGTATATACGCGACATTCACAGTCACTCTCACCGCATTTTCAGAATTTAACGATCTATTCACACCTGAATCAAGCAAGATGCACTTTTATTAGCAGAACACTTGTGGTATATACATGGCCTAAGGGCGACGCGTTAAACTTATCTCCACTAGACCCCTACCTGTTAGCCGAAGCCTTGGCTTTCGCACGGAGCTGTTGGCCTCAACGCGTTAAACTGAATGTGTCCTCCTCATAGGTCGACCTACCTGGGCCCTTAAAACTGCTAGACTACTTAAAACAGTTAGACAGTGCAATCGGGAGGTACGGCAGACCACTGGGTGTCATGCCATGCCATGCCTTGTTAAAGTGAATTCTGAGAGAGAGAGAGAGCAGGTGCACGGCATATGTCAGAAACCCACTCTGTTCAGTCACATCATTAAGGATGATGACTTTCCTAAAGATTGCATGAATGGAATTTTTGATAATATGTTAATAAAATAATTTTTGGAAAAAAATAGAACCGACTTCAAACTATAAATTGCGCTGAAAAGTAAAAAATAATATTATTCTTTAAACAACTTCGATACGACTTTTAAACATAATTTTTGAAGTCGGTGAAAAATTATGGCAGTCTAATTACAATTACACCATGCGTTATTTTACACTGAAACTGTTGCAAACTCTACGCTATTTTTATTTGTAATTGGTTCATAGTTACAAAAGGAATCATGCATCAAAATGATTTTGCACCGACTTCAAAAATTATGTTTAGAAGTCGTATCGAAGTTGTTTAAAGAATAATATTATTTTTTTACTTTTCAGCGCAATTTATAGTTTGAAGTCGGTTCTATTTTTTTCCAAAAATTATTTTATTTTATTCTTTTTAGTGTAAGTACATTTTTATATAAACACTCTATTTTGAAAACATACATATCAAAGGGGAAACCTTTGAGGGAATGACACTGAAAACTAACCGTTTGCCGTTTGTAAGATAAATTTCGTTTTAAAATCGATTTTAAAGGGTCACTAGAGCAAGCAAACTGATTGGATTTAATTTCTTCTTCAGAGAAGCCTTCAGTCTATTTCTTGTTATAATTGCTTTTATTTTAACAATGAGTTTCATTTTTATTAATTTTCTCAACAATGAAAAATCGAGCCTAGCCTTTTCAATTAAAATGAAAAAATACTTATTTTTCACCCATAACGTTTTTTCTAAAAAACAGATGTAGTCAAACTGGTGTGCGATATTTGAGTTAGACGACCCTCTATCGATCAAAGAAAAAATAATCAAAATCGGTTCATTTTGTCAAAAGTTATGGATGAAAAAGCAAAAAAATTACCACATTTCAGCCCATAACTTTTTTTTCTTATTATCTAATATGGTCAAACCAAGGTATGGGACCCATGGGAAACCACCCTCGATCGATTAAAAAAAATTCATGAAAATCGGATCATCCGGTAAGAAGTTATGAGTGGACAAACAAACAAAAAGAAAACGACATACATACAATATGAATGTATAAAATCCTTCCTTTCTGAAGTCGGTTAAAAAGGTAAATAATTTTCTATAGATGATCTTTTTCATTGAAAAATTTTAAAACCGCGATAATATATTTTTGCATTTTATGTAAATATCGTTGTTTCTAATTCTTACAACAGCGATACTCAACCTGCTGCCCACGGGCCGCATGCAGTTCCCAGACCCGTTTTTGATGGCCCGGTAACGCTTAGATCGGAAGCTTGACAAGCTTTGCTGTAAACTTTTACTTGTGCAGTTGCACCTTAAAAAAAAACCCTTTTTGCAAGCAATTGAAATTTGATTTGGTAGTGAAGAAGATTCTTTCTTAGAAGACTTAACCCACTTTTAATTAAATAAAAACACATATCAGTTTTCATGTTGTGGCCCTTGAAAAATAACCCTTATGTGCATGTGGCCGAGCATAAAAGAGGTCGAGCTCCGCTGTTCTACACTGTTGAAACCACATACATTTTTTTTTCTCCAATGGAGCTGCAAATGGTTACTAACCTTTTTGAAGACCTAGTGCATTCCCCGGAAATCGGCATCCATTCTTTCAAGTAGCACCACTGTCGGCGGATGACATTACTACTATGAGAATTTTGACGCTCAGTTTAACCTAGATGGCGGCACCTGATCTCTATTTTATGCAGATTGCACTAGGAATTTAATTTAGCCGAGAGCATCCAAGCCAAATGTCTACTCAAGGGATCTTTTAAATGCCGCATCATCATACGACATGGGCGCAGATGATTTTCTGCACCTTGAAAATCCACCGACTTGGGAAATGTTTCAACCAGCGAACTTAGGCGTACGAGGCCCGCGCCTTACCACTACGCCACCCTGTCGACAAGTTACTTACTCAGTGTGATCACTCCAATTTGTCGAATGGTTAATCGATTACATCGTAAGTTTTGGACTCTAGAAAGGATCTGTTGTTGGACAGCAGTCGTGTTTACGGTGGATGATTTTTTAATGTGGAGTTGCACATATTTTATTTTGGATAAGGAGAAAACCAGGAAAACTCCAATCAGGTAGTTCAAATAGGTGCTTTTGCTACTCGTCTGCTTCTTGCCTTTTTCTTCTTCGTCATCAATGCAAAAATAGCAACAAAAAATTTGTTCTTATGGTCCATGTACAAATAAAGTATCGGAGAAGTTAAAATGATTTTTATTTCAAGTGATATGATTTGATATTTTAACAGATAAATTGTACTTACAATACTATTGATGTGTTTTGCCTTCTTTTCAGGAAGAAACGGCTGTCTTGCGAGATGGATTGAGTGTCACCAAAACTTAAAAAACCATTGTTCATTCATAATTCTCATATCAAATTTAAGCTCATTGTTTATAAACTAAGGCACCCATTTGAATTTTTAAGAGTACGAAGCATTTTTGTGATTTTGTAAATAACTGAATAGATCATCTGTATTTTATTATCTTCTGTGAATAAATATTTCAGTATAGTTTTGACTTTTAAAAATGGGAATGTGTTGTACAGGTTGAAAGGATTTATTTGATAACACTTTTTAAATGAATAAATAAACTTTTATACGCTTTTTTTTTAATAATTTAAATGTTTAAATATCCAAAAATTGCTTTCATATCCTTCGAAAGATTTGATGCCGAAGCCGGTTGAGTGTTCAAAGAGTAATCATATATATAAGCCGATTAAATGTCTGTTTGCCGCCGATAGCTTATTCCGAATTTCTTACTCCGAGAAAACAGCATCGTGCTGTCATCTACACAATTGTTTCTTCAATGAAACGACTAATAATCAAAACATTTCTCTAGCATTTTGAGTGAGGCATCGCTAGATTTGCAATCTCCGTTAAAAATTAATGTAAACGCGAATTTAAGTTATTCCTTCTTTCTTTGTTTTAATCTATTTATCGTCTGAGCCTTTTATATATTTTCAAGTGGCAGCGCTCTTTTTTTCCAGTTTCGTTAAAACTATTGTTTTGACGATGATTGTGTTGGATATAAAAAAATATTTTTCACAAACAATTAGATTATATAGTAAACAATATTTTTATTTTACAGATTATTATAACTTAGATGGGTTTTTTTTCGGTAAGAATATTTTTCCGAAATGATTATATGTTTATTATTTATTCATTAAACCTTACTGTTCTACCTGATAAATATCTCTTTGATTTGATGTGTATTTCCGGTTACTGGGAGAATTGTATGTTTATAATATCTAGAACAGCGGTGATTTCGTATGACCGCCCGGCTTACTAGTATATTCATATGTGAGTATGGCTTTGGGTGGGGGGATGTTTATTTAATTATATAATTTCTGTACCCTGGAACTTTAGACTTTTGTGTTTTTATGGAAAGAATCTTTTTAGATTAAACTTTTTTGGATGTGCGTAAACAATCAACTTTCTCAGCGAATAATTCTGCAAACTCTTTAATTTTTCTTTACAGATTGTCCTGTGCTGATGGCATCATGTCAAAATAAGTAATAATTAAATAAATAACAAACAAAACATAATTTCAAACTTTCATCTGATAAATATCTCCTTGTTTTGATGTGCATTTCCGGTTACTGAGAGAATTGTGCATTAATAATATCTAGAACAGCGGTCATTTCGTATTACCGCCGGGCTTACTGATTTAAATATAAAACAGGAAGTTCCATTCAAAACTTTTTTTATACAAGCCTATACACCAATATCAAACGGATAATCTCTCTTCCTCTTTCGCATTTAGATTTAGTTCTTAATTACTTCAAATATACCTTTTTCAACAGTTTATACATATCATCCACTCATTCATTTATTCACTCACTCATTTATTCATTCATTTTTTCATTCATTTCTTCACCCACTCCTTTATTCATTCATTCACTCACTCATTTATTCATTCAGAAATTTCATTAAAAATCCATATCAGAAAGTTTAGTGGGAAAATAGGCTCGTTTTGTTCTGGGTGAACTTCGCATCTGTACATATTCTACGTCATAACATCTTTCGGATCAAGTTTGTTCCAAGCAAATCCGTCTGTTAGAACAGGATTTATATAGGATTCAAATACTTCCGTAGCCGGTATTGTTAAAAAATTTTAAACTGTTCAAAAATGAACAAAAATTGTTCAAATCAAAAAATGTTTCCCTTGAGAGCCCCTTCCAATACGCTTGCTCATAGGAACTTGAGTCTGAAACCCAGATTTTGTGTAATTGGCTTCCTATTTCCCCCATAGGCGCTAATGTTGAGATTTTTTGAACTGATCCAAATCAAACGAAAATTTATTCAAATCAAAAATTAAATAATATTAAGTCGCCAAAAATGTTTTAAGTTACAGGGTTTCATTTAAATTCAAAACATCGTTGCGTAATCCAAAAAAAACTTGTTGCCAAACGGCAAATGATAATGCTGATCATTTCCTCGGAGCCAAAATTATTAATTTTTTTCCCTAATTAACGTTATAATAAATTATAAAGTGGATGGATTATTGTATTGTCATCGAAGATAAGCTTGTGTTCAAAATTTGAAGATAATTTATGCAATAATAGTTGTCGAAAACCGCCTTACAAAATTCCACCACAAGTCAAGTTAAATAAAACCATGTAACTATGGAAATGAGACGTCCTCGACAAGATCTTTCCAATGCAAAAAAAAAAAAAAAATCTGCCGAATCTGACTATTCCTTGACAAGTTATTAGAAAGCAGGCCAGACACGCATTTTCCCCATCTAAAAACCCTAATTTAAAATTTTTTTTCTTTTCAATATTTATGAAACTACCTTACTTATTTTTGACTTTTTCTAACGATACCGCTAAGCCTTCTTTAATTCCGTTTTTCTTTTTTTTAAAAAAACTTTTATGGGAAAATAAACTAAAAAGAGCAAACTAATCACAAAAAGCAGTTGATAGAATTTTAGTTCAAAGCGTATCTTACTTAGTTGTTTTTCACTGCGGAAGTGATAATGTCTTTTGCTTTAGAACAATCTCACATCCGCGAAAAGTATCGAGTTTCACTAAAACCGAACCGAAATAAAAAACTCTTTGTCTTTTGTTTAAGAATAATCATATGTTCACGCAAATAACGAAAACTTAACCCTTTATCTACTGCATTATGATCTGCAGTAATTTTTTTTACCTAACTAGTTTCTCTGGGTATTTACACTGAAAATTAAGGGATTTACGTAAATAAAAGGGCTGAGTCTATAAGAATTTATTTCTTTACAGCTAATAAACGCCACAGAGTATTTTAACTGTGAAATTAATTACATACAATTTTGAATCAAAATATTTCGTCAAATAATTTTCTAAGTTCTTAACTAACACATTCAAAAAAGCAGTGACTTGATTCTTGAATTTTGCTACTTTTATTCTGGATCTCTAAAAAGGGGAGCAATCTGAACAAAATGGCAGTTGAAAACACAGCCTCTGTTTCAAAACTATCCATGTTCCTTTCCTCGCTATAATGCTCTTTATAAAACCCTTGCGGAAAAGGGGAATTTAAACCCTGTTCCGGCAAAGTACTATCGAAATATTCGTAAAAATGGTTGCTGGATAAAATTTTTAGAGAATGCTACTTATAAGTACCGTCAGTAGACAAAAGGTTAACTAAAAACGAACTCTCTGGAAGATGTTCCTAACTATGCCTTATTTATTTTCAATCAGGAGCATAAAATTTAACACTACATTCACCAGGCCTTTTTTTCTAAACTTTCAGTTTACACCAAGCTGCCACCAATTATAATAAAACTTTCAGTCATATTAACTTGTCCTACTTACCGTGTATCGCGCACTCCACGGTAGCTGCACTCTCTGAGAAACGCATGCTCAAATCTCATGAAACTTTCGTCGTATTTGACGAAATGGCTTCGTGAAAAATGCTCCGAGTAAATTCGTCAAATTGGCGACATTTGTGTAGTAACTTTTTTAAGTCACGTGATCGCGCGAGGAAATGATCGTTATAAATGACGACATTTTCTTGACGATTGAAGGATCGTCAAAAATGAGAGAGCTATTTCTAAGAGTGTGACCCAACATTTGGAAGCAAAAAGTTAACTTCAAATATTTAGAGTAAGTAAAGTATTAAATATAAAAAAGTTTATTTTATTCTCTTATACAGCTTCATTAATTCATTAGTATACTGCATTATTCGAATTCCCGTTAGTCTACTCGTAATGAGAAAAAATTATAAAAACATTACAGTAACTCATGAAACATGAAATAGACACACTCTCAAAAATAGAATCCTCATTTTCGACGATTCTTCAATCGTCAAGAACATTTTGTCATTTATAACGATTCTTTCCTCGCGCGATCACGTGACTTATACAATACAAATACAAATACAAATACAAAAGTGACGACCAGGAACAGGATAGGAACATATGTTAGCACAGGAGTGCGCGGGAAATCAGGCAAATAATTTTGCGAAGCCAAAGTGTCCCATTTTCTCTTAGAAGTGAATGGTCGCTATAAAAATGAAAGTTAAAAGGGCTACTTTTTAGAGCTATTTATCATTTAGAAAGAATAACAGTTTTTTAAATTCCCTTTAGGGGCGCCCCTAGGCCCCCAGGGGCACAGGGGGCACAATCTTCAGCTGTCCCCGGGCGCTAAAACCCTAGCTACGCCTCTGATCAAATTATACAAAATGGAAGCTTCCAATCCAAACAGTCAAAATGGTTGCTCTGGTAAACTTAGTGTTAAGATAAAATCTCAATTTCTACTATTTTATCTCTCATAATACCTGCGTTAGTTAAACTATCAATAACAAATACACTTTAAAGTTTCAAGTTTTGACATAACTTAAAAACCATAACTTAACTTAAACCAATTACGCAAGCGAAGACAATTGAAGTTTAGAAAATGCTGAAATAGAGTTTTACTTCAGCTGTTAAATAAGTTCTAATTGACGTGCATGGGGGTAGGAAAATTTCGAATGTTTTGAGATACGATTGTTTCAAGACTTTCCGATATCAAACTGATTTTTATCAGTAGATGAAAATTGATAATAATTTTCGTTGGGAAAAAATTGAAGTGAGGTATATCATTTCAAAAACAATTTCAAATTTCGAGACGGAAGTTTGTTTAAGACGCAAAAGTGAAAATCTTCTGTATATAGCTGTTTCTGGAATATGTAGAAACATGTTAAATATAAACAAAGCAGTGCCAGATTTAATTAATGTATGTGTTCATACGGCAGTTAAATTATCATTTAAAGAACTTATTCATTCGCAGAATTCATACTGACGTAAAAGGTTGCATAAATAACAGGAAGTTCCATCTAGAACTATACGAACCTACTTTTCCGCGCATGACATACACAAATATCAACTTGATAGCAAGCACTATCTCTCTTTCTCATTCAGTTTTAGTTCTTAATTACTTCAAATTTACCTTTTTCAACGGTTTATATACATTCATTCACTCTATTTTATTTTATTTTTTTGCAATTTTCATGTATTTTCACATTTTTATGCACGCTGTTGCCTTTTTTGCTTTCTTTTTATTGATATTCCTTTTTACTTTCTGTACTTCCAACTGCATTCGTTTGTTGCTCTCTTATTGGTGCCTTTCCTACTACTTCTACTTCCACTTCACACTGCCTTTATTCTCATTGGTTTTCAGTTAATTCTTAGGCTATATAAGCTTTGTTTTTGTTGTTCTGTCTGCTTCATTTGGATGTTTTGCATCTAGAAGCTCCCTGTCGCATTGAAAAAGGGATTCCAAGCAATCCCGAAACATATGTCTGCGTTTTAATGCTCATTTGTGCTTTAATTTAACGTGAAATTTTATTTCTATTCATTCACTCACTCATTTATTCATTTTTGTTAGAATTTAAGAAAGAATTCTGATGTTTTGATTCTCGACCTTTGTTGGCAAGGAAAAAAAATTTATACTATGCAATATTTTTTTTTTAAGTAAATGCTATTTCACAAAAATTTCAAGACTTGATTTCCCTTACTTAGAAAACATTTTTAATGATATTCCAAAACAAGTGGAATAACAGCAACAGTCAAAAATAATGAAAAACGTTGAATAAAAAAAAGAGTCACTAATGAGATTAATAATTTATTCAACATCTGAAATGTCCTCGAAGTATGCTTGTGCTGTTCCTGTTATGTCTTCTTTAACTGAGTAAAAAGTTGAACGTGAAAATCTATTTATTCTAAACATTCGATTTTTTTTTTTTGTCATCCATAAAATATTAAGTCGTTAAAACTGGAAAAGAAAACATAATTTCAGAAAAAAGAAATATCGCAAAAAAAAAAAAAAGTGAAGCATGAAAACAATTTTTTAATGACAATATTTGATGAAAACGTTGCTTATCATCTCAAAAGGAAAAATTCAAAATTCTAAATTTAATTCCACAGTTTCAATTACAATTATACGGGCTTTTGTATTTCGTTTTAATTTTAATGAAGATTTAAATAATATATAATCCTGATAATTTCATCAAAGCCAAAATTATTATTTTTTTTCCCTAATTAACGTGATAATAAATTATAAAATGGATGGAATATGGAATGTTGTATTGTCATCGGGGGACGGAGTGGGAGATAAGCTTGTTTGCACAGTTTGAAGATAATTTTTGCATTAATAGTTAAAACGTAACAAACTTCCGTGACAAATCAACATAAATAAAACTGTAATAATAATAATAACAAGAAGTTCCGTCTAGAACTATACGAGCCTACTTTCCCGTATACACCATATCAAATTTATAATCTAGCTATCTTTCTCTCTCTTTCTCCTTTAGATTTAGTTCTTAATTTTTTCAAACATACCTTTTTCAACGGATAATGTATATTCATTCACTTAGTCATTTATTCTTTCATTTATTAAGCCATTCACTTATTCATTCAATCGTTTACTCACTCATGTGTTTATTCATTCATTTACTCATTCATCTATTTATTCACCCATTTATTTATTTTTTCATTTATTCACTCATTTATTCATTCTTTTCCTCATTCATTTATTCATCGATTCATTCTTTCACTCTGTCATTTATTCAATCTTTCACCCTTTATTATTTTTACTTTTACGGGAAAAGTAGGCTAAAAAGGAACATTAGGAAAATGCGTAGTTATTATAATTATACCACACAAACTCAATAGATGGCGCTAACCTTCCTCCCTTCATCTTTGTAGCGCGCGCATTTTGTTTAGATTTGTCGCCCAGAAAAATTGTCGAAAAAACAGCATGGGATTTTTTGAATTGAACTGCAAAATCTCATTCTGCAAGGTAAGTATTTCAAATGTATTTCACTGCATCAACTAATTATATGTATAACCATTAATTCGAGTGAAGCGATTTAGTTTGTGGCTGCTGCTTAGCGCTATGCTCAATCAAATCATGCGCCCAAAGCAGAATGAACTGAAAAGTGGTTCGTAATGTCGCAAAACAATAGCTTCACTAGGTGACTAAAAATAGAATTGTGGCACTCCCCCCTCCCGGGAAAAAAAAAAAATCAGATCACAATTTTAAAAAGAAAAGAGATATTAGAAAAAGATTTTAGTTTTAGCCAGTGGCGCAGCTAGCATAGGGGACAACCAAGGGCCACTGGCGTAGATAAGGCGGTGTTTTGGGGATAAAACCCCCCTGAAATGGTGAAGATTGCCTAGAATTTAACCAATTTTTCTTGTAAAGCAATGAAATTAGCTCACTTCTCGGAAGAAACCCCCCCCCCCTGAAATTTGGCTCTAGCTACGCCACGGCCCAGAGCGGTTATCCGTGGTGGCATAGTGGCGGATCCAGAAAAAAATTCTGGGGGGGGGGGGGGCACAATGTGGCTGATGTGCGTGGTTTCAGCTTAAAAACAAAATAGAGGGGGGGGACACAACTCCAGAAACTGTGATCCGTTTCAATTTCCAAATATAATTTAATCAGTTATTTAATTAAACTTAATTGATTTATTAAATTTAAATTATCAATAAAATTTTAATTAATTATTCCCTAATTAAATACAAAAAAAACACATTTTTTTTTAAAAACTGGACATATATAATAAAGGAATATATACTGTGAAAGCACTTATTTTCTTGAGCACTTTTTTTTAACTTTTGGTTTTGTTCATATATAATTCGCGAAATTTTCAGCTCGCAAAATCACCAATAACTTCTTTTTCGTGAAAATTTAGAGGGGGGGGGGGGGGGTCAAATGGAGTCTTCTTCAAGTCTATTGAAGATTTAACGTGAGCATAAATCAACTGTCTAAGTGATTTTGCAGGTGTCTGCTTCTTTCTGTCTTAGCAATTACCCGGTGATCTCAGTTTGTCACATAGAATTGAAAGAATAGAAGTCACATAGTATAGAAGTTTTATAGCTCCATCTGCAAAATAGTTTCTTTTTCCTCGCTTTTAGCGTAAAGGAAGAAAAGTAAGTCAATTCTTTCTAGTCCTTACCTAAAGCGTCTGGAGGGGGCACGGGCCCCCGTGCCCCCCCCCCTCTGGATCCGCCACTGGGTGTCAACCCCCCCCCCCCCACAAAAAAAAAAAAAAGAAGCGAAGAAAGAGGAAAGTCCAGCAAAAAAAAAGTACTATTCATATCATGGGAGTTATAATATTTAATGTATTTGTTAACAGCAATGGTGTGTTTAGCAGTAAAAAACCTCTTTGAATATTTTTGTAAGAATACACTTTGCTCAGTTTTCCAGGGTTATCGCTTTGCGGGTACATGCTAACACAAATTAGCAGTGAATATTGGGGAACAACATTTTAGCTTGCAACTCGAATTGGATAGAAGTATATTTCAGGACCACAAGCAGTAGTGGATTTAGGTTTGATAGCGCCCTAGGCCCGAGACGGTATGGCGCCCCTCTTATGATTTTTTTAATTCATTCTGTGACCTTTTAAAACTGATCAATCATGTTGATCGTTGGGTCACGATCCCCATTACGTAAAACTCTAAAATTTTTACAAAAAATAAAAAATTTATTGTATGACTCAACTGACACGTTTTATTTATTTATCATTTTGAATTAATGTTTTGATTTATAATAAAGAGCAAACAAATGTTACAACTAAATTTTGAACAAAAAATATGAAAAAAAAAATCTAATTTCTTAAATAAATAATATGCAAGCATTAAAAAAAAGTTTTTTAAATCATTTTGTTAGATATATCAGATTTTAGTACCAGCCTGATTAATTATTTTAACAAAGAAATTCTACCCTCAAAATGGTACTATGTTTAAACAGTAAGAGCGGAATAAAATAAACTTTAAAATTTGGTCTTACAGTTTACAGAAAACCCAATCGATTTTTAATTTTTCTCGTCTTAAAAATTTTGGCGCCCCTCAAAATTTGCCGCCCTAGGCCCGGGCCTAAGCCTAAATCCGCTCCTGACCACAAGAACTTCTTCATCAATGCATATAGCGATGTGAGTTTCTGTCTGAAAGTCACACTCAAATGACCACTTCCTAAAATTTGTCTCCTCAAGCAAGTGCCTAATGTAGTGGCGTAGCTAGCATGGGTGACACCTGGAGCAGGTAATGACGGTGTCACCCCATGGAAGAGATTAAAAAAGAAATAATTTTTTAATCCAAGCATGAAGTATACATTTTATTGTAATATATTTAAATAAATCGCAACTTTGAGTGGAAAAAAAAACTTGTTCATGGGAATCGTAATATTTAAAATGTTTGTTTAAAACATTTCGAATAGAGTTTTTTAAGTAAACACTGCTCAGTTAAACCTAGAAAAGAAAATGATAGAAAGAAAACCAGCACAAGGCATTTGTTTCATTTTATGGAGCTTTTAAAGGTTTATTGTTTCCCCCTTCGTGGCCGGGTGTCACCCCAGAACGAGTGACACCTTGGACGGCCCCCCCCCCCCCCCCTAGCTATGCCACTGGTTTCAGCACTTTTGGCGAAAAGAAATTGAACACTATCACTAGTGACGCCAAAAGTAACCTAAAAGATAAGACTTTTTTTTAAAAAAAGTTTCAGGGTTGAAAGAGTACCCAAACTCTTTTCTGCTTCCTCATAACATCATCAAGGAATCTCAAAATTGCATTGTTATGAAGATTTAAAAAAGTTTCCAGGGGAAAGCCCTCGAACCTCTGCCTCCAGTAACGTTGAGAAAGATGGGCTGAAACATATTTAAAACTTCAGTTTCAAACATTTTCTTAAGGGAGAACTTCTGAAACTCCGTCCTCTAATGTCACCAAAAGCCTAAAATTGCATTCTCAGGAGTTAAATTCAAAAAAATGCCCTGGACCTCCCCCCCCCCCCCCCCTCTAAACATAGCCTGAACATTAGAGTTGTAAGACCAGTTACAAAAATTTAAGATACAGGTTCCAAAAACTTACTCCTCTAACTTCACCAAAGATAGTCTAAAACTGCACCTACTGTATATATAGTATGCACTAGAGATGAGACGGGCTCGGGCTCTACATTTAAAAGTTTCTCTCGGGCTCGGGCTCATAGTAAAATATTCATACATCAACCTACAGTCCGTACTAATGGTTTTTTGCTAGTCTTGTGTCCACTTTCATTTTCAATTTGCTCTAGACTAGAGACCCATCTTATTAGGTCTCCTAACTGCAATAGTTGTACTGAATATATTTCAGTTTTAAATTCGACTGCGAATCAAGAACTTCCCGAAAATGCTTCCAAACCGAAGATTTTTCATGCATTTTAGCTCAGCATAATTTAATCTCAACTGGAGCATTTCATGATTGTTTAAAAATTTGTGTATTCTTTACTTGAAATTAAAAGAAAAATCATTAGAACTAATTGCGATGGTAACAAAAAGCCTACATTTAATCGATGTAGCACCACATCTATTAACAACACTTTATAAAATCATTTCGGGCTCGGGCTTTGACACAGAACTGTATCACTCGGGCTCAGACTTCTTCAAATCTTCGGGCTCGGGCCTGCAAAAGTGAGCCCGAACTCATCTCTAGTAAGCACCAACTGTCATATATGAAAAAAAAATTCACATCATCGTTTTTCGTCACGTATATATGTAAAAAGGGTATGACATGAAGCATTCATTACTCCTCTTAATTCTTAACATGCCCCCCCCCCCCCAGGGTCCAACAGGTCTGAAAGAAATACTGGTTAGGAATTAACAACTGCTAGTTAAATTAATCAACTTCTACTCATGCACTCATAGTTGCAGAATGTTTTGCAATTTCAATTATAAAAAATAGCCAATTTAATGCATTTGTGTGTGTTTTAATTTTATTATTATTATTATTTTTAAGTGGCAGTGGTATTCACTATAATATATGTTAGTTTATGGTATTCTGTTATAAATAAGGTAACTCGAATGTTATTCAAACTAAGATCATTTTAGCCAATACATAAAAACATTTTCTCCATTTTGATTCATTGGCATTTGCAAGTGGCAATACTAATAACTACTTCTTACAAATAAATTGCAAAAAATTACATTATATTTATCAGGTTTGAAGTATTTTCTACTATTAATGAGAATTTGTTTGGCTATTCAACAATAATCAGTATTTCTACAAAAAAAATCATAATCGCCCGGACATTTTAGCTGGGCGATTGCCCCCATTTATAAATGCTAGGGCATTTTACAACACTATTTATGGTAAAACTACACAAAGACAGTTACTGAATAAATCAGCACAAACAGTTTGGGCCCTTTGATGATTCATCTTTGAAACTAATGAAATGCAACTTTGATCCCATAACTTTGTCAAATGAAGATTTCTTGAAAACATTTACATGAGAGTGCACTTTTCTGAGCAACCGAAAAGCAAAGAGCAGAGAAATTGGCATCAAATTAATCCAAATTTCACAGCCCAATACCATTCAGCATTTCAATAATGTATTGAATGTAATAAAAAAAAATGTCACGTTAAGAAAGCAAAAATAAGCTTTAAAATGCAGACATACATTTCGGGATTGCTTGGAATCCCTTTTTCAATTCAATAGGGAGCTTCTAGTTGCAAAAACATCCAAATGAAGCAGACAAAACAACAAAAACACGGCTTATATAGTCTAAGGTTTACCTGCAAACCAATGAGAGTAAAGACAGCGTGAAGTGGAAGTAGTAGTAACACGAAAGGCACCAATAAGAAAGCACAAAACAAACCCAGTTGAAAGTACACAAGGTAAAAAAGAAAAGATCAATTAACAACAAAGCCGAATATCAATTACAATAAAGCACAAAAGACCACAACATGCATAAATATGCAAAAATACATGAAAAATGCAATAAAATAAAATACAAAGAATTAAAATGTAAATAGAAATAAGTGCAGAAAGAACCAAAACAAAATGCAAAAACAAAGTACACGTGTAAAGAAGGGGGGAAGGGTGTACTTTGTTAATCACAATTACAATTTATAAGGAAAAGCATTTAATGAATTTAAAGTTTTGATAAATTTAAAGAACTCTTTAAATTTTTAAATTGACAACGACCAGCCTAGCTGGGCCCTGTGCCTTTTGCCGGTCATCACTGTTGTATTTAGGTACATGTATGCAGGGAAAATCAAGGCCGTAGGCAGGGGGGGGCCCGACGGGCCCGAGCCCCCCCCCCCCCCCCCCCCGAAATACTTTCGAAATTTTTAACTTGTCTGAAAAAAAAAATGTAACAAAAAAAAAAAAAAAAAAATTTTTTTTTGTTCCTCAAACCAATCTGTTCGGGAGCGGGGGGGGGGGGGGTAGGTTCTCTGTTGTACAAATGGGGAAACGACAAGACGGTGCTTCAAAAATCCAGGGTCTATAAACCAGAACTCAAAATAAGATGTTTTCCCTCAATTCTAAAGACGGTAGGTCCCCCGTGTCGTGTCATCAACAGATAACGGATTGATTCCTTGCCTAAGGGCTACATATGGTTCTAATCACCCGACCACACAACAAGAACAGCAAATGTACTGATCCCTTTTTGGCAAAATGCAAGCCACCACATCTGCCATAAATATACGTACAACAGTTAGGTGCTTTGTCCACCCTTGTCCGAAGGTTACATTCGTGGAAATGGCGACTCTTTTAAAACTACCCACATTGTGGAAGTAAAAGATAAAGGAACTTTCAGAGCTAATGCCTAAATGGACCCCCTCGTCTACTACTACGATTGCGGGATGTGGATGTTTGTGCTGTTATTGCTGGGACAAATCTTTATTTTTTGTCTTTTTTTTTAAAGTAGCAATTCGTAAAATCGAAACAACATCGAAACGCTTCCGACAAGGGGGGGGGGGGGGGGCGAGGAGAGGGCTCTTGCCCCTTTGCGGATGCCTTGACCTTGCCTTGCAGACATAAGCAGTTGGGAATTTAGTGGGCTCGTGTGCTCTTGCAAACGTCTTCTTTGCTTGCCTGCGTACAAATTTTGATTATGAGTAAAAGAAAAGGTAAAGTATTTTGTCTTATTTTGGGAAGAAACCCTGTAGAAATGTAGCAGAAAAGGTATGATTATTTTTATGTATTTTTCAAAATAATATTTTAGCTGCCCCTCTTTTTTTTTTTTTTTGCAATTTTAGTTTCAACTTTGTATTTTCTTCCTCACATGCTGAGAAACTGCATATTAATCTTTCTTTTTTCGTTTTTTAACTTCATAGGGGATGATGTCACACTACTTCGAGGGAGGGGGGGGGGAGAGGGGTTCGAGCAATTTTGACAAGAAGTGTGATATTACACATTTTGATTTCTATAAAAACATGTAAAAAATCAGCTGATTAAACTTATTTTTGAAGTTTTTTTATTTTCATAATTTGATTTTAAAGTTTCATTGATTTCATTTTATATTGAAAATACCGCTGCTTATTAAGGTTTGAACTTACTTCTAGTTAAAATTTTAAAAGAAAGTCTTAGGTATTTACTTTTAAGATAAATAAGTGCGGGTGTTTTGTTAGAATTCAATTAATTATTATTATTATTTTTTTGCTATTATGCACTAATTATCTTTTTTTCTATTTTAACCTTAATCTCATTTTATACCAATTAAGCCCACGTGTAATCATTATTATTGTTATGCTCACAAATGTCATTAAAGGTTAAAAAATAAAATTAAAAATTTGATTCTTTAACGTAAGTACCTTATTTCTGAACTGCAACACTGCAAGTACATGTGCTCATGTAATATAGCGTGATATGTGACAAAGGGGGTAGGGCGTGTTGACGAGTGATATCTTGTGACAAAAGGGGGAGGGGGATCAAATATATTGAAAGAAAGTGTGACACTGTTTACGAATGGTCCCATAGAGCGTTTACAATAACATTGCGAAGGTGAAAAATACCGCGACAAAATTACTCGTATACTTTTACTTAGCCTAGTCATAAATTTACATTGAACAAAAAAGATCTTGATTGGTTCTTCTTATTATATCGCTCATGGGCTGCAATAGTGGCACAATTCAAAAAAACTCGCGTTTCGGACTAAGAACAGATTGTAAATATAAAATACACATTTTTTTCAGCAGCAATACTAGCATAACTCACAATTCAATATTAGGCCTTAAGATTTAATAATAGCTAAAGCATTTCTTTTATGTTTTTTCCTTAGCAATGAAAAGTTTAAACCCACTTATCTCAAAACATGATTTTTTGAGCTGTGCCGTAATTGCAGCCCATGAGCGATATGTATAATTTTGGAAGTGCTTTATAATTGTCCACGACTTCAAATCAAAGTTGTTATACAGCTTTTTTTGACTTCAAACTTAAAAAAAAAAAAAGGAGTTTGCAGCATTTAGGTTAAGGAAAAAGAAAACATCCAGTTTTTAATTATTTACATTTAGTTATGACAAAATATGGAAGGCTTGAAACTTGAGAATAAGTATGAATTGCTTAAATTGTCAAAACTAAAACGGAATAGGGAGTAATTAATTCTCAAAACAACGTATGTTTTCTGTTCACTCTCTCTCATCTTTTTTTTTTTTTTTTGAAGTAATACTTCTGTGGGCGAAATTGAAAATATAATCTCATCATGCAACATGCAACCAGTGTTTCTTTCAGGCATCTCTCCGGGGAGGGGGGGGGAGGGCACTGCCCCCTCAGAGATAACCAACTGCCCCCCCCCCCCCCCCCCCCCGGAGAAAAAAATTCAGATCACAGATTTTTAAAAAAATGAAAGAAAAGAGAGATTACACTTTTAGGACTTCAGTTTCAGAAACACTTTTAGGGAAAAGACATCGAACACTGTCACTAGCGACACCAAAAGTAGCCCAAAAGTTAAGAATTTATTTTGAAGAATTTGCGGGGGAAGACAAACCAAACTCCCTTCTGCTTCCTCTAAAATTACTAAAGAATCTCGAAATTGCATTGGTAGGCAGTTTTCAAAAAGTTTCCTGGGGAGAGCCCTCGATCCAGTCTATGCCTCCAGTAACATTGACAAAGATAGACTGAAACTTCATTTTTAAGACTGCAGTTTCGAAAATTTTCTTTGGGGAGAACTTCTGAAACTCCTTCCTCTAACGTCCCGAAAGGGCATAAAATTGCATTCTCAGGAGCTAAATTGCGAAAAAATTCCGGGGTAGAACCCCCGGACCCCCCTTTCAGAGATAGTAAAACGTTATGGTTGTAAGATCAGTTTCAAAAATTTAAGATAAGAAGCCGAAGCCCCCAAAAAACACTGCCCTAACTTCACCAAAGATAGTCTAAAATGCACCTACTGTACATGGTATCAAAAATCTATCATATACTGTGACGTCATAAATTTTTTAAATCAAACGAAATATGGTTTACAAAAGGCCGTATCCAGAGGGGGAGGCCCACGGCCCCTCCCCCGAAATTTTTCGCAATGTAGCATGTATATTCCTCCCTGAAACTTTCCTCAACATAAGTATTTCAAAGTTAGGGCCCCCCCCCCCCCGAAAAAAATTTCTGGCTACGGCCTTGGGGAAAATAAATGACAATTAAATCTTGATTAAGCTCAAAAAACTACCACGCGCCAAGGATAATTTATTGTGCTTAATACATAATACTTTGCAGAAAACAAATTAAAAAGTTATTTGAATATTAATCTTAAAATAATCCAAAGTTGGAAAAAAAATTGCACCTAATAAAACAGTTGTAGAGTTTGAAGAAAATCGGAGGTGCAAGAAATTTTAATTTTTGTAAAGCAACCCTATGCACAAAGCATGTGTAGTTGCTGTTAGTGCATTGTTTTTTAAGAAACAAGTCTTTTAATAAATAGAGAAAAAAATTTTTAAAAATTACACATTTGATGAAAGTTAAATATAGCATTTAAATAAAATAAAATCAATTTTAACTTTTCTTAAAATAATACATGCATACAATTATTCAATATTCCCGTTTGCCATCTACAGCCAGATTTTTTATAAAACAGTGATGTAGTCGAGATTAGGACGAAGTCCCCCTATTTTTTTCTTCAACACAAACGTCCCCTCACTTGCTTTAAATTTTAACATAAGCATGCCCCTACTTTTTGATGTTAGTATATGTCAGCATTCCCCCACCTTTTTTCCAGGCCTAGTATAAAAATAAGAAAATATTTCAAATGTTTTTTTTAACAATGATAGAATTTATAGCAATAAACAATACACTAATATGATTTTATAGGAATTTGAATACGAAAGAAGTAACTCAACAACTTTACGCAGGAGCAGGAGGTTACATGTACAGAAGCTAGTAATTTTGCAGACTGGGTCATTCCACAGTATTTAAGACAAAATGTGTCCGTAACTTTTATGAAAACTAAAAAATAATTACACACATTGAAAGAGCATACTCTGGAGGACATATTTATGACATCTGTTTGCTTATTTATTTCAAAGTTTTCATGTAATTGTACTCTGAACTAGAAGAAACCTGCTTTATCTGAACTACTAAATACTCATACAATCTGAAATTTCAAAGTAACTATCACGGCTGACTAAGTATGCATTAACAAATACAGTGCACAGGCAAAACATTCTCTCGGAACCAGCATTTGAACTTTTTTTCTCTTTGTGAGCATTAGAGGAAATGTTTTATTTCCTAAAAAGAAGTGAAAGCTTTTTTCCCGACTTGCATAATTAAAAATTATTTTTGAAAGAAACTTAAACAGTGTACATACACAGCGTTTTCCAATTAATCTATGTTTAAGATCGAGTGCATATTTTGATAACAGTTTCGCGATCTTCTTTTGAAATTTCTCGTTCGACAAAGAGAAAAGAAATGGGAATGGAATTCCTTAAAATATTTGTTTAGTAGCATAATTATTAGATATCACATAAAAAAGCATTCAGTGAAAACTTTTATCCTTTACCACCAGAAAATCGTAGTGTGTTTTTGTCAAACTATAGTCCAATGTTAAAAAGTACTTTTCGTGTGCGAATTTGTTGCGAAAGAGCAATGTTTATTCTTTGTCAAATTTTCGATAAGAAAACTAAAAAGCCACTATGCAATAAGAGTTTTTTTGACAACTTACACAGATCAATTAGGAGTCCGTAATGTGATCAATGAGTTGATCACGATTAGTCGTGTCTCTTCTGGATATATATTACTTTCACGTTTGTTTACATTGTAAATTTTATTTGTTATGTACACAAACACCAACAACAACCAATGACAAAATCACAACTCGCCGGCAGATCAATGGCGTCACTTTAATTTCCGGCCTCCGGCATCGTGACGTCATGGGTCGAAAAGGACCAATCAGGTTACAGCGTTGTATAAACGTTCGATGTTTTCTTTTGGCAACACGTAGTAAATACTATTAGTTCCGTTTTTTGAATGATATTTTCTTTTGAAGCTAAAGCGTCGACTTTAAAAGTTATAATTTAAGTTGTATATCAATTAGTTGATAATTTTTCGTTAATCATTTAGTTTCCTTTGTTATTAACGTTTCTTATTGTTTTGTTCTGTTTATCACGAAGTGTGCCATGGACTAATGTACTTTTCACTTGGTAGGTTGCAAGTTGAGTTATTGTTTACATTCATTAACATACCAGAACTAAAACTTGGGATTTAGTATGAATACTGTGAGGATCACCTGGACCATGGAGAAGTTCTGTGAACATCATTTGTGTAGGACAGGAGTTGGCTAAGCTTATTGTGGTATTATTATTTTACCAGTCAAAGAAATTCAAAATGCAAAACAGGTATGTTGTTTATATTTTAATTAATTTTGTTAGAATGTATGCTTTTAGTATTTTATTCTTTGTATTTCTAATTTAAAAGATGCTGTATAGTTTATTATTTTTTGATCTATCATATTTGTGTTATTTTAACATTTTCAATTACGTGAAATGATAGTAATAATTTAACTTTGTGCAAAGTAATAGAAATAAAATTTCACGTTAAATTTAATGCTCATTTGTGCTTTAATTTAACGTGAAATTTTATTTTTATGTGAAATGAGTTTATTTAGAGGTTCTTCTTTTACTGAAGTTTTCCTTCAGTCAAGAAGATTATTATCGAGCATTCCGTCAATATATGTGCATGAAATAATTGTTAAATTCCAAAACTGTATTTCTTTTGTATGGAATCAAAAAGTTACTTTGAAGGATTTAAGTAGTGGCATAGTTTTCATAGTAGCATTCAATGTTTTCTGATTATTTCAAAAGTATTTCTCATTGATGAATTCATCATAACTAGGGGTTCCCTGAAAGAGAGAAAGGTGTTATAAAATTATTAAACCATATTTTTCCATTTTATGATAGGTTGTTTCTAGTAAACTACATGCGACTAAGAATAATATTGTTTACTTTTGGGTAATTAATTCAATCTCAAGAACTATGCAAAAGTCTAAAAATACCAATAAGAGTTGCAGACATATTTTCAAATTCTTTGTAACGCCAAAACATGTGTCTGCAATTCTTTTTGCAGTTTGTGGTTATTTTATTTTTACTATCAAAAAATAGGCAAGTACGTTAATAACGTCGAGCTCGACAAATACTGGGCACTTAAATTTTCAACATGGGGGTGAGAAAATTCCAAAATATTTCGGTCTTCACCATGTAATGTGTATCAATTTTTTGTTTTCTTATGATTTTCAATATTGGTTCTAAATCGAATGTTGTAATTTTTATTTCTTCTAATAACTATTTTTTTATAAATATTGAAATGTAATTATTGCATGAACAAGAAATTCCAATTCTTATAATGCATTAAATTGTGAAGTTTAAAATTTTTCTTTCAATTTTATATTTTAATTTAATTTACATGAATGGTGGTAAAATGATGTGTTGATTACAAGTTATGATATTTTAATGTCAATATCTTGATGAATAATAGCTGGCATCTAATTTTTTTCCTAGGCTCTTGAGTAGTTACAGAATTTGTCAACACGTATAATACTTACATCATTAAATATAAATGAAATATGTTAATTTATAGTTAATTTTTATTTTCTGAACTGATGATATCTTTAAAAGATCACAATTGAGGAAAAACTCAGTCATTTTTCTAATTAATTTAACCAAACTACCGACACAGTAAAAAAAAGAAAAAATAAAGTTTTAAAATGTACTTTCAGTTGTGTGTTTGTAAGTTAAAAACAATTATTACATGTGGATATAATAAATTGTCTTTCTTTCTATTATGGGGAGGGGATAGAAAAAACTCTGTAAGTAATGTCTCTCTCTCTCTCTCTTAATTCTGTAAGATTTCTCTTTTTTGGACTCATGAAATAGTAATGAATCAAAGAGGGGGATTACTTTTTATTGCTACAAAAGTAATAATACTACTTCAAATTGCTACAAGGTGCAGTCCAATTTATTTGTTCATTATTGCACACTTGTTTGTATATTTTTGTAATCAATTTGAGATCTGTTCTTGAGAAGATCATAATATAAATTTTTCTTTTGATTGTTAAAAGTGATTTTTCCTTTCAAAATGTATTTTGACATTTAGCTAAACAATTATGTAATATAATTATTTTAAAGTCTTTTTTCATGAAGATTTTGTTATGAATCCATGTAATAGTTGCATGCATTACAATTTTGAGTGTGTTGGGTGATTGATTATAATATGAATTCCATTATCTAGATAAGAATGCATAATTTTGAAATTTATTACTATTTTATTTGTAAATGCTAAAATCATAATGATTTTGATCAACACAATCACTTTTGATTGTGCCTCTCATAATGTCTCATACTTTCTTTATTGTTTCAGCAAAAGGAGGAAAGTTGGTTCAAAGCTGGATGGGGTGCTGAAAAGAATTTATGCTGCCGAAGTGGCCTTGGAGCCGAACCATCATCTCAAAAACGATATGGTGATGGCGTTTCTGAATTATTTTGAAGTTTTTGCGAAGCAAAGAAGTGTGGAGTTCAGGGAACTGTTCCACGGCTTTTATCATACTGGAAGTTATTTCGAAGGCCTTAGAGTCAAACTGGCCACGGAATTTGATATAAATGTACAACTTTCACTAGGATTGGACTCTGTTGATTATTTGGTATGTTCTTTTTGCATAATTATTTTTATGTTTATTGGTTTTGAAAAAGTTGTCTTTATTTTTTATTGAAAAGAAAAATTGTAGTTCAAGCATGTTTTTCTAGTATTAATTTTGTTCTTGCATTTTACAATTACGTTTTAAGAGTTCGTTGATTTAAATCGGCTTGACTTAAATCAAGTGATTTTTTAAAAAAATCATTGATTTAAATCAATCAAAATATTTTTTTTCTACAAATTGATTTAAATGTTTGAAGGTATGGCTTTAAACATTTGAGGGGGGGGGGGGGGCGATGGTTCCCCTACTTTTTAATTTTAACACAAGCAGCCCTCCACTTGTTTTGAATTTTAACACAAGCATCCCCCCTTTTTGATTAAGCATCCCCCCACCTATTTTCCCCAGAACTACACTACTGTATTAGTATATTATTTTACTTCATTTATTCATTTAATAGCCCTCTATCTGCATTCATAATTTAAGAGTCTATTTGGTATTCAAATTTTGATCTCAAGAAAACTCCCCGTTATATTATCAGATGCTGCATAATCCTAAAAGCGATCATCATTGTTAAAATTACTTTTATTGTGCACAAAATGGTGTTTCTGCAATTTTTTTACCTAATTTATTTGAGTATTTAACAAATTTTTATTTCCCAGGTAAACGAACTTGACCGTCTTCCGTCTTATGCTACTTATAAGTTAACTTCATCTTCATATGCGGAATTTACGCACAGCAAAACCAGAAGTCTTTTTGATAGTGAAGGTTACCTCATCGGGCAGAATGTACTTAAGTGGTTTCAGTCGTTGGTGGATTCTTTCGTGAATAATACTGAACCAGATTTTTATCCAGGTGTTGTAACGGTATGGTTTTTTCCTTTTTCTTCAGTAATCTTTTTAAAAATGTTTTAATGTGAGGGTATTCATTTTGGTATATATAATGAGCAAGAAGTTGTATGGATTTAAAAAAATTAATTATGTGTTTATGAGTTTCCATTGACCCAATTTTTTAAAATGTCACTTAATATGCTCATTAGCTAAGCTCCTTACTTGTTGGTCCCTAAATTATTATGGATTTTCTTTAAACTGATATATCAACACTTAACATGTTTTGAGCAAAATTTAAGTTAAATGCAATTACCGTAAAATCCCGAAAGTAACCCCCCTCTTTTTAAAAACCAAACTGGCAAATTTCAGATAGGGGGGTTATAATCGAGATTTTCGAAAAAAATTATTTTAAAAAATGTTTTTAGTATTAATTAAGAGCATCTGCTGAAGATAAATAATAAGTATAACCCATTTAAAATTATTTTAAATAATATAAAACAAGATTAAAAAAATAAATAAACAAAAATCTGTCGTATAATTTTCTAATAGAAAATTGATCGCATGGAGATGGCATCTTTGACTGAAGAAAGAATTTAGCACTTAAGTTAGAAGAAATCCCTATAATTTAAATTTAAAATGCAAATTTGGCATGTTCGGGGCCAGCGCTACATCGGTATTTCGTAATGTGCCAAGTTTCAAAACACGACCAAAAATAGCGGACTTACACGATCAAAGATGGCGGCTAATGAACAAATCAACGCGAAGAAAGAATTTAGCACTTAAGTTAGCAGAAATCCCTATAATTTAAATTAAAAACTCATAAAACACAAATTTGGCATGTTCGAGGCCAGCGCTATATCGGTATTTCGTAATGCATTGAATTTCAAAACACGACCAAAAAGGGCGGACTCACATGATCAAAGATGGCGGTTAATGAACGAATTAACGCCGAGTACATGAAATTTATTTTTAAGCATGTAGACCTTGAATATTTATGAATAAATAAACGAATAAAATAAAATACAAAAAGAAATTGGACATATTTAATCTTTGTCGTAAGAAAATAATACAAAATGTGTTTTAAAATCGTCAGCCATTTGGAGGGGGGTTTATATTAAGGAATATGGAATGATTCCACTTTCGGCGCAAAGGGGGGGGGGGTACATTCGATCGGGGGGGGGCTACTTTCGGGATTTTACGGCATATGTGCTGTAAAACCTGTAAGGTTGACCACCTGTCTGGGTTGACCACTTTTGTCAGGAACAGAATGAGCCCTATATTGTGTAATGTTGAGAAACGTTTGTAACCTAACCACCTGTCTATGTTGTGCACTTATGTATGCCAAATTTGGCTGAGAGTATTACAAAAAACCCTTTGTAAGTGGAGCGCCTCATTATTACTATATTTATTTGTTTATCTATTTTTGGAAAGATGAAAAAACTAAAATAGCTTCTCCAGGTTATTTTTTATGCCATAATGTTAGACCAGTATTTGTCTGGATGGATGAAACATCAATATAAAGTTTGTCTAAGCCTCTTTATAAGTGAACCAAATGGGAAAACGACTATGAGCACTTTTTTTTATTTTTTGAATACATTTCATCTTTTTTCTTTGGTTTCATATAGCCAATTTGAAAAAAAATATATTTTTAGGAAATCGTTAGCATCATATATGTAACTTACATCATTAATATAATATTTATCTTAATTTTAACTAAGTACTTCACTTTTAAAGTTCTATAAGAGATATTGTAAGTCATTCGGGTTAAATTTCTAGAATGATATTTTAGATAATTGTGAAAAAAAAAAACATATCACTATTTTAAAGTAACGTCATTTCATAGGGCTATATTTTAATTTGTTATAAATGCATATTGTAAGAAATAACAAAAAAAAAAAAAAAACACCCTCTGTAAGTTGACCACTAAAGTGCTGCACCGCAAGTGGTCAACTGACACAGGTTTCGCTGTATATACTTTGAATTTGTTAAGTACTTTGGAAAAACTTGTTTTTGGTGAACAAAACCAAGCAGTAGGAAGTTTTTGCATTTAAGAACCACAGAGGTGCTAACTGCTATGAAAATAAAATCAAAAGTTGCAAATTTAGCCGAGTTCTACTTTGAAATTTGTGGATCACAGCTAAATTCTCATATTCACGGTGGCTAGAGATTCTAGGTGTTGAAATAATGTAAAGCTGTGGAGGGGTACTAATTACAGGTAAATCCAAAAAAAAAAACATATTTTTGTAGTTAAATCCACAGCCATTTCCCAACACCAAAGTAATTCGTTTTTTGTCCTTTAAGGCAGTGGATCATTATTGCTACTTACTGTGCTTAATTTCTAATTAAATCAGTGCAGGAGCCTTGCTATCTTGAGAACCTGGTATGAGGCACAGTGAAACCTGCTGTTAGTTTATGGGGAAAGAACTTAATATTGCCATGTTATATTATACATAGTTGATATCAGATTGTAGTGAGATTGTAGCTATTATTAGAGTATTTGATGTCACAATGTGTTGTTATTAACAGTAAGTAAAATAATATTTTCAGTTAAAATAATTGTTAAATTGAAGTGTGAAAAGCTGAATTATTATTGTTGAGATCTGAAATTATTATTGAAAGGAAACATTGGAAATGTTGAATACTATTAGCAATTTGTATAAATAAAACTAAATGTGCAGCAAATGCATACTTTACAATTTCATTAATTGTCAGAGATTTTTTCAAAACATCACAACTTTCTCCATGATCTAATTATGATTAAGAGTTTTTATTTAAACTTTTATCTGCTGAGTTTTAAAATATGCTTGTTTTATTTTTAATTTAATTTATTACGACAATAACTCATAAATTGTATATTTAATTTTAATGAAACAAAAATTATTTGCTTTTCTCTTGACATTCATGTAATTGGTCACAAAATATTGGGCTATGTTAGCATGTGTTTATTGGGAAGATCAGATTATTATCAAAAGTTGAAGATACCAATAGTTTTAAAAGAAACGATTGAATTAATAGTAGTTTTTAAATTTTCACACTCTAAGTTTCCTATCAAGAATTGATGGATTTCTGAGCAATTTCTCAATCTCCTTCTTAGAAAGAGTTTGTTGGAAAAAAAATACTGAAATTGTTGATAAAAAAATGTCAATGCATAATAGAATATTTTGTGCATATTAGTAAAGTCAAGCTTTCTGCTATATGCTGATTAATTTCGTTGAACAGATATACATCATGATATACAACATAATGTATATCATGAGCAAGCAAATAATATTTTAGGAAAGATATTCAGTAAATAATAAAAATGAAGCTGCAAACCCTTTATATAGCATTTAAGAAATATATTCAGTACAGTAAACTCTCGATTATCCGCTTTGCGGATTGTCCGCGCAATTTTTTCCGGTTTATTTCTTTTTCAGCATTGATTTACTGAATGTAGTAAAATATACCCACTTTAATTTAACAGATGCAAAATCTATTTTTAGAAATCCCTATTTCTTTCTTCCAATGACATCAAGCATTACAAGGTCACCGAAACCTAACTAGTTGAAGTTAATAAAACTGTACTAATAAAATACGTAGAGGAACGGGATGATGCATCTCTTCGCGACAATACATTATTGTTGTAACTTATTCAGTCACAAATAAGGATGAAGAAGCAGAAACAACTAACATACTTTTTTGTAAGGATTTAAGGTATGTATTAGGTTCTATATTGGTGGTTATTAAAAATAGCTGGAATATATGAGAGAGAGTTATTTTACTTTTTTAGCTTCTTACGTACACATTTTTTGCGCACACTTCTATCGTTTTAAGCTATAGCTTAAATGTATGTGAGTGTTATGGAATTTTTTTGCTATTGTATACACTAGTTTCGTTTTTTACCCATTTTGTGGATTATCCGCGAAATTCGCTTATCCGCGGTTACCCTGCCACCGTATTCTGCGGATAATCGGGAGTTTACTGTACTATCAATACATGCATAAACGTTCAAGCTGAAATAAGGAAAAAATTCCCTTTTTTTTTTGGGACCCTTAAAATTCTACGCCTACAGGTACGATCAAATCCTGATTCTACTGATGGTTTGATTTTATTTTATTCCTCTCCAAATATGCACTAATCTTTCTTTGTGACTGTTGCTGTAAATTTCACAATTAGGAAAATAAATTCATGAATTTCTATCTACATATACTAATACAGTGAAACCTGTGTAAGTTGAACACTTGTGGTGAAGGGCTAGCTCCGTTCCTGACAAAAGTGGTCAACTTTACAGGTTTTACTATATGTACAAATTTTTTACATATCCTTGGGTGTATTTTTTTGATAAATGTTTTACTTTGCTATTTCCACTGTGTAGTAAAGATTTACATTTTCTTGGAATCAAAGTAAGAGAGCAAAGTTCTGATGCACAGAAACTGCAAAGTATGTTGTATGTATGTTTCAGGGTTACAAGTATCTACTCCCCCCCCCCCCCCAAAAAAAAAAAAAAAAATCTGGATACAGCCTTGGTAATTTGAGTTATTACTTTATATTCTGGAAGCTCTAAACATTTTGCATTACTCAAGTGCCTCCTTGTGCCCTACATGATGACTGTGTGTTATATTTTGCAATATTTGCGTGTCTCAGCGCTGTTCATTTGATTTCACATGCGTTTGGCAACCCTAAAAACTAGAGTTGAACAAAGGATCTGTTTAAAAATGCATATCAACTGCTAATTACAATTAAAGTGGTTTAAATAATATGGATTATATTAATTGTAGAAGTGATTTTAAAGATATATTAATCGTGTCATAAAAATTACTACTTCATATCTCGGTGCTTATAACGTGCAGCAATATCTAATTTTGATAAATTAGTGTAGAACGTTGGAATGATTTTGAACATACAGTTATATTTTTTAGTAGATCATATTGATAAATATGCATTATGTAATTTCAAGGATGTGTATTTTTTTATATAGATGAGAACAACTAACAGTGGACCGGCTCGTACCGTAAAAGTGCTCCTGAATACAGAGTGGATTAGCATTGATTTAGTGCCAGTGTTTTCCCTTTCTACTGATCATCTCTACAAGTATTCTTTTCCCTGTGCAATAAACGATCTAAATGTAAGTTTTAAAAAAATATTTATATTTTTCTTCCTCATATTAAGTAAAGAAAATATTGTACTATTGACAAATTCTTTCTTGCATTGAAAAACTGATTTCAACTTGAATCTTCATTTTAATGCCCCTGAATTTTTTGTAAAATAATGGGGAAAAAATGTAGAAGTGATTGTTTATTTTTGATGTACATAAGTAAATTTTATTTGAAATATTGAATATCCGGCAGGAGTGTAGCAATTTAAAAATTATTTCATTTCTAATTTCATTTCCAAATGCTCAAATTATTTCGAAGAAAAATTAATCAACAATTAACAAGTAATTACTATTCACTCATTATTATTAATATTAATTACAAAAAATTACTAACAAATGCCTAAACAGTAAATAATCACTATAAAAGAATAAATAATCACTAATATATTTAAAATTCAAGTGCAAGAAGTCTTTAAATTTGTGGATTTTATTTTAAAATTTTCACTTTAAAAGCAGCTTTATCTCATTTTGTGTATAAATGAAAGTTTCCCTATTTCTGAGGAGGGGGCGGGCTCAAGCCCCCTGAGCCCCCTTTCCTCCACGCCTGATATCCGGTATCCAGCAGAGTATTAAACATTCAGATTCCAATCCTACCGCCGCGCAAAATACCAGATATCCGGCATGTCAAACTTGATTTTTACAATTTAATTAACATGTTTTGTAAATAAAAGTAAATTGCAAACTTACTACATATTTAGAAACCTTGGGATGTTTAAAAATATGTATAGAATTTACAGATTTCAAACATCAAAACCAGATACCCGGTATATTTGCATCAAGGTGATACTGGATATTCAGGAAAATCAATGTCATACACCATCTTGTAAGGCCACAGATAGTTGTGAATGGTCACGAAAAGCCTCTGAAAGAGTCACGAATGCATGATTTAATTTTCATTCAAATCCAAGTTTATGAATTAATATTTGGCATTTGTATAATTTGGCCAAATCACTAGTTATTGCATCACTAATTTATATCACATTGTAAGAGTTTTTCAAATTTTGTTTTCGATTAAAATGGTGATTTTAATCTGTCGTGTCTTTTAGGCATTTTCATCATGTTTCCTGGTACCAAAGCCATTGCATTCAATTCTGATTCCGGTATTAGAGCCTAAAATGGTGGATCGTGTCTGGCGGATTAATTTTACCAGAGCCGAAAAGGATATACTCGATTCAAAGCCGGAATTGAAACCTGCAATACAACTTCTTAAGGTGAGTTTTTCATTTTAAGACAATTTTTTCTCTTCAAATGCTATATGTAGGGTGAGGTGTTGATCAGCCTTACTCACTCAAAGGTTGCGCCAAAGCAATTTCTGGTCTGTTTTTGGACTTTTCGCAAAATTCCAATTAATCAATATGGACCCTTCACAAAATTCCAATTAATCAAAATGGACCCTTCACAAAATTCTAATTAATCAATATGGGCCCTTCGCAAAATTCCAATTAATCAAAATGGACCCTTCACAAAATTCCAATTAATCAATATGAACCCTTCACAAAATTCCAATTAATCAAAATGGACCCTTCACAAAATTCCAATCAATCGAAATGGACCCTTCACAAAATTCCAAGCTTCCAAATCGTACTTTTTACGAAGTTATTTATCTATTGGTTGGCAAAAAAGAAAAAAATTGCCCACTGTTTGTTTAAATTTTGAATTTTCACAAAAATATTGCATTTTTCACAAAAATGCTTTTAAAATCACAAAACATGGAAACCAAGATAAAAATGCTGGATCGACCCTGGTCTCCTTCCCCCATTTTTCAACATTTTACTATCTTTCCGGAAATATGCAATATCTATCAATGCTACATTTAGGAATTTCGGACAAAAACATTCATTACAATCATGGTTGAGGTATAGGATGGCATTTCTATGTATTTTTGCAACTGTTAAATATTTGCTTTTTTTTTTTTTTGTAAAAGTTAGCAGTTATATGCATGCTAACCAAATGTGACAACCAAAAGTTCACTTTTTTAGTGGATGTCCTTGACATTGCATGCCAATCTGCTCGATTCGTCCTGGTAATGGTGAAATTTTTAAAAAAATTTTACGTTACCGAATTTGTTGTCTGTGTAATTGAATTTTTCCTTTACAAAGATTGGCAGTGAGATGTCCATTCTCCACAATTGTTGGCTGAATAACATCGTTTATGATTTAGTTGCAAGGAATATAAAACAGCAGGCAATATTTTTTTTAAAAAAATATGCACTTTTTACACGTATTTTGAACGACTGTATACGTCGATATTTTTATGCAAAAGCAGCTGAATCACTAATATAATCTGAATATAAATACAAACCAATTCATAAAATACTCGAAGAGACAACTTTGTCATTCATGTACGTGCTTTTGACAACATATGCTGATAACTTGGCGACATGTTTCACTTTGTTGGCACAAACCTTAGCTGTGGTCATCTATGACATTGGAAATAAGTGAACGGTTTATTGATTGTCAGTTGCTTTGTCTTGCTAAAACTTTCATTATGTTTCTTAAATGCTCATTTTTTAGTTTGAGAGGTTTTTGCTTTTGAGCTTTAACCTTCCAGCTGCATTGAGTAACAGTCTGGCTCTAAGTCTTCTGATTTATTTTTTGTTTTTGTAGTTATCTTGTTTTTTAAAGATGTGTTATGTATACTTATATTAAATACAGCGTGGTGTTTAGCAGCATTCTGTTGTGTTACATGATTTTTTTTTCACCAGGATTTTGTCTTCCATTTTAAATTTTGTTTGTGTATCTATCTTGTTTTTTTAAAATGTTTTTTGTATACCTAAGCTATGTTGAATACTGGGTGGTGTTTGAAGCAGGAAGGTTGGAGAATTTGAGAAGTGATTGAAAAAAAGGAAGCATTTTTGCAAATTTTAATTTATGGGGCCGTTCATAAATGATGTCACACTTTTTTTCAATATATTTGACCTACTTCAACATACCCCCCCCCCCTCCCCCCTTTTGTCACATGTCGCGCTATATTAATTTATATTAGCCATTGAACCTATTTTATGCTAATGTAATACATTAGCATAAAATAGGTTTAATTTGCTGATTTTAAGAGCTTTTATAGAAATCAAAATGTATGATGTCACACTTCTTGTTACCCCCTCCCTTCCCCTTGTCACAAACTCACACTTTCTTGACTCCCCCCCCCCCCCTTGAAGCGTCACATCATTTACTGATGACCCCTATTGCCTTTTCAAATTTTTCTGAAAATTCAAGTAATTCAAATATTCTCAGAAGGAAAAGAAAGAAAAAAAAAACCCTAAGATTTATTGTTTAATATTTGATAATAATTGCCATTTTTGTCTCTTATTGAACTGTGCCTGTCTGTAAATTTAATCTCTTTGTTCCCATCAGTGGAATAAATTTTCATTTATTTAACGTTCCAAATTAACAGTTGCCAAATGAATGGGTATAAAAACAATCTTTCTGTTTAAGCATTTCAATGTAAAGATTTATCAGCTTTCTGAAATAGAAAGAAATTAAAAAAGAAAAAACTGTTAGCTGTGTTGTAGCAAGTACTATAAAACCAAGCATACTATTTCAATTTTTTCTCTTTGTATTATTTTTACAACATATTTTAGTTGAGTACTTTTGATAAAGTAGAATAAAATCTTTTGAAAAGTTCTGTAAATCAGAATGCTTATGCACTGCTCATTGCCTCATTATAGCAATATTCTGCTTCGGGGAAAAAATATATTCATCACTTGAAATGTTAAAAGATTAAGAATTAATTAAAAGCAAACTTTTTACTCTATTGCTCATGTCAAAAGTACTCGAAATTTTTTAATATTGGTTCTTGGTTACTAAATTAAGAAAATGTACAAGTTGTTAAAAAAAAAAATGGAATAAAGTTCTAGTTTTCCTTATGATCTATAACTACTTATTATGTTTACTTATTCCATTATCATGTCTTGAAATTATTTTTCATCTAATCATTTTTTTTTTTTTTTTTTAAATTTTGATTTAGTATTTGAATTATCCTTGTAGGCTCTCAGAGATAAGGAAAATTGGTCGCTGCCATCGTATTTTCTGAAAGTCGTTGGTCTCCATTTGATTGTTTCAAAGTTGAGAAATAAAGAATCAACTGATAAACTTGATCATATATTTTTGGAGGTAAGAATTCCCATTTAAAATCTATAATAATAATAATGTATTTGTTTTTTATCACTAGCTCGAATTTCGAAACATAATTTATTGTGAATATCATGGTATTGCTTTAAAAGCACTAGAAATAATCGAAATAATATCTTTAAGAGGTTTATATGAATGTTCTAAAATGTTTACCAACAGTGTTGTTTTTGTTTTCCTGCCCGTTTTTTATAATACTTTGCATTTTGGTCAAATCACCCGAGTTTTCCTGCATTTCCGAAAATTTTAAAGAACGAGTCCACAAATTTTTAAAAAAAATGGCTTTTCTGATTTTTTAAAAAAATTTATTAAACTTCAGATTTCTCTTTGACGAATAATATCTGCTTTCCTCTCTACTGTCTGATAAAGTATTCTGAACTAAAACTTAAGATACAATATTTCTGGAAAAAAAGTGACTTATGATATGAATGTTGGCCTTGAATCTTTTAAATTTTTATTTCGAATTCATAGTGTATGCTTTTCTGAAAATTATGTGTAAGTTACGATTTTTTTTTACTGATATCACCAATACAACCTGCCAACTCTCCTGCTTTTCGCCTGCCATCACAGATCTTTCTCCAGCTTTTTAAGGGGGGAAAAAAGCCTCTGAATTTCTCTGCATTCGTCTTTTCGTAGTGAACATTTAGAAAACTCGATGACTGTTAACACTTATGTTAGTTTTTGCTTTTAAAGGGATTTTTTTGGCGGCAGTTTTATGACAGATTTTTTGTTTAGTGTTTGCATTTCATAGTCGCTTAAATGTTCTACTGGTAACCGCACAAATATATATATCTATTTTTTTTTTTTTTTTGCAAAATATTTTTAAGCTTCCACTTGTAATCATTTGTTAGACTGAAGATAGCCATTCGAAAAAATTTAGGAAATTATCTTAAAATAAAAACGCTTCAAAAACCAGTATTTTATTTTTGTTCTAAATTACCTTTTAATGATAGATAATTTATAAAATTTGCTTCTTATATCTCAGATTAACTTTTATGAGCCAACGAGTTTCTTATTACCAACTGATAAATTTATATCGATTAAGAAAAAAATTATCAGTTTTATACCAGCATTCACCTGGTTGTGAGATGCAGAAATCTCCTGCTTTTTGGTTTCGTTCTGGAATTGCGAATTTTCATAAAGATTTTGTTTTTGCGATTAATGATTTTTGTTTAGCTTTTATTTTGAATTAAAATTATCAATAAAATTTTCCTATTTAATTTCTTATACCCTTATTGAATTCACTATTTTAAGAGTGCCACTGTCCATGTAATCGACATTGTGAAAAAATTGCGAATCTGGCATCTTTAAAACTACGGTTTGCTATGTTTTGGATAGGGACCCGCGTTCTGCAAAAAGGTACCCGAAAATTTGGAAGTCATGGGTCCCAGGGACCCGTAATTTCCAAAGTTTAGGGGCATCACTAATATTCTTACCCCTTATATGGTTATTAGTATGCTTGAACTCGAAATTGTATCAATTTCAGTGAAGGTTCTAGACATGAGGTGCTGATTTCAGAAAATCTATCAGGGATCGCACCACAGGAAATTCAGGTTTGTTTTCGGACAAGCAATCAAAAGGGACCCTTCACAAAATTGCGAGCTACCAAATTGTACTTTTTACTGAATAAACGGCAAAAAAAAAAAAAATAACAATTTCTTTAAATCATTGTATGTTTAAATTTTGAATTTTCGCAAAATTATTTAGTTTTTCGCAAAAATCTTTTTAAAATTCACAAAAAAAACAGACCCTGTTAAAAACTGACCCCTGTCTATGTTTCTGAAACATTGATAAATAGTGAAATGTTGATGGTAATAATATGAGAATTAAAGTGTTTCTAATCCATTGGACACGAATGGTCACATTTTATGTGACCATTGAAAAACAAGCCGCTGAAATAAAGAAATTGACATTGATAACCCATCTTGGATGCATTTTCATTGCCATAAAAACTTAAGTTATGATTCTCTTATTTATTAACGTTGCTGACTGTTTAACAAAATATTGCCAGTCGTAAGAGGACCCTTCTTAGCTTACTTTTCCGTAAAAGTTTTAAAGAAAAGAGTAAAATTCTGATTCGTAAGATCGCTCCGAGGACATCTCATTACCGTATTTTACGCTTGATTTGAACATTTTATCGCTCAACTATAGACAGTTCAAAAAATCTTAAAATTATCTAAAATGAAGAAAATTATGTAAACTCTGGGCATAAGATCCGAGTTTCTTCAAACAAGCTTATTGGAAGAAACTTTCAATGGAAAACAATTTTTGTTCAATTTGGAACAGTTAAAAAGAAATTTAACAATAGTGCCTTCAGGGAGATTTCAATCCCATAAAAATCCTGTTGTAACAGACAGATTTGCTTGGAACAAACTTTATCGAAAAGATGTTATGACATAGATCATGTACAGATACAAAGTTCATCCAGAACTGAATGAACCTATTTTCCCACGAAACTTATTGGTCTGGAATTTTTTAGGATATTTCCGATTAAATGAATATGTTTAACCCTTTATCTATTGACGGTACTTATAAGTACCACTCTCTATAAACTCCATCCCATTAACCATTTTTACCACTATTCTGATGGTACTTTGCCGGGACAGTCTTTAAATTCCCCTTTTTCACGATACATATCAGCAAGGGTTCTGTAAAGATTATTTCAGTGAGGAAAGGAACATAGATAGTTTTGAAACCGATGCTGTGTTTTGAACTTCCATTTTGTTCAGATGGCTCTCTTAAAGTTTCGCTCCAGCTAAGCTGTAAAATTCAATAAACAAGTCACTGATTTTTTTTAATGTGTTAGTTAAGAACTTAGAAAATTATTTGACGAAATAGTTTGATTAAAAAGTGTATGTAATTAATTTCACAGTGTAAATACTGTGTGCCACTTATTAGCTGTAAAGAAATAAATACTTATAGACTGAGCATTTTATTTATGTAAATCCCTTAATTTTCAGTGTAAGTACCTAGACAAACTATTTCTGTAAAAAAAATGACTGCAGATCATAATACAGTAGATAACGGGTTAAACCGCTGAACCAGGCATATTCTAAGTAATTAAGAACTAGAGTTAAATTAGCTAGATTATCAAGTTTATGTAAGAGAAAGTAGGCTCCTATAGTTCTAGACGGAATTTCTTGTTTTAAAAAACTTTTCAAGCATTTGCCGTCATTAAGGAATCTTTCTTTTTACTTCTCAAGCATTTACCTTATTATTTGCCATTTTCTTTTCCTCTTCTAACATTTCATTATTTCTCTAATACTTCCCTTTTTTTTTTCCCCTCAGCTTTTGGAATCTTTGAAAACACGTCTAGATCGTGGCTGCCTCAGTCATCTGTTTTACCGATGCTTCAACTTATTTCACACCCTGAAGTCCAGGACTCTTCAGGATGTGGGTCGCCGAGTCCAGTGCATAATCGAGATGCTGAGAAAGAGACCGGATCAGGCCTATCAGTTGTTCCAAGTGGTGGACTTCTCTTCCACGAAAAATATCCCTGTTGAGATGGCGGCTGATTGTTATTCATTGCAGTACCACATGTTGTCAGATGGCGTTTCTTGTTCTTTGGGTGTCGATGCAACGAGAGCGATTCAGAAGAGGACCTCGTCCTTTACAAAAGTAAAATATTCAAATAAAAATAACAGGAAGACCAAGCAAAAGCCTAAGCGAGGACCTCATTGGAGGAATGCTTATCTCTTCTCAAATCATCAAAATGATCTAGAAATGGATTTTGATAGTAGGTTTCAGCAGGAGTCCGTGCCTGGCAAAAATAATATGCCTCTGATGGGTGTTTTGCCCAGGTACATGGGAATCAAAAAAGGTACTGGTAGCAACAAATTCCAGAAAGTAAACATCGCTTATCCGTCCTATGATGTTTCGCCATCAGAATATATTCCTATCGATTCCAAGGTGAAGGAGGACGTATTACCAAGGAACATCTTTGATTCTTCAGTCGATGCAACTTCGAACTGGTCTACATCTGTTGGAAAAGCTGAGAAATATTCAAGAAAAAATGACCGAAAAATCAAGAAAATGCCCAGACGGGGTTTTCAGTTGGAGAATACTTACTTCTCTCCGAATCGCCAAAATTATCCAGAAATGGATGTTGATTGTCTATATTTGATGCAGAGGGAGTCTCTGCCTATGAATGATCGTATAAGTAAAAGACCTGTAATGGCTGTTTCTCCTACAAACATGAGGAACAGGAACAAATTCCTGAAGTTCAGCAATGCTTATCCCTTGTATGGCGTCTCTGCAACCAAATCTATTCCTAGTGATTTGCAGTCGAAGGATGATTACACATCACCAAGAAATATCTTTCATTCTACATCTGAAGAGAAAGTTAAGAATTATTTCCATGAAGATGAACAAACAGTCGAGGCCAGACCTGTGCAAAGTTTTCAGCCGAAGAATGCTTTTTCCAGTCCAAAGTATCAGGATGATCCAGAAATGGACGATGATGCTGAAAATAGAATCCCCCCGGCGGAAATATCTGCCAATAACAGAGAGAAGCCGAAAAGTGCGAGCAAGAAAATTCTGAAATTTACCAAAATGGTGGCTTCACAAATTTTGTCCTTTTTCTTTTGAACTGATATGTCGATGTCGAGCTTGTTTCTGCATTTTATTACGAATCACTCGCCATATCTGTTTTCAATCTTGATGTTGCCTATCCACTCTACAAGGTAGGCAGAATTATAGAGTAACATCCTTACTTTGTCCTTTTATGTATTCATTCATTTTAAGCTCTCTTTTTTTTTTTTTTTTTAATGTTCTTTTCCTCACACCAAAATTTTGAGTTTCGCCTGAAAGTAACATAAAAAATGATTCATCTGCTCTTTAGAGATAAATGTATAGAACTTGGAGAGGGGAAAATTGTGTTCTTGCTGTGGATGCGAAAAGATTGCACAATTCAATACATGGCTGCCGTAAACGAAACGGAAATCTGTTGAACAGCAAAGAATGTGTACGTTATTTCCCAGCTGTCGATATTGCTCCTCTCGAAGATCAGAAGTTCTTGAAGATTCGGCTGCAGTTCTTTTGAAGATGTTTTTTTCCTTTTTCTAATGGAGCTGCATATGGTCCTTTGCAGACCCAGTGGATTCTCCGGAAACCACACCCATTCTTTCAAGTAGCACCACTATCGGTGGATGCCATTACCACTTTGAGAATTTTGACACTTGGTTTCTCCCTAGATAGCTCCAAGTTATGCGAAACTGCACTTGGAATTTAATTTAGCCGAGAGTATCCGACCCAAACAGATACTCGAGGGATCTTCAACATGCCGCATGATCATGTGACATGGATGCAGACGATTTTCTGCATCTTGACAATCCACCGACTTGGGGGCCAGGTTCGATCTTGCGAACTCGGACATACAGGCCAGTGCCTTACCACTAAGCCACCCTGCCGGCTCTTTTGAAGGTGTTGACGAAGGAATTCATGATGGACATGGCCGTGTTGGAAGTTTTGGTCTCCGGGTGAACTTGTTTCAAGATATTGTAGGTTTTGAGCAGCAAATTCCCGTTTCCTTAGACTATTTCCAAGGAAGGATTCGGAATTTTTTCTGGAAATCCCTCCTTGAATGTTAGCCAACGATATTAGCTTTCTGATAGTCCAATTTCTCACATAAACAGTTTTTTCATTAAAAAAATAAAGGTGTGGAGTTAATTGCCAATAGAGCAATGACACTGCCTTTGATGAACTACTCTGTGACGGCATTTTTGAATTTTAAAAAAATCTGGTTTTATCTTAAGGCGTCTGAACACATTTCCATGCAGTGAAACTGTTGGAACAAATATAATATGAGTGCAGGTCAACTCATCGGAATTGCTGTTGTCAACGGGATTCATTTTGTGCCTAGGAAGGAACATGAATTGATGAAATAATGAAAAGTATTTCTAATCCTTCAAAACTTTGAGAAGTTTGCATTGTAATGGTGCATTCGGGAGCTAAACTGAACAGAGAGGGGCAACAGCGATGGAAAGTTTCGATGCTTGTCATTATCTACATAATTTAATAACCATTCAGTTGATTGACTTTTTCTTTTTCTGACTTCCAGCCAGATAATTGTGATTTGTTAATATTTCACTGTGTTTTATTTACGTGTCTCTGTTTAAAAGTAAGGATCTGCTAAAATTTTAAAATAAAGACCTTACATTTATTATGTTTATTGTTATATTTTATTATTGATTGCATCTTTTTATCATGGAGCAGTATTTAATTTTTCCCTGCAATGTCTTTTTGGATTGGTTCAGTGCAAACTTGCAAAATAAGATGGCATGGAAAAATATACCTTTGTGCAAAAATAATGAATATAAAAAAGTGATGTAATCAAAGCACTAAGTCTGATGTAGTTTTTTATAAGCTACAAAATGGTATGGAATTTTAGAAAATGCAATGATTTTTACCAAAACAGATTTGGAAATTGGAATTAAAAAATAGTCGAAAGGAACTCTTCTTCGGGTGGGACTGTGTGAGTTACTTTTTTCAGGCAATGATTTTCCCTTTACAAAAATTCCCTTGTTTGCAGTACCATTGCAGTTTATGCTTTGATTGATTTGTTGATGTATCGGGAAATTTTCAAGAAGTAAAATGGGAGAGGAACTTTGAGAAGTATTTCATTTTCAGTATTATATTAATTTGAATCGCATTTTTTGTTTTATTTATTTCTGTTTTATTTTCTACTTAATTCAGTTGAAACCAATGGTTTTAAAATGAAAAAAACAATTTTTTTTTCCTAATGCGTGTAAAGCTAGTAAAGGTTGCCAAGTAGCTGGTTGCCAAAATTGTAAAAATTCTATTAGCATATGTAGGCAAAGTTTTTAGAAAAACCTTATTGATTTGATATGCATTCTAAACTGAATTTCCAAATTTACATTTTATAGTTTTTTTCTCTTAAATTTCAAACATGCAGCAAAATTTCAATCAGCCTCTATTTTGCAGATCGAGATGACATTGTTATTTTAAGATATTACTTATATTGTGAGGAAATAATTTATTGTTAAGGTATTTGTGTATTATTTTTGAAGTGGAGAGTATATTATGGTGGTGAGATTTATTATTTGTTGTGTGCAGTTTTTCTTAAATTGTTCGAACAAAACCAAAAGATGCTGTAAACAGATCTAACATTCCTAGATGCATTTGTCTTGCATTTAGACTCTTGTTCCTATTTTCTTTACTTTTGTATTGTGTGTGGTTCTCCTGGTTCGAGTGCAACTTTGTATTTTTCATTGTTGCAACCAGGCTTGGAGTAATCGCGATTACGTAATCGTAATCTCCCGTAATCGATTACATTTTGGTAAAATCGTAATCGTAATCTGACAATGGCATATTCTTATAATCATAATCGAAATTGCGTAATCCATTTTCTTGCGTAATTTTAATCGTAATCTAAAGGAAAAAAATCTGTAATCCCTTATTAAATCAAAAATTTAATCAAAAATCATTAATTTTTGATTAGTGACACTGCTCCAATAATGAGAGTTGTGTGCATAATATCAGCTAATTTTTCGCTAATTTAATCGTATGCAAAATCGTAATCGGTAATCATAATCGTAATCGATTACTTTTTTAACGACTGTAATCGCTGCCGTAATCGTAATTACTTTTTGGCAAAGGATTACAATCGTAATCGTAATCATAATCTCTCAATTTTTCTGTTTGTAATCGTAATCGTAATCGATTACGTTTCTTCGTAATCGACTCCAAGCCTGGTTGCAACTATTTATTAATAAAATTTTAAATGCATTTGTGTGTCTTATTTTATCTGCGAAAATGTACTGGCATAAATCACATTTGAAGTACACTGAACTAGGCACTACTCTGTGTTCTAATTTATCAATACAGTTTGAAATTTAACTGATCATTCAGTTTTTAGGGAATTTCTCTGCAGCTGGAAAAATATCCTGCAGAATCTGTTCAATTATTATCATCAATACATTGCGGAAAAAATGTGCGAATTACAATTTTGATAATTCGGTTCTTAAAAAAATCACGTAGAAATGTATTCAGATGAGTTGTTGGAAAGGAAAGGGGAGTAACTTTTTTTTTCTTTCCGGAAGAACACAATTCTGAAATCGGTTTTTATGCCCATGGAGCATTGTCAAAGGATATTTGTTATTTAAATTTGCTTTTAGTTTATGAGGCCGCTGTTCAGTTGTCCTTGTTTTTCTACAGAAAATTTCACTCTATTTGGGACATTTTGTAGAGTTTGACTAGGGGAGGGACAGAGGGGACCTGCGTCAGAATTTAGGGGTTCTAAATTGACTAAGTGTGTGCATATACAAGTACTAGTACGCCCGGCAGTCATACGAAATGACCGCTGTTCTAGATATTATAAATTGCAATTAAAATGATTTGTGAAAAGGTGTCTGTTAAATTCAAACTGAATTACCCAGGTCAGGCTTCGACGCCGCCCCCACACTACTATATACTTATTTACTATATAATCAAATTGTTTGTGAAAAATATATATTTATCATCGAAAGAACTTATTGAAAATTTTATTATGCTTTTCAAAACAAACGTTTTAACGAAACTGGGAAAAAAGAG
Source organism: Octonoba sinensis (assembly GCA_038502835.1). Taxonomy (NCBI): domain Eukaryota; kingdom Metazoa; phylum Arthropoda; class Arachnida; order Araneae; family Uloboridae; genus Octonoba; species Octonoba sinensis. The sequence goes on from CM076603.1 coordinate 10,496,838, forward strand.
CGCTGCCACTCTAATAAGAAAAATATGAAAAGGGCAGACAATAAATAAATAAATTAAAAAGAAGGAAAGGTTTAAAAATTAATTTGCGTATACATTATTTTTTAACAGAGATTGAAAATACAGCGAAGCCTCACTCAATATGCTAGATAAACGTTTTGATTATTATTAGTATATCTTACAATAACAATGGCAACTGCATTGATTTGTTCGTTCACACGGCAACTGTAATTTTACTGTTGGAAACGATGGGAACAATGCAAAAATAAAATAAAACGGGTCAAAAAAAATCATTGAAAAATTAAAAAAAATAATTAAAAAAAAAAAAAAAACTAATTGAGTCACAACTTTCATTTTTGCAGTGATGAGTTTCTCGGGTCGTCAACATTAACCGTGCCGAATGTGGTCCCGATCGGAAAAATGTGGTCTGGGATCCTATAGTGGACAGACAGACAGATCGTAAACCTCTTATATATAAGATATATAATTTTTTGTGTGTTTATCGGGGGGATCCCTAAAGCCTGGTCTTGCCCCTGTTGGAAAATGACCTAGTTACGTGCTTGTCCATAAAAGGTTTTAAAAAAGTAATTGTTTCATGCAAAAAAAAACCCTCACCCCTTTCCTTTTTTTTCTTGAAAAAACGTTTTCATACTTGGTTAAAATGATCCCCAAAAATATTGAACATCTTTCATTGAAAAGCAAAAACTGTTCATTGTTTTTAAATGGAGAGTTTTTTGAGCTAAAATTATTTTTAATGCATACTTGCATGTGTTTTAGGTGTGAAGTGCTTATTTTATGCCACCGCAATGTTTGGGTCCTCCAACAAGTACAAAATTTTATAAACAACTGTCCTGTTCAAACTGCGCGTTATGTTGAGGGAATTCTTTTTAATACTTTTAGTATTTACTTCTTGCCATAGGTGGCAGCAGCAGTACTACCCGAAAAATAATTTTATCTTTTCCCCTCACCCTATACACACGGGCATATTTTGTTTTAATTAAAGGTTTTAACATTCCAAAATTCCAGGAGAATTTGTTTGTAATGTTCGAAACAGGAACCATTATTTGTGTCAGAAAGCAACAAAAACAATTCATGTTTTTTTTTGTTATAAAAAGATAACTATTCCTGATAATCTCCCTTCTGTTGAAGGAATTTGGTTGAGCAACAATTATTCAAATCGTAAAATATTTCACGTCGAGAGGTCTTTCAAATTAACTTGTTCAGAGGAACTTGGATTTTATGTCCAGGGATTATATAATTTGTTTCATATTTCCCTATAGGAACTATTGTTAAGATGTTTGGAATTGTTCAAGATTGAACGAAAAATTGTTCAAATCGAAAAATAAAATATTTAAATGGGAAGTCCTCGCCGAGATCTTTCGAGTCAGAATATTCCCTCAAAAGTTATTGGGGGGAGGGGGGGGTGAGAGAGATACCGACACACACATTTTCCACATCTCAAAAAAAACCGTATTTTTCATTCTTTATTTAATTACTTCACTTATTTTTTGACTTTTCTTTGTTTTTAACGATATTTTTACAAGACATTGAGCTTTCTTTCAAACTTATTATTAATATTTCACTAATAATAAAGTAGGCTAAAAATGGACCTCTCACCCAAAAATAGCAATATATCTTACCGTTCACAAAAGTCCATACCGTAAAAAACGAAACGTTCAATTGCTGTCTTTTGCGGACTGTAATAGAACGTTTCGAAAAATGGCCTCAAACATTCGGTGCGTTTATGTGCTCTAAACCAATATTAAAATTTACAGATTTTGGTTTAAAATTCTGCCACTCTTTAAAATGTCAGGGGACGAACGTGGGTACAGGATTTTTCAAAGGAGGGAGAAATAAATGCTTTTTGCCTGCCCCCAGAAAATTTGTTCCAACATAGAAACTTAAAAGGTTTTACTTTATTCTTCACTGCTGCGACGCCCGGCGTTGCACGGTCTATCTTAAATTAGATTTTGCGAATACAGCGATGCCTCATCAAAGTGCTAGAAACGTTGATTATTATTTTTTTTATTTGTTTAACAATGGCAACTGCATTGATTTGTTTGTTCACACGGCAACTGTAACAATTATTGAAACGATGCAACAATGCAAATAAAATAAAACGGTCATCATCTGGGTCAAATAAAATTAAAGTTAATTACTGCGAAAAAATAATTTCAAACTACAGAGAAAAATGCTTATAACTTCTTTTCTAGTTAATTTAGAGGCTTCCAATTTTAGCACGTAGCAAAACTCTTCCTCAAGTAGTTTTTTACGCGCTTTTCAATGGTATCAAGCTCGATAGGATGTGATAATTTCTTCCGATAGAAAAGGACTATTTTATGCAATTTTCGGAACTCCGCTCCAATTGGTCTTATTAGAGTGATGATATATAGCCTATAGCCTTCCGCAATCAATGGGCTATCTAACACTGAAAGAGTTTTTCAAATCGGACCAGTTGTTCCTGAGATTAGCGCGTTCAAGCAAACACACTCTACATACTTTACAATATTAGTAAAGATTTAACCTCCTCAGACCCCAGAACTAAGCACAAGCAATTTTGAAACCATTTTTTGGTTCTCCGATTTAAAAAATAATTACAAAACAAAATAACTAAATTTTTTTTTTTTTTAATTTTAATTAATAATTAGTTTAAATAATAATGAATGCCCAATTTCCATGTTTAAAACGAAGTAAACTATCTGTTGATTCATTTCAAAAACGATTGGGTGTTTTAGCTTTCAAATTGCACAAACAATAGTTAATAAACATTACTTTAAAATGTACCCAGTTGGGTACACTTGGAATGACGACGAGGATAATCCTCAATACACACGCCCCAACTTTCCCACAAAAAATGTTTCAAAAAGGAATAACCCGAGTATACACCCACTCCCTATTTAGGATAGTGGCGCGTTTTATAATTGAATCTTCTGAAGATCCCCTATTATGGGGAAGGAATATGTCCTTTTATATGTAAGTGCATTATGAAATCAAGATGTAAGTGAATTTTTTTTATGCTTCCGACGAATAATACTGTTAGAAATAATAGAAGACTAATAATACTATTCGAATTTAGTAGCCTTTTCTGTATAAAAGCCTAATGTTATACAGTTCTACCATCAACCAAAGCAATCTACCTGGCTGAGTGCCAAAGAAAATCCAACTGCAAAACGAACTTCCCTAACAGCCTTATTCAAGTCACCAACCGATGCGCACCTCTGTCAAATACTCGGACCACCGATTCGAGCTTTCTGATTGGTTGAGGAAGCCTTTCTGACAGTGGAAACCATTCGTTATTTTGTTGCCGCATTTTATAGATATTTATCCCACGGATGAAAAATAAGTTTTTATTATCCGTGTGTGCGTCCATCCCCCCTCCCACTTTTAAGTCAAATTTTCAAGAAAGTCAGAACGAAGTCAAAAAAGTGGGCTTTTACGCGAATCTATACGGTATGATCTCTGTATTTCTAATTTTCATAACTTTCATTTATCAGCTTTCTTACAACACACCAATTTAATAGCATTTTCACAAAAATCTATACATAAATAGGCAAAGACAAAACAGTTGACAACTATTTCCTCCTCGGTTTTTCAACCGATTTACTATTTTTTTTTTCTTTTTTTGCTTAGTAGCTATTGACGAGTTTTAGTGCTATCGATTAAAAAGTTTTGGAAACAGTTTATTATTAGTTCATTATATCCCTTTTATTTTGCCAGGTAAGCCTCATTTATAACACTGTGCAACACGAAAAATGTCCTTTGAATGAAAATGTCTGTTTCTTATGTATTTTTATCTGAGAATTACGAATCTGCACTTATTTTTTGCCTATCACGTACCATTTTCCCAAAATTCCACATTTTGTCTTTTTACGTATTTTCTTCGTAAATGTGCATATTTTTGTAATTTATCGACTTAATTTATTATAAATTATATCTTTCGCATTGACAGTCAGTAGCGGATTTAGGCTTAGGCCCGTGAGGCCGGGGCCTGGAGCGGCAAAATTTGTGAGACGACTAAAATTAAAAATCGATTGTGTTTTCTGTAAAATGTAAGACCAAATTTTAAAGTTATTTTATTGCGCGCTCTTACTATCTAAACATAGTACCATTTTGAGGGTAGAATTTCTTTGTTAAAATAATTAATCAGGCTAGTACTAAAATCTGAAATATCTAACAAAAAGATTTTTAAAAACTTTTTTTAATACTAGCATATTATTTATTTACGAAATTATATTTTTTTCATGTTTTTCATTCAAAATTTAATTGTAACATTTGTTTATTCTTTATCTATAATACAACATATATGTATATATATATATGTTTATATGTATATATATATGTACTGGTACGAAAGAAAAGGGGCGCCATATCGTCTCGGGCCTAGGCAGCCCTCAAACCTAAATCCGCTACTGTTGACAGTGAGATCATTGCCATTGTAGAGACCTTTTTAATGAAGTTGGGTTACTTTAGCGACATTTTTGGCAACAAAAGCTTTATCTACTTCTCGAAGTTTTGAGTCTTTTACAAGACGATAAAGGCTATTTTTTAGACTATTTTACGGAGCAAGAAAAAATGGTATGCTGCTGTGATGTGAATGTACTATTTCAAGCATTATAAGGACATGAGCACAATTCAGCCCCAGAGTGACGCTTGTTTATCAGTGCTCCTCCATCTACGTACTGTTTTTTCCCATTCACTCCTGTAGCATATTCTGAAAACACAGAGGAAATTTCAAAATTACAAAATTACAAGTGGCAGAAACATATCAAATGAGCCACTTGTAAATCTACAATGTGCCTTTTTTCCACAATTGCACCTTAAACTTGGTTTTCGAAATATTTTTAAAAGCTCTGGACCAAGAAGGAGAGGGTTTCTTGCATTTCAGGAACAAATTCAAAAATTTAAGTGAGGCAAACGTAAAAGAAAGGATTTTTGTTGGCCCACAACTTAAGGGAGTCCTTTCATGATGAAGAGTATGAAAAGAAAGTCTCCGAAAAATCTGCCTGGCTGTCCTTTAAATCAATGCGCTCACGTTTCCTTGGAAATGAGAAAGCTGAAAACTACGAAAATCTTGCTGGTGACATGATAAAATGCTTTTCTATTATTAGGTTGCTATATTTCACTAAAACTACACTTTTTGGGCTCCCATATGGACTTCTCAAAACCTTTTTGCAATTAATGCTGAGCATGGAGAAAGGTTTCATCAGGACAGCTCTGTTTGAAAAGCATTTCGGCGGTCGATAGAATGGAAGTATAAGAATTAAATATTGCTAATCTGTTATCAGGGCACACCAATAGATGCCCACAAGAACAATCGGCCAAAAAAAAGCATTTTAGCGTTTGTGCTTTTAATAAGTAAGCCTGAGATGCACTTTTCTATAACCAAATTGCATAAATATGAGAAGTGGGTCTCCAGCAAAAACGGTACGTGATGGACCATTTTGGTTTGGATACTTGAATCAAACACCTTTTGTTTATATAGAATCACATAGTTTCATTTAAAGGACAAAAAAAAGTTCAAATTTGTTGCACAGTGTAATTTTAAAGTTATATTGTTATAGATAGCAGATGGCAACATGTCTTGGTTGAGTAAATTATGAGGTAATAAATATAAAACTGTTAAAAAGAGTTTGTTGCCACTGAGAAGTCATATTAAAAGCAATTATAATAAGAGCTAGAGTGAAGGTTTTTCTGAAACAATGAAATGAAAAATGATAATAGTGGTGCGGAAGGCAAGCATTTAAGTTTTCAATGCTAAATTTGATTATTACTGTCGAATTCTGACTCTTGGGCGAACTGAAAAATGATAATAGTGGTACGGAAGCAAGCATTTAAGTTTTCAATGCTAAATTTGATTATTACTGTCGAATTCCGACTCTTGGGCGAACTGAAAAATGATAATAGTGGTACGGAAGCAAGCATTTAAGTTTTCAATGCTAAATTTGATTATTACTGTCGAATTCCGACTCTTGGGCGAACTGTAGTAAAGAACCGCTCATAAATGCTGTCACCCTTTTTTCCCATATCTTCGACCCCCTCTCCCATTGGCATAAAATGTCACACTTCAACGAATCCCCCTACCCCCTTTGTCACATGTTACGCTATGTTGTATGAGCATGTCATACTTCTTGTTACCTCTCCCCTTATTAAAATATGTCGCAATTTCACGAACCCCCTCTCCCCCTCGAACCGTGACATCATTTATGAATGATCCCTAATTGAAAATTCACAAAAGAAGAAAAGGACAGCGGAAGAAAATTCTGCTCTGGTCAGGGATCATTCATAAATGATGTCACGCTTCGAGAGGGAGGGGGGTTCGTGACATTGTGACATCCCTGCTTATGCAACATAGCGAGACATGTGACAAAGGGGGAAGGGGGGTCCGTTGAAGTGTGACATTTTGTGACAAATTGGGGCGGGGGTTAAATATGTTAGGAAAAAGCGTGGCAGCATTTATGAACAGTCCCTTATGAGCGGTTTACTCGAAAAAGTGCTAACCCCCTCCTCCCCCTCCCCCCCAAATGACATCCGTTGCGAAAAATAAAAGCCGAAGATGCACTCCTCGCCAATTAGTATCCAGTATCATAAGAGGACGTCCGTCTCTCCTTTCGCAGAAGTTATTGATTACATCTCTGGATCAGGGCTCCCCGGCGTAATATCTGCCTTAATGACTGGTCATCTGCGACGTCCACCAAAAGGCCCTCTATTAAGCCGTCACTCAGGCCCTCTTCAAATGAACGGCCCTTTGATGGCCATCGATCCCAAAACCAGAAGAAGAGCGAAATTGGAACTTTTTTCTTTTTCTTTTCAGAGACACTTTTTTTTTTATTATGGCACTTGGGGGGGGGGGGGGGGTGTATAAGGTTCCCTCTCCTTTCGCTTTTACCTGGTGACGGAGGGAGAGAAGAAAAAAAATTGAAGAAGCGCTTTTCTGATTTAGCCATTACGGCGTGTAATTTTGAAATTGGAAGGGGAAAAAACGGAGGAACCTTTTGATAAATGGAAGCAGTTTGTTTCTTTTATTGTTCTTGAGTCTTTTCTTTTGGTAATAATTTCTATTTTCTTCATTACTGGTCTTTATTATTTTGTGTGAGTCTCTAATTTTTCAAAAGTGTTAAAGAATTCAGAGGTCGGGTTAGAGGATATTCAGGTATGTTTTCGGATCCTTCAAAAAACTTCAGTCAATCAAAAGGCACCCTTCACAAAATTCCAGTCAATCAAAACGGACCCTTCACAAAAAATTCCATTCAATCAAAACGGACCCTTCACAAAAAATTCCATTCAATCAAAACGGATCCTTCACAATATGTCAGTCAACCAAAACGGACCCTTCACAAAATTCCAGTTAATCAAAACGGACCCTTCACAAAATTCCAGTCAATCCAAACAGACCCTTCATAATATGGCAGTCAATCAAAACGGACCCTTCACAATATGTCAGTCAATCAAAACGGACCCGTCACAAAATTCTGAGAATCCAAATCAGTGTTTACAGAAATATTTATCAAATATGCGGCAAAAATAATTTGATTTGTCCCAAAAATCTTTTTAAAATTTCCAAAAACTGGATCCTGTTAAAAATGCTGTATCGACCCCTGTAATTAATAGGGGCGCATGCTAAGATCGCCCCCTAGGATACTTTTGTTGCTTTTGGCAGTTAAAGGCTTCATCTGAAGAGTGGGCCCAAGTGTAATTTAAAAATATAATAAATTTAGCTTCACTTTCATGATTATCCGCGTCATTTCTATCTTATTTTGAAACTTGTACAGCTGTTGCTTATTTTTGCTGCCAATAGGGGTATTATCTCGAATACCTCTAAACACAGAATCTTTAGCAGTCATGAGACTTTAAGGTGACCGACTACGTTCGGAACAAATTTTTTTAAAAAATGCAACTTCTGCACATTTTTTGTGCTTTTTTGGTTAAATAATGATTTATGAATATAAAAATACTTTAAAAAAACCACATGTACTGTAGTTTCTGAATAAATGGGTAAAATGAGGCAAATTTTAGTTAAATTTTATCAAAACGGTTAACACTAAAAATATATATATATATATATTTGCTGAAATGTTGATTATTTTCAGCCATTAGTTACAAATAACAATGATCTTCAAAATGAACTAAAATGAAAGAGAAATATTAAAATTTATAAAAAACAAGTAAAAATGTATGCTAATGCATCGTTTTTCGGGATTTTTAACGAGCAATCCTCATAAAAACCCTTGTAAATAAAAAAGTATTTTATTTACATTAAAAATTGTAGTTCATATGGTAGCTGATACTATTTAAAACAAACACTGAAAATTTTGCGAGAATACATTGATTATGTTTTCAGATATGATAACGGTAGTTGTCATATCTGTCATGTAACGGGTTTTGCGAAGAAATAACTTTCGAGAAAATTGCAGTTGAATGTTAGTTTGTTGAAAAACAAGCTAAAATTACATGACGATATGTTTTATAATTGCTATAACTTTTTTTTCTAAAGCACATAGAAGAAAGAAGAAAACAGTTTTGGAAAGAGAAAAGTTCAAAATATTAGAAACGCAAATAAAAAAAAATTTCGTCCTTGAGGTCAAAAATTGATGTTTTTAACGTAGTCGGTCACCTTAAAGCTCTATTTCTAAAAATACTTAAAGCTAATACAGTAAAACTCCTCTTCAGCGAAATTTCGAACCTTATGCATCTGTACCTAAAATGTGTCGACAGGGTGTCGTAGTGGTAAGGCGCAGGTCTCGTACGCCCAAGATCGCAGGTTCGACCCTGGCCCAAGTCGGGGGATTTTCAAGATGCAGAAAATCGTCTGCTCCCGTGTCGCATGATTGTGCGGCATGTTGAAGATCCCTCGAGTATCCGTTTGGCTTGAATACTTTCGTCTAAATTAAATACCTAGTCTCTAGTGCAATTCACATCAAATGAGAGCTCAGGTGCCGCCATCTAGGGGAGGCTGAGCGTCCAAATTCTCAGTGACAATGGCATCCACCGACAGTGGTGCTACGTGAAAAAAGGGATGCCGATTACCGGGGTACGCACTAGGTCTGCAAAGTTTAGTGACTATACGCAGCCCGTTAGAAAGAAAAAAAAGAAGAGTACCTAAAAAGTATAAAAGCACTCTCTCCTTTTTTCTAAATTTAATTTTCCGTAACGACGAAAATATCTGATCGTAAAATTTCGAACCTTATGCATCTGTACCTCAAAAGTAAAAAAGGAGTATTTCCATTTTTTTTTTTTTTTTCAAATTGGACATAGGGCACCTTTCTCAGTAGTTTTTAAAACTGCAATCATAAAATGTCAAAAGTCAAAAGAGTATAGTAAACAATTTTTCATTTTAAACCCCCCAGAAATGTCTCACAGTGGACTAGTTGCTAGAAGCTCGGTTCCCGTAGAACACCGAAAGTGAAGCAACATTGACTGAGGTCAGTGGTTTGGGAGGGTGACAACCTCTCGTGGCTGGTTGCTTTGGGAGCGTGTACGCTAAAGGGAGCTGGTGCGTGTTAAATCTGTCGTGGCTACAATGTCCTCCAAGTGAAGCGATACCTCTGAGGGTGCCATCCCCAGGTGACGGTCTCTCATCTGCGAACTGGTTCAAAAATCAAGAGACTTCTCAAAGGGCAGAAGTCGGACTCCTGCCTATAAGGGCCCCGTTAGACTCAGGAGCAGCGCACCAATTCCTCGCTATGCGCGAGGACTCGAAAACAACAACAACAACAACAGCAGCCCCAATAAATGACGATCCAGTGAATAAACAATTACGGGAAAAGACCTTTTAACACTTCTCCTGGAAAGTTTTTTTTTTCTTTTTTCTTTTACACGGTTTTATTTAACTTAATTTGTCACAGAAGTTTGTTCGTGGTTTTCAACCACTATTACTGCATTAATTATCATCAAACTTTGCACACAAGCTTATCTTCCCGATGACAATACAATATTGCATCCATTTTATAACTTATTTTCCACTAGCTGACATGCACGACGTTGCGCGGGATAATATTGCATCATTCTCAGGCGAAGTGACACATGTCTAAAATCCTGTTGTAAATATATAAGGAAAATTTTTCTTAAAAACCCAAGTAAAAGATGGGCAGCAGTCCTTAAAAATCCCATTTAAACAGTAAACTCATTAAAAATCACAATTGCATTAAAAACAACAGCCTCGAAAAATTCCTTTTAGACCAAAAATAACCGTTCATAAAAATCCACATTAAAGGGCCAAAAACAGTTCATGTTGCCATCAGAGTAAGGGCAACAGGAACTAAAATGCACATATGCATCAGGATAATTGTTCCAAAATGGTATCAGGTGTCAGTAAAAATCGCAATTACAATATAGACATCGCTACATCTAAAAAAATTTATCAGAATAAGGGCAGTATTCTCTTGAAAAATGCCCATCAGATGAAGAACAACATAACAACCCTGAATATCTCTGCTACAATAAAGAAAACATTCCTTAAAGTCATCCCTTGAATAAAGACAACTATTCCTAAACGTCCCTAAAAAATAAGGACATTGGTCCAAAAAAAATCTCCATTACAATAAAGACGTCAGTGACTAAAAATACCCATTAGGCTACAGCCCTTTAAGAGCTGCTGTTCCTAAAATTACCAAGGCCCGCTTAAATTCCTCATCAAAATAAGGACACAATTTCCTAAAAATTCGGCTTGCAAAAACGACATTTCCTGAATATTCAAATAAATAGCACTTTTTTAAATAAAATTCGGATAAAAACGGAAGAAAGAAAAGCATTACTTCCAAAGGCAAATAAACATGCACATTTAAGTTAGAAAATATTCAGTACTAATTCATCATTTAAATAGCACTTTTATAAAATTCGGATAAAAACGGAAGAAAGAAAAGCATTTACTTCCAAAGGCAAATAAGCATGCACATTTAAGTTAGAAAATATTCAGTACTTATCCAATAGTGACATGTGAAATTTAACTTGGTCGAAAGAATTATCTGAATTATGTACAAATGCCGCCAAATAGACCGTACAAACAATTAAATAAATGTTAGAAAATAAATCACTTGAGTAAAATATGGAATCAATCAAAACCGCTCCGTAAAGAAGTTAACATGAAGCATATCGCCAAATTGCACTATAGTAATGGAAGCATAATGCAAATGCGCCATGATCCTATAGTGTAAATCACATATTGAGTTAAATGAGAATATTACTAATAAGGATTATTGGCTCAGTTTGGAGAAGTTACGAAGCGCAAAATAATATATTGAGAGCAATTAATTGGATGGGGACGGAAAAAAAAGTTATCACCACTTGGCAAAATTTTAAATTTCATAAAAATAGGCGATATCGAAAACCTTCCTACCTAGTTTTTATCGGAGGAATAAATATTAATTCGCCAAAAAAGAAAGAAAAATCAACCTCAAAATAAAGTAATGGAAAAACGTCTGTAGTTAATAATCCACAAAATATGCATAAAAAAGAAATGAATTTTTAGAATTTGTTTCTTTTCTAAAACCAGGGTTCATACTCCACCTGGAAATCATGGAAAACCTGGAAAAGTCATGGAAAATGATAAACTTTTGCAAAAGTCATGGAATAGTCAGGGAAAAACGTAAATTTTTGACAGAACCTGGAAAAGTCAGGGATTTTTTTCCCCTGCCAGGGACCCCTTGGAGGGAACCTACGCTCGTTGCAATATCAGATCCTCAATTACTTCACCTTATTATATAGGTTTTTTCTTTAAATAATGGTGTTTATTATATTGTCATGGGGCATAAAAGTGTCTACATCACCATTTCTTTAAATATTTGTTTTCATGCATTATTATAGAGTTAAAAAGCTGATTTATCCCCACTGGGATAATCCTAATTTTTATTTTATTTTATTTATGCTTTATATTTTATGTTTTATAATTTTAAATTAGCTTTCTAAAATTTAAATTTAAAAATAAATAAAAAAGATGGATGCAAATATAAAAGCTAATATCTTTTGGCAGTATTGTGTCATAAAATTTTGCTTTTGAAATTCTATAGACTATAAATTCTATAGTATAAGTTTGTTATCTTAATGAGCATCTGTGGAACTTGTTAATATGATGTTAATATAATTGTATGTATAAAATGTTATGGTGGACGTATTTAATGTACAAATAGTGCAATTGCTAATGAATGTTTTTACTGGAATGTTAAGCTGGAATTCTGCTTTGGATCTACCGGGAAAAGTCATGGAAATTTTTTTCGCTATCTGAGTATGAACCCTGTAAAACGGACACTCTACCACACAAAATAATGTTTCATGAAATTGTTAAACTGGTACTAAAATATTAAATCGTTAAAAGAGAAAGAAGAATCAACCTCAAGATAAAGTATTTAAAAATCGTCTGTAGTTAATAATGCACAAAATAGGAATAAAAATGAAATGAATTTTTAGAATTTGTTTCCCTCATAAAACGGCATGAATAAAGATAAAATAACTTTTTTCAATCTTACGTTAACAGAAATAATTTCGTTGGCGACAAAAGTACTATTTATTTTGGCGAAAACACGCAAATTGAGCAGATTAATTCAGAGTTAAGCCTCGTTTTAAAATTTGAAAACTACTTTAAACGAATACTGCGCATGTTCTATTTGTCCTACGAACTGCAAAAAAATTCACCTAGTGTAGTTTTTTACGGGCATTCATATGCTGTAAAAATCTAAAACGTCGGACGTTTCTTCGATGAAATAATCCCAAAATCAACAGTTTTGCTTAAAATTGGAATACAAAAAGAACAAATTCGAATTTTAGGAAAAACGCTTCGAGGTGCATGAGGACCTGACCCAAGGTACCTGTAAAGAAAATTTCGTACTTATGGACCGTTCCATCTCGCCAGGAGGCGATCGACAGACAGACAGATACACACACACACAAACTTTCAGTTTTATTTATATAGATTAATTAGGAAAAAAATGAATGATTTTGACTCTGAGGAAATTATCGGAGTTATTATTTGTCGAATGGCAACGACAGCTTTGTTTGGACAAGGCTGAACTTGATCGTTAACTGTTTAACTGTTATTAGTTAACTAACTGGATCAAGTTCAGCTTTGGTTTGGATAATGCAACGATGTTATTTAACATTTGTCACGGACCCTGCGGTCACTGAAGTTGGTTGAGCGGGTTTCGACCATTGTTACTGCATTTTAGTTTTCTTTTAAATAAAACCGTGTAACTTGGAGATTTAATATTTTTTTGGTTTTTTGGAGATTTAATATTTTTTTCTATTTTTTGTGACATAATATCCTTTACACTTACAATACAGACATGAAATTAGATTTTTTTCCTCCCAACAAATAGTTTTAGAATCAACAATGTTTGTTTTCTTATTTTTTAAGTAAACACGTTGGTTATTATGCTTCTTAAGTCAGTTGCTCAGTTTGCTGAATCCTTCTTAATTGCATAGGCAGCAGAAAATGTAATGTCTCGCCAGAAATAATAATCAAAGCAGCTTGTTTGATAAAGAAAAATCAATATTCTGCAAAAACATTTGCAAACAAAGATTTCTTTGCTTAAGAAATAACTTTTCAAATTCGGGTTTTCTTATAAACGCGTGCGAAAAAAGAGACTGGGCAGATGAAAAAATACATCATTTAATTACCGTCTATGGATTGTGATGAAAAGAAAATAATTATGAACTGCAAAGTTATTGACGGCGTTCATTAGCGGAAAAAAACGAATCTTAGTCTTTGTTTTGTTCTTAATAATGAGCGGGGACAGTTCCGAGAATTGCCGTCGACTTTTTTCCTGCTGCCAGATTCAAAAATGTCATTTTTTATTTAGTCTCGAAAAGGGAAAAATGCAAATTTGAAGGAAGGAATGTCAGACGTAAAAAAATTCTTTGACGTGAACTAATTTTTAAAGAAAAAAAAAATGATTTTAACGTTGTTGAAATCTTAAAAAAAAAAAAAAACACTAATTTCATGCTTTTTACGCATGTGTGGATTTTTAGTGGAAAATGTTGTTGCCGGCTTATGTGTTACTTTTTGTAATTTTTTGCATTTTGCGGTTGTATTTGAATGGTTCGTAAATGAAAAATTTTGTTTCCTTCTTTATCTGGCATGTTTAATTTTGATATATTTTTCCTCAATTGGACGTTGATTCGCTGCAGCAGTAGTTTTTTCTTAAATTGTCAAAATGCTAATTATGGTAACTCGGAGCCAATGAGAAACCGAAAACTGAAATTCTGACGCTTTAGTATAGCAGTTTTCTATTGAGTTTTACTCTCTGTTACAGAATGGCTATATTAACTATATGTATCTATAGGGGGCGCCAGCTGGTTAGGCGAGAGTTGCATAAAAGACGAAGGAGAACGTGGTTGGGAGATTGGTATCGAGGTTAAGACTATATTTATATATTTATGAATATATGTATACTAGTAAGCCTGGCGGTCATGCGAAATGACCGCTGCTCTAGATATTATAAATATACAATTCTCCCAGTAACCGGAAATGCACATATCAAAGAGATATTTATCAGGTAGAACAGTCAAGTTTAATGAATAAATAATAAACATATAATCATTTCGGAAAAAAATGTTCGTACCGAAAAAAATACGTCTAAGTTATAATAATTTGTAAAATAAAAATATTATTTACTGTAATCAAATCAATAATAAAATAAAAATATTATTTTACTGTAATCAAATTGTTTGCGAAAAATATTTACTTATATCCAACATAATCATCGTCAAAACAATAGTTTTAACGAAACCGGAAAAAAGAGCGCTGCCATTTTAATATATATAAAAATCGCAGGCGATAAATAAATTAAAACAAAGAAAGAAGGATTAAATTAAATTCGCGTTTACATTCACATTTAACGGAGATTGCAAATCTAGCCATGCCTCACTCAAAATGCTAGAGAAATGTTTTGATTATGAGTCGTTGTCATTATAGAAACAATTGTGTAGATAGCGGCACGATGCAGTTTTCTCGGAGTAAAAAAATTCGGAATAAGCTATCGGCGACAAACAGACACTTAGGCCGCTTATATATAAGATATATATATATATATATATAGGGGCCTTAACCTGGGCGGAGACCGTGGTGTCTAGGTTAGTACTATATTTACCATATTTATTTACATAGGGGCACCACCTGTTTAGGCGAGTATATAGTACGAAAAAGAGCGCCACCTGGCGCCTACCTAGGTGTTGAGTCTAGGAAATATTAACTATATGTATCTATCGGGGCGCCAGCTGGTTAGGCGAGAGTTGCATAAAGGATGAAAGAGAGCGTCACATGGGGGGCAATGAGCTAGGTTTCGAGGTTAAGATCGTTGGCATCGATCTTGGTTACCTCACAATTTCAAACGGCAGCCATATTTTCTTTCTCGTACTTGAAGGAAAGCAATTGATGCATTTCCGCTTTAATTTTTCTTCTTAAGGCTAAACTCAAGTTGAGTACAAAGAATCCAGTCCAGTTTTATTAATACAAAAAATAAATAAGTCTTATTAATACAGAACTTTTCAACTTTTTAAAAGATTAATTAATCAAAGATGTACTTACGGACTTAGTGCCATGAACGCACCGGAGTAGTTCCGAAGCGGTACTTTTCCGACATCAGAACTTTACCATTCCGGCAGTGATTGCCGAGACCAAATTATATCCTTACCACGGACATACGCTTAACCAATAACGACCGTTATTTGTTGATTACACTATGGCGTCACTTGAACTGATAGCTGTTAGCTTGATCGCCACGTCAACAGTTCGTTGCTACCGCCTGTTGCTGTAGCCCTTGTTGTGAATGTACCAATAACAGAAATCTCTTCTTTAAAAGCAAATTTCTCATTACAGGGTGAAATAGCTTTTGTTGAACCTGTCTTATCAGAAGAGGGATTTTACTGTTCTCGGTCCTTTCATTTAAAAAAATGACTGACATGTTTAGAATCTGTTTATATATAATAAAGTCCATTTAAATAAAATCACATTGACTATTTTATCCTTGTTACAATGGTTTGAATTTGTTTAGCACAAAAATACTTTGTATTTTTAGCGTTTTTTAAATTGAATTTTCAAACTAGTTGGGTTATTTTTGCCCAGGCAGAGTTTTATTCTGTCTCAAGAATAACCTTGCTGGTTCTGTGCAGTAAATGCGTACTTCTATGAAGATGAGAACGATGTGTAATGCAATGTTGCCATCGTTCAGGGTAGGAATCTAAATCTTCCTTTCGAGTAAGTACTTGCACCGTCGTTCATGTTATATTTGCATTATTACCAATGCCTGCGGCATGATAAATTCAATCAATTTACCCAAGGCCGTATCCAGAAATTTTTTCGGGGGGGGGGGCGGAACTTAATTTTGCCCTTACTAAGTTTAACAGGGGCAGCTCATTTAACTTAAACATGCACCTAGAGAGCGGGTGCGATTCCAAACCTCACCATTCACCCCACTCTGCCAGCTCAGCTACAGGAGTGCTTAACAGTTGCGCGTCCTTTTCCCTTATTAAGGTAAATAGCGAAGCCCATTTAACGGAAATCCGCAGTCCTTCTGGCGTAGATGGCAGAGCGCTGGGCTAGTAAGGAGACAGATGCAAGTTCGCGCCCCGTCAGCTGAGAGAGTAGCTTTTTACTATAAAATGCTGAACTGTTAAATTACCGAGGTCTCTATCTCAAGTGTAATAATGGAAAAGTAGGCGTTATAGTTGCAGTATTTCTGGCCTGGTTGGTACAGCATTGGACTAGCAAACAGCCAGGTGCGAGTTTGATTCCCGTCGGCCCATTTTACTGTAAAATGCCGAATTGTTTAATTATTGAGGTTTTTATGTCCAGCTTAATAATGGTAAAGTAGGGGACAGTTTTCGTAGGCCTTCCGGCCTAGCTGGTAGAGCACTGGACTCGTAGGGAGGCAGGTGCAAGTTCGATAATCCGTCAACTACGTTGGTGGCATTTTACTGTAAAATGCTGAATTGCTTAATTATTGAGGTTTCTATGTCGAACTTAGTAATGGCAAATTATGCAGCCGTTTTCACAAGCTTTCCGGCCTAGATGGTAGAGTATTGGTCTCGTAAGAAGGCAGGTGCAAGTTCGATCCTCCATCAACTTTGGTAATGGCATTTTACTGTAAAATGCTGAATTATTGAGGTTTCTATGACAAACTTAGTAATGGCAAAGTATGCAGCAGTCTTCGCAAGATTTCCGGCCTAGGTAGTAGTGCATTGGACACACAAGGAAACAGGTGCAAGTTCGATCCTCCGTGAGCTGCGGTAGTGGCACTTTACTATACAATGCTGAATTGTTTAATTTCCGAGGTTTCTATGCCAAACTTATTAATGGAAAAATTGGAGCCGGTCTTCGCAGTCGTCCTGGCCTAGATGGTAGAGCATTGAGCTAGCAAGGAGACTGGTGCAAGTTCGATTCCCGTCGGCTATGAGATAGTGCCCTTGTACTATAAGTTGCCGAGTCACTTAACAACTGAGGTCTCTGTGTCAAACTTAAAGAAAGCACCAATCTTCACTGGCCGTCTAGTTGGCAGAGCATAGTTCTACTACGGAGGCAGGTGCAAGTTTGAATCCTTCCGGTTTAGATAGAGGCCTTATTCTTCAAAATGATAGAATTACGAATTCCTCAGTTGCCTTATAAAATTTAATAATGGTAAAACAAAACAGGGTCCATCGTTCAACATCCTAGGCGCGTAGTTGGACCTGGTCAATAAGGCTGTGAAGTGCCCCCCTAGATTTCGTCACGTCGATATTTTACAACCGCCATCTTGGTAGTCCTAAAAAATGATTGGAATCCATGTAAATGGATGTCTCTACATTTTAACATCAATATGATATAATCGCCATATTGACCTTGCGAGGAGGCAGATAGTCTGAAAGAATGCTTGGGAAGGGATATGTATCTATATATTTACATCGATGCTTTTTGCAATCGTCATAACGAGTGTTTAATGAGCTCGTTGGTGTATATCAATGCTTTAGCAACTAGGCCGGAAGGCCTGTGAAGACTTTTCTCCACTAGATACCTGTCAACAGAGATACTTTTACTTGACACCTGTAAGCCGAGGCCTTAGGATCGCTTGTGCCCGGCCTGTGAAGACTGGTCCTTACTTCGCCATAGAAACCTCAGTAATTAAACTATTCAACATTCAATAGTAATAAGCCATCATGAGAACGGGTGGGATTTGAACCTTCTCCAATCCCCCCACTGTTCCAGCACTCTGCCAACTGAGCTATAGGAGTCCATGAATACAATCGCTTACTTTATCCTGATTAAGTTTAATACGGAAACCCATTTAACGAAAAAAGCCACGATGACTGCGGGCGGGTTTCGAACCTTCACCATTCACCGCACTGTTGCAGTACTCTACCGATTAAGCTATAGGAGCGTTACAAAACTGCGCCTAATTTACTTATTTTACCTTTTTTGTGTATGGCCATTTAACAAAAATCTCTACCATGAAATTCTACGGGATTCGAACCCTCACCGATCACCTCACTGTTCCATCACTCTACCGACTGAGCAATAGGAGCGTTGAACACTAACTCCTCCTTTACCCTGATTAAGATTAATACGGAAGCCCATTTAACGGAAAAGGAGCCACTATGAGAGCAGAAAAGATTCCAAACCTCACCATGTTCCAGCACTCGACCGACTGATCTACAGGAGCGTTAAAGAAGTATGCCTACTTTACCTATATTAACCTTTTAATGGAAGGCCATTTAACGAAAAATGCGAACATAAGAACGGGCGGGTTTCGAAGCCTCACAATTCACCTCACTGTTGCAGCACTCTGCCAACTCAGCCATAAGAGCGATGAACACTAACTCCTCCTTTGCCCTGATTAAGTTTAATACGGAAGCCCATTTAACGAAAAAACACATCATGAGAGCGGGCGGGACTCGAACCCTCACTATCTACCTCCCAATTCCAACGCTCTGCCAACTGAGCAATAGGAGAGAGGAACACTTGCGCCTTCTTTACCCTGACTAAGTTTGATACGGAGGCCTAATTAACGAATAAAAGGCACCATGAGAGCAGGCGGGACTCGAACCCTCAGCACTCAATTCCCTGTCCCAGCACTCTACCAACTGCGTTGTTGACTACCTCCTCCTTTATCCTTATTGTTTTATACGGCAGCACATTTAACGAAAAAACTGTGAGAGCGGCTAGGATTCGAACCCTCACCAATCACTTCACGGTTCCAGCACTCTACCGACTGAGCGAAAGAAACGTTATAAAACTGCGCCTAATTTACCTATATTAACTTTTTTATGGAAGGCCTTTTAACGAAAAAAGCCACCTTGAGATCGGGCGGGATTCGAACCATCATCATTCACCTCACTGTTCCAGCAGTCTACCGACTGAGCTTATAGGAGTGTTGAACGCTGGCTCCTCCTTTACCCTTATGAACTTAAGTAGGAAATCTTAGGTTAGTTTATAACGAATTATTTTAACAAAAATTATTCCTCCGCGCCATCATACATTTTCTATGCCTCCAGCAAGGTGGAGCAGTGGTAACGCGTAGGCCTCGTACGCCTTTTCGCAGGATCGAACCTGGCGAAGTCGGTGGAATTTCAAGACCATCAAGGTGCGAAAAATCGACAGCGCCCTTGTCTTATGATTATGTGGCGTGTTAAAGATCCCTTGAGTATCCGTTCGGCGTGGATACTTTCGGCTAGCTTAAATTCCTTGCATCAATTAGAGTTCAGGTGCCGCCATTTGGGGGAAACTGAGCGTCAAAAAATTACCTCAATGGTACCACACTTATTGTGGTGCCGCTGAAAGTTGGTACCAATCCCTGGGAACGCAGTAGGTCTGCAATAGTTAGGGACCAAGACGCAGGCCATTTGAATACAAACAACACATTTGCTACGCCACAACTATGTGGGAAGCTGAAGGCCAATTGTGTAATTCAGAGCCAGTTGAACATAAGTCTAAAAATGGGGATTTTCAGGTTATAAAATAATTGTTTAACTGTAGGAAAATAAACTTACAAGGGATAAAGCATGCATATTAATTTTTTTAATGCTAGCAATCATGTTTTGTAGCCTAATTCATATAACAGCTTTGTTACTAGCGACGAAATCCTTCTGTTTAGTTTTTTCGCTTTTCGTATAAAGTGGTGACAATGTGACTTGCGTTAGCCTGGCCCTGAAGTACAGAATCTACCACTATTAAGTGTAACATAGAATCTTAGGTATTTTCTGCAATTTACGATTTGAATGAAAAAATGACACGTGCGCAACGGACAAGTAATAATTCTGATAATTTCCTCAGAGCCAAAATTATATTTTTTCCCCTAATTAAAGCAGCATTTCTTAATTTATGCAGTAATAGTAGTTATAATAAGCTTCCGTGACAAATCAAGAAAAATAAAACCGTGTAAATATGAATACTTAAAATATTTTTGTCTATTTGAAAAAAAAAAACGTTTCCCGAACTTAGTCGTATACCTTATCGGTTATCGTTTTGTATCTATAAAATTTTTATATTGACATACAATAAAACCTCACAAATCCGAACTAATTGGGGCTGTAGCCTGTTCGGATTAGTCGAAAACTATTCATAACACAATAAACGAACCCTCGTTACGGTAGAGGACTTAACCCCGCACTGCGCAATTTTTTCTTCTTTGTAAAATATTTTTTTTGTGTGTGTTTGTTTGTGCTAGTTATAAATGGAAAACATACTAAAAAAATTCTTATTTAATTCGGAAAAATATAATTCGATAAAATTTGACCTGTTGTTTAAAAAGAACACTGCACATTTAGGGGAAACAATGATTTTTTTATGTAATCATTTTAATAAATGAAAGAGAATCATTAATAAATAAGTATGCATTATAATCATAAAATAGTATTAAAATAGTAACACACAGAAGAGCCACGCCAAACGATGTCATGTTTATGCGACGCTGGAAAGTTTTCGTCACTTCGACAATTGAAGTTAATCGACTTCAAGTGAAATTTATATGTTTTGAGTTTGTATTGTTATAGTATTTGTTTTTTATAAATTTAATAAGTAATAGTTTTTACTTGTTTTGGTGTGACAAAATAAATAA
This sequence comes from Octonoba sinensis, assembly GCA_038502835.1. NCBI lineage: Eukaryota > Metazoa > Arthropoda > Arachnida > Araneae > Uloboridae > Octonoba > Octonoba sinensis. The sequence goes on from CM076603.1 coordinate 10,517,849, forward strand.
GTTTCTCTTTTTTTTTTTGAGTGTGCTTTTTAAATTTAAATTTGTTTAAAAAACTCGTTCGGATTTCCCGGGCTTTCGGATTTTCAGGGTTCGGATTTGCTGTACTAAAAAACTAATCTCTTTAAAAATCTTGATATATGGAGACATTTAAAAAAGATTTTGATCACTGAATCGTTAATAATCACGATAAAGGACTAGAATAATAATAACAAAGACAACAGGGATTGTTTGAATTGACAAAAAAATTTATTAAAGTTCAGTCTTCAAGATATATAGACCAGCTCCTCCAGCGGGTAGTTCTGTACAGGTGTGATATGACTCTTAACAACCCGCCGGAGCAAGCTGGATAAATACCAACAGCTATGAACAGCGTGAATGCAACATTGAGAAGCAACCTCTTCTGGAGAGAACTACGTGACACATTTACACTCAGCAACAGAATGACTCAACTCTGCTCAACATCCAGAAAGCAAGGATTGTTTTTTTTCTGTGGCTAGTTTGAATGATGACTTCACGAAAGGGGATCATTCATAAATGATGTCACGCTTCGAGGGGGGGGGTTTCGGGAAATTGGGGCAAATTGTGACAAGGGGAGGAGAGTTCGTGAAATTGCGACAAATTGTGACAAGGGGAGGAGAGTTCGTGAAACTGAGACAAGGGGAGGGGGTTCGTGAAATGTTGACAAGAGGAGGGGGCTCGTAAAATTGCGAAAAGGGAAGGGGTTTCGTGAAATTGTGACAAGGGGAGGGGTTTCGTGAAATTGTGACAAGGGGAGGGGTTTCGTGAAATTGCGACAAGGGGAGGGGTTTCGTGAAATTACGACAAGGGGAAGGGGTTCGTGAAATTGTGACAAGGGGAGGGAGGGGAGTGGGTAACAAGAAGTGTGACGTCAGGCTTATGCAACATAGCGTGACATGTGACAAAGGGAGGTAGGGGGTCCGTTGAAGTGTGACATTGTGACAAAGAGAGATTGGAAAAAGCGTGACATCAATTATGGGCGGTCCCAAGGAGGCGACAGCGACGAAATCTTTGGTTCTATAGCTTTTAGTTGTTTCTTATTGGCTGTCATTAATTCCATGATTTAAAAAAATTAAATTTTTTACTTAGAACGACTATGATTTGTTGACTTGAAAAAGGAACAAGAAAGCTGGCGCAGTTGATGCAACGGTATAGCAGCATATTTCTTGGCTGTCGCGGCCAGTTTGAAGCCAACATAACTCATAGTGAAACTGATAAAAAAACTCCATGTATACTTATATACAAAGGGGGAAAATTCTCCAAATACATAAAAGAAATTAATTGTTGTACATCAACCAAAAAACCTCACGTACGTTTATGCGGATACGGGGCATATATCTTACATATGATAATCAAAGACGTTCTTAATAAAATTGTGTTTACAGAACAAAATTTTTAAATTTCGCTGCAAGATTCAATACATTTCACTTTATAATTAAGCTCTAATTTCAATCTAATGTTGTGGAAAAAGTAATGATGAAGTTTTGTAAAAAACTAAACTAGTGACTGCATTAAGTTACCGCAAAATAACGATTTTACATAGTTTTGTTAACGTTAATGAAAAAAAATAAAACGAACTCGCATTTTTGTTAAGTGATTGTAGAACGTGTCTAGTTTTAAAACTAACTTTCCATTCAACAATTTGCCTGTTTCGCTGTAAATCCACCAATCCATTTAATTTTGTGCCATTTTCCTGATAAAGGACATTTTGAATGCAAAAATAACAAAAGGAGATGCAATGGCATTAACTTCTAATCTCTGCCAATGTATTGTTTTATGAGGCATTATTCATATGATTAAAAACAATTCAACATTTTTTAACTAAACAAGGATTAAATTAAAAAATGATAAAAGTAACAATAATTTTAAAAAATAATAACAAAAAATGTGTGCACCGAAATGGTGCAATTTAAAAAATGTCTTTTGATTGTTTTATGGTAATTGAATATAAACTATTAATACAAGCAAAATCAATGAAAACAATTGCACTCATATAAGCATAAAAACAATTTAATTGTTTATTTTACGCTGACTGTAAATTTGAATAAATGAAAAGAAAAGTACCAAATGGGAATTACATACACAGATTTTCGGAGGTTCAAGAAGTGAAAAAAAAATGGAGCTATGAGAGAAAATAAATACACAACAGTTAGGTACATTTCTATTCACTGGAACCGAAAACACACTAAAGGAACCGAAATGCACACTAAAAATTTTTAGTGTTTCTGAACACAAATTTTGGTGTTCAGTAGGGGAAAATTATTCATTTTTTGATGTATTTTAAATTTTTTTAAAGTGTCTGTCTAAAAAAGTTCAGACAGCAGAATGTTTTTTTAGCATATAATGTTCGTTAACTCATCTAGGCATCAAAAATTCAGTACGATTGCTCATTTATTGTATTTTCATAGAAATGAGCCATCGCAGTAAAATTTCGATACGTAACGGAATTAATGAAGTTCATGTGCTAAGGAACGTTATACTCTCTATATTGTTTGAGAGAGACATTTAAAAGAATTAAAAATACATAAAAAATGAATAATTTTCAACTTTACACCAACTGAACACCAAAAGTGGTGTTCAGTAACACCAAAAGTGGTGTTTAGTAACACCAAAAGTGGTGTTCAGTAACACCAAAAGTGGTGTTCAGTAACACCAAAAGTGGTGTTCAGTAACACCAAAAGTGGAGCTTAGTAACACCAAAAAGTGGTGCGCAACAAAGCGCAAAGTTTTTAGTGCAGCTTCCAGTGGTCTGCACTGTGCCCTATTTGCATTTGATACATTCAAGTGCATAAATAATACTTCACATAATTGAAAAATACATCATTTAAAAAATGATCAAAATTGATATTTGCCATTTTAGACCTAATGCGCCATTAAAGAAATATTTTTTTTTTTAATGTGCAGATATCAATAAGTGAGAAACATAAATAATATTTTAAACATCCGATTAATTTTGTAAAACCAATTTTTATTTCACGTAAACAATAACTACAAGTAAATAAATATTTTAGCAAGATATTCTGCTTTAAATAATGATAAATGAAATTTGTTACAACCAAACATTAAATAATTTCATGATTGATGGACGAAATGGAGAATGTATTTTTTAAAATATTTCTCATAAAATCATATGCTTCCACTACTTGGAGAAGTAAAGTATTTTTCACATAGACCAAAGCGATAAAATAATTATGTGATACCTTATGCAATATTTATGTTTATGTGATAAAACAGTTGGAATTTCTATAAAGTTTATCATGGGGGTAATTAATATCGTTTTACAATTTCCCTATTCAATGTTTAAACAAATAACCGTGGAATTAATTTTTATAATCTCAAATACAAATTTATCCATAAACTCGGATATTAACATTCATTTTGCACATCTGTTCAATTCATGGTATTAACAAATAAAGAAAATTTTAACCTGTCATAATAATAATTTATTTTTAGCATCATCAATTTATTTTATGTCATAAGGAGAATCATGACCATCTAATTCCTTTTTTAAATTTATTCTACGTACTCATCTCTTAAACAAACGAATACAGACGTTAATTTTAAATTCATAATTTAAACAAAACTCAAGCAATAAATTCTTGAAGAAAAAACCTTCTTTTATAAATTTGACAAATAATTTCTGTATTTCATCATGAAATAATCTTTTAAACCATAAGAAGAATCAGCAGACTTAAAATTATATTTCTGTAGTCAGATGGCGAAATGCGATATCTCACTTTTTTGGCGCAAATGAGATAATTACATATTTAGGGTCTTAGGGACATTTTAATCAAATCTATAAGGTATCAAAGTATAATATAAGGTATAATATACTATAAAGTAGCAGAAACCAAAAAAATTACCCAATTTTACATCGTGCAGAGAATTTTGCAATTGCTTGCCTGAAAATTAACAAAAGCTGGGACATCACAGTTTGCCATCACACTACTGATTTTTACATTTGTTCTTTTAACAAATAAACTCAAATAAAATTAATCAATGTACTCGTGTATCAATTTTCCCTTTGATCATTAGTTCTGGTCTCTTTTTTTAAAATAAATTAAGTAAATAATTTTGTAAAGAAAATTTCGATTTTTTTTTTTTTTTTTGCTGTAACACCAATGAGGAACGCAAATGGTACGTCAACAGTTTTACTTAAATGTTGACGCGCATTGACATAAATTAAACTAGCTACACGAATTTACGAAACACCGAACTGTCATGACGAGAAAGTATCACAGAATAACTGAAAGCAAAGGAAACGTTCTTGTAAATAATTGCCCAAGTATGTGTTTTTGGACACACGTCTAAAATCAATGAATCTTTAACTATTCCGAACACACGAAACGTATGCTATCCCAGCATACGGAGGAACTCCGGTAGTTTTTGTATATCACCTAAACATTCAAGTGAATATGTAACTTCGAGATTTCTAAGTAAAAGTTTCCGATTAAGAAAGCAATCGGCAGTTGTAGACTAGGTGGTTCAGTTCGAACTCGGTCGCTCGCTTCGTATTTGATCGTATGGATTTGTACACACAGTTTTTATATAACACTTATATTACACTGAGTTTCCATGACACACAAACACTTGTTCTTCTATCCCACAAAGGATCACAGCACAATTTTTTGGAACACCCTTTCCCAAACCCTGGGCGCGTGACTCACAACGACTAGCGTGTTTAGGAACTTAATACACTGATGAACTGATTAAGCGACAGAATCAGCCCTGGTAGCGGCACCGGGCGTTTCTGAAGACTCTTTCTTGCAGTGATTGTTTCTGATGTGCATTTCGAGTTCTGTGGAAGAGGTGCAGATCTTGCTGCAGATATTGCACGAAATCTTCCAGGGCCAGGAGACGTTCATCTCCGGGGCCGGGGGCGTCATAGCCGGGCGAGAGTCTTTTCCCTGAGACAAGATTTGATTTTGATTTAGACTGCTTTCTTCCCTCTGCTTGCAGGCGGCGCTGAGCAGGGCCAGTGGTTGCTGGGGCGCCGCGGAGGGGGAGGAAGTGGTGGCGGTGGTGGGCGAGGGCCCGTTGCTGATTCCGGCCGTCTGGATGACCGATATCTCGTTCATCTTGGGGGGGTGCTGGGGGGGAGGCGGCGGGAGGCCGTTCATGAAGGGGGACAGGTAGGGGAAGAAGGGGGCCTGCGGGAACTCCCCGGGCTTGGCGCCCGGAGGAATCTGCAGAGGGCCTAAGTCGAGCGACATGCGACGTCCCCGACGAGAAGTGCTGTTGTTCCACATGTGTGTACCCATGTGCACCTTCAGGTTTCCCTTGGTGGTGAACGCCCTTTGACAGATGTGACACTGGAAAGGTTTGTCGCCGGTATGGGTGCGCATGTGGATCTGGAGAGCACTACCGCTGGAGAAGGGCTTGTGACACACCTCGCACATGTGTTTCGGCTGGCCCGGTGCTCGTTTGGGTTGCGGAACTGGTACAGGACTTTCTGCAGGGGGTCTTTTGATAGGGGCTGACTCTTCAGGTGACTTCTTGGGAGATCTCTCCCCGTTCGTCTCCACCTTCTGAGAGCTACTGACACTCGAGGACGAGCTGTTGGTGTTACTGGTGGAGAATACCTGCGAGGGGAGATCTCGGATTTTGTGAGTCAACATATGTTGCCTCATATTACCCTTTGTAGAAAAACCCCTGTCACATACTTCGCACCGAAACGGCCGCTCTTTGGTGTGGCTGCGGTAGTGGATTTCGAGTGCACTTTGGCAAGCGAACGTTTTGAAACATATCCTGCAAGTGGTGCCGATCCGAGAGTGAGGCGGGGCGAAAGGAAGCCCGGCCAATGGGAGTGCGTATATCTTGGTGTCCGATGGCGAAGGACGCTGGAAAGCCGGGGAATTCCTCGGCGTCAGATCTAGGGCTCCACTTACAATATTACTCTCCGATTTTGGTGTGCTATGATTAGGAAGCGACGACAACCGTGGCGATTCACCTTTGCTGCCAGTTCCTACCCCTCCGGGTGTAGATCTGTCGTCTGCCGAAACGTCAGACCCGTTCTTACTTGCGGTTGGGGAAATGTTCGAAGGTTTAGGTGGGTAGCCAAAGTCTCGATAATAGCCAGATACGTTCAAACCGAGACCGAAGTGAGGTGGGAAAGGTAATGGTTGCGTGACGTTGCTGGTTATGCCCTTGACGTGATTTTCCAATGCAGCAAGTGAAGCCGTGTAATCAGACGTGCACGTGGACACAGTCATTGCTGGATAGGGGCGATCGCTCCCGTGAATAGAGAACGGTAAGGGACAGTCATTCGGAAGAGTCATTGGTAACGGCCTGTCACTTGCGAGGCTTATCACAATTGAATTGTTCGGTTGACTAGAGAATTTTGGTGGGGATCGGGCCGAAGGTGGCCTTTGTTCTTCAGCTTCTTGGCCATTCAGTGGAGAATGGTCGGATATATTACTGGGTGACTGATTATGATTTAAAACAGATTTGATATTTGTCTCGTACTCCGGTTTCATGTCCACTGGAGTGCTATTATTTGAATTTCTGCTCTTCTCCAGTTCATTGTCTGTTGCTGTAGTGTTTTCAGCAGCGGCCAGCTCATCTGCGTCTTTGGGCGATTGCTCTTCAGGAGATCGTGCCAAGTCTAAAACAGGTGGTTTCGGATCCTTGGGGCTTTCTGCAATGTTAGATGACGGGGAGCAACTGCTTGCGGTGCTGAGGGTTGGCGACGCACATGAAACCTGAGAACCGTTATTGTTGTCTAAGCCGGTGGCTTTGATGACCGACTGATTTGTAGAATTGTTCCTCAATTGTTCGTTCGTTTTGGAACTGGTAAGCGCAAGAGGCTCAGCGTTCATTAGTTGTGGTGGAGGAAGAAGAAACTGTCTGGGATACGAAGGGGGTAGGAGTGTGGGTGGTCTGTCTTCATTCGAACCGTACAATGGCGGTAGCTGAATCGAAGGATTTTCCGTGTGGTTTCTGACATGTTGCTGCAGCAGAAGCGAGTTGGGGAACGGCTTGTGACAGACAGGGCACTGGTGCATAAGCCGCGTCGCTGGTTTCGTGCGATGTACGCCCATGTGCGTTTTCAAATTGCCTTTAGTCGTAAAAGCTCTACTGCACAGCTTACATTTGAAAGGCCTCTCGCCCGTATGCGTCCTGTAATGCATCTGTAGCGCACTCTTGCAACTAAGAACCCTGTGGCAGATGATGCACTGATTGGGTTCGATCAGTTTGTGTTCTATATTGTCCACCAGCTGCTGCAGTTTCGAGGTCTCCGAGGTTTTGGTCACTTCGATGAGACTCTCCCACGAGTTGTCGTTGGAACCGATTCTCGGTAGCAAATCCTGGTAAAAAGAGGGGTCCTGGAGGATGGCCTCGGACCCTCCGTTGTTGACCGAGCCATTTGCAGAGTTCTTGTTCTCCGACTGCGAAGCGGAAGGAACGAAGTTTTCGCACGAAGACGGAAGGAAATACGGAGCAAAATTCGGAGACGGCCCAAACGACGGCTGGGAAGTCGCCATTTCGGACTCGTCGTCATCCATGCCGTCCGAATCGGCCTGGTCTTCATCGTCGAATCGTTCGACATCGATTTTCAGTTCGCGAAAGTTCTCGGCCGTCATGTTCTCGTCGGATGATTCGTCGGAATTGTCACTGAAGTTAGACATGTCGTTTGGAGACATGCTGCGACTGTTGGAATCCAGAACTGGAGATCTTCGTCCGTTGACTGCTGATGAGAAATCCAATGCCTGTTCGGATTTCGTCTCACCTGAAATCAAAATGAAATTTTTAAGTTCATCGTGCGAAGTTAATTCTCCTCATTTTAAAGTTATATTTCTTAAAAACAAATATTAATGCAGTAAAATCGCGTAGGAAATCTATTCAGACTATGCACGGCATGTGCTTTTTAACTCTTATTATCATAAAGTAGCATATATGCCACTGTAATAAGGGCTAGCAATAACAGTGCAACATACGCGCTGACGTCACTTAACAAATAGAAAGTAGTGGAAAACTCCTGGTAGCACATATGCTACTTTATGAGAATAAGGCTTAAAAATTTTTAGTTTCTTCAAGCCAATTGGTGTCATATATAACCACAAAGATCGAAAGTAAGGTACTTTATAAAACGTGTGATGTAGATGCTGTGCATGATTTATGCTGTAAAACAGATTGAAGCATTTCTGTAACAAAATAGTAAATAATACCAAAGGGTGTAATCAGAGCTGACAAGATTTCGGCATTTTGCTGCATTTTGTGAGCAAATATCAGAAACAGAATGAAATACATTAAAGTAATATTTTATTAATATTAAAATTCAACTAAACTTAATAAAACTTACAGGTAACCAGATTTAAATCATCTGTATCAGTTGAAAAAGAGTAACACTGGTCAGTTAACGTTTCCTTACTTTTAAGATGACTATAAAGCCATTTCATGTTCTGACATTAAACGACCACCAATCTACTCTAAGAAAATGCTGATAATGCTTTTAATAAAATACATTTTGGTAAAAAAATAGAACCGACTTCAAACTATAAATTGCGCTAAAAAGTAAAAAATAATATTATTCTTCAAACAACTTCGATACGACTTTTAAACATAATTTTTGAAGTCGGTGCAAAATTATGACAGTCTAATTATAATTACACCATGCGTTATTAGACACTGAAAGTGTTGCAAAATCTACGCTATTTATATTTGTAATTGGTTCATAGTTACAAAAGGAATCATGCATCAAAATCCATCATAATTTTGCACCGACTTCAAAAGTTATGTTTAAAAGTCGTATCGAAGTTGTTTAAAGAATAACATTAGTTTTTACTTTTTAGCGCAATTTATAGTTTGAAGTCGGTTCTATTTTTTTCCAAACTGTATTTTATTTTATTCTTTTTAGTGTAAATACATTTTTATATAAATACTCTATTTTTAAGACATACATATCAAAGGGGAAACCTTTGAGGGAATGACACTAAAAACTAACCGTTTGTAAGATAAATTTCGTTTTAAAATCGATTTTAAAGGGTCACTAGAGCAAGCAAACTGATTGGATTTAATTTCTTCTTCAGAGAAGCCTTCAGTCTATTTCTTGTTATAATTGCTTTTATATTACATCTTAATGGCAGCAAATTCATTTTTATCAATGAGTTTCATTTTTATTAACAAGTCTCCCAACAAAGAAAAATCGAGCCTAGCCTTTCTAATTAAAATGAAAAAATACTTATTTTTCAGCCATAACGTGTTTTCTAAAAAACAGATGTAGTCAAACTGATGTGCAATATTTGAGTTAGACGACCCTCTATCGCTCATAGAAAAAATAATCAAAATCGGTTCATTTAGTCAAAAGTTGTGGATGAAAAAGCAAAAAAATTCCCACATTGCAGCCCATAACTTTTTTTTAATTATCAAATATGGTCAACCAAGGTATGGGACCTATGGGAAACCACCCTCGATCGATTAAAAAAAATCATGAAAATAGGTTCATCCGGTAAGAAGTTATGAGTGGACAAACAAACAAACAAAAAAACGACATACATACAATATGAATGTATAACCTCCTTCCTTTGTGAAGTCGGTTAAAAATGATCAAGCGACTATTTTATTGTTTATTGTCGTTACAGAACACAACATGTCAAAAATGAAAAATAAAAATTTTGCTAGTTTTAAAGTACAAGTGCCAAAGTTTTATCATTCATTTATTATCCTTCAATCTAGGATTTAAAAAAAAAATTGTTAGGACATCATGTAAGACATTATCATACAAAAAATTTAAAAAAAAAAATAACTTTCTTTTCCTTCTGAATATATAATAGCATTTAACATCAATTATGAGTCATAAATGTAACTGAAATTAGTTACTTTGGTATTTCCTAAAATCCGTGGACCATTCTACCTCGCGCCAGGGGGAGGACATCCCTAATGCCGCGTTTTTACGATGCCAGTTGAAGAGAGAGCCAATGAGATAACTTTATGCCAATAAGCTGTCTGGAGACAGCTTATTGGCATAAAGTTATTGGCTGCGTGTGAACAATTCAGGCCAATTGGTGAACCAACTACCTCGACAGTTTCCCTGAAATTCAGCTGGCTCGAGGAGTAGACAGAGGACAATGAACTGTCCAGAGACAATTGTCTCTTCAACTGGCATCGCGTAAAAGCGGCTTAAGGCCAAGTGCTAACAAGAAAGGAAATTGGAGGAGAAAATTGTCACCAAAGAGCATGCGAGCAAATGAACTGGAGCCATTTTGCACCGTTTTTAATAATACAATAACATTTATTATTGTTACTTTTTACAGTGATACCTCGAGATACGAGTTTAATTCGTGCCGTAACCTTGCTCGTATGTCAATTTGCTCGTATCTCAAAGCAATTTACAGCGCAGGCGCAGTAAACTGGGAGGGCCGTGGCTTCGCAGCTGGCCGTTCCTCGTCAATCTCAAATTTCGCTCGTATTTCAAAACAAAACTTCGCAGCTCGACAGCGCTCGTATCTCAAATTACTCGTATTTCAGAGCACTCGTATCTCGAGGTGCCGCTGTATTTAGTTTTATTTTTTAAGTAACACCTCGTATCTCAAATTTCGCTCGTGTTTCAAAACAAAACTTCGCAGCAAGACAGCGCTCGTATCTCAAAATACTCGTATTTCAGAGCACTCGTATCTCGAGGTACCACTGTATTTAGTTTTATTTTTTTAAGTAACACCTCGTATCTCAAATTTCGCTCGTATTTCAAAACAAAACTTCGCAGCTCGACAGCGCTCGTATCTCAAATTTCTCGTATTTCAGAGCACTCGTATCTCGAGGTACCACTGTATTTAGTTTTATTTTTTTAAATAACATCCTTTGAGCATCGTGCGATATTTTGTGACTTTCGTTTTACAATTTAAACAAAATTCTTTTCTTTTAGATGAGAGAGAAAAGAGACTTCAGGCGAAAAAAAGAGTCGAGATTGAAATGAGAGAGCATTTTATTATCTTGTTCTGTACCATGTGGAATGAATTCTATTCATATAGTAGGAATAAACATTAATTCTTTCTTCTTGATTAAGTTATAAACTAAGGAAAAAACTATCTACTACCACATTTAATCAGAAGGAACCCGAGTATTAATCTGAAAGCAAAATTTAAAATTTGAGTGACTCAAATTTAAAGTTTTACTTGTAAAAATGATAATGCTGTTTCTTAAGGAACACAAAATGTTGTGGTTTCTGATACCACTTGGGTATCTAAACGCGCCTTCGCAGAGAAACCAGGAATTAAGTCAGTAAGGAGCACCTTCCGTTTATAGATGAGCACCACAACGGTGGAAGTACGACTTGTCTCGTTATGTATTTACTGGATGACACCAGATGGCGCCAGCACAAATACGCCACCTTCCTTTTTTTCCTTTTATGTTTTATGACCTGAAAAAGAGGAAAGGGAAGGGGAATTCTCCAACCTGATGGGTATCCTCGGTACTTCAGGGTCGACGGATTTCACATGCACGTATCCCCAAGTGTACATGGTGTGGTGCTCATCTGTAAAACGGAAGGCTCTTCTTACTGTCTTAATTCCTGGTCGCTTTGGGTACCTAAGTAGTGACAAGGGAGCTTACATACACAAGTGGAGCCAAGAGGGCTTGGATACTCAAGTGGAGCCAAGAGGACTTGGATACTCAAGTGTAGCCAAGGGAGCTTGGATACTCAAGTAGAGCCAAGAGAGCTTGGATACTCAAGTGGAGCCAAGAGAGCTTGGATACCCAAGTGGAGCCAAGAGAGCTTGGATACCCAAGTGGTGCCAAGAGGGCTTGGATACTCAAGTGGAGCCAAGAGAGCTTGAATATCCAAGTGGAGCCAAGAGAGCTTGAATATCCAAGTGGAGCCAAGAGGGCTTGAATATCCAAGTGGAGCCAAGAGGGCTTGGATATTCAAGTGGAGCCAAAAGAACTTGGATACGCAAGTGCATCAGAAACAACAACAATATATATAATTTGAGAATGGATCACAAATACTTGGTCTTGGAAAGGTATCAAGTCTCACCTCTCGTTCCAGAATCCTGTGCGAAGAGCAAGGGAGGGTTTTCTGTCCTGCTGTCACTCAGCTCCATCTGCCTCTGTTCGTCGATGCTCCCTCCCAGCTCCCTGTGTCTCTGACAGTGGACTTTGAGGTTCCCCTTGGTGGAGAAACTACTTCCGCAGACGTTGCAGCGGAAAGGTTTCTCCCCAGTGTGCGATCGCAGGTGGATCTGGAGCGCACTTTCGCTTCCGAGGGTCTTCCCGCAAAAGTGACACCTGTTTCTGTGTGCTGGGTCCGATGGATCAGACTTGGATTTTTTTACCCTGAAAGAAAAGAAAAAGATTCTAAAATCAGTGATACGTTTAATAAATAAGAATTGTTACTTGTTGTTGTGATTAGCGTTATTAAGATGTAAGTTTGAACAACAAAACGCTGTAATGTATTGCTGTTATCGTCTCATGCCACTTGGAACACCTAGTCCGGGCATTGAGACCAACCGGATTTAAGTGTGTGCCTTCCGTTCAATGAGAACCACAAAGGTGGAAGCGTGACTTAGTTCAGGCAACCCACGATAGTTGGAAGTAACGTCTGTACGATAACTTAGATCTAGTCTAGACCACAGGCCGAACAACCACTTGGTCCGCGCACCCCAGAGGTATTGATTTTTTATGGGAACATGGAGGACTGTGACCGTAGACGGATGTTACACCATTGACGTTCACGAAGAATCTTCAACCGGAAGTACCCTACACCGTTTTTTATTATTGATCAAAACTAATTCACCTAGAGAACTTGGAAATTTGGGAAATATGCAAAGAGCTCTGTGTCAAAACTGATTTGGAGATAATTAAATCAAATGATCACCTATCTCTTTTGTCGCATGAGATTTAAGAACATTTTACATCATCGTTTTTTCTGTTACTTATCAAGCGCCACGATCAAAACATTCGTCGACATTTTCATTGTTTTCAGTTACTCATTGACGGCGACAGCGTGGCGTAATGGTAAGGCGCAGGCCTCGTGCGCCCAAGTTCGCAGGTTCGAACCTGGCCCAAGTCCGTGGATTCTCAAGATGCATAAAATCGTCTGCTCCCCTGTCGCATGATTGTGCGGAATGTAAAAGGTCCATTGAGTATCCGTTTGGCTTGGATACTCTCGGCAAAATCAAATACCTAGTGCAATTCGCATCAAATGAGAGCTCAGCTGCCCCCATCTAGGGGAAACTGAGCGCCCAAATTCTCAGTGGAAATGGCACTCGCCCATAGTGGTGCTACTTGAGAAAATGGATGCCGATTACCGGGTTACGCACTAGGTCTGCAAAGGTTAATAACCACACGCAGCCCCATTAGAAAGAAGAAAAAAAAGTCTCTCATTAACTGCTGCAAAAGAGAGTTGAAACCCACCTAGAGTCTTCGTCAATTCCATTGAGCATGAACGACCGCCTGGACATGGAATCTTGCAAGTATCTCTCGGCCTGCTTTTCGAGCAGAGCCAAGTTGTTCGTCTCCGGGGGCGGTGGCGGGATGGGGCTGAGGCTCCCCGTCCTCCCGCCCTGGGGGTAAGCCGCCATGACGGAGGCGGAGGCCACCGCCGGCCCGCCGTCCGCACTCTGTGGTGGCGTCAGGGCCGCCGTCCCGATCAACGGAGGGGGCGCCACCGTCGGGGCGGGCATTCCATCCGTTTTCAGAACGATGTCCTCGATGGTCTTGATTAGCTGCAGTGATTCCACATGCCTCTGGTGGAACCTGCGAGACAAAATACAGTCATGTTTAAGGCGTAAAAACGGCATGCAACAAACAATCTTTAGCGAGTTTACCATTTATACATTTGTCTCTATTATTAATGAACGCAGTATATCTCGTGGAGGATCTCAAGCCATTAAACACAAAACAAACATGCAATAATAAAGTTAAAATTTTGAAACTCAAAATAAATTCACTGATTTGTTGTTCCCAAATGATTGCCTCGAAGAAAAAAATGTATTGATATATATTTTAAAACAAACATAAAGACCGCCAATTGTGAATTCAGCTTTCAGAAACGATCAACCATCATACATAATTTTAATGCGCTGTGTAGATCAAAAGTGGCATCCCTCCAACCAGACATTTAACCACTGTAAAAAAGCTTTGCCATTTCCAAATAGCAGTATTTCATAAATTTTTAATTCGTCAGTCAGATTATAAAAGCCTGTATTTTCTTTTGGTCATACAGCAAAGGATTACCCTGTGGCTGCTCATTTTTTTTAGCGAATTCGCTAAAAATTGGTATAATTTATGCAACTAAAGGCATCTCTGTAATAAAACCTTAAAAAATGTCCAAATCCTACTTGAGAAATTGCATTACCGACGTTTCAACGATGAAGCAGGGATAATATTTTAAATACACCTAAAAAGATCATGCCCGTGAAAATCGCGGGGATGAGCCATTTTCGCTACATTTAAATTGCACGTGGAAATCATGGTGTAATCAATCAGAGGGTTAATAAGGAAAACAATCCCTAGAAATTACCTGGAGAAAAATTCCCGCAACGCCAGATGATTCGACAAGAGCTGTCCGTGTTGTGCCACTGCCACTGTGGTGTTCTTGAGCTCTTCTAATGTGACGTTGGTGTCCGGCCTTCGGTGTTGGGCCAACAGCAGCAGGGGGTGGATGTCGCTCAGGTTTTTGCCCCAGATTCCCCATTCTCGGGGCTTCCGGACTTTCTCCAGAAGAGGAGGGGTCAGCCTGTCGTCCGATTCGTCGATGTCGCCGAGTTCGTCGTCACTGTCGTCCTCCAACTCGTCGAGGGGTACCAGCAGGACGGGCCTCTTGCTGACGCAGCGCTTCTTGTGCTGAAGGAACTCTGCCAGAGAGGGGAATTCCGCGCGACATTTTCCACAAACGTGTTCGTCGTCCTCGGTGTCGCTGCCTGATCTGATCCCTGAGAAGAAGATGACACTATTTAGCATCATGGAAATGATGAACACTTCCAAAATTGCAGAATAAAACTGAAATAACTGCTCCAGGATATTTTTTATGCTATAATGGAAGACTTTCCTCCACCAGACTCCATAACCACATAGCCGGAGCCTTTGGGTGTGTTGAAACGGGAGCCTGGTGGCCGTCTATAATGTTAAACTAGCAGTGGCGTAGCTAAACCCGATTTCAGGGGGGGTTTCTTTGGGAAAAGTCGGCTAATTTCATTGTTTTCCAAGGAAAATTGGTCTAATTCTAGATAATCTTTACCATTTCAGGGGGGGGGTTTTATCCCCAAAACCACCCTCTTATCTACGCCAGTGTAAACTAGTATGTGTCCGGATGGATGAAACATCCATATAAAGTTTACCTAGCTCTCTCTTTGTGGGGTAAGTTAACCACATGTGGGAAAACTACTATGAGCACTCTTTTACTCTTTAAATAAGTTTCTTCTTTTTTCTTCGAGCTGACGTAGCCAGTTCGAAAAAGCTTTACCATGAAATAAGTAACTTACATAATTAATAAGATATTTATCTTTATTTTTAACTAAGTACTTTAATTTTAAAGTACTTTTCTCCACCAGACCCCTACCTGTTAGCCGAGGCCTTAGGATTGCTTACGCACGGGGAGAGGTAGTGGGGTCTACGGATTTTACATGCACATATCCCCAAGTATACATGGTGGTCTTCAGTGGGTACCGAACGCGCGACCTTCCAGGTGGAAGTCCGACGTGCTAACCACTAGGCTACCACTGCCCACAATTTTAAAGTACTATGTTAAATTTCTCTAATGACATTTTAGATAATTGAAAAAAATAGCTAATTACTATTTTAAAGTAACGTTCATACATGAAGCTTTATTTTAGAGAACCAGAGGAAACATTGCTTTAAGCTTTTCAAATCTCAGGCAAATCTTGAAATTAGGAAAAATGACTACTTCAATAGGGTTAGAGGCAATTGGAATAGTTTACCAGAAGCGACTGTTCATTGCAGCGGGGGGAAAACGTTTAAGAAATCTCTTGATGTTCATTGGGGACTGCTAAATTGACTGGGACCAGCCTAGCTGGGCGCCTGAGCCTGTTGCTGGTCGTCACTTTTGTATTTGTATTTAATTAGTTACAAATGGATAAATGCATAGTGTAACAAATGAGAAAAAAATCTTTCCATCCTTTATAAGTTGACTAGTAAGTGCTGCACCGCAAGTGTTCCACTTACAAAGGTTTCACTGTAACTTCAATTCTTTTAACTTAAATTCATTTTACGTTTTTACTAATACAGTGAAACCCCGATTTTACGTCCCCCGAATCTACGTTTTTCCCGCATTTTACGTTTTTTCATCAGGTCCCAGTTTTTCCGTATACTAATAATGTTAATTTAACCCGGATTGCAAGTTTGTTATATATGAAATTTCCCGCATTTTACGTTTTCCCTAGAAAGTGAAAAAAAAAAAAATGTTCTAAAATAAGCAATATTTTTCCGTCTGTACTTTTCATCAGCCGATGAAGACCAACAAAAAAGAACGTCCCTTCTTTCACTATTGCAATGAAGAGCTTACAAATAGTGAAAGACTATTTTCTTTCTTATAAAGACCAGGAAAAAAAACTTGCAACGTATTTCAATCCTAGAAGATGCTGCATTCACTTTGCACTCAATGACTAAAAAACAATCCACTATTACGGATTATTTTCGGCCTAAACGCCAGGAATCGCATCTAAATGTGTTAAAATTATCTTAAAATGGCATGTATAATAATGTTCTTTTCGTAAAATATAGATATTATACCTTTTGAAAGAGCCATCTTTACTACCTTTAGTGTTTTTCTATTTGATTTTTGCATTCTATGCACTTCCCGTATTTTATGTTTTTCCCGTATTTTACGTTTTTTTAGCCCAGTCCCTTGAGAAACGTAAAATCGGGGTTTCACTGTATACAAAAATGTGCTATATTTCAGGTATGATCAGGATTAAATCCGCATAATATGCATGGTTTCCAGTTCCTCTAAAAGTTTGGACATGATAGAGAGAGAAAAGAAAAAAATGCCGCTGATTTTGCTACAGGTGGTTTACCAAGTGTTCTAATGTGTGTGTTTGTGTTCGGCTCGCTCAGATTATCACAGAATAAAACGCTCTTAAACAAATAAATTAAGTACCGCGAACCTCAAACAAGCGGGAGAGAGGGAGCGGGGAAAAAGATCAGGAAAAAAAAGTTAATTTTCGCCAGTAGGCTTAACGCATTACGTCCTTTGTGTTTGCTGGAGCAAGAGTCATATGAACGAACAACGCCTAATATCAGGCAGATTTAAAAAATAACAGCCCGGATGCACCAGAACACAGGAAATGAATGATAGGGGGGGAGGGGATGGAGATCCCATTCGAATAAAATAAAAGGGAAACTGCGTTTTGTTGCACACGCGTTAAACAAATTGGAACTTTTTTTATTCCACACAGTAAAAAAAAAAAAGATCATTGCCAGTGGTTTTTCTAAATAATCTTCCCGTTACAGATGACTTATTATGCGATTAGGACAAATGAGTGTCGAAAAGTATGTAGTTAAAATGTACATTCTTGTAATGATTCTGAAAAAGAATGTTGTGAAACATTAGACGAGCAAAAACAATTCTTCATATCATCAGTTCAGAAATTTTTCACCTACATTAGTTTCTTCGTGCATATAATAATTATTTACAGAATTACGGTGCAAATTTGCAATTGAATAACCGATAATAAATATTAAATCGTACTGAAGTAACGCATAGGTGATTTTCATATGAAATTCTCTCTCATTTTCGAAAACCTGTTACGAAAATTAAAACAAAAAAAAAATCGGTTCTCCGAAAACTTTTTCTATTTTAAGATTTTTTTGAAGATTTAATATTTGCGCTTTCTCCCTTCAGACAAGCAAAATATTTTGTACTGCTTTAAAAAAACTCTCAATGCAATAACTTGCAAAAAGAGACTCCTGGTATATCTATACTAATATTATAAAGCTGCAGAGTTTGTTTGCTTGAACGCGCTAATCTCAGGAACTACTGATCCGATTTGAAAAATTCTCAGTGTTAGATAGTCTATTTATCGAGGAAGGCTATAGGCTATATATCATCACGCTAAGTTCAATAGGTGCCGAGCGCCGAAAATTGCATAAAATAGTCCTTTCTATCGGAAGAAATTCTCGCATCCTTTCGAGCTTGACACCAGTGAAAAGCGCGTAAGAAACTACTTCAGGAAGCGTTTTTCGCTACGTGCTAAAATTCGAAGCCTCTAAATTAACTAGAAAAGAAGTTATAAGCGCTTTTCTCTGTAGTTTGAAATTATTTTTTCACGGAAATTAACTTTATTTCATTCGACCCAGAGGATGACCGTTTTATTTTATTTGCATTGTTGCATCGTTTCAACAATTGCTTCAGTTGCAGTGTGAACAAACAAATCAATGCAGTTGCCATGTTAAACAAATCAAATATAATAAAAATCAACGTTTCTAGCATTTTAATGAGGCATAGCTGTATTTTCAAAATATAATTTAAGATAGACCGTGCAACGCCGGGCGTCGCAGCTAGTATATATATATAGTCGATACCGGTTAATGGGGCCACATGGGGACGCGATCATTTTGGTCCTATTAACCGGCTGGTGTTCCTGTTACGTGAATATGGAACAAGACCTGACGTACTATATGTTATATATGAAAGTATAAAGTGTACATTGTAAGGTCATTCAAGTTAAATTGCTGTAATGATATTCTTGATAATTGTGGGGAAAAAGCTAATTAATATTTTAAAGTTACATTAATACATGAAGATTTTTTTTTAAATACAGTTACAAATGCATAAATGCATTGTGTAAGAAATGACAAAAAAAAAATTATCTACCCTCTATAAGTTGACCACTAAAGGGCTGCACTGCAAGTGGTCAACTTACGCATCATAATAATAATTTAACTTTGTGCAAGTAAACTGTAATAGAAATAAAATTTCACGTTAATTTACAGCACGAATGAGCATTAAAACGCAGACATATGTTTCGGGATTGCTTGGAATCCCTTTTCCAATGCGACAGCGAGCTTCTAGATGCAAAACATCCAAATGAAGCAGACAAAACAACAAAAACAAAGCTTATATAGCCTAAGAATTAACTGTAAACCAATGAGAATAAAGGCAGTGTGAAGTGGAAGTAGAAGTAGTAGGAAAGGCACCAATAAGAGAGCATGCATAAATTTTTTTATGCATGCTGTTGTCTTTTTTGCTTTGTTTTTATTGATATTCCTTTTTACTTCCTGTACTTCCAACTGCATTCGTTTGTTGCTCTCTTATTGGTGCCTTTTCTACTACTTCTACTTCCACTTCACACTGCCTTTATTCTCATTGGTTTACAGTTAATTCTTAGGCTATATAAGCTTTGTTTTTGTTGTTTTGTCGGCTTCATTTGGATGTTTTGCATCTAGAAGCTCCCTGTCGCATTGGAAAAGGGATTCCAAGCAATCCCGAAACATATGTCTGCGTTTTAATGCTCATTTGTGCTTTAAATTAACGTGAAATTTTATTTCTATTACAACTTACGCATCAACTTAACACTTTATCAGCACAGTTTCGGTTTCGGAATTTTGAAAAGGTGGCTATTACCTTTTCCTATTTTCACTTTGTGCGATCAGAACATTTAAATGGACAAAGATCATTTGATGAGCTGTACGTCATTGAACGAAGGAAACTTATATGGTCGAAATTGGCGCGCTAGGGAACTGATGCAATTGACTTGCAGCGACTGATTTTTCTTCATGTTTATACAGTTCAATTTTATAATTTTTGGTTGCATTTATTGTATTGTTCAGCTGTCCTATTTATGTCTTTTTTTAGCTCCAATCTCATGCATCTTTGATGCATGGGAGCCAATGATGTACAATCAAGTGCTCTTGCAATAAAAAAAAATTGAAAAGGTGGCAAATCGCACCGTAATAAAATCAATGACAAATCAATAAATTTGTTTCAATTTTCTGAAACTTTCAGGGAACATTTTTGAAGATTTATTTTACCATTTAAGCCAATAAAAAAAATTCGGGTTTTTAGACATTTTTGGGTGTTGACTTTTCAATGTGTTAGTTACAATCAACAGTTAAAACTACCGGAATCAAAATGGCGGCTACGGTTTAGGCGGCACCTTGAATCCCACCTCCCGAAGCAATGGACTCGGATTAGACACCCCCTCCCCCACGCAATCTTGTTACTTTTCTTCGCCCATCGCTTGTCTTTCTTTTCATCGTTTATTCCTCCGACATCAGGCTCGATTTACAGCTGGCCATCCAACTATGCCCCCCCCCCTCCCCATCAAAGATGTCCTGGCCAGTGTGTCCTTTCCCTAGATGTCCTGCCGTCTTTTATGGCTACGCAGGATTAATAGTGCTTCTTTCTATTATGGTAGGTAAGAGGCAGCGTTCGGAGGGGCGTGGGAGTGAAGATTTTAGTGTCTGAAGCCGAAAATGACTACAATGGCTGGCGGGAGGAAGAAAAGGTGGTGGCGAAAATCGCACTTTTTGATGAAGGCCTTCTAAAGGTTTCGCCTCATGAAATTGCAGTTCAATAATCAATCTCGAAAGTTTCTCTCGAAATTGAAAATAAATCAATTTTATGCGGGGCACTTGACCCGAAGTACCCGACAACTTGTGGAAAATGTTGGAATAATAGCAGACGACTCGTATTCTTTAAGTACAATTGTAAATAGGGGGAAATCAGTTTTCTATTTTTGTTCTGGGTTCTAGTTTTGTTTCGGGGTTCTGTAAACAGTCCTGATCTATATATGTATGAACAAGCTCTCCCCCTCACGCCTCGTGGGTAAGCATTTGCTTACCCACGGAATATGAGATTTCTGCTATTAGCGTAACATTTACTGCGGGACACTTCAGGCAGACGGTATAAACTTGATTAAATTTAGAGGGAGGCTTTCAAAATTGATAATACACACACACACACACATATATATACCGTAAAACCTGTAAAGTTGACCCCCTTCGTAAATTGGCCACTTTTGTAAGTTGACTACCTGTCTAAGTTGACTACTTTTGTCTGGGACGGAATAAACCCTTCACCTCACCACCCATAAGTTGACCACTAAAGTGCTGCAAAACAAGTGGTAATGTACACAGCTTTCACTGTATATATACCTGAGATGAGTGTGTGTTTATTATCCAATGATGACACGGTAGAGCAAAAGACTCCCGCGCTATGGGGCAGGTTCAAAAACCCCGGCCAAAAAATGGATGTTATTAATCGCTATAAAACATCTTCCAATCATGTTCTAGTGGTTTGCAAACCCCTTTCAGCTGTAGGTTCTCCACCTATTTGTAGGGGCACTCCGTCTGCATGTTAGGCCAAATTCATAATAACTGTTATAATAACTGTTTCATCATATATACATAAAAATGCCACTCAACCACCTAAAAGGTACAACGAATGCCCAAATGCCTGCTCATTGGATTTTAACCCCTATATGTGTGTGCAACCAAAGCACCGAGTAAGTTTGGTTTTCTCTTTTTTTTTTTTTTTTTCTTTTCCTTTCAGCACTTCATTTTGTTTTGGCTTTGATTAATAAAAAAGGAAAAGCGAAGAAGAAAGGAAATTAATTAAAATAATGCACTTTATTTCATTCATCTGTGATTTCCTTTGCCTACCAACCACACACTATGGATGTGAATAATGAATCTGCCACCAAAACATTTGACTTTTCCTGCAAAACTTATCAATCAAACATATCAATAGTTAAAAGAAAAAAAAATCTAACGGTCAATAATATTCAAGTATCCTGTTCATTTTTACAAATTTCTTTTTTTAGTTCCGTTTTTATCAAGTACGGGCTATTGATACCATGCGCGCGATTTTTCTTTGTTCATGATATTAGTATTTAATTTCATATTAAACTATTTAATAATTGGTTACTTAAATTAATCCCTATTTTTTAATACACCGAAAAATTCATCTTTCACACATCATCAAAAAGAAAATCTTAGTTTGCAAGCAAACATGTCAATCATCCAGCAGCAGGCCCGCATTGGTGGATCAAAACGAGAAAATTCCCCCCTCGGACTTTTAGAAACGCAAGGTATTTATGCATGTGAGTGTGTGTTGGTTGCTCTTTATATATAATATGCAGTCGACAGGGTGGCGTAGTGGTAAGACGCAGGTCTCGTACGCCCAAGATTGCCGGTTCAAACCTGACCCAAGTCGGTGGATTTTCAAGATGCAGAAAATCGTCTGCGCCCATGTTGTATGATCATGCGGCATGTTAAAGATCCCTTGAGTGTCCGTTTGGCATGGATACTCTCGGCTAAATTAAATTCCTAGTGCAGATTGCATCAACGAGAGCTCAGGTGCCCCATCTAGGGGAAACTAAGCGTCAAAAAAAATTGCGGCAATGGTACCACACTCATTATGGTGCCGCTGAAAAAGTTGGTACCAATCTCTGGGGACGCACTAGGTCTGCAGCAATGGTTGATGACGAATACTGCAGCCCCATTAGAAAGAAAAAAAATGCATAATATGTATTGAATATAATAATAGATCCTTTGTCTCTTTCACCCCCCCCCCCCCTTGTAAAATTTTGGAATGACGAACTTATCCAGTGTTCAGTAAGGATCTTTTTAAATGGTTTGAACGTTGGATTTTTCTTTTTTTTTTTCCTTAGATACAGGGTTATACACAGTGTTTCAAATAATCTTTAAGACTAGGTTTACAAAATGAAATCAAAACAAGTAATTATATTTTATAAAGTTTTTTTATTCAAAAGAAGCTCCTTCGGCTTCAATACACATTTGTTAGAGTAGTTTAAACAACGATTCGAATGCCTGTTGCAGCTCACATTGTGGGACTGCCTCCAGAGCTCGCGTCGAAGCTGTTTGTATAGTGTCAGTGACGTCAAAGTAAGAAAACAATAGTGAGCAAATGAACTGAGGTTTTGGCAGTGGATTGGCTGATAGTTGAGTTTCACAAATGCTCGGTAACACAGATAGTGCTACTGTAAGCTTTGTTACAGCTGTAGTCTTAAAAGTGCTTTGACACGCTGTATTAACAGTTTCGACACGAGCTTTGGAGCACCTCTCAAAAGTAGAATCCTCATGTCCGACGATTCTTCAATCGTCAAGAACATTTCGTCAGTTATAACGATTCTTTCCTCGCGCAATCGCGTGACTTAAGAAAATTACTACACAAATTTTGGTAATTTGACGAAAGGTTTACTCGGTATTGGAAAAAAAAAATCCCGGTTTGTACTGGTTGCAGTATAGTTTGTACTGGTTCCAGTATAGTTTGTACTGGTTCCAGTATCATTTTGATACCGGTTTTGTGATTTTTTCCAATAGGGGGGGGGGGGCATTTTTCACGAAGCCATTTCGTGAAATACGACAAAAGTTTCGTGAGATTCGAGCATGCGCTTCTGACTGTTAGGCAGTTCTACAATGTGAGCTAGAAGGGTTTCGAATCGTCGCTAAACCGCTGTAACAAATGTATGAAGCCGAAAGAGCCAATTTTGAATAAAAATACTTAAAAATATAATTTCTAGCTCTCATTTTAATTTATAAACCCAGTCTTAAAAATTCTTTGACACACTGTGTATAAAGCTCTGTTAGGAAAATGCGGAAAGCCATTCCAAATGTCCTTTCCGGCAAAAGGCATATCTAGGATTATCCGGCAACTAAGTTATTAACGTGGCCCAGCAAAGTCAATAAAAGCAACCCGCAAAATCGCATCCATAGCTCTCCCCATGGGAAAATAATTCCGGAATTTCCGCTCATATAAACCTTCTCCGGCATTCTGATCTATTTTTCCCAGTCCAAAAGGAGGGGGGTCGCATCCGAATGAGAAGAGAGAACAAAAATGTGATGCCCCCCTTCCTTTCCCGCCATTTGCTGGAATCAGAAGAGTGACCGGAAGTGAAGGAGCAAATAACCGGAAACTTATCTGCCCGCTCAATAAACATAGCAATATGTCGCTACAGATGACCATTACGGGATTAAGGGGGGATTGCTCACCCAATATGGCGACAGGAATCTTGGGTTTGCTACCATTTTATGTCATCTTGAAGACGACTCAACACTCCCTTTTCCTCCCCCCGCCCCTCCTGCCCTCAACAGTCAACATCGGGGTCAGCTAAGGAATTTCTCATTCTCTTTGTTTTCAGTTCTCATATAAATGAAGGAAAAAGTTTTTCCCCCTTCAAATTAATTCAAACTCACACCAATCGCTACGTTTATTCATTTTTACGACTTTCTTTATTTTTTAAAATAATTCAAACTCACACCAATCGCTACGTTTATTCATTTTTTACGACTTTTTTTATTTTTTAAATTAAATCAAACTCCCACCAATTGCTACGTTTATTCATTTTAATGATTTTCTGATTTTTTAAGGAGTCCAAGAATGGCTCGTTCGCGCTTCAGTTGAACGCTATTTATTGACAACTACGAAATTCGCTTTTTTACTTTTTATAGCGATTGAATTTTTAAAAATTTTAGGAGCATTTCTATTTCTACCATAAACCTTCATCTTGAATTTGGAATTCTCGAAAATTTCTCCCCAAGCTGAATCCACGACGAAGTTTAACAATATAATCTTACAAACAAATAAAAAAGGAAATAAAAATGGAATTTTTAAAAATGGAGCAATAATATACATACTTCCACATGGAACAGAAAAATTCGCCGAAATGCATTTCCCGCCTAAATTATCGTATCATAAATCAGTAATATTCACTACAGTTCTCCCAACAGTCGAAATTCGACAGTAATAATTAACTTCAGCATTGAAAACATTATGCTACTCATATAATTATATAAATATTATTCATCACATTTGGCGGTTACAACGTCGATTTTATTTCGATCATTCCCACTTAATGCAAACGTATTGTAAATCATTGTCGCCGCTGGGCCCATTGCGCTTATAAATGAAACCGCTTGTACTTCTTCCGATTTCGTACTGAGTGCAGTTGAATAAAACTTACATGCTTGCCGCTATACACTCTCATTTCTCATTCCATTGTTTCAGAGAAACCTGCACTCAAACTCTTATTATCACTGCTTTTAATATTCCTGCTTAGTGACCAACGAACTCTTTGTAACAATGAGTTTTATATTTATTACCTAATAATTTACTCAACTAAGACATGTTGCCATCTGCTATCTACTATAACAAAAAACATTACATTTTTAAATGCGGCTTGCCTGACGAAAAAAGCGGAAATAATTAACTAATAATAAACTAATTTTAAAAATTTTTAATTGATGTCACTATAGCTCATCAATAGCTACCAAAAACAAAACAAAAAAAAAAAAAAAAGATAAGAAAATCGGTTGAAAAACAGAGGGGAAAGGGGCTCTTAACTCTTGAAAATACGCAATTTATTTATGCATAAACAGAGTACAGAGACATGGAGGTAACAGATAAATCAAGAATTCCGAGAGTTCCACACTGGCTCGTCATTTACAGGAATCAAAAAAAGGGACAACTGCCCAGTGTCTGAATACCGCGAAGGCCAACTAGGCCGCGGCCTTGGGCCCCAAAATATCAGGAGCCCCTAAATTGTAAGAAATATTTCTGATAATCTCTTAAAAGATATCTTTTTATTTTTCGTGCCATAGGGGGCCCCAAAATAGCGTTGTGCCTGGGGCCCCCGACTGTCTGAATCGGGCCCTGCAACTGCCTCTCCATATCTCTTAGAAAAAAGGGTAACTTAACACATACAACAACAATGCTTTCTTTGTCTCTCACTATATATCTATCTATATACAGTGGTACCTCCTTTAAGGGACATTTTTTCTGGTCCCAGTCCTTTTTAATAGTGACGGCAATGTATTTACCTCTGAATAAGGGACACTCTATTTAAGGGACATTCTTGGAGAAAAATTTCCAAATTTCAAGTTATGTAGATAAGAAAATTTACTGGAAGCTAAAGTTCTTTTTTTTTTTCTTTTCTAAAAATTAACTTCTGAAAGTTGGTATGAGTCCTAGAAGCGTGAACAAAGAAACAAGTGTATTTTAAAGTACTTGACAAAACCTACTTGTAAAGCCTTTTCCCTCTTTTGTACAGTGGAATACATGCGTATTCAGCAAGGACCGACAGTACCAACAAGTTTTTTTATGCAAGAATTGTAAAAAGTGCACTGAACGTAATTTCTACTGTATTGCCCAAATTACGTACTTTGAAGCAAACCCATCTAACAGATGACTTCGAATAAATTTCTGTAAGTTACAAAACTTTGCCATTACGACATTTATGCTAAAATTTCAGTTTTTCAATGAAAAAATTTTAAATTTCAATAATTTCAACTTATATTTTGTATGCAGGAGACATTTTCAGTATTTAAGCTTAAATGGTAACACATGTTTACTATTAAAAAGTTAAACTAAGTTAATACACTATATGTGTATGCATCACTTTATGAACCTCCGAGGAAGGGACACCTCTATTTAGGGGACAAAATGTCCAGTCCCCTTAGTGTCCCCTATTTAGAGGTTATTATAGAGAGAGAGAGAGAAAATGTACATTCTTTACACTTTTCTCCTACTACCCACCCCTCTGTTAAAAAATTTAACTGACTGCCATGGTTTCATGTAAGGGGGAAAAAGCAGAAAAACATAAATGCCAGTCTTGTCTATCGAAAATCCCTCTCTAAACAACATTCCGAAATCACCCTTTACATTGGACCAGAAAATTTCCCCTACGACATTCAGCAACAATCCCCAAAGAGAGGGAAGCAACAGTAATGTATAGCAGCCCACGGTACACGTATAACTTCATTTTCCCGCGCCGATGAGCACACACACCTCGGGGCAAGTAGAGGGAAGGGGCGGGGGTTATATAAATATATCAATAACTGTGGAATTAATAGCCTTCCTCGGGGTCATAACATCCCATGACGTCGCGAGAATAACTATTTAATCGCTTTACGGCTGCAACAGTTTACGCAAAAATACCAGCAGCGAAATTATCGGCTCCATAAAAACGTTCTCTTTTATGGGCGCAGACGATATTTCCCGCGCATATATGCAGCTGAACGCTCGAAATCGTTTTTGTTTATGGCTGTTAAGAGCATATTCTTTACTGGGGATTACTCTCCCCCAAGGCACCGGTCATTAAGAAATAGGATTATGTTTCAGTATTTTGCCCTTTTTGTCTCCTCCTTATTTTATGGGAAACTAATATGCTATCATGGTTGGATAAACTAAAAGTTTCTTTTTCCCTTACTTTTTTGTTTTTTTATTACATCTGTTGCTGACGACTATAAAAATGCAAGCTTTTCTTCTATAGGTAGGAGGAAGTGATGGGGTTCTCCCAGCCCGTTTTGCAAAGCTAAGTTGATGAAGTGAACTTTAAAAAGATGATGGAATTTACTTAAATTTAAGACCAAATGGCTCACTGATAGATGGAATGCCTGAAAAATAGAACCTGATGACTTACTTATTAGAAGCCTTAACGCTTTAACCCTCTGACTGCTCCTTTTTTTTTTTTTTTTTAGCGAATTCGATTCGCTAAAAATTGGTCAACTTCATGCAACGAATTTCCTCTGGCACGACCTCTGCCGGTTCTTTCTGGTGATAGATCAAATAAACACTTCTTTACGCGCGCTACATATGCGTATGTACCTTTTATACATCGACCAAACCTGACCCTCCCCCATACACCACAAAAAAAAAAAAAAAAAAATTGTTGTAATTTTGTCTAATCGAACTACCTCATCTAAAAGAAAAAAAAATATCTTTTAAATAACCATAAATGTATGCAACAAACTCGACACGCAGGATACTCCCATCCTCCCCCCCCCCCCCACTTTCCCTCACATATGCCTTCAAAAAGAACATGGTTGTAACTTTTTCTAATTGAACTTCTTCGGTAAAAAAATATCTTCTTAATAACCATAAATATGTGCAACAAACTCCACACCTAGGATTCTCGTTCCTCCCCCCTTCTCTCACACCACCACTAAAATAAATTTGGTTGTAATTTTGTCTAATTGAACTTTTGTTTTGTAAAAAAATCTTTTAAATAACCATAAATATGTGCAACAAACTTGACACACAGGATTCTCTTTCCTCCCTCCTTCCCCCACACACATCACCAAGAAAAACTTGTTTATAACTGTTTTTTTTTTTTTTTCAATGAAGCAGCTGAATTACAAAATTTTCTAAATAACTATAAATATGAGCAACAATCTCTACACACACCGATTCTCGATCCTCCCTCCTTCCCCCACACATCACCAAGAAAAACTTGTTTGCACTTTTTTTTTTTCCCAATGAAGCAGCTCAATTAGGAAATTTTCTAAATAACTATAAATAAGTGCAACAAACTCTACACACACCGATTCTCGTTCCTTCTTCCTTCCCCACACACATCACCAAGAAAAACGTTGTTTGTAACTTTTCAAATTGTTAATTTCCAATCAAAGCAGCTCAATAAAAATCTTTTTAAATAACCATAAATATGTGCAACAAACTCGACAACACCGATTCGTTCCCCTTCCCCACACACGCACTCACCAAGAAAAACTTGGTTGTAACTTTGTAATTTTTCAATAAATCAGCTCAATTAGACAATTTTCTAAATAACTATTAAATATGTGCAACAAACTCTACAGACACAGATTCTCGTTCCTCCCTATCCCCCCCCCCCCCCACCAAAAAAAAATTAGTTGTAACTTTGTCAGATTGAATTTTAATAAAAAATCTTTAAATAACCATAAATATGAGCAACAAACTCGACGCACATGAGTATCGTCCCCTCCCTACACACACACACCAGCAAAAAAAAAACAACTTGATTGTAACTTTTTTTTCAATAAATCAGCTCAATTAGACAATTTTCTAAATAACTATTAAATATGTGCAACAAACTCTACAGACACAGATTCTCGTTCCTCCCTATCCCCCCCCCCCCCCACACCACCAAAAAAAACTTAGTTGTAACTTTGTCAGATTGAATTTTAATAAAAAATCTTCTAAATAACCATAAATATGAGCAACAAACTCGACGCACATGAGTATCGTCCCCTCCCTACACACACACACCAGCAAAAAAAAACAACTTGATTGTAACTTTTTTTTCAATAAATCAGCTCAATTAGACAATTTTCTAAATAACTATTAAATATGTGCAACAAACTCTACAGACACAGATTCTCGTTCCTCCCTTATCCCCCCCCCCCCCCACCACCAAAAAAAACTTAGTTGTAACTTTGTCAGATTGAATTTTAATAAAAAATCTTCTAAATAACCATAAATATGAGCAACAAACTCGACGCACATGAGTATCGTCCCCTCCCTACACACACACACCAGCAAAAAAAAAACAAAAAAAAAACAACTTGATTGTAACTTTGTCTAATTGAACTTCTACATGAAAAAAAAAAATCCAAATAACCATAAATATGTGCAACAAACTCGACTCTCGTTATTGGGAAAGAGGCAGGCAAAAATCATAGCTTTTCCATACGCATGGATTATAGGAGGGAGCTTACGGCCTCCCCCGACTGATGGGCAGCCCCGTAATTGCAGCCCCAGCTTATGGCCCGGGCTTACGAGTTATAATAATCTGTTGCCAAGTGGACTGTCAAAGGAGGAACACAACACGGAGATTACTTCGGTCCGTCGGTCATTAGAAAAAATCCCAGAACGGATTATTTCTCGATTGGAATAATATTTCCGGCGTCCATCATTATTTCCGTTGCCGTGTTCCGTGCACTGCGAAGTTGGTTGGTGAGTTTGTGAGAAGAAGAAAATTCATCGTCAAAGATCTAGTTAGGGAAGAGCGATTTTTGCAACCTCTCAATCCAAACGTACCATGCACTTCCACTATTAATAATTAAAAATCAACGTGAAACTATGGATAGAATTTTCAAAAATTGCGGACACGTGTTTCAAGATTAGAAGGAACCTCTTTTTCAATGCAAAGGAGTGAAACTTTGGATTCAGTGGGATGTTCTTTATGTAGAAGCTCTCTCTTTCGCATTGATAAAAGGGCTCATTGTAACCTCGAAACCCGTGTCAATTTTTGCAAATTTTGTGCTCAACTTTACGTTGTTTTAGAATTTTTACCTTGTATCACAAAGGCTTACATTTTATTGCACTTCCTTTATTATTGTATAATAAAAGAATTTTTTTGAACATCGCTGAAGTGATGGTTGATGTAGTGAAATTATGTCTTCGCAGTTATATCACTAAAGGGGATTGTCAGATAGTTGACGAAATTGTCAATCATGCAGAGTGGTGAAATCATGATTGATGTGCTGCAATGATGTTTATTAATTTATCCTTTAAGAGATTCTTTGTGGAGATTATTGACGAAAACTGATGAAGCATGGTGAAACTTTCTGATCTCGTACAATGATATCTACGATGTTATATCATCGAAAAGATTTGTCGACGAAGTGATTATTGATGCAATATCTAATCACCATTGAAGTAAATTGTTGACGAAGAAATCGTCAACAATGTGATTATTGATGCATTTTTTGTGAACGAAAGGAATCTGCAAAATCATACCATGAAGAGGAAGTGTCTGTGAAATTATATCATTGAAGGGAGTTGTCAGCTGGTTGACGAAATTGCAAATTAATGCAGAATGGTGATATGAGGATTGATCTGGTGCAATGATGTCTATTAAGTTATCCTTTAAGAGATTCTTTGTGGAGATTGTTGACGAAAATTGATTAAGAATGGTGAAACTATGACTGGTCTCGCATAATGATATTTACGAAATTATATCATCGAAGTGATTTGTCGACGAAAATTGATGAAGAATGATGAAAATATCTAATCTCGTATAACGATATCTACGAAGTTATATCACCGAATTAATTTGTCGACGAAGTGATTATTAACGCAGTATCTGATCACCATTGAATTAAATTGTTGACGAAAAAATCATCAACAATGTGGTTATTGAAGCATAGTTTTCAAACGAAAGGAATCCGCAAATCATGCCATGAAAAGGATTTGTCTGCGAAATTATATCATTAAAGGGGGAGTTGTCAGCTGGTTGACGAAATTGCAAATTAATGCAGAGTGGTGAAATGATGATTGATCTGGTGCAATGATGTTTATTAATTTATCCTTTAAGAGATTCTTTGTGGAGATTGTTGACGAAAATTGATTAAGCATGGTGAAACTTTGACTGGTTCACGTTTATAATAAAAAAATTTTACGAAATTTTTATAAATTCTAACCCTTAAATTTTTTCGACGAAAATTGTTTTGAAGGAATAAAAATGAAAATATCCTAAAAATGTCGTAAATTATATCTTAACGAATTTATATCATTCGAAATGAAATTTGCAGAAGGTGATTAATTGATGGGGAAAGTATTTTTTGATCCCTTGAATTTTTTAATTGTTGACGAAAATTGATTAAGAATGGTTAAACTATGACTGGTCTCGCATAATGATATTTACGAAATTATATCATCGAAGTGATTTATCGACGCAACTTGAAGAAGAATGATGAAGCCGTCTGATCTCGAATAACGATATCTACGAATTTATATCAACGAAGGGATTTGTCGACGAAGTGATTATTGATGCAGTATCTGATCATCATTGAATTAAATTGTTGACTAAGAAATCATTAACAATGTGGTTATTGAACCATAGTTTTCAAGCGAAAGCAATCCGAAAAATGAAACCATAAAAAGGATTTGTCAATGAATTGATTTCTGAAGAAATAAATGAAGTTCGGTTATGACTTCTATGAGAACAAAACCACCAGTTACATTCAAATAGCTTTTAGACTAAAAAGAAACAAATCGTCCAAAACATTTTTTTCAGCCATCAAATGTTATTAGGGGAACACTTAAGAAAAACGCATGCTCACTGGAATTCCTAAGATCTTCTCTGCGGCAAAGTAAGAAAAATGGGGAGGCGGGGACAACAGAAGCATTTAAAAAACTGAAAGCGTGTGTCGATTCCTTCTCATCGGCGGGCCTTCATAAGCGATAAAAAATTCTGGCGCGCATTCCATTCCTTTGTTCTCGACAACAAGAGATTGGGCGAGGTTCTCCAACCGGAGGGGAGGTGGAGGTGCTAATGGTCAAGCGGAGGGAAGGCGAAATAGTTTCCCTTTTCTCGGTGGACAGCGATGGCTATTCGGTTTTTATTGGAGGCCTTCTGCTCCAATATACCTGTCAGTCAGACACCAGGCTCTTGGAGGAGCTCGGAAGTTCCATAATACCAAACAATAACTTAGCTTCAATTCAAAGTAATGGGAAGATAGAGCGGAGGACACGTCTTGGCTCTCCTCCCTCCCGTAATGACCGGGGGAGGGGGAGGCAGAGATGGTTCTTTTCTTTCGAAAAGTGTGAGTGGAACACTTCCGAGGAGCAGGAGCATCGATGTAATTTTCCTTTTGTCTTTGATGACATCCGATTTTGAATGGGATAGTATTTTCGGAAAATATGCTGTATGCGTTGTTCACTTTCGAATAGGCATTGTTTATCATCTAAGGGAACTTTCTATTTTCGCTTAGCTATAAATCGTTCTGTGAACTTTCAGAATTCTAAAGAATTATAAGTATAATTATTTATTTCTAGAAATAAATGTAGTTAGCTAAAAAATTAATTTCGCCTCGGTAAAATTTAAACATTTTCCTTTTAATGCCGGAAAACCTATAATTTTTTAAAAAATTTTCTTTTGAAAATTACACGTTCATTAGAGAATGAACGTGTAATTTTCCAAGAAATGAACCTTTAAACTTTTTTTTAACTGCACAATCTTAAAACTAATTTTGCACCCATTTTTTAAAATTATGCTGCTTTTTTTTATGTACACCTCGTAACTGGTTAATAATGTTATATGTTCACTTCTTAAAAGATGCTTGGAACTCGTTTCTGAACGTTGCACATCGATTTTTTTTTAAAAAGAAATTTGCATTCGTACCTGAAAATTAAGTATTAATTTAGAAATATACGAGGCACCGGTTCCTTGAAAAGACTCTTGTATCAGCAATTTTGTGTTCTTTGCTTTTACATGTTGTTTGTTCATATCTGTATTTGGAACTCGTTTTTGTAAAGTTAAAACTTTTTTTTTTGAAACACATTTGGCACATAATGTTAACCATTTGAGTACGACGAAGCGCTACCGTGCATTTCTTGTGCCAAACATGTGTAGAAGCGAAATCGCGCTACTGTTTGTTTGTATAACTTTTCGTATTTATTCAGAGCAGTTTTATTCAGGTCAATTACGGTATATATGTAGTGGACACGGCTTAATTTGATCACATCTGGACGAAAGTGATTTGATGAAAACAACCGAACGATTATAATAAACGATAACAGTTTAACACTGGAAGAGCGCACTTTTCTACGGTAGCAAATAGATACAATATTGATTTCCCCAGGCCTTTCTAAACCTTTCTACTTCACTCCCCCACCTACCCTGTTAGCTCGTGGCCTTAGGGCTGCCCTCCCACGGGCACGGGCAAGTGAGGTTATCAACGCTCGCTCCTACCAGGAGATTGCAATAGCTGGGCGCCAGCCCAACCTTATTACATTGCTGTGTGGACCTGGCCCTCCTTGATACCACTATGCTTGAAAAGTATCATTGGAGGGTTATGGTTCCCTTGATTTCCCCAGACCATCTTAATTTACATGTCGTTGAAATGAAATGAATATTCTTGGCTAAAAAATTGTGGGAAAAAAAATAATAATTAGTAAAAAATCCCACATCAACCTTGATTTTCTGCCCCCTTCCTCCCACACACACTTCGAGATTCGAAGCGCTTCCATCATTTGAGTGAGCATGCGTGAATATCCTTTCTGGCCTAATTTCAGAAAATAATTTACTAACAGGGAAAAATAATCTTTTCCTCTAATTTTCTTCAATTAAAAAAAATTCTGTAGATTGATAACAATAAACGAAGTCTGGATTTCAAAAACCGATGATTTTTAATGGTATTTTTGTGCAAGAGCGTACGGGACTTGGCCATTTTGATAACATTAAACGACTGATATCATTTATTTAACACTTGCTTTAAAAAAAATAAATAAAAAAATAAATAAAGACATTATTTTAAAGTAACACACAGGAAAAATAACAAAATTATGAGCATAAAATAATCTCAATAATTACCACCCGTTACAATTTCTCTGCTCCTTATTCAAAAACACAAACGCCAAAAAAAAAAGGGGAAAGAAAACGACCGGAAACGTAGGAAAATTATCAGTAATGTGACTAAAAATTCAATTTGGTACGGTAGCCCAACTCCAGCGAACATTAATATTTCAAGTTTGTAAATATAGGTTTGCAACCATCATCTACGCACCCCCCCCCCCCCCCCTATTAATGGGAATAAAATAAAACTTTTCATTCATCAAGTTTTGCTCGCCCATTCATGAGCGAGCCCACACACGGTTGAAGTAAAAGTACTTTTTTTTTTATCGTCTGCATCTCTTCGCGGCGTCGGAGAGACGCGAAAAGGAGTGGGTCGTCATCTTTCATTTATACCGAATGGTGACTAGTAGACGTGGACCGCGGTCATCGTTGTATACGAACACACCCTATTATAATGCTGTGTTTCACACAAACGCCGGGCGCGACCACACATCTTGGGAAAGTGTCAGACCCCCCCCCCCCCCTTTCGTAATTGCGCCCCGAATGTGGAAAATGAGTTTCGGTGGTTTTGTTCGGTGTCGGCAGATTTCATGGCAGGCAAGAACCAGGACAATAATCTTTTTTAACTAAAACCTTTGTTTTCGATAGATTAAACACTTAGTAATTAAAAAGACCATTGAATAAACAATAAAAAAATAGATCAAAAATTTAAAAAAAAAAATAGAAAGAAAAATTGATAAAAGGATAAATATCGGGTCATTCAATAAATGATATCACTCTTCGAGGGTGGAGGTGATAACAAGAAGGGTGACATTACAAATTTTGGTTTCTACAAAAGCATTTACAATCAGCATAGTAATTTTTTTAAAAAAGTTCTTTCAATTTTCATAATTTGAATTTGATCAAAGTTTCATTGATCATTTTCTATCGCAAACACCGATACCGAAAAAGGTTGAAATTCACTTCTGGTTTAGAAAGAAATTTTATTTGGCATTTACACTTTTAAGATAAAATTGCGTTGTTCATTTTTTTCAGAAGTCGAACGGTTCATATATTTTACTATTCTAGAGAAATTGTCTTTTGTGTTGTAAATCTTAACCTCATTTTATACGAATTTAGTACACATGTAATCATTATTATTATTATGTTCACAAATGTCATTAAAAGTTCTAAAGTAAAATTGGAAATGTGATCTATAATGCAGTGCTTTGTTTCTGAACTGCGAGTACATTTACTTGTGTAATATGTGACAAAAGGTGCATGAAGCGTGACATTTTGTGACAAATCAGGGAGGGGGTCAAATATGTTGAAAAAAGTGTGACATCATTTATGAACGGTCTCTATAAACGAACAAAAAATTTTATGAATATAAAATATAGAAGACGACCTATAGAAGGAAACCTGAAAGATTGACTTAATGAATGGAAAATAAGAATTTAAACTGACTGACAAAATGTAAAAAATAAATAAATACATCGTCAATACCGGGCAACTAACTAAAAGGGCAGAACACTATTAGAACTTTTATTTAGTTTTAGAAAATGGAGATATTAGCATCTTTTACTTCGGATACACAAAATTTATACAACTAAAAGGAAAAAAGCCGTTGATTATTTCATAAAAGAGAAAGGACAGTAAATAAATAAATAGACAATCCAACAAATATTTTGGAGCGTTAATTCATGTATTTAATTTAAAGAACCTATAATAACGATGAGAGGTGATTTATTAACGTTTCTTATTCTGAAACTTAGGGATCATTCATAAATGATGTCACGCCTCGAGGGGGGAAGGGGGTTCGTTAAATTGTGACAAAGAGAGGGGAGGGGTAACAAGAAGTGTGACAACCCTGCTTAGGCAACATAGCGTGACATGTGACAAAGAGGGGAGGGGGCGCGTTGAAGTGTGACATTTTGTGACAAAGGGAGGATTAATTATGTGGGAAAAAAGCGTGACATCTTTCATGAACGGTCCCTTTTTTATAAATAAGTTAATTTGAAAGAAATCTATGTTTTTGACTCGATTAAAGAAAAATGTATATAATATTGTCAATTGTTTTGTTTTGAAATCCACTAACTTCTCTCCTAAGAAATTGTCACATGCGTAATCAAAAACGAAAAGAGCCGCTTCCTTGGACTCACACTAAGAAGTTTTCTTACTTATAAAACATTTCCCAAAATCACGAAGGGAAGAAGGAGGGAAAAAAAATAATAAAAAAAGCGACACTGTCTAAGCAGTCTCCAGCCAGAAGAGCTCTCCTATAAAAACGCCAGAAATTTCTCCCTCCTGTCACTTTTAACAGGAAAAGAACGAAAGGAGCAAGGGACAGAACATTCGAACACGGGAGAAAACGAAAGTGAAGGTGACCGGTCAGCCAATCAGAGGCCTGGAGTGACCGGACCATCCTCTGGGGATGTATCTAAGGTAACAGCAGATGCAACAATATCGAAGGCTGTTAAAGATTGCGACTGGGATGGGTCCGGGCAAGAATGTCTCGTCGAAGATTGTCACCGCCAGGAATGCCATTCCACCCCCACCCCCCTCACACCCGTTTTATTCCTGCTACACCCCTCGGAGCACCAATCCCTATCTCAATTCATCGATGTTTTTATGTTCTCGGATCGCGCCCGCGCCTCTAGTCCAGCTTTATTTTCTGCCCAAAAATTTTTTATTTTACAAGGGGGTTTAAACGCTATATATATATAGATATATATATATATTTCCCCGTTTAACGGGACGGGAGTTTGCGATTTGAGAATCCATTCGGCCATAAAATGCGACGAGGGGTTAAAGATTCTGTCAAACTGTCGGATTATTTAAGGCGGGAGAGAAGTTCCACTGGGTGGGAGGGTGGCTTAGATTTCTTTTTGATATGTGTACTACGAGCAGTCCCCCGTCTTGTTTATATCCGGAAAACGTGGTGATAAAAAAGCTGAAAATCCGGGAAAACAGTGTCTAAAGTTTTTTGATTTATAGCCGGAGATAGTGGCACTTTAAAGAGCCGAGGGTCGGAAAATAGTTTTCCCCATCACAGCTCTAGGTATCAATCATAAACGTTTTTCCTTCTGGCAATTTCGGCTGCAACCTCACTTCATTAGATTAGGTTTGATGGTCGCCACTTCACTCACGTTGCTTAAAAATAATTAAGCTATTCATAATACAGTGAAGCCCCGTATTTACGTCCCCCGAATCTACGTTTTCCCCGCATTTTACGTTTTTTTTTCATCAGGTCCCAGTTTTTCCGTATACTAATAATGTTAATTTAACCCGGATTGTAAATTTGTTATATATGAAATTTCCCGCATTTTACGTTTTCCCTGGGAAGTGAAAAAAAAAAAATGTTCTAAAATAAGCAATATTTTTCCGTCTGTAGTTTTCGTCAGCCGATGAAGATCAACAAAAAGAACCAGAAGCACAGCTCGTCCCACTATCTTCTCTCACTATTGCAATGAAGAGCTTACAAATAGTGAAAGACTATTTTCTTTCTTATAAAGACCAGGAAAAAAACTTGCAACGTATTTCAATCCTAGAAGATGCTGCATTCACTTTGAACTCAATGACTAAAAAACAATCCACTATTACGGATTATTTTCAGCCTAAACGCCAGGAATCGCATCTCAATGTGTTAAAATTATCTTAAAATGGTATGTATAATAATGTTCTTTTCGTAAAATATAGATATTATACCTTTTGAAAGAGTCATCTTTACTACCTTAAGTTTTTTTCTAGTATTTGATTTTTGCATTCTATGTATTTCCCGTATTTTGCGTTTTTCCCGTATTTTACGTTTTCTTGCCCAGTCCCTTGAGAAACGTAAAATCGGGGTTTCACTGTATTAGAATTCGCCCAACAGTCTATAATAATAATTAAATTTAGCTTTGGAAACATTATGCTATTTATGTACTAGTAAGCCCGGCGGTCATACGAAATGACCGCTGTTCTAGATATTATAAATATACAATACTCCCAGTAACCGGAAATGCACATCAAATCCAAGAGATATTTATCAGGTAGAACAGTCAAGTTCAATGAATAAATAATAAACATATAATCATTTCGGAAAAAAATATTCGTACAGAAAGAAACATCCAAGTTATAATAATCTGTAAAATAAAAATATTATTTTTATTATATAATCAAATTGTTTGTGAAAAATATTTATTTATATCCAACATAATCATCGTCAAAACAATAATTTTAACGAAACTGGAAAAAAGAGCGCTTCCACTTTAATATATATAAAAAGCGCAAACAATAAACAAATTTAAACAAGGAAACAAGGCTTAAATTAAATTCGCGTTTACATTAATTTTTAAGGGAGGTTGAAAATCTAGCGAAATCCTCA
This sequence comes from Octonoba sinensis, assembly GCA_038502835.1. NCBI lineage: Eukaryota > Metazoa > Arthropoda > Arachnida > Araneae > Uloboridae > Octonoba > Octonoba sinensis. Next base: position 10,556,189 of record CM076603.1, read on the forward strand.
CTCAAAATACTGGAGAAATGTTTTGATTATTAATCCATTATAGAAACAATTGTGTAGATGGCAACACGACGCAGTTTTCTCGGAGTAAGAAATTCGGGATAAGCAATCGGCGACAAACAGACACTTAAGCGGCTTATATATAAGATATAAGTATTATTCATCAAATTCCTCGATTACAACGTCAATTGAAACTCATTGTCACCGCGGCGCAGAGCCAATTGCATTCATAAATTTAGTCGCTCGTTCTTCTGACGATTTCTCACAAGAATAAATTATTTGAAACATTAATCATTATTAATCCCACAACAATTGAAAACTGATTATCACACCATTCACTTTTACGATGAATTCCTTTTCTATATACTTCAACGATTGCTAAGTCCCGGCAATTCTCCTCTACAATAAAATATTCATGCATAATTTTTCAATTATAAGACCTGCATTAAACTTATCATTAATTTATAATAATTGCTTCAAGAAAATTTCTCATCATTCAAATCGTCATTATGGAGAACACTTTTATGTCTCTACAAAAATAAAGCGTTCGTCGTATTCATCATTCTCGTGATGATTCCTTTTCTATATTTCAAAACAGCTGCTAAGATCCTACAATCATTCTCCACTATAAAATTGTCATGTATAATTTAACAATTATAAGACATTCATCGAAGTTATAATTAATTAATAATAATTGCTTCAAGAAAATTACTCATCATTCAAATCGTCATTATGGGAAACATTTATGTCCCCACAAGATTAAAGTGTTCATCGTACTCATCATTTTCATGATGAATTCCTTTTCTATATTTCAAGGAGTGCTAAGACCCAACAATCTTTCTTCACAATACAATAGTCATGTATAAATTAACAATTATAAGACATTCTCCGAAGTTACGAATAATTAATTATAATTGCTTCAAGAAAATTACTCATCATGTTAATCATCATTATGGGAACAACCTTACAAGAATAAAGTGTTTATCGTATTCATTATTCTCGTGATGTATTCCTTTGGGACCGTTCACAAATGATGTCACGCTTTTTTCCGATATATTTGATCCACTCCCCCTTTTGTCATAAAATGTCACACTTCAACGGACCCTCCTACTCCCCCCCCTCCTTCGTCACATGTCACGCTATGTTGTATAAGCCTGATGTCACACTTCTTGTTACCCCTTCCCCTTGTCACAATTGTCATAATTTTCCCCTCTCGAAGCGTGGCATCATTCATGAATAATCCCTTTTCTATCTTTCAACGACTGATAAGATCCAACCATCTTTCTCTACAATAAAATAATCATGCCTAATTTAACAATTACAAAACAGTCACCAAAGTTGTACTTAATTAATCATAATTGCATCAAGAAAATTAATCTTCATGCCAAGGGGCCGTTCATAAATAATGTCACTTTTTTTTTCATATATTTGACCCCCCTCCCCCCTTTGTCACAATATGTCACACTTTAGTGAACCCCCCATTTGTCACATGTCACGCTATGTTGCATAATGCATGATGTCACACTTCTTGTTACAACCTCCCCTCCCCTTGTCACATTTTTACAAGCCCCCTCCCCCCCTCGAAGCGTGGCATCATTTATGAATGATCCCCAAATCGTCATTATGGGAAACACTTTAATGTCTCTACAAGAATGAAGTGCTCATCGCACTCATGATTCTCGTGATGAATTGTATTTTGCGACAAAAATAAATTGTTCGCCTGGGTAATCATTATCACAGCATGACCGAACTCTTCATCATACTGGTAGTTACCATTGTTAGCAAAGGGTTACACAATGTTAACATGATACCATTAATCACCTTCAACACCATTGCCTAAACAGGTTCAAAAGCATCACTTAAGCAATCGCATAAGAACTTTCACAAAAAAAAAAGAACTTTTATTTCAAACCATCAGACTACGAACGGCGAGGAAAGAATGGAATAAAATAGACAAAAAAATATTGGAAGCGCAGTGATCCGCGCAAAGCGTTAAAAAGATGTAAAAAAGTATGTGGAGGCTTAGGTATTCAACCACCACTTAATCAACAAGAGCGTAACGAATTAAACAGAGAAGGGCATTGAAAAAAACACACAATCGAAGCAAAGACAAAGGCTGATGACTTTACAGCTCATTATGTATCTTCTGGAGGCTGCGCGGAAGCAAGAAACAAGATGAAGAGAGAGAGAAAAAAAACTGAAAGAATTAGCACGGCCTGCGACAATACTCGAAAGAAAAGCATCGAATTATAAAATGAAAAGATTTCAAAGAGAGCATCTTTTTTTTTTTTTTTTTCATTGTTCTTTGTAAAGAAGGAATGTAGTATTTCAAAAACCAGGGAGGGAAGCAGAGGAAAAATGGAATGCTACCAGCTATGCCTCAAAATTTTTGCACAGTAATTCAATAGTTGGGAAATACAGCAATGCCTCAAAATGCTAGAAACGTTGATTAGAATTTGATCTGTTAAAACGGCAACTGTATTGTTGAAATGGCAAAAATGCAAATGAAATAAAACGGCTATAAAACTTTAACTATTTTTGATTAAGATTTTAATTAATATCTCTGCTAATTAAATTCCCTTATCGATGAGAATAGCAAAAATGGCTTCCTTGGAAAATTAGTTTTTAATACCTCACTCGACCCTTAGCTCCCAGCCGTTCGTGAGGAGATAGCACGACATAGATCAGTATTTCCCAAACTATGGGTCGCGACCCACTGGTGGGTCACGAGCGAATATTGAGTGGGCCCTCGGCACTGTACACATGAATTAAAAAAAATAGGAAGTCAGCGAATAAAAGTAACTAAAGTTGAAGTTGCTGCTAAAACTTTAATGAAGAGAAATAAGAAACAAATACATCCTTCCTATCGAAATAATTTTGTAAAAAAAAACCTTGCAGCTGTAGGGTATTTAAGGATTAAAAAAAATATATTTAAGTTGTGTTCCTTATTTCAACAGTCTTTCGTTCATATTGGTAACACTAAAGTTATTTTTTTTTTTTTATAATTTCAATTAGAACAAACAAGACATATTAAGTAGTTCCACAACTCGACGCTAGGGAATCTGAGCATTACCCATATTTATGTTCTCCTTTCTCTAAGACAGCTAACGGTTGGGTCCCAAGATTGGCCATTTTTGTCAGATGGGTCAGAGTCGCCCAGTCAACTTTGGGAACCACTGCACTATGGTATAGGTCAGGGTTTCTCAACGGGATCCATATGGCCCCCTTGGGGACCAGAGAAAAAATCTGGGGGCCACAGAGAAAAATAGTAAAATAGGGGAGCCATAAACCTCCAAAAGGAGACCCCTAACCAATCATTTCAAACTGATAAAACATTCCACGTTCCAACCAGTGGTAAAATATTACACATTATTCGGATCAAACATATTACAAGTCTATAATATACGACAAATGTATTCTTCTCTGAAAGCATGAATTGCTTACTGTACTCAATGATATATCAATTGAGTGCTGTGGTATCTATTAGATCAACAGTTGATTTGAATTTCTGAAATACGGCAAATTAAATCAGCTATCAAAACTGGAAAAGCAATTTCAGAATGTAAAATAAAAGTTTACACGACGGGGCCACGACAAAATTTGGTACCCATGAGATCCCTTGAGTATCCGTTTGGCGAGGATACGCTCGGCTAAATTGAAATTCCTAGTGCAGTTTGCATCAATTAAAGCTCAGGTGCCGCCATCTAGGGGGAAAGTGAGCTTCAAAAATTGCGGCAATGGTACCACACTTAATGTAGTGCCGCTGAAAGAGTTGGCACCAATCTGGGAACGCACTAGATCTTCAATGAATAAGAACCAATACTACGCAGCCAATTAGAAATAGAGGCCATTCACCACTGGAGGGACTCATGAGCGATCATCGTTGTCACGTGATACCCGCTCTTTGTTTACTAAGATTCTCAATGGAGTTCTACGTGGAGTTCGCTACGCCAAAATGAGTTATCTTAAAACTAATTAAATTTTTTTCACAGCTTTTTCTGATCATAACCCAGTGTTTGCATTTAATTTAATTATTATAAAAGAAATTTATTCATTATTACAATAGTTATATGCTGTTTTTAGTGTTAATTTTATGAAATGAAGAAGAACTTTGTTTAGTCCTAGTTTTTAATTATATTTGTCGAACTCGATGTAAAGCGATGCAACGGCTTCCTTTGTATACATTGCTTTCATCGGTGCCACGTGACCGATGACGTTGCTTGAATTGCCTCCATTAAAAAAAGAAATTATAAAGAAGATTCTATTCATTTTTACAAGAAGGTTTGAATTATGAAGGCCAAGGGCACAAAATATTTCGAACATTATTCGACTTTCAGGACTACATTCATGTGCTTGTCACAACCACCATGGCGTTAGGAATTCTACAAGAGTATAGAGCTAAGCATGGTGCGAGGCATGCATATCAGATGAACTTAATGTCTTCTCCGCTGCAAATGTCCCCATCAATTTTTCCCGAAGTAACTAAACGAAAACCCTCTCTAACTTTCGTCGTCGTCAACTCACTTTTAGCTGTTGTTCTTTTTAATCTTACAAAGGAGTTCCTTATCTAGGTAATTTTCGCGTTTGCCTGTGCATACGAAAATAGTTTCTGTTGCTGAAATACCGTGAAATAAGATGAGAGTCTGTTGCACGATTTTTTCTCTCCTCACTGTAAAAATTTTTGGTGTACCTTTGATGTGCAGTTGAAAGTTATTCATTTTTTGATGCATTTTAAATTCTCTTAAGTTTCTGTCTAAAAAAATACCGACAGCAAAATGTTTTTTAGCATACTGCTTATAGAAATGAACAGTGTCCTAATCTGCAAAAAATCGGTTTTTTTTTTCTTTTGTATCAAAATTTTCAGATTTTTGCGCTCTTTATATTGGGAATACTGCTGTAGGTAAATGTTCAAAAATTAAGGCTTCAGGCCAACTGTATTTTTTGGTGCAATACTGCCATAACTACTTTTTATAGTTATTTCTAACTTTTTTGACATCATTAACATCCACCATGTGAGGGAAAACTACAACAATAACTATTTTCTGGACAAAATCGATAATGTTAATCATTGAAACAAGTAAGGTAATTAAATAAAACAAATTGCAAAAAGTTAAAACTCCTCTCTTGAAAAATGCCCATTTTGTAGATATGTTCATTTTGTAGATATGTTCACTATAAGCGATATGAATGTTTGAATAAAATTCCACATAAAGCAATGTAAGCCATAAATATAATCATCTGTATGTGTTACAGCAAACACAAACACTAATTTATAATAGAAAGTGCAAATGAAAAGCTTAGTACGGAGTCCCAGACGTCATAATGACTGGCTTGAAACGTCTGTTCACCTGACAAGCTCTTTGACCGCACTCCCAACTCCCCAGCTTTTCCTCACAAAGTACATTAGCTGTCAAGTCTCTTGTTTCAGGCGAGAAATCAGTGCCCCCCCCCTCCCCCCGCAATAGATCCCAGGAATCAGATCCGAAATGACAGTCGGTCTCTTGACAAATATGGGATTTATCAAGGGGTCGTCGGGAAAGGGGATTTGCCGCACTTAACTCTCGCTTGATCCCTCCCTGTTATTTCGGCTGCGTTCTAAAAGGGCACGTCATCCAGGGCCGTTCTATTAATCCCGGCGAGGAGGGTCTAGCTCCTGTGGATACATTCGGGAAAGAGTTTGCGGTTTTAAATGGCATTTCTTCAAAATGGGTTTATTTTAAAACGTGTGAAGTAAGTAAAAGTTTGTGGCTTTAAATGACTTTTTTTTTTTTTTTTTTTGTGGAAATGGGCTTATTTAGAAACACGTGTAAAAGAGAGTAAAAGATTGTGGTTTTTAAAGGCATTTCGTCAAAGTGGGTTTATTATGAAACGTGTGAATTAAAGGTTTGCGGTTTTAAATGGCCTTTTTTGGAAATATGCTTATGTAGGTATACGTGTAAAAGAGAGAAAAGATTATGGCTTTAAAAGGCATTCTGCAAAATGAGTATTTTGAAACGTGTGAAAAAGTTGGCGGCTTTAAATGGCATTTTTTTGGAAATGGGCGTTTTTAGAAACACGTGTAAAAGAGAGTAAAAAGATTGTGGTTTTAAATGGCATTTCGTCAAAGGTTTATTATGAAACGTGTGAATAAAGGTTTGCGACAAAATGACTTTTTTTTTTTTTTGAAATATGCTTATGTAGGAATACGTGTAAAAGAGAGTAAAAGATTGTGGTTTTAAATGACATTTCTTCAAAAGGAGTTTATTTTGGAACATGTGAAAAAGTCTGCGGCTTTAAATGGCATTTTTTTTTTGCAAATATGCTTATGTAGGAATACGTGTAAAAGGGAATCAAAGATTGTGGTTTTAAATGACATTTCTTCAAAAGGAGTTTATTTTGGAACGTGTGAAAAAATTTGCGGCTTTAGATGGCATTTTTTGGAAATGGGCTTATTTAAAACAATTACAGAGTTACAAACAATTAAAAGAGTAGAATATTGTGGTTTGAAACGGCATTTCTTGAAATCGGCTTTTAAAAAGTGTAAACGGACCAAACGCTTGTGGTTTTGTACTTGTTGTTTGAAATTGGACATATTTTGAGACGGTGTGAAGTATGTAAAAGTTGGTGGTTTTAAATGGAATTTCTTCAAAATGGGTTTATTTTGAAGCGTGTGAAGTAACTAAAAGTTTGGTTTTAAATGGCATTTCTTCAAAATGGGTTTATTTTGAAGCGTGTGAAGTAACTAAAAGTTTGGTTTTAAATGGCATTTCTTCAAAATGGGTTTTTTTTAGGCGTGTGAAGTAAGTAAAAGTTTGCGACTTTAAATAGCATTCTTTTTGGAAGTGGTGTTATTTAGAAACACGAGTAAAAGAGAGTATAAGCTTGTGGATTGAAATGGCATTTCTTGAAATTTGCTTATAAAAAGTGTGAACTGACCAAAAGCTTATAGTTTTAAACGTGTTGTTCGAAATTGGACTTATCTTGAAACACTTGAAGTGAGTAAAAGTTTGCGCTTTTAAATGGCATTTCTTAAACATGAAAACTTGCGATTTTAAATGGCACTTCGTAAAAATAAAAGCTTGCGGTTTTAAATATTTTTTTTTTTTTTGCAATTCTGCCTCTTTTCAAACACATCAAGTGAACAAAAGTTTGCACGGCTTAACTTGAACTTCAGTGCATTCGGTTTTATTTTTAATTTTATCAGGGATTTTAATTCAGATGGCGAAAATGGTTTTATATTAAAGTATATACAGTTAGTACAATTATTGTTTTTAACGGTGTTTCGTGAAAACAGGTTTCGATATGAAACAGGTAAATTTAGAAAAAGTTCAGTTTTGTCAGAATCTAATTTTAAACAGTTCATTTCGAAATTCAATGTGAGCAAAAATTTGTTTCTTAAATGACATTTGGTGAAATAGCGAATACTTTACCTCATAAAAATTTTAAAAAAGAAAAATCAGCAATTTTTGGCTTTCAGAAGATTTTTTAAAAAATTCCGCTAATTTTGAAGATTGTAAGTTAAGCAGGTGGCATTTGGTTAACGATCTTGTTTTGAAAAACCTAAAACAAGTAAAAGTTTTTTTGTTTTTAATGACACTCAAATTGTTTTAAATATATTGATCCATATTGAGTAAATTCTGTAGAAACAGTAAAAAAACACCGCCAACAGTTTTCAATTTTAAATACGATGCTTTTTAAACCATTTTAATGGTTTATAAACCATTACATTTTTAACTATAATTAAAATGAGGTGCGATAACCCACACAATCCCACTTAAAATGAATCTGATGGGGCGGGGGGGGGGGGCTTTGAGAGTTCATAAAAGACAAGTGTTCGTTCTTCAATGGCAGTTACTTAAATAAACTGCATTTCTTGAGAGAAGAACTCCTATGCACTTACTTGAAGTATGTGATTTCAGGCTATCGAAAAGAATGCAAGAGCTTCAGGTTTTCTGCAATACGCTTGTTTATTCGAGATAAACTGAAGTTAAACGTAATTTAAAAAGTACTCAGCTTTGGTATTTTAAGTTCCAGAACGCAGTATTTTAAAAGAGTAAACTGCACACGAGTTTGGCAGACTTTTTGGAATGATCTTTATTGATTATTCAGCTTCATTTGCAATGTGAATCGTCAAAGCAATTAGTCCCAATCTTAAATGGCTTACTGGAGTGAGACTGTTTTGAAGAATGAACAGGCAACTGCTCTTTCGTGCTTTATCTAAAGTTTGTCCGCATGGCATAAACTCCAGAATTTAGGTTATCCGGGGTCGATCCAGCCTTTTAAACAGGGTTCTATTTATGTGAATTTTAAAAAGATTTTCGCGAAAAATCAAATTATTTTGTGAAAATTAAAATTTTAAACCCATACAGATAAAAAATATTACTCTTTGCCGCTTATTTAATAAATAATTCTGTAAAAAATGCGATTTCATAGCTCGGAATTTTGCGATGGGTCCGCTTTGATTGATTGGAATTTTGTGTACACTGAAAAAAAAATCTCCTGAAAATAACGGAAAAAGTACGGCAGCAGAGTTGCCGGAAATATTCCGTTTCTGATAATATTTTCCTGAGATTTGACAAAAGTTCCATTTCTTTTTTCTCCGTTAATCCAAATCAGGTTGTGAAAATAGCGCAACCGTAAAACGGAAAAGTTCCGTTCTCAGGACGTGATACTTCGGTTTTTGGAAGAAAAAAACCATGTATTGAAGCACTACGGAAATCTTCCGTTAAAATCAGTCAAAAATCAATCTGAAAATTCAGGATTTTTATTTTTTAACAGTATAGGGACGTTTTCATTGATTAGAATTTTCTGAAGCCCCCTTAAAAAACTACGAACCCCCCCCCCCCCAAAATCGGCCAAACAGTCGACCAAGCCCCCACCCCCAAGAACAGCCCCTGAAATGGACTCTCCTTCTCAAATCTCAATGATGCAGTCTGCGCCTTGACCGCCGCCCCCCCCCCCCCCCTGGGTTGCTATTGTTTTCCGCTACCCTACCTTTAAAAATACCATATCACAGTACGAACTGAAAAGTTCCGAACGTTGCTCTCTGGTGACAACGATACCATCTACCGCTACACAGACGACAGGTATTTCTCTGGATTATCTTCATTCCAAAAGACAAGCGTGCGATTTCGTCACTTGCAGGCGAGATGCAATCGAGCCTCTAAAGACATGTTCATCGCTTATCAACAATCACCGTTGGGACATCTTACAGATCTTCACTGACATACTGGCGTACTAAGTTCGTACCTTGCGCAGGAATTAAAATTTATACCACATATCTCAAAGCATGGTATCAAATCAGAAATTTACTGCGTGTTAATAAAAACCGCACGTTTTTCAAAACTGTACTATTTGTTTCAGTTCAGCTATTCCTATATTAGAGTTTAACAGGGTAAAACAACACATTTTTAAATTATAAAAAATCAATATTCAACGCACAAAAGCAAAGGTTACAAGAAACCTTTTATCCCCCTATGAATACAGATATGAACTTCCCGACAAAGTCATTCGAATAAAGGATTGTTGCAATTTTATTGATTTTCGCAACACTGATAAATGTTATTAGTGGTTTATTAAAATGTTTTATTACACCAATAAATGTTTATGCTATGTTAAATGATTATAGTAATGTATTTGATGATTTCACTTTTATTACTAAAATATTATTACAAACTGCACTATTTGTTTCAGTTTGGTAATTCCTTTATTAGAGTTTGACAGCTAAAAAAAAATCAATATTTAACGCACAAATAGCAAAGGCTCCAAGAAACATTTTATCCCCTTATGAATACAGATATGAACTTCCCGACAAAGTCTTTCGAATAAAGGTTTGCTGTCATTGTATTGATTTTTGCAACACTAATAAATGTCATAATGTTTTATTACATCGAAAAATGTTTATGCTATCCATTTAAGCTATTATAGTAATGTATTTGATAGTTTCGATTTTATTAGGGACCGTTCATAAATGATGTCACACTTTTTTTCAATATATTTGACCCCGTCCCCCCTTTGTCACTAATTGTCACACTTTAACACACCCCCTATCCCCCTTTAACACCTGCCACGCTGTATTACATTAGCATAAATAAGTTTAATTTGCTGATTTTAAAGGTTTTTAACGAAATCAAAATGTACGATATCACACTTCTTGTTACCCCCTCCTCACCCCTTGTCACAAACTGTCACACTTTCTTGCGAACCCCGCACGCCCTCTTGAAACGTGACATCATCAATGAGTAACCCTTTACTAAAACATTATTGCTATACACTTCAAACAAAAATCATACTTCATCGTGAAATGAAATAAATACGAACAAAACTCGCTGCTTAAATTATTTGATCGGAACGCTGAAAACGACATAAATAATGCAGCTATTCGATTTAATGTACCACAAGCAACTGCTCCCGCGCCAGCCTTAAGAGAAAACAAAAGTACGCTTATTTTAGGAGCCATTAAGAGCATTTCTCTCTCCAGCCATATCATTTCCGGAAAAGCAAAAGCGGAGCACATATTTCCCGTGGAGTCGATCCAATCTAGATCCGGAGAGCAGCAATTTAGATTAATGCAGACTCCACTTCATTTATACTCCTTAAGAAACAACAGATTGACATTGATTTCAAAACAGTTGGCATCGATTCTCAAATGACAATTCATGTGTTGCGCTGCCTCGCAACAGATGGCGCCACACATACTTAGCGGAAGACGATTTATTGCTTGATGACTGCAGCAAAATTACTTTCGGATTTCTTCCTTGGAAATTTTTTTTACTGTTTACGAAGAGAGTTTTTTTTTTTTTTTTACTTTTTTTTTTAGTCTCTGCCTTTTAAATTTAATTACCGAAAGAGAGAAAAACGTAATCTCGGTTAAAAATGCTTTTTCCTCCTCAATTCCTTTTTTTTTTCTTTCCTTCCTGCCTTTCCCCTCAATCTGGCGTCGAATTCTTTATTTGAATCACGCAGATCCAATGGAGAATTGTAACGAGATTTCTTAAATTATTCGCATGCATACTTGTCCCTGCTACATTTTTCAAACGCTATTTCGAAATTCCAATTTCATCTTCGACTCGGGAATGGGCAATGGAGAGGGCAATTTCTGGGATCCAAGTTGCGTAATGACAGCTTCAGTCAAATAATGAAACTTAATGATCTAATTTCTTCAAAACATTCGACGCATATTTTCGGTCCTCGTTGTTATTAGACATTTGTTTCGTTAAGTCCAAATTGAATCAATGGTAAAATCAGAGTTTTTATAGCACAAAAATTCTATTTTATAGCGATTATTAAATAATGAAGTTTAATAATCTAATTTCCTTAAAACATTCAACCCATATTTTCGGTCCAGGTCATTATTAGACATTTGTTTCGTTAAGTCCAAATTAATTCAATGGTAAAATCGGCGTTTTTACAGCGCAAAAATTGCTGAATTATTCGACTCGGGAATGAGCAATGGAGAGGACAATTTCTGTGAACCGTATTCCAGGTTGCATGACGACAGCTTCAGTCAAATAATGAAACTTAATGATCTAATTTCTTCAAAACATTCGACTCATATTTAAGGTCCTGGTTGTTATTAGACATTTGTTTCGTTAAGTCCAAATTGAATCAATGGTAAAATCAGAGTTTTTATAGCACAAAAATTCTATTTTATAGCGATTATTAAATAATGAAGTTTAATAATCTACTTTCCTTAAAACATTCAACCCATATTTTCGGTCCAGGTCATTATTAGACATTTGTTTCGTTAAGTCCAAATTAATTCAATGGTAAAATCGGCGTTTTTACAGCGCAAAAATTGCTGAATTATTCGACTCGGGAATGAGCAATGGAGAGGACAATTTCTGTGAACCGTATTCCAGGTTGCATGACGACAGCTTCAGTCAAATAATGAAACTTAATGATCTAATTTCTTCAAAACATTCGACTCATATTTAAGGTCCTGGTTGTTATTAGACATTTGTTTCGTTAAGTCCAAATTGAATCAATGGTAAAATCAGAGTTTTTATAGCACAAAAATTCTATTTTATAGCGATTATTAAATAATGAAGTTTAATAATCTACTTTCCTTAAAACATTCAACCCATATTTTCGGTCCAGGTCATTATTAGACATTTGTTTCGTTAAGTCCAAATTAATTCAATGGTAAAATCGGCGTTTTTACAGCGCAAAAATTGCTGAATTATTCGACTCGGGAATGAGCAATGGAGAGGACAATTTCTGTGAACCGTATTCCAGGTTGCATGACGACAGCTTCAGTCAAATAATGAAACTTAATGATCTAATTTCTTCAAAACATTCGACTCATATTTAAGGTCCTGGTTGTTATTAGACATTTGTTTCGTTAAGTCCAAATTGAATCAATGGTAAAATCAGAGTTTTTATAGCACAAAAATTCTATTTTATAGCGATTATTAAATAATGAAGTTTAATAATCTACTTTCTTTAAAACATTCAACCCATATTTTCGGTCCAGGTCATTATTAGACATTTGTTTCGTTAAGTCCAAATTAATTCAATGGTAAAATCGGCGTTTTTACAGCGCAAAAATTGCTGAATTATTCGACTCGGGAATGAGCAATGGAGAGGACAATTTCTGTGAACCGTATTCCAGGTTGCATAATGACAGCTTCAGTCAAATAATGAAGCTTAATGATCTAATTTCTTCAAAACATTCGACTCATATTTAAGGTCCTGGTTGTTATTAGACATTTGTTTTGTTAAGTCCAAATTGAATCAATGGTAAAATCAGCGTTTTTATAGCGCAAAAATTGCTGAATGATTGCACGCACGTGATTGGCGATAGAATAACAGGAAAACCCTTTTTCGATCACCATGTATGATTTTAATATTTGTTCAAAATAGTTAGCAGTTTTAAACTTCCAGCATTTTTTAAAAAATCAATATTTTTAAAGAGAAACTAGCATTTCCTTATCAGTTAAGGATTTGATAGTATTTTTAAATTGCGTCGTTTTCGATATAACAGAATTTTCTTGAAATATCGACTATTTTTCATTGATTGATGTGCCTAATAATGAACGATTTCAGGATTTAAAACGATCTGTATTACTGAAAACCAGGCTTTTTCTCAGATTTCCTGAAGATTCATTACTTTCAGTAATTTAAATTAGTACTTTTTTCTTTTGATAGACAAGTTGATAAAGATTCAAAATTATGCATGTACTTTTTGAAAGTCTGTAAAGGGCATAAAATAATTTTCAGAATAGGTAAAATTTTCAGCGAGGATTTTTTAAAACAATTAACGATTTTCATGGATATAACTTTTGGAATAGGTAAAAATTCTCAGCGAGCAATTTTGAAAACAATTAACGATTTTTACGTATATAATTTTTTTTTTTTTTTTTTTGAACATTAAAAATATTTAGATACGTGGGGAAAGTTCTCAAAAATTTTCAGGAGTCAATGAGAAGTGTAATGCCTCATTGCGCATTACACATCTAAAAAATAACAAGAATAAATCTATCATATGGACATTTAATACAATTAAAATACATGTGTACATACCAGAACCAAATTTTTACATCCCTAGAAGTTGTTTTATTGCATATTAATAAAAACATTTGAATTTGTCTTATAGACAAAAAATTAAATCAGACAAAAATTTAAATTAACCCTTTAAAGAGCCTTTTTTTTTTTTTTTTTTTTTTTTTTTTTGTAGTATAGTATCGGTATATTAAAATATTTTTCGGATTTTGGTTCGTTTCAAAGAATAAATTCATATAGGACATTAAATAAGATTAACATGATTTTTTGTTACCCCCCGGGGGGGGGAATGTTCTAATATGGGAATATTGATGCACGTGATGGTAAATATGCTTCCCAGCATCTTTGCAAGATTCTGCCATTCAGAAAGGGTAAAATTGCTTCCTATAAACATCAAACGTACTTCCCACCGCCTTAGAAAAGGTCAACAGTTTTATATCAGAACCAAGAATGCCTTTAACGGTAATCTAAATCATTAAAAAGTCACATTACAAATAAATATTACAGAATAAGTCATTACAAGTCAAACTTTGAAAAATTTAAATTCCATTACCGATTTTATTGTTGACAACATGATCCGTCAACAGTCAATTTTGAGCTCCGGTAAGGATGCTGTGACTTTTCAATAAAATACGAAGTAATAAAGTTTTGGAAAGGTATTTGATTAAAAACTTACATGCCCTGCATGTAAGGGGAGAAAGATTCATGCCCGATCTTAATTTTTACCTGCCCCGGCAATAGATTTTTCGGGCCCGTATGTATTTAGTGGCAATAATTTTAGTCCCTACGCTCTGCAAAATTACATGTGAGAGTGGACGCAGAATATTTTGTTGCTTCATGGCGCGGCACATACTTGCGCCGCCCCTTTATTATTATATTCAAAGTTGCTGGCTTTTGAAAAATTTGGCAATTTTCTGCATTTTATTTTAATAATTAAAAGTCAGTTTATTTTTTTAATAATCATACATACATTGCCACAAATACCGTAATTATCTGTGTATAGCCCGCGGGCTATCTACGAAAAAACTTTTATGAAAAAGACAACTACCGTTTAAAAATATCGAAACATCTTTTCCTGAAAAAAAAAAAAAAAAATGCACAGAAATAAATCGTAGCTTTCGGAACAATGGTGCAAAGCAGATTGGGGCTCGGGCGCTACAGGCGAATGTTTTGTTTTCTAGGGGTGCATCCCATGTTTTTTTCTGGGTGCGGGTTATACAACGGTGCGGGTTATACACCGAACTTAATTTTTTTGGAAGGAATTTCTCTTCTTGCGGACTATACAACGATGCGGGCTATATACCGATAATTACGGTACTCAATTATTCTCTGCCCATCTCACACATCAGACACGATTTTCAAAAAAGAATAAAGAAAAAAAGGCGGGAAAACTCCAAAGTTCACACGCCGGCGAAGAAAGGGCAAAAAAGGCGCCGGCACCGGCATCTTCAAAACCCAGATCCACGCCAGCAAGTGTCGAGACAAAGTGATGCAGAAGAAAACACAAAACGGGGAGGAGAGGGGTGGATGGGAACGGGACAGGGAACATCACCTCTCGCTGCGAAAGGAACCGCCGGAGCGTGTGCGGACCATTTGCAAAAATGGCGGATAACTCGCCGGGATTATGACCACTTTTACAACTTCCGCCGGGATTTTTATGCATCATTTAGCGACTTGGGCCCTAATATTGTGTTACACCTCAAACATCTGTTGCTTTCCCGGGCCCGTCGCAGATGGGAGCTCGCTCGAGTAGTATTAGTGCAGAGAATTTGCCACATTTACGCTTACTGGCCGATTTGAGGGGGGATTAAACACCTAATGGCCAAGCAGCGACCTATATGGCCAACATCGTGGCATGGCCAGTGACATGAAATAGCTCTATGAATTCTGTAGAGAAAAGTTTTCCTGTAAACGTACAGTCATTCTAGAGAAAAGTTTTCCAGTAAACGTACAGTCATTCTAGAGAAAAGTTTTCCTGTAAACGTACATTCATTCTAGAGAAAAGTTTTCCAGTAAACGTACAGTCATTCTAGAGAAAAGTTTTCCAGTAAACGTACAGTCATTCTAGAGAAAAGTTTTCCAGTAAACGTACAGTCATTCTAGAGAAAAGTTTTCCAGTAAACGTACAGTCATTCTAGAGAAAAGTTTTCCTGTAAACGTACAGTCATTCTAGAGAAAAGTTTTCCTGTAAAAAACGTACAGTCATTCTAGAGAAGAGTTTTCCTGTAAACGTACAGTCATTCAGGGTAACTATGAACTAGTGATGGGCATAATCGAGAGATTTCAATAATAGAGTGATTAGTAATCCAGTGGTTTGGATAATAGAGAGATCAGCAATCGAGTGATTATCTCGAGTTCTCGAGTTATCATTTCGAGTTCTCGAGCGCCTTTGTTACCCACTCAGACACGTAGACATTTTCGCAATCACTGGACTACGAACCATCCAAATGTATTACCCGAGAAGAAAATCATTCGAGACATTCGTTCGATTCTATCTTTCGAGAAATTAATCAGTCGAGATGTTTGGCGGGTTCGAGTTGCTCGAGATCTCGAGATGTTCGTTAGAATCGAGTTCTCGAGTTATCCTGAATAATCGAGTTCTCGATTATGACCACTCGATTATGCCCATCACTACTTTGAACCACGTTATATTTTTCAGTATATTTGAATTAAAAAAATGAAAATAAAAGGTCCACTGCTGCACTCGGCTAAATAGGTTATAAAATCAGTTGTCTACTCTTAAGTTTGAAATTAAGTCAAATATACAAAAAAATGGCGTGGTTCAAAGTTAACTTCAAATCCTTCAAAGTTACCCTGAATGACTGCAGTAGTGTCAATACGAGTGGGGGGGGGGGAGGCGGTCCGCCCCAGGTGATACCATTTTTGGGGGTGTAGGGGGTTACCCAAAGTGAGTTTTGGAAAACTACATATGCTTAAATTGTATAATTTCACCAATGCTGTCTTAACGTCTCATAATTGAAAATGAATGCAGTTTACTGAAAGTTAAACCCAATAAATAAAATAAAATAAAATTTCTTAAGATTTTTTTTTTCTTTTTTTCCCCTACACAAAGAATCTAAGAAAACAACTAAAACAATTGTAAGCACAGCTAAGGAAACTATAAGCTACACAATTTATAGTAGGCCGGTATGGTGGCGTCGTGGTAAGGCGCGGGACTCGTGCGCCCCTAGGCATAGGGTCGAGCCTGGCACTATCGATGAATTTTCAAGATGCAGAAAATCGTCTGCGCCTATGTCGTATGATTATGCGGCATGTAAAAGATCCCTTGAGTAGACAGTTGGCTTGGATGCTCTCGGCTGAATTAAATTCCTAGTGCAAATTTCGCATCAACAGACTCCGGGTGCTCGCCCCTTCATGTGGAGAAACTGGACGTCAAAGTTCTCATGCGACGATGGTACCACACTCATTGTCAGGGACGTAACTAGATCCTTTTCCAACAGGGGCAAGACCAGACTTTACGCCCCCCCCCCTCCCACACGACATACAAAAAAAAGACATTTATGTACGCGCACACACCATTAGCGCCCCAAAAACTCTAGCGCCCGGGCACCGGCCCAGTCTGCTCCCCTTCCTTAGTTACGTCGCTGCTCATTGTGGTGGTAGACAGGGTTCGAAATTAGCGGTCGTTAGTCGTATTTTGCAACCAAAAACTCCCGTTTGACGACCGCGAATTCACATCCAGTCGTCACATTGCACTCCTTCATAAAACTTGTGTTTGACAACCACAATTTTTCACCAAGTCGTTATTTTATATTTATATTTTAAAATATAGTACAACTTTGTACAATTATATACATATTTCATCTAATCTCCCGTATTTTGAGTTTTTACGATACCTAGGAAGACTATTGTAACTTCTGGACTTTCAAATTTTTGAATCGTGAATTTTTACTTACAAATGAAGTTTTGTGAGTAACACTAGATTGTAAATAACACTTGAAAAGTAGTTAAGCCAATTAACTCGTATTTTATTTTATTAGGCACCGATTCGAAGTAATCGTTTGTATTGAGTCATAAACTTAAGCAAGATTACCAAATTCTCAAACGAATAATTTTAAAAATTACGCCTAGCAGAACATTTTTTTCAACTAAAACAAAACAGCTAGGGGCCAATGACGCCTAACTTTTTCATCCTAATTTCGAACCCTGGTGGCAGACGGCAACAGTCTTTAGGGAATGTACTAGGTCTGCATTGCAACAGCTGCCCATTAGAAATTTAAAAAGAAAAAAAAAATAAATTTTTGTTATTTCTATAGTATGGGCGAGCACTAGAAGGATCAATATCACATAAAAGTGAGACAACTTTTCTTGCTCGCTCGGGCCACAGCGAAATTCCATCATCCATAAATCCAAAAACACTTATGTAACATTTTCGATTTTTTTTCCTCATTCTTGGAATTATTAGAAATACACTTTTCTGGAACAGCGAGGTGTAGTTCCCACCATTAGACCGCAAGCAGAAAATCCAACAGGTTAAAAAAAACGGACTAAAAAATCACGGGAAAACTAGACATAGTAAATATCTTATTTTACAAGGCAGGATATACGAATCATCGCTTCTCATCGCATCTCAAAAATGCGTTACACGCATCACGACGTTTCCCGCTCTGAGGCGAGCTTCTTGGCAGTGCTTTTAAAATAAATACATGCTTACTCCCTTTTTTTCCCCTTCCGTAATCGAAACGATACCCCCCACGATCCGTCACGCTAGCAGACGACAGAATGCGTGGATTTGTGGCCGTGGAGCTACTTGTGGCATTTTCGCTTTCGATTTCCGTTTTTCTTTTTTGCTCCTGCCATTATGATTTTCCGCCGAAATTGACGTCGTTTTTACTTGGAAACTCATCGCGTTTATTTACTTATCTTCCATAAATTTATTCGTTAGATTTTATTTTCGTTCCCTGTTTTGGTTTATTTTACTAGTAAATTTTTAGGAATTTCTTTTATTGATCTTAATATTTCAGTTATCGTTACCTTATTTACTTCTTTAATTTTTTACTTTTTCAAAAAAAAAAAAAAAAACCTTCTTCGAAGAAACGCTCCTTTTTTATTCTAGGTTTTCATTTCTTTTGCTTTCTTTTGATCATCCCACCTATTCCTTTACTTATTTATTCTTTTCTTCATTTCACTAATTAATTCGTAATTTCACTTTATTTCAATGGTTTTTTCGTATTACTTCATTTTCTATTAATTTTACTTATTTATTCAGTTATCGTTATCTCATTAACTTCTAATACTCATTTGCCTTAATGCTTTTACTTCTTCAAAAAAAAAAAAAAACCTTTCTTTAAAGAAAAGTTTCTTCTTTCTTCTAAACTTTCATTTATTTTCTTTCTTTTGACTATGCCACCTATTCCTTTATTGATTATTTTTTTCATTTCACTAATTATGTCGTTATTTTATATCAAGTTGTCTTATTTTAAAACCCATTGGAAGCCATGGCACACTGTGCCCATCCCATTTCTCGAGACCGAGAGTCTTGGGCTGCAGAAGCACATGTTCCGGTCAAGTGGTCGGCTTGACGTGGAACCCCCAGTGTTTAGTTCCTAAGGATGCTCGGTCCTCATTTTATCAACCCCACTGAAGGGATGGAAAGCTGAATCAACTCTGCCCAGCCAGGGAATCGAACCCTGGACCTGTGGCATGAGGCCGTGGTAGCCTTGTGGTTAGGACGTCAGACTTCTACCTGGAAGGTCGCTTGTTCGATACCCGCCAAAGACCCAAAATGTACACTTGGGGATACGTGCATGTAAAATCCGTGAACCCCCACTACTTCGCCCCGTGCGCAAGCAATCCTAAGGCCTCGGCTAACAGGTAGGGGTCTGGTGGAGAAAAGGACCTGTGGCATCTACTACTCAGAAACTGAGCCATGACCGCGTATCAAACTGGAAAATATTAGCATTATTGACCCCAGCCGCAAAAGCCTTAGATCTAATATTCATAGATTACGTTTTCAAAAAATTCCACTGCATTCGATAAAAAAAATTTGCAACTGAAAGCGTTCAAACACAAGCATGTTTTATATATTTCCTTGAAAACAAAAAAATACGTGAGCATTTTTATCTGTATTGAAGATGTATTCATGCAGGGGAACTACCAAATCGATCGTTGTTTTTCCCTAACCAAATCTATAACCTTCTGAGGGAGCAGAGGGAGGGGGGTACACCGTGCTATCACACAACAGAGATACATAAAAATTTCTGAACACGACTCTGGGGCATTTTGGAAGCCTTCCCGATACACTCGACGCGGGAAAAAAGAATCAAATCCCCCGGGCGGGCTTATTGCATAAGGCCCCGACTTTTTTTTTTTTTTTTTGTTTTTTCCTCAACAAGACACAGAGAAAAGAGATGCGGGAGTGGTAATAGTCATAACAATGAAAAAAAGAAAAGACGACTGCCGGAAAAATACATATAAAAATGCTCCTCGAGGGGGGGGGGGCACAATTGGATTTGGCCGCGTAATGAAATCATCTTTCGCAGCCCCTCTACATGAACACGTGCGTGCCCCGAACTGCAGGCAAGAAGTGAACTCCGGGAACTTGATTTGGGAAAAGGCGCGTAACAAGGCTGTCTCTGGCTGGAACGAGGGTTTTGAATCCTTACGCGGGGGAGGAAATATCGTCAAAGTCAACCCCGCGACAATAAATAAAAATAATCTCTTTGCTACAGGTTGTCGCTTTAATGTCGAATACAAAATACTTATTAGGGATGCAACGGATCTTAAATTGGCCGGATACCGAATATCCGGCCTGACTTTGAGCCGGATATCCGGCGACAGTACCTTTTTTTTTCTTTATTTTATAGTGGAGTATCGTTTATACGGGGCAGCGGGCCGTTCATAAAAGATGTCACGCTTTTTTCCCATATATTTGACACCCCCTTTGTCACAATATGTCACACTTCAGCGGACCCCCTCCTCCCCTTTGTCACATGTCACGCTATGTTGCATAAGCAGAGATGTCACACTTATTGTTACCCCTTCCCCTCCCCGCATTTCGTCACAATTTCACGAACCCCCTCTTCCCCCCCCCCCCTCGAAGCGTGATATCATTTGTGAATGATCCCTACGACGCCAAAGGGACTATCGAAACACGTCGTATATTTGATTCATCCTTCTAGCTAAATCCAAGAATTTGGACCACACTAAAACGTCGCATAAATGGTCTTTATATATTCACATTTAATTGAACGGGACTAAACTAATATTTCATTTTTTCTTCATATATATGTCTATTTTTTAAAGTAAAACAAACTAACTAAATTTTCAAACACCTGAAATTATCATAAAAAATACTTCATTGTCATTACCTTTCTAAATATAATCATAATTACATAGATTATTAAAATATATTTTGTTATTAGACCCGCACGATATCTAATTTTTAAATATAATTATATGCAATATTTAAAAAAATATGCAAAAATAAATTGAATGAATTTGATATTTATCACAGTTGGTATCAGTCTCAGGAATTTGTTGCTTTGGTATTTTTTAAAAGAATTTTAATTATTTTTTTGCATTATTTGTGTAATATCACAGCTGTTTTTTTTGTCAATCGAAATAAGTTAAAAAAAAATATTTCTTGAAATTATACTGAATAACTAATAAATTTTTTATCTAATAAGATTTCTGAATTTAATTTTGAAAATCACAATGGTTCGCAGCTGTCTTATAATATGTATACATCTATACATGATAATTTTAGAACATTTTAAGTAAAACAGTACGATTACTCCATATTATACAGCTTTTAATGTAACACATATAAAAATATTTATATCAATGACTAATTCCATAGCTATGGTAGGACTTTCCAAGATATTTCCTTTATTTTGTAAAGATTTTAGGTGTACAATTTTTAAAATTAAAGGGCAAAAATGCATTTTCTAGCATTATTATGAGTTGTTTAATAAATATTATAATTTAATCTATATTAAATTACATATATTACCATTTACACAGCTTTATAAATATTTCATTTTGGGCCAGATATTACTGCCGGATAATCACAATATCCGACTACTGTCTGATATCCGGCCAACTGACCGGATAAATACTGCTTACCGGATACCCATTTCATCCCTAATTCTGTTAACTTGGGATTCCGTTCCGGAAGCTTTTTAGTGCTGCTTTATTTATTTATCATGCAGCTTTTAGTACATTTACAAATTTTGAATTAGTGTATGCAATTTTTCCAATAGCAGTACTCACAGACGCATGAATTAAATAAATAGCTAATTTCATGTGAGACAGGGATTTAATATAAGGGGCCGTTCATAAATGATATCACGCTTTTTCTCCACATATTTGACCCCCCTCTCCCCTTTGTCACAATATGTCAAACTTCAACGGACACCCTCCCCCCTTTGTCACATGTCCCGCTATGTTGCATAAGCAGGGATGTCACACTTCATCTTACCCCTCCCCTCCCCTTGTCACACTTTGTCACAGTTTCACGAAACCCCCCCCCCCCTCCCCCTCGAAGCGAGACCTCATTTATGAATGATCCATGCAGACAGATGTGCGAGTGCGAAAAATAAAATCACCTATTGCAAGCATCACAAAATAATTGTTACAATATAACAACACAAAGTTAAAAAATATTGAGCGTTCCGAAACAAGCAAGGGGTTACATGACACGCGACGTTTATTAGACAAATACGAAATAAAAAATTCCGAGAACCTGCATGTTGAGCGCACGTGGGAAAACGATGCTTTGACAGAGGAAATGAGTTCTCACTCTCTCTCGCTCCCCCTCCCCCCCCCCTTAACTTTTGACGGAGAAACAAAAACACAAATTATAGACAAAGCACGTAAGAAATCAGCGACAGCGTTGCTGTGGCTCCTTTTGTTTTTAGGTCTCGTGTCGTGAACATTTTGGGGTTTTCCCCCCTTCTCCCTCCCCCTATCCTTTCCCCTTCCACTCCTCTGCTTAGAACGAGAAATAAGTTTCGCTGTGGAAGATACTCGCGCCTTCCGGAAGATTTTGTTTCTGTATACAGCGTGGTGTCCGCTAAGTTCTACAGAGATGAATCCACTCCGGAAACGAGAATATAGAAAAAGATATAAAAATTTTACAGATTTTAGAAACTAGTTTCTTTTTGTCGTTTTTCAGAGCATACACTAGAGATTTGAGTTTTTTAAGAATAGTGTCCTGTAGATGAAATTTGGAAAATAATCAAAAATATTCTCTTTTTTTCTTCTTAAAAGTAAATATAAAATGTTTAAATAGCCAATAATGATATGAAATAATTTTCAATTGTCGTTGTTACAGCATGAAAACAACAATATTTTAGGGTTTATTTACCCCTTTTGATGATAATTTCATTTAAGAGTTTTTTGTGAACCAGTTTAGACAAGTAATTAAATGCTTTGTAAGAAATTTCTTGAGTAAAAATTTTATCATTTAAAAGCATATTAAAAATACTCTTAAAAATATATATATCTCTGAAAATGTTCTTAATACATGCGGAAGATGTTTCTAAAAAATACTATTTTTTTAATCATCCCAATCCAATTATTGTGGAAAAAGAACTGTAATTTAATGTGCTTAACTTCAGTTAAAACAATTTTTTATTTTCTCCTGAATTGTACAACAACTAGTACCAGAATTGTTTTTAAGAACAATTAATAGTGTTTTTTAAACAATTTTGCAAATTTAAACTAGTTTAAGAACAATACTGAATAAAGAATGTAAATATTTTTTAAGTTGTTTTTAAAATAAGTATTTTTTTCATTTCGAAATGTTATTCATTCACAATTCATAAGTAAATTGTGAAATGCTGTGATGTTATTGCAAATAAATTTTAGGTGAATATTTTCGAATGTTCTCCTTAATGAGAATATTTTTCAAAGCTTCCAAATAAAGCTTTCAGAAGGAATTCCTTCAAAACTCTCAAAAACTTTTTGAAAAAGAAAAATTCTTAATAATAGTGGAAATTACAATAATAATAAGGTAATAACCAAACAAACGTATTAGTATTTGTACGAGAATCCAATAGCTATTGTAGTGTGATAAAAAAATACCAGTGGAAATAATAATAATAATAACAACAATAGTAATAAACAAGCGTATTAGTATTAGTTCCAAGCAAATCTATCTGTTTGCAAAGCTTGCGTAAAATAGTGTGAGAGGGATCAAGGGGGTGGAGTAAAAGAAAAATTGGAAAATCAAAGATTATAGGATAAAAAGGTGTGCTTTTCCATCAAGTTACGAGCAATTGCTCCATCACTCGCCTCCCCCTGACAGTGTACGCCCTTTTTCCTTTAAGTATGCCATTAAAATTCCTAAGACAATCATTATAAATTCGCAGAAACCAGAAACTATAGTGCGATTCGTTAATTGTGATTTAAGACTGCCGTAAAATATAAGTACCTGTCAAACTTCTTCTTTTGCTCTCACTAAAGAAATGTCTATTTTCGATTCTTCCTTGACCGCACTCGAGAAAGAAGTATTTTTTGCGACATTAATAACGAAATTGTTCCATTGACGTCCAATAAATCGTCTGCTTCTTTCGAATGACTAAACACAAAGCGGCCCTCATTTATTCGAAAATGCACTCGTGGAAGGAAGGAAAAAAAACTCCATGTACTTTCCCCGGAGCGTGTTTGCGCGCCACCAGGTAAAGATCACCAAAACGTCAGGCGGCTCTTCAAAACCAACATCTGGTATATCAACAGCTCCTTAGCGTTGCCATTTCAGAGCTCTTAACTTACGGCACGTGCTCCCAGAACGAAAACCACGACCGTCTTCCCCCGCCCCCCTTCTAGAGAAGGAAAAAAAAAGATGCTCTTCAGATTCTGTCAGCAACTGCCCAGTGGCAAAGGAAAAAGCAATGTTTGTCTGTCTTTTGAAAATCTTTCCCCTGAAGCTGCCAGCTAACCAAACGGGCTATTTCGGGTCTTCGTTCAAGAGGACTGTTGTTCTTTCAGGGGGATGAAGTATTCTTCGGCGTTGTGTGTGTGTGTAAATAGTATTTTGTTCCCTTCTGTACAACGCGGGAAGTATCATTCGACCCCACAGTTCCACGACCAATTGCTCTGAAGGGCCGTTTTTTCTGAGAAGGGCAATTGTTCTTTGGCAGAGACGACATCTGAATTGTCTTGCCGAACTTAGACTTAGAACAGTTTTTAACTTAGAACTAAAAGGCAAAAGCACAAGTGAGAGAATTTCTCTCTGCTCAAAGTACAAACTATTTAGCAACAATTAAACGGTGATTAACCTACCTGATGAAGTTAAGTGCTATTAGATCAACTTTCTCAACAATGAATTTTTGGAACTGTATCGATTTACTAGTTTCTCCTGCATGAGATTAGCAGAGACATTCGATCATTCAACCATCAATGCTCTCAGAATAGGAAAATTTGCTTTCTAATGCCATATTATTTTTTGTGATATTCTGAATCTCGGAATGAACAAACCATTTAACAACAATTAAATAGTGATTAATCAAGGTATCTGATGAAGTTAAATGATGTTAGATCAACTTTCTCCACAATGGATTTTAAGAACTCCAATTTACTAGTTTCTCCTGTCGGAAACATACTAACATTCAAGTATCAATGCTCTCAGAATAGGAAAATTTGCTTGATGATGACATATTATTTTTTGTGATATTCTGAATCTCGGAATGAACAAACCATTTAACAACAATTAAATGGTGATTTATCTGGGGTATCTGATGAAGTTAAATGCTGTTAGATCAACTTTCTCAACAGCGGATTTTTAGAATTCTATAATTCCCCCCAATTTACTAATCACTCCTGGCAGAAACATACTAACATTCAAGTATCAACGCTCTCAGAATAGAAACATTTGCTTTCTAATGCCATATTATTTTTTGTGATATTCTGAATCTCGGAATGAACAAACCATTTAACAACAATTAAATGGTGATTAATCTACTGTATCTGATGAAGTTAAATGCTGTTAGATCGACTTTCTCAACAACGGATTTTTAGAACTCTATAATGCCCACTAATTTACTAGTTTCTCCTAGCAGAGACATTCGATCATTCAACCATTAATGCTCTCAGAATAGAAAAATTTGCTTTCGAATGCCGTATTATTTTTTATGATATTTTGACTCTCGTTATGACCAAACCAAAATAGATATTAAAACTGAGCTAAGTTCGTTAATGCACATAGTCATTAAATTAATCACGTTAGAAGAACTTCTCTGTTGTGGTGTCAAGGAACATTCTTCTACTACCTTCCTATGAATATGACTATTCACCAAATATCCCTATTTATGATACAAAGCCTTATTGGAAAACGAAAGCTTTAAAAAAATGATTTTAAACCAAGATAAACTAATTGAAAGATTTTGCTCTCAGTCAGACCTCAAAATGCTAAAAGTATTAATAACAAGTTTATTTCAACCATTTAATTTTATTTTAGTGAAATGGCAACAATACAATACAAAACAAAGTGCTGCTTCTTTAGCGCCAGAATACAAATAACACCGTTTCCCAATGAGATACTCGAAATTTTGATTGAATTGTTGGATTCCTGACATATACGCTTAGTGAGAAAAACGTCCGATTGCTACCCCCCCCCCCCCCCGTAGCAATCGACGCCAAAATTTAATGAGCACTACTTCCTATCAGGATCCCGAGTTTCGTTTAATTCCATGTATTACGTCTTGAGTTACAGAGCACACAAGAAAAATATTTAAAAGTTCGATTGCTTCGCCCCTTTGAAGCGAATGAGGCCAAAATGTAATCAGCACCTTTTCCTATTAAGGTCCACTTGTATATCAAATTTTGTTCGAATCCTTCCATTACTTCTTCAGATAAGCATTCAAGCTAATCAGAAAAACGTTCGATTTCCCCGCCCTTTTCGAATAGATTTGCGCCGAAAACTAATTATCACCAGTTCCTATCAGGGTCAATATGTGCACCAAATTTCGTTCGATTCCATGCATAACTTTTTGAGTTACAGCGGTCACAAAAAAAGAACAAATGCAAACACACAAACTTCTTCTAAAAATGGTCGAAACGTGTTCAGCACTTCTCAAAATTCGAAAATGTTCGCGAATCCACTACTTTCTTCTATATATATTGCATATAGAAGGAAGTAAAAAGAACACGGCACAAAAATAGTGCCACCTAATAGCAATAATAACATTGTGTTAATTGGATAGAACTGCATCTTTATAAATCGCTTATAGAAATGAGCAGTGTCATTTATGCAAAAGGGATGTTTTTCAAGAGAGGAGCTTGAACTTTTTGCAATTTAATTATCTTATTTGTTCAATGATTATTATACTCGATTTTGTTCAGAAAATAGTTATTGTTCTAGTTTTCTCTCACATGATGGATGTTAATGATGTCAATAAAATTAGAAATAACTATAAAAAGTAGGTATTACAGTATTGCACTAAAAATACAGTTGGCCTCTGGATTTAATTTTCGAACATTTCCTTACTGCAGTATTCCCAGTATAAAAATCTGAAAATTTTGATACTATATGAGTAAAAAAAAAAAAAAAAAAACCGATTTTTTTGCAGCTATGACACTGTTCATTTCTAGTAGCGAAATGTTAAAAGAAATTAATGCTCAAATTGAGGTGCTCCCTTGATTTCAATAATTATTCAGTTGCTAATTCTAGAAACGAAAGCTCCAAAGTAACTTCGTACAGCCCGCTCGCACTTTGACATCTTTCGAATTAGTGACGATCTCAGTTTAAGGAAGCTTTTTTAAAGTTTAAGGAAGTCATTCCCTGCATATTCATCTTGTTAAATCTTTCACTTAAAGGGGCAGTCGCACTTTTAATGAGCTTATTCCCAAGTCGTTAAACTGAGAGAAGACTGAATAAATCCACTCCGGGGGAAAGGGGGAGAAAACAAAAATCTCATCCTGGCCAACTCTTTTGTCAAAACAATCACCACTCGAAGCCTCTGGTGCGTTTTTGACGGCAAACATAACGCTATTCTCGCATCCGAGCCGTCATAAATTTAGAGGAGAGAGACAACTGCAGAGGACTATCCCACATAAAATACAAGCAAACTTCCAGTGCCGCGCGTTCATTTATGGTCTATTTTTAAATCCGAGATAAAGGGAAGACAATAGCTGCGCGAACAGACAGACACGAGGTAGCTAACATTGTTACACGCACACACATACACACAGACGCATATATGTATATATATATAACCTCCGCTTGGGAAGATTTTTAACTAGTTCCGGCGCCGTACATAATTAGACTGGACCCTATTCTATTGTCTCCGCGCCGAGCAGCATTTTAGACAAACCCAAAATACCACAGAAAAGGCACAGAACAAAAAAGAGATGGATGAGAGAGCAAGGGGAGGGGGGGGGGGGTGGCGTAGAACAAAAAGTTCGGATGCTGTCTTTAGAAACAGGGATCGTCGTTGGTTATACACGAGGAGTTCTGCTTTTCGCGCGCCGGCGTGACGTGACGTCGCGTGCCTGAGATGACCAGGAGGTTAAGCCGTGGCAAATGATTCTTCAGTTGATAGTTTGCCGCGAAGTCGGGGTTCGGAACCCGATATCCTTGTGGTTCCGCGGGTGATTTATACATCGAGAAAGCATGTCTCACGTTTGATGGAAACAGAGTTTCTTGTGTTTCTAGAATGTCGCGTAATCGAATAGTCGGAATTCTCACGCGGGTCGTTGGCTCGCACTGGGAATGTTGAATAATCTCGCAAGACTTTCATATTCCAGATTCGTTTAATTAAAAAAAAGCATCCCTCTTTTTCTCCGAGATTTTCTCCAGGGATCAGGAACGGCTACTTTTTTGAGTTGCTCCACTCCGACTTTTAAGTATTTGCTCCGGCTCCGTTACATGCTCTGAATAGTTTCTTTATAATTATGTCATCGATCGCTATCTTGCAGCTTAATAAGTGAGATAAAAATGAGAAAGTTACTTATAGAGCTTTTATTGGTACTTACGTACTATCGCAACCATACCAAAATTCGGGGATAGCGCCAAATTGGCATCTCGAATTTTATACCTATCTAAGGCGTTTATGGTAACCATAAGTTACCCTTTTATTTATTAATAAATATGAATATTTTATGTGCAGGTGCTGGGCCGGCCGTACCAATGTGCAAAATCCACGGGCGCCTGTACTTGGGGGCGACTCAGCGTCAGAGCAAGAACAAAATAAATAAATAAAATGATCCTGTGCTTCGCAAAATTAATTCAACAATTCGAGTTGTTGTGTGGTGCTGCTGAAAGAGCTGGTACCATTCCCTGTTAAACGCAGTAAAAGTCTCCGTTGGGAGAAGTCAACAGCAAACCATTAGAAAGAAAAAAAAATAGGTATTTTTTATGTATTATTATTAAAGGTTTTATAATAATTGAAAACGCAATAAAATTGTACGCAATTGAATTGATAGTACCGTAATTATCTGTGTATAGCCCGCGGGTTATCTACGAAAAAACTTCTTTTTTTACTACCTGCAGGCAATATAAAGATGCGGGCAATACATGAAATTAAAAAAAAAAAAAAGTATTTTTACAAAGACAACGACCGTTTAAAAATATCGAAATATCTGTTCCTGCAAAACAAAATGCAGAGAAATAAATCGTAGCTTTCGAAACAATGGTGCAAAGCAGATTTGGGCTCGGGCGCTACAGGCGAATGTATTGTTTTCTAGGGGGCATCCCAAGTTTTTTTCTGGGTGCGGGTTATACAACGATGCGGGTTATACAACGAACTTAATTTTTTTGGAAGGAATTTTTCTTCCTGCGGACTATACAACGATGCGGGCTATATACCGATAATTACGGTATTTAAGTTTGTATGATGAGAGCGAGGGCTCGAGGCGCTATTTGCAAAGAGACGTATCTATGTAGATATGCAAAGAGACGTATCTATATAACGCATATTAAAGGTGAAAAACAAATAAATATTGGTACTTTTTCTCCGATTTAAGAAGAACGTTTTGGGCTGCTCTCAAGAGTAAGGAAAATTTCGCTTGCCGACGGGAAGTATGAAATCTTCCCTCTGTCTGTAGCAACACCACTGTTCAGCAGTAAAAATTTCCCGCCGCTTAAAATCCACGTCCAAGTTCACAGACTATCCTCTTTTTGCAACCATAATTGAAAATGTCCACGCAAGTCGGCGGAATCTCCCACACCTGATAACGCGGCGGAGGAAAATATGGCTCATAACTCCCATTCCGACCATCCCCCAAGGGAAGGAGGAGGCCTCAGCTGCAGACGAGATCCAAGAAAAACAGATATAGATGTGTGAGAGTGGAGTGGAGGGTGGTGGACTCATATCAGGGATATGGCAAAGCGAGAAATATGAGCCATCAGCCGGTGCGGAGGATTGCTGCTGTAAATCCTGATCGGCCCCGTTCTGACCACGAAACAGCACTTGGGCTTTATTTTCTTTTGCCGAACCAGAGATTTACGTCAATGAGGAGGGTCCGACTACTACTGCCGGAAGCTCTTGGACCGGACGGTCCGGGCCGGCACTGGTCAGACATGTTTGATCCGCGGATGGTGCGACGAAAAGTATTAATTTTTGTATCGCGATCTGTATTTTTATTTAATAACTACGAATAAATGTTAAAAGGGCCCACGAAAAAATAATAGTTTTCTAATGGCAACTAAGTTATTTTTCGAGGTTTTTTTTTTATTTTATTGTTCAGAAGACAAATTTATTTTATACGTAATAAATGTTAAATCTCCAAAAAATGTTTAAGTTACACGGAATTAAAAAAAAAATTAAAATGCAGTAATAGTGGTCGAAAAACGCTTAACAAACTTCCGTGACAAATCAAATTAAACAACATCGTTGCCATTCGACAAATAATAATTGTGATAATTTCCTCAGAGCCAAAAATATTTAATTGTTTCCTAATTAGCTTTACAATAAATTATAAAATGGATGAAATATTGTATTGCAATCGAAGATAAGCTTGTGTGCAAATTTTGAAGATCATTATTTATGCAGTAATAGTTGTCGCAAACCGCGCAACAAACTTCCGTGACAAATCAAGTTAAATAAAACCGTGTAAAAAAAAACAATCGTCTTGGTAATTTGAACTTTAATTAAAAGCAAAATTGCTTTTCATATTGTCAGGTCAGTCATAAAATTAAAAAATTATGTAAACAAAATGTGCCAAATTTAATGAAAGAAAAAAAGTTAAATCGAATTTTCTCAGCCTCTGCCCCACCCGGAGAGTCAAGAGCAGCCCAACTTCGTGGACAAAAATGTCGGCAAGGGCAAACCTGCCGGTAACCCGAACGAGGCAGGGATTGTCCCGAGGGATATCCCGGCGAAGTTCATAACTGCTCCACCCGCTCCGGAATTGTTTCTCATAAACACGACCGATATAGGATAGATGGGGAGTTGGGGTTGCCAAGGTCGAATCCTCGCCAAAACGGGAAAAATAATCACCAATATTCCAGAGAGCGGGCAAGAAAAAGAAACTTTACTGGAAATCGCCAGAATTATGAACACGCAGTTAAATTTTCAGTTACTGTTCGTTTCATCTAAAAAGCTAGTACAGTAGAACAGTGCTTGATTACCGCACAGACCAACTAGGCCGCATCCTTGGGCCCCCAAATATTTGGGGACCCCAAATTGTAAGAAAGCTTTCTGAAAATATCTCTTAAAAAATATTTTTTACAAAATGGAAAGATCTTAACTCATTTAAATGGCGAGCTAAAAATATTTGCGCCAACAAGGTAAACTATACACAATTAGATCAATATCTTCATTGACTATCATGCTAAATAGTGTCCTTTAATCGCTGAAGCATCTCGATGTTTTTTATTTATTTAATACTAGCTGCGACGCCCGGCGTTGCACGGTGTATCTTAAATTATATTTTGAAAATACAGCGATGCCTCATTAAAATGCTAAAAACGTTGATTATTATTATATTTGATTTGTTTAACAATGGCAACTGCATTGATTTGTTTGTTCACACGGCAACTGAAGCAATTGTTGAAACGATGCAACAATGCAAATAAAATAAAACGGTCATCATCTGGGTCGAATAAAATTAAAGTTAATTTCCGCGAAAAAATAATTTCAAACCACGGAGAAAAACGCTTATAACTTCTTTTCTAGTTAATTTACAGGCTTCAAATTTTAGCACGTGGCGAAAACCTCTTCCTGAAGTAGTTTTTTACGCGCTTTTCATTGGTATCAAGCTCGAAAGGATGCGACAATTTCTTCCGATAGAAAGGATTATTTTATGCAATTTTCGGCGCTCGGCTCCTATTGGTCTTAGCGTGATGATATGTAAGCCTATAGCCTTCCTCGATAAATAGACTATCTAACACTGAGAGAATTTTTCAAATCGGACCAGTAGTTCCTGAGAGTCGCGCGTTCAAGCAAACAAACTCTTCAGCTTTATAATATTAGTATAGATTATAAACAATAAAATTTGGAAATGAAATATGTGTATTCAAAAATTATGTTTATTTAATGAATAACACAAAAATCATATTAAATAAAAAAAATATTGAAGAATGGAGAATAGTAGGATGTCGTGTCAGTAGGTACTTCCCTCCCCCCCCCCTTGCCAATTGGGTATGAACCCAGTATTAATAGAATACCGTAATTATCTGTGTATAGCCCGTGGGTTATCTACAAAAAAACTTCTTTTTTAACTACCTGCGGGCAATATAACGATGCGGTCAATACATGAAATTAAAAAAAAAAAAGTATAATTAAAAAGACAACTACCGTTCAAAAATATCGAAATCTCTTTTCGTGCAAAACCAAATGCTGAGAAATAAATCGTAGCTTTCGAAACAATGGTCCAAAGCAGATTGGGGCTCGGACATTACAGGCGAATGTATTGTTTTCTAGGGTTGCATCCCATGTTTTTTTCTGGGTGCGGGTTATACAACGATGCGGGTTATACACCGAACTTAATTTTTTTAGAATGCATTTTTCTTCCTGCGGACTATACAACGATGCGGGTTATATACCGATAATTACGGTAATCTCCAAGCTTATTTAACTTCGTACTTCATGCCCAGTATTTTTACTTTTCGTATCATGGGGGGCCCCATAATAATTTTTCGCCTTGGGCCCCCGACTGATTTAATCGGGCCCTGCAGTAGAGTTTCGTTTATACGACGTTGACATTTATACGACGTTTAGTATGGTCCTAATGCTTGGGTTTGGTCAGAAAGGTAAATATTATACGACGATTTTCGATAGTCCCTTTGGCGTCGAATAAACGATACTCCACTACATAAATCATATCTGTAAAAAACCATTTCATATTGATTCCATTTATTTATTTACTAGCATATGCACCCGACATTGCTGGCTAGAATAAAAATATTGAGAAAACGAACAGATCCATACATGTTAAATAGCATGATGGCAAAAAGTGAACAATTTTAAGTTTAAATTAAAACGTACTTGCTTGTTTTTGCAACAATGAATTATTAAATCCTCCAAAATTGACAATAGAGGACTAGCTCAATCCTTCTAAGAGGAAATAAGATTCTGCGCACTAACTCATGTTCTAATTCTAGACTTTTTAAACAAATTCTATCAGAAACTTTTTTATCAGCTGCAGAACGATGGTAAGTTTTAGAAAATGAGACTATTTTTAATTTTTGTCGAAACAAATCATGAAATTGGAATTAAGGTGACCGACTACCTTAAAAACATCGATTTTTGACCTCAATGTTGAATTTTTTTTTATTTCTGTTTCTAATACTTTTTAACTTTTTTCTTTCCAAAACTGTTTTCCTTTTTCTTCTATGTGCTTTAGAAAAAAAGTTATAGCTATTATAAAACACATCGTCTGCTACTCCTCATGTAATTCCAGCTTGTTTTTGAACGAACTGTAACTTTCAACTGCAATTTTCTCGAAAGTCACTTTTTCGCAAAACCCATTTACCATTATCGTGATATCTGAAAACATAATCAATGTATTCTCACAAAATTTTCAGTGTTTGTTTTAAATAGTATCAGCTATCATATGAACTACAATTTTTACTGTAAATAAAATATTTTTTTATTTACAAGGGTTTTTATGTGGATTGCACGTTAAAAATTCGGAAAAACAATGCATTAGCATACATTTTTCCTTGTAATTTTCATAAATTTTAATATTTGTCTCATTTTAGTTCATTTTGAAGATCATTGTTATTTGTAACTAATGGCTTAAAATAATTAATATTGCAACGATATTTTTTCTTTTACAGTGTTAACCGTTTTGATAAAATTTAACTAAAATTTTCCTCATTTTACCCATTCATTCAGAAACTACAGTACATGTGATTTTTTTAAAAGTATTTTTATGTTCATTAATCATTATTTAACCCAAAAAATATAAAACATGTGCAGAAATTGCATTTTTTTAAAAAATTTGTTCCGAAGGTAGTCGGTCACCTTAAATAAATAATAATAAAAACACTCTTTCGAAGTCGACTGCGTATGTTATCATACTCAGGGGATTATTGAATTCTGTGTCAAATTTCATTCCAACCCGTCAATTGGTGAGGCTTTGTGTAGCAAACATACAAACTCACCTACACACAAACGACATGTTTTATGTACATAGCTTTACTAAGATTAAATAGAATAGTTGAACTGTGTGGGAGAGACAGAGCCCTGAATTGGTATATTGCTAGTTGTTTTTGTTGTTTCTAATGTTGTTGTTGTCGTGTCCTCGCGCATGGCGAGGAAGTGTGGGTACGCTGCTCCCGAGTCTAACGAGGCCCTTATAGGCAGGAGTCCGATTTCCGCCCCTTTGAAAGGTCTCTCAATTTTTGAACCAGCTCCCAGATGAGAGACCGGCACCTGGGATTGGCACCCCCAGAGGTATCGTTTCACTTGGAGGACATTGGAGCCACGACCTATTTAACGTGCACCAGCTCCCTTTAGCGCACACGGACACCACAGCAACCAGCCGCGAGAGGTTGTTGTCACCCTCCCAAACACTGACCTAAGTCGATGTTGCTTCACTTTCGGTGTTCTGCGGGAACCGAGCTTCTACCGACTGGTCCATTGCCACTTGGATATCCAAGCTCCATTTCGCGGAGCGTTTGGGAATGAAGGCAGTCAGGAGCGCCTTCCGTTTCAAGCTGAGCGCCAATGGTGGAAGTACGACTTGGCTCATAATGTACTTGGACGACAACAGATGTCGCCACCTTCCTCTTTAGACCTATGGGTGAAGGGAAGGTAAAGTCTCCACCCATCTGTACTAGAGATGAGACGGGCTCGGGCTCTACATTTTAAAGTTACTCTCTGGCTCATGGTAAAATATTCATACATCAACCTACAGTCCGGACTAATGGTTTTTTGCTAGTCTGGTGTCTACTTTCATTTTCAATTTGCTCCAGACTAGAGACCCATCGTATTTGGCCTCCTAACTGCAATAGTTGCACTGAATATATTCCAGTTTTAAATTCGACTGCGAATCAAGAACTTCCCGAAAATGCTTCCAAACCGAAGATTTTCCATGCATTTTAGCTCAGCAGAATTTAATCTCAACTGCAGCATTTCATGATTGTTTAAAAATATATGTATTCTTTATTTTAAATTAAAAGAAAAATCATTAGAACTAATTGTGATGGTAACAAAATCCTACATTTAATCGATGCAGCACCACATCTATTAACAACACTTTATAAAATCATTTCGGGCTCGGGCCTGCAAAAGTGAGCCCGAACTCATCTCTAATCTGTACCCTCGGGACTTGAGGGTCCGCGGATCTTACATGCACGTATCCCCAAGTGTACGTGGTGAGTCTTCAGCGGTTCGGGTGTCGAACCCGAGATCCTCCGATTCGAAGCCCGACATCCCAACCGCTAGGCTACCACGGCCTCATATTGTTAGTACATTGCAATATTTTCTGATTGTGTGTAGGATGAGGAAATCTTTTGACGATAAAATGTTAATGACTTAGCTTGTGAATTGCTTACTTCATGCAGCAGATTAACCCCACCTAAGCGTTTATGATACTGAAAATTTCTGCTTAAAAATCAAAGCATTAGTAATTTATGTCGAATTTAACGGAAAGAGTATACCTGAAAGCGAAAAATGCGATACGGAAATTTACTACTTGATGAAATAGATGAGAATGTTATCTCGAAAGGTTGAGTATTACTGCTGCGCTAAAACAAAAGAAAATGTGCGGATGGAGTAAAAGTGCCCTTCTTTTGTAGACAATTTTAACTATTCTATTCTTAATGAAACAACTTATGAAGGAAACAACTTATGAAGGGAATTAGCAAGGCCTGATTTCCGCACAAGCCAACAAAGCGCAGGCTTGGAGCCCTAGTTTTAAGGGGCTCGAAAATTTTTAAACTTATCGATTTAAAGAGTTATTCTAAAAAGTGCCTTTTCATCAGCAATAGATGATAGCCTTGTTTCACATGTTTTTTTAAGACCATCCATGATTTTAAAAAATCATTCATTCAATAACTGTCAATAATATACTA
This sequence comes from Octonoba sinensis, assembly GCA_038502835.1. NCBI lineage: Eukaryota > Metazoa > Arthropoda > Arachnida > Araneae > Uloboridae > Octonoba > Octonoba sinensis. The sequence continues at coordinate 10,592,097 of CM076603.1, forward strand.
GGGCACCTCCTACACTTAATTCTTTATGGGGTACCCGAAAACTTTCTGTTTCTTCGGCCCGAGTGATGGAAGTCAAGGAGGCTTGGAAAAGAGGTATCACAAAAAATAGTGTGCATTCATTTTCTATTATGTACTCATATGGAATACAATGACAGCTGTGAGAGAGGGTTCGGTCCAAAGTAATCCTAAAATTGACGCATTTTTCATGAAAAAGATGACATACAGTTTCATATATATATATATTAATCTTAGATAACCAAAACAACAGCTTACTTCAAATTTAGCTTGTATTTCTCCCCCTACTCTTTCCAGGAAAAAAGTCGTTTACCCACCGATTTATTGGGATTTCAATTCATAAGCAAGAATTTTTTTGGAGGAATAGAGTAAAACCGTTATTAACACACACACAGGCATATTTTAATATTTTCAAGCAAATGATATACTTTTACAATGTCTCGAACTCGATTTTCCCTTCGTACGTTCAAGGAATTCGTGATAACCAGGTTTCACTGAATTTTGCTCTTTACCCTCCAAACAGCTTCTGTATATGTTTAACGAATTTTAAAACCCGAATTTTCATTTTTCTCGCCAATCGAGGAGCCATGCTCGCCAAATGTAGCCGTCCGCACTCGAGTGACATACGAGCGAAACGAGGCGGAGAGAGGTGCTTGTGTTTGGATTAGGGCCCCGGTTGACCCGCGGGGTGACAGGGCCCAGGGGACCTCTCTCCGCAGGGCCTACCACCCAGCTGAATCCTCCTCTCCTTTTTTGAAATAACATCGACCACAAGCGGGGAATCCTTTCCCGTTTTATTTCCTGCTTATCCCGGATTTTTACCTCTAGAAGTAGATTCTTCGGCTTATTACTTGTCCCGGTTCATCGTCATGGAGGCAATTCAAGCAACGTCATTGGTCACGTGGCAGCGATTAAAGCAATGTAAATAAAGGAAGCCGCAGCATCGCTTTACTTCGAGTTCGACAAATCTAATTAAAACTAGGCCTAAATAAAGTTCTACATTACATAAAATGAACACTAAATAGAACACTATAACTATTGTAATAATTAATAAATTTTTTTATAATGATTAAATTAAATGCAAATACTGGGTTATAATCAGAAAAGCTGATAAAATAGTCTAATTAATTTTAAGATAACTCGTTTTACCTAGTGAACTCCACGTAGAACTCAATTGAAAATCTTATTAACAAAGAGCGGATATCACGTGACAACGATGGTCGTTCATGGGTCCCTCTAGTGGTGAATTATCTCCATTGGCAAGAATATGTTTCCATGCGAAAATCCTTGCACTGAAGCCATCAAGGAACTATTCCAAGAGAAGTATCACGTCACCAGACTTATTAAGTAATAAGTCTGGTCTTTTAAAAAGATAGCATAAAATCAACTCCTGAAATTATAATCAAAAGGGGGAAAAAACAAGTAAAATAAAAAGAGAAAAGGGGGGAGGAGAATACAGGTGGAATGCAGGAGATCATTATATTTGATTGCATATGAATCTTTGCGTCGGCAGGGTGGTGTACTGCGAAGGCACTGGCCTCAGAATGACCTAAAATTTTATTCATTTCATTTTAAAGGTTTTTATTTTAAATAACCATCATGTGTCAACTGTGACAAGTTAATTCATCGCAGTTCCGAAAACTATAGAGCTCCCGCTAGAAATTCAGCCCTGTTTAAGATCTGAGCTCCATTTGTTACCGCTGGTCCACGAGTAGCCCAACTCCAATGTTTTTCGAACATTAATCACAATAGTCTAATGATGCTAAATGGAATTACTCTTGAAAGTATGATATTGGTACAAAAAGTGTTAGTATCAATATTTTTAAGCTTTGAAATAATTGAATTTGAAGGAACTTCTTAAATTATCTGGATTGCGAAATGTTGGTAACATTTTTTTCCGGAAACTGTTTTAAGGCCTAAGTAAGGAACCAATGAAAACAACACAATTTTTAAAACCTATTTAAAAATTCAGATGCTAAAGATGTCAAAAAAGGTTATAAATGATTTCAGCCAAAATGTGACATATTTGCCTCTTTCACTAAGTCACAAATATTTAATACTTTGTATATATTCTATTTTTTTCACAGTTAAAAGTAAAAGGATTGAACCGCATCAGCTTGAGGCGGTACATCTACTAATTGTGAAAGTGTACGTCTAATTAATTTTGATGATGTGATCTGACGAAAACTAAGAAGAAATTTTTCAAGCAACGCGGGGAAGTAGGGTCAGTTGGGGTAATTGTAAACGCTTTTTCAATGTTTTAACTTTCGAACCTTCCCTACCCCTTGAATGAATTCAGAGATAAAATTGTGAGCATTGTAGCAACTACTGTACTTCTTGTGAGTAACTGTGTACAAAAATTTTGACTTTATGACTATTTGTCAGCGAATGAGCTCGTGTTTACAACTACCCCAAGGTGTTTGCAATTACCCCAGAGATCTGGGGTATTTGTAAACAGTGTTTTATTTTCGAATAACTTTGATGCAAATGGAAAATTGTTTCATACACAGTCTGCTTGAAGGCTTAAGAAGTTCCGGAACAATGGTTCTCAATCTGCGGCCAACAGGCCGCATGCTGTCCGCTGAGTTATATTATGAGTCGGCTGAGAGATTATTTAACGAGGAATATCTTGTAAAAAATCAAGTAATGCGAAAAATTTATGTAAAATTTGTCCCGCAGTGGATCAGTCAGTTAAGCTTGGACCCCACAGAACACCGAAAGTGAAGCACAACAGGCCGTGGTCAACACTTGGGAGGGTGACCACCTCCCGCGACTGATTATCTGAGACCGAGTGCGCTAAAGTGAGCTATGCACGTAAAATAAATCGTCGCTTCAATTGTCCACAAAGTTAGAGATACTTTTCGTTCATCCTAGGTGAAGATCTCTCATCTGGGAGCTGGTTCAAAATCATTAAGCCTCTCTGAGCCAAGTGTACTTCATTCTACGGAGCTCATTAATAATCAGTAGGAGCTTCCTTAATTCATGGTCGCCCTGCAAGGTGGGGGGGAGCGCTTGGATTTCTAAGTGGCACTAGCAACAACAACTGTTATGTAAAATAGACCCAAAAGTGTAATTTGCATCAAAATATAATGCTTAATGTCCCCCCAAAATATTGGAAATAGGATAAATTTAAGTGTTTACAATTACCCCAGAGTACGAAATATATGGGGTAATTGTAAACACCTAACTTGCACATGAAAAATAACAGGGAGGATGAAATTCATAACTAAATGTTTTTAGCAGCATTTGATTTGATTTGACAAATAAAAATGGTGGAAACCGCTTACATCGCTTTTGTAGATGAGCTGGAGAGGAAAATGTAAGATCACTAAATTTTGTTAAACAACTTTTTTCACTGTGCCATTTTCAAACAATAGTGACGCCTCCACAGTTGTTTCGAAACTTATGAAACTGTTTCAGTGTCTTCCCTATGCCTCCAGTTTATCACTCACAAGCAGTTAAGTTTTCAAAACCACCACAAGTGTAGTTATGAAGCTTGCTTACAATTACCCCATGTTTACAATTACCCCAACTGACCCTATACAAAAGCAAGATAGAATAATTTATTGCTTTAATATTTCGTATTGTTTATATTTTTCATATCCCCTGCATGGTTCTAATTCAAGCTAGACCCTTTACAATCATTAATCTTAGGTAGAGCATCTCAATGTTAAGTGAAGGTATCATAATACGGGTGTAGACGACCATATTTATTTATTCATTATGTTGTTAATATATATTGTATATAATATGTAGACTAAAACGAAAGAATGAAAGTTACCAGCGTTGCTCTAGGGAGAACAATAAAACATACTGTAGAAGAATTAAATGATATAAAGAAAGAAAATAACAAGTTAACAAGTGGGTATGCCAACAATTAGCATGAAAAAATAGAATAAATCTATTCTATTTTTCATGCTAATTGTTGTCATACTCACTTGTTAACGCGTTGTTTTTATTTATTTATATTCGCCACTGGGACGCAGGCGCAACGCCTCCTACAAGCTGGAGGTCGTTGAATCTGCGGGGTTGACCCTGAAAATCCCGCTCTGTGCGCCCCTGTTTATTGCTGTTGTTTCCGAATGCTGTAAACAAAACTCAAACTGTCGCAAGCAAAAGTCTCGCCGTATCTCACAACATCACGATATGATGTTTTTCCACTCCCCCGCCTCTTCCGTATCATATTTCCGAAAATCCGTCACCAATATCAATAATTATATCAATAATTATATCAATAATATCAATAATTATATCTATACACACACACACACATGTATATATGTCTATCGATTTATGTATATCTTTATTAAATATACTATACATTCACACATTCAATCCATGTCTATCTGTCAATTGCTGTCTTTTTGTCTCTGTGCACTAAAATTTTAACAATCCATTCTGTGCCTGTGAATCTTTCTTTATTTTTCATTTATCTCTCTCTCTCTCTTTCTCCTATTAATATCTCTCTAATTTCATGTACCAAAACTGTAACTATCTCTATTTATACTATCTGTCTGTACCTCTATCAACGTTACCTATACCCACCTCCGTATGCGTCATAACTGGAAACCCCTCCGCGAAAAAACTCTCACTTTCATGCTTCCTCCATAAACCACCTACTTTTATTCGGTCAAAGCCGAAGGGTCAAGCGATGAGGTCATCCTCATCCGAGCGGCTTGCCACACAATGGCGCCAGCAGCATAGCACTCCCCACCATCCCAAGAAAATTATCGCCAAATCGCTTCTCCCTGCTTTTTAACCCCACCGCGGGGTACCGTGACCTCTCCGCATCCCTTGCATCATTCCCGACGAAAGGGGAGAATGCTTACAACCGTGAGATAAACAGGGGTCGACCCCCCCAAAGAGTCAACGCACGTATTTATATTAAATGGTGACACACGAGCACGCGTAGACTTTTCTTCACGTAAGCACACATTAAATAGGTGCCATATCTCATTTCTTTACAAATTAAAAACTTTCACTTTCTACAGGTTTTATAGAATATCTTTATAAAGTTGACTAAAGGCTTGGTTTCTAAGAAAATGTGAGCACACCATCTCACATTCTCAGACCATCTCACATCGAAATAAAAAACTTTGGTTTACTTACACTATCTGTGAAAATAAAGGTAAATGACATGGGAGTGGACACAGTCAAGAAAATTTTTTGTACTCTTTTACGTGGCAAATTTTTTTCAAGGGACTGACATCAATATTTTCATATTTAGCTTAAGCGCCAACTATTTCTCTAAAAATAAATGACCTATAAAATGTCATTTCATGAAAAATTAGGATTTTTACGTCACATTTACTAAACGCTTCACTTGTATCTATAGTAAACATTTATAAGACACGTATTTGCATTAGTAGTGGACAGAAATGAATATCCTCTATTTTATGCCGTTAACTTGGAGAAATCATTTTAAAAATGACTAAGGGACCCTTCATAATTGATGTCACGCTTTTTTCCCATATATTTTCCCCAAATCCCTAACCTTCTTACTGATCGGCTTTAGTAAAGAGCAGCAAATGTGACCGTTGTGGAAGCAGCCATTAAATATTATGATCCATGTACTTGCATAGATGCTCCACGCCAACTTTATTTCTATTAACCAGCACTAGGAATCATTCTAAGTGTCCACTACTAAAGCAGTGACCACTACCGGGTCATTTACCTTATATCCTTTTTTAAAGTTCCAAGACATCTTAGCATGCACTAATTCAAATCAGCGTATTTCTTGCTTTATTTCAATAATTTGTTTATTTTCCAGACGATTTTACAGTTAGTTTTCAATTATTATTAGCAATTTTATAAAGTGGTTAACAACTTTAAAAAGTGGCCACTAACAAATTGAGTCTACTGGCAATTGGCTACTAACCAAATTTCCCAGTTTTCACTTATAGTTTACACCATGAGTTCAAAGTTAACCTGCTGGGAAACACAGTCGCAGCTTATTATTATTTTTTTTTTCTTTGGGGGGGGGGGGGCAAACTGGGCACGTGACCCTTCTTAAAAAAAAGAGGATTCACTAACTATCCCATTAAATAATTGTTACTTATTTTCCTGTACTTTAAAGAAAAAAAATGGGGTGTGGCTGTGTCATGGACACGGCCGTGTGTTGTACCTAAACACGTTTAGGTAACGGGTTACATATTTTATTATTACCATTCGATTGTTCTTGAGAAAACCTTTCCAACTGTATACGATCTCTGTATTTGGTTTTGGCATGTCGACGCGTATAAGCCGACATTATATACATATAAATATATATATATATGATATTTTTTTATTCTAACACCTTATTATATTCACTGTCACCACTTTAAACTAATGTTTTATATACAATCGATATATTCTGACGACAGCTGATGATTGAAACTTAAACGAGCATCGTAGCTTCTCTGAGTCAAAAGCTATACTAATTGCACATTTCGATACGCAACAAAATAACCTCAAAATGGCGGCACTTCCCTCTTTACCCCCCACGATGCGCCACTGTTCTCGCTTATTGTATTGAATTCTTTGATTCTTTAGTTATCCAGTGGTATGATTTAATTTTGGATGTAGAGGATAGATTCGAAACTGCAACGCCAAACTGTATCCCCCGAATTTGTTATTATTAGCTTGTTTAGCCCCCGTATGGTAGCAAATTTAAAGACGTAGTGATCATTCATAAATGATGTCACGCTTCGAGGGGGGAGGGGGGTTCGCGAAATTGTGACAAAGTGGACAAGGGGAGGGGGGGGGGTAACAAGAAGTGTGACATCATGCATTATGCAACATAGCATGACATGTGACAAAGGGGGGGGGGGGTCCGCTGAAGTGTGACATATTGTGACAGAGGGGGGGAAGGGGGTCAAATATATGGGAAAAAAAGCTTGACATCATTTATGAACGGCCCCGTATTCCCGTCAAAAGGGAGGCTTTTATGGATAATAAGAAACATTAAACTCTTATGAGAAATACCACTTGATGCTCCCTGGTGCACCCTCCAGAAATTATTCCCCTACTGGAGAGACATCGCATGTCCTCGATGACAGCACAACTGTTTATGTTTAACTGCCTTTGCCTGACGAGACAGAGTGGTGACAAATTAATAGACCGTTCTTAAAGGCACCACAAGTACCTACGCCACTACAAGCTGGAGGTCGTTGAATCTGCGGGGTTGACCCTGAAAATCCCACTCTGTGCGCCCCTGTTTATTGCTGTTGTTTCCGAATACTGTAAACAAAACTCAAACTGTCGCAAGCAAAAGTCTCGCCGTATCTCACAACATCACGATATGATGTTTTTCCACTCCCCCGCCTCTTCCGTATCATATTTCCGAAAATCCGTCACCAATAAATCTAGTCGTCTGGGAAGAAAATCCTCGCGGAACTCCCAAGAAGAGACACTATGGCGATAGAGGGACTCCCGATGCTTCTAATTTATTGCAAAATAGAAAAACGTCACAGGCGAAGAATGTGCGGGGCACGATTTCTCCCCCTTTATCTCCTTCCCAAAGTCTGTTTGCTAGAGAGATAATACTTCAAGGGCACACTAACCTACAGAAACATTTTTTTTTTTTTTTTACCTCAATGTGGACTTTTTCCTTGCACAACTGTTTTCTAATCTTCGTTCACTGGTTCTCCATTGTCCTTAGTGGCATTTGAACATATTTTCGCTATGTTAAAACACATAAAAGTGGTTAACACTTTTATTATTATTTTACTTTTTGGAGTTCGGATTTGTTTACATTTTATTTATTTTAAAAGTTTACCTGGCATATAAAATTTTGTTTTGCAGAATTACCCATGGAAATGATGAAAATATGTATCGCTTACCGATAACAATAGTGGCAAATCTCTACATTTTAGGAAACGTAATAATTAATGATTTAATATATATATTTGATTATTTTTCTTACCTCAGTGCTGGACAAAACAGGGTGATGGCACCCCCTAAGAGTGATGGCACACCCCCCTAAAAATTCCGACTCCCCAAAAAACGGCTAAACAGTCGGCCAAGCCTTCCCCCAAAAGTCCCTGGACCCCCCCCCCCTCCCACTACCCCCCAAAAATCAATGGCGCAGTCTGCGCCATGAACCCTCCTAGACAAAGTAAAGTTGCGTAATGTGTAACTAGCGCATGGCGGTGTATAAATCGTACATTCATTAGAGGCACTCTTTAAAATTCACAAATTAAAACTAAAATTTACGATCTTTAATGCTTTAATTAATTATGCATTATTAATTCAGACAACAAAACCTCAGCAATAATCATAGCATAGCGTGCATTTTTTGTGCGCATTAAAGCATTTGAGCAGAGTGTATTTATTTTTAAGTTTGATCAAAATTGAAAAATACAAAAAGAAAGGAACACAATAAACAGTGAAAACGTATTAAAAATACTTGTACCATATTATAAGCGAAAAAAAAGAATTTAAGCAACGCATCTTTGTTAATACAAAGAACATGTTGTTGCAAATCTTTGAATATTTCTGCCCTTTTTTTTTTCTTTATGGTACATTTGGTCGTTTTTAACTAAACTTCCTCAACTTAAACGAATCTATTGTTATTAATTTTATCATTGTTTGACAAAATCTTTTCCCTGTGGTCCATATAATGTATGATATGCGCATATCAGAAGAAGCTTTAGACAGGTCTACAAGTTACTAATAAAAGCCTTCTTGTATTTTGCTGTAACCAGTACATTTCCCCCTTTCTAATCATCAATCTAAGTAAATAAATATGATATACAGAAGCATCACTTTCACTATATCTTTATCATGGAATTAAATTCCAGATAATAGATCCCTGGTCTTCAAAACACTTGACGTCCAGACTTAGATTCATACAAATACCTGTTACACGCGATTCCAAAAATTGTATCTACTTTCTTCTGAGTCATTGTCAGTGCCCTGATATGTCTACAACAGCGTATTGTGTCTGTGATATTATGTGTGCAGCAGTACAGCAGTTACAAAGCAGGCTAAATGTCAGGAAGCGGGAAGATAAGGTAAAAAGCTTATCATTTTCTACTATTTCGTCCATTATTCTGAAATCGCTTCTAACGAGTACCGATAAGCTAATCGAGGAGCAATTATATGTTTTTCGACTAAAAAGAGGGCCAGCGTGACTTGCGACCCGTATGTGGCTCTTTGGCTACTTAAATACGTCTCTTCCCGATTATACGACTGAAATTCAGAATTAGGAAAGAGGAAAATGCACTTAGCTTTCAGAAAATGAATTTTAAATGTAATTCAAAAGATTTATATTTTAATATAATTCATTATTCAATGCAGTATACAGTCGAGCCTGTCTATCTCGAATTTCACGAGAAGGGAAAAGAATTCGAGATAAAGAGTTTTCGAGATACAGAGGTTTTGATAAAACTGTTAAAATTTGCAATTGACAGAAAGTCTATATGTTGTAGGTTCAAAATCTTCTGTATTGGTTTTATTAAGCATTTTACTATAACATTATACTAACTTTTTTATACTCGTATAAATAACATCGACAATAAAGAAATCGTATTCAGCATACCTTTTAGCAAGTCTTTCAAAAAGCACTACTACTTACTTTCTTTAGCAAGTACAAGAAAAATAGTCTTTCAGTGTTTTTTGTTGTCTAATTGTTTTGGACTCGATTATACTTTTGAGGGTAGTCATCGCTGTAAGTCCACTTTTCCCGAAATTTTCCTGAAATTCGAGGAAAGTTGTTAATGTTTCAATAGCCTTCTCTACTTTTTTTACAGTGACTTTCGTGACATCTTTATTTTCCTCAACCTCCTCTTCTTCTTCCGAATCACCTTTTTAGTTCTCTACGATTTCCGCATCATTTTTGTTTGCTGAAAGGTCACTCGGCTTCGAATTCGAAAATGGCAGTAAAGCCAGAATTCGAGATATAGAGGTTTTGGGGGGGGGGGGGAATTTCGAGTTAAACATGGAAAACACATTGAATTTAGGGTATAAATGCAGGGAAAATATAAAGTTTCGAGATAGGGAGATTTTCGAGAAACACAGGTTCGAGATAAACAGGTTCGACTGTATTAAAATATTTATTAAATTGTAATTATGGATCTTAAAAATAAAATTTCTGACTCCTTAAACGATGAAATTTGCTCTTTAGTGCCTAAATTTTTCCGACCAATGGTCTAGAGCACCGGTTCCCAAACTGGGGTACGCTAACCCTCTCCATATGGTACGCGTGCAGGCCAAAAAATGAAGAGAATGGACTGGGAAGCATAGAGTTGCTTTCTGTTCTAACGGAGCTCTGGCAATTACAGGGAAACACGGAGGGGTTTTCCACAAAATGAAATTATATATTTCATATATTTTATTTTATATACAGCTTTAGTTTAATGAACGATTTTCTTTGCCTTAATAACTATCAAAAATTGAATAATTTATATTTCCTAGTCGCCCAAGTATTTTTCTATAATCTATTGGTATTCTATTGTATACAATAAAGTTATATTCAGAGTGGTACGCAAAGGGTTTGCAAAAAAAAAAAAAAATGGTGGTACGCGAAAAAAAAAAAAGATTGGGAACCGCTTGTCTAGACGAAAAAAGAACCTTATTTAGAATACGTTACACAAATATATATCCTCCTGAAACCCAAGCAAAATAAAATATACATATTCTCTCAACTATTAGTTTTTCTGAGCAATTGGGCATTAAAAGTGATGTTTTTCAAAAAATTAATAAATTTTAATTTTTTAACTTTTTTGGGGGTGGAGAGGGGGCACATGTAAGCAAATAAACTACCGTTGCCAAATTCTCAAAGTTTTAAAGTGATTTTCTATTTCTCCTTTATAATTCCAGTACAGGTCGTGCTTGCTAAAATAAAATATGTCACGACAGAGAAAAGAGCAAAACATCCAGTTTATTGGATGCCAGGTCTCAGGAAGATAAATATGTTTAACGCAATTTTATAATTGAATGATTAATAATTAACCGTAGTAGAGAGAGTTTTTTTAGAGTGGTTTCATAATCGAATGATCAATAATCGAATGAACATCTCATTGACTTCAGAATCGAAACGCAGACAGATAGACATTTTCCCCACATCAAAACCCTACAGTTAAATTTTTTATTTCTATATTTTTAACGATACTTTTACGATACATTAAGCCTTCTTAAATGGGCCATTTCACAGTATTTTGTCCGAACGTGTAGAGTCCGCAACATGACTTTTTTTGTTATAGCTACGTAATTTACTATTTAATTGTCACTAAATTTTATTTTCAAATAATGAGCTCAACACATTATTTGTAAATAAAATTTGGTGACAATTAAAGTATAAATTACGTAGTTATAACAAAAAAAGTCATGTTGCGGACTCTACACGTTCGGACAAAATACTGTGAAATGGCCCAAATACTTTATTAAAATATTTCCATCTTTACGGGTAAGTAGGCTAAAAAGGATGTAAAAGTGTCAGTAAAGTTGAGGAACTTATCATTTCCTTCCCATTCCGCCCATTACTCCGGGATCGCCTCCACCGATAAGCAGTGCGACGCGCAATCGAGGTGGCAATTACACGGTCCTCGGCTAAACCGGGGGGTTGTGTATCCAAAGGAAAGAGGTGCCACGCGCCACTTATAAATCAGAGATTCCCCCTTTCCCAGATTTTTAATGAAAAAGAGAGAACAAACAGGAGTGAAGGGACGTGACCGTTTTCCTGATGGGTCACGAGTGGGACCACGTGCGACGTCCCCTCGGCTATTTGCATACAGAGCATCGCACAGGTTGCGGTCCCCCCTCTTAAATCGATATTTAAATGCGCGCGGAGGGCAAGGGGCAAGGAGGACGGTGGTGGGCAACAAGTAGCAGACGAGTTTCAAAATCCGGTGGAGCTGGGTTGAAGTTTCAAGTGTGTCGGGGAAGATAACTCAGGTGGTTATGTGGACAAAAGAAAATTGCTTTCTGTTGACGTTTCCAAGGTTTTCTTAGGAGGCACAGGCATACCTTTCAAATAATTTTCTGTAAAGGAAGTGATAAAACAGCAGGCCCTGGTATTTTCATCTCCTGGGGACCAGGAGGAAAATAGGAAAATTCAAGGAATAGGAATTTCAAGTGTGAAATTCAGCTGTAAGGTAAATTATATATATAGTGAACCAATTAAATTTCAAATACTTTTCAAATTACTTTGCACAAACGAAGGGATAAAGTTCAGAAGAATAGAGAACTTCAAGACGTAGAAATTTCAAAAGAAATGTCCAGCTGCTAAGCAAAGAACTTTCAATGAGCAAAGTGATTTTAAACTATCTTTCATTATGATTTCTTTAAAAAATAGGATGAAGTGCCGGGAGAAAAATCAGATGATTACAATGAATAGAATTTTCACAGTTACAAAGCAAAGGACTTTCAGTGAGCTAAATGAATTTTTACTATATTTCTTAATGATTTCGTATAAACGAAACAATAAGTATCATTATAAAAACTGGAAAATTCAATGAAGTCACAGATATTTCAAAAGAAATAATCAGGTGAAAAATACATGAATTTTACAAATGGGTCCCACACTTCATTGATTTAATTAAATATATTCAAAAATTAGATTTGTTCATTTATTTACATACAGACATAATAAACCAATTAATGTTCGAATTGTGAATCTGTTTACTATGGATAAAAAATGCTCATATTTTAACTGTTGTGTAAGTTTTTAAAATAAATTATGTGCAGAGAAAAAATATTTACTTCAACGAGGAAAGAAACATTCTTTTTTAGGTTAACATTTTCACTAAATCTTTATTTTTCCAATAAAATAAGGTGAATTCTATTGAAGATTTTCACTTATTATAATCACAATATTCATTTTTCGTTATTTATTTATTTAATAATTTTTGGGGAATAATTTTCTTTTACTGTAAACCTGTTTTACCAATAAATTCCCTTGATTTTAGAAAAAGCCTCAGTTAATAAAATCCCCCCCTCTGATTTCTTATAAATGAAATTCTCTTCTCCTTTCCCATTTTAATCAAAATAGATTTCAAAATATTTTACTGATTCCGAAGAAATGTTGAAGATTTCGTTTCCAAACCAAAAACAAACAGGAGATCTATCTAAAAAATAAACATAATTAATAATCTGCTATTTCCAATTCTTTGTTTGCTGGACAACCGAAATATTCATTTATGGTGACAACAGTTAACTACTTAGTTATTCTAATCAGTTTTCATTTAGTTGTAAATTTGAACCTTCACAATGTCACATTTCACAAAATTAGAGCACCTGCACACATTTGCGTTCTCAAAGGAGAATTCGATAGGGAATCATTCATAAATGAGGTCACGCTTCTAGAGGGAAGGGGGTTTCATGAAATTGCGACTGACGAAGTGTGACGAGGGGAGGGATAACAAGAAGTGTGACATCCCCCTGCTTATGCAACATAGCGTGACATGTAACAAAGGGGGGAAGGGGTCCGTTGAAGTGTGGCATTTTGTGACAAAGGAGGAGGGGGTCAAATATGTGGGAAAAAAGCGTGACATCATTTATGAACTTTCCCTAGGGGATCATTCATAAATGATGTCACGCTTCAAGGGGGGGAGAGGGGCTCGTGAAATTGTGACAAAGTGTGACAAGGGGAGTGGGTAACGAGAAGTGTGACATCCCTGCTTATGCAACATAGCGTGACATGTAACAAAGGGGGGAAGGGGGTCCGTTTGAAGTGTGGCATTTTGTGACAAAGAAGGAGGGGGGTGGTCAAATATGTGAGAAAAAAGCGTGACATCATTTATGAACTTTCCTCTAGGGGATCATTCATAAGTGATGTCACTCTTCAAGGGGGGGAGAGGGGCTCGTGAAATTGTGACAAAGTGTGACAAGGGGAGTGGGTAACAAGAAGTGTGACATCCCTGCTTATGCAACATAGCGTGACATGTAACAAAGGGGGGAAGGGGGTCCGTTGAAGTGTGGCATTTTGTGACAAAGGAGGAGGGGGGTCAAATATGTGGGAAAAAAGCGTGACATCATTTATGAACGGTCCCTAGTAGGGTTTTGACTTCTACTACATGGCTTAGTTTCTAGAAAATGTAAAATCCCTAATTTTTCAGAATCTACATCTATGCGTAAATAATTTGGAAGTCGTCCAATATGTTAGTGTGTTAAAAGAATGATGATAAATAGGAGAGAAATACAGGAGCTGGAGCTCCTATGCAAATTTCGACCCGATCCTTTTTAAAGAACATCAATTTAGTACTCAATCACCCGCCATTCGAAAATATGCAACTTTAAACCCAAAACGGTTATATTTTTGTATATTTGACTTCAAAAAAAACCCTAGAAGGTGCAGTGCTGCCCTCAGCTAAACAGGTTATAAAATCAGTTTTCTACTCTTAATTTGTAAATTAAGTCAAATATACTAAAAAATAGGACGTGGTTCAGAGTTAACCCCAATGACTCAAAGTTAAACTGAATGACTGCACTTATAAGCCCCTGTGAAGAGATAAATACTATAGATTGATTGATATAGATACTAGGTAAATCATATTCTGGGTTTGAACTACAGGAATGTAGCCTTCTCCATGAAAAATTTCCCGCTAACCCTCCCACAGCAAAGCTACAAGTGTATTCCTCCTCCCCCAGACTCACAAAAGAGAACAGCCCTTTGAACAACGCCATGCTCAATTTGTAAATGTCATTCATCGTCATTATTTCAAATGGAAAAGAAAATCCTGAACGTATATGAAGTCAAACGTCCAACCTCCAGACCACATCAAAGACTTCAGGCTGGCTATGTAAAAGTGAATCTTTTTCATAACAGCACCTCCAGATGATTAATACTCCAGACAGGTTATCAATACCGTTTTCTTGTTCTTCAACACCGAGCAACAATAGCTGCCTTTCTTCCACAGCTTGTAACAAGGAACACTGACCACCAGAACACAAGAGGGGGACATCATGACCTGTGGTCAAGGGGATTAGCGACAACAGGTGATCATATTTTATGCATTAGTCATAGTCGCGACAAAAGAAAAGGAGAATGGATAGGACATGCTTATTCCCGGAAGGATACTTGTCCGGTGTTTGTTGTGAGAGGTTAGGGGGGGAAAAGGGGTCAAGGTAATGCGAATTAGCAAAGTTTGAAATGCAGAAATGGTGGAAGGATCGGGGGTTGGGGGGGGGGGGGGTTGAAAAAAAGGAGCTGAACGCTTATTCCGCGTTGACATTTTGTTTTTTTCCTGGAAATTGTAAAAAAAAATCCCTTTTTCTTATGAATAGTTTTAAGAAGTTCTTTCACAGCAAACACCTGAAAGATTTCAGCTAAATAAAAGAGCGTTTTGTTAAAATGTTAAACAGCTTATCTTGCTTGGAACCAATGATGCTAGTAAATTCGTGCTAAGCCCTTGATGACTCACTCTTTAAGAACAACAACAAAAAAAAAATTATCTACGAACTATGGTAAACTGTTTCTGATTCTGCAACAGCATTAAATGCCATTTCAAGTTCCCTAGATATTGCATATTTGTCTTAAAAGATACTTAATACTGATGAGATTTTATAAGAAAATAAGAATGATATTTTAGTTTAAAATATTCATACAGTTGAGCTTGCTTAAAATACGAAATGCCAAAAATTCGCGAATTTTTTGTATTGGCCGTTATTCGTAACAAGCGTGAATGCGTAAAATTGTGTTAAAAAAAGTACAGTCGACGCTCGATATAACGATCATCTGCGTCCCACAAAAAGAAGGTCTTTATAACGAGTGGTCGCTATAAGAAGTAGAATTTTCTTTAAAAAATATACATGCATTATGCACATTCAGTATTTTCATTAAAATTAGCAGTTTTAAAAAAATTCCACTAAGTGCTGAAATTATTTTTAATCATTGGAATTTCAAAAAAATTATCAGTGCAAAATATTATAACAAAATATTAACAGATTTTAAACTAGAAAATATAGGAACAAAATTACATTCACACATCTGGAAGCAGAGCTTCTGAGCTGACATGACACCTACTAGTACGGTCGCTGTATCGGATTAGACGATTCAGAAAGGTCGCTATACCGAAAGCTAATTAACGTAGAGCTTATAGTGATAAAGTTGGGACTTTTACCACTGGCCGTTATAATGGAATGGTCTTTTTAATGTGTGGTCGTTATAAAGAGCGTTGACTGTATTAGAAATGCATGTTTTTATTTTAAAAATAGTTACTACTACTATTAAATAATGATTCGAAGATAGAAAGTTTGGTCCCTGAGCAGACTACCCAAAAAGATTCAACGTATGATTCGCGCGAAATACTTACTTGGTGGTGTAAAATGACTCAAAATAACCAACAATTTGTAAAAATAATTAAAAAAAATATATGCAATCGAGACAATTTTTCGTGAATAGGTCGGGAATTTTGTTCGTCTTAGACAAAATTTGTATTTTAGCCAGCGTAATATGCTCAAGATATTTAGTGTAAATAAATAGTAAACCAAACTTAATGAACAAAATGTTCGTTTTAGCCATGATTTCGCATTACCCGTGTTCGTATTAAGAAAGTTCAACAGTAGTAAGTTATACGTAGTATGAGCAAAAGAACATACATGAAAAACGAGATAGAGAACGGGAATGACAAATCACGAAAAAAAAAAATATATATATATATATATATATATTTTATATATATGTGAGATCATTCATAAATGATGTCACGCTTCGAGGGGGGGAGGGGGGGTTCGTGAAATTGTGAAACTGTGACGAGGGGAGGGGAGGGGGTAACAAGAGGTGACATCATGCATTATGCAACATAGCGTGACGCGTGACAAAGGGGGGAGGGGTGTCCGCTGAAGTGTGACATATTGTGACAAAGGGGGGGAGGGGGGTCAAATATATGGGAAAAAAGCGTGACGTCATTTATGAACGGCCCCTA
The DNA here is from genome assembly GCA_038502835.1 of Octonoba sinensis. Classification (NCBI taxonomy): domain Eukaryota; kingdom Metazoa; phylum Arthropoda; class Arachnida; order Araneae; family Uloboridae; genus Octonoba; species Octonoba sinensis. The sequence goes on from CM076603.1 coordinate 10,608,959, forward strand.
TACTTGTTTCGAATGTCGTCATATTTTATTCGTACTTACGAGAAAGTTCTCTAAAAGATGGAAAAGGAGTTTTTATTTTTATCAAATCTTTCAGAATTTCCTACTTCCTGTAAGAATCTGGTATTCTCCTGCGCACCCCCATGATTTAGGGCTCCAGGGGGAGGGGGAGGTACAGCAAAACTGCTGAATCGGATGTAATATGGGCGTGGACACCGATTTGTCTCACGACAGTTTAAAATTTAATTTCAAATTGGTTTTCTTCACTTCACAAATACTTGCCTTCTTGCATAAGCCATCCGCTATCTCTACATTCCGAGCTCTGCTTTCGAGAATCAAGGAGGGGGAGGGAGGGGGGAGGGGAGCATTCACAAATGATGTCACGCGTCGAGGGGGGGGGGGCTCGCGAAATTGTGACAAAGTGAGACAAGGGGAGGGGAAGGGGTAACAAGAAGCGTGACATGTGAAAAAGGGGGTATGCTGAAGTGCAACATATTGTGATAAAGGGGGGGGGGGAGTAAATGTATGGGAAAAAAGCGCGACATTTATGAACGGCCTCTAGTACGCGTGTCCCCAGTCGGCATTTCTATTACATAGGGCTGCGGTTGGCAGGAAACTTTGATTTATTAAGTATTTTTATCCATCTTGTGAATTTATTCTTTCATTCTTAAAAAAACTTTTAATTATTTTTTGTTATTTTAACTCTTGTTAACTTTTAATAGACATACAGCTCTACTATAAAAAAAGAGAGCTCTGCCTGGCAGTGGGCCAAGAAGAATCCGTTCATGCTGAAGGGAGAAACTGGTATAAGAAATGTGCCGTTTTTGTTCAGCATACTTGATTTCTTCCGAACTACTGCTATTTGCCAGTTTATAAACGGAGAAGCAAACTTTGCGTAGAGTGACCATAGGGGCCGTTCATAAATGACGTCACGCTTTTTTCCCATATATTTGACCCCCTCCCCCCCTTTGTCACAATATGTCACACTTCAGCGGCCCCTCTCCCCCCTTTGTCACGCGTCACGCTATGTTGCAGAATGCATGATGTCACATTTCTTGCTACCCCCTCCCCTCCCCTTGTCACAATTTCACGAAACCCCCTCCCCCCTCGAAGTGTGACATCATTTATGAATGATCCCATATGAGCGTCAATTTGGGGACGCCAGAAAGATGTTTCGGGGAAATAACAAACCAATACATATTCCCTTCTATTGTGAAAAATTACTCTCATTAATGTGTTTCAAAGGGTATCTAAACATATTTTCTTAGAGCATTGCCCGTTTCAAATTGTAATACTAAGGCAACCATTTAAAAATTGCTATAATATTATCTAGCATTTTACAAAATACTACCTAAGAGTTCTAAAGTGCCAATTGGGAAGCAATTTTGAAAGAAAAAACAGAAATTTTTAAATTTGGGGACATTACGCGTCTCCACGTAGTTAAAAGGTGTTTGGGGACAAGGCATTAAAATTATACAGATTTGGGGACTATCCCCGAAATTCGAGGACGTTTGGTCACCCTAGCCAAGCGCAGAAGCGTCCAAGTGTCAGAACTTTGCGGTTGAATTGTAATTTGCACCGTTCCTCGATAACTCATAGCTGGGATGCAAGACTCGTCACACACTATTCGCCGTTCAATGGTGTATCCTTGAGGTAGTAAATACGTTCTTCCTGTTTATTGGTTCGGGTGGAGAGAAATATTTTCATTGCTTCTAAACTGTGACCTTTCGAACGAGTTATCTCCTGGAGTTCCATTTCAACTACCGGCCCCGGCTGATCTTGTTAGCGCTAAACACCCCGCGAGGCCACCCCGAATTTCTTCCGAGAAACAACCACCCAGGGTCACCCGCGCCATTAAAAAATTCACCCTCGCTTAGGAATGACTCGCAGCCGATAGACAAACCATATCGACAGATAGTTTAACACCCCTTCGCCATTTTTCCAGAGAGAGACCACCTGTAGTTTCATTGCCCCGGTTGGGTGAAACTGTGCTTCATTGCTAGAGATTGAAGTTCTTTTTTTTCCTTGCCCTCCCCCTGCTTAGCGTTATTTGAAACAAAATTGGGTATTGGAGCAAAAAAGCGGTTAAGATTTTACACACAACCAGGAAACGAACTAGACTGAAAACAAACTGATGTCTAGAAATATTGAGGGAAGGGAGAGGGTTAGATACCAACGAGAGTCCTTGTTCGAAACATCATGCGCAGGTGTATAGTAGTACGGCCGGAACGCGCCGGTTCTTCTCTACCAAGCGGAACGCAGTTCCTTATTCGAAAAAACTTTTTCCGAATAATACTTATTTTTATTTTGTTTGTAAATTTTGATTTTTCTGAAAACAAATTAACTTGACTCAGTTCAAATTGGTTTTGAATTTGGCCTGAAACGAGAATTTAAAAAAATCTCTTCGAGGGGCGTTGCAAGGGCTGTACATGGGCGATATTTCCTGTATCCATGCACTATTTTGCTTTATTTATTTGCTGAGTAAATAATTTTAACTTTTGTATAAAGAAAAGTACTTTTGAAGAAAAAAAAATTAACAAATATTGTTGAAACTTCCTCAACCTCCGCCCCCCCCCCCCCCTCTCGCTACGAGTCTCTGATTCACAGTATGATCTTTTCGGCTTTCAAAAGAATGAACAAATGGCATCAAATTATCCTGTACTTAATATAAACTTTCCGTAATTGGTTTTTTTTTTAGTCTTAACCAACTGACAGGAAGAAAATTTTGAAACATAAAATAGGAAGGCGTCATCTAATCTTGAATTTGGACTTATTCCTGTAAAACTTCTAATACAGATCCATTACTTCAGTTTTCGAGGGAGGAGCAAAGGCTATAAACTAAAAAAAATATTGCGGGGGAAAAAATATACATACACATCGCTTATAGAAAAAAAATTCTCGTATCTGCAAAATGGACATTTTTCAAGAGAGGAGTTTGAACGTTTTACAATTTGTTTTAATTAATTACCTTATTTGTTTCAATGATTATTCCAATCGATTTTGTTCAGAAAAGAGCTATTGTTCTAGTTTTCTCCCACATGATCGATGTTAATGTCAAAAAAAATTAGAAACAACAATAAAAAGTAGTTATTACAGTATTGCACCAGAAGTTGGAATACAGTTGGCCTCTAGCCTTCATTTTGAACATTTACTTACGGCAGCATTCCTAATATAAAGAGTGGAAAAATCTGAAAATTTTGATATAAAAAACCAAAATGATTTTTTTGCAGATATGACACTGATCATTTCTATAATCGACATGCGTGTGGTTTGGGATTAGATTCCTCAAACCATGAATGGGGTGCGAAAGGGGCCCTCCTGACGGGCCCTAACATTTTATTACTGTGTAATAATTGAAAATTATAACAAACTTTTATGCTACAGACAGCAATTAAAAACGCGAAATAACCATAAGACTAAAGTTTAAAAAATGTCAGAAATGCAAGCGTGTTAGTTTGAACACACGGGGAAAGTCGGTCCACCGAGAATTCCTCAACTTGACCTAAGGTTGCTCAACAAATGGCTAAGCTGTCAATTGAAAGAAAAGTCGGTAGATGGCGCTGGTGCCCCACAAGGGGCTTTGCCGACCAATCAAGCTTAATAGCATAGCTAAAAGACGAATTACGTATCTTATATCTTGTTTGATAAACACTTCCGGGTATAACGAAAAATATACTGCGACATTTCTACAATCGTTATAAGCGGACTTATGTTGAATAAAACCTAGCTGAGACAATTTTAAATTTCTAATAAGCATTTTCGTTTTTTATTTGCGCGTGATGTTCAAAAAAAAATAATAAAGAATCCCCATCGGAAACAAACGACAGAAAGTGAGAGTGGGGATGAAATCCCCCCTCCCCCTTTACGTCACAGAAACCATGCGGAAAAGAGCACCCGCTGCCAAAAAACCTCTTCACTACACAACCACTGCGCGCCTACCTCCCCTCCCCTACCCTGTTTTTAAATACGAAAAGAGTTCCCCGGCAGAAACATCGCCGCTACTCCTGCCGCTACTGGGGACGCCGAGGCTCAGCCGGACGTCCGGCGGCTATCGTCCGGCACACGGGCGGCAGAAACGATCGATCCTGCCGCGGTGGATTATCAGAGGAGTGAAGATCACGTTATGAGCGCGTAGACAGAGTGGAACACAGAAGCAAACAGCGAAATACGTGTTCTGCAGGAAAGTAAGCACGAAGAAGCTTAACCCACTGACTGATTACATCGCGATTTCCGCGTGCAACGTAAAATGTAGCAAAAATTCCTCATCCCGCGATTTTCACGGGCAAGAGCTTTTAAGTGCATTTAAAATATTATTAACCGCTGTTTCATCATTAAGCCCTTAACTGGTCAATTTTTTTACCACAAGTTGTTCCTAAAAAAGCATAAATTTTTTATTGCATATAATTAAAGTCCTAACTTGGTATAAAAGGAATATTAAAGAATTTTTTTAACAATTTCATAATTATTGAATGTGTGCATTTTTCTATTTCATGACTTTGAAACACAAATGCCCCTGAACGACTCTTTCAATGTATTAATAATACGGGCAAATCAAAACAAGAAAGGCGGAAATATCAGTGCCCGTACGCTGTACGGGCAAACCAGTTAAGGGGTTAAAACGTCGGTAATGCAATTTCTCAAGTATTTGGACAATAATTAAAGTTTTCTTCTAGAGATGGTTTTAGTTGCATAAAATATACCAATTTTAGCGAATTGAATTCGCTAAAAAAAAAAAATGAGCTGTCAGAAAGTTAAAAGAAGGAAAACTTTTAAAACAATTTCAGCAATGCGTAAATGAATTTTAACCCCTTAACGGTCGGGTAATTTTCAAGAAAACGGTCATAAAAGTGCCTATTTTTTTATCATTGAAAATTACATAAAAATATGTGTATGAACAATATACATATTCAGTTTTAATTTTTGATTTGTTTTCATTTTGAATTTTAAACACTCCAGCCCGGCAATATCACGGGAGCGAGAAATAGAAGGCGAAACCTCAGCCCGTCATTTTCACGGGAGCGAGAGTTAAGGGGTTAATGGAAACGAGTTAATGTCGAAACATTCAGGCCGATGGAGCTTAAATAATCTTATTAAAACAACAGTTGTAGTTGTTTTTGCTCTTTTCATTTGGCGCTGATGAAGTTACGGAGGTCTTCTTTTTACAGAACTACTTGTACGTCGTTGAACATTGGGGGGGGGGGGGGGGGACATTGGGAAAAATTAGAAACTTACGAGGCACATCGAATTTAGTACGTTTGGGGAAAGATCGATAAGGACTACGAAAGTTCTTATCTATCATATAGGAAAGTCCTTAGGATTTTTTCACTTGGTTATTGATATTTTTGCAGCACTTCCATTTAGAATTTTCAATTAATTATTTAGTCATTGGAATTTTTCATTTAGCCATTAATGGGCTCTTCAATCACTAAGATTTTCGTACTTTGATAAGTTAAATGGGCATCAAGTTATTAATATTTTCAAAATCATTAATATTTTTATGGTTTCCTACTTGATCTAGAGTTTTCACTGAAGCATTAATTTATTCTACAATCATTTGAAGTTTTCGTTCAGTATTTAGGAGTTATTAGGATTTTCGTAGTCAGCATTTGTGCTCGGTTATTAAGAATTTTTCTCAGTCATCAGGATTTCTGCGCATAGCCATTAAGAATTTACTAAAATTAATTTCAATTTTATTGCATTGATATTGAAACCCTAGACCCATTACCCCACGGAAACATACCGATTTGCTAATAGGATTTATGGATCCTTTTTCCTTTCAGGGGCGGGGGTTGCGGTGGTTAATTATTTTTTTTCTCCAAATCAATTTGTTTTGTGCGTGGAATTTGGTTTTGGGGAAAATATTTAAATATCGCAAACTGCATCTAAAATGGTATATGTAGTTTGATTTAGTGAAAGCAAATTTAACCATCACCAGCCCGTTGAACCGGAAAAGTACCGATTTTGAAGGAATTAAGATTTTATTTAATAGAAAATTATTTTTTTGCTATTTCCATTTGTTTCCTTTGTAAGCAATTACATCTATTGCAATTATTCTCTGCATTCTTTTTAATTATCTCCATGTTTTCGCTTTCCCATAGCCCAGAGTTTTAATTCCTCCTCTAAGAAATTTAGAATCTTTTTTTCCCAATCATGTCAAGCACAGTTGGTGGTCAGCACTTGCCTTTCTCGAAAGAAAAATGTTCTAGAAAGTGAAATAAGAAGACATCAGCAACGCAACTCTTTAATGAGCGGCAGAAACCGGTTTCATATCCGCTGTGGCACACAAACTCGGTTAGCAAGAAAATATTTATGCTTATCGAACGTACAACAACAATAAATAGTTGCGTCTGGCGCTGTATTTTTCAATAGTGGGGAAATGTTTAGCGTCAAGAGGAATAGTCTGAAACTAAATTGATTTTAATCGAGCATTGCATTGAACTCGGTGCTAAAAACCTGTTGCCGATTCATTGTTAAAAAATTCGCTGATAGATTAAAATTCTGTTATGAAAGGGTGTTCAATAATGAAATGATATTTTGAATTAGTAGGTATTATTTTGTCCAACAACCAGAGCAGAGATTTGTATACGTTACTCTGATATACATATCGTTCATAGAAATGAGCAGTGTCATATTTGCAAAATGGACATTTTTCAAGAGAGGAGTTACAATTGTTTTATTTAATTACCTCATTTGTTTCAATGATTATTATGATCGACTTTGTTCAGAAAATAGTTATTTAGTTTTCTCTCACATGATGGATGTTAATGATGTCAAAAAATTAGAAATAACTATAAGTAGTAGTTACTACAGAATTTTACCAAAAGAATAAAGTTGGCCTCTAGCCTTAATTTTTGAACATTTACTTACGGCAGTATTCCCAATATAAAGAGCGCAAAGAATCTGAAAATTTTGATATAAAAGCCAAAAAAAAAAAAAAAAAAAAACAATTTTTGCAGATATGACACTGTTTATTCTATAAGCGATAGTAAGAAGATGCGCAAATTGAGGTGCAAATGCATCAACGAAATGTGGGAGACATTTCCATTATTTTCTTAACACTTTTTAGTATTTAAACGAGAGCGAAACAGTTGATTTCAAATTTGCATGTCGAATAAAAAAAAAATAATCTTAAACTAGCTAATTTCTTTCAACATTAAAAGTTATCATCAATCTTTTATGAGGTGCACACTCAATTTTGCGACTTAAACTTTGACACAATAATTAATAATAAAAGTATTATTCATTTCTCCAGTTTATTTATTAACTTAATTCATTTCTTAATGTATAGTTTGTCGTACCAGTAACTTTTAACTGCAAGTTTAATATTGTTCGGTTAGGTATTCAAAGGATAGTAAAAATTTTGAAAGCCACAGTATAATATGCAGTGAACTCTCTCTTTTCTGAACACTCATGGGACCGAAAAAAAGTGTTCAAATTATGGAGGTGGTAATAATGATGGATGAATGGTGTAGTTCGTTTGCAGACTTTGAGTCAATGAAGAAAAAACAATCAATTAGGAATATGAGCTAGAGAAGTAATGGATTACGATTTTAGTAGTCTTCTAAACATTAATTACAATTACCACAAGGATTGCGGAAGTTAAGAAACACAATCGTTAACAAAATGTCGATTATAGTTTTGATTACAGACTCACGAAACGAAAATAATTTTGACTTTCTTTCTATCAACTGGTTATGAATATTTACCTATTAAATTATATCAGTATGATTAATCATACATAATTGATTGAAATTTCAACTCTAACGTAAACAAAAATCAGTAACTCAAAAACTATAGCACAAAAATATCTGTAATTTTGGGCTCTTTTCTTTTAAGCAGTAAATTAAAAAAATTTCGTTAAATTTGACTTAAAACAAGTTTATTTGTTTTGCTTATTTGATATGGAAGGACCCAAAATTTTCTTCATTTAAAGAGTTAAACCTTAAGATGTCAATATTTTGAAATGAAAATGATAAACAATGCGTTTTAGCTATTCAGAAGGGCTGTGGCTATTGAAGTTTCGAGAAAAAAAAATAATATTCTTCAACCCTCTGTTTCAATGAGGGAAAGAAGTTATAAACCACTCCACTCCTTCTTCTAGACAGTGACAAAAAATGGGGGAAGGATAATTCCAGGCCCGTCATTTAGGGGTGTCAGGGGTAACTCCCCCCTCCCCTCCCGATTGGGAAATATAATGTAATCGCGCGAGGAAAGAATCGTTGTAAATGACGAAATTTTTTTGACGATTGAAGAATCGGCGAAAATGAAGATTCTATTTTTGAGAGTGCTTGCAATGAGAAAAAATTATAAAAACGTTACCGACATGAAAAAGAAATGTGTACTGGAATATACAAAGCAAATTCAAAAATCTGTGAATTATGAACTTGTGACAAGGAAATTTTTATTTAAATGAAAAAGTAATCCATGTTTAAAAAGATGTAGGCTTGTGTTGTTCTTTGATGTTAGGCTAATTATTGATGCTTACAAAAAATAGTAATAATTGACGCAACACAGAAGAAAAACGGGATTCCAATATTCATCTAGTGACAGCCAAATTGTGAAGAAATTTTTTCTCACAAGGGGCTAGGAACACACTAAAAGAAATCTCCTGAAAATACCGGGAGAAGCACGGCAGCAGAGTTGCCGGAAATATTCCGTTTCTGATAATACTTTCCCGAGATTTGACAGAAGTTCCATTTCTTTTTTCTCCGTTAATCCAAATCAGGTTGTGAAAATACAGCAAACCGTAAAACGGAAAAATTCCGTTCTCGTATTTTCAGGACGTGATATTTCCGTTTTTGGAAGGAAAAACCATGTATTGAAGCACTACGGAAATCTTTCGTTAAAATCAGTCATACAACACTCTGAAAATTCAGTTTTTTTTAACAGTGTTCTGTATCCCAAAAAACAGAAAAAAGTAACACTTGAAAAATTTTTCATTTTAATGTTTCCCAAAGTGTCCACTTTTACATGGAATTCCCCTCCATAAAATGTCATTAAAATCAACATTTGCCCAGATGACGCAAATCCGAGTTCATCACCATATCAATAAATGTTAATCGAGAAAGTATTCCATATCTACGATATGCCGAAGCCATCAACTTATCACTACTGACCCTTGGTCAATGAGACGATCCGATAAAATTGGGAAAGGGTTATTGTTAGCAGAAGAAATTTATTCGAAACACATTTCTTCTTATCGCGGGCCTTGTGTTTCCGCCCTTCCTTACATCAACGGGAGATAACGCGGCTCGTGGCAAATATGCCACACATTTTAAGACAACTGGTTTCATCTTTTGTTTTCACCGATTTTGTTTTTCGATTTCTACCACAGTTCAGTTTTGCAATCACGCGTTGGCTGCTTTGAGTGTTGCCGTGCATTAATGGTGAATAAAATTCATGTTTAGTTGATAATGAAGTAAGACACTTGTGAGAAAGTCAACGGAAGTGGGTGTAAATATTGTTCTATGTTACTTTTGATGGAAATTAATTCAAGGTTACCTTTTCCCTTTGATGGCTGCTGAGTGGTATCGTGAATAGATGGCGAATGAAATTCCTGTTTAACCCTTTGAAGCAAGAATTCTTTTTGGAACAACTGGTAAAATATGATACAGTTTTTTTTTGACGTGAATACGTCTTTAAATTTGCTACCATACGGGAGCAATCCAAAAATATCTAATGATAACAGCATCGGGGGATACAGTTTGGCGTTGTAGTTCCGAATCTATCCTCTACATCCAAAGTTAAATAATACCACTGGATAGCAAAAGGATCAAAGAATTCATTACGATAAGCGAGAACAGTGACGCATCGCGGGGGGGTCAAGAGTGAAGCGCCGCCATTTTGAGGTTATTTTGCTGTGTATCGAAATTTGCAATTAGTATAGCTTTTGACTCGAAGAAGCTACGATCAGGCCCTGAGCAGGGCACGGGCACCCGGGCCCGTGCCCTGGGCAGGGGATTTTTCCAAATTATCATTTAAATTACTTTTGAAAAAATTTGAATATGAAATAAAAGGCTTACTTAATAACAACCGCTGATAATTTTTCCGTAATAACCTGGTTATTCTTAATAATAACCAATTTCACATTGACCATAGCACACACCCACGCATGCATATGTATAAAAACTAAGAGAACCATTCAAAGGGGGCAGGAAAAAATGAAAGTGCCCTGGGCATGAAAACTTGCAGGTCAGGCACTGGCTACGATGCTCGTTGACGTTTTAATCATCAGCAGTCGTCAAAATCTATCAATTGCATATAAAACATTAGCTTAAGGTAGTGACAGTGAATATAATAAGGTGCTGGAATAAAAAATATATCAAAAATAGATAGATAATGTCGGCTTAAACGCGTCGAAAAGCCAAAACTATAAAGTTATTAATAATAAAGTTATATTGTAACACAATAATTATTTGTTTTCTTGCTTTAATTCTAAAATAAATAAAAATATTTTATTTAAAATATATAACCCGTTACATAAACGTATTCACGTACAACACACGGCCGTGTCCATGACACAGCCATACCCCACATTTTTTTTTGACAGAAAATGAACATATAGATACAGTATAAATTGTTTTTGGCAATTTCAGCTGTAAGGGGTGACTAGAGCGTAAGGGTGAGTTAAAAGATATATAAAAAAAATATTGCACAAACAAAGTGCAAATGGATCGCAATAGAAATAAAATAAGGCGAGATATAAGATCACCCATGTGAGACCCGGGCATGAGCAACTTTTGTCCGTGTCACGTGTCACACGGGCAAATGCGTTCAGGGGTTAAATCAGAGAATTATTCGCATGGGCAAACTAAACAGACGTACAGTGCTGTATTTACTATGGGATAAAACGCAACTATACGAATCTTTTTCCATTTTTTTTCAACAATCAATTTAAACTTTAGTCTCCAAGCCAGCAGTTATGCTTTGCAAATGGAGCATCTGTCCCGGAACCCCTCGCGGCCTTATTTATAATGCTCCATAGATTTTTCTTCTGTTACAAATAGAAGAAAATCAGCATCAAACCCATTCGTAGGGATTTAGAGTTAATATTCAAGCAAGGCAGAAAGAAATCGACTATTCGGAATATTGAAATATAAGGAACTAATATGCTGATATTTGGGGCCTTCAGAGCCAAAGTGGATCTCAAGTTTATAGATTAGTTTTGCGATAATCAAGGATAAAATTCGTAAACGTGTATGCTAAAAATAAATTAGAGCCTTCATTAATTATATTATAACTTTGACTGGTAAAAGTTCCACTTATTTTCATTTTTAGAATACACAAGCTTATAAACCTTAGCTATGATTGAAACTAATCAACGAATTTGATCATCTTAAGCTTAGACCACCTCATTTTAACAAAACTCTAATTATATAACAAAAAGGGAAAACTTATAAATAAAAAGGTGCTTTAAAAGTTAAAATTACATTTTTTTTCTGTCTTTGTTAATTTAAAAATGTGTTACGTTGAATCCTGCAGCAATTAGTGGCCGATCAATCGCGGGATAGTGAAATCGTAATTGCTGCAGGGATATCAGGAAATACATAGAGAAATGGTAATTTTTACGGCTCAATGGTTCCTGCTCTTTCTGTCGGCCATACTCCTCAAAATTATTTCTAAAATTCTGATGATCACCCCCCCCCCCCCCCCCAGATAATATAGAATTTGTTTAAAAAATCTACGCTTTTCCAGGTGGTGCAAAGAAATGGGACACTTTATAGATAAACTCTTTCCCAGAACTCTGAGCTTCCCATCAGTTGCTGTATAAATACACCCATATAAAGGTCGATACGACCCCCCCCCCCTTTTCAAAAACATGACATCTAATAGAAATGAAAAATAAATCTATTATTGTGGCTATCGTCAAAAACTGATTTTTAAGTTCGTTATAGTATTTGCATAAAATAATATGATAATGTTAATATCAATCATGGATAATACTTCATGTGTTAAAGACAAGATAAGAGTAACATGTTTGCGAAATGAATAAATTAAAAAATAATATAAAGAAAAAATAACCAGATCAAATCAATTGATAAACTGTTCTTATATTATCCCCTAAAAATTGAGCGAAAGGTTGTACAAAAAAAAAAAAAAAAAAAAACTAAAGCCGAAGGTAATAGCTTATTCTTGTACTACACGTAGTCTATGTTGCCAATAGAAAAAAAAAAGAAAAGAAAAATTTTGTATTATGACTACCTAGAACATGATTTTCATCTGCATGGTATAAGTTGACTCCGTGGCTGATACCAATTTAAATAAAAAATAAAGATCAACAGAGGTTCAAGGATGTTTATCATTTCCTTCCTGCTAGGCGAACCCGAACTTTTAAGTGTGATACGTAAATTATGTGAAAAGCAACTAGTAACGAATTAGTTAACTACTATCCCCAAATTGTACTGCACACAACAGCTGAACCAAAAGTTCCTTTGTAGAATAAAATCTTTTGAAAAAAAAAAACTAAATAATAGTGTCCACGAAATCTATAAATAGCCCGAAAATAATTTCACTAAAAGAAAAACCATGGACTATACTAGCAATTGTATGAATAAAATAGTAAGTTTGGAATCTCGAGCTTTTAAATATGACTATTAAAATTTTTTGTTTAGAAAACTATTTGATCAATTTCAATTACATACAAGTTCTTTTTTATAAAATTAAAACAAAAGAGCAAAACGTATAGAAATAAAAATACGAAATGACAGAAGAATGTTAGAAGACTGAAACGGCAAACCACGCTTACCAATATTTCATTTTGCTTGAAACAACATGGCGTACTGACTAGATATTCTTTACGCAAAATGTTCAGTTCCGAATATAAAATAGCACCTATCTTTCAATTCATAACTCGAAAGATAAAGCTTTCATTAAAGTCTTAAGAGAAATTCATCAGCGTAAACAAGCAACAGAAAGAATTCAATTCTTGAATCTACTTCCAATAACAAACCTTCAGAAAGAGATCAAAATTTCTGAAAAGAGTTTTCAACAAAGGACTGCATTCAAAATGCCAATAGCTTCGAACAGAAATTTGAAATGAAATTTTCGCAGCCGATATTTAAAAATACAAATAATAGAAACCGCATTTCAAAATGTCGCTTCATTTTTTCAAGCGATCTTTAATAAAATGGTCACAGACGATTTAAAAAATAAATAAATAAAAATGGTAATTGGAAATTCTAAATTGAAATAAACCAGATGTCCAATTCCACTTCATAGGTTAAAATATAAAAACGAACGCACGTAAAATATATTTTCCAAACTTCATCAGCGCAAATTTTTCAATTATGTTTTGTGCTTAAAATGAATGTTATTGTGTGAAAACCAAGACCCATTAATTTTATATTTAATAACTAAATAAAAAATCGCAATAATTGTTTTAGTAACAAGAGACGTTAATAATTAACTGTACCGATATAAATCATTCAGCGAAGCTTTCTTGCATATTAATTATTTTTGAGTTTACAATGTAATAATCCCAACTTAAATTTAATGCCTCTATAATTTGATTCCTTATTCTCAAGTTATACAATAACAATAAAACATACGATCCTGCTTACAAAGCACATATTGTCAAGTCGTACATATTGAAAGCAAAAACAGCAATACTTATTACGAATTTAAAAAATCTAACTACTCTTGAAGCATTAAAAAGAAGTTGTTTATATACATACGAAACGACAGCGACTTTTTGTTACCAACATATAGCTAATTATGTGATTCCAAATTAATACACAAACTTATTAATAACTGACCTGTAGATATTAATTTGAAAAATTGTGAAATCGCGTAAATTAAAGTCAAATCCGCAAAATATGTAAAAAATGAAATACTACTAATAATAGTAATAGGTAAAATAATCTCTAGCAATAGTTATTAAATGTAGATTAATAGTAATTACTTCCTTATAAACGATAATTAATACTAAAAAAATTGAAGCGCCTTATTGAGTTAACTCCGCATCGGATTTAGTAATGATTCATTTTTAAAATTTTAATAATAAATATGAATTTCAAAATTCAACTATTAATATAAAAAAAATCAATCAAAATCCGTCATTAATGAAATTATCAAAGTAAAAAAAAATCAAAATCAATTTAAAAAGTAATCAAATATTCATTACGTGAATGAAAAAATAAAAATGGATCGTCTAAATGTCAAAATACAAACAAGTCATTAATCAATTTGATGATACGTTTGCTCTATGTTATCACTCAAAAAATAATAATCAATCAAGTAAAATAATTATTAAATCCAATTAAGATATTAATTACGTGAAAGAAAAAAAAATGAATCTCTCCAATTAAAAAGCCGATCAGACCCATAATCAATTTGAGGTTATGTTTGTTTCATGTTATCAGTCGAAAAATCATAATCAATCAAGTAATCAAAAATAATTATTAAATAAAAAAATAATTAAAATATTAATTAAGTGAATGAAAAAAATGAATCTCTCAAGTTAAAAAATCGAACAACCCATAATCAATTTGAGGTTGCGTTTGTTTCATATTATCACTTAAAAATCATAATCGATCAAGCATTCAAACGTAATTATTAAATCAAATACTAATTAAGATATTAATTACGTGAATGAAAAAAAATGAATCTCTCAAATCAAAAAGTCGAACAACCCATAATCAATTTGAGGTTATGCTTGTTTCATGTTATCACTCAAAAGATCATAATCAATCAAGTAATCAAAGGCGTAACAATTAAATCAAAAATCAATCAAAATATGAATAGGATCGCTTACCGTTTTGCAGCGAGTGAGCCAAGTCGTCGGAATTTTCGAAATGCTTTGGCTTGCGTTGCTTTCGCCTCGCCATGCCAGCAGTTCTGTCTAATATTCTAAAGCCTATGTCCGAGTACTCAACTGACACCCCCTTTGACGCATGCGCTAGATGAAGCTGCTATGATTATCAATTTGCAACCGCTCTGATTATCATAATGAAATTGCTGGACGGCCTCCGATTGGACGAGCTCCGGCACACGTCATCTTTCAACGGGGCGATGACGTCACCCACGTCTTGCATTCGATGAAAGTTTTTTAGATAATCGTCCCGAGGGGGTTGGAGAAGCAGTTATGGAGAATCTTTTTGATCCGCTGTCAGAGTTCGAGTTATGGTGGTTCTCCGCTCGAAGAAGGCTCTAGAATCGAGTTCGGAAAGTTTTTGCAGGAAAATAGCCAATGGCCAGTTTCGGTCACTCGCCTGAAAGATAGGTTTCGGTGAATTTTACCAAAGCTCTTTAAAATTCAAATCCATATTTTAAAACAGTACTATTTGAATGCGGTTTAACAATTTCAGGAGACGGAAATTCGATTATTTTTTCATGAGCCATTTCCCCATGTTGCTGTATATTCTATAAAATTGATTCTATAATGCGAAAACTAAATTACCTCTTTCAGCATCTCTCTAAAACGCGTTTTTTCATGAATATTCTCTCAAGATAAATATTTCTTCGGTGGAAAAGCTTTTAATTTCGTAGAATCAAACTATGGCCCGCATCTTCACACAATTCACTTATTTTTCCTAAAAAAATCATGGAACAACGTGGTTTAATGCATCTTTATGCTTCATTGTCATCAGATAGTCTTCAAGAACTCCGAGAAAAAAATGTTACGTTTAGTATCGCTAGTTGCCGCATCTGTTGATTTTTCAACTTGGGAACAAATCACAATTCTTTCTTAAAGATTTCGGCTGTTTTTGTCAATGGACAAATATAACAAATTTTCCATAAAAAAGAACATCCTCTGCTGTTTTATTTTATCTTCCACTAATTGTTCGGATGGGGAATTATTTTCAGAAATGGTAAATTTCTTCTAAATGATTTGCATAAAAGTTTTTCCCAAAAAAGTAATGGAATCGTTCTTTATCGATGTGCAAGATGGGACTATGATAGCTCGGGGTGTTCCGAATGTTCAGATAAAAGTTCTACCCCTCGTGCGAGAGCTTCATTCGAGTCGTTCCAAGCAAAAGCTACTTTCTCCCGACACTGATCCCTTGTTTGCGAAGCAAGAAGAGTCGCCAGGGTTGCTCGCCTTTCAACAGAGGGAAAACCATCGCCAATTCATTGCGCCAAACTCCCGACTCTCTCTTGAGTGAAGAGAATCTCGATGATCCGTGATGGAAGAAAGTTTTGGACTTCAAAGATTATTTTAATTCTTTCGGATCAACTTTTAAGATTTCCTCAAATTAGTGGTTTTAAGAATCCCGGATTGGATTTGAGGAATGTTGCATTTCCCCGATTTTACCAAATTCTTCATTTAAGGATAGCATTTAACAGTCCACAGACAATCGTGATATCGAGGTTGTACTGTGCATAAAACACAATACAAATAAAAGCCACAATTGCAATGCATAAATTTGTTTCAGGGGGAAATTCATGTGAGCAAAATTTC
The DNA here is from genome assembly GCA_038502835.1 of Octonoba sinensis. Taxonomy (NCBI): domain Eukaryota; kingdom Metazoa; phylum Arthropoda; class Arachnida; order Araneae; family Uloboridae; genus Octonoba; species Octonoba sinensis. The sequence continues at coordinate 10,625,355 of CM076603.1, forward strand.
AATCGAAGCTCACTCCAGTATGCATAGATTATGGCCGTGCGAAAACAATCCAAAGGCTTCGGCTAACTGGTAGGGGTCTGGTAGACAGGGCCGGCCCTATCAATGTACAAAGTGTGCAAAATACAAAGGCGCCAGCATCTTGGGGATGCCTCAGCGTCAGAGGAAAAAAAAGCAATAATCCTTGTTAACACAATTAATTCAACGATTCTAGTTGTCTTAACATAGGCAGACCCAATGATAGTGACTCTCGCAGATTCTCCATCTTTCAAGTGAAAGAACTTAGCGTCAAAATTCACTAGTGGCGTTATAAGTACTATAGTACTACACCCTACGTGGTGCTTGATAGAGATGGCTAGGTGGTGCCAATCCCTGTGAAACGCACTAGGTCTGCAATTACCAGAAGCCAACAGCGGCCCATTAGAAAGAAAAAAAATAAGTTACTTGTTTCATGTATGTAATTATTAAAGTTTTTAAAATAATTGAAAACGCAATAAAATTATACACAATTGAATTTATAGTATTTTAGTTTGTATGATGAAAGAGGGCTAGGGGCGACTATTTCTATAAAGTCCAGGGGCACCGAATACCGTCGGGCCGGCCCTGCTGGTAGAGATAAGTATGCATAGATTAAGGAATTCTTTGTACCTTAAAACACGTGTCTCTCGTAATCTTGCTGTGATAACGAGCTTTTTATTTGTATTATTTTGTCTTAATTACAGTACTACCTCGATTTAAAGACTCAAATTGTGCTATTGTCATTCATGGACTGTCAAATGGTGCTAAAGAGCTCTGCTATCTCTCGCACTCATGTTTTTTCCTTTTCTTTTATTCTTTTTATTTATTTCTCTTTTTTGTGTGCGCGTTTTATAGCTCAAAATCCTGAATTGACAATATTGCATCGTCGGATACTTTTCAAAATACTGTTTATTTATCTAGTGTTTGTTGATATACTACTGAATTATTTGAAAACTAAAAATGCCCGATTGTTTTTGAAAGCAATCAACAGATGGTTTACGTGGTTTTAAATATGAAAATTGGTTGAAAATTATTATTTAAACTAATCATTAATAGAATTTTGAAAAAAAAAATATTTTAAGCCATTTTATTTTGTAATTAATTTTAAATCAAAGAACCCATAAGAATTATAAACGCTCTCAGAAATAGAACTCCCACCCAGGGTTCGAAACTAGGATGTAAAAGTTAGGCGCTATTGGCACCTAACTTTTTCGTTTTAGTTGCCAAAAATGTTCAGCTAGGCGTAATTTTAAAATAATTCAAATTGCTCGGGCAGAAATAACAACTGGCAATGAGAAAATTACTGATAAATAAAAGAAAAGTGTTTAAAAATCAATTTCTATTAGAAACTTTTATCAATATAAACGTCTATTAAAATGAAATATGACTTAATTGGCTTAACTTACAGTCTAGTGTCACTTACTTCATGTGTAAGTAAAAATTCCCAATTCCAAATTTAGAGGTCAAGAAGTTACGAGTCTTCACAGGTGTCGTAAAAACTCAAAATACTGAAGATCAGATGAATGAAATAGTATGTATATATAAAAATACAACTGTATATAGTTGTGCTAGATTTAAAAAATAAAAAATAAATAAAACTGACGACTTAATGAAAAATTGTGGTTGTTAAGCTAAAAGTTTTTGAAAGGTTAGTCGTCAAAAGTGACGGCTGGATGTGAAATCGCGGTCGTCAAACGGGAATTTTTAGTTGCAAAATACGACTAACGACCGCTAATTTCGAGCCCTGCTCCCACCATTGACGAATCTGCAATCGTGAAGAAAATTTTGTCATTTACAACGGTTCTTTCCTCGCACGATCACGTGACGTAAAAAAGTTACTGCACAAATTTCGCCAATGTCACGAAAAGTTTACTCGGAGCATTTTCCACGAAGCCATTTCGTCAAATACGACGAAAGTTTCGTGATGTTTGAGCATGCGTTTCCGAGAGTTAAGTTCCGTCAAAATTGTCTCTGCCTAATACCGGGATCTCGAGAGGGCAAATGGTGCTCCACTGAGCATCGTTAAAGTAGAAACATCTATATATATATATTTCAGTTAACGTGGACCAGTTACGATTAAATTTTGCGAAACGATATGATACTGACATCATGCAACAAACAAACTATGGTAAGACGATATTTAAAAATTTGTTTAATGATTAGCATAGAAAAGTAACGTTATATTTGCATTTATTATATTTAAATTAACGGATTTAAATAACAAATTGATTTCTATTTCTTAAGAAGTATTTCCATTCATAATTCAATTTTTAATTTCTGCTTCTTTGGAGTGGCAACACCTTAGTTTGTTTACATCGCGCATGTTTATATCTAGCGATCTTTTCTTAAGCCTTTCGAATTATAAAGCGCTTTTAACGATTTCAAAATGGTTAATTTCAGATCCGCAGATGTTCTGCGGGAGATCAGCTAGTCCATATATATATTTCATTTAACGTGGACCAGTTACGATTAAATTTTGCGAAACGATACGATACTGACATCATGCAACAAACAAACTATGGTAAAACGATATTTAAAAATTTGTTTAATGATTAGCGCGGAAAAGTACGATTTATTACCGTAACTTACGGGATAACAAATTTATTTTTATTTCTTAAAATGTATTGCCATTAATAACTTAATTTTTAATTTCCGATTCTTTGGAGTGGCAACACCTTAGTTTGTTTGCGATCTTTTCTTAAGCCTTTTGCATTTTAAACTTACAGCCCGCAGATGTTCTGCGGGAGATCCGCTAGTTTTATTATAAATTAAAAAACCAAGAAAGAAAAAATATATGTATACTTGTCATGAGGTGTATTTCTTATCGCATACAAAAATCACCAAAGCGCAAACTGTTTGCTGAAATCTGATTAAAGTGAAACCTGTTTTCCCCATTAAAAGTAAACAATATGTTAAATGTTTTCCATTTTGAGTCAACTAGTTCACAGCCTTTGGTTACTTGAGATAAGAAAATCTAGCAACTCACCAAGCTATCAAATGTTTATGTATAAAATTTCCGTAAATGGAGTTTATGTTTTCGGTTAAAAGGAAGGCGACGGTGGGAGTAAGAAAAAAAATAAAGTGACTAAATTTTTAATTTCAGCCAGATTAAATGGGTAATGAAAAATTGTTTTTTTTATCCCACAAGCAAAAAAATAAATAAATAAAATAAAACCAAATCAACAAAAACTACCTTTTTATATTTCTCACAAATTGTTAACTACCCATACGAAAACTTTAGAAAATTTCAAGTTGTTTCAGCTCTTCCCAACATTTTCATCTTATAGAAAGAACCCTTCTGGCGGAGTACAATTTCCAGAGAACCTAAGCATCCAGTTACTAATATACTTTTTTCCGCAGAATAATTCGATTTTTTAAAACTTTTTTACGATAATACATTGAATAAATAAAATGATGATGAAAAAATATATCACTTATTTTTATAAAACAGTTTCGAAAGTTTATTTCTTTTCTCCAAAATTGAATTGCTCATCGAAAACTACACTTAACTGAGCATAAACAACTGCCAAAATACCTTTTCAGTTAATATAAATAACATATGGGATCAAGCATAAGACACCACATTGTTAACTCTAATTAAAGTTACCAACAGTTTGATTTTTTCCCATAAAACTAGTATGGAACCTTTTTTTAGAAAATTTGGATACAGTTATTTTTTTTTTTTTTTTAACAGAGGAAAACTTCCGGTTTCATTCTCGCTTTCTACCCAGAAGGAAACAGAATGTCCAACCGAAATCTTTGCTGAAGTCCGACCATGAAAAATTATTACTATTCAATCTATGAATATTCTGAATTAGTAGCGTAGCTAGACCCTAATTTCTGGGGAGGGGGTAGTTTCTTCGGGATGAGTAAACTAATTCACTGTTTTACAAGAACAATTATTCAAATTCTAGATAATCTTCAATTTCGGAATGGGGGGGGGGGGGGTGTCCGTCCTTCTTATCTGCTCCAGTGCTGAAAATATTACAAAAGCAACTCAGGAAAAGTGTCGAAAAAAAAAAAAAAAATCACCAATAACCAACTTCTGAATCAGCAGCTGACCATGGGACTCTCGAATACAAATATATTTTTCACTTAATTTTTATCACCAGTGAAAAGGGAGCAAACATTTCACTGTTTAAATAATGCATCATTAAAAAGGTTTCTAATCAGAAAAGCAAACCAAATTTCAAAAACAGTGATGCGGTCTTAAGATAATGTTTTGTTTTCTTCGAAGAGGAAAGAGTTTTACTGGGTAAATAAATGAAAGGCTTTCACATTTAATCTATTAAGGTTTACAAGTATAGTTTCTGGAGAATTCGGCAGAATTGTATTTCTGGAATGTATGGAAAGCTCTGCAATTTAGAAACTAAATTTTTACAATTTTGCCGAATTTTCTCCTTTTGATAAATTTTTGAAAAAAGAATAAGAAAGTGCTCGCAAGATTGTTTTGCTGATTTATATTTATTTCTTCACTTATTGGGGAAGAGGAGGTGGTGCTGCTTAACAGGTTTCTCAAACAAGCAATATATAAAAAATAAACTAATTGATCATAATTTGAAACCAATAATTTTAACATGATTCGCTCTCAGAAATAAAGCTCTCACTTTTGACGATTCTTCAATCGTCAAGAAATTTTCGTCATTTACAACGATTCTTTCCTCGCGTGATCACGTGACTTTAAAAAATTACTACACAAATTTCGCCAATTTGACGAATCAGCAGTCGACCATGGGACTCTCGAATACAAATTATATTTTTCACTCAATTTTTATCACCAGTGAAAAAGGAGCAAACATTTCACTGTATAAATAATGCATCATTAAAAAGGTTTCTAATCAGACAAGCAAACCACATTTCAAAAACAATCAGGGCCGGCCCTATCAATGTGCGAAGCGTGCAAAGTACAAGGTAGCCAGCATCTTCGGGGCGCCTCAGCGTCAGAGCAAAAAAAAAAAAAACAATAATCCCTGTTACACACAATCAATCAACAATTCTAGTTGTCTTAACACAGGCAGACCCAATGATAGTGACTCCTCCCAGATATCCATCTTTCAAGTGAAAGAACTTAACGTCAAAATTCACTTATGGCGTTAGTACTACACCCTACGTGGTGCTTGATAGAGATGGCTAGGTGGTGCCAATCCCTGTGAAACGCACTAGGTCTGCAATTACCAGAAGCCATCAGCAGCCCATTAGAAAGAAAAAAATAAGTTATTTGTTTCGTGTACGTAATTAGTATTTAAGTTTTTAAAATAATTGAAAAAGCAATAAAGTTATACACAATTAAATTTATAGTATTTTAGTTTGTATGATGAAAGAGGGCAGGGGGCGACTATTTTTATAAAGTCCAGGGGCGCCGAATACCGTCGGGCCGGCCCTGAAAACAATGATGCGGTCTTAAGATAATGTTTCATTTTCTTCGAAGAGGAAGAGTCGGAGCATTCTTCACGAAGCCATTTCGTCAAATACGACGAAAGTTTCGTGAGATTTGAGCATGCGTTTTTGAGAGTGTTGTTATTCATTTTCTCATCACACCAAACATCATAGCTTTCCGAACATTCACCGAACATTATGGAGATGAGGCCGTGGTAGCCTAGTGGTCAGAGCGTCGAACATCCACCTGGGAGGTCGCGCATTCGATACCCGCTGAAGATCCCCCCCCCCCCCCCCGTGCGCACTTGGGGATACGTGCATGTAAAATCCGTGGAGCCCACTACTTCGCCCCTAAGGCAAGCAATCCTAAGGTCTCGGCTATCAGGTAGGGGTCTGGTGGAAAAAAGTATTATGATAAGAAAATTTAGAAAAATAAGTTGAATAACCTCTCATATATCGCTATAGTTCAATACTATAACATGTTAAAACTTATTTTGGGATAAACGTATTTAAACATTCATTTTTTGCGCTGTACTTCAGGAAACGTACCAAAGAAAATAAAGTTTGAGCACCATACTAGTCTCACGCTGCTGTTTTGAGCTACACTGTTAAAAAAAACCTGAATTTTCAGAGTGTTTTTGACTGATTTTAACGGAAGATTTCCGTAGTGCTTCAATACATGGCTTTTCCTTCCCAAAACGGAAATATCATGTCTTGAAAATACGAGAACGGAACTTTTCCGTTTTACGGTAGCTGTATTTTCAGAACCTGATTTGGATTAACGGAGAAAAAAGAAATGGAACTTCTGTCAAATCTCGAGAAAATATTATCAGAAACGGAATATTTCCGACAAATCTGCTGCCTTACTTTTTCCGTTATTTTTAGGAGAATTTTCAGTGTATATAGATAGAATTTAGTTACAAAACGAGTCGTTAAATGTTTTCTAAGATGTCTCAGTACTGAACTAAAGCAGTAACACATTAACGAAAACGAAACTAAAACATACCTATGTAACCTTGAGCTAAAGACTTTAGTACAGGAATGGCCGAACCTTTTTCGACTAGTGTGCCACTTAAATCACGGTTTATTATTTTCATGTGTCAAGTGTGCTACTTGTTATATTATTTATTTACTAACTTTAATATCTATTTTGATTTCAAACTATCAAATTTTAATTTTTAACTATATTTGCTACTTAGTTATAACATTTACTTGCATTAAACGTAAATTGAGAACGTACTTTTAAACGTACATTAAAAATACCTCAAATTTTTTCATGGTTGAAAAATTTCAAAAGAGATCATTCCTTTGATCAAGGATTATTTATCAATAAGGCTATTTCGAACATGTCTGTAATTCTATAGAAGTTTGGCAAGACCTCATTTGGAGTATGCTATTCAGTTTTGGTCTTCTTGCCAAAAGAAGCATGTTACCTAAGTTGAAGGGGTTCGAAGGAGTGCTACTAGGTTGGCAAGCGGTCTTTCAGACTTAAATTAGGAGGTTAGGCTTAAAAGGCTCAATATGTACAGTCTTGAGCAAAGGAGAGTTGGAGGGGACACAATTCAGTTGTATAAATTCATTAAAGCGGGAAATGCTGATGGGCTAAGTAATATGCTGAAAGTAGAACCAGAGGTCACTGTTTTAAGATTTTGAAATCTCAGGCTCATCTTGAAATTGGGAAAAATGACTATTTCAATAAGGTTGTAGGCAGTTGGAATAGTTTACCGGAAGCGACTGTTTCTTGCAGTGGGGTAAAAACGTTTAAGAAAGCTCTTGATGTTCATTCGGGACTGTTAACTTGACTAGGACCAACCTAGCTGGGCCCGGTGCCTGTTGCTGGTCGTCACTTTTATATTTGTATTTATTACGTTTTCTGGTATTTGGATACAATATTAATCCGCACCATCTACTTCTTCTAATGCTTCACCAAATTTGACAAATTTGCTCGCCCATGAGGAGTTTTATTAATTCTGTCAATTCCATTTCCAAATCGTCAATATCCAGGTATACTTTGACAACATCTGACATATTATATCAAATGCCCGATATTTACTCATTAAATACAGACGGAGATTTAAGGCTAATTGGACGTCAAAGATAGTGCAAAGGAAGCAGTGTGATAAAGCAAATGTCAGGTCACTTTCCAGTGACATGTGTTAACGGTATGTCGGTATGCTACAGGAAATGAAAGATAGCCGGGAGAAGATTTTCGAGGAATAATTCACTGGATATATTTATTCGTTCTTGTCCTTCAATTACGCGTATAGGAGCTGCCATTACAATATGATCCAAGTTTCCGACATGTGGAATAGTTCTCGGTAAACTTTTAAAGGGAAGGAAAAAGACATTAAAATATTATCGAGGGGATATAGGCACCATAACGACCTAGACTTCTGATAAACTTAACTTCAGTTGGTTATCGTGACATCGGTTATAGTGACAACTCTTTACAGGGTTCATACTCAAACAGCCAAAAAAATTTCCATGACTTCTCCAGGTAGATCAAAGTAGAATTCCAGGTTAACGTTCTAAGTGAAAATATTTATTAGCAAATGCACTACTTGTACATTAAATACACCCGCCATAACATTTTATGCAAACAATTATATTATCCTCATACTAAGAAATTCCACACAGATCTTCATTAAGATAACGAACATATACTATAGAATTCCAAAAGCAAAATTTTGTAGCACACCACTGCAAAAGGTATTAGCTTTTATATTTGCATCCATTTTTTTTTTATTTATTTAAATTTTCGAAAGCTAATTTAAAACTAAAAACATAAATTATAAAGAATAAATAAAATGAAATAAAAATCAAGATGATCCCTGTGGGGACAAATCAGCTTTTTAACTCTATAATTATGCATGAAAGCAAATTTTAATTTTCTTGGTAATCTGCCATCGTGGCGAACGTAGGTTACCTCCAAGAGGAGAAAAAAAATCCCTGACTTTTCCAGGTTTTGCCAAAAATTTACGTTTTCCCTGACTTTTCCATGACTTTTGCAAAGGACATCAATTTCCATGACTTTTCGAGGTTTTCCATGATTTCCAGGTGGAGTAGGAGTAACGTCGAGAAAATCCAAGCCATTCATTCTCCCATCAATAGAACACTTACAGCGTCCCTTGGCTATAGCATCACAACTATTCCAGTACCTTGAATGACTTAATAACAGAGATTAACAAGATTTACAAGCCAACGTAATACGATTCAAAAATTATTCTCTTTAGAATCTGTATCAATCCTCCATAGACCCATAAGACTACCTAGGTAATAGGTACTGTTTACAAATTAGGCAAACATTTTCTATTGGGGATCGTTTATAGAGGAGGTCACGCTTCGAGGGGGAGAGGTTTCGTGAAATTGTGACAAAGTGTAACAAGGGGAGGGGTTACAAGAAGTGTGACATCCCTGCTTATGCAACATAGCGTGACATGTGACAAAGGGGGAGGGGGCCAAATATGTGGGGAAAAAGCGTGACATCATTTATGAACGGTCCCTTGACTGTCTAGTTAATCCTCCGAAAATTCCAGAAATATTCTCTGAAAAATATCTTAACAATAACAAAAATATCTTTGGATTTTTCAGGAAGAGTTGTAAGGAGAAGAGTCTAACCGGACGTCTAAAAAGAATGTTTCTATACACTGCTGAAAATTTTATGCCTAGACATATCTAAGAAATGTTAGGAAAATGATATGATAAGCTGTTGAAGACTAGGGGACCAACCAGAAGGCGGACACCCTCTCCCCCCCCCCCCCCCCCAATAATACATAGCACCAATATATGTTAGAATGCTTGCGTATACTTTCTTTTTCAACGAATAAAAGAAATAACAAACAACAAAGATGACATTTAAAAAGCTGGTATGTAGTAATTACAATAGATAAAAAAATAAATAAAAAAAAATGTCTTTAGGTAATTTATAAATCTAGGACACACACCCAGACATATATATGCATATAGATATATATATACACACATATAGCGAGAAAGAAATAGATAGTTAATGCGTAACCCCCCCCCCCCCCCCCCCACACACACACACACAGAGCACAGCCGCACAGTGGCGTAGGTAGTAAAGCAGAAGGTCTGGGTTTGAACCTCGGCCAGGCATGAATCTTATTCATCGCTACTGACCTTCCTAGTGGTACCTATACCAAAAAAGCCGTAAGTCCCCAGAGGTCCATAGATCCTCCGTGCTTGGCTTCTTCAGCCGAATATGAATGCACAAGATGGTTGTTTAGTTGGGTCATGTCAAAGCATTGAGTCTCCAATCCAGAAAAATATTCTGGTTGCACCACTACGGGGAGGACGGTGATAATGGGACGAAAAGAAAAAAGAAACAGCGAAATTATCTCAAAACCCCGATAAGCCGTTTCTTTCCCAGAAAATACAAGCTGCTGGTTGCAAAATAAATGAGAACCTTTTCGTGACACGTTGCTGTTTAAAAAGAAAGCAACTTTAAATGATGAATTTCGGCAAATAAAGGATTCATTCCTCGTGAGACGCTTCTCATTCTGGTTTGGCGTCGGAAGACACCAGACGTCCGAATTATGTGTCATACGTATATCGCACTTTACCCTGCACATATTTGTGACACACTAGTCTACTAGTCAACTTATCTCTTTGAGCCGACACGATTGCGCGCATCGCACAACTGAAATCTGTACATGAATAGGCAAAGAAAAAAAAAACAGTTAAGAACTCCTTTCTCCTCCTGTGTTTCAACCGATTTTCTTACTTTTTTTTTGTTGTTTAGTAACTGTTGATGAGTCTTAGCAATATCATTGAAAAATTTTGGAAAAAAGCTTATAATTAGTTAATTATTTCCCATTTTCTTTTGGCAGGCAAGCCTCATTTATAATTGCAATGTTATATTGTTATGGATACGGTTCCATTCATAAATGATGTCACGCTTTTTTCCCACATATTTGACCCCCTCCCACCTTTGTCACAATCTGTCACACTTCAGCGGATCCCCCTCCCCCCCTTTATCACATGTCACGCTATGATGCATAATGCATGTCACACTTCTTGTTACCTCCTCCATTCCCCTTGTCACAGTTTGTCACAATTTCACGAACCCCCCCTCCCCCTTCGAAGCGTGACATCATTTATGAATGAACCCTAGCAGACGGAAACAGGGCTCGAAAAATCTTTAAAAATTTACATGCTCCGCCGGGCATATTTGTCTAAAAAATACATGCCCGAGCAAAACATGCCTATTCCATGTTAATAAAAACGTCTAAATTTGTCGTATAGCATTAATCGGACAAAAAATTAAATTGACAGCTTTATCTGTGAGTCAAGAATTATTTTAACGTTAATCTGAATCATTAAAAAATTACATTACAAAGAAATATTACATAATAAGTTTCGGAAAGAAATATTTGATTAAAATTACTTGCCCTGCAAGGCATGTAAGGTAGAAGATTCATGCCCGATCGGAATTTTTACATACCCCGGACATGTCGGACAATATAATTTTCGAGTCCTGAATGGCAACATGTCTTCGTTGAGTAAATTATTTGGTAATAAATATAAAACTCATTGTTAAAAACAGTTTGTTGCCATTCAGCAGTAATATTAATAGCAATTATAATAAGAGCTTGAGTGAGGGCTTCTCTCAAACAATGAAAATAAAAAATGAGAATTGTGCATGAAAGCAAACATTTATTTAATTCAACTGCCACTGCACTTAGTACGAAATCGGCAGAAGTACGAGCGGCTACATTCAGGAGCTCTGCGGCGACAAGGATTTACAATACTCTTGCTCTAAATGAGGATGATAAAAAGAAACTCGACGCCATAATAGCCATATTTGATGAATAATACTTGCACAATTGTATAAATAGAGCTTTTCTTCCAACTCTGACTTATTGTGAAAAAAAAGGAAATGAATTTACGAATTTTTATTGAAGGTAATTATTATTTCATTCAGCAAAATTAGTGCAAGCACACTATTTCTGCTCCACGGGTCAGGCCTGATTAAGGCAGGGGCATGCGAGGCAGCTGCCTCGGGCCCCCGCATCCGAGGGGGCCCAAATCGAGTATACAGTTTATATTGTGTTTCCTTCTCTAAAGAACTTTTTAAAAACAAAATATCACTACATTGTAAAATCCCTTAGTTTTATGTTAGCTTCTTCATTAATCTATCATATGAACCCAAAAATGCTATATTTCATAAATTCATGGCATTCTAGGGCTGAATTCAGCTAAATTTTCGCAATGAGGATGGACAGATTTGGCCAATCAAAAGCCTGTGCTTTTTTTACTCTTCAGATGTGCTATACATCCTTTAATGGTAGACATAGAATTGTCAGAAAATCAATAAAATGAACAGAGGGATATCTTGTTTGACAATTGGAAGGCTTATAGCTATTTTAGCTCCCAGTCAATCTTTTTGTTACATTATCTGCGATGAGGTGAAAAATTTAAATACTTATATAAAGTTCGGTTCTTCATTACTGAAATAGAGGGGGCCCCCAAAGTATGTTTTTGCCCCGGGCCCAAATTAGGCAAAGTCGGGCCCTGCCACGGGTCTCCGTACTCGCATTTATTGCACTTGGTCACTTTATGTTATTGACATAGAAGGAGTTGTAATCCAGAAATCTGAGCTAATTTACTTCGAAAATTTGCGCTTTTATAACATTAACAATTGTCGCAATGTCGTTTTAGTTCCGATTTGTCATTCAAGAGCGCTATCATCCCCCTGCAAAATACGCCAAATTTGGCGATAGAGATTAAAACCGAGGACCCCATTCCCTTTCCGCTCTTCGTGAATGACGTAACGGTAGCGCCTGAGCTCCATTGGCGGACGCGGTGTGATGTCATCATCCGCGGCATAATCCTGATCAATGGGAAGAGGCGAAAGTTATGAAGAGTTATGAATATGTCGACGCCTCTCCAATCATAACCGTTTCCGACACTTTGGGGGTGGACAGCAAGCAGCCACTCGAAGCGCAGGAAAGGTTTCGTTTTCGCACATGCTCTCTACGCCTCGTCGCTGACACGTGATCAATTATTATTTCATAATCTGGAATTATGAAATCATACGGGAGCAGTTCTTGCTCATACAACTTAGGACAATAGCGAAATCTTAGACTCTTCGGAAAATTTCGAAAAAACAAGCATTCCGATCTATATTCCTCTGCGTGGCAACAGTGGAGCGGTAGTGTGTGTCCGAGAGTATTAACATAGCATCCTAACGATACTAATTCAAAGCTGAGCTTCTTTAGCAGTGGACTCTTACTGGAGAAGCCACTGAGCTATATAATTAACTTTGGAGCCAACTCAGCTGTCCGTTGTCTTCTGCTTGATTCGAATAACAAGAAGTTTCGTTTCATCAATTAATTTCAGCGTTTTATGTTGAACACCCTTTGAGAAAGGGGGGGGGGGATGTTTTACATTATATTCATAGTGTATATATGTTAATGTAAAAAGTGAGGGAGGGGAGAGAGAAATATTATCGTTTTATGTTATTTAAATCACGAGAAATATCTTACTTGGGACATTGCCCAGTGTCCCTTACTCAAAAAATCATCAAGTTTTCGTGTGAATTGGAAAAAAGATAGATATGCATTTGCAAGGCAGAGTTTAAACAGAATACAAAAGTTCTTTCGCAAAAAAGCTGAAGCTCAAAAAAAAAAAAAAAGCTTTCGCAAAAAAGCTGAAGCTAAAAAAAAAAAAAAAGCTTTCGCAAAATACTTAAATTTATTAGGCTTCTTAATATGAGCTCGCCATTCCTCTTTGTAGACATCTTTTCCTTTACAATTGAACTTTAAAATTTGCTCCAGACATCATTAAAGAAATATTGGTGCTTTTAGGTAAAAGGAAATGAACAACACACACGCATATATGGACAGTCGCGCTCGATTATAACGAAATCAAAGGGATCCAATGAAAATTTCATTATTACGGTAAGTTCGTTATAAAAACTACCAAATAGCACGCGGTAAAACGAGCGAAAATTGAAATTACAGTGAAACCCCGATTTTACGTCCCCCGAATCTACGTTTTCCCCGCATTTTACGTTTTTTTCATCAGTTCCCAGTTTTTCCGTATACTAATAATATTAATTTAACCCGGATTATAAGTTTGTTATATATGAAATTTCCCGCAGTTTACGTTTTCCCTGGAAAGTGAAAAAAGAAAAAAGTTCTAAAATAAGCAATATTTTTCCGTCCGTACTTTTCGTCAGCCGATGAAGATCAACAAAAAGAGCCGGAAGCACAGCCCGTCCCTTCTTTCACTATTGCAACGAAGAGCTTACAAATAGTGAAAGACTATTCTCCTTCTTATAAAGACCAGGAAAAAAACTTGCAACGTATTTCAATCCTAGAAGATGCTGCATTCACTTTGAACTCATGACTAAAAAACAATCCACTATTACGGACTATTTTCAGCCTAAACGCTAGGAATCGCATCTAAATGTGTTAAAATTATCTTAAAATGGCATTTATAATAATGTTCTTTTCGTAAAATATAGATATTATACCTTTTGAAAGAGTCATCTTTACTACCTTTTGTTTTTCTCCATTTGATTTTTGCATTCTATGTATTTCCCGTATTTTACGTTTTTTTAACCCAGTCCCTTGAGAAACGTAAAATCGGGGTTTCACTGCATTACGTTATAACCGCAAATTTTCAATGTACGACTTCGCTATAAACAAGTCTAAGGGATCATTCATAAATGATGTCGCGCTTCGAAGGAGGGAAGGGGGGTCGTGAAATGTGTGACAAAATGTGGAAAAGGAGGGGGTAACAAGAAGTGTGACACGCTGCTTCTGCAACATAGCGAGACATGTGACAAAGGGAAGGTTTTGGGTTCCGTTGAAGTGTGACATTTTGTGGCAAAGGGGGGGGGGGGGCGGCCAAATATAAGGGGAAAAAGCGTGACGTCATTTATTAACGGTTCCTAAAGAGATGGTCAAATGAGATGAAAGTCTGAGGGAGCAATAAATGATCAGTAATAGAAATATAATTTCACGTTAATTTAAAGCACAAATGAGCATTAAAACGCAGACATATGTTTCGGGATTGCTTGGAATCCCTTTTTCAATGCGACAGGGAGCTTCTAGATGCAAAACATCCAAATGAAGCACCTGAAAAATTTAACCCTTATTCTCACAAAGTAGCCTATATGCTACCTGGGGTTTTCCCTACTTTCTCTTTGTTAAGTGACGTCAGCGCGTATGTTGCATTGTTATTTGCTAGAGGAACAGTATAGAAGCTTCGTTCAGGGTGAAAAGTCTGTACAAAGTTGAAATTATTTAAGTTTTAGTAGAAGGTAACTTGTTGGTTTGTTCATCATGTCTCGTGGTCTGTACAAAGTAAATTCATTGAATTATTTTTTATAACAATTTTGACTTTTTGTACTTTGAAAAATATTTTTCACATTTCTTATGTTCTGCAGTTTTAAATAATTGTTTAAGTTGTTTGATTACCACTGTTTTTGGAAAAATACAAGCTAAAAACTGATTGTGGCACATATGCTACTTCATGAAATTAGGGTAGATGTTGACATGATCAGTTGTTACTTACACTTGAAAAAATGTTTTTTTAATTTTATCTAATTGTTATTTTACAATAATATATATTTTTTATTTCTTACGTGGATTTTGACTTGATTTAGAATTTCATATCTAGAGGACAATTATTAGTGTCGCTTGTTCCTCAACCTGGGGCAATTTTTGAAGAAGAGGAAGATGCTGAAGAAATTCCCGACCAAAAACTAAATTTAGAGCTGGATAATTTTTTGGATAAATATGCTGCTTACATCAATGTAGATTGTAAAGATGAACCGAAATTGCTTTGAGCAAGCACATCATTAAATATAAGAATATTGTATTGTATATAGATGTATATAGCTTTTTTTGTTTTTGTTTAATTGAATTTTATAAACAATTTTCATTAAAATAATATTTGTACGTAGCATATTTTTTTTTTTGTCTTATATTCCTTTTCTCATGATGTAACGCAAATACAACAAGCCCCATGAACCAGTGACCCCAATCTCATGCAGCAGCATATATGCTACCTTTTATAAAACTCTAATTGATTGCTGCACTAATTAGGTTAGAAAGGTTATGATACTAAATAATCTTTATTTCAGCAGTAAAAATACAGAAAAAAAATTAAAAATTAAAAAATATAAAAAATCGAGGGTCATGAGAATAAGGGTTGACTCCCATACAAAAAATTTCTCGCTGCGCCATTGATCTATCTATGTACACAATACACATAGAAAACTCCTTCCTAGAAACTTTCCCAGACACAGCCCTGTCTACTACTACTACTATTTTGATTCGAAAAGAAAATTTAGTTCTTAGTAGAGATTTGTACACCTGCTTCTGTTCCGCTATCGATGTTTACGAACTCCCGCCAGAGTAAGGAAAAAATAAAGTAACGGGAGGGGACCCAGGGGGCACTTTAATGCTCTCGAGCCCTACTTTACAGCTTCGTTAACTAGAACGACCCCTACAGTGTTTAGAGCACCCATAAAAAATCGGTTGTTCTTCGTTTTTAGAGAGAAAGAGTGTGTTGCCTTCAAATAATGGCTTTATACATTAGTGGATTTACGTTTTCCTTTCTAGTAGTGGTTTAAAGGCCTTGCGACACCATGGGCGTCCACGGATGGGGGGGGGGGGGGGGTAAATGGCGACCCCATTGAATTCCGCAATGGGAATTTATGCTTTGTTAATTCCTCTCTTGAAATTCAACTAAGAATATAAATTAATAGGCTCATAATGGGGCCGTTCTCTTGGGGGCCGTTCATAAATGACGTCACTTTTTTCCCATATATTTGACCGCCCCCCTTTGTCACAATATGTCACACTTCAGCGGACTCCCCTCCCCCCCTTTGTCACGCGTCGCGCTATGTTGCATAATGCAGGATGTCAATTCTTTTAACCCCCTCCCCTCCCTTCCCTTTTTCACACTTTGTCACAATTTCACGAACCAACCCTCCCCCCTTCGAAGCGTGACATCATTTATGAATGATTCCTTGGCAGAAAGATAATAGCTCTTCAGCTCCGCACATAGCTACACGATTGTGGTCAGACCCACTTTCATGTTGACAATCTAAAGTAACTCTAATAATCAATCTACCGTTCTACCATCAACCAAAGCAATCTGCCTGGCAGAGTGCCAAGAGGAATCCATTCATGATCAAGGGAAGAGCTGCTAGTGTAAGGAGAGCGCCGTTTCTGTTCTTGTTTTAGTCCGTTTAGCATACTCGATTTCCTTCAAACTGATTCTATATGTCAGTTTATAATTTAGTTGCTTTCAACAGACAGGGAAGCTTGAAGCAAAAATTCTGATTCGCATGCTGATACACTCACCTGCAGGACGAACTTCCCTGAAACTCGCATGGATTCGTCCTTTTCTGTCATGCGTAGAAGCGTTCATATGTCAGAAGTTCGTGGTCGAAGTGTAGTTCATCTTTGGTCTGTGGGTCGTTAAATATTTACTCTTTTTCTCTCTCTCTTTCATTAATGGAGGCAATTCAAGCAACGTCAATGGTCACGTGGCAGCGATGAAAGCAATGTAAACAAAGGAAGCCGTAGCATCGCTTTACTTCGAGTTCGACACATCTAATTGAAAACTAGGCCTAAATAAAGTTCTTCTCCATTACGTAAAATGAACACTAAATAAAACACTATAACTATTGTAATAATTAATAAATTTCTTTTGTAATGCTTGCATTAAATGTAAATACTGGGTTATAATCAGAAAAAGCTGTGAAAATAGTCTAATTAACTTTAAGATAACTCATTTTGCCTAGTGAACTCCACGTAGAACTCGATTGAAAATCTTTGTAAACAAAGAGCGGATATCACGTGACAATGATGATCGTTCATGAGTCCCGCTAGCGGTGAATTGCCTCCATTGTTTTGCATTTAAGTAAAATTAGAAGGAAGATCAATATAAAAAAAATTGCATCTAAGAAGAAGTGTACAGTTTAAGAAAGCTTAAAATTGCTCCGAATAGAATCCCATACTCGAAGTGTCGCCACGATCCAGATGTTCTATTGTCTATGTTCCAAATTTGCAACAATCCCTCAAAGCGTATGTCAAAGATTCCGACTGAAGACAGATTGCGATCGCACACAAACGCTGACAATGCTGTTGCTGTCTTGTTTACCAGGGCTAGAAACCTCTCAATAACTTCGTGCAACTTTCTACTCTACATAATGACTGTCCATTTCATTCTTATACAGTCAAACCCCGTTATAACGAACCCTCTATGGACCGACTGCGGAGATCGCTATAAACGAGGGCTCGCTACATGCGATTTCGTAAAAAAATTGTTAACTGACTAAGATACTTCTATAAAATAAACGTATCTCTAACAATAATAAGGGCGGAGGAGTAAAATATTAACTTTGAATATGGTTTTTAATAATGAAAAAACAAATTCTTAAAACTTACTTTATTATTTATCCTTAGTATGAAAAAAATATGTTATTATTGGCTGTAAACTTTTGCATTTTATATATACCATTGCAAGAAATAGTGTCTGACTAGACTAGAACACAAATGACAAGGAATGCTACTGAGACAAAGCGGGCTTAAAATTTTGCATCGGTATAGCCGATTTTCTAGCGTTTGGTGATCGTTTTAAACGTTTGAAAATGCATTAATGACATAGGGTTTCAGTTGGAGCATTTGGAAGGTTCGTTAATCGTTACAACCGGGAAATCGGTATATCCATAGTTCGCTATATCAAGGTTCGACTGTATTTGAAATTTTCGCGTGTTGTTTAAAGGATAATTTCAAAAATGTACGGATCTCCACTGTAAAAAAATATTTTGAGTATTTCTGCAGCTTCTGTATACAGCAACTCATTTTCAAATTTCTACCTTTTGTGCCAATTTCCCTTGGATATTTCTATGAGTTACTTTCTTTATAAAATCTGATCTGGAACTTGTAGGTTTTTGTGGAAGGTGCTATGTCAACCAGTTTATTTTGAAACTTTTGTGTAACTGTCTACTTCATTTTACATATAGAGTAAAAAGATATTTATGAATTTAATCATTTTAGAGTAAAAGGAATGATTTGTAAACTTAGGTATATTTAAATTAAAAATTCATTTGAAAATTTGCGAATCATTTCAGGAATTTTAGTAGCGAAACTTGTGCATAGAAATTTATTTCGAGTAAAATATTTTGTTAACTTATTTTATGCAGCTTCTGAATAAAGCGAACTTGGTTCGTATGATTTTTAGAGTAGCTTTCAAGATACATTAATTTCCAAATAAAGTAAAATGAATTTTTTTTTTTTATTTCCGTGAGTTTTTCTTTTTTATGTAGCCTATTGAATAAGCAGGAGTACTAAAACAATTGATGATTTTTAAGTTAATAGTTTTACCTACGAATTTCGAAATTTTCAAAATTGGGCTTTAATATGCCAAATTTTTGTATAAAATTTATTTAGAATTATGAGCTTGTAAAACTCATTTTTAGTGTTGATATAGATACTTATTTAGTTAATTGTTAATATTTGGCTCTGACCGAAACAGTTCCGATGGGGGAGAGAGAAACGATTCCATTGGTTTAAGAACAGATTTATTTGCAAAATTTGGGCAATTTCGTAGTTGAGTATTAAAATACAATTGAAAAAAAAAAAAAAAAAGAGCAAGGTGCATAAATCAATTACACTAAATAAGAACAAAATATAATGCAATTCATAAAAGCATAGTTTTTCTCCCTGCATGCGAACGTAATTAAATCTTTGAGCGTTGCCATTACAAAATAAAATAAAGTAAAATAAATAAAAAAGAAATAAATGCAGACGAGTTAGTACTTACTTTTTGAATGCGGGCCTCAGGAAAGAAAATCATCAAACCGTACATTTATTTTCAAGGACTGGAAGATGATGCAATAGTCTGTCTTTTGTTGAAACACATAATAAAACTACAAAAGAGTCGAAAAACATACTATTTTTGAAAGACAAAAATATCATTATGCATATAAATTGGTTTATGAATATCTCCCTCAAAAACTGCGTAAAATTCAAACACGAATAAATTCATGCCCCCAAAATTAGGTCAATGAGTCTTTCATTTGGGTTGGGAAGTGCGGTGTGTAGTCTTTGAAAAAATGGCGGGGTGGGGGGGGGGGGGGGAGTTTACATATACGAGCATGAAAGAAGTGGACGCTTGTGTTAAAGTAAAAAAGTAGGGGCACGCCGTCCCCCTGCGTCTCCCTCGACTACTTACTTGTGTATAAGATAATTCTGAGAATAAAAATCATGCCCCTTGTTGTTGTTACTAATCCCCCTGGCATAGGAAATCCTACCAGGTCCAGAACATCAATAATCCACTCGCTTTAGAGCAGGGGTCTCCAAACTACGGCCCGCGGGCCACATCCGGCCCGCGGACACATCAGCTTCCCCGTCGCTAATGGCATCTGGCAAAAAAGTAATCATATTTTACACCACTAGTGGACTGATTCAACTTTTTACCACCGGCAACAGTTAATGATAATATGGTTTTGGCCCTTGGAATTTACTGGAGTAATCAATATGGCCCTAAGGCTGGAAAGTTTGGAGACCCCTGCTTTAGAGTAACGCTGCAGCTTCATTTAGAGCAAGGTACCACGAGGGCTGAAGTCTAACTTTTACCTCAAATGTTGTGGTCTCTTAATTTTGAACCAGATCCCAGATGAGAGACCGTCACCTGGGTTTGGCACCCCCAGAGGTATCGTTTCACTTGGAGGACATTGGAGACACGACCTATTTAACGTGCACCAGCTCCCTTTAGTGTACACGGCCCCTTCAGGAACCAGCCGCGAGAGGTTGTCACCCTCCCAAACACTGACCACAGTCCATGTTGCTTCACTTTCGGTGTTCTGCGGGAACCGAGCTTCTGCCGACTGGTCCACTGCGGGACAATCATGCCCCTAAAACTGGTTAACGAATCTCTTAGTTTCAAAAAAGGATGAAATATTTGCAATGAAAATAATCATGTACATTTTACATACACTCATCAATGTGTCCCATACGTTGGAAAAAATGTAAAATATCTGAAAAGAGAAAAAGAAGACAAGTTCAAAAACTAGTTAACGAATCGCTTAGTTTGGGGAACTGAAAACGCATTCATGTTCCAAAAATTGGTGACTGGTCCTTGGGAAACTCATAAATTAAAATTGTTCGATAAATCGCTTGGGAAACTCATATATGCTTCGTGAAATTATATCCAGAATCAGCATTGTTTTTTTTTAAATAATAATTTGATTAAATTAATTTCTTTTCTTTTAAATTTATTTGTTAGTTTAATTTTAGTATATATCTTTATAAAAATTAAAATTGGTTCATTGTTCATATTCTGTTTTAAATTTTTCCAGCACTACATTTTCTGGTCGCTTTTCACAATACACGTGCTGGTTCCCTGATTACCTGAGTTGTCGAACGAGGTTTTGATTTAGAACGCCAATATAGTTGAATTTATAAGCAATGTTATTTTCAAAGCTTTTCAGTTTGTTTTT
Source organism: Octonoba sinensis (assembly GCA_038502835.1). Lineage (NCBI taxonomy): Eukaryota > Metazoa > Arthropoda > Arachnida > Araneae > Uloboridae > Octonoba > Octonoba sinensis. Next base: position 10,646,236 of record CM076603.1, read on the forward strand.
ACAATATCAGTAAGTATACATTAAAGTTATCGAGTGCACTTCCAGTTTTTTTTTTTTTTTAATTTATTTTTTTAATTCGATTCTTTTAAGTTGAAAATGCGATTTTGTTCGCTACCTTAAAATCCACAGGTGTCACCTGCAAACGTCACCAAACAACCTTAAGGAAAACGGGAAAATGCAAACGCACCGCTAAATATGAATCCGCGTTGTTTACTCTTTAAAAATAAACCCCGTTAAATGGCGACTCGAATAATATATAAAGCTTTTTTGGACACCGTGCTAGCTTCTATTATGACTGCAGCAAGCCACCGGCACGTGCCAGTAAAGAATTGTAAATCGTCTGCTATTCAGTGAGATGGAACGGGTTAAAACGATCAAGGAGCTTAAATTTAACACTGAAGATCCCTTTCTTTACTTAACTGAGTAGCTCAAGGCTGCAAATTGCAGTCAATGGCGGTACTGCTTAAAGAGGAACACAACAAAATGTTCGCGGCTTTTTAATCTTCCCGCGATACTTTTTGGATCCAGAGGGAACACCATGGGGGACACTGTTCCACTGAATATTGTTTGCCTTTATGCTCCTTTTAATTTACATCTATTTAAATCTCCTTTAAACGAATGTCGATAGAAACAGTCTTTGATATCAGGGAATTATTTATCATTAGGCCAGTGAGGCCTTGGCTTAGGGCCCCACTTTGAGGGCGCCCCCTAGTTTCGGTCATTATTATTATTTTTTTGTAATTAAAAATTTTTTAGAAAAATATTTAAAAATAGCACATGTAACTAATAATTATTAGTTACATGTGCAAATTTTTACTTTGATTACCAGTAAAGTTTAATAATAATTTCACTAAAAGATTTTAAACAAGAAACCTAACATCTGTAGGGGGTCTATATGCTATAATGTTCGTTTCTTCTTTGGTTGAGCGTGAATTGATTTTAAACAAAATTCCTAAATAAATATTTATTCGACCACTTTAAGCTAATTTGTGAAATATTTAACAATTATCTTCTAAAATATACTAAATAAAGTGAAATAGAACTACCTGTGACACCTGTTCTTGTTTCTACTGCGAATAATGCAGGAGCACAAAAATTGCCCCCGAATGCGCGGTGTTGTTTTAAAACAACAAAAAAGTCGCTTTAATATATATTTTTCCCGAAATTTTTCGGACAACTTATATTTATTTTATTTTAAAACTATGTAAGCAATTAGAGACTGTTTTTTAAAATAAGATTGTTGCTTAAAATTTGTAGAAAAAAAAATTAAGAAGTTACTGTTTTTTACGAAATCTTACGATTTTGTGAAAAAAGATGAACCTTAGTGAACGAAAAATGGAGGTAGACCTTAACTTCATTTTATACAAATTAAGCACACATGAAATCATTATTCTTATATTTTTTTCTTTCTAATGGGGCTGCGTAGGGTCACTAACCTTTGCATACCCCGGAAATAGACATCCATTTTTTCAAGTAGCACCACAGCCGGTGGATGCCATTGCCACTGAAAATTTGGACGCTCAGTTTATTGTTACTAGGTTTGCAAGTTTGTCGCGGAAAAAAGAGCTCGAAATTCGCGGCAAATTTCGCGAAATGTTCGCAAGAACAAGAATATAACAAAATATAGCATATCTGCTATGAAAGTTATTCTTCATCCAAAAATATAAAGCTATCATTAAAAATGGAAGGATTATTAACTTTTGTTAAAAACATTTAAATATTTGTATTGACTATGATCAAAAACTCAGCATGCTTACAAAAATTTTGAAGCTGGTTGGAAAAATCTGTTTATTTCACTGCTTTCAAAAAAATAATTTTGAATTTTATTTGGCACAAGTTTAGAACCTTTTTAGTCTTTGGGTGTTCAGATTTTATCCTTGATTTCTGAAATCTTTTAAAAATCGGACATTTCGCGATTCAATAATTAAAAAAAAAATAAAATAAGAAAAATTCGCGCAGTTTCAGACAAAGCTTTAAAAATCGCGAAAATCATCGCTGGAATTCGCGGCGCGACAAACTTGCAACCCCAATTATTACTATATGCTCAGAAATGTCATCGTGAAGATTCGTCCAATATGCAACATTTCTTGGTTCTCGACCACGAGCGCGCACCAGGCACTCTCAGAAATAGAGCTCTCACTTTCGACGATTCTTCAATCCTCAAGAAAATTTCGTCATTTACAACGATTCTTCTCTCTCAGAAACGCATGCTCGAATCTCACGAAACTTTCGTCGTATTTGGCGAAATGGCTTCGTGAAAAACGCTCCGAGTAAACCTTTCGTCAAATTGCCGAAATGTGTGTGGTAACTTTTTTAAGTCACGTGATCGCGCGAGGAAAGTATCCTTGTAAATGACGAAATTTTCTTGACGATTGAAGAGTCCTCGAAAGTGACGATTCTATTACTGAGTGTTTTTCTTCGCTAGATCACGTGACAACAAAAAATTACAAATTTCGGCAATTTGACGAAGGGTTTACTCGGAGCATTTCTCACGAAGCCATTTCGTCAAATACGCCGAAACTTTCGTGAGATTTGAGCACGCGTTTCTGAGAGTGTGAGTGTCATTCTTAACCGCCTTCTTGAGCGCGCTCCAAAACTTTACACGCACATTTACAGTAGAGCGCCGATTATCCGAACTCCAATTAACCGAACTTCCAATTATCTGAACAGCTTATTTCTCTATTTATTTTTCCATATCCGAACTTCCAATTATCCGAACAGCCTATTTCTCCCCCACCTAAATAAAAAAAAATTCATAACCGAACTTCTAATTATCCAAACACCCTATTTTTTTTCAATCCCCCTTCCCCCTCTTCAGATTTATTATGTGAAATCGAATCCCAGATAAGTGTTCCGTTGGGGGCAGTAACAACAGAATAAAAGGCTTCCTGAAAAGGGGTATAATCAAAGTCAAAGCACAAAATTCCTGTTCATATCACTTCCCATTCGCAGTGACCATTTCATTGTAGTTCTTTCAGCACAAATAGGTGCTGCCAGTCCTAAGCCTGGATAAAGTGGGAAGGTTTTTCTACTGTCACAATATCTCTTAAATTGTCTGTCCAATTATCCTAACTTTTGCTTATCCGAACTAGGGTCTGTCGCGACGTGTTCGGATAATCGGCGCTCTACTGTACTCTTATATTTACACGCACACTCTTGAACGCGCATGTGAATGGCTCGCCGTCTGGAACGTGGTTAAGAACGTATGTGTAAAGCGCCCTTCAGGTAAAACTGTGCCGTGAAAAACGTGAACATTTTTCTGTCACATCTGTCCGGACATGTTTGCACATCAGGGCTCAAAATATTTAATTCTTTGACTAAAATTCTTCCACTATTTTCAAAATAGGCACACTCTCAGAAACGCATGCTCAAATCTCACGAAAGTTTCGGCGTATTTGACGAAATGGCTTCGTGAAAAACGCTCCGAGTAAACCTTTCGTCAATTTGGCGAAATTTGTGCCGTAATTTTTTGTTAAGTCATGTGATCGCGCGAGGAAAGAATCGTTGTAAATGACGAAATTTTCTTGACGATTGAGGAAACCTCAAAGTTGAGAGTTCTATTTCTGAGAGTGCATGAAGGTGTGTAAACACACCAAAATTAAGTTATATTTTAATACTTAGCACATGAAACCAAATAAAAAAAGGTGTGAAAGCCATGACGACGGACATATGGAATTAACCAATGCAACCGTTCGTTTCACCTATTCGATGCGCCCTCTACACGTGCAGGACGAACGTGACGGCCATGCCCGCTGAATCCATCGTACATTTTTTTCAATAGCTTTCCTAAAAACGGTATTGGTGATGTAGGGGTCGCGCTTGACGAAATTCAGGTCCGTTTTCGGATCCTTCACAAAATTCCAATTGATCAAAACGGACCCTTCACAAAATTCAAATCAATCAAAAACTGACTCTTCAAAAAGTTCAAATCAGTGAAAACGAACCCTTCACAAAATTCCAATCAATCCGAACGGACTTTTCACAAAATTCAAATCAGTCAAAACGAGCCCTTCACAAAATTCAAATAAGTCAAAACAAACCTTTCAGAAAATTCCAAACAATCAAGACGGACCCTTCACAAAATTCAAATCAGGCAAACGGACCTTTCACAAAATTCAAATCAGTCAAAACGAGCAGTTCACAAAATTCAAATCAATCAAAACGGACCCCTCACAAAATTCCGAGCTACCAAATCGTACTTTTTACAGAATAATATAATAAATAAGCTGCAAAAAATAATAAAAGTGTTTTCTATCACTGTATGTTTCAATTTGGCATTTCACGAAAAGTATTTGAATTTTTTCGCAAAGATATTTCATTTTTCACAAAATAATTTTTTAAATTCACAAAACCCCGACCCTTTTAAAAATGAGTGGATCGCCCCCTGGAATGTTTTGCAGCTTAGCAGATGCCCCGGGGACACATGTCTTCAACTAACGTTGAGTTGATGACATGTTCATACAGATTTTTACCTTCAAATTCAAGCCTATCTCTTCCCTCCCGCCCTAGGATTTCTCCGGGGTTTTACTTGTCGTTACGTTTTACTTGTCTTTATCTCGAACTGCTCGAACAGGTGTGAAGAACACAAAAAGCGGATTAGCCGAGTTATTATAGTGAAAGTTAAGAAAGCGAAAGAGAATGCTTTAAAAATGTCGTGTGTACGTGATCTTCCTCTCGCAAGGTCGAAATGGTTTGAAAGCTAATAAGGCCCTGGAAATCTTAAAAACCCCTAAAAAGGCTCTAAAAACACAGAAAAAATGTAATTAAAGTTGAAAAAATGCGCTTAACATTTTGAAAAATGCACTTTAGATCTGAGGTCAAAATTTCACTAAAGCATTTTATATGCATTAAAACTCCTTCTAACGGACACCCCTCAAATGCGGACACTCTCTTAGGCGAACAATTTTTAATTTCCAGTCAGCAAATCATTGACCTTATTTCTGTCCCGCTGATGTCCGCTATAGAGGAGTTTTACTGTATATGCTTTTTGAAAATTTACAATAACACCATCATTAAATGACTTTCTAAGACAAATAAAAAATTTTTTAAAAGAGTATAAAACAAAGTCGCTTCCCGTGTCTGTATGCTGAGATCTTTTAAACTACGCAACGGATTTGAATGCGGTTTTCGTCAATAGACAGAGTGATTCAAGCGGACGAATCATAGACCCGTCAGAAAAAAATTCGACAGGTAGTTCTTTTTTTATTCCAATTTTACTCAAATTTCCACATAAATTCCCTAATATGGGAATGAAAAAAACCGTGCACATATTAATGTAATATATCGATCGAAAGCCCTGATTTTTCTTCACAATATGAAATTTGTTCGAAGTTTCTAAGTCAATAAGAACGCCAGTTATATGCTTTTTAGTCCGATTTCTTAATGCTTACCTTGATCCAAAAATAATAATTAGCAGTTTTCTCAACTCCGGGGGAATAGTGTTGGCTTAATATCAATATAAAACTCATTTTTCGACGTTTACTAAACGCTTAGCACGTCCCGCATCACCATGCGGGTACCCCTAGCGGAGCTCTATTTAATTATGGAACTTATTTGTCTGTTAGCGAGACAAAAGCTCAATATGTTCGGAAAATAAAATTAATATGATATTTCAATTTCATTCTTGCAATCAATCTAAGGTCATTGGCAAGGCTCATTCCAAAAAAAAAAAAAAAAAACGCAATAAATGATGCCGTGATACAATTTAGCAGTTACAACCTTTGGCCTTTGGGTGACAAGTGTCCTACTGACGGAATCGTTTCCAAGTTTTCTTAACTGATCCTTTTATATGTTACATTACTTCTTTAACCGTTGAAAACACCTATTTTTTTTTTTGACAAATAGATAAACGACGTTTTTCAAACACTACAGGCCGTAGGCGACGTTTTTAAAATTCAGCACGGGCAACGCTATGTGGGTACCGCTAGTTATTAATAAAGTAAGAAATCAAAGCAATACGACCAACTACTGGCAAGCATGCGTTTCGAGAACTTTAATATCTTAAATGAGAAAATCTAAATTGCTCTTAATAATTAAATGTTTATCGAAGACCGCACACGAAAATTAGTTTTTGCATCTTGAAAAACATCTTTTAATGCCGACATAGTCGGGGCAAATTCGAAATAAATGGAATCACTCACAGATCAACTATCCGTACCCTCTCCGATCAAAACTTTGTTTTCTTCCATTTGTTTTCATTCAGTTTTATGCAATATATTTCAAATTCTACGCTTGATCCACCATTTTAAGCGTTTCGTTATGAGACTCATATAAAAAATAATTTACCATAAAATGAGCTAAAATGAAACGGGGCCAGTACAAAACCACGCGTAAATGTAAAGGAGTCCGGACAGAAGGTCCAAATCCAAAAGCTCCGTGGACATAAGGTCCATGTTCAAAAAGTCCAACGGACAGGAGTTTCATAACCAAAAGGTACGACGGACACAGGCCCTTTTATAAACACTTCCCTCTCGTTCCCGTGAAACTGACGGGCTGAGGTCTCGCCTTCTATTTCTCGTTCCCGTGAAACTGATGGGCTGAGGTCTCGCCTTCTATTTCTCGTTCCCGTGAAACTGACGGGCTGAGGTCTCCCCTTCTATTTCTCGCTCCCGTGCTATTTCCGGGCTGAGGTCTCGCCTTCTATTTCTCGCTCCCGTGCTATTTCCGGGCTGGAGTGTTTAAAATTTCGAAATAAAACCAAATCAAATATTAAAAATGCATATATATATTGTTCATACAGATATTTTTATATAATTTTCAGGGATAAAAAAGAGGCACTTTTATGACCGTTTTCTTGAAAATTACCCGACCGTTAGGGGGTTAAAAAAGCAACAATGAGCCGGCGTTTCACTGTATTTGTTTTGTTTAAAATATAACTTGAATGTTATGATTTTATCACCCACACATTGATAATTTATTATTTATTTGACACACTGAGTGCTAATTCATCTTGAGACTAGAATTCAGCTTAAAAAAATATGTAGGCCCCATGCTTTTTGCACCTTATTTTACTTGAAGAAAGCTGAAGTGCAAAACTTCCAGTTTCTTACCAAAACAGGACAAGACAGTGCATTCATTGGAAATAATCCTCGAGGTTACGAGTTGATTTATTTACAGAGGAGAACCTGACACAAAAGTTAAAAATCTAATAACTGAGGGACAATCTCCCCCACTCCCCCACAAGGGACAGTCACCCTTCAACAGGTTTTTTTCTCCCGGCGCTTCGGCCCGTTTCAGTAATGACAAAGATCGTTTCCTAAATACGTTTCCCATTAGCTTGGTTTAGAGCCATTTTTAACTTATGAGCCAATTGTATGAATGAGATATTATTGCTTTTTGGGTGCCGTGACACCTGGTGGCGGTTTCGGCTTCTTCTCTCATTTTTGTTTAAAGTGAAGTCAAGAGCATTTTGTCAAAGTGTGCGCATGAACAAATGAACAATGATTTTGCCTTTTTCTTTCTTTTTCCCCGCCATTTTGCCTTTTAATTTTTTTTCTTTTTAGTCATTGATATTTGAAAGCACGGACGTAAATCACTGCCCATCGTGTTTCAACCTTTTTAGCGGCCTTCTTAAAAGCCAAAACAGCATGAAAATACTTACAGCACTATTTTGTTTACAGTACTGAATTTTGTAAGCACTTGATTATAATTTCAGATATACTTTATTTATTAAAATAATGTTTTATTTTATTCGATCAAATTGCGACTTGCCTAAGCAAGTGCCCCCAGGGGTCGTGACTTCAAGATTGAGAAAAGACGTCATAGCTATTAAAATTACTTACTTTTATCATTATCATTACTATTTGCTTTTCATTTTTTCTATTTACTCCATATTGGTCAAAAGCGTGCCTTTCTATATGATTAGTATTTATTATTACCTTTAGAAATGCACTGTCGTGCTTTACTTATTTTTTCGAAATAAATTATTTATTCCTTGATTGATTTTATTCATGAAAAAAAAAAAAAATAAAATAAAATTTTTTAAAATCACAAGCTATTGCTGTGGTATCAAAGGCGTTAAATCACTACCAGGAGGATGAAAGTACAACAAATATGCCGGAATGAATATTCCAATTTCCGAAGTTTATTTTTAAGAATTTGGAACGGGATAACTATTTATCAAGCTTAGCGCAAATAAATCTAAAAACTAAACACATTAATGGTAATTAGTTTAGAGTAAATTTGCAATTGATGTTTTTTTTTCTTTCTTTCTTTCTTTATTTTTCTTTTTGGTTAAAATCAGAAAGTCTACTTAATTCGCCCTCCATGCATAACAAATGTTTCCCCAACGGTGCAGATAATTAAGAACGGAAGAAAAGAAAAGGAAGATATTATAAATACTAATATTGCAGTGTTTTAGATTTCTTGTTGTTTAAGGAGCTTTCCAGTTAAAAAAATTATGTCTCAGTTAAAAATACATATAGTATATACAGTCGACGCTCATTATAACGACCACACATTATAAAGACCATTCCATTATAACGAACAGTGGTAAAAGTTCCAGCTTTATCCCTATGAACTCTATGTTGATTTGCTTTCGGTATAACGACCGCTCTCTATGGTCTAATCCAATACAGCGACCGCATTCAGCAGACTTTCTGTTATTTTTCCAAACAGTGCATGTTTCTAAATTTATAATTTGAAATGACCTTGATTATCGTTTACGGACAAGCTGGATGGAACCTTCAGTGTTCAGTCCAACTTTGACGGGGGGGGGGGGGGGGGGGGGATTACCACGCATCACAGTACAAAAAGAAAAGAGCGGCATTAAACGTGGAATTTTCAGATTTCTTATTAGGGAAAGGGGTTAAGATGTATTGGTAGTTTTTCGTTCGAATCACAGGTTTTTCCAACGGTCGATTCTCTGAAATAAGAGGAGAAATTCTGTCCCTTCCAGGTGTCATGTCAGCTCAGTTCTGCTTCCAAAAATGTGCATATAATTCACTCCCTCCCTCATATCTTCAACTTTTAAATCTCTTTTACATTTTGCACTGATAATTTTTTTAAAATTCCAATGATAAAAATAATTTGAGTATTTAGTTGGAATCTTTGGAAAATTACCAATTTTAAAGGGACTACAGAACGTATGATGCATTTATATATTTTTTAGAAAATTCTACCTCTTATAGCGACCTCCCATTATAAAGACCTTTTTCTGCAGGACGCAGAGGGTCGTTATATCGAGCATCGACTGTATATATATATTTTCACTGTATACTATCAGCGGCCCCCTGAAAACGTTAAAATAGCGCCCGCCATAGCATTTTTTATCCAATTACTACCATCCTTTTTTAACGTTAATTGCAACCTACGAAAATATGTCGCTCTAAAATTTGTTTATTGGTTGAGACATTATATTCTCCAAAAAACACCTTACGTTCTTCATAACATATTTAACTCCCTTTTATGACAGTGGTAGTTCCCACTTACAAGTGAAATGTTTCCAAAAATACGACCCACCCCCCAAGGAAGACGACGAGAACCACTTCCTGGGTCACTCCCATTTCGCTTTAAAAAAGCCATCATTCCTTCTCCTCCCCCCTCCTCAGCCCACACAAGAAAGAGAGGGATGCAACCAGCACTTTAAAAAAATAGTGTATCCCGGGGGCTGCTCTTATTCGTAACGATCTCTACAGAATCCACGTCTCAGTTACTGATGCGTTCCTGGAAAAAGGGCAATTTTGACACCTGTTGCTAATATTTCTGGCGCGTGATTTGTGGAAACCTTAGGCGCCGCTATTGTGTAGATGGGGCACCTTTTTTGAGGCGTTCATCATCTTAATAGCTCGCTCATAAATCACATTTTTAGGGTGCTGCTCACTGATTACTTTAGTCATGCATCAAAAGTGTCAGTTGGAGGCGGGTGGCGGATTTTTTAATGCTTGAGGCAGCGGGGTGGAGAATTGTCCTCAAGAAATGGAGACATCCTGTCCGCACATCTTCAGACGCTATCTAATAAGGGGCCGTTCATAAATGATGTCACGCTTTTTTCTTTTATATACTTGACCCCCTCCCCCCTTTGTCACAATATGTCACACTTTAGTGGACCCCCTCCCCCCTTTGAGATCATTCATAAATGATGTCACGCTTCGAGAGGGGAGGGGGTTCTCGAAATTGTGACAAAGTGCGACAAATGGAGGGAAGGGGTAATAAGAAGTGCGACATCATGCATTATACAACATAGCGTGTGTGGCGGGGTCCGCTGAAGTGTGACATATTGTGACAAAGGGGGGGAGGGTCAAATGTATGGGAAACGAGTGACATCATTTATGAACGGCCTTTTGTCACATGTCACGCTATGTTGCATAATGTATTATGTCACACTTCTTGTTACCCCCCTCCCCTTTGTCACACTTTGTCACAATTTCGCTAACCCCTCCCCCTCGAAGCGTGACATCATTTATAAATGATCCTTAATGTAATGAAGATCTCGAATGTGAAAATGAAAATCGGATATCCGGATCTTCTGCCCGTTTATCTTTTGTCTGAGGAGGTGATGTCCGTGAATCTTTCGATTTCGGACAAAATATCGTAAAAATTTGGTTTGGATTTTACGTCCTGATCCCATAAAAATCTGCTCATTCATAATTCAAATTTACGAGACTATCTATGCTGTAAAATGCACTTATTAAGACAAATTTTCATGAGAAGTTTTAAAAAGGTTTAATTTACATATAATTTTGTGTTTCTAATTTGGAGTTATTGAAGAACACAGTGATGTATTTACGAAGGGAGTTAAAAAAAGAAAAAAAAGTTCCAAAGACCAATTCTTAAAACAGTACCGTACAAATTTATTCACTTTGTTTATCGTATCAAGAGGACATTGAAAAACGGTTTTGTCCTCATTTACTACTTTCTTTAATAGACTACTGCCCTGCTTAAATAAAAAGAATAACATTATGAAATTTTATTTAATTAATAATAATATTTGTTATTATTTCTATTTCTCTGCTTTTTATTTTTTCTTATTTTTATTTTCATTCTTCCCTTTTCTTTTTACACGTGCCTTACTGTTTGTTTATGAGCCTTATACCAGCTGGAGTTTATGTCCGAGGGTTCTTTCTGTCCTGATTGTTTTTCTCGTGGGCCTTTGTACCTTATGTAATCTAATTATTTTTGAGCAAGTAATATTCATTACCTTATTATCTTTACTGGTAATTCCATAGCTTAGCCTTAGCATGATTTTCAGCAAACCGGCAAGACGTTCACGTCATAAAACCTTTATTATCAATCTAGCAACATTCCATCATATCAATCTAGCAAAAAATAATATCATCCAAGTTTTCTCCTAAATACCATTTCGATATTAAGGAACATTCCAGATGACTTCCTGTCCACCGGACCTTCTCTCCGTTCTATTTTTTAGACGTGGACCTTATGTCCACGTCTAAAAAATCGAATGTCCGAAAAATCGAAAGTTCAAAACCCTTTTGGTTTTGGACTTTCTGTCCTGATCTCGATTTCGATGTTCTTTATTATTTTCACTGTTGATTCGATATTGTTAGCTTCTTTAGCGCAACTGTTAATCTCTCAATATTCCTTAGTATTCTTACCTTATTGATAATTTGGCAATGTTATTTCGGGGATTCGGACATAAGGATTTGGTTAAATTTGTCATTTTAAAATATTTTTTTGGGAATACTTTTGCATTAATTTTGCTGTGATTTTATCAGGTTTTTAACATCGAATTATATTTTATTTTCTAACCCCATTGTTAATCTCGCTGAGCCTTATTGCTTTAACTTCAGTTTTAATTAGTTTACAAACCTTATTCTCAAGCCCACCATGTATTTGATATTAAATTTTATTTTATCGCCTTTGAAAGTTCTCATTTGTCTATTGTTAATCTTACTGCACTTGAATCTTATTTTTAATTACTTTACAAACCTTATTCTTAATCCCACCGTAATTTTGACAACAAATTTTTTTTTGTCGCCTTTGAAAGTTCTCATTTGTCCGTTGTTAATTTTACTGAAGTTGAACCTTATTTTTCACTACTTTACACACAAACCTTATTCATAATCCCACCATAATTTTGACAAGAAATTTTACTTTACCGCCTTTAAAAGTTCTCATTTGTCTATTGTTACTCTTACTGCACTTGAACCTTATTTTTCATTAAATTACATTCCTTATTCTTTATCTCACCGTCTTTTGACATCAAATTTTATTTTATCACCTTTGAAAGTTCTCATTTGTCTATTGTTACTCTTACTGCACTTGAACCTTATTTTTAATTAATTTACATTCCTTATTCTTAATCTCACTGTCATTTGACATCAAGTTTATTTTATCACCTTTGAAAAGTCTCATTTGTCTATTGTTACTCTTACTGCACTTGAATCTTATTTTTTAATTAATTTACATTCCTTATTCTGAATCTCACCGTCATTTGACATCAAATTTTATTTTATTGCCTTTGAAAGTTCTCATTTGTCTGTTGTTAATCTTACTGAACTTATTGCTTGAACCTTATTTTTAATTACTTTACAAACCTTATTCTTAATCCCACCGTAATTTTGACAACAAATTTTCCTTTGTCGCCTTTGAAAGTTCTCATTTGTCCATTGTTAATTTTACTGAAGTTGAACCTTATTTTTCACTACTTTACACACAAACCTTATTCACAATCCCACCATAATTTTGACAAGAAATTTTACTTTTCCGCCTTTAAAAGTTCTCATTTGTCTATTGTTAATCTTACTGAACTTGAACCTTATTTTTAATTACTTTGCAAACCTTATTCTTAATCCCACCGCCATTTTGACACCAACTTTTATTTTATCTCCCTTGAAAGTTCACCTGTCTGTCGATGAAGACCAGCATCGAATCAATTTATTGAATTATTAAAAGGGAAAAATGGGATCCCGGGCATGTAGCATGAAAAGTCCAATCAATAATATGCGTAAAAAATGGATGGTTCCGAAACAAATCACAATGGACTCCTGGCTTCAGAGCTCCCGTGAGAGGGGGGCGGGGGTGGGGAGCGAAGTAGTGGGCGCAAGTGGACAAGATATATTACTTTATTCAACAAACCATAAAAATAAAGCAGTTGAACGTTCCCGACTCGCTCCATACGTCATTGAAGTCTAGCTCTGAAAAGGGGAAAAACAGATAAATGAAAAAAATCGTCTGAATGAAAAAAAAGAAGAAAAATTTATTACATGATGCCATTCTCTTTCTTCAAAAAGCTGGGGAGAGAAATCAGTTGACCACTTTCATCCATTTCTCGAGAGGGGGCGGAGGAAGAGGAGAGGGGTCGCAGAATCGCCACCTGAGCAACTCAACTCGCAAGAGAGGCAAAGACGGATGCCCCTTCCTGGATAAATAAAATGCGATTTTTTTCCTCCCGTTTTTTCACCTCCATTTTTTTTGTTCGCGGACTTTTATAAGTGGGAATTTAGTTCTTTCGGATTGGCATTGCAAATGAGGCGGTTTAATTGCATTAAAATCCGGCGACTAAGGTTTAAGGCTGCAATTCTGTCGCTTTTTTTCTTTTCTTTTCCGCATTTGTAGAGGAGTCAAAAATCTAATTTAACTCGCATTAAATTCGTGTGAGGCGTGCGCATTTATAGCTACGGCGTTGAGAAATAATAAATTTCGTATTTAGTCATTTAATGAATAATGAATATTTAATTCGTAATTAAAATGCAGTAGATTTGCGGTATAATGAAGTCGCTAATTGAACGAAAATACTGAATTTCTAATATAACGATAGTTACAGCAGTTCGTTCCTAATTGAATAGCAGAGATTGTCAGTGTAATTTATTGCAGATGATATTTTAAAGAATGACTAACATTTATATGTACAGAACAGTTACAGTTATTTGAGCTAACATGGACCAAAATCACATTGGGTAAGGGAAAAACTTGTATAACTTTGGTTTTATCTAAATCACTATTTAAGAACATGAATAAAATGTTAAGGGTCGTTCATAAATAGTGTCACGCTTCGAGGGAGGGGGTTTCGAAAGCAGTTTGTGATAAGTTGTGACTGTGAAAAATTGTGACAGTTTGTGACAAGGGGAGGGGAGGGGGTAACAAGAAATGTAACATTACACATTTTGGTTCTATAATGCAGTGCTTTGCTTCTCAACTGCAAGTACATATGCTTATGTAATATAGCGTGACATTTTGTGACAAAGGGGGGGAGGGGAGTATGATGAAGTGTGACATTTTGTGACAAAGGGGAGGGGGTCAAATAGATTGAAATAAAAGTGTGACATTTTGTGACAAAGGGGGAGAGGGGGTCAAATAGATTGGAAAAAGTGTGATATTTTGTGACAAAGGGGAGAGGGGGTCAAATAGATTGAAAAAAAAGTGTGACATTTTGTGACAAAAGAAGGAGAGGGGGTCAAATAGATTGAAAAAAAAAGTGACAGCATTTATTATTTATGAAAATTAAAAAAAAATTCTTTTTTCGTTGTGGTGTTTACTCATTGACAAAAACAAAATATATACAGTAAAACCCCGCAAATCCGAACTAATTGGGGTTGTAGCCTGTTCGGATTTCAATTTGTTCGGATTAGCCGAAAACTATTCATAACACAATAAACGAACCTCCGTTAGGACTTAACCCTACACTGCGCAATTTTTTTTTTCTTTGTAAAATATTTTTTTTTGTGTGTGTGTGTGTGTGTGTTTGTGCTAGTTATGAGTGGAAAACATACTGAAAAAAATTCTTATTTAATTCGGGAAAATTGAATTCGAGAAAATTTGACATGTTGTTTAAAAACAACGCTGCGCATTTAAGGGTAACAATACACATATTTTTTATATAATCATTTTAATAAATGAAAGAAAATAGGTATGCATAATAATCATAAAATAGCACTAAAATAGTAACACGCAGCAGCCACGCCAAATGCTGTCATGTTTATGCAACGCTGGCGCGCAATTGCCTCAGCTGGAAGGTTTTCGTTTGACACTTAAAGTTAACTGACTTCAAGTGAAATTGGTATTTTGTGAGTTTGTATTGTTGTAGTAATTGTTTTATAAATTTAATAAGTAATAGTTTTTAATTGCTTTGTTGTGACAAAATAAATAAGTTTCCCTTTTTTTTTGCGTGTGTTGTTCAGATTTAAATTTGTTAAAAAAAAAACTCGTTCGGATTTCCCGAGATTTCGGATTTTCGGGGTTCGGATTCGTAGGGTTTTACTGTATATATATGTTTTTTTTCATAAATATTTCCGGTAAAAAAGTAAGGGGCTAGTACTGAAGACTCTCTTTCAATCAATTAATAATATGAACAAATCAAAACAAGAAAGGAGAAAATGTCCATGCTGGTACACCGTACGAGACAACCTGATGTGGCAAACTATTAGTACCTCTTATGCAGTGCGTAAAACAGTTAACGTAAGTCTCTTGAAATAAACGTATTTTAAAATCATATAATTTTGCTATGCTAGCTTTTTTATGTAATGTTTAAAAGGTTTTTGAGCCTTATAGTCAGCTTCGATTTTACAGAACTGAAGAAAAAAGATCTAAAACCTATGGAAATTTCTGATAGACTTTTTTTTTAAAAATTAGTTGCATTACAGGTGTGCTCATTTATAAAATGCAGCATGACTATTACTGCAATTTGCAAAAATTAGTGTGTAGTATTTGGCTACAAATATTGACACCCCAA
Organism: Octonoba sinensis; assembly: GCA_038502835.1. Lineage (NCBI taxonomy): Eukaryota > Metazoa > Arthropoda > Arachnida > Araneae > Uloboridae > Octonoba > Octonoba sinensis. The sequence goes on from CM076603.1 coordinate 10,661,864, forward strand.
AATTTTACGGAGCCTAAAGCGCAATTACTTGTTTATGGGGCCCTTCATACATCTTATATATAAGCGGCTTATTCTGTCTGTCTATCTGTCCGCGATAGAATCCCAGGCCGTTTTACCGACCGGGACCACATTCGGCACGGTTCATGTTTACGACCCGAGAAACGCATCGCCGCAAAAATGAAAGTTGTGACTCAATTAGTTTTTTTTTAATTAATTATTTTAAATTTTTCAATGCTTTTTTTGACCCGTTTTATTTTATTTTTGCATTGTTGCTCTCGTTTTCAACAGTATAATTACAATTGCCGTGTGAACAAACAAATCAATGCAGTTGCCATTTAACAAATGTAACAAATATACTAAAAATAATCAATACGTTCATCTAGCATATTAAGTGAGGCTTCGTTGTATTTTCAATTTCCGTTAAAAATAAATGCATGCGCGAATTATTTTAATCCCTTCTTACTTTTTAGCCTGCTTTCCCGTAAAAGTAAAAAAAAATAATTATAAAGCATGAAAGAAGGCTTAATGTTGTGTCGTGAAAATATCGTTAAAAATCAAGAAAAGTCAAAAATAAATTAAGTAATTAAATAAAGATTGAAAAATAAAAAATTTGAAAGTAGGGTTTTGAGATGGGGAAAAAGTGTGTCTGTCGGTCTGTCGGTCTGTCCGTCGGTCTGTCGGTCTGTCCCCCCCTAATAACTTTTGAACGAATTGTTCGATTCGAAAAATTCTTTTTGCATTCGAAAGATCTCGGTGAGGACATCTCATTTCCATATTTTAGTTTTTGATTTGAACAATTTTTTGTTCAATTTTGAACAGTTCACAAAATTTTAACATTAGCGCCTATGGGCGAAAATGAAGCAAATTATGTAAACTCTGGGTACAAGATCCAAGTTCCAATGAACAAGCTTACAAGCTTACAATGAACAAGCTTACTGGAAGAAGCGCTTGGCGTGAAATATCAATTTGAACAGATTTTGTTCATTTTTGAACAGTTCAAAAAATTAACATAACGCTTACGGGGAAATTTCAATCCTATATAAATCCTGATCTAACGGACCGATTTGCTTGGAACAAACTTTATCGGAAAGCTCTTATGACGTAGAACATGTACAAGTAGAAAGTTCTTCCAGAACTAACGAGCCTATTTTCCTATGAAATTTTTTTATCGGAATTTTTAAGGATATTTCTCAGTGAATAAATGAATGAGTGAAAGAATGAATCAATGAATAAATGAATGAGGAAAAGAATGAATAAATGAGGGAATAAATACATGATTGAGTAAATGAATGAATAAACATTTGAATCAGTAAACGACCGAATGCATAAATGAATGGCTGAATAAAGGAAAAAATGAATGCGTGAGCAAATATGTATTGTCCGTTGAAAAAGGTATATTTGAAAAAAGTAAGAACTGAAGCTAAATGAGAAAGAGAGAGAAAGAGATAGCTAGATTATAAATTTGAATTTGGTGTATACGGGAAAGTAGGCTCGTATAGTTCTAGACGGAACTTCTTGTTAATTGATTTATTTATTGTCTGCCCTGTTCATATTTTTCTTATTAGAGTGGCAGCGCTCTTTTTTCCCAGTTTCGTTAAAACTGTTGTTTTGAAAAGCATAATAAAATTTTCAATAAGTTCTTTCAATGATAAATATATATTTTTCACAAACAATTTGATTATATAGTAAATAAATATATTGTAGTGTGGGGCTGTAAGCGAAGGGGCGTCCTCGCCACCTGATCTGGGTAATTCAGTTTGAATTAGCAGACACCTTTGCACGAATCATTTTAATTACAATTTATAATATCTAGAACAGCGGTCACGGGCGTACTAGTTTTTAGCCTACTTTCCTGTAAAAGTAAAAAAAATAATAATAAAGCATGAAAGAAGGCTTAATGTATCGTGAAAATATCGTTAGAAATCAAGAAAAGTCAAAAATAAATTAAGTAATTAAATAAAGATTGAAAAATAAAAAATTTGAAAGTAGGGTTTTGAGATGGGGAAAAAGTGTGTCTGTCGGTCTGTCCGTCGGTCTGTCTGTCGGTCTGTCTGACGATCTGTCCCCCCCTAATAACTTTTGAACGAATTGTCCGATTCGAAAAATTCTTTTTGCATTCGAAAGATCTCGGTGAGGACATCTCATTTCCATATTTTAGTTTTTGATTTGAACAATTTTTTGTTCAATTTTGAACAGTTCAAAAAATTTTAACATTAGCGCCTATGGGCGAAAATGAAGCAAATTATGTAAACTCTGGGTACAAGATCCAAGTTCCAATGAACAAGCTTACTGGAAGAAGCGCTTGGCGTGAAATATCAATTTGAACAGATTTTGTTCATTTTTGAACAGTTCAAAAAAAAAAAAAAAAAAAAATTAACATAGTGCCTACGGGGAAATTTCAATCCTATATAAATCCTGATCTAACGTGCCGATTTGCTTGGAACAAACTTTATCGGAAAGTTCTTATGACGTAGAACATGTACAGATAAAAAGTTCATCCAGAACTAACGAGCCTATTTTCTTATGAAATTTTTTGATCGGGATTTTCAAGGATATTTTTGAATTAATGAAAGATTAAATAAATAAGCAAAATAATGAATGAATAAATGAGTGAATAAATACATAAATAAATGAATGATTGAACGAATCTGTATTAACCTTTGAAAAAGGCATATTTGAAGCAATTAAGAACTAAAGCTAAACGAGAAAGAGAGAGAGATAACAAGATTATAAATTTGAAGCTGGTGTATACGGGAAAGTAGGCTCGTTTAGTTCTAGACGGAACTTCTTGTTATATATATAGATAAATATATATTGGTGTGGGGCAGTAAGCAAAGCGGCGTCCTCGCCGCCTGACCTGGGTAATTCAGTTTGAATTAAAAGACACCTTTGCACAAATCATTTTAATTACGATTTATAATTACTAGAACAGTGGCCATTTCGTATGACCGCCGGGCTTACTAGCCTTATATATAAGCGCCTTATTCTGTCTGTCTGTCTGTCCGCTAAAGGATCCCAGGCCGTTTAACCGATCGGGCCCACATTCGGCACTGTTAATGTTTACGACCCGAGAAACGCATCGCCGCAAAAATGAAAGTTGTGACTCTACTAGTTTTTTTTAAATAAATTTTTTTTAAATTTTTCAATGATTTTCTTGACCCGTTTTATTTCATTTTTGCATTGTTGCTGTCGTTTCCAACAGTATAATTACAGTTGCCGTGTGAACAAACAAATCAATGCAGTTGCCATTTAACAAATGTAACAAATATACTGATAATAATCAAAACGTTCATCTAGCATATTGAGTGCGGCTTCGCTGTATTTTCAATTTCCGTTAAAAATGAATGCATACGCGAATTTAATTTAATCCTTTCTTTCCTTTTAATTTATTTCTTTATTGTCTGCGCTTTTTTATTTTTCTTATTAGAGTGGCAGCGCTCTTTTTTCCCAGTTTCGTTAAAACTGTTGTTTTGGAAAGCATAATAAAATTTTCAATAAGTTCTTTCGATGATAAATATATATTTTTCACAAACAATTTGATTATATAGTAAATAAATGTTTTTTTAATAAAATTTAAAAATAAATAATAAATTAATAATAAATAATAAAATTTTCAATAAGTTCTTTCGATAATAAATATATATTTTTCACAAACAATTTGATTATATAGTAAATAAATGTATAGTAGTGTGGGGCTGTAAGCGAAGGGGCGTCCTCGCCGCCTGACATGGGTCATTCAGTTTGAATGAGCAGACACCTTTGCACAAATCATTTTAATTACAATTTATAATATCTACAGCAGTGGTCATTTCGTATGACTGCCGAGCGTACTAGTATATTATATAGTAGTATATAGTACTAGTAAGCCCGGCGGTCTTACGAAATGACCGCTATTCTAGATATTATAAATATACAATTCTCCCAGTAACCGGAAATGCACATCAAATCAAAGAGATATTTATCAGGTAGAACATTCAAGTTTAATGAATAAATAATAAACATATAATCATTTCGGGAAATTATTCCTACCGAAAAAAAAGACATCTAAGTTATAATAATCTGTAAAATAAAAATATTATTTACTATATAATCAAATTGTTTGTGAAAAATATTTATCTATATCCAACATAATCATCGTCGCGAAAAAAAAAAGAGCGCTTCCACTTTAATATATATATAAAAGAGCAGATGATAAATAAATAAAACAATAAAGAAAGAAGGATTAAATTAAAATCGCGTTGACATTCATTTTTAACGGAGATTGCAAATCTAGCGAAGCAGCACTCAATATGTTAGAGAAATGTTTTGATTATATTAGTACATGTGTTACAACAATGGCAACTGCATTACAGTTACACAAGCAACCAATAAGCTATCGGCGACAAACACTCTTAAGCCGCTTGTAGGTAAGATATATGCATATGTGTCGAATTTGATTTTCACACTGATGTGCAATTAAAATGGCATACTTTAATTTTATGATGAGTTTATTACCCCCATTTTGTCCCCTCTTCCATACAGCACTGCACCAATAAACATCTCTAAATATAAAAGTCAATTATCATATTTTTGCTCGTCAAACACGACGAATTACCTATCTTTCTTTATTAATTCGCAACCAAGTCTTTATTAACTTGCTAATCTTTTATTAATTTGCTGCCTCGATCAGGTCATCCGAGTCTATATTTCTTATTGGACTGCTTTTTGAATTCGATCAGCCCTTCCATTTCAGACGATCCATATCCGTCAGAGTGGGAAGAGCGATCTTCATCCCAAGAATAACCGCTCCATGGAACCATATTTCAAACGGATTTTCTCCTGTTTATTTATTTATCCCGATCCCGGTAGCGTTCGTTTTGAATGACACGTGATCGGTTTCTCCCTGGAGGACCCCTCGCCATGCCTCAAAATCGGCCAGAGGAAGGAATCGTTTCTCTTCCGCGCGCGAGCCCATTTTTCAGTGGGATGCCTGTGATTCAGAAATAGCAGGTTGGAATGGAATTAATGCCTCGATATTTCCGTTCAATGTGCACTGATTGGTTGGAGTATAAAATTGAGAAATAAGGGCATTGCGCAGTATGCACAATATTTTGCATTAAGGTAGACTTATACACATTTAATTAAGTACTTAGCAATAAAATAAACAGTAAGTAAATTCTGGACTGTCCATAATTGATGTCACGCTTTTTTCCCATATATTTGACTCAATCTCCCTTTGTCACAAAACGTCCCACCTCAACATGCTGCCTCCTCCCCCTTTGTCCCAAAATGCTCCACTCAAAATAATTGCCCCCTCCCCCTTTGTCACAAAATGTCCCCCTTCAACATGCCCCCTTCCCTTTTGTCACAAAACATCCCACCTCAACATGCTGCCTCCTCCCCCTTTGTCCGAAAATGCTCCACTCAAAAAAATTGCCCCCTCCCCCTTTGTCAGAAAATGTCCCACTTCAACATGCCCCCTCCTCCTTTGTCACAAGATGTCCCACTTCAACATGCCCCCTCCCCCTTTGTCACAAAATCTCCCACTTCAACATGCTGCTTCCCCCGCCCTTTGTCCCAAAATGTTCCACTCAAAAAAATTGCCCCCTCCCCCTTTGTCACATGCCACCCTATGTTCCTTAAGCATGATGTCACACTTCTTGTTACCCCCTCCCTTCCCCTTGTCACAATTTCAAAAAACCCCTCACTCTCGAGGCGTGACATCATTTATGAATGATCCCTTGCCACGACCTAGTTTTTGCAACGAACACACACGTGGCCCGATCATCACAGCAAAGGGCTCGGCACAAGAGAGACTTCCCCCTAAATCACATGTTACATTACTGCTCAGTCTCCAAATTGGAAAGCTAAAATTTAAATTTTACACTGGTTTCATAAAAAACACACCCATGCTCGATAACTTTTACGATTTTTTCGTAAATTTTACAAAACACTGACCAATTTGTATGATTTTACGCTGGTAACTCTATCTTTTACGGGTTTTTTTTTCGTTTTGAAAGTCAATTTTAAATTTTCGAAATGTTTAGCTAAATTCTAGTGATTTTCACCGACTTTAAGCAATTTTTTTCCGAACTGTGCCGTCATGGTGGAAAATTTTCAGCACCTTTTTGGCTAAAGAAAAAAAAAAGCGGAAAAAACAATTACTATTTCGCAATGAAGGATACTTCATTGAATCGGTATTCGCTATAACAATATTTCAAAGTCAAATGGTTCTATTTTCATTTTTGAAGGGATCTGGAGTGGAGGAATGAGCACGGAGCAGCAGAGGAACGAAATATTCCCAAAACTAGAGTGGAGCAAGAGCAAAGAAATTTGTTGCGCCGCACTGCTCTAATTTTTTAAATACATTTAAATTACTTATTATATACAAAAGTAAATGCAACTGAGCAATTATTTCGTAAAGAAGGATATTTTGTTGTATTGGGTGGAGCAGGAGCAGTGAGCAGTAGAGCAACGAGCTTTTGCTCGAAAGTGGAGTGGAGCAGGAGCGAAGAAATTTTTTGTGCTCCACTAATTCGTTTTTTTTTTCCAAAATATTTTTCAAATTTTTTAATATATAAGAAAATAAATGCAAGTGAACAATTATTTCGTAATAAAGGATATTTCGTTGTACCGGTATTCGCTATAACAATATTTCACTGATTTACTGGGTTTTTTCATCTTTGCAGGGATCTGGAGCGGAGCGGGGAGCAGGAGCACGGAACAGTGGATCAACGAGATTTTGTTTGAAACTGGAGTGGAGCAGGAGCGAAAAAATGTGATTTGCTCCACTGCTCTATTTTTAAAAAATTTTCTTAAATTTCTTATTTATAATTTATAAAGAAATCAAATGAACTAAGAAAGAAGAGATAAATAATATAATCTATTAAATCTTACGGAGGACGGCAAGTATTTATTAGAAATAGGAGCGGAGCTGGAGCAATTATTTATTAGAAGTAGGAGCGGAGCTGGAGCAATTATTTATTCGAAGTAGGAGCGGAGCTGGAGCAATTATTTATTAGAAGTAAGAGCGGAGCTGGAGCAAGTATTTCGAAGCAAGAGTGGAGCAAGTATTTAGAAGTAGGAGTAGAGGTAGAGCAAGTATTTATTAGAAGTAGGAGCGGAGCTTGAGCAAATATTCAGAAGTAGGAGCGGAGCTGGAGCAAGAATTTATTAGGAGTAGGAGCAAATATTTAGAAGTAAGAGTGGAGCTGGAGCAAGTATTTAGAAGTAGGAGAGGAGCAACTCTAAAAAGGTGGTTGCTCCTAATCCCTGCTTAATCAAGAATAATAATCAAACTGCACGAAATGATTTTACAAAGTAACTATAGTGCAGACTATTAATATGACATTTGAAACGATATTACTTTTAAACATATTAATGTACTACGTACATCATATTCTCCAGCAACTTCCTGTGCAGATTTTATTGGGAACGCTCATATTTGTTCCTGTATGAAATCCTCTCGACCACGTCTGCGCAAGGCTCATAAGAACGCCTCTCTCATACACCCATAAAACACTCCCACATGGTGTCAGCCGTGTAATTTGTGTCACACCAGCATGCCCTATACAAAACAGAATGATTCCTCTGACCACTGGTCACTTTGGAATGGGTGACCCTCCCGTTCCCACACGTGTTCCCAGTGGAGGGCAATGATGCGTGTGCGCTGTTCGAAAAAGGACAGTGGGAGGGATTCGTGTGAAAGCTGGGGTTGTCGTATGGAAGTGTCATACAACTTTCGGTTTCAATGGTTTAATCATCCTGCTGTTCAAAATTGCTTTTCAGCTGATTTCATCGTCAGTTTCTTTTTAGTCGTTGTCTCTAAGGATCAGCAGAACAGGATGAGGAGTGGGACTTTATTAAGGGGGCATTCTAGTGTAGAATTTTGAGAAGAAATCGAAAATTTTTTTTTTCATATTTCCAAAGTTTAGACATTCAAGAATATGCCATTAAAAGGATTTTCTAAAATTCCTATTATTTCATGAGTTATAGCCGTTTTAGTGACGTGGCGTCGGTTCCGGTTTGACCGCTACAAGTCAACAAAAGACGGTAGGCGTTCCCGAGTCCCTACGGTTAAACATCCCATTTTGTAAATATTCTTTTTAAAACTTGTCCAAGGGTCACACGAAGCGTCATTTATAACAATTGAGAATCCGTCTGTTTTTTATTTCAGATCACCAGGAGGGTTGGAATAATGGAAGCCAGGACACCCTCTGTTTTTCTTGGAACCTCCACTTTGACCGCTCATGTCTTTGTCAATTTCTATTTTTTTTTTTTCGGTTAATGTTTATATGTAATAATAAAACATCAATAAACAAATGAATAAAAATACTTTTTGTTTCCTTTGTATGGCGCGGCGCTTCAAAAACCGGGCGAAATTCATGCATCTACACTAGAATACCCCCTTAAAGCATCAAAAGTTAAATTGAAGAAGCACCAAAAGAAAAATTCAAATACAGTGGAGTGCCGTTTATATGACACCAAAGGGACTATCGAAAATCGTCCTATAAACGATAACGTCGTGCGAGCAAAACTTTAAATGATATTCCTGTTTTCGTGAATGATTTTAGCTGTTTTCATTCTGCATTTAAAATCTTTGAGCGCATTTTTCTCCGCTTCGTATTTTTGACCAATTACGTTTACTAAAATCCCTAAGGCTTTTTTTCATTTAAAGATACTTTCATGTGCATTCTACGGCGTATGTTTAAGAAAAATTAGCATGGGTTTCACTCTGAATTTTGTAGATTGTTTTTTTTTTATTGTTAAAATTGAAATTTTGAATTTTTTGTCTTTTTTTCTGAGTTTTTAACGAAAAAAAATTGTTAAAACTAACCTAAGTTTCAGGTAGTTAGTTCCATGCTAACTTTAATTCTGTAATGTTTGGAAAGTATTACAAAGAAAAAACCATTTGAAAATAGATACAATTGAGAAAGTAATAAAAAAATTGAAAAAAAGTGCATTTTTTCTCTAACTAAAAACAACAGATTTTTTGTTTCATTTTACGTCATAAATCAGTTATTAAATCAAGATGCATTGAGCAAAAATGACATTTAATGATGAAACGAGCCACTGCCAATCAGTTAAGGAAACGTAGCACAACGGAATGCTAATTAAATTGTGTAGCGACTTCAGAAAGTGCGCTAAAGAGTTCCTTGCTGTTGCAATCGGCGAGCAGCAAGAACTTGGAGTCTTGTTCTGGTTCATAAAAAGATAGTTAGCTAAAATTAGCAAGCATTTAAGAGTAATAAAATATAAATTAACTGATCATATCTTGAAACTGAAAAATTATACATTTTATCTTCTTTGTGCGATTGCGGGTGTAATGAAAAGAATATTTCCAAATTTCACTACACTGTTAAAAATTTCCGTAAGAAAATAGCAAAATAACCATTTATTTTATTGTTATTTTACCATATTTAATTACAACAGTTGAATAACCATTAAAAAGGTAGTACTCAAACCGCTGATTGTGAAAAAGATCGTTTATCCTCTGTTTATCCTAAAGAACGTTTAACTAACCGTAATTTTCAAGCACTCAATAAGAATCGGGCGTCCATCTTGGTTGCGAAACCTTACAGGTCGTACGTTGTTGTTAAAATATGAATAAAGATTTATCAGTTCAAATATGCATGTGTATATGAAAAAAGAAGAAAAAGAAAAGTGGCTGAAACAGTGGTAACTCAATAGAAACACATACATACGTAAATCAAAAATTAGAAACATCGGATTCCCGAGCTGTTTGCGAATGAGCGAACCCATTATTTGAGCTGCTGAAGCTTGTTTGTATTTTAATTTTTGCAGCAAATGAAATGATTTTCGTCAATATACAGTAAATTTAAACCAAAAATGACTTTGGATCCAATCAAAAACTGAATTTTACTGCAGTTTGCCTGTTTTGGAAAAGAAGATTTATTGATAAATAAACATCCACTTTGAGTGGCGTAGATGGCAGAATGATTAGAGCGCTAGGTTGGTGTACCATACACCCGGATTCGATTCCCGCACGCTTCGTTTGCGGTTTCTATGCTTCGAAGATTCTACGCCTCGAAATGGTTCAAAAACGGTAAAAATTTTGTTTTGAAACCATTTTAAAGTGGTTATAAAACCGTAACCTTTTGTATTTACGGCTTTTTAACCAAGCTGATTGGAAATGGTTTAGGTCCCGTAAAGATAGAAAAATGTTCCAAACCCTAAATTTAACGGTGAATTAGATGCAGACTGCTGCCGGTTATTTAACCGTAATTTCATGATGAAATTTCTAACAGTGTACAATAAACATTTTTATTTAATTTTATCATTAGACGAAACTTATGGAGGACAATTTGAAACACTTTTACTGAATGCAGCCGGTTTGATCCGGAAGGAGCATATTTGTAATGAAAGTAAACTGGAGTAAATAAATAATTAAATAAATAAAAGTAGGAGTTATTTTTGGTTTTACTGGGTGGTTAGGCAATTTTCCTCAAACTGTTAAGCAAGAGCCCTGATAGGGTCCATAAAAAGCGTCAAAACGCAGAGCAGGAGAAGGCAAACACCCCAACAAATCAAACCATTCCGAACAACCACCACTCCCGCTTACCACGAAACCCCTAACACGAAATAAAACCCGAAAACGATTACGATTTACGATTATCGGGCTTAATTTCGATTCCTTGCATCGAACCGGCCCCTTTCCTTTTTCGCCACACTCATTAAACGCCGCGAAAATTGGATTGAAAGTCAGAAAGGAAAACGAAGGGGAAAAAAAGGGGCGCAATTAGCTCATTAAAAGCGCGGACCTCCGCGAAAAGACATCAAAAGTCAATCGATGGGGCGCATTGTTTCTTGCGCCCTCCCCGAAAATCCTGATTATGTGGCCTCGTTAAAATTGCACGCGCTTAATTAACTTACGCCTGATAATCACGGGGAGCGCCCTACAGCGCAGCCGTCGATTTTCGCAGATTTTTTTTTATTATTTATTTTTTTTAAAAGTTTGCTTAGAATGGCAACAGCACAGTGCTTTGTTCATCTCACCGAAGGTGGCCATTTTGTCTTAAAGACAAATGACGGAATTTTTTCTTTTTCCACGAACAGAACAGTGCTTTAATATTCATAATATATATATTTTTTCATTTTCCAAACATATATGCATGTCAGTAAGTAGGAAAACTTCCCAAATTTAAGTATCAAAATAATTTAAAGAATTTTATAATAGGTAATATCCACTTAATCTCTAGAGGGATTTTGGGGGCCATCATATTATTTTTCGATTGGGAGGGGCAAAGGCTATAAACATGATGCATATTACATCAAAGTTAACCAAATGCACACATGCATTGTATTTTTCAATCAAGGAAGGGGCACGCCAATTGCATCTTACTACCCCATAAATGACGTATGTTACGTAGCGGGCTAAGTTGACTAAGTTAAAAAATGTGCTAAAAAATACAGCATCCAATTCATACATTATATGAAACATTATTTTTTCCCTTATGTGACTTAAAAGTGGTGATTTTAAACGGGTACAAATCAGTGGCGTAGCTAGACTCGGATTTTGCGGGGGGGGGGGGGGGGGGGGGAGAGGGTTCTTTGGAAGAAGTGAGCTACTTTCATTATTTTACAGGGATAATTGATCAAATTCTAGACAATCTTCATCATTTTAGGGGGGGGAGGGGTTCGAGAGGAGTGAGCTAATTTCAGTTTTACAGGGAAAATTGACTTAATTCTAGACCATCTTCACCATTTCGGGGGGCTTCTTCGGGAGAAGTGAGCTAATTTCATTGTTTTACAAGAAAAATTGGTCAAATTCTAGACATTCACCATTTCAGGGGGGGGGGGGGGATTTCGAGAGAAGTGACCCAATTTCAGTTTTACAGGGAAAATTGGCCTAATTCTAGACAATCTTCACCATTTCACGGGGCTTGTTCGGGAGAAGAGAGCTAATTTCATTGTTTTACAAGAAAAATTGGCCAAATTCTAGACAATCTTCACCATTTCAGGGGGCTTCTTCGGGAGAAGAGAGCTAATTACATTGTTTTACAAGAAAAATTGGCCAAATTCTAGACAATCTTCACCATTTTAGGGGGGGGGGGGGTTTCGAGAGAAGTGAGCTAATTTCAGTTTTATAGGGAAAATTGGCCAAATTCTAGACAATCTTCACCATTTTAGGGGGCTTCTTCGGGAGAAGAGAGCTAATTTCATTGTTTTACAAGAAAAATTGGCCAAATTCTAGACAATCTTCACCATTTTAGGTGTGGGGGGGGGGGGTTTCGAGAGAAGTGAGCTAATTTCAGTTTTATAGGGAAAATTGGCAAAATTCTAGACAATCTTCACCATTTCAGGGGGCTTGTTCGGGAGAAGAGAGCTAATTTCATTGTTTTACAAGAAAAATTGGCCAAATTCTAGACAATCTTCACCATTTCAGTTGGCTTCTTCGGGAGAAGAGAGCTAATTACATTGTTTTACAAGAAAAATTGGCCAAATTCTAGACAATCTTCACCATTTCAGTTGGCTTCTTCGGGAGAAGAGAGCTAATTACATTGTTTTACAAGAAAAATTGGCCAAATTCTAGACAATCTTCACCATTTTAGGGGGCTTCTTCGGGAGAAGAGAGCTAATTTCATTGTTTTACAAGAAAAATTGGCCAAATTCTAGACAATCTTCACCATTTTAGGGGGGGGGGGGGTTTCGAGAGAAGTGAGCTAATTTCAGTTTTATAGGGAAAATTGGCCAAATTCTAGACAATCTTCACCATTTCAGGGGGCTTCTTCGGGAGAAGAGAGCTAATTTCTTTGTTTTACAAGAAAACTTGGCCAAATTCTAGACAATCTTCACCATTTTAGGGGGGGGGTTTCGAGAGAAGTGAGCTAATTTCAGTTTTATAGGGAAAACTGGGCAAATTCTAGACAATCTTCACCATTTCAGGGAGCTTCTTCGGGAGAAGAGAGCTAATTTCATTGTTTTTCAAGAAAAATTGGTCAAATTCTAGACAATCTTCACCATTTCAGGGGGGGTTGGGTTATCCCCCAAACCCCCCTATCTACGCCTGCGGTACAAATACCAGCCCCGCTTTTAAACGGCAATGCACGAAACGGGTGCCAGTACCTGCTGGAGGCCCGCTTATAAGTATCCGCGAAACAGGTACAAATACCCATGACGCTCATAATGTGTTTAAGTAAAACTAAATGATACCTTGAACGAATGTAACTAAATTACAAAATAATTTTCTCAGATAGGCATTCAATAAGATGGAGCTTCGTTGAAGAAGACAGAAAGAAAAGGAAGAAGTTAAAGGAACCTTTTGATTCATTATGCTCGGTTACAGGAATCGCATATAAAGCTGACAAAATAAAAACTAACTTGGAGATCATTCATAAATGATGTCACTCTTCGAGGGGGGAGGTTGTCCGTTGAAGTGTGACATTTTGCGACAAAGGGGGGAGGGGTCAACAAGAAGTGTGACATCACGTTTGTACAACATAGCGTGATATGTGACAAAGGGGGGAGGTTGTCCGTTGAAGTGTGACATTTTGTGACAAAGGGGGGAAGGGTCAACAAGAAGTGTGACATCAGGCTTGTACAACATAGCGTGATATGTGACAAAGGGGGAGGTTGTCCGTTGAAGTGTGACATTTTGTGACAAAGGGGGGGAGGGGTCAACAAGAAGTGTGACATCAGGCTTGTACAACATATCGTGATATGTGACAAAGGGGGGAGGTTGTCCGTTGAAGTGTGACATTTTGTGACGAAGGGGGGGGGAGGGGTCAAATATATCGGAAAAAGTGTGACATCATTTATAAACGGTCCTTGGATACCGTTAATAAGTTTATTAAACACGTCTATCCTACATACAGTCAGGGTTCGATATTAGGATGCAAAATTTAGGCGTCATTGGCACCTAGCTGTTTTGCTTTAGTTGCCAAAAATGTTCTGCTAGGCGTCATTTTAAAATTATTCTTTTGAGAAGTTGGTATTCTTGTTTAAGTTTATGATCCTATACAAGCGTTTATTTTAATCAGTGCCTAACAAAATATGAGTGAATTGTCTTAATATTTTTTCTAGTGTTATTTGCAATCTAGTGTTACTAACAAAACTGTATTTGTAAGTAAAATTTCACGATTAAAAAATTTGAAAGTCAAGTAGTTACGATAGTCTAGGTATCGTAAAAACTCAAAATACATGAGATTAAATGAAACATGTCTATAAAAATATAATTGTACAAAGTTGTACTAGAGTTAAAAACACAAATAAATATATATAAAATGACGACATGGTTAAAAATTGTGGATGTCAAACTAAAAGTTTTATGAAAGATTAGTCGTCAAAAGTGACGACTGCATGTGAAATTGCGGTCATCAAATGGGAGTTTTTAGTTGTAAAATATGACTAACGGCCGCTAATTTCGAACCCTGTATACAGTACTCCTCAGAATGAGGTCCTCTTATATTCAAGGACCCGTCCTTATCGTAAGGCTGAGTTTCACTCTATTAAAAAAAGAGAAGAGTAGAGGACAAAGATACTAAAGGAGTAACCTATGACCACTCCATCCCCCGGCTCTTTGTTTGAAAACAATCCATCCCCAAAAGAACATTGTCTACCTTCTCAAAACTGACCCCTTTTCCCACGGCTTGCAAGTTCTGTTATTTCTGAGTGATAGACAACACAGGAAGTGCACGGAAGGAATATCATGCAAAAGTAGTGGAAGGGGGGGGGGGGGGTCCAATAATCCGGCAAAAATTCGATTTCCGTTCTCGAGCAGAAGACCACAGAAAGGGATGTGACAGTGCCAGGGAGATATGCTAAGGAAAGTGTCCCCTTCACTTGACTTCTGCGTAGAATTAAAGGGAAATTCTGGGAAATGCGAGGAGACACCTGCAAGGAGGGGTGGGCATTCCGAAAGGCATTCTGTTGTTCGACAATTTCAGTTGAATATTTCTTCGGATGAGGGAGGAGGAATTGACTTGGAGAAAGGGTGATGATATTTTGGTAATGCATTGCGGTTTTTTAGCATTGATGTGTGCTTAAAATAAAATTGAGTTTTCAATTCGCTAATATTAGTACAAAGACTAAATCCGTGTAAGACAGAGATGGCAACATAAACCTTTTTCATTTTGATTCAGTTACTGTTTTTTAAAATAACGCTGGCATGTGGCATCGTAGTAATGCGCGGGACTCGTACACCCCAGGTCAGAGTATTGAACCTGGCAGGGTCGGTGGGTTTTCAAGGTGCAGAAAATCGTCTGCGCCCATATCGTATGATTGTGCGGCATGTTAAAGATCCCATGAGTAGACATTTGGCTTAGATGCTCTCGGCTAAATTGAATTCCCAGTGTAATTTCGCATCAACAGAGTTCGGTGTTCACTCTTTCAGGTGAAGCAACTGGGCTTCAAAATTCTCCTCGGCGATAGCACCACATTCATTATGGCGCCGCTGAAAGAGATGGTACAATCTCAGGCGAAAGCACTAGATCTGCAACTGGCAAAAATCAACAGCACTGTTAAAAAACCTGAATTTTCAGAGTGTTTTTTTGACTGATTTTAACTGCAGATTTCCGTAGTGCTTCAATACATGGTTTTTCCTTCCAAAAATGGTAATATCACGTCCTGAAAATACGAGAACGAAACTTGTCCGTTTTACGGTAGCTGTATTTTCACAACCTGATTTGGATTAACGGAGAAAAAAGAAATGGAACTTCTGTCAAATCTCGGGAAAATATTATCAGAAACGAAATATTTCCGGGAACTCTGTTGCCGTACTTTTTCCGTTATTTTCAGATTTTTTTTTTTTTTTTACAGCGAGCAGCCCAGTAGAAATTAAACAAAAATATTAAAATAACTAAATAGACTTTGGTGCGCTTAGAAAATCGTCATTCCTACTTTAAAAATGGCGTACGAATGTAGTCCAAGAAATAAAATTCGGATTTATTATCTAAAAACATATCTTGAAAACCATGTAAAATTTTTTCCGTGTCAATCACGGCATGTTTTTACATAATAATTCAAAATATTTATTTCATAGAACTAAATTCTTCTATTATTTTGAAAGTAGCCATGAAGATGCTTACGCACACCAACACTTATTTAGTTATCTTACTGTTTAATGAGAGACATGACTTAAATGTGACTGCAAAAAAATTGAGGGAATTGTCCGATTCGATTTTTTTTTTGTTTTTGCATTTGAAAGATCTCTGTGCAAGAATCTCATTTCGATAGTTCATTTTTTTGATTTGAGCAATTTGAGAAAAGTTTATAGGGAGTCATTCATAAATTATGTCACGCTACGAGGGGGGGAGGGGGGTTCTAGAAATTGTGACAGTTTGTGACAAGGGGGAGGGGGGGTTCTAGAAATTGTGACAGTTTGTGACAAGGGGGAGGGAGGGGGTATTAAGAAGTATGACATCACCCATTTTGGTTAAAGTAAAAGCATTTAACACCAGCAAATTAATTTTTATTTTCATTTTAAAATTTGTTTTGCATTCTTATTGATTTTATATCGATAACATCGGTGCTGATAAAGGTTTAAATTATCTTCTAGATAGAGGTTAAAAGGAAATCTTGGGTGTTTAGATTTTTAAGACAAAGTTAGCGCGTTTCATTTTTACTGACTTCGAACAATCTTAAGAGAAAAAATATCAAAATAAAGCAGCTGAACCCAAAATAAGCATCATCTCAACTTTGGTTTCCTTTCATAACTATTTTGATAAAATCCACACGTATGAGCAAAAGTATAGAGAGAGTACGATACCACCTAATTATGTTTTTGCACGAACATTTTTACACGAATTGATTCAATACCAATTTAAAGTAAATAGCATTATTTCATTCATTTTTTAGGCAAGTCGTTTTGATATAACACAAGCTGTCGAATTCAATTTCAAACTTTTCTTTTGCCTAAATTCTAAGATAAAAAAAATTATTTATGGCGTAGTAGACATCCTTGCTTTTTTTCCTTGTGCATAACAACTACCACACTCGACGAGGTTGCGTAACAGTTAAAAGCAGGGCTCGATAAATACTGAGCCCCGACTAGATATTCAGTGCTGGCGCCAAAAAACACAAGGATTATTCTGCAATTCTTTTATCTGAGCTGTCATCACTTGGATGATCTACTTGGTTAGCTGAGGGTATCAATTGGAAGCTGTTTACTGATGCCTGTTTTCTAAATGGATTTATTTAGATATCAAAATGTGCGAAGGGCGAGGGGAATATTCCGCTATCACTCCCTCCCCCCTCTCAATACTCACTTGGGAGCTGGATCCTTACTCTTTTGCCTGTCGCCTAGATTTTTAGAGAATTTATCAACTTTTGGGCTCGTGTGGATTTCGAGAAGCTTGCTTTTTGTTTAGTCTAGAAAAAAATTTTATTGTTGGATTTGATTCCCCTAAGATAGTCTGGTGTTGTTTGTCTAATGGCTTTTGAAATACATAAAGGGGCGGGCCTGTATGTGAATTGGCGCTCGCACAAGCAGAGACTATTCTTTTGAGAGCTAATTGCTAGTCTAAAATTTTGTACCTGTGTGAAATACAATACATAACACATAACATTATATATATTATAAATTCAAGTGAAGAATGAAATAAGAAGGCAGTTCAGTTATGAAAAGTCATTTCGAGGCGGGGTTTTCTTATTTTGAAATTTAATCTCTTAAGAGTACTTTGTGTACATAAAATAAGGATAACGTTTTTTAGAGCAAACTAGATCAAGTTCTAAAATTCCATTGTTTTCAATTGTTCTTTTGTATTAATATTTTTTTACTATTATATTATATGCGAATTGTTTTTATTGTAAACATTAATTTTATTTTACACAAATTAAATAGACAAATAATTATTATTCTTATGCTCATAAATGTCATAAAAGTTCAAAAATAAAATTGTAAATGTGATCTGTAACGTAGTGCTTTGTTTCTAAACTAACTGCAAGGGTATATGCTTACGTAATATAGCGTGACATGTGACAAAGGGGGGAGGGGGGTATGCTTAAGTGTGACACTTTGTGACAAAGGGGGGAGGGGGTCAAATATATTGAAAAAAAGTGTGACATCATTTATGAACGACCCCTAGACACTGGACTTACGATCCATATGGACAAAAATGAAGCAAATTATGTAAACTCTGGGCATAAGATTCAAGTTCCTACGAATAAGGTCATTGGAAGAAGCTCTCGGCGTGAAATATCTTTTAATTTGAATAACTTTTGTTCATTTTTGAACAGTTCAAAAAAAATTAACATTAGCGCCTACGGGGAAATTTCAATCGTATAAATCCTATCTAACAGACTAACTTGCTTAGAACTAACTTTATCGGAAAGATACTTATGACGTAGAAAAAGGGCCGTTCATAAATGACGTCACGCATTTTTCCCATATATTTTACCCCCTTCCCTCCCTTTGTCACAATGTGTCACACTTCAGCGGACCCCCCTCCCCCCCTTTGTCACGCGTCATGCTATGTTGCATAATGCATGAGGTCACACTTCTTGTTACCCCTCCCCTCCCCTTGTCACACTTTGTCACAATTTCACGAACCCCCTCCCCCCTCAAAGCATGACATCATTTATGAATGATCCGAAAGCAGAGATACGAATTTCAACCAGAACTAAACGAGCATAATTTCGCATGAATTTTAAGAGTATTTCTGAATGAATGAATGAGTGAATGAATATGTACTAATCGTTCAAATAAGATATATTTGAAGCAATTAAAAACTAAAGCTATATGAGAAAGTGAGAGATGACTTGATGCTGTTGCATAAAGGAAAATAGGAAGCAGCCTCGTATAGTTTCAGACGAAACTTCTTGTTTTAGTATAGAGATTATTATCATTATTACATAATTATTACTTTTGGTTATCTTATATATAAGCTCGATCTGTCTCTCTGTCCGCTATGGAATCCCAGGCCGTTTTTTCGATCGGGACCACATTAGGCACGGTTAATGTTTACGACCCGAGAAACTCATCGCTGCAAAAATGAAAGTTGTGACTCAATTAGTTTTTTTTTAATTAGTATTTTTAAATTTTTCAATGATTTTTTATGACCCGTTTTATTTTATTTTTGCATTGTTGCCGTCGTTTCCAACCGTATAAGTTGCCGTGTGAACAAACAAATCAATGCAGTTGCCATTGTTGTAACAAATGCAACAAATACACTAATAATAATCAAAACGTTTCTATAGCATATTGAGTGAGGCTTCGCTGTATTTGCAATATCCGTTAAAATTAATGTGTATGTGAATCTAATTTAATTCTTTCTTTCTTCTTAATTTATTTATTTATCGTCTGAGCTTTTCATATTTTTCTTATTAGAGCGGCAGCGCTCTTTTTTCCCAGTTTCGTTAAAACTTTTGTTTTGAAAAGCATAATAAAATTTTCGATAAGTTCTTTCGACGATAAATATATATTTTTCACAAACAATTCGATTATACAGTAAATAAATATATAGTAGTGTGGGGCAGTAAGCAAAGGGGCGTCCTCGCCGCTTGAGCTGGGTCATTCATTTTCAATTAGTAAACACCTTTGCACAAATCATTTTAATTACAATTTATAATATCTAGAACAGCAGCCATTTCGTATGACCGCCGGGCGTACTAGTAAGCCAAAAGGACAAAATATATCGCAGAGAAAATATATCCTAGTCCCATACCAGAGTTTAGCACTGCCATTGTTAGAAGAATTCTTAAAAGCTTCCGTCAATTAACGGGAAAAAATCTCTTGAAGATGTTGTGATATCATAGAACAGAAGGTGGAA
Organism: Octonoba sinensis; assembly: GCA_038502835.1. Classification (NCBI taxonomy): domain Eukaryota; kingdom Metazoa; phylum Arthropoda; class Arachnida; order Araneae; family Uloboridae; genus Octonoba; species Octonoba sinensis. The sequence goes on from CM076603.1 coordinate 10,681,570, forward strand.
GTGCTAAATAGAGAAAACCTTGAATGGGCATTTGTAAGTCGAGATTTATGTGTAGCTGTTTGTGTTTCAAGGCACAATGTTTGTTCTTCTTCTTCACTGCAAGCACGATACGAAAATATTGTTCCTCCTTGTACTAATATTTTAATTTAAAATAAATATAATAAAAATATTATTCCTTGGAAATTTATTTTAATGATCGATTTTTTTGTTTTTCGTATCGACTCAAAGGTTGATCATAAATCATTAGAAAAAATAAACAACATAAACAAATTACATTAGCGCCATCTTTTGCGGACCAGACAAACTAATGACCATCACTATCGAGTTAGTTAGCGAGGTAATTATGATAAAAAAAATTCATTGGGGCCATCTTTTGTTGATTAATGAAGCTACTCTGAATAAAGGTTCTTTTTGTTAGCTTGATTTCTTCTATTTTTAAATTTTTCAATGATTTTTTTTGACCCATTTTATTTTATTTTTGCATTGTTGCCGTCGTTTCAAACCGTATAATTACAGTTGCCGTGTGAACAAACAAATCAATGCAGTTGCCATTGTTGTAACAAATGTAACAAATACACTAATAATAATCAAAATATTTCTATAGCATATTGAGTGATTCTTCGCTGTATTTGCAATCTCCGTTAAAAATTAATGTGTACGAATACCGTCTGTATTTGTTAGTTTCATTTCTTGTAATAATATTACGTTAAAATTGAATTCCGGATGTTATAATATTTTTCTGCGAAATTTTGATGGAAAAAATCATTCTCCAATTTTTATGATATAGGAAAAAATAAATAAATAAAATAAAATAAAGGGACTGGGGGGGGGGGGGGGGAGTTGCATTATTTGTCTGATAGAAAAACTGATGAGATCTGTGCTGCAAAATTTCAAAAAATAAATACATTTATAAGAGAGAGAGAGAGACAGAAAGACCAGAAATTAAACAGCATTAATTTTAAAAACCTGCATTGCAAAAAATTGCTTTCCTTGATTATTTACGTATCAAATTCAAAGAAAAACTTCATTTAAAAAACAATATATATTTATATATATATATCACTAAAAGCTGGAAATTAGACTTAGGTATATACATATATTCATAATCCTAATTATACTTTTATTAGAAGAAATAGGAACAAGTTTCAGACGAAAGTAAGCCTAAATGTTAAAAATTACGACATATTTTATGTACTTTTGTTTTAGGTTCAATTAAATACTACCCATTTCTCTTTTTTTTCAAAAGTAGATTTAAATAATAATAATAATAATAATAATAAAAACCTTTCCGCATGAATACTAAAGTAGAAAAACAACGTAGTAAACTAACAAATAAGCAATAAATTAGCGGACGCGTATTTTGTGGCTATATGTAACCCTTTTATCAAAGCATAAAAATGTGAGCTTTATGTTAAAATTTTTAGTTAAAAACACTAGAAAAAATACGCTTCTGAAGCAATATGAACTGAAAAGTTAAAAATAATCTTTGTTCAGTAGCAATGGGATGTTCCACAACTATAAGTACATATTGGATTTTTGAATGAGCTCAAAATAATCAGAATAAAATCATTGGCCAAACTATTAGCGTTTTAGTTGTCTAGCTTTTGAAAAGAGATACGAGTTCAGAACATTAGCATAAATTGTTGGTACTAATCAGCATTCTAGTTTTTTTTATAGCATTGGAGTTGTCTAGCTTTTGAAAAGAGATACGAGTTTCAGAACATTAGCATAAATTGTTGGTACTAATCAGCATTCTAGTTTTTTTTTTTATAGCATTGGAGTTGTCTAGCTTTTGAAAAGAGATACGAGTTTTAGAACATTAGCATAAATTGTTGGTACTAATCAGCATTCTAGTTTTTTTTATAGCATTGGAGTTGTCTAGCTTTTGAAAAGAGATACGAGTTTCAGAACATTAGCATAAATTGTTGGTACTAATCAGCATTCTAGTTTTTTTTTTATAGCATTGGAGTTGTCTAGCTTTTGAAAAGAGATACGAGTTTTAGAACATTAGCATAAATTGTTGGTACTAATCAGCATTCTAGTTTTTTTATAGCATTGGAGTTGTCTAGCTTTTGAAAAGAGATACGAGTTTCAGAACATTAGCATAAATTGTTGGTACTAATCAGCATTCTAGTTTTTTTTTATAGCATTGGAGTTGTCTAGCTTGTGAAAAGAGATACGAGTTTTAGAACATTAGCATAAATTGTTGGTACTAATCAGCATTCTAGTTTTTTTTTATAGCATTGGAGTTGTCTAGCTTTTGAAAAGAGATACGAGTTTCAGAACATTAGCATAAATTGTTGGTACTAATCAGCATTCTAGTTTTTTTTTTTATAGCATCGGAGTTGTCTAGCTTTTGAAAAGAGATACGAGTTTCAGAACATTAGCATAAATTGTTGGTACTAATCAGCATTCTAGTTTTTTTTTTTATAGCATTGGAGTTGTCTAGCTTTTGAAAAGAGATACGAGTTTTAGAACATTAGCATAAATTGTTGGTACTAATCAGCATTCTAGTTTTTTTTTTAACAATCAATCTCTTTAAGTTTTTGGTTGCACTTTTCAAGTTTCTTTCAAAAATGCTGGGAAAGTATTTGTAACTTTTCAAGTACTTGTAACCTTGTTACTCGTTACATTTACATGCATTAAATGTGCATACTTCGGATAATTACCCAACAGGTCTTAGAAAATCATCAAGGCCGACGAACTCTTTAAGGTTTTGTCATACAAGATCTAATTCAATGCAAAAAGCCATAGGATAGTACAAGATTCAAAAAAAAAAAAAAAAAAACAAGTCGATGCTTTAAAAGTCGTTTCGGGTTTTGATACTTCTTGAAAGTTTCAACTGCGAGGAAAAGACAAAACAGAGCAAATTTCAATTTAACATAAAAATCAGACGTGACAACTTATACACCATTTAAACAATCGGCACTTTTTTAAAACCGTTAAGAGCCGTTCGTCAGCCTTGGGGATTTTCTAAGAAGTCTTAAAAGATCATCAAGGCTGACGAAAGGTTTAAGGTTTCGTCATACAAAATCTAATTCAATGTAAAAAGCCACAGGATAGTACAAAATTAAAAAAAAAAAAACAAATCGATGCTTTGAAAGCGGTTTCGGGTTTTGATGCTTCTTAAAAGTTTCAACTGCGAGGAAAAGACAAAACAGAGCAAATTTCATTTTAACATAAAAAATCAGACGCGACAACTTATACACCGTTCAAACAAACGGCCCCTTTTTCAACCGGTTACCTTCGCTGCAACACAATCGTGGCAGCTAAGCGGAAGGCAGAGATACATTTCCACCAGCACCCCATTCGATCGTTTTCAACAACCCCGATGGCTCCTACTCCACCCCCATTTTCATAGGGTAAAAAAGAGTGGAAAAAGCGTATAAATCACCCGCTGCGCAGTTTATGTAACGAGAACGCAACCGGAGTCTTCTCTGAAACATCCCTTTGTGCAAATTTGTCGCCGCTTGTCACATAGTTCGTGACCCCAACAATGGGAGATCATATCCATCAGCGGCCCTTCAATTACGGCAATCACGAGGAAGGGTTGCCATTTCATATTTCACATCGCCCCTATTTCAATAAAAAATTCAAGAGTTTAGGCTCTTTTGCTCGAAACTTTAAATCAGCGTTTCTTAATTTCTTTGATCCGCGGAACAATTTTCAAAGTTGAGTTCTTCCGTGGAACCCATGTTTTCTGCAATAGTATCCTTTTAATGAAATATTGAGGAAAGGAATAATTTTCAATAAAGTGACAATTGAAGGCCAGAAAGTGTCATAGAACCGTTGACTTATCTCTACGGAACGAACCCCAGTATTCCGCGGAAGTCAACGTTTTAATTTTTTTTTTGTATAGAATCTTTCTGCCGAAGTTCCAGGAAAGTTTAGCATCGGTATATACTGATATTTATTCAAAGTAATTTTATGGGGTCAATTCTTAGATTCAGGAGTGCACTGACTAGGAGGGTTGAAGCTTTTAAGCTCGCGAAGCATACGCGAATACCTATCTGACTAAATTGCAAAAAATAACTAAAAACCAGAAAGAAAAAAAAAAAGAATTACAAAAAATGTTTTCCAATAGTTATTCCCGATTTAAGGAAAAAAGGAAGAGTAATTTAACAATATATGTAAATCGATTACAATAAAGGAAGTTTTTATTACAAAAAAACAATGATTTTTTTAATGTATTGACTGCATAATCAAGTATATAATTGATGCATACAAGTTAACCACACTTAGCAACTAAAAAGAATAACTATCTAATATGCATGTACCTAAGTTGCAAAATATATTAAAATACAAATATTCACAACTATTTGAAATATGTACTACTGTCAGTAAGTTACATTGAAAACAATAATTTTTGCTTAAGTTTCTTTTCACAGTACGTGATCTTATATCATAGATAACATAATTTTCCAAAACAATTAAGAACTCAATATTATTTTAAAGGTTCCCGATTAGATCCATATATTTATCCGTTTTTGACATGTTAGCTTACAAATAGTACTTCGTTTTAAGTAGTAATTAACATTAAAATGAATTTTTGTTTATTTTATTGAGATGTCCCTGGAAGTAACACAAATAATTCATGTTCAATAGTTACGCTACGATGCGTAAGATTTTCTTTTGAACTATACCAAATTAATGTTAAGGGTGTCTATTAGTAAAATCTCATAGAATAAATACCGAAGAAAAGGACAAAAAACTTGCGATATCAGATTTTTTTTTATTTTGTAATCTGATGACCCCACTAAACAAAATATAAGGAGAAATTTTTAGCAAAAAAAATTCTTGTTTGCATTGAAACAAGCTTTTATATAAATGTTGCTAAAGAGTAAAAAAAAAAAAATTATAAGATTGTTTGAAAATAATTCAGCATTATTTTTTCAGTAAAAATAAATAAATAAAATAACAAAGAAAAAAAAAACCATTCATTTCTAAAACATTGCTGCTGCACGGTGTACCTACGGGTACAATGAATATTGTGGGGGGACCCTTAAGTACTAATGCATCTACTTCGTCGGAGAAAACTATAATTATTTTTTGAGCCTTAAACTTTTTACTCACACTCTGCAAAAAAAAAAAAAAAAAAAAGGCCGTGGTAGCCAATTGGTTAGGACGTCGAGCTTCCACCCGGAAGATCGAGTGTTCGATACCCGACCCACCTTGTACACTTGGGGATACATGCATGTAAAATCCGTGGACCCTGAAGTCCCGAGGCAGCTCCAAGGGTACCGGAGCGTGGAGAATTTCAATTCCCATCACTCTTAGGTCAAAAAAAAAAAAAGAAAAGAAAGGTAGCATATTTGTGGTGGCGCCATTTAGTGTCATCCGAATACGCAATTAGCCAAGTCGTACGTCCACCGTTCTGGTGCTCATCTATAAACGGAAGGCGCTCCTCAATTTCTGGTCGCTCTGCGAAGGGAAGCTTGGATACCCAAGTGGAATTAGAAACAACAACAACAAAAAAAGTGAGCTTTTCTCTATGAAATGCACTTTTATTCTTTCGCTAACGAACTGAAAAACGTTCGAATATCTATTTTTCCGATCGAAAACAGATCGGTCGGATGTCAACGTCCCCGATTAATATTTCAATGCATCCATTATTCAGAATTCTTAAAGTATCTATTATCCAAATTAAACATTTCCGTGACATGGAAAATCATTTTGTGTGATACGCCTGTCATATGTTCGCCATCACCGTCCTAGGCATTTCCGAAAACGATTGACGCTGCATCTGTAAAAGTTTGTTTGTAGCACGCATATCGATATGACAAGGAAACAAACTTATAGGGAGTGTGGGTGATTCGCACCGAAGACTATTAGGAAATCGTTGTTGAATATAAACCGTCTACCACCCAAGGGGCTGTTCATAAATGATGTCACACTTTTTTCAAATATATATGAACCCCCTCTTTGTCACAATATGCCACACTTCAGCGGACCCCCTCCCCACTTTGTCAAATATCACGCTATGTTGCATAATGCATGATGTCACACTTCTTGTCACCCCCTCCCCAACCCTTGTCACAATTTCACTCACCCCCCTGCCCCCTCGAACCATGACATCATTAAAAAATTAAAATTTAACAACTTGGATCTGTTCTTTTTTCATTCATCACAAAAACAAATGAATAAAAAAATTTTAATAAAAAACGCGTATTTATTTTATTTTTATTTATTTTTTTTAACGCTCCATCACTCATAAAGTCGGGTTCATTTAATTTTTTTGTTTTCGATATAATAACAAAAAAAAATATAAGGGATCGTTGATAAATGATGTCACGCTTTTTCCCACATATTTGACCCCCTCCCCCCCCCTCTGTCACAGAATGTCACACTTCAACGGACCCCCCTCCCCCCTTTGTCACATGTCACGCTATGTTGCATAAGCAGGATGTCATACTTCTTGTTACCCCTCCCCTTCCCTTGTCACACTTTGTCGCAATTTCAGGAACCCCCCTCCCCCCTTGAAGCGTGACATCATTTACGAATGATCCCGAACAACTCGGACCTGTTCTTTTCTTATTCATCACAAAAACAAATGAATAAACAAATATTAATAAACACGCGTATTTCCTTTATTTTTATTTTTTTTTTTTAACCACTCACAAACTCGGGTTCATTTGATTTTTTGGATTCGATATAATAACAAAAATATATATAATCAGATTATTTTTTTCAATTATTGTAAAGAAAATTACAAAATCAGCAATCGAATGGAACCTGCAGTGTACACTATGACACAAAGTTAAACTGACTTTTGACAGAAAGGAATGAAATTAAAAAAACAAATAGTAAATTGAAAAAAAAAGTACACTGTCACGTTTGATAAAATTTCTTGCTTAGTTGGATGTAATTTATAAAATAACGAAACCCAGAATTTTTTTCTTAAAATTTCAAAACCCACAAAAATAAATACGAGTATTTATTTTTTTGTTATTCTCTCGACTCCAGAAAATCCAATAAATCCGAGTTCATGCATGATAAAGGGTTAATCCTACACTGCGAGGCATTTTTTTTTTTTTTTTTTTTTGCAGTTGTTGTCAATTTTTTGAAAAAAAAAAAAAAAACCTTGAGCCCAGTTTACAAGATCTAGGGGAGACTATATTAACTAACACTAGCTGAACTCCCGCAGAATATCTGCAGGCTATAACTATTTTAAAATCGTAAAAAGTGCTTTAAAATTCGAAAGGCTTAAGAAAAGATCGCTAGATATAAACATCAGAATGATCGCTTGATATAAACAAACGAAGGTGTTGCCACTACAAAGAATCGGAAATTAAAAAATGAGTTATTAATAGAAATACTTTTTAAGAAATAGAAATAAATTTGTTAAAGTGCATAAATTACGATGACAAATACAAATAAGGTAAATGACACGGTCGTGGACACAGTTAAGAAAATTTTCGTATTCTTTTACGTGGCAAAAATTTTTTCAAGGGACTTACATCAATATTTGCATATTTAGCTTAATCGCTAACTATTTCTCTAAAAATGAATGACCTATAAAATGTCATTTGATGAAAAATTAGGATGTTTACGTCAAAGTTACTAAACGCTTCATTTGTATCTATAGTGGACGTTTATAAAACACTTATTTTCATGAGTAGTGGACAGAAATGAATATCATCCATTTTATACTGTTAACTTGGAGAAATCATTTTAAAAATGACTAAGGGACCCTTCATAAATGATGTCACGCTTTTGTCTCATATATATTTTCCCTAACTTCCTCACCTTCTTATGGATCGGCTTTAGTAAAGAGCAGCAAATGTGACCGTCGTGGAGGCAGCTATTAAATATTATGATCCATGTACTTGCATAGATGCTCCACGCCAACTTCAGTTCTATTAACCAGCACTAGGAATCGTTTGCTATAGGTTCTGATTATTTCATTCAAGTTTAATGTTGCATTCGCTTATTTTAGGAGCTTAAGGGGACTTGGCACCTTTCAAATGTAGAAAATGGCTGAAAATAACGATTTTTCAATTGTTTGCTTAAAATGTGGTTTGACTCTCCTAGTATATCTGAGCGAAGTTTTGAAGCGATACAACCAATATAAATGTAGTTAAGAAGTAAGAGAACTCAAATATTTCTGATGGTTTAGTAGGATTTTGTATTCTTTAAACTGCGTTTTCTCGGTTTGTGTGTTTTCGCCATATTGTAGTACTTGAAATGCTAAAACTTCTACATATATTCATGTAGCAAATTGAAATTTTTTGTGTGTGTTCGATATGTTGTGCTTGATAAAATTAGGGATGGAATTTGCTATATCTTTTCAAAAAAAAAAATTTAAAAAATAAAAATGCAACAAAAGTCGCGTTTTTTTCTGTGTTCTACCATCGATGTAACTTTAAAAACTTTTTTCTCAAAAACTAAGTAATTAATAGAAAAATCCATCCCTAAAATTGTAAACCATACTATAATAAGTACTTTAAAAAATTTGGTAAAAAAAAGTGAAGAAACAAAAAAGAAGAAGGAAATTTAAAATTGTTAAATAATTTTTAAAAAAATAAATTTTAAAATTTTCTGTTAGTTGAATTTTGATTTTTCATGTGAAAATCATTTTGTTGAACAATAGCACATCATAACATACAAATGAAAGAGGTAAAAGTTCTAAAATTAAAAAAAAATTGTCAAAAGGTGCCAAGTCCCCTTAAAGATCTAAGTGTCCACTACTAGAGCAGTGTCCCCTACAGGGTCATTTACCTTATATTATGTTTCTTTTTTATGCTAATTATTAAACATAATTTTAAATATCGTTTTACCACAGTTCGTTTGTTGCGTGATGTCAGTATCATATCGTATCGCAAAATATAATCGTAACTGGTCCACGGAAAGTGAAATATGTATATATATATATGGATGGTCTTACATACAAAATAAAACGAAAGAATGCGCCACTTGCTAAAAATAATACAAACCATGAGATTAGTGAACGAAAAATGGAGGTGTTGTTCAAAAACGACACAGCGCAGTATAGGGTCAAACTATAAATGAACACCAAAACAAAACACCAAAGAATAAATATTAAATCGCCAAAAATGTTTTAAGTTACATGGTTTTATTTAAATTCAAAACATCGTTGCATTATCCAAACAAAACTATTGTTGCCAAACGGCAAATGATAATGCTGATCATTTCCTCAGAGCCAAAATGATTCATTTTTTTTCCTAATTAACGTTATAATAAATTATAAAATGGATGGATTATTGTATTGTCATCGAAGATAAGCTTGTGTGCAAAATTTGAAGGTAATTTATGCAGTAAAATTGTTAGAAAACCTCCTTACGAAATTCCGCCACAAGTCAAGTTAAATAAAACAATGTTAAAATTCAAACAAACAAAACTATTGTTGCCAAACGACAAATGATAATGCTGATCATTTCCTCAGAGCCAAATTTATTAATTTTTTTCATAATTAACGTTATAATAAATTATAAAATGGATGGATTATTGTATCGTCATCGAAGATAAGCTTGTGTGCAAAATTTGAAGATAATTTATGCAGTAATAGTTGGTCGGAAACCGCCTTGCAAAATTCCGCTACAATTCAAGTTAAATAAAACCATGTAATAATAATAACAATAAAAAGTAAAATGCAAAATATTCAAGCATTTGCCGGCACAGTTACAACGATTGTTGCACCTTGAAAATAATGCTCAAATCTTTTATGACGGCAAATGAAGCACGCGCGATACCAATCTTTCCTGTCTATTTGCTTGTTGAAGCAAGGTTGGCGACACTTCTAACAGCCCTTATCTGGGGTTACCATCAAGTGCGCAAAAGGGGGGAAGAGATGAGTCACAGAGCTCGGAATATGGAATCATATCTGTCGTCTGTGAGTGGATTATGTCGAGAGCGGTTGGCCGTCCGCCCCCTTCTCAAACGATACACCTTTTTTTATTTTCATCCTCGTCTCCCTCACAGGGGATACAGGAGAAAGGCGCTTCTTGCCATTGTGAGGCGGATGATTGCCGTGATTCATATTTAGCTCTCCCCATATGGCCGAGCCGGCGATCTCGGGTTCCTTCGAATCAATTGGCGGGATGAGATGACACCGACGATGAATGGGGGATGACACCTGGCGCTGTTCGAGTGGTGTAGAAATCATCCGTTTAAATCGATTCAATTTTTTTAGGCCCTGTAAGTGAACTACTTTTTAGCCTGCTTTCCCGTAAAAGTTAAAAAAAAGCAGGCTTAATGTATCGTAAAAATATAGGTAAAATGATAAAAAGTCAAAGGTAAATTAAGTAATTAAATAAATAATTGAAAAATAAAAAATTTGAAAGTAGGGTTTTGAGAAGGGAGGAAAATGTATGTTTGTTTGTCTGTCCCGCTCTCCCTAAAAACCTTTAAGGGAATTGTCAGATTCGAAAGATTCTCTTTGCATTTGAAAGATTTTAGCGGAGACATCTCATTTCCATATTTTATTTTTTTGATTTGAAGAATAATGAAGCAAATTATGTACAGTCTGGAAATAAGGCACGAGCCTTATTTCCAGACGTGTTTCCTTTGCACGAGCTTATTATAAGAAGCTTTGGACGTGGAATATTTTTTGAACAGTTGAAACAAAATTACCATTAGCGCCTAGGGGGAAATTTGAATCCTACCTAAATCCTGATTCAACAGACGGGTTTGCTCGGAACCAACTTCATCGGAAGGAGCATATGACGCTGAACACGTACAAAGTTCATTCAGAACTAGACGACCCTATTTTCTCATGAAGATTTTTGATCTAGAGGTTTAAGGATATTTTTGAATGAATACATGAATGAATGAATGAATACGTATTAACCGTTGAAAAAGAGTATGTTTAGAAGTAATGCAGAACTAATGCTAAACGAGAGAGAGAGAGAGAGACAGTTAGACTATAAACTTGATGTTGGTGCATACAGGAAAGTAGGCTCTAGGCATATAGTTCTATACGGAACCTCTTTTTAGCCTACTTTCATGTAAAAGTAAAATCGGAAAAAAGTATGTAAATAAGGCTTGATGCATCGTAAAAATATCGTTAAAAATAAAGAAAAGTTTTACAAAAAAGTGAATTAATTAAATAAATATTGAAAAATAAAAAATTTGAAAGTAGGGTTTTGAGATGGGGAAAATGCGTGTCTGTCGGTCTGTCTGTCCCCCCCCCCCCAATAACTTTTGAAGGAATTGTGCGAGTCAAAAAGTCCTTTTTGAATTCGAAAGATCTCTGCAAGGACATCTCATTTTCCTATTTTACTTTTTGATTTGAACAATTTTTCGTTCAATTTTGAACAGTTCAAAAAAAAAAAAAAAAAGCATTAGCGCCTATGGGCAAAAATGAAGCAAATGTTGCAAACTCTGGACATAAGATCCAAATTCTTATGAACAAGCTTACTGGAAGAAGCTCTCGGCGCGAACGGTTCTGAACGGAACTCCTTGTTATTTTAATGAATCAAAACATTCGCTGGTTTGAAAGGAATATAGGAGGATATAAAGGGGCATATTACTGTAGGGTTCTGGTGCAGTCACTTGTTGGAGTTACTCCGCTCCAATTTTTAAGTACTTGCTCCTACTCTGCTCTGTACTGCGAATGGTTTTAATATGAATCATACTATTTAGTTAACTTTTAATAGGCACATATGCGACAATAAATGAAAAATGTATTTATAGACTATTTATTTATTAACAAATATACAACATTTTATATGTACCGTGTTGCGTGAGGAAAAAAAAACGCATTTATTTATTATTGTTTTTGAATGTATTTCAAAAAACCGAAAAAGAGGGAGGGGCAGTGGCGCCAAGGAAATTTTTTTTCAGCTCAAAAAATTTATCAGAAATCTTTAAAAATATTTAGCGATTGTATATATATATATATATATATATATAAATATAACGTATGTACATATATACATATATATACAGTTGTGCCCGTTTATAACGAAATCGAAGGGAGCCAATAAAAATTTCGTTCTTACCGTAATTTCGTTATGAAAACTACCGAATAGTGCGTGGTTTTTGAAAATCTCGATCAAAAAATTTCATAGGAAAATAGGCTCGTTAGTTCTGGATGAACTTTCTGTCTGTACATATTCTTCGCCATAAGAGCTTTCCGATAAAGTTTGCTCCAAGCAAATCGGTCCGTTAGATTAGGATTTATATAGGATTGAAATTTCCCCGTAGGCAATATGTTAGTTTTTTTTTTTTTTTTTTGAACTGTTCAAAAATGAGCAAAAATTGTTCAAATCAATATTTCACGCCAAGAACTTCTTCCAGTGAGCTTGTTCATTGGAACTTGGATCTTGTACCCAGAGTTTACATAATTTGCTTCATTTTCGCCCGTAGGCGCTAATGTTAAAAATGTTTGGACTGTTCAAAATTGAACAAAAAATTGTTCAAATCAAAAAGTAAAATATAGAAATGAGATGTCCTCGCTGAGATCTTTCGAATGCAAAAAGAATTTTTCGAATCGGACAATTCGTTCAAGAGTTATTAGGGGGGACAGACCGACAGACAGACCGACAGACCGACAGACAGACCGACAGACAGACAGACCGACAGACACACTTTTTCCCCATCTCAATACCCTACTTTCAAATTTTTTATTTTTCAATCTTTATTTAATTACTTAACTTATTTTTGACTTTTCTTGATTTCTAACGATATTTTCAAGATACATTAAGCCTTCTTTCATGCTTTATTATTATTATTTTTTACTTTTACGGGAAAGTAGGCTAAAAAAAAAAAAAACAGAACAAAAAGGTAGGAAATCTTTTTCTGCTCTGGGTTTCGCTCCAGTTTTGCGTAAAATCACTGCCCCTGCTCCCACATACCAGGTTATTAATATTATTACTGATTACTCTTATTATATTCATCTTCATTTTGACAGGTCAGGTTAGGGATCTAAATTGGGGTGGACTGGGGGAGGGGAGGAGTTTTCAGTGGACATAAATATCTCTAAATGAAATTGTTTTTCTAAATGTATGTCACAATAGCCCATTTCGGAATATATGTCATAGTAGATATTTTTTCAGTTTTCAATGCTTTTCAAACAATATTATGACACTGTTGATGACTTCAGTCTTTTATTAACTGAATTTTTAAAAAGGCTGCGAATCAATTTGTGCTGCTGTCCATCCATTAAATGAATGGCGTAGAACTGTTTGTGAGGAACTATATTTCGACATGGCGGACGCAGACTTTTTGAGTAGTAGTAGACGTATTTCAGATGGATAAATTCATCACGTCAGAAAAGTTTGTCAAGATGGACCAATTTCGGCTTATTGACACAGACCCATTTTGAGTAGAGATAGGATCATCAAGATAGACAAATTTCGAAGATAGACAGGATTTGCATGATGCACAAAATTTACGAGACAGAAATTTTGAAATAGGCCTATTGCGAGATTCGACTGCAGCACTTTGGTACCACGCAAGACTGTTTTGGTAGAAGCTCGGTTCCCGCAGAACAGTGAAGCAACGTCGACTTAGACCAGTGTTTGGGAGGGTGACAGCCTCTAGCGGCTGGTTCTTGTGAGCCGTGTACGCTAAAGGAAGCTGGTGCACGTTATAAATATGTCGTGGCTCCCAAGTCCTCCAAGTGAAACGATACTTCTGGGGGGAGGGGGGGAATCCCTGGCGACTATCTCTCATCTGGGATCTGATTCAATAATTTAGAGATCACAAAATTTGAGGTCAAGTCAGTCTTCAGCCCTCGTGGTTCCTCGCTCTAAAACGAAGCTGCATATCACCCTAAGCCAGTGGATTATTTAGCTTCTGCACCTGGTAGTAGGCTTTCTTACGTCAAGGGGATTAGTAACAACAACAACATCAAAAAGTGAGGGGACGCTTATGTTGAAAACTCAAAACAAGTGGGGGGATGTTTGTGTTAAAATAAATAATAGGGGTAAGCTGTGCCCCTGCGTTCCCCCTAGATTATACTACTGGTCATCATTGCACCTGAAACCATGAACTTCTCGAAAATGAACTGATTTTCCCCCAACTCGAATCTCAATCTATCGCCGTGGCATATGCCGAAAAATCCCCAAAAAAGAAACAGGACTTTCTCCTCTCTCTCTCTCTCTTCAAGAAACTACAACCATGACTGAGGCGGGGGCGGGGAAGGGGGGGGGGGAGACCCGGCACGTGACCAGCGTACCACTCTCAGCCATTGTTGTTCCGGGGGTCATTGAAGGTCAATCAGATCGGAAAAGGGGGAGGGGAGGCAACCTATGAATTTCGATGAGGCTCTCCTCGACACTTTAGGAAATTAATTTCGCCCCCCGGGCAGGTCCACTCCCCGTTTTCATCTCTCTCCCCCTAATATGATATTCGTGTTCTGTGTTTCGCATCCCGGCTGACGATTAAATAGCATTGTCTGCCGAGAATCGCTTTTTTTAATTCGATCGAACACAGCCGGGATGAGAGCGGTTTTGTTCTTGGGCGAGATGGAAAACGGTAGCTTGTGATCACTCTCTCTCTCTCTCTCTCTTCCTCGTCCGCTCCGATCCCCCCTTTTGTTCTTTCTCCCGCTTTCTAAATATAACGGCGCATCTTTTGCACCTCTTTCGCTCTCGCTTCACCGTTTCGTGGATTTCGGGAAGGGGTACATCAAGCGGAAGCATTCGGTTGTGGTGTTTTTCGTTGATTTCGCACTTGCACGACTTCATTTGGAATTAAACCTTCACAACGCTGTATTCATCACGATGATGAAGAAAATGCGTTTAGAGATATAGTTTGATATGAAAATTACGTCTGCCCTTGTTCAAACTCAGATATGTTTAAAATGCTGTTTTGAGATAAGCACATTTGAACATTTTTTCCTGCACTTTAATTCCGGAACTGTACCAAGAAAAATAAAGTTGAGCCATCATACTAGTTTCAGGCTGTTATTTTAAACTATGTAATTAGAATTTAGTTACGGAAATGGCGCATTCACTTAGAGATTTTTTTTCTTCTTTTTTTAAAAATATTTCTCAGCATTGAACTAGGGCTGAAATATACAATTTTAGTTTTTTAACTTCACCCCATTTTTAACCGACTTCACAAAGGAAGGAGATTATACATTCATATTGCATGTATGTCGTTTTTTTTGTTTGTTTGTCCACTCATAACTGCTCACCGGATGAACCGATTTTCATGATTCTTTTTTTAATCGATCGAGGGTGGTTTCCCATAGGTCCCTTCGTTTGACCATATTCGATAATTAGAAAAAAAGTTATGGGCAGAAATGTAATCATTTTTTGTTTTTTCATCCATAACTTTTGACTAAATAAACCGATTTTGATGATTTTTTCTTTAATCGATAGAGGGTCGTCTAACTCAAATATTGCAAATCAATTTGACTACATTTGTTTTTTGTAAAAAAGTTACAGGTGAAAAATAAGGATTTTTTTGTTTTAATTGGAAAGGCTTGGCTTTATTTTTCTTTGTTGGGAAATCTATTACTAAATATAAAAGTCATTGTTGAAAACGTGTTTTTTGCCATGGGCTATAATATTAAAAGCAATTATAGCAAGAGTTCGACTGAAGGCTTCTCTGTGGCAAAAATTAATCCAATCAGTTTGTTTCCTAAAATTGACTTCAAAAGGGAATTTATCATACAAATGATTAGTTTTTAGTGCCATTAATTCAAAGAAGTTTTGCCCTTTGATATGGATTCTTTAAAAAATAGAGTATTTATATACAAATATATTTACACTAAAAAGGATAAAATAAAATAATTTTTGTAAAAAAACAGAACCGACTTCAAATTATAAATTGCGCTAAAAGTGAAAAATAAATTCATTCTTTAGACAACATCGATGTGACTTTTAATCATAGTTTTAGAAGTCGGTGCAAAATTATGAGTCTAATTACCATTATAACATTTGCTACTTCATATTGGAACTGTTGCTAATTCTGTGAAAATATATATATTTGTAATTGGGGATTCATGATTACAAAAGATTTTATCTATCCTGATTTTGCACGGACTTCTAAAACTATGTTTTAAAGTCACATCGATGTTGTTTAAAGAATGAATTTATTTTTCACTTTTTAGCTCAATTTAAAATTTTAAAAGGTCGGTTCTGTTTTTTTATAAAAATTATTTTATTTATAACAAGTTGATTTTCCACTCGCACACGTTCATTTAAAATAAAACTTTCGCATCGCTGTACTTATTTTGATGCTTAAAGACATGGCTTTAGAGGCAGTTTAACCACTTGCGCTGGCAAAAAATTCAACGACGCGCGAAACCAGAACGGTCCAGTGAGAATGAATGAGCCCATGGAACTGGTGTGGACGCATGGTAAGGGAAGCTACTGTGGACGTGACTGCTATATCCCGATCCAGCATTTAGTGGTGAAAATATTAAATTAATATCAGTAGCATGTCAAAAGGCAGCGGAGACATTTTTTGACTCTCTCTCTCTATATATATACATACACACACACACACGCACACATATATATATATATATGCATATATTATCTCCAGAAGCAGTCCTTGATAGCAATAATATTTTAGGCATAACTATAGTTAAAATACTTTAATCAAAATTTACTGAGGAATATGCATTTTAAGGTCAAATCCAGGGTTTGACATTAGAATGCAAAATTTAGGCGTCATTGGCACCTAGCTGTTTTGCTTTAGTTGCCAAAAATGTTCTGCTAGGCCTAAATTTAAAATTATTCTTTTGAGAAGTTGGAAATCTTGTTTAAGTTTATGATCCTATAAAGGCGTTTATTTTAATCACTGCCTAACAAAATATGAGTGAATTGTCTTAATATTTTTTCAAGTGTTATTTGCAATCTAGTGTTACTAACAAAACTATATGTAAGTAAAAATTCGCGATTAAAAAATTTTAAAGTCAAGTAGTTACGATAGTCTTCCTAGGTATCGTAAAAACTCAAAATACATGAGATTAGATAAAATATGTCTTTTAAAAATATAATTGTGCAAAGTTGTACTAGAGTTAAAAGCATAAATAAATAAATATAAAATGACGACTTGGTAAAAAAACTGTGGATGTCAAACTAAAAGTTTAATGAAAGGTTAGTCGTCAAAAGTGACGACTGAATGTGAAATTGCGGTCGTCAAATGGGAGTTTTTAGTTGCAAAATACGACTAACGACTGCTAATTTCGAACCCCGGCTCAAATCGACTTTAAATGGTTTAACGTTCACTTTTAAAAGTTGTATTACACTGTAGAAATCAATACAGTCATTCAGGTTAACTTTGAACCACGTCATATTTTTCAGTATGTTTGACATAATTTAGGAATTAAGAGTAGAAAACTGATTTTATAACCTATTTAACTGAATGCAGCACTGGACTTGTTAGTTTCTTTTTTCTTTTTAGTCTAATATACAAAAAGATATAACGTGGTACAAAGTTACCCCAATGGTTCAAAGTTACCCTGAACGACTGTGTTCTACTTAATTTCATCTAGTCATTTATTTTTGTGCTTAAAATCGTTGCTTTTTTACTTACTTCCATATTATAGCTTGTGCACAGTAGCATCAAAGCATGGGGCTACTGAAAAAAAAAAGTAAAAGTAAACGTAATAAGTAAAAGTTCAGTTTTTCATCAGTAAAAGACTACCATACAGTTACAAAATAGAAAATAGGTTTACATCATTGCATTATTTAGGTAATTATGATTTTAAACAAAAAATGCAATTTTCGGCTTATGCTCTGTCCTCCTCCGAGTTGTTGTACAGTACTTGACTCGCTTGGTAAAATTTTTCGAACAACACAATTTTTCTGGCTTATTTTGCCTAATATAGTTGTTTGGGATCTACCGCGTACTCGGTATATACTCGGTACTCGGCTAGAATTTTACCACTCTGCAAAATTCTAGCCGAGTACTCGGCCATTACCGAGTAGTCGTAATAGTTTAGTAATTTTTTAAAAGATTACTAAAAGTAGATAGATTTCTAACTGATTAGTACAATAATATGCAAATATAAATAATGGGGTAAAGCACAAGTTTTTCTACATTTTCTGATGACAGGCGATTTTTTTTTGCATTATAAATGTCTTTTAAAATCTTTTTTTGTGGTGCTCGGTACATCTCTAATAGTTGTTTGAAATTTAAGTACAATGTGAACCTTTAAAATGGCCTCTTTAGTGATCAAAACTCAATTTGATAAGTAATAGGTAAATTTACACTATCGTAAGATCGAAAGTTTTGGGGCTTTCACACCAAAGGCGACAAAAACAAAAGAATTTGTCTTTTCCCATCTAGGCAAGTGCAAGGCACACTTTTGCCTTCAAAAATATGCTATTCTTCGCAGATGAGAAAAGAAAAGCTTTTTGTCTTTGTCGCCTTTGGTGTGAAAGCACTAATGCTTGAGACTAAAAGAATTTGACGGTGGCCAGTGGCCGGTAAACCCAAAAAAGTTAGTCACCACTCTGAAACTGTTGGCCGCCACTTTGAACCATGTGTCAAACTGATCCCCCCTTCCAAACGGGGCTTCCTTTTGCACACAAACATATACCTCAAACCACTTTGTCACAAAAGTACACAAAGCCCTATTTAAAAAAAAATATAATAAATTAAAAACCTTTTCTAGTCGCCAGTTTTGGCGACCAACACATTTTGTGGTCGCCAAATAAAACTTATAGTCGCCAATGCCGAGTGGCGACCGCTAGTCTCGAGCCTTGGAAAGCACCCATAAGCAGACGAAGATTGTCACACCCCCTCCATTTTTTTCATTTCTAAACAAACTATGAGCATCCATTACAGCATTTCTTCCCCCAGACTTTCCACCTTTTCGTTTGTTTTTCTAAACAAACTATGAGCATCCCTTACAGCATTTCTTCCCCCAGACTTTCCACCTTTTCGTTTTTATTTCTAAACAAACTATGAACATCCCTTACAGCATTTCTTCCCCCAGACTTTCCACCTTTTCGTTTTTATTTCTAAACAATCTATGAACATCCCTTACAGCACTTTTTTTTCCAGACCTTCCACCTTTTCACTTCAGCCATCTTCTAACTTTTTTTTTGGAAACTGACAGAAATATTAATACGATAGCTCATCAAAACATTACGCAGGAGGCATTTGCATCAATATAATAGAACTCATTTCCCTAGTTACATGTAAATTAAATCTTTCTCATTTCTTCTACCTGATCCCACTCTTCCAGTTGCAGCATAATAAGGGAATCGGCGGTCCCCCGGAAAGGTAAGGGCGACACCGGATCACCGCGTTTAATTTGATGCACTGACACGGGGGGCTCACGTGACAGCGGGAAAACCAAACGAGCGTGAAATCTGCGAAACAAAGAGGAAACGCGTAAACCAAAACCATCTACAAAATGGCAACAGGTATCCAGGGAGCGAGCTGGAATATCCGAGCTGTCAGCAGAAGTGAAAGCCAGCTCAAGCGTGAAGAGGGAATTTTTTTATATCGCGTTTTTTATTTGCTCACCCCTCCCCTTTCCATGTAAGAGCATCGTTTACAGCCCCCTCGCATGTCTATCATCTTCCGCTTCGACGCTTCAACAGGTTATGGCGTAACTGCTTGGCAGATTGGCGATTATTGTGTCGTAGAATCACTCTCCGAAATAGTACCAAGTTGCTATGCGAATGGCTCAGTATAGTGGAGCAATAGTGGTCCAAGTGGACTAGCAATCTCTACTAATATAAAAGGCAATTTTATAAATTAACTAGCTGTACCCCCACGCGTTGCTGTGGCTCAGTCTGGTTCAATGGAAAAGAAAGAGAAAGCACATATTTCTAATATGTTTCATTTCACAATGATTGTTGCTTCATTGTCTGAAAGTCCAGATTGTCTGGTTTATCCATTCAGAACACACAATATATAATTGTCCACGTGAGAAGCAATCCGTGTCTAGATCTAAACTGCTCAATTTGATTGATGTCCTGTCGAATCGGTAGAAATAATCGGTTAACGTTTTAGCACCAGCAACGCCGTGCGGGCACTGCTAGTAGTTTTGCAAAAATGAATTTTAGAAATTTCGCATCTTGAGAGAAATTCTTCAAATTTTGTTTTGATGCCATTACGTCAAAGTTAGTAGGTGTAATTAATGTAAGAAATAAACGTTTTTCATCTTCGTGGGAAAGAAGTTTATGAGGAAATCAATTTTATGAAGCACTAGTTGCAAAGAATACCACATGAACCTATTTCGGAGCTTCAAGGAATTCCGATGATACTGATTTAAACTTTTTTTTATAGAAACTAAAATGTATGATGTTACACTTCTTGTTACCCCCTTCCCTCCTCTTCTCACAAACTGTCACAATTTCTTTTGGTCCTCCTCTCCTCCTCGAAGAGTGACATTATTTATGAATGACACCTAAATATTTAATGAATATATTCTTTGATAATAAGAGTAAAACAACTCAACGATGAAAAATAAATAAGGTCCACATAAGATTAAACTAACACGTCAAAAATAACACTGTGATATTTAAAATATGGATGAAATCAGATTTCGACGATAAAAAGAAGTGCAACGAAAAACAAATAAATAATAAACTGTTTCATGGTAACACACATAGGATAAAATGTCATCGTGAAAATGAGAATAAAAATACTACTAATGTATTCCTTTTACCTGAAACAAGCAAACAACTCCGCAGAAATAAATGCATAAGTAAGCATATATAAATAAATAAATAAAATATTGATTTTGAGGGCCCTTTTTAAAAAAAAAAGAGACAAAAATGTTTTCAACAAGTACACAAGTCGAAACATAAAAATAAAATTTTAGTAAAAAAAAAAAAAAAAAAAAAAAAAGAAAAACGAAAAAAAAAAAAAAAAACCGCTTTTGTAGCAATATGAACTCAAAAGTTCAAAGTAATTCTTGAATGTGAATATACATCAGTAGAAATTGGAATTTTTTAGTCAATGATTTTATTGTGAATATTCATTTATTTGTGAAAGTTCATTCATTCAAAAAAAAAAAAAAAGAAAATTAAAAAAATATATACAAGTATATTATAACTGTGAAACATCTCATTGCTACTGAATACATCTCTATATTCAAAAATTATTTTAAACTTTTTAGTTCATATCGCTACAAAATAACTCTTTTTCCAGTTTTTTTTTAACTAAAATTTTATTTTTCTTTCTTCAGTACCAACCGTTACAAAAAAAAAATAATAATAAAAATCAAATTCATTCTTGGGTATTTAAAATAAAATCTTGGTTTAAATTCAACAAATTTGGAATATAAACAATTCGGTGACAACTTCTCACTCACTCCTACATATATAGTTCACTAGTGATGTTACTACATTAGAAGAATAGTGTGTGTGTGGCCTAATTTTTAGGGACATCATCTTTTCTAACAGATGAGTTGTAATGCTAGTTACCAATTTTGTCATCTGATAAAGAATAGTTTATTGGCCGATTTTTGTGATTTTTCTTAAAGTTTTCATTTTATAAAAAAAACAATAACATTATTTCAAATGTGAGCCGAGCTATTTTCATCTCGAAATGTATATCAATCCATGATAGAATATTGGAATGTGTGATATGTGTGTTGATCGTATGTTAATAATGGAATGTTTGTATATGTGTGAATGTCCGATTTTTTGTGATTTTTCTTAGTTTTCATTTTCTAAAAAAACAATAACATTATTTCAAATGAGAGGCGAGTTATTTTCATCTCTAATTGTGCATAATTCTATGATAGAATATTATTCATGGAAGACCAAGGCTAGGGCATACCTGACGCCAAATTAGGTACATAAATAAATGTTAATGTATGAAATGCATTGCACAGAAAATTATCAATGAAAACGTATAAAATAATTTAGCTCCATACTGGTTTTATTTCGTTTATTCCAGTCAACTCAGTCGCAACGTACAATATCTTGGAAGAAGCGCATAGAAACAAATTCACATAGTAAAAAAAACCCGACTTTAGAATATTTGTTTTTATTATGCTGTTGCCAAAATTTATTATGAATTTCGTTTTTCAGCTTCATTCCAGTAGCAGACGACCATTAAAAATGACTTTTTTAAAGAAAATTAAGCTATTAATAGAAAAACTTATTGAGCTATCGTCTGCTTTAAAACTAAGAGAGAAGTAAAAATTAAAATTGAACTAAAAATTAAATGCAACTGCAACATTCACTGTGATCTGCGATACATAAGATGCATTAACACATGTATACATGTAGTATGTGTAAATATATGTACCGTAGTTTTTAAAATTTACTAATGATAACTTTTCAGATATTTCCAGACCAGTAGTGCTTCAAATTGACCTCCATAAAATGTAGTTGAAACCTTACTTCATGGGTAAAACTTTTCAAAATTTCGTTTTATTGGGTTTTTTAAAATATCATTTTGACAATTTCACAGCAAAAGAGAGTTATGACAAATATTAAGGGGCCGTTTAAGGTCCTACATTGAAAGGTAACAGTCCATGGCTTTAAAAATAAATAAAATTCACATTACAAAGGAATTTTATTTTGAACCGTTACTGCTCTGACGCACTTATTTAAAAAGGCGAGGGGAATTTATCTCAAAATTAAGCTTTTAATTGCATATTGAAGCAGCGAAGAACACTAGCTGCAGTTTTTTCACTGAACACAGCAGATGATTAGGAGACAAAAGAAGTCTTTATTTTATAAGTTCCACAGAAAATTAAATATTTCTAAAACAATGTAAAAAGGCAATTTAATTTTTTTTTTTTATTTTCTTCTTGAATTCTTTCTGATATATTTGTTTCTGGCTTAGTCCGGAGAAAAATAATTTCCAGTAAGAATTTCCAATCGTTTCTCCTTTCTCTAGACTGTTATAGAAGCTTGAAAACCTATGGAAATATTTGTTGTTGTTGTTTCCACGCGCCTGGCGAGGAAGAATGGGGACGCTGCTCCTCAGTCTAACGGGGACCTTGCACACTGTTAAAAATTTAAGTAAGGAAATAGTAAAATAACCATTTATTTGATTGTTATTTTGCCATATTTAATTACAACAGTTGAATAACCATTAAAAAGATGGTACTCAAACCGTTGATTGTAAAAAAAATCGTTTATTCGCAGTTTATCTTAAAGAACGTTTAACTAACCGTAATTTTCAAGCGCTCAATAAGAATCGGGCGTCCATCTTGGTTGCGACCGGTCGTACGTTGTTAAAATATGAATAAAGATTCAACAGCTCAAATCTGCATGTGTATATAAAAAAAAAGAAGAAAAAAACAAAGTGGCTGAAGCAGTGGTTACTAAATAGAAACACATACACACGCAAATCAAAAATTGGAGACACCGGATTCCCGAACTGTTTGCGAATGAGCGAACCCCATCATTTGAGCTGCTGAAGCTTGTTTGTATTTTAATTTTTGCAGCAAATAAAATGATTTTCGACAATATACAGTAAATTTAGACCAAAAATAACTTTAGATCCGTTAGAAAAACTGAAAGCTCAAATTTAAGGCAGTTTGCCTGTTGGAAAAGAAGATTTATTGATAAATAAACGGCCGTTTTGCGTGGTGTAGATGGCCGAATGATTAAAGCGCAAGGCTGGTATTCCATACTCCCGGGTTCGAGTCCCGCACGCTTCGTTTACGTTTTCTACGCCTCGAAATGGTTCAAAAACGATAAAAATTTTGTTTTGAAACCACTTTTAATCGGTTATAAAGCCGTAAACTTTTGTATTTACGGTTTTTTAGCCAAGCTGATTGGAAATGGTTTAGGTCCCGTAAAGATAGAAAAATGTTCTAAACCGTAAATTTAATGGTAAATTAGATGGACAGACTGCTGCCGGTTATTTAACCGTAATTTCATGATGAAATTTCTAACAGTGTAGGCAGGAGTCTGATTTCCGCCCCTTTGAAAGGTCTCTTCATTTTTTGAACCAGCTCCCTGATGAGAGACCTTCACCTGGGATTGGCACCCCCAGAGGTATCGTTTCACTTGGAGGACATTGGAGCAGCCACGACCTATTTAACGTGCACCAGCTCCCTTTTAGCGCACATGGACCGCAGCAAGCAGCCACGAGAGGTTGTCACCCTCCCAAACACTGACCACAGTCGATGTTGCTTCACTTTTGGTGTTCTGCGGGACATGGAAATGTTTGATTTTTTAAAATAAGGTAAAACCTGCTGAGATTGCGTGGTAGTAAAGATGGCCGAAGTTGAATTATTTGTTGAAAGGGAGGTGTTAGTGCACCGCGATTTCAGGTAGTTGTACAGCCGCAACAGCCCAGTGTCTACTTATATCATGCTTTTTCCTCTGAAAATGTATGAAGCAACGTCGATTTCAGTTTTTGTTTTCTAAATGTAAGGGCTTGAATTTTCATTGCTGTGATATGAGAACTGCAAGATACTTTTTAAGGGGACCCGAACCGTTTTAAGGCGGCCAATTTGTAGTCAACTTTCTTCAAGCTTTACTCTTCAGCCATAGGGAATTTTGCTTCGCGGTTTTTTTTAATTTTTTTAAGTAGGTTCTTTCTCTATATGTAGACCAAATTGTATCCAAAAATATTGAATATTTATTTTTTTATTCAATGTCAAAGTTTTTTGCAATTTCATAACTTCCGAAACATTTTCTCATAATCCATTCAAGATTTTATTGATATTATTTTTTTATTTTAGTTGTCACATCTTATAATGAATTCACAACCAGGGATATTTAAAAATTTCACTTTATAAAAATCTGGTCAGCTAAAAACTTTTCGTAGTGAATACACAACATTGAAAAAAAATTGATTTTTGTAGGTTGTTTTCAAAATTTTGAAAAACCCTTGGTTGTAAATAGAGGCCTAATATAGCCAAATCATATGCAAAAAAAAGTATATTGATTCATTTAGCCGTTTTCGTGAAAACGGTTCCGAAAGTTACGAAATTGTAAAAAAATTTGATATTTAATAAAAAAATAAATATTCAATATTTTTGGATACAATTTGGTCTACATAATAGAAAAAGACTTACTTGAAAAAATTAAAAAAACCGTGAAGCAAAATTCCCTATGGCTGAGGAGTAACGCTTGAAGAAAGTTGACTACAAATTGGCCGCCCCAAAACGGCTCGGGTCCCCTTAAGCAAACGTTTTTTCAGCTATTTTGACAATTTACTTACAGTTATTATCAATATAATCTACCTATTAACGGAAGCCATCTCCCATGCTTAATCTCATCAGACCTATAAAGAGATAAGCGAAAACTGTACAAGCGAAGTGAAGTTAAATTTTTATTTATGCATACTTTCATGTACAGTACTGTACATTTGTTTTTCTTAGGTTTAAATAAGCAACCATCTGAGGGTTTGGAACGTATTGATCTAATTTACATTGTGTATTATGTGAAAAATAATTCGCCATTCGCGACAAATCGCCATTCGAACTGCCTCATGGAACGAATTGTGTACGAATAGAGAGGTTCCACTGTAACTTACTTGGGATTTATGTAAACTTTTATTATGGAATAAAAGTAATAACTTTTTTTTCTTGTGCAAAAAATATGTAAATAAATAAATAAATATTAAAATAAAATAAATAAATAAAAGCTCTTGGGAATAAGGCTGCCTCCCCATTAATAGGAAAAATAAAACGTAAAAGCAATGAGAATATATAGCAAATTAAATCACTTGCAAATTTTATTGTGGAATGAAAATGACAACGTGTGATTTTTCGCCACGAAAAGTTATTTCTGAAGATTCAAAATAAATGGATACAGTTTTGATTGAAAAGTGTTATTTTAAAATACATCATCTTATATATCAGCGGCCTAAGTGTCTGTTTGTCGCCGATAGCTTATTGGTTGCTTGCGTAACTGTAATGCATGCCAAATATATTAATAATCAAAATATTTCTCTAGCATTTTGAGTGAGGTATCGCTAAATTTGCAATCTCCGTTAAAAATGAATGTAAACGCGAATTTAATTTGATCCTCCTTTTTTTGTTTTAATTTATGTATCGTCTGCGCTTTTTATATATATTAAAGTGGCAGCGCTCTTTTTTCCAGTTTCGTTAAAACTATTGTTTTTACGATGATTATGTTGGATATAAATAAATATTTTTCACAAAAAATTTGATTATATAGTAAATAATATTTTTATTTTACAGATTATTATAACTTGGATGTCTTTTTTCGGTAGGAATATTTTTTCCCGAAATTATTATATGTTTATTATTTATTCATTAAACTTTGCTGTTCTACCTGAAAAATACCTCTTTGACTTGATGTGCATTTCCGGTTACTGGGAGAATTGTATATTTATAATATCTAGAACAGCGGTCATTTCGTATGACCGCCGAGCTTACTAATTCCTTATAAGAAATTCATAGTTGGATTAAAGATTGCTTCAAGTATAGATCCTGCTGAAACAATTAAAGTACCGTTGGATTTTAAAGTAGTTCACATAAAATTTCACATGAAATTCGGAAACGTTTGAACCACCTTATCCGCTTCATTTTTCACGCCTCCCATTCTCGTGACCTTCTGCTAGGTTTACTACCCGGTGGTAGTATTAATTAACGCCGCATTTCCCGGATAGTTGGCGAACAGTGGCGCCACCTAGCTATCCATTACGCCCCAACGGTTGCGTTCGAAAGTTTACGGGGAAGCCGCGAAGCAACAGATATATCTCTGTATTGGGGAATGTCAAACACGCATCGCAGACGATAATGCAAAGTGGTTATTAGGTGCGGTCACTGAAGCAGACGATTTCTCATTAGACGGCGCAAAATAACGCATTCCAAGCCGCGTGCCTTGCCGGATTGAATAATGTTCGGCGGGGATTTTTAATGAGTGGGTTAGGAGGTGTTCCACGAGGGGGTTAAAGGATGTGCTGTCCTGGAATTAAACTGAGGAATGTCTGAAGGGTTTTTTCCACTAAAACGCGGACTTACTGTCATCATAGGAATTAAATGTTTGAGTAGTAAATGAATACATTAATAAAAACGCTATAAGGCACAACATTAAATTGCATAAAACGTGTTTCGAATTTACGAGGAACCTCTTTTTCACTGCAAAAAGTATGAGTTTGTTTCTTTGTGTGATATAACATTGTTCCTACAGTACCCGCAATTGAAATGGTTACATAAAAGTATACCTTATTAAAAGTATATGGCAAGGCTGTTAAGTTCCGCTCAAAAAAGCATAAAATTTAAATGAATGATAGAATCAACGTCACTAAAGCTGTAAAGATATTTCATGACTTGTATGCAATATTTTCTAATTTTGTTTTTTAAAAACTTCTAAGTTGTAATTAACTTAGAAATTTGAAATGAATTTTATATTATGCAAACCAAAATTTGGCCCTTCGATTAAGTATAAACTATTTAAATGTGCGAGCATTAATTCGTCTTCAAACCAATTTATTTTATTTGCTTAAAACTGGAATAAAAATAGAACAAATCTAAATTTTGGGAAAAACGTTTCGAGGTGCATCAGGGCATAATCCAAACATTCCATTTTTCTGGGAGTTTAAAATGGCGAGGAGGCAAGCGACACATACACAGACAAACTTTGTTTCATAAGCTCTGTTAAATACCACTAAAATCATTTTAGTGGAAAATATCACAAAATAAGATTTAGTGGAAAAGTAAAAAAGATTTACTGGAAAATATCACTAAAAAAGATTTAGTGGAAAAATAAAAAATATTTAGTGGAAAATATCACTAAAAGATTTAGTGGGAACTATCACTAAAAAAGATTTAGTGAAAAAACCAAAAAAGATTTAGTGGAAAACTAAAAAAAGATTTAGTGGAAAATATCACTAAAAGATTCAGTGGAAAATATCACTAAAAGATTTAGTGGAAAATATCACTAAAAGATTTAGTGGAAAATATCACTAAGAAATTAAGAGAATGTAAAAGGATACAGAACTAAAGCAGTCGATGCCAGCAAAAAAGCGAATTTCATGCAATCCTTCAGTATTTTATATCTTTCACACTAACACGTACATGTATATTATACAACGTTTTAACACAACTGAAA
This sequence comes from Octonoba sinensis, assembly GCA_038502835.1. Lineage (NCBI taxonomy): Eukaryota > Metazoa > Arthropoda > Arachnida > Araneae > Uloboridae > Octonoba > Octonoba sinensis. The sequence goes on from CM076603.1 coordinate 10,709,454, forward strand.
AATCCCGGAAGAGGCCTAAAAATATTTAATATATATCATACCTAGCCATATATATACAGTTGAACTTTCTTAGTACGAATACGGTTAATACGAAATCACGGTTAAAACAAACATTTTGTTCATCAAGTTTGGTTTATTATGTATTTATACTAAATACCTCACGCATATTACGAAGGCTAAAATACAAATTTCGGCTAAGACGAACAAAATTTCTGACGTATTCACGAAAAATGTTCTCGGTTGCAAAGAATTATTTTTCTTATATAGAAATTGTTGGTTATTTTGCGTTATGGTAAACCACCAAATATAAATGGCACTAGGCATTTTGCACCGAGACATACGTATGATAAAATTTAATGTACCTAAAGAAACAACTAACCATTAAGGATTTTTCCAAAATTGTTAAATTTTAAAAGGTAAGTTCACTTTTTATCACTGTACTAGTAAGATTGAAAAGTGTATGTTAGCGAAAATAAATAATTTGTTTTCATTAGGTATTTTATTTTTATTACAAATAGTAGTAATTATTTTTAAAATATAAACATGCATATCTAATACTTTTTCTTTACAATTTTACTTATTCACGGTTGTTACGAATAACGGTTAATGCAAAAAATTCACGAATTTTTGCCATTTCTTATTAAGCGAGTTCAACTGTATATATAATACCTATATATATAAGCCCTAAGTATAATATATATAAAAACACCTCTAGGGCTTAAAATATTTTGAAATCAATAAGTTCATCAGTCACGAATAAAATTTGTATTAATAAATACTGTTGAAGAAATCTCCAGCTTTAAAACTTTTATGAAAAATAAAAGTAAAAGATATAAAAGAAAAATCTTTTCCCACAAGCAGTATTCTCAGGTAAAAGAACACTCCATTTATTTCTTTTTCCAGTTTTCCTCCTCGGGCATAAGTATATATTCTTATCTCGAATATATCTATATTTTTCTATCAACCCATACTGTTTTTGTGGAATTCTTTCCCGACGAGGCCGAAAAAAAGAAGCCACTGAATAATAGAAATTGTGAAAACTTTTTGGATCTGGCAGCAGAGCTATCAAAACAGGGCATTCTTTTCTGCTTCTGACACTTTCTCGGATTGTTCCAAAGAATATTTCTCGCGATTGTATTCTCGAATGAATGGTTTCTGCGGGTTTGTTGTTTCTCTGTTTTAGAAATAGTTTCTGCAAAACCTAAAAAGCGAATTTTCAAAGATGCCAGAGTTTGAGAGAGTGGAAAATTTTGGACTAAAATATTGGGGTTTTTCGAATTTTCATCCATGTTTCTGCAGCGTTTTGGTAAATCTGGGAACACAAACGGCTGCAGGAGAGATGTAAATGTGGATTATGTACGTACAATTTAGACTACAGTAATACCTGTGAAGTTGACCACCTGTCTAAGTTAATCACTTTTGTCAGGAACGGAATCAGCCCTTCACCACCTCACCCTCTATCAGTTGACCATTTGTCCAAGCTGACCACTAAAGTGCTGCACGTCAACTTACACGTGTTGTATGTTGTTCCATTTATCAATAAATCGCGGAAGATTTGGAACAGCTCAGTTTTAATTGGGTAGATATATCCTCTGAGAGGCAGCGGTAGCCTAGTGGTTAGGATGCCGAGCTTCCAACCGGAACATCGGGGGTTCGATATCCGACCCGCTGAAGACCCACCTTGTGCACTTGGGGCTAGGTACATGTAAAATCCGTGGACCCTGAAGTCTCCAGGCATTTCAGAAGATACCGGATAGGGGAGAATTTCCCTTCCCTTCACTTTTAGGTCAAAAAGGGAAGGTGGCGTATTTGTGGGAGCCATCTGGTGTCATCCAAACCCACACAATGAGCCAAGTCGTACTGCCACCATTTGTGAGGTGCGCATCTATGTAACGGAAGGCCTTTCTACTGCCTTAACCGCTTCATTCCAAGTGTACCCAACTGGGTACATTTTAAAATACTGTTTATTAACTACTGTTTGTGCAATTTGAAAGCTAAAACACCCAATTGTTTTTGAAATGAATCAACAGATAGTTTACTTCGTTTTGAACATGGAAACATGGAAATTGGGCATTAATTATTATTTAAACCATAGGTTCTCAACCTTTTTTTGCCCACAGCCCACTTTGAGAAATTTTTTTTCTAAAGTGTCCCCCCCGCCCATTTTTTACTTGCGAATCTGAAATAGCTACTCCCACGAATATATTTTTTAATGTGTAATATTATACATTTTATTCGTAGATAGGACATGACCCTATCCTATTTCTGTTTTTAAATAAGACTATTTTAATGAGAGCAATCAAAATGCACGTTTAATTATATCGAAAAGTATTTTTATTAAAATTTTCAGACATCAAATTCGTAATTTAACTAATGAGAAGGTTGAATTTGATGCATTTGAATAAGTTTGCTAATATCAGGCTCGATTTTACTTGAAAATCGTAAGTGGCATTCAGTAATAGGGAGCCGATTTCTCTTTTTGGTTACCAATGTTGCTATAGCACTATAGCCACGTTCAGCTAAATATAAAGATGGAAATGCTGTCAGAAATCGTTGAACAATCGACCATAAACCTAATACTTTTGTTAGTACATAATCTGCGTGTTTAGTCTATTTTAGACAATATTTAATTAATCTGCCCACGCCTCTACGTGTCCTCTCAACGCCCCCTAGTTTTCTCTAGGTCTTTTACTGCCCCCCTGAAAGTCTCAAACGCCCACAAAGGGCCGTTATCGCCCACATTGAGAACCTATGATTTAAACTCATTATTAATTAAAATGAAAACAATTTTTTTTACTTAATTTGTTCTGAAATCATTTTTTAAATCAGAGAATCAAAACTTGCGCCAAAATTGTTTGTGCTTAGTTCTGGGGGCTGAAGAGGTTAGTGTAGATATATCCGCTGAGGTGCAGTTTAATTACATACATGTTTCAGCAGTATCTTGGTAAATCTGAGGGAAAAAAAAGCAGTTGCAGGATAAAGATGGACTATATACACTTAAAGGGGAGTCAACAACCAAAAATGTAGGAAAAAGCGAAAAAAATTTCTTTTTATTGGCTTAAATAGTAAATAAGTCTTCGAAAATGTTCCCTGAAAGTTTCAGAAAAATTGAAGTAATATTTATTAATTTATCATTGATTTTATTACGGTGCGAATTGCGACATTTTCATTCCGAAACCGAAACTGTGCCGAATATAAGACCCATATTTATTTTTGAAAATAAAATAAGCGAGAAAAAGCTATTTCATCCTGACTATAACTGAAAATAAAAAGTTCCTTACTTGAAATTTTGATAAAGATATTGCAAGCCGAAAACTTAATATGCTGTTTTCTCTCGCTTTGTTTCTTGAGCATTACATCTCAATTAAAAATGCAAAGGCTCCTTTAAATTTGTATTTATGTGGATTCCCCCCCACATATGTTCCTGAAACTATACATAACAAACGTAAGCATTACTTTTATGATAACTAAAGTACTTTTACTTAAGTAAAAAAAAGGTTTTAAGTCTTAAATTGTGTTAGTTTTTTTATACCCCCTCAAAACCGGGTCATTACGTCCGCCCCACCCTGTATAAATGATACTTCACTATACTGAGCGAGAGAGAGATATTTGACAATGTTTTTCATATTCATTCTACTCTATATTTTTAATTAATATGTATTGCTCAGCTAGTGCGAATGTTTTGTTATTTCTTCCGAATTCTCATTCGAATCTCAGAGCCCCCTAGTGGCGTGACGCAGAACAGTTTGAAGACCACTGTTATTGGCGAATTTCGACCACCTGCGTGTGTGTGTGTTTGCATTCACAATTCCGCAATTAGCAAAATACGGCAACCATTCCTATTTGTACTCAACCTTAAAGTCCAATCTAACTCTTTCCTCTCCCTCCCCCCACCCCTCCCCCACTCCTCGGCAAATACTGACCGCGGGTTTGCCCTCTAATGCCAGGACAAACATGCGCTGCTGGAAAATCGGCTGGCAGCGGCAGAACGTGCCTCCCCTGTTGGCCGAAGGGGGGGGGGGGGGGTCACGTGCAAAAATGCCCCCCTGCTGGGGGAAAAGGGCCTCTTAATCCACTTAAAATGTCTAATTGGGGGAATGAATATAACTGGGTTTGTTTCCTTGGTTACCGCACAATTAACGGACGTGACCTGCAAAAAAGAGCGCGGGCCCACAGCAATGAGAAAATACGGAACGGATCCTTTTGACTCTAAGCAGATGGACGTCTTGCTCGTGCCGACTTTGTGTGGAATATAAATGCAATTTTTTTTTTTCTTCAGATTGCCGGATTTCCGTATTACCGAGTTTCAGGAGAGGACGTAGGAATTATTTTTGAAGGGGGCACCAGGGAGCAGGGCCCGATTTACATTTTGAATCACTATAGGCACAACTCATGTTTGGGGGCCCCTCACGCAACAAAATTTTTTAAAAACATAACATTCAGTATGTGTTTGTAAAATTTGCCAGTCACACCAAAATGTGGGGGCCACCAAAGCGCAAAAACTAATTTGTTTTTCAAATGTCAAAGAGTCAGACTAACATTTGTTAGCTCCCAACGTGCAAAATGATTTTGTTTTTAAATTACAAAATGTTTGAATAAAATCTGGGGGCCCCCAAAGTGCAAAATCGATTTTGCTTTTCGAATTTCAACTTGTCAGACCAAAATTTGGGGGCCTCCAAAGTGAAAATTCCTTGTGGTTTTAAAATAATTTAATAATACAAATTTTCTGTGAAGCAACAGAACACTAACAGTTTGTTTTTGAAAGATGCTATTTTTAAATATTTTTCTACAAAATTTTAAATTGCAAAAAAAAAAAAAAAAAAAAAATAAAAAAAAAAAGCAAAATTAGGAGGCCCCCTCAAAGTGGGGGCCCTAGTCCCGGGCCAAAAAATTGGGGGTAAATTTGCCCCCTGCCAAAAGGAAAGGTAGTTTTAAAATGGTCCTCCCTCAAAACGTTTCATAATTCTTTAAAGGGTATGTTTTTAAAATTATTCATTAAAACCAAGGTAACGTATTTGTACCGGGTTAAAATCCCGGGGTTTTAAAACGCATACCGGGAACGTATTTTCCCCCGCGTTAAAAATAATCGCGGTTTTTTAAAAATCTTTTAGTTTTATTCAATTACTAAATAATTTTTTTTCCCCCGTGTGGTATATTTTTTTTTCTTCTTTTCTGCTATTTTTAACCGACTTCACAAAGGAAGGAGGTTATACATTCGTATTGTATGTATGTCTTTTTTTTTTTCTTTTTTTTGTTTGTTTTTCCACTCATGACTTCTCACCGGATGAACCGATTTGCGTGATTTTTTTTTAATCGATCAAGGGTGATTTCCCATAGGTCCCGTACCTTCGTTTGACCATATTCGATAATTAGAGAAAAAGGTATGCGCAGAAAGATAGTCATTTTTTGGTTTTTTTATCCATAACTTTTGATTAAATGAACCGATCTTTATAATTTTTTCTTCAATTGATAGAGGGTCGTCTAGCTCAAATATCGCAAATCAATTTGACTACATTTGTTTTTTAGAAAAAAAGTAACGGGTGAAAAATTACATTTTATATTTTAATTGGAAAGGCTTGGCTTGATTTTTCTTTGTTAGGAAAAACTATTAATAAATATAAAAGTCATTGTTAAAAAAAAAGTTTGTTGCCATTTTAGCTGTAATATCAAAAGCAATTATAACAACAGTTTGACTGAAGGCTTCTCTTTAGGCAAAAATTAAATCCAATCAGTTTGTTTGCTAAAATCGACTTCTAAACGGAATTTATGATACAAATGATTAGTTTTTAGTGCCATTCATTCAAAGAAAATTGGCCCTTTGTAATGGATTTTTTGAAAAATAAAGTATTTATAGAAAAAAAAAATTACACTAAAAAGAATAAAATAAAATAATTTTTGAGAAAAAAATAGTACCGACTTCAAAGCAGAGCAACTATAAATTGCGCTAAAAAGTAAAAAATAAATTAATTCTTTTAAACAACATCGATGTGACTTTTAAACATAGTTTTAGAAGTCGGTGCAAAATAAGGATAGATAATTTTTTTTTAATGATTAATAAATTACAAATATAAATGGCCCACAAATAGCAGCATTTCCAAGATGAAGTAACACATTGTGTAATGGTAAGTAGACTCATAATTTTGCACCGAATTCTAAAATTATGTTTAAAAGTCACATCGATGTTGTTTAAAAGAATTAATTTATTTTTTACTTTTTAGCGCAATTTATAGTTGCTCTGCTTTGAAGTCGGTCCTATTTTTTCCTCAAAAATTATTTTATATTCACTGTAATTACTGTGCAAGAAGCACACATCTCAGAAGCTCAATCAGTCTATCGAGCGATAGGTTATAAACCGTGTTTCGAGAAGACTGTGCTTAAAAATCTCTTTATGTTATCAACATGGGATTGTGAAGGGGGAGGGGTCGTAAGAAAGAAATAGATTTGGAAGGGTTGGAACGCACTTCTTACTGGCGAATATATTTACTTTTCAGGAATGCTGAAGAATCTGGAGTACAAAGTTTGATAGCGCTATAAAAGAAGTTACACACGCATAACTATAGACTTCTGAAAATGGAATAGTTAAGCATTGAACTGAACAGTCCCTGACAGATCGAGCTCCGCCGATTTTAAGAGAAACAAGTCGGGGCGATTGCACCCGATTTTAAAATCAAGCTATATGTTCTGGTTGAAAGACCGAAAAAGCACGAAAAAGGTGTACATCACGCCTATCACAATAGGGCTTTATCTGTTAGTGTGTCTGATGGAGAGGTGAGGGCCCTTTGGCTAGAATATTTGAGTGCTCGGGCTGGCTTTATTTGCAATGGTAAATAAGGATCGCCTTTAAATGGCAATGATAAAGGGTGGTTTAAACGTCGGGGGACATGATAGTCACCGCGGTATATCCGATTCCGCGGTATACTGAGGCGCGATATAACGGGATTTTACTGTATAGAAAAATAAGTAAACATTATTTAATGGGCTACACATATTTCTTTTACTCCTTCTGGAGGGCCACGCTCCCCTTGTGTCATCCTTAAATCCGCCACTGCGAAGTTAGTATACATTGAACGATCAGATTATCGAATTTCTTACTATCTACAGGATGCGGCAAATCAAACAGCGTGGTTTTGAAAGTCTGTTAAAGAAGCTCAACGCACAGCAACGAGGTTTATTTTATTTTATTCAGTACATCATGATGTTTTATACATTAAGTTTTAACGCACTCAATCCCGATCCAAAGTTCATTTACTGAAAATAAAAATTCATGCATTTAAAAGTTAAATACTTACTATTGATGAATACCTAAATTCAGTCTTTAAGGTCTCAATAATAACTTATATTTTCTTTTTTATAATATTAAAAAAAAAAGATTAATGAAACTTCATTTGTCATTACTATTATTTATTTCTTTCTTTTCTTCCTTTTTTTTTCTTTTGTTAGAGTCCTTTAAAGTTCTTTCTTTAATAACCTTTTTTTTTAAAAAAAGTTTTTACACTCATTATTATTATTATTATTATTTTTGTTAGACATTTTATGTGCTTTCCTTAATAACTTAAAAAAAAGAAAAAGCACTTACACTCCATTACTTTTTCCATACTCATTATTATTATTGTTAGAGTCATCTAAGTGCTTTGTTTAATAACTTATAAAAAAAAAGCACTTACACTCATCACTACTACCATACTCATTATTATTTTTATTATTATTATTTTTTGTTCGAGTTATTTTAAGTGCTTTGTTTAATAGTTTTCTGATGTAATACTTAAAAGTAGCTTTCACTGCCTAACTAAAATCTTTCGTTTCGCTTGATATATTAGGAAGAACAGACGCAAAGTTAATGTACAGAAGTATATCTAAAAAAGATTTTGACTACGTAGAGGCAGCCCCCAAGTGTAATATATCTTCAAATTATAAATTGCTAATTTCACAATACTGCTTCACAGCAGGTACCTCTCGAAGACCTTTCACAAAACTCATTACTAAATACAATACAAAATATGTGAAGAATTCGGAGAACACCTTTACCATCCTCATCCACACTTGGCGACCTTTTGGCGACGCCTCTGCTGATGATTTCGCAACCCTGACGGTCAGTCGTAACTTCATCAGGAATCTGAGGGCTCTTATTTTCTTCTTACTTATTTATTTCCCCTTTCTCTTCCACGAAATTTTGCTCCGTATTTCTTATTTTTATCGCTTTTAACAGGAGTTTTTGAGCACTTCGGGAAAGCAGTAAAAATAAGTTCTGATCAGAAACTTCTGCAGAGCGCCGAGTTAGATTGTTTCGCTTTATTGTTGTCATTTTTCCGATGCCTGACCTATTGCGAGCTTTTCATTGCAGCTACGTGTAACAAATTTCCGCCGATGGAAATGGAACAATGCGCGATAGAGCCCATTAATTGCTCAAATCGATTTTAATTAATTTAAGTGATGTGTTCGAAAATTCGTCATTGAGAAATCAAAGATTATTCTTGGTTGATTTGTCTTCTATTTACAATTGATAGAGAAAAAAATTATTGTATCAGTGAATCAATTTTTAGCAAGATAAACTGAAAAATGTTCTTTTGTTATTTATGTGTTTATTTAGGATATTTAAATAGCAGATTTAACCTGTTCATTCCAAGTGTATCCAATTGGGTACATTTAAAAATACTGTTTATTAGCTGCTGTTTGTGCAATTTGAAAACTAAAACACCCAATTGCTTTTGAAATGAATCAACAGATAGTTTACTTCGTTTTAAACATAGAAAACATGGAAACTAGGCACTAATTATTATTTAAACTAATTATTCATTAAATTAAAAAAAAATTAAAAACCAACAAGCTTTAAACTTCTTTTGGTTACATATAACAATATAATTTTGTACCAGTTTTAATGAGGAGTTCAAAGAAAAACCAGTAACTTCATTTATCTATTTATTTTTACGAGAAAACACGGTTTGACTGTTTGCTTCTCCATATATAAATTCCGATGCATTCAGAAATCAGTTTTTCAATTAAACAAACGAACAGAAAAGGTATGTATAAAAACTCAAAAAATAAGGCCAATTACATCGTAAATAACGCATTCTGGGTTATTTTGTAACCTTCGGTGAGTTGTGGTTTGAAAACATTACTTTTTAACATTAAAACAATTGAATTCCTTAACAGGTTTCAAGAAATTTGATTTGAATTAAACTGATAGTCTAACGAAGGAAAAAAAAATCCTGGTTGATATATATATATATATATATATATATATATATATATATATATAGTGAAACCTATGTAAGTTGACCACTTGCCGTGCGGCATTTTAGTGGTCCACTTAGACAAGTGGTCAACTAATAGTGGGTAGAGATTTATTTTTAACTTTACTTACACGATACACTTATTTATTTGTGACTAATCAAAATATAGCTTTATGTATTAACATTACTTTAAAACAGTAATTAGCTTTTTAGAATTTCTAATTTAGCTAAACAATTATCTAAAATATCGTTAGATAAATGTATCCTATTACAACTTTAAAAGTAAAGGACTTAATTAAAATAAAAATAAATATCTTCTTAATTATGTAAGTTACTTATATGGTAGTAGGGATTTCCTAAAAGTAGATAATTTTTCAAAATGGCTACATCAGATAAAAGAAAAAAGAAGAAACTTTTTTTAAAAAATAAAAGAGTGCTCATGGTTGTTTTCCCCTATGGTTGACTTACAAAGTTTAGGCAAACTTTATATTGATGTTTCGTCCATTCAAACAAATGCTGGTCTAACATTATGGCATGAAAATATCCTGGAGAAGTTAGTTTATTTTTTTTACGTTTGCAAAAATATACAAACGAATAAAATAATTTTTATAAAAAATAGAACCGACGTCAAATTATAAATTGCGCTAAAAAGTGAAAAATAAATTAATTTTTTAAACAACATCGATGGGACTCTTAAACATAGTTTTAGAAGTGGGTGCAAAATTAGGATAGATAAAATATTTTGTAATCATGAATCAATTACCAATATATATATTTTCATAGAATTAGCAACAGTTCCAATACGAAGTAGCAAATGGTGTAATGGTAATTAGACTCAGAATTTTGCACCGACTTCTAATATTTAAAAGTCACATCGATGTTGTTTAAAAAATTAATTTATTTTTCACTTTTTAGCGCAATTTATAATTTGAAGTCAGTTCTATTTTTCTTATAAAAATTATTTTATTTTATTCTTTTTAGTGTAAATTACATTTTTTATATAAATACTCTATTTTTAAAAAATCTATATCAAAGGGCAAACCCTCTATGAATGAATGGCACTAAAAACTGTATGAAAGACTCCGTTTGGAAATCGATTTTAGCAAACAAACTGATTGGATTTAAGTTTTGCCTCAGAGAAGCCTTCAGTCAAACTTTTGCTGTAAATGCTTTTAATATTATATCACAAGGGCAACAAACACTTTTTAAACAATTGCTTTTATATTTATTAATATTTTTGCCAACAAAGAAAAATCAAGCAAAGCCTTTCCAATTAAAATAAATAATACTTATTTTTCACCCGCAACGTTTTTTCTAAAAAACGAAAGTAATCAGATTGATGTATGATGATATTTGAGTTAGACGACCCTCTAACGATTAAAGAAAAAATCGTCAAATTCGGTTTATTTAGTCATAAGTTATGGATGAAAAAACAAAAAACATACATTTCTGCCCATTGCTTTTGTTCTATTTATCGAATATGGTCAAACGAAGGTACGGGACCTATGGGAAACCACCCTTGATCGATTGAAAAAGAAATTATGAAAATCGGTTCATCCGGTGCGAAGTTATGAGTGGACAAACCAAAAAAAAACGACATACATACAATATGAATGTATAACCTCCTTCTTTTGTGAAGTCGGTTAATAAATATAGTAATAGTTAGGCGGTCAACTTACAAAGGTAGCTCCCACCCAAATTTGTCGTACATAAGTGGTCAATATAGACAGGTGGTCAACCTAGGTGGTCAAGTTACGAAGGTTTCCCTACATAACATATTATAGGGCTAATTCCGTAAAGTGGTCAACTTAGACAGGTGGTCAGTTTACAAAGGTGTAAGGTGTGTCACAAAAGTCTTCAAGTTTACAGGTTTTACTGTATATACATATATATATATATCTTACCATAATTTTTATTTCAGGCATTCTGTATAAATTACAGACGAGCTACTAATAAACTGTTCTAAAAAAGTGAAAATGAACAAAAGAAAGGAATCTAGCGATTCGTACGGATTCATTTCTAATTTGTATTGACTGCTCAAATAGTTTTAGCGGACTATACTGAGATTCAAAAAATCCCGTTTGTCGTATTTTTCAGCACAGATTACCTTGGGAGGCAAGGTGCCTTCCCGGAAGATTCTTCTGGTTGCCTTGCACCCACAGAATAGTAGAAAACAAGGAAAACTCCCGTGAGGCGCCTCTATGGCAGTCAGTTAAAAGATCGTTAGTTTTAGTTTTTATAATCAACTCCATGAGGACATACAGTATTCTCTTCAATTTAGGTGTTTATTTCATATCATTTATTTATCTGTATATGAATACATGAAGCAACATTTTTGTACCCCTTTTTAAGCAAATTTAGTGCACACAGCAGTGTGAGATTTGGCGCAGAGAAAGTTCATATACAGGAGGAGTGAAGAAATAAAAAAACTTATCTCTAATTTTAATCAATGACGTTCTAACGTAAAAATTTAATGAATTACGTTCGGACTTTGACCACAACACGATCACTAGGTTAAATAATTTAGAATCATTAACCATAGTTGCCTTCTTCAATAACTACTCTGACCAAAAAAAAAAAACTTTCGTCGTATTTCATTCTAGTCCAGTTTCTAATTTCCAACATCACCTTCAGAAATTCTTTTTTATCTCACCCGTCCGGCAAAAATCCGGTCGCCAACGGCGCCCCGGTTCTGCGGTCACGTCCGGCCAGTTTGCCGGGGCGGTCACAAATCAACTCAGCACTCGACCTCTAGCGGACGCTTGCCACCTTAAGCTAACACACGCTAATAAATGTCGTCCGTGCCGCGCGAGGTAATGGCCCCTGCGCCCCCCTCCCACTCCGCCCAGAAAAGAAAGAAAAAAGAACAAAAATCTCTTCCCTTTTGTTCTTGCACGACAGAAATACTCTCCCGGGCTTATCCAGTCCGGCATGTTTTGCTGCTGATGAGTTAGACTTTATACCGACACAGAAGCCGAGTTTTTAAAAGTCGTACGCCGGGAGATTTTCCGAATTTTTGCTGCCCCCCCCCCCCCCAGTCCTTTTTGCTGTAATTGGTCTTGTTTGGTAGTTGGTTTTATGGCCGCTGGGAACCGGTGGCGGGGTGTGCGCGGAATGATGATTGTCCATTTTCTTCGATGTTGTTCTAAAGAATGGAGGGAAACTTCTGCAATGAGTCGCTAGCAGAATTCCATGAGAAAACTTAGTTCGAGTTCTATTAAAAAAGTGTCATCCCGCTATTCCGGAAATAAGTATAAACTCAGAGAAGAGTCCCTTTTTTTCATTCCAATTACGATGAAAGATCCGGAGGTAGACGGTCTCATTTTGAATTCTAGTCAGGGTTGCGCTTTGAAAACATTATTTTTGATTAATTGTGTTGTTGTTTCGAATGCCACTTGGGTGTCCAATCTCCTCTTCGCAGACGACCAGGAATTAAGGCAGTAAGGGAGCGCCTTCCGTTTTATAGATGCGCACCATACAAATGGTGGAAGTGCGACTTGGTTCATTATGCATTTGGATTAACCAGAAGGCGCTGTCACCAACAGGCTACCTTCCCTCTTTTAACCTAAGGGACCGTTCATAAATGATGTGACGCTTCTTTCCCATGTATTTGACCCCCTCCCCCATTTTGTCACGAAGTGTCACACTTCATCGGACCCCCTCCTCCCCTTTGTCACAAAGTGTCACACTTCATAGGACCCCCCCCCCTCTTTGTCACATGTCACGCTATGTTGCATAATGTATGATGTCACACTCCTTGTTACCCCTCCCCTCCTCTCGTCACATTTTGTCACAATTTTACGAACCCTTCCTCCCCCTCGAAACGTGACATCATTTATGAATGATCCCTAAGACTGAAGGGAAGGAAAATTCTCCACCCCCCGGTACCCTCGGGACTGCCTCGGGACTTCAGGATCCACGGATTTTATATGCACGTATCCCCAAGTGTACATGGTGAGTCTTCAGCAGGTCGGGTATCGAACACCTAATCTTCCAGATTGGAGGTCCGACATCATAACCACTAGGCTACGACGACCCACTCTGATTAATTGCACATCAAGTAAAAAATCTCAGAGATTTCAGCACAGAAATGACATTAGGTTGCTCCATATAAGACGGACAGGACAAAACCCATCCTTCTCACTTCCTTTCAAGTTGGAAACATTAAAACTCCTCAATAAATTTTCGTGCCCTTACACATCTTCAAGTATATTTTTCAAATATTGTAAAACGATTTTAGTACAAGAAATAACATTTTGAAGCAATATGTAAAACATGCCACGAGATCCATGTCCAATTTGTCACGGCATGCTTTTACTGTAAAATCCCATTATAGCAAACTCTAAGGCACCGGGAAAATACTTCATTGTAAGGGAATATTCGTTGTAACGGAATATTCGTGGTAACGAATGTTCGCTGTGTCGGAGTATACATTATCTTACTGGGGTTTAAAACGGGGCTAAAAATTGGTTTCGTTACATGGAAATTTCGTTGTATCGGAATGTTCGTTGTAGCGGAATATACATTATTTTATTAGGGTTTAAACCCTTCCTTCTCGCTCCCGTGAAAATGACGGGCTGAGGTATGGCCTTCTATTTCTCGCTCCCGTGACATATTCGGGTTGGAGTGTGTAAAATTTCAAAAAAAAAAAAAAAACGAATCAAAACTTAAAAATGAATATACATGTTGTTCATACACATATTTTTTTCAATATTCAGAGGTAAAAAAATGGGCACTTTTATGACCGATTTCTTGAAAATTACCCGACCGTTAGGGGTTAAAACAGGGCTAAAAATTTGTTTTGTTGTAAGGGAAATTTCGTTGCATCGGAATGTTCGCTGTAACGGAATATACATCATTTTATCGGTGTTTACAACTAAAACTATTGGGCTAAAAATCCGTTTCGTTATAACGTGAACGTTTCCTTATAAAGTGAAATTTCATTCTATCGGTATTTACTTTAGCGAGATTTATCATTGCTCAAAATATTTATTTCTTAAACAAACAGATCTCCTATTATTTTTACAGTAGGTAAAAGGTGTGTAAACACACCAAAATTTATTCAGATATTTTAATATTTAGATCTTGAAATTAAGATATTCAAAATGAGTAAAAGCTACGTTATAGGGCACAAATAAAAATATTTTATAAAATATCTACTCTCGGTACTGACGAATGGGTCTGGTTGCCCTTGAAACCGGTCTGGCATTTTAAACCTTTTATTTGCACTGTTCCTACTCCTTTTGAACATATGCGTAAATTGACTGTCTCTCTTTCTGAACTTTTTGGCCCATGACCCATTTCAAATAGCGACATCATTACACCATTTTTGAGTCAGTTATACTTTTATCTAGTCAAAACTCCAAGCATTGACAAGGTATTATATACGCGCACTATTTTCGAAGCTGTTATTTATCATCTAGTAGACTCGTCTACTTAAGTTTTTAACTCACAAATGGCATTCGTTGCGAAACGTATTTATGAGATGGACGGTAATGACCCATTGCAACAGAAAGAACGCCATTTTTCAATCAATTAAACTTTCATCCAGTTAAATTTCCAAACATCGACAAGGTTTCCACTTTCAAAAGCTGCTATTTATCGACTCGTAGATTTGTTTAGTTAACCCTTAAATGCAGGATTTTTTGTTTAAAATTTAAAAAATTAAACACTCGAAGATTTGACGAAACTGATTAAGTGGAAAAAAATATATTTCATATTGAACCATTTTATTTTTTTAAAAACGGGTTATGTAGATAAATGGGAACATCGTGTATTGATTACATAGTATGACACTGCATTACATGCGAAATGTTTTATAATGATTAAATTAAATGTAAATACTGGGTTTTAACCAGAAAAAGCTGTGAAAATAGTCTAATTAATTTTAAGGTAAGTCATTTTGCCTAGTGAACTCCACGTAAAAGCTCGATTGAAAATCTTAATAAACAAAGAGCAGGTATCACGTGACAACGATGATCGCTCATGAGTCCCTCTAGCGGTGAATTGCTTCCATTGAAAGTTGCACTATAATTAGTAACAAATCATGCAAAATGGAAGCTTCGAAACAGTCAAAATGACTGATCTGGTAAATCTAGAGTTAAGCTGTCTTTGTCCTTTCCGTACATTTTATTACGGAATGACATTTTCCAGAGGGGGGTTAAAAAAATCATGCTGTTAAAGCTTGATCAGGCATGGAAAATCTTGTTAAGGTTCGATAAATCTTTAATAAGATGTTCAGAAAAACATTTATTTATTTAGTTGCTTTTTGAGAAATGTGAACTCTTTCTTTCTTTCGTTCTACTTCCAGCAGGAATTACACGATAAACTTCAATTGGCCATCACGTTAGATTTAGAATCTTTTCTAAGGATGAAATGGAACCCATCAGCCTGTTGCTCTCCATCCAAAAAAAAAAATGACGTCACTAGGGAGGGGAAGGGGAATTCCCGGGGGGCTGCCCAAAAAACAGGACAGGAATATAATCCCTGGATTATGCTTGGCCCCCTGGACATTGTTTCGGGGCTAGCCGGTCGTTATCCTGTTCTCCTTGATGAAGTCCGGGAGCTTTGCCGGACATCGAAATCTTCAGATATTTACGAACTTTTTTCCCGGAAATAAAAGATTTATTTAGTTTTTTCCCCCCGACCGACTCTTATCATCTGATATTTCATCATATTCTTTTTCTTCCGCGTAGTCGTTAGGCTTAAAAAAGAAATTATAAGGAGTTAAAAGGAAAAGAATAATTCCTCCTGCGAAATAATAGGTTTTTTTGAGGCCCGTAATAAAGATAAGCAGATAAAAGTATTGGATTTCAGACGTGTGCTTTTTTTTCCCGGTTCTTTTCTTTCAAATGGACAGCGCCCAGAAGTTGAAGTTCTGTTTAATCACAAAAAAGTATTTTTCTCTTATTTTCTGATTTGCCATTTTTTGGAACGACAGTGAAAGTGGCTTAAATGTATCTAGGTTAAGGTAGGCGGGCATCCTAATTTTTGAAGAAAAAACAAAATCATTTTTGAGAAATTATTTAGATAGGTTTAACATTTCTCTTTCTAAACCCACAAAAATTTCTTCAATTGTTTTATTAGAAATAAAGCCACAACAGATGTTCAACAGAAAAAATCGAACAGGCAGCCAGATTTTTATGAAGATAAAGAATAAACACTTTAGGGACCGTTCATAAATGATGTCACGCTTTTTTTCACACATTTGACCCCCTTCCCCTTTTGTCACAAAATCTCACTCTTCAGCGGACCTCCTCCCCCCTTTGTCACATGTCACGCTATGTTGTATAAGCAGGGATGTCACACTTCTTGTTACCCCCTACCCTCCCCTTGTCACACTTTGTCACAATTTCACGGACCCCCTCCCTCCTCGAAGCGTGACGTCATTTATGAATGATCCCTTACTGAAGGATTTTAAAGTTATCTTTTTGTAAAAAAAAGAATTTTAGCCAACCATCTTGCAATAATATAGTTTCACAAAAATCTAGGTTGTTCTTCAAATTTTAAATTTGGTATAATAGTTACTAGAACTTTCACTTTTGTAATCATTCGGTTCTAGGGAGGGGTTAGAAGAAATTCATAAGAAATAAATAAGTACTAGAACTTAGACACTACTGCAGATATAAACAAATTACAGCTTAATAGCTCGAAAAAAGATGGGAATTATATTGCTTTATCGTGTAACTAATAATGAAACAAAAATAATTTTTAGCGCTAAAATGAAAAACAAAAATGATAACAACCAGTGAATCAACAGTTTGTAATTCTTTTCAAAATTACGGTTTCTGAACATGTTTTTAGATGGATTGGCAACAGTCAGGTTTCTTTCTATGCTATTCGAAGCTATCAGACTCCTGAATGATTATTACAACTAAAATCTTATATTTTTGTTGACTGAAAATTTTGTGTTCATTCTGTATTGTACGGCATCAGTGTAATTTAAAAGTCCCTACCCCCCTTTTTTAACAATATCAACACATACCAGTGAAAATGTTTTTTCTGTCCGATATCAACTGCTACATGTTTCAAAAAATATGACTTTTAGCCTACCTTTCGGTAAAAGTAAAAAAAAAAAAAAAAAGAAAGAATGGAAGAAGGCTTTATGCAGCGTTTCTCAACCTTTCAGTATTCGCGGCCCAATTTTCTATCATAATTTTCATCGCGCCGGCCTATTACCATAAAATGTATACAACAATAAAGTAAATTGAGTACTTAGGATTCTGTTTTTGAATTATTTTTAACTAACTGCCAAAACAAGAGTAAAAACGCGTAATTTAGTAATAAAAATTAGTTTAGTAATAAATCACTATTTGAATTTTGGGCAGGAGTAGAGGATGATTTTTCTGCACTAAAAACAAGGCCATTTCGCATTCTATTACCAATTTCAACATCCTACTTTTTTTATACTAGATTTTCAGCTGTGACTTCTTTGAAGACAAACTACAGATCTCGTCTAAATATAGAAACAACTGAAAGTGGCTATTTCTAATATTAAGCCTTCCTTAGAAAAACTTTGCTTTGAAAGACAGGAGAAAGGAAGTCACTAATAACTATAATTTTTTTTTAAAATTTAGTATGTCTTGATTGAGAAAGTTTTAATCTAGTAATTTGTTTTACTTTAATAAATTATTAAAGATGACGAAATGTATTTTTTTTTCTATGTCCATGTGTACTTTCCTTTCAGTCAGTTAATCAATTTTTTAAAGTAATATTTTCTGATGGATATTCTCGCGCCCCCCTTCTTGGGTGCTCGCACCCCACAGGTTGAGAATCGCTGGCTTAATGGATTGTAAAAATATAGTTAAAAATAAGAAAAAGTCAAAAAAAAAAAAAAAAGTTAAGTAATAAATAAATATTAAAAATAAGAAATTTGAAAGTAGGGAGTTTGAGATAGGGATGTGTATCTGTAGATCTGTCGGTCTGTCTGGTCGGTATCCTGTAACCGTCCCCTCTAATAACTCTTGAACGAATTGTCCGATTCCAAAAATTCTTTTTGCATTCGAAAGATCTCGATGAGGACATTTCATTTCCATATATTACTCTTTGATTTGAACAATTTTTGTTCACTTTTGAACAGTTAAAATAATAACATTGATGCCTGCTGGGAAATTTCAATCCCATGTAAATCTTGTTCAAACAGACGGATTTACTTGTAACAAACTTTATCTAAAAGATATGGCGTGGAACGTGTACAGATATGAAATTCATACAGAACTAAGCGAGCCTATTTTCTACGAAACGTTTTGATCTGGAATTTTAAGGACGTTTCCCAACGAATGAATGAAGAAATGAGTGACTGAATGAATGTGTATAAACAGTTGAAAAAGGTTATATTTAAAGTGATAAGGACTGCATCTAAATGAGAAAGAGAGAGATAGATTATCAATATGATGTTGGTGTGTACCCCTTCATTCTAAGTGTACCCAACGGGGTACATTTTAAAATACTCTTTATTAACTACTGCTTGTGCAATTTGAAAGCTTAAACACCCAATTGTTTTTGAAAGGAATCAACAGATAGTTTACTTTGTTTTAAACATGGAAATTGGGCATTAAATATTATCTAAACTAATTATTAATTAACATTAAAAAAGTTTTTTTTTAGTTATTTTGTTTTGTAATCTCTTTTTTTAAATCAGAGAGCCAAAAAATTGCGTCAAAATTGTTTGTGCTTAGTTCTGGGATCTGAAGATGTTAAGTGAAAGTAGGCTCGTATAGTTATAGACGGAACTTCTTGTTTGAAGACAAAATTGTGTTTAAGCGTTCATTCTCAGATCAAACTTCTTCCCAAAAACATAACTTTCCAAATACAGTCATGAGCCTCCATTTATTACAAGTACTAGAAAAAACGATTTCTACAACGATTTTTTTTTCAAACGTATTGTTCGATATCAATATATATATAAAAATATAGATATCGAACAACACGTTTGAAAAAAACTTTAAAAAAAATAACGATGAAATTGAAATTAAAAACACAATTTCCCTCCCTCCCAGCAAAGTGTGGTTACGAGATACCGATACCCACAGAGAGAGCATTATTTATGCATTGTAGGATGCTCAATTTCGTTTTGCGTTTGTGAAATTTGAACATATTATGTATACAAATTTCAAAACCGCAAACCGAGATTAAGCATCATACAAATATATATTTGTATGATGCTCATCATGCAAATATATATTTGTATGATGCTCATACAACAATAGTAGTAGCTACAATGGAGGCAATTCACCGCGAGAGGGACTCATGAGCGATCATCGTTGTCACATGATATCCGCTCTTAGTTTACTAAGATCTTTAATTGAGTTCTACGTGGAGTTCACTAGGCATAATGAGTTATCTTACAATTAATTAGACTATTTTCACAGCTTTTTCTGATTATAACCAGTATTTACATTTAATTTAATCATTACACAAGAGATTTATTAATTATTACAATAGTTATAGTGTTGTATTGAGTGTTATTTTTATGTAATATAGAAGAACTTTATTTAGGCACAGTTTTTAATTAGATTTGTAGAACTCGAAGTAAAGCGATGCTACGGCTTCTTTTGTTTACATTGCCTTCATCGCTGCCACGTGACCAATGACGTTGCTTGAATTGCCTCCATTAAAAAACGTTCGAGCTTTATTTAGGCACAGTTTTTAATTAGATTTGTAGAACTCGAAGTAAAGCGATGCTACGGCTTCCTTTGTTTACCTTGCCTTTATCACTGCCACGTGACCAATGATATTGCTTGAATTGCCTCCATTAAAAAACGTTCGAACTTTATTTAGGCACAGTTTTTAATTAGATTTGTAGAACTCGAAGTAAAGCGATGCTACGACTTCCTTTGTTTTCATTGCCTTCATCGCTGCCACGTGACCAATGACGTTGCTTGAATTGCCTCCATTAAAAAACGTTCGGCCCACCAAGAAAAAAGAGAGAGAGAGAGAAGCGATCAAGGGCACACTGTAAAAACCCTTAGTTCAACCCTTCACCAAAAAATAAAAAAAAGGTGAAATTTAACTGCAACCAGTTTAACTGCATTTGGTACTAAAGTTGATTCATTATAATGGTTCAACTTTAGTACCAAAGTACCAAATGTTAGTTGCAGTTAAATTTTTTAGTTACAGTTAGCAGTTAACCTTTTTTTTTTTTTTTGGTGAAAGGTTGAATTAGAATATTTTTAGTGTGCAGTTTACACATCATTGCAAGTTAGGATTTTTGTTTCTAATTTTTATAATTCGGAACGTAACTAAACCTCGGGTACTTTACTACAAAGTTTGAAACTTCAAAGACAAATGCTTTGTTTTAAAAATATTAATTTGTGCATGTTGCGGGTGTCACATCAACGTGCACACATTTTTTTTTTGTTTAGGATCTTGATATTTTGTGTAACGTGATGCTTACTAACATTTAAAAATATAAAAATAAAATCTAAAGGTTAATTAATATATATATATGCATACAATAAAACCTGTAAGGTTGACCACTTTTGCCAGGAACGGGATTAGTCCTTCATCCTCTACCTCACCCTTTAGAAGTTGACCACTAAAGTGCTGCTCCGCAAGTGGTCAAATTACACAAGTTTCCCTGTATATATAGATTTAATTAAAAAAATTATAATTAAATTAAAAACATATTTTTTATAATTCAATTAAACTATAAAAAATGTGTCTTCTTTCATTTTTAAAAAATATATAGTTTAATATAAAAAATTTAAAATAAAATGATAAAACTAAAATCTAAAGATCAAAATTCTTTAATGTATTTCAGCTATATGCGTACGAATGTCACACCCACAACAATGGCTTAAGCAGTGTACTAAAACTCGACTGAGTATTAGAATTTCGAACACAAGACAACTGCTGAGCTCAAATATATTAATTTTCTTCGAGAGAGAAATATGAAGTCAGTGAAAAATGTATATTGATATTTATCGTTTGTTTCCGAGAAACTGACAAGAGCTGAAAATAATATCCATCCGCCATACATAGATATTCTAATACCTCAACGTACAGAGCATATTGTCTCGAAATCTAATCGAACATTTTGGAGCACTCGCAGAAATAATACAGCACCGGGTATCGGATGACTTCACGGAGTTTTCGGAAGAATCTCTTAAAGAACACGCAACGTTCGATTGTAGGTATCCGATTTCAAAAACGTATGAATTATGCAGCGGGAGAAATATTCCATCCGACTCGACTATATATTAAATTTTTTCTACCCACAAAGGGGGTGGAATTCGTGTGTTTTGTCGATGCTGTATTCGAGACGCTGTTCCGAAAAGCCGGTTTAAATTTCAGATTATTGCATTTTGAAAGCGTGGGGTTTATTACTACTTGATTTTTGTTCCAGCTTTCAAATAATCTACTGATCTGTTACTTTGATTTTCCTCGTTATGGATTATTAAATGTTGGAGAGGGTTTCGTTCATAAAAATGAGAGTAATTTAAAGTGAAAAGAATTCTTGAAACCGGATCTGAAAATACGTGATATTAAAATGCAGATAAACATAAGAAATTTTGCTTTAATATGATTTCTCGTGCACAGAAGGAAACAATAAATAATTTATATAAAACATTCTGGAATAGTCCTGATTTCTTTTTTTCTAATTCGAAAGCGGATAACCTCGCTTAACCGTGTATAGGGTCTTTTTTGTTTCAGTGCGTAAAAATATTTTTTGGATTTAGATTAGTTTAAAAAATTAACGTATGATTTGAGCCTGTCTGTCAAATTTAAAAATTGATACAATTGGTGGCGAATTAACCTTTTACTGTCGTTACATATTTCTGTCGATCAGGTGGCTTAAAATATCTTACTATTAAGTATATAAGTAAGCTATACAAGTAAGTTTCACCAAAGTATGTAAGTAAGGTATATAAGTAAATTTCACCAAAGTATATAAGTAAGTTTCGCCAAAGTATATAAGTAAGGTATATAAGTAAGTTTCACCAAAGTATATAAGTAAGTTTCGCCAAAGTATATAAGTAAGGTATATAAGTAAGTTTCACCAAAGTATATAAGTAAGTTTCGCCAAAGTATATAAGTAAGGTATATAAGTAAGTTTCACCAAAGTATATAAGTAAGCAATATAAGTAAGTTTCGCCAAAGTATATAAGTAAGTTTCACCAAACTATATAAGTAAGCTATATAAGTAAGTTTCACCAAAGTATATAAGTAAGCTATATAAGTATGTTTCACCAAAGTATATAAGTAAGCTATATAAGTAAGTTTCACCAAAGTATATAAGTAAGCTATACGAGTTAGTCTCACCAAAGTATTTGAGTAAGCTATATAATTAAGTTTCACCAAAGCATATAAGTAAGGTATTTTTGTAAGTTTCACCGAAGTATATGAGCTATATGAGTAAGTTTCACCAAAGTGTGCAAGTAAGTTTCCTCAAATAAGTTGATTAATTTGGTGAAAAGAATATTTCCCACCTCCTTATAAAGGGTTAATTAAAGTGTCTCACGAAAAGTGCGATTGCGAAAAATTTAATCACGTTAATTAACCATGACAAACAAGTGAGCAGTTTTCTATTCCATAAAACTATTTTCAGATGCTTATTGATTTTGTAGTGACGTCATTGACTGAAACAATCGTAGAGAAATATTGAGTTCCAAAAATATGCAAAAGGAGGCCATATCAGTTAAATTTATATTTTAGCGCTGACAAAAAAACTTTGAAGGGAAATGGGGGATCAAAATTGCTCAAAATAACGATTTTTTTTCATTACTTTTTTCCCGACAGATTTAAAGCCTCACGCAAAAAAAATCCAAACCTATGTGAGCAAACTTTAAATGATATTCCGGTGATATTCCGGTTTTTGTAAATGATTTTAAAGCTGTTCTCATTCTGCATTTAGTCCCTTAACGGTCGCATAAATTGCACGAAAACAAAAACGAAGAGCCAATTTGTTTTCCAGAAGAACATTTAGAAAATGTTTATTCTCTAATTATACTATAAAAAAGTTTGATACTCTCATCTATTACGTAAGAGAATAAATAAATAAGTTTTTGGGATTAAGGAGAGGATTTTTTTAAATGCTTTGGTATGCTACTTTGGAAAATTACAGCCCGTGATTTTGAAGGGAGCGAGAGGTAAGGGGTTAAAATCCTAGGACGCATATTTCTCTGCTTTGTATTTTTAACCAATGACGTGTAGTAACCCTAAGGCTTTTTTCCAGTTAAAGACAAAGCTTTGAAACGTTGTATGTCCATTCCACGGAGTATGTTTAACAAAAATTAGTATGGGTTTGACTCTGAATTTTGTAGACTGCTTTTATTTAATTGTTACAATTGAAACTTTAAATTTTGTGTCCTTTTTTTCTGAGTTTTCAACGAAAAAATAGTGTTAAAATTCAACTAAGTTTCAGATAGGCAATTCTATGCTAACTTCTATAATGCTTTTATTCTATAATGTTTGTGAAGCATTAAAAAGAAAAAACTTTTTGAAAAAAGATAAAATTGAGAAAGCTACGTATAAAGAATTTTAAAAATTGAAAACAATTTAATTTTTTAAAATTTTAAATTAATGGTTGATCACAATGGAGGTTCTATTTCAAATTTCATTTCTAATCATTATTGGAATTAAATGCATGTAATATTTTTTATTTGACTGTTAAACGAAAAGAAAAATTGGAAGTAGGTACTGTGCCTCCTAAATTTGACTGTTAAACGAAAAGAAAAATTGGAAGTAGGTACTGTGCCTCCTAAATTTGACTGTTAAACGAAAAGAAAAATTGGAAGTAGGTACTGTGCCCCCTAAATTCGACTGTTAAACGAAAAGAAAAATTGGAAGTAGGTACTGTGCCTCCTAAACGATTCATTAGTTGAAATAGAGAACAGGAAAACAGGTTTGTCTCACCAACAACGTATAACAATTATTGGTTCCGTATCTCATTCTCCCATTGCGTCAGCGTAACGTTTTAGGCATCGCATCAGCTTCTTGTTATCGTCTGGTTAAAAGTTTCTATTGTCTCCCGATGAGTTCATATATTATTTTCGGAATATGTTTTGTTCCAAAGTGGATAATTTCACACTGTTAAAAATTTCCGTAAGAAAATAGTAAAAAATCCATTTATTTGATTGTTATTTTACCATTATTTAATTACAACAGTTTTGATAACCATTATAAAGATGGTACTCAAACCACCGATTGTGGAAAAAATCGTTTATTCTCTGTTTCTCCCTAAGAACGTTCAAGTAACCGTAATTTACAAGCACCACTAGGTCTTGTAGTCAATAAGAATCGAGCGTCCATTTGGTTTTGGTTTTGGAACCTTACCGGTCGTACGTTGTTGTTAAAATATGAATAAATATTTATCAGTTCAAAGCTGCATGTGTATATAAAAAATAAGAAAAAAAGTGGCTTAAGCAGTGGTTACTAAACAGAAACACATACACACGTTAATCAAAAAGTGGAGACATCGGATCCCCGAACTGTTTGCGAATGAGCGAACCCATCATTTGAGCTGCTGAAGCCTGTTTGTATTTTAATTTTTGCAGCAAATAAAATGATTTTCGTCAATATATAGTAAATTTAGACCAAAAATGACTTTAGATCCAATCGAAGACTGAAATCTGAATTTTAATGCAGTTTGCCTGTTGGAAAAGAAAATTTATTGATAAATGAACGGCCGCTTTGAGTGGTGTAGATGGCCGACTGGTTAGAACGCAAGGTTGGTACACCATACACCCGGGGTTCGATTTCCGCACGCTTTGTTTACGGTTTCTACGCCTCGAAAGGGTGTAAAAACTTACATTTACAGTTTTGAAACCATTTCTAAATGTTATGAAACCGTAAACTTTTGTATTTACGGCCTTTAACCAAGCTAATTGGAATTGGTTTAGGTCCCGTAAAGATAGAAAAGTGTTCCAAACCGTAAATTTAACGGTGAATTAGATCAGACTGCTGCCGGCTATTTAACCGTAATTTCATGATGAAATTTCTAGCTGCAGTTTTTTTTTTGATTGCAAAGGTACTCCCCTTTTAACGCTAAACTGTTTGAAAATTATTTAGTATTGAGTTTACTGCCACATTATTTGTGCGACGTATTACATAAATAAACCGACACTAAACGAAAAAGATGCTGATTTAGAAGACTTTAATATTGATGAGATCTAAAAAGAATTGTTAGTAAAAATTTCTAATGATGTAAGCTGCAGTATATTAACCCTTTGCGGTCGCATCAAGTTTATACATGGGTGTCATGCCAGCCGGAATTAATTTTCCTTGAACAAAAATGCCTAATTACACATAAACCCAACTTTTTAAAATATTATATCGAATTCTGTGCATCTCCCGAAGCTTGTCGACTTAATATAATATAAGATCAGTATGGTTCTTTGCTGTGGTGGCTGAGAGTAGACATACGACCGCTAAGGGTAAAACTAGGAATTTATGTTAAAAAAGATTCGAGTTTCAGTACAAGTACTGAAAAACTTCCCTTTTACATGAAGAGAAGAAGTTGTACTGAATCGAAATCGCACTGACCATTAGGGATCATTCATAAATGATGTCACGCTTCGAGGAGGAGGGGGGTTCGGGAAATTGTGACAAAGTGTGACAAGGGGAGGGGAGGGGTAACAATAAGTGTGACATCATGCATTATGCAACGTAGCGTGACGCGTGACAAAGAGGGGGAGGGGGATCCACTGAAGTGTGACATATTGTGACAAAGGGGGGAGGGGGTCAAATATATGGGAAAAAAGTGTGACGTCATTTATGAACGGCCCCTTAAAAACATATTAAATATAGAAGAAAAAGGTGAAATAGCCCGCATAAATGGTTGAAATAGTGATACGAATAAATGTTACATCAGACTGAACGAAAACGTTTCTTAAATTATTATCTTACATATAAGTGGCTTATTCTGTCTGTCTGTCCGCTATAGAATCCCAGGCTGTTTTATCGATCGGGACCACATTCGACACGGTTAATGTTCACGGCTCATCGCTGCAAAAATGAAAGTTGCGACTCAATTAGTTTTTTTTTAATTTAAATTTCCCTTTTTAAAATTTTTAAAAATGATTTTTTTGACCCGTTTTATTTTATTTTTGGATTGTTGTCGTCGTTTGCAATCATATAATTACAGTTGACGTCTGTACAAACAAATAAAGTGCAGTTTCCATTGTTTTAACAAATGTAACAAATATACTAATAATAATCAAAACGTTTCTCTAGCATATTGAGTGAGGCTTCACTGTATTTTCAATCTCCGTTAAAAATGAATGTATACACGAATTTAATTTCATCCTTCCTCTCTTTTTAATTCATTTATCATCCATTTATTTTTTATATTTTTCTTATTAGAGTGGCAGCGCTCTTTTTCCCAGTTTTGTTAAAAATTTTGTTTTGAAAAGCATAATAAAAGTTTCAATTTCTTTCGATGATAAATATATGTTTTTCACAAACAATTTGATTATATAGTAAATAAATATATAGTAGTGTGGGGCAGTAAGCAAAGGGGCGTCCTCGCCGCCTGATCTGGGAAATTCAGTTTGAATTAGCAGACACCTTTGCACAAATCATTTTAATTACAATTTATAATATCTGGAACAACGGTCATTTCGTATGACGGCCGGGCTTACTAGTATATATATATTTATTAATGGGAAGTGTGAGTAATTTTTAAAATTGTTTATTTTTATTGAAAAATCTAAATACTTACATATTACATTTTATTTAAACTACACAATACTGAACAAGGGTAGGGAATACCTATAAAACTTTACATTGAGGGCAAAAAAGGAAGAAAGAGAGAGAGAGAGACAGAGAAGAAAGGAACTGAGCAAAATAAACTGAACGTTCGTTTCTCTTTGATACAACGCGTGTAACAAAAAAGACCGATTTACAGAACGATTGGGAAAAGATTTCAACACGCGCTAGCAGATTTCTTTTACTAGCTGTAGTAGATGGAAATAATAGTGATAGTGAAAGAAGTAGACAGAGGTAATCATAGTAATTATCAATGTGGCGTTTGTAATAATTACTGCCGACAGTGACGTAAGAATAACTGAGGGTAAAGGAGGAAGGACACATGAAACCACTCAACGTCAAGAAACATGTGGTTACCTTTGGGCGACACAATCAGGGCCGGCGCTAGGCTGAGGCGGTGAGGCGCCCGCCTCAGGGCGCGCCGTTCTTAGGGGCGCATTTGCCATAAATATTGACTTCACCTTTATAAGTAAAAAACAACAGCTTTTATCTCAAAAAAATTAAACACCGATATTACGTTTGCTTTTTATGCGGTTTTAGGCCTCTGGACAGTTAAAAACCGATTTTTCTCATCGTTGTACCACCTTGTCGTGGTGGATGGGCTCTCTATACTAAGAATGCCACAACTTCCGAATGTTCTAACAATGATTTTTCTAAGTAATTAAACTATACTGTAATTGAACAATAGTAATTGGTTAACTCTCCAACTCAATAGCCGCCTCAGCTGGGCTTCAAAGTTAGCGGTAGTCAAACCTATTTTATGACGAGCAAAACGCAATTTATTGCTTTTTCTCTTTTTCTGTTCTTTATTTTCCCTTATTCTATTAATTCTGATCAGCGATTGCTTTCCTTCAGCTTTTTGTAAGTTAAAATATGTATTATTAAAGTTTGTAGCGATCATTTTTAATCTATATTTCTTCATAATGTATAGTAGGGGCGGGAAAAAGTTTTTTGCCTCAGGGCGCCATTCGTGCCAGCGCTGGCCCTGGACACAATGGCTAATTTGGGGGGGGGGGGGACGGTTGTTCAGTTGAAATTGCAAAGTATATTGCATACACGTATTTCGGGGTTAGAAATATCCTAGTTTTTGAAAGGCAGATATCACTGGTATATGATAAATATTTTCTATCTACGAAGGTGAAGCAAGTATAAACCAGACTTTATTTTAATGTTTAGCCCCGTTTCCCGTAAAAAGTAAAAACAAAATAAATAAGTAAAGTGTGAAAGAATTCTCAATGTATCGTGAAAATATCCTTAAAAGTAAAGAAAAGTCAAAAATAAGTGAAGAAATTAAATAAATTGAAATTAGGGTTTTGAGATGGGGGGAACATGTGTGTCTGTCGGTCTGTCTGTCCGACAGACCCCCTAATAACTTTAGAGGGAATCCTCAGATTCGAAAGATTTTTTTTCTTTTTTAATCCGAATGACCTCGGCGAAGACATCTCATTTCCCCATTTTACTTTTTGATTTGAACAATTTTTCGTTCAATTTTGAAGAGTTCAAAAAATCTTATCATTAGCGCCTATGGGCAAAAATGAGGCAAATTTGCAGACTCTGGGCATAAGATTATCGTTCCTATGAAGACGGTTATTGGAAGAAGCTCTCGGCGCGAAATATTTTTTGATTTGCCTGAATTTTGTCCATTTTTGAACAGTTTAAAAAAAAAAAAAAATTAACATTAGCGCCTACGGGGAAATTTCAATCCTTTATAAATCCTGATCTAACAGACGGATTTGCTTGCCACAAACTTTATCGGAAGGATGTTAGGAAGTAGAACATGTACAGATACGAAGTTCAACCAGAACTAAACGAGCCTATTTTCCTATGAAATATTTTGATCGGGATTTTTAAGGATATTTTTGAATGAATGAGTGAAAAAATGGATTAATGAATTAATGAATAAGTGAAAGAATGAATGAATAAATGAGTGATTAAATGAAAAAATAATTAAATGATTGAATAAATGAGTGACTAAATGAAAAAAAAAATTAAATGAGTGTATAAATACATGAATAAGAGAAAATAAATTAATGAGTGAATGAATATGAATTAACTCTTGAAAAGGGTATCTTTGAAGTAATTAAAAACTAATGCTAAATTTAGAAAGAAAGAGAGAGAGATTTAACTAGATTATAAATTTGAAGTTGGAATATATGGAAAAGTAGGCTCGTATAGTTCTAGACGAAACTTCTTGTTTTATTTGAACTTGAGGAAAAAGGAACAGCTCTTTTTTTATATAATCCCCTGATTTAGAAACCCTTTTTTCCCATCGTATAGGTGATTGTGATATGCCCCCAAACAAACAAGTTGGTCGCGTCTCCAACCGATTGCGCACGTAGGCCTCAGTCCTCATTGTTGTTGAGAGGGAGACAATCAACCCCCGAAACCCTTTGATTTGAGTTGTTTCTATAATTAGAACGACTCATAATCAAAACATTTCTGCAGCATTTTGAGTGAGGCATCGATAGATTGGCAATCTCCGTTAAAAATGAATGTAAACGAATTGAATCTTTCTTTCTTTGTTTTAATTTATTTATCGTCTGCGCTTTTTATATGTATTAAAGTGGCAGCACTTTTTTTTCAGGTGTCGTTAAAACTATTGTTTTGACGATGATTATGTTGGATATAAATAGATATTTTTCACAACAATTTGATTATATAGTAAATAATATTTTTATTTTACAGATTATTATAACCTAAATGTTTTATTTTTACGGTAAGAATATTTCTTTCCGAAATGATTATATGTTTATTATTCATTCATTAAACTTTACTGTTCTACGTGATAAATATCTCTTTGACTTGATGTGCATTTCCGGTTACTGGGAGAATTGTATATTTATAATATCTAGAACAGCGGTCATTTCGTATGACCGCCGGGCTTACTAATTTATAAATAATGTGCTATATTTTCTCTACTTGATAGTTTTTACATTGACATTCGATTGCACTATAAATATCATCAACATTACATATCCTTCATCGATTATTGAAAATACATTCGATTACACAATAAATATCATCGATAGTACATATCCTTCATAGAATATTGAAAATACACAACGTGAAGGGAATATAGCATGCGTAACTCAGAGCCATCTATCGGCGTGTCTGCGACAAACCTGATATTTTCCGTCATATCGTCTCGTTACATAACACTTTTCCTCCCCCGAGGTCCCGGGGGAGCGTTGAGTCAGGAAGGAAGCGCGGGGGGCAGAGGGGTCGGTTATGAATGATGCCCACTTTTATTGGGGTCGCACCCTCGTCCATAAGTGGCTAATTATGTGTGACGACAGATCTCCCGCCCCCGTGTTTTATCGCCTGTCGGAGAGGTTAATATGGAAGTGGATACGAGAGTGTTAAAAGGGGGGGGGGGGGAGAGATTGTTATGGCATTATTATAGAGAAAGGAGATTGAGTTTCGACGGGGGAAGAACTGGCGAACTGCAATTTCATCAAATGGCAGCTTTTGACCCGTCAGTCATAGGATGCGCAGGGGGAAATTAACAGATACAGTCGACGCTCGATATAACGACCATCTGCGTCCCGCAGAAAAAGGTCTTTATAACGAGTGGTCGCTATAAGAGGTGGAATTTTCTTTAAAAAATATACATGTATCATGCACATTCAGTATTTCCATTAAAATTGGTGTTTAAAAAAAATTCCAACTAAATGCTGAAATTATTTTTAATCATTGGAATTTCAAAACAATTATCAGTGCAAAATATTAACAGATTTTAAAGTAGAAAATATAGGGAAAAAATTACATTGACACATCTGGAAGCAGAGCTCCTGAGCTGACATGACACCTACTTCGGTCTCTGTATTGGATTAGTCTATTCAGAACGGTCATTATACCGAAAGCAAATTAACATAGAGTTCATAGGGATAAAGTTGGGACCATTCCATTATAACGACCGCTGGTCGTCATATTTAATGGCTGCTTCCACAACGGTCACATTTGCTGCTCTTTACTAAAGCCGATCCATAAGAAGGTTAAGGATTTGGGGAAAATAGATGTTAAAAAAGCGTGACATCATTTATGAAGGGTCCCTTCGCCATTTTTAAAATGATTTCTAAAAGTTCGCAGCATAAAGTAGATGATGTTCATTTCTGTCTACTACTAATGCAAATATGTGTCTTATGAATGTCCACTATAGATACAAATGAAGTGTTTAGTAAATTTGACGTAAAATTCTTAATTTTTCATCAAATGACATTTTATAGGTCATTAATTTTTGGAGAAATAGCTGGCAATGAAGCTACATATGCAAATATTGATGTAAGTCCCTTGAAAAAAGTTTGCCAGGTAAAAGAGTACGAAATATTTCCTAGCTGTGTCCACAACCGGGTCATTACCTTATATATATTTACTACTCTCTACTAATTATCTTTTGCGTCGTAAACATTAATCTCATTTTATACAAACGAATCAGACATGCAATTATTATTGTTATGTGCTCAGAAATGTCATTAAAGGTTCAAAAATAAAACCACAAACGTGATCGCAGCGTTTTGTTCCTGAACTGCTAGTACATATTCTTACGTAATACTAGTAAGCCCGGTGGTCATACGAAATGACCGCTGTTCTAGATATTACAAATATACAATTCTTCCAGTAACCGAAAATACACATCAAATCAAGGAGGTATTTATCAGGCAGAACAGTCAAGTTTTATGAATAAATAATAAACATATAATCATTTCGGAAAAAATATTCTTACCGGAAAATAAAATATCAAAGTTATAATAATCTGTAAAATAAAAATATTATTTATTATATAATCAAATTGTTTGTGAAAAATATTAACTAAAATCCAACAGAATCGTCGTCAAAACAATAGTTTCAACGAAACCTGGAAAAAAAGAGCGCTGCCACTTTAATATATGTAAAAAGCGCAGACGGTAAATAAATTAAAGCAAAGAAAGAAGGATTCAATTAAATTCGCGCTTACATTCATTTTTAACGGAGATTGCACACCTAGCGATGCCTCACTCAAAATGCTAGAGAAATGGTTTGATTATTAGTATATTTGACATGTGTTACAACAATGGCAACTGTGTTACAGTTACGCAAGCAACCACCAAGCTATCGGCAGCAAACAGACACTTAAGCCGCTTTATTATAAGATAGCGTGACATGTTACAAAGGGGGGGGGGGGGTCAAATGTATTGAAAAAATTGTGGCATTAATTATGAACGCTCCCTAAAAACCAACAAACTTTCTCATAACCGTGCTATTATAAGAAAATCAAGATTAATGGAGTTAGAAATTATTTTTATGTAAAACATAATCTAAAAATACTTCAGCAAGGATGAGGTTTTCCATTCCGTTGAGTCAAATTATCTTTCTTCAGAAAAAAAAATCATAAGTCTCTTAAAGATATAAATAGAAAGGTTAAAAAAAAAAAAATGCGAATTGAATCGATATTTTCATCATTAAAAGCAATTCTTACTTTTTAAAGTAAATAGGGAAAAAAGCATTTTTAAATTCCTGTTGCATTTCGGTTCACGAAATTCCGAGCTCTAATGCTTCGGAAACCTTTTTTATGGTGCTTTTTTTTTCTCACGGGGAAAATCAGAAAAAAAAATCAGCATCAGCCATTTGAAAACTTTTAAATATTTTAGTTTTTCTCGCTACGTCCTGCTGATTATGTATGGTACATAAAAAAAGGGCAAAATGAGCAGAAACTGCTAATCACTTAACATAGCGGCAAAAACAATTATTCACTTACCGAATGTAGTTTGGTATTTTGAAGCGCCTATCCATTCTTAAACTCCGCCCACCTGTCAACTGAGTGTTTTTGGATAGCAAAAAAAAAAAAAGTACCCCTACCAGTTTTACACATACATAAATATAGAACAGAGCTGGGTGGAATAGTTTTTTTCGTTTCGTAGCTCGTGATAAAATAACTTTTTTTAATATTTTTTATGTGTATATGTATATTCTTGCGAAGTTTGTTCTAGCATTAACAATGATTACATTGAGTCTTAAACAAGAGAGAAACCAGGGAGTAGTTCGTCCTTGTATTGTTAAAAAACTAATAATGTTGTTCAAGAAGTTTTATTGTACGGTAACAGCGATTAAAATTATTAAAAGAATTAAGTTTAAACGTTGAACGAAAAATCGTTAAAAAAAATGCAAAACAAAATGTGTGAAAAAGTAAGTTTTCAACGCTCAGTTGACATACACTGTTAGAAATTTCATCATGAAATTACGGTTAAATGACCGACAGCGGTCTGTCCATCTAATTCACCGTTAAATTTACGGTTTGGAACATTTTTCTATCTTTACGGGTCCTAACCATTTCCAATCAGTTTGATTAAAAAGCCGTAAATACAAAAGTTTACGGTTTTATAACCATTTAAAAATGGTTTCAAAACGAAAGTTTTATCGTTTTTGAACCTTTCCGAGGCGTAGAATCTTCCAGCCGTAGAAATCGTAAACGAAGCTTGCGGGAATAGAACCCGGTGTGTATGGCATGCCAACCTAGCTCTCTAACCATTCGGCCATCTGAACGACACAACGCGGTCGTTTATTTATCAGTAAATCTTTCTTTTCAACAGGAGAAGAAAGATTTATTGATAAATAAACGGCATTGAAATTAAAATGTCAGTTTTTGATTTTATCCAAAGCCATCTTTGGTCTAAATTTACTGTATACTGACGAAAATCATTTTATTTGCTGCAAAAATTAAAATACAAACCAGCTTCAGCAGCTCAAGTTATGGGTTCGCTCATTCGCAAACAGTTCGGGAATCCGATGTCTCCAATTTTTGATTTACGTGTGTATGTGTTTCTATTTAGTAACCACTGCTTAAGCCACTTTTTTTTCTTCTTTTTTTATATACACATGCAGATTTGAAGTGATAAATCTTTATTCACATTTTAACAACAACTTACGACCGGTACGGTTTCACAACCAAGATGGACGCTCGATTCTTACTGAGCGCTTGTAAATGACGGTTAGTTAAACGTTCTTTAGTAGAAACAGAGAATAAACGATTTTTTTCGCAATCAGCGGCTTGAGTACCATCTTTTTAATGGTTATTCAACTGTTATAATTAAATATGGTAAAATAACAATAAAATAAATGGTTATTTTACTATTTTCTTCCGGAAATTTTTAACAGTGTACTCACCGACTCAGTTTACCCTCAATGGAGGCAATTCAAGCATCAAATTAGAGGTGTTTATAGTAAGCTATTTTACTCTTTCTGATTGGAAGAATCTTGCCCCAAAAACTCTGGGAAATATATTTACCACCACACGCATCCATATTCAAATATTATAACTATCCCCCTGAAACGGGGTTGGAAGAAATTATGCCAATCTTATTTACTGTCCTACATGAATTTCTTTTTTGAAACAAAACAAAATCTGAAAAACATTTTAACATACCGACACTACAAAAAAATGGTCCTTTAATGGGTTAACTGAGCTATGTAACTAACTGAAGTGCTATCTAAGCTGCCCGTTATCATCTGCTCCCGACTCGAATAACATTCCGAGAAGAAACTTCATTTTCAGCAATGAATCTCATATTTTTATTTCCATTTTATACTGACAGGAGCAGTCAAAATCAGCGAAGAAAAAATACACATAAGGGACCGTTCATAAATGATCTCACGCTTTTTTCGCACATATTTGACCCCCTGCCCCCTTTGTCACAAAATGTCACACTTCAACGGATTCCCCCCCCTTTGTCACATGTCACGCTATGTTGCATAAGCAGCATGCCAGACTTCTTGTTACTCCCTCCCCATGTCACAATTTCACGAGGCCCCCTCCCCCTCGAAGCGTGACATCATTTATGAATGATCCCTAAGAAGGGAAAAAAAAACATATCCAATAACTACCGGGAAACAAAATGTCCATAAACTATCAAATCAGCCCCAGGACACTAAAACAAACCTCATACACCAGACAAGACCTAATTTTTACTTCTTCGATCGGCAAATTTATGCCCATTAATCTCCCCGGGCCAAATAATGCAGAAGAGCAGACAGGTGGCACATGCATATTTAAAGAGCAGGGGAAAAAGAGCATCTTCCCGGAATATTACGAGGAGGGGAGGGGGAGATTATTAGGGAAAATGTCCTCCAAATCAAATCGACATCTGCCGGATCGTGACGTCAGCGAATTGACAGTTATGGAAGAAAAGGGGGAACGCGTCCGCTCCGATGCAGAGGAATAAAAGAAGGGAAATTAGGGGTGGGCGCGAATTTGGCAACCCCGGTGTCGCTATGAATATCGCAAATTTATATACAGTGCAGTTCCTTTTATCAGTAACGGGCATATTAGTTGCACTTTCATTTGCTAAAGGGTATAGCATGTTTAATTTACCTACGCGAAGTTTCGGGAATAAATTTTGTACTTTCTTCATTTAGATTGATAGTTTTGCAGACTTTATACCAGAAATCAAATTTCAGATGTATCAGTGTTAATTTTACCTGCGGTGTCGCAATGAATATCGCAAATGTATATACAGAGCCGTTCCTTTAATCAGTAACGGGCATTGCATTAGTTGCACTTTCATTTGCTAAAGTGTACAGTATGTTCGCTTTACGGAGGGAAAGTTTTGAGAATCCATTTTGTATTTTCTTCATTTAGATTGATAGTTTTACCCAGAATTTATGCCAGAAAACAAATTCCAAATGTATTAGTGCTAATTTACCAGCGTGGTTTTATGCGTAGAAGTTTCTAATTAAGAAATTGTTTAGCGACATATTTATACGCACATTAGTCGACGTCTTTTAGCAACAACTATTTTCAATGATATAAAATATTTCATTCATAATTGGCTGAACTATTTTCAACGAAAATTTACTTCGTTGCTAATTAGTCTATATATTTTAACAACAAGTAATTCCAATGAACAAAAAATTAACATCGTTGATAATTAGTTGACATACTTCAGCAAAAAGTATTTTCAATGAAAAAAATTACTTTATTGATAATCGTGGTTAGGCGTTACATATAATAGCAGGAATAAGGTAAAGGTACAATATAGTTAATATGATTAATTATTTAAAAAGAAGTATCTTAACCGACTAGCACAAATAACCTTGCTTTTTACACAAGGTTGTTTTCTTCAGTTAAAGGGCTGCTATTAATGTAATTTTTAATGTGAAATTTAATTCTCAATTATTGAAAGCTAAGGTACAGAAAATAATAGATAAAACTACATCATCTTCGCCCTATGGTTTGTATTTTTTAAAAACAGAGTACTTATATAAAAAATGTATTCGCACTAAAAAGAATGAAATAAAATAAGTTTTAGAAAAAAGCAAAACCAACTTCAAATTATAAATTGCGTTAAAAAGAGAGAAAAAAAAAATCTTTAAACCAACATCGATACGACTTTTAAACATAGTTTTTGAAGTCGGCGAAAAAATTATGATAGATTTTGATTCATGATTACAAAAGTAATCATGAATCAATTACAAATGTCAATAGCCCTGAGTTTGCAACAACTTTACATTGACATGTACAACAACTTTTACATACAACATGTAAAGTAACACATAATGTAATAATAGCTAGACTGTCATAATTTTGCATCGACTTCAAAAATTATGTTTAAGGGGAGTCGGTATCGAAAAATTAAGAAAAACCGAAAAAAAAAAAAATTTATTGGCTTAAGTAGTAAAATAAATCTTTTAAAATGTTCCCTGAAAGTTTCAGAAAAATTGAAGCAATATTTATTGATTTATCATTGATTTTATTACAATGTGATTTGTCACCTTTTCATTCCGAAACCGAAACTGTGCTGAATATAAGCCACCTATTTATTTTCTAAAATAAAATAAGCGAGAAGAAGCAATTTCATCGTGACTGTAACTGAAAAAAAAATGTTCCTTACTTGAAATTTTGATAAAGAAAGTATTTAAGTTTTTGCTGGCCGAAAACTTAAAACGCTGTTTTCTCTCACTTTGATTTTTGCGCATTTCATCTCAATTAAAATGCAAAGGCTTTTTAAAATTTGGATCTATGATGTGGATTTTTCCCCACCTGTTACTGAAACTATACATGACAAATTTTTGATTTACTTTTATGATAACTTAAGTACGTTAAAAAAAAAAACAATTCTTTTCGTAGGTTTTTTGAATTTTTCGTCGTTTTTCTGCGTTACTTCAGTTTTTATTTCTTTCCTAAAAAAGTGTTTCACTTATAAAGAATTCCAAGCATAAAACTTTGCTTTATGAGTAATGAATCAATAAAAAAAAGTTGAGACTTTAAACCAACTTTTGAAAAAGAAGATGCATTGTGAAAAATTAAAATTTTCAAAAATAATATTTAAGAAATCCAGTTTTTTTCACAGTATTAAATTTCTTATGAAGTGATTGATACAACAATACATGAGGCAAAAACTGTAAATAAAAACACCGTAGAGAAAAAAATGGTTTATTGGTGGCTACTCTAGTTAAGAGTCGTATCGATGTTGTTCAAAGAATTTATTTATTTTTCACTTTTTAGCGCAATTTGCAATTTGAAGTAGGTTCTATTTTTTTTCGAAAATTATTATACATGATGGTTACGTATAATACCTTTACATATATCTTTTAAATTATTACCACTTTACACCATGTACTACCAGGTTTCGTTGATTTAAATCAAGTGATTTTTTTTCAAAAATTATTATACATTATGGTTACGTATAATACCTTTACATATATCTTTTAAATTATTACCACTTTACACCATGCACTACTAGGGTTCGTTGATTTAAATCATGGTTTAAATCGTGATTTAAATCAAGTGATTTTTTTTCAAAAATCATTGATTTTACAATGTTAGAAAGTGTTGTAAAAATGAAACATGTTGCAATTACAACCACTGTTTCAAACAGAACTTCCTAAGTCCATCTGTCTGTGCATAACATATTTCATAAGTTTAGAACTATTTTTTTAAATTTTACAATATTACTCTTATTCTTCAAGCATCTTAACAGCAAAGAGTAATTCATTCAATCATTCAAATTACAATTCATGATAATCATGAACCATTCTGAGTTTTTAATCTTAAAAATAGTATATTAGATCAATTTAATAAATGGCACACAATAAATAATTCAGAATGATAGTTTTTATAACAACAATTGTTAGAATTCAGAATATGTATCCTTAAAGTTTCCCTGATAGCTTAAGGTTTTTTTCCTTGTAAAATATTTTTTATCATAGAAGTTTTCAATAAAGAAACTTGATTAAAACAAAAAGTTTCAGCTTTTAGTATTGGTGTGAGCATATGATTTTAGTAAATGGGTAAAAATATTTCAGGCTTTTTGACTTATAACATAGTAAAATGGTTAAAGTACACTCCATGTAAAAATAAAGTACATACTATTGTTACTTTTTACAGCTTTTAACAAGCAAAATAATTCTGATTAAATGTGTTCCTTTTCTCCGTACCTATCAGTGTGCTATTATTCCTGGTAATGTTAAGTTTCATTCGAGTCATGCATTCGTATTAAAATTTGTTTATCATTATTATTATTGAAAAGTACTTATTGTTGTGAAAATAGCTTAAAGTGTATTTTTGCATATTGATTAACATGCCATATTGTTTCTATGAATGTAACATAATAAATATACAAAATATTTAAGGTCTTTAAAAAAAAATCTGATTTAAATAAAAAAAATCCGATTTAAATTTAAAAAAAATCCGATTCTTTTCATTAAAAAAAAAAAAAATAACGAATCCTGTGTACTACTCACTCATCCCATCCTACGGGGAAAAGCGATAATAATGGCATTCCAGAAAGAAGGCGTTATAAAATTGTTTGACTCATCTTTTTTCTTCCAAAAAATTATTGCAATGTGTTTTTTAAAAATGTAATGTAAAATATCAATAAAAAACCTGAAGTTTTCGAATAAATTTTTATATTTATTATGCATTTAAGTAGGAAAACGTTGATTTTACGGCCACTTTACACCACCTGACCCTATAGCAAATATCAAGAAATGAGAAGTTTGCTTGCGCAAT
Source organism: Octonoba sinensis (assembly GCA_038502835.1). NCBI lineage: Eukaryota > Metazoa > Arthropoda > Arachnida > Araneae > Uloboridae > Octonoba > Octonoba sinensis. The sequence continues at coordinate 10,748,376 of CM076603.1, forward strand.
AGACTGGAAACGAAGCAACTGTACTAGTTGCAATACACTTATTTTTTTCTTTATTTAATTTCAAGTCATCATGAAATAAAACAGCCACAGCCTTTGTACTACAAAGCAGTGATCTCATTCCGCGACCCACTGGCTGCAAGCGGTCCGCTGTGTTTTTTCGAGTGTGTCAAAAAAAGTTTACACTGGCTCGGGATGGGCATATTGCATATTGTAAGCTAATAAATTAATAAATTATAAGAAGAAAATTTTTATTTTGCACAATTAGTTTCGTTGGTTAAAAAAAGGAAAGGAATGCTTAAAGGGGTCATTCATAAAAGATGTCACGCTTATAGGGGGGAGGGGGTCGAGAAATTGTGACAGTTTGTGACACAGGGAGGGGGTAACAAGAAGGGTGACATTACACATTTTTGTTTCTGTAAAAACATTTAAAATCAGCAAATTAAATTTATTTAAAAAGTTTTTTGGATTTTCATTTTAAAGTTTCGCTGATCATTTTGTATAGTAAGTACCGACGCTGATTAAGGTTTAAATTTACTTCGTGTTAAAAGTTTAAAAGGACATTTTCTAAGGTATTTTATACTTTTAAGACAAAATTGCTTGGGTCATTTTTTCATAATTCGAACAATGAATGTATTTTAGTGCTTTGTACTAGTTATCCTTTGCGTTGTAAACCTTAACCTTATGTTATACAAATAAAGTACACATGTAATTATTATTATCATTATTAGGCTCACAAATGTCATAAAAAGTTGAAAAAAAAATAGAAGTGTGATCTGTAATGCAGATTGCTTTGCTGCGAGTATACACCGGTAAAACAAAAACCTGAATTTTCAGAGTGTTTTTTGACTGATTTTAACGGAAGATTCAAGTAGTGCTTCAATACATGGTTTTTCCTTCCAAAAACGGAAATACCACGTTCTGGAAATACGAGAACGGAACTTTTCCGTTTTACGGTTGCTGTTTTTTCACAACCTGATTTGGATTAACGGAGAGAAAAGAAATGGAACTTCTTCAATTTTCTCAAGATTTTGTCAAATCTCGAGAAAATATTATCAGAGACGAAATATTTCTGGCAACTCTGCTGCCGCACTTTTTCCGTTATTTTTAGGAGATTTTTTTTACAGTGTATATGCTTAGCAAGACTTGTGACAAAGAATGGTAAGGAGGTAGGATCAAGTGTGACATTGGGACAAAAGGGGGGGAGGGGGGGGGCTCAAATATATTGAGAAAAAATGATACATCATTTATGAACGGTCCTTATAAACTAGAAGCACATAAAAGAAAAATAAATTATTTAATCTGAGATGAGCAAATTCGCAATTTCCAATGAAATCAATTAAATAAATTGGAAAGAATGGCATGATCAAGTTTTGGAACGTTTTCATACCAGCAACAGCAGTGAAGGATTTTATATGTATACATAAAATTTTCAGGTTCTTATATTATTCAACGAAGTCAGGTAAAATCTAGTGCATCAATTCCTAAGCCATGAAAAAATTCCAAAATTTTTTTTTGCTTTGCTCGCTACTTTCCGAGCAATTTTGATGACTCCATCAAAATGGGCGTGCCTTTGATTCGAAAACCCACATTAAATATTCATATGCAAATTCCCGGATGAAAGTTCAGCAGCCTATCAAATCATGGAGCTATGATTGACGACCGGAGCATTTCCCACTTCTCCTTAACCGGGGAAATATATTTGATCCTGTTTCCGCATGGAAAAGTGATTTGTTATGATTTGTCAGGGGTTGAAGATACAGTGGGGGGAAATTTATGGGGGATTTTTTTTTCTGGCAAGGGATAAACGTATGGAGAATGTTTTATTCATAGATTCCTAAGTTGCTAGATTTTCTTTGATATACTTTCCCATCCGTCAGTGAAGGCAAAGCCGAGAATTTTTCTCTTATTTTCTTTCTTTTCTCGGGAACGCATGGAAAATTACGGGAGCAAAGGAATATATTTGGATGCGGGAGCATCCAAAATTTAGCATCAAAGGGTAAAGTGATTGGATATGCCATATTGAAAAAGGGGTTCGTAAAGTACAAGGGTATAAAAATAAAATGTAGGATCATCGTCGATCAAGGAAGTTTTCGAGTTTTTAAATTTCAAATTTAAGTCATAGGGGACCGTTCATAAATGATGTCGCACCTGTTCAAAATAAATTTGACATCCTCTCCCTTTGTCACAAAACGTCCCTCTAAATCATACTCCCCTGTGTCACATGTCACAATAGTCCTGCAGTGGACCAGTCGCTAGAAGCTCGGTTCCCGCAAAACACCGAAAGCGAATCAACATCGACTAAGGTCAATGTTTAGGAGGGTGACAACCTCTCGCGGCTGGTTACTGAAGTCCGTGTACGCTAAAAGGAACTGGTGCACGTTAAATAGGTCGTGGCTGGTTGCTGAAGTCCGTGTACGCTAAAGGGAACTGGTGCACGTTAAATAGGTCGTGGCTGCAATGTCCTCCAAGTGAAACAATACTTTTGGAGGTGCCAATCCCAGGTGAGGGTCTCTCATCTGGAAGCTGGTTCAAAAATTAAGAGACCTTTCAAAGGGCCGGAAATCGGACTCCTGCCTATAAGGGCCCCGTTAGACTCAGGAGCAGCGGAGCCATTCTTCCTCGCCACGCGCGAGGGCTCAACAACAACATATCACGCTATATTGCAAAATCATATATACTTGCAGTTCAGTAACAAAGCACTGCGGTATAGATCACGTTTGCAATTTTATTTTTGAGATTTTAATGACATTTGTGATAATAACAATAATAATGATTATATACGTATTTAATTTGTATATCCTCCTGAGACCTGGCATCCAATAAAATGGATATTTTGCTTTTTCTCCCTGTTGTGACAGATTTTATTTTAGCAAGCAAGACCTGGACTGTAATTATAAAGGAAGAATAGGAAATCACTTTTTAACTTTGAGAATTCGGAAACGGCAGTTTATTTGTTTACAATATGGCAAAGAACACGAGTCAAGTAAGAATTCGGCGCACTCGCGGTTGTTTTGATTTTCCCATTATTTTTTTCTTTTTTAATATTGTTCTAGGATTTTTATACAAATTTGATCTCTTTTCTTATGTTAAAAGTAATGAATAAAATTTGTTGTTTATCTATTTATGTGTAAGTATCGCATAGTTCTATTGCAGTTATGACCTCAACATACATTCAAATGGATGTGCCATCCAGAAAAAAATAAAAAATCAAGTTTAATATTTTTTTTAAAAATATCGCTTTTAATGCCCAATTGTTCAGAAAAACTAATAGTTGAGAGAATATGAGCATTTTATTTTGCTCGGGTTTCAGGAGGATAAAAGGAGATTAAAGTTTACAACACAAAAGATAATTAGTCTAGAACAGTAAAATACATTAGTTGTTCGAATTCTGAAAAAAATGACCCACACAATTTTATCTTAAAAGTGTAAACGCCCAAGAAAACTTCCTTTTAACCTTTTCCCTAAAAACATCCATGGGACTGTTCATAAATGATGTCACGCTTTTTCCCCATACATTTGACCCCCCTTCCTCCCCTTTGTCCCAAAATATCACACTTCAACATACCCCTCCCCCCTTTGTCACGCGTCCCGCTATGTTGAATAAGCATGATCTCACACTGTTGTTACCTCCTCCCCTCCCCTTGTCACAGTTTGTGACAATTTCATGAACCCCCCCTGCGACCCACTGACTGCATACGGCCTGTTTTTTTTCCCCGTTTTCGGCTGTGTTTTTTCAAGTAAGTCAAAAAAGTTTACAATGCCTCGGAATTGACTTAATGTATATTGTAAGCCAATAAATGAATAAACTATACGGATAAAACTTATATTTTTCCCAATGAGTTTCGTTGCTTTTAAAAAAGAAAGGAATTCTTAGAGGGGTCATTCACAAATGATGTCACGCTTGGAGGAAAGTTCGAGAAATTCTGACACTTTGTGACAAGGCGAGGGGGTAACAAGAAGTACGACATTACACATTTTTGTTTCTATAAAACAAATAAAAGCAGCAAATTTTATTATTATTATTTTTTTCAAACTAAGTTTTGGAAAGCCCAAAATTAAAAATTCAAATTAATTTTAAATTAAGAACCTCGAAGCTTGACATCATTTATGAATGATCCCCATAACAAAGATAGCAAAAAACAACCATACATCCAGATGAACTACATACCGAGGCGTCACTGAATTCTTGTTTCGTTTTCCTTCAAGAGATCATTCATAAATGATGTCACACTTCGAGGGGGGGAGGGGGTTTGTGAAATTGTGACAAAGTGTGACAAGGGGAGGGGACGGGGTAACAAGAAGTGTGACATCATGCATTATGCAGCATAGCATGACATGTGACAAAGAGGGGAGGGGGTCAAATATGTGGGAAAAAAACGTGACATCATTTATGAACGACCCCCAATAAGGTTAACGATAAAACAAGACGAAGAAAAAAAAAGCGTATAGCTCACAAAGTAAAATTTAGACCACAAAAGGGTTAATTATACCCTTAGATATTGTTCCACAAGCAGTGAGTAATAATGAAGCTATTTCCCTCTAAACCACCATTAATTTATAACTGATCTCTTAAATCGAATCGGAGCAACAAAGAAAAAAAAGCATCCCAATACATACCCCTTTCCTCCCTTAATCGTCGTCGAATCCAAATAGCGTATGCAAATGCAGGCAACACACATGATAATGCCTCCTTGGAATTATTTCGCATATTAGGCATTACAAAAGGAGAAACAATAACAATAATAGCCGGGAAAATTTTCGACACGACCGACCGGAAAAAGAACACAAAAGAATTCCAATCCTCCCTTCGAACAAAAGGCTCCGGAACAATAAAATAAATACTCCTCAATCTTTTTTAGAGGAGGGTGGTCATTCGTTTATGCTAATAGTTCCCTAAACAAAGGCAATTTAGTGGCCTCCACCTTTCTAATGTCCTTCCAATTTTATAATTTTCTTCCCTTTAATTGTTTTCCGACAAGTCCGCTTCTCATTAAGAGAACCCACCTATTACTCGTATCGCTGGAAAAGAAAACTTTTTAAATGCGATTCTTTCGAAGCTCATTGGATTCGCTTTTGTTTTAATTGTGCTGGCATAAAGGCTCTTTTAAAGAGACGGACCAGTTGATGCAATCGAAGCTTTCCGATATCCGACTCATTTATATCCGACAAGAAATTTTTTTTCTCCTCCCAATTCTCACCGGATGATGACGTGCGGGCTTTCGTTGAAAGTTTTATTATAAGGAGCACTTGATTTCGCTGAAAACCGTTCTTTTTACTTTGACAACCCGAAAGTTTTCTTCGATCGAGCACAGCAGATAAGAAAAATTTTATACTAGAACTAGTAAGTCCGGCGGTCATACGAAATGACCGCTGTTCTAGATATTATAAATATACAATTCTCCCAGTAACCGGAAATGCACATTAAGTCAAAGAGATATTTATCACGTAGAACAGTCAAGTTTAATGAATAAATAATAAACATATAATCATTTCGGAAAAAAAAATTCTTACCGAGAAAAAACATCTAAGTTATAATAATCTGTAAAATAAGAATATTATTTACTAGATAATCAACTTGTTTGTGAAAAATATTTATTTATATCCAACACAATCATCGTCAAAACGATAGTTTTAACGAAACCCTGGAAAAAAGAGCGCTGCCACTTTAATATATATATAAAGCGCAGACGATAAATAAATTAAAACAAAGAAAGAAGGATTAAATTAAATTCGAGTTTACGTTCATTTTTAACGGAGATTGTACATCTAACGATGCCTCACTCAAAATGCTAGAGAAATGTTTTTATTAGTAGTATATTTGACATGTTTTACCACAATCGCAACTGCATTACAGTTACGCAAGCACCCAATAAGCTATCGGCTACAGACACTTAAGCGGCTTATATATAAGATAATTTCAGACATTTTATTCGAAAAAAGAAAATCACTTTAAAAAGCATACACGCTCAGAAACAGAACTCTCACTTTTGACGATTATTCAATCTTCAAGAAGATTTCGTCATTTACAACAACTCTTTCCTCGCGTGATCACGTGACTTAGAAAAGTTACTACACAAATTTCGGCAGTTTGACGAAAGGATCACTAGGAGCATTTTTCCCGAAGCCATTTCGTCAAATACGACGAAAGTTTCGTGAGATTTGAGCATGCGTTTTTGAGAGTGTACAAAAACCAAAAATTATACATAACATTGGGTGCACCAATGAGGAGGGCCCAGGATTCCAAATTAGCGGTCGTTAGTGGTATTTTGCAACTAATAATTCTCGTTTGACGACCACGATGTAATCCTGTCGTCACTTTTGACCCCCTAACCTTCAAAAATAAACTTCTAGTTTGACAACCCCAATTTTTCCCGAAATTGTCATTTTTCATTTATTTATTATTTTTTTAAAATCTAGCATAATTTTATACAGTTATATTTTTATGTAAATATTACATCCAATCTTCTGTATTTTGGGTTTTTACGATATTTATTGACCTTCAAATTTGGAATCGCGACTTTTTACTTACAAACGAAGTACCACTGGACTCAGTGTTTCTTTCAGGCATCTCTCTCCGGGGGGGGGGGGGGGGCACTGCCCGATCGAAGCTAGCCAACTGCCCCCCCCCCGGGGGAAAAATTCAGATGACAATTTAAAAAAAAAATGAAAGAGAAAGAGATTCCACTTTTAAGACTTTAGTTTCATAAACAATTTTAGGGAAAAGACATCGAACACTCACTAGCGACACCAAGAGTAACCTAAAAGATAAGAATTTATTCTGAAATAGTTTCGGGGGAAGACTAACCAAACTCCTTTCTGCTTCCTCTAAAATCACTAATGAATCTCGAAATTGCATTGTTAGGAAGATTTTAAAAAGTTTCCTGGGGAGAGCTCTCGAACCCCTTCCTCTGGTAACGTTGACAAAGACAGACTTCATTTTTAAGACTGCAGTTTTAAAAATTTTCTTAAGGGAGATCTTCTGAACCTCTTTTCTCTAACGTCCTCAAAGAGCCTAAAATTGCATTCTCAGGAGCTAAATTGCGAAAAAATTCCGGGTGTGGACCCCCGGACCCCCGCTTCAGAGACATCCCAAACATTATAGTGTTAAGATCAGTTTCAAAAATTTAAGATGCAGAAAGCCAAAAAATAAATAAAAATACTGCCCTAAACTTCACCAAAGATAGTCTAAAAATGAATGTACTGTGCATGCTCTCAAAATTACATATACTATTTTAAATATATTCATATTTTCATCATTGCTAACCATATATATATAAATATAAAGAGGTAATGATTTTGGAAGCATACACCGCCCCTCCTAATTCTTAACATGCCCCTCCGGAGCAAAAGGTCTGAAAGAAGCACTGACTGGACTGTAAATAACATTTGAAGAAATAGTTAATCCAATTAACTCAAATTTTATTTTATTAGGCACTGTTAAAATGGACGTTTATATTGATTCATAAAATTAAGTAAAATTACCAACTTTCCTACAAGTCACTTATAGAAATTGATTTTTGAGCATTTTTCTCTTACTTATCAATAATGTTCTCATTGTGATGTTTCGCGATATTTTTTAACAATGGCACAACTACCTTCATAGTCACCAGTTGCTATCTCTGCCCGAGCAATTTGAATTATTTTAAAAAGGCGCCTAGCAAAATAATTTTGCAACTAAAACAAAAAAAGCTAAGGGCCAATGACGCTTAATTTTTACATCCTAATTTCGAACCCTGCATCGAACCTTCATTCTCGACGATTCTTCAATCGTCAAGAAAATCCACACAAATTTCGGCAATTTGACGAAAGGTTTACTCGGAGTATTTTTCACGAAGCCATTTCGTCAAATACTACGAAAGTTTTCGTCGTATAGTTCACGTTTCGTGAGATTTGCTCATGCGTTTCTGAGAGTGTGGAAGGGACGAACCAGTCCCCCCTCGGAAGGATTCGGATACCCGGTGTCCGACCGATTTTTAAAGATCCGGAATCCAATCCGGCCACTCCACGAAAGATCGGGTTATCCGGCATATCAAATTTGATTTTAAAAATTTATTCAGCATGGATTGAATATATATGTAAATTTGAAACTTACTACGTATTTGGAAGCTATAGAATGATAAAGAAGCCGTGGTAGTGGTTAGGATGTTGGACTTCCAAACGGAAGATTTGGCGTTCGATACCCGACCCGCTGAAGACACTTGGGGATACGTGCATGTAAAATCCGTGGACCCAGAAGTCCCGAGGCAGTCCCGAGGATACCGGAGGGTGGAGAATTTCCCTTCCCTTCACTCTTAGGTCAAAGAAGGAAGGTGACGTATTTGTGGTGGCACCCTCTGATGTCAACCAGATACATGATGAGCCAAGTCGTAGTTCCACCCTTGTGGTGCGCATCTATAAAAACGGAAGGCGCTCCTTACTGTCTTAATTCCTGGCCGTTCTGAGAAGGGCAGCTTAGATACCCAAGTGGCATCAGAAACAACAACAGAATGATAAAAAGAGTGTAGAATATACATGTGTCAAACATCAGAGCTGGAACATTTTACTGATCTACTTTAAATATTATTTTCTGAATATGTTATTTTTACACGGTTTTATTTAACTTGATTTGTCACGGAAGTTTGCTACGCGATTTTCGACCCCTATTACTGCATAAATTATCTTCAAACTTTGCACACAAGCTTATCTTCCAATGACAATACAATAGTCCATCCATTTTATAATTTATTAAAACGATAATTACACTGTAAAACAGTGGAGTTTCCGGAAATATTCCGTTTCTGATAATATTTTCCCGAGATTTGACAGAAGTTCCATTTCTTTTTTCTCCGTTAATCCAATTCAGGTTGTGAAAATAGCCCAACCGTAAAACGGAAAAGTTCCGTTCTCGCATTTTCAGGACGTGATATTTCCGTTTTTGCAAGGAAAAACCATGTATTGAAACACTACGGAAATCTTCCGTTAAAATCAGTCAGAAAACACTCTGAAAATTCAGTTTTTGTTTTTAACAGTGTAGGAAACAAAATTAATAATTTTGGCTCTGAGGAAATTATCGGAATTATTATTTGTCGAATGGCAATGATAGCTTTGTTTGGAATGTTTGAATAATGTAACGATGTTTTGAATTTAAAAGTAAAACCTTGCAACTTTAAAACATTTTTTATGCATTCATTCATTCATTTTTTTCCATGTATGGGATAAAATTCCTCAAAAATTCCCACCGGCACTGCACCACCTCTTCTCGTCGGCACTGCAACGGCAGAATCCTACAAGTGCTCCTACAAAGAAGCATCTTGCGTAACAAAGATGCCGAAGATAATCAGAGCTCCAAGAAAAGCCGAAGCAACAAGCACATCCATCCCCATTCCTAATTTATGGCCATCCGGTCCACTTTCCCCGGCAACGCGTTGTCGCGTCCTAATGGCTGCTGTCATCCGCAAGGGTCCGGGCATCAAACTTTCATGGTCCGGCCAGAATTAGTAATGGGGTAAACGTCTTTCTCCTGCGCTGCCGGATCGAGTGCAATCACAACTTTTGTTTGGAGGATCTTGTTTTTTTCTTCTTTCTTCTTCTGCCGGACTCCGGTCATTTGTCAGCGAGGAGGATCTTGCCCTGGCAGGTCCGGGAAGGGTGGCTGCTGCAAGGCGATGAGGACCTTAGCATTGGACTTCTGTATCCAATGATGATTCTCGATTTAGTCTTATTACAAGGTTTATAATAGTTCGCCAAATATCCCTACCGTCATATAAACAAGAAGTTCCTTCTGAAACTATACGAGCCTTCCTTTTTCGTATATACCAACTTCAAATTTATAATCTAGATATCTCCCTCTCTCTTTCTCGTTAGCTTTAGTGCGAGGGGGGAAGGGGGATCGTGAAATTGTGACATATTGTGACAAAGGGGGTGGGGGTCAAATATATGGGAAAAAAGTGTGACGTCAGTTATGAACGGCCCCCTTCGACGATTAATATATATTCATTTACTCATTCATTCATTCACTCAGATGTTTATTCACTCATTTCATTCATTCGCTCATTTATTCATTCATCCATTTTTTAGCATTTATTCACCCATTTGTTCATTCATTCTTTTACTGATTCATTTAATCATTCAATAATTCAGGAATATTCTTCAAAATGGCGATCAAAAAATTTCATAGGAAAATATGGATGAAGAACTATCTATCTGCACATGTTCTACGTTATAAGAGCTTTCCGATAAAATTTGTTCGAAGCAAATCAGTCCGTTGGATCAGGATTTATATAGCATTGAAATTTCCCCGTAGGCGCTAAGTTAATTTTTTGAACTGTTCAAAAATGAAAAAAACTGTTCAAATTGATATTTCACGCCAAGAGCTTCTTCCAGTAAGCTTGTTCATTGGAACATGGATCTTGTACCCAGAGTTTACATAATTTGCTTCATTTTCGCCCATAGGCACTAATGTTAAATTTTTTTGAACTGTTCAAAATTGAGCGAAAAAATGTTCCAATCAAAAATTAAGATATGAAAATGAGATGTACTCGCCGAGATCTTTCGAATGCAAAAAGAATTTTTCGAATCGGACAATTCGTTCATAAGTTATTAGGAGGGGACAGACAGCACGACACTTTTTCCTTATCTCAAAACCTTACTTTCCAAATTTTTATTTTTCAATCTTTATTTCATTACTTAACTTATTTTTGACTTTTCTTGATTTCTAACGATATTTTCACGATACATTAAGCCTTCTGACATGCTTTATTTTTTTTTTTTTACTTTTACGGGAAAGTAGGCTAATAAACTAGCTGTTATCCGCGACTTCGAGGTTCTTTTTTTGTGCATTAAATAATGAGAAATTAGTTTATATTCGTTAATTAATCTGTAACTGAAGCATTTTTGTCAAAAGACACTATTGATAGGCTTGCCATACGTCCCGGTTTGACCGGGACAGTCCCGGTATTCTGCTTTTGTCCCGGTGTCCCGCCCAGTTTTATCAATGTCCCGGAAACGACTGTAAGATGTATTAAGCTTTTTTATAAAATTGATTTTCATAAATTTTTAAAGAATTTATGTTTTTAAGAATCTTTTATGAATCGGTTACTTTTCTACAATCAACATGTTTGACTACCGCGCAGTGTCAAAGAAGTTCGAAGCATTCTAACTGTAATCCGTGAGCAAACGCTGGAACTACTTGCACAGCGCTGCCAACGGCCAGCCTTATTTCTACTATTTGGTTGTGCGAGTCTATTTCGGGGGAGTAAGTACTGAAAGAAAGAATCAGTTGACATTTGTGAAAGCAGACAACGCAGTTTAGATAAAATTTTGTAGTTTTAAAAAAGTAAGACTTAGTACTTATTGTTCAATTAAACAATTTTATGAAGTATTTTAAACTTTATTTTATTAACACTTCTTTCTAGATGGTAGACCAAGAAAAATTATCATGAAAATGGAAAAAAAATCTTTTTAAGTAAATTAAGTAGCAAAAATTCCTTTTTCACTTTTAAAAGGTGGGTAGATTAACAATCTATGGTTCCAGATTCTCCGCTCCCGTTACTTGCGAGGCTTTAAAAAAGGCTTAAAACTCACCATTTTGCTTCTAAGTTTTAAAAATTTCTGGGGGTATTCCATACCCCCAAACCCCCATCCCATATTAAGGTGTCCCGGTTTCACTCATCAAAAATATGGCAAGCCTAACTATTGACAATGTCATGATTTACTTACTTCATAACTATTGTTATTATTATAAGGATAACTAAGGACACAGATAAGGCATTAACCAAAATGTTGTTGTTTTTGTTTCTAATGCCACTTGGATATCCAAGCTCCTCTTCGCAGAGTGACTAGGAATTGAGGCAGTAAGGGGCGCCTTCCGTTTATAGATGAGCACCACAACGGTGGAAGTACGACTTGGCTCATTATGTACTTGGATGACACCAGATGGTGTCACCACAAATACGCCACCTTCATTTTTTGACCTAAAATCGAAGGGAAGGGAAAATCTCCACCCTCCGGTACCCTCGGAACTGCCTCGGAACTTCAAAGTCCACGGATTTCACATGCACGTATCCCCAAGTGTACATGGTGGGTCTTTCTCAGCTTGGGTATCGAACCCGAGATCCTCCGATTCGAAGCTCGATATCCTAACCACTAGGCTACCACGGCCCTTATTAACCAAAATACCCAATGAAGCTATTTTATTTCAAATTTATAGTTTGTTAAGTGTTGAAGGTACTTAAGTGACTAACATTTCCAATCTGTATTTCTGTTTTATTATTTACAACTATGTATTTGTACTAAAATAACGGGCCACCAAAAATATTAAAAAATAAGGTTTATCACTAGTAGGGGAACAATTTCGAAAACCTACGAATGGGATTTTATTTCATGTAAGCGCATCCGCCAAGCCTTTTGTGCCACTGCTGAATTTCTTACACCATCTGTACATCCTTAGTTTGCGATAAACATGTAGCCCCATACTACGCCAAAATGCTCCTATGGATTTCTATCGGTTTCGCACCTCCACTGTGAAGAGAACAATTTCTTTCACCCCAACAAAAGGGGCCAGCATATTGGAAACTCCCGTATCATGCTTCTAGGTCGCTTGGGATCGCGGGACCAACGCGTATCATTGGCGGTAGAGAGTCCACGCGCATGCGTACCGGGTCTCATCGTAAGAAGAGAGGTTTAAGATTTTCTTTCGCAGTTTCTGGTTTCTATTTGACTCGCCCTCGTATATATATCACTCATAAAAACAACGCCAGCATCAGTAATTCCGCATGTTTCCATTAGGACATTACCTGCACGATACTTTCTATGGGAGGAGATTCATGTGAGTTATGTAACTGTTATCCTTAGTAAGGCAGCGATGCAAACTACCACTTATCGCTTTTGACAAGAAAGGTATCCCTGGCAGTTTCATTGCACATCCTTATCTTGACCTGTCTGATTTTGTGAAGTGAGAGTTTAAAGCACATAAAAAGCCGCGTTGCAAATCTGCAGCTGTTTGGAGGGTTAATGTAATAAAATGTATATATTTGGTGTGTTTCTCATAGACAGATAAAGTACATTAAAGACGCAACGGAGGCAATTGGCAATTCACCGCTAGAGGGACTCATGAGCGATCATCGTTGTCACGTGATATCCGCTCTTTTGTTTACTAAGAATTTCAATTGAGTTCTACGTGGAGTTCACTAGTGAAAATTAGTTATCTTAAAATTAATTAGACTATTTTCACAGCTTTTCTGATTATAACATAGTATTTACATTTAATTTAATCATTATAAAAAAAAATATTAATTATTACAATAGTTATAGTGCATTTAGTGTTAATTTTATGTAATGTAGAAGAACTTTATTTGTCCTGGTTTTTAATTAGATGTGTCGAACTCGAAGTAAAGCGATGCTACGGCTTCCTTAGTTTACATTGCTTTTATCGCTCCGCGTGCTCAATGACGTTGCTTGAATTGCCTCCATTGCTATCTGAAATTTAATAAAAAGGACAAGCTAAATACGCTGCCAATTCCAATCAGTCTCCTGATTACCAAACAGCAACGCCAACTTTTTTTATCGAGAAAATACCAAGAGAGAATATTGCGTGTTGCAAATCTGCGATAGTTTGAGGAATAAATACAAGGCAACACACATATTTGGCGTATGTATAACTTGGGCAAAGAAGATGCACTAAAGATGCAATTGCTGCCTGAAATTTAATAAAAGTGACACGCTAAATACGCTGTCAATTCCAATCAGTCTCCTGATTACCAAACAACAGCGCCAACTCTTCCTACGGAGAAATAGCAGGACAGAAATCATTTCCACCACTGACAAATGTAAATCGCTTCATTTATAATTTCCTGCATCATGTTCATTACAGGGGTGAGATGCAGACAGATAAAATACAAAAGCATGCTCTCTCTCTGGGCATAATCGTCCGAATTACGTATCTTTCCGACGCAAACACGCATATTTCACGGCGGCAGGCAATCAAGCCGATTCCCCCCCCCCCCCCCGAAAGGGTCGAACGTCTTCCGTCGGTGAGGATTTGCGGTATAGAGACCCCTTTCGCGTCGCACAGACCACAGTAATGAATCGAGGCGCTCTTCTAATCCTTTCTCTCTCTGTCCCTCTCCCCCTCCGTGTGTCTGTCCGTCCGTTCTTATCTGGACGGACGCAGCCGTTGGATAAATGAAAGCACCTGCAGATCGGACCCAATGCCACGGCCATTTTGTTTTCCGATCATCCCTGTGGGTCGCTGTAACTGTGATCGTAGAATGGGCCTCTGGGATGTGAGAGACTAGCAGACTGGGAAAATAATCTACTATAGTGTTCGGATTAATTGGACCAAATGAAAAAAAAAGATTTTTTTCTAAAACCTTAGGTTTTAATCATAACACACATTAAGTAGACTGACAAATCTACACTAGTATGAAGTGTATCCTCGTTTAAGGATCATTCATAAATGATGTCACGCTTCAAGGGGGGGGGGAAGTTCCTGAAATTGTGACAAGGGGAGGGGGTAACAAGAAGTGTGACATTCCTGCTTTTGCAGCATAGCGTGACATGTGACAAGGGGGGGGGGACTGGATCCGTTGAAGCGTAACATTTTGTGACAAAGGGGGGGGAGGGAGGTCAAATATGTGGGAAAAAGCGTGATATCATTTATGAACGGTCCCTTATTAGAAATGACTTCTTCAACGCGTCTTGTATTGACTCCACTAGTGTAGCTCACATGTTCTTGACTTCATCATCGTGGAATCACACTTGTATGGCATTCTTTATCATTTGTTTTGTTGTCATGCAATTCATCTCAGATAAGCGATTCTTGAGAATATGCCATAAGTTCTCATTGGAATTTAGGTCTGGTGAACAACCAGGCCAATAAAAACTTTTATTTTATTTTAACGCATATAAGTCTGGACGTATTTCGAATTGCGACAAGGAGCCAAGTCATGTTGATGTTTCGCCAAATGTTTTTATGAATGGAACAATCCTACTGCGCAATATTTATATGTATTTGACAGAATTCATCATGTCTTTAAGAGGAACTAAGCTTCCAGTGCCATTTGTTGTGGAAACCCCCCAAAACATTTGTTTAGAAGGTCATCAACTCAGACAAAAAAAAAACATGTTTGTCCCAATTAATTCGAACAGCATAGTGCTATATAGAAAAAAAATTGAGATGAAATTGTCTTTTAAGCGGGGTCATTTCGTAGAAAAACTGTGGGTCGAGAGTTCGCTTGATTCAAGTTAAAATGTGAACAATGTTAGAAAAAGCTTTATTTCAAACCGTCATATAAAATCAGAACGCTCAGTTAGTATAAAAGAAAAGGATATCTTGTCTCATTAATAATTTTAATTGGGCTTTTAATTGCCCAATTAAAAGACAGACCAAACTCAAGAATGTAAGTTTGCAATAAGACAAACATGTGAAGAGTGTCGCCAAATTTCCCCATTTCGTTTGACGAGAAAATACGTCGATTGAATCTTCCACACTTTCACACAGATAGTTAAAACCTGCAGTGTAGTCAACTTTCCCCCATTCCGTTTGACTAGAAAATACGTGGACTGAATCTTCCACTCTTTCAGAGAGATATTTAAAACCTGCAGTGTTGTCAACTTTCCCCCATTCCGTTTGACTAGAAAATACGTGGACTGTATCTTCCACTCTTTCAGAGAGATATTTAAATCCTGCAGTGTAGTCAACTTTCCCCCATTCCGTTTGACGAGAAAATACGTGGACTGAATCTTCCATTCTTTCAGAGAGATATTTAAAACCTGCAGTGTTGTCAACTTTCCCCCACTCCGTTTGACTAGAAAAGACGTCGACTGAATCCTCCACTCTTTCAGACAGATATGTAAAACATGCAGTGTTGTCAACTTTCCACATTCCAATTGACGAGGAAATTCTTCTACTGAATCTTCCACTCTTTCAGACAGATATGTAAAACATGCAGTGTTGTCAACTTTCCACATTCCAATTGACGAGGAAATTCTTCTATTGAATCTTCCACTCTTTCAGACAGATATGTAAACATGCAGTGTTGTCAACTTTTAACATTCCAACTGACGAGGAAATTCGTTGACTGAATCTGTAGCCTGCACCAGTGTCGTACGCAGAATTTTTTCAAGTTCAGAAATTTCTAAAACAACTAAAAGAAATTCAAGTATGTAATAAAGCCCTATTATTTCCC
The DNA here is from genome assembly GCA_038502835.1 of Octonoba sinensis. Lineage (NCBI taxonomy): Eukaryota > Metazoa > Arthropoda > Arachnida > Araneae > Uloboridae > Octonoba > Octonoba sinensis. Next base: position 10,764,542 of record CM076603.1, read on the forward strand.
TAATTTAGACAGCTAGACAATTTTGACTTGAGCTCAAGGGGGGGGGGGTTAAACATCTAAACCCCCCTTGAGTACGCCCCTGGCCAGCATTGTAAAAATTATTGTGGTACGTGGCTCCAAAAACTTCTGCCTATTTACTAGCCACAAAGGATGGCTTTTAATTTTACTAAATTATGTTACTGGCATATGTTGCACCAAAATATAGTAAGATTACAACCATTTTTATTATTGGTGAATAGTGTCACCAGTTTTTGGTGTAGCATACCACCCAAGGTTTTACATTGCATACAAATACACCAAAAACTGATAATTTGCTGGTTGCTAAGGATGGTGCTTAATTATATTATATTTTGTTGCGACCCGCAATGAACCAGTCGGAAGAAGCTCGGTTCCCGCAGAACACCGAATGTGAAGCAACATCGACTTAGGTCAGTGTTTGGGAGGGTGACAACCTCTCGCGGCTGGTTCCTGTGGGCTGTGTGCGCTAAAGGGAGCTGGTGCTCGTTAAATAGGTCCTGGCTTCAAAGTCCTCCAAGTGAAACGATACCTGTGGGGGTGCCAATCCCAGGTGACGGTCTCTCCTCTGGTATCTGGTTCAAAAATTAAGAGACCACAAAATTTGAAGGGAAGTCAGTCTTCATCCCTCGTGGTTCCTCGCTCTAAAATGAAGCTGCATATCACCCTAAGTCAGAGGATTATTAATCTTCTGGACCTGGTAGTAGGTTTTCCTATGCCAGGGGGATTAGTAACAACAACAACATATTTTGGTGCAGCATGCGCAACTAAGCTGCAGGTAAAATTGAGTCATCCTTAGTAACCAGCAAAATGTCACCAGTTTTTGGTGCAATATACGCAACTAAGCTCCAGGTAAAATTGAGAGCCATCCTTAGTAACCAGCCAATTGTCCCCAGTTTTTGGTGCAATATACGCAACTAAGCTGCAGGTAAAATTGAGTCATCCTTAGTAACCAGCAAAATGTCACCAGTTTTTGGTGTAACATACGCAACTAAGCTCCAGGTAAAATTGAGAGCCATCCTTAGTAACCAGCCAATTGTCACCAGTTTTTGGTGCAATATACGCAACTAAGCTCCAGGTAAAATTTAGAGTCATGCTTAGTAACCAGCAAATTGTCACCAGTTTTTGGTGCAACATACGCAACTAAGCTCCAGGTGAAATTGAGAGCCAACCTTAGCAACCAGTCAATTGTCACAAGTTTTTGGTGCAACACACCACTGAACGTTTTACAGTATACACAAAGCGCGAAAAATCCCATAATCACACGTTCAATGGAGTTCGCTTCGGAACTCAAAGCGTTATTTACTTGTTTCAATTATGGTGTCACAAAATTTGCAGCCTCCTAAAAACCTGTCATCCTAATCCCTCTAATTGTCTGGAGCGGTTCTGGTTAGAAGAATCTTATCTTTTCCCAACGGAACCAATTTGATTCCGCTTCTAACCCTTCTTCTTCCAAAGTTCCTAGTTATTTGCAAAGCCGAAAAACACCCTTTTCTCCCTTCCAACTTTTAAGTGGGGAAAAAGTTAATCCTGACATAGAAAAAAACCCTGCTTTGAGCCTCATAAATCCAGCTTTATGCACTGAAAGACAAGTTCCTTGCATCACTGAAACACCCACCAGTAATGTTCAGAACACACTTTTGAGTTAAGACGAAAGTGGGAGCTGAGGGACAATACGCAAACATTATTCCTCCACCATGAATTTATGATCATCATTAGAATCACACGTTTGCCTTGATCAAGTGTTTTCAATACAAAACCAATCTGATTGCACATCCTAGCGTAGGAAAAGACATCACGTTCCAATGTCTCTTCTAGGATGAAAATGGGGGAAGGGGGTTATTAATTTCTTTTTCTTCTTTATCGAAGCATTCAAATAGAACTTCGGTACTGCGACGAGATTCATCCAAAAGGAAGAAGCCAAGTACTCAGTGGCTTAACTATACCATCTGAGGACCGTGGCAAATTTATTGGATGGGGCCCAGAAAAAATCGTCACGTTGTAATTTAATTTTAATAAGTCACTGAAGTAGTTACCTAACAGTACTACTAATAGTGTGCATTTTAGTTAAATATCGAAAAAATATTTTTTCAAAAGCATGGGTATTACATATTTATAATAAAATTAATGCAGTATAAACTTCAGGAAAGAGGGATGTCGTAAAATGCTTTATTATTAATAAATTAGCAAGTTCTCTAATACAAGGCTTTTGCGTTTTATGTCTGAAGGTGGACCGAAAACAGAATTTCTCCCGCAAATGATTCAGATATGTCTTATTTATATACAAATTTTACCAGTTTTTAGAGCTTTTTTAGTAGATCAGTACTTTCTTGGTCTCATTTAACAAATTGCGGGATCTTCTCAAGCGTCAGCAGCTCGCCAGCGCCACCAAAATACCGCGGTAGAAAATGAAGCAGCCAATGGATGCGTTTCAAAATTGATCCTGTTCTTATGAATGCGTATAAATCTTAAATTTACTTGAAATTGTATATGGCCTTTAGCTGTGTCTAACTTTAATTAATTTAAATACTTATTTAAAATTTATAATTTTTGCTAAATTTTGTTAAAAATGTTAGGTTACTTCTGAGCTCACAGCCTCTTGAGTTGGGCGCCCCATCGAACCGGGGGCCCGGGGCATTTTGCCAGCTCTGCCACCCTATAGTTAGTTACGCCACCTCGAGTACTACTGAAGCCTACTCCTTTAACCTCAATTTTGAACGATGATAGTACATAATAACCTCTTCTCATGCTGTACCTCCAAAAATAAAAGTAAATTCCAAATGTCAGCTCATTTTGGCACGTCCCTGAACGTGTATACCCCCTTTTCAAAAAAAATTTGCACATAACCAGGGGTCACGCCAGAAGAAATTCTGGTCCGTTCTGGGACCCTTTCGCAAAACTCAAATCAATCAAAACGGATCCTTCACAAAATCCAAATCAAAATTCATCAGCATTGATGTTTCCGATAAAAAATAAAATTAGTGAGAATGCAAAACAAAAAAAAAAATACTTCAAAAATATTTTCGATATTCTGTTTTTAAATGTTTTAGTTTTAACCAAAATGTTTGATTTTTTATGCCCCCTCCCTTTGTGACAAACTGTCACAATTGCTCGAACCTCCCCCCCCCTCGAAGCGTGATATCATTTGGGAATGACACTTTACAAAACCAATGATGTGAACGATTCAAACTGCAAAGAACGGTATAATTCATAAATGATGTCACGCTTCGAAGGGGGGAGGGGGGTTCATGAAATTGTGACAAGGGGAGGGGTAACAAGAAGTGTGACATCATGCTTTATGCAACATAGCGTGACATGTGACAAAGGAGGGGAGGGGGGGCACTGAAATGTGACATATTGTGACGAAGGGGGAGGGGGTCAAATACATGGTAAAAAGCGTGACATCATTTATGAACGGCCCCTAAGTAGCGAAATGGGTTCCAAACATGTGTTTCCTGTTTACTTACTTCACCCCTTAGCTGATCAATTTTTTACCAGAAACGTTCATATTTTTTTTTTTTTTTTTTTTTTTGCGGATAAAGTTGTCAGTTTCGAATAAAAGGAAAATGGGAGAATTTATTCATTTATTTATTTTTTTGTTTCAAAAATAATGAATTTAAATATTTTTCTTTATTTATAAGTTTAGATCACAAATGCACCTTAATGTTTGTTTTTTTCAATAACACAGTATATACGAGGAAGACTGTTTTAGAGATCTCACGAACAATTATCTAAATAAACTTAACACTAAAATTTCATGCTTTCCAATACCATTTTTTTATTTATCTTAATTTTCCTTTAGATCATTTTTCGAACCTTCATTATTTGTAGTCTGACTGCAAAAAATCTAACATTTAAGAGCTAATTTCTAAGTAGTATTTTAAGCTTAGAAAAAGAAAAACCGTTATGAAAAGTTATTTATGAAAATCATATGTAAGAAAATCTCATTATTTATGAAAATTAGAAAAAAATTTGCTTTGTTCCAAATTGGGAGTTTGATTACATGCAACAAAAAGAGAAAACGCTTTCTTTAGGAATATTTCTGGTAAGAGATTGACAAGTTAAGTAGTAGAGCCTCGATTATCTGAGGTAATGTGGACCAAGGGTACCTCGGACAATCGAAAACTCGGATAAAACGGACTCTGTCCAAATCGAGAGGGAATCGCAGGTAAACTGGTAAAATAAATGAAAGCGTTGTCAAAGAGGTTAAAAAAGGCAGTTACTGTACATATTATGAACTGAAAAAAAAAAAAAAAACGTTATATAGATACAAATCGTACATACATGTAGCCGTAGAGTACATGTTCCAGTTTAAAAAGTTATTTCTTGAAGAAGTTCGTAATAGATTTCTCTTTTGTAGTGGCGCTATTGGCCCATCAAAAAAATAAATAAATAAATAAATAAATAAATAAATAAAAATGGCCAGCGCTAAAGGCGCTTTTTTCAAATATTTATGTACCTCGGTTAAACCGGAACTCGGTTAGTTGGGGCTCGGATAACCACGGATCTACTGTATTTAAATTATCTACTAAAGACTTTCTTGGAATCAATTAACAATATGGGCAAATCAAAACACGGAAGGCAAAAATGTATTTTTTTGAAACTGGAGCGAAGACGGAGCAAAGAAATTTGTTGTGCTCCACTACTCAGATTTTTTTTTTACTTTTTAGTCGACTCTCCCGTAACTTGGAAGAAGCTCTTAACGGGAAGCCTTTTTGGACTTTAACAATTTTTGTTCAATTTTGAACAGTTCAAAAAAAAAAAATCATCAGCGCCTACGGGAAAATTTCAATCCTATATAAATCTTGATCCAGCAGACGGATCTGCTTGGAACACATTTTATCTTACGGCCTAGAACATGTACAGATACGAAGTTTGACCAGAGCTAAACGAGCCTATTTTTCTACGAAATTTCTCGGTCCGGATTTTAGGGATATTTCCGAATAAATGTATGAATAAATAAAAGAATGAATAAATAAATCAATAAGTGAGTGAGTGAAGAAATATGTAGAGATCGTTGAAAAAGGAACATTTTATGCAATTAAGAATTAAAGCTAAATGAGAAAGAAAGATAGCTAGATTGTCAATTTGATATTGGTGTATACGAGAAAATAAGCTCGTATGGCCCTAGACTGAACTTCTTGTTCCATTTATATCACATAAAAAATTAATTAATTTAAAAGAGATAAATACCATAATTTATTAAAATTATTCAGAACATGCAGTGGAGCCGAAGCAAGTATTTAGAACTCAGAACAGAGCGACTCTATTAAGGGGGGAAATACGTGTAAAGGTCTCAAAAAATTATTATTTTTTCTTTATATATAAATCGATTCTACAACTATTCAATAATATACCCTGAAAATTTCAAAGCAAAATTCCAAGTTGTTTAAAAGTTATTAAACATTTGAGCGAGCGCCCCTTTTGAAGCAGTTGAGCAGGTAGTCCCTCATGTATGACTTGAAGGCTATTAGAGAACGTTAGCAAATGTCTTTTTATTTCTTTTAACAATTAAGACCTCGGATAGAAATTTCTATAAGTATTAGCATCTATAAGTATAAAAAGATTCATTTTACTGCCTTAAATTTACCTTCAATACAACTCTTTTTTTTTTAAACGCGTTTTTCTCGTAACTACGTTTTTTGAATTTACGTACACAGTAGTTTGCAGAGTTTTTCATCAATCCTTATCAAATTTAGCACACATTTTCTTTATACAAACACGCTTTAGTTGAACTAGAATCATAAACATATCTTTATTTTTACTTTTTTTATTGTGAAAAAAGAACAAAAAAAAAATTAGAAATTTTCAATTTTTTGTGATGAATTTAGTTCAACTAGAAGAGAAACTTATAAAAAAAGTAGATTAAAAAAAATTGATTCCAGATAAAAATTGTGACCTCCAGAATGTACGCAAACTGCCGACCCGGGTGGCGACTTACAGTGTGCAGCCGCCGATATCCCTGGGAGTTTTCAAGAAAAATGTTTGAAAATTTCAGTAAATGTTCTTCAATACACCTATAAAATAACCTCAAAACCTCAATAAAATATATTTATTCTTTATACGTTAAAAAAAGTTTATGAGAATTGCTCTTAATGCGCCGCTTTACACGTATTTTCTCCTTTAAGTGATGGCTTCAGATCCTTGGTTAAGAGGAATCCTTTTATCATTACGAGAACGTTTTGAGCTTCAAGATTGGAAGTAACAGCCTCAATGAAACCATTTATGAAAAAAAACTAATATTGAAAAGCAAATACTGCAGAATAAGTTCTTGCACATGATTCGGTATTACAAGGAACGCTATTATTAGCTTAAAAACATCAGTCGCAACGAAGTGTTACAATTGCTCTCAGAACAATTCGTTTTTACTACAATTAGCTTCTGTAAGCTTAAAACGTTTTTACATTGAAGAAAAAAATCTTCTAACCCCAAAACACACGTCTTCAGTATTTTTATCAATAAATGCATTGCTTTTCCCACAAATAGCCTGCTGAAGTCAAAATTTCCAATGACATTTTTATTAGCCTACTTTCCCGTAAAAGTAAAAATAATAAGAATGAAGCATGAAAGAAGGCTAAATGTATCGTGAAAATATCGTTGAAAAAAAGTCAAGAAAAAGTGAAGTATTTAAGTAAAGACTAAAAAATAAAAAATTTGAAAGAAGGGTTTTGAGATGAGGAAAATGTGTGTTGATTCGAACAATTTTTCGTTCAATTTTGAACAGTTCAAAAAAATTTAACATTAGCGCCTATGGGCGAAAATGAAGCAAATGATGTGAACTCGGGTTGCAAGATCCACGTTCCAATGAACAAGCTTACTGGAGGAAGCTCTTGGCGTGAAATATTAATTTGAACAGTTTTTGTTCATTTTTAAACTGTTCAAAAAATTAACATAGCGCTTACGGGGAAATTTCAATACTATATAAATCCTGATCAAACGGATCGATTTGCTTGGAATAAACTTTATCGGAAAGCTCTTATAACGTAGAGTATGAACAAGTAGAACGTTCATCCAGAACTAACGAGCCTATTTTCCTATGAAATGTTTTTATCTGGATTTTTAAGGATATTTCTCAATGAATAAATGAAGGAGTGAAAGAATGAATAAATGACAGAGTGAAAGAATGAATCAATGAATGAATGAGGAAAAGGGTGAATAAATGAAAAAATAAATAAATGGGTGAACAAATACATGAATGAGTAAATGAATGAATAAACACATGAATGAGTAAACGAATGAATGGATAAATGAATGGCTGAATAAATGAAAGAATGAATGACTGAGTGAATGAATAAGTATTATCCATTGAAAAAGGTATATTTGAAAAAATTAAGGACTAAAGCTAAAGGAGAAAGATAGAGAAAGATATAGCTAGATTATAAATTGAATTTGGTGTATACGGGAAAGTAGGCTGGTATAGTTCTAGACGGAACTTCTTGTTTTTCTTTGCATTCCGTCTTCGTTTTCCTTCATTGAATTAATTTTGAATGCGTGCTGCATAAACATTCAAATATAACAAAATGCAGCAGTAATGATACATTTGCTAATTGTTATAAATATAATTATCAATATAATTATCTATAGCACTAACTATTTATCGGCAGTTTTCGAGTACCGAATATTACCAGCACAATTACGTTTCTTATCGACTGTTATCAAAATTTAAGATTATCATTACTCAAGACTAAAATAAGCTTTTCGTCGTGTTCAAAATTCAGTTTTACATCTTCCGTATTTTATTCTTTGTATGAATGTATACCTCTCTTTTTTTAACCTTATTCGTCTCATTTTTGCACGTGGTTTTAAAAAAATCCGCGAATCGAATAAAAGCTCGAAACAGTAAATATATACGGCATCGAATCCCAGATTTGTATTTTCATTTAGCGGAGAAAGAGGCACAATGGGTTACCTTTTTACAAACGTCTTTTTCTTATTTTTTTTTGGCTTTTAAACTTAATATATTTTTTATGATTTAAAGCTTATTTTACTTTGAATGTAGGTTATCTCATAAGTATTTAATCAATGATCTGCTGGAATTTTAAACTGCAAAAAAAAATTGTTTCAAAATAAGTTGTAAACCTTTGTGCCACTAAAAAAAATGTAAAATAATGCAATGTATAATACTCCCGAATTTTGCAATGTTTTGGCAAAATTGGTGCGTATTATCCTACTGAGACCTGGCATAAAATAAAATGGATGTTTTGCTTTTTCTTTCAATTGGGAGATTTTATTTTAGCAAGCCAGACCTGGAGTGGAATTATAAAAGAGGAATAGGAAATCACTTTTTAACTTTGAGAATTCGGTAGTTTATTTGCTTACAATATGGCAAAGAACGCGCGTCAAGTTGGAATTCGGCGCTCTCGCGGTTGCTTGATTTTCACATTACTTTTTTCTTTTTTGATATTGTTCTAGGATTTTTATACAAGTTTGATCTCTTTTCTTATGTTATAAGTAATGAATAAAATTTGTTGTTTATCTATTTTTGTATAAGTATCGCATAGTTCTACAGTAGTTATGACCTCAACATACATTCAAATAGATGTGCCCCCCCCCCCCCCCAGAAAAATTTAAAAATTCAAGTTTATTAATTTTTTTGAACAACATCACTTTTAATGCCCAATTGGTCAGAAAAACGAATAGTTGAGAGAATATGTGTATTTTATTTTGCTCGGACTCAGGAGGATATAAGCTGTATTATTTTATTTTTTGTTGCTTCAAAATGTCTCAATATGTTCCATTAATGGAGCGCATTGATCTTGAATTTCCTCATTTCGAGATTATAGAGTTGCTGCAGAACAAAACCGCTGCCCCAACTAAACATTTCTTTTTTGTTTTCAAAGAGTTTTTTCTGCTATATCATAAATAAACCGGCTCTGGGAAAATTTTTTCGCTGCTCCTCTTCTCTACGGCTCTATATACTTCTTAAAGAGCAGATAGTAAGATACGCGAAGTATCTTATATATAAGCCGCTTAAATGTCTTCTTGTCGCCGATAGCTTATTCCGAATTTCTTACTCCGAGAAAACTGCATCGTGCTGCCATCTACACAATTATTTCTATAAGGAAAACGGCTAATAATAAAAACATTTCTTTAGCATTTTGAGCGAGGCATCGCTACATTTGCAATCTCCGTTAAAAATGAATGTAAACGCGAATTTAATTTATTCCTTCTTTCTTTGTTTTAATTTATTTATCGTCTGCGCTTTTTATATATATTAAAGTGGCAGCGCTCTTTTTTCCAGTTTCGTTAAACCTATTGTATTGACGATGATTATGTTGGATATAAATAAATATTTTTCACAAACAGTTTGATTATATAGTAAATAATACTTTTATTTTACAGATTATTATTATAACTTAAATGTTTTTTTTTTCGGTAAGAATCTTTTTTTCCGAAATGATTATATGTTTATTATTTATTCATTAAACTTGACTGTCCTACCTGATAAATATCTCTTTGATTTGATGTGCATTTCCGGTCACTGGGAGAATTGTATATTTATAATATCTAGAACAGCGGTCATTTCGTATGACCTCCGGGCTTATTAGTAGTAAGATATGCAAAATCAATGATATTGAATTTGTTTTCGATATGAGAACACCAAAATGGCGCCGATGACCATACCTACCCTTTCACAGGTCTTTGGGATAAATGAGTTGGTGTCGAGCGTTGATTAGCGGCCATTTCTGAAAAGGGGTGGGGAAGGGAGATGGGAGAGGGGGGATTTGTTCCTGCGATGGTCACGCAGAGCGCGGGAAGAGATGAATGGCTTGTTGATTAGGTTTGTTGGGGCGTCCGGGGCTTATGGAAGCCCCGTCATCGCCCCGGCCTGACAGCTCCCGGACCACGGACAAACGGACACGGGGAGAGGTGGAGGTGGGGGTGATGCAGAGAAATGATGCCGAACGTGTTCCGTCGCCAGTCGCCATGGTTACCACTCATTACATTTTGAAAATCCGCAAGCAAGATTTAAAGTCAGACTGGGCTCCTATTTTGAGAAATTTTGATATTTTGCTTTGGCAACTCCTAAACAGAACAGTTTCTGAAATTCGATTGCTCATTGCTTTTATTACAGAATAAGCCTCATTCGTAATATATTAAAGTACGTTTTGACAACAGAGCTTTTTTTTAATTTAAATTGTCAACAGTTACTGCGTTCTTATTATTATGAGATAGTTTGACATTTTGTTTTGGCATATACTAAAGAGGACAGTTTCCGAAATTCCGATTGTTCATTGCATTTATTAGAAAATCTACCATATGTGTACTATATTACAGTATGTTTTGGAAACAAAGCTTTCTGTTATCTAACTAGGCCACAATTTATATGTTCTTAATCTTATGAGATATCGGACTTTACGTACATAAATATTTAGAATCGCCCCTTTTTTCTTTCTCCCCCTCTCTCTCTCTTTGTGAAATGAGAATAGACTGAAAAATACGCCTCACCCTGGATTTGAAACGAGAACCTTTGGACAATCGTTCCAATGCTCTGCCAATTTAACACTAGCTTTACCAGGCCGTTTTCAACCATTTCTAAAGTCTCATTTTATACCAAATTGCTACTCATTATAATAAAACTCTCAGTCACATTCACTTGCCCTACTTACCGTGTGTTAGGAAGAGCCAATGCAAACTTTAGCTTCTAGTTAACACAGAGTTACCAACTTTATCTTCTCACAAAGTTACCGACTTTATCTTCTCACAAAGTTACCGACTTTATCTTCTCACAAAGTTACCGACTTTAGCTTCTCACAAAGTTACCGACTTTAGCTTCTAGTTAGCACAAAGATACCAACTTTACCTTCTTATTAACACAAAGTTACCAACTTTAGCTTCTAATTAACACAAAGTTACCAACTTTAGCTTCTAATTAACACAAAGTTACCAACTTTAGTTTCTAGTTAGCACAAAGATACCAACTTTAGCTTCTTATCAACACTAGCTTTACCAGGCCGTTTTCAACCATTTCTAAAGTCTCATTTTATACCAAATTGCTACTCATTATAATAACACTCTCAGTCACATTCACTTGCCCTACTTACCGTGTGTTAGGAAGAGACAATGCAAACTTTAGCTTCTAGTTAACACAGAGTTACCAACTTTATCTTCTCACAAAGTTACCGACTTTATCTTCTCACAAAGTTACCGACTTTATCTTCTCACAAAGTTACCGACTTTAGCTTCTCACAAAGTTACCGACTTTAGCTTCTAGTTAGCACAAAGATACCAACTTTACCTTCTTATTAACACAAAGTTACCAACTTTAGCTTCTAATTAACACAAAGTTACCAACTTTAGCTTCTAATTAACACAAAGTTACCAACTTTAGTTTCTAGTTAGCACAAAGATACCAACTTTAGCTTCTTATTAACACTAGCTTTACCAGGCCGTTTTCAACCATTTCTAAAGTCTCATTTTATACCAAATTGCTACTCATTATAATAAAACTCTCAGTCACATTCACTTGCCCTACTTACCGTGTGTTAGGAAGAGCCAATGCAAACTTTAGCTTCTAGTTAACACAGAGTTACCAACTTTATCTTCTCACAAAGTTACCGACTTTATCTTCTCACAAAGTTACCGACTTTATCTTCTCACAAAGTTACCGACTTTAGCTTCTCACAAAGTTACCGACTTTAGCTTCTAGTTAGCACAAAGATACCAACTTTACCTTCTTATTAACACAAAGTTACCAACTTTAGCTTCTAATTAACACAAAGTTACCAACTTAGCTTCTAATTACACAAGTTACCAACTTTAGTTTCTAGTAGCACAAAGATACCAACTTTTAGCCTTCTTATTTAACACTTAGCCCTTTTCCAAGGCCGTTTTCAACCATTTGCTAAAGTCTCATTTTATACCAAATTGCTACTCATTATAATAAAACTCTCAGTCACATTCACTTGCCCTACTTACCGTGTGTTAGGAAGAGCCAATGCAAACTTTAGCTTCTAGTTAACACAGAGTTACCAACTTTATCTTCTCACAAAGTTACCGACTTTATCTTCTCACAAAGTTACCGACTTTAGCTTCTAGTTAGCACAGAGATACCAACTCTAGCTTCTTATTAACACTAGCTTTACCAGGCCGTTTTCAACCATTTCTAAAGTCTCATTTTATACCAAATTGCTACTCATTATAATAAAACTCTCAGTCACATTCACTTGTCTTACTTACAGTGGAAACGCCAATGCAATCGAAAGTTGCACTATAATTAGTAATAAATTATGCAAAACGGAAGCTTCGAAACAGTCAAAATGACTGGTCTGGTAAATCTAGTGTTAACCTACCCAGATTCGAAGTAGCATAGCTTGTGCATAGAGCGAGCAGTTATCCAAAGATATATGGTTCGATCCTAGAAGCAAGCGTGTTTTTTATGTTTATTTTCTTTTTAAATCAATTTTCATAAAGCGCTGTTTGAGTGCTTATAGTTTTCTTAATAATAACAACAGGAACTATTAAAGTATAGGGCATAAAATAATTAATTTATTTTCATTGCAATTAGTAGAATGAACCGACCAACGAATTAACAGTTTGTAATTTTCTTCAAAAATAAGGTTTCAATAAAATTGAAAATTTTTTCCTTTGCATTTACACGCTATTTTGGACGCATTTCACAGGAAAACAGCATCTCGTTAAAATTTGCATTGGAACTATTTTCAACAGGGTTAAAGAAACGGGCGCCCTTTATGTGAATTCCCGGAATTGTACAACTTTTCACAAAGAAATTTTATTAATTAATGCAAAAGTATATATGCTTAAGAAAATATAAAAACTTGTCTGCAAATTACGCAAAACTTCAGACGCAAGAATTCATAATTGTTCTATAATTTTGAAAAAGTTTTAGTCAAAAATATTTTTAACTGGCTTCGTATTTTAAATTTCGACAAAATGCACGATTAATGCTGAAGTCCAACTCTAGTGAAAAATGAGAAAAGAAAATTCTTACTTCATAGGTCCTGTGTCTCCTTAAAATCAATAAATATATGAATTAGGCCATAAACTTTTAAATTTTTTGTAAAATTATATTTTTAAACTGTGAAGCCAAATATTGTGGAATGACCCGTTTAATCTGACGGAAACTGATTCCAAGTTTCGTTTCCTCTCCCTTTTCTCTCTTCTTTTTTTTACTCTACTTTCCCATAAAAGTAAAAAATTTAAAAAAGTAAGTATGAAAGAAGGCTAATGCATGGTAAAAATATTGTTAAAAAATAAGTAAAGTAATTAAAAAAGATGGGAAACTAAAAAAATTGTAAGTAGGGTTTTGAGATGGGGAAAATGCGTGTCTGTCGGTCTGTCCTGTCGATCCCATTAACAACTTTTAATGGAAGAGTCCGATTCGAAAGTTTTTTTTTTTTTTTTTTTGCATTCTTGGTCGAAGACATCTCGTTTCCCTATTTTACTTTTTGATTTGAATAATTTTTCGCTCAACTTTAAACAGTTCAAGGACTCTTAACTTTAGCACCTATGGGCAAAAATGAAGCAAATGATGTGCCCTCTGGGCACGAGATCTAAGTTCCTATGAACAAGCTTATTGGAAAAAGCTCTCGGTGTGAAATATTTTTTCTGATTTGAACAAGTTTTCCGTTCAGCTTTGAACAGTTCAAAGAATCTTAACTTTAGCACCTATGGGCAAAAATGAAGCAAATGATGTGCACTCTGGGCATGAGATCTAAGTTCCTATGAGCAAGCTTATTGGGAAAAGCTCTCGGTGTGAAATATTTTTTCTGATTTGAACAATTTTTGCTCATTTTTGAATAGTTCAAGAAAAAATTGAAATAGCTATCACGGAGAAATTTCAATCCTATATATATCCTCATCTAACAGATGGATTTGCTTGAAACAAAACTTTATCGGAAAGAAGTTATGACGTAGAACTATGTTCAGATGCGGTTCAACCAGAACTATGCGAGCTTATTTTCCTATGAAACTTTTGATCGTTATTTTTAAGGATATTTCATAATGAATGAATGAATAAATGAATACGTTGATAAATGAAAAAATAATTAAATGAGTGAATAAGTATATGAATGAATGAAAGTCCATTAACCGTTGAAAAAGGTACATTTGAAGCAATTAAGAACTAAATCTAAGTGAGAAAGCTAGAGAGAGATAGCTAGATTAAAAATTTGAAGTTGGTGTACACGGGGAAATAGGCTCATATAGTTCTAGACGGAAATTCTTGTTTCTTTTTTTCTTTTCACTCCGAATTTTTATACATGAAATATACACTTTCTACATTACTATCGAATCGCTTTAAAAGCAAAATTCATAGCGGATAGACACTTCCTCGACCTACATATCGAGGCGACAGTTCCATTTTGAAAAGCAGGAAATGAAAAAACTCAACTGGGCGCGAGAAGCATATTTCACTTCTCCCCCCTCCCACAGCACGGAGAACGGAAGCCGGCCAATCCGCGGAATTTAAATTCGTACTCGTCGTCGCACCGGAACTGTGGTGCCGGTATTTGTCTTCATTTGGGGCGGCAGCGATGATACATAATGGATCAGCCACGTCCAATAAGCCCCGGCCCGCTTCCTATTGCTGCCGAGATTTAGCACTCTGGGGCGGAAGCGCTGCATTATGGAGGGGGCTGACAGAACGGGCGCAACAAGTGCAGAGTTTTGCTCTTTTTTGAAATTTTGAATAAGCGATTTGGAAATATATGCCTTTATGTTTTAACTTCATTCAGGATTTTTTGAAAAATTATTTTAATCAAAATAAGTCATTAAATGCTTGGATTTACTAAGAGTAGCATGAATGATGTGAGTCGAGAATATTCTCGGAGAATAAGATTATCCTAAAGTTGCAATTTGTAGAATTAGTCGAGATTATTCCCTGAGAACAAGATTCCCCTGAAGTTGCAATTTGTAAAATGAATCGAGAATATTCCCTGAGAACAAGATTCTCCTGAAGTTGCAATTTGTAAAATTAATCGAGAATATTCTCGGAGAACGAGATTCTCCCGAAGTTGCAATTTGTAGAATTAACCGAAAATATTCTTTTTTATTAAAAGGGAGCACACAATATTATATAAACATCATTATCGGTAGGAATTATGAAACGATATTCAAATACCATTTCCAATTCCAGACAAATACTGGTCTAACATTATAGCATAAAAAACCCGGAAAAGCTATTTTAGTTTTTTTTTTTTTTTTTACTTTTCCAAAAACAGATAAACGAATTTACCCAAGGGATTTTTTATAACACTCTCACAGAAATTTGGGGTACATAAATGGTCAATATAGACATGTTGTCAAGTTACAAAGGTTTCCCTGCATTATATATTATAGGGGTAATTCCGCTCCCAACAAAAGTGGTCAACTTAAACAGGTGGACAGCTTACAAAGGTAATCTACTTTACAGGTTTTACTGCACATAGCTTAAAACAACAGCACATATATCTAGTATCATGCTCAAATTTCATTTTCCTTCGTGCATTTCCTGAATTACCCCGGAAAAAATAGATATTTAAATGCGTTTATCTCAAAGCATCAGTTTTAACATGTTTTATTATTGAACTAGGGTGGAGATATTTAATGAAATTGGCCATAGTCGGGCATAGTGGAAAAGGTTCCATAAGTGGGAAATGATTGGCAAAGCTCTGCTATACTTAAAAAACAACAAAGTATTCTAATTTTTCCCTCTCAGTTCTAAAATGAATCCAACATGTGGTTTTGTTTTTCCCGCTATAGAGCAGCGAGCCGACTTGTTTTATTGCCCCCTTTTCCCCCTTCTTAAACCTTTCATTTACCAATATTTTTACTATAGTTTTGACAAGTCGCCAAAATGAATACCATACGATAAATTACGTTTCTTATTTTATTCGATTTCATGAAAGCTTCAGTTATGAATGTAGCTACATCAAAATTTTTTTCCAACTATCATTAAATAATAATGATAATAATTATTATTATTATAAAAACTATTATAGTAATAAAGATTATTACAGGTTCCGGTCACATTTTTCAAAAATTAAATTACAGACACAGTTGCTCTAATGTATAAGTTTGATCAGGTCTAGCATCACTTCGTGATTCTGTATTTCTTTAAAATACGATATTAAGTCTTTTCAGTAACCGTTAATAACACGAGCATTCATTCATAATTAACAACAAAGAAAATAACAGAAAATAAATAAATATATTTCTAATGTAAAAAATGAAACATTCGTCAAAAAATGAGGATTTTATGCGCTTTGTGAGTGGTAGAGAGCGAAGCATCTGATCCATTGCCATTGCTTAAAATATTTTCCGAAAATTATTTTTAAGATTTTCACGTTGTTCTGTTTCAGTCAAGCAATTTTCTTCCGAAACCAAAAAGTATTTTTTGTTTTCGACATAATTTTTTGTTCCTTCACTGTAAACAAAAACCCGTAAAATTTACGGTTTAAAACCGGCAGCAGGGTAGGTTGTAAAAAACCGTAAAAATTACTAAGTACACTCTCAAAAATAGAATACTCGTTTTCGACGATTCTTCAATCGTCAAGAAAATTTCGTCATTTACAACGATTCTTTCCTCGCGCGATCACGTGACTTAAAAAAGTTACTACATACATTTCGGCAATTTGACGAAAGGTTTATCTGGAGCATTTTTCACTAAGCCATTTCGTCAAATACGACGAAAGTTTCGTGAGATTTGAGCATGCGTTTCTGAGAGTGTAAATGCGTAGTGACAACGGTTTTTTACCATACGGGAATAACTTTACGGTAAAAAACTAATGCGACTAATTACGGTTTTCCACAAGCAACGCAGCTGCTAGTTTAAAACCGTATTGCAGGTTTTTTTTTACAGTATACTTAAAGTCTTGGCATAAGCCCCTTTTCATGACTTAAAGACGAGGTATCGCCAGTTCGGCGAACCCTTTCCACAATTTTGCAAGCTCCCTCTGGCAACCCTTTATCTCTTCTCCGAGAGCAGCTCCCACCGACTTTATATATCTACACGACTGCGTGCCAATTTGAGACCGGACCGCATTCTCACACATACCTTGGCTCGGGGAGGAGGGGCGGGAGCTCATCTTTCCCGGATGGCACGTGCCGGACTCTTAAACTGCAGGGAAGCTGATGTGTCCCAAATCCGCTGCCTGACTTATGACTGCGAAAGCAGATCTACTGACGGGGGGAACATCTTGATAATGCTTCAGGGAGGGAGTCACGTACGGCCTTAAATGATCGGGAGAAATCAAGAGAAATAAGATTCTTTATGCGTCGGAATTCTTACACGAGTTTTGTAAATGATGTTTGAGGCGTGAAAACGCTCAGAACTAAAATAGACACGGTAGAAAAATATCGCGTAAAATTTAATGGCATTACTCTGCCATATGGGTCGGTTTTGAGAAACCAGAAAATTTGGCAAGTTTCTGTAAAGATTAAAAAGGTTTCAAAGCAAAGAACTGAGCAAATTTATAAAAAACTTTTAACAGGGAAATTTTAGATTTGTTGGCATTATTTTTGGAATAAGGTCTACAAACATCATCTCTAAAAAAAATTTGTTATGAGAAAAGTATTTATTTTTAAAATATTTTTAAAACGTAGTAAGCGACGCAAACACACTTTTTTTTGCGCATGTGCGTCACACTTTAGGGAAAAACGTCACCATTCTGCTGGCACAAGAACTTGACTGCAATAGAAGTGACTTTCTTTTTGCTTTTCTGCTTCTGGCGTTGTTCATTTTTAGAGTGTTTTTATTGTCTTAACCATATTCAGCTGTCAAAACAGCTAAATAGCCGATTTAATAGGTCGAAACTTCCATATTGTGGAGTACTGTATTCTCACCATTGTACCCCAACCAACCTGTCTACCTGCTCAACCAATCTGCACTGTTAAAACTTTCCGTACGAAAATAGTAAAATAACCATTTATTTTATTGTTATTTTACCATATCTAATTACAAAAGTTGAATAACCATTAAAAAGATGGTACTCAAACCGCTGATTGCGAAAAAAATCGTTTATTCTCTGTTTCTACTAAAGAACGTTTAACTAACCGTCGTTTACAAGCGCTCAGTAAGAATCGGGCGTCCATCTTGGTTGCGAAACCTTACCGGTCGTACGTTGTTGTTAAAATGTGAATAAAGATTTATCACGTCAAATCTGCATGTGTATATAAAAAAAGAAGAAAAAAAAGTGGTTTAAGCAGTGGTTACTAAATAGAAACACATACACACGTAAATCAAAAATTGGAGACATCGGATTCCCGAACTGTTTGCGAATGAGCGAACCCATAACTTGAGCTGCTGAAGCTGGTTTGTATTTTAATTTTTGCAGCAAATAAAATGATTTTCGTCAATATACGGTAAATTTAGAACAAAGATGGCTTTGGATCCAATAAAAAAACTGAAATTTTAATGCCGTTTATTTATCGAGAAATCTTTCTTCTCCTGTTGAAAAGAAAGATTTATTGATAAATAAGCGACCGCTTTGTGTGGTGC
Source organism: Octonoba sinensis (assembly GCA_038502835.1). Lineage (NCBI taxonomy): Eukaryota > Metazoa > Arthropoda > Arachnida > Araneae > Uloboridae > Octonoba > Octonoba sinensis. Next base: position 10,782,996 of record CM076603.1, read on the forward strand.
AGATGGCCGAATGGTTAGAGAGCAAGGTTGGCATGCCATACAACCGGGTTCGATTCCCGCAAGCTTCGTTTACGATTTTTACGCCTGGAAGATTCTACGTCTCGAAATGATTCAAAAACGGTAAAAATTTTGTTTTGAAACCATTTTTAAATGATTATAAAACCGTAAACTTTTGTATTTACGGCTTTTTAACCAAGCTGATTGGGAATGGTTAGGTCCCGTGAAGATAGAAAAATGTTGCAAACCGTAAATTTGACGGTGAATTAGATGGACAGACTGCTGCCGGTCATTTAACCGTAATTGCATGATGAAATTTCTAACAGTGTATCTCCCTGAAAGCACGAGTTTTTTCTTCTGAAAAACTATTTATAGTGTAAGTTAGTCTTTGCAATTTCAGCTTGGGGGGGGGGGGGGGTGACTAGGTAGCGGGGGTAGGGTAAAAGTTAAATAGACAAAAAATATTATACAACCAAAGAGTGAACAGATCTCAGATGGGCATTAGAAATAAAATAACGCACGCGCATGGGTAAATTTCCCGGTAACTTTCGCCCATGTCAGACAGGACAGAGACGACATGCGTATGGTAGAAAAGGAATGATTCTGAAGCCGCGATCGCAAAGCATCATGGGATGCTTGGGGCAGAAAGAGATTCCTCTGCGTGACTCGCGTTATAGTTTTGGTTCTGTATTGCGTTAAAACGCAATAAATTCAATTTAATAAATTCAGCTTTGGATTTTTTCCAAAGCTGTATTTATTTTCCTATAACCTCAATTCTTGTTAAAAGCTTTATGATTGTATAATACTTTGTAAAATACTTTTTAAATATGGTTTATTAAAACTAAAACTATACATCTATGATTAACAAGAAATTTAAGTGCGGCAATTTACACCTTTACCGGCGTTTTTTTTAGTTCGATAGTTACGATTATTTCGATTTCGTAGAATTAGCTTAAGTAAATAACTCAGGTTGCTTGAAACTTTTTATCTAAATACATATTATGCAGGAAATACTGCGAAAATTTTATATGTACAATTGAATAAAAACGAATTTAAGACTTTTGACAGCTTTTACAAAATTATTAAATGCATCATATATGATTTTTTAATCTTTTTTTCTGATACATAGTTTTGGAAAAATAAAAACTGCAAATAGAAATTTAAAGTAGACAGTGGACTCCAAAATATTAAATATGAAAAACAGCTTTGCTACATTATTTTTCTTTGTATAAAAATTGGGTTTTTGCATTAGTTTGCACGAAAATCTTGGCATAGTCATCAAGTTTTAAATTTGTATAACTGTCAAGGCTCAAGGCATATGCAGCGACGTCCCCTCCCCCCCCCCCTTATTTTGAAATTTTACATGCTATAAAGGAAAATTTCAAAATTAAAAATATTCTGTGTAAAAAAAAAAACATCTTTAGATAAAATTCAGTTACTTCTGCTTGCTTCCAAGACCATCATATGTCATAGACCGTGTATGAGGCGGATCAAGTTACGTAATTGTGTGAGTAGGGGAGGAAAGGGGTAACAAAAAGGGAGACATCATGCTTATGCAACATAGCGGCTTGTCATGTGACAAAGGGGGGAGAGGGGTATGTTGAATGTGACATTTTGTGACAAAGGGGGGAGGGGTAAAATGTATGGGAAAAAAGGGCGACAACATTTATGGACGGTCCCCAAGAGTAAAATTTAAAAGCAATATTTAGAATATTCACACACCAGTAAACATGATTTTTTTTTCGGGGGCGGGAATCATGCTGAGGAAAGTTCGTTCTTATCAGAATATTTTTAATTTTGATTTACAGCATGTAAAACTTCAAAGTGTTATTAATAATATAGAGTACTACAATAACTCAAAATGGTATGCTGTGGAAAATTATTGTTTATTTTATGTAAAGCTTAACACCATGGAAAGTTATCTGCGATAACAATATCTTGTTTCCTACCCAGCCCAATAGTTCAATTATATTGATATAGTCAAATTACGTACTTATCATCTAAAGTCTAAAGAAACAGAAATAATTCATGCCTTCACGCTGCAATTTTTCAATATTGGAACCTTTGAGCTGTTATTTAAGGCTGTTCTTTAATTCAATTTGCTTAATGAACTGCAAAGAACGAAAAGCATTGTATGATATTTTAAGGCCAAAAAAATTGGATGAGAAAAATTTACGTAAAACTTAGAACCTACAAAAAATGTTAAAATGATATGGTTTACCAGATTCTAAACTAAAAACTAATGTCTAAACCAAATTATTACGTTTACGAACGGGCACATTAACACAACATCCAATACACCACTGCTAAGTTTTGCCCCAAGTATCCCAAGATCCTCTGCGCGAAAGGAGCTTCAATCACAGGTGCGGCGTGTCGTCTCTGTCCTAGTCTCTACTCTGTGGGTGACATGAAGCAGTTGAGTTTCATGTGCAGTAAAACCTCTCAATAAGGGACACTAAGGGGACTGGAAATTTTGTCCCTCAAATAGAGGTGTCCCTTCCTCAGAGGTTCATAAATTGATGCATACACGTATAGTGTATTAACTTAGTTTAACTTTTTAATAGTAAACATGTGTTACCATTTAAGCTTAAGTACTGAAAATGTCTCATGCATACAAAATATAAGTTGAAATTTAAAATTTGTTCATTGAAAAACTGAAATTTTAGCATAAATTTCGTATTGGCAAAGTTTTGTAACTTACAGAAAGTTATTCGAAGTTATCTGTTAGATGGGTTTGTTTCAAAGTATGTAATTTGTCCAATACAGTAGAAATTACGTTCCGTGCACTTTTTACAATTCTTGCATAAAAAACTTGTTGGTAGCCAGGTACTGTCTGTCCTTGCTAAACACACATGTATTCCATTGTACAAAAGAGGGAAAAGGCTTTCCAAGTAGGTTTTGTCAAGTACTTTAAAATACAATTGTTTCTTTGTTCATGCTTCTAGGACTCATACCAACTACCAGAAGTTAATTTTTAGAAAAGAAAAAACAAAGAAAGAACTTCAACTTCCAGTAAATTTTCTTATCTATATAACCTGAATTTTGGAAATTTTTCTCCAAGATTGTCCCTTAAATAGTGTCCCTTATTCAGAGGTAAATACATTGCAGTCCCTATTCAAAGGGACTGGGACAAGAAAAAATGTCCCTTAATTAGAGGTGTCCCTTAAAGGAGGTACCACTTTATTTTCTGTAGTGCATTTGACTTTCAATGCGCGGATTATTACATCCGAAGTTACGGGCATTGCGAAAACTATGCGTCTCACTGAAACGGCTCGAAAATCGCTGAGCTAAGCCCTTAAGATTTCAAGTTATTATAGGTAATCCCTAAGCGCTGAAATTAAGTACTCTTAATTTTTCGAAGGTAATTCGGTGGGAAACAATAACTCTAAAATGCATAACGAAAACTTATCGGCTTTGAACTGGTGATTGGGTTAAGCGCCCTTTACACATACGTTCTTAACCGCGCGACTGAACGTGGCGCATCCAGCCACGGTCAAGAGCGCGAGTAAAACCGTGGCGTTCAAGAATGTGTCGAAAAATGATGGAAAGGTGAGCTCATTCTTACAAAGAATGTTAATTGGCATGCAGCGGTCGCCGAGCTTCACCACACTGGGAATGGAAAAACAATAGTTAAAATTTCAACTGACCTGTCATTTTCATCCGGTACAGTCGTAGCTGTGAATCAGTTACACAAAAAATCCATTCAAAGAAGATATTGCACTGAATTAATAATCACATTTTTAATTAGGATACTAGCAACATATTCCTACCACATACACAGACACATATCTAGGAAGAGAAGAAAGGGGAAATTAACACTTCAGATACAAAAGAATGTTGCTCGAGCATATAAAACAGAAAGTTTCAGTTCGTCAGTTCATTGCCTCTACAGTAGCTAAGTCAGACAGGAGGGGCAAAGAAATAATCTGGCGCCTGGCTCAAGGTTGAATCGGATCAAATTCCAACAAAAAATGCACCACATTCTTATCCGCGAAAAAGAACGCGTTCAGATGCGGGCGTTCCAATGAATCCCCCACAGAAGCCACAGCCTGCAGAATTGTCCAATCCTCTCACTTTGATGCGCGGTTAAGAACGTGTATGCAAAATGCATCATTTCTTGGAGCGCGATCATGAGCGCGCGTCTGAGTGTCATTCTTAACCGCGTTCTTGAGCGTCCTAAAACTGCATTTACACGCACGCTCTTGACCGCGGATCTGAATGGCTCGCCGTCCGGACCGCGGTTAAGAACTTGTGTGTAAAGGCTGCTTTAGTCATGCAAGTCAGTTACAAATAAAGTAGCTTCCGTAAGAAGAAATAAATGGCTAGAAAGCTTAGAATTGCGCAGAATCGTTAAAAACTGTAAAGTGTATGTTCTACGCTTTTGCACCAAACAGACCCAGCTGCTAGTTTCATCCCTTCCCTCGCTCTCCCGTGACAGTGACGGGCTGGAGTGCTTAAAATTTCAAAATAAAATCAAATCAAAAACTAAAAATGAATATATATATATATGAATATCTTATATATAAGCGGCTTATTCCGTCTGTCTGTCCGCTATAGAATCCCGGGCCGTTTTACCAATCGGGACCACATTCGGCACGGTTAATGTTTACGACCCGAGAAACTCATCGCTGCAAAAATGAAAGTTGTGACGCAATTAGGGTTTTTTTTAATTAATTTTTTTTTAATTTTTCAATGATTTTTTTGACCCGTTTTATTTTATTTTTACATTGTTGCCCTCATTTCCAACCATATAATTACAGTTGCCGTGTGAACAAGCAAATCAATGCAGTTGCCATTGTTATTGTAGCAAATGTGACAAATATACTAATAATAATCGAAACGTTTATCTAGCATATTGAGTGAGGCTTCGCTGTATTTGCAATCTCCGTTAAAAATTAATGTATACGCGAATTTAATTTAATCCTTTAATTCTGTTTAATTTATTTATTTATCGTCTGCGTTTTGGTAAAATCCTAGGAGAGCCCACCCCGTTTCAAAACCGCTAATTTGGCGTCCACCTGGCAGAACGAGAAAACAGGATTACGATCAAATCAGGATTACCAAGATAGTGTACTCATCGCCAACCGCGCCAACGGGGTGGGCTCTCCTAGTAAGATCCAAACATAAATCTATAGTAGTGGGGGGCAGTAAGCAAAGGGGCGTCCTCGCCGCCTGACCTGGGTCATTCAGTTTCAATTAGCAGACACCTTTGCACAAATCATTTTAATTAGAATTTATAATATCTAAAACAGCGGTCGTTTCGTATGACCGCCGGGGTTACTACTATATAATATTGTTCATACACTTATTTTTATATCATTTTCAGGGATAAAAAAAATAGGCCCCTTTATGACCGTTTTCTTGAAGATTACCCGCCAGTTAATGGGTTAAATGCTGAATGTCTCGATGTTCCACAATTCATTTATTCTATATCGCTAAGTTCGAATTTCGCCTAACCATAATGATATTCGTTAACAGCGAAAATACTGCATAATACAGTAACTTCTTTGATAAATACTTCTGTACACGTATTCCAAATGCAACTGTTAATGTTCGGAAATTTGTCTTCCCCGAAATGCATCACACTAAAATGTCATTTGAATCAAGTTGTTGATACTGGAGAATGAACTATATTGTTGTTAAAACAACGTAAAAAAGCACAAATTCAGAATTAAAAGTAACGCAAATCGCTATTTGCGTTACAATGGAGCCTCTTCATCAGTGCAAAAAAGAAACAAACGCTCAACACGCAGCTAGAAAGCTGAGAGTGAACAGGCAAGAACCAGAGAGACAACCGGTATTTATACCAAATGTGTCGGATACCGGTTGTCTCTCTGGTTCTTGCCTGTTCACTCTCAGCTTTCTAGCTGCGTGTTGAGCGTTTCTTTCTTTTTTGCACTGATAAAGAGGCTCCATTGTAGCTTCGAAATAGCTATTTGCGTTACTTTTAATTCTGAATTTGTGCTTTTTTACGTTGTTTTGTCTTTTTACTTACATTTTAGCACAAAGCATTTTGATCATTTGTCTTATATTGTTGTTGCTTCTAACGGCACTTGTGTATGCAAGCTCCCAGAGCGACCAGTAATTCTCATTGACCTTTTTGTATCCCCTCTCTGTCAAGAGAATCTTTTTGTTCGTTTTATTTTGCTGCTTAACTATAATTCTGGTATCTTATGAGCCGCTACATCTTTATGGTCCGTGGTAGCCATTGGTTAGGACGTCGGGCTTCCGCCCGGAAGACTTGTTGTTCGATACGCGACCCGCTGAAGACCCACCACGCTTGGGGATATCTGCATGTAAAATTCGTGGACCATGAAGTTCTGAGGCAGTTCCGAGGGTAGAAAATTTCTTTTCCCTTCACTCTTAGGTCATAAAGGAAGGTGGCGCATTTGCTGCGGTGATGCCGTCTGGTGTCATCCAAATACAAGAGTTAACCCTCTCATGCACGAAAGCCTCATATGAGGTGACATACATTTTTGCTTCAAATTTTTATGCAGATTCGTTTTTGTGCTGCAATTTGCATGCCGTCCCCATCTAGACACTCCAAACACTTCTTGGAAACCACAAAATGTTTCATAGGGTATTCAAGATTGTTAAAAGATTAAGATATCTTTGGGAGTCTATGGAGGATTCCTCTTAGAAGAAGGGAAAATCTTAGTTTCGAATCAAATTCTGTTTAGTTATTTTGAATAGTACTTTACATTACTGGGAAGTTCGTCATTATTTTACAGCTTCTTATTCCTTATAAATGAAGTTTGAATATTCAATTTAGCCATATATATTATTATATTGAATAAATATGGCAAAAAAGCATAAAAAACGTCTTCATACAAGAACACGAATTTTTGACTATGCAATACAAAATTTCTAAAAATAAATTATTACGCAACAATACTGAGATGCTAAATTAGTTTGCGGCATATGAAGTTTTTCTTTATAACATAAATAAATAAATGCATGCATGAGAGGGCTAAGTCGTATTTCCAGCATTCTGGTGCTCATCTCTAAACGGAAGGTGCTCCTTACTGCCTTAATTCCTCTTCGCTCTGCGAAGGGGGGTTTGGACACCCAAGTGGCAATAAAAACAGCAGCAACATTTCTATTATCGACAAAATCCTCTTCAACAGGTGGTCTAGAAATTCTTCAGAGTGGAAAAAACACTTGATATATCCTACTCAATAACGCCTTCAAAAAGAGCCAAAAATCGACTCCAAAACTTCCATCACAATATTTCATACCCACATAATAAGGTCATCAACACCTGCCTCCCCCTTCCCCCAAAAACGTCTGCCATCAGTGTGTTCATTACGACAGAGATAGAAGGATCCACATCCCCCCTTCCCCTCGAACATTTCAATCGTGCGGACTGAAAAATCCCACCGCTAATTTGCTAATGACCAAAAGAGTGCTAATCAACCCCTCGAATATGGCAGGCGGGGGTGGGGGTGGGCTGACGAAAAAGACATTCAATAAAAGAGAGAGACAGAAACTTTTCTCTCCCTTTAAATGCTCCATATCGGGGGAGGAGTGCAAAAATGGTTCATGTCCTAATGAGATGCGCTTTAATGAGGTCTATAACTGGAGGAAGCGCCATCATTCTTTCTGAGGAGGGACATTAAATGGGCGAAGCCGCAGCAAAAACGGGAGATTTCATTTCCATCCCGATATTGATTGGGGGGAGATGTAGCAGATGATTAATAAAATTAATCGTTCGTCTGAAGCGACTTCTCACTTGCATCCGATGAGACCAAAGGGTTTTGAGGGGTTAACCCTTCCTCGGTACTTTTAACTCATTCCTTAGCACACCTGCTTCCAATGAAAATTTTAGAGAGATCCTGTTTTTCTAGGGTCCTAAATGCCAAGTACAGTAGAACCTGTAAAGTTAACCACCTTTGTAAGTTGACCACCTGTCTAAGTTGACCACTTTTGTCAGGCATTTAGCCCTATCTTGTATATAAGCCGCTTAAGTGTCTGTTTGTCGCCGATAGCTTATTGGTTGCTTGCGTAATTTTAATGCAGTTGCCATAGTTGTAACACATGTCAAATATGCTAATAATCAAAACATTTCTCTAGCATTTTGAGTGAGGCATCGCTAGATTTGCAATCTCCGTTAAAAATGAATGTAAACACGAATTCATTTGAATCCTTCTTTCTTTGTTTTAATTTATTTATCGTCTGCGCATTTAAAAAAAATTAAAGTGGCAGCGCTCTTTTTTCCAGTTTCGTTAAAACTATTGCTTTGACGATGATTATGTTGGATATAAATAAATATTTTTCACAAACAATTTGATTATATAGTAAATATCTTTTTTTTATTTTACAGATTATTATAACTTAGATGTTTTTTTTCAGTAAGAATATTTTTTCCCGAAATTATTGTATGTTTATTATTTATTTATTTTCACTTTTATTCATGACTGGTGACCAAAAATTTCATTAATAAATAGGCTGGCTACATTTAGAGCGATTTGAAAAGTTGGCAAATTCAAACATTTAATTAACTTTCAATCATGTAACTGTATGTAAGTACATTTTTCCTGTAAATATACGATACTGAAATTTAAGATGTGCTTTACTCCCTTTTACTTTATGATTTCTATAATTCGAGTTTCCGATAATTCGAGGTAGCTCCGGTCCCGTCTACCTCGAAATATCGAGACTCTACTGTATATCTATAATATCTAGAACAGCGGTCATTTCTTATGACCGCCGGGCTTACTAGTACTATATAATGCATTGAAGCCTTTGTAAGTTGACCACCTAATTTGACCACCTGTTTATATTGACCACTTATGTACGCCAATTTTGGGTGGGGTCCCGCAGTGGACCAGTAGGCAGAAGCTCGGTTCTCGTAGATCAGCGAAAGTGAAGCAACATCGACTTAGGTCAATGTTTGGGAGGGGGACAACCTCTCGCGGCCGGGTTCCCGTTGATCAGCGAAAGTGAAGCAACATCGACTTAGGTCAGTGTTTGGGAGGGGGACAACCTCTCGCGGCTGGTTCCTGTGAGGCCGTGTACGCTAAAGGGAGCTGGTGCACGTTAAATAGGCCGTAGGGTCCAATGTCCTCCAAGTGAAACGATACCTCTGGGGGTGCCAACCCCAGGTGACGGTCTCTCATCTGGAAGCTGGTTCAAAAAATTAGGAGACCACATATAAAAGGCCGGAAGTCGGACTCCTGCCTATAAGGGCCCCGTTGGACTCAGGAGCAGCGCACCCATTCTTCGTCGCTTCGCGCGAGGACACGACAACAACAACAATTTTGGGTGGGAGTATCGTAAAAACCCTTTGTAAGTTGACCGCCAAATTATTAATACTATATTTATTTGTTTATCTATTTTTGCAAGGATTAAAAAAAAACTAAAATAACTTCTCCAGGATATTTTTTATGCTATAATGTGAGACCAGTATTTGTCTGGATGGGTGAAACATCATAATAAAGTTTGCCTAAACCGCTTTGTAAGTTAACCATATGGGATCATTCATAAATGATGTCACGCTTCCAGGAGGGGAGGGGGGGTTCTTGAAATTGTGACGAAGTGTGACAAGGGGAGGGGAGGGGGTAGCAAGAAGTGTGACATCATGCGTTATGCAACCTAGCGTGACAAGTGACAAAGGGGGGAGGGGGTACGCTGAAGTGTGACATATTGTGACAAAGGGGGGAGGGGGTCAAATATATAGGAAAAAAGCGTGACGTCATTTATGAACGGCCCCTATTTGAAAACAACTATGAGCACTCTTTTTTTTGTTAAATAAGTTTCTTCTCTTTTTCTTCTATCTGATGTAGCTGTTTCGGAAAATTTTAGGAAATCTTTACCATCAATAAACATCTCACATTAATTAATAGGGTGTTTATCTTTATTTTAACTAAGTAGGGTCAGTTGGGGTTATTATAAACGCTTTTTCAATGTTTTGACTTTTGACCCCTCCCTATCTCTTGAATGAATTCATAGTTAAAATTGAGAGCATTGTAGCCAATACTGTACTTCTTGTGAGTAAATGTGTACAAAAATTTTCACTTAATGACTATTTGTTAGCAAATGAGCTCGTGTTTACAACTACCCCAGTGTGTTTACAATCACCACAGAGCTCTGGGGTAATTGTAAACAGGGATTTATTTTCAAATAAGGGTGATGCAAATGGAAAATTGTTTCATACACAGTCTGCTTGAAAGCTTGGGAAGTTCCGGAGCAATGGTTCTCAATCTGCGGCCAACAGGCCGCATGTGGTCCGCTGAGTTATGTTATGAGACCGCTGATCTCACTTAACGAGAGATATCTTGCAAAAAATCAAGTAATGCGATAAATTTATGTAAAATTTGTCCCTCAGTGGATCAGTCGGTTAAGCTTGCATCCCACAGAACACCGGAAGTGAAGTACAACCGGCTGTGGTCAATGCTTGGGAGGGTGACCACCTCCGCGACGGAGACCGAGTGCGCTAAAAGGAGCTGTACACGTCAAATATATCGTCGCTTCAAATGTCCACCAAGTTAGAAATAATTTCCGCTGAGCCACCAGCCTAGGTGACGATCTCTCATCTGGGAGCTCGCTCAAAATCATTAGGCTCTTCTGAGCCAAGTGTACTCTTAATCTAGCGGAGCTCAATAATCAGTAGGAGCTTCCATAATTCATGGTTGCCCTGCAAGGGGGGCTTGGATTTCCAAGTGGCATTAGCAACAACAACAACATTTATGTAAAATAGACACAAAAGCGTAATTTACATCAAAATATAATAAATTTAAGTGTTTACAATTACCCCAGAGTACGAAATATATGGGGTAATTGTAAACACCTAACTTGCACATGAAAAATAACAGGGATGATTAAATTCATAACTAAATGTTTTTAGCAGCATTCCATATGACAAATAAAAATGGTTGAAACCGCTTACATCGCCTTTGTAGATGAGCTGGAGAGGAAAATGTAAGATCACTAAATTTTGTTAAACAACTTTTTTCACCGTGCCATTTTCAAACAATAGTGACGCCTCCACAGTAGTTTCGAAACTTACGAAACTGTTTCATTGTCTTCCCTATGCTGTCGTTTTATTACTCACCAGCAGTTAAGTTTTGAAAACCACCACAAGTGTAGTTATGAAGCTTGCTTACAATTACCCCATGTTTACAATTACCCCAACTGACCCTACTTGACTTTTACATTACAAGTCATTCAGGTTAAATTTCTTTAACGATGTTTTAAATAAGCGTGGAAAAAAAGCTAATTACTATTTTAAAGTAACGTTAACACTTGAAGCTATATTTTAATTAGTTACAAATAAATAAATGCATAGTGTAAGAAATAACACTTTGTAAAGGGCAGCACATTTTCCCACAACATCATTTAAATTTCTTTTTTCCACAACATCATTAAACAAGAAGTTCCGTCTAGAACTATACGAGCCTACTTTCCCGTATACACCAAATTCAAATTTATAATCTAGCTATCTCTTTCTCTCTCTTTCTTATTTATCTTTAGTTCTAATTATTGAAAATATACCTTTTTCAACGGATAATACATATTCATTCACTCACTCATTCATTCTTTCATTTATTCAGCCATGCATTTATTCATTCATTCGTTACCTCATTCAAGTGTTTATTCATTCATTTACGCATTCATGTATTTATTCACTCATTTATTTATATTTTCATTTATTCAATAATTTATTCATTCATTCTTTTCCTCATTCATTTATTCATTGATTTATTCTTTCACTCTTTCATTTATTCATTCATTCATTCATTATTTCACTCATTGAGTCACTGAGAAATATCCTTGAAAATCCCGATCAAAAAATTTCATAGCAAAATACGCTCGTAAGTTCTGGATAAACTTTCTATTTCTACATGTTCTACGTTATAAGAGCTTTCCGATAAAGTTTGTTCCAAGCAAATCGGTCCGTTAGATCAGGATTTATATAGGGTTGAAATTTCAACGTAAGCTCTGTGTTAATTTTTTGAACTGCTCAAAAATGAACAAAAACTGTTCAAATCAATATTTCACGCCGAGAACTCCTTTCAATAAGCTTGCAATAGGAACTTGGCTCTTGTGCCCAGAATTTACAGAATTTGCTTCAATTTTGTCCATAGGCGCTAATGTTAAAATTTTTTGAACTGTTCAAAATTGAACAAAAAATTGTTCAAATCAAAAAGTAAAATATAGAAATGAGATGTCCTCGCCGAGATCTTTCGAATGCAAAAAGAATTTTTCCAATCGGACAATTCGTTCAAAAGTTATTAGGGGGGGGGACAGACCGACAGACCGACAGACAGACCGACAGACAGACAGACAGACGACAGACAGACAGACAGACCGACAGACACACTTTTTCCCCATCTCAATACCCTACTTTCAAATTTTTTATTTTTCAATCTTTATTTAATTACTTCACTTATTTTTGACTTTTCTTGATTTTTAACGATATTTTCACGATACATTAAGCCTTCTTTCATGCTTTATTATTATTATTTTTTACTTTTACGGGAAAGTAGGCTAAAAATTGCAATATAAAACAACCGGTTTAACGTATAATAACCGCTGATAATTCTTCATAATAACAGGTTGTTCTTAAAAATAACCGTTTTCACATTGACCGTAACACACACATACACATGCCTATCTATATACAGTTAAACTTTCTTAATACGAACACGATTAATACGAAATCACGGCTATAACAAGCATTTTGTTCATAAAGTTTGGTATACTATTTAATTACACTAAATATGTCACGCATAGTAATAAAAATATAATTTCACGTTAAATTAAAGCACAAATGAGCATATGTTTTGCATCTAGAAGCTCCCTGTCGCATTGAAAAAGGGATTCCAAGCAATCCCGAAACATATGTCTGCGTTTTAATGCTCATTTGTGCTTTAATTTAACGTGAAATTATATTTTTATTACTGTTTACTTGCACAAAGTTAAATTATTATTATGTCACGCATATTACGAAGGCTAAATACAAAGGGATACCTCTGCCAAATATGACTTTGACGAACTTGACAAATCATCGTTTTGGTTAAAATTACACTTCGAAGTATCACCCGGTGTATCACAGGAAACTCTTCGATTATAATTGCTCTTTTTAAGCACATATAGTCTCCGGTCAAATTAATAAATGCACTGCAGAGTTTTCGTGATTTTATACTTAACGCTGCCTGGTGCAAAATCCCGATTTTTACTTATTTGGTCATGTTTTAATTTACGATGTTCACAATTTCCCCCAGAAAATATTCATTCCCTCTCTTACATTTAGGGGACCGTCAACAAATTGAAAAAGGGGGGAAACGATTTGGATGATCCTGTGTCAGAAAAAGCTGGGAATAAGTTGTAAATTTCAGGAAGTAGTTTAATTGCCATGTACCCCCAATTCAATCGTTTATTTGAAAATGGTAATAACTCTTAAAAACATTTGTTTTTCAGGAGAAGTAAAAAAGGCTTATGAGCAGTTGGAAAACTTTACGGATCTGATCTTTTGCTATTTTATTTTAGTAGGCAATAGCAATGCAATATTGTTAACTTAAAACGATTTTTGATTCATTATGCCATAAAAATTAATGAATTAACACCGAGAGTTGTTCTTTTTTCAAAATGGAGATGTTACCTTTTCGAAATAAGCGATTCCATCATTCTCTGCATTTTGTAACGATTTTACTTATACTCACAAAGATATAGACATTTCTCAAATTTCTTCACACGTTTTTGACTCATACGCAAAGATTTTCACAAAACGTTACCAAACTTTCAGAAAACTTCACTGCATACAAGTAACGTATCATACTGATATCACATTAAGTTGGAAATTGCCATAACTGAGCTCATTTAACGGTTAAAAACGTATAAGTTACGTATAATTATGACGAAAACGTTGCTACGTTGAAGAAATTCATTCTATTTTATACATTCCTATTTCTTTATGATATACCGTAGATATATATCATACTCTACCAGGGTTCACACTGGGGGAAAATACAAGGTGAGATCTCCCACCTTGACCAAAATTTTAAGTGGGATTTTTAGAATTTAACCCTACACTGCGCCGTGTTGTTTTTAAACAAGACTTCCATTTTTCGTTCACTAAACTTTTATTTTGTAATATTTTTAACCATGTGGCGCATTCTTTCGTTTCATGTTGTATGTGTGATCACATTAGTTAATGTAGTTTCCCCTAGATCTTCTAAACTGAGCTCAAGGCTCATCTTTTTTCACAAAATCGTGAGACATGTTGATTTCGTAAAAAACAGTAACTTCTTAATTTTTTTTTCTACAAATTTTAAGCAATAATTTTATTTTAAAAAATAGTCTCTAATTGCTTACGTAGTTTTAAAATAAAATAAATATAAGTCGTCCGAAAATTTTCGGGAAAAATATGTATTAAGGCGCTTTTTTTACTTGTTGTTTTAAAACAACACCGCGAATTCTACTTTTCCGAAATAAATGGGATTTTTTTAAGTATTTTTCTCACTTATAACTAGCACAAACAAGCACAAAAAAAAAAAATATTTCACAAAGAAAAAAAAATTGCGCAGTGTAGGGTTAAGTGGGATTTTTTTTTTTTTTTAGGTATTACTAAATTGTTCGAACATGATCTAATCCAAACTATGTAATAAAATATGACTATTTAATCTATGCTCAGCAAAGAAAGAATAAACATCAAGAAGGTTCACACAAAACGATCCTTCACAAAATTTGCGATCGCAAAAATATGTGCTTTATAGAATGTTAAGCATGAAAAGATCCTCTTAAATAACCAGAATTATTTGATGTGTGAATTTTACAAAAAAAATCCTAAAAATTAGTTTAATATTTCCTCTATTGTTTCTGATCATATATCATTTTATCGATGTTCTTCAATGAAGACAGTATATTTTAGAAACCAGCATTCTCTTGTAACTTGGAAAAGTGAAAGTTCTTCAGTGTCTAGCGATTGTAACGACTTAAATGATTCCCGTCAATTTGTAAATGCATTGTTTCAAATGTTGTGAAAAATTCAAAATGAAATAAATGAAATTTCGTATTTCTATGCGAGAATGGTTCGTTTTTACGATCGCGATTTTTGCAAAGGATTTAAATTGTTCAATAATCTCAAAAAAAGAAGACGTTGTCTATCTTTCCCACTTGTTATCATATATGATGATCCCAGATTCTTCTTTTCATTAATGAGGATAAGATGGTAGTTGAAAACTAACATACTCCATTTAGTTTGTATTGAATTATCAGTTTAGAATACTACTTTCGTTTTGCGATGTTTTGAACGCTTGTCCGCTAATTGCGGGAACAGCGCGCAAACAAACTTTTTTGAGCGGGATTTAAAAAAACATTGCGGGAATCGCGCGATCGCGCGAATCCTGTTTACTGATATATCTGGGCATATCATATCAGTTTAATGATACTATAAACGAGGATACGTATCTTCATTTCATCATGCTACTCATATTCGTTCTTTTTTTTTTTTTAATTTTACGGGAAAGTAAGCTAAAAATTATTTAAAAAAAAATACCGGAGCGGTGATGCGCAAGTTTTTTCGTTTTTTCTCCGGCGGCTTCGTCCAGTTTCGATCAAAATCTCGTTGCTCCACCGCTCCGCACTCCTGCTCTACCCTCCGCTTCCAAGATATTACAAAGAAAAAAAAATCCCGCGTTTCTTTCTCGGGTCAGAAACTCTTTGGATCTTCTGAATTCTTATCTTTGCAGGTTGGTCAGCATGACATTAGCCCATTAAAAAAAAAAGATACTTTCTATAAATGATTCATTGACAAAAGTAACCCCAATACCATAAATGAAAGTCTTCACTTTTCTCTATGTGAGTTTCTCGCTCAATCTAGCTCGAGAAATAAGGGATTCCTATTTTTTTTAAGAAAAGGGGTTTCTGGGATAAGAGCACCCCATATACGTTCCCCGAGCAGTTTCCGCCGTTAAAATCTTTTCTTTGGTTTGATTGCATCTGCAGATGATAATGAAACACAGCTCGCTCCAATGACTAGCCTTTTAATTATGGGACTTAATTCGCGCTTTTACTATTCTTTGTTTGTATATCATTAACACTCCCCCCCTCCCCTTCCTTTCCTTTTCGCGTTCTGCAGGAGCGGCTCTTTTTTCCCCCCGCTCCCCCTCTCCCCTACAGCCTTCTCCGCATTCTCGTTCCCGCCATTACCACCTTTTACATTTCCACCGAATTATTTTTGTTGTCTTTGAGGGGAGCGTAGCGACTCCGTTAAGATGGCGGCCTGTCAGTAGAATGCGGAAGGTGTAAAGATACAACAAAACTCCGAGCCCACACAGATGCAGAGATTTGAGTCACGTGCGGTTTTCGCAATACCAGACACATTTGTTTTCCGTTGATTTTTCACTTTGCAAATCACAAAAGGATTAACTTTCATGGAGTCTTCTAATAATTATCAGTAATTAATGCATTAATGATTTTTTAACAAAGCAATCGAATGCAAAAGAGAATGCCCATATTTGGGACGCTAGGCACTAATGGGTTAATCTTTTTGCATTCTACTGCACTGCTCTTATCTGGATGAGTTAAAAATCATTAATAAATTAATAAATAATAATTATTAGTAGACTACTCCTTTGGTGATTTGCGAAGTGAGAAATCAACAGAAAATAAATGTGTGTGGTTACAGCCAATTTGCGAACTGTCCCATAATTGAGACAGTTCGTAAAATGGCTGTAATTTCTTTAATCACGACCTGATATAATTTTTCGGGTGCCGAGCTATTCTAATGGAATTTCTTTCAAATTTCGAATGACACAGATGCAGAGATTTGCGTCACCCGTACGATTTTAACAACAAAACACTAGTTTTATTTTCTGTTAATTTTTCACTTCGCAAACCACCAAAGGATTAGTCATCTAATAATTATCATTAATTAATTTATTAATGGTTTTTAAACTCACCCAAATAGCGGCAGTGTAATAGAATACAAAAGATTAACCCATTAGTGCCTAGCGTCCCAAATATGGGACAGTTCAACTTGGCTGTAATTTCTGTAAACAGGAGCTGATATAATTTTTGGGTGGCAGACTATTCTAATGGAATTTCTTTTGAATTTAGAATGACACAGATGCAGAGATTTGAGTCACGTGCAATTTTAACAATGCCACACACATTTGTTTTCCGTTGATTTTTCACTTTGCAAATCACCAAAGGATTAACTTCCAAGCAGTCAATTTATTAATTATTTTTTAACTTATCCAGATACTATCAGTGCAATAGAATGCAAAAGATTAACCCATTGGTGCCTAGTGTCCCAAATATGGGACAACTCGCAAATTGGCTGTAATTTCTGTAATCAGGAGCTAATATAATTTTTCGGGTGGCAGACTGTTCTAATGGAATTTCTTACAGATTTCGAACGACACAGATGCAGATCCGCGGCACGTACAATTTTAACAGTACCACACACATTTATTTTCTGTTGATTTTTCACTTCGAAAATCACCAAATCACTTTCATGAAGCCTTCTAATAATTATCATTAATTAATTTATTGATGATTTTTTAACTTATCCATGTAGCGGCAGTGCGCTAGAATGCAAAAAATTAACCCATTAGTTCCCAGCGGCGCAAAAATGGGACAGTTCGTAAAATGGCTGTAATTTCTATAGTTATGAGCTGATATAATTTTTCGGGTGGTAAACTATTCTAATGGAATTTCTTTCAAATTTTGAATGACACAGATGCAGAGATTTGCGTCACGTGCGATTTTAACAACATCAGACACATTTGTTTTCTGTTGATTTTTCTCTTCGCAAATCACCATAGGATTAACTTTCATGCAGTCTTCTAATAATTATCAGTAATTAATGTATTAATAGTTTTTTAACTCATCCAGATAGCTGCAGTGCAATAGAATGCAAAAGAGAATGCCCGTATTTGGGACGCTAGGCACTAATGGATTAATCTTTTGCATTGTATTGCACTACTACTATCTGGATGAATTAAAAATCATTCATAAATTACAGTAGAACCTCCATAAGTTGACCACCGAAGGGACTATAACTAAGTGGTCAACATACGGAGGTGGTTAACTTAGGGAATTTTTGGAAAAAAAATTTAGTACACTATTAGAGATTATGTATTAAACTCTTTAGGTATTTTTTAAGGAAAAATTTAGCACTTACTCATTTTTAGCCTACTTTCCCGTAAAAGTAAAAAAAAAATAACAATAAAGCATGAAAGAAGGCTTAATGTATCGTGAAAATATCGTTAGAAATCAAGAAAAGTCAAAAGTAAGTTAAGTAATTAAATAAAGATTGAAAAATAAAAAATTTGAAAGTAGGGTTTTGAGATGGGGAAAAAGTGTGTCGGTCGGTCTGTCGGTCTGTCTGTCTGTCGGTCTGTCTGTCTGTCTGTCTGTCTGTCGGTCTGTCTGTCGGTCTGTCCCCCCCCTAATAACTTTTGAACAAATTGTCCGATTGGAAAAATTCTTTTTGCATTCGAAAGAGCTCCGCGAGGACATCTCATTTCCATATTTTACTTTTTGATTTGAACATTTTTTTGTTCAATTTTGAACAGTTCGAAAAATTTTAACATTAGCGCCTATGGGTGAAAATGAAGCAAATTATGTAAACTCTGGGTACAAAATCTAAGTTCCCATGAACAAGCTCACTGGAAGAAGTTCTTGGCGTGAAATATTGATTTGAACAATTTTTGTTCATTTTTGAACAGTTCAAAAAAATTTAACATACCGCCTACGGGGAAATTTCAATCCTATATAATTCCTGATCTAACGGACCGATTTGCTTGGAACAAACTTTATCGGAAAGCTCTTATGACGTAGAACATGTACAAATAGAAAGTTCATCCAGAACTAACGAGCCTATTTTTTTATGCAATTTTTTGATCGGGATTTTCAAGAATATTTTTGAATTAATGAATGATTAAGTGAATAAGCAAAAGAATGAATCAATGAATGAGTGAATAAATACATGAATGACTTAATATATGAATGATTGAAAGAATATGTATTAACCATTGAAAAAGGTATATTTGAAGCAATTAAGAACTAAAGCTAAACGAGAAAGACAGAGAGAGAGATAGCTAGATTATAAATTTGAATTCGGTGTATACGGGAAAGTAGGCTCGTATAGCTCTAGACGGAACTTCTTGTTATTTCTACTGAAGGTACTGCAAATTTTTACTACTTTTTTTTTAAGAAAATGAGTCAATTTTTGTTCATCAGGTAACTATAAAAAGCACTTTTCAAGAAAACATCAGCGGTCAAGTTACGGAGAGTACATTATAAAAAAATATTCCAAATATCCTACTAAAATGTGGCCAACATATAACTTATGGGATGTATCTAGGTGTAGAGAGGTCCATTGAAAGTGCGTTGTGACCATTTAAACTATAAAAATAAATAATGCAACCAATATAATATAACATATACAATAAATGGAGAGGTGGTCAACGTAGTGAGGTGGTCAACTTTGGAGGTTTTACTGTAATTAATAATAATTGTTAGAAGACTAATATTTTGGTGATTTGCGAAGTGAAAAATCAACAGAAAATAAATGTGTGTGCTATTGTTAAAATCGTACGTGACGCAAATCTCTGCATCTTTGTTACTCCAAATTTGAAAGAAATTCCATTAGAATAGTTTACCACACGAAAAATTATATTAACT
Organism: Octonoba sinensis; assembly: GCA_038502835.1. Taxonomy (NCBI): domain Eukaryota; kingdom Metazoa; phylum Arthropoda; class Arachnida; order Araneae; family Uloboridae; genus Octonoba; species Octonoba sinensis. The sequence continues at coordinate 10,802,628 of CM076603.1, forward strand.
CGGGATTACATAAATTATAGCCAATTTGCGAACTGTCCTATATTTGGGACAGTTCGTTTGTGTTAACTAGAAGCAAAAGTTGGTAACTTTGTCTTAACTAGAAGCTAAAGTTGGTAACTTTGTGTTAACTAGAAACTAAAGTCTGTCACTTTGTGTTAACTAGAAGCAAAAGTTTGAATTGACTTTTAATAACACATGTTAACTAGGACAAGTGAATGTGACTGAAAGTTTTATGAGAATAAGTAGCGACTTGGCGTAAAGTGAAAGTTTAGAAATGGTTGAAAACAACCTGGTAAATCTAGTATCATTTAGAAGCTAAAGTTTACAGAAATAAGTTTAAACAGTTTTGATAAAACAGGTTACAAATTAAAGTTACCTGGTAAATCTAGTATCAATTAGAAGCTAAAGTTTATTTTTGTGTTAACTAGAAGCCAAAGTTGGTAACTTTGTGTTAACTAGAAGCTAAAGTTTGCATTGGCTTTTCCTAACACACTCTAAGTAGAACAAGTGAATGTGACTGAACATTTTATTAGAATGAGTAGCGACTTGGCGTAAAATGAAAGTTTAGAAATGGTTTGGTAAATCTAGTGTTAAGAATGAATATTTAAGAATTTGATTCAGTTTTGCTCATCTGTAGCGATTTCTGAGTATTTTATTTCTAGAGAGGGGAGGGAGGGGGAGATAGAGAAAGTTTTTTTGCCTTTTTCAGTCATCCGCGAAAACGCGCTGTGGGAAAGTTTACGTGTCCACCGTGAGAAAGTATCTTTTAGAACGAAAAAAATTTAAATTTTTAGGACCATCAAAGCGTAATTTCACAGAAATGTACGCATTCATATCCAAACACCAACAAAAGAGTAACGATATTCCAATTGTATTCACTATTGTTATTATTTCAATCTAAAATTATGTTACACAGATTCTTTCCTCCAGAGAGTTCCGAACTAGCGGTGCAAAACATCAAACAAGTTCTCGAAATATGTAGAAATGGAAGCATTCTCACGGGTCATGTTTGACTAACAGCAATGTTGCGTAGAGTTGGGGAGGTCAAAAGCATGCTATTTAAGTTTATTTATTTATCAGAAAGCATGGAAACATTATTTATTTATTTATTTTGTATTTTAAGTCTTGATCACAGTGTAGACTATTTTTAGAATGTATTACATTTTATTTTTTAACTTTTTCATGCGTTTCAAAAGTAGTTGATAAAATAGACGATTTTAGTGCATTTTATGCTCTGTAAATTATTGATATAAATACTTTTTCTTTATGCTTTAAAAATCGTTGTCGACGTTTAAATTTCATGTAATATTTTTAAGTTTAAAACGTCACGGGCGCAGTTTAAAAGCAGACGAATTCATTATTTTTGCGTAAAGGTTACTGATGATATTAGAATGCAGACGATTTCAATATATTACTATTAAATTTGTTAAAGCAGACGAATTCATTTATTATTTTTACTCTGTAAAGGTCACTGATGATATTAGAATGCAGTCGATTGCGATATTTTATTATGAAATTTATTAAGCAGACGAATCCATTCATTATTTTTACTTTGTAAAGGTCACTGATGATATTAGAATGCAGAAAATTTCAATATTTTATTATTAAATTTATTAAAGTAGACAAATTCATTCATTATTTTTACTTTATGAAGCTCACTAATGATATTAGAACGCAGACAATTTCAATATTTTAGTAAATTAAAGCAGACGAATTCATTCATTATTTTTGCGTTGTAGAACTCACTAATGATATTACAATGCAGACGATTTCAATATTTTATTATTAAGCTTACGCGCTAAAAGTCTTCAATGACGTTAAAAGCAGACAATTTCACGAACTATTTTTGCGTTTGAAAAATCACTAATAATATTTAAACTCAGATTAAATGTGTGAAATATTTTACTTCCTTCAAAAATAAACCGTTGCTTTTGCGTTTTAAAAGTCGTTGACAATGTTTACAGAATAGAATATATAAGCTAATATGTTTGAGAAAATATTCACACCTTTCCCGACTAAACTGCTAAATAAATTTTGCTGTTATTTACATCTGCATGCTTACTTTAAAAATAGGGGAAAGATCTTAGACTAAGATATAAAATTTTGAATCATGTAAAATAGGGATGTAACGAATAATGATTTGGCCGAATAGCCGAATACCGAATATTCGGTCCTTTCTTCAAGGCCGAATAGGCCGAAGCCGAATTTTCGGCTAGGCGGAATACCGAATATTCGGGGGCCGAATATTAAAATTTCTAGAAAATCGCTGTAATCGAAAGTATTTGTCAAATTTAAAATTATTCACAAAGTCAAACACCAATTATACACAATCTATGATGTATGATTTAATTCTGTTTGTTAAGAATTTAGAACTATTTAAAATTAATCTATTTTCACTATTGTTTTGAATGTAATAAAACTAAGAATTTCACCCACAAGCAAAATAGAAATGACAGGTTTTACGGTAGAAAGCATTAGCGTTCTTTTACTAATTATTTAATTGCAATGAAAGAAATACTAGTGCTTAGAGAACTTTTACCTTGCTCAAAACTGTTATGAAGACATTTTAAAAGTTATAAAAGCTTTATTTTGTGGCTTTTTTTACATACCTATTTTTAAAAGATCTATTAAAACTTAATGCACTTAATTGGAAGTTGTTTCTATTTTCAGAAACCCCAATAACTTATGCTATCTAAATATTCATGATATATTCTGGGGTTCTGATTCCCCCCCCCCCCCCCACATTTCTATCAGTCTACCCAAATCAGTCTACCCAAACAAAGTCTGGCTTCCACTTTGTTAATAATAACAAAATGAATTTATCATATTATCTATTATAATTAACTATTGGCAGCTTTTGGGAGCAAATGCTAAATATAAAATACAATATTACAACTTTAAAATGTGTTTTTACTCTGTCCAGCCTAAAACAAGATTGAAAAAAAGTAGTTTATTCTTAATTATTTTTATTTCTTAAAACTATAGTGGACTAATGTATTCTTTTGCAATAATTATAATACAATTTTAAACGTTCAAAATCCACTAATTCCTTAATTTTTTTACTTTTTTACTGCAGCAGAACTATTCGGCCGAATAGTCCATCAATATTCGGCCAGGCCGAATTTGAACTTACCCAATATTCCCCAGGCCGAATATTCGGCTGGGTGATGAAATGCCCGATATACTCGGCCAAAGGGCCGAATAGGCCGAATACCGAATAGTGGCCGAATATTCGTTACATCCCTAATGTAAAACGTGTTTTGAAAACCATGTCCAATTTTTGTCATATCTGTCACGGTAAGTTGTTGCACAATTCGAAATTTTTCTTAGACTAAAATTCTTCCACTCTTCTTAACGTATGTATGCAGATGTGTGGGCATACCAACATTTATTAAGTCATTTTAACATTTATAACCTTAAATGAACAATAAACATTTTCCAGACATCATAAAAGACATATAGCACGAACGCAAACAGTAAATCTATTAAGTCATTGACATTCAACGGCAATTTAGCTAAAGTCCTCAAAAACCAGCAAAGGCAAAGCGCGTATTAAACACAGTCCTCTCATTCATGTCAAAATCGGTGTCAAGCCAAATTAAGCCAAAACTGTTTTGCAATGCGCTGAAACAATGAATATAGTGGTAAGATGACATATAGCACGAACGCAAGCAGCAATTATATTATGTCATTGACATTCAACCGACAATTTATCTATATTTTTCAAACCAGCAAAGGCGCATTAACCACTGTCCTTACATCCATGTCAGATCGCTGTCAAGCCAAATTAAGTCAAAATTTTTAGCAATGAACTGAAACAATGAATATAGTTATAAGATGACATATGGAATGAACCCAAACAGTTATTCTATTAAGTCAGTGACAGTCAACGACAATTAATCTATATTTCTCAAATCAGCAAAGGCAAAGCGCGTATTAAACACAATCCTTACATCCATGTTAAATCGCTGTCAAGCCAAATTAATTCAAAATTTTTCCGCAATGAACTGAAACAATGTATATAGTTATAAGATGACATATAGAATGAACCCAAACAGTTATTGTATTAAGTCATTGACGGTCAACGACAATTAATCTATATTTCTCAAATCAGCAAAGGCAAGCGCGTATTAAACACAGTCTTTACATTCATGTCAAACCGCTGTCAAGCCAAATTAAGTCAAAATTTTTAGCAATGAACTGAAACAGTAAATATAGTTAGAAGATGACATATAGAATGAACCCAAAGAGTTACTCTATTAAGTCATTGACAGTCAACGACAATTAATCTATATTTCTCAAATCAGCAAAGGCAAGCTCGTATTAAACACAGTTCTATCATTCATGTCAAAATCGCTGTCAAGCCAAATGAAGTTAAAAATGTTACAAAACTAATTAAAAAAGCAATGTGCCGAAACAACGAATATAGTGATAATACGACAAAAGACATATAGATCGAACCCAAACAGTAATTCTGTTTAGTTATTGACATTCAACGACAATTTATCTATACTTGTCAAACCAGTAAAACGCGTATTAAACAGTTCTCTCATTCATGTCAAAATCGGTCAAGCAAAATTAAGTTAAAGATGTTACGAAATTAATTAAAAAAAGCAATTTACTGAAACAACGAATATAATGGTAAGATGACAACTGACGTATAGAATGCACCCAAACAGTAATTTTATTTAGTTATTGACATTCAAGTACAATTTACCTACATTTCTCAAACCGGCAATGAGCGATTTAAACACAGTTCTCTCATTCACGTCAAGGCAAATTATGTCAAAAATGTTGCAAAATTAATCAAAAAAAGCAATGTGCTGAAAAAATAATAAAAATTAATGCTTACCTTTCAAGCATCATTAGTATTTTTATCCTGGGTACTGATGGCGACAGAAATTCTGAAAACAGAGCTGAAGAACTGTTCCACAAAAACACAGGCAAAACGGCTACAGTTTCCAAACGTCTCTTCATATTTCACACTCTTTAGTATTCGATGCTCGCTTGGTTGAACTTAAAATCGTTTGTAAATATTTTCAAAAATCTAAAAAGGGAATGATTTTAGCATTCATCAAACAGCTTCTTAACAGTCTTTCATATTTAAATATCACTAATCGCTTTCACAACTTGTAAAACAACTAAAGGCAATGCTTCAATCCGTCGTTTTGTTGTCTATCAGCACTTATTACAGACATACTGGTTTTTAAACTAATTCAATCTAAGTACACGAGGTACATGAGATTCAAGCAACGCGCCATTAAACCACACAAGCAAAGCACACGTGTATTTTTTGAGTAATCAACATAATAAGGCAATGAAAAGTTGTTTCGTCTTTTTCGTGTCTTTGCTAGTGTTGCTAGGCGACGGGTTATCATTACTAACATTTTGCTATTGAACTGAAAGAACCTTTCGAATTGCACTGTCACAAAACTAATTTCAAGACAACCAGTTTAATGTAAGATACAGGGTTTGGGAAAAGTAATGACCCGGTTTTGAACGGTTATAATAAAAAACCTATTACAATTTGAGACTTAAAACTTTTTATATTTTGAACTGTATTAAATACCATTCTTTTTACATTAAGTTTTGAGAACCACTTCAGCAATATAGTGGCCTTCTGCAGCGATACACTGATGCAGTCTATTTTTCCACGCAGAGAGAATAGACTGCATCGTTGTGAGCATTTCAATCTCCCGCGTGATGTTACGGTCCTTAAGCTTTTTTTTTTTGATGAGGGAAGGGGATTATTTTGAAGGAGAAAGTTCCCCATACTTTAGAAGAACTGAAAGATCGAATCATCTCGGAAATATCCGTCATAACCAATTGAAATGTGCAGAAACGTTTCCCAAAACTTAGAAGTCGACTGCATCAGTGTTTTGGTGCTTAAGGCCGCCATATGGCTGAAGTGGTATTCAAAATTTCATGTAAAAAGTGGTATCAAATACAGATCAAAATAAAAGAAAGTTTTAAGTCTCAAACCGTATTAGGTCTTTTTTTTTTTTATAACCCTTCAAAACCGGGTTATTACTTTTACGGACCCACCTTGTACTTGGAACTGAAATAAAAGCATAAAATTAAACCACCCAAAAAAATACAGATTTACTTTTTGTGGCAGTCGACATGGGGGTGTAGTGATAAGGCGCAGGCCTTGTACGCCCAAGATCGCAGGTTCAAACCTGGCCTGGGTCGGTGGATTTTCAAGATGCAGAAAATCGTCTGCGCCCATGTCGTATGATTATGCGGCAAGTTAAAGATCCCTTGAGTATCGTTTGGCGTGGATTAAATTCCTAGCGCCGTTTGCATCAACGAGAGCTCAGGTGCCCCCACTAGGGGGAAACTGGGCGTCAAAAAATTGCGGCAATGTACCACACTCATTATGGTCCCGCTGAAAGAGTTGGTACCAATATCTGGGAACGCACTAGGTTTGCAATGGTTGAGGACCAATACTATTCTTCCAGAACGGCGTTAAGATCCTTCCGATAAAGCTAGTTTCAAGCAAATCCGTCAGCCAGATGAGGATTTATATAGGACTGGAATTTAACCATGCACTAAAAAGAATCTCCTGAAAATAACGAAAAAAGTACGGCAGTAGAGTTGCCCGAAATATTCCGTTTCTGATAATATTTTCCCGAGATTTGACAGAAGTTCCATTTCTTTTTGCTCCGTTAATCCAAATTAGGTTGTGAAAATACAGCAGCCTTAAAACGGAAAAGTTCCGTTTTCGTATTTTCAAGACTTGATATTCCCGTTTTTGGAAGGAAAAACCATGTATTGAGGCACTACGGAAATTTTCCGTTAAAATCAGTCAAAAAACACTCTGAAAATTCAGGGTTTTTTTTTAACAGTGTAGGTGCTAATGTTAACTTTTCTTTCTTTCTTTCTTTCTTTACAACCATTTCAGGTCACATAAATATTCGAGTTTATTTGCTATTCTCAAGTATATGCCTCAAACTCTCGTCTAATATGACAGATAGAACAAGACAGCACAACAGATTTTAATATACAATGAAGGAAATACACCCAGGGCAAAGGTGGGAATCGAACCCACACCTCTTTCTCTCCGCGCAGGGAGGCACCGGAGCCAGTCGATTTGACCGCTCAGCCACTGAGGCCCCTAATGTTAACTTTTTTGATCTGTTCAAAAATAAACAAAACGTGTTCAAATCAAAAAATATTTCACTTCGAGAGGTCCCCTAAATAAGCTTCCTCAAAGGAACTTAGATTTTATGTCCAGGATTTATGAAATTTGCTTCATATTTTCCCAATACCGTTAATGTTAAGATATTCTGCACTGTTCAATATAAACGAAAAATTGTTTAAATCGAAGAATAAGATATGGAAATGAGATGTCTTCGGCGAGATCTTACGAATGAAAAAAAAAAAATCTTTCGAATAGTTATTTCCGTCTAAAGTTATTACCAGACAGACTGACAGACACCGTTTCCCCCATCTCAAAAATCTACTTTCAGTTTTTCAATCCTTCATTATTGCATTTATTTTTAACTGTATTTGAATGATACCTTAAGCCTTCCGTCTTTTTAAGTCAAATACAGTTGAACTCGCTTGATACGAAATGCTAAAAATTCGGGAATTGTTCGTATTAACCCTTATTCGTGTAAAAAAATATTGGAAATGCATGTTTATATTTTAAAAATAATTACTAGCATGAGCTTTATTCTCTACCCAGAAAGATTCAACGTATAGTTCGAAATACGTACTTGGTGGCTTACAATGATTCAAAATAACCAACAATTTGTAAAACAAGAAATAATATTTATATGCAATCGAGAAAATGTTTCGTGAATATGTCAGAAATTTTGTTCGTCTTAACCGAAATTTGTATTTTAGCCTTCGTAATATGCGTGAGATATTTGGTGTAAATAAATAGTAAACCAAACAAAATGTTCGTTTTAGCCGTCATTTCGTATTAACCGTGTACGTATTAAGAAAGTTCAACTGTATAAGATCAGGAAGCAGAGTTCAACTCAGTTTGCAAATTTTTTCGGCTCGCGCTTTGTGACCGGAAATGAAATATATCTCAATGAGGGGGTGACCCCTCGCTGGTGGCGGTGGAAGAGATCAAGCGGCACACTTCGGGCTTTAATTAAATTAATTAGCAGCATCAGAGGTGGAAAAAAAGAACACAGCGAGAGAAGCGCATAATTACGCCAGAATTGTTAATTACAGCCACGCATCCGAAGCAAAAGGCTTAAACAAAACAAAAAGAGACTCCTCGAAAAGGGGGGCTGTAGCGAATCTTCCTCTCTCTCCTCCAAAAGAGAAAAAGATTCCCAAGATTCAGACGCGGCTTGGACTCAAAGAGAACTCGGAGGGGCGTGTCCACAAACAGTGGCGTGTTTAGACTCGGACTTGTACGTTGCAAAATTTCATGCACCCCCCCTCCCTGCTTTGATACTTCATCATGTAACAGTTGCATGCGGAGGAGACAAGCTACAAGGATGTAATTAAACTGGCGTTTTTGTCCCGATGCGGTACAGCTTGTACCACGGCGCAAAAAGTGAAGGCACTTCAAAATTTGTTTAACTGTATCGTTTGGGAGAGGAATTTTTACTCCCGCCCTTTGTTCTTTCGAGACCTAATGATATTACCCGATGTTTATAGTTGTTTGATTGGGTCAGGTCTTTAGAACGAACATACTTTTTTTTTTTGTGTAGCCTTGTCGTGTTTTTGAGCAACTCGATCTTTTCATGACCTTGTTGAATATTAAGCGAGTTTTATACCCGTTTGATAAGGTCAAAGTCTTTGTTGATTAAACATGTTTGAATGTCTTTTTTTCCTCCTCTTGTATTTGGAAAATGTTGTGTTTTTAAAGGATGTTCGAGATTTTTAACAATTCGCGATCTTGTTTAGTAATATTCCAGAGGATTCTTCTGTAATTAGCTTGCTCGAACTAGTAAAAGAAGATGATGATGTGATTGGGTCATAAACCTTTTGAACAAAGGAAGCAATGAGTCACGCGATGTTCTTGGGGTTATTTTTTTTACAAGAAAAAAAATTTGAAATCTTTTTTCATTGCATGGGAGTTTTAAATGTTAGAGGAGAAAAGAGTATTATTGGGTGATCGAGTAAAATGGAGTCCCAAAGTTTCTCTTCCATTAGGTGCTGTTGCCAACTGTAAAATTATAAGCTACTTTTAACCACTGCCATAATGTTTTACAGTCAGTTACGTTCAGTTGTCTGTTTCAATACGTGTACTATGAAGTAATCTATGTTTTTGACCTTTGAGAAATTTATGCACTTAAGTTTTCAAAAATCTGTGTTAATTTTTCCAAATGTGCATTTTAAAGTATGCCTAAACTTAATGTACATTAAAATTATTAGTTTTCCAGGTAATGCAATTTGTAGTTGATATCTGTTTCTATATAGTTCAAAGGGTCCTATTTCCAAGATGACGGATTGGGTTATATGGAACACTCTATCTTTGGAATTAGCCCTACCAACAAAAAAAGACGTCAAATGCAGTGAGTAGACGTGCTATAGCTTCTACACTAACTTATTCTCTATAAAGAGTGTAAAGAACTCCGCAAAAATCTTGACTTTAGCTGTAAGACTGACTCAAAATGTAAAGATAGATAAAATTTACGTTTCTCCACCAGACCCCCCCTACCTGTTAGCCGAGGCCATAGGATTGCTTACGCACGGGGACAGGTAGTGGGGTCTAAGGATTTTACATGCACATATCCCCAAGTATACATGGTGGTCTTCAGTGGACATCGAACGCGCGACCTTCCAGGTGGAAGTCCGACGTGCTAACCACTAGGCTGCCACGGCCCCGGTAAAAGGTACTGTAATCCATATTGCCAATATTTTTCATCGTAAAAAGGATTTTTACTTAACCTCTGGTATATATACCTAACTCCATAGATATTGCAGATCGATAAATAGATAGATACACGAGTGATTGTCATAAGATGGTAAAAGTAAAGCAAAATAAGTAAGAAAGAGAGAGAAAGAAGAATTTGAAGATAAAAAGAAAATTTTCATTCCCGGATGATATAAAGACTTCGAAATGTTCCTTTCCCTCCCAACTTTTCCCCGCTCAAATCAACCGGCAAATGCACAAAAATCAGTTGAGCTAAAAAAGACCTCATTGCCCTCCCCCATATCTCGATACATATACATATATATATCCCCGCTAATCCCCTTCCGCCCCGATGACTTCCAAAGGCAGGACAAATATTGCGGATATGAAGAGGATGTCGCTTTTGTCGCACCCCTGCCGCCGATCTTTGAACTCAGCATCCGCATGAATGCGCGCGTCCCACGTATTCCAACAACCCCCTCCCCCTCCCCTTTTCTTTTTAAGCGCCCCGCCTCATTAGAGCCTTTTACTTAACTTTTTTCCTCCCTCCACTTTACTTTGGCAAATTTGTGTTCTTTCATAAACGACATTTTTTTATATTTCAAAGTTCTACGCGGGGATTTTTGCTTTTTTTTTTGACGTCGGCAGATGCTGAAAGTAGCCACACACCTTGTGGCGTTCTATTGTCGTCTTTTGGAACTCAGAGCCGCCTTCGGTAAATGGAAGGTTACAATGTGTGTACATTTGGGGATTATACTTGCACCTTTTTATTCCCTATTCTTTTTCCCCTCCACTTCATTTTTGGTGTCGTTACGGTTACAGCCAGATTAGTACATATGCAATTTTCCTCCCATCTCACAGTATTTGTTATCGATGCTCCTGACTATATGATTCTTCATGTTTCGCTACCACCCCCCCTCCCCTCTGCCGCCTTCTTTTGTGAGCTAAAATCTGTCGTTCATGCGACCTATTATATGGTGGAAGATAGTTCTACTTTCAAGAGTAATCAGAAATAAATTTATTTCTGAAATCATCTAGGGCATTCAGAGGGGCGAGCAGAAATATTCGAAGCCTGTAGTTAATCATCTAAAGAATTTTGGGCGATTGACTTGGTACTTTTCCGTACAAGAAAAAAAAATAATAAGGTATGAAAGAAGGCTTAATGTATCGTAAAAATATCGTTAGAAATCAAGAAAAGTCAAAAATAAGTAATTAAATAAAGATTGAAAAAAATAAAAGATTTGAAAGTTGGGTTTTGAGATGGGGGAAAAGTGTGTCTGTCGGTCTTTCAGTCGGTCAGTCCCCCCCCCCCCCCCAATAAATTTTGAACGAATTGTCCGATTCGAGAAATTCTTTTTGCATTCGAAAGATCTCGGTGAGGACATCTCATTTGCATATTTTACCATTTGATTTGAACAATTTTTCGTTTAATTTTGAATTGTTCAGAAAATCTTAACACTACCGCCTGTGGGCAAATTATGTGTAAATTCTGGGAGTGAGATACAAGTTGCTATGAGCAAGCTCATTGGATGAAGCTCTCGGCGTGAGATATATTTCGATTTGAACAATTTTTGTTTATTTTGAACAGTTCAAATTCATTTTATCCAATTTATGCAGCGAAATTTCTTGGCGACTTTCATCGCTGAAACAGTTGAAACTTGTTCTACGAGTCCTCTTTGGCGGACATTCCCGGAACTGAAACCAAGGGGCTGTCGCTCCTGCTATAGCCAAGTGCTGTGTCACCATTCGAGTGGTGACACAACACTTGGAAAAAGTCCAGGAAAAAGTCACTGGAACTTCCTTTAGTGAGGAAACGTTATCACGTTTTCTCCTGAAGTTTGACGCACGTGCGCGGAAAATTGTACTTGCGTCGCTTGAACTTTAAAATTATTTAAAAAATAAATACTTATCGCAGAACGAACTTTTTTTCAGAGATGATGTTTATAAACGTTATTTCATCAAATAACCCCCTCCCCCCCCCAAAAAAAAATCGAAAATTTCCCTATTCTCGAAAGCTCGAATCTAGTGAGACCGAAGAAAAACTTCGACTTTTTGGAAGTTCGACTTACCGTTAGTTTCGGTTTCTGATATTTTAGTAGTGAACATTTAGCAATATTTCAATAAATATGCGCATTGATAAATTTACACTACTGATTAGTTTTCCTAATAAAATATGCACAATTTAATTAAAAACGTGAAAAAAGACAATCAAAATAAATCTTATTTTTTTATTCATATTACATGTTTTATTAACAAAATCCGTTATTTTAAATTGCAATAAATTGCCTTTTTGTGGCTCGTAAAACAGTAAATTCTCAAGCTTTTGCACATATATAAATACAGCAGGCGCGGACTGGCCCGGTCGGCTTTCCCCGACGGGCCCCAAGTTGGACAACACAAAAAGTATATTTCTAATTGCGCTTTACAAATTTGAATTCTGAACAAATTTGAGTTTTTCTTTGAAATATTTTCTCAAACTTTGCATTTATTAACTCGTAAGGTATGTGTATCACATCAGGAAAAACGAAATTACGTTAAAATACGTACTTTTCTATACACCACATAAATGCAACATTCCGTAGAATCCGTATTCTCCAGAATAGGAAGATTTCCGTCTGGTTCAGACCTGCTAGTTCAATGTTATCAACTGTGTTTACCTAAGTGTGTTTCTAGAGCTTCCACAAAATCAAAGAATCGTGATAGTCGTTACATCAAGAACCGTGCTCCTTCATTGTCGTTATATCGAATGTGAAATAATTATTTTAAGCCGACGGCAATTAGTTCTCTTTCAAAGCTCGTTATAACGAGGGTCGACAATTTCATCTGTCGCCATACAACTGCGATTCTTCTGGTTTTGTGAAAGCGCATAAAAACAGTTGACAAGTTCGAACTAAAATTACACACGTAAAGTGAGTCAACATAATCAAAAGTACAAATAAAAGATGGAAATAGAGTTAGGAACAAGCGGCAGATTTTTAGTTCTCTCTTTTTACCACTTTTGATTGCATCGCATCATTTTACTTTTCAGAAACAGAATCGTTATTCATGACATCCAGTGATTCCTATAATTCTGGAATAATCCTCTAATAGTATGTCGACTATTTCATCGCCATACAACTGCGATTCTTCTGGTTTTGTAAAAGCTCAGAAAAACAGGCAGTAAGATCAGTTGATAGGTTCGAACTAAAATTGAATCGTATATTTCGAAAAGGTAACATCCCCGTTCTGAAAAAAGAACAACACTGTAAAAAAAATTTCCTGAAAATAACGGAAAAAGTACGGCAGCAGAGTTGCCGGAAATATTCCGTTTCTGATAATATTTTCCCGTGATTTGACAGAAGTTCTATTTCTTTTTCCTCCGATAATCCAAATCAGGTTGTGAAAATACTGAAACCGTAAAACGGAAAAGTTCCGTTCTCGTATTTTCAGGACGTGATCGTTCCGTTTTTGGACGAAAAAACCATGTAGCACTACGGAAATCTTCCGTTAAAATCAATCAAAAAGCACTCGGAAAATTCCGTTTTTTTTAACTCTCAGTATTAATTTATTAATTTTAATGGCATAATTAATCAAAAATCGTTTTAATTTACCAATATTGCATTGCTATTACCTGATAAATATAAATAAAAACAGATCAGGACTCGTAACGTTTTCCGACTGTTCATAAGCCTTTTTCTCTGTCTCCTGAACAAAAATTTCGCTTTTAAAAGTTGTTGCCTTTTTGAAATAAATGATTCAATTAGAAACGTAAAGTGAGTCGACATAGTCAAAAGTACAAACAAAAAATAGAAATAAACTTAGAAACAAGCTGCAGGTATTTAGTTCCTCTTCTTTTTTTTTTTTTTTTTGTAGTTTTGATCACAGCATCTCATTTTCTAGTTCAGAAACAGAATTCATGACACTTAGCGATTCCTCTAATTGTGGAAGTCTATCAGGTCCAACATGTTGAAACCAATTTTCGATAGATTTCTCTAATATCAGAAACCCTTGATCCGATTGATATCAAATGATGCAATAAACACGAAAATTTTCTTAACGTGCAACTTAAGCTCTGCGCTAAAAAAAAGTTGTGTTTCAAAGTTAACAGTTTTAAAAACATAGTAGCTGATAAGAACCTTTGAAAATTCTTATTTAAGTTTCATATTCTTTCGTTTCATTTTCTTTTACAAAGTGTTTTTGTGTATCTTGTTAGCAACTATTGTTCTGCAAAGAAAAGTAAAGTCCAGAGAAATAATTGCAGTATGAGTTAAAAATACGTGAAGATGAACCAACTCTGATATTGTAGTTCAGGTGGATACATCCCTTATCCCTTTTGTTTACCACCGAAAGCCGCATACTATTGGAAATTAAATTTGCTTTATCTTCTGTGGTGAATCTGTGCAAACTACATTACAGATTCTTCTCCTCTTCATAATGTCGATATTTTCATGAAATTTTTTTAATCTACACTGATCTGAAATCTACGAACCACGTACAATTACAATTGAATAAATTTCACAACATTGCTCGTAAGGGAGTCAGTTGTAAAAATACAAAAGAAAAATAAAGAATAAAAAGAAAAACCGCAAGATTATATTTGAATTATTTACTTCGAAATCAGAAGTTTCTTTTCAATCTGTTTGAGAGATTAATTATTCTTTTAATGAATCATTCGGTTGCAAAAACGAACTAATATTCATTTTTAACCGACTTCACAAAGGGAGGAGGTTATACATTCGTACTGTATGTATGTCTTTTTTTGTTTGTTAGTTTGTTTGTCTACTCATAACTTCTCACCGGATGAACCGATTTTCATTATCTTTTAATCGAGCGAGGGTGGCTTCCTATAGGTAACGTACTTTCGTTTGAACATATTCGATAATAAGAAAAAAAAAGTTATGGGCAGAAAGATAGTGCTTTTTTGGTTTTTCCATCCATAACTTTGGACTAAATGAACCGATTTTGATGATTTTTTCTTTAATCGATAGAGTGTCGTCTAGCTCAAATATCGCACGTCCATTTGACTACATTTGGTTTTTAGAATTACGCTACGGGGGGAAAATTAGTGTTTTAATTTTAATTGGGAAGGCTTGGCTTGATTTTTCCTTGTTGGGAAAACTATTAATAAATATAAAAGTCATTGTTAAAAAAGAGTTCGTTGCCACTTAGCTGTACTATTAAATGTAATTATAGCAACAGTTTGACTGAAGGCTTCTCTGAGGCAAAAATTAAATCCAATCAGTTAGTTTGCTAAAAGCGACTTCAAAACGGAATTTATCACACAAATGATTAGTTTTTAGTGCCATTCATTCAAAGAAGGTTTGACCTTTGATATGGATTTTTTAAAAATGAGTATTTATATAAAAAATATTTACACCAAAAAGAATTTAAAAAAAATTTTAGAAAAAAATAGAACCGACTTCAAATTATAAATTGCGCTAAAAAGTGAAAAATAAATTCATTCTTTAAACAACATCGATGTGACTTCTAAACATAGATTTAGAAGTCGGTGCAAAATTATGAGTCTAATTACCACTACACCATGTGCTACTTCATATTGGAACTGTTGCTAATTCTGGGTCATTTATATTTATAATTGATTCATGATTACAGAAGATTTTATCTATGCTAATTCTATTTTTTTTCTCTAAAAATTGTTTTATTATTGCAAATATTATAAATTCCTTTCTGAAATTATATTGCCTCGATTTGAAGTAAATTATTAATTACGTAAATACAGCATAGCTTATCATAATAATTTCGAAACGAAAGAGCGTTATAAAAGCATACGCCTTTATGATTCAAAACTGAATGTCAGTTTGCCGACAGCACCCAAAGCTCCGCCTCCGGCAAGATATGATTGCTGCGTTATGTTTTGGGAAGATCACTTTTCATCCCATTCCATTGGCGGTTCGTCAGTTATGAATTTATGACGCCATCATATGCGCAACCAATGGAAGTAAACTCGGAAGTGGAGGAGAGGGATAAAATGAAGAGGGAAAATGCCCATGACGTCAGATACCCTGCTCTTTTTCCCCCTGGGAGAATTTGCCGCTCGGATGTCGGGGAGTATCGGGAAATCAAATGTTTAAGGTAATGATTAAAATGATAAATTAATTTTATTTCGGAAAAAAAAATCTATAGTTATAACTGTATCTTAAATAGAGTACAAGAACGAATACTAGGATAAATAAGAAAGCAAATGCAAAATTTAAAAGCAGCTTGTTATTTTCACTAAAGGTTAAAAATCCCTAAAATTTAAAAGCAAAATAAATAAACTGTCAGTCAAGGGGGAAAAAAAAAAGCACTTGATCGGTAAGGTAATTTTACAATAGTATTTATAAACTAGTAAGCCCGGCGGTCATACAAAATGACCGCTGTTCTAGATATTATAAATATCCAATTCGCCCAGTAACCGGAAATGCACATCAAATCAAAGAATTATTTATCAGGTAGAACAGTCAAGTTTAATGAATAAATAATAAATATATAATAATATTCTTACAGAAAAAACAACATCTTCGTTATAATAATCTGTAAAATAAAAATATTAGTTACCATAGAATCAAATTGTTTGTGAAAAATATTTATTCAAATCCAACATAATCATCGTCAAAACAATTGTTTTAACGAAACCCCCCCTGGAAAAAAGAGCGCTGCCACTTTAATATATATAAAAAGCACTGATGCTAAACATGCTTCCGAAGTTTTTGAACTTGTACAAACAGTGAATATAGTGAACAGAAGCTCTTTTTTCTTTAAATGATTACCTAAAGTTACAAAAAATAACTTTATAGACGAAAAGAAGAAGAAAGTTTACGAAGAACTACAATTTCTAGAAAAGGCTCAAGTTCTATAATTTTCTAAGAATAATGTACAGTAATATCACTTTAGAAGTTGATTCACTTTATTGACAGGCGCTCCTTCTACAAGTACGTGAAATTTAGAAGCATATAATGAAATAATTCTTTTTTTAAAGTAATGCCTGAAGTCAGATGTATATTATGCTCCTAAAACGCAAATTCATTCTTAATTAAAAATTTAGAAAAACGTTTTGACCGAACAAATTCTTTGCTTCTATAGAATGACAAAAATATCATTATTATGCTCAAAAGATATGCAAAGAGTATTGGTAATATTCTCTAAAGATAGATGACGCATATTGAATTTGGAGTTATCAATTCGACATTGACTAACTCGATATCCTCAAGGTGAAAGTGGCCTTACTTTTCGAAAAATCGGCCGGAAAATCTATTTTTTATTTCACTCATGTTTTTATTGCAGAGGACTTGTTTTTCATTGTGAAAAAAAGAAAATTGAATCTATGCATAAATTGGAGCTACCTTTAAGGGTAAAAGTTTGTTGGTGGGCGTGATTCGAGCACAAATGGCCATTTAAAAAGCATTTTTTCTATGAAATAAAGTTTTCTGCTTATTAAGACTGCAAAATGTTCCTATCTACTTAATTTTTCTTGGAGAAGGCTGAAAATAAGTGATTTATTAGTTTTCATATATTTAAACAAAATCGGGATCCATTATGGTATTGGAACATATTAAGTAATTAAAAAATATTAATGTCGTTTCAAAAATGCGAAATTTTTGCGGAAAAAAAAATACCAGCAGATTCTAAAATGGATGCTGAAATTTATTTATAGTGTTCCATTTTTTCATTATATAACTATTTCAGCCAAAAGGATCGAAAATTTTAACACAAGAAACATTTTGAAATTTAATTAAAAATGAAGGGTCCACTAGAAAAATGACCTGAGTCACATACTACTTTTTGAAACTTGCCTTATGTTTTATTCAATTATTTAAAAACATAAATGTTAATTATATGAGCCTACTTTTCCGTAACACCCAAATTCAATCTTACAATACATATATTTACAGTACATAATTTATATTCATTTATAATACATAATTTATAATAAATCATAAAGCAAATTTCAAAAAGTAGTATGTGACTTAGGTCGTTTTTCCAGTGAACCCTTCAAATGTATTAATTTATTAAATTTTTAAAATTCCAAATTTTTTCTTGAATATTCGGTAAATTCACAGAGCAGGGTTCGAAATTAGGATGTAAAAGTAAGGCGTCATTGGCACCTAGCTTTTTTGTTTCAGTTGCCAAAAATGTTGTGCTAGGCGAAATTTTAAAATAATTCATATTGGGGATCATTCATAAATGATGTCACACTTCGAGGGGGGGAGGGGGGTTCGGGAAACTGTGACAAAGCGTGACAAGGGGAGGGGGGTAACAAGAAGTGTGACATCCCTGCTTATGCAACATAGCGTGATGCGTGACAAAGGGGGGAGGGGGGTTCGCTGAAGTGTGACATATTGTGACAAAGGGGGGGGGAGGGGGTCAAATATATGGGAAAAAAAGCATGACGTCATTTATGAACGGCCCCTTGCTTGGGCAGAGATAACAACTGGTAACTTGGGAGGCAGTTGTGCAATTGTTAAAAAATATCTCAAAACATCACAAACTTACTGAGAGCACTATTGATAAGTAAGAGAAAAATGTTCAAAAGTCAATTTCTATTAGTAACTAAGAAAATTGGAAATTTCATTTAAGTTTTGAACTGATATAAACACCTATTTTAATCAGTGCCTAATAAAAGAAAATACGACTTAATTGACTTTACTATTTTTTTCAAGTGTTATTTACAGTCTAGTTTTATTTATCGCATTTGTAAGTAAAAATTCAAGATACCAAATTTGAAGGTCAAGAAGTTACGATAGTTTTCATAGGTATCTTAAAAACTCCAAATACAGAAGATAAGGTGAAATATGTATAAAAGATTTTTTTCTGTATCAAGTTATGCTAGATTTAAAAAAAAAATGACGAGTTGGTAAAAAATTGTGGTTGTCAAACGAAAAGTTTGTTTGAAAGGTTAGGCGTCAAAAGTGACGACTGGATGGGAAATCGTGGTCGTCAAACAGGAATTTTTAGTTGCAAAATACGACTAACGACCGCTAATTTCGAACCCTGTGAGTGATTTGCAAGTACAAGAAAATTTCAAAAGTACTGCATGAAAAAATAAAATTTCATTTGAAGGTCCACCGTCACCTTTAAATGAAAAGAATAAAAGGTAGTCATCCAATGTTAGATACATCTCCAGAAAAAATAATTTTTATTTAGGATATTTTTGTTATTATATCGTAACTATTAACAAAAACGAGACACAAAAATATTTCAGACTCCTCTTTCTTCGGAGCCACTCTTTCAAACAATTTGATCTTAAGCACCGAATTCGAACACTATCGGGAGGCTTTTTGACTTTCCTGAAAGCATTCTAAGAAATCGGAACCTTCTTTACCTCCTCTAAATACCCAGTTCTTGACACGGAATAAAAAACTAGAAAAGTAAATGGAACATGTTTTCCTCTCGAACTTTGTCGCCGCGAACATTACCCGCATTATATCCTCGTTTTCTGCCCAAAGGCGAGGGGAGGGGGGGGGGGGGCACAGAATAAAATAAATTCCCTCCCGGATAATCTGCCCCGGATATGCGTGTGATACCGGACCGTAACACATGTATTTGGATGGAGAGAAGGAAAAAAAAAGATGAAGAGAGGGACTTATGGGGCAATATGGGCAGCTGGTAAACAGAATGTATCTGCTCCTAAATCCCATCATCCATCGGTGCGTGAGACTTTCTTTTCCGCCCCCTTTTTATGGGAGGGGGGAGGGTCGGCGTCATTGTCTAACAGAGAGAGAAGAGGGGGTGATTATAATCCTCGGTTCACGGGTCCGGGTTCGAAACGCACACCTGAAAGTGTCCTCGGTTGTCTCTTCGAATTCGATGGGGGTCTTCCAGTCAGCCGTGATGAGTGGAAGAGGATTCGTTTTGTGATCAACTATCTGTCTGCAGACGATATTCAAGAGTGGTGTTTCCCATCCTTTCCATTCCCGCGGAACCCTTCTGGAAATGTCCACGGAACTCTGACGTCCATGTACTAATATTTCTTCAAAATATTTTTGGTTTTAGACTCAATGCTTATATTAAATGATAATAAATGATATGGCCTATATGTGATGCAGTTTGACAACAGTGCAATATTGGCAAAATTTGGAACAATAATTGGAATTTTATTCCTTCTTGCCATATTGTATCATTTAAGACAAAACTGCTTAGGCGTGAATAAATAACTGCAGACATGCCTTAAGTTAATACAGTCAAACCCCGCTATAACGAACCCTCAATGGACCAATTACGGAGATCGCCATAACCGATGGTTTGCTGTATCCGATTTTGAAAAAAAAAAGTGTTAACTGATTAAGATACTTCTATATGATAACCATATTTCTGGAAATAATCAGAGTAGAGGAGTAAAATATTAACTTTAAATATGGTTTTTAATAATAAACAAACAAATTTTAAAAATTTACCTTATCATTTGTCCATAGTATGAAAAACAGTTGTTATGATCGGGTGTAAACTTTTGTGTTTTATATACACCATTGTAAAAGACAGTGTTTGACTAGACTAGAACAAAAATGGCAAGGATGTTGCTGAGGCAAATCGTATAAAAAACTTAAAATTTTGGATTGCTACAGCCGATTTTCTAATGTTTGGTGATCGTTATAAACGTTTGAAAATGCATTAATGACGTAGGGATTCAGTTGAGACCATTTGGAAGGTTCATTACAAACGCGGGATCATCATGTCTCGGGTTCGTTATAGCAAGGTTTGACTGCATAAATAGCATATCATGTAGCTCTAGTTCAATACCAAATCATCTTAAAAAAAAAATATCTCTAAGTAAGGGTCTCATTTTGCAACTAAGTTTTAACTACACAGCTGAAAACAAGAGTGTGAGACTAATATGATGCCCAAACTTTATTTTTCTCGGTACATTTCCTCAGCGACATGGAATTGAAAATAAGACACCGCATTGTTAACCGCAAATAAAAGTTACCAATTGTTTTATTTTTTAATTTCTCGAGGAATTCTACATTGTAAAAAATTCTGGTCCAACCTTTCACCAAAGAAATGGAAACAAATGTGAAATTTAATCCTTATATGCTGTATAGAACAGCGTTTCCTAGTCAGAGTTCCCCAAAACCCTAGATATTAAAAAAAAATCTAGTTCGACCTTTCACCAAATTCACAAAAAAGAACATAAATCTCCAAAAAAAAAAAATGTTTTAAATTAGTTTTATTTAAAAAAAAAAAAAAAAAAAACGAAAATGCAGTAATAGTGGTCGAGAACCGCGCAACAAATCAAGCTGAATGGAATGGATGAGATCGCGAACTGGTTTAGAGCTGACGACCTCCGGTGTCACAACTCGACGCTATAACCACTGCGCCACAGACTGTGCTACAAATCAGGCTAAATAACATCGTTGCATTATCCAAACAAAGCTATCGTTGCCATTCGAGCAATAGTAATTCTAATATTTTCCTCAGAGCCAAAATTATTAATTATTTTTCCTATGTTAACGTTATGATAAATTGGATGGAATGTTGTATTGTCATCGGAAGATAAGCTTGTGTGCAAAGTTTGAGGGTAATTTATGCAAAAACTGCGTAACAAACTTCCGTGACAAATCAAGTTAAATAAAACCGTGTAAAAAGGTTGAAATTTAGTCGCAACCAGCATACTAAAGTTGAACCATTATTTTTAATAGTTCAACGTTCGTATCAAATGTTGGTAGCAGCTAAATTTCAGGCACTTAGAAGCAAAGGGGTGTAAGTGACCAAAATGAAAATTTTGAGATAGCTAGTGCAAATGATAAATTAAACGCCCTTCTGTTTTGTGGGAAATAGATTTTAGTGGTAGCTTTGACAGATACTGCAAAAAAGTGCGATTTAAAAAAATGACTAAATAAAAGCTGCATTCCGTTTGGTGGCAAAGGGATGCAAGTGCACGTACATCCGTTTGCCTCTAAATAAAATTATTTGATTTTTTTCAGTCAGTTTAAATACGCAAAGCAGACGATCTGTTTACGAAACTTAAAGCGGAGAAGAAGAAAAAAAAATAGGAAAAGAATTAGGGATGTAACGAATAGTGATTTGGCCGAATTAGCCGAATACTGAATATTCGGCCATTTCTTCCAGGCCGAAGCCGAATATTCGGTCATTTCTTCTAGGCCGAATAGGCCGAAGCCGAATATTCAGCTAGGCCGAATACCGAATATTCGGCGGACGAATATAAAAACTTCTAGAAAATCGTTGTAATAGAAAGTGGTTGTCAAATTTAAAATTATTCACAAAGTCAAACACCAATTACACACAATCTATGATTTAATTCTGTTTGTTAAGAATTTAGAACTATTTAAAATTAATCTATTTTCACTATTGTTTTGAATGTAATAAAACTAAGAATTTCACCCACAAGCAAAATAGAAATGACAGGTT
Source organism: Octonoba sinensis (assembly GCA_038502835.1). Lineage (NCBI taxonomy): Eukaryota > Metazoa > Arthropoda > Arachnida > Araneae > Uloboridae > Octonoba > Octonoba sinensis. The sequence continues at coordinate 10,824,799 of CM076603.1, forward strand.
TTACGGTGGCAAGCATTAGCATTATTTTACTAATTATTTAATTGCAATGAAAAAAATACTAGTGCTTAATGAACTTTTACCTTGCTCAAAACTGTTTTATGAAGACATTTTAAAAGTTATAAAAGTTAATATTTTTATTTTATGGCGTTTTTTACATACCCATTTTTAAAAGATGTATTAAAACTTAATGCACTTAACTGGAATATGTTTTTATTTTCAAAAACCACAATAACTTATGCTATCTAAATATTCATGATATATTCTGGGCTTCTCACATTTCTCTCTAACCCAATATTCACAATAAATCAGTCTACCCAAACAAAGTCTGGCTACCACTTTGTTAATAATAACAAAATGAATTTATCATATTCTCCATTATAATTAACCATTGGCAGCTTTTGGGAGCAAATGCTAAAGCTAAATATAAAATACAATATTACAACTTTAAAATGTGTTTTTGCTCAGTCAAGCCTAAAACAAAATTTTAAAAAAGTAGTTTATTCTAAATTATTTTTAGTTATTAAAACTTTAGTGGACTAATGTATTCTTTTGGAATAATTATAATATAGTTTTAAATGTTTAAAATCTACTAATTTCCTTATTTTTTTACTATTTTACTGCAGCAGAACTATTCGGCCGAATAGTCCATCAATATTCGGCCAGGCCGAATTTGACCTTACCCAGTATTCGGCCAGGCCGAATATTCGGCTGGGTGATGAAATGACTATTCGGCCAGGCCGAATATTCGGTCAAAGGGCCGAATAGGCCGAATACCGAATAGTGGCCGAATATTCGTTACATCCCTAAAAAGAATTCCGAATTGTTGAATAATAATTATAAAAACAAGGGTTAAATCGTCTGCAGATTTTATTTTTGTCACGTTTTGTTTTCTGCAATTGGCAATTTGTCTAATGGCAATGATTTTTAGTTTGTTTATAAATATAATTATTTGAAATTTATATTATGCAGTTTTTAATGGAGTTTATATCACTAACAAACGATCTTTATTATTGCATAAATTAGCAAAATGAACAAGACACGTTTTTCATTGAGTGGCAAAGGGGTGTAAGTTACCTAGTTGGAAGACAAGGGGGTGTAAGTGAAAATAAGCTATTTTTTAAAAAAATCCTACGCCGAATCTAATCATCAGAAACACTTCAAACTTCATACTTAAACTAACACATACATATAGGACTCGAAAATAAAAAAAATATTTACGCGAAGAACCTCTAGAATTTAGTATAAGAATTAAACTTTAAACGAGTTTTACTCAAAATGATACCTTAGTCACTTACATCCCTTAGCTTCTCACTGCCTCATTTCACGTTTTTTTTTGGTGAAAGGTTAAACTTAGAATTTTTTAACCGCATAGTGTTTCGGGGAACCCTGTCTGAGAAACGCTGTTCTATAGAGTATATAAGGTTTTTTATGAACCGAAATCGCTATGAAGTAAACATTATGGTTGGTCTAGTGACTGAATTGATTATAAGTATGAACAAAACAAAACCTCTCAACCCCTCTAACAACAGATACCCCTCTTATGAAGACGATTTTCAATTCCCCGACAGCAAGGCATTGAACATAATCTATTAAAAACCCCTCTATAACGGACATCCTTAATTATGGACGCAAACACAATTTTGGGAATAAATTTCATCGATGGAATTCTGATTTCGGGAGTAACAAGTTAAAGTTCGACTATCAGATAATTAGATATTAAGAAGCCACAGTTCAAAGATAATTATACGATTATAGTTCGACTACCAAGTTCTGACCGTTGACTTGGCAGAGACTGACGAATCCATTCGATTTTAGGGAAGTTCGTTTTGAAAGTGCGTCAGTTAGGATGCGAATCAGAATGTATGTTGAAAGCAACTAAATTTATAAACTGGCGTATAGCACCAGTTCGGAAGAAATCAAGTATGCCAAACGAACCAAATCAAGAACAGAATACGGTTCATTCCTTACAATAGAAGTTTTCCCCTTGAATACGAATGCATTCTTTTTGGCCCTCTGCCAGTCACAGCTCATTTTTGATGTTATAACTGTAGATAAGAACGTAAATTAATTTAAGCATTGCAGTTTCATTTTTTCATCACATACATATTTTTTTTTTTTTTGGCTTTACTACAAAAAAAAAATGTACTATCAAGTTGAATTTCCTACTTTTATCTCCTTCATTTCTGATGGGTCTTTCATTCTCCTGATTCAAGATGGTGGCCTTCAGCAGCAATACACTGATGCAGTCTATTTCTGAAGTTTTGAGAAACTTTCTGCACATTTTCAAAGGACGCGGCGGATATTTCCTCGATATTTCGGTCCTTCAGCTCTTCTAAAGTTTGGGGATGATGTTTCCAAATTTCTTCTTTAAATAATAACACAGAAAAAGCTTCCGCGAGGGACCGTAACATTACGAAAGCACGCGAACTCCGAAATGCACATGAAGAGCTTGAGCTATCTGCGTGGAAGAGTAGACTGCATCAGTGCATTGCCGCTGAAGGGGTATTCAAAACTTAAATGTAAAAAAAAGGGATGATGTACAAATGTTGTTGTTGTCGCTGTCGTCGTGTCCTCGCGCGTGGCAAGGAAGAATAGGTACGCTGCTCCTGAATCTAACGGAGCCCTCGGGGCGAAAATCGGACTCCTGCCTACTTTGAAAGGTCTCTTAATTTTTTGAACCAGCTCCCAGATGAGATGCTGTCACCTGGAATTGGCACCCTCAGAGGTATCGTTTCACTTGGAGGACGTTGGAGCCCCGACCTATTTAACGTGCACCAGCTCCCTTTCGCGTATACGGACCGCAGCAACCAGCCGCGAGAGGTTGTCACCCTCCCAAACACTGACCTAAGTCGATGTTGCTTCACTTTCGGTGTTTCTGCGGGAACCGAACTTCTACCGATTGGTCCAGTGCGGGACATACTATACAGATCAAAATAAAAAATGTTTTAAGTCTCAAACTGTTTTTTTTTTACAACCCTTCAAAACCGGGTCATTACTTCTGGCCCACCCTGTACTTGCATTGAAATACTTAATTTTAAGAATTTTCTTGTTGATGTATGAAATATTCTCACAGAATACTTCATTCTTTTCAAAATTATAATAATAGCTGCCTTTGTTTTACAGTTTAACTCCAGAAAAAGTGCCCCCAAAGAAGTGACTCTTAAAATTAAGAGTATACGATCAAAAGTGCTTGCACTAAGCTCAGGGCCTTTGTGTAAAGGAAAAATAAATCCTTTTTCGTAAAAAAGGGGGAAAATATTGTGTCGTGGTGGACGCAGAAAATTTTCCTCCACAAAGACAACTACCTTTACTCCCTTAAAGCACAGACGTGATCGCGTCCAATATCTCTAATTTCCTGCTATTGTCAGGAAGAGGGAATAAAAAAAAGGGGGGAAATACGTGAAGACTACATTTTTTTACTGTATTTATTTATTTATTTATTTTGTGTCTTTTTTTTTTCTTCCCATTTCTTTTTTCTTCCTTTTCTCCCCTACCGACTGAAAGAATAGGGGCTCATTAATATTTCATGACAATCAGCCGCTTGATTGGACAGACGGACACAGTCCCAGCAAAATTCGTCCAGTCAGGAGAAAGGGAACGATAAAAAAAATATATAGATCAGGTCGATATATTTATATGTGTGTGTATGAAAAAGGGACAAAAAGTGAGGCAAAAGGGAAAATTAAAAAGAAAGAAGGGAAAAGGCGTAATCCCTGTCGGATTTTGCTACTGGAAGTGTCGACTTTAGTGCCATCTGTTGCACATCAGATGAGTTAAAGAACCTTCTCGGAAGTGGTGAGTTGTTTTAAGATAAGTCTCTCCCTTCATAGCCTAAATTGCAGCATTAAACAAAAGACGAACACACATTTGGGTTTCAAATAATCCTGATTTACATAAAGTTTAACATACATTTTGGACAATGAAATAAAAAAAAGTTCAAAAACAACATGTAACCTTGGACTAGTTCATTCTAATTTAAAAAAAGCATCCTCTGTAAGGAATGAGAAAATATTTAATTAATTTTTTTGTTGTTTAGTAAAACTATCTGGTATGGGGTTAGTTTTGTCCCACTTGAGTCGTTTTCCTTTTTAAGAAGTTTAGATTTTTGATACAAACTACATTCTAATTTAAATAACATTATTCTCTTTGCAGTTAGTTAAATCTTCAAAAAAGTTTTGCTGTTACGATAAATAAGTTATTACGATAAGTAAGATTTTTCGTACTGAAAATTTTCTTTTCGAAATGTACATTTTGTATGTCTAATAATTTATTGGAAATCTAGGATTGCTTTTTGTTTCCAGTTGATTGAGGTTGCTGTAAGGGTCACTTTTCATTTCCTGGTTGTAGAGTAATTGTTGTTGATGTTGTTCATTTCTACATTGATTTCTTAAAATTAAAGAAATTCAACTCATGCACTTACAATTTAACTCCAAATATTCGGAAATTAGTTCTGTTCTAAAGCAGAGAAGAGTAGATGCATCTTAGTTACTCGATTTGAAAATTTGTAAAAAAAATTTTTAAGGAACCCCCCCTCGTTTGACTGCCGTTGTAGTTCTGTGAAACAAGAAAACAGCACAACATTTAATGCTCTGAATTATCTTGAACGGCAAAAATATGAATAATAAAGCATCCGTGGTCGTAATAATTCATTTTAATGTTCAGGGGTCGCGTCAGAGGAAAGTCCAGGTCCGTTTACGAACCCTTCACAAAATTCTAATTAATCAAAACGAACCCTTCACAATATTCTAATTAATCAAAACGAACCCTTCACAAAATTCTAATTAATCAAAACGAGCCCTTCACAAAATTCCAGTCAATCAAAACAGTACCTTCAGAATATTCCAATTAATCAAAACGGATCCTTCACAAAATTCCATTTAATCAAAACGGACCCTTCACAAAACTCCAAAACGGGCCCTTAAAAAACTCCAATTAATCCAAACGGGCCCTTAACAAACTTCCAATTAATCATAACGGGCACTTAAAAAATTCCAATTAATGAAAATGGGCCCTTAACGTATTCCAATTAATCAAAACGGGCCTTTAACAAAATTCAAATAATCAATCCAAAGAGACCCTTCACAAAATTCCGAGCTACCAAATCGTAACTTTTTCAGAATTATTTATTTAAAAAGTGGCAAAAAAGAACTTAAAAAAATATCACTGTATGTTTAAATTTTGAGTTTTCACGAAAATATGTGATTTTTCACAAAAATGTTTTTAAAATTCACAAAAAACGAACCTTGTTAAAAATGCTGGATCGACCCCTGATATTTTTGTACCGTTTCCTCTTTCACAGTGGCTGAGCTCCTTACCTTCGCAAAATAATTAGCTTATGAAAGATATATGTTTAAAATAATAGACTTTTACGTCGATGTTTTAACTAAGCATTTAAGTATTATTAAATGTTCAACGAGAGCTCATTAAAAAAATACATTGATACTTAAAAAACATATGAAATAACGGGCTGCAACGTTGAGTTTTTTAAAATCACCTGGTTTATCAAAACAAACACATGAGGGGTCATTCATAAATGATGTTATGCTTCGAGGGGGAGGGGGTTCAAGAAAGTGTGACAGTTTGTGACGAGGCGAGAGGGTAACAAGAAGTGTGACACGTACATTTCGATTTCTGTAAAAACATTTAAAATCAGTAAGTTTAACTTCTGTTGAAGTGTGACACTTAGTGACAAAGGGGGAGGGGGGGATCAAATATAATGAAAATAGGGTGACATCATTTAGGAACGGCCCCTAAGACCAGGGCTAGATTTACCTTTTGAATCACTATAGGCAGAACTCATGTTTGGGGACCCCTCACGCAACAAAAATGTTTTAAACATAACAGTTTGTAAAACTTGCCAGTCACACCAAAATTTGGGGGCCCCCAAAGCGCAAAAGCTAATTTGTTATTCAAATATCAAAGAGTCAGACTAACATTTGTGAGCCCCCAACGTGCAAAATGATTTTGTTTTTAAATTACAAAATGTTTGAATAAAATCTGGGTGCCCCCAAAGTGAAAATTACTTGTGGTTTTAAAATAATTTAATAATACACATTTTCTGTGAAGCAACAGAATACTAATAGTTTGTTTTTGAAAGATGCTATTTTTAAATATTTTTCTAAAAAATTTTAAATTACAAAAAAAATAAATAAATAATAATAATCAAAATTAGGGGGCCCCTAGGCCCGGGCCTCACGGGCATAATTTTAAATAAGGCCCTGCCTAAGACAAAGAATATACCTTTATAAATTTACATATTTTTACAACTCCTTTTACTACACTAATGCTATAATGCTATCGTTTTGTTCTAACTCGAACGCAGATTTTCCAAGCTACTTTCACGTCTTCTTAAGCAATCAAATATTTTTCTTCGGCGTTGCAAATGAGCCCTTTTTTCTCGTCTCCTCCTGACACCTGCGGTTCGATCTGAGAACAGAGCAGAAACGAGAAAAGAAGAGGGAGCACTTAGTGACAAAACTAATGTTTCAAAAATTGGCCCGTCACCCCACGCGACATCGTTCACGGGAAAGCGCAAAAACCGCCCTCTTAGAATTCAAATCAGCAAATAAAAAGGGTCCGACAGCCATCGGAAAAGGAAAAACTACAACAAATCGTTGCAAACCGTTAGCTACTGTTACAGTTTCGAATAAAAACAGTCGGATTCAGACCCCTGATGAATTTTTTTCTCCCTTTGAATCGGGGGTCGTAAGGGAGCGGGGGTTGCCCCTGGTCAATCAATGCAATCAAGTCGAACGTTCGGTGCATCCCTCACACCGCCCTGTGGAACGGAGAATGCCACCTGCTCTTGATGGAACGTTCTTTGGAAGGGAGAGAATGGGAGAATGAATTTACCTTCCAAGTTCGAATGTTAAAGAGATAAAATTGTGTTAATTTTGAATGCGATTTGATTTATAGGGGACTTGCCAGTTTGCGTCGAAGAGAGTGTTCCGGGGTTTGTGGTGGACAGATGTTGTGGTGGGCCCTTCCGAATGAGATTAAAAGGGATGCGGTTGCAGTTTAATCGAATTCCTAACAGGAAGACGGGTGGCGTTTCTGGCCGAATCAATTTTGAGCCGGAGAAAATAAGTAACAGTGGTGTATAAAATATTTGAAACAGAGCCTATTCAAATCTTTAACCTCTTTCATCATAAAATGACGCTGAATCTTTGAAAATTATGACATACACCTTCTTATAAGGCACAGTACTTAAATTTTAAATCATACTTTCAACTATAAGTGGCTCTAGAATATTTTTTATACGATAAAAAACATAACAGGGGAGCGGCAAAACCGGGAAATCTGAAATTAGGGAATTTTGGAAAGGCAGAGAAATTCGCAAAAATTCCGAACCTCGGGGAATTTTTTTACTTTGTTTTTGATTTATCCCGAAGTTTCAAGGCTTTTTTCTGCAATTATTAATATGGATCATCGCTCCCTTATTAAAACTCAATGCTAAAATTGTTACTCAGAAAAGTTCCTTTATTTGCCGTTTTTTATACATTTGACGCACACACTTTGAAAAATGTGATCCTTTCGGTGGCATTTAAAAACACTGCATTAAGTATAAAAATATCACACGACGAATGCTAACATTCATCAATAAATCCCGAGCTTTTACCTTCATTTATGTCTATTTTAAGAACAATGACACACGGTTGCACGCCTAAATTAAAACGTCATGCCGTTAACGCTGACGATTTTCTGCATCTTGAAAATCCACCGACTTGGGCCTGGTTTGACCCTGCGAATTTGGGCACACGAGGTCAGTGCCTTACCACCACGCCACCCTACCGCCAAATTGTGTGTTCTATGATGAAGATTCTTCAGTAAACCATTATTTGTTTTTCCGCATTTTTCGACTGGAAAAGAATGTGGCAAGGAGCACGTAAACAATTGCCAAAATATGTATCGAACTTGATGCGTCTGCATACATTTTTTCATTATTTTTTTCGTTCGAAAAATCAATCTAAATTTCAAAAGTGAAACCTACAATTTAAAGTGTAACAAACACACGCATGCGCGCGCAAGTGTTTGTAGCAATTTATTGTTATGATTAAAGTTACCTTCTTTAGATAGATTCTTGTTCAAGACGTATGTCATTGAAATTTGGTGCATGGTAGAAATTTGGTTATATGGACCATATGGAAAAGAAATCTGCAATATGAAAACATTAGTTCGAATTTTTACCACCATCTGAGAAAGGGGGCTTAAGCAACAAGAAAACTTGATTTTACCACATTATTTACATTAGTTCGAATTTTTACCACTAGTTGAGGGGAACTTAAGGAAAGCGGGTACCATAAGACCCCTTTTTTTCTCTATGGTGTTTTTATTTACAATTTTTGTCTCATGTCATGTTATATCACCTCATAAGAAATTTAATATTAAAAAAACAAGATTTCTTAAATATAATTTGAAAATTTTAATTCTCTTCTCTTTCAAAAATTGGCGTTAAGTCTGAAATTTTTTTATTGATTCATTACTCATGAAGCAAAACTTTTATGCTTTCAATATTTTAGAAATTACTTTTTGAAAAAAAAAAAAATAAGTAACGCAGAAAAAACAACGAAAAAAACCTACAAAAAGAATTAAAAAAAAAAACTTAAGTTAACAAATTTATGCTCTACTTTTATGATATGCATAGTTTCTGGAACATATGGGGAAAAAATCCACATTATAGATAAAAATTTTAAAAAGCCTTTGCATTTTAATTGAGATGAAATGTGCAAAAAGCAAAGTGAGCGAAAACAGCATTTTAAGTTTTCGGACTCCAAAAACTTAAATCCTTTCTTTATCAAATTTTCAAGTAAGGAACTTTTTTTTTCAGTTACAGTCACGATGTAAGTGCTTCTTCTTGCTTATTTTATTTTCAAAAATAAATATGTGACTCATATTCAGCACATTTTCGGTTTCGGAATGAAAATGTGGCACCTCACATCATAATAAAATCAATGATAAATCAATAAATATTGCATCAATTTTTCTGAAACTTTCAGGGAACATTTTTAAAGATTTATTTTACTTCTTAAACCAATAATTTTTTTTCGTGTTTTTCAACATTTTTGGGTGCTGGCTCCCCTTAAGCAACAAGAAAACTTGATTTTACCACATTATTTGTTCAATATACAACGGAGTTAACAAACTTCATGTGTTAAGAAACGTTATACTGTTCATACGTTTTGAGGCGGACACTTTAAAGAATTTAAAATACATCAAAAGAGGAATCATTTTCCACTTTACACCCACTGAACACTAAAATGGGGTTCAGTAATACCAAAACGGGTGGCAACAAAGCGTAAAATGTTTACAGTGTAGATTTAATTCAGAATTTTTTCTCCCCTAAACCCAAAGTTTATTTCAGAGCTATCCAACTCATGGAGAAACTCGTTGTCAAGTATGCTATTTATTTGTCACTGGCTGCTGATAATAGGCCGATCTAAAAATAGCCCTGGTCCCAAAATGTGACCCCAATTATAGTTTCTGACACTTGCTTCAACTGCCTGATCTCATTTTTTCTTCATTGTAGAAATTGTGGCTTCGTGATATTGTTGGAACGTTAGGGCATATAAAAGAATAGAATGCTCCGTTACGGAATTTCTCTCCGCCATTTAAACAGACGAGGAGCCGGACATGTCCGGTATCAAATTACAGAGTTCTATCACCTGTTTCGGTTTCAATCTAACTATGCTCCTCATAAAAGGCAGAGCCGATTTCGAACAATATCCCTCAGATAAGTGGGGGGTGAGGAGCGAACAGGTCCGGCATTCGATTCATTCCCTTCTCCTTTGATTGGACGGCCGCAGAAGAAATTACAGCGGCCACAATTCCTGACATTCCACTCCAGTGGCCATACACGAGGTCCTATTGGTCAGTCCAGCTGACGAATGACCACATTTGGAATGGACGGAAGGTGCCGTCGGAGCGAACTGACCCAGTCTGCCATTTCGGAGCACAATATTCTTCACTCTCCGGGTGCTTCCGTGATTTCTAATGCACACTCGCTTACAAAATTCAATCGAAGCGCTGTAGATTTATTGGTTTACTGCAAAAAGACGAAAGGTAAAAAAAAAAGCTGAAAGCAAGGGAATTATATTATAGTACACCTTTTTCTTCTTTTGTAACAAGTTTATGAAAACTCTAGTAAATACAATATTAGTTTCCATAAAACTGTAGTGTGCAAGCTATTTCAAGCAGATCTGTGTGCTGCACTTTAGAAGTTATAAATATTCAAATAATTTCTACAAAAGTAGCTGGAGAGGGACATCTAATTTTACATATCATTATGGTGAAGTGTCGAGGAAAAAATGTTTTAAGAATTCCATGCTTGGCTTAGAGCTTAGAAAACGAGGTGTTACATGCAGCAACTTGCTAGTTTCTGCAATATACAAACAGAAATAATTACACACCTCTTTCATACAAAAGCGTGCAATGATTTTGTGATTACTGAGGGATATAATATATGTACACCTACATATGGAGGGCTCAGAATACAAATGAACCAAGACCATAAACAGCTTCTTTGTGCTACAGAGGGTTAAAATTAAAGCTTTATAACAAAATTACCTCTTAAATTTTTTAAAATTATATATTAAATTTTAAAAGTTCAAAGAGAGACTTGGTTCATTATTGCACTGAAATTTTACATAGTGCATGCTATTCCTCTGCTAACCCGAAAATGACAAAAAGTGGACTTGCACTTGTATTCTGAACCCTCCATATATATATATATATATATATATACATACGTATATATATATATATATATTGCAATTTCGGAAAATTTGAAAATTCGAATTTCGAAATTTGCAAAATCGGAACGACAGTAGCTGTGGCACTGACCATTCAGTTTCGAGCTATTTTAATTCATTATTGGGATTTATTTTTCCTCAACTGCCCCTCGATTAGCCTAAACTTTGGCAACCATCAGCATCAAAATGGCGGCGATAGTGTGGTCAGTATAACTCGAGTTTCAGAATGAATCGGCCTACACCAGACAACCAACCATCTGTTACCTATCCACCTTCCAGGAAAATAAAATCGAGTAAATAAATAGATAGGGAGAAATCTCCCAAGCGAGGGAAAAAAGTCCTTTTTACCTTGTCTTTGGGGCAGGAAAAGAAGAAAAAAAAAACATCCCTTCTATTGTTCAAACCAATATGAGTGTGAGAGTTGGCTTTTTTATTGGCAATTATCCCTTATGCGGGGGCAAACAAGGACAGAGTCCGGACTCGATTAAACGGAGGGGGGAGTCGAGAGTCAATTGTAGCTCAAACGATAAATACAAGAGGGGGGATGGTCGTGCCAACCGTGACCGATGGAAATGACCGGGCATGGCGGTTATGGACGGACGGACCAGAGGTTGGATGGTTACTGCCTCTGCTTTTGACCAGGAACTGGGAAATAAAAGGAATTTTTAAGGGCAAGGTTATACAGAGAAAAGATTAACACAAGAAAAAGAAGCTTCTGTCGTTTCCTGATGAAGTTCACCGATGGGAGCGCACCACACTGTAAAAAAGTACTGTAAAAGCGCAGAACGGAAACCGAGTTTCTTTAAGTTTACAAAGAATTCAATTTAAATCAAATAATCAAGTTTTTTGATGACAGTTTCCCTCAATAAAAAATTTGTTAATTTCCGCAATACTTAAACTAGGGAAAAAATTTGTGATTTTAGCAAAACTTAAACGGTTTGTAAGCAAAATTGGAAAAATTAAAAAAAAAACTTTTGATATCTGTTACTACTAGGTCAAGAAATGGGCGAAATTTCATTATAATGTAGTTGGCATTTAAATTAGCTTTAACTCTAGTGAGCCCCTTGCTCGGCCTCGGCCTCGGAGTCCAGCTTTCCTGGAGAGCGGAGGAACAGGGATCAGAGCAGTGTGGGCTCTACTTAGGGTGCTAGACACAGTAGTTCAATGTACTCACAGCTGTCGCCACTACTGCGGCACATTATCTGTTGTAATCAATTTACATAATGTTCTCTGTAAATTTTATTCTCTAATTTTCATTTTTGAAGGTTTTATAGAATTTTCTCTCTTTTTTTAAGTCTGTAATTTTACACCAGACTCCGGATGCATGCTTTCCAGGTGATTTGTATGCATTTTCTTCCAAAATTCTTTTTACAGTGCAGAAATTCGCCGATAATAGCGTTTCTGCCAGAACAAGATATGAATTTCAATTTTATTTTTGGATGAAAAAAGAATTATGCGTACATTATTGCGCATATGTATCAAAGCATAAAGCATGAAAAAATACCACAAAAGGAAAAACGTTTCACATAAATTGAGACGGCCAGAACATATTTTGATGTTGCAAAATTCATTATTAAAACAACGAAGAAGAAAAAATATGCGTGGAGTCCCTCCGCGAGGAAGAAGTGAAACTTGGTAATGTAGAAATGAAAATAGGAAGGGGTAGAAATTGATTTTTAGTGAAATCATATTGTTTCTTTAAGACAAACTTTATTAACATTGCTTACAATTCACAATGTATTTGTATTAATAATGTATGTGAATGCGTCATAATGTAATTTCAAAAGAGAAAACCTAACAATCAATTGATATTCACAAGAGACGTACCTTGAATAACCTTAAATCCGTCGCATTATTTTCACTCATTTTTTACAATTCTTATCCACTAAATTTGAAAGTAAAAAATACTACCCTATTAAATTACATGTCTATCAAATCAAACTAAATTGATGTAAAATTAATGAACAGATGCACCCTTCATGAACAGCAATGCTGCATTTAACATGGATACGGACCCCGATGACGAAATTTAAAAATACAATCTTAATAATAATAATAAAAAAAACAGCCAGTAATTCAACATTTAGCAAGGATACGGACCCCGATGACGTAATTCAAATACAAAATTAATGTACAGATGCGCTCTTCATGAATAGCAGTGCTGCATTTAGCATGGATACGGAGACCGATGACGTAACTTAAATATACAATCTAAATATATAGATGCGCCCTTCACTAACAGCCATTGTGCATTTAGAAAGGATACGGACCCCGATAGCGTTAAACGTTTAACGCCACCTTGTTGGAAGTCGCAATAGAAGTTTCACTTCAAAAAACCCTTTCCAACCTTTTCATTATCGTTAAAGTTTGTTTATTTGATTTTGTGCAAAATTTTACGTTTATAAACATACTTCGATCATTTATGCATGGAAAGCCTCATTTTATTATTTTGGTTTAAAAGTATGAAGAAAGGCTTTCTATTTCAGTTTAAAAGTATGACTGGAAAGTCGTCTTGTTATTACAAGTCCTTCATCAAGAACAGAGAAAACAGTTTACAGAAAAAATCTATTTAGAGTAAATTTAATTTGAGCTTGTATTTTATGCCCTCATTATCCTGGTTTCTTAAAGCCAGTAAGAAACTAAACCATTTGCAACATATTGATGTATTATAAGAGATCATGTTCATCGCAAAATTTTAAGACCTAAAAACAGAAGAAAAAATGGAAATAAGCAATTGGCATTATCCCTAGATATCATTTTCCAGGCATATGAATTCCAGATAAATGTGCATCTGTAAATTAGGCAAAATAACTGTTCTTCGTTTTTATATATTTATTTATTGTTTCTATTGTATTGTCATAATGGACATTATGTATAATATAGTTAGATGGGATAATTAGGATGCATTTTTTTTACATTTAAGCTATATCTTTGTTTCGATTTCTATGCATAATTTTTTACAGCTGGCAAGTGTTTCTTTACTGTTTTAAGTTGTAATAATTTTTACATTTGTATGATATTCCTGGTATGAACAGCTTTATCAACAGTGATTTTAAAAAATCTTTATAATTTTTCATTTATTATTATCATCATGATTTAATTATTTTGTTTAATACTCTTGAATGAAGTGGAACCAAAGAGCGCAAAATGTAAGGGGTCGTTCATAAATGACGTCACGCTTTTCTCCCATATATTTGACCCCCCCTCCCCCCCCTTTGTCACGCGTCAAGCTATGTTGCATAATTCATGATGTCACATTTATTGTTACCCCCTCCCCCCCTTGTCACACTTTGTCACAATTTCACGCACCCCCCTCCCCCCCTCGAAGCGTGACATAATTTAGGAATGATCCCTAAGATATAAATAGAAACCCTATATATATTTAGTGTGTCAAAGCATTTTTAAGACTAGATTTATAAAATAAAAGAAAAACTGGTAATTATATTTTTTAAAAGTATTTTTATTCAAAATAAGCTCTTTCGGCTTCAATAAATTTGTTGCAATGATTTAACAACGATTCGAATGCCTGTTCCAGCTCACATTGTGGGACAGCCTCCAAAGCTCGCTTCGAAGCTGCTCGTACACAGTGCGTCAAAGCATTCTTAAGACTACAGCTGGAACTAAAGCTTACAGTGGCGCTATCTGTGTTATCGAGCATTCGTGAAACTCCTTAACTATCAGCCGATCCACTGCCAAAACCTCAGTTCATTTGTTTACGGGCCATCTCACAGTATTTGAATGCTGCGGACTCGACATTTCACGAAGTTTGAACCTGAAAATTTTCATTAAGATAGCATGCATTCTTTTTTTACCAGTGTCGAAGTCCTACCAACACATTATTTGAAAATAAAATTAAGTGATATAACTACTTAATTTACAGTTGAGTTAACAAAAAAAGTGTCATGTTGCGGACTCGACGTTTAGACTAAATACTGTGAAATGGCCCTTACTTTACTTTCATAGCATTGACACCATACAAACAGCTTCGACGCGAACTTTGGAGGCAGTCCCACAATGTGAGCTGGAACAGGAATTCGAATCGATGTTTAACAAATGCATTCAAGCCGAAATAGCTTATTTTTAATAAAAACTTAAAAAATATTATAACCAACTTTTATTTTATTTTATAAAATTAGTAGAAAAAATATTAGACACAATGTGTATGTATTTATATATACATATATACTAGTACGCCCGGCAGTCATACTAAATGACCGCAGTTCTGGATATTATAAATTGTAATTAAAATGGTTTGTGCAAAGGTGTCTGCTCATTCAAACTGAATTATCCAGATCAGGTGGCGAGGACGCCCCTGCGCTTACAGCCCCACACTACTATGTATTTATTTACTATATAATCAAATTGTTTGTGAAAAATATATATTTATCATCGAAGGAACTTATTGAAAATTTTATTATGCTTTTCAAAATAACAGTTTTAACGAAACCGGGAAAAAAGAGCGTTGCCACTCTAATAAGAAAAATAAAAAAAGCTCAGTTGATAAAGAAATAAATTAAAAAGAAAGAAAGGATTAAATTAAATTCGCGTATGCATTCATTTTTAACGGAAATTGAAAATACAGCGAAGCCTCACTCAATATGCTAGATAAACGTTTTGATTATTATTAGTATATTTGTTACATTTGTTAAATGGCAACTGCATTGATTTGTTTGTTCACACGGCAACTGTAATTATACTGTTGGAAACGACAGCAACAATGCAAAAATAAAATAAAACGGGTCAAAAAAAGCATTGAAAAATTTTTAAAAAAATAATTAAAAAAGAACTAATTGAGTCACAACTTTCATTTTTGCGGCGATGCGTTTCTCGGGTCGCAAACATTAACCGTGCCGAATGTGGTCCCGCTCAGTAAAACGGCCTGGGATCCTATCGCGGACAGACAGACAGCCAGAATAAGCCGCTTATATATAAGATGTATAAATAGAGAGAGGGAGAGAGAATAATAATTTAATTCACAGATACTTAAGTGCACTACGTGCTTTAGTTTTATTTAGCTTTTTAATCATTGGATTGTGGATTGTTGAAGGAAAATTCCTGCTGTACAGATCATCAACGAAACATGTAATTGCTTTATTTTACAATACACAGTGTATAAAGGAATTCCTTTATTTAGTTTATGAGCCGGTCGATACAGGGCTGGTTCTAAACTGAACCCTGGAATGCTTTATGTACATCTTTGTATGAAATCAAGTTCAAAATTTGGTCAATTTTCCCTTTAAATATTTTCTACAGCTAATAAGAGTGAACTACATTTGTTCTCTCTAAAGCATTAATAAGGATCTATAAATGAATACTAAAGCAAAAAATTATTGTTATTACTTAAAATAATCTTTTACTATTATTATTCTAAACAAGATTATTTTGAATAATCAAAATAATAAAATAATTTTTATACAAAAATAGAACTGACTTCAAATTATAAATTGTGCTAAAAAGTGAAAAATAAATTAATTTTTTAAACAACATCGATGTGACTTTTAAACATAGTTTTAGAAGTTGGTGCAAAATTAGGATAGATAAAATCTTTTGTAATCACGAATAAATTACAAATATATGTATTTTCCCAGAATTAGCAACATTCCAATATGAAGTGCCAAATGGTGAAATGGTAATTAGAGTCATAATTTTGTACCGACTTCTAAAACAGTTTAAAAGTCACATCGATGTTGTTTAAAAAATTAATTTATTTTTCACTTTTTAGCGCAATTTATAATTTGAAGTCGGTTCTATTTTTTTATAAAAAATATTTTATTTTATTCTTTTTAGTGTAAATACATTTTTTTAAATATAAATACTCTATTTTTAAAAAATCCATATCAAAGGGCAAACATTCTTTGAATGAATGGCACTAAAAGCTAATCGTTTGTGTGAAAAACTCCGTTTTGAACTCGACTTTAGCAAACTAACTGATTGGATTTTATTTTTGCCTTCAGTCAAACTTTTGCTTTTAATATTATAGCACAATGGCAAGAAACAGTTTTTAAACAATGACTTTTATATTTATTAATAGTTTTCCCAACAAAGAAAAATCAAGCAAAGCCTTTCCAGTTAAAATAAAAAATACTTATTTTTCACCCGCAACGTTTTTTCTAAAAAACAAAAGTAGCCAGAATGATGTACAATATTTGAGTTAGACGATCCACTATCGATTAAAGAAACAATCGTCAAAATCAGTTTATTTAGTTACAAGTTATGGATGAAAAAACAAAAAACACACTACATTTCTGCCCATTACTTTTGTTCTATTTATCGGATATGGTCAAATGAAGATACGGAACCTATGGGAAACCCCCCTTGATCGATTGCAAAAAAAATCATGAAAATCGGTTCATCCGGTGCAAAGTTATGAGTGGACAAAAAAAAAAAAGCGACATACATACAATACGAATGTATAACCTCCTTCCTTTGTGAAGTCGGTTACAAAGAGATATATCGAGAATTACCCATATATTCATTACTTAGTATTGAGTTTTGGGATTTACCTACAATTTTAATATTAGAATTTGCTCTTTGCTGTTCTGATGCTCTTAGTTTACTATATACTGACCAGAGCAATTTTCTACTTATATTGGAGTGCCTGGTTTAAAGGCTTTAAAAATAACCCCAAAAAATTAAGGATTCGTTATCAAATCTCCGTTTTCCTAAGAGTTTGACGAATTGAGCTTCAAATACATGTTTGGGGCCGTTCATAAATGACGTCACGCTTTTTTCCCATATATTTGACCCCCTCCCCCCCTTTGTCACAATATGTCACACTTCAGCGGACCCCCTCCCCCCTTTTCACGCTATGTTGCATAATGCATGATGTCACACTTCTTGTTACCCCCTCCCCTCCCCTTGTCACATTTCGTCACAATTTCAAGAACCCCCCTCCCCCCCTCGAAACGTGACATCATTTATGAACGATCCCTTTGTTTAGGATTCTTTTCTTTTCAAATTTTATGGTACTTTTAATTCTCACTGTCGCTTTTATTCTTTTTCTTTTTTTTTTTTGTACGTTGTTTTATATTAAACATACATACACACACACGGATTGTGTGTGAGTAATTTTTGGGCCATTTCACAGTATTTTGTCCAAAGCAAGAGGCCGCAACATGACTTTTTTTGTTATAACTACTTAATTTACAGTTTAATTATCACTTAATTTTATTTTCAAATAATGTGTTGGTAGGACTTCCGCACTGGCAAAAAAGAATGCATTTTCCTATCTTAATGTAATAAATTTATTCCGGTTCAAACTTCGTGAAATGTAGAGTCCGCAACATTCAAATACTGTGAAATGGCCCTTTTATGAAAATAATGCACGCAGAACAGTTGATTATAGATCAGTGAGTCAAATTCTGACAAAAATATTAAAAAGGCTTCATGCCAATTTTGGAGCAGAAAAATGTTGCGAATGCGAACCCGGCGCAAAAACTACTCCCAGGAAAACTACGTCCAGGGGGCATCCTGCTAACGTCTAAAATAAACCTTCATGCTCGGCAATTGAGATTGAGAGGTCGTTTTCAATTGCTTGCTTTATACACGGAGCAGTTCTTCTTGTTTTTCAAGTTCCTACGAGCGCAATTGTTTGGTTAAGAGCAACTCTATAAGCAGCATTAAAAGAAAGCCTCGATTCGGTTTTGGCCCATTACGGTCACAGTTACCTCCCTTCACCGTAAGAAATGATTCGTTGTTTGTTTTTCTGCTCCTGCCGTTACGGTTCGAGTTTATTTTCGGAATGATCTCTTCGTTTCGATGCTAGAGTCAATTTTTTCCACCAAAGAAAACTTTAAAACGATACTTATTTGATAAAGAAACGGTAAAGAATGATCTAAAATTTTAAGTTAAAATGCATTTAAGTACCGCCGAGTGCAAACTCGATTTTATTGGAACTGTTCGTGTTTGGCTGGAGGTATTGTAGGAAATGGAGACACTGTTTCAAGTCGAAAAGGTTTTTCGCTGGTCTGCTAACTTCAATTTCCTAGGTTCAGATTTATAGTTGTTTGTAATAAATACCCTGTTTAAAAATTGGGAATCCACTCAAACCCTCATGAAATACTGTTCGCTTCATTAGTAGACTTTGGAGAAGCATTGTCGATTTCACAACTATGATTAGTTTTCTGAGTTGAGATGAGCAAAATTAGCTCTCAACTGCGGACGATACAAGAAAAGTGTTGAATATTCGTTATAGGATATTATTTATTTATTTATTGTGATTTATTGAAATTCTTAATATATTTTGAGACCATTTACCATAAAATAATTTTACGCATTTTATTAAAAACAAATTAAAAAAAAAAATTAAGTGGCTCAATGCCATGGGTGCAAGTAGGAAGTGAGACCCCCCCCCCCGGAACTCCTGCTTTCAAGCCTTTCCCCCCGATTCTTATACATGTATATGTTTATGACCCCCTCCCCCCAGAAAACCTTGTAGCGGCCTAGGCTACCATTTTAAAAAGTGACGTAACAGAAATAACCACGTGAATAAAACGGCCGTAGTGTCAGGAGACACAAAAATGTCTAAACCAGGCAATTCAAGCAACGTCATTGGTCACGTGGCACCGATGAAAGCAATGTAAACAAAGAAAGCCGTAGCATCGCTTTACATCGAGTTCGACAAATCTAATTAAAAACTACAAATAAATAAAGTTCTTCTACATTACAAAAAATGAACACTAAATAAAACACTATAACTATTCTAATAATTAATAAATTTCTTGAATAATGATGAAATTAAATGTAAATACTGGGTTATAATCAGAAAAAGCTGTGCAAATAGCCTAATTAATTTTAAGATAACTCATTTTGCCTAGTGAACTCCACGTAGAACTCAATTGAAAATCTTAGTAAACAAAGAGCGGATATCGCTTGACAACGGTGATCGTTCATGAGTCCCTGTAGCGGTGAATTGAATTGCCTCCATTGAGAGACAGAACAGACTTCGTCAAAAGTATCTGCTGACGTCAGTAACAGCCATCTGAAAAACTAACAGTAGCTTTTCGGTCATATTTATTTCAGGAAGGTAGATTTAATGGTTAATTTCGAACTCGGAAAAAAAAGCAGAATATAATAAAGTACTCTTCATTGCACATGTTTGTACTTTAAGGCGATAATTTTATTCAATTACGTATGTAAAATATTGCAGTATATAATACTAGTGAAATTATCTTTTTACACATTGCTTAAATTTATGTAGAAAGTTTGTTGCATCAAGAAAGTTTGCTGGGTCAAAAGTTGCAATACTTTTCATCAGTCGCGAGATTTTTGAAGAAGGAGTTAGTTTTTAGCCTACTTTCCCGTAAAAGTAAAAAATAATAAGAATAAAGCATGAAAGAAGTCTTAATGTATCGTGAAAATATCGTTAAAAATAAAGAAAAGTCAAGAAAAAGTGAAGTAATTAAGTAAAGATTGAAAAATAAAAAATTTGAAAGTAGGGTTTTGAGATGGGGAAAATGTGAGTCGGTCTGTCTGTCGGTCTGTCCCCCCCTAATAACTTTTAAACGAATTATCCGATTCGAAAAATTCTTTTTGCATTCGAAAGATCTCGGCGCGGACATCTCATTTTCATATTTTACTTTTTTGATTTGAACAATTTTTCGTTCAATTTTGAACAGTTCAAAAAAATTTAACATTAGCGCCTATGGGCGAAAAAGAAGCAAATGATGTAAACCCTGGGTGCAAGATCCACGTTCCAATGAACAAGCTTACTGGAGGAACCTTTTGGTGTGAAATATTAATTTGAACAGTTTTTGTTCATTTTTGAACAGTTCAAAAAATTAACATAGCGCTTACGGGGAAATTTCAATACAATATAAATCCTGATCTAACGGACCAATTTGCTTGGAACAAACTTTATCGGAAAGCTCTTATAACGTAGAACATGAACAAATAGAAAGTTCATCCAGAACTAACGAGCCTATTTTCCTATGAAATGTTTTATCGGGATTTTTAAGGATATTTCTCAATGAATAAATGAAGGAGTGAAAGAATGAATAAATGACACAGTGAAAGAATGGATCAATGAATAAATGAATGAGGAAAAGATTGAATACATGAGTGAATAAATACATGAATGAGTAAATGAATGAATAAACACATGAATGAGTAAACGAATGAATGAATAAATAAATGGCTGAATAAATGAAAGAATGAATGACTGAGTGAATGAATATGTATTATCCGTTGAAAAGGGTATATTTGAAAAAAATTAAGAACTAAAGCTAAAGGAGAAAAATAGAGAAAGAGATAGCTAGATTATAAATTTGAATTTGGTATATACAGGAAAGTAGGCTCGTATAGTCCTAGACGGAACTTCTTGTTGAGTTTGTTATAGCACTGTAAATTTTAACAGAAATAAATCAAACTATTTGTACATATAATTTGCTTATCTGTAATGAGTAGTAGAGCACTATAGTTGTTCATTGACATAAATCCATCCATTTTTATACATAATTTGTTTATCTGCCCTTCCTGTGTATGATTTACATGAAGTGCTAATTATTTAAAAATTATTTAAAAATTAGATATATTTTACTCAAGATTTTACTTTTTAGATTCAGCTTACGTTGCCCAAAACTTCGTTCTTTCTATTTCAAAAAATGTCTTGACTTGAAACGAGGATATATTAATCCATCTGTCTCTCTCTAAAAAAAAAAAAAAAAAAACGCTTTAAAACTCCCATTTTCAGAAGAAAAACCCCGCCAGTTGGATCACCGGATCTTCAGTTTGCCCAAACTCAATATTCGGTCCATCTTCCCGGAGACATAAACCAATTAAGAATTTAACTTCAAACAAAGGCGGACATTAAAAAATTCATACCGCTCTTTTTCCCGCGCAAGTGGCTCTCCGGCCTAACTCAATTAAGCCTCGAACACAGCCGGGCTCCACATTAAATTTCCGCTACATAATTTGCCCTAAACGGATTAACGCCGAGGGTAATGAAGCCAATTAGTCCGGTCCCCGCGCAGCAATTCCATTTAATTGAGGCTCCCCCCTGCCACTATGATACATTATTCAGAATATGCGTGTGCCATTGTCAAATCCATTAGGGCGACACGAGGTTACATTGTTGTCCGGTAATTAAGGGCAATTAAGAGACGGGCCCGGCGATGATAACGCGGCTTTTGTAGGGGGAAGGATTGACGCGAGTTTATGGATTAGTTATAAGGGAAGACAAGCAATTCCCGATGCCAGAGGGCATTTTTAATGGCCGGATCGCAATCCGGGAGAAGATGTCGAAGTGCCTGTTCCGGATGTACCGCCGGATGCTTTCTTTCCGGGAAATCTATGAAAGACACAACCACACTTCGGCGAAGTCCGAGCAAATTCGGGTGGAAAATGGTAATTTAGTTGAATAGTTACAATATACATGCATAGACAAGCCACGTTGCGAAACAATGAATTCGTTATAATAGATGCTCAATCTATCAAATTGTTAAAATGCCTCTAAATATAAAATTTGTTTGAGACTACATAATTAATTAAGGGGAGTCGGCACCATTACACCATTTTTTTTTCTCCATGGCGCTTTTATTTACAATTTTTGTCTCATGTTAATATTATATCACTTCATACGAAATTTAATATTGAAAAAAATGTGTTTTTAAAATATAAGTTGAAAAACTTAATTTTCAAAAAAAAAAAAAAAAAACTTAGTGCAAAAACTTAGTTTAAATGCATCTTCTTTTTCAAAAATTGGCATAAAGTCCCAAATTTCTATTTTTATTCATTACTCAAAAAGCAAAACTTTTATGCATTAAATTTTTTATAAGCCATATACGCTTTGAGAAAAAAGAAATAAAACTGAAATAACGCAGAAAAAACAATGAAAAACTCAAAACACTTACAAAAAAATTAAAAAAAACTTCATTTATCATAAAGGTAAAACATAAAATTGTTATGTGTAGTTTCAGGAACATGTGGGGGGAAAATCTTCATCATAGATACAAATTTAAAAACGCCTTAACATTTTAATCGAGATCAAATGCACAAAAACACAGCGAGAGAAAAGACCATTTTAAGATTTCGGCCTGCAATATTTTTGTCAAAATTTCAAGTAAGTATTTATTTTTTTCAGTTACAGTCAAGGTGAATTGCTTCTTCTCGCTTATTTTATTTCCAAAAATAAATATGTGGCTTATATTCAGCATAGTTTCGGTTTCGGAATGAAAAGGTGGCAAATCGCATCGTAACAAAATCAATAATTACTGCTTCAATTTCTCTGAAGCTTTCAAAGAACATTTTTTAAGATTTATTTTGCTATTTAAGTCAATAAAAAAAATTTGGTTTTTCCGACAGTTTCGGGTGTTGACTCCCCTTGAAATAATTAATTGGATATTTTTTTTTAAAGCTCAGAACAATGAAATCAAAAACAAGAAAAAGAGCTAAAATTTTTGAATTTGTTTCCCAGAAATAAAATATTTTGACTGAGTAAGGGGAGGGAAAGAAAAGAAAATTATCACAGTTGTTTTGAGAGCGCGATCTCGAACTATTCTTTTCATTTATAAGGCGGCTCTTTTTAGCGATGTATACCCAAGAAGACATTATACGGCATTAAAATATATAAAAGCATAAGTAACACAAACAATAAAATATTGGGAGGTAAAACAAAAATGCAACCGATACAAGAAATCGTACGTGATTGTCCGTGAAAAAATAAATTAAATATAAACTTTTTTCTGGTAGTTAATACAGCAATTGCTAAGCAATAAAAAGCAATAAAAGACTTTAAAAATAATAATAATAATAATAAAAACACTTGTTTAATTCAAATCGCAAAATTCGAATAATTAAAATTGCGAAATAGAATAGAAGCTATACTGTTTATTCATTGGAAACGAAATTTTCATACATATTAATAACTTTAAGGGAGCAAATGATAAGACTGATAAGATACCTAGAAAATGATAAAATATCGAGAGAGGAAAAAAAAAAAAATTACATTACCTGAAACTGCTTTAACGCCTCATACAATTCAAGCTCCTGCGATCCATACCTTAAAAGCTATTCCATATTTTGTAAATGAGGTTAATTATTTTCATTCTGCATTTTAATGCTTTGAAAGTAGTATCCTATTCTATGCTTCGTATTTTTGACCAAGTAAAAAAACAACTTCTTCCAGTAATCTTCGTATTTTAAACAAGTAATAAAATCCCTACGGCTCTGTTAAAAATATTGCTTTTGAAACATTTTCCCCACACTTCACAGACAGCTTTTTCCCTTTTTTAAGGGGACTCGGCACCTAAAAATCCACCTTCTCAAATTGAACATATTTCAAGGTGTATTGACTGGTTCTATATGTTTATGAATGTAACTTGATGTGTAAAAGAAAAAAAACATATTTGAAAAAAGTCCAAAAAATTCAAAATTTAAAAAAAATTTAAAACGCTACTCCTTTTTTAAAACGCGAGATTTTTGCCTGGATTTTTTTTACAAGAAAGAACAAACTATACTCCTCACTTTGTAGTATAGAATTTTTAATGTCTTTATTAGTTCTTGAAAAAAAAAAAAATTTAAACTGGAAAATCTAAGAAAAATCTCGGTATTGCAAGATTTTTATAAGTTAAACTGCATTAAAATAATTTCTAATAAATTAACCAAAAATTCCATACTAGGTTACATTTAGTTGAACATTTGGAACAAGTAATAAAAATTTCAAGTAAATACATACATATTTGAAAAAGCCTTAGCGTTTTAACTATCACATAGTATGCAAAATAGCGAAGCTGAGAAAAAGACATTTAAAGTTTTTGGTTAGGTAAAAAAGCATTAAAATGCTCATATAAAATCAAAAATAAAATATCTTAGACTGTACGTAGGACTTTGAAACTTCGTACAAACGTTCTCTAATATATAAAGTATAATTTGGAGCAAAAATCCCAAAATCGATATTTTGACCGATTTTTAGTGCCGAGTCCCCTTAACCCTTTAAAACATTTGCCCGGGTCTGACACGGGCGAAAGCTACCAGCAAATTTGCACGTGCCGTGTCTCACACGGGCGATCTTGTATCACGCGTTATTTTACTTCTAATGCCCCTCTGAGGTCTGTTTCCACTTTGTTCGTATAATAAATTGTTATTATAACTCATACCCCACTCCCAGCTCTCTAGACATCCTCTACAACTGAAATTTCCAAAATCAATTTATAGTACAGCTATATATTTATTTTCTGCCCAAAAAACTCAATCAATTTTTGCCAATTTTTCTGAAAAAAAAAAAAAAAAAAAAAGCTTCCAGGGATTAATTGTCGAATTCGAATATTTGTCCTTTTTTTCTGAGTTGGTGAACAGTTTTATAGTTGTAAACAACCCCGCTTATTTTACAACTGCGAAATAACAAGCCTGCAAAAGCTTTGATCTAGATTTTTAAGGATATTTCTGAAGGAATGAATACGTATTAATCGTTGAAAAAGGGTATTTTTGAAGTAACGCAGAACTAATGCTTAACGAGAAAGAGAGAGAAATGGCTAGATTATAGATTTGATGCTGTTGTGTACAGGAAAGTAGGCTCGTATGGTTCTAGATGGAACTTTTTGTTTCGTTTCTGTTCTCAATGAACCTGCGTTTTTTTTAAAGAAAAGATATTGTATGCCTCATATTCTCGCTTTTAACCAAGCCGGATGATGTATAGTTTTTATTATATTTTGACTGAATAAGGAGAGGAGAAGAAAAGAAAATTATCAGTTATTTTGAGAACGCGATGTCGAATTAATTCTTTTCGAATTCTACCTATGAAGACATTAGAAAGCGATAACATATGTAAAAGCATAAAGTAACATAAACAGTAAAATATTGGGAAGTAGGTACGAGGAATATTCAATCCTATATAAATCCTGATCTAACAAACGGATTTGCTTGGAAGAAACTTTATCAGAAAGAGCGTATGATAAAGAACATGCACTGTTAAAAAATTACGTAAGAAAATAGTAAAATAACCATTTATTTGATTGTTATTTTACCATATTTAATTACAACAGTTGAATAACCATTAAAAAGATGTTACTCAAACCGCTGATTGCGAAAAATATCGTTTATTCTCTGTTTATCCTAAAGAACGTTCAACTAACCGTAATTTACAAGCGCTCAGTAAGAATCGGGCGTCGATCTTGGTTACGAAACCTTACCGGTCGTACGTTGTTGTTAAAATGTGAATAAAGATTTATCACTTCAAATCTGCATGTGTATATAAAAAAAGAAGAAGAAAAAAGTGGCTTAAGCAGTGGTTACTCAATAGAAAGACATGCACACGTAAATCAAAAATTGGAGATATCGGATTCCTGAACTTTTTGCGAATAAGCGAACCCATAACTTGAGCTGCTGAAGCATGTTTTTATTTTAATTTTTGCAGCAAATAAAATGATTTTCGTCAATATACAGTAAATTTAGACCAAAGATGACTTTGGATCCAATCAAAAACTGAAATCTCAATTGTAATGCCGTTTATTTATCAATGTACTTTTATTCTCCTGTTGAAAAGAAATATTTATTGATAAATAAACGACCGCTTTGTGTGGTGCAGATGGCCGAATGGTTAGAGAGCTAGGTTGACATGCCATACAAGCGGGTTCGATTCCCGCAAGCTTCGTTTACGATTTCTACGCCTGGGAGATTCTACGCCTCGAAATAGTTCAAAAACGGTAAAAATTTTGTCTTAAAACCCTTTTTAAATGGTTATAAACGCGTAAACTTTTGTATTTACGACTTTTTAACCAAGCTGATTGGAAATGGTTAGGACCCGTAAAGATGGAAAAATGTTCCAAACCGTAAATTTAACGTGAATTAGATGGACAGACTGCTGCCGGTCATTTAACCGTAATTTCATGATGAAATTTCCAACAGTGTATACAGAGACGAAGTTCATCAAGACCTAAACGAGTCTATTTTCTCATGAAACGTTTTGAACTAGATTTTTAAGGATATTTCTGAATAAATGAATGAGTGAATAAATGGGTGATTATACGGAAAAAAATGAGTGAATAAATACATGAATGAATAAATGAATCAATGAGTATGTTTGAAGTAATTAATTACAAAAGGTAATTGAGAAAGAGAGAGACATCTAGAGGCTATAAATTTGATGTTGGTGTATACAGTATAGTATGCTCGTATAGTTCTAGAAGGAACTTCTTATTCTTTTACAGTGTCCGAGAGCGTGAAAAGAAAAGGGTGTCGGTCGATGGATGGAGAAATTGTGACATCATCCAGGTAATGTGTATGATGGCGCACCTGAAAGTGGCCCTATGAAGATTAACGAGCGGGCAGAGTGCTCGGACGCGCCCCTGGGGAGCTCCGGGCGACAATAGCCCCTGCAGAGTGAAAGACTTTTGACGCCCTGTGCGATGGCTTTTAGGGCTGACCATTTCTCTTCGTCAGTCAGGGTTTATGGCTCTGAATCTTCTGAAGAAAATGTTTCGGATAGCCTGCTGCGAAGCTTTACATGCGAAAACTTTTCAAGAAATATTCTTCTTTTTGATAAATAAAATGAGGAGGAAACAACCATTCAAAAGTTATGATATGAAAGGTATCTATGATAATAGGTTATAAAAAATGCAAAAAAAAAAAAAAAATTAATCTTGGAGATAAATTTTACTGAAAGCAATATTACTGTATAATTTGGAATGCATCAAGTAAGATTCTCTCCAGAGAAATTATAAACAGCAATTGCAACTCTGAGATGCAGGCTTCAATAATTGTGCTTTGAAAGCAAGCAGATTGCAAATTATTAATTTTTCTCCGACTAATTGAGTAATTATTTTGCATATATGCCGCTCTTCACCATTTGAAGAACAAATACTTCGGTATTACTCACAATTTCATGTAAACAGCAATTATTGAATTTGAGAAATTAAATTAATCCTGACAAACAAAAGTTGGAATGATCGATTACTGCAAATATCTTTCCCCTGCTTTGTCTACAAATACTTGCCTTATAATTTGCATGCAATCAACAATTACTCCAGAGAAATTAAAAACGGTACTTGCAACTTTGTTTGAAAAAGTAATATATGCGAGATGCAAACTACAATAATTGTGCTTTGAAAGAAAGAAGACTGCCCCAAATTATTAATTTTTCTTCAACGGGTTGAGCAATTATTTTGCATAGATACTGTTAGGTATTAAGTAGATTCTTCACATTTGATGAATAAATAATCCGGTATTTTCGCAATTTCATGCAATAAACACTTATTCAACTTGCGCAACTAAATTAATCTTGACTCACAGAAGTGTGAATGATCATTGTTCTTCAGATCTGTCTACAAATATTGCCTAGCAACAATTACGTTTCTCTCCAAAAAAATAAAAACAGCAATTGCAACTCTGCTTGGAAAAAGTAACATATACGAGGTGGAGGTTGCAATACTTGTGCTTTGAAAGCAAGACGATTACAAATTATTAATATTCTTCGACGGATTGAGTAATTATTTTGGATATATGTCATTCTTCGCATTAGACGAATAAATAATCCGGTATTACTCGCAATTTCACGCAAACAGCAGTTATACAACGTGCGAAATTAAATTAATCTTGACAAACAAAAGTAGGAATGATCTGTTACTGCAAATATCTTCCCCCAGATTTGTCTACAAACATTTGCCGAATCGTTTGCATGCAAGGAACAATTACTTTTCGCTCCAGAGAAATTAACAAGAAGTTCCGTCTAGAACTAGACGAGCCTACTTTCCCGTTTTATACAGAAACTTTAAATTTATAATCTAGCTACCTCTCTCTCTCTCTCTTTCTTTCTGGTTTACCTTTAGTTCTTAATTGCTTCAAATATGCATTTTTTAACGGTTACATATTCATTCATTCATTTACTTAGTTTTTCACTCATTCGCTCATTTATTCACTCATTTGTTCATTCATTCTTTCACTTATTCATTTAATCATTCATTAATTCAGAAATACCCTTAAAAATCCCAATCAAAAAATATCATTAAAAAAACTAGGCTCGTTTAGTTCTGGTTGAACTTCGTATCTGTACATGTTCTTTGGCCTAACATTTTTCCGATAAAGTTTGTTCCAAGCAAATCCGTCAGCTAGATCAGGATTTATATAGGACTGAAATTTCACCGTAGGCGCTATATTAATTTCTTTGAACTGTTCAAAAATGAACAAAAATTGTTCAAATCAATATTTCACGCCGATGCTTCGTCTATTAAGTTTGCTCATAAGAACTTGCTTCGTGTGCCCCAGAGTTTATATAATTTGCTTCACATTTTTGCCCATAGGCGCTAATGTTAAAATTTTTTGAACTGTTCAAAATCGAACGAAAAATTGTTCAAATCAAAAAGTAAAATATGGAAATGAGATGTCCTCGCCGAGATCTTTTGAATGCAAAAAGAATTTTTCCAATCGGACAATTCGTTCAAAAGTTATTAGGGGGGGGGGGGGCGGACAGACCGACAGACAGACAGACCGACAGACACAGACAGACCGACAGACACAGACACACAGACCGACCGACACACTTTTTTCCCATCTCAAAATCCTACTTTCAAATTTTTTATTTTTCAATCTTTATTTAATTATTTAACTTATTTTTGACTTTTCTTGATTTCTAACGATATTTTCACGATACATTAAGCCTTCTTTCATGCTTTATTATTATTTTTTTTTACTTTTACGGGAAAGTAGGCTAAAAATGGAAATCACAACTCTGCTTGGAATAAGTTACATAAGCGAGATGCCGGATACAATAATTGTGCTTTGAAACTAGAAATATTTTAATTTTTCTCCGACGGATTGGGTAATGAATTTGCATAAAAACTATTCTTCACATTTGACGAATAAATAATCCAGTATTACTCATAATTTCATGTAAACAGCAATTATTGAACTTGAGAAATTAAATTAATCTTGACACACAAAAGTAGGAATGATATATTACTGCAAATATCTTTCGCCTGATTTGTCTACAAATATTTGCCTTATTATTTGCATGCAAGCAACAATTATTCCAGAGAAATTAAAAAAGGTAATTGCAACTTTGTTTGAAAAAGTAACATATGCGAGATGCAGACTACAATAATTGTGCTTTGAAAAGAAGAAGATTGCAATTTATTAATTTTTCTCCGACGGATTGAGTAACTATTTTGCATAAATATTGTTCTTCTCATTTGGCGAATAAATAATATTACTCGTAACTTCATGTAAACAGCAATTATTAAACTTTCAAATTAATTTAATCTTGACTCACAAAAGCATGACTGATCATTGACTGCAAATATCTTTCCCCAGATTTGTCTACAAACATTTGCCGCATCATTTGCATGCAAGCAACAATTACTTTTCTCCGACAGGTCTGAGGAGAAAAAAAAGGAGCGAAATTATAAACGGGAATTGCAGCTGTGCCCGCAAAGAAAGCCAAAATTAAAAAAAAAAAAAAGAGAGAGAGAAAGGAGCAAAAAGAAGTAAACTAAGACAGAACGAGAGAGGAGGGGGTTTATCACAAGAACACATTTTCCATCGCTATGATGTCGGCAGCCCCTTTCCGCCGCGAATCACGTGACTGATGAATGAGCAGACGATCTCTGACACTGTCGTGAATAATCACGGCGTGTAACGCAGCCTCCATTGGGGTGGAAAAATAATTAACTCCCGAAACTCTTGGTGGCAACGAAAGAAAATAATGGTACTGAAGCCGAGATGAAAATGAAAAAAAAAAAAAAAAATGTAACCAACTTTTTGCCGAAAGTTTTGAAATGAACTTGTTGAAGTATGTGAAGCGTTTTGAAAAGAGAAGAGACGCAGTGGCTTAAAAGTATATCAACCTAGCTGGTGAAAAAGTCAAGAGTTTGCAAATATTTGAAGAGTGCAAACAATTGAGTTAATCGTGTGCAACGAATGAAAAATGCTCCCAGAAATTTCCAATTAATAAGGGAATTTTATTTCAAGAAAACAGCTTTTCAAGTCTTTAAAGATATATTCACTAATGTTAAGAGAGAAGAGGTTAAAAATGTAAAGGATTTTTAAAAGTTCTGATACTTAAAGAATGCAATCACTGCAAAGAATGGATAAACTATAATACTTACTACTTAATCATTTCATAAATTACATTATTTGAGATCAGTAAAAATTGAACTGATCTTGAAATTTTCATAGAACGTTTCTGGTTTGGTTAAAGAACGTACAAGGCTTCTTTCTTTTTTTATTTTTGAAAATTAAGCATAATTTTCAAAAACTCTTTTCTTTTTTTTCGAAGAACAAAAAACAAGGAAAAGAAAGAAAGCATAATACACGGGACTCACTCACAAAAACTGTCACATGGTCCAATAATCTCGAAGTATTTGATTCAATTGCTAAATTCAAATTGTTTACCATTAAAAGCAAAGTGGTAGCGTCATTTTTATCGCAGATAAAATCTTTTATCAGGGCAAATTTCCGAGATATATAGTTCCCATACTTACAAAATAATGGAATTCACGGAAGTAAAGCATTCGGAAAAACAGGAAGACGGGAAAAATGAAAGACCCAATCGGTTATTGAGATGAAGGCGAGGTGTTACTTTAGGTTATACGCGTACACAACTAAAGCTATACGTATAATCTTAGCTCCCTACATTTTTTCTTTTAGAAATTTCAAAGATTATTTTCTAGTTAGCACGCAACTATTACGTAAGCATCATTAAAAGTCCTCCAGTATGTCAATTTCAATTCGTTTGAGTGCGCAATATGTGTGTGTAGTCCGGAAGCCTAGTGCACGGAATTCCTATTTTTACTGCGTTGTGTATAAGTGTACTGGTTGCTGACTTCTGCAAAGTAAAAACCTGGGAATTGGTAGAAAAGAAAAATTAGGTAAGTACAAGTACCACCAAGGTTCATTCATTTATTCACTTTTTTTATAAATCAGAAGATGAAAAATGAGATGCCTTGAAATTATATAAGGGAAAGGAGGGTAAGAGTACGCACCTAGTGGATTGTTCGTTATAAAAATGAGAATTGAAAAGTGAGAACCTTGAAATTTGACTGAATCATGGTTTATTAACTTAGAAACTTAGGTACACAAAATGAAAGTTTTATCCTAAAAAATTATATGAAAGAATGCAAGTGGGAAAAAAAAATTGCAAATGCGTACTCTTACCCGACCTGGCGGATAAGAGTGCGCACCCAGGAAGGATAAGAGACAATTTAGCAGTAGTCACATACAAATGCTCCAGTGCCTTCGTAACTGGAGCATTCATCATGCCACTACTCCATACATAATCCACACTGGATCCAATCTTCATCATATGATTGTTCACAGCCTGGGCATATTGTCGCCTCATTGTTTGCTGAATTTGTTGAGGGAACTGGGTTGTCGATAGAATGCAGAACAAGTTTTTTTTTTTGCTTTCACGGTTTTTCCTTTTTCAGTTTTGACCTCATTTTTACTTTTCATAGCAGCTCGATTAACCTTTGCTTCTTCTAATTCTCTCTTTCTCTCTACCTTTTCCTTATGTGCGTACTCTTACCCGCCGATGTATTTCTACTCAAAATCGTCCATAGATGGCTGTAGCATTCACAATAGTGAAATTCTGACATGCCCACGTTGTTCGGAAGGGAACAAAGCTCATAATGATATCTACTTAAAAAGCAAACATTAATCCTTTATTGACAAAAAAAATTAATATTTCTTCACAGAAAAATTACATGCCAACATGCAGAAATCATATTTTACCTGATAAATAAACGACAACAAGGAATAAAATAACAATGGCGGTCTCTTGAGCCAGCTGAAAACAAACATGTTGAGTTGATCACACTCGCTTTTGCTTGCAGTGTTGCCAACAGGGAAAAATGTCCTTGCGTACTCTTAACCGACTGCGTACTCTTACCCTCCTTTCCCTTACAGTAAATAGTTCCTTAATTTGGATACAAGTACTATTGTCCTGAAGAAGTAATCCCAAAGTTGCTCTCTATATATTTTTATTTATTGCAGTTAATAATAGCCCTATCTGTAACTTTAATTTTTAAGTAAGCATCGGTACTTAGAACTAGGAACGGCGCTTGCTCATTTTTAAGTCAAAATAACTTAAAACCTTACTTTTTTAAGCCTTAATCAAGTTAGTGTTTAATTTTCTTTTCTTTTGATTTGATAAGTGTCATAGGAAATATTTTTTCTAACTCTATTTAAATTATTGCACAAAAATTCGTCCTTAAGAAGAACAGTATGAGCTTTTGTGCAATATTTGTTGCTTTTGTTACTAAACGTATGAGTAAACAATTTGTGCTTTTGTTACTAAACATTTAAGTAAACAAACATGCTCTTAAATGAAGGAGAATATTTGTTCACTTATATGCTTAGAAACAAAAGTTACAAGCATTTGATCAGCATTTTAAATACCAAAGGAAGCATTTTTTTCCTCCTTAATTTTAAGCAATTCCATGAAAATAAAAACATTTTCGAGGTTATTATGTCATTTGTGAGCAATATTGATTTTCAACTCAGTACATTTGATTAACGTTAAGTGAGCTAAGCACAATAAAAATTTTACGAAATTTAAAGTATAAGCCATTTTGTCGCAATAAATGGACATACAAAATTCCTGTCATTCCGTCAGAACGAACTTTAATTAATTCAATATAATGCGGAGTTAATCATTGAAATTTACATTTTCTTATTATTATTTCCGTTACTTAAAAGGACTCATCATTTTAGAGAGTAACGATATGCATTATTCACAGGAATTTCCTTTTGTACAGAGAAATCCAAAAGGTTGGTTGACAAAAATGTCATTCAATCATAAACCTACAAGTAGCATAAAAATAAAAATGTCAGTTTTACTGAAAATAACTTCACTATAATCGCTTAAACTTTTGTTTTTCATCAAAAATGTCATTTCGTCCCGTATGAAATTGCCCTTTTATCAGTTAAACATTTAATTTATCTAACATAAATAACAAAATTAAATGCTATAAGAAGAAAATATATTTTTCCGTCATCTTAATCAAATTCATCATGTCAAAGTTTTTTTGTGATGTGTTCAGTTCGAATACCTTCATGACGTCACAGTCGATTTCTTTTTTTCGAAATCGTTCCAGGAATCAAACTCCCGAGAAGATCCTTAAAAATGGCCGCCACTATTCGGTATGAAACATTCTAAATGTTACGTTTAACTGAAAGGCAGCACAGATATTTATTTATCTCATCCCCATCCGGGGAATTTATCTCAAAACACACCGACGGAATGCCGAAGAGTAATATCTCTCCATTCTTTCGGGACGATGAGCGCCGAAACCATCCGCCAAATGGTTCCAATCGCGTCCCCCCCGCCCCCTCCCCCTCGGAGAAAACAAACGATATGCAGGAGTGGATGTGATCCACAACAATAAAAGCGATGAGCCAACCCGTTGGATGCTTATCCCTAATGCATAAGAGGGGTGCAGCAAAACAAAACGACGTCTCCGCACCCCCCCCCCCCGCCCTCACACCACCCCCGAGCAGAAATCCAGCTCTTTCGCTAAATCCACACTTTTCAAAAGAGAAAG
Organism: Octonoba sinensis; assembly: GCA_038502835.1. Lineage (NCBI taxonomy): Eukaryota > Metazoa > Arthropoda > Arachnida > Araneae > Uloboridae > Octonoba > Octonoba sinensis. Next base: position 10,859,015 of record CM076603.1, read on the forward strand.
TGCACCTCATCATAAGGAGTTGGGAGGGAGAAAATTCTTCGGGAGCGGGGGGGGGGGGGAATAGGGGAAAAATGAAAGTTGGCTGGCTTATCGGCAGGGAAACTTTAAGGAGGTGTTTAGGACCTAGAGAACGTCTGGCAGTGGGACGGAAGGTAATCCCAGAAAGGTGGCGAAGGTAGAGTATTAGAAAATTCTGAATGGTAAAACAGTACTCCATTGTTCTATCGTGATTTTACAGATACAGAGGAGAAACACAAGCAAAACGAAAAAGGCGATATATCCGAAAGCACGAAGTTACTGACGCAAATGTACACAGGCAAAACGAAAATGGCGATATGTCCGAAAGCACGAAGTTACTGACGAAAATGTACACAAGCAAAACGAAAAAGGCGATATATCCGAAAGCACGAAGTTACTGACGAAAATGTACACAAGCAAAACCAAAAAGGCGATATATCCGAAAGCACGAAGTTACTGACGAAAATGTACAAGTATGACAAGGGCTTTTTCCAAAATGGTAGTTCAAGTCAGAAAAAACTATATATATACTTATTAGTATTTATCATTAAAAGCTGCTCCAAAAATGTAATTATTTTTTCAATGAAACAAAAAATAAAAGAAGTTTATGTTTCATACACTAAACTTCCGCCTTACTTTTGCCTCTTTAAAGTAAATGTTTCAAAATTGTACTTGACTTTGCCGTAGAATTCGGAAGTGCTACATATTTTTTAAGATCTGTGGTGTCCAAAAAAGCCAAAACAAGAGTTAATACATTTCTATGTATGTTAATGATATATGTGATAAATACTTTCATAAAATACAAATTTTACATACAGGAGTTTTCAAGTTTTTCATTACACATATATGAAGGGTCCATTGGAAAAAGTCACATACTACTTGATGAACTTTGCTTCATGTTTTATGATAAATTATATATCATAAATGAATATAAATTATGTATTATAAATATATGTATTATAAACTTTTTTATGTAAGCGTGCCCCAAACACTTTTTACAGGACTACACCAAGGAGTACTGGTCTTCAGACAAGGCGACTGATTCGCTGTGGATTGACACAATTGGTCAATGGTCCCGTGGAACACTAAGCTTTACTTCGAGTTGATTTGAATCCATTTTTAGCCTACTTTCGCGTAAAAGTAAAAAAAAATAACAATAAAGCATGAAAGAAGGCTTAATGTAGTGTGAAAATATCGTTAGAAATCAAGAAAAGTCAAAAATAAGTTAAGTAATTAAATAAAGATTGAAAAATAAAAAATTTGAAAGTAGGGTTTTGAGATGGGGAAAAAGTGTGTCGGTCTGTCTGTCTGTCGCTCTGTCCCCCCCCCCTAATAACTTTTGAACGAATTGTCCGATTGGAAAAATTATTTTTGCATTCGAAAGATCTCGGCAAGTACATCTCATTTCCATATGTTTAACTTTGAACAGTTCAAAAAAATTTAACATTAGCGCCTATGGGTGAAAATGAAGCAAATAATGTAAACTCTGGGTACAAGATCCAAGTTCCCATGAACAAGCTCACTGGAAGAAGTTCTTGGCGTGAAATATTGATTTGAACGATTTTTGTTCATTTTTGAACAGTTCAAAAAAATTAACATACCGTCTACGGGGAAATTTCAATCCTATATAATTCCTGATCTAACGGACCGATTTGCTTGGAACAAACTTTATCGGAAAGCTCTTATGACGTAGAACACGTACAAATAGAAAGTTCATCCAGAACTAACGAACCTGTTTTCCTATGAAATTTTTTGATCGGGATTTTCAAGAATATTTTTTAATTAATGAATGATTAAATGAATAAGCAAAAGAAAGAATGAATAAATGAGTGAATAAATACATGAATGACCTAATAAATGAATGATTGAATGAATATGTATTAACCGTTGAAAAAGGTATATTTGAAGCAATTAAGAACTAAAGCTAAACGAGAAAGACAGAGAGAGAGAGAGATAGCTAGATTATAAATTTTAATTCGGTGTATACGGGAAAATAGGCTCGTATAGTTCTAGACGGAACTTCTTGTTAATGATCTTAGACTAACCGATTACCAACACTCCCTGTCGAACGAGAACAGAATACGACTCATTCCTTACAACAGCAGTGTCCCTTGAACAAGACTGGATTCTTCTTGAAATCGGCCAGCCAGAGCTCTTTTTTATGGTAAAACTGTAACCATTCTCATAACGGGCACGACGATGAACCTCTTATAAATAAGGGGTTTTTGCTGTAAATCAAAAAATAGTAAAAACGTTTGTTTCAAAATGATGGAAGTCCAATGTTAAGGATTCCTACCCGAATGCATAGCATTACACATTATAACCCCTTTTGAGCATTGGATTACTCAGTATTTATACGAGTAGTACTTTTAATATCTAATACTGTAATTATGACGAGGAAAAAATTTTAGGTATTTCATTGCAGGCTAAACTTTTAAAATGCGTATCTTACATAATTCGGCCTTTTTGTGGATATGTATATATATATACATCCAGAATACTTGAAGATAAAATTTCTTAATTTTCAACATTTTACACGATATAAAAATTTTCTGAATCGGTACAAATCCCAAAATAGTAATGATTAATTTAACTTTTAAGTTACGTTATAAAGTTGCTGGAGTGCATTTAACGTTCCTGAATAAATAATTGTAAATCAAATGCATTCAAGGAAAATGTTTACCTTAGCTCAAAAATAAGAAAACAGAAAATCATCTCAGTTAAACGCACAAATAAACGATAAAATTTCAGCCGCATGTTTCAGGACTACTTGAAATCTCTTCATCAACGGGAAAAAAAGAGATTTGGGATAAAAAAACCATTCGAATATAGCTCACAATTTGATGAAAGGGTTCTATGTAACCCCGAAACACGTGTTTGTAACTTGTTTTTCTTAAGATATTCATTTTATGTTTGAACTAAGTTAAATATTTTCTTAAGTTCCACTACCAAACAAAAATCAGAATGAAGCAGTGGAAATCACACTTGGCATAAGTCACTCCAACCTCCATTAACAAAAGAAGGGAATTTTCATCCAAGAAAGGGAAAAAGCAGCGATCCCTTCCCAGAAAAAGGGGGATTATCCCTATCAAGGTACTTTGTCTGATGAGTTCCCTGACGTATGAGAAAGGATCACGCAGATACATTATGCCCTCAGAATATTGTGGGGGGAATTTTCAGCACCTTGCCTCTCGCTGGAAAAACTATTTTACATATTATCTGGGGTTATCGTCAAAGAGCCCCGAGGGGGATGGAAAGATGGAACGTCTCCTGCAGCGCAACAGACGAACTGTTTTGTATTTCAAATGACCCAAAACAAAGAGATGGGGGAAAAGATGCTTTTTGAGGAGGCTTGTTGCCGGGATGGGGTTGATAGGATGGAGTGGATTTATTTCTTTGGTGAAGGTGGGAATTTAACGCAGATTTCCCCTGGCACCTGATAAATTTCTAGAACTATAATTTTTTCCCTTATTTTTTTCCCTTTGACAAACGTATCTATCTCTCAGTTTGTTATGAAATGTACACATGTACCAGCAGTACAAATAGAAATATCTGAATACAAAAAATAATTTAAATTGTATTTCCATCGAAGATTGGCTACACCAGTTAAATTATGATCAATATAGTTCATTACAAGAGAAAGTTTTTTTTTTTTAATATATACACAGTGTGTCAAAGAATTTTTTAGACTAGGTTTATAAATTAAAACAAGAAGTTCCGTCTAGAATTATACGAGCCTATTTTCCCGTATACACCGAATTCAAATTTATAATCTAGCTATCTCTCTCTCTCTCTGTCTTTCTCGTTTAGCTTTAGTTCTTAATTGCTTCAAATATAACTTTTTCAACAGTTAATACATATTCATTCAATCATTATTTAATAAGTCATTCATGTATTTATTCATTCATTCTTTTGCTTATTCATTTAATCATTCATTAATTAAAAAATATTCTTGAAAATCCCGATCAAAACATTTCATAGGAAAATAGGCTCGTTGGTTCTGGATGAACTTTCTATTTGTACATGTTCTACGTCATAAGAGCTTTCCGATAAAGTTTGTTCCAAGCAAATCGGTCAGTTAGATCAGAAATTATATAAACTCATGTTTGTGAAAATTGCAACACCATGAAGGAATCGTCATAATTGAATGAAATTTAATACACAGTTGAGTGGTAGTGGTACAAATAAATTATTAAATTGTCAAAGCAAACAAACAATAACAAGAGATCGGAATCAGTATTTTGTGTAGCCACCACGCGCCGCAATAAGTGCTGCTACACGACGTGACATGGAATCAAACAAATTTTGAATGTCTGCCTGAGGAAGAGCATTCCATATTGTTTGTATGCGTACCCAAAGTTCGTCTACAGAAGCAAAAGGACGAGAATCACGAGCTAGACTCCGACCAACGAAATCCCACACATGTTCAATTGGCGACATATCCGGGGAATACGCAGGCCAAGGAAGAAGCTATATCTGCTGCGTTGCAAAGAAGGATTGAACAGTCCTAGCAATATGAGGGCGGGCATTGTCCTGTTGAAATACAGCACCTGGCAAGCTTTGAAGGAAGGGAACAGCTTGGGGCTGTAGAACTCCACTGATGTACCGGTTGCTGTTCCGATTGCCCACAATTCGTACCCATTGAGATCGTCCATGATAGGCTATGGCGTCCCAGACCATAACTCCGGGTGTTCGTCCACTGTGGCGTTCGATAATGCACTCCGGAAGGTGGCGTTCACCGCCATAGCGTCTGACACGAATGCGGCCATCATGGTACCACAAATTACAGCGGGATTCGTCAGAAAACACGACATGCTGCCAATCAGCACGCCAGTCTCTATGCTGATTGGCCCATTGTAGCCGCAGGCGGCGATGGTTTAGCGTGAGGGGGATCCTGTATAAAGGAGTCCTTGCGCGCAGTCCACACTGCAGCAGACGTCTACGAATTGATGAAGCACACAATGAAACAACTGTAGCTATTGACCACTGTGCTGCCAATTGTCTAGAGGAAGCTGTGTACGGTCCATCCGCGCCATGCGGACCAGGTGTCTATCATCGCGAGTTGACGTCACATTTCGGGGTGCACTCCCGGATTTCCGAGTTATCCGACCCTCGTCCGTCCACTGCTTCCAAACACGCATCACTGTGCTGCTGTTACGCTGCACACGAGCGGCTACTGCACGATACGACAATCCAGCTTCACGAAGGCCGATGATTCACCCCCGTTCAAACTCTGTAAGTTGTTCAAATATCGCTCTCTTTTGTCGAAGAGGCATAAGAAAAGATTGAGCTAACGTTTACCACTAGCAGATAACCACCGATAACCATACACGCCTCGCTACAGCCGTTTATTTATTCGGATCCATCCGCCGTTCAGAGGGCGCTGCTCAGCATAAGCTTGCGCTACGGATTTGAAATTCTAATCATTTGCATATCATGCGCTACTTTGCATTTCCTGAACATTTCAGCTCACTCGCGTAAGTCCTTCATGGTGTTGCAATTTTCACAAACATGAGTTTAGGATTGAAATTTACCCGTATGCGGTATGTTAAATTTTTTTTGAACTGTTCAAAAATGAACAAAAATTGCTCAAATCAATATTTCACGCCCAGAACTTCTTCCAGTGAGCTTGTTCATGGGAACTTATATCTTGTACCCAGAGTTTACCTCATTTGCTTCATTTTCACCCATAGGCGCTAATGTTAAATTTTTTTGAACTGTTCAATATTGAACAAAAAATTGTTCAAATCAAAAAGAAAGATATGCAAATGAGATGTCCTCGCCGAGATCTTTCGAATGCAAAAAGAATTTTGTCCAATCGGACAATTCGTTCAAAAGTTATTAGGGGGGGACAGACCGACAGACAGATAGACAGACAGACAGACCGACAGACAGACAAACAGACCGACAGACCGACCGACACACTTTTTCCCCATCTCAAAACCCTACTTTCAATTTTTTTATTTTTCAATCTTTATTTAATTACTTAACTTATTTTTGACTTTTCTTGATTTCTAACGATATTTTCATGATACATTAAGCCTTCTTTCATGCTTTATTATTATTTTTTTACTTTTACGGGAAAGTAGGCTAATAAAAACTAGTAATTATATTTTTTAAGTATTTTTATTCAAAATAAGCCCCTTCGGCTTGAATACATTTGTTACAGCGGTTTGACAACGATTCGAATGCCTGTTCCAGCTCACATTGCGGGACTGCCTCCAAATCTTTCGTCAAAGCTGTTTGTATAGTGACAATGTCATCAAAGTAAAAAAAAATAAAAAAAACTAAACAAATGAACTGAGATTTTCGCCGTTGATCATCTGATAATTAAGGAGTTTCACGAATCCTCGATAACACAGATAGCGCCACTGTAAGCTTAGTTCCAGCTGTAGTGAAAAAAAAATTCTTTGTCACACTGTGCACAAACGGCTTCGACGCGAGCTTTGGAGTCAGTCCCACAAGGTGACCAGGCATTCGAATCGTTGTTAACCCTTTAACTACCGGAATATACTCACAAATCTGTTTGTCTGAACGCCAAAAAAAAAAAAAAAAAAAAAAAAAGAAAAAAGAAAAATGCATCCAAAAATTGCATAAATGGCGATACATCTGTTTCTATGTATATGTAATGAGTTTCTTCCATGAACTTTCGCCATATCAAATTTTGTTATTGGCTAACCAATAAAAAAAAGTAAATTACATCAATTAACGTCAATAAATCGCTTATTGACGTTACCCGTACCACAGGAAATCTTCGTCAAACCGCTCATTGGCGTTACCCGTACCAGAGGAAAAGGAAAATTTCGCCAAATCGTCTATTGACGTTACCCGTAGTTAAGGGACCGTTCATAAATGATGTCACGCTTTTTCCCATATATTTGACCCCCCCCCCTTCGTCACAATATATCACACTTCAGCGGACCCCCCCCTCCCCCCTTTGTCACTTGTCCCGCTATGTTGCATAATGCTGGATGTCACACTTCTTGTTACCCCTTCCCTTGTCACACTTTGTCACAATTTCACGAACTCCCCCCTCCCCCCTCGAAGCGTAACATCATTTATGAATGATCCTTAAAGGGTTAAACAAGTGTATTGAAGCCGAAAGAGATTATTTTGAATGAAAATACTTAAAAAATACAATTACAAGTTTTTGTTTTATTTTATAAACCTAGTCTTAAAAATTCTTTCACGGACTGCGTATGTTACGAAATCGGTGTTTGCCCAAAGATTTGAAATTCTCTAAACATAGTACTTGTCTAGGACTGACAGACGACAGCCCTAGGAGATTTATTCCCCGCCTACAGTAAATAAGGCATTATTCCCCCCCCCCCAGCTACAGAATGAAAATCCGTGTTTACGGCATCATCTTACTCTTGCGAATAGTTTGGATGTCTAATTTAACCTTTGAAAGAATCGCTTCTCGCTCGCATTCGACTCGCATTCACGCAGGGAATTTTTATACAAAGGAGGGAAGAAAACACAACGCGCTTTAGTTCTCCAAATGGGAAAATCCCTATCAAGGTAGTGTATCAGATTAGGTCCTTTCATATATGGAGGAAGGATAAAACGAGGCATTGTGCCTTAGGAATAATGAGGGGGAGGGATTTCTTTCCACTTCTTTTCATCGGAAAAACTATTTTACATATTATCTGGGGTTATCATAGAACTTTTTTGTAAAAGAGCGCTGTGGATGGCAACAGCAATGAAATGACTTTTTCCTCCCGAACTCAATGAGTTGTTTTTATTTGAATCTCGAAAAACAAAGTGTTGGTGGAATAAAATGCTCTTTCGAGGGAGGGGGCTTTGAGAGATAAATGTTGAGAAATGCGATATGGGAAAGAAGAATTTATTTATTTTTTAAATGCTACTTTTAGTTAGAGATATATTTTTAAATGTAAAATAAACGTGTATTTGTTAAAAATATAAATAATCCTCAATAACAGCAATGAATTAATAATTACCATATGAGTTTCGAAATGTGATTAAACCATTTTGTTTCAAAGTAGCTAATTTTTAGCACTTTCGCATTATTTATGACTTGTAATAAGAATTTCAAAATTATATGTATAAATTTATATGTACGGAGGGAGCGAACGAACGGGGCCGGTCACCTGGAAGGCATCGGATATCCGGTATATGACCTGCACGACAGATCTAGGTATTCAGTATATCAAATTTGATTTTTAAAATTTATTTAATTAGCATCCTTTGAAAAATATATAAATAAGAAGCTTATCACATATTTGGAAATGTTTAAAAACATTAGAATTTACATGTTTCAAGTATTAGACCCAGTACGGATCAGTTAGAAAAGGGATATCGGATATCCGGCGAAATCAGTACGTGGTGTATCCCGAATCCTGAGCTTGTGGTGCCTCTCCCCCTCTGCAAAGCAAAATCCTGGGTGCGCTATTGCACCCCCCTCCACACACATTAAAAAATACATGCGATATTTAATTATTAATTAATCTATCAATAATTGGATTAGCAATCGCACAACTGTGAGCAATTCACTCTATTTCAACTAATGATTTTATCAATACTGCAGGATAAACTTCACAAATCCGTGTCTTTTATTCTCATTTTTCTTAATAGATTACTTATCTTGTGACCTTCAAATGTATCCGAACCGTTCTACACGAAAGCCTTTCCTTTGTGCGGTTTTCTCGGCGTCTACACTAAGATGACTAAGAAGATTTATTTACAGACAAAGAAAGCAAAGTTTTTCTGCCAATAGGAGCGTTTTACAAATTTTAATTCATCTTAAATAATCTAATTATACATGCGTCCCTAATTTATAAGAAGATGATTTGTGAGGAAACTTACAGAAGTGACATGAAATGATCTTACATATTGCATTCAATGCATGTACTTAAAAACAAATAAAGGAGGTATTCCGAACATTCTGACGACTCTTCTAAATTTGATAGAACGAGGGGGACGGCTAAATAAAATATATAAGCAAAACAAAAAAACAATGTAAGAAAAGTTAAAAATTAAGGATCCGATAAGCTTTTAAATTCGTTCTATAACTATACGGTAAAAAATACCAAAATTATTTTATTTTTTGGTAGTACATTTAATTTTATTTTTTATTTTTATTATGCAATAAAACTCCTCCCAACGGAGACCCATTTTCGCCAGATATTTAATAATTTCCCCTGCAGCACATCACTGAGCCTTAAAAGAACTCTTTTTTTGCGGACGCCTCTATTATGCGCAAAGATTTTTGTACCACTGGTGTGTCTTACCAGTGGTGTGTTTTACTAGTGTGTTACTGGCTTAGAGATGTTTTACTCTACTTTAATACAGTAAAACTTCTCGTGGACACCCGCTCAAATGCATACACCCCTCTTAAGCGGACAGTTTAATTCCCCGACAGAAAATCATTGAGCCTAAAAAAGAAAAAAAACCCTCTTTTGCGGACGCTTCTATTATGCTCAAATATTTTTGTCCCACGGATGTCCACAATAAAAGAGTTTAACTTCTTCTACCACTCATAATAATAGAAACAGCAATAACTTTTTTTTGTTGTTAAATTAATAGTAATGTAATAATAACAAATATAATCTATACATAAATAGGCAAACACAAACAGTTAATAACCATTTTCTTCTGTTTTTCAAACGATTTTTTAAACTTTTTTTTTGTTTAGTAGCTCTTGACGATCTTTTGTGATATCCATTAAAACATTTTGGAAACAGTTTATTATAAGTTAAATATTTCTCCTTACATTTTGTCAGGCAAGCCTCTTTTATAATTGCATTGTTACACTGCTATAGATAGCAGATGGCTACATCCCTTGGTTGAATAAGTAATAAATATAAAGCTTACCGTTAACAAGAGTGTGTTTCCATTATGCAGTAATATTAATAGCAATTATAATAAGAGTTTGAGTGAAGGCTCCTCTGAAACTATAGAATGAAAAATGATAATGGGGTACGGAAGCAAACCTTTTAGTTTCATTCAACACCACTCAACTTAGTACGATATCGGCAGAAGTAAAAGTGGCAATATTTATGAGTGCAATTGACCCTGCGGTGCCAACGTTTTACAATACGTTTGCTTTAAGAGAGGAATGACGCTATAATCGCTAAATTTGATTAATAACACTTATATAATTATATAAATGTCATTATGTTTTCATGCTTTATTTCAGTTACGGTCGAATTTCGACTACTAGGCGAATTCTAGCTATAAATGAACGTTATTATTATTGTGACTGAAATTGTTGTTCTGCTAGAAAACAGCAAAGACGTATCTGAAAAGAACAAACGCTGTCTATTTAACGTCGCCTGCTTAGTACACTTATTAATTCATCATTTTTACACAATATATGTTACTTAAGATTTTAATGTACTTATGCCTTGATTGAAGTTTATGAAACGTATCTAAAACTTAAAATAAAAGTCCGGTGTTGAAAAAATCCGGCCTGCCTTCTCCCTGTCCAGTTTATTTATTGCCGACAGCTCCTAAGAGAAGAAGAGATTCTGCCACTGCCTAAGCCCATAGGTCTTGTTTTACGACCTGCTCCCCAGAGCCAACCTTAATGGAGGCTACAAGAGTGCTCTATACAAAAATGGAAGAGCCACCGGCTTTTAATAGGAACTTTCGTCCGAGGAGACGATAACTTGTCCGTTCGATGGACACTTTGCGCGAGAATGTTTAGTGAGGAATGACATAGTGTGTTGGGAATGGACCAAGGCCGTTCGCTCGCGAGATATTAGTGCTGAAAAAAGCTGGCAGGATGCCTATTTCACAAGAATATTCACAACAACTAACTAGCGTTCGAAACGTTAATACCGAATATTATATTACGCTGATACCGTTCGAAACGTTGATACTGAATATATGAAACATCTTGAAGCAACTCATTAGTGAGTAGATTGTTTTCAAAAGACAGAGTTTCATATAATAATATTATAACTAATAAGAGACGGCCTTTTAGCTTTTGACTGAAAATGGTTAAGCGCTGCTACTGGGTGAGGCGGCAGTAATGACCCGGATTTGAGAGGGTATGAAAAAAAAAAAAACAATACAATTTGAGACTTAAAACGTTTTATATTTTGAGCTGTATATAGTCCCATTTTTTACATTAAGTTTTCATTACCATTTCAGCAAGGTGGCGGCCTTTAGCAGCAACACACTGATTCAATTTATTTCTGAAGTTTTGGGAAACTTTTCTGCACATTTCAAGGGGTATGGCGGACATTTCCTCGGCCTTTCAGCTGTTCTAAAGTATGGGAGCGATGTTTCTAAACTTTCGCCTTCAAATGACCCCACAGAAAAAGGTTTCCGCTAGGGACCGTAACATATAGCGGAATATTGAAATTCACACGAAGAGCTCTCTGCGAGGAAGAATAGACCGCATCAGTGTATTGCTGCTAATGGCCGCCACCTTTCTGAAATGGTAATGGAAACTTAATGTAAAAAAATGGGATTATATACAGATCAAAAGAAAAAAAGGTTTAAGTCTCAAATTGTGTTTTTTTTATACCCTCTCAAAACCTGGTGATTACTTTCGCCCCACCCTGTATTATCTGCCCTGATGGGGGCACGCCATGATCTACTGAACAAAAATGATATCTTACTGCTATTTTTCCAAAAATAAGGTACTAAGTTTTGGAGTTGGAATAATTGGAAATGAGGAATAGAGAGTAATGGAAAAGATGTGCTCTACAACTAGGACGTCAGGAACGAAAGGGTTAATATTTTTCTCATCATGTTTCACTATCAGTTCGTAGAAAAGTAAAAATTTTATAATATGGATAAAAATGTTTTAAGTTACACGGTTTTATTTAAAAAAAACATTAAAAAATTTCGCCATGATTTGAGTATTTTAAAATTTAAAACATCGTTACGTTATCCAAACATTCCAAACAAAACTATCGTTGCCATTCGACAAATAATAATTTTGATCATTTCCTCAGAGCCAAAATGATTAGTTTCCCTAATTAACGTTATAATAAATTATAAAATGGATGGAATACTGTATTGTCATCGAAGATAAGCTTGCGTGCAAAGCTTGAAGATAATTTATGCAGTAAAAGTGGTCGAAAACCGGGTAACAAACTTCCGTGACAAATCAAATTAAATAGCATCGTTGCCGTTCGACAAATAATAATTCTGATAATTTCCTCAGAGCCAAAATTATTTAATTGTTTCCTAATTAGCTTTACAATAAATTATAAAATGGATGGAATACCGTATTGTTATCGAAGATAAGCTTGTGTGCAAAGTTGGAAGATAATTTAAGGAGTAATCGTGGTCGAAAACCGAGTAACAAACTACCGTGACAAATCAAATTAAATAACATCGTTTCCATTCGACAAATAATAATTCTGATAATTTCCTCAGAGCCAAAATTATTTAATTGTTTCCTAATTAGCTTTACAATAAATTATAAAATGGATGGAATACCGTATTGTTATCGAAGATAAGCTTGTGTGCAAAGTTGGAAGATAATTTAAGGAGTAATCGTGGTCGAAAACCGAGTAACAAACTACCGTGACAAATCAAATTAAATAACATCGTTGCCATTCGACAAATAATAATTCTGATAATTTCCTCAGAGCCAAAATTATTTAATTGTTTCCTAATTAGCTTTACAATAAATTATAAAATGGATGGAATACCGTATTGTTATCGAAGATAAGCTTGTGTGCAAAGTTGGAAGATAATTTAAGGAGTAATCGTGGTCGAAAACCGAGTAACAAACTACCGTGACAAATCAAGTCAAATAAAACAGCTCAAAAAGGGTCTGAATCTAGTTAAAATTGAATCAAGTGGCCGAATTCTAGCCCTGTGTGAACATTTGACATTAGTGTCTTCTTAAGGGGACACGGGACCATTGAAATAAAAGTTTTCTTTTTTTAATTTTTCACTATAGTTGGACTTATTTCAGCAATGGTTAGGTATATTTTAGCTAAATTTTAAATATTAAACCAATAAAAAAGATTTTTGACTAAAAGCAATTTTTAAATTATTAAAAAATATGAAAAACACAAAAATTGAGTCTTAATTCCGAAATTTTACCAAAATTTCATAAAAATTTGCGCATAGATATATAACAATAATGTAAACTCTTTCTGGCAAACACTTGCAGTTTAATCTCATAAGTTTTTGAAGAAAAAAATTGCTTTTTCACTTTAGGGGGAAAACTTCTGTGCCACTCTAAGTAATTACACAACCTGAACACAGTTATTAACCTTTTAACTACGGGTAACGTCAATGCACGAGTTGGCGAAACTTTTCTGTGGTACGGATAACGTCAATAAGCGATTTGGAGAAACTTTCCTATGGTACGGGTATCATCAATAAGCGATTTTGGCGTAATTTACTTTTTTTATTGGTTAGCCTATAACAAAATTTGCTATGGCGAAAGTTCATGTAAGAAACTCGGGACATATACATAGAAATAGATGTATCGCCATTTATGCAGTTTCTGGATACTTTTTTTTTTTTTTTTTTGGCGTTCAGACAAACAAATTTGTATTCCGGTAATTTAAGGGGTAAATCAGTCCCCTATAAACTTTTCAAGGGGAAACATTGCCTTTCAATTTCTTTTGAGTAAACAGGCCCTCTCGACGCATTGATTTTAATAACGGTAAAAAAATCGTACTGTTGATGCATTAGAATTAATTCTATCATATGTTATATTCGGAATAGGTGAAAAGAACGTTGGACGGAACGTAAAGAACAAAACTCTTCTTTTCCTCTGAGATTTTCAATGTTACAGGCAACTACCAGAGAAAACGGGATGCGTTCCGGCACACTTTAAAGCTAAGAGCTGTTTTACAGCTTTGTCCCCAGGTGGAGCTACTACTGGAACTCCAAGACCAGAAATACAGTTGAACTTTTTAATACGAACACGCTTAATACGAAATCCCGGCTAAAACGAACATTTCGTTCATCAAGTTTGGTTAACTATTTAATTACACTAAATATCTCACGAAGGCTAAAACTCAAATTTCGGCTAAGACGAACAAATATTCTGACCTATTCACGAAACATTTTGTCGATTGCAAATTATGAATTTTTTTAAAAGAAGTTGTTGGTTATTTTGAGTCACTGCACGTATTTCGAATCATACGTTGAATCTTTCAAAGCTGAAGAAGCTTTCGGTACTTTAATGAACTTTTATAAGATACCTCCAGAAAATGACAATATATAAATGGCACTAGGCCTTTTGCGCCGAGATATGCGTATGATAAAATTTGATATAACTAAAAGACAACTAACCAGTAAGGATTTTTTCCATGATTGTAAAATTTTAAAAGCTAAGTTCACTTTTTCTCAATGTACTAGTAAGATTTAAAAGTGTATATTAATCACTTTTAAATCTTACTAATATTATAATTAATAAAAATAAATCATTTGTTTTCACTATTTATTTTACTTTTTTATTATAAATAGTATTCATTGTTTCAAAATATAAGCATGCATTTCTATTTTTTTACACAATTTTACTCATTCACGGTTGTTAGGAATAGCGGCTAATACGAAAAAATTCGCGAATTTTTGGCATTTCGTATTAAGCGAGTTCAACTGTATTTCGACAAAAAATTTTTGCTCCCATTTTCATAACTCTGTAAACGGTTCAACCTGTACCATCCAAGATTGATGCCGATGCACTCAAGATTGTCTGTAAAACTTGTTCTACAGCACGAAGACTTCCCAAAATAAAAATACTAGCTGTTAACACTTACAAAAATTATCTTGCACATAAAAATTTTGAGCTAACACTCTCTCTAAAATAGAGAAGGAAGGGTTCAGTGGTTTTGGTAGGACAGCAGAAATAGTTTCAAAAGAAATCATTTTATTTTATTTCCAGTTTCACCACTAAAGAGTGTGCGTATAGCGCAGTGTTGTTTTTTATTTGCAGTTTATCTAGCTTCAACTTTCCGGTTAAATCGGGCAAATGCTTAATTCCAGTAGTTGCTAACGCTTACAAGTATTATTCAGCACACACAAATTTGAGCTAACACTAAAAGGAAACAGGAAGGGTTAGGACAGAGGTAGGGGTGGAACAGCAGAAATAGTTTCAAAAGAAATCATTTTATTTTATTTACAGTTTCACCACTAAAGAGTGTGCGTATAGCGCAGTGTTGTTTTTTATTTGCAGTTTATCTAGCTTCAACTTTCCGGTTAAATTGGGCAAATGCTTAATTCCAGTAGTTTCGAACGCTTACAAGTATTATTCAGCACACACAAATTTGAGCTAACACTAAAAGGAAACAGGAAGGGTTAGGACAGAGGTAGGGGTGGAACAGCAGAAATAGTTTCAAAAGAAATCATTTTATTTTATTTCCAGTTTCACCACTAAAGGTGTGCGTATAGCGCAGTGTTGTTTTTTATTTGCAGTTTATCTAGCTTCAACTTTCCGGTTAAATCGGGCAAATGCTTAATTCCAGTAGTTGCTAACGCTTACAAGTATTATTCAGCACACACAAATTTGAGCTAACACTAAAAGGAAACAGGAAGGGTTAGGACAGAGGTAGGGGTGGAACAGCAGAAATAGTTTCAAAAGAAATCATTTTATTTTATTTACAGTTTCACCACTAAAGAGTGTGCGTATAGCGCAGTGTTGTTTTTTATTTGCAGTTTATCTAGCTTCAACTTTCCGGTTAAATTGGGCAAATGCTTAATTCCAGTAGTTTCTAACGCTTACAAGTATTATTCAGCACACACAAATTTGAGCTAACACTAAAAGGAAACAGGAAGGGTTAGGACAGAGGTAGGGGTGGAACAGCAGAAATAGTTTCAAAAGAAATCATTTTATTTTATTTCAGTTTCACCACTAAAGAGTGTGCGTATAGCGCAGTGTTGTTTTTTATTTGCAGTTTATCTAGCTTCAACTTTCCGGTTAAATTGGGCAAATGCTTAATTCCAGTAGTTTCTAACGCTTACAAGTATTATTCAGCACACACAAATTTGAGCTAACACTAAAAGGAAACAGGAAGGGTTAGGACAGAGGTAGGGGTGGAACAGCAGAAATAGTTTCAAAAGAAATCATTTTATTTTATTTACAGTTTCACCACTAAAGAGTGTGCGTATAGCGCAGTGTTGTTTTTTATTTGCAGTTTATCTAGCTTCAACTTTCCGGTTAAATTGGGCAAATGCTTAATTCCAGTAGTTTCTAACGCTTACAAGTATTATTCAGCACACACAAATTTGAGCTAACACTAAAAGGAAACAGGAAGGGTTAGGACAGAGGTAGGGGTGGAACAGCAGAAATAGTTTCAAAAGAAATCATTTTATTTTATTTCCAGTTTCACCACTAAAGGTGTGCGTATAGCGCAGTGTTGTTTTTTATTTGCAGTTTATCTAGCTTCAACTTTCCGGTTAAATTGGGCAAATGCTTAATTCCAGTAGTTTCTAACGCTTACAAGTATTATTCAGCACACACAAATTTGAGCTAACACTAAAAGGAAACAGGAAGGGTTAGGACAGAGGTAGGGGTGGAACAGCAGAAATAGTTTCAAAAGAAATCATTTTATTTTATTTCCAGTTTCACCACTAAAGGGTGTGCGTATAGCGCAGTGTTGTTTTTTATTTGCAGTTTATCTAGCTTCAACTTTCCGGTTAAATTGGGCAAATGCTTAATTCCAGTAGTTTCTAACGCTTACAAGTATTATTCAGCACACACAAATTTGAGCTAACACTAAAAGGAAACAGGAAGGGTTAGGACAGAGGTAGGGGTGGAACAGCAGAAATAGTTTCAAAAGAAATCATTTTATTTTATTTCCAGTTTCACCACTAAAGGGTGTGCGTATATTTTTTTTTTTTTTTTTTTTTTTTTTTTTTTTTTTTTTTTTAGGACAGAGGTAGGGGTGGAACAGCAGAAATAGTTTCAAAAGAAATCATTTTATTTTATTTCCAGTTTCACCACTAAAGGGTGTGCGTATAGCGCAGTGTTGTTTTTTATTTGCAGTTTATCTAGCTTCAACTTTCCGGTTAAATTGGGCAAATGCTTAATTCCAGTAGTTTCTAACGCTTACAAGTATTATTCAGCACACACAAATTTGAGCTAACATTTAAAGGAAACAGGAAGGGTTAGGACAGAGGTAGGGGTGGAACAGCAGAAATAGTTTCAAAAGAAATCATTTTATTTTATTTCCAGTTTCACCACTAAAGGGTGTGCGTATAGCGCAGTGTTGTTTTTTATTTGCAGTTTATCTAGCTTCAACTTTCCGGTTAAATTGGGCAAATGCTTAATTCCAGTAGTTTCAACGCTTACAAGTATTATTCAGCACACACAAATTTGAGCTAACACTAAAAGGAAACAGGAAGGGTTAGGACAGAGGTAGGGGTGGAACAGCAGAAATAGTTTCAAAAGAAATCATTTTATTTTATTTCCAGTTTCACCACTAAAGGGTGTGCGTATAGCGCAGTGTTGTTTTTTATTTGCAGTTTATCTAGCTTCAACTTTCCGGTTAAATTGGGCAAATGCTTAATTCCAGTAGTTTCTAACGCTTACAAGTATTATTCAGCACACACAAATTTGAGCTAACACTAAAAGGAAACAGGAAGGGTTAGGACAGAGGTAGGGGTGGAACAGCAGAAATAGTTTCAAAAGAAATCATTTTATTTTATTTCCAGTTTCACCACTAAAGGGTGTGCGTATAGCGCAGTGTTGTTTTTTATTTGCAGTTTATCTAGCTTCAACTTTCCGGTTAAATTGGGCAAATGCTTAATTCCAGTAGTTTCTAACGCTTACAAGTATTATTCAGCACACACAAATTTGAGCTAACACTAAAAGGAAACAGGAAGGGTTAGGACAGAGGTAGGGGTGGAACAGCAGAAATAGTTTCAAAAGAAATCATTTTATTTTATTTCCAGTTTCACCACTAAAGGGTGTGCGTATAGCGCAGTGTTGTTTTTTATTTGCAGTTTATCTAGCTTCAACTTTCCGGTTAAATTGGGCAAATGCTTAATTCCAGTAGTTTCTAACGCTTACAAGTATTATTCAGCACACACAAATTTGAGCTAACACTAAAAGGAAACAGGAAGGGTTAGGACAGAGGTAGGGGTGGAACAGCAGAAATAGTTTCAAAAGAAATCATTTTATTTTATTTCCAGTTTCACCACTAAAGGGTGTGCGTATAGCGCAGTGTTGTTTTTTATTTGCAGTTTATCTAGCTTCAACTTTCCGGTTAAATTGGGCAAATGCTTAATTCCAGTAGTTTCTAACGCTTACAAGTATTATTCAGCACACACAAATTTGAGCTAACACTAAAAGGAAACAGGAAGGGTTAGGACAGAGGTAGGGGTGGAACAGCAGAAATAGTTTCAAAAGAAATCATTTTATTTTATTTCCAGTTTCACCACTAAAGAGTGTGCGTATAGCGCAGTGTTGTTTTTTATTTGCAGTTTATCTAGCTTCAACTTTCCGGTTAAATTGGGCAAATGCTTAATTCCAGTAGTTTCTAACGCTTACAAGTATTATTCAGCACACACAAATTTGAGCTAACACTAAAAGGAAACAGGAAGGGTTAGGACAGAGGTAGGGGTGGAACAGCAGAAATAGTTTCAAAAGAAATCATTTTATTTTATTTCCAGTTTCACCACTAAAGGGTGTGCGTATAGCGCAGTGTTGTTTTTTATTTGCAGTTTATCTAGCTTCAACTTTCCGGTTAAATTGGGCAAATGCTTAATTCCAGTAGTTTCTAACGCTTACAAGTATTATTCAGCACACACAAATTTGAGCTAACACTAAAAGGAAACAGGAAGGGTTAGGACAGAGGTAGGGGTGGAACAGCAGAAATAGTTTCAAAAGAAATCATTTTATTTTATTTCCAGTTTCACCACTAAAGGGTGTGCGTATAGCGCAGTGTTGTTTTTTATTTGCAGTTTATCTAGCTTCAACTTTCCGGTTAAATTGGGCAAATGCTTAATTCCAGTAGTTTCTAACGCTTACAAGTATTATTCAGCACACACAAATTTGAGCTAACACTAAAAGGAAACAGGAAGGGTTAGGACAGAGGTAGGGGTGGAACAGCAGAAATAGTTTCAAAAGAAATCATTTTATTTTATTTCCAGTTTCACCACTAAAGGGTGTGCGTATAGCGCAGTGTTGTTTTTTATTTGCAGTTTATCTAGCTTCAACTTTCCGGTTAAATTGGGCAAATGCTTAATTCCAGTAGTTTCTAACGCTTACAAGTATTATTCAGCACACACAAATTTGAGCTAACACTAAAAGGAAACAGGAAGGGTTAGGACAGAGGTAGGGGTGGAACAGCAGAAATAGTTTCAAAAGAAATCATTTTATTTTATTTCCAGTTTCACCACTAAAGGGTGTGCGTATAGCGCAGTGTTGTTTTTTATTTGCAGTTTATCTAGCTTCAACTTTCCGGTTAAATTGGGCAAATGCTTAATTCCAGTAGTTTCTAACGCTTACAAGTATTATTCAGCACACACAAATTTGAGCTAACACTAAAAGGAAACAGGAAGGGTTAGGACAGAGGTAGGGGTGGAACAGCAGAAATAGTTTCAAAAGAAATCATTTTATTTTATTTCCAGTTTCACCACTAAAGGGTGTGCGTATAGCGCAGTGTTGTTTTTTATTTGCAGTTTATCTAGCTTCAACTTTCCGGTTAAATTGGGCAAATGCTTAATTCCAGTAGTTTCTAACGCTTACAAGTATTATTCAGCACACACAAATTTGAGCTAACACTAAAAGGAAACAGGAAGGGTTAGGACAGAGGTAGGGGTGGAACAGCAGAAATAGTTTCAAAAGAAATCATTTTATTTTATTTCCAGTTTCACCACTAAAGGGTGTGCGTATAGCGCAGTGTTGTTTTTTATTTGCAGTTTATCTAGCTTCAACTTTCCGGTTAAATTGGGCAAATGCTTAATTCCAGTAGTTTCTAACGCTTACAAGTATTATTCAGCACACACAAATTTGAGCTAACACTAAAAGGAAACAGGAAGGGTTAGGACAGAGGTAGGGGTGGAACAGCAGAAATAGTTTCAAAAGAAATCATTTTATTTTATTTCCAGTTTCACCACTAAAGGGTGTGCGTATAGCGCAGTGTTGTTTTTTATTTGCAGTTTATCTAGCTTCAACTTTCCGGTTAAATTGGGCAAATGCTTAATTCCAGTAGTTTCTAACGCTTACAAGTATTATTCAGCACACACAAATTTGAGCTAACACTAAAAGGAAACAGGAAGGGTTAGGACAGAGGTAGGGGTGGAACAGCAGAAATAGTTTCAAAAGAAATCATTTTATTTTATTTCCAGTTTCACCACTAAAGGGTGTGCGTATAGCGCAGTGTTGTTTTTTATTTGCAGTTTATCTAGCTTCAACTTTCCGGTTAAATTGGGCAAATGCTTAATTCCAGTAGTTTCTAACGCTTACAAGTATTATTCAGCACACACAAATTTGAGCTAACACTAAAAGGAAACAGGAAGGGTTAGGACAGAGGTAGGGGTGGAACAGCAGAAATAGTTTCAAAAGAAATCATTTTATTTTATTTCCAGTTTCACCACTAAAGGGTGTGCGTATAGCGCAGTGTTGTTTTTTATTTGCAGTTTATCTAGCTTCAACTTTCCGGTTAAATTGGGCAAATGCTTAATTCCAGTAGTTTCTAACGCTTACAAGTATTATTCAGCACACACAAATTTGAGCTAACACTAAAAGGAAACAGGAAGGGTTAGGACAGAGGTAGGGGTGGAACAGCAGAAATAGTTTCAAAAGAAATCATTTTATTTTATTTCCAGTTTCACCACTAAAGGGTGTGCGTATAGCGCAGTGTTGTTTTTTATTTGCAGTTTATCTAGCTTCAACTTTCCGGTTAAATTGGGCAAATGCTTAATTCCAGTAGTTTCTAACGCTTACAAGTATTATTCAGCACACACAAATTTGAGCTAACACTAAAAGGAAACAGGAAGGGTTAGGACAGAGGTAGGGGTGGAACAGCAGAAATAGTTTCAAAAGAAATCATTTTATTTTATTTCCAGTTTCACCACTAAAGGGTGTGCGTATAGCGCAGTGTTGTTTTTTATTTGCAGTTTATCTAGCTTCAACTTTCCGGTTAAATTGGGCAAATGCTTAATTCCAGTAGTTTCTAACGCTTACAAGTATTATTCAGCACACACAAATTTGAGCTAACACTAAAAGGAAACAGGAAGGGTTAGGACAGAGGTAGGGGTGGAACAGCAGAAATAGTTTCAAAAGAAATCATTTTATTTTATTTCCAGTTTCACCACTAAAGGGTGTGCGTATAGCGCAGTGTTGTTTTTTATTTGCAGTTTATCTAGCTTCAACTTTCCGGTTAAATTGGGCAAATGCTTAATTCCAGTAGTTTCTAACGCTTACAAGTATTATTCAGCACACACAAATTTGAGCTAACACTAAAAGGAAACAGGAAGGGTTAGGACAGAGGTAGGGGTGGAACAGCAGAAATAGTTTCAAAAGAAATCATTTTATTTTATTTCCAGTTTCACCACTAAAGGGTGTGCGTATAGCGCAGTGTTGTTTTTTATTTGCAGTTTATCTAGCTTCAACTTTCCGGTTAAATTGGGCAAATGCTTAATTCCAGTAGTTTCTAACGCTTACAAGTATTATTCAGCACACACAAATTTGAGCTAACACTAAAAGGAAACAGGAAGGGTTAGGACAGAGGTAGGGGTGGAACAGCAGAAATAGTTTCAAAAGAAATCATTTTATTTTATTTCCAGTTTCACCACTAAAGGGTGTGCGTATAGCGCAGTGTTGTTTTTTATTTGCAGTTTATCTAGCTTCAACTTTCCGGTTAAATTGGGCAAATGCTTAATTCCAGTAGTTTCTAACGCTTACAAGTATTATTCAGCACACACAAATTTGAGCTAACACTAAAAGGAAACAGGAAGGGTTAGGACAGAGGTAGGG
Source organism: Octonoba sinensis (assembly GCA_038502835.1). NCBI lineage: Eukaryota > Metazoa > Arthropoda > Arachnida > Araneae > Uloboridae > Octonoba > Octonoba sinensis. The sequence goes on from CM076603.1 coordinate 10,880,904, forward strand.
GTGGAACAGCAGAAATAGTTTCAAAAGAAATCATTTTATTTTATTTCCAGTTTCACCACTAAAGGGTGTGCGTATAGCGCAGTGTTGTTTTTTATTTGCAGTTTATCTAGCTTCAACTTTCCGGTTAAATTGGGCAAATGCTTAATTCCAGTAGTTTCTAACGCTTACAAGTATTATTCAGCACACACAAATTTGAGCTAACACTAAAAGGAAACAGGAAGGGTTAGGACAGAGGTAGGGGTGGAACAGCAGAAATAGTTTCAAAAGAAATCATTTTATTTTATTTCCAGTTTCACCACTAAAGGGTGTGCGTATAGCGCAGTGTTGTTTTTTATTTGCAGTTTATCTAGCTTCAACTTTCCGGTTAAATTGGGCAAATGCTTAATTCCAGTAGTTTCTAACGCTTACAAGTATTATTCAGCACACACAAATTTGAGCTAACACTAAAAGGAAACAGGAAGGGTTAGGACAGAGGTAGGGGTGGAACAGCAGAAATAGTTTCAAAAGAAATCATTTTATTTTATTTCCAGTTTCACCACTAAAGGGTGTGCGTATAGCGCAGTGTTGTTTTTTATTTGCAGTTTATCTAGCTTCAACTTTCCGGTTAAATTGGGCAAATGCTTAATTCCAGTAGTTTCTAACGCTTACAAGTATTATTCAGCACACACAAATTTGAGCTAACACTAAAAGGAAACAGGAAGGGTTAGGACAGAGGTAGGGGTGGAACAGCAGAAATAGTTTCAAAAGAAATCATTTTATTTTATTTCCAGTTTCACCACTAAAGGGTGTGCGTATAGCGCAGTGTTGTTTTTTATTTGCAGTTTATCTAGCTTCAACTTTCCGGTTAAATTGGGCAAATGCTTAATTCCAGTAGTTTCTAACGCTTACAAGTATTATTCAGCACACACAAATTTGAGCTAACACTAAAAGGAAACAGGAAGGGTTAGGACAGAGGTAGGGGTGGAACAGCAGAAATAGTTTCAAAAGAAATCATTTTATTTTATTTCCAGTTTCACCACTAAAGGGTGTGCGTATAGCGCAGTGTTGTTTTTTATTTGCAGTTTATCTAGCTTCAACTTTCCGGTTAAATTGGGCAAATGCTTAATTCCAGTAGTTTCTAACGCTTACAAGTATTATTCAGCACACACAAATTTGAGCTAACACTAAAAGGAAACAGGAAGGGTTAGGACAGAGGTAGGGGTGGAACAGCAGAAATAGTTTCAAAAGAAATCATTTTATTTTATTTCCAGTTTCACCACTAAAGGGTGTGCGTATAGCGCAGTGTTGTTTTTTATTTGCAGTTTATCTAGCTTCAACTTTCCGGTTAAATTGGGCAAATGCTTAATTCCAGTAGTTTCTAACGCTTACAAGTATTATTCAGCACACACAAATTTGAGCTAACACTAAAAGGAAACAGGAAGGGTTAGGACAGAGGTAGGGGTGGAACAGCAGAAATAGTTTCAAAAGAAATCATTTTATTTTATTTCCAGTTTCACCACTAAAGGGTGTGCGTATAGCGCAGTGTTGTTTTTTATTTGCAGTTTATCTAGCTTCAACTTTCCGGTTAAATTGGGCAAATGCTTAATTCCAGTAGTTTCTAACGCTTACAAGTATTATTCAGCACACACAAATTTGAGCTAACACTAAAAGGAAACAGGAAGGGTTAGGACAGAGGTAGGGGTGGAACAGCAGAAATAGTTTCAAAAGAAATCATTTTATTTTATTTCCAGTTTCACCACTAAAGGGTGTGCGTATAGCGCAGTGTTGTTTTTTATTTGCAGTTTATCTAGCTTCAACTTTCCGGTTAAATTGGGCAAATGCTTAATTCCAGTAGTTTCTAACGCTTACAAGTATTATTCAGCACACACAAATTTGAGCTAACACTAAAAGGAAACAGGAAGGGTTAGGACAGAGGTAGGGGTGGAACAGCAGAAATAGTTTCAAAAGAAATCATTTTATTTTATTTCCAGTTTCACCCACCTAAAGGGTGTGCGTATAGCGCAGTGTTGTTTTTTATTTGCAGTTTATCTAGCTTCAACTTTCCGGTTAAATTGGGCAAATGCTTAATTCCAGTAGTTTCTAACGCTTACAAGTATTATTCAGCACACACAAATTTGAGCTAACACTAAAAGGAAACAGGAAGGGTTAGGACAGAGGTAGGGGTGGAACAGCAGAAATAGTTTCAAAAGAAATCATTTTATTTTATTTCCAGTTTCACCACTAAAGGGTGTGCGTATAGCGCAGTGTTGTTTTTTATTTGCAGTTTATCTAGCTTCAACTTTCCGGTTAAATTGGGCAAATGCTTAATTCCAGTAGTTTCTAACGCTTACAAGTATTATTCAGCACACACAAATTTGAGCTAACACTAAAAGGAAACAGGAAGGGTTAGGACAGAGGTAGGGGTGGAACAGCAGAAATAGTTTCAAAAGAAATCATTTTATTTTATTTCCAGTTTCACCACTAAAGGGTGTGCGTATAGCGCAGTGTTGTTTTTTATTTGCAGTTTATCTAGCTTCAACTTTCCGGTTAATTGGGCAAATGCTTAATTCCAGTAGTTTCTAACGCTTACAAGTATTATTCAGCACACACAAATTTGAGCTAACACTAAAAGGAAACAGGAAGGGTTAGGACAGAGGTAGGGGTGGAACAGCAGAAATAGTTTCAAAAGAAATCATTTTATTTTATTTCCAGTTTCACCACTAAAGGGTGTGCGTATAGCGCAGTGTTGTTTTTTTATTTGCAGTTTATCTAGCTTCAACTTTCCGGTTAAATTGGGCAAATGCTTAATTCCAGTAGTTTCTAACGCTTACAAGTATTATTCAGCACACACAAATTTGAGCTAACACTAAAAGGAAACAGGAAGGGTTAGGACAGAGGTAGGGGTGGAACAGCAGAAATAGTTTCAAAAGAAATCATTTTATTTTATTTCCAGTTTCACCACTAAAGAGTGTGCGTATAGCGCAGTGTTGTTTTTTATTTGCAGTTTATCTAGCTTCAACTTTCCGGTTAAATTGGGCAAATGCTTAATTCCAGTAGTTTCTAACGCTTACAAGTATTATTCAGCACACACAAATTTGAGCTAACACTAAAAGGAAACAGGAAGGGTTAGGACAGAGGTAGGGGTGGAACAGCAGAAATAGTTTCAAAAGAAATCATTTTATTTTATTTCCAGTTTCACCACTAAAGAGTGTGCGTATAGCGCAGTGTTGTTTTTTATTTGCAGTTTATCTAGCTTCAACTTTCCGGTTAAATTGGGCAAATGCTTAATTCCAGTAGTTTCTAACGCTTACAAGTATTATTCAGCACACACAAATTTGAGCTAACACTAAAAGGAAACAGGAAGGGTTAGGACAGAGGTAGGGGTGGAACAGCAGAAATAGTTTCAAAAGAAATCATTTTATTTTATTTCCAGTTTCACCACTAAAGGGTGTGCGTATAGCGCAGTGTTGTTTTTTATTTGCAGTTTATCTAGCTTCAACTTTCCGGTTAAATTGGGCAAATGCTTAATTCCAGTAGTTGCTAACGCTTACAAGTATTATTCAGCACACACAAATTTGAGCTAACACTAAAAGGAAACAGGAAGGGTTAGGACAGAGGTAGGGGTGGAACAGCAGAAATAGTTTCAAAAGAAATCATTTTGTTTTATTTCCAGTTTCACCACTAAAGGGTGTGCGTATAGCGCAGTGTTGTTTTTTATTTGCAGTTTATCTAGCTTCAACTTTCCGGTTATATTGGGCAAATGCTTAATTCCAGTAGTTGCTAACGCTTACAAGTATTATTCAGCACACACAAATTTGAGCTAACACTAAAAGGAAACAGGAAGGGTTAGGACAGAGGTAGGGGTGGAACAGCAGAAATAGTTTCAAAAGAAATCATTTTATTTTATTTCCAGTTTCACCACTAAAGGGTGTGCGTATAGCGCAGTGTTGTTTTTTATTTGCAGTTTATCTAGCTTCAACTTTCCGGTTAAATTGGGCAAATGCTTAATTCCAGTAGTTTCTAACGCTTACAAGTATTATTCAGCACACACAAATTTGAGCTAACACTAAAAGGAAACAGGAAGGGTTAGGACAGAGGTAGGGGTGGAACAGCAGAAATAGTTTCAAAAGAAATCATTTTATTTTATTTCCAGTTTCACCACTAAAGGGTGTGCGTATAGCGCAGTGTTGTTTTTTATTTGCAGTTTATCTAGCTTCAACTTTCCGGTTAAATTGGGCAAATGCTTAATTCCAGTAGTTTCTAACGCTTACAAGTATTATTCAGCACACACAAATTTGAGCTAACACTAAAAGGAAACAGGAAGGGTTAGGACAGAGGTAGGGGTGGAACAGCAGAAATAGTTTCAAAAGAAATCATTTTATTTTATTTCCAGTTTCACCACTAAAGGGTGTGCGTATAGCGCAGTGTTGTTTTTTATTTGCAGTTTATCTAGCTTCAACTTTCCGGTTAAATTGGGCAAATGCTTAATTCCAGTAGTTTCTAACGCTTACAAGTATTATTCAGCACACACAAATTTGAGCTAACACTAAAAGGAAACAGGAAGGGTTAGGACAGAGGTAGGGGTGGAACAGCAGAAATAGTTTCAAAAGAAATCATTTTGTTTTATTTCCAGTTTCACCACTAAAGGGTGTGCGTATAGCGCAGTGTTGTTTTTTATTTGCAGTTTATCTAGCTTCAACTTTCCGGTTAAATTGGGCAAATGCTTAATTCCAGTAGTTTGCGTAACGCTTACAAGTATTATTCAGCACACACAAATTTGAGCTAACACTAAAAGGAAACAGGAAGGGTTAGGACAGAGGTAGGGGTGGAACAGCAGAAATAGTTTCAAAAGAAATCATTTTATTTTATTTCCAGTTTCACCACTAAAGGTGTCGTATAGCGCAGTGTTGTTTTTTATGTGCAGTTTATCTAGCTTCAACTTTCCGGTTAAATTGGGCAAATGCTTAATTCCAGTAGTTGCTAACGCTTACAAGTATTATTCAGCACACACAAATTTGAGCTAACACTAAAAGGAAACAGGAAGGGTTAGGACAGAGGTAGGGGTGGAACAGCAGAAATAGTTTCAAAAGAAATACATTTTATTTTATTTCCAGTTTCACCACTAAAGGGCGTGCGTATAGCTCAGTGTTGTTTCTTATTTGTAGTTTATCGAGCTTCAATATAATTGGCAAATGTTTAATTTTCTCACCCAACCTTCATTTCTATTCATACCCGGTTATATGAAACGTCCTAATAATAAAGCTCCCGGTTTAGTTTTTTCATTTAACTTGACGAAGGTTCATCAAAATATAGATCTTACAAAAAATCCATGATACCAAAACCATTTCTTTCTTCATCTTTTTTCACTCATGTCAAGATGTCTGAGTGAACCGAACTTAGATTCCTATTTATACCCGATTATATGAATCGTCCTAATAATAAAGCTCATGATAAAGTTTCCTCATAGCCTTTCTCTGTTTAACTGGAAGGTTCATCAAAATATTTTTTTGTAATGGGGCTGCGAATGGTCACTAACCTTTGCAGACCTAGTGCTTTCCCCGGAAATCGGCATCCATTCTTTCACGTCAGCATCACTATCGGCGGATGCCATTATTGCTGAATTTGGAAGCTCAGTCTCCATTAGATGGCGGCAGCTGAGCTCTCATTTGATGCGACTTGCACTAGGAATTTAATTTAGCCGTGAGCATCCAAGCCAAATGTCTACTCAAGGGATCTTTCACATGCCACATCATCATACGACATGGGCACAGACGATTTTCTGCATCTCGAAAATCCACCAACTTGGGAAAGGTTTGAACCTGCGATCTTGGACGTACGAGACCTGCGCCTTATTACTACGCCATCCTGTCAACTCATTAAAATATAGATCTTTAAAAAAAATGCATCATACCAAAGCAATTTATTTCTTTATCTTTTTTCGCTCATCTCAGGACGTCCAAGTGAACCCAAGTTCAATTCCTATTCATACCCGGTTATATGAAATCTCCTAATATAGATTTTACAAAAACTCCATCATACCAAAACCATTTATTTCTTTATCTTTTTTCACTCATCTCAAGATGTCCAAGTGAACCCAACCTCTATTCCTATTCATACCCGATTATATGAAACGTCCTAATAATATATCTCACGATTTAGTTTCCCCGCAGCCTTTTCTCTATTTAACTCGACGAAGGTGGACAAAGAATTGGCAATGAGAGCGACAGGGGGGTGAGGGAGGCAAAAGTGGCCAATTACAGAGACCTCACGCGCCGGGCGGCCTTTTCTGTCGTCGAGGTTAAACTAATCAGGGCCACAATTAAAGGAAGGGACTTTCCCTGGGGTGGCCAATAATGTGCAAATTGTTTGCACAGGGATGGAATAATTCGTCCGCCACACTCACAAAGGGCTTGTTCCCGGCCTTCCAATTTACATTCAAACCGACCATCTGCCGAACATTAAAGATGCATTATAAGCATTCTACGACTATGATTGGAGCGTTCCTGTTTGTTGATGGGAAATATGTTCCGGGATTCCAGTGACGTAGTTAGGAACTTTGTGGTTGGCGCCGCATTAATCTGAGAACAATGAAAAAGTAATGTAAACATGCTCGCGGATATATAGTTCTGATAAATCTATCGAAATAAAGTAAATATACATCAATAGATAATGTATTCCAATGTAATAATACAGTTGAACTCGGTTATAGTGACATCGTTTATAGTGACAATTTTGTTATAATGACAATAAATTCAACTCCCTTCATTCACCCATAAATAGTAATGACGATCGTCTATTGCATCACTTGGCTATAGTGTCAAAAATATTCCGGTCCCTTGAATGACGTTACAACAGAGTTTCACTGTATTTACAAATACCTTTAAGAATTTAAGAAATACCTATGTAAAAGAGCAAAATTGTTCTGAATGGAAGATAGCAATTTCGAGCTTTAGCAATGGCAAATATCATACGTACAACATTAATTTAGTTTCTGAAAATATTTTCAATGTGTAGTGAATTCGGAAAAACCCACTTTACCGTAATAGTGGGTTTTTTTCAAGTGGGTAGGTAAATGTTGGTTTTTTTAAGTGGGTGAGTTCGCTCGAAAAAAAACCGGTCGGGTTTTTTACAGGCTGGGCCCACGTTGGCGAACCCTGGGAGATCCAAAGGTACCCAAGGGGTTCTATTACGATCTACAGGGGTACACGTCAACGAAAGAAAAAATTTGGAGTGCAAGGGATGAAAATAGGGGTTTCATCCCATGAGATTCAGGTTCAGGTTTTGGTAATGACCATCAATGAACTCAACACGGGAGTAATGTCCATCCGTTCAGGTTTTGGTAATGACAAATATCATAAGTACAACATTAATTAAGTTTCTGAAGTAAATGTTTTTAATGTGCAGTGAATTCGGAAAAAACCCACTTTACCTGGACAGTGGGTTTTTCAAGTGGGTAGATGTGAATTTTTTTTAAGTGGGTGAGTTCCGCTAAAAAAAAAAAAAACAAAAACAGGCGGGTTTTGCAGGCTGTACCCACTTTGGCGAGCCTTGATATGTAGCCCCAGGGGTCTATTGCGACCTACAAGGGGTACACGTTAACGAAAGGAAAAATTTGGGGTTCATGATAGGAAATTAAGGGGCCCATGAGAATGGATTTCATTCTACTAAGTTATCACCAAATTTCAGAGATGATGCACCTAATAGAAATTTTGCCACTTAATTATTTATATTATAAGCATATAAATTTGCTAATTACATATTTGTAAAACATGTATAATATATTATTCGCAAATAGGTACCCATTCTCTTTGTACTTGTAACTATTAAAAACTTGAATTTTTAATGTTAGTAGAAAGGTCCTAGTCGGGGGACCTCGTCGTTAAATGTTGGTATATAGAAGTAAAATTTTTCATGATGGATAAAATAATTCTTAACCTTTTGTTTTAACTTACGTTACGAAACTTTCATGTGACATTTTAGGACATTTTTCTCTACTTCCCTACTGTTTAAGAACTTTTAGGGTAAAACTTTACCCTAAGTTTTACTCTGCTTTGGAACTTTCAAATATAAATGTTGCACTAATGGATTTTTTCAGGATGACCCCCTAGGAAGGGGGCAGACGAAAAACAGAATGGAATGACTAGGGGTCCAGGGAAAAATGAAAAGAATGACAAGGGTCCAGGGAAAATAGAATGCAATAACTACGAGTCCAGAAAAAACAGAAAATAATGACAAGAGGTAACGTTAAACATGAAAATAATGACAAGGGGTTCAGGAAAAAATGAAAAGAATGACAAGGGGTCCAAGGAAAAATGAAAAGGATGACAAGGGTTCCCGGGAAAAAATGAGCAGAATGACAAGGGGTCCAAGAAAAATAGAAAAGAATGACAAGGGGTCCAAGAAAAATGGAAAAGAATGACAAGGGGCCCACGGAATAAAAAGTTTGGGAGCCTATGGTGTAGTGCATAATCGCGAATCAAAGCTCTGGAAAATTCAAAGATAGAGCAGGAAAATAATTAAAATAATTTAAAGTCTCTCAGTTAAGTTCTTCGTAGTTTACAAAGCTTGAAGTAAATTAGCATTAATAGCAGCGACAAATGTTGATGGCTTTGTTTTTTGACCATTCCGAAATGACTGGCTAGTAAGATCAGCCAGTCAGGAACATGGCTTTTCACACACATATTTCTTACAAAATTCCTTGGTCTGAATTTTACCTGCCGCCCCGGTAAGTACCTGTAGAGATCGTCTGCAATTAAGAGAGAGGTGTACATTTGAATTTTATGTTTTTTAAATTGTACAGGAATTTATATGATTGTTGGTGTTATATTTAAAAGGCTAAAGTTTAAAGCCTAACTACAAGATGATACTAATATCAGTGGCGTTCCTAGCATGGGTGCCAACCCCCAAAAAAAATGTTTTTGTGCTGCATAAAATGGAAGTTTTGTAGCCTATATTATTTTCAATAGTGAAAGAATAACAAAACTTAAGAAATTCTATTTCATTTCTTTTAGTCTAACTTTCAGTACACCTCATTTGCTTTAGTTACAGCTTGGAACAGCATTAGTCAAAATAAATAATAAAAGTGCGTGTATTTTTCAAAAATTCTCATTTTGGGTGTCACCCCATCACCTCCCTAAAGGGTGTCCTCCTGGGCCCCTTCCGCCTCCCGAAGTGACCCTACTGAATATACCAATAAATATTTTCTGCAGAAATAAATGGTTAAATTTCGAAATGTTAGCCAGTGGTTCCTTATTTTCCTTAGGTGTGTCGAGATGTCCCAGAATAGCCCTAATATTGCGTAAAAATTGATATTGGAATTATTTTTTGCGATTACATTTGACGTAAGGATCTGTTTAAGGCAAGGTGTGTAGTGACTCTACTGATTATACGAATAAATATTTTCTGCAGAAATAAATGGTTAAACTATAATAACCAGTGATTTGTAATTTTAACTTAGGTGGGTCGAGATGCCCCTAAATTTGCCATAATATTGTGTAAATATTAATATCAGGATTATCCTTTGAGCTTACATTTTAAGTAAGGATCTGTTTCATGCAAGATGATACACTTAAGACCCCTCCCCGCAGTGACATTATTGAATATACGAATAAATATTTTTTGCAAAAGTAAATGGTTAAATTTCGAAATGTTAATAGGTGATTTATAATTTCCCCTTAGGGTGTCAAGATGTACCAGAACTGCCCTAATGTGTAAAAATTGAGATCGGGATTATTCTTTGAGCTTACACTTTAAGTAAGGATCTGTTTCATGCAAGGTAAGACACTTAAGACTCCTCCCCGCCGTGACGTTATTGAATATGCGAATAAATATTTTCTGCAAAAGTAAATGGTTAAATTTTGAAAGGTTAACCGGTGACTTATAATTTCCCCTTAGTGTGTCGGGATGTCTCAGAACTGCCCAAGTATTGTGTAAATATTGATATCGGATATATTCTTTGCACTCTCAAAAATAGAATCCTCCTTTTCGACGATTTTTCAAATCGTCAAGAAGATTTCGACACGATTCTTTCCTCGCTCAATCACGTGACTCTTAAAAAAGTTACCACACAAATTTCTCCAATTTGACGAAAAGTTTACTCGGAGCATTTTTCACTAAGCCATTTCGTCAAATATGACGAAAATTTCGTGAGATTTGAGCGTGCGTTTCTGAGATTGCGCGCTTACATTTTACGTAAGGATCTGTTTCATGCGAGGTGAGACTCTTAAGACTCCCCCCGTAGTACACTCACGCGTGCCTATACACTTTTCCGCGTCGTGAGACAAAGAGTTTCGTCCGGAGCGGATCCCCCCCCCCCCCCAACCTCCTACTTTTTAAAATCCCGATCCACGGATCGATGGGTTCAAGACGGGCGGATGTTCCGCCGATTCGGAAAAGAAGGCTCCAGCAAAGCAAAGATGTTAAGATAGTGAAGATAGAGAGAGAGAGAGAACAAGTGCACAAAGGATCAATAAGGGGCTGAAGCGTGGGGGGGGGGGAAGCATTTCCTCACCCGAAAGGTAATTTTCATGCTAATGAGGGAGTGGAGCTATTTTCTGGCTGGCCTCATCTATTTATGATGCATCTGCCGGCTTCCGCAATTTGAATTTCCATAGTGCCCCGGCCCGGCTAAATGACTTTAAAACTATCTTCCCCGCCGAGCACTCACATACCTGGGAATTCATCGCGAGGAGATTTTCTGCGACGGTATGAATTTCCTGGAGGGGATTCGGGTTTTGTTGGGGAGAGAATGGCGGAAGCTTAAGAGGAAAAACTTCGCTTCGATGATTAAGTCTTAAATGAAGTTGGTGTATCCGGCCGAGAAGAAACACCGACTCGAGGATTTGGCGCCAGCCAAACAAATTAATAATTGTCTCGCGGCGTTCTTTAACACTAGCTGCGATGAAGGGAAATGTACGTCGTCTGCATTCATTACAATAATATTAGAATCATTAAAACTCAATAAGACGATTGATAGTATAATAGTACAATGAAATAATAGTTAACAAATCTTCCAAATGCATTGATTCGCAAAATTTATTCTTCGTGAATAAGTGACATTGTATTCAAAACTTTTTTACAGAAAACTATGTCTCCTATGTCCCCTACCCATATATATGGTATATTTATGCATATATATGGGTGATTATACAGTAATGGACTTCACACGTAACAAAATTTTATACTTTTAAAATAAAAAAACTATTGCCCCATTGAAAAAAAATATAGCAATGCTTCTCTAGATGTGCAATATGTATTAAAAAAGATTTAATTTTTTTCATTAATATTTTCATAATAAAAGAAGCATAAATACTTCAAAATTTATAGTTATATATCGTTATATTGAGAAAAAATACTCTATTTAAGTAAACTCAAGTTCCGCCTGGAATTGCATGAGGCTATTTTCCCATGTACCAACATCAAATTTTTAAGCCTAGCAATTTTTCTCTCTTCCTCGTTTTCGCTTCTTAGAACAAGATTTATACGGCATTGAAATTTCCCTTTAGGGGCTAATGTCGTTTTCTTTAATAATTATTCGAAACTGAGCAAAAATTTTCAAATCAAAAAAATGTTTCCCGCTGAAAGCTTCTTCCAATAAGCTTATTTTAAGGAACTTTGATCCTATGCCCAGAGTTTACATAATTGCTTCATTTTTGCCCATAGGCGCTAATGTTAAAAAAATTTTAACTGTTCAAAACTGAGCAAAAATTGTTCAAATCGAAAAATGTTTCCCGTTGAAAGCTTCTTCCAATATGCTTGTTCAAAGAAATTTGGTTCTTATAAACAATCGAAATAATATGTCCTCGCCGGGATCTTTCGAATGCAAAAAAAGAAAAAAAAATCCTTCGAATCGGACCACTCCCTCAAAAGTTATTAGGGGGACCGATGGACCGACACACACATTTCCTCCCCCCCCCCCATCTCAAAACTCTACTTTCAAATTTTTTTATTTTTCAATATTTATTTAATTACTTAACTTATTTTCTGCTTTCTCTTATTTTTAACGATATTTTTACAATGCGTTAAGCCTCCGTTAATTCTTTATTTTTCTACTTTTACGGAAAAGTAGGCTAAAAACTACAAAATATATCTTTTTTCTGTTCAGCGACACCTTTTATTCATGTATAACACATACGAGATATTAAAATGACTATAAGGATCATTCATTAGGAGTAAATGTCATTAATCGAACAATTGTATGTTTAATAGAAATATAATTTCACGTTAATTTAAAGCACAAATGAGCATTAAAACGCAGACATATGTTTCGGGATTGCTTGGAATCCCTTTTTCAATGCGACAGGGAGCTTCTAGATGCAAAACATCCAAATGAAGCCGACAAAACAACAAAAACAAAGCTTATATAGCCTAAGAATTTAACTGTAAACCAATGAGAATGAAGACAGTGTGAAGTGGAAGTAGCTGCCTTCATTCTCATTGGTTTACAGTTAATTCTTAGGCTATATAAGCTTTGTTTTTTTTGTTTTGTCGGCTTCATTTGGATGTTTTGCATCTAGAAGCTCCCTGTCGCATTGAAAAAGGGATTCCAAGCAATCCCGAAACATATGTCAGCGTTTTAATGCTCATTCGTGCTTTAAATTAACGTGAAATTATATTTCTATTAGTGTTTACTTGCAAAGTTAAATTATTATTAATTGTATGTTTATTTTGACCTTTGTAATTCACAAAATGCACACGTACACATTTTGATTAATTATTTTTAAATTCTAAGGAATACACGAAAATAAAGCAAAATTTATAAATAGGAAATACTGTTATAGAAATACAGTATAGGAAATACTGCTTTTCTTTCATTTCATTGATGTCATCTGTTTTCACATAACAATAAAGGGTCATAACAGTCCATGAGGCTCGGAAAAAAATAATATGAATAATACTAAAAGTGTTTTAAGTTACATGGTCTTATTTAATAAAACCGCTGCGGTAATCGCGAAACCGCTGCCGGTCGCAGCTTCTTTTTTCGCCATGATTTGAGTTGAAATTCGAAACATCGCGCATTATCTAAACAATTTCCAAGCAAAGCTATCGTTGCCATTCGCAAATAGCAATTCTGATCATTTCCTAGAGTCAAAATTATTATTTTTTTCCTAATCAACGCTTTTATGGCATGCTTTTACGCAATTATGAGTACAATTATGCATAAATTATAAAATGGATGGAATATTGTATTGTCATCGAAGATAAGCTTGTGTGCAAAGTTTGAAAATCATTTATGCAGTAATAGTATTCGAAAACCGCGTAAGAAACTTCCGTGACGAATCAAATTAGGTGTCGTTCATAAATGATGTCATGCATTTTCCCCATATATTTGACCCCCCTTTGTCACAATACGTCACACTTCAGCGGAACCCTCCCTCTTTGTCACATGTCACGCTATGTTGCATAATGCATGATGTCACTTCTTGTTACACACTCCCCTCCCCGTGTCACAACTTTCACGGACCCCCCCTCCCCCTAGAAGCGTGACATCTTTCGTGCATGATGTCAGCCATTCCCAAATGACCCAAAACCGTGTAAAAAAAAGGAATAAATTTTGAAAAGATATTCTTTTGCACATATCTAGTAGCCGTTTATACACATTATTTAGTTGTAGAATTTTTTATTATTATTATTTTCTCATAATTAATTGACGAGGGTTTAGTGGTAAAAGCACATTTAGTAGTAGATTTTTTTATTATTATTATTTTTTCATAATTTATTGAAGAAGGTTTAGGGGTAAAAGCACATTTAGTAGTAGATTTTATTTATTATTATTATTTTCTAATAATTTATTGAAGAAGGTTTAGGGGTAAAAGCACATTTAGTAGTAGATTTTTTATTATTATTATTTTCTCATAATTTATTGACGAGGGTTTAGGGGTAAAAGCACATTTAGTAGTAGATTTTTTTTTATTATTATTTTCTCATAATTTATTAACGAAGGTTTAGGGGTAAAAGCACATTTAGTAGTAGATTTTATTATTATTATTATTTTTTCATAACTTATTGACGAGGGTTTAGGGGTAAAAGCACATTTAGTAGTAGATTTTTTATTATTATTTTCTCATAATTAATTGACAAGGGTTTAGGGGTAAAAGCATTTAGTAGTAGATTTTATTATTATTATTATTTCTCATAATTTATTGACGAGGGTTTAGGGGTAAAAGCACATTTAGTAGTAGATTTTATTATTATTATTATTTTTTCATAACTTATTGACGAGGGTTTAGGGGTAAAAGCACATTTAGTAGTAGATTTTATTATTATTATTATTTTTTCATAACTTATTGACGAGGGTTTAGGGGTAAAAGCACATTTAGTAGTAGTTTTTTTTATTATTATTTTCTCATAATTAATTGACAAGGGTTTAGGGGTAAAAGCATCTTCAGTAGTAGATTTTATTATTATTATTATTTTCTCATAATTTATTAACGAAGGTTAGGATAAAAGCACATTTAGTAGTAGATTTTATTATTATTATTATTTTCTCCTAATTTATTGACGAGGGTTTAGGGGTAAAAGCACATTTAGTAGCAGATTTTTTTATTGTTATTATTTTCTCATAATTAATTGACAAGGGTTTAGGGGTAAAAGCATGTTCAGTAGTAGATTTTTTTATTGTTATTAATTTCTCATAATTAATTGACGAGGGTTTAGGGGTAAAAGCTGATTAGTGTCGACTTTGCATCCGAAATACTTGCAGGAAATAGGAAAAAATTATCAATCACTTTCAATCTAATTTTGTTCCGCACTACAGTGAATGAATACCAAGAAGTTGTTAGCCTATAATTACGCGATGTATTTGCATAAAATTAGCAAAAAACAAAATGCATTTGCATCCCGACTTCACCGATACAAACTTAATCACCAAAATATTACGCGAAGTAAGTGCGCCATTTGCTGAAAGATAATCTCCGCAACAAGACTTACTTTCGAGGCCGAGTGAAGATGATGAAGAACATTTTTACCAGACACTCAGATCGAGCGTTGCCTTTGTATTTGCTCCCATTTTCTGGCGGAATATTAGTAGAGCACCCGAATAAATAAATTAGAAACTGCATTCCGTGCAGCCGTCCATGATAATGCAATGACAAATAGCTTGAGAAAGGGAATAATTCAATTAGTCGTTGCCATTCAAACGACAGGCAGCAATTAAACTTCCGCAAGAAAATGGCTGTGCGCGATGTTAATAATTAACCCTTTTGCGCTCGCTGCAAATAGTTTTTCGTTTTCTTCGAGACGAGAACTTATTTTCATCTTTCGCGAGGTAGTGCCGAACTGAAAGCGTTTGGAGTTAATCCCGAATCTGGAATTGCCAGTGAGATCACTAATTGGAGTTCATTATTTTTCGCGATGGATGAAAGTGATTCTTTGCTTTAGGGTTTTTGGAATCATTCCTTTCATGTGTAGATAATGTGAAGTGTTATTCCAACCAAAAAAAGGGGGAGAACTTTCACTATGTCCCCATGTATGGGAGATTGGCAAATTTCCTTCCTTGTATAAAGCAAAATGCGTAGAAGGAAGTCTGGGTTAATTAAAAATATAGCCGTGTAAAACCATCGCTTCCTCTTGACGTGCCTTCATTTGCGCCATTTTATTTTTACAAACATATTACAATATTAGAATTCAGTATATTATCACTATGTATTGGAGACTGGTAAATTTCCTTCTTTGAAGAAAAAAGCAAAATACGTAGAAGAGAGTCGCGGTTAATTAAAAATATCTCCGTGGAAAACCATCGCTTCCTTCTGACGTGCGTTTATTTGCGCGACATTTCATTTTTACAAACATATTGCAATATTAAAATTTAGTATATTATCACCATGACTGGCATATTTCTTTCTTCGAATAAAACAAAATACGTAAGAGTCGCGGTTAATTAAAAATATCTCCGTGAAAAACTATCGTTTCTTCGTAAGTCCATTTGCGCCATTTTATTTTTACACACATATTACAATTTTAAAATTATTGTCACCATGCAGGGTTTTTGAAATCATTTCTTGCATACGTAGATAATGTGAAATGTTATTCCAACGAAAAAAGTGGGGAAAACTTTCACTATTATACTGTCACCATGTATGGGAGATTGGTAAATTTCCTTCTTTGAATGAAGAAAAATACGTAGAAGAAAGTCGGGGTAGTTCAATATATACCCGTGGAAAACCATTCTTCTGACATGCGTTCATTTGCGCCATTTCATTTTTACAAACACATTACATTATTAGAATTTTACTGTCTCTCTGGGATCATCAGTGTTTTTCTTCCAACGTGGAGGCACTTGCATTTTTGGCATTCGCCCCTTTTCAAATATCCAAGGGAGTTGCTGGCCATTTGTGAAGGATCACCTGACAGGTCACAGCATTAACTCTAACACGCTGTAGTCGGATGACACCAGAAGGCACCACCACAACGACGCCACCTCCTTTTTTGGACCTGAGACTGAAGAGGAGGGAATTTTCTCCAGTCTGCGGTACCCTTGGAACAGCGAAAAATCAAACAGTTAGATAGAGATATGCATTGAAACAAATTGTGAATAGGTAAAAATGTGTTGGGTAAATAAAAAACTGTCGACAAATAGCTAAAAGTAACTAAATACAGAAGAAGATGTTAATGTAGAAGAAAGTAGTTAAATAACTTATTATACGTATTATAAGTTATATATTATAAGTTAAATAACTTAAACTATTTATAAATTTTATCCATAGAAATGTATTGTTAACTTCTTCAGACCCTAGAACTAAGCACAAACAATTTTAACGCAATTTTTTGGATCTCTGATTTAAAAAATGATTACAAAACAAAATAACTAAAAAAAAGGTTTTTTTTTTTTAAAATTTCAATTAATAATTAGTTTAAATAATAATTAATACCCAATTTCTACGCTTTACATGTTTAAAACGAAGTAAACTATTTGTTGATTCATTTCAAAAACAATTGGGTGTTTTAGCTTTCAAATTGCATAAACACTAGGTAATAAACACTATTTTAAAATGTACCCAATTGGGTACACTTGGAATGAAGAGGTTGAATATGTAAAAATAAGTAACGTGCGGAACGGTATTAATAAACTGATGTAAAACCAATTGTGTACGAAATGCAAAGATATTAATAAATAAATGTAAATAAGCTTCGTAAATAGAAAAATATTTATAAATAAGCGGCATAATCTTTAATTGGATAAAATACTCTATCGGGAAAGATATTAATAAGTAGGTAGACGTTATCCCTATTAATAGTAAAATATTTAGGAATAAGTTAAAACAAATTTCATTAATAGAAATTAATTAATTAATATGTAGAAATCAGTACCACGTACTGAAAAATAACAATAAATAGGCTTTGATTAATAACCTAACCGCCAAGTTTTAAATGTTTTTTAGAGAATAAATTTAGTACTTTTTTAGATGAATCAATAAAATTTAAAATAACTCTTTTGTAATTTATTATTTTTTTGTCTTAAAATTTACTTCCGATTTTTTTCTCTCTCCGTGAATTCCCCGCATTGCGCTGAATTCCTCAAATTGCATTCTTCGCTTTCCCGTAGAGTTTGTTTCTTTGCAGAAGTACTGTTGTTGCAGGGAAACTAGAAGTAGGTATGCGGATTTTCTACCAAAAAATTTCTATTTTGCTTATGAAAAATTGTACTCTTAAATAAAGTCAAAACAATGCTTCCGCAGCAATCTTTGTCTAAACCAAAGCCTGTGTAAGCCGGAAGTATGCATAAAACGGAAGCGTTCGCAGCATCAACTGAGCTCCTTTTGAAACATCTCATCAGAGGAAGAATATGACTTAAAATGAAAACAGGTTTTGATCGCAATGTATTACGATTTTCATTTGTTTTGTTGTTGTTGGTTTTTTTTTTTTTTTTGGTTCGAGTTTTTTTCCAGCTGCACTAAATTTCCTAACCTTTTAACAATATATATCACTCATTTTGTAATTTAAGAAAAAAAATCTTAGAACAAATTTTTGAAGGAAAGACTTCTCTAAGACCTTCTGTCAAAAGACGAAATTAAAGGAGAGAAAAAGTATTTATGTCGATGTTGTACAGTGTAAGTACACAGTTTACAGTTTAAAAGAAAAAGCAAGAGAGAAGGAAAAAATTCAATACTTTTTAAATGGAAAAAATGTTCCCGATATTTTAATGTTATCATCATTATAAAGATAGCTACTATTTTTGAACTACTTGGAAATTATTTTGATTCGAGCTCATACGCGATAACTTTTAGCGTCATAGAAACAATTATAATACACATTACCCATTTAAATACCCAGTAAAAAAATCTGATTAGGTTTAGAAAAAAAAAAAATATTACATTATCAACAAATTACACACCATACTAAAACCTAAGAAAATTAATTCTTGTATTCAAATTATATAAATCAGCTGAGCAACAGCACAATGAAACTCTTTTTAGCGTACTTTTTTTATAAACGTCGTATTACAAAATAAAGAGCCACAGACGATTTTTTTATTATTATTATAAGAAAGATTTAATTTATGTTTAATTTTTACTATCAGCATTTCCTTATTCTCTTTGGCAACAGCAAGGATTTTTTTTTTTGGAATAAAACGATTGCAGGCTATGACAAGTAATATGTAAATGCATACTTGCACTTTGTTTTTTACTAAAAAAGATTTAATTTGCTCCGATATTAATCGTATTAACTAATTAAAAGGTGTATTTGAAATATATAAGAGTTTAAGCTGAAAAAGAAAAGAAAATAGCTAAATTTACAAATTATAAGTTGGCCCACTGGAAAGTAGGCTCGTTTAGTGCAAAACGGAACTTCTTGTTATTAAATTCCACCCTTTAGTTTAAAAAAGGGCTATTAAAACATAAGAAACAATTATTTCCCTCATTCATTCTTTACTTTTTTCTTCCAACCTAATTCCCTGTTTAGGGATGCGCTGCATCCGGGGTCGTGATAGTGGGGTCCACGGATTTTACAAGCACGTATCCCCAAGTGTACATGGTGGGTCTTCAGCGTGTATGGAACACGCGACCTTCGAGGTGAAAGTTCGACGTCCTAACCACCAGGTTGACTATTAGTGACTACAGGAAATATTGTTTATTTTTCAAATTTCCTAGATCAAGAAAATAATTACCACCATAAAAGTCTCTATCAGAACTATCGTCATTAGTTCTCCTACGCCACCAGAAAAGAACAATAAAAAATTTGGACCCTGACGAAATCCAAACCAAGTTGTGCGAGATAAAAATAAAAAACAAGAGAGCAGCATCAGATATGTGACCCCTGACTTTCATTTTGTTAGCCCTCAATCTATATTTGACACGATTCTATCAAGTGCCGGAACCAGAACGCCTCCCCCCCCCACATCGCTGCACAGGGGTTAGGCTCAGCTTCTCCCCCCCCCCCCGGGAAAAGTTTTTTCCCCTTTTGGCAGTGTGACCCCCGATGTAATTGTACGGCAAGCCAGCGCCTGAGAAGGCTGGAGCATTACACGCTACGATGACCCCGACAAATGGAGTTTCGTCTTGAATCAATCCCCAATCAATAGCTTCACTGTTGAGCACCGGCGGACGCTGGGACACCACATTTGGCGATTAATCGAAGAAACACACATCGCTAAAATTGCAATTTTTGTTGATTCCTTGGACTGGCAGTTTTAATTATTTTAACCAAACCTTACTTTAAAAATTTTAATTTTTTAATATTTATTTAATAGTACTTCTTTGTGAACTGTTCAAGATTTCAGAAAAAAATTGTTCTAATCAAAAAATAAAACATAGAAATGAGATGCCCTCATTCCTATATAGAAATGAGATGGCGGCAAAAAACCCCCTTAGAATCACAAATTTACGAACACATAAAAACAGCCTTTTGATATTTAAATAAAACTTCCCTTAAAATGTACATACTACGTCAATAAAATATAAACTTTTAGATAAACTTTCTTTGTATAGATAACCTTGCATTTAAATAATATAATAAACTAACTTTGTGTACAAATAAGCATTAAAATGCAAACATAAATGCTTTCTTAACGTGAAATAATTTTTTATTACAAACCTTGCATTTATTTCATCCCACATCAAATGGCTACTTTTTTCTACAAAAAGCAATCATTGACGCTCTTTTATATTGTGATCGGGATTTTGTAGGATGCTATAGTCTGTGTAATTACAATCGGCATGTTAAGGTCACACAACTCTACCTTTTCCCCTTCTGATCGTCATGGTTTCCATGCTAGAAACTTTTCCCCCACTTGGTTTGGGAAGATAAGTCAGTTTGTTGTTTTAGTTATAATAATAATAGACGGATTAAAATCAGATTTACTTCTCAATGACAAAAATAGATTGCGTCAGACAAAGTTTTCAAATATTTTCAAGCAATCTAAATATTATTCTGACATTTTGATGCGTTTCCAAAAGCTATTGTACAGCTAATTTATCGTATTTTATATTTTGTAAATGTTAAAATCTTATTTAAACATTCCAGATGAAATTTAATTGCATTTACTTAATATCAAAAATAAATAAATGGAAAATAAATTCTTTCTTATTACTTTTAATCAACTATGCTAATATTTTGAATCGGAGGTGTCGTAATGCCATTGCCTTAACTGCAGTGCAAAAAAAAAAAGGTCTGGCTCTGTTATCATTCTCGCAGTTGCCATGGAGACAAAGCAGCAAACGCAACCTTGAAGCGCCTATTCTAATTACACAGACTATAGTTTGATGTAAACAAAGAGTGCTGCAAAAATTTGATGTGGGACCTGGCCAAATGAGTAAAGTTTACCGCCCTGTCTAAAGTTACTACTTCTACCGAAAAAATAAAATAAATAAATATGGCTGTAAATATAGCGATTGGGGAAAATACCCTATATAGTGACCACCTGTTTAAAGTGACCAGTATTGTCGGTCCCGAGGGAAGTCACATGAAGCAGGTTTCACTGTATTTAGAAAATTATGAGCATAAGATATACCGTGAAGTTACATTTAAAGTCGTTTGACTTTCTACTAGTTCCTGAAAATAGCACATGTACTACTAGACTTGCTTTCTTATTATTTTTAAGTTTCACAGAAGCAAACCAAATACAGTTGAACTCGCTTAATACGAAATGCCAAACATTTACGAATTTGTTCGTATTATCCGTTATTCGTAACAACCGTGAATAAGTAAAATTGTGTAACAAAAGTATTAGAAATGCATGTTTATATTTAAAAACTAATTACTACTATTTATAATAAAAAGTAAAATAAATAGTGAAAACAAATGATTAATTTTTACTAATATACACTTTCAAATCTTACTAGTAAGTACATTGAGAAAATGTGAACTTAAGTTTTAAAATTTAACAATTTTGGAAGAAATCCTTAATGGTTAGTTGTTTTTTAGGTGCATAAAATTTTATCATGCAAATTTTTCGTGAATAGGTCAGAAATTTTGTTCGTCTCAGCCGAAATGTGTATTTTAGCCTTCGTAATATGCGTGAGGTATTTAGTGTCATTAAATAGTAAACCAAACTTAATGAACATAAAATAATTTTTATAAAAAAAAGAACCGACTTCAAATTATAAATTACGTAAAAAGTGAAAAATAAATTCATTTTTTAAACAACATCGATGTGACTTTTAAACATAGTTTTAGAAGTCGGTGCAAAATTAGGATAGATAAAATCTTTTGTAATCATGAATAAATTACAAATATATATATTTTCCCAGAATTAGCAGCAGTTCCAATCTGAAGTAGCAATTGGTGTAATGGTAATTAGACTCATAATTTTGCACCGACTTCTAAAACTATGTTTAAAAGTCACATCGATGTTGTTTAAAAAATGAATTTATTTTTCACTTTTTAGTGCAATTTATAATTTGAAGTCGGTTCTACTTTTTTTATAAAAATTATTTATTTTATTTTTTTTTAGTGTAAATACATTTTCTATATAAATACTCTATTTTTAAAAAAATCCATATCAAAGGGCAAACTCTCTTTGAATGAATGACACTAAAAACTAATCATTGGTATGAAAAACTCCGTTTTGAAGTCGATTTTAGCAACCAAACTGATTGGATTTAATTTTTGCCTCAGAGAAGCCTTCTGTCAAACTTTTGCTGTAATTGCTTTTAATATTATAGCACAATGACAACAAACAGTTTTTAAACGATGACTTTTATATTTATTAATAGTTTTCCCAACAAAGAAAAATCAAGCAAAGCCTTTTCAATTAAAATAAAAAATACTTATTTTTCACCAGCAATGTTTTTTCTAGAAAACAAAAGTAATCAGATTGATGTACGATATTTGAGTTAGATGACCCTCTATCGTATAAAGAAAAAATCGTCAAAATCGGTTTATTTAGTCAAAAGTTATGAATGAAAAAACAAAAAGCATACTACATTTCTGCCCATTACATTTGTTCTATTTATCGAATATGGTCAAACGAAGGTACGGGACCTATGGGAAACCACCCCTGATCGATTGAAAACAAAATCATGAAAATCGGTTCATCCGATGCGAAGTTATGATTGGACAAACAAGCAAACAAAAAAAAAAAAAAAAAAACGACATACATACAATACGAATGTATAACCTCCTTCCTCTGTGAAGTCGGTTAAAAATGCCGTGATTTCGTATTAACCGTGTTCCTATTATGAAAGTTCAGCTGTAACTTTAAAATTAACAAAAAAATACATTTTTTGGGAAAAATTAAGTAAATATCAATAGCAATACAGCTAATTTATAATAAACATATCATTACTTATTTACTTCTGAGTTACTACCCCAACTTTCAGGTACAGAAGAAAATTTTTACTTTAAAAGAAGATAGACAGAGAAATAACTCTTTCTTTTTTTTCTTTTTCAAATTGGCGATCACTCTTGGCGACTATTGCCACTTTTCAACGGAGCCAGCGGTAACCCTAGAAGACGCGCGTTTTTGTGCAGGTCGGCTATTTAGCATTGCACGAGCTTCTAATGACTTTTAAACGATGCAACGAAGTTCTCCGTTTAGCACTCTTGCATGCTTCAAAGAAAGAGGGGGGGGGGGGGGGGTTCGGAACGGGGGTGGTCGAACGAAGGAAGGAGGAAGGATTTCTTCTCAAAGGGTTGTTCGCTCTCTCTCTCTCTTTCTCGATATGGCTTAGTTTCGCGGATATCATTTAATATGAACAAGCGAAAGAGAAAGTGACGCAATTTTAAATCTTGATTCTGGAATTGGAGTGCTTACTAAATTATGCATACTGCGTAGAAGTAATTTTTGTGGGGAGTTAAATATATACGTACCAATGTCATATTGTGGCACTCATTTAAAGAGATTTAAATAAAGTCTTTTGGGATTATTTTCTGAATGCAGTCCAAATCTGTTATAACGAAGATGAAGGGACTGAGGGAAATTGCTCGTTATAACAGAGGGTCCGTAATATCTGGGTTTACTATAAATTCAACTTTTATTGCATAAAAGAGAAGCTTAAAATAGACCGGTTTTACATTTTATCACTTATTGTTCAAGGTGATAAAAAAAAGGAAAAGAAAAAGTGTTACAGAAAAATTTTGTATTCGGTTTTTCGACAACTTTTAGTGATTGACCTGCAGATAAAAAAATCCACACTTTTTTCAATCTAAAGTTAACCATACTTTTTTTCTGGTGCAATTGCCAGTTTTTTAAAAAAATTATCATCGAAAAAAAAAATCAAAATTTTTTATTGCGGACGTGTAAAAAAATGGAACTGTTTATTGCTTTTATTATTATTATCATCATTAAAAATATGGTAAAAAGTATCTTAAACTCAATATTACAATAAAAAATGGTAAACACGTGTTTTGGAATGACAGGGAGCTCTTTTTTCAATACGAAAGATGCGAGTCTTTATGAATGTAAAGGCATACATTAGTTCTCATCAACAAGGAATTCCCTGTAATTCCAAAACACGTGTCTACAACTTACATTATAATTTTGTGCTGAAGACATTGTTTTTCTTATTTTTAATTTTTCGTACGAAAGGAAAACTTATAACTCTTATCATTTTACCAATATTTGGTAAAAGAACATAAAATTACAGCTAAAACTATCAATAAACTATTTTTGGTGTTAATATTGTGAACAAGAAAAATTTTATAAATACAAATTTTTTAATAAAATAATTTTTGGAAAAAAATAGAACCGACTTCAAATTATAAATTGCGCTAAAAAGTGAAAAATAAATGAATTCTTTAAACAACATCGATGTGACTTTCAAACATAGTTTTAAAAGTCGGTGCAAAATTGGGATTGATAAAATCTTTTGTAATCATGAATCAATTACAAATAGAAATGGCCCAGAACTAGCAACAGTTCCAATATGAAGTAGCACATGGTGTAATGGTAATTAGGCTCATAATTTTGCACCGACTTCTAAAACTATGTTTAAAAGTCACATCGATGTTGTTTAAAGAATTAATTTATTTTTTACTTTTTAGAGCAATTTATAATTTGAAGTCGGTTCTATTTTTTTTCCAAAAATTATTTTATTTTATTATTTTTAGTGTAAATACATTTTTTATATAAATACTCTATTTTTAAAAAAAACATATCAAAGAGCAAACCTTGTTTGAATGAATGACACTAAAATATAATCATTTGTATGAAAAATTCTGTTTTGAAGTCGATTTCAGCAAACAAACTGATTGGATTTAATTTTTGCCTCAGAGAAGCCTTCAGTCAAAATCTTGCTGTAATTGCATTTATTATTTTGCACAATGGCAACAAACACTTTTTTAACAATAAGTTTTATATGTATTAATAGTTTTCCCAGCAAAGAAAAATCAAGTCAAGGCTTTCCAATTAAAATTAAAAATACTTATTTTTCACCCGTAACGTATTTTCTAAATAACAAATGTAGTCAAATTGATGTGCGATATTTGAGTTAGACGGCCCTCTATCTATTAAAGAAAAAGGTCATCAAAATCAGTTTATTTAGTCAAAAGTTATGGATGAAAAAAAAAAAAAAAAAAAAAAAACCCTATTTCTGCCAAAACTTTTTTTTCTAACTATCGAATATGATCAAACAAAGGTACGGGACCTATGGGAAACCCCCCTCGATCGATTAAAAAAAATCATGAAAATCGATTCATCCGGTGAGAAGTTATGAGTGGACAAAAAAAAAAACGACATACATACAATAGGAATGTATAACCTTTATCCCTTGTGAAGTCGGTTAAAAACTAGTTTTAAATTCAAAATTATTCACTTAAGTAAAATCATGCTTGTTGATGCCAGAACGTGGAGTTATGAAATTACTCTTTACAAGCACGTGTAAAATTAACATCAAATTACAATTAATGAAAAAAATAATGATAAAAAAATAATAATAAATCTAGTCTTCTTTTATTGCCATACATTGTTGAAATATTGCATCATTAAATTGAGCACTTGTTTAAAATTGCAATAAAGCATTGCAAACGATTAAAAGAGATAATTTATTAAGAAAGAAACAAAAGAAATGCAGACGATAATTAAATACATAAATACCTTGTAACAGTACGTATTTTTATTAATTTGCAAAGTTAAAAAAAAAGAGAAAAAGAATAAAGAAAATATTCTTTAATAGCTTTTGTGATAAGTAACTACATCAAATTAGTTCCCTTTAAAAGGATAGACAACAGTATAAAGAGGACAATCCTAACTTTAGTAATGTTCTATATAATTTTATTGTTTAATATTACGGATAAGGTAATTATTATTATTATTAAAGGTAATTTTTACAGTAACTGCCTTGTTGCTTGACGTTTATTGGCGTATTAACGTCGAACACGATATGGAACTGTACTTTTCCAGCATTTTCAGCAATAACATCAAATTACGGATCGGATCATCCCAAGAAGAGTAAATAACAAAATGCCGTTTATAATCCCGAAACTACGTAACTGCAACCGCTGGAGCGAATTCGGCCTGATTTCGCATGACCAACTTTTATAACAAGATCCTCGGACTCTTCTCGTGGTAATGTTTATGCAGCTGTGGACGAACACTAACCCTGGGGCGTTCGATCCCTCCACCCCCCCCCCCTCCCCGTTCCAAAGGAGTGTCATGTATTAGTCCACCTCTTTCTGCCCTAAGGCTGTACTGTTTGCCCTGGACTCTGAGATCTGTGTTCTCAGCTCTCCAAGGGCTCGGTCGCAGGTTAAAAGGGGTTTGCGATGGACACCGATGTTATTGTGTACAAGGGGAAAGTTTGGAACTTTCTTTGGATTACACGCGACTATAATTCGATGATAATAGAGCTATTCTCGTCCTGGGTCGATTTAATTAGGGTTCAACGATGATCGATAGCTGTAATTAAAAGATTGTGTTGACTTCGAGGTAAAACGGGGAAATTACGGATGCTCTTCTATTGCCTTTGTTCGATAACCTGGTGTAATCGCACTAATAAATGACGACTTTGGAAATCTCAAAGGAAAGGGGTTGGTTAAAAGATAAATTATGAGGGCGGGGGCGAATATCGGAATAACTTCTGGAGGGGTACCAGGGAGTATCCAAATGTTTCGCTCTCGTAAATTCATAATTGAGTTCTCATAACAACTTCTTTTCTTTTAATTTATTTTTTTTCACCTAGTTCCCCGTAAAACAATGAAAGAAGGCTGAATTTATTGTAATAATATCGCTAAATTTAAGAAATGCCAATAAGTTAAGTAATTAAATATTGAAAAGTAAAAAATTTGAAAGTAGGGTTTTGAGATTTTGAGATGAAGAAAATGTCTGTCTGTCTATGTGTCTGCCCCCCCCCCCCCCCACCTCAATATGTTTGGAGGAACCGTCCGATCTGAATTTTTTTTTCTTTGCCTTCGAAAGATCTCGGCGAACACATCTCATTTACATATTTTATTTTTTGATTTGAACAATTTTTCGATCAATTTTGAACTGTTGAAAAAATTTTAGCATTAGCGCCTATTGGCAAAAATGAAACAGTTACTCTGGGCATAAGCTGCAAGTTTCTTCGAATAAGCTTATTACAAGAAGCTCTCAACAGGAAACATTTTTTGATTTGAAAGAATCGGTACTCTGTCAAAAAACAATCTATATAGCTTATTGGAAGGAGCTTTTGGCATGAAATATTTTTTGATCTGAACAATTTTTATCCAATTTTTAACAGTTCAACAAAATTAACATTAGCGCCAACTGGGGAAATTTCAAAAATATATAAATCCTGTTCTAACAGGTGGATTTTTTTGGAAACAAATTTTATCGAATGTTCTGACGTAGAACATGTACAGATACAAATTTCAACCAGAACTAAACGAGCCTATTTTCCCATGAAACCTTTGGATCTGGAATTTTAAGGATTTTTCCGAATGAGTGAATGAATGAATATGTATAAATAGGCTTGCCATACGTCCCGGTTTGACCGGGACATTTCCCAGTATTTTGCTCTTGTCCCGATGTTCCGCGCAGTTTTATCAATGTCCCGGAAACGGCTGTAAGATGTAAAAAGTAATGAATTTATGTTTTTAAGAATCTTTTATGAAGGCATTAAGAATCTTTAAGATGACAGAGCATTAATGAGGGAGTCCACTGCAAGAGCATTGATTGTATGTAAAATAAACTTTGGCGTTCTCTTTGCGCTGACTTTTATTAAAAGTCAAACCTAACAAAGACATCATAAAAAAAGTACATTCAAGCCAGAAATATGAGTGGATTGAAAACAAATAACATATTGCTACTTATTAATTGATTTTTTAGTTTGACAAAAATGTCCCTTTTTTTTTTTTTTTGAATGGTTTTTGTAGTTAGACAAAAAGTTGTAATTTGAAAAAGAAAGATTTAGTTATTAATTGTTCAATTAAACAATCTTATTAAGTATTTTAAACTTTATTTTATCAGCACTTCTTTCTAGATGGTAGACTAGAAAAAATTCTCATTAAAAAGGAAAAAATAATCTTTCTAAGTAAATTAAGTAGCAAACATTCCTTTTTTACTTTTAAAAGGTGTGAAGACTAACAATTTAGGGTTCCAGACTCCCGTTTTTTGCGAGGACTTCAGGCTTAAACTCACCATTTTTCTTTTAATTTTTTAAAAATTTCCCCCTCGCTACTGGGGGGTATTCCTTACCCCACAGACCCCCCGGTAGCCCATTCCATATAAATGTGTCCCGGTTTCACTAACCAAAAATATGGCAAGCCTATGTATAAACCGTTGAAAAAGGTATGTTTTAAGTAATTCAGAGCTAAAGCGAAATGAAAAAGAGAGAGAGAGGGAGATTATCAATTTGATATCGGTAGTAGGAAAAGTTGGCTCGTATATACGGAAAAGTAGGCTCGTATTGTCCTAGACGGAACTTCTTGTTAATTATTATTCCATAGAACCAATGTATCTACTTTCTAGTACAGAAAAATAAAATTATTTAACGCAATAGTAACAACATTCTTTTGTTCCGTTGGGAGGAACACGTGCCCCCTCGGCCCGATCTAAAATCCTCCACTGTATGATGGGGGACCTATCTCCTGCTCTGGCCAGAATTTTCTAACAACGACAGCAAATAATCTTACCCAATTTCTTGATTACAATTCATTTTTGGTTAATTACAGAACTTATCCTCAATGTTAATATATTGTCGATAATAATTGAAGGGTCCGCTGGAAAAACGACCTAAGTCACATACTTTTGAACTTTATGTTTTATTATAAATTATGTATTATAAATTTGAATTTGGGTGTTACGCAAAAGTAGCCTCGTATAGTTAAAATTAACATTTATGTTAGGGTCAGGTGGGGTAAAATGGGTCAATTTTAGCTATTTTCATATTTAGAGTTTCATAGCAACAAAACCAGAAACATTTCCCATTTTTTTTCGATTGCATCTTAACATTGAAATCCTTTAGATCAATTTTATGTCATTTTAATATTTATTTTTCAATTATGAAAAGGTTTAATTGAGGTTATAAAGTTGTGACCTGATTTACTCCATCGTGGGGTAAAATGGGTCATAATGCAAAATAATGCTGGAAACAGTTATTTATTACTTTAAAATTAAAAACAAAAATTATGTAATAAATTTAGCAACATTTTTAATTATAATTACATTGAAATGTTAAAATAATATTGTTCTAGATTGTTATATATTGGTTCACATAGCACTTCAACAACATCACTTCTCTCTACCACATCAACACGATCTTTTTTAGGAAAAACATTCAAAACAATTTTTTTTATGTAATTTCAATAAAATAACCAACACGCATTGTTTAAATTTAGGAATTTTCTGCAGTGAGGTGCAACAGAGTAAATTTTAAAACAATAATAGAATAGCACTAGCTAAGCCTAATCCTGACCCATTTTACCCCATCCAAGAAAAACTGGTGTAAAAAATTCAATATTTATTTTTTTTCTTACATGCTCGGCTGCAATTGTTCTCTAAAGTTTCTTTGTGCGGAAATCCTTTAAATTTGGGTTGTTATTTGGTAAAATATAGACATTTTCAGAAGTTGGTAAACCTTGTGTTTAGCACACTATCATCCACAAATTACAAAAATATTTTTGTGTTGTCATATTTAAGAACCTAACTTTTTCAGAATGAAAAATGTTGCCAACACATTGATATATAACATAAAAAATATTGGTTTAAAAATATCAATTTCAAGTTCCATTATTTTGAATTTTTTATCAAGTGTCCCATTTTACCCCATGACCCATTTTACCCCATCCTACCTTATAAAATAATTGATTAAATCATAAAGCAAATTTCAAAAAGTAGTATTGACTTAGGTCGCTTTTTCAGTGGACCCTTTAGTTAGAATATCCTCCCTAATTTGTAGGAATGTCATTTGAAGTATTTTCTTCGCTATTGCAGTTCATGCAGTGTGACTAGGGTTTGTTATCAGTTCAGAGTTTTTCAGTTAGTCAGCAAATATTTGTCGTCAGCCATTTTAGTGTTCCTTAATAATCATGACTTGTTCATTAGTGTTAAAAACTATTTCCTTTCGCCAATTCGTTGCTCCTGTAGTCTCTTGAAATTTTTTCGCGTTATTGAAACTTTTCATTTCTATCTTAAAGAATAAATAAATAGGAAATATGAAAAATTTTGAGTTATTTATTCATTCCCTAGTGATTAGGAACGTTCACTTTGGTCCTTAAAATTTTATTTAGGGGCAATTTCACAGTATTTTCAAAAAATGTAGAGTCCGCAACATGACACTTTTTTTGTTTATAACTACGTAATTTACAGTTTAATTATCACTAAATTTTATTTTCAAATAATGTGCTCAACACATTATTTGAAAATAAAATTTAGTGATAATTAAACTGTAAATATTTTCGATTCTTTTGCAAAGTTTTCACTTTTTTTCTCTCTCTCAATATATGTTTTTCCTTAGTTATTTAAATTTTCCCATAATTGTTATGATTTTTTTTACTTAGAGCTTAAAAATATTTTCTTCACATTCCTTTCGTAACTATTTGATAAAATTGTTAATTTTACTATTTAGTTTTTTGCCTTAGTCTTCAGATTTGTTCCCCTAAGTTATTTAACACTATTAGTGTCCTCTCGAAATATATATTGTTATGACTTGAGGTCCCCCATGGGCTCCATGCATTAATTTGCAATACTAATGTGGTTTAATTTTTTTAAAAGCTAGTTCTATATTGATTTAATTATACTGAAAGTAATCAATGCTTTTCTGTAGTTTACTTGATCGATTTAAGTTATTTTGTCAGCGCCGTGCTGTTTTTCGACAAACACTTCTACTTTTGTTGAAAGTTATGGGGTCCATATGGACCCCAGGTTACGGTGGCAGGGATAAATGTTTCCTTATTTATGAGCTCCCTTTACTAGATCTTTGAAAATATTTCTATCCGTCAATTAATTTTGCCGTAAGTCGTTTAAACTTTTCCTTAATACTAACTAGGAATGCTCACATTAGCTTTTAAAACCTTTTTCGTTTCTCATTGAATTTCCCCCTCCGTTTTTAATCATTTACGGCTTCAATGTTTTCAGAATTTTTTCAGTTAGACACTAAAATTTTCCTTAGGCATTAGGACTTTTTACTTATCCATTTATTTTACAATGTTTTCTTTAGTCATTTTATTTCTCTTTAGTCAATAAAAAAAATTACATTTTGGCTGCTTTTAGAAAACTTGCACTTAATGGAGTGTACGAATGAATTCCTCGTGTGTGTGTCGATGTTCTGTTTCGCTGTAAAATGTGTTCTCGCGGTGCGTTTATTAAAATGTGTTTAGTAATCGAAGTGAATCGTTATAAATTACAACTTTTACTTTATTATTACTTTTATTATGTCTGTAAACACAAATAAATCACTGTAATGAGTATTGTTATTGGTTGCGATTGATCACTATTTTTTAACGTAGTATAAACAAGTTTAAACACGTTGAGGACGGTGTGTACCACCGGTGGCTCCCATGCGAGTACTTTATCTGGCGCTCTGTACCACTGGTGGTACACAAAGGAATGGTTCATCTGGCGGTGTGTACTACTGGTGGCTTATATCAGCTATAGTCTTATAGCAGTTTTTTTAAATGAAACAAATTTCATGTGGTTAAAAATAACTTTTTTACTAAAAAATTGAAAAGCTTATTTTTACAGGTACACTGTTAAAAAAAACCTGTATTTTCTGAGTGTTTTTGACTGATTTTAACGGAAGATTTCCGTGGTGCTTCAATACATGGTTTTCCTTCCAAAAACGAAAATATCACGTCCTGAAAATACGAGAACGGAACTTTTTCGTTTTACGGTTGCTGTATTTTCACAACCTGATTTGGATCAACGGAGAAAAAAGAAATGGACCTTTTGTCAACTCTCGGGAAAATATTATCAGAAACGGAATATTTCTGGCAACTCTGCTGCCGTACTTTTTCCGTTACTTTCAGATTTTTTTAGTGTAGCAAAAATCTTCGCCGTCTTAAACATGTTAAAGGAATTTGCGTTTTGTTTCAACTTTAACCAGGCGGGGGATCTTTATAGGGCAGATGGGTTGCAAAAGCCATTGCCGTGATGAAGATGAAACAAGTGTCGATTATTATTGATAGCATGTCAATAACAGGTGCCTTTACCCTCTAAGGATTTGTGGAAGGGGAGGGATTCTTGTCGGAGGAGTTTTCTTAAGGGTGGAAAGGATGATTCGATTTCCGTTCCACTCCGGAGGCCTTGACCGAAGCAATGATAAGCTAATTGGAAAAACTCTTTCTCTTTGCCCCTCCATTATCCGGCCCTGAATTTCCCATAAGGTTACGATCATCGTCTGCGCAGCAAGCCTAATGGCCCGGGGTGGAGAAAGAAATTAATGAAAGGGAGAGCAATCCTTTGGCGAACAATTATTTCGGATTCGCAAATGAGGAAGATATCTATTCGCCTTCTCTTATCTCCCAGAGTCAGGGAGATGACCAGAGGTCATTACGATAGTTACGCCTCATTGGCGGAGAGCGCCGGTCACGTGACCCGCATGCATGTGTCCACTTTCCCATGGCGGGCGATGGGAAAAAATGAGCAGCGGGGACTTCGCATGAGGGGAGCCCCCACAGTTTGGTGGTCGCGATCCAATCGATATGACACCCACAATTCCATTTTGAGGAAATTCATTCAAGTCTTGTTTAAAATATTGTGAAACGGTATTTTGCGTGGACGATTTCGTGCTGCAGTGGCACATTGCCGAAGCTTTAAATACATTTCTTAACCCTGTGACCGATTGTCCCCGATTTCAACGTGCAACGTAAATGCAGCAAAAATGGCTCACCCGCGATTTCCACGGGCATGAGCTTGATAAGTGTATTTAAAATATTATCCCGGTGTTTCATAGTTAAAACAATATAATAATTCAATTTCCGAAGTATTGCAGACATTAATTAAGGTTTTATTCCAGAGATGGCTTTAGTTGCTTAAAGCAGACCATTTTTTAGCGAATCAAATTCGCTAAAAAATGAGCAGTCAGAGGATTAATACATCATTCTTAATTAAATTTATGGTATGTTTGAGTTGCCATATTTTTAATCCTTTCTTTCCTTTTGCATTTGAAAATGTTTAATATTTAATCCTTTATCACTAGTTATTACTGTTCTTTTTCCGATCACCGTTATTCCTGAGGGCACACAACAGCGGCACGCCTTTCCCGAAGTGTCAATGGTGCATTCACACCCATTGCGACAGCGACGAAAAGTGTTGCACACGTCATTAGCTCTACATGATTTCATTATCAAACGTTCATTCAATGGTATATTTTATTCCTTCGTTAAAAATGAGTCCACCCAGAGGACCGTGATTTGTTGACTGCACTATGATGTCTCTTGGTGAGATAAATCCTCGCTGTTTGAAAAAAGTGACAGACGCATTCTGCGCTGTCGCAATGGGTAGGAACGATAAGTCTTGTTATAAGTCAAAATACAGTATGAACTCGTTTTTACGTTCCCTTATTTTATGAACACGACCGGTTTTACAAGCAAGCTACTATTCCAGACTACACGCAGCCTTCTCGCTTTCTACTCTATCTGTTATGCTGGCTTTCAATTAAATTATGTTATATATTTATTTGTACACTCTATTCCAATAGTTCGCAAAAAATGTCTAATACAAAACAAACATCGATAATAATCAAAGAGCATGGAGGATTGAAACTTACCAAAAGAAAGTCTCAAAAATCAAATGAATATTTATATTTATCGCGGCTAAGTAGAACGAGGTTACATTTCGAGTGATTCCTCAAATAACAAAAATATTAATAATAAAATTACACGTTAATTTAAAGCACAAATGAGCAAAAAAATGCAGACATATGTTTCGGGATTGCTTGGAATCCCTTTTTCAATGCGACAGGGAGCTTCTAGATGCAAAACATCCAAATGAAGCAGACAGAACAAGAAAAACAAAGCTTATATAGCCTAAGAATTATCTGTAAACCAATGAGAATAAAGGCAGCGTGAAGTGGAAGTAGAAGTAGCAGGAAGACACCAATAAGAGAGCAACAAACAAATCCAGTTGAAAGTACAGGAAGTAAAAAGGAATAACAATAAAAATAAAACAAAAAAGACGACAGCATGCATAAAAATTGCAAAAATAATAAAATAAAATACAAAGAATAAAATTGAAATAAAAATAAGTACAGAAACTACCAAAACAAAATGCAAAACAAAGTACACATGTAAAGGAGGGGGAGGGGAGGGAGGTGGGAAGGAGAAAAATAGACACAAAAAAGGAAAACAACAAGAAAACCTAGAAAGAACAACAAATTAAAGAAATTTATGCCAGACCTGTGAAAAATAAGGAGTTGAGGAAGAATCATTAACCAAATTAGAACTATTCCTGTTAATATGATAAGCTTCCCAAAAGTCAAGCTCTAAAGGGGAAGAACATTTTTCAATAATTATCCCAGAATTGAAATCAAAAAGAGTGGTTGGAATTCCAACAATGTTTAGCAATACTAGACTTTAATAGAAATATAATTTCACGTTAATTTAAAGCACAAATGAGCAATTAAAACGCAGACATATGTTTCGGGATTGCTTGGAATCCCTTTTTCAATGCGACAGGGAGCTTCTAGATGCAAAACATGCTCGTTTGTGCTTTGAATTAACGTGAAATTATGTTAAATTATTATGATTACTAGACTTATTTAACTCTTCTTTCGTACATAGCCTTTGTGCTCAATTTACCGAATTTTCAGAGCACGTTTTGTCTGTACAATGTAATCGTTTTCTCTGTGGTTGCATAATCGAAGCAAATGAAATCAAGGCAGACGACTTGAACTTGTAAGCTTCAAACAGTAAAACAAATCAATTAAACTTTGATAGTCGTAGAGTATGGAAGCATCTTTTCAAATGAAAGAATAAAAAAACAATTGAACAAAAAACTGAGGGCAATTAAAAAAAGTTTCTCATCTATCGAAATGTGTCTAACATACCGTACAAGTAATTCTATTTGATAGCAGACAATAAAAAAAAATCCTGTAAATATAAAT
The DNA here is from genome assembly GCA_038502835.1 of Octonoba sinensis. Lineage (NCBI taxonomy): Eukaryota > Metazoa > Arthropoda > Arachnida > Araneae > Uloboridae > Octonoba > Octonoba sinensis. Next base: position 10,915,778 of record CM076603.1, read on the forward strand.
ACTGTTTAAAGCCAAAAGCATCTACATTTAAAAATTATTTGGATACTATTTTCACTGAGTGTGAAACATTTCTTGAAATTGACAACACAAGTATTTATTTGCTGAATAAAAATAATGCTAAAGCATCGATTCTAACTTCTCTTTGCTCTTCTAACTTGAATGTGATGTTTTTTTTCATCATTCTTCCGTAGTTAGGATTAATGTAAACACTTATGATTTTTTATTTTAAAATTTTAGCAAAAGTTTTACCTTTCCCATTGTCTATTTTCTTTAGAGAAGGATTAGTGAAAAGGTCGTGTTATGACAACTATTTTTATACCTTGGTTTTAAATCTCAAAATATAAGACTCACGCCAAATTTTTATTAAAGGGAGAAAGGTTTTTCTTTTTCTTTCTTTCTTTTTGCACTGTCAATGTAAAAATGCAATAATATGTAATTTTCAATTTAGCATTCTTAACTAAATAAAAAAATTGTGCGTTTCAATGATGAAATTTAAACATCTAGTAAATAAGTGCTCAATTTTTGTACCTTCAGTACAAACAAAGCTATGTCTTAAAAACTTAGCTTTTCTTTTGGGGAAATTAGGCCAAATAAAAATGTAAGGAAATATTTTAATGTTTTTCAATTTTGGTGTTGACAGTTCTTATAGCTAAATAGTGCCCTTTTTGGGCGATACATAATACAAATAAATAATAGGATATATATTTATAATTTAATGATAACATCGAATAATAAAAGATCATGGAAGTTTTAACCTTTTTTAATGGAAGACTCGAAAAACATTGGAGGCAATTCACCGCTAAAGAGACTCATGAACGATCACCATTGTCACGTGATATCCGCTCTTTGTTTACTAAGATTTCCAATTGAGTTCTACGTGGAGTTCACGAGGCAAAATTAGTTGTCCTAAAATTAACTAAGACTATTTTTACAGCTTTTTCTGATTGTAACCCAGTATTGACATTTAATTTAATCATTACAAAAAAAAAAAAAAAATATTAATTATTACACTAGTTATAGTGTTTTATTTAGTGTTCATTTTATCTACTGCAGAACAACTTTATTTAGGCCTAGTTTTTAATTAGATTTGTCGAACTCGAAGTAAAGCGATGCTACAGCTTCCTTTGTTTACATTGCTTTCATCTCTGCCACGTGACCAATGACATTGCTTGAATTGCCTCCACTGAACATTTGTAATGCGACCGTAACTATCAGAAAAAGAGGCAGATACGAAATCATGGCAACAATTTCAAAAAATAAATAGAATAATAAATTTCGAATAATGAATCTAATAATAAACTTAGAAAAATAAATCTAGTTATACGTTTCTAATAATTAATCGAATTAAATAATATTGAATGATATTTTTATACGATAAATTAAATTGGTGTTTTATTCCCTATGGCTGTGGATAACGTGATTAGAACAAGAAATGAAATCAATACAGCTGATTCTTTCAACATGTTGTTAATAAAAACATCGAACAATAAATTCAATGATAGAAATCAAAAGAGCACTGCAATTTTAACCTTTTGAAGTGAAGACTCGGAAAAACAAACGAACAGTTGTTTGTTCCACGACCGTAACTATCAGGAATAGAGGCAGAAATGAAATCATGGCAGCCGATTTCAATTAATGCGGCGAAATGGATGGGAGCCCCCTCTTCGATTGTTGAGCGAGCATCCGGGAAAGTGTGTCCGGCAGTCAGGTGATTGAGTGGGGTCCCAGCGTGGCCTGGCCGTTATTGATAATTGTAATTAAAGGACTCCGGGTCATTAGCCGGACCCGCCTGGGCCCCGGGCAATCATCATTTGTTATCCGGGAACGGCCCTTCTTATGGCTCTGACCGGACCCTTTCTTTTCTTCCTTTTTCCTCCGAATGGAAAATCTATACCATTCGCTGATTTATGGGGGCGGCGATGCCTTCACAGATTCGGTCTTGTCGGGAGCTGGACGTCGTGTGTATGTTAGACGCAGAAGCCATACATGCAGATGTGATTTTAATGCTAGTTTTGGAGTAATATCACGAATTAAAAAACAAAAAAATAACGTTTTAATCTAAATTCGATGTGAATTCGCTGGTGCCATGTTTTGAGGAGAGAAAACAGCATGGAGAACTGATGGGAAGGCTAAAAAATAACAGTTTTTGCTCAATGCTTTCCGTTTTTAGCCACCTTTGCCGTAAAAGTTACAAAAAAAAAAAAAAAAGAAAGAAGGCTCAATGTATCATAAAAATAAGAAAAATAAGTTAAGTAACTAAATATTGAAAAATAAAAAACTTGAAAGAAGGGTTTTGAAGTGGGGAAAATGTGTGCTTGTCGGTCTGTCCCCCGCCCCCTTAATCACTTTTGAAAATAACTGGAAGGAATTCTAAAGATTCCGATTCTAAAGATTTCTTTTGCGTTCGAAAGACCACGGCAAAGACATCTCATTTCCATATTCATCTGAGAGAATTTCCCTTTTTATGTGAACAAGTTTCCGTTCAATTTTGAACAGTTCAAAAAATCTAACATTAGTGGCTGTGGGGAAAATGAAGCAAATTATGTAAACTCTGGGCATAAGATTCAAATTCCTTTGAACAAGCTTAATGGAAGAAGCTCTCAACGGAAAACATCTTTTTGATTTGAACAATTCTTGTTCAGTTTTGAACAGTTCAAAAAAAAAAAAAAAAACATTAGCGCCTAAGGGTAAATTTCTGATCTCCCAAAATAACGCATCTGGATATCACATATGACGATAAAAAGTGCTACTTTGTAAATAGAAATTCGTGGGTGCAAATTACGACCAATAGTTCGTATTGTACCTCTCCTTGTCTTTATTCCAGTCAATGTTTACCCACTCCAATATTTAAAATTCACAAATTATCATCATAAAGTTAGGAACTTTATTTTTACAAAGTTTATTTCTTTACAAAGAAAATTCCTAAAACTCAGCAGGCGCCCACTTAAATTTGCCTACTTCACAAAAAAAAAAAAAAAAAAAACAGAAGAAAACACCTAAAATTACTTTTAAAAACAATCAAAATAAAGTAATAATAATGCTGTAAAGTAATAACTAAAGATAGAACAAAACTCTTAAAAAATTCATGCATTCATTTTCAAAAATGCTTATTGCATCGTATTAAAAAAAAGATTAGAGGTTATGAAATGAAAATATGCATATCTGTCGGTTCCCCCCTCCCTCTGACTTTTGAGAGAATGCTCCAATTCAAACAATTTTTCTTTTCACTGTTTATACGAACAACTTAACATACATTTTACAATTTGCTTTTAAAATTGATAGTTTTTCATTCAAAAAAAAATTTATTGTTATTAAACATCTTCTGAATCTTTAAAATTTATACACACACGCTTTTAATTCTTTTCGCAAGAATTAATATTTGATGCCCTTTCTTTTTATTTCATAAAAAATGCATACTATTTTAGCAACATTTCTCTTGCATCAATACTTTCTTGCCTAGTCTAGCTTTAGGAGAGTGCTTACAATTGCTTTGCAGATATTATAAAAAATGAAAATCCTGGATAAAGTGGCTTCTACTAATGAAATAGGGCTACTGAATCAAAAGTATCAACTGGGTAAAATTCGATTTACTTATTTATTTAATTCCTTTTTTTTTCTTGAAAATTCATGTGCTTCTTATTTGAAGTGTTTCTAGTATAATTTGAACGGTCTTTCCGACAACTTTTACTCACGTCTAACCAAAATGCAGTACCAATTTTTTTTTCAATGTCGACGCCTAAATATTAATTCTTTGCTCCAGAGAGATAAATTCAGTTGTAGATTTTCACCATCCGCCATTGAATGCGCCAAAATTAAGTAGCACACCATCGTGATGTCAATCATATAGGCGATTCCCAACGGAAATTTTTTTTTCAGAACGTCACAGAAAATTTTCGGAAAACGTATGCACTATCAATTTAAATAAAAAATATATGAATAGGTGATCACTCTCCCCCTTAACGCACAATATACAAGTGTGTATATATATGTGGGATTTTTCCAAATTAACTCTTAATTAGACTTATGAACTATATATCTTACGCGCAGACTGATACAGAGACTCACGCTGCGACGCGGCAGCGCGGAGGCAGATAGCAGTCAGATAGAGATATGTAACGAAGGATAAAGTTGTGTGTTTTGATGATTGTGTTCGATGTTAATGTTTGCCTTATTTTTGTGTAATTCGTCTCGTTATAAATAAATGTTAGTGTCTGTGTAAGTGTCAATAAGCCCCTAGACCAGCCAGAGCCCATATATATATATATATATAAGCTGAAAAATAATCGTTCATGTAATTAAATGAAAGCTGTAATCTTGAAGTCTTCTTTTCTCCAGAAATGTTATTGTACTGAAAGTTTTTCTTAAACAAGTATAAAATATTTTGCTTTCTTGAATGTAGGGAGAAAAGCATATATTTTTTTTTTCTTTCTAATGTGGCTGCAGTATTGGTCATCAACGATTGCAGACCTAGTGCGTCCCCAGAGATTTGTACCAACTCTTTCAGCGGCACCACAATAAGTGTGGTACCATTGCCGCAATTTTTTTGACGCTTAGTTTCCCCTAGATGGGGCACCTGAGCTCTCCCTGCTGCACTAGGAATTTAATTTAGCCGAGAGTATCCATGCCAAACGGATACTCAAGGGATCTTTAACATGCCGCATAATCATACGACATGGACGCAGACGAGTTTCTGCATCTTGACAACCCACCGACTTGGGCCAGGTTTGAGCCTGCGATCTGGGGCATACGATACAAAGCAGATATTATTCGTCAAAGAAATCTTAAGATTAATAAATTACAAAAATCTTCGAGAAACAATTTTTTTTTTTTTTAAATTTCAAAACAGGTTCCGGAAATGTCGGAGTATTTCGGATTAGAAGCACCCATGCATACATCATCCCGTTAGCTATATAATTGGTACGTTTACTAATCATACATTAAGCAATACGGGACACTTTTTCTTTCTTTCTTTTTTTCTTTTTTACCTTTCTCTTTGAAGACTTCAGAGAGACCATCAGAACACAGCTGAACTCGGTTAAAAGAAAGTTGAAAGTACGAGACAATTTGCTTGTAAAATCCAAGTTCTCGTAATAACCGAGTTAACTCTATGTTAATCTTGCATAAAAATGTTAATTTAAAAAAAACTTGCTTTTTAGTTTTCATCATTTATAAAATGGTTAACCGACCAGTGAATATAACAGCTTATTTTATTTTATCTATTTATTTATTTATTTGTTCAAAAATAGGTTCAAAAAGATTTTTATCTGGATCTTTAAATTTTGGGAACAGTTTAAAGACTTCTTCCACGCAGCTAAAAGCAACTAATAACGCGTGAGAAAAACTTCATTAAGTATGATTGTTTTATTGTTTGCCTGATTGAAAAAGCTTTCATTTGTATGTGGCCCAACAAGAAAACAGGTAGTTTACAGCAGTTTTTTAGTTCGTTTTTCTTATTAATTTACTCCCTCAGGATTGTATTTTATTCTCTCATGTTGCATTTAAAACCCGCGTAACTCCGGGTACATCAGCTAGTCTATATATATAACCTCTTCAGACCCCAGAACTAGCACAAACAATTTGACGCAACTTTTGGTTCTCTGATTTAAAAAATAATTACAAAACAAAATAAAAATTTAAAAAAATTTTCTTAGTTAATTAATAATTAGTGTAACTAATAATTAATGACCAATTTCCATGTTTAAAACGAAGTAAATTATCTGTTGATTAATTTTGAAGACAATTGGGTGTTTTAGCTTTCAAATTGCACAAACAGTTAATAAGCACTATTTTAAAATGTGCCCAATTGCGTACACTTGGAATGAAGAGGGTATATATATATATATATAATATATATATATAGCAATGAATTTGTAGAAGCTCAAAAATTTTGACGTTAAGGTAATTAATATTACTGTATTCCAACAATATAAATTTCATTCATTGTTACAAAGCACACGTACAAACATAAGGCGACATGAACCTTATTTCTTTGTTTCAACAATACCGTAGCGCAAAAGATTTTATTTCTTTGTTGTAACAATACTACAGCTATCCAACAGAGCGAATGCGAATCTGATTTTTTTTCACTTTTAAGCTAATGAGAAACCTGTTAGGTGGAATTTAGTTTATGCTCTGTGGAAATTTGAATAAATCTGCAAATTTATGCGAACTTGTGCGATAAGTGAGTAAAACGTAATTTTTATCTTTTATCCACTAATGCAGTACTTCGGTTTCAAAATCTTTTATCATTAATATCATTTTTCAAATGTCAGTGGTAGTTCCTCCAAATTTGGCAAAATCTGAGATGGCGAATGGAGGAAAATTGAATGAATCTCCCAGTTTAAAATGGGATAAACAACGTTTGAAGCACAAAATAATAATAATAAAAGAACGTGAGTTTGAGGATTGCTATTTTTTTCATCCCAAATTTGGTAGGACCGTAGATTTTTTTTTTTTTTTGAGTCTCTAATTGTAAAGTAAATTTATTATTGAATGCCATGCCGATCAATCCAGAAACAATATATCGTTGTGTGAAAATTTCAAAGTCAAAGGTAACGCTTTCGCAATAACAATATAGTTTTAATGAATTACGATTTGTACGAAATATGCAGGGCCTTATTTACCAATAGGCCCGTGAGGCCCGGGCCTAGGGCCCCCCTTCAAAAGGGCCCCCTTATTTCGGTTTTTTTTTTTTTTTTTGTAATTTAAAGTTTTTTAGAAAAATATTTAAAAATAGAATTTTTCAAAAACAAGCTGTTAGTGTTCTGTTGCTTCACAAAAAATTTGTATTATTAAATTATTTTAAAGCCACAAGGAATTTTCACTTGGGGGGCCCAAAATTTTGATCTGACAATTTAAAATTTGAAAAATAAAGTCAATTTTGCATTTTTGGGGCCCCCAGATTTTATTCAAACGTTTTGTCATTTAAAAACAAAATCATTTTGCACGTTGGGGGCTCCCAAATGTTAGTCTGACTCTTTGACATTTGAAACCGGCTCCAAAGCCAAATTAGTTTTTGCGCTTTGGGGGCCCCCAAATTTTGGTGTGACTGGCAAGTTTTACAAACACATACTGCATGTTATGTTTTAAAAAATTTTGTTGCGTGAGAGGCCCCCAAATATGAGTTGTGCCTATAGTGACTCAAAATGTAAATCGGGCCCTGGAAATATGTACTATAAGAATCTGCATTCGCGATTCCATAGTATTTCAACAAATTTTAAACTGACCGGTTGCCGCACATCTAAAGGTCCCTTTAAGAATTCTATTTAAATAATGTTAACTGTACCAATTTAGATTGTTTCTGAAACTAGCAGATTCCCGTATCTGTCGTCGAAATATTTTAACCCGATTGAAAAAAAAAAAAAAAAAGTCAACCTTTTGTCGTCATTATTGTGCATCACTGGATCAAGAAATTAACCCTTTATCTACTGCATTATGATCTGCAGTAATTTTTTTTACAGAAGTAGTTTGTCTAGGTATTTACTCTGAGAATTAAGGGATTTACATAAATAAAATGATCAATATATAAGTATTTATTTCTTTACAGCTAATAAGTGCCGCAGAGTATTTACCCTGTAAAATTAATTACATACACTTTTTAATCAAAATATTTCTTCAAATACTTTTCTAAGTTCTTAACTAACACATTAAAAAAAAATCAGTGACTTCATTCTTGAATTTTACTACTTTTCTGGAGCGAAACTCTGAGGGAGCAATCTGAACCAAGTGGAAGCTCAAAGCACAGCATCGGTTTCAAGACTATCTATGTTCCTTTCCTCGCTAAAATATTCTTTATAGAACCCTTGCTGGATATGTATCTTGCAAAAAGGGAATTGAAAGACTTTCCCGGCGAAGTACCATCAGAATATTGGTAAAAATGGGTGCTGGAATGGAGTTTATAGAGAATGGTATTTATGAGCACCGTCAGTAGATAAAGGGTTAAGCAGGGTTCACACTAGGGCGCGCGATCGCGTGATTCTCGCAGTATTTTTTGAAATCTCACTCAAAAAAAGTTCGTTTGCGCGCCGTTCCCGCAACAGCGGATACGCGTTCGAAACATCGCGAAACGAAACTACTATTCTAAACTGATAATTCAATGCAAACTACATGGAGTACGTTAGTTTTCAACAGTCATCTTATCCTCATTAATGAAAACAAGAATCTGGGAACACTACTTATCATATATAATAACATGGGGGAAAGATTGACAACTTCTTCATTCCTTGGGATTATTGAACAATTCAATCCCTTTGTGAAGGCAGACTTATCTTGATTCATTCTATTCACAGAGAACAAAATCAAAAAAAAAGGAGTGGAAAAAGGGAACCTTCCTTGGTCACAAGGCTGGTTTCTAAAATATACTGTTTTGATTGAAAAACATTAATAGATAAAATGACATATGATCAGAAAAAATGGAGGAAAAATTAAACTAATTTTTAGTTTTTTTTTTTCTGTAAAAATCACACAAAGAATTTGATGGTATTTGGTAAATAACCAAAACACCAGCGAAACTTTTTCATGCTTAACATTTTATAAAGAACCAATTTTTGCGATCGCGAATTTTGTGAAGGATCCGTTTTGTGTGAACCTTGTTGATGTTTATTCTTTCTTTGCTGAGTATAGCTTAGATAATCATCTTTTATTACATAGTTTGGATGACGATCGAACAATTTAGTAATATTTTCAAAGACAAAAACAAAAAGAAACGTTCCCACTTAAATTTTAAAAATCCCACTTAAAATTTTGGTCAAGATTATGCATGTTTTCTATTCATATGAACTATGTGAAAGAGGAAATAGGGTCACTAATGTTGAAAATGTAACGTTTGGTATAGAGTAAAAGAGTGAGTCTAAGCGAACCTTTTTCGATATTTTACGTAAATAAATAGATTTGTTCGCATTTGTTTCATTTCAAAAAATTTTCAGAGTAAGTATGCATCCCCATTCCCCTTTTCAGTTTCTCTGTATTTTAACAGCATATGAGTTAGTGTCTTGTATTTACTGGAGATGATAATATACGTTCATCCCGTATTCGTCGTTTTCCCACATCTATCGCTCGAAATGAATGGTCCCAGAGAAACAATCAATTGATGGTCTACTATAATTTTAACCATTTACGCAAATATTTATTAGAATAAAAAGAATATATGGTTTATTCTAATTTGTTTGTTGGGACGTTACTGATAGTTTCTTTCTCAAATTTGTTTATGGATGTCATTTTACTTTTAGGCGCACGAAAAAATAAGGATTCTAAAATGAATATCATCAAAGTCGAGAAAATGGCGACTTCCTCGGACAGGAAAAACAGAAAAGTTCCTGTTCCTGATTTTGTTTACGACAGTATTCTGATCATCCCACCCAAAAGTCAAGATCCAGCTGAAGACGCTCGAAAATGTGAAAACTACTTGCAAGCTTTCAGAAAAGCAAAGGCTGATGCCTACACAAACTTTTTTCACCACATGAAACGCCGCATACCCGGACAAAATCCTACATATCATGATGCAATTAGTCCTGTTGGAGTCTCTTCAAACTATACAAATGAAACCATACCAAGTGGAAAGGTGAAGATTGCTGCATTGTTACCAGAGTATGCGACAACAGTCACTGCAGCTGGGGATTCTTTGCTGGAGAGCCACTCAAACGTCTCGCCGATGACTGGATTTCAAGAACGCAAAATAATGATTGACTGCGGAACCCAAACTGATTTAAAATATGAAACTGATGACTTCATTCGTTATCGAAAAGTCTTGAGGGAATCCAGGAAGATTGTGGATAACGTCAAAGCCAAGATTTCTACACAACAAAACATAATTGACCATAAACCAATGAAGACTGATAATGTGACTTCAAATTCACGCATGGACGCCCTTAAATCAGCTGCGAAGGTTGCCTTGTTCAAGTTTTCCCTTCATCTTTTGCACCACTTAATTCAATAAGCCGACAAACCATGAGTTCAATAGCACAAGGACAGTTCTAAATCGTCAAACTTGTTCTCTATGTTTCCTTCGCTTCAAATATTTAAACCTGTAAAAGCATACCAAATCTCTCTTCAGCGTAACTCATAAAGTTCACAAAACAGTCTAAAATATCAACAATGAGCCATAAATCTCGGCTCGGGGGTCGCAATAGGGAGAACATCGGAGGGAGGGGCGACCCCCACGGGGAGTGACAGAAGCCTACCTCCACGTTGGTACTCCCTGGAAACACTGCTGGGGCTGGCACACACCAACGCCAGCAGTGGCTAAGAGGCTTCTAACAGAAATTCCAATGAACGAAATCAGAGATCTGGAACTACAGACCAAAGATATTTCACTAACTTGAGTATTAGGGTTACTTTTGGGCTGTAAACCTGAAGTCAGTTCCGATTGCAATCACGCGACGATATAAAGAACTGAACGATCTACGTTATCACCAGATGGTTGTCTAGCTTTTTCTAGAGAATGGTGTTTCTCTCAAATTTAGCCCGGATGTAGCAAAAAGTGCGAAAAGCAGAACCGACACTCCCCCCCCCCCTCATTTCTGGATCATAATTACCTCTTTCATTTTGACTGCCGGCTTTTACGTTGCATGCAATAGGAGGCGCAGTCTATGTTAATACATGGTTCTGACCGTCACCACCGAGATTGGACAAGGCCTGAGCAGCTTCTCCGGGGAAGATGCATGAGTCATCCACAGCAGACCTGCCGACGCGAACTAAACTATTGTTGTTTGTTTACTCTTGTTTGGGAAGCTAGCCATCTTGTCCTTGTGCGAATTTGAAGATCGATTTATCAGTCTTGTGCTTAGGTTTTCGTTGTTTTAAAGTTTTTGTTGTTGAGTTTTTATTGTTTCATCTGTTTTCTACTATTGTTATTTATGTTTGGTGTGTAGTTTGAACATGCCGTCGAGGTGCTGCGTGCCTAATTGCAAAGGCAATTACGATAGTAGCAATACTAAGGTTTCAGTGTCTAAGTTTCCATCGGAAGCGGAACTAAAAGAAAAGTGGTTACGAGCGATTCATCGAAAAGACTATGCCCCAAGCAAATCATTTCGTGTGAGTATTTTAAATTTTTCTTGAAGTAATAAAGCTTGTATTATAATGTTATATAGCGGAAATAGTTGGGTCATTCCATAGCATTCATTGCGCCGTTGGTAACGTTTTATAGAAAAATTATGCAATATTTGCAAGGTTTTTAACTAAAAAAATAGTGAACAATACTTCAAATATCTATCTTTATGCCTCTTGATTAACATTAATATAAAATTTCTACTGGAAGGCAAAAGTTGTTTTTGTTTATAAAAATTATAAAAGTGCCACAAACGGAAATTACAATAAAAAAAACATTTTTTACTGAAGTGCTTTTTGACTTTTTATGAACCGAATTTATGAAACTTTTCATGTAATGATATTTTAATAATTGATACATAAATATACATTCTTTTAATACGTATCAAAATTATTTTTTAAAATTCTCATTAATGAGTACTAGTTAAAATTACTTTTGTTACACATGGGACATCTGGTGAAAAACAAAAACTGTAATAAATCTTTTAATAAATATTAATTTCATTAGAAATACCATTCAAAACAAATTATTTGCAATTTTGCATATTGAAAACGAATAAATGTGAATCAATTCGTTAACCTTTAAAATTATGTATACGATTTAATATTTTTGAAAAATTACTTCTCTAAGATGTGAAGTCGAAAGCTATGCAATGACCCAATAGTAATTGTATTTGAGTTATGGCTACTACAAGTTTTTTAACTTTAATCATTGTAAAAAAACAAATCCTACGTAATTTAATATTCATGAATAAACTACTGTTACACTGGTAAATAGAAACCTCCCTTAAGTTTTTCAAAAAATTAATTAAAATTTTACACAAGTAATTACTTTTCTTGAATTGATAGTTGTTTTTCAATTTATATCATTTAAAATTTTAATAATGCAAAGGCATAACATATCATATTTTGTTACCGTCAAAATGTTAAAATCAGATAATTGAAATTTTTTCAATTGTAGTCAAGACAGAGCATTTTAGATTTTGTCAATACATATATTTGCAGCAGAAAATATCAGTTGCTATTAAGCTAAGGGGCCGTTCATAAATGACGTCAAGCTTTTTTTCCCATACATTTGACCCCCTCCCCCACCCTTTGTCACATGTCACGCTATTTTGCATAATGCATGTTGTCACACTTCTTGCTACCCCCTCCCCTCCCCTTGTCATATTTTGTCACAATTCACGAGCCCCCCTCCCCCTCGAAGCGTGACATCATTTATGAATGATCCCTAAGTAATGTAAAGGATCACAATTGTTGTAAAATTAATCTTTTTCTTTTTTTTAACTTTTAGCTTTGTTTTTAAATTTGCACTTTGTCATTAAGTTGAAAGCTTTTAAAACTCTGTAAATTTTTTAGAAGCTTTGTATAGCCATAAAGAAATATTTTAAATTAAATTGCCTTGACAGAGCATTCTATTTCAACACTGCTAAATTTAAAGCTTCAATATTTTAGTATTACAATTTATAACTTATAAATGGATATATAATCAATGGCATCAGTGATGTCAGTAATATATTATTTCTTTGGAGCTTTGTTGAAATCATGTAGTTAGACTTACTTTTGCTTAGGATTTTTTTCGAAGACAACCCTATATGTATATATATTATATTGATAACGAAGAGCTATATACAATTGAAGAACTAAGCAGAAGAATTTGTTAAATTATATTTGGAAAATATTGAAATTTTTGGATTTGAGAATGTGTTATGGTTAGCTTTAAGTATCGAAACATTGTTTACCTTGTCAATTAAATACAGTAGTTTTCAATAAAGAGCAAATTTTCTAATAAATTTCTTATCTTTGTAAAAATTCTTTGTTTTTCTCTTAAAAAAATCACTTAACAATGTTCTTAAAAGAAACTCTTCTTCAATTTACTTATAAATATTAAAGTATGTTATGTATATGGATGAAATGGATATTCGGCAACTATCCAGTATCCGACTGCGTAATTTTATATATATATATGTTCTTATAAGATGTAACTAAATTCTGAACTTTTTTATAGGTTTGCCAACTACATTTTCAGGATTCTGATATTGAGAAAGAAACATCTATTTATTGCAGCAAAACTGGTGAACTATTAACTGCAAGTTTACGCCATCCACGTTTAAGGAAAGGTGCAATACCTTCAATACTGCCTGGATGTCCATCCTATCTCTCAGATACTGGAACCGGACAAGAAAGAGAATCTCCTTCTGAAAGAAGTCTTCGACTAGCAAATGAGCATCTGCAGTTAGCTATTAAGATCAGCAAAGAGAATAAAAAAGCCGACGATGAGCGTAACAGTTTTTCTGATTATCATGAGTTTGTGAACAGTTTGAAAACATTCAAAACATCTCCTTTTTGGACAGTCATATGCAAGGAAGAATTTACAATTTTTGCTCATGTAAACTCTTCTGCTGTGCCTTCTATCACTTCATCTGTGTTAATCACCAAAAGTCTTAATTTGAAAGCTTTTTTTGAATCTGTGGAACTTAAAACTTGCGACAAAGTTCAACTTCCAAAATTAGCAAACAGCTTGAAAGACATTTCAGTTCTTCTGGATTATGTTGAAGCTTTGTCAGAGGAGAAAGTTAAGAAAAAGGACTTTCATTTTTATCTCATAGAGACTCTCTTGGATAACTTTAATGATGAAAACTTCCAAGAAAAAGCACAGTTCTTAAAAGAGCAAATATCACTACTGAAATATCAAAAACAACAACTTAGATATTCGCCTCAACTTATCATATTTTCTACTCTGATCTATTCCATATCACCTCATGCATACAAGTTTCTTCGAAGCTCCGAAACTGTAACTTTACCGCATCCAACAACTATAAGAAGGATAATATCAAGCTTTAATGCAAGCCCTCAAGGTGAGCAGCTGGATGAAAACTTCCTCAAATACATCAAAGAAAAGTTTAAGCATTTAAATGCTCAAGATAAGGTAGTCACGCTAATGATGGATGAAATTCACTTGAAACCTTATTTCGATTTCAAAGGAGGGAATGTTGTTGGGGCTGCTTTTGACAGTACAGCAGCTGCGACAAGTGCTCATTCTTTCATGGTACAAAGCTTAACGTCAAGCTATAAGAAGGTTGTATTTGTACTTCCTGTCAAGACTTTAGCTGCAGAAACACTGCATAAAGTAATTAAAAAGGTGGTTCTTGGCCTTGAGGAAATTGGATTCAAAGTAGTGGCAGTTGTGAGTGATAACAACTCGGTAAACAGAAAAGCAATGATGTTCTTTTCCTACACACCACAACTCTTGACAAAATACAATCATCCTGCAGATTCGGAGAGGCCTCTATTCTATGTCATAGATGCTGTCCATATTTTCAAGAACATTCGAAACAACTGGCTGAACCAAAAGAATGACGGACAGTGCATGTTTTATCCACGTTTTGATCTTGCAAAATCCCATATTATTACAAAATTAGAGACGGCAAGTTTTAAAACATTGAAAGATTTGCACGCTTTGGAGCACACTAATATAGTGACATTTGGTTACGGACTGAGTTTAAAGGCATTAAATCCGACGAATCTGGAACACCAGAATGTGAAGCTTGTTTTACAAGTCGTCAATGAGCATGTCATTACAGCTCTTAATGAGTTTGGAAAAAAACACAACTTGAATTATTGTGAGCCAACTGCAGAATATATTGCTTTAATTCTGAAATGGTGGTCTGTCGTAAATGTGAAAACTCCTAACAAGGGCAAGAGGTTGAAAAATGTTCTGATGGAACCTCTAACTACTTCACCTGATGATGAAAGAAGAGTTTTCCTAAAGCAACTTATTAATTGGATGAATATTTGGCAAGACAGTAATCCTGCTACTGGTAAGTTGACTTCCGAAACACATAGAGCACTCGTTCAAACCAGCAGTGCACTTTTGGAGCTGTCAACTTATTGCTTTGAAAAGCTGAAAATGAAATATTTATTAACTGGCAAAGTACAGACGGATTCCTTAGAGGAGAGATTTGGCAAGTACAGGATGTTGTCTGGCTCTCAATATAATATTTCAGTGAGGCAACTCTTCGAGTCTGAAGCAAAACTTAGGCTACAAAATTATTTGCCTCTTACACTGAAGTCGGCAGAATTTGGTGACATTGAAGTGACCAAATTTACTGTAAATGCACCAGAAACTGAAAGTACTGCTTTTTCAAATCCTCTGTCTGCAGTGGTATCAGTAAGTGAACAAGGTTTTAACAACATTGATCCTAAGTTACCTCTATTAATTTATATTGCAGGATACTGTGTTTACACTATTTGTAAAAACTTAAAGTGTGAGTATTGTGCAGAACAACTCACAATGGATAGGAATTTAGAGATTAACGATACTTTTAACCATATAACACATTTAGACAGGGGAGGGTTAAAATTTCCTAATGCCAATGTTGTAAAAATTGTTTGTTTCACTTATATAGTAGGCCAGAAACTTTTATCTAAAGAGCATGAGAGCAGTTTTTTAAAAGTTTCAAATCAGCGCTTTTTTATGTCTGAGCAGGCATTAGCAATCATAAGTGAAGATGAAATTTTTAGTGATGCTGATAATTGTAGATCAGGTCATTCCAGTCAAGAAATTATAAAACGCATTGTGTGGAGAACCACAAACATTCTCTTAAACAACTATTGTCGTGAAAAAAATGATATTCCAAAAAGCATTCCAAAAAAGCGTAAATTGCAAACTTTAGAAAAATGAACTTTACTTAAAATATTTTTGAATGAAATTAATTTTTACATTAATTTTATATTTTAATTTTAAAATACTTTAAGTTGGTTATTAAAAATATTAAATTACAAATTTATACTTCTGTTTATTGCAATAATTATTACAAATTACTCTAGTTGTACAATTGTAAAGAACTTAAAACTTTGCATTTAACTTTCTATCTTCTAATGATACTTTTGATATTACATTACCATTGATTTTAAGTTTGTTGACTTTTGATCAGGGTTTGTTGATCTAACTCAGCTTGATTTAAATCGTTCCTAACAAAAAAATTTCTATAAATTGATTTAAATGTTTGAAAGTATAGTTTTAAACATAAAATGCGTCCCATTTACAACCTCTATTTCAAGCAAAATTACATAGATCCCTTGTGTGTGTGTATTACATATTTCATTGCTTAAGAACTAATAATAATTATTATTATTTTTTAATTTGCTGTATTATTCTTACTCTTCAGATGTCTTAACATCAACGCGTAATTGATTAAACAATTCATATTGCAGTTCATAGTAAAAAAAAAATAAATCATGAACCCAGCTTTTGATGCATAGATATTTTGTTTTAACTTATGTGCAGAAGTTTCTTCTGTTTTATATGACTGTTGGCTGTCGTCTTACTGCAAAATAAAGATTTCTTTAATGTGCTATGATGAAAAATAAGCCACTTGAAAATAAGTTTCTAAACAATCTTTTATTAATTGCCAAAATCCAAATATTACTAAATATAATGTATTGTCTGAAGTATGAAGGTTGTACCATTCTCAAAATAGATGACACGCTGTGCATGTGTATATATATGCATACATATATGTATATCTCAATGTATATATTTTTAATGGATATAAAATAAAGATATTTTATTTATTTTTAACTGTTGCATGTTATACTTTGTAACGTTTGCACTGAAACGTACTCAAAAACTCTTATCAGTTATTCAATAATACATAAATGCACACCCAATATATATATATAATTTTAAATATTTCATGATTTAAATAATTTTTAATTCCTTTTATGTTAAAATTTGCAACGAACTAACGCTATAACATGGATTAAGACGATTAATCAGTATACTGTTTCTTTGCGATGTAATCATTTCGGCCAGTGAGTGAAGGTCTGCTCGGCATGACTCATTCCTCCAGCTCTCAGGCCTTGTCCAATCTCGGAGGTGACGTTCTGACTCGCTATGCATAACTATATTTCTCGAATCTCATATTTTTATGTTAAGTCTAAATTTAGGATTTTTTTTTTAATACGAGAACTATTCACTTTTTTGAAAGTTGCGTCATATCCAATTTTACATTAGCAGTTTTTACAACTTAACTGAAATGTTAAAACACGAAAGAATTTTTGTTGGTAGCTGAAAATGATACACAAGTATTGGTAACATACTACTGAATAAGTGTCGAAATCAATGGTATAATAAGAAAAGTTTAAAATTGTTGCACATTTTGCGCTTTTGTAGCAATGCTTTTACCATCTGTTTTTTCATCACGTAGGTCATTATTTTCATTTCTAGATTATTCAGTAGTTGAAAAAATATACGTTGATAAGATAGGAACAAACGAAAGCTCCGAGTTTACTTATTACTTTGTTGCTCAGGTCTTATAAGTTTCATTTCATGCAATGAGACTTTTCTAAAAGAGCTAGCCATAAAAATGTAAGAAAATCTCTTTCAAAAGACAAAACGTGACCCTGCTGAGACCTGGATGGAGCTCCTTCTAAGAGGAGTATGTCATTGAATCTTGGTTTGTACAATATATGGAGTACGCAAAAAAAAAATCTGCCATAGGAGAAAACTAGTTCAAATGTTTATCACCAGGAAAGAAGGGGGCATGTAAATAAATAAGAAATAAAAAAACTTGTTTTATCACAAAAATATTTCAACGTATCTTTTACTGGCGGCAATCACATGTCCTTATAACGACTATATTGGAAGGTATACCATAAATCAAAGCAATCTGCTTGGCAGAGTGCCACAAAGAATTCAGTCATCTTCAAGGTGGTGTATGTCAACTGCTGGTGTATGGAATATGCCGTTTATGTTCTCGTTCTAGTTCGTTTAGAATACAGTAAAACGCCGCTATACCGAGCCTCAGTATACCGCAGAATCGGATATACCGCGGTAACTATCATGTCCCCCGACGTTTAAACCACCCTTTATCATTGCATTTAAGGGGGATTCCTTATTTACCATTGTAAATAAAGCCAGCCAGAGCACACAAACATTCTAGCTAAAAAGCACCCATCCCCCCACCAGACACACAAACAGATAAAGCCCTGTTGTGATAGGCTTGATGTACACCTTTTCCATGCCTTTCAACCTAAACCCCCTAGAACATATAGCTTGATAATAATAAAATTACACGTTAATTTAAAGCACAAATGAGCAATAAAATGCAGACATATGTTTCGGGATTGCTTGGAATCCCTTTTTCAATGCGACAGGGAGCTTCTAGATGCAAAACATCCAAATGAAGCAGACAGAACAACAAAAACAAAGCTTATATAGCCTAAGAATTATCTGTAAACCAATGAGAATAAAGGCAGCGTGAAGTGGAAGTAGAAGTAGCAGGAAGACACCAATAAGAGAGCAACAAATGATTTTGTAATCTACGGATTAAAAAGGTTCGGTTTTTGAACCATTTAAAATTTCTCCAGTCTTGCAGGCGCAAGAAAGTTATTCCGAAGTTTATCACCTTGAAGTGTAATTTACCGCGTTCTGTTAGGGTTGATAAGGTAATTTTTCGTTCTAAATTAGCGTTACTTAGAGCTTCTATCCAAGAAACTAGGAAAAAACTTTCGTTCATAGAACGTGAACTTTATGATTTACATCTTTCTGTATCTAATTCTAATTTTGATTTTCAGTCTATTGATAGAATGTCATGGGCAAGAGCTCTTTGTTCATCCGACAGTCACAAAATTACTTTAAATAAGAAATTTACTAAGTTGTGTAACGATTCAAATGTTCCTGTTCCGGCTGATTTGCCTCTTGTTAATAGGAACACGGTTGTAAATCTTTCGAAATTTCCTTTGAATAGTAATGAAATCAATGCTCTGAAATGTAATAACAATTTTGCTTTGGCTAAAAAGCCTTCTTTTTCTGAACTTATCGCTCCGGTTGAAAAAGCTTTCAAATTTAGTGCCTTAACTTCCACTCAAAAAGAGTCGGTTCGGCATCTTATTGCTTCCAATGTTGATTTCAATTCAAAAGTTCCTAATACTGGTTTTACCCATTCTGTGAAACGATGTGTCAATAATTTAGTTTCCAATTCTGATTTGGTCATTACCAAAGCAGACAAGGGTGGTCAGATTGTTGTTCTTAGTAAATCATCTTATGTTGAAAAAACTGATGACTTAATTGCTTCTGGTCCTTATTCTGAAATATATAAAGATCCTATTGACAAAGAGTTAAAAGCTATTTCTTCTGCTGTTAAGTCTGTTCATTCTATTCCTTTGATTGCTAAACGGTCTGTGATTCCTTCTGTTGCTAATTGTGCACGTTTTTATGCTTTACCAAAGGTACACAAGGCAGGTATTCCTTTCAGACCAATTGTTTCCGATATTGGCACTGCTTCATATAAACTTTCCAAGTATTTAGTTTCTGTGTTTTCTCCACTTAGAAGTCAGAATGTTTTCACTGTTAAAAATTCCACCGATTTTGTTAAGAAACTTCATAACTTCGTTCCGAATAATTCAGTTATGGCCTCTTTTGATGTTAATTCTTTGTTTACTAATGTTCCTGTTGATGGCGCTTTGACTTGCCTCAGGAAAAGGCTTTCTGAATTCCATTTTACTTCTGTGGAAATTGAGGAATTAGTTTTCCTTACTCGTGTGTGCTTGCAAAAGAGCACTTTTGTATTTAATGGTAAATTCTATGCTATGGTAGATGGCCTGGCTATGGGAAGTCCTCTTAGTCCTATTTTAAGTGATTTCTATATGCATTATTTTGAGGAAAAACTGTTCCAGAAATTGCAATTTCAATTTTATGTTCGTTATGTGGATGATTGTTTTGTCCTAACGGACAGTAACTTGTTAGGTATTGATGATGCTCTTTCTATTATGAACTCCATTGATCCTAATATCCAGTTTTCTTGTGAGAAAGAACTTAATAGTAGCCTCGCGTTTCTTGATGTCTTTATTTCTAAGAGTGAGTCTGGTTTCACTACTTCTGTCTATCGTAAACCTTTTGCTGTTTCTTTACCTCCTCACAGACTGTCGTCTCATCCTCCCAACCAAAAATATTCGGCTTTTAATGCTCTGGTCCATCGTGCTATTAATATTTGCTCTTCTCCTGAGCTTCTCAAGATTGAACTCAACTATCTGAAAGCTGTAGCTGTTGATAGAGGATTTTCTCACTCTTTAATTGATTCTATTCATAACAAACTTTCTAAGAAAACTTCTGGTCCCAATAATGTGGTTTCTAGAAAGAATTTGGTTGTGTTACCATTCTTTCATTCTGTCAGTTTCCGTATTGCTAAAATCCTAAAAAGGTTTCAATTTCAAGTCGTTTTTGCTCCTAGTAACAAACTTTCCTTCTCTTCTCTTAAGGATCCTGTCGATCAACTTAACACTTGGGGTATTTACCAAATTAGTTGCCGTTGCGGCCTTTCTTACATTGGGCAGACGAAACGTGCTCTGAAAATTCGCTTAAATGAGCATAAAGGTTATGTACGAAAGCAAGAGTTAAATAAGTCTAGCATTGCTCAACATTGTTGGAATTCCAACCACTCTTTTGATTTCAATTCTGGTAAAATTTTTCAAAAATGTTCTTCCCCTTTAGAGCTTGACTTTTGGGAAGCTTATCATATTAACAGGAATAGTTCTAATTTGGTTAATGATTCTTCCTCAACTCCTTATTTTTCACAGGTCTGGCATAAATTTCTTTAATTTGTTGTTCTTTCTAGGTTTTCTCGTTGTTTTCCTTTTTTGTGTCTATTTTTCTCCTTCCCCCCTCCCTCCCCTCCCCCTCCTTTACATGTGTACTTTGTTTTGCATTTTGTTTTGGTAGTTTCTGTACTTATTTTTATTTCAATTTTATTCTTTGTATTTTATTTTATTATTTTTGCAATTTTTATGCATGCTGTTGTCTTTTTTGCTTTATTTTTATTGATATTCCTTTTTACTTCCTGTACTTTCAATTGGATTCATTTGTTGCTCTCTTATTGGTGTCTTCCTGCTACTTCTACTTCCACTTCACGCTGCCTTTATTCTCATTGGTTTACAGATAATTCTTAGGCTATATAAGCTTTGTTTTTGTTGTTCTGTCTGCTTCATTTGGATGTTTTGCATCTAGAAGCTCCCTGTCGCATTGAAAAAGGGATTCCAAGCAATCCCGAAACATATGTCTGCATTTTATTGCTCATTTGTGCTTTAAATTAACGTGTAATTTTATTATTATAGTTTACTTGCACAAAGTTAAATTATTTTTATATAGCTTGATTTCAAAATCGGGTGCAATCGCAATGACTTGTTTCTCTTGACATGGGTGGAGCTCACTCTTTCAAGGACTGTTCAGTTTGATGCTTAACTATTCCATTTTCAGAAGTCTAGTTATGCGTGTAACTTCTTTTACATCGCTATCAACCTTTGTATCCCAGGTTTTTTAGCATTCCTGAAAAGTAAACATATTCCGCAGTGAGAAGCGCGTTCCTCCCCTTCCAAATCCAATCTTTTTTTTAAGAAGACCTCTTCCCTTCACAATCCCATGTTGATACCATAAAGAGATTTTTAAGCACCTTTTTTCTCGGAACACAGTTGGTTTATAACCTATTGCTCGGTAGACTGATTGCGCAGCTGAGATGTCTGCCTCTTGCACAGCAGTTACAGTGAATAAAATGGCAGCAAAGAAGAAAAGAAAAATTATACTATAGGGGGAAGAAAAGTTAGGAGTAATTGATAAAGTTAAAAATGATGCAACAAAAGCGAGTATTATTTTGTGAATGTGGTTCTTCGGTATATTTTCACTATAGCGCGGTTATGTTATAACGCGGGTGCCAAATATGTCCCCCCGACACCCACGTTTTACTGTACGTGATTTCTTCCGAACGGACGCTATGTGCGAGTTTGAAATTTAGTTGCTTTCAACAAACAATGAAGCAAGCATTCTGATTCGCGTATTAAATAAACGCGGGAAAACGAACTTACCTAAAACTCGAATGGATTCGTTCTTTTCTGACATGCGCAGAGGCGTCCAAATGTCAGAAGTCAGGGGTCGAACTTTACTCTCTGATTGAGATATTTCGAAGGAACTTTTACGGGAAAGTAGGCTAAAAATAGTACACATGATTAACCCTCGGTTAACCTCTTGGCGACTTTCGGTACCCAATTGGATACATTTTAAAATACTGTTTATTAACTACTGTTTGTGCAATTTGAAAACTAAAACAACCAATTGTTTTTTAAATTAATCAACATACGGTTTACTTCGTTGAAAACGTGGAAATTAGACATTAATTATTATTTAAACTAATTATTAATTAAAATTTAAAAAAAATTAGTTATTTTGTTTTGTAATCATTTTTTAAATCAGAGAACCAAGAAATTGCGTCAAACTTGTTAGTTCTGGGGTCTGAAGAGGTTCAAAATCATTTTCTTTCTTTTTAAATTTCTGATCATCTGTCTTTCATAATTACTGCTTTTTTTCGAATTGCACTCCTTTCAGAGTAAATTCACCAACCCCCAAGACAACTCAAATAATATTTTTCTCTTTGGACAACTCAAATAATATTTTTCTCTTTGGACAACTCAAATAATATTTTTCTCTTTGGACAACTCAAATAATATTTTTCTCTTTACACAACTCAAATAATATTTTTCTCTTTAGACAACTCAAATAATATTTTTCCTTACTTTCACTCTTTTCTACCATGCTACAGGTTCGGGGTTGAATTCCCGGGCTGAGTAGGGACGACGCAGTCTTTCATCCCTTTAGCGGGGTCGATAAATTGAGGACCGAGCATGCTTGGGAACTGAACACTGAGGTTCCGCGTCAGACCAACCACTTGACCGGAACTTCTGCTTCGGCACCCCAGGACCCTCGGCACCACTGAGTTTTAGTTTTAGTTTTTTTAAGAGAGAAAGTCAGAGGGCGGAGGAAAACCCTTGCTGAATGCCTTATTACACGCAGTTTTATTTTTCGCTTCAGTGTCCAAACGTCGGCATGGTACATCTCTCTTTGAAATGGATATAAATAATATTTCTTAGTTTTAACCTGTTCAATAGAAACTCCGTAGAACGTTTCATATTTTATTCCAGTAGCTTTTATCATTGTAATATGGATAATAAATTGGTTTATATACATAAAGCAGAAGAGAAAGTTTTAAGTTAACAAATATTTGATAAGAAATTGGATGCAATCATGACAATGCATCAAGACGTTTGCAAAACCACCTGTACACTGCAAAAAATTTGCGTTCAGTTGGTGTTACTGAACCGTTTTTGGTGTTACTGAACACGATTTTCGGTGTACAGTTGGTGTCAAGTTGAAAATATAATTCATTTTTGATGTACTTTAAAACTTTCTTTATGAGGTTGTCCAAAAAAATATAGACAGTATTTTTGATGCACATGTGAGTTAGCGAACATTATGCTAAAAAGCATTCTGCTGGCTGTATTTTGTCAGGCAGACACTTAAAAGAATTTAAAATACAGTGGAACCTCGGGAGCTCGACCTCGGTAAGTCGACATTTTCTTCCCCTAATGGTTGGCCCAATGCTAATTTCAATGGACGAAACACTCTCTAACTTAATACACAATTTCCAGGAACCACTGTGTCGACCTCCATTGTTGTCTTTTAAACTTTTTCTTCCGGTATTTTTCACGGTGTACAATTTTGAGAATTTTACAGTGATGTTTCTTCGTCAATAAATCAATTCTTTTCTGGAATGCGTTCCGGGAAGATTCCCCTATTTCCCCTGGACCCTGTGGAGCCAGAAAAGTGAGAAAAAAGTGAACTGCAAATTAGCAAGCTTAATAGTGTTGAGGAAATAATAAACAAAAATTATAAATTTTTTCTTATGAGGTATTCAGTTTTTTTATTCTATATTTATATATTTAATTATTTGTTAAGTATAACATTTCAAAATAATAAGAAGAAGGGCCATTTCACAGTATTTTATCCAAATGTAGTGTCCGCAACATGACTCTTTTTTTTGTTTTCAACTACATAACTTACAGTTTAATTATCACTTAATTTTATTTTCAAATAATGTGTTCTGCACATTATTTGAAAATAAAATTTTGATGAACCCCAGTGATTGAATTCACTGGGATTGGCTTTCAGAACTTGAATGGTAAGTAAATAACAATACGGACCAATATTAGCAACTGAAATTACGGAACCTCAGTAATTTGACACCCGCTTATTTCGACATGTTTTCGTGTTCCCTTGGGGTGTAGAGTTATCGAAGTTTCACTGTAGATCAAAAAATCAATCATTTTGAGCTTTATACCGTCTGAACACAAAAAATGGTGTACGGTCAGGGTCTTATTCAGTATTAGGCCCATGAGGCCCGGGCC
This sequence comes from Octonoba sinensis, assembly GCA_038502835.1. Classification (NCBI taxonomy): domain Eukaryota; kingdom Metazoa; phylum Arthropoda; class Arachnida; order Araneae; family Uloboridae; genus Octonoba; species Octonoba sinensis. The sequence goes on from CM076603.1 coordinate 10,940,054, forward strand.
TAGGGCCCTCACTTTGAGAGGGGCTTCCTAATTTTGGTTATTATTATTATTATTATTATTATTATTTTTTTTTTTGTAATTTAAAATTTTTTAGAAAAATATCTAAAAATACCACCTTTCAAAAACAAACAGTTAGTGTTCTGTTGCTTCACAGAAAATGTGTATTATTAAATTATTTTAAAACCACAAGGAATTTTCACTTTGGGTGCCACCAAGTTTTGGTCTGACAATTTGAAATTTGAAAAACAAAACCGATTTTGCACTTTGGGGGCCCCAGATTTTATTCAAACATTTTGTAATTTAAGAACAAAATCATTTTGCACGTTGGGGGCTCTCAAATGTTTGTCTGACTCTTTGACATTTGAAAAACAAATTAGTTCTTGTGTTTTGGGGGCCCCCAAGTTTTTATATGACTGGCAAGTTTTAAAAACACGTACTAAATGTTATGTTTGAAATATTTTTGTTGCGTGAGGGGTCCTCAAACATGAGTTGTGCCTACGGTGATTCAAAATGTAAATCGGGCCTGTGTACACTCTCAGAAACGCATGCGCAAATCTCACGAAACTTTCGTCGTATTTGACGAAACGGCTTCGTGAAAAATGCTCCAAGTAAACCTTTCGTCAAATTGCCGAAATGTGTCTGAGTACACTCTCAGAAACGCATGCTCAAATCTCACGAAACTTTCGTCGTATTTGACGAAACGGCTTCGTGAAAAATGCTCCGAGTAAACCTTTCGTCAAATTGCCGAAATTTGTGTGGTAACTTTTTTAAGTCACGTGATCGCGCGAGGAAAGAATCGTTATAAATGACGAAATTTTCTTGACGATTGAAGAATCGTCGAAAATGAGGATTCTATTTTTGAGAGTGCACAGTCCCGCCAAACATTTTTACAAACTAGGTTCCCGGTAATGCGAAAGACGGTGGTCTTTACTCTTAAACATCGTCTGCTGAACAAACGATAATATCAATATTGCATTCCAAGCATTTTAATTTCTCCCCTTCTAAATAAGAATAAAAAGACAACAACCGGCTAATAACGCAACCCGATTCTGCGTCTTCAATAACGCATCCGTGTCTTTTGTCCGGAGGATGAATAATTGATTAAGCTGCAAATGAGAAGATGGGAAAAATGTCGCAGCTGTCCTTCCGACGATATTTCATTTATGCTTAATGCTTTTCCGATACCGATAGCTATAAGCTTATTCAATTTCCGGAAAATGGGGCTGACAGCTGGAAAATGGAGATGGGCTTGTGTCTCGTTTGTTCCCCCGGCAGGTGAAAAAGCTTTTGATATTCTCGCTTCTATTATTATGTCATTTTTTTTCATTCGAGATGAGCCTGCATTCATGCATGTGAACTTTGAGAGTTGGACAGAGTTATACGGAATTTCTTTACAACGAAGTCTCTTTAGTCAATATCTTCTAACGAATTCTATAAGTGGAATGTTAAATTAATTCAAAATATTCATCATATAATGAAGTGTGCCTCCCTATAACCAACTTTTAATCGGAAGTAAAAATATTCGCAAAAAATGAACTGTTTGTCGCAATACAACGAATTTTTTAATCGGAAAGTTAAATAAAAATCAAAGTATTCATCATATAACGAATCATTGTTCTCCTTATAACGAATTTTTTAATCGGAAAGTTGAATAAAATTCAAAATATTCACCATATAAAGAAGAGTTTGTCTCCCTATAAGGAATTTCTTTGTCGGATAGTTAAATAAAATTCAACATATTCACAAAATAACGAAGTGTTTGTCCCCCTATAACGAATATTTTAGTAGGATAGTTTTCAAACAAAATTCAAAATATTCACCACATAACGAAGTGATTGTCTCCCTCTAACGAATTTATTAGTCGGAAAGTTAAATAAAATTCAAAATATTCACCACATAGCGAATTTTTCTAGTCGGAAAAGTTAAATAAAATTCAAAATATTCACCACATAGCGAATTTTTCTAGTCGGAAAAGTTAAATAAAATTCAAAATGTTCACCATATAACGAAGTGCGCCTCCCTATAACAAATTTTTAATCGGAAGTAAAATTCAAAGTATTCACAAAAAACGAACTGCTTATTTCCCTACAACGAATTTTTTAATCGGAAAGTTAAATAAAATTCAAAATATTCACCATATAAAGAAGGGTTTGTATTCCTTTTACGATATTTTTTTCTGGACATTTACTTTTTTGATTTTTGACATTTCTGGAGAAATTTAACTAGTACATGTTGTTTCTCTTAATTGTTGAATTATCTTCATTTTTGGACATATTTAAACAAGGAAAATAAATTGAAGAAAAAAATTGTCACATTATATCATTTTTAATTAAAATACTTTTGAACTTTTAAAACCTATACCGAAAAGTAACATTAACTTAAATAACTACAAAAATAACTAGTCTTCAATGTCAGTTGGAACCAAGCAATTGCGTTATAAAGAGTCTCCACTGTCTTTGCAACAGACATTATTGAAAAAATTTGGCGTAAACAGTGCACAATTTTTTGATTCAAGAAGTTTCGGTCACGTGCTTTTTTTTAGCATAATTCGTATTTTTTCATTTGTTCCTATTCTCAATGATTTCTTCTAATCATAATTTGTATTTATTTTTTACCTATTCCCCATGATTTTCTTAAGACAGAATTTGTATATTTCCCCCTTCCCTATTCTCAATGATTGGTGGTGCGAAAAAGGTGCCATTGATAGTAATTAAATAAATTGTAGCCATTTAAAAACTTGTACGTGATTAATATAAAAAAGAAAAAAGTTGAGCAGTAATTTAAAGAAAAATAAGTAAGTAAAAATGGCAGTAACTTGAAGTGAAATAAGTAAGTAAATAGATGATGAAGTAAAAGTAGAAGTATAAATTTCAAGTGTGTGGGATAGTTACTACATCAAATGCGTAGAAATTTCGGCCAAAAATGTAAGGCGAAATACATTTCAGCATTTTTGAAATATGATATTAAAAACGTTAAACAAAAAACTCTACTCATTCGCAGCAAATAAGGGATGTCTCCCACACACTTCAAGTTACGTGAACTTAGGGAAAGCAATGTCATTTTTCCCGCAGTACCAGTCATTGAAAATAAAAAATAAAATAAATAAATAGAATAACTTTTTTTACAAATTTTGTCAAAATAAAAAAAGCACTTAAACTAAATTCCTATACATTTAAGGAATTGTCCTACAAACTACATTTTTAGCCTACTTTCCCGTAAAAGTAAAAAAAAATAATAATAAAGCATGAAAGAAGGCTTAATGTATTGTGAAAATATCGTTAGAAATCAAGAAAAGTCAAAAATAAGTTAAGTAATTAAATAAAGATTGAAAAAGAAAAAATTTGAAAGTAGGGTTTTGAAATGGGGGAAAAAGTGTGTCGGTCGGTCTGTCGGTCTGTCTGTCTGTTTGTCGGTGTGTCCCCCCCCCCCTAATAACTTTTGAACGAATTGTCCGATTCGAAAAATTCTTTTTGCATTCGAAAGATCTCGGCGAGGACATCTCATTTCCATATTTTACTTTTTTATTTGAACATTTTTTTGCTCAATTTTGAACAGTTCAAAAAAGTTTAACATTAGCGCCTATGGGTGAAAATGAAGCAATTTATGTAAACTCTGGGTACAAGATATAAGTTCCCATGAACAAGCTCACTGGAAGAAGTTCTTGGCGTGAAATAATGATTTGAACAAATTTTGTTCATTTTTGAACAGTTCAAAAAAAATTAACATACCGCCTACGGAGAAATTTCAAGCCTATATAATTCCTGATCTAACGGACCGATTTGCTTGGAACAAACTTTATCGGAAAGCTCTTATGACGTAGAACATGTACAAATAGAAAGTTCATCCAGAACTAACGAGCCTATTTCCTATGAAATTTTTTGATCGGGATTTTCAAGAATATTTTTTAATTAATGATTGATTAAATGAATAAGCAAAAGAATGAGTGAATAAATACATGAATGACTTAATAAATAATGATTGAATAAAATATGTATTAACCGTTGAAAAGGTATATTTGAAGCAATTAAGAACTAAAGCTAAACGAGAAAGACAGAGAGAGAGATAGCTAGATTATAAATTTGAATTCGGTGTATACGGGAAAGTAGGCTCGTATAGTTCTAGACGGAACTTCTTGTTTAAAACTACACTTCGTACCATCAACTGCCCCTTTCTCGCACTTGCGCACTTACAGCGACCAAATGCACCAAGGACGCGCACGCTTGTACAAGCAAAAATTGTTTCAATCCTCAAAACAGACAAACGTTCATGTTGCTAATTCAAAGATTGATTTTTCATTGATTTTTGGAATTTCTTTGCAATGTGATAATTTTGCAGTAAACTTTTTTTTTTCTCCTCTACCTTCTACCTCCCAAATTAAAACTAACTTTGAATGATTTTGGGGGACTGCCTCCAAAGCTCGCGTCGAAGCTGTTTGTAGTCTCAGTGTCATCAAAGTAAAATAAAGGTAAACAAATGAACTGAGGTTTTGGCAGCTGATAGTTAAGGAGCTTCACGCATGCTTGATGACACAGATAGCGGCACTGTAAGCTTAGTTACAACCGTAGTCTTAAAAATTCTTTGGCACACTTATATATATTTATAAATATGTATATATATTTATAGATATATTGTGTGTGTCAGAGCGTATACTTATTCGCTTCGCATAAGAATGGTTTAAGAACTGAACCTCCTATTCCCGAAAAATGCTGGCTGTGCCCGAGCACTTACTATTGAGAAATTTAAATACTAACCATCAATTTCGTCGAGTTTCTCCCTTAAAGCTCTCAGTTTTCTACTTAAATTCCACGACGAACTTCATCCTTCCCCTTTTACCAGGCACCGAAATAATCAACATTCTAACGCATACATACTAGACTAGAACTCCTCAACACTTATCCTAAAACAACCTCCTAATAGAGAGATCTAGAAATAAATAAGGAGTCAATCGATCACCCCCCTCCCCCACCTGACCTCCCCCCAAGGAATCCATCAGAACTCGTTATCGCTCGCACCTCCCTTTCTGCACCTTTTCCCGATAACTCCAGGCATAATAAAGATCTTGCCCGTTTGTTAATCAGCCCGGCTCTCTTTATGTGTTGTTGGCCTTTTTCTCTTCTCTCGTGCTTAATTCCCATTCCGGGGGTGGTTGAGTTGTTCTATCTCGCTCCTGCTGACCCCCCGTTCTCCCTCCTATGGTCGCCGGTGGACTCTCAGGGACGTGCTTGAGGTGATGAACGATTGTTTGGAGGGAGGGAATCGAAGGCGGTGGTGATTGAATGCTTCTCCTCCTTTCTTGAGGTGCGTGTGCTCATCAATGAAGCAAAATTGTGCGATCGCACATTCGACACGCGTAGTGTTGGCGTAGATTAATAAGTGTTTACAAATATAGGACAAGACATATTTTACTACCTAAGTAGTATACAACTATATAACTAATATATTGTTACTAAAGTCCCGCAGTGGATCAGTCGGTAGAAGCTCGCTTCCCGCAGAACACCGAAAGTAAAGCAACATTGACTGAGGTCAGAATTTCGGAGGGTGACAACCTCTCACGGCTGGTTGCTTCGGTCCGTGTACGCTAAAGGGAGCTGGAGTGCACGTTTGAATAGGTCGTGGCTCCAATGTCCTCCAAGTGAAACGATACCTCTGGGGGGTACCGATCCCAGGGAGCTGGTTCAAAAGAATTAAGAGACCTTTCAAAGGGGCGGAAATCGGACTCCTAAGAATTTCCACTAAGTAAAACCGTAACAAAAAAAAATATATATATATATCACAACCAATAATCAATGCTCACAGTTCTCAAATCAAAACTCCCTAACTATTGAAACTAAACTCTCCTCCAGCCAGAGCTCCTTATATGACCCCTTCGGGTTGCATAACATGAACAATCCAGAATATTCCAGAAAACAATCAGGAATATCTATCGTGGTCGGGAAGTTTCCAGGTTTGGCTCCAAAAGAGTCGCCCAAAATTAAGCCAACTTGGCGATATCTCACCAAACCAATAGAAACCTGTAGTAAAGCTATAACAACATTTAGTCAAGATTTGTACAGTACATAATTAAACAAAATCTGAAAACAGATTCGTAGCATCATCAAAAAGGGATGTTAATTTATCTGTATATCTGTACCTCAAGGCCAGACTAAAGTAAGTTACATTATTATTACTGTATACGAAGAGCTTAAAAACTTGCGTTAGTCTGATCCTGAGGCACACATATAGTATCAGCAAACTCAGCATGGCAAAAAATTCCGATTATCAGCAAATTGTAGTGTTCAAGCGAAATAATACCAGCACTGTAGTTTTCTGATAAACTTCAGTATCAGCAAAAACGAATCAGTAAAATTTAATATCAATTTCAGTAGCTTGTAATTTGCAAATCCATCCGAGCAGCTACTGTCGGCCCCGCTCAAAGGAATACCGTTGGTTCCAGCATATTTTATTCGATTAAGCGGGGAAATTTTCTTTACCTTACAGAACTGATAATATTGCACCGAAACGTAATAATAAATCAGTATATCTAATTTAAAGAAGTTATTAATGTTAGAGTTTGAAAGTTTGTTTTAAATAGGATAAATAAAAACAAAATAATTAAATAAATTATTATATATTTTTAAGTATAAATTAAAATGATGAAAAGTAAGGAGTTGCTGAAAGATCAACTTGAAAATTCAAATATTTTTTTATTTACTTATTTATTTTTGAAATTTAATCAATTCTTTTATCAAAAATATTTCAAAAGCAGACCAGTATTATTGGATTATCCGGGGAAAATATTCGATTAAACGGGGATCTTTAACATTGCGTCTATGGGGAAATATTCGGTTCCGGAAGGTTTTATTCTTATAAGCGAGGTATTCCTTTATCCCTTACCCGATTAAGCGGGGCTGACAGTATATAAGTCTATACTCAGTGGCTTTAGTCTATTGATGAGTTGATGAAGTGTAATAATTTAAAGATACCCCTCTTGCGGAAAAGTCTACGTGAAAAATAGCACCTAATCAACTAGTTCGCTGGTATATCGAGACGGCTTAAGGTGCCTTTCCAGCATATCTCAGACATGCTCTTGGTGCAAGATCTAGGGACCTGGCTGGTTATGGAAAAACACTAAATGCTTTTTGACACTTCTACAAAAATGGTTCAATATGTGATTGAACGCTCTGTTTCTAGTAAATAGCACCTGGAGAAGTTGATAGTGTATACGTTACCGGCAAAGTATGAAACGCGGGCATTCTATAGAATGCCTAGGCATTGTATATAATGCCGGACGGTTTTACGCAAGGTATGAAGTATGAGAAGTATTACATATTTTCCCTAGGCATTGTGTATAATACCTAGGCAATCCATAGAATAAAAAATGCTTTCTAGGCAAATTATGAAGAAAACATTCTGATGAGATTATGTAAATCATGTGCATTTCTCAAAAACAAAAATGTTTTTCTGAAAAAATGAGAGTGCCATTAAAAAAGAATTGTTTTCCCAAAAACATCACATCTCGTAGCGATTCCGGAACCAATAGTCCCTGGGCTCCTTATCGGTAGTCATTTTGGCTTTTTGTACATCATTTATTAACTTCTGGCAAGTAGTTTAGGTTAAGAGAACACTATTTTTGCAGTGTTAACTCTCGTTTTGCACTTACGGACGGAGCTCTTGACGAATCGGAGATGTATTTTATACTTTGCCGGTTTCTCATTTGGCAATCTATAGAATGCCTAGGAAATGTGTGAAATATACGCCGGCAATAGTTTCATACATTGCCGGCTAGTTTTAGGCATTATATATAATGCATAGGCATTCTATCCTATTAAATGTGTGAAATATAAATAGTTTCATGCATTGCCGGCTAGTTTTAGGCATTATATATAATGCATAGGCATTCTATAGAATGCCTATTACATGTGTGAAATATAAATAGTTTCATACATTGCCGGCTAGTTTTAGGCATTATATATAATGCATAGGCATTCTATAGAATGCCTATTAAATGTGTGAAATATAAATAGTTTCATACATTGCCGGCTAGTTTCAGGCACTATATATAATGCATAGGCATTCTATAGAATGCCGGATTTCAAACTTTGCCGGTAACATATACATTAGGGTGGTGGAGGGTTTTTTTTTTTTTTCGAAGTTGCATTAGGGGGTTAAGGAGAAAATTGTAAATTTGCGAATATACTTCCATTTAAAAAAATTAATCATTTTTGAAAATCTACAAAAAATTCTACCTACTTTTTCTTTTAATAATATTTTGATCCACCGCAAGAGTTAAAAACGAAAAAAAAAAAAGAAAAGAAAAGAAAGAAAGACCAACTATCTATTTATTTTTATTATTTTTTTGCTTTTTTTTTACTGTGGGGATTTTCTTTTCTCATAGCGCCAAATGCCTGGTGACGTCACAAGAAAAAAGAGCCCCATACTTCCGGCAGGATTTCCTTACCAAGTACCCCTTTAAATTTTTGAACTATTGCTGAAATAAAATGACAGAAAAGAAGCCTTCAAAAGATTCCTCTCTATTCGATTAAAAATAGCACGCTCCAAAAATCCTCGTCAAATTAAGGACAGCAGTCTCAAAAAAACCTTATAAGAATAAGACCTGGTGTTCCTAAATATCAACAACATACCCTAAAAATTTCGTTTTGTCTAAGGGCAAAGTTTCTAAATTAGATCCGCATTACCCAAGAGTTCCCGTTAGAATATGGTTAACAGTGCCTTTAAAAATTCCCAGATGGATAAGGGTAACAATTCTGAATACATAACTGACCCTTTAAATTCTCATTAGAATGAGGATAAAAGTTTAAAAAAATGCCATTACAATCAATGCTTTGTCCTTAAAATATCCATAAAACTTAAAATTCTCAGGTCCAAAAGAACATCACCGGTCCTTCTAGAATTCTCAGTCAGATTAAGAATATCCTTAAAAATCCCCATGAAAAAGAAAGGCCACAACCACTTAAATACCAATTGCAATCAGGGTATTAGTGCCCTACTAGATCCACTTGCTACAATTTCTAAATAATATCAACAATCTCTAAAAAATCCCCTTTAGAATAAGGAAAACAATCCCTAAAAATTCCATTAGAGTAAGAACAACGGTACCTGAAAATATTTCCTAGACTAATGATAAACGTTCTTCTAGAAATCCCCTATCAAAATAAAAACCTATCTTTCAAAAACGCCCGTTACAACATAATTAAAATAGTCTCTAAAAAGTAAAACAAAACAGCGCGTTTATCGAAGGAATACAAGTAAATATTAAATTTCCGGAAAAGAAAAAAGAATCAAAAGCAAGATAAGTAATTGAAAATCTTCTGCTGACAGTTAAGCCTCAACTAAAACGAAATAAAAACGGAAAGGAATTTTTTAAACTTTATTCTGCTTTTAGAATGGCATGAGTAAAAATTGAAAAAAACATGTTTATTAATCTTCTGCATCCGACTGCTTTAGCGACAAAGCCTTAAAATCCGTGCTAAAAAGAGCTTTAACTCCGGTCTTAATTAACTTCAAACCTTGGAACAAATTTCACATCATGCAGAAAATTCCGCTTTTAATATGTATAAAAATGCAAATGGGCAGGTGTATTTATATATTTTTTTCATATTCAACTCAGCAAAACTACGTGTTCGATTAGAATTGGAATTTTGGAATAAAACGCTTCTTAGCACATTAGGACATAGCTTAGGACCAAAATTTCGCTTTGCCAGTCCTTTTTATCTGACCAGGAAACGAAAACCCTCTAAAAATATACCAATTCTCTATGCATCTACTACCTAATATAGTCAGATTGTATTTCGTCCATTTCCTAAGGGCCAATCATCTTTTAATATGCAGTGTGTCCCCAGGCTGGTTCCCTAGAGATAAAAGAAGTAGGCAGCCAAGTTTTAATAGAGAACGGCGCTCCTAATTAAGTTGGACGTTGTCCGCGGGGGGGGGGGGACGCACCCCTTAATCAGGGCTTGACCACAAACATTTCCCGAATACTTTCGCATCGCCCAGAGAAGTTAATGAGGGTTTTTGTGTCCACCTTTGGAACCCCTTTCCACTCAGAGTTATTTGCCTTAATCCCTTAATCATCTATTTCTCCTGGCCCCTTCAATTTCCTGTTCGGATTTGCCCAGTTTGTTTCAAACTTGAGCCTTTTCTTGAAGATTTTTTTTTTTCTTCTTTGTTTTGCTCCCGCGCACTCCCGCCGAAGTTCTCTTAAGTCCCTCTTAAATCCGAACGCGCACTTATCTCAGTTCGGCACAGCCCCGGATCGAATGCTCGGAGGTAAAGTTCCAGAAAGATATGGGTGATTACAACACTTTCCTACAGGGATGGCGTGGGGAAGTTAGATAAACCCCCAGCGCATTTCTTCCACAGGTGGCAACTTATAATCAAAGTTTATCAACAGAAACACAGTCGAATCTCCCTAACATGAAATTGGCGGGATCAGGATCATCATTTAATGCTAACCGAATTTCATCTTATTATACAATAAATCATGAAAACAATTTATTACATGTTAACAAGAAGATGTGCTGCAATTAATGTACTCGTATATATGTATTATGCCTGTACAAAATACAGTGAGCGCCGGCTAATTGAATCAGTGGTTAATTGAACAGTACGAAATTCATAATTAGCAATAAAAAACAACCGGATTTTTGAATCAAACACGCCGTAGAAATGAATCAAACGTAAATAACTAACCATTTCCCCACAACGACGAAATAAAGGTTTGCTTGTTTTGTTATAAGCAACTCGCTACATCTGCCAGACATCAACGCATATTCAAGCTAAAAGATAATTTAACGAGATAACATCAAATAAAAAATGTTCAGAAACTGAGAATAAAGTCATTTACCTCCATACAGGAGTTATTCCAAATACTCGGGTACATTTATGAACATTTTACTGTATTTTCGAGAAGCACAACAAAAAAATTCTTCCTTCAAAAATGTAGAATCTCTCTTTTTATTTTTCAACTTTTATTTAGTAGCTGACGATCGGTAAAAAAAATAACTTTTTATTTTGCCATGATATCGTCTGCTTCGAAAATAAAATGTCAAATAAAGTAAAAAGGCTAAATAAACATTTTTGGAGTTGAGGAGATGAAATTCTACACCATGGGTATATCGCCAGAGCTTAAAAATCGGTTCAGAAGAAATAAATATACACTATTGGTAAGGAATCCTTCCCATTTCTTGTACCAATTCCTTGATATTGTCCACATTTGGCCGGTTATCCCGTAAAACTCCCCTGTTAAAACACTTGCAAAAATTCTATGGACTGCTTGGTAAAACTACCTTTCCGACATCAGTTCGCAACAAATGAGGGTATAAGTATTTAAATCCTTCTTCTCTTCACTATTAGGCACGTTTAAATGGCATTTTTGTTCCCTTTATGCATTCCCTTCACGCTCCCACCAAATATTAATTTCGTTTTGTGTGGAAATTTGCGTTCTCATTGTGCATGCTGCGTACGATATGATAAAGTTACCTTTAAACCAGAATGTGTAAATGATGGAAAAGAAAAAAAAACTATGGAGTTGCTTGCGCGTCGGACTTCCACCTGGAAGGTCGCGCGTTCGATGCCCACTGAAGACCACCATGTATACTTGGGGATATGTGCATGTGAAATCCGTAGACCCCACTACCTCTCCTCGTGCGTAAGCAATCCTAAGGCCTCGGCTAACAGGTAGGGGTTTGGTGGAGAAAAGTAATGCCCTCCGGAAAATATCTTGCTATTGAACTCACAAAATCGCATAAAAGAGCCCTTTTGAAACATCCGACTGCAACCAAAAAGGGAGATGCACAACCAGACTTTGTACAATTCATACACACGAAATGTCGACCATCTACGACTAACTGTTTTTGAGTTATGCGAGATACGCACATACGAACGGCACTACAAAACGGACTCTGGGATCGTCAACATCGATATTTAAGTAGTCCATACACACGTGCATATGTACATACATACGGACATTGAGGAAAAAAACTGTCCAAACGAATTAATTTGTGATTAAAATTCAAATTTGAGCGGAAATTTAGGCGCGAATTTTTCCGTGATTACAGTACTTCCTGTACTTCGTACAAGGAACTGAAAATAGTGGAAGAATTTTCATCTATGAAATCAATACTTTGAATTATGTGAAAACATGCCGGGTGAAAGTAATTGGTCATTGCTTTCAAGACATGTTTCTACATAATATTACAAACGTTTATTTTTCAGTTTAAATTCTTCCACTATTTTTAAAGTAGGTATGAAGATATGCAAGCACACAAAAATTTATTTATTAGTTTTTTAATATTTGAAGCAAAGCATAATGGCTCGTAATTCCAGTTATCAACCGAAATTTATTGATCTCTTTTTTACAAAAAATGGGATTTTAACTTTTAAGTGGACACAGAATCGTTGAAATAAAAGTTTTCTTTTTTTAATTCTTCACTGCAGCTGGAGTTATTTTAGCATTGCTTCTAAATATTTCAACAAAATTTTAAATATTAAACCAACAAAAATTATTTTTGATTAAAAAATTTTAAAATATGAAAAAGATGAAACACACCAAAAATGAGTGTTGCGTCTGAAATTTCATCCGAAGTGCATAAAAATTTGCTCATAGATACGTAACAATGATGGAAACACTTTCTGGCAAAAAGTTCCTGTTTAATCGTATAAGCTTTTGCAAAAAAAATATATATATATAAATAAAAAAAATCGAGCATATTTTACATAATCAAGTACAAAAAGTTTAAATAATTTCTTCATAAGAACTAATGGCAATAAATACTCGTAACACGCAGACGAAGTTTTATAAAAAGTTGTAAGTAAAGTTCTCAAAAATTCAGACTCAAGCGTCAATTTTTGCTTTTTTAAAAATATTTTTCATAATTTTTCTATAACTTTGAAATTTTTTCAGTCAAAGATATTTTTAATTGTTTAAATACTTAAAGTTTAGTCAAAATATACATAATTAATGCTAAAATAAGTCCAACTACAGTGAAGAACTAAAAAAAATCTCATTTCAAAAGGTCCTTTGACCATCATTAAAACAATTTCTGACAGCTGCCCTGTCTAACTGTCTACTGGATAATAAACTCAAAAAATCGTTCAAATACAGTCGAAAATTTTATTAACTCGGATATTCTTGAAATAAGATAAAACGGTTAAACATCTTTCAATGCCAAATATTCAAAGTGTCCCTAAGCAAATTTAAAAAACAATTGCTTCATTTACGTCTTTTTTTGGGGGAAAAAAACAACTCGCAAAAAGTGGAAATATTCCTTATTTAATTCAATCAAATCTCCGCTCCAAGCAGGAATCCAAAACACAAAAACAACTTGATTAATTTAAAATCTATAAACTTACTGTACGTCCATTTTAATGTCAGCGCGCCATTTTCTTACAAAAGAAGCATCGAAAAAAAGCCCAATATATTAGCATCTTAAAGACATTTAAAATACTCGAAGGATATTACTCCTGACAGCGAAGTTTGTTTTAAAATGGCTCCCGGCCAGCGATATGTTCACAACTTAACATATGCATTTAAAAGTTCCGCTTTTTTTTTCCGTGCGGAGTTTATCATTTTTTTCATCCATTTTTATTTTTTTCTTCCCTCCTCGTCTGCAAGAAGCCAAACAAGGGCCGCTAAGTACACGTCAATTCGTCTAAAAAGATTCTAATTGACTTACAAAAGAAAGTGTTCGAAAATACGGAACGGGTTCCTGTATATGCGCCTCTTCTGAAATAATTCACTTAAAATATAGAATTAGATTTCTTATAATGGATTTAGTAAAGGAAAAGGCAGGACAAATAAATAAAAATAAAAAAAGCGCGGCTGAAGCTAAATGTATGCGAGCGAAGAGCTATAATTGCGAATAAGAGTGAAAAAATAAATCTACAAAAAAGTTCTCTTTTTTTGTAAACGCTGCGTTAGTTTTCCCCCGGACATAATTATACATGACAGTAGCTAGTTTCTTCTTAATACAGCAACAAGCATCGTCGATTTAGCGTTTAATGTTTTCGCTGCGTTTTTTTTTTTAAGTTTAGACGAAAAGCAAGACAAGTTTTTAGAGCAACCTGCAGAAACATGTCCTAATGAAACTGAAATTGGATGTTGAACATATCTTCAACTTTTAAAGTGTCGATGGAGGGGACCGGCATTAAAACTGCGCGTATTAAGGAAAAATCAAAGTTTGTTTATTTTTTTTCACTTTCCTATCTTGCCATTTTACTAATGAAATTAGGATGCGCTGCGCTTTAAAATTTTGTACGGAAATTAAAATTTCACTTGACGTAAAATGGCTGAGTTTAAAGTGGGGATGTTTTCTTGAATAGTTGCTTTTGATGAGCTAAGGGCTTCTTTAAAACACAATCGCTTAAAAGTTTAAGCGAAGCAAAAACTCATTAAATCAAAATTTATAAATAATTTCCTTTTTTTAACGGAAAATCCGAGCAGAGTTGCGTCTTTAGTTTAAATTCTTAAATGGAAAATTGGATTTAAGAAGAAGGAATGCGTATGTACCGTGTTGCACATAGCTGAAGCGTTTAAAAACAATTTATGTCACTGTATTTAAAAGTTTTCATTTTAAGAATGATTAGCGACATTATAATTGTTGAATTAAATATTTAAAAAATATATTTAAGAAAGCACTAAAATGCCTTTTCTTTCAAAGATAGAAGCTTTTCTTTAAAATATAGCATATTATCCACTGGGAGTAATTTTTTCGCCTATTAAGCAGCAGGGTTCGTTGATTTAAATCATGATTTAAATCGCGATTCAAATCGAGTGATTTTTTTAAATCATTGATTTAAATCAAGTGATTTTTTTAAATCATTGATTTAAATCAAGTGATGTTTAAAAAAAAAAATCATTGATTTTACAATGCTAAAAAGTGTTGTAAAAATGAAATATGTTGCAATTACAGCCACTGTTTCAAACAAAACTTCCTAGGTCCATCTGTCTGTGTGCATAACATATTTCATAAGTTTAGAAGTAATTACTATTTTTTTAAATTTTACAATATTACTCGTATTCTTCAAGCGTCTTAACAGCAAAGCATCATTCACTCAATCGTTCAAATTAGAATTCATAATAATCATGAACCATTTCTTAAAAATAGTACTTTAGATCAATTTAATAAATGCCACACAGTAAATACTTCAGAACGATTTGTTTAAAACAGCAATTGTTAGAATTTAGAATATGTATCCTTAAAGTTTCATCCATGTCCCCTAAAAGCTTAAGGGTTTTTCCGTCTAATTTGTTTTTTTTTAATCATAGAAGTTTGCAATAAAGATATTTGATTAAAACAAAAAGTTTCAGTTTTTAGGTAATGGTGTGAGTATATGATTTTACTAAATGGTAAAAATATTTCAGGCTTTTCATTTATAAAATAGAAAAATGTTTAAAGTACACACGAGGTAAAAATTAAGTACATACAATTGTTACTTTTTTTCAGCGTTATACAGCAAAATAATTCGTATTAAATTTGTTCATTTTCTCTATACTTATGAGTGTATTATTTTCCTGGTTGGGGTAAGTTTCATTTGAATCATACATTTATATTAAAATTCATTTTTCATTATTATTATTAAAAAATATTTATTGCTGTGAAAATAGTTTAAAGTGTGTTTTTGCATATTCATTAACATGCCATATTGTTTCTATGAATATATCATATAATAAGAAACAATATTTAAGGTCTTTTTAAAAATATATAAAAAATCAGATTTAAATAAAAAAAATCTGATTTAAATTTAAAAAATCTGATTTAAATAAAAAAAAAACGATTTAAATCAAAAAAATCACGAGCCCTGTTAAGCAGCTAGAAAAACTTCTGCTGTGTAGTTGTAATGTTTTTCAGAGCAGTAAGTGTGAGATATAATATATACTACAGTAAAATAATAAAGGAATTTTCTGTAAAAAATAATAATTGCACGCTCATATAAGCACAAATGAGCATTAAAATGCAGACATATGTTTCGGGATTGCTTGGGATCCCTTTCTCGATGCAATAGAGGAGCTTCTAAATGCAAAAACATCGAAATGAAGCATCGTTTGGATGTTTTACTTGCAAATATTTTTTACAATGTATTACAGTAATCCTTTTTTTAATAGAGTATTCACATAAAAATGTATTTACACTAAAAAGAATAAAGTAAAAAAAAAATAGAACCGACTTCACATTTAAAATTGCCAGTCAAAATCCTTGGTTATCCCGGTGGGTACAAATAAGTTTGATCATGACAGCTACATGTCACTACAATTTCAAACGTTTTATTCGTAGAAAAAGGGATTTGTCGAAATCGGAAATAAGTGTATGAAATATTGTGGGGGTGGAGGGATGTTAGAAGTGGAATACACTAAGTCTAGTTTCCTTGCATTTAAGTTTTATATTTGCTTTTCAGGTATTTATTATTTCAAAAGACCCAAAAGTTTTCACTGAAAGGAAAATAATTATTCGCTTATACTGCAATGTTTTACATGAATGAAGGAAAATTTAAAAAGTTTTCTAATAGAACTGATAGTACGGCGCCAGTTGCCGTAAATATGTAACTGATTTTTAATAACTGACGAATTTGTTCACCTTAAAGTACCGCTTTTATGCGGCTACTTTCAAAGAATTTAATGTATATAAAAGAGCTCGTTTGTGTGTTTGTATATGTGCTTGTATGTTCGCTATACAAAGCCACACTAAGTGACGGATTGGAACGAAATTTAGCACAAAGTTCTAGCATCCCCTGAGAAAGCTAACTTGTGCAGTTCCATTCGAAAACTCGAATTAGTTTTGATTTTATTTCAGTTTTATATGAAATAAGCGTTTTGTAAAGAGGCATTTTTTATTTGTAAATAAAGAACAGATGTGTACTGCCTGGCCCAGTGGTAACGTTCAGGTTTGTAAGTAGTGCCACGCTAAAGTACCCTCGCTCTGAATCCGAGTTTCGGTGGATGTCTTTGATTTTTTGTAAAATTTGAAAGAAGTTATATTATTATTGGAAATAAAATTTCACGTTAAATTAAAGCACAAATGAGCATTAAAACGCAGACATATGTTTCGGGATCGCTTGGAATCCCTTTTTCAATGCGACAGGGAGCTTCTAGATGCAAAACATCCAAATGAAGCAGACAGAACAACAAAAACAAAGCTTATATAGCCTAAGAATTAACTGTAAACCAATGAGAATAAAGGCAGTGTGAAGTGGAAGTAGAAGTAGTATTAAAGGCACCAATAAGAGAGTAACAAACGAATGTAGTTGGAAGTACAGAAAGTAAAAAGGAATATCAATAAAAACAAAGAAAAAGACAACAGCGTGCATAAAAATGTGAAAATACATGAAAATTGCAAAAAAATAAAATAAAATACAAAGAATAAAATGGAAATAAAATAAGTACAGAAAATACCAAAACAAAAAGCAAAACAAAGTACACATGCCAAAAGAGGGGGAGGGGGGGGAGAGAAAAAAAAAGGGAAAACTAACAAGAAAACCAAGAAAGAACAACAAATTAAAGGAACTTATGCCAGACCTGTGAAAAATAAGGAGTTGAGGAAGAATCATTAACCAAATTAGAACTATTCCTGTTAATATGATAAGCTTCCCAAAAGTCAAGTTCTAAAGGGGAAGAACATTTTTGAATAATTTTCCCAGAATTGAAATCAAAAGAGTGGTTGGAATTCCAACAATGTTGAGCAATGCTAGACTTATTCAGCTCTTGCTTTCGTACATAACCTTTATGCTCATTTAACCGAATTTTCAGAGCACGTTTTGTCTGTCCAATGTAAGAAAGGCCGCAACGGCAACTAATTTGGTAAATACCCCAAGTATTAAGTTGATCAACAGGATCTTTAAGAGAAGAGAAGGAAAGTTTGTTGCTAGGAGCAAAAACAACTTGAAATTGGAACCTTTTTAGGATTTTAGCAATACGAAAACTTACAGAATGAAAGAATGGTAACACAACCAAATCCTTTCTAGAAACCACATGATTGGGACCAGAAGGTTTTTTAGAAAGTTTGTTATGAATAGAATCAATTAAAGAGTGAGAAAATCCTCTATCAACAGCTACAGCTTTCAGATAGTTGAGTTCAATCTTGAGAAGCTCAGGAGAAGAGCAAATATTAATAGCACGATGGACAAGAGCATTAAAAGCCGAATATTTTTGGTTGGGAGGATGAGACGATAGTCTGTGAGGAGGTAAAGAAACAGCGAAAGGTTTACGATAGACAGAAGTTGTGAAACCAGACTCACTCCTAGAAATCAAAACATCAAGAAACGCGAGGCTACTATTAAGTTCTTTCTCACAAGAAAACTGGATATTAGAATCAATGGAGTTCATAATCGAAAGAGCATCATCAATACCTAACAAGTTACTGTCCGTTAGGACAAAACAATCATCCACATAACGAACATAAAATTGAAATTGCAATTTTTGGAATAGTTTTTCCTCAAAATAATGCATATAGAAATCACTTAAAATAGGACTAAGAGGACTTCCCATGGCTAGGCCATCTACCATAGCATAGAATTTACCATTAAATACAAAAGTGCTCTGTTGCAAGCACACACGAGTAAGAAAAACTAATTCCTCGACTTCCACAGAAGTAAAATGGAATTCAGAAAGCCTTTTCCTGAGGCAAGTCAAAGCGCCATCAACAGGAACATTAGTAAACAAAGAATTAACATCAAAAGAGGCCATAACCGAATTATTCGGAACGAAGTTATGAAGTTTCTTAACAAAATCGGTGGAATTTTTAACAGTGAAAACATTCCGACTCCTAAGTGGAGAAAACACAGAAACTAAATACTTGGAAAGTTTATATGAAGCAGTGCCAATATTGGAAACAATTGGTCTGAAAGGAATACCTGCCTTGTGTACCTTCGGTAAAGCATAGAAACGCGCACAATTAGCAACAGAAGGAATCACAGACCGTTTAGCAATCAAAGGAATAGAATGAACAGACTTAACAGCAGAAGAAATAGCTTTTAACTCCTTGTCGCTAGGATCTTTATAAATTTCAGCATAAGGACCAGAAGCAATTAAATCATCAGTTTTTTCAACATAAGATGATTTATTAAGAACAACAATCTGACCACCCTTGTCAGCCTTGGTAATGACCAAATCAGAATTTGAAACTAAATTATTGACACAGCGTTTCACAGAATGGGTAAAACCAATATTAGGAACTTTTGAATTGAAATCAACATTGGAAGCAATAAGATGCCGAACTGACTCTTTTTGAGTGGAAGTTAAGGCACTAAATTTGAAAGCTTTTTCAACCGGAGCAATAAGTTCAGAAAAAGAAGGCTTTTTAGCCAAAGCAAAATTGTTATTACATTTCAAAGCATTAATTTCACTACTATTCAAAGAAAATTTCGAAAGATTTACAACCGCATTCCTATTAACAAGAGGCAAATCAGCCGGAACAGGAACATTTGAATCGTTACACAACTTGGTAAATTTCTTATTTAAAGTAATTTTGTGACTGTCAGATGAATGAAGAGCTCTCGCCCATGACATTCTATCAATAGAATCAAAATCGAAATTAGAATTAGATACAGAAAGATGTAAATCATAAAGTTCACGTTCTATGAACGAAAGTTTTTTCCTAGTTTCCTGGATAGAAGCTCTAAGTAAAGCTAATTTAGAACGAAAAATTACCTTATCAACCCTAACAGAACGCGGTAAATTACACTTTAAAGTGATAAACTTAGGAATGACTTTCTTGCGCCTGCAAGCCTGGAGAAACTTTAAATGGTTCAAAAACCGAACCTTTTTAATTCGTAGATTACAAAATCTGTTAACTTGAGACATAACCAGAATCAAAACAAACAAAACATAAGGGGAAAAAACAATAGCTAAACCGTTCAATAAACAAAAAGAAACAGAAAGAACAAATTGCAAAACATACACCACGTAACAATATGCGGAACAAATGTCAGAAAACAAAAAAGCAAAAATAAACACAGTCAAAAATAAGTCTAGCATTGCTCAACATTGTTGGAATTCCAACCACTCTTTTGATTTCAATTCTGGGAAAATTATTCAAAAATGTTCTTCCCCTTTAGAACTTGACTTTTGGGAAGCTTATCATATTAACAGGAATAGTTCTAATTTGGTTAATGATTCTTCCTCAACTCCTTATTTTTCACAGGTCTGGCATAAGTTCCTTTAATTTGTTGTTCTTTCTTGGTTTTCTTGTTAGTTTTCCCTTTTTTTTCTCTCCCCCCCCTCCCCCTCTTTTGGCATGTGTACTTTGTTTTGCTTTTTGTTTTGGTATTTTCTGTACTTATTTTATTTCCATTTTATTATTTGTATTTTATTTTATTTTTTTGCAATTTTCATGTATTTTCACATTTTTATGCACGCTGTTGTCTTTTTCTTTGTTTTTATTGATATTCCTTTTTACTTTCTGTACTTCCAACTACATTCGTTTGTTACTCTCTTATTGGTGCCTTTAATACTACTTCTACTTCCACTTCACACTGCCTTTATTCTCATTGGTTTACAGTTAATTCTTAGGCTATATAAGCTTTGTTTTTGTTGTTCTGTCTGCTTCATTTGGATGTTTTGCATCTAGAAGCTCCCTGTCGCATTGAAAAAGGGATTCCAAGCGATCCCGAAACATATGTCTGCGTTTTAATGCTCATTTGTGCTTTAATTTAACGTGAAATTTTATTTCTATTACTTTGCACAAAGTTTAATCATTACTATATATTATTATTATTTGCTATTATTTTTTAATTTAGTAAAATAAATACTTTATTTTTTATTTTCGATAAATTATTTTTTACAATTTAATAAATTAAATTAAAATATGATAGTGGTAAAATAATATTATACCGGGCAACGGTGGGTAATGTTGCTAGTTGTTAAATAAAACAATGGAATATTTTTCAATCTCATTTAAATGCAATAGTAATTTCTTGATACTGCTGATGAAATGTCATCCATAGATGACTCTTCATCACCAGTACGAAAAAGAATCATAATGCCAGATAAGGAATAAATTAGTAAATTTTAGTGTTTAATTATCTATTATTTATGCATTTTTAGTAATAATATTGATGTGAAATTATTAATAATTAAGTAGTTAACATATAAGTCGACAGGGTGGTGTAGTGGTCAGTCGCAAGCCTCGTACGCCCAAGTTCGCAGGCTCAAACCCGACCGAAATCGGTGGATTTTCAAGATGCAGAAAATCGTCTGCGCCCATGTCGTATGATTGTGCGGCATGTAAAAGACCCCTTGAGTAGACATTTGGCTTGGATGCTCTCGGCTAAATTAAATTCCTAGGAAAATTTCGCATCAACAGAGTCCGGCTGCTCGGCAGTTCCGGTGGAAAAACCGGATGTCAAAACGATCATGCCGCGAAGGTACCACACTCATTGTGGTGCTGCTGAAAGAGATGGTACCAATCTCTCGGGAACGCACTAGGTCTGCGATTGGCAGAACAGCAGCCCATTAGAAATTAAAAAAAAAACATATTTTATTACAGATATATGAATAGTTTTTAACATTTCTCAATCATTTATTTATTAAATTACACTGTGCAACAAATTTGAACTCTTCTTTGTCCTTTAGATGAAACTATGTGATTCTATATGAACAAAAGGTGCTTGATTTAAATATCTAAACCAAAATGGTCCATCACGTACCGTTTTTGCAGGAAACCCACTTCTTATATTCATACAATTTGGTTATAAACGAATGTAACTGCGGCTTACTTATTGAAAACACAAACACTAAAATATTGTTTTTGTCCGTTTCATCTTGTGGGCATCTGTTGGTGTGCCCTTGTAACGGATCAGCAATATTCAATTCATATGCGTCCATTCCATCGACCGCTGAAACGCTTTTCAAACACAGAAATGTCCTGATGAAACCTTTCCCCATGCTCATCATGAATTGCACCAAGGTTTTGAGGAAAGAAGTCCATATGGGAGCCCAAAAAGTGTAGTTTTAATGACATATAGCATCCTAATAATACAAAAGCATTTTATCATGTCACCAGCAAGATTTTCGTAGTTTTCAGCTTTCTCATTTCCAAGAAAACGTGAGCACACTGATTGAAAGGCCAGGCAGGCGGAATTTTCAGCTTCTGACTGTTTGTTTTCATACTCTTCATCGTGAAAGGACTTCCTTAAGCTGTGGGGCAATAAAAATCCTTTCTTTTACTTTTGCCGCACTTAAATTTTGAATTTGTTCCTGAGATGCAAGAACGCCACTCCTTCTCTGTCCAGAGCTTTTACAAATATTTCGATTAACCAAATTTAATGTGCAATCGTGAAAAAAAGGCACATTGTAGATTTACAAGTGGCTCATTTGATATGCTTTTGCCACTCATAATTTTGAAATTTCTTTTGTGTTTGAAGAACATGCCACAGGAATAAATAGGGAAAAAATACTTAGATGGAGGAGCACGGATAAGAAAGCGCCACTCTGCTGAATTGTGCTCATGTCCTAATGCTTGAAATAGTACATTCACAACACAGAAGCATACTATTTTTTCTTTCTCCGCAAAATAGACTATAAAATGCCTTTGTCGTCTTGCAAAAATCTCGAAATTTCGAGAAGTAGTTTAAGCTTTTGTTGCCAAAAATGTCGCTAAGGTGACCCAAGTTCATTAAAAAGGTCCCTAGAATGACAACGATCTTACTGTCAATGAGAAAGATATAATTTATAATAAATTAAGTCGAGAAATTATGAAAATATGCACATTTATCCAGAAAATACGTAAAAAGCTAAAATGTGGAATTTTGGGAAAATGGTACGTGGTAGGCAAAAAATAATTGCAGATTCGAAAATGTCAGCCAAAAATGCATAAGAAACAGACATTTTCATCGAAAGGACATTTTTCGTGTTGTATAGCGTTATTAATAAAATATTTACCGATTTTTTAAAATTCCATAAATCATAAATATCAATCTGATACATATTTTATAATAGATACATAATCAATAATAATTAATTATCGGAATTTGTTACGATAGATAATTAAGTATTAATATTTATTGACATCAATTATTTATTCGTTTAGGATAGCTTTCATTCATTATCTTCTGAAAGATTTCGTGATTACTTTAGCCAGTTTTTTTACTCCTTCATACACTACCAGAAACACCAAATCATACCTGAAAGACTGTAAACGAAGCGGAATAAAGAAGAAAATGCATAGAACTTTTCTTTTATTATTATTTATTTATTTTTTTTTTTTGTTATTTTACTTAATTTATATAGTTGTTTATTTTTTAATAACTTTAAGGAACTATTTAAACCCGAATACTTATGTTAAAAAATTAGCAATAACTTAGTTAGCACTAACTTAAAAACTATATAAAAATAAAAAGTAAATAAAACAATTTCATCCAAAAACTTTTCTATTACGCAAATTTCAAAAAAAAAAAAAAAAGATTTTCAAGTCCTAATTTTAACCAGCTATTTGATAATGCAACGCATAATGCATCAAATTAACTCAAAAAAAAAAAAAAAAAACTCATGGAAATATGTGGGAGGAGGGATGAAAAGGGGGGAAAAGAAAGAAACAGATAAAGAAAATAAAAATAAAAACCGTTAATATGAAAAAAAGCCCAGAGACCGTCAAATAAATATATTTACACTATTTTAAAATACGCGAAAATTCAAATAAAGATTTTGTTTTCGTTAAAAATAAGTACCGTCAAAGATATTAGACCAACTGCAATTGTAAACAGTATTTTATCCCACCTAATAATTTCCTCCCTAAAGACAAGTCTGCGCGCTGCCACTAAATCTTCAGCGAAAGCTCTCGCCTCATCGGTATTGATTGGTGGTCAAAAAATATCCTCCATTAGCGCCGCAGAAGAGCCGCTCTTTGATCTTTGGAGGACAACGCGCAGGTCATCCATTCCGCCAATGGAAACCTCCCTCACGACATATCTGGAATTCATATCTGTAAAGTACCGCCCACTCATAATCGAGCGAGGCCAATCCGATGCGAGCCAGTTATGAAATTCCTCCGCTATGTGGGATCAACGAATTGGAAAATAAGATAAATGAAAGGGGGAGGACACTTATGCCCAAAACAAGCTTGGATTCGGTATCGGATGTTATGAAATTTAATCTTCTTGCGTATTCGTGGACATATTTCTGAACAGGAAACTTGTGTAAATGTCAAAGATAGACGCAACTTCTAGCACAAATTATGCCACCTGTATCACACCTGTTTCAAAACTACAGTTCACTCTGTAGTGAAGTAGATTTCGCATTTAAAAAAAGAATCATAAGACCGAAAAACCGCATCGGCAATTTTTGTGACAGATTTGCAATTTAAAAAATTATTTCTTTGATTTAGTTTGAAATAAGAATTAAGTTCATCTTGAAAGTCCCAATATTAACACGTTGACTGCCGACACGCTGACTGATGTGTCGATATATATATATGTTTGTTATACTTTTCTCCGCCAGACCCCTACCTGTTAGCCGAGGCCTTAGGATTGCTTACGCACGGGTAGAGGTAGTGGGGTCTACGGATTTTACATGCACATATCCCCAAGTATACATGGTGGTCTTCAGTGGGTATCGAACGCGCGAAGTCCGACGGGCTAACCACTAGGCTACCACGGCCCAATATTTTTGTTATACTATATATAAAAATATATATATATATATATCTTTTATATATATATAATATGTATATATATATATTTAATATGTTTGTTATACTATATAAAAAAAATATATAAAAGAGATATATATATTTGTTTGTAGTTTGTGGATCTCCAGGAAAGCTTTAATTTAATCAAAACATATTGTACAAAACATTTTATTAAGTAAACAATCACTAACTTTCTATAAATGCATTGAAAAATGAAAAAAAGTCGGCAACAACTTGTAATTTGGTCTCTCAACACGTTCACCTACTACGCGTTATTTCGTAGGTTGGCAGTCCAACGTGTTAACATTTTCATGTAATTGAACAAAATTTTACCAATAACTTCTAACACCTACATTCAAAAAGTAAATAAATGAATATCTCAAATAACAATAACGATAATAACAACACTAATCTTCGTACTAGGTTTGCCAATGGTGAGCGCGCCAATACGCAACCCCATTGGATAACATAACAATTTACCGCAAACATGCTCAGCGAAAAGTTTTCATACACGATCAGAATTTCTTTAGGTTTACTATTTTCAATAAATCAATCAAACTTATATGAATTGTGTTTGTTTGGCAACACAAACAAAAAACTCCTTCCGGGATTTTCCGCCGGAGCATTGTGTGCAAGAAAATGACATTAAAAAAATGCTCAACTACAGAACTCGTGCGGGATTCGGGTCATCATTAAAGATGAAAAGAGGGGGCAGGTATCATCAGCTAAACCGTAATAGAACTTTTCACGTTAATAAAGCACAAATGAACATTGAAATGCAGACATATGTTTCGGGATTGATTGGAATCCATTTTTCAATGCAATAGTGGAGCTTCTAGAAGTAAAAACCACTAACTCAGTGATCTCTACAGTGCGATTGATTGATCACTGGGTAAGTAGTTTAATTTAATCCATTTGCAATACATATTGTACATAAATTTTGTCTTTCGTCACTCCTTCTCATGTAAAGAAAAAAAAATTTCCCGGCACCTTATTATTGTTGTTGCTGTTGTTGTTGTTGTCGTCGTTGTGTCTTCGCGCGTGACGAGGAAGAATGGGTACGTTGCTCCTGAGTCTAACGGGGCCCTTATAGGCAGGAGTCCGATTTCCGCCCCTTTTTGAAAGGTCTCTTAATTTTTGAACCAGCTCCCAGATGAGAGACCGTCACCTGGGGCTGGCACCCCCAGAGGTATCGTTTCACTTGGAGGACTTTGGTGCCACGACCTATTTAACGTGCACCAGCTCCCTTTAGCGTACACGGACACCACAGCAACCAGCCGCGAGAGGTTGTCACCCTCCCAAACACTGACCTCAGTCAATGTTGCTTCACTTTCGGTGTTCAACGGGAACCGAGCTTCTACCGACTGGTCCACTGCGGGACGCACCTTATTATTATTGAATAAATTAAAAGCACTCACTTTCAATTTAATCAAGACTTCAAAACACTAGTGCAAATCAACAAAATTACGAAACGATGATTCGAAGAAAAATAACTCGCCACCGCATTAATTATCTCACTTCATATTGTATTATAGATTATTAGCTTCAAATTGTATTTTCCTTTTTTAGACATTGTACTGGACAAACAATCTGACTGACTTATCATTGGAAATGGATTAACTGACAACTTAATAGTATTATTTTAATTTAACATTCATTTAATAGATTGCATTTTCTCTTTGGTTTTGTTCTTGACATTTCTTCTTATTAAAATTGTAAACATATTTTAAAATGTATAGAGTATCGTTCAAATATTGTAGATTATAGATGTAAGGAGTAGTATGAAAGTAGCGAATAAAGACTTCTAAAAAAAAAGTTCGAATCCACGTCGAAAGTTGGAGAAAAAAATTATCTTTTCCAAACTTTTTCTAATCGATAACAGTAAAATGTATCAATAGCTATTAAGTTTTTTTAAAAATAAGAAAACCGGTTGACAAACAGAGAGAAAACGGCACTTAACTCTTGTCTTTGCCTATTTATATATAGATTACCAGTGCAGCTTACATATTGTATGTGCATAATAATTTTTTCATCATTCTATAGAAGTACAAAAGAATTTTTTTAGTCGAATTTTTTTTAACTCTTATTTGAGAATGGGTTTGTGATTTGGGAATAGATGCATAACTTTAGCTACAATTTTAAAAAGAATTATTTCATTATATGCTTCCTAATTTTGAGTGCTTCTACAAAAAAAAAAAGAAAAAAAACACCTGTTAATGGAGAGGAAGTAAATTACAGACAATTTTACAAATTTACAAAGAATAATGTACAGTAATACCTCTTGAAGTGGTATTACTGTACATTATTCATTAAAAAATTATAAAACTTCGTAGTTTCCAAAAAAAAAAATGCTTTTTTTTTTCCTTTCTAATGGAACTGCGTATGGTCGCTAACCTTTGCAGACCTAGTGCATTCCCCGGAAATTGGGGGTCCATTCTTTCAAGTAGCACCCCTCTCGGTAGATGCCATTACTACTTTGAGAATTTTGACGCCGAGTTTCCCCCTAGAAGGGGGCACCTGAGCTCTAATTGATGCGAAACTGCACTAGGAATTTAATTTATCCGAGAACCAAATGGATACTCAAGGGATCTTTAACATGCATACGACATGGGCGCTAACGATGTTCTGCGTCTTGAAAAACCACCGACTTGGGCCAGGTTTGATCCTGCGAACTTGGGCGTACGAGGCCAGTGCCTAGCCACTGCGCCAGCCTGCCAGCAAAATTTCCGGTACGGTGAATGAGAAAAAGTTTATGAAGATCCATGAAGAGTTGTAGATCCTCGTAATCTTGTTTCTTCTCTTTCTTGCATAACCTTTTTTATTTTTAAATTTAAATTTAGGGATCATTTAGAGAGAAAAAAATTTGGTTCACTACTTTCACTGAGAGTTTTTGTTGAAGCACAAAAAATTTGGATGCTCATAATGAAATAATTCTTTTAAAATGGCACCTTAAGTAATACATGAATTACGCTTCATACAAGCCCCATTTTCAACTAAGAATTTCAAACAAACTTCTTGACTGAAAAAACGCTTTCTATTTCAATAGATCAGAGTTCGCACGATGAGAAAAACTATTCACACTTGACTACTCCGACTAGCAAACGCCCTTGGCGACAGTCAAAGACTTACTAACTGCGAAACAAATCGGGACAGCAAGAGAAGGTTACAAGGAGATGCCAGACAGAGCAGCACCTTCGCCCTATGATGTAAAATACTAAAGATACTTTCTTTCTCCTTGGTGTGAGTATTTTGCACAAGCAGCGAGTTCCAAAGGGTTAAAAATGAAATTACGCCTAAGCGTTCATTTACAGGTCAGACTACTCTAATCTATTTCTTCCAGCAGTAATGATGACAATGTTCAGCCGAAATATTATTCTTCCGCATGTTTATGTAAGGCACGGAATTTCCCCAAAAATCCCTTTCCGGGGCTGACACAAACTCCATTACTATTGCCTCTTCGCCTATAATGCAAAATGCGTGTTGCAAATACAAGTACAACTGATAAAAAGAGGCGAAAAAAGTGTCCATCGCCTTCCCCCGGTGCCATATTCCATTCGTAAAACACGTTTTATATTCGGCACCGACGCCCGGCCGCTGCCCTGGGGTAATCGGCACTTAGGAGTCCCGATGGCCGGAGAGCGAAAATGTCCGACCTAACATCTCCCGCGGGACTACCCGTCGCCATGGTTACCGCTCCCAGTTTATAACCAGTCCCCTGTGCCAGGACAAGCACTTCGCGGAGAGAGGAGAGTGGACACGGACCGCTTGGCAGCCATTTTGGGCCGAAATAGTTGTCATCTTAAGTGCTTAATAAATATTAAATCTCCAAAAAATGTTTTAAGTTACACAGTTTTATTTAAAAATAAAAAAAAAGTAAAATGCAGTAATAAGTGTTTGTTACGCGGTCGAAAACCGCGCGACAAACTTCCGTGAAAAATCAAGTTAAATAACATCGTTGCATTATCCAAACAAAGCTGTCGTTGCCATTCGACAAATAGTAATTCCAATCATTTCCTCAGAGACGAAATTATTAATTTTGTTCCCTAATTAACGTTATAACAAATAAGATAATAAGGAAGATAAGCTTGTGGATAGCGCTTGAAGATAATTTATGCAATAATAGTGGTCGAAAACCGCGCAACAAACTTCCGTCGCAAATCAAGTTAAATAAAATCGTGTAATAAAAACGCAGGAGAGTGGAGCCCTTCTCTTCCAACGTCGCCACAGGCGACCTGCTGTGAACTTTTAGCACGGGCATTGCCGTGCTGGTACCGCTAGTTTATACTGTTACGTTACTATTATACTTTTCTAAAAATATATACAATGTAGTGAGGGCAAGGTGTTTTCACTGCTTTGACACTAGCCTGGCAGTGAAGCAACCTCTACAGATTCCGTTCCCATTTCGTCATTATTATATTATCTCGTTATTTTTATACTTATCTAAAAATATACACAATGTAGTGAGGGCAAGTTGTTTTCCCTGCTTTGACACTACGGTGGCAGTGAAGTAACTTATACAAACCTCGTTTTTATTTATTTCGTCTTTATTATACAATAATTTTGTTATTATACTTTTCTGAAAAATATATAAAATAGCGAAGGCATGTTGTTTTCACTGCTTTGACACTACCCTGGTAGTGAAGCAACTTCTACAGATTCCGTTCCCATTTCGTCATTGTTATATTATTTTGTTATTTTTATACTTTTCTAAAAATATATACAATGTAGTGAGGGCAAGGTGTTTTCACTGCTTTGACACTACCCTGGTAGTGAAGCAACTTCTACAGATTCCGTTCCCATTTCGTCATTGTTATATTATTTTGTTATTTTTATACTTTTCTAAAAATATATACAATGTAGTGAGGGCAAGTTGTTTTCACTGCTTTACACCACGCTGGCTGTAAAGCAACTTCTACAGACCTCGTTTCTATTTATTTAGTCATTATTATATACTTTCGTTGTTATACTTTTCTGAAAACTATATATAAAATAGTAAAGACAAGTTGTTTTCACTGCTCTGACAGTCCCTTGGAAGTGAAGCAACTTCTACAGACTCCGTTTCTATTTCTTCAATATTAAATTATTTCCTTGTTATTATGCTTTTCTAAAAATATATGCAATGTAGGAAGGGCAAGTTGTTTTCACTGGTTTGACACTACCCCGACAGTGAAGCAACGTGTGCAGACATACTTTCTGTTCATTTCGTCCTTGTTACATTATTTATTTATTATACTTTTCTGAAAATATGTATAATGTAGTGAGGGCAAGTTGTTTTCACTGCTTCTAAACTACCCTGGTAGTGAAACCTATTTTTATGGAGCTCATTTACGAAGGGAAAAGTATAAACGTAATTGACTTGCGCTAAATTTGGATTAGAAGAAACATGCAAGCCTCAACATTTTATAACTTTGTCTCTTGTTAAACTTTCTTCTTGAAAATTTCACGAGGCAACGCTTAAAAAACAACCTGAATCCAGGATCCAAAATGGCCGATCACTCCGACTTGTCATTCCCAGGTTATTCCCCATAAAGGGCTCTCTAGCCCTGACAAAAATGGGGATCCCAGGTCATTTGGGTCCTCGCTAAATATCTTCTCCCTTTTCTTTAACTTCCAGATATCGAAGCCCCTTTTGATGGCGCTGTCCGATTTTTTTTCCCTATCTACTATCGTTTTTCGAGTCCTTTCTGACAACTTTTTCCCATTTAAAGATGTTATTCTTATGTGTTGGGCAAAGTTTAAGAGCATAAAGTGGATGCATTTAAACTTGTTATTAAAACTGAATTTATTCCTAAGGTTGTGCAATTTGATGTTGTTACTGCTCTACCCATAAATTACTCCACTCAAATGTTTTTAATATTTGTGTATCAGTTATTAAATAGCTACCAAAGGTAATAGTTTTTATTTCATTAATTTTTGAGTATCTTTTTAAATATGTATCTCTGGAAAAATATTTTTATTTTATAAAATTTTAAATTATTTTTAGTTACATATTTATTTTTTTATTCTATTTATTTTTCCGAAATAATTTTGCTTGCCGATTTTGTCAGCGAGAAAAGTTGGCAATTTGTTTTACAACGATACGCTGCAAATCATTCTTTTTACACAATTTATTTATTTACTTTTTTTCATTCACGATTTTTATCATAACAGGGATATTTGGCGAGTAGTAATATTCATATGAAGGATGTAGAAGAAAGTTCCGTGATGGCCACAACAAACGAGTTCTATGTAAGCGACGC
The DNA here is from genome assembly GCA_038502835.1 of Octonoba sinensis. Taxonomy (NCBI): domain Eukaryota; kingdom Metazoa; phylum Arthropoda; class Arachnida; order Araneae; family Uloboridae; genus Octonoba; species Octonoba sinensis. Next base: position 10,970,907 of record CM076603.1, read on the forward strand.
ATAAGAGGAATTAGTGAAGATATCTCTCCTGTCAATTCTGACGCCATTGGCGCTATTTGATTACAATAGCTCCCCAGGAATGGACACAACAAATACAAGTAGTTACTAGAGAGCTCTTTAAACCTCGATTTAAAAAGGTTTCCCTTTTGGTATTTCCAGATTTTACCGTTAACTCGCTATTTGGGCAACTAACGTTCGCAGTCAGCTTATACGCTGTAGATGCTCTTTCTTAGCTAGTGAAACTCAAATACGGGGAAAACTAGTCCGTTTTACACTATTTTTGGGTGGCGAATTTTATGGCGCATGCTTGTTTTGCCTCTTTTTTTCCCCTATTGCAGAAAGTTTTTTTTCTGTAGCTTTGCGAACAGTTTTTTTTTTTAACGTTTTTTGATTTCGGGCATTTTTTTAACAAGAAATGTAACATTTTTCTAAAAAGTTTGCGCTTCATATTGGAACTCTCTTTAGGAAAGAAAAAAGAGAAAGAAAAAGAAACACCTTTCCTATAAAATCTACAAAATAGCCTCAAAGTTAAAAATAAAAGTTAAGAGAACGTCGGTTTCAAAACATTGAAGAATATTTGTCGTAGCTTAACATGAGAAGCGGTGAGTTTCGAAAATGAAAGATAGTCAAATAATGGATCTACTCATACCTCCATGACACAAATACGTCCCAGTCGCGTCGTGGTGTTTTTTAAACACGTCTCAGTTGTGTCGTATTTTTTTCAAAACGACCCAGTTGGGTCGTATTTTTTAAAATACGTCCCAGTTGTGTCTTTTTTTTTAAATACGTCCCAGTTGTGTCTTTTTTTTAAATACGTCCCAGTTGTGTCTTTTTTTTAAATACGTCCCAGTTGTGTCTTTTTTTTAAATACGTCCCATTGTGTTTTTTTTTTTACTACGTCCCAGTTGTGTCGTTTTCCTTTAAATACGTCCCAGTTGCGTTGTATTTTTTTAAATACGTCCCAGATGTCTTTTTTTTTAATACGTCCCAGCCACAACTGTATATGTTGAAAGAAACAACTTTTCTGACGGGAGACTTTCTTTTACATTTGAAACTATCAAAACCATTTGATTCTGATCTCTTGAAATTTTATAAAATAATTCTTGTAAAATATTAAAAGGAGTTAAGTGCGTATCAAGATGAGCGACAAAGATATAGTCGCGGTAGCAAGATCTGTAAGATCACCAAAAATTTGTTTTGAAAAGACAAAACATATTACTAAAAAAAGCGTAACGTAAATCTGAAAATTTTTTGAAGAAGTTATTGTGCATTAACCTTTTTTTTTAATTTCAATTCCCATTTGAGAAAAGAAAAATATTTATTCATCTGTAGTTGTTTTACTAGTTTTAAATTTTCTTAAGGATGAAAAAAAAGTATTTTCTAAAAGGATTTCATCCGTTTTTGTGAGTATTCTTAATGCATTTTAACTTTAAAAAAATGCTTCTAAACCGTTAATGGGTGAAAATCAAATAATTAAAAACGCGCCAAAGTAAATTAAACCGGTCTCTCGAAAAAAAAGGAGAAACATTTTGTAAATGAGCAGGGTTAGTTGAATAAAAAGAACCTTACCAAAAAAAAAAAAAAGAACCAAATCGCGAAAATGCAAAACATTCCCAAACGAACATTCGAAGTGGCATTAACGCAGACGAGCTAATTCCCTGTTTAATAAAACACCCGCGTTCCATTTATTCTTAAAACTTTTAATTCGTCATCTTCGTTAACGTACTAACACACAAAAGAAAAACAAAAGCGAGAAAAAATATATAGAACCCACCCCTCACACACCTGTACACTTCTTAATTGTCTCGCTTCGTAAGCATCGTCGCCGCAAAACGATGTAATATCTTAAACGAAAAACTCATCCAGGCGTAAGTCTTTTTAACCCTAATCCTAAACGTTCATCGCTTTTCAACGGGGGAGGAGGGGCGGGGGAACCTCCCCCTACTCTTCATCCCCCTTCATGGCGGATAAAACAAATACCGTCCTCTTATTTCCTTCTCTTTTTCATTTATACCCTCGCTTTCAATTTCTCCTTTTGTTGCTATGTTGATAGATCATACCAGAGTTTAATTTCTTTTTGTGTGTGCTCCGCGCTTTTAAGTTTCTTAGTTGGAAATTTTGCGGAGAATCTTCTTCTGCTTTAATTTTGTTCTTTTTTTTTTAGGGTGGAAATTACTATCTATCTATCTTGGTTATTGAACTGACGCCCCCTACTCTGCCCCCGAAGTGGGGAAGGAGGAATTCTCTCTTTCAAGATTTTCTCCGAACTTACTTTCCCGTCCTTCTTTTCCATTAGTTCTTTAATACTTTTGCTTTCATCTTTTAAAGACATCGGATGCAATGCGCGTTTTTCAGCGCTCGAATAACTCCCAAACTGCGCATGAAAGACCCCTAACGACAGGAGTTTAAAAATTGATCTTAGTTAGCAATTTCGGTTTCAATTCGAAATGTCTCCACACTCGAGAAATCGCACAGTTCATACGCTGTTCAATGTCGCTGGAGCGGGTGCGTTGTAAGAGCAGGGGTCGCGCCAGAGTAAATTTTGGGAAGGGTCCGTTTTCGGACCCTTCCCAAAATTCCAATCTAACAAAATGGACCCTTCACAAAATTCCAATCAAACAAAATGGACCCTTCACAAAATTCCAATCAAACAAAATGGATCCTTCGCAAAATTCCAATCAAACAAAATGGACCCTTCGCAAAATTCCAATCAAACAAATGGACCCACAACAAAATTCCAATCAAACAAAATGGACCCATCACAAAATTCCAATCAATCAAAACGGACCCTTCACAAAATTCAAATCAAGCAGTCTTTTTCTAAATATAGATATAATATAAGATCTGCAATAAATATAATTAAATCTCCAAAAAAAAAAATCTTTTAAGTTACACGGTTTTATTTTAAAAAAAAATTAAATACAGTAATAGTGGTCGAACACCGCGTAACAAACTTCCCTGATCCAAACAAAGCTATTGTTGCCATTCGACAAATAATAACTCTGATAATTTCCTCAGAACCAAAATTATTAAGTTTTTTTTCCAATTAACGTTATAATAAATTATAAAATGGATGGAATATTGCTTTGTCATCGAAGATAAGCTTGTGTGCAAAGTTTGAAGATAATTTATGCAGTAAAAGTGGTCGAAAACCGCGTAACAAACTACCGTGACAAATCAAGTTAAATAAAACCGTGTAAAAATATGACGTTTATTTTCAACCAATCCGAGTAACTCGATCGATTTGAATCCAAAAGCTCCCATTTATATAAATTGAAAAATTGATTCCTCTAAGCCCGAAAAACACAGAAAATATTAGATTCGTAAAATATTCCGATTTTCGAATTTTGACAATTTATATGTTTAAGGGTGCGCAGTACTTGCTTTCAATCTTTCTTTTTTGGTTCAGCAATCAGATAAAAAATAATGCAGGCATTTAATTCCAATTATGATTAGAAATGAAATTTGAAGTAGTTTTAATCCTTGTAATCAACCAATAATTAAAAAAATTTTTAACTAATATTTTTTCAATTTTCAAAATTTTTTTATAACTTACCTAATTATATCTTTTAAAAAAGGCTTTTTCTGAATAATTCTTCCCAAAAATTTAGAATAAAAGTTAGCATGGAATTAACTATCTAAAACTTAGTTGAATTTAATTACTTTTTTACCTTGAAAACTCAGAAAAAAAGGTCAAACTTCAAAAATTCAACAATTAAATAAAAACAAACTACAAACTTCAGAGTCAAACCCATGCTCATTTTTGTTAAACATACTCCGATAAATGCACACACAAAGTTTCAAAGCTGTACCTTTAGCTGAAAAAAAGCCTTAGGGATTTTACTACACGTCATTGGTCAAAAATTCAAAGCAGAGAAGAATTCATTTAAAGATTTTAAATGCAGATCTAAAACAGCTAAACTCATTTACGAAAACCGGAATATCTTTTAAAGTATTGCTCACATAGGTTTGAAATTTTGCAAGAGGCTTTAAAACAGTTTCATCTATAGAAACTTTTTCGATATTTTGAACAATTCTGAGGTACTGTGTCTCTTTAAGGGAGTGCTCAACACAGTTCGGTCATTTCTATAAAAGTTTCTTTATATGTTGGACAGTGACTAATAAAGGGACTGTAAAAATTATTGCACTTGATGACAAGTCGGACATTGGCCCCCTCTGTCAGGGATGGCGAACCTTTTTGACACGCGGGTCAAATTTTGCTCATATTTTTTTAAGTACTAGCTCGTGGGTCACCAATGCTCATTTGCACTAATGTCAAGTTTTAAAATGTTAAAAACTAAATATCTTTAACACGTTGACTACCGACACGCAGACTGCCAGCGCTGTTTGTAGTTTGTGGATATCCAGACGATAGTTTAATTTAAGTAAAACATATTGTACACAGCATTTTATTAAGTAAAAATTGACTAACTTTCTATAAATGTATTGAAAAATGAAAAAAAGTCAGCAACAACGAGACAACTTGTCATTTGATCTCTCAACAAGTTTACCTACAACGAGTTATCTCGTTAGTTGTCAGAAAAAAAGTCAGCAACAACGAGACAACTTGTCATTTGGTCTCTCAACAAGTTCAACTACTACGAGTTATCTCGTAGGTTGGCAGAAAAAAAGTCAGCAACAACGAGACAACTTGTCATTTGGTCTCTCAACAAGTTTACCTACAACGAGTTATCTCGTTATCTCGTAGGTTGGCAGAAAAAAAGTCAGCAACAACGAGACAACTTGTCATTTGGCCTCTCAACAAGTTTACCTACAACGAGTTATCTCGTTATCTCGTAGGTTGGCAGAAAAAAAGTCAGCAACAACGAGACAACTTGTCATTTGGTCTCTCAACAAGTTTACCTACAACGAGTTATCTCGTTATCTCGTAGGTTGGCAGAAAAAAAGTCAGCAACAACGAGACAACTTGTCATTTGGTCTCTCAACAAGTTTACCTACAACGAGTTAATCTCGTAGGTTGGCAGAAAAAAAGTCAGCAACAACGAGACAACTTGTCATTTGGTCTCTCAACAAGTTCAACTACTACGAGTAATCTCGTAGGTTGGCAGTCAACGTGTTAAAACTAACTTAACTGGTAAAAAGGGTTTAGCTTTTAAGAAAAATTTCCCAAGTCTTCGGTGCAACTGGCAATAAGTGCTTGAATAAACAAGGAGCAACGAAAAGTACATGAAATTCATTTGAAGAAAGGGCTTTAAAGATGGTTATTTGCTCCGACTTGTCGTTTTTTTTTTTCAACAACAAAATGTGAGTAAAATTATACACTTTATTTGATATTTTTTAAACACTTTGCTTTTGAAATACTACAATCGCCTTTGTTGTCATTTGCGTAACTTTAAAACTGTATTGATGACACTGAAGGTTATAGACAGCATTTAACTTACTTTTACGTCAATGCAGTACTTAAAAAAATAAATAGAATATAAATTGTCCACCCAAATTATAAAATCTAAATATTCCCGTGTAAACAAACAAATGGTAGCCTAGCAATCGTGGGTCAGTTAAAAATCTTTGCTTTGGGGTTAAAAAGGCGGGGGTCGGGGACCCACGCGTCATAGGTTCGCCATCACTGCTCTATATGTTGGACAGTGACTAATAAAGGGACTGTAAAAATTATTGTACTTTATCACATGTAGGACAGTGGCGCCTTCTATAGTAGTGAAAAAATACCAGAATCCGGCTAGAGCAGCGTTTCCCAACCGGTGGTTCGCGAACCCCCAGGGGTTCGCGCGGTGCAAAAAGCGGTTCTCAAAAAAAAAAATATTGCAATGGCGGAATTTTTTTAGTTAACGAAATAATAAATTAAAAGAAAAATGGAAATAATAAATTTGCATTCGTAATTAGGAAGGAGAATAAAAATGATTTTTTTTTAAATAAATTGCTTTCCAGATAAGGTAGAGAAATAGTGAACTGGCATGGAAGCGTACATAAAAACATTTGAAATACTCTTATTTCTGCCTATGCCTAATTTCTAATTTGGATCAAAATCAAATTTATTATTTCGGTACTAATTAGGATCAAAAATTGGTACCGAAAGATATGTATTGATTTATTTTAAATTTTAGAACGTATTTTTCTCCTACCATTTCCGTCTTTTTTCTCGCAAGCGCGAAAAAAGAGTCAGAAATATGAAAATTTACTCCATATAATGTAAAATTTTGCATTAATTTAGGCTAATTTTTCCCTATACAGACCCTAAACTGGAACCAAAAGACATTCATTCATTCATTAATTTTAAATTTGGACTCACATTTATCACTCTTTATTCTCACTTTTCTGCATTATCACAATATCACAATTAGAAATTTGAAAATAAGTAACTTTTAATTTTTCTTTAAATTTCCAATATTTTTCTGAGTTTTGTATATTCCAACCGTAAAGTAGAGCCTATCGAGAAAATAATTCTTAAAATTTTTAGTAATACATTTGTTTACTTCCCTAACAATAATTCAAAAGAACAAACATAAAAAATTATTAATAACAAAAAAAGTTTGTTGCCGTATTTTAGTTTTTATTTAAACTTTGATGTTTTACCATAATTATGTTTTCATTTCTTTTTACGAAGTATTGCAAAACATGGAAAATAAATGTACTAGTTAACTTTATTGTTTTGTCTGCTGTTACTAACGTCTACCGAAAGGAGTTCGCCATTTTCTTGGTGATCTAAAAAGGGGTTCGCAAGGGAAAAAAGGTTGGGAAACACTGGGCTAGAGGATATGGGGTACTTAAGCAAAATTTCAATTGCAAAAAGTTATCATCATTTTTTTTAACATGTTGCATTTGTCGCATTGCAGTACAAACAGTTTTATTGACGTCTTGTTCAAAAATGGGGCCGGCGGAGGGGTTTACAAGGTACTGCTTCAAGCGTTTTTGGATAAGCAAATAAAGAGTAGTACAGCAAAAGGGTTGATGAAGGAACACAACATTCCCCAGTCAATATTCGTGTAAGATTTTAATTCTAATGATCATTTAGGTGTCAGATCGCTTGGAATTGCATGGAAGAAAGCTACCTGTTGTCAATCCAACTACAAAAAATCTTTTAAAACCTTATTTTTTTAAAAAAAATCCTTTTTATTCTTTCTGGTGTGTGCCCATTCATTGGTCGGTTTACACTAATCTCTGCCTTATCCCATGACACCAGTTGAATCCAGTTGGTAGATATGTCGTCCTTTGCTCCTCTGGAAGCCCATCTTGAGGTTGAGGCAGATGTCTTTATCTTCCCGGGGCACTTGATTGATGTCCCCTTTCGTCCGATAATGCAGCCCCAGTGTCCCCTGCGGAAGACCGAAGGAAGACCCCCCAATTAATGCCGCAGACGAAGATTAATGCGATTTTGATGAAAGATCAGGGCTCGCTTGTTGGGGGTGCCGGGGACGCCTATCGCTTGTCGGAATGTTTGCCACTGTCTTAATCCACTTTCCGCTGAGCCCTGTGTAATATGTACACAACCGAAAGCGAGATTTATTGAGCAGGCAATCAGGTGGTCACGAAGTTAGGGACAATAGAGACGCATTGTTTTCAGAAGTTCTGCATGGGGAATTTGGCACCCGGCCGAATCCAGGACAATTTGCAGATGAAATCAGTGGAAACCTTGCTCTCCTTCACGTGACAATGTGCAAGAGAGACTGGCCGCTGTTCAAAATTCAGTTTCCAATTGAACGATGGAAAATAAGAACAGTGGTTTCAACTTATCATCTCGAGACAATGCCGCAAATGAAAAATTTTCAATGGGTATTAGTTTATAAACATTATAGCTAGGTAGATAAATATGCATGTAGCATCACAGTTACATTGCGCGTTATTTTTCTTTGTTGTCAGTATGTAAGGCAGTCGTGTAAAACATCCGTGGCCGAAGTTCAATGAATCATCTGTTTATTACAAACATCATAGTACGTACACATATTCCAAAATACAAGGAGACGAGCACAAAACATCAACATTTATACAGGAATACGATAATCGTGATCCCCAGAAATTTCTGCGAAACTGTCTTTTTATAATCTTTCGAGATCTCGGTCCACGTGACCCTGCAAGCCTTTTCTGATTTGATGAGCTATTTAAAAACTATTTTTAGCTTACGTTACATAATTCTTTCCCGGGTTAAAAAAAAGGAACCGGCAAGGAAACGTAAAAGAAGTTTTTATGTTTTAAAATCGAAACTGAATTCAAAAACGGGTTTGAAAGAGTTATTTGTTTTCTAACGTTATAAGCATGTACGTATAAAACAAAATAAGTTGATTCCACCTTTCGAATGCTGTACCAGCATTATTTTCCCCTACCTCAGTTAATTCAGAACAATTTGCTGATGAAAACAGGGGTAAACTTGCTTCAAATGATTTTACATTGTACAAGAGAGACTGGCCATGCACTATTCAAAATTTAGTTGCTAATGGAGGCAATTCACCGCAAGAGGGACTCTTGAGCGATCATCGTTGTCACATGATATCCGCTCTTTGTTTACTAAGATTTTCAATGGAGTTCTACGTGGAGTTCATTAGGCAAAATGAGTCATCTTAAAATTAGACTATTTTCACAGCTTTTTCCGATTATAATCCAGTATTTACGTTTAATTTACTCATTATAAAAGAAATTTATTAATTATTACACTAGTTATGGTGTTGCATTTAGTGTTCATTTTATGTAATGTAGAAGAACTTTATTTAGTTCTAGTTTTTAATTAGATTTGTCGAATTCGATGTAAAGCGATGCCACGGCTTCCTTTGTTTACATTGCTTTCATCGGTGCCACGTGACCAATGACGTTGCTTGAATTGCCTCCATTGAACGATGGAAAATTAGAACGGGGGTCTCAAATTGGCATCACGTGACAATGGCGCAAGTAAAAATTTCCTGTGGGGTGTTAGCTTATAAACATTATAGCTAGACAGATAAATATATGCACTTATATGTAAAACAAAACAAGTTGATTCTATCTTTCGAATGTTGTCCTAAGATTTTTCCCCTTACCTCAGTTAATTAAGGACAATTTGCATATGAAATCAGTGGTAAACTTGTTTTGGTTCACTTGGCATTGTACAAGAGAGACTGGCCGCTGCTCAAAATTCAGTGGGGTTTTAGTTCATAAACATTATGGTTAGATAGATAAATATGCATTTCTCTGAATATATATATATATATGTGTATGTAAAACAAAACAAGTTGATTCCACCATTCGAATGTTGTCGCAGAATTTTTTCTCCTTTTCCTTAGTTTTAATAAACTTTTCTTCTCTTAAACATAAGTGCTACTGTACGGTTTTCATTTGGAAGAACAAAGCTAAACACAAATGAGCGCTCGTACCGATACAAAAGCAGTTGTTTGAATTTATGCCGGCAAAACCTGTTAAGTCCAAAATCTTCAATTAAAAATCTCAATTCGTAAAATATTGTACTTTCTAACATACAGCCCTTGGACGAAGAAAGAGATACATTTTTTACCCTCTCTCCTACATTTTAAACCGTTTCTAAACCTCTCGTGCGATTGAATTATTTTAAAATATCTTTTCTCCATGTCGTGCCTACTGTTAACAACAAACATGAAAATAACAAAAACTTCATTATTATTATTATTATTATTATGCTATGATATGGCCGTAATTAGTTAATTGATTTCAATTCATTGATTTTAATTAATTTATGTAAGCAAAAATGAATTTTGCATGCAACTTGAGAATAACTTAATTACATACTCCTTAAAAGAGCAATACAACTGAAATAAAATAATCGCAAACGTTCCCTTCAAAACGTTACATTTCACCAAATTAAAATTTCATGTTTCAATTATTAAGTACAAAGATTAATTAATTCATCATAGACTCCATTATAGAATTGTGTGCCAATATTAAAAATCATGCCAATTCGATAAAAACACTGACGGGATAATGAAGCACTTGTGCTTGTTAATTAATAAGTCATTTTCTCTACCTCTTTCGAATGATTTTAATCTCCACGCCCAAAAAGATCTTACGGCATCCTTATTAAAACGCGGGAAGGAACAATGCCAACAGTAGATGTGGCTACAATCCTTATCCATCGTATTCGATTTCATTTCTGGAAGCGGAAGAATTGCCCCCACCCCTCGCCCCCCTCAAACATTTCGAAAACTGCGCCAAGCTCTCATTAAATTCACCCACCTTTCCCGGAGATAGAAGCGAGAAAGGGAAGAAAAAAGAAAAATAGATAGAAAGGAAGAGAAAAGGACGCTCATCCCAAGCAGAATAAGATATGCCCCCCCCCCTCCTGTTTTAAAGCCCGAACCCCCAGTGACCTGCCCCCTCCCCCCTTCTCCGCATCAACCAAAATCTACACGCTCGGATAACTCGAATCTTTTTCCCCCCTTTTCGAATGCTCCGAGCGGAGAAAGGGGGGGGGGGGCATTAATCTTTAAATTGAGTCGCAACGTTGATTAAAAATATTCCTGAATAATTTGGAAGGGCGCGTGGTCCATTCAATAATTGAGTTTGTTGCCCCTGGGTCCATCCGGAGTCTTGTCTTGTCACTCTTATAGCGGGGGAGGGGGCGCTTTTCTTTCCACCTGTATGACCCCTCCCCCCTTTTCGAAAACTCTTTTAACGTTTTCTTTATTCTTTTTCACACCCCTTGAAGGGTCTCTGTTCTGGAGGATATGGGAGTTCATATTTCATAGTTTATCGCCGGTGCGCGTCGGTTCGGGGATTTTTTTTCCCTAACTTGGCGGAGTTTTTCCCTTTTTCATGTTATCCCACTGAGATGGAAGTGTGATTCCATTCACGCAGTCTCTAAACGTTTCCTCTTGTCAATGAATTATGGAAAAAAAAGGGGAAAAGATAGTTTTCAATTTAACGTGCAAAAAAAAAAAAAAAAAAAATGTCAGTACAAATCACGTACAAAAAAAATTCTTTTTTCAACAGTCTTCCTGCTGAAAACTTCCTGCTTTTTTTTACGAGCCTCAATTCAGAGTTTGTCACTTTAGTGTTATGTGGAGACGGATGTGTATATGTTCATCAATGAAATCAGACAATAACGTTATTTTATATGTACATATTTTTTTTTTTCAAGACTTTTTTTTATTTTCAAGATTTTTTAAACGCTTATTATAAGGGTATAGGGTAAATTCTGATTATGTTGGATGATTATGTTGGACATAAATAAATATTTTTCACAAACAATTTGATTATTACAGATTATTATAAACTTAAATTTTTTTTTTCGGTAAGAATATTTTTTTTCCGAAATGATTATATGCTTATTATTTATTCATTAAACTTTACTGCTCTACCTGATAAATATCTTTTTGACTTGATGTGCATTTCCGGTTACTGAGAGAACTGTATATTTATAATATCTAGAACAGCGGTCATTTCGTATGAACGCTGGTCTTACTAGTATCTTATATATTAAAATTCGAGAGTAAAAGAAACGTATCTATTCATGTCGCGCTGTCTGCTCACGTACGGCTGGAAGCTTAGAGTCGAATGAGGTATTTTTTTTTAAAAAATCGAATTTTTCCGAGGAAACCTATTCTCATCTCTTAGGGACTTTAATTATCGGAGCTATTAATTAGAAGCGTAATTTTTAAGGTTTAAAAACCATTTTAATTTATTTGCATTGTTGACATTTCAATCATACAGTTGCCCGTTTTAACAAATCAAATCAGTTGCCGTTATAACAAATCCTAATCACCCTTTTTAGTATTTTGAAGCATCCACGTATTTTCCCTCCATTAAATTAATGCACGTGAACTTTGAGGCATCGCTGGAAGCATGAAATTTTTTATCAGTGAAAATTTTTTGTTATGAGCAAGCGAAGCGAGCTAGAACTCGCGAAGCGATCAGAAGGAACAGCGTAAGCACTTTTGGGTTTGAGCGGGTGTATGTATGGCCAAAGGGGTTAAATATTATTCCCGATAAATTTGAAGCTCAGACGATATTTTTCGAGTCAATTCTTAGATGTTTTTAGGAATTAGAATGAAGGACAACAAATTCTTCATCCGAGAAAAACGAAATATTTGAGGTAGCCCGTGCAACGCCGGGGAATGCAGCTAGATATTGATTAATTAGTGACAATTATTATAAATAAATTATTCTGGTAGTCATTTTAAGGTCACACGAGTGGGTTATACACGAGTAGAAGGTACCACTGAGCAAAATAAAGACACACTTTGCTGTGTTTTACAATACCGTTACTTGAAGTAGGAGCCTCATTTATAATTATAACTTTTTTTTTCAAAACTTATATTTCTTAATCCTATCAAGCATACATTTATTTATCAGTGTTATAAAACAAAAATTCATATGCTACAAACCAATTTAGTATATCAGGATTGTAGTGTAATAATTTATATTTGGAAATTTTTGTCCTGTATCGTCAAAAACTTGTGTTCTTGTATGAGGATGTTTTATGCCTTTTTGTCATATTTATTCAATATAATAATAAATACGGCAAAACTGAATATGGAAACCTCATTTATAAGGAATAAGAAGCTAGAACATAATACCTAACTTCCCGGCAATGTAATACACACTTCAAGATAAATAAACAGAATTTGATTGGAAACTGAGATTTTCTCTTCTTTCTTGAATCCCACATGAACTTCTGAAGAGTTCTTGATCTTTTACTTATTCCCCCCCCCCCTATACCCTATGAATGCCCTATGAATATCCTATGAAACTTTTTGTGGCTTCCAAGAGCTGTTTAGAGTCTCCAGACGAGGACCACATGAAAATTGCAGAACAAAAACAAATATGCATAAAAGTGTGAAGCAAAATTTATGTCACCTCATATGAGGCTTACATGCAGGAGAGAGTTAAATGATTATTCAAAGGCTGTATAGGTGAACCCTGCGAATTAAAAAATTAAAATGGTATACACTAATTAATGACAAATAATTATAAATAAATTGTTCTTGTAGTTATTTTCAGGTCTCGTATGGGTAATACATCAGTAAGAGGTGTCATTAACAAAATAAAAATACATTTTGCAGTTTTTTTTTTTTTTTTTTACCTCAATATCGTTATTTATCGTAGCTTCATATAAGGATCAGGATGAGGGTTCCAACTGCGAGAAGACCAAAAGGTTATGATTATTACAACTTTTATGAGTAAATGAGAAGAACAATTTTGGAATAAGGCAAATCCAATTTTTTTGTTGGGAGGCAGTCAAGTAAATTTTGAATCCTTGCAACATCTCAATTTTCTTAGAATGAACAAAAGCGTTTTCGAAATTATAAGTTCTTGCATATAAGTATAGTAGATAGGTTTTAACTTCTTCACGCATTTTCCCGTCTCCGACACGGGCGACAGTTACCGGCAAATTTGCACTTGCCCGTGTAGCATACGGGCGATCTTGTATCGTGTAATTTTCTTTAACCCTTTAAAGGACCATTTTTTTTGTAATATCGGTATGTTAAAATAATTTTTCAGATTCGGTAAATTTTTCAGATTTTGTTCTGTTTCAAAACAAAATTCATATAAGGCAGTAAATAAGATTAGCATGATTTTTTACACCCCCCCCCCCTTGAGGGGGGATAGTTGTAATATTTGAATATTGATGCATGTGGTGGTAAATATATTTCCCAGAGTCATTGCAAGATTTTGCCAATAAGAAAGGGTAAAATAGCTTATTATAAGCATCTATAATTTGATGAATTTGGTGGGAAGTATGCTTCCCACCGCCTTAGAAAGTGTTAATTTGATTTTAACATTGTGACACGCAACTTAAACATGTAATTAAGTCATTTACACTTTGTTTAATAATATATTTTTTTTAACTTTTATCCCACCCTATACAAAAATAACTTTCTACTATACTTATACATTCATTTACTGTCCAAAAAAACTATCATTTTTTACCATTTTTTCCGGGAAAAACTCGTGTTTTAAGGGGTTAAAACATATAAAGGAATAAAACTACTGCGGTTGTATTTAAAATTTTTGAACTCGTCAAGGAAAAACAATAAATTCCATAAGTTATCAAAAGTACAATGAAATAATTCGTCACAATATCTGTACCTTAAAGGCGAAGGTGGCAAGTCCAAACAGGTAATTTTTCAGGAGAGCAGAATAAAGGTTAAAATTCTCGAATCTCACTTTCAATAGTCTCGTAAATGGTGAAATAGGAATCAATTTTAATAAAATTTGTACTGATAGAAACTTCAATTCTTTATTTATTTTAAGTGAAGAGACTTTAATAAGTCCTGTTACTGCATTCTGCAGCTAGACTATGGGCGTAGCATACTGCATTATAGTTTTTAAAAACCCTATTTGCCATGTGTTACTTTCTTCTGCATCTTATAGAGCTTGTTCTGCTGATTCCAACGGTATAAGTATCTCAAAATTGATAATTTTGAACTTACTACCTTCTGCTTCTGAGGTACAGATATGTTCTCGATTGCGTCAGCGCTACACATACAAAAAAAAAGTAAGACTGCGTAAAAATTTTTTTCAGCCGGTTATGACGGAAATTAATGTTGCCATCTTTTAAAAAAAAACGGAGAAAAACAGAAATGAAAAGCAAATTCGTGTAATAGTTGTAAAAAATTTATTCTAGCTTATCTCAGGGGAAAACTGTATCAACCACAGCACCCCCTCTTCTTCCCGACTCAACACTGATTTTTGAAATATATTGTGTTTTGTGTTAAGCCTCATTTATCGCACCCGAACAAGAATAACCATAAGATTCACGCTATCTGTGAAATACAAGCAAAATCAAAAGCATCGATACTTTTTGCAGAAAATCATTTGGAGGGTAAATTAGTCGATATTGTCAACGTGTCAAGACTAAGTTTAGAAAAGAAAAACAATAAAGTTGGGATGTTTCTATCAATTGGAATTTTCTCTTGGTTTTCCCATATTACAAACCAATTTTATAATCTACAGCTGTATGAAATTAACTATGTCTCAAAACTAGAAGTTTGACTTTTTCTTGAACGCTGTTGATATTTACATTTATGAAAATAAAGGAAAAAAAAGAAAGTTGCGATGTTTGTTTATTCTGTGCGTGCGTAAACTGCAAAATAATGGAATACACTGTTTTTGGCTTACAAGAAACCCCTTTTGCAATTAAAAAAAATCAAGTCGTTGTTTGATTTTTATCACATACAACTATTACTGCTCAGGTAAAAACTGCTTTAGTAACTATTAAAATAGTTTTACTATTTAGTTACACTATTTATTACTTGCTATAGACGTAGAGCGCAGCAGAACACTAACATATCAGATATAAAACTGAATAATATAAACAAATAAAAACATTTAAAACTAGGCACTTCCGTTGCCGTCCGTTAGATCTGGTCATCTCCCCTCCCTCCTATCTCTCTCTTTCTCTCTTTACTGACCGCACCTGGGGGCGCACAGTACTCCCAAGCACTACTTGCCTCACCAACGTGGTTATCTCACATTTATTTAGACGACGGATTAAATATCTCTCAGTATGTATCAATTATTTAGTATTCTGTTAGTTAATTTATATGCATTACTTTTAATGTAATTATATGTACTGCATATTGCACAGCATTCATCATGTTTTAAGATGAATGTACAAAGTGCAATAAATGAGCGTTTTCGAAATTTATTTTCAAAGCATTAGCGCAATATCGGAAAATCTTTTCATCTCTGATTGATATTCCCTAACTTATAAACCAGCCGTTCTGTTCGTAATTGACATCTGTAACTTTGATACACGTGTGACGCAGTGAAGTCTTGTGATTTTTTTATGTGATTCTCGAGAACAGACGACTGACGACAATTTGTAAAAGTAAGTTTTGACATTCCCATAGGCAAAATAATTTACTTTCTTAACCTGATATAAAAAGTATGAGTTAGTAGACACATCAACTCATAACTTCTTATGCGGAAATATTTTTGAACCAAGTCTTAATGTACCAACAGTATTATACTATATTGCTATAAAACTGTCCTTTTATACTGAAATATGGAAATAAATATATAAATGACTATTTTGTTAAATACCTGCGATTAATTTATTTAGATTTTTTTTCTTTCTAATAGGGCTGTGTTATGGTCACTAACCTTTGCAGACCTAGTGCGTCCACCGGTAATCGGCATCCATTTTTTAAAGTAGCACCACTCTCGGTGGATGCCATTGCCACTGAGAATTGGGACGCTCAGTTTCCCCTAGACGGCGACACCCGAGCTTTCCTATGATGCAGATTGCACTAGAAATTCAATTTAGCCGAGCGTATCCAAGCCAAACGGATACTCAAGGGATCGTTAACATGCCGCATAATCATGCGTTATGGGCGCAGACGATTTTCTGCATACTGAAAATCCACCGACTTGGGCCAGGTTTGAACCTGCAATCTTGGGCGTAGGAGGCCTGCGCCTTACCACTACGCCACCCTGTCGAGTGACTTATTTAGAAAATGTAAAAGTAAATTTAAGTATATGTATCATCTTCTCTATGTTTTTAGGTTTGTAACAAATATTACTTCAGCAATTAATATTCACCATATCTAAACTCAACCGATATCTTGTTACTTTGACTTTTAAGCTGCTGAAATAACCCTATATCTCAATTAACCGAATATTTCGCATTGAAATCGTGAATGCTCATATAAGCGGGATTTTCTGCGCAAAGTAACTGTTAACTTCAACTTGAAGTTTGAAAGTTTTTTCTTCATTTATTTATTTGTGTGTTGTAGTACACTGTTATGAATTGATATAAAATAATGCCTCTCTTTTTTTTCTAAAACAGCAATCGCCCTCAACAGTTCCAATATTCTTTGTCATCTCCACAGTACCTTCTCCTCAATTGTTACTATTATTACTGTTATGAAGCAGAATTGTGCAAAACATGATTTATTGACGTTGAATGGTAAATTTTCCCTAAATGGTGAAGAGAATAAGAGCTTCTTTCTTCAAGTATTTTTTTCCTCATACATTGCTAGGCTTTTTAAATCTCACGTTTAGTTAGGTACTAAACCGGAAATAATTTTCATAAATACCATTGATTGGTTAAAAAAATTTGAATTTCAATTTGTGGAAACTTTGGCAAAGCACGGTGTTCTGAGCAGTCCATTTATTTGTCACCACCAAATTAAAATTTTTTTCATATGCGATGGAAAAAATTGCGTCATTCAACATCGTGTATAAAGAAAATGTATTTTCCAGTTGAAGTTTTCTTTGCACTAAGAAATTTGAAAATATGTTTGGTTGTATTTTGGTATGTAAAGCGTACTTGATTTTACTGTAATTTGGAGCAACATATGAAAATAAGCACGAAATATAATACAATTAGGCACCTTCCTTTGTGTAGAGCAAACTGGTACCAATAATTTTTTTGTGTCTGGCAAACTGGTACCATCTTTTGTGTCCAGAAAACTGGTACCTTTTTTGTGTCTGGCAAACTGGTACCAATTTGGGTGTCCAGTAAACTGGTACCATATTGGATGTCCAGTAAACTGGTACAATTTTGGGTGTCCAATAAACTGGTACCATTTTTCCGTGCATTATACTAGTTTTTTTTTTTTTGATTGATGAGTATTAAGGAAAGGTTTACAAGTACGTTTTTGTAGGGAATTTAGTTTTCTGTGTGATTCAGAATTATTTCTCTACGAAAAGGATTCTAATTTTAATCAAACCTACCACCTAGTGGCATTCTCCTACCGGGCCAGGTACTTGGCGACAAAAAGCCTCCCCGCTGATTGCCAATAATAAGCGCAAAATGTCGGTAACCCTGCCTTGCTCCCGCGACACCTTTTGAGCCGGCTGCTTGTTTTGCTGCATTTCCATGACAAGGCCTCCCTCGATTCGCAGGGGGAGGGGAGGCGTCACACAATTATTCCATTCTTAATGGATAATTCCTCGCTCATTAATGGAATTTAAAAGTTGCTGGCGAACACGCATCCTCCTGAAAAAGGAGAAAAAAATGTCGCCGCGCTCTGAAAGGGTATTTTTCCCAGATGGTTTATCGAGTGGCACCGAATTTGCATTTTTAAGTCGAATATTGAGTTCTCTTCCCCACTTGTTATCTTTTTCGGTGGCAGCAGCTCCGTTGCCGATTAATCATTGGCTGACAGGGAAGTGCTGTAACGTAGTAGTGGAAGTTGGAGTTGCTTAAGTGTCTCTCTTTGGCGCTCTTTGGTGTTTTTATTTGCCACGGGTGATTCTTCCCTTTTAAAGGAAGGGGGAGGTCTTGAGGGAAGTTCATAGTTTCTTCGATTTTTCTGCTCTTTGGAACTTTGAAGACTCTTCACAAGTATTGGTAAATTAAGCTCTTATATGACTGAGAGGCAGGAGGAAAAATGAGAATCCGTTTCAGGTATTTAAGGGAATTTTTCTAAATAAAGTGTCACTTGTTGCAACGGAAAAGATCCCACAAAAGATTTTTCAGAAATCTTCTACCGCACTCAAGACGGTAGCTAGACTTTTGTTTTCGCGTAGGATTGAGCAAAATTTTTCTTAGATGCATGAATTTCAAATATCAATCGATTACGAAAAATGCTCAATCAGTTTCCCTTTTATGGTGAAATAGCTATTAAGGTGAGCGGGTACCATGAGCCCATTTTTTTTTTCTCTATGGTGTTTTTATTTACAATTTTTGTCTCATGTCATATCTCATTGTTATATCACTGCATAGGAAATTTAATATTAAAAAAAACTTGATTTCTTAAATATAATTTGAAAATTTTAATTTTTAAAACGAAATTTAGCAATTCTTAAAAATGCATCTTCTTTTTCAAAAATTGGCGTAAAGTCTCAAACTTTTTTTTATTGATTCATTACTCATAAAGCAAGACTTTTATGCTTTGAATTTTTTTGGAAAAAAAAAACTGAAGTAACGCAGAAAAAACAGCGAAAAATTCAAAAAACATACAAAAAGAATACTTTTTAAAAAACGTATTTAAGTTATCATAAAAGCAGAGCATAAATTTGCTATGTATAGTTTCAGGAAAGTGAAAAAAAAATCCACATTATAGATCCAAATTTAAGAAAGCCTTTCCATTTTAATTGAGATGAAATGCGCAAAAATCAAAGTGAGAGAAAACAGCGTTTTAAGTTTGCGGCTTGCAAAATCTTAAACCCTTTCTTTATCAAAATTTCAAGTAAGGAACTATTTTTTTCAGTTACCGACACGATGAAAGGGCTTCTTCTCGCTTATTTTATTTTAAAAACTAGATACGTGGCTTATATTCAGCACAGCTACTGTTTCGGAATGAAAAGGTGGCACCTCACACCGTAATAAAATCAGTGAAAAATCAATAAATATTGCTTCAATTTTTCTGAAATTTTCAGGGAATATTTTTAAAGATTTATTTTACTACACTGTTAAAAATTTCCGTAAGAAAATAGTAAAATAACCATTTATTTGATTGTTATTTTACCATATTTAATTACAACAGTTGAATAACCATCAAAAAGAGGGTACTCAAACCGCTGATTGCGAAAAAAATCGCTTATTCTCTGTTTCTACTAAAGAACGTTTAACTAACCGTCATTTACAAGCGCTCAGTAAGAATCGGGCTTCCAACTTGATTGCGAAACCTTACCGGTCGTACGTTGTTGTTAAAATATAAATAAATATTTATCAGTTCAAATCTGCATGTGTATATAAAAAAAAGGAGAAGAAAAAAGTGGCTTAAGAAGTGGTTACTAAATAGAAAGACATACACATGTAAATCAAAAATTGGAGACATCGGATTCCAAAACTGTTTGCAAATGAGCGAACCCATCATTTGAGCTGTTGAAACTTGTTTGTATTTTAATTTTTGCAGCAAATAAAATGATTCTCGTCAATTTTAAGTAAATTTAGACCAAAGATGGCGTTGGATCCAATCAAAAACTGAAATCTCAATTTTAATGCCGTTTATTTATCAATAAATCTTTTTTTTTTCTGTTGAAAAGAAAGATTTATTGACAAATAAACGACCGCTCCGTGGTGCAGATGGCCGAATGGTTAGAGAGCAAGGTTGGTGTGCCGTACTCCCGGGTTCGATTCCCGAAAGCTTCGTTTACGGTTTCTACGCCTGAAGGATTCTAGGCCTCGAAATGGTTCAAAAACGGTAAAAATCTTGCTTTGAAACCATTTTTAAATAGTTATAAAACCGTAAACTTTTGTATTTACGGCTTTTTAACCAAGCTGATTGGAAATGGTTAGGTCCCGTAGAGATGGAAAAATGTTCGAAACCGTAAATTTAACGGTGAATTAGACGGAGAGACTGCTGCCGGTCATTTAACCGTAACTTCATGATGAAGTTTCTAACAGTGTACTTAAGCCAATAAAAAAGTTTTGGGTGTTTTTCAATGTTTTTGGATGCTGGGTCTCCTGAAATAAATTTAAAAGAGAGACATTTAATTTGCGTATATATTCAAAATGGGGGTAAGAGCAACGTTAAAGCGCGCAAATAAAAGGTTAAAAATATCAGACCGGTTTCAAGGGCAATCAGTCTCCTTCGTCAGTACCGAGAGTAGACCGGCTCCGTGCTAAAGCATGCCTAAGGCTTCGGCTAAAAGGTAGGGGTCTGGTGGTGAAAAGTACCGGGAGTAGAACTAGATAAATTTATACTCTGCATGAATGTAATGTATTTCAACTCTCGGAACTGACGAATGGGGCTGATTGCCCTTGAAACCGGTCTGTCATTTTCAACCTTCTGTTTGCGCCCTGTAACGTTGCTTTTATCTATTAAATAATTGTCCAAAAAATGTTATTTGATGCTAAATTTCCAATAAGCATCGATTAAAATTACTTAAGTTACTGATTTGAACTCAATTTCGGTTATTCAAATTGCTGACCGTTTGCTGATTTTCGTCAATTTAGATTAGCTAAACAACTGCTTTTAATTCAGTTTAAAAAACTAGTTTTAATTACTTAGGTTTTGCATAAACAGGTCTTGCATAAATTCAGGTAACTGAATGCATTAGTGATTTGCATTAAATGAGGTTTTTCAAACTACTTATTTTGCTTCATATCAACAAAAAATTATCATTTAGTACCTAATTAGCTACTAATTCGTAAAAAAAAAAACTCTCTAAATTTAAAAATTATGTTAGGCCAAAATTTTCACTCAATTCAAGATTTTAAGCATAAGTTAACTGCAAGCCACCACCAATTCAGTTACTTTTCCTTAGTTATTCGTTTGAAACTATCATTTTGCATAAATGCGTGACTGTAAGCCAGTTGATAAAACAATCAGTAGTTACCTTAGTTTAAGTGACCATCAGATCTTATTTTTCCCTCATACGTTTCCAATATTTCGAGGAAAATGTTTGACATTTTGTTAACTATATGAAATCTATACACGAATAAATACCAATCTGAGTTTCTTTCGTTTAAAGTATTCATTTGTTATTTAAATTCCTAGTACTGTTTTAGTTAGGTGTTAATTTTGTCTAGTAACAGCAGCGAAAACTCACAAAATACAATGATAAAAACAAGATTCCAAATAGTAGTATTTGAGTTAATTGTTTATTCGCTACTCAAAATTATTAGTTTTATTTTCTTAGGAAGCTCAAACATGGGAATTAGCTTTCTAATTTTAAAAATTTGTGTAAAATGACAGGGAGAGAAATTAAAAGTAAAATGACCGCTCCTAGGGAAAATTATGTCAGTTTGAGCTTTTCTTTCCTTTCTTGTAACCATGTCCATCATTTAGGAGGGGTCAAAAAGTGGTTACTGCAAACCCTGTCTTTTGCCTGAATTGCAAAAGGAAAAAATGTCCTTCTTTTCCTAATACGTATCTTTGCCCCCTAGTAATATATATACCTTACAAGAGTGTCCCCGTATCAAATTACCAAACAGAAATATGTATCCGATCCCCAGCATTCAAAAGAATAAAAAGGAGGAAATTATCACTTCCCGAACTCCCCCAGTTTTTGAGCGTATTAGTTAAATGCCCTCTTTTCAATTTTTTTCATTTATTTATTCACATACCACTCTCCGGCGTTGTGCTCTTCAGAGATTTTTCTCCCCCCTTTCCTCCCCCCATTTCGACACGAAAGATTCATTTTCAGCGTATTAATCTACCGCTAATGATGATTAATGCCAGCCGCTTTAGAGGGGGAGCGTTCAAGAAATGGGGGATTTCGAATCTCTCCGGGGGAAAAGATTTAAAAGGGGAAGACCTAGACTATGACACCACAATGATGAATTAAACTGGTTTTGTATTTCGAGATTTCTTTTTTTGAGGAGGAGGAAAAGAGAAAATTAGCTCACGTCAGCATTTTTGCAACTCCCGAGTGACACTAGATGGCGCGAACAGCAGACGAAAAAAAGGAAATAGAAATAAGTAAAATGATTACCGGGTTTTTGTGTTCTTTCTTTACTTCCTTATGTAATGTGTTGCCACATTTTTTTACGAAACATACGCTGATTGGTTTCCCACTAGGTTTTTTTTTTTTTTTTTTCAACTTTCCGAATTTAAATAAGTTCTTTTAATAGCTAGATTATTTTGAGAGAGTTGGGTAATTATTATTTAGAATTTAAAGTACAGATTTCGAACAAATGCGGTGCAACATTCCAATATTCATGAGATTTTAAGATTAAGATTTATTTCCAAAAAAATTACTGGGTTTTCTGTTAACATCTCCAAACTGAACGTCACCTAACAACACAAGTTCTGTTTGATGGAAGAAAATAGATCGAAGAAAATAGCTTTCCATTAATTATGTTATTATATACATCTGAAATTGTATAAAATATAGGGAAGTTCTCGATTTTTTCCTTGCATTTTTTAGTTGATAGGATGAAGCTAAAAATCGTCTCTGGGGAAAAAAGAGACTATCTGGCGAAAAATGTATTTTAAAATATTTTTAAGCACTTGTTCAACAAACCATTAAGGGTGCTAAGGCAACATTTCGAGACTGTCCTAAATTTGTGCTATGGTTATCAAACAGCGAGGAACTATGAATTCGAAGTGACATTATAACGCAATCGACAAGTCACGGTCCTCTGGGTAGAAATCACTATTATTGACACAAATAAAAATGCCAATGAGTCAACTCGATGGCGTGGTTATTAAATTATCCAGAACTAATGACGGGCGCAAAAAATTTTTCCTTGCTGTCGCCCTGGGTGTGAGCGATCCATTACTATCCAATGTATGCGACGAAATAAAGCTTGGCGGAAGAAGCTCGCGAACTGTCAAACCAATAGTTGAAAATTGATTTATTATCATTTACTGATGTTTTTTTTCGATTGCGGCGGCAGCATTAGGCAGCTCAACAAGACGCACCTCGATGATTTACGTACAAGGGGCTTGAAGACATAATTGATCCAGAAATAAAGTAGGAAAATGACCTTTGCTGCTTAAGTTTGAAAGCATTGCGACAAGTGGCGACACCTTCTACATATCAATAAACGTAAATGAATCAATTTCTACATAAACATGTCAAATCCTTTCCTTTAGCTATACCGCCCTACTAAATAGAAATAGGGTATCTGAAACTGAACTGATGATTTAACTTTTACAACTTTGTACACTTGATTCAAAAGCCCTTTTTTCAAGCAAATTTTTTTTTAAATGTTTCTTATTCTCAGATGACCACAATGTATTTAGATAAACTTAACAAAAAACCAAATTGTGACAATAACTATTTTTTTATTTAATTTAATTTTTTAATTTATTTTTAAGTGCAATAACGAGTTTTGCGCTTATCACAGGGAGCTCAGTTAGGGATTCTAGTTCAACAGGGTAGACAGCTTTTTTTTCTCCTCATTGAAATTGCACCGGCAAAGAAACAACATTTACAGAATTCTTATTCTCAGACGACCACAAAACATTGTATTCAGGTAAAATAAACAACAAAAAACTAAATAATGATAATAACTCCCATTTTTTTCATTTAATTTAACTTAATTTATATATTTGTTTTGATTTATTTTTAAGCGCAGATGCGACTTTTTCGCTTATCATGTCAGCACAGTTAGGGTTGTTAGTTCAACAGCTTTTTTTTCTCCGCATTGAAACTGCACAGGCAAAGAAACAACATTTACAGAGTTGTTATTCTCAGATGACCACAAAATATTGCAGTTAAGTGAAGAAAATAAAAAAAAAAAACACATCGTGGTAACTGTTTTCTTTTCTATTTTATTTTATGTAATTATTTATTTATTTGTTTTTATTTTTCAGTGCAGACACGACTTTTGCGCTTATCTCTGCATTGAAACAACGCAGAAAAAGAAACTACATTTACACAGTTCTTGTTCTCAGATGACTATAATACATTGTATTTATGTAAGATAAATAACAAAAACCCCATTGGGACAATAACGCTTATTTTTTTAATTCAATTTTATTTTTTTTAAAGTGCAGAAACGACTTTTGCGCTTACCACGGCAGAACAGTTAGGGTTTCCAGCTCAACAGTGTAGCCCGCTTATTTTCTCTGCATTGAAACTGCGTCGGAAAGGAAACAACATTTACTGAGTCCATTTAAGCTTCCGGGAATTTCTATTGGCGACAAATTGGTCGCGAAATGAAACAGAAAAATGACAGACAGGACAAGAACACATTTTTCTCTTTTTTGTTGTTGTTGTTACAGATATTAAAATAACTAAATAAATTGTGGTGAGCTTTATGCCTACTTTTAAAATAATGGGAACATTTTAGTCTAAGAATTAAAAGTTTTAATTATTATGTAGTAACACGTTTTAAAAACCATGTACAATTTTACTCATATCTTTCGCAGCGGGTTTTCCGTAATACAGTCGGCACTCGATAGCCTGGTAGTAAGAATAACTCGGCCACACCCTGGCTCGGCAGAAAGGAAAAAAAAAAAACGTACAGATATTACAACCATTATTATTATTATCATTTTTACATAATCAATAATTTTTCAATTTATTGAATTATTTTTTAAAAAAAGTAATTTTGCAAAGTCGACTAGTTCATTTTCATTATACACAGCTTTAGGTTTTCATAGATTTTTATTGAGGTTTGTCAAATTTCTGTACATTATGCAAAAGTCAAAAATAAGATGTTGACAGAAAAAGGGGGAAAAAAATAAGCATGACAAATACTAATAAAAATTAAAAGTATTTATTTATTTATATTTTCTTTACCGGTGAAGGCGTACAAAAAAATATAATGTACGTACAATGCATTACAAATGCATTACATTAAATAACTAACTCCGTGGTCAATCAGTCCCACTGGAAGGAAAGATTATAGCTAATTGAAATATTTAAACAAAACAAACAGTTGTGAAACAGAAGAACAAAAATTTCTAAATATAGTTTAAACGTTTGAGGCTGAGCTTGTTAACCACTTAACGCATTTTCCCGTGTCTGACTCGGGCGAAAGTTACCGGCACATTTGCACATGCCCGTGTCTCACACGGGCGATCTTGTATCTCGCGTTATTTTGCTTCTAATGCCCGTCTGAGATCCGTTTGCACTTTGTTTGTATAATATTTTTTTTATATTTTTCCCCTTCCCCGGCTCTAGTCACCCCCTACAGCTGAAATTGCCAGAAACAATTTAGACTATACCTATATATTCATTTGCTGTCAAAAAAAAATCATTTTTTACCAGTTTTGACGAAAAAAACTCGAGCTTCAAGGGGTTAAGGAGTTAGGGTCAAGTTTCAACCGCTGGAAAAAAAACTAGTTCTTTAACCCCTTCCCTCTCGCTCCCGTGAAAATGACGGGCTGAGGTTTCGCCATTTCTCGCTCCCGTGAAAATGACGGGCTGAGGTTTCGCCTTCTATTTCTCGCTCCCGTGAAAATGACGGGCTGAGGTTTCGCCTTCTATTTCACGCTCCCGTGAAAATGACGGGATGTGGTTTCGCCTTCTATTTCTCGCTCCCGTGAAAATGACGGGCTGAGGTTTCGCCTTCTATTTCTCGCTCCCTTGAAAATGACGGGATGTGGTTTCGCCTTCTATTTCTCGCTCCCGTGAAAATGACGGCCTGAGGTTTCGCCTTCTATTTCTCGCTCCCGGGAAAATGACGGCCTGAGGTTTCGCCTTCTATTTCTCGCTCCCTTGAAAATGACGGGATGTGGTTTCGCCTTCTATTTCTCGCTCCCGTGAAAATGACGGCCTGAGGTTTCGCCTTCTATTTCTCGCTCCAGTGAAAATGACGGGCTGGATTGTTTAAAATTTCAAAATAAAAACAAGTCAAAAATTAAAAATGAATATATATATATATATATATATATATTGTTCATACACATATTTTTATTTAATTTTCAGGGATAAAAAATAGGCACTTTCATGACCGTTTTCTTGAAAATTACCCTACCGTTAAGCGGTTAAATACCTTACCCGTACGGAATATAATCCAAGAATGATCCCATCTAATTATATCTTTTAAATGCAGATGTGCCCTTCTTCCCTAGTTTTCTTAAAGGGCGGTGCGTATGCCCCCCTGCAGTGTTTTCATCTTCGACAGTGTCCACAAACTTGAAGGTGTCACGCATCCGATCTACTACAGAAGATACCACATCGTATACCCACAACCGTAACCCAATCTTCTCCACATCCCGGTGATGAAACTACATGCGACAGTTTCGCTTTCTGCAACCATTGTCGCAACGTTCCCTCTCCCGAGAGTAGAAGAAGCGTTTTTCTCCACAACTCCTCCTGCCCCCCCCCCCCCGCCCTCCCCCTAAACCGAGCGACAGGAAGCGGCCGTCTAGTCGAATCGAGGCCTGTTAACCATTACTCACAGGAACATTAATTTCCGGCGAGGATATTTCAGTTAGGGGATGCCGGGGAGCGGATAAGAAATTGCAGAGATCGAAGCAGAACGTCCGAAGCAGAACTGAACCAGTTCGGAGTCTGATTGACAGCAAGCAATACCCGTACCTTAATATAATTTTCAAGGCCCCCTTCTAGTATCATATGAGGCGCTCCATACAGCAAGAGCAAATCCGCCAAAACTGTATGTCAAGAAAAAAAAACTCAAAAAAAAAAAAAAAAAAGAAACTAGTTTCAAAGTGACAAGGGCAAATGGCCATGTCATGAAGAAAGAAACAGATGGGATTTTGCATTAATGCTTTGATTAGATGAATATGAGAAACAAAATTCATTCCAAAATGTTTCTAATTTGAAAATCACATTATAAGTAACTACTAAGCCCGGCGGTCATACGAAATGACCGCTGTTCTAGATATTAATAAATATGCAATTCTCCCAGTAACCGGAAATGCACGTCAAATCAAGGGGACATTTATCAGGTAGAACAGTCAAGTTTAATGAGTAAATAATAAACATATACTCATTTCGGAAAAAAAATACTCTTACCGAAAAAAAAAAAAAACATCCAAGTTATAATAATCTGTAAAATAAAAACATTATGTGCTATATAATCAAAGTTTTTGTGAAAAATAATTATTTATATCCAGCATAATCATCGTCAAAACAATAGTTTTAACGAAACTGGAAAAAAAAAAAAAGAGCGCAGCCACTTTAATAAGGTAATTTGGGGGAAGATGCTTAAGGGTTTTTTCGATTAGTACATCAAAAATTGAAAGAGAAGGATCATGAGAACAATACACAACATTTTTCAATGTTTAATTTGTTGCGTACATAAGTTAATTTTCTGCTCAGTATGAGAATAAATGAAAAATTAAATGTAAAAAAAAGTCACTCAATTATGGCATCTTCCCCCATATATTGGGGGAAGATGCCGCGCGTTATGTGGTAAGATGTAGCACCACAATAAATTTTAAAAAATGAGAAAAAAAATAAGCTTGAATTTTCAATGACTTTCGAGAAACAAAAAAAAAAAAAATTCTTTCATAATTAGTTTGCTAAAAATAATAACAGTACAGGTGGAATGATAGCCTACACAACATTGCACTCGGTGCAAATGATCATCATTGCAATCTTCGTGCAACCACTTGTTTTATTCGATGCACTGAATCCAGTCACACTTGGGACCTTTCTTAGCATAAAAGTACCCTTTGCACACTGCACAAAAGTCGTCATTATTATCCTCATCAAAACTCGTATCTAGAGAAATTTCTTCACTTGAGAATGACAAGCTGACTCTTCTCTTTTTATGGTTTCTTGTTATTTGCTTTGCTTGTGGGTGATAGGGGCAAATCCGAGTAGCTGAAAACCCATAAATACCAATTGCTAATGTCACTGCCTTGTTCCAAGCTGCATTCAGAAGAGATCCAAACTGAAGTCTTGACAATTTACGATCTGTGTATCCAGAGCTTGCCGCCAATATGTTTTTCAATTGTTTGAAAAACGAGCGATCAAGTAGCTGTAAATAAGGTGTGGTGTGTCTTGGAAGACAAAAAAGAATGACGTCATTTGCTGTATTTAAAATCATATTTTAAAGTTCATTTCATTCATTTCTGAACCGCGTGGCGTCTTCCCGCAAGCATAGGGGGAAGATGCCACACACGCTTATTTCGTTATTGCTACAGTGTTATGGCCGCTTCTGCATGTATCGCATGCGTAACATAATGCGTAACTGACTTATATTGCTAATATCTTATTTAAAATAACGAGTACGTTTTAAAACTTTAAGTATGAGGAACAGAATATCATAAAAGGGTTATTCCCCCGTTTAAATGCTCACGAGATCCAAAAATAACGCCGGTTAATGATGGTTAATTCAGATAAATTCACAAGTCACACCTCATGTCGGACCAGACTCTTCACACAAGTGTCCCAGTTTTGCAATCTATCGAAAAATAAAAAATACTATTAATAAAGTGGCGTCTTCCCCCAACTGGCATCTTCCCTCAATTTACCTTATATATAAAAAGCGCAGACGATAAATAAATTAAAACAAAGAAAGAAGGATTAAGTTAAATTCGCGTTTACGTTCATTTTTAACGGAGATGGCAAATCTAGCGATGCCTCACTCAAAAAGCCAGAGAAATGTTTTGATTATTAGTATATTTGACAGGTGTAACAACAATGGCAACTGCATTACAGTTACGCAAGCAACCAATTAGCTATCGGAGACAGACACTTAAGCCGCTTATATCGTGGGCATGCAGGTAAAACGGACCAAGTCAAATTTTCTTATACTTCTCTTCTTTCTTTAACTTCAAATTTTTCTATAAATAATTATCTGTACTATATTTTACCTTTTATTAGTTTATTATGTGACCTTTATTAATAAAAAAAGAAAAACCTTTTACCTGCCATAGACAATCCAAAAAAAGTACGACTTGGTCATATAATATGGAAAATGAAAAATCTTGACTTGGTCAAGTAAAATATAAGTATTATTCGTCAAAATTGGCGTTTGTAACGTCGAGTTTATTTTGATTATTTTCACTTAAAGCAAACGTATTGTAAATCGTTGTCGCCGTACATTCTCAGAAACGCATGAAATCTCGAATCTCACGAAACTTTTGTCGTATTTGACGAAATGGCTTCGCGAAAATGCTCCGAGTAAAGCTTTCGTCAAATTGGAGAAGTTTGTGTAGTAACTTTTTTAAGTCACGTGATGAGAGAATCGTTGTAAATGACGAAATTTTTTAGACGATTGAAAAATCGTCGAAAATGAGAGTTATATTTCTGAGAGCGCAGGAGCTTGCATGCCCAACTGTATCATCAAAAGTAATTTGAAACATCGAAAGCCACATGTAAGCCAGCGTTTCTCAACCTTTCAGTATTCGCGGCCCAATTTTCTATCATCATTTTCATCGCGCCCCCCTTACCATAAAATGTATACAACAATAATGTATATGAGTACTGATTCTGTTTTTGCATTATTTTTAACGAATTGGCGAAACAAGAGTAAAAACAAGCAATTTTAATAATAAAACTAATTTAATAATAAATCACTATTTGGATTTTGGGCAGTAGTAGTAGATGATTTTTCTGCACTAAAAAAGGGCACTACGCATTCTATAAACATTTTCAACATCCTCAACAACTTTTGTGAAACTGGATTTTCTGCTGTGGCTTCTTTGAAGACAAACTATAGATCTCGGCTAAATATAGAAACAACCGAGGGTGGAAATTTCTAATATTAAGCCTTCCTTCGAAAAACTTCGCTTTGAAAGACAGGCCTAAGGAAGTTACTAATAATTATTAAATTTGTGTTTAATTTAGTACGATTTGATTATGAAAGTTTTAATTCAGTAATTTGTTTTAATTCAATAAGTTATTCAATATGTCGAAATGTATTTTATTTTATATATGTATGTGTGCTTTCCTATCAGTCAGTTAATCAATTTTTTAAAGTATTTTCTCTTGGATTTTCTCGCGCCCTACAGGTTGAGAATCACTGATGTAAGCAATCTATAAATTGCGTACACATAGTGTTTACAATGAGGCTGGTGATTGCAAACAAACATGCCTTCACAAAATTTCAGAGACTAGTTTTCGGTGGTGTCCTACATCTTCTAATAACTTTCGAGTTAAGAGACTGTAGGCATGATTAGAAGAGATCTAAAATTGATTTTAGATCATTCATTTCATTTTATGGTGTGCATGTTGATTTTCATATAGTTCTCCTACAAGATTATATACTGGTAAATGGCAATGGTTTATGTTAATGTGTATTCTTTTTTATATTTAGGAAGTTTTAAAATAAAGGCAAGCTTTCCGATACATAAGAAAGAGCAGTCCATCATGCCCTCAACAGATGGCAGCACCATGAAAAACAAAACTTGTTTCGAGAAATTATTTTTGTCCATTAAAAGAAAAAAACGCATTTTTTTTCCGTCAAACAACTTTGATATTTTGTAAGCGCTAATTTTTCCACTCAATTTGTCTGTAAATGAATATGCAGGAAAATTCAATCTATCGTAATTAATAACAAAATTATAATCTCTCATAACGTTAAGAAACGAAATTAGGCTCGTATAGTTCTGGAGGGAACTTCTTAATTTAAAACTAAAACAACAAATTAGAAAATGACCCTTTAGTAGAAACAAGTATCGATTTTGTACTGGAAATCGTGACAGCTATTCTACAATGTATCTCAAGGTTATAATAAAGGACAAACTCTGCTAAGCAATAACGAAATCTAAAATACTTTAAATTGAACGAATAATGTATAAATGAAAGTGATTTATTTGTAATTTTTATTTGTTTAATGAGTAAAATGCATTTTGATGTACACATAAAAATCATAAAGATGTTTCTTTACTGATTGTTGGTTCAATTAAAACTTTATGTAACTTAACCTTTTCACTCTACACGAAGATGGTCTTAAAATTACCAAGATTTTTTCCCGAACGTAACCTTGTGTGTTAAAAAATATTTGTACATGGCTTCTCTTTGCATTTCCGCCGTACGCCAAGATAATAAAAAAGAAAAGTGTTTTACATGAATTGAAAGAAAAAAAATAACGAATCATATGAAAACTGATATAAGGTAAGTTAACAAAAAAAAGTTTTTGAAAAAAAAATTAATAAATAAATTAGATTTTAAATTAATAATTTCTCTAAAAAGTGAAAAATAAATTCTTTAAGCAACATCGATACGACTTTTAAACATAATTTTTGAAGCCGGCGAAAAATTATCTAATTATCGCTATTCCATGGGCTACGTAATTCACATTGAACCTGTTGAAAACTCAGGGCCATTTATATTTGTAATTGATTCATGATTAAGATTACAAAAGTTTTAATCTATAAAAATTCGTCACCGACTTCAAAAATTATGTTCAAAAGTCGTATCGACGTTCTTTAAAGAATTCATTCATTTTTCACTGTTTAGAGAAATTTTTAATTTAAAGTAGGTTCTTTTTTTCCTAAATTTTGTTCATTTTATTCTTTTTAGTGTAAATACATTTTTCATATGAATACTCTACTTTAAAAAAGAAAAAACATATCTAATGGCACACCCACTGAGTGACTGTCACTGAAAAATAATTATTCGTATGATAAATTGCTTTTTGAAATTCATTTTAAACAGTTCAGAACAGACTTCAGTCTGAGCACAGACAGCTTAATGGCAAGAATTTTTGTTTAATAATGAGTTACTTAATAATTTACTCACCAAAGACATATCAAAGCAACCCTTTCAAATTAAAACTTTTATTTATAACGTTCTTTCTAAAGAACAATTGTAGTCAAATCAATGTACGATATTTACGAGGTGTGATTGGAACGTTTTAAGAATGATCTTGTAATTTCACAATGGCGGTACTTACATGCTACTGTGATGCCGTCAATCGAGTCAAATCGCTTCCCTTTCAGTGAACATTTCAGTTTAGGAAACAGGTAGGAGTCCGTAAGGGCTATATCAGGGGGACAGGGACGTTGTGGAAGCACAGGAATGTTAAATTTGGTCAAAAATCCTTCTACCTGTTTCCTAAATTGAAATTTTTACTGAAAGGGAATCGATTTGACTCGATTCACGACATCCAGGCGAATCCGGCGAGCGTCCGTAACACACTTGAGAAAAAAATTTCCAGAAATGTTTCCAAAAGTGGAATCACCGTTGCAGTCGGTGTGTTCAGTCAGAAGGGGACTATTTTGAAGGAGATGCATCACAGTAGCGTGTAGGTACCGACATTGTGAAATAACAAGCCCATTCTTAAAACTTTCCAATCACACCTCGCAAGTTAGACCACCCTCTATCCATTAAAGAAAAAATCATTAAAACCGGTTCATTTAATCAAAAGTTTTAGTTAAAAAGAAACAAAAAATACAACTTTATTTCTGCCCATAACTTTTCTTTTAATTATGAAATATGGGGGACCTATGGGAAACCAACCTCGATCGATCAAAAAAAGAATCGTGAAAACCGATTCATCTGACGAGAAATTATGAGTGGACCAAAAAAATACATACCATACGGACGAATATATAACCTAATCCCTCGAAAAGTCGGTTAAAAATTAAATAATTTCATCAAATAAATAGTATTTATACAAAAAAAAGGAATAAATAGGTTATGCGAGATGGGACAGTCTACGTGTAATTAATAAGTAAATGAGTACGATTTCGATTTAAAGATACACAATTTAACGATTTCCTTCAATCAGAGTTATATTTTTAAAGTTCGGATTCGATGAATTACATTTGTCCTATTTAACGATATCCTTATGTAACAATTTTGGCATTTAACAGTCCTAAGTCAATCGTTAAACAGGAGCGAGTATAAATAACAATAAAGTAAAAATATAATAATGATGAAATAAAGAAATGAGCTCTGTAGAAGTTTCTTCACCGCCAGGACAGTGTCAACGCTGAAAAAATAACTTTCCCCCACTACATTATTTCTGTAAAAAAAGAAGGTGCAACAGTTTTAGCGTAACAGCGCAATGGTAACAAAAAAGGATCTCCGTAGAAGTTGTTTCTCTGCCAGTGCAGTGTCACTGCAGGGAAAACAACTTTCCCTCACTGTGTTATTCCTTTTTAAAAAGTGCAACAGTTTTAACGCAGCAATGCAATAATAAGAAATAACAGGAAAGGATCTCCGTAGAAGTTGTTTCTCTGCCAGTGCAGTGTCACTGCAGAGAAAACAACTTGCTCTCACTGCGTTATTACTTTGTAAAAAGTGCAACAGTTTTAACGCAGCAATGCAATAATAAGAAATAACAGGAAAGGATCTCCGTAGCAGTTGTTTCTCTGCCAGTGCAGTGTCACTGCAGAGAAAACAACTTGCTCTCACTGCGTTATTACTTTGTAAAAAGTGCAACAGTTTTAACGCAGCAATGCAATAATAAGAAATAACAGGAAAGGATCTCCGTAGAAGTTGTTTCTCTGCCAGTGCAGTGTCATTGTTTAAACTTTCTAAAATAAAAGTTAGCATGGAACTATCTGAAACAGTTGAATTTCAATAATTTAAAAAGGACAAAAATTTCAAGTTCAACAATAAATAAAAACTACCCACAAACATCAGAGTCAAACTCTGAACTGCTAATTTTTGTTAAACATACTCCGTGGAATGCTCATGCAAAGTTTCGAATTTGTAGCTGAAAGAAAGCTTTAGGGATTTTACAACACGCAATTGGTCAAAAATACAAAGCAGAGAAAAATGCGTTCAAATATTTTAAACGCAGAATGAAAATAACCTAAAGTCATTTACAAAAACCGGAATATCTTTAAAAATATTGCTCACATAGGTTAGAAATTTTAAATGAGGCTTTAAAACCACTTTTATCTATCGAAATACGTAATAAAAAAAATCAATATTTTGAACAATTTAAGGTACTGTGCTCCTTAAAGGAGCCTTTTTAAAATAGCAGTTTGTATAATTGCATGTGTATGTTACAGGGAATTTCCGAAATCGGAAAATGTCGACAATCACCGGTGAATGTTGATATGCACCAAATACAGAGTGTCGACATTTACCATCCATCAGACTGGTGATTGTCGACATTTTCCGATTTCTGACATTCACTGTAACATACATATATATATATATATATATACAGAGAGAGAGAAATATAATTTGAAACAGATAAAGTGCCACAGAAAGCACACGGAGGAAAAGTGAAAATAAAAATTAAATCATCGCACTGGACAGCTTTTCTCGCCCCCTTCACTTTGCATGTTCCTTCAGCGCTATATTTTTGTACTTCATAGATTTTTCACAATGTATATTTATTTTTTTAAATGCTCATTTTTTTTTATTTTTTTTTTTTGCTTTGAATTTTACACATTCGTTTCAACTCGGACAATATTTTTCGGACTTCTTCTCTTCACTTTAACGTCAAACTACGAAAACTTATTAGCTACTCTTAGAACTGTCCGAAAAACTAGATTTTGATCCACTCAGCTGATACCTCCCTACCCCCCCCCCCCCCATGCAATTTTATGCCAAATAAATAAGCAATTTTAGCAGTACAGTAGAGCATCTTTTATAAGTTTCTCATTTATACGTTTTTCTCATTTATACTTTTTTTAACTTTGGTCCCAAATCACTACATTGTATTGTCATGCTTTCAGTTATATGTTTTTTGGGGAACAGTCCCTTGAAAAACGTATAAACGGTGCTCCACTGCACATAAAATATGTAATTTAACATATTTATACTCATGTACGTATATGCAGATAAAGGGGATAGGGGTGGGGAGACTTTAACACGACAGGTCCTCATTCCGACCTAGGAATAACGCGATCCTTCGATATCGACGATCCACCCGCCACCTAGCGTCAGCGAGACAAAAGCGCCCTCTCACATCTCGCGCTCTCATCTCCGTTTCATTTGCATGTGAATGATGCCCCCGCGCTTATGAACTAAATTAGATTCGGTCCCAGAAACTGGCAACGCGCGCGCGCTCGCTCGCTCTAATTCTAGCGGGCATATGCAGCCCCCACTCCCTCCCCGCCCACCCCCGTCCAATCGCATTTACATGTGTCACTTGCCAACTCCCCCTCTTCTAATGCAGGTCAATTCGCACATTGAATTTCGGCGCTATATTATATAGAAGGCGCGTTTGTTTGCGCGTAGTGAGTGGAGAGGAAATTCGGTTTGGCGCCGCTGCCGCTTTTAATACCTGACGCATTAAAGTTGGAGTAAGAAACCAGATGGAGTGGGAGAGCTCCGCATTTATTCGGAGCCCCATCTTCTCCTTAAGCCCCTCGATGGCTTAATATATATTTTATTCGCTCTTTTCACCCGGAAAAATTTCCTCTCTTTTTTTTTTCTGCCTCCGGGCTCTCTTCTTCCTTTTTTCCGCGCGTGAAAAATATAAATCTCGGTCTCTGAGAGGAGTATTGTTGTCCCGGGAATTTAATTCGAGGGGATGGCATCACTGTGATGTTTTTGGTTATCAGATTTCAAATGAGACGCCGGAGCAGGTGAGAGCGCAATCGAATCAAAGCTTCTGAAAACAACCCGGAAACCAAAATGCTGCATTTTAATTTTTCAGCGATGTTCTGAAACCAGTTCCTTTTACTTTACAGCATGAAATAAGGTCTTACGTAAGAGTTGACGTATTCCGAGAAATTTAAATTTAATAATTTAGCTGTGTAGCTCTTTGATATCCCACGCGTTGCGCCCTGGGTAATAACAGAAATCCTCTACGGAGGAAGAAATTTTTTATACAAAAAAATTTTACATTTCAGAGTCGTTTTAACTCTAAGACTGCGACACAAAATTTATTATGAAGTATTTCTTAACTACAAACGATTCAACGAAAACTATTATTGGCTCTTGGTTAGAAGTCGCGCAATTCCTTAAGGAGTCACGCGATTTGTATAAAACTAACTATTCTTCTTTAACCATTTTAAAGAAATTAAAACCAACTGCTGCACAAAAAATTCCACTTGCTAACTGCATAAAAAGAAAAACATTTTAAATTTTTATTACGTTTGGTAATCATAAACATACATGTTTTTAGCATTCAATGACACTAAAAGAATTTAAACATGTAAAGAATAATTTGACATGGTTGAAGAAACTACTTTTAGTAGTTTAGAATTTGAATTTTTAAATTATATTCTGATTCTATTAAAGAAGAAGAAATAATATGATCTGCAATTCGCTTCAAATACTTAAGTGTTAATAATTTGTCGTGCTGTCAGTTAAGTGATGAAAATACTTAATTTGCACAGTGAAAAAAATTTTGATAGTATTTTTCACCAAAAATGTGGTGCAAATTTGATGATTGCAAAGGATGGTGCTTAAGTATGCTATATTTTGGTACAACATAGCCAAAAAAAAAGGCACCACATACTATCAAATATTTTATAGTGTTGCCAGAATGAAATGCGGGAACCAAAGTTGGGCCTCCAAATGCTGAGGCAACAGAGAGCACCATGCCCAGACTTTTTTTTATTAGCATTATTAAAAATGCTATAAGAGTTTATAAAATATTACATTTTCAATAGCATTCCCAAATTTTCTTACCAATTATAGTGAAAACAGCGTGAATTCAGCGTTCAGTTATCTAAACTTGCACCATATATTCGTGTAAAATATACTCAGATATTTTACTACTGATCACCCAGCGAGAATTTTGTGCAGTGAAAAAAAAAATGGAACAATAAAGTTTACAGATTGTGAAGCATACTAGTTTATACCACCAACCATTGATATATACAGTAAAGAATAAAATGTTAACCTACAGCATGAACTGCAAAAAAAGTAATTCTTAATTCGAGAATTAAATGTATCGGTGTAGTGATGCTGCCAATTAAAATACTTGTTTGTCTTTTAATTGGTTTCATTTAACAATTGCACTTAAACACAACAAAATTTAAAAATTAGACTGGAAAAATATTAATTCGTGAAATTCTTGAGAAAGCGTATCTTGAAATGTGCTTCAACCTGGTTACATAAAAGTCCAAACATGCAGTAATTCTTTTTCACATTACAACAGTCAGAAAGATAAGTCACGTGATATGGCATGACGTAAGTGAAATTCCACCCACACAGAATCACGAGAACAAAACAGATTCTCAACATGAAAATTTTTCTAAAATAAAATAAATTTTCGTTAAATTTTTTTGTTCAATTTTAACTAATACTCTACAAAACTTACACATGGTTGAATTTCCATAATTTGATCAGTGTTTTATAATAAGATGTTTAAACGAAAATATGATTCAAATTTTATCTAAAATCTGGCAGCAAAACTAGATCCCAAACAGAGCTAGGGCTTGGCTTTTTAGGGTTTGGTACAAGTTTTCGGCGAAGTCGGAGCTTGACGATGCTCATACAAAATAATTTGTCAAAAAGACAGCAAGACCCCTCCTAACGGACACCCCCTCAAATGCGGGCAACTCTATTACACAGACGGTTTTTATCTCCCCGGCAGGAGAGCTATTGAGTCAAATATATTAAAATCCTCTCTCTAACGGACACCCTCAATTACGGAAACTATTCGGAGCAAAAAAGTAAAATTCTAGGATCTTCTTCTTTCTAAAAATTTTCTATTGAGAAGTTATGCCCCTTTGGAGAACCGTGCAAAGAATATTTTTGGAAAAGGTAGCAGCTTGAACAAAGCACGATTTATGAGCAAAGTAAATATTAACGTTTTAGTTTTCAAGTAGAACTAAATAAATATTATTAATTTATTATTCTCCAAAAAATTAGGTAAATTTTTAAAGTAAAATTGGTATATTGGTATATTTACTGATTAGTTACATTACTGATAAATTTACTGTTGAATATACGCAAATGAGTTTTATCTTAAACCAAAAACATTCTTTTAGATAAAATGGCTTTATCTTTTAGATAAAGCGTGCCAAGAGATCAAAAATAATTTTCGGAAAATTGACGAACTCGTGGAGAGCATTCAAGCCGCGATGCTTCTAAAATCTCAGAATTAAAAATACTCAGTTAAAAATTTCCGTAAGAAAATAGTAATATAACCATTTATTTGAATGTTATTTTACCATATTTAACTACAATAGTCGAATAACCATTAAAAAGGATGGTACTCAAACCGCTGATTGTGAAAAAAAACCGTTTATTCTCTGTTTCTACTAAAGACCGTTTAACTAACCGTAATCGGGCGTCCATCTTGGTTGTGGAATCATACCGTCGTACGTTGTTGTTAAAATATGGATAAAGATTTATCAGTTCTAATCTGCATGTATACATAAAAAAGAAGAAAAAAATTGGCTTAAGCAGTGGTTACTAAATAGAAACACATACACACGTAAATTAAAAATTCGAGGCATCGGATTCCCGAACTGTTTGCGAATGAGCGAACCCATCATTTGAGCTGCTGAAGCTTGTTTGTATTTTAATTTTTGCAGCAAATAAAATGATTTTCGTCAATAGACAGCAAAATTTAGACCAAAAATGACTTTGCATCCAATCAAAAACTGAAATCTCAATTCTAATGCAATTTGCCAGTTGAAAAAGAAGATTTATAGATAATAAACAGCCGCTTTGAGTGGTGTGAATGGCCGAATGGATAAAGCGCAAGGTTGTTATATCATACGAAGCGGGTTCGATTCCGGCACGCTTCGTTTACTGTTTCTACGCCTCGAAGATTATACACCTCGAAATGGTTCAAAAACCGCAAAAATTTAGTTTTGAAACCATTTTTAAATGGTTATAAAACCGTAAACTTTTGTGTTTACGGCTTTTTAATCGAGTTGATTGGAAATGGTTTAGATCCCGTAAAGATACAAAAATGTTCCGAACCGTAAATTTAACGGTGAATTAGATGTACAGACTGCTGCCGGCTATTTAACCGTAATTTCATGATGAAATTTCTAACAGTGCTTACTCATCGATTGGCATCGGAACCAAAAAAGACTTGAATCACTACCATCATGTTAACTTGGCTTATGAATGGGGCTTAAGAAAATTGTAAAATATTTTTTTTCATCTATACTTTTTTTTTTAATATATGGGATCTAAAAAGTTATCCAGATGCAAAAGACCGTAATATATAAGTGGAAATCATTTTTATAGAAAAATATAAATTCAGAACTCAAAAAAACTTTCTATTGCGGATACCCCTCAATTACTTTGTCACGTTGATGCCCGCTACCGAGAGGTTTTACATGTTAATCTATAAAAGAGACCATTCATAAACGATGTCACACTTTTTTTAAATATATTTAAATCTCCTCCACCCTTTGTCACAAAATGTCTAAGTTCAACAAACCCCCTCCACTTCGTCACAAAATGTCACACATAAACACACCCCTCCCAACTTTGTCACAAAATGTCACACTTTCTTTGTCACAAAATGTGATTATTCAACATACTCCTCTGCCCTCCTTGTCGCAAGTCACATTACTGCATATTTACCTAAGCACGTGTACTCTCAGCTCAGAAAGAAAGCCTACTCTAGATAGATCACATTTCCGATTTTATTCTTAAATTTTTAATGACCTTTGTGAGCATAACAATAATACGATTATAAGTGTACCTAATTTCTACAAAATGAGATTTAAGGTTTAGACCAAAAAACATAATTAGTGGACAATAGTAAAAAGTCTTTAATTGTTGAATTCTGCAAAAATTGACCGAGCTATTTTGTCTTAAAAGCATAAACGCATAAGATTTCCTTTTAAATTCAAACTGAACAAAAAAGAGAAGTCAATTTAAACCTTAATCAGTATTGATGCTTATGATACAGAATGAAATCAATGAGAACAGAAAAAAATTCAAAATGAATAATATAAAAATATTCAATTTGTTGATTTTAAGTTTCTGTATTTCAACCAATATGTCTGATGTCACTTCTTGCAACCTCCTACCCCTTCCTTGTCACAAGATGTCGTAATTTCTCGAACCCCCCTCCCCCCTCGAAGTGTTACATCATTTTGTGCCCAAAGTATTTACAGAAATTGCATAAACGATGTCATGTCCAAAAGCTCATTGAGAAAGGTGTGGTGTTGAAATAGAACGAATGTACAGATAAAGGCACATTCTTTTACGACAAAAGAACAGATCACACCTTAAAAAGATCTTAAAGTTAACATAATTTTATCCGTAGGAGGTTCTTAATGAAACCTGCGTTTTATTCTCTGGATTTTGTTCCCTTTAATAGAATTTTTGCATACCACCGACTTCAACGTAAATTAGATTAAAATTAAACTTTTTTTTTTGCCGCAAATTCATACATTAATAGGCAAAAAAAAACAGTTAAGTAAAAAAATTTTTTTTGCTTATTAGCTATTGACAAGTTTTGTCGATATCACATTTTTAAAATTTCGGAAACTTTATTATCAGTTAATTATTTCCCTTTTGGTTTTTCCAGGCAAGCCTCATTTATAATTGTAATGTTATATCGTTATAGATAGCAGATGGAAACATGTCTTCGTTTGGGGAATAAATACAAAATTCATTGCTAAAGAGTTTGTTGCCATTAAACAGTAATATTAAAAGCAGTTAAAATAAGAGTTTGAACGAAAGCTTCAATGACACAATGAAATGAAAAAGGAGAATAGGGCATGGAAGCAAACATTTAAGTCTAATTAAACTGCCATTTCACTTAGTACGAAGTCGGAAGAAGTACAAGCGACTACATTTATAAACACAGTTGTCCATGCAACGACAATGCTTTACAATACATTTTCTTTAAGTGAGGATGATCAAAATAAACTCGAAGCTATAATTGCCAAATTTGATGAATAATATTTATATAATTATTATAAATGGCCATAATGTTTTCAATGCAAAATTGCAGCCGAATGTCGACTGTCGGGTGAACTCTAGCGTAGCTAAATATGCCAAACGGGCAACCTTACCACCGCCTTCTAATTGTGAATGACTTCGTTCCTCGGCATTTGTTAAAGTTATTTCGAAGAAGAAAAGTGCAGCAAACCCTATTCTGACGGCGAAGAAGACACAAAGCCAGAAATATAATCTCATGCAAGGATCAACCTCTTAGAAGAACTCCCTCGTGGCCCAGGTGAAAGGAGGCGGAAGGCGAGGCAGGGATCGTTCTAAAATTCCAATTCAGTCCTCGGGTGCTTCGGAAGAAGGAAGGTTTTTAAGGAGGTGGATCGTCGAGAATAGATCTTAAGATGAACCACTGCGAAATGCTAATCATTTGAGCAATTTTTCTTGATTTAAGAAGTAGACATTTTGATTTTAATTGTGGAATGCAATGTCACTGAGCTACATAACTAACGGGAGTGATATTTGAGTGAAGGACATCATATGCTCGAACCGATTAACAGCCGAAGAGAAATACCGCTTTGTGCAAGAATCTTAAAAGGTTTATTTCATATTGCTCATTAACTGACTGTTTTTTTTTTTTTTGTTTTTTTTTAACTTTCTGAGTAGCGAAAACTTCGGTAAATTGTTTTTGACCAGCCAAACATAGTTACAACTAGTTAAAGTTTGTATCGGTTTTGAGTTTGAATTTTTAAGTTAATTATTCGATGGGTGAAATTCACAACTAAAAATGGCATTCTATAACACACGAAGTTCTTCCCTTTCTCTTCACGCACGCTCACTTTCAGGCGAAGTTATAGCTATTTTATG
Organism: Octonoba sinensis; assembly: GCA_038502835.1. Lineage (NCBI taxonomy): Eukaryota > Metazoa > Arthropoda > Arachnida > Araneae > Uloboridae > Octonoba > Octonoba sinensis. The sequence continues at coordinate 11,012,640 of CM076603.1, forward strand.
CGATGACCTTCCCGCCGGTCATTTGTTCTATTATACAAGTAAATGGAGTCAATTCACCGCTAGAGGGACTCATGAGCGATCATCGTTGTCACGTGATATCCGCTCTTTGTTTACTAAGATTTTCAACTGAGTTCTACGGGGAGTTAGTTCGCTAGGCAAAATGAGTTATCTTAAAATTAAAGCTTTTTCCGATTATAACCCAGTTTTTACTTTTAATTTAATAGTTATAAAACAAATTTTTTAATTATTACAATACTTATAGTGTTTTATTTAATGTTAATTTTATGTAATATAGAAGAACTTTATTCAGGCGTAGTTTTTAATTAGATTTGTGGAACTCGTTGTAAAGCGATGCTACAGCTTCTTTTGTTTACATTACTTTCATCGGTGCCACGTGACCAATGACGTTGCTTGAATTACCTCCATTGCTCTTGAATAAATTTAACTCAATCCATGAATATTAACCCGTGCCTCTGGGAGCTCTTTATTTTGAACGGAACTTTAGTTCAGAAATCTGAACGGGAGAAAAAAAGGAACAAAGAAAGAGGGCGATTATAGTACCTAGCAATGATATTGTTAGTAACGTATGATATTTTTTAATTACCTATTAAGTACATAATGCAGGATAATCTATAATACACTACAGTAGAAAACACTAGAAACAGTTGATATATATATATTTTTAACTTTTATATTTTTTGGGTCCTTCCGCAAAATTACTACTATAAATTCTTCGATAATTGTCAATGCTATAACTTTGTAGAACCAACAACTTGCATTAGTTTTCTGCTCTGTAAGTATGAATAATGTTTACTCTATTTAATATACGATACTAAAAGTTGGGGGTAGACGCGGGGTTACGCGTTCCTCAACTTTTCAAAAAAAAAAAAAAAATACTAATGCCGTCTCCCCCACTTCTAATTTCGACTAAAATCCATTCCCTTCTTAAACCTAGAAACAAAGAAAGACAAATAAAAGGAAAATATTACATTGATGATTTTAACAGCCTTTTCATTGACATAAGCCAAAACGTCTTTTATAGACTATTGTGTGTTGGTAAACTCCTCTTTAAGCATTCCAAGTGAGTTTTTAGTCTTGTTCCATATACATACTTCAATATTTTAGATTTTTCCTATAAATTCATATCAAAGTATGCAAATGTAAAATAACTACTTAAACTTCGTTTTATTGTGAAGGATCAAAATTTCCAAAGAAACACTATATTTCTTGTGAAGTTTAAATTAACAGTTACGTATGGAATGCTGACTTATTGCTTGACTTCCTCTCTTATGGATCATTCATAAATGATGTAACGCTTCGAGGGGGGGGGGGGTTCGTAAAATTGGGACAAAGTGTGACAGGGGAGGGGGTAACAAGAAGTGTGACATCCCTGCTTATGCAACAAATCGTGACATGTGACAAAGGGGGGAGGGGGGTCCGTTGAAGTGTGTCATGTTGTGACAAAGAGGGGAGGATGTCAAATATGTGGGAAAAAAGCGTGACATCATTTATAAACGGTCCCTTACTTCCAAGTAAAAAATTAAGATGTAGATTGTTTAGTGAATACTCACAAATGTTAGACCCTTGTACAATATTAGAATTAGGAATGATAGATACAGGGAAACTTGTGGTCAACTTCACCACTTGCGGTGCGGCACTTTAGCGGTCAACTTGGACAGGTGGTTAACTTATAGAGGGTGGAATTTTTTTTTTCTGTCTTTGCTTACAGAATGCATTTATTCATTTGTAACTAATTTAAATATAACATCATGTATCAACATTACTTCAAATTAGTAATTAGTTATTTTTTTTCACTTGAATGACTTACAGTTTTCCTATACAACCTTTAGGGGGACCCGAACCATTTTGAGGCGGCCAATTTGTAGTCAATTTTCTTCAAGCGTCACTCCTCAGCCATAGGGAATTTTGCTTTGCATTTTTTTATATTTTTTTAAGTAGGTCTTTCTCTATATGTAAACCAAATTGTATCCAAAAATATTGAACATTTATTTTTTTATGCAATATCAAAGTTTTTTACAATTTCATAACTTCCGGAACATTTTTCTCATAATCCATTCAAGATTTTATTGATCTTATTTTTTTATTTCATTTGTCACATCTTATAATGAATTCACAACCAGGGATATTTAAAAATTTCACTTTATAAAAATCTGGTCAGCTAAAAACTTTTCGTAGTGAATACACAACATTGAAAAAAATTGTTTTTTGCAGGTTGTTTTCAAAATTTTGAAAAAAAGTTGGTTGTAAATAGAGGCCTAATGCAGCCAAATCATATGCAATAAAAAGTATATTGATTAATTTAGCCGTTTTTGAGAAAACGGTTCCGGAAGTTATGAAATCGTAAAAAACTTTGATATTGAATAAAAAAATAAATATTCAATATTTTTAGATATAATTTGGTGTACATATAGAGAAAGACCTACTTAAAAAAAAAAAAAAAAAACCGCGAAGCAAAATTCCCTATGGCTGAGGAGTAACGCTTGAAGAAAGTTGACTACAAATTGGCTGCCTCAAAACGGTTCGCGTCCCCTTAAAGTAAAGCATTTTGTTAAGATAAAGATAAATATCTTATTAATTGCTTACTTATTTGATGGTAAAGATTTCCTAAAAACACATAATTTTTCAAAATGGCTAGATCAATTAGAAGAAAAAGAAGAAACTTATTTAGAGAATAAAATCGTGCTCAGAGTAGTTTTCCATAACTTACAAAGAGGTTTAGGCGAACTTTGCATCTATCCATACAAATACTGGTCTAACATTATGGCATAAAAAATATTCTGGAGAATTTATTTTAGTTTTTTTTTCTTTTTCCAAAAATAGATAAATAAATAAAAATAGTAATAATTAGGCGGTGAACTTACAAAAGTTTTTTTCATAATACTCCCTCCGAAATTTAGCTCATATAGGGATTGAATGTTTAACACACAGACGCAGATAAAACAGTCCAATTTTCCACACAATAAACACAGAAGAGTTTCTTGTTTGATTACTTGATAACAGATGACGCCAGCATACGCAACACCCATTTGGCATCCATTGGATGACCTCTTAATAGATGATTTTAAATCTCAAATTTAAGCGAAGCGACACATTTTTAGACCGTGGGTCTATTTTTCGTCATTAGCTGGAATGATACGTTTTAAAATGAGGGGTAAATTATGGAATTTGATAAAAGAATCCGGAAGATATCGCGGAGCGACAGAAAAACAGGATAGAGAAAGAATATATATAGATATACAGTTAACGCTCAATATAACGACCATCTGTGTCCCACGGAAGAAGGTCTTTATAACGAGCGGTCGCAATAAGAGGTGGAATTTTCGTTAAAAAATATACATGCATCATGCGTATTCAGTATTTCCATTAAAATTGGTAGTTTTTAAAAGATTCAAACTAAATTTTTTTTTTTTAGTCATTGGAATTTAAAAAAATATATATCAGTGCAAAATATTATAACAAAATATTAAACAGATTTTAAAGAGGGGGAATAATATAGGGGGGAATCACATTCACATTTCTAGAAGCAGAACTGAGCTGACATGACACCTGGTACGGCCGCTGTATTGAATTAGACGATTCAGAAAGGTCTCTATAACGAAAGCAAATTTACATAGAGTTCATAGGGATAAAGTCGGGAATTTTACCACTGGTCATTATAATGGAATGGTCTTTATAATGCGTGGTCGTTATAGAGAGCGTTGACTGTATATATAAATATCCCAAGAAATGAAATGAGACACAAATTTGAAGAAAAGATCAAGATCTGGCTCTCCGAACGTCTTTGCCAAGAACAAAGGAACCATTCCCAGTACTTATGCGAATGTTTCCGAACGTTCGTTCGATTTCGCCGTCCGGCCCTGATGGATTCTGACAGCAGACCGATGTTGAGCATTTAAAGAGTGTTCCCTCCTCCCTTCGCAGAAAGATAACACGCGCCCTGTTTTCCCTCCGATTATTTCTCCCCCCCGGTTCGGAAATGCAATAAACAAAACTGCACGAGCGTCCATATGAACGAGCAACAAGCCCTTCCAACGAATTAAGAGATGCGTTTTCGGACAGAGAGGGGAAGTGGATGCGGACAAGTGGCATGAGTCGAGGCTGGAGACGCGGGAGGCATTAGATGATCGTTTTGAAGTAGATTGGTTGAACCCGCGATAGACTGACAGACTACTTCACAACAATCGATTAGTACGCGGAGGACTGTTGCTACGGGGCTGGAATCCACTCCCCCCGCCCCATAGAACATTTGCCCTTGAGCTATGTTCAGGAATGCTTTCTCAGTAACAATAAAACATCTAAATTTTAAAATTAATTTACCTGAATTGTGTAACTAACTGCCTATATTCACACATCTTACATATAAGGGACCGTTCATAAATGTCACGCTTTTTCCCCACATATTTGACCCCCCTCCCCCCTTTATCACGCGTCACGCTACGTTGCATAAGCAGGGATGTCACACTTCTTGTTACCCTCTCCCCTCCCCTTGTCACACTTTGTCACAATTTCACGAACCACCCCTCGAAGTGCGACATCATTTATGAAAGATACCTAAGCGGCTAAAGTGTCTGCCGCCGATAGCTTAATGGTTGCTTGCGTAACTGTAATGCAGTTGTTGTAACGCATGTCAAATGTACTAATAATCAAAACATTTCTCTAGCATTTTGAGTGAAGCATCGCTAGTTTTGCAGTTATGTTAAAAATGAATGTAAACACGAATTTAAATTAATCCTTTTTCTTTGTTTTAATTCGTCTGCGCTTTATATATATATTAAAGGGGCAGCGCTCTTTTTTCCAGTTTCGTTAAAGCTATTGTTTTGACGAGGATCATGTTGGATATAAATAAATAAATATTTTTCACAAACAATTTTATTATATAGTAAATTATATTGTTATTTTACAGATTATTATAACTTAGATGTTTTTTTTTTTCGGTAAGAATATTTTTTCCGAAATAATTATATGTTTATTATTTATTCATTAAACTTGACTGCTCTACCTGATAAATATCTCTTTGGTGTGATGTGCATTTCCGGTTACTAGGAGAATTGTATATTTATAATATCTAGAACAGCGGTCATTTCGTGTGACCACCGGACTTAATAGTTCTTTAGTATATATATATATATATATATATATATCCGACGGCCACCAGCTCCCAGCTTCGGCGCACCTAAGGCCTCGGCTAAGAGGTGTACTGATGTCTAGTGGAGAAAAGTGTATATATATATATATATATATACTATTATTATTATTATATTATTTATATTTATATATAAGGAGAGAGACGATCACTGGATTTTGTTTCCTTAAATTGAATTTTCGCATACCACCGACTTCAACGTAAAATAGATTGAAACTTGCAAACTTTTTTTTTGCCACCAATATAGCTAAATATGCCAAACGGGCAATCTTATTTAACTGAATTGTGTAGACAATAATCGAAGTTATAAGAAAATTTCTTATAAGTAAAGACATTTATTTTTCTTTTTATCATTATGAGAGGGCTAGAGAGAGAAAAGACATATTACAGTGAAGAAATAACAGGATATTGTTGGCGAAAATTGACCATTTTGAAACATTACCATTGTTCTACCCTCAAAAAATTAGTGGTGAGCATTCAATAGATTTGTAACTTTCAAAATGTGCAAAAAAGCATGCATCAGGGTGGTGAATTTCAAAACGTTTCGTAAAATCGTTTACAACAAAATAATAAAAATCATTTGAAGTTTAAAAAATAAATTCACGCCTCTTACTATTATATTATTTTGGAAACCGAAGACATAATAAAGCTTAAAACATAAAACCGAAGACATAATAAAGCTTAAAACATAAATAATAAGGCAAACCCGTTTGGCAACAACAGGTATGAAACGTCGCCCTACACCATTAATGCTGATGTGTCAATCGCTTTAAAATGCTCAGTTAATATGTTTCATAATTCAATTTATCCTTTTGTAAAGGATGTCTCAAGTTTTGATTTCATTTGTTTCCCTCTGCGTGTGTTTGAATGTGTTTTTAAATAATTGGTTCCATCGTGTGAGGTCGAAAACGGATGCATATTAGGATTTTTATTTACAGGGCTCCGAATGACGTAGGTATTCAAAACAGTCTCATCGCTGGAGAAAAGTTCAGTCAAGACTCACTTGCTTAACCCAGAACAAAAAATATTCGTTCTGAATTGCTTAAAATATATGAATATCAGTTTAGTTATCGAAACTCCAATATCTTCAGATTGTGTGAATCTTCTTCAGAAGAAATAAGATTCTGGTAAACAACTTTTGTTCCATTTATTTTGCAGTTTTTAAAAAAATTTATTTTAAGCAGTTTTTTTCAGCTTCAGAGTGATGCAACCTTTTAGAAAATGAGATAGTTTTTGCTATTTATTCTTGCTGAAACGCATCTTGAAATTGTAACTCATTCGAATTTTTCAACGGGACTTCGAGTGCGCTACCTCTCTTAGGGGTCGATTGAATTTTGTGTCACATTTAATTCCAATCCATCAATCGGGTTTGTATTGGGAACATACAAAAGGATATACACACAAACAAGTACATTTATACGAGAGATAAGATACACGAGTGTATGGATAGGTGAGATGCAAAGACTTAAACCTTAACTGCGAAGCTTTGCATACCAGGAAATATTATTTTGAAATGGATATTCCTGCTGCCCTCTATAATTTAACATTGAAAACTGCTTTGCACATTTGCTAAGATCCTTGTATTCCAGTCCCCACAATATAGTCCCGTAAAAATTTTTATGCCCAGAGATTTTCTCTTTAGAATCTGGATTTATAGAGGTTCTAATACGAAACTGTCTTGGGTAGACATGTTGATTCCTGGGCGAAATAATTTTACAGGCCATCAAATATGGCGGCCATTTTGGTTCCTTTCCTGATTTGGCATTCAACAACCAATCAACATATAAACTTAGTTTTGGTTTTAAACTTTGGTTTTTGTGGTCTAAGAATTCAAATAGCATATTATTTATGTAATTAAAACCCCTTTCTTCTGTAGTTTGCGTGGAAATGTATCCGCTAAATGTTGTTTAATATTCTGGTTGCAACAATTGAAACTAGAATAAAAGAATTCTCAGTAATACAAAGTTTCAGCTCATGTTTATTAGAACTATACGTTCCTTTTATTGGCAGAATTATATAATAAAAGCAAAATACAAAATTAAGCAATAAAAAAATAAATGAATAAAAACATGCTATTTGATTTTGCATTCCTTGGTAGTACATTTGACAAAAGTAGTGCACTTTACAACAGAAGCTTTTTAAGCACATCTTTTGGAGACAGAAACCTAACAGTTTCTCACACACAGTAGTTCCAGTGGCAGGAAATTCAAAAATTTTTAGGGTCTCAGCACCCGGTTAATATTTTCTCAGCAAAATCATTCGGATCATTTATTAATTGTTTATTTGCAAGAAGACGAATTTTCCGTCTTATGTGATAAAAAGCTCTTAGGATATTCCTTTTAACCGAAAGTGATGTCGGTGGAAGTTCACTCATTCATAGGCACTGACCTTGTATTCATTAAATCGTAGATCATCAATTGTTTCACATGTTGAATGAGCTTTCCAGACTCACACTAGGTATTTCTCCACTTTTTCATAGTCGCACTCGTCCTCTGTCTCTGCAAAATCTGACAAATATGAAATAGGATTGGACTTTATAGCTGAAATTTTTGTCCCAATTTTGATAATTTCGTCCTTACCTTTTAGAATATGAGCTTTCGAGTGTACTTTGGCTAACAATTGATTTAGTTTTCTGAAAAGAATGTTTGATGGGAATAAACCGTCCATTTTCTTCTATTCCGAAAAGTATCCAGAACTCAAATATTCCTTGGCACATCCATGTTTTTGAAATTCGAATTAATAACACTACAAGTCTGTATTATTCGAAAGAGCAATCACTCATTTTGCATTATGTTAAACAGCCCAGTGTATATGTGGAGCAATTAGTAAACCGCCTCCTCTAGCGTGTTATTAAGCTTTTTCATTGTCCTGTCTTCCTTCTAAAAAGAACATAATTGCGGGTTGCGACTCGTTATTAACCAATGAAGGACTAGAAACTAAAAAAAAAATAGCATGTTATATATAACATTCTAACACAGCATGAAGTTCCTGCAAAGAGCATACCGACATCGTTCCGTGCAGAACATTGTTGACGACTTCTCCAAAATTTTTCACTTTCTTTAACTTTATCATTAGAACTGGTGACATGAAATCAACAACAAGAGCAGTTTTTAGTGATGTTACTTTACTGAATAGAAAATTTTTGGACGACAGATATTCTTTCAGCTAACAACAGTGTTGGCCGGGTTTTTTCGCCCCGGGAAAAACCAGCCGGACTAAGTATCATTTCGTCCACTTTTTTTTTCAGGAATAAACTGGAAATTAAAAATGTGAAAAGTAGCATTTATCTAAAATAAATATGATGAGTAATCCCACTCAAGGAATAAATTCTATGCTATAATATCAGGCATGAAATATTTTATGGAGGAAAAAAAATAGAGTAATGATTTTTAAAAAATAGAATAAAATTAAAGAGTTCAGATCCTCTAGCAGCTTTCTCAAGGAAACTTGTTTCTAAAACAATTATACGAATATTAATTTATAATGATAATTTAATTCAGAGCAAATTATATGTTTTGTAATAGAGAAATTTTAAGTATAAAACGTGTAATTTTCAGAAAATAAAATAATAAAGTTACATTTAAATGATATCTATGAGTATATCACATAAAACCTTTTAGTATCCATTTTACTATGGAGCAGGGTTGGGTGTTAAGTTTTCAGCAAAAATCAATTTCAATAGTACAGGGGAAGAAACTGGAAAAAATCGGAATAAATGGAAGAAACTAGAAGAAACAACCAACCAACAGAAATCAAAACAATCATTAAAAGTTCAAATATATTAAATTAGCCTAAATAAATTCTTAGAATAAATCATCAAATGTAAAGTAGGAGACTTTGTTATTATTAGAAATGTTATCTTTGGGAAAATAAACTACTTTTAACTGAAAACTTTAAGGTCGACACGTTTATAACGGTTTTAGAAACGTGCAATTGTTTCAGTTTTGTAGGGAAAATGTTTTTCCATTTATGTGATTTCTGTAAGGAAAAATATCAAATATTTCTTATAAAATACAGTACTATAATATTAAATTACTATTATGATATTATAAGTAAATTTTATTGTTAAAATATAAATATATATATATATTCATTCTACCACCTAATGGTAGTATTAAAGTACTAGCTTAAGCTGTTATTAATCTAATGAAGTGTATCAAGCATAGTAAGTATGTTACATTTTTAGCCAATATGTTTATTAAATACTTTTATAGTGCAATCTTTTAAGTGACTTTGGAAATTACACCTAAATTCAAGTTTCACTTCGTAGCAAGTAGATATTTGTATTCATTGTATCCTGAACGTTTAATTTTTATGAAATATTATCCAGCCAAAACTTTTGCAATGCTCTTCTATAGCATATTTACAGCACGTAGAAAATAATAAAATTTTTAAATTAATATTACTTTAAGCACATCAATTTGTGCGAAAGAATTAAAGCCAGTCAGGTCGACTACCTGACCAGAACATCTATTCCTGCATCCCAGAAGTAGTTCACCGAACATCTGTAAAGACTCTCGGCGTCATAAGCCGAGATGGGTACAGCAGCGTTTAGCTCTGAAACCCCCAAAAATCTTGAATTTCCTGCTACTGGAACGCCTGGGTGAACAAATATTAGGTTTCTGTCTCCAAAAGATGTGTTTGCAAAGCTGTTGTAAATTTCACTACTTTTGACCAACCTACCAATAAGGAACGCAAAATCAAATAGCATGTTTTTATTCATTCATTTTTAATGCTTAATTTTATATTTTGCTTTTATTATGTAATTCTGCCAATAAAAGGAACGGATGGTTCTAATACACATGAGCTGAAACTTTGTATTACTGAGAATTCTTTTATTCTAGTTTCAATTGTTGCAACCAGAATATTAAACAACATTTAGCGGATACATTTCCACGCAAACTACAGAAAAAAGGGGTTTTAATTACATAAATAATATGCTATTTGAATTCTTAGACCCCAAAAACCAAAGTTTAAAACCAAAACTAAGTTTATATGTTGATTGGTTGTTGAATGCCAAATCAGAAAATTAACCAAAATGGCCGCCATATTTGATGGCCTGTAAAATTATTTCGCCCAGGAATCAACATGTCTACCCAAGACAGTTTCGTATTAGAACCTCTTTTTTTTTTGCACATGATTTGGCTATATTAGGCCTATATTTACAACCAAGGGTTTTTCAAAATTTTGGAAACAACCTACAAAAAACAATTTTTTTCAATGTTGTGTATTCACTACGAAAAGTTTTTAGCTGACCAGATTTTTATAAAGTGAAATTTTTAAATATCCCTGGTTGTGAATTCATTATAAGATGTGACAAATAACATAAAAAAATAAGATCAATAAAATCTTAAATGGATTATGAGAAAAATGTTCCGGAAGTTATGAAATTGTAAAAAATTTTGATATTGATTAAAAAAATAAATACTCAATATTTTTTTATACAATTTTGTCTACATATAGAGAAAGACCTACTTAAAAAAATATAAAAAAACGCGAAGCAAAATTCCCTATGGCTGAGGAGTAACGCTTGAAGAAAGTTGACTACAAATTGGCCGCCTCAAAACGGTTCGGTTCCCCTTAAGCAGTAATACTAAAAGCAATTATAATAAGAGTGAGTGGAGGCTTCCCTGAAACATTGAAATGAAAAATGAGAACAGTACATGAAAGCAAAAGTTACGTTTTATTGAACTGCAACAGTACGAAATCGGCTGAAGTACAAGCGGCTACATTTATGAGGACAACTGGCCCTGCGGCGACAATGATTTACAATACGTTTGCTATAAGGGAGACTTATCAAAATAAAATACACGCTATAGTTGAACAAAGTTGTAATAATGTAATTTGAATAATAATACAATATGATGAAATTTACAGTTGCAAATTTGATAAATAATAATATAATAGGATAAAATTTATCTTTGAAAATTTGATGAATAATATTTATATAATTAGAGTTGAACTCGCTTAGTATGAAATGCCGAAAATTCGCGAATTTGCTCGTATAAGCCGTTATTCGTAACAACCGTGAATAAGTAAAATTGTGTAAAATAAAGTATTGAAAATGCTTGCTCTTATTTCAAAAATAATTATCACTATTTACAATAAAAAGTAAAACAAATAGTGAAAATAAATAATTTTAAATCTTACTATTGTTGAGAAAAAATGAACTTATAAAATTTTTCAATTTCGGAAAAAATCCTTTAAGGTTATTCGTTTTTTAGGTATATTAAATTGGCGGTTTACAATGACTCAAAATGACCAACAATTTCTAAAAAAAGTTAATAATTTTATGCAAACGGGAAAATGTTTCATGAATAGGTTGGAAATTTTGTTCGTCTTAGCCGACATTTGCATTTTAGTCTTTGTAATATGCGTGAGATATTTGAGTCTAGTTTCAAAACCAGCTACATCCAAACATTGAAATTTTTCACGGGGGGGGGGGGGGGCAAAAACTAATATCTAAGAAATTCGAATTTCTAGCTAAGACCATTGGGATAGACTTTTAACTTGCTAAAATTTTAACACAAAAATAATTTTTCCTTCGAGGATATTTGGAGGGAAAAAAAGAAAAGCTGAAAAGCATGGTCGATGGGGAGGGGGGGGGGGTGATCTGGTTTTGTAACTAAACGACACATTTCAAACACACTTTTTACCATGATGTAACTGCTTTAGAAACTTAAAAAATTTACACCATATGAAGATTACTTTAAACTATTAGAAAGTATAAAAGAGTTGAAATCGAAACAAAGTGGATGTATCTAGTTTTGAATCTAGACGACTCATTTAGTGTAATTAAATAGTAAACCAAACTTAATGAACAAAATGCTCGTTTTATCCGTGATTTCGTATTAAGGGGACTTGGCACCTTTTGACGATTTTTTTTTTAATTTAAGAACTTTTACCTATTTCACTTGTATGTTATGATGTGCTATTGTTCAACAAAATGATTTTCACATGAAAAATCAAAATTCAACTAACAGAAAATTTTAAAATTTAATTTTTTAAAAATTATTTAACAATTTTAAATTTCCTTCTTCCTTTTCATTTCTTGACTGTTTTATTACCAAATTTTTTTAAAGTACTTATTATAGTATGGTTTACAATTTTAGGGATGGGTTTTGCTATTAATTAATTAGTTTTTGAGAAAAAAGTTTTTAAAGCTACATTGATGGTAGAACACAGAAAAAAAAGCGACTTTTGTTACATTTCCATTAAAAAAAAATTTTTTGAAAATATATATCAAATTCCATCCCTAATTTTATCAAGCACATCGTATCGAACACACACAAAAAATTTCAAGTAACTACATGAATATATGTAGAAGTTTTAGCATTTTAAGTACTACAATACGGCGAAAACACACAAACCGAGAAAACGCGGTTTAAATTTAAAAAATCCTGCTAAAACATCAGAAATATTTGAGTTCTCTTACTACTTAACTGCATTTATATTGGTGGTATCGCTTCAAAACTTCGCTCAGATATACTAGGACAGTCAAACCACATTTTAAGCAAAAAATTGAAAAATCGTTATTTTTCAGCCATTTTCCACATTTGAAAGGTACCAAGTCCTCTTAACCGTGTTCGCATTAAGAAAGTTCAACTGTATTATACAGTTGAACTTTCTTAATGCGGCATTAATATAAAACATTATGCTATTTATATACAGTATATAAATAGCATAATGTTTTTCAATGCTAAATTTAATTACAATTTCGACTTTTGGGCGAACTTCAGTAAGTTGAAAACTTCGCGAATTCTTCTGTCTGTACAACCACCTCAGACCACTGTGGCCCTCTCCGCAGTCCGTCGTCGGCGGCACATAAGCGAAATGCTCCCGTAAGCATAACTCTATTATCGTGCAGCATTCTGGAAACTGTTCAATCGCAAGCTAACGACGAGTCTTTATTAATTTAAAGGCAACGCGAAATCGACTTTTCAGAGCGAGACACTTTCCCGGGCGATTTTAATCGAATTTCCCCCCGCTCCGGATATTTCCGATACAAGTTTTACCTGGGGTTGGAATTATGAGCGGGACGCGTAATTTGTAGGACGCAATTAACGGGGACGGGCGGCATTGTCTTGGAGCCTCCTTGGAAAATTTTATGAGGTTTTAAATTCCTTACGCGAAAGGATTTGCTGCTGCGCATTCCGCGCTTTGCCCACTGATAAGTGAAACACAGTTGGCGCCATTCCACGGTAACTGACGCAACCTTTGGAAGCCAAAAGTTAACTTTGGATAATTAGAATAAGTAAAGAATTAAATATAAAATAGTTTATTTTACTGTCTTATACAGCTACATTAATACATTAGTATAAGGCTTTATTCAAAATCCTGTTATGCTGCTCAAATCTCACGAAATTTTTGTCGTATTTGACGAAATGGTTTCGTAAAAAATGCTCCGAGTAAAAATTTCGTCAAATTGCCGAAATTTGTGCAGCAACTTTTTAAAGTCAAGTGATCGCGCGAGGAAAGAATCGTTTAAATGACGACATTTTTTTGACGATTGACGAATCGTCGAAAATGAGGATTCTATTCTTGAGAGTGCTCGTAATGAAAAAAAATTATAAGAACATTGCATTAACTCACGCAACAAGAAATAGACATATATACTTGACAATATGTACTGGAAAATACAAAATAAATTTTTAAAAATCTATGAAATATGAACTTGTGATAAGGAAATTTTTATTTAAATGAAAAAAGTAATGCATGCTTAAAAGGATGTAGACTTGTGTTATTCTTCGGTGTTAGGCTAATTATTTATGCATACAAAAAATAGTAGTCACTGACGCAACACAAAGAAAAACGGTCTTCTAATATTCATCTAGTGACAGCCAAATTGTATATTGTGAAGACGTTTTTTCTAACAAAGAAGTAGGTAATAGGCTTGTAAATAACTTCTGTGTTCCAAAAAACAATTTAATACTTGTTAAAATTTTCATTTTTATGTTACCAAATATGTCAACTTTCCCATGGAATTCAGCAGTTGAGGTTGTTGCTGGTTGGCTAAACTGGAATTGCGTCATGTGCAGATATTTGGGCCATGGTGCAGGAAATTGGTAGCAACGATTTGGAAAACAACTACTATCTATGACAAAATTTTTTGCTCGAGCTTTTGTTCATATTTTGAAGAAAGGTACAAACATCCGTGATACCTATTGGATCACTCATAAATGATGTCAAGATTCAAGGGGGGAGGGGGATACGTAAAAATGTGACAAATTGTGACAAAGGGAAGGGAGGGGGTAACATGAAATGTGACATCAGGCTTATGAAACATAGCGTTTCATGTGACAAAGGAGTGTAAGGGGGTCAGCTGAAGTGTGACATTTTGTGAAAAAGGGGGGCGATAGGGTCAATTATATGGGAAAAAAGCATGTCAGGGGATAGGGTCAATTATATGGGTAAATGATGTCACCCAAACAATTGACATCATTTATGAACGGTCCCTATGAACAACATTTCAAATTCAAGCTTTAATTCATCGAAACTTTTGAAATAAGTAATTTATTCATAATTCCAAAACTTCAAGCCCTTTTATAGGACACATTTATTCATAATTTCAAGACATATACTAAGAAGGTTAAAATTTTCAATTTATTCATCTTTCTCACTGAACATTGTTTGCACCGGTTCTTTGAAAAGGCTCATCGTAATTTTCCTGAAAATCTTACACGATTCGCTTCACTTCGGATTTCCGAGTGGGTATATTCCTTCCTGATTTTACACACAATTTCAATTTGGCGTAGAGTGCAGGTATTCGGATATCGGGGCAGGTATCCATGCGTCATAGGTATATACTCATAACAGAGCTAGGTATTATGTGCTTAGTAATCCTATTACATTAGATTTCTTTTCGCACAAGGGAAAGGTTTATTGCTGTCCAACGGACATTGGATGAAGGAATGTGGTACTATCTGCTGAGCGAGCGCAACGAGCTTGGGTGGAGAAGCGCTCCAAATGGAGATTCTTGCAGTTCCGGGGTATGGCGAACAATAGCGAACCCACTTGCAGGCCCCCTAGGGTAACATAAATAACGGAAAGATTTAAATCCGCGTTGACATTCGCCGAAACGAGACAAAATCCGTCAAGTTATACCTGTAAGATCTCTTCACTGCAGCAGTACTGCTTCTGCAAAGAAAGCCGTTCTACGGTATTTGATCAATATGGTCTATTTGCGTTATTTCAAAAGTTGTAACGAAAGACAAATGAATTTTGAACTTTAAATAAAGATACATATTATTTATGCGTATAAAATATCATGTTGGGATAAGTTTTTTTATATTCAATTCATGTAAGAACTTTGGGAAAATAAAATAATTTTTATATAAAAAAAACAGAACAGACTTCAAATTATAAATTGCGCTAAAAAATGAAAAATAAATTCATTCTTTAAACAACATCGATGTGACTTTTAAACATAGTTTTAGAAGTCGGTACAAAACTTGGATAGATAAAATCTTATGTAATCATGAATCCAATTACAAATATATATATATTCGCAGAATTAGCAACAGTTCCAATATGAAGTAGCAAATGGCATAATGGCAATTAGACTCATCATTTTGCACCGACTTCTAAAACTATGTTTAAAAGTCACATCTATGTTGTTTAAAGAAGGAATTTATTTTTCATTTTTTAGCGCAATTTATAATTTGAAGTCGGTTCTGTTTTTTTTTTTTTTTTATAAAAATTATTTTATTTTATTCTTTTTAGTGTAAATACATTTTTTATATAAATACTCTATTTTTTTTTTAAATTCATAACAAAGGGAAACACTTCTTTGAATTAATTGCACTAAAAACTATTGCATGATAAATTCCCTTTTGAAGTTGATTTTAGCAAACAAATTAATTGAATTAATTTTTGCCACAGAGAAGCCTTCAGTCAAACTCATGCTGTAATTTCTTTTAATATTATAGCCCATGACAACAAATATGTTTTTAACAATGACTTTTATATTTATTAATAGATTTACCAACAAAGAAAAATCAAGTCAAGGCTTTCCAATTAAAATTAAAAATACTTATTTTTCACCCGTAACGTTTTTTCTAAAAAACAAATGTAGTCAAATTGATTTGCAATATTTGAGTTAGACAACCCTCTATCGATTAAAGAAAAAATCATCAAAATCGGTTCATTTAGTCAGAAGTTATGGATGAAAAAACAAAAAAAATACTACATTTCTGCCCATTACTTTTTTTCTAATTATCGAATATGGTCAAACGAAAGTATGGGACCTATGGGAAACCACCCTCAATCGAACAAAAAAAGAATCATGAAAATCGGTTCATCCTGTGAGAAGTTATGAGTGGACAAACAAACAAAAAAAAAACGACATACATACAATATGATTGTATAACCTCCTGCCTTTGTGAAGTCGGTTAATAAGCCGAACTCATAAAAACATAATGGTCATTTTTTTAAAAAAAAGCCTTTTTATTTTTTTCCGCTTTAATTTTGACTCTTCAATACCAAATTTGTGTCTTAAATCGAAACAATTTCCACTGCATAAAAAGGCTTACTGTATTTTATTATTATATTTGCTTGTTTAAGGGGGAAAATACGTGTAAAGGTCTCAAAAAAATTTTTAAAAAATTCTTCATAAATCGATTCTACAACTATTCAATAATCTACCCTGAAAATTTCAAAACAAAATTCAAATTCGTTTAAAAGTTTTAAGCATTTCAGAGAGCGCCCCTTTTGGAGCAGTTGAGCAGGTAGTCCCTCATGAATGACCTGAAGGGTATTAGAGAACGTTAGCAGGTGTCCTTTCATTTCTTTTAACAATTGAGACCTCAGATAGAAATTTCTATAAGTATTAGTATCTATGAGTATAAAAAAATTGATTCATTACTGCCTTAAATTTACTTTCAATACTACTCTTGTTTTCAAACGCGTTTTTCACGAAACTACTTTTTCCGAATTTGCGTACACTCTAGCGAGCAGAGTTTTTCATCAATCCTTATCAAATTTAGCACACATTTTTTTTATATATACACACTTTAGTTAAAGTAAAATCATAAACATTTTTATTTTTACTTTTTTTACTGTAAAAAAATAACAAAAAAGATTAAAAATCGTACCTAATTTTCTCATTCTAAAAAAAAATAGAAATTTTCAATTTTTTGTGATGATTTTAGTTCAACTAGAAGAGACACTTCAAAAAAAGTAGATTTTTAAATATATTGATTTCCGATAAAAATTGTGACCTCCAGGATGTACGCAAACTGCAAACGGGCGGCGACTTACAGTGTGCAGCAGCCGATATCTCCGGGATTTTTCAAGAAAAATGTTTGAAAATTTTAGTAAATGTTCTTCAATATATATATAAAATAACCTCAAAATCTCAATAAAATATATTCTTTACACGTTAAAAAATTCATAAAAATTGCTCTTAATACGCCATTTTACACGTATTTCCCCCCTTAAGTTTACATGGATTATATTAATTACCTAAAATTAAATGTTTGGAAAATCCAATTTTTTAATTACTTTTTTCAATTCTACTTATTATATAAAAAATGAAATATGAAATCTCCTTTTCATTCTTAAACTTCATCACCAAAGGCACATTTTGCTTTAAATTGATTTTGTGAAGTTTATTTAGATTTGTTTAAATTGCAATTAACATTTTTTTATAATTGCTCAAAAAAGGGGAGGGGAGTGGCAATAGCACAAATGATACACTATCGTAGGCACACTGTCGATATAGCACTTGATGTTCATTGGATATCGATAAATCTACTAGAACAAGCCTAGTCATAATATAAGCTTTAAAAAATAGTTTAATAGGAAGCTATTCTATTTATTTTTACAGGTTCGTCGCACGTTACACCAATGACTAACTCCTTGTACATAGAGAGCAATTTATTAACAGGTTATTTACACTATGTACAGATTTTCAAGCACACAAAAATATCTCACAACAATCACACATCACCATAAAACCAACGGTCATCTCGTATTTACTTCCCAAATATACGAATCGAGTCAAGCACGAAACTTCAGCGCAACGGCTCAGACTGACGGACACTCGCCAAAGTCTAAAACTAAACTGAGCTCTTTTTGCTTCTCGCCAGAGCTCCTTATATAACATCTCGGATCACGTGACATGAATATTCCAGAAAATTCTATCTAAAACGTGAATTATCTCTCGTGATTGGAAAGTTGCCAAGTTTGGCGAGAAACAGCATCGGTACCCCTAATTTCATAACCGCATGCATAGGAACGCCTTGGGGTTAGTTTGAAGGAAATTGAATTTCATACCCCCTGGAGTATTTTTTAAAAACTTATCACAAAAACTAAGAGTTTCGCGGTATAGGGAATCATTGTCGCAGTAAAATAACTGTTAAAACATCAACAGAAGGTATGTACACGTTCACTTTAATTTCAATCTGTAGGTGATTTTTTTTTTTTTTTTTTTTTTTTGCTTGTTTGAAGAATGTACAGCTCCGCACGACATAACGGACAAGAAAAAGATTTTATGCAAAATTTGATTACCCCATACAAAGAACAGCGGCTCTGTTACATCAAAATATCGAATACAACGTTTTAATTTATATTTTAAGGGTATTTTTTACTTTTTATAGCACGAAATAGAAGAGATCTTTTCATCTTTCCAAGCTTTATCATTTTAAAACTGAAAAACTGAATAAAATAATTTTTTTTTTCGAAATATTTTCAATAATGAATAGAGCAAGAATAACCTTAAATAATTACTCTGTCATAAAAAATAAGGCTCATCAGAATATCTAAGGTTTTTTTCTCTTTCGGCATTTATAAAGAACGAAAGATGTAATGTTTTTAAGTATGAAAGAAAACACATATGTGTGTATGTGCGTGTAATTATTCCATTACCTGTAAAATATCATTCTAAGAACTATTCTGCCTAAGAACTTGAGATCTGTATTTTAAATTTTAAAAGTAGCGCTCTATGTTAAATAAATTTTCATCTTCTAAAATATGGCTTCTAGTGTAACATTCTCTGAAAATCTTTGAGTTCCAAGTTGCAAAAAATATTTCTGGGGTGCAGATGAAATAATAGAAGTAATGATTCCCTCTCAAAAGAAACTCAGCCCAATGATTAACCCTACAATTGGGCAATTCAGTTCATCGTGTGAAAATATCTACCTATCGCTAATGAAAATTCTTTATCCATATAGACGCGTTCTAGTAGTCAATAAGAATTTTCCAGAATCGGAAAACTCACAAATAAAATTAAAAATATCAATAACATTGATAACTACTAAAATCGAAATATTCACCACTTGCTCTCATAATCTACTCCGCGATTAAACATCATTCTTTCTATAAATTTCAAAAAAACTAAATTGTTGAACATCTGTGATTCACATACCTTAAGTTCCAGTGCTAACAATGATTAACAAAGTTAGAAATTTTGTTAGAAGACCAACCATGTCTACCAAATTCTAAAACAGGTTTTTAAATTACTCTTGTGTTGCAGATGAACTTTCTTGATAAATATTTACTAAGACACTTACTTCAACCTTATTTTTGACGCATCTATTCCACAGAGTATCACTTGGAAAAACTTTAAGAATTATTTACAATATCCGAATAATCCGATTAAAAAAAATTAAATCATTTAAAAAAAACTTTTGAATTCTTTATTTATATTTCCGTTGCCTGTTAAGTTCACGCGTTTAGTTTATAAACTTTATTTAAACCGCAAACAATCTTTTTAAAATGTCTCATCAGATAAAATCGTTTAAAATAATCGCCTGCCTTAAGAAAAAGAAATTAATTTAAAATCGTTAGTTAAACTAGATTAGAAGTCAAATGGGAGGAAAACAAGCTTATTTACAAAAATATATTATTTTTTCGCAACAGAAAATCTTCTTTTCAAAAAATTCCCAATCAAAATTCTACCCATTTTGTTGAAGAAATACATCATCAACACAAAACTTTTTCCAAACTGTAAATTCAATTCAACAGAAAATAAGTCTTCCTCGAAAGATCACATAACCATGTAATATAATAACAGAGACAATTTCACAGGTTTCTTTATAAAAACATTTTTTAGATAGAACGCTTTCGGAAAGCGACCATTTGCTACAGTGGCGCCGCCTAAGCGGAAATTACTATTTCCCCATAACTTCCGGCAGCTCGAATTTCTTTTTTTCTTCTGCATCCATCTTTATAAACTACTTCCTCTACTAAGGTTTCGGATATCCAGCGTCACAAATGATCTCAACTGAAAATGACAAGCGCTAAGCCCAAAGCCTCTCACGTGACATGCAATCTTTTCTATACACGGTCGGCAAAAATTAGCTAGAAGACAACAACCGCATGGAAGAACAGGTTTTCATTTTCAGTTTATTATTTATTTTATTTCGCATCACTTTCTGATTTTTTGATCAATTAAATTTTCATTAAATTAACTTTTCATTAAGTTATTTATTTATTTATTCCCCTCCCCCGCTGCCCTGGAACACGTCTGGTTAATTCCATGTCTTTTAGTCATGTCATGTCATGTTTTGCTTTAACTAATAAATATTTATGTTTAAATAAGACAAAACGCGTCAGTACCATTACCTCCTGTGTTAATCAACAGATATTTTTACATTTTTTTTTTTTTTGCTTAGTATCAATGGAGGCAATTCAAGTAACGTCATTGGTCACGTGGCAGCGATGAAAGCAATGTAAACAAAGGAATCCGTAGGATCGCTTTACATCAAGTCCGACAAATCTAATTAAAAACTAGAACTAAATAACGTTCTTCTAAATTACAAAAAATGAACATTAAATACAACGCTATAACTATTGTAATAATTAATATATTTATTTCATATTGATTAAATTAAATGTAAATACTGGGTTATAATCAGAAAAAGCTGCGCAAATAGTCCAATTAATTTTAAGATAACTCATTTTGCCTAGTGAACTCCGCGTAGAACTCAATTGAAAATCTCAGTAAACAAAGAGCAGATATGACGTGACAACGATGAACGCTCATGAGTCCCTCTAGCGGTGAATTGCCTCCATTGACGAGTTTGTGAAATAATGTTATGAAACAGTTATTTCCCCCGCTTTTTCGACATAGATTAGAATCCTTTTTATTAGAAATCTTTATTCGCCATATCTTTGTTATCTGAATTATTAGTGATATTTCTCTATGACTGGATGAATAAATGAATGAGGGAGTGAAAGAATGAACAAATAAGTGAATAAATGAATTAGTGAGTGAAAAAATGAATACATTTTAAAAAACTGAATGAGTGAAAAATACATGAATAAATGAGTTAATGAATATGCATTAACCGTTGTAAAAGGTGTATTGGAAGTAATTAAAAATTAAGCTAAACTAGAGAGAAAAAGAGAGAGATATAGCTGGATTTTAAATTTGAATTTGCCGTATACGGGAAAGTAGGCTCGTATAGTTTTAGACGAAACTTCTTGTTTTCAATCTATCTTCTAATATTTCAAATCAAAAGTTTCGTACAGTGGTTGCTCGTCTCGGATACGGAATCGGTTTTCATTTCTCCGGCAGACTTTTCCCGCTAAAAAGCTCACCCCCATCCCTCCCCTAAAAGGAGGAGGAGAAGGGAAGTGGTGCAAAAGAAAACGTAAGTGGTCACTCTTTATTCGCTGACCATCGTCTGCTTAGAAGGCGAAAGAATCGAAGTGAAATCATTACAAAGTCAAAAGCCTGGACATGTCAGACTATCTTTAAGATTCCCCCACATTCCCACTCGATCCTCCCCCTCCCCGGGTGCATTTTATCGGCGAGGACTATTCGTACAGAAACGAAATAGATTTCCAGATAACGCTCATCCATAGGTATTAACTGAAGGAGGGACTTATGCCCCCTTTCCCGCTCTTTCTTGGTGACGGTTTTTAAAAGAACGTACCACTCCTGGAAATTTGTTCAGTGTCTTTTTCATTTTAATTCCTTTAGCTCACTGTTTCCCAACCGGTGATCCGTGAGAGCCTTGGGGGTGATCCGAGGAAGGAATGGGTGGCTATTTATATTCTTTTTTTCTTTTTCTTTGTGATGGGGCTGCGTATGGTCACTAACCTTTGCAGACCTAGTGCACTCCTCGGAAACCGGCATCCATTCTTTCAAGTAGCACTACTATCGGCAGTTGCCTTAATTTCTTCATTCCAAGTGTACCCAATGGAGGCAATTCATACAGCGTCATAGGTCACGTGATAGCGATGTAAGCGATGTAAACAAAGGAAGCTGTAGTACCGTTTTACTTCGAGTTCGACAAATCCAATAAAAATTAGGCCTAAATAAAGTTTTTCTACATTACATAAAATTAACGCTAAATAAAACACTATAACTATTGAAAAATTAATAAATTTCTGTTATAAAGATTAAATTAAAGGTAAATTACTTGGTTTATAATCAGAAAAAGTTATGAAACTTGTCTAATTTTAAGATAGCTAATTTTGCTTCGTAAAATCCACGTAGAACTTAATTAAAAATTTTGTAAACAAATCAGCGATCAATCGTTATCACGTGACGCGATGAATTGCCTTTGGGAACCATATCACCTCAATAAAATTAAGAGAAATTTCGCTATTGTAGTTGACAAGTCTGCTGTAATAACGTGGGCTGGGGTTAACAATATGATGTCTTACTTTTAGTTACATACGCTATTAATATTAACTGTTAGAAAACCTTGGCAATCTTTTATGCACATTTAAGCAATTTCCTATTCAGTGTTTCAATCCTGAAGGAAAGAAAAAACGAAGTTTTTCTGAAGTTTTTCATCATAATACTGCTCTTAAGCTGCTTCATAAAATGGGCTTATTATTACTATAGTTCGTCCAACAGTCGGAATTCGACCCTAATAATTGAATTTCGCATTAAAAAATGTCACACATGCTATTTATATCATTTTATAAGTATTATTCATAAAATCTGGCGATGATAACGCCGAGTTTATTTTGACCGTCCTCACTTAAAGCAAACTTAATGTAAAACTTTTTCGCAGCAGGGCACTACTGCGCTAAAAAATGTAGCAGCTTGTACTTCCGCCGATTTCGTGTTGAGTTGAGTGGCAGTTGAATAAAACTAAATGTTTTCTTCCGTACCACCATTCTCATTTTTCATTTCACTGTTTCAGAGAGGCCTTCACTCAAATTATTATTATAATTACTTTTAATGTTACTGCTGTTCCGCAGTGAACCAGTCGGCAGAAGCTCGGTTCCCGCAGAACACCGAAAGTAAAGCAACATCGACTTAGGTCAGTGTTTGGGAGGGTGACAACCTCTCGGCGGCTGGTTCCTGTGAGGCCGTGTACGCTAAAGGAATCTGGTGCACGTTAAATAGGTCGGGGCTCCAATGTCCTCCAAGTGAAACGATACCTCTGGGGGGGGGGGCAACCCCAGGTGACGGTCTCTCATCTGGGAGCTGGTTAAAAAAATTAAGAGACCACATATAAAGGGGCGGAAGTCGGACTCCTGCCTATAAGGGCCCCGTTGACTCAGGAGCAGCGCACACGTTCTTCCTCGCTACGCGCGAGAACATGACAACAACATTGTTTCAGAGAGGCCTTCACTCAAATTCTTATTATAATTACTTTTAATATTACTGCTTAATGGCAGCAAACTTTTTAACACTGAGTTTCATATGTACTGCCTAATAATTTACTCAACGACGACATGTTGCCATCTTCTATCTGTAACAATATAAGATTACAATTATAAATGAGGATTGCCTGACAAAGGAAAGGGGAAAATAATTAGCCAATAATAAACTTACACGACGTTTATACGACGTTTTAGAGTTGTCCAAATTCTTGGATTTAGCCAGAAGGGTAAGTTGATTATACGATGTTATCATTAATACGACGATCACTTATACGGCATTTGCGTTTATACGACATTTTAGAGTTGTCCCATTTCGTGGATTTAGCCAGAAGGATAAATCGATTATACGACGTTATCGCTTATACGGTGATCACTTATACGGCGTTTACATTTATACGACGTTTTAGAGTTGTCCCAATTCTTGTATTTCGCCAGAAGCATAAATCGATTATACGACGTTATCGTTTGGACAGCGATCACTTATACGACGTTTACATTTATACGACGTTTTAGAGTTGTCTCAATTCTTGGATTTAGCCAGAAGCATAAATCGATTATACGACGTTATCGTTTAGACAGCGATCACTTATACGAAGTTTACATTTATACGACGTTTTAGAGTTGTCCTAATTCTTGGATTTAGCCAGAAGGAGAAATCGATTATACGACGTCATCGTTTATACGTCGATCACTTATACGGCGTTTATATTTGTACGACGTTTTAGAGTTGACAGAATTCTTGGATTTTGTCAGAAGGATATATCGATTATATGACGTCTTCGTTTTTTGGCGATCACTTATACGGCGTTTACATTTATATGACATTTTAGAGTTGTCCCAATTTTTGGATATAGTCAGAAGGGCAACGATTATTATTCACTAAAACTCGTCAATAAGTACTAAACAAACAAAAGGAAAGTAGGAAAAATTGGCTGGAAACAGAAGATGGTTCTCAACTGTTTTGTTTTCGTCTATTTATATATAGCTTAATTTTTATATAATTACTAGTAAGCATGGCGGTCATACGAAATGACGGTCATAAAATATTATAAATATCCAATTATCCCAGTAACCGGAAATGCACATCAAATCAAAGAGATATTTATCAGGCAGAACAGTAAAGTTTAATGAATAAATAATAAACATATAGTCATTTCAGAAAAAAACATTCTTACCGGAAAAAAAAACACGTCTAAGTTGTAATAATGAGGAAAATAAACGTATTATTTACTATATAATAAAATTGTTTATTTATATCCAACATAATCATCGTCAAAACAACAGTTTTAATGAAACCGGAAAAAGAGCGCTGCCACTTTAATATATATAAAAAGCGCAGACGATAAATATATGAAAACAAAGAAAGAAGGATTAAATTAAATGCGCGTTGACATTTATTTTTAACGGAGATTGCAAATCTAGCGATGCCTCACTCAAAATGCTAGAGACATGTTTTGATTATAAGTATATTTGACATGTGTTACATCAATGGCAACTGCATTACAGTTACGCAAGCAACCAATAAGCTATCGGCGACAAACAGACACTTAAGCCGCTTACATATAAGATTGTTATCATCATTATTTTAATACATATTATTATTATTGACCATACTATTAAAAAAGGAAACTTAGCAAAAAATGTAGTAATATTAGAACGCGGATATTAGGTGACCTCTACGTTTAATGTTTCTTAGAACTTGAACAGTTCAAATGGTTTCCCCAAGAGAGAAAAGGTTAGAAGGTGCGAATTTATGAGTTGTTTCATTTCCATTATCCCATGATTGAAATTATGTGCTCATTTGGTTGATCCCTGGAATAGTATATTCCAATTGGAATCGTTTCATTAACTTTGATCACACGGCAGAAAGATTTACCCATCCCCTTCCCAACAGCAATTTTATTTTTATTATTTATTTATTACTATTTTTCTATTCTTTATTCATGTATTTATTTATTACTATTTTTGTTTTTTTATTCATTTATTATTCATTATTACTCTATTTATTACTACTTTTATTTTCTTTATTCATTTATTTATTATTTATTTATTTATTACTATTTTTCTTTTATTTTATTAATTTATCTATTATTAGTTATTTATATATATATTATTTTATCTCGTGTGCGTGTGCATGACCTCTGAGCCAAATACAGATCAAAAAATCGCCAAAAGTAGCCCCCCGACACCAATATACCCGCCAAGAATCGCTATCGAGTCGCGCAGTATATTTGTTCTCCTTTTATTCTCTCCTCCACGGACCGATCTCCGTTCTCAAACACCCCTCACAGCCGGAGAAGGGGGCTTTTTAACACTTCGTGACTCGCTTATTAATGCTAACATCGCACAAAGAGCCTGAATAATTTTTCAAGTTGTCGCGGGCTTATGTATCCACAGAAGTTAATGGTCATTCTCGAGAAAGGAGGAATTATTCGCGCGTTCTAAGTAATATATATGCCCTCGAAGAAGTCTTGCTTCTAAGTGATTGCCATAATAAGGTTAAACTCGCAGCTTTGAGGAGATTTTATTTTAAGGTTTCTTTACTTTCCGTTTTAGGATGGAGCTAAGAGGATAAAGCAGCATTAATCGTCCAGTGAAATGAAGGGAAAGGCGTTTCCCAGACGATTATAAATGTCCAAGTTTTTTTTTTTTCCTTGCATTGAAAAAGGGGTTATTTTGTAACCGAGAAATTCGTGTCTGCAATGTTTTATTGCTTTTAGCCTTTTTTTTTTCAGACAAAAGGTAAATTGCTTACTTCATATTCAATGGTATACTTTTATTATCAAAAAAAAATAAGTAAATAAAAAAAATTAGAGGAATAAATAGAACAGACTTCAAATTAAAAATTGCGTTAAAAAGTGAAAAATAAATTCATTCTTAAACAACATCGATACAACTTGTAAGAAATATTTGAAGCCGGCAAAATTATGAGCCTACAAACTCTTTTTAACCGACTTCACAAAGGAATTAGGTTATACATTCAGATTGTATGTATGTCGTTTTTTTTTTTTTGTTTGTTTGTTTGTCCACTCATAACTTCTTACCGGATGAACAGATTTTCATGATTTTTTTTTTAATCGATCGAGGGTGGTTTCCCATAGGTCCCATACCTTGGTTGACCATATTCGATAATTAGAAAAAAAATTATTGGCTGAAATGTGGTCATTTTTTTGCTTTTTCATCCATGACTTTTGACGAAATGAACCGATTTTGATTATTTTTTCTTTGATCGATAGAGGGTCGTCTAACTCAAATATCGCACATCAGTTTGACTATATCTGTTTTTTTTAGAAAAAATGTTATGGGTGAAAAATAAGTATTTTTTCATTTTAATTGGAAAGGCTAGGCTCGATTTTTCTTTGTTGGGAAAGTTGTTAATAAAAATGAAACTCATTGTTAAAAAAGAGTTTGTTGCGATTAAGATGTCATATTAAAAGCAATTATAACAAGAAATAGACTGAAGGCTTCTCTGAAGAAGCAATTAAATCCAATCAGTTTGCTTGCTCTAGTGACTCTTTAAAATCGATTTTAAACCGAAATTTATCTTACAAACGGTTAGTTTTTAGTGTCATTCCCTCAAAGGCTTCCTCTTTTATATGAATGGTTTAAAAATATAGTATTTATATAAAAATGTATTTACACTAAAAAGAATGAAATAAAATAATTTTTGGAAAAAAAATAGAACCGACTTCAAACTATAAATTGCGCTAAAAAGTAAAAAATAATATTACTCTTTAAACAACTTCTATACGAATTTTAAACATAATTTTTGAAGTCGGTGCAAAATTATGATGGATTTTGATGCATGATTCTTTTTGTAACTATGAACCAATAACAAATATAAATAGCATAGCGTTTGCAACAATTTCAGTGTAGAATAACGCATGGTGTAATTATAATTAGACAGTCAAAATTTTTGCACCGACTTCATAAATTATGTTTAAAATTCGTATAGAAGTTGTTTAAAGAATAATATTATTTTTTACTTTTTAGCGCAATTTATAGTTTGAAGTCTGTTCTATTTTTTTTTCCAAAAATTATTTTATTAACAAAGAGTTTACAATTTATTACCTAATAATTTATATAACTCAACAAAGAAACATCAAGTCAATCCTTTCCAATTAAAAGAAATATATATATTCTTCATTAATAACGTGCTTTCTAAAGAACAGTTGTAGTTAAATCGATGTACAATATTTAAGTTAAAATACCCTCCATCGATTACAAATAAATAAATAATTAAAATCATTTAATCAAAAGTTATAGATGAAAAAAAACAAAAAAAATGACTACACTTCTGCTAATAACTTTCTTTTCTTATTATCGAATATGGTCAAACAGGACCTATGGGAAAGCCCCCTCGATCGATTTAAAAAAGAATCATGAAAATCGGTTCATCCGGTGAGAGGTTATGGGTGAAACAACAAACAAACAAAAAAGCGACTTACATACGGTATGAATATATAACCTCCCCGTTTATGGAAGTCGGCTTAAATAAAAAAATGTTTTATTCCTCTTCTGAATATGTAGTCAGTGTTGTTTGAAATTAAAATGACTGAACGCTCCATTATGTTCTCACATCTACCGCCAGTTGGTGTCAGTGTGGGCCGTGGTAGCCTAGTGGTTAGCACGTCGGGCTTCCACCTGGAAGGTCGCGCGTTCGATACCCACTGAAGACCACCATGTATACTTGGGGATATGTGCATGTAAAATCCGTAGACCCCACTACCTCTCCCCGTGCGTAAGCAATCCTAAGGCCTCGGCTAACAGGTAGGGGTCTGGTGGAGAAAAGTTGGTGTCAGTGTTCTGGAGTATTTTACTGTATGCAGTTTTTCAATGTTAGAGTTCTAGCACATTCTTACTTTTGAACCTATCACGTTCGCCCCTGCACGGAATCCTGATATTCGACCGTTCAGCAGGTTGCAAAATAACAAGACTCCATCTTCACATATTATTTCTCTAGTCTGCTCCGCAAGGTCATCCTTATTCCTTTATCAAATTCCATGATTTACCCCTCGTTTTAAAGCTTATCGTGCCGGCTAATGACGAAAAGTAGACCCGCGCTCTAAAAATGAACCGCTTCTCTTGCATTTGAGATTTAAAATCATCTAAGTAGACGTCCTTTAATGGATGCCAAATTGATGTTATCCCATGCTGGCGCCATCAGTTATCAAGCAAACAAACAAGAAACTCTTGTTTTATTGTGTAGAAAATTGGGCAGTTTTAGCTGCATCTGTTGGTTAAATTTATTCAATCGTTAGTCTCTACACATTCATTTATGAATGTCTAGAGCCTAACTAACCAACAGTAACTATTTTTTAAGTAATAGAACTGTTTCGCTATTGTATTTTAATGCTATGTATACTAATAATAATAATTATTATTGTGATTATTTTACTATTTTGAACATCTAAATAATAGTGGAAATAAGCTATTTGTACTGATGTGTTCAATTACGTGTCTTCTCTTGTATCAACCCAACAGCCGTTTACTTTTTTCTAAGTGTCCTTTCTCCCGAATTTTTAAAGAATGGAATGGCACACAAAACGATTTGGTGTGCAGCGCGGAATTCCCCACCGGTCGAGCTACTAGTTTTCCTATATTTTAACTTTTTAAATGTTCATTTTTTAAATATTTTATTCCGCAAACAGTTCGAAGTTTAATTCAATTATTTTAATTCAATTTTAATACCTACAACTCTACACTCAGTGACGAAAAACTCGAAATAAATGGAATATCGTCTCATTAACATTTTCGAATTTAACATGACTCAGAATTTGCAGTTCATCGGATCGAAAAGAATTAATTATTTCCCGCGTTCCTTTCTCTTTCACCCTTTATTGCCTAAAGTATCAGTTCGCCCCACAGTCAACAAGTGCTCCCTCTTTAATTCAAGCTCTGGGCAAACGGAATATTAATTGGATGTAAGAAAGTGAACAAATATAATGCACTTTTCAACCCTTTCGGGAGGCGTCAAAGGGTTAACACCCACCCTCTCTCCAAACACTGACCGGTTAAAAACCGACTGATCCTTGGCTTGATAAACTTTGCTTAGCGATTGTTTGCAATATTTGAATGTTAAAGGGACGTTTTATTAGCTCTGGAGCTGGTAATGAATTTTAAAAAGACCCATAATGCATCAGTTAAAAGGATGTTTCAAATACGAATGTATTTCAAATTTAGCAGGAGAGTCAGGCCCTTAATCTACATACCCACAGGCTCCATTTCACAGGGGAAGCGTATTCATAAGAGAGACAAAGATTAAAACTTTTTTTTTCAAACTCATCTAGACTGCATTCAGTGAGAAATGATACGAGAACTAAACATAGAGAGGGTTGCTGCTGTGTCGCCAACATTAGCCACTTTTATGACTTTCTTTCCGAATTGGCGAACCGGCCATGAACATTTCGCTTAATTTCGTTGTTTTTCACGAAATGTAAATAACGAAATATTGTTTAGTTTTTTTACGAAATTCACTTCATCACATCATTGACGGAGCAAATTTCGTTAATTTGACTAAAGGTTTATTCGGAGCATTTTTCATGAAGCCATATAATCAAATACGACGAAAATTTTGCTGTTTTGTCGCCAACCATTGCCACTTTTATGATTTTCGTGATGAACTGGCGATTCCGGGGGAACCGGAAGAACCGACCATAAACATTTCGCGTCTAATTAGCGCTGTTTATAATCCTCCCAGAACCAAGCAAGCATTGGTATCGCCAAATGTCACTCGCCCTAAATCCACTACAAATTCCAAAAAATGAAACTATGTTTTTGGTTAAGGATTTACAAAAACATGACTTCCTTGCGCATGGTGATGACTAAAAAACATAATAGGATGTGGCTTTTTTTTTCAGCGGCGGGTAAACTTTATGTTTACTTCATCGTAGGAGCCACCGGAGCTATCAAATACCGCTGGCCGCCTTACAACCAGATTGCTCCAGATTTTGCGATAAGTAGCAGTTGGGCTACTTTTTGTCATGGCAAGCGACCTAAAATTTTAGAAAGAGGCCAGGTGAGTTCTTGATAGACTTGAAATTTGGCCAAATTTTTAAAATAATTGTATTTTTTTAGGGATCTTGGAAGCAAAAAATGGTGTTTCACAGGTAAAAACGTTTAAGGTATCCGAACACGTTCGGAGCACTTTTTTAGAAAAGCTATGTTTAGAAACATTGTTATTATTCTTTTTGATGTAGTTGCGGTAAAAATCAGAAATTAACTAACATTTTTTAAAATATTCATGCAAAATTTCATAAAACTTGTAATTATTAGTAAAATTTTAAACGAAAAATCCAAAATTTTGTAAAATGCTACAAATTATATTTTTGAATTCAACAAAACAAAAATAACTCAAAATTAACTTACTGACACTCATCTAACCATATACCAACAATTTTGAGGATATATTAGAAAGAAAATTTTTTAGAGCTCATCGAAGCATTCTTAGTATGATTTTTGGCAAATTTGCTACTTCGATACTTCATAGATAGACCATAAATAGCAAACTATTGCAGTTATGATTAAGATTTTGGTATATGCCCTAGCAGCCAATATAGAGATAAATTGTGCCGAGTTTCATAAAAATAGGATGAGTATATATTGAGTTATCATTTTTGAAATGAGCAAATTTTACGTAAAAACTCATTTTGAGAAAAATGCATTTTAAGTGTAGACTTTCCTATTTTTACTATATATTATGCACATACAAATATAAAATTCAGCACAATAACAGTCCATGCTTTGCTTTTACATATATTTAGCACATTTGAACTTCATTTATTTAATTTTTTAATATTTAGGCTTTTTTTTTTTAATTTGTACTTGGTAATGAAACTCGCCAACAGCAGAAATACTCTAATTCATCAATATATTTTCAGAATTATTCACAATTGATTTTTCTTTATTATAGACTACTAAAGCAATAGAAAACAAACATTTTCACTTATATGAAGTTGAAAAAAATAGATTTAAATAAATCGTGGGAGAATCATAATTAAAAAATGTCATATATGCGACAAATACTTCGTAAAGTAATAACTATGTAACCTATAAATTACAACTTACAAATCGAAATTGATCACATTTATAATAATGCCCTCCTCTTGTACAGATTTTGCTATTCTTCCTCTTTTATTTGTCTATTCTCTTTCTGGAAACTTTTACATTTGGAAAAGAATGTTTCCGATCTTGCTTTAATGACCGATATCTCGACTTCTAATTATCGTAGAGACAAAAACAAACCAGTTTTGGAAAGCTAAAAAGTGCTTAATCCAATAAAATCATCAAAAAAATTGTGACATTTGGTCAAAAATGACCATTTCAACGTGTTCCGATACCTTAAAATCGACTTGAAGATAAAAGAAAAAATTTAGGCAACTTTTCGTTGTCTCTGGCTACTATTCCAGACGTTTCTTGCTACTTGCTATCTGGAAGATCATATGCACGGTGTAGCCAGGGCTGCCAGGTGCGTATGAGTTGACAACCGACAGAGTAAAATTTAAACTTAAAATTTCTTATCCTTGGCGACGTTTTTAAAAATTACTATTACAGCATTTCTTCTGTGCTCAGTAATCTTTACTAATATTATAAAGCTGCAGAGTTTGTTTGCTCGAACACGCTAATCTCAGGAACTACTGGTCCGATTTGAAAAACTCTTTCAGTGTTAGATAGCCCATTGATTGCGGAAGGCTATAGGCTATATATCATCACTCTAATAAGACCAATAGGAGCGGAGTTCCGAAAATTGCATAAAATAGTCCTTTTCTATCGGAAGAAATTATCGCATCCTTTCGAGCTTGATACCATTGAAAATCCCGCAAAAAACTATCCTAGAAAGAGTTTGTCCTTCGTGCTAAAATTGGAAGTCTCTAAATTAACTAGAAAAGAAGTTATAAGCGTTTTTCTCTGTAATTTGAAATTATTTTTTCGCGGTAATTAACTTAAATTTTATTTGACCTAGATGATGACCGTTTTATTTTATTTGCATTGTTGCATCGTGTCAACAATTGATACAGTTGCCGTGCGAACAAACAAATGAATGCAGTTGCCATTGTTAAACAAATCAAGTATAATAACAATCAACGGTTCTTGCATTTTGATGAGGCATCGCTGTATTTGCAAAATATAGTTGAAGATAGACCGTGCAACGCCGGGCGTAGCAGCTAGTGATATTTAAATGTCTATGGAAGTACAGTAGAATGTTTTCAGTCAAGAAGTTCTCTTGAAATGCTTAGTTGAGATGAATTAGAGTCGTGGGAGCGTCGTACAGATTAAATTTAGGCTCCATTTCAAAAGAAACTGTTGTAATGCTTCCAAGTTTTTTCTATTTCTACAGAAAGTACCAAATGGAGCACCGGCGAATAGAGTGAACCGAAAGTACTTTTTCTTTAAATGACCCCTAAAATAAAAATAACAATTTATGCACGAAGAAAAGAAAAATGTCTACGAATATCTACAATTTTTCGAAATTTTAAAATTCTCCAAATTTTTTAAGAATATGCAGGGGTATGGAACAGCCACTTTTTTGGCTTGCTCCGCTCCAGCTCCGTTCCAAGCTCCGAATAATTTCAATAGATTATATTAATCTCTTTTTTAGTCCATTTGTTTGTTTTTCATGTGATAAAAAATTCGAAGCAGTGGAGCACAAAAAACTTTTTTGCTCCAGCTCCACTCGTTTTTCGTTGCTCCACTGCTCCATGCTCCTGCTCCAGAATACAAATGCTGTTCTAGCAGATGGATTTGCTTGGAACGAACTTTGACCAAAGACATGACGTAGAATGTGTGCACTCTCAGAAGCGCATGCTCAAATCTGACGAAACTTTCGTCGTATTTGACGAAATGGCTTCATGAAAAACGCTCCGAGTAAACCTTTCGCCAAATTGGCGAAACTTGTGTGTAGTAACTTTTTCAATTCCCGTGATCGCGCGAGGAAAGAATCGTTGTAAATGACGAAATTTTCCTGACGATTGAACAATCGTCGAAAATGAGGATTCTATTTTTGAGAGTGTACGGATACCAATTTCGTCCAGAACTACACGAGCCGATTTTCCCAGGAAACCTTTTGATCCGGATTTTTAGGGATATTTCTGAATGAATAAATGAATCAATGAATAAATGAACGAATGATTTTTTTGAACAATTTTTCGCTCACTTTTGAACAGTTCAAAAAAATTTAACACTAGCGTTTATGGGCAAAAATGAAGCCAATTATGTAAGCTCTGGGCACGAGATCCAAGTTCCTAAGAGCAAGCTTATTGAAAGAAGCTCTCGGCGTGAAATATTGATCTGAACAATTTTTGTCTATTTTTGAACAGTTCAAAAAAAAAAAAATTAACATAGCGCCTACGGGGATATTTTAATCCTATATAAATCCTGATCTAAACGACGGATTTGCTTGCAACAAACTTTATGGGAAAGATATTACGCTGTAGAACATGTACAGAAAAAGTTCAACAAGAACTGAACATGACTATTTTCCTATGAATTTTTCGATCGGGATTTTTAAGGATATTTCTCAATAAATATACGAATAAATGAGTGAGTGAAAGAATGAATGAATAAAGGAAAAAAATAAATAAATTAGTGAATGAATTAAAAAATAAATAAATTAGTGAATAAATACATTAATGAGTAAATGAATGAACAAATGCATGAATGAGTAATTGAATGAATGAATAAATACATGAATGAGTAAGTGAATGAACAAATGCATGAATGAATGAATAAATGAATGATTGAATAAAGGAAAGAATGAATGAGTGAGTGAATGAATGTGTATTATCCGTTGAAAAAGGTATATTTGAAGTAATTAAGAACTAAAGGTAAATGAGAAAGATACGGCTAGATTATCAATTTAATATTGGTGTATACGAGAAAGTAGGCTCGTATAGTTCTAGACGGAACTTCTTGTTATGATGTCGTATAAAGTTGGGATAATGTGAGTTGCGTTAGTAAAGCCCTGAGATACAGATTCGTGCTAACAAAAGATCTCAGCAAATCTTGACCAATCATTGTTCAAACAAGTGCTGCAAGAGGCCATAAAGATACAGACTCCGCTTCAATTTAAACATGATTTTTTTTTTGAGCGGAATGTGACTTAGAGGGATTGCATGCAATGAGTCGGACCCAAATGCGCGAGGATTCCATTGTGTTGACGTCACTGAAATAACTGATCGGCAGTCATGTTCCTCCATAAAAGTGTTTTTGGAAGCAACCCGAGACAAAACTAACGGCCAGTTCCATTAAATAAACAACAAAGAAGCAGTCTTATTGCCGAATCTTGTTCGACGAAGAAAAGCTTTCGGAAAAGAAAAATTCCAGGCTACCTTTTAAAAACTTCAACGAGAAGGGGGGGTGGGACAGAGTTCGAATCAGGGTGCCCCTCCCCCTCCCTGAGGACACTTCTTCAAATTCCCCAGGGCCCCAAATTGAATTTAATGTCAACAGAGTCCGCAGGATGGCACTGTGTTTGCCGCCGGGACTCACGGGAGAATACTAATTGCGGGATCTTCGAACTGAGAGTTTCTTTTTCACTTCTAATCCTCGCTCGCTCACCCCTACCGTGGGCTTCTGGGGGAGGGGAAACTTTAAGGGGTGAATGAAAAGATGACTTTCTTGTGTTTATCGGCTTTTAGAGAAGTTTTAGTTTGTTGTCTTTTTTTGCTCTTCCTCCCATTGGGTGTGTGTGTGTTTGGAATTCGACTGCAGAGAGGAATTTTTATAACTTTTTACTTTTCCTTGAGCCGTGTGCTGAAGAAGAGAGAGGCAATTGTAGCCCCGCGGCGAAATCGAACGGGGAGTGGGCAGAGGCACACCGAAATTTCTCTTATTAAATATATTGACGAGCTTCTGTTTCCAAAGATTCATTCAACCAGGTTTCCCTGGCTTCACTGGAGACCTCAGAAATAATGACCAGGAACAAACTTGTTTTCAATTCAGCACCATTACCAATAGACTTCTTATAAAAATATTCTTTATAACTTCGACAATATTTTTATGAATGAGCACAACAATAAAAGAGATATGAATTTGGTGAGAGACGATGGGAGGTTCCACGGCGATGTACAGGTCTCACATGTGACTAATTTATTTCATTTTCAGCACTAGATTTAACAGGCCGTTTTGAACCATTTCTAAACTTGTATTTTACACCATGTTGCTACTAATTATAATAAAACTTTCAGTCACATTCACTTGTCCTACTTACCGTGTGTTCGGAAAAGCCAATGCAAACTTTAGCTTCTAGTTAACGCAAAGTTACCGACTTTAGCTTCTAGTTGACACAAAGATACCAACTTTACCTTCTAGTTAACACAAAATTACCAACTTTAGCTTCTAATTAACACAAAGTTACCAACTTTAGCTTCTAATTAACACAAAGTTACCAACTTTAGTTTCTAATTAACACAAAGTTACAACCTTTAGCTTCTAATTAACACAAAGTTACCAACTTTAGCTTCTAATTAACACAAAGTTACAAACTTTAGCTTCTAATTAACACAAAGTTACCAACTTTAGCTTCTAATTAACACAAAGATACCAACTTTAGCTTCTTATTAACACTAGATTTCCCAGGTTGTTTTCAACCCTTTCTAAACTTTCATTTTACACCAATTATAATAAGTTGCTACCAATTATAATAAAACTTTCAGTCACATTCACTTGTCCTACTTACAGTGTACAAAGAAAAGCCAGTGCAATTGAAAGTTACACTATAATTAGTAACAAATAATGCAAAATGGAAACTTCGAAGCAGGCAAAATGACTGGTCTTGTAAATCTAGTGTTAAAGTGTGACGCTGCTGTGTCACAACCTAATAGCTTATGCAGAAAATCATCAACTTGAAAAATTCATAAAATAAAACCCAATTCGAAATTTCTCGATCATTTGGTCAAGTTATCTCTATCACCGAATAATCCGTTTAGTTTGAAAGAGTTCTACACTTTGAACTCTTTAAATCAAACAATTTACACCCGTGTATTTATTATCCGCGGAAAGTGAACACATTCCAATTCATGAAAAAGTCTAAAATCCAACCACTGGTCATCCATTAAGGAAAGTTGGCATCACGCGATTGTACAACAGACCCTTCATCTTCCCCGCGCGATCGGCCTCCGACACTTGCTAATCGGGAAAAGCAAATATCTCACCTGGGAAAGCAGACGTTTTCTTTAAGTCCCAAATTCAGAAATAATGAAAGCCTCGACGATAATGAAGGTCAAAAAAGAAGAAAAGGCAGTTAGTTGGGAAGATCAGTTACGGCTTTATTCACCAGCCGATTTGGACCTTCGAACTGCAGGTCAACGGCTTCTTCAACCAATAAGAACGCTTAAATCGGCGGTTCGAGTGTGTGACCGAGGTTTGCATCGGTTGGTGAGTAAGACTGTTAGACAGTTAGACTTGCAGAACTGCAGTTTGCAGAGATCTAGAGTAAAGGACACGTGGTGAGTATGCCTCCATCAACTATTTTCTCAATTAAGTTTTCTTAAAAAAGTGAAGTTTTAAATGTTTCGAGTATGAAAATGTCAGATACACATGTTCGGTCATGTTCCCCCTTTGTTTACTTTTTAAAATGAGATTAAAATGTGTGTTTAATTTTTCCTCTTTCTATTTGAGCAACAAACTCAACTCTCACAACGAGTAAGGAGGCCATGGTAAAAATAATAACTAAGATAATGAAGAAAAAAAATGTTGCGGGAAGAATCAGACATACGTGTGATCTCTCAAGCCGAAAAATTGTCGATTACTTTTCTAATTATTTTTTTAGATGAAATATAGCTGTCATGTGTTTGACATAAATGCCATTTTCATCATAGATTATAAACCTAAAGCACATACAGTTGAACTCGCTTAATGCGAATTCCCAAAATTTCGCAAACTTGTTCGTATGAGCAGTTATTCGTAACAACCATGAATAAGTAAAATTGTGTAAAAAAAATAGTAGAAATGCATGTTCGTGTTTTAACAATATTAAATCGCCAAAAATGTTTTCAGTTACACGGTTTCATTTAAATTCAAAACATCGTTGCATAATCCAAACAAAACTATTGTTGCCAAACGGCAAATGATAATGCTGATCATTTCCTCAGAGCCAAAATGATTCTTTTTTTTTCCTAATTAACGTTATAATAAATTATAAAATGGATGGATTATTGTATTGTCATCGAAGATAAGCTTGTGTGCAAAATTTGAAGGTTATTTATGCAGTAATACTTGTCGAAAACCGCCTTACAAAATTCCGCCACAAGTCAAGTTAAATAAAACCATGTAAAAATAATTACTACTAGTTAAGAATGATTCGAAGATAGAGGGTTTGATCCCTGAGCAGACCGACCTAAAGCCAACACATGCACGAGCTGTATTCTCTACCCAGAAAGATTCAACGTATGATTCGAAATACGTACTTGGTGGTTTGCAGTGACTCAAAATAACCAACAATTTGTTTAAAAAAAAATATTATATGCAATCGAGAAACTTTTTCGTGAATAGGTCAGACATTTTGTTCGTCTAAGACGAAATCTGTATTTTCGCCTTCGTAATATGCGTGAGATATTGAGTGTAAATAAATAGTAAACCAAAACTTCATGAACAAAATGTTCGTTTTAGCCGGGATTTAGTATTAACCGTGTTCATATTGAGAAACTTCAACTGTAGCTACTTAAGCTAGCTACAGCGTGTACTTGGTAGTTGTGCAGTAAGCACGTAACAGTTCTGCCATTAAAAAAATACGACCTCTAACTGGCAGGGTGCCAAGAACAATTCATTCATGTTCAAGGGAGAAACTGCTGTTATAAGGAATGTGCAATATGCTGCTCTCGTTTTAGTTCAGCGTTTCTCAACCATTCAGTACTCGCGGCCCAATTTTCTATCATAATTTTCATCGCGCCCCGCCCCCTTACCATAAAATGTATACAACAATAATGTGTATGAGTACTGATTCTGTTTTCGAATTATTTTTAACTAACTGCCAAAACAAGAGTAAAAACGAGTATTTTAGTAATAAAATTAATTTAGTAGTAAATTACTATTTGAATTTTGGGCAGGATTAGAGGATGATTTTCTTCATTAGAAACAAAAGCATTTCGCATTCTATTACCATTTTCAACATCATCAATAACTTTTGTGAAACTTGATTATCTGCTGTGGCTTCTTTTAAGACAAACTATACGATCTCGGCTAAATATAGAAACAACCGAGGGTGGAAATTTCTAATATTAAGCCTTCCTTCGAAAAACTTTGCTTTGAAAGACAGGCCCAAGGAAGTTACTAATAATTATTAAATTTGTGTTTAATTTAGTATGTTTTGATTAAGAAAATTTTGATTTAGTAATTTGTTTTACTTTAATAAGTTATTAAATATGTCGAAATGTATTTTGTTTTCTATGTGTACGTGTGCTTTCCTTTCAGTCAGTTAATCAATTTTTTAAAGTAATGTTTTCTTTTGGACATTCTCGCGCCCCCCCCCCCCCCTTCTCGTGTGCTCGCGCCCCACAGGTTGAGAATCGCTGTTTTAGTTCGTTTATCATACTTTATTTCCTCCGAACTGGTGCTATATGCCAGTTTATAAGTTTATTTGCTTTCAACAAACAGAGAGGCAAACGTTCTGACTCGCGTGCTAATAAACGCACCTGCAAAACGAACTTCCCTAAAACTCGAATGGATTCGTAATGTTCTGTCATGCGCAGAAGCGTCAAAGGGTCAGAGCTTCGTGGCCGAGCTGTAGTTACGTAGTCTCGCAGTAAATTCTAGAAAAATGAGAACCTGGAATTCAACAATTTTGACTATAATTACAAAGGCAGTCATTTGATCGCTTTCGTCGGTCCAGGATTCAAGTTTCTTCCGGATTTTTTCCGAATCACCCTGCAGAAATGTTACAGTTTACTAGAGGTCGAGACTAGCGGTCGCCACTCGTCATTGGCGACTATAAATTTTTATTTGGCGACTACAAAATGCTATGTCGGTCACAGGCCCGGGCCTTAGAGTTTGCGAGGCCCAACGCAAAAGCGTATCCGCGAGGCGTCCCCCCCCCCCCCGCCCCCGTCTTTTTCAGCTTCTTCAAGAAAATTTACGCTTGAGTTTGGAAATCCTATAGATCCAGCAGAGAAGTATTACTATTTGAATTATTTCAGAAAATATTTTTTTAATGCACCTGTATTAACGGAGGAAGAAAAGAATTACGAGAATAAATAACAATAAAAACAAATATAAAATAAGGAAAAACAATGAACAAAGGATTGTTTAAAAATATTAGACGTTTTATGTTTCAGCAAAAATATTTTATTTTAACATTGATTTTGTAAAGATTTTTTTTTATAAAGACCAGATTTCAAAATTAAAAAAAATACAGCAACACAATCAAGACTTACCCAAGCGCGAGGCCCCTGAAAGCGTGAGGCCCAAGGCGGATGCCTTGCTCGCCTTGCCCTAGGCTTGCCCTGGGTCACCAAAATTGGCGACTAGAAAAGTTTTGGAATTTATTATTATTTTTTTACTAGGACTTTGTGCAATTTTATGATAATGTGTAAGTTTGAGGTATATGTATGCACATGTTTCTATGCAAAGTGAAGCCCCGGTTGGGGAGGGGGCGAACAGTCTGAAACATGGTTCAAAGTGGCGACCAACTGTTTCTAAAATGTGACTAACTACTTTGGGTATACTGGCCACTAAAAATCATCAACTATTTTTAGTCTCAAGCATTACAGCTTACGTTTCTCCACAGTTTCTATCTTTCGAAGATAATTGGGATATCATAGTACGACCGTTGAACCCCGTATGCACGCCATCTACTGGAAGATTTGACTTTCACATATTTATTTATTCTGACTTTCAGAGTTATGTAATTTATCTAAGTAAAAAAAAGTCCAATCTACAGACATTCCATATCAACGAATGCGCCCTGATTTTCCACTCCATCAAATTAAATATCGGAAGAACTTCCGCGCCAAGTGTCCCTAATCCGTCCCAGCTCTGTCTCTGGGAGTCCGTCAACCAATCACTCCAACTAACTCTTCCTCCAAAACAAAAGAGCAAACGCCTCAATTTCATTCATTTGTCGGCAACTGTCCCTGCGAAATCAGTCCTAATTGAGGGGAAGACGCGGGAACTTTGTCCACCACCCCACCCACCCCCGACGCATAAGAAGGCTTGCCCCCCTGGTCTATGTGATGGAATTACTTCTCTCGCCTACCGACCTAGTGATTAACTTAATGCTCCCGCATAAACAACTAGACCCTTTCCGCCACCCCCCGGTCTTTTTTGCCTCTGCGCGTCCCCACACTAATGCATCTCTGATTGCAAATGGACACTACGTGGTTAAATGGTGAAAAAAGACCTTCATTTGGAAGGGTCCGAGAGAGAGAGTTGGCCTTTTTGTTAGTTGTTGAAATGAAGAGGGACATTAGAGATATATTTTAGAAATGGGATCTGCAGTTCTTTAACGCCTTTTGTTAGGCTACGCTTGAAAACTGCGTAGTTTATACAAATAGGGGACACCGAGAACACTGCAAAGCAATTTCGTGTTACTGACACCATTTTTGGTGCTTAGTTGGTGTAAAGTTCAAATTTATTCATTTTTTTCATGTGAATCGTTTATTTCGAAAAGATTACAACTCTTAAAAACAAAATTTTTTTCAGGAGACAGGAAGAAAAAAGCTTATGAACAGTTGGAAAACTTTACCGGTCTGACCTTTTACTATTTTATTTTAGTAGGTAATAGCAATGCAATATTGGTTCATTAAAACGATTTTTGATTAATTATGCCATAAAAATTAATAAATTCATACCGAGAGTTCTTTCTTTTTACCTTTTCGAAATGAACGATTCATGTATAGTGGAGTATCGCATATACGACGCAAAGGGAACATTCAAAAACGTCGTAGAAACGATAACGTCGCATAATCGACTTGCCTTGCTAAATCCAAGAATTGGGACAAGTTTAAAACGTCATATAAATGTAAACGCCGTATAAGTGATCTTCGTATAAACGAGAACGTCATATAATCGATTTATTTTTCTGGGTAAATCCAAAGAATTCGTACAACTCTAAAACGTCGTAAAAATGTAAACGTCGTACATGCGATCGTCGTATAAACGATAGCGTCGTACAAGTGATCGTATAAACGATAACGTCATATAACCGATTTGCCCTTCTGACAATATCCAACAATTTGGACAACTCTAAATTGTCGTATAAATGTAAACGCCATATAAGCGATTGCCGTATAAACGATAACGTCGTATAATCGATTAATTCTTCTGGCTAAATCCAAAGAATCCGGACAACGCTAAAACTTCATATGAATGTAAACGTCGTACAAGTGATCTTCGTATAAACGATAACGTCATATAATCGATATATCCTTCTGACAAAATTCAAGAATTGAGACAACTCTAAAACGTCGTATAAATGTAAACGTCGTATAAGTGATCGGTGTCTAAACGATGACGTCGTATAATCGATTTATACTTCTGGCAAAATACAAGAATTGGGACGACTCTAAAACGTCGTATAAATGTAAACGCCGTATAAGTGATCACCGTATAAGCGAAAACGTCGTATAATCGATTTATCCTTCTGGCTAAATCCATGAAATGGGACAACTCTAAAATGTCGTATAAACGTAAATGCCGTATAAGTGATCGTCCGTATTAACGATAACAAATCGTATAATCGACTTATCCTTCTGGCTAATCCAAGAATTTGGACAACTCTAAAACGTCGTATAAACGTAAATGCCGTATAAGGGATCGCCGCACTCTCAGAAACGCATGCTCAACTCTGACGAAACTTTCGTTGTATTTGACGAAATGGCTTCGTGAAAAATGCTCCAAGTAAACCTATAGGAAAATTGGTGAAATTTGTGTAGTAACTTTTTTAAGTCACGTGATCTCGCGAGGAAAGAATCGCTGTAAATGACAAAATTTTCTTGAAGATTCAAGAATCGTCAAAAGTGTGAGCTCTATTTCTGAGAGTGCGTATTAACGATAACGTGGTATAATCGAAATATCCTTCAGGCTAAATCCAAGAATTTGGACAACTCTAAAACGTCCTACAAATGTAAACGTCGTATAACGTTTACATTTATATGCCGTTAATAATGCTAACGCCGTATAAGTGATCTTCGTATAAACGTTAACATCGTATATACGATTATCCTTCTGGCGAAATCCAAGAATTGGGAGGAGACAACTCGAAAACGTAGTATAAATGTGAACGTCGTATAATAAGTGATCGTCGTATAAACGATGCTCTACTGTATTTTAAATTCTTTTAAGTACCCGTCTAAAAAATACTGACAGCAGAATGTTTCTTTAGCATAGGATGTTCGTTTACTCATCTACGCATCAAACATTCATTACGATTGCTCACTTATCCTGTTTTCATAGAAATAAACAATCTCGTGGCCCACTATTGGTACATTTACCCTAGAAAAGTACTGCTTTAAGCTGTGGAGCCAATTACTGTGGAAGGACCCTCAAACTAGGCTTGTCATACGTCCCGGTATTTTGCTCTTGTCTCGGTGTTCCGCCCAGTTCTATCAATGTCCCGGAAAGGCTGTAAGATGTAAAATGTAATGAATTTATGTTTTTAACAATCTTTTATGAAGATATTAAGAATATTTAAGATGACAGAGCATTAATGAGGGAGTTCACTGATGGTATAGTTACGCCACTGACTGTAATAATCAAACTGAAGGTTACAGACAGCATTTAAATTGCTTTTGTGTCTATATAGTGCTTGAAAAAATACAAATAGAGCATAAAT
Organism: Octonoba sinensis; assembly: GCA_038502835.1. Taxonomy (NCBI): domain Eukaryota; kingdom Metazoa; phylum Arthropoda; class Arachnida; order Araneae; family Uloboridae; genus Octonoba; species Octonoba sinensis. The sequence continues at coordinate 11,056,139 of CM076603.1, forward strand.
TATCCACAAATTAGAAAATCTAAATTAACCCGCGTAAACAACCAAATGGTTAGCAATTGTGGGGCAGTTAAAAATTCTGTGCCGGTGAGTGCCTGACCCACGGGTCATTGGTTCGCCATCACTGAGCTAGACACCAGGGCTTCTCAGGGGGAGCCGTATGGCCCCCTTGGGGGCCACAGAAAAATCTTGGGGGCTACAGGGAAAAATAGTAAAATAGGGGAGCCATGAACCTCCGAAAGGAGACCACGAAGCAATCATTTCCAAACTGATAAAATATTACACACTAGCTGATCTCCCGCAGAACCATCTGCGGATCTGAAATTAACCATTTTGAAATCGTTAAAAGCGCTTTGTAATTCGAAAGGCTTAGGAAAAGATCGCTAGATATAAACATGCGCGATGTAAACAAACTAAGGTGTTGCCACTCCAAAGAAGCAGAAATTAAAAATTGAGTTATGAATGGAAGTAGTTCTTAAGAAATAGAAATAAATTTGTTATTTAAGTCCGTTAGTTTAAATATAATGAATGCAAATATTGCGTTACTTTTCAATGCTAATCATTAAACAAATTTTTAAATGTCGTTTTGCCATAGTTTATTTGTTACATGATGTCAGTATCGTATCGTTTCGCAAAATTTAATCGTAACTGGTCCACGTTAACTGAAATTTTTATATATAGATTATTCTAATCGAATACTGTAAAGGCCCTTATTTTCGCGAGGCTTTAATTTTCGCGATTTTCGAGAGCCCGTCATAATCGTGAAAATTTAAGCCTCGTGAAATATTTTTTTCCCGCCTCAAATAATAATAAAAAAAATCACAATTTTTTCACTTACCCAAAATTTAATGATTTATTGCACAGTTACAAACTTTTTCTTTACAACTTTCTATCTTATAACTAATTTTGAATAATAATAATTTAACTTTGTGCAAGTAAACAGTAATAGAAATATGTGCTTTAAATTAACGTGAAATTATATTTCTATTACTGTAATTTTGAATAATATACAACTATTTCTCGAATATAAAACAATAAAATTAATAGAAGGCAGCTAATTCACTTATTATATTTATACCAGCTTCTTTGAAGCCATTCAAAATTATCTCATGTTTGCCTGCTATACCGTTAAATGGGGGAGGGGGAGGTTACGAACTTTTCGGACAAAAGGAAGTTTCTTAAAATGTTTTATGCAAAAGATGTACTTTTGGAAAATTTTCAACTTTCTCATCCTTACTTAGATACTTTTGGAATTTTCAACTTTCAGTTCTGTTCATATAAAATTCGCGAAATTTTCAGCTCGCGAAACCACCGTTATATTCATTTTCGCGAAAATTACGGCCCGCGAAAACAAGGGCCTTTACAGTATATTACAAGTGTATAATATACGGCAGATTGTATTCTTCTCTGAAAACATGAATGTGCTTACTGTACTCAATGGTATATCAGTTGAACACTGTTGTAGCTATTAGATCAGCGCTTCCCACAAACTGTGGTACGAGCACCACTAGTGGTACACGAAGCGTCTCCAGGCGGTACGCATGCAGGAAAAAAGACAAAAAAAAAAAGATTAAAAAATTTTAAAACATAAAAGCTCATGATTAAAGATCGAATTTTGGTTTTTCATTTTTTACATGATTGGTATTTTGTATTTAAAGACATATTTCTAATGCTGTTTTGGAAGTACGCATTAAAAAAATATTTTATACATTTCATATATTTTATTTTATACATGCAGTTTTATTTTTAACCGATTTCACAAAGGAAGGAGGTTATACATTCGTATTGTATATATGTCGTTTTTTTTTTTTTTTTTTTTTTTTTTTGTTTGTTTGTCCACTCATAACTTCGCACCGGATGAACCGATTTTCATGATTTTTTTTTCAATCGATCGAGGGTGGTTTCCCATAGGTCCCGTATTTTGGTTTGACCATATTCGATAATTAGAACAAAAGTAATGGGCAGAAATGTAGTATTTTTTTTGTCTTTTCATCCATACCTTTTGACTAAATGAACCGATTTTGATGATTTTTTCTTTAATCGATAGAGGGTCGTCTAACTCAAATATTGCAAATCAATTTATCTACATTTGTTTTTTAGAAAAAACGTTACGAGTGAAAAATAAGTATTTTTTATTTTAATTGGAAAGGCTTGGCTTGATTTTTCTTTGTTGAGAAATCTATTAATAAATATAAAAGCATTGTTAAAAACATGTTTGTTGTCATGGGCTATAATATTAAAAGAAATTACATCAAGAGTTTGACTGAAGGCTTCTCTGTGGCAAAAATTAATCCAATCAGTTTGTTTGCTAAAATAGACTTCAAAAGGGAATTTATCATGCAAATGATTAGTTTTTAGTGCCATTAATTTAAAGAAGTTTTGACCTTTGATATGGATTTTTTAAGAAATAGAGTATTTATATACAAAATGTATTTACACTAAAAAGAATAAAATAAAATAATTTTCATAAAAAAACAGAACCGACTTCAAATTAAAAATTGCGCTAAAAAGTAAAAAATAAATTCATTCTTTAAACAACATAGATGTGACTTTTAAACATAGTTTTAGAAGTCGGTGCAAAATTATGGGTCTAATTACCATTATACCATTTGCTACTTCATATTGGAACTGTTGCTAATTCTGCGGAAATATATATATTTGTAATTGATTCATGATTACAAAATATTTTATCTATCCTAATTTTGCACCGACTTCTAAAACTGTTTAAAAGTCACACATCTATGTTGTTTAAAGAAGGAATTTATTTTTTACTTTTTAGCGCAATTTTTAATTTGAAGTCGGTTCTGTTTTTTTATAAAAATTATTTTATAATAAACGCTTTTCTCTGTATTAACTATAAAAAATGGTGTGATTGAAATAACCTAGTCGTCTGAGTATTTTTCTATAATCTTTTTGTATTCTATTCTTAAAAAATTAAGTTACACTTGCAGTGTTACGCAAATAGTTTTCCAGAAAAATGGTGGTACGCGGGAAAAAAAAGATTGGGAACCACTGTATTAGATTAATAGTTGATTTGAATTTCTTATAAGCGACAAATTGAACCAGCTATCAAAACTGGAAGAAGCAATTCCATGATAAAAAATAAAAGTTTACACGAGGGGGCCACGACGAAATTTGGTAGTCATCATATGGGGGGCCCAGGCCCGTAACCAGAAGGGGGCCAGGTCGGGCAATTCCCGACCTGGAAAATGTTTTGCCCGTCCTAGCGTGATTAATTGGACCTTGGTATTTCTGTTTTTAACTTTTTGATTTGCTTAAACGTAAAGTCATATCGAAAAAATCCTGTTCCCATGCACCTTTATTTCTTAATTCAAATTTTAGATAAAAATGAAAAACATGAACTTTTTTCTTTATTCAGCTCTTTTTTTTTTCCTGTTTTCAATTTAAACCAGGCACTAATGAAAGGATCACGGGCAATACAGTTTTTTACTGTAACATACCGAGACATGTTTTATGCTTCAATATCTTACTTTGAATGATCGTTCACATTAAAATTATCTTTGAAAAATGTTCATTTTTTATGTTGTTTCATATATTTTAATTAATTTACAAAAGAAATTCTTAGAATAAGCTTTAAAAATTCAGTTCGGCCTTTTGTAAGTTTTAATCAAGTATTAAGATCAAATAATTTCAGTATTGAATTAAATTAGTATTAGTTTCATTGATTACTTTTTTAATTAATCAATTAATAAATGAAGTAATTGCATTAATTATTAAATAAATTCTTAATTTAAAGTTTAAGAAAACGGCCAAAATGGAGCATAAATTCTAACATGTTAGAAAAAAAAATTGAAAAACTACTCTGCCCCTCCTGTGCAAAAGTCCCCCCCCCCCCCCCCCCTGGAGTCAGAGTGTGGCTACAAGCCTGCCACAAGTCAAAAAAGGTTGAGAACCCCTGAGCAAGACAAATCTAATCGGAAAGAGAACTGACGACGGAACTTGTGGCTCCATCTTCCGACTTCGATACACATCACCGATAGGCATCGGAGGAGAAATTAAAAGAAAAGCGAGCAATAAAAGCGTGTTTTTATGACGTGGAAAAATGCCTGGCTGGGCGAGCGGGAAGCAGTAAAAGGCACTCACGTGAAAGCAAAATCGCGGTAAATAATTTCGAGCAGTCACCGTGCTCCCGCCGTAAAAACCGCTTTCATTTTCTGTTTGCCCACTGAGTTGGACTTCTCCGCAGCACACTGTTTTAATGCGTCGAGGAATGCCCTTTATGGAGGTCAGCGGAAGTAACGGCCGATTCATTAAATCGGACTCGATTAATTCGAAGTGCTTATTGTATGATCGTATTCTCGTACGGGGTTGCCAGAACAGCTCGAGTTTACCTCTGACCAGTACTCAACGCAATTCAACATTTCAATGTATCACACCTCCCCACCCCGAAAGTGCAAAGATTGTCTAGAATTCGAGCAATATTTCTCGTAAAACAAATAAATTTGCTTACTCCGCCCGAGGACTCCCCGCCCCCCCCCCCCCTCTCTCTCCCTGTTGCGTTTGAAATTTTGTAATTTTATATTGAATTATCGGAGGTCATCCAGCATTTTTTAACAGGGTCCTTTTTGTGTGTGTGTGTGTTTATTAAATTTTAAACAAGTTTTTGTGAAAATTTAAACATATAGTTATGGAAAATTTTATTATTATTTGCCGCTTTTATAATAAATAATGGTATGAATAGTAAGATTTGGAATTTTGTGAGAGGTCAGTTTTGATTAATTACAATTTTGTGAACGGTCCGTTTGAATGATTGGAATTTGTGAAGGGTCCGTTTTGATTAATTGGAATTTAGTAAAGGGTCCGTTTTGAATAATTGGAAATTAGTGAAGGGTTTGTTTTGATTAATTGGAAATTAGTGAAGGGTTTGTTTTGATTAATTGGAATTTAGTAAAGGGTCCGTTTTGATTAATTGGAAATTAGTGAAGGGTCCGTTTTGATTAATTGGAATTTAGTAAAGGATCCGTTTTGATTAATTGGAATTTAGTAAAGGGCGTTTTCATTAATTGGAAATTAGTGAAGCATCCATTTTGAATGATTTGAATTTTGTGAAGGGTCAGTTTTCATTAATTGGAATTCTCTTCTGGCGCGACTACCGTTTATGGGGCCGCAAGTTTTCCGAGTTTTATTCAAATTAAAGTGAGTTTAAAAACATTTGTTTTTGTGGAAATGGCAACACAGAAAAGAAATGTTTTCCAGTAAGTTGTGTGGCAGTTAATGTTTCCTTTTTTTAACGATATGTGCAATAAAGTTACGTTTTTATTCTGAAATTGATGTCCGTCTTTGGCTACATAAACCCTGCAACATCCCCTTCCCCCCGAAAATAGGATCTAGCTACGTCACTACCCCCCCCCCCCCCTCGAGTGCAAGTGCACCACAACTCAAAATCTAAATACTTTCTGAGGAGATGCATTAGAAAATGTTAAACGTATCTTTAAAATTTGGTTATCTTTAATCCTTATTTATCTGAGGTTAATTTGGAACAGTATCTACAAAGATACTGGTTATTAGATCATGTACTGAAGGACGTAACTAAGCAGGTGGGGTAGATTCATAGACTTTTACAACTAATGACACTATAATACAAATAATGTTCTATTTTATGTGACATCTGTTACAGTCAAAAACTTCATTTTTTGCTAACACAAAAAACGTGATATGAATTTTCAAATATAAAGAGCTCACGGACCGGCAGAAAAATAGGCATTAGTATTAGTTTTATTAAGAAAAAAACTAATTTTAATGCTGAAACACTAGTATGCATCTAAAGGTGAAATTTGGCGGTGGGCAGTCGCCAACTGGCGACTCAAATTCTTTTGTTAAAGCCGCCGGTCTTTTTTTTCAATCATAGTTTGTCGATTGGAAAAGAAGTAATGGAAAATTGGTTGTTTATTAAATATTCTAAAGTTGAATTAGAACATTTGACACGAAAGATATTATTGTAAACTGGTGGAATGATCCCATTCGTTGTAGAAGACCAAATTTTAATGATAAATAAGTCTTTGATTATTTAATTTAAAGTTAATAGCTTTTTGACTATTTTGTATTGAAATCAGTGTTTCACTCTCTATATATGTAAGCAATTAAATCTAGTAATGAGTTTTTAAAAAAGTTTCAGATATACAGACAAAAAAAATTAATTGCTTTGGGCATATGTTTGAACGATTTCAAAATTTGACCACTAGATTTTGAAAGTCTAGTTGCTAATGGATACTGTTCAAATTTCTTAATTTTCACCTTTATATGCGTCTCATGCTCTGTTTTACATTCACTTTTGTGCATGTGTGTAACGTCCAATACTTTGAAATTCACCTATCTATATAAAGTATTTCTCTAGCCTATTTTTCTGCCGGTCCGTGAGATCCTTCTTATTCTTTTATCAATTTCCATGATTTACCTCTCATTTTAAAGCTTATCGGGCCGGATAATGACGAAAAATAGACCCAAGGTTTAAAAATTTACCGCTTCTCTTAAATTTGGGATCTAAACCACCTAAGAAGAAGTCCTTTAATGGATGCCAAATTGGTGTTTTCCATGCTATTTATAGGTAAACAATCAAGAAAGTCGTCTGTTTTTATTGTGTAGCAAATTGGACTGTTTTAGCTGCGTCGGTGTGTTAAACTCATTCAATCGTTTGGCTCCACACATTCATTTATGCTATGAATGTGTAAAGCTTAACCAACCGACAGTATTCAGTGAAACCCCTGAAACCCGAACTAATTGAGGCTGTAGCCTGTTCGGATTTCAATTTGTTTGGATTATCCAAAGATTATCCATAACATAATAACGAACCCTCGGCACTTCGAAAGTTGAAGATAATTGATTTCAAGTGAAAGATTGAGTGATATTTTGCTAGTTTCTATTGTTATTTCATTGTTTTTGCAAAGTGATTAACCTAAAAAATTTCGATAACCAACTTTTACCGTTTTTCAATCCTGCATGACATAAGAATGTAGACTCATTTACAGTTAGGTATGCTAACTGTACTTCTTTGATAATTTTTAAACTAATCATCTAAAATAAGGTTATACTAATTGTTTTATGACGAAATAAATAATTTTCTCTTTCTTGCGGGTGTTTTTCACATTTAAATTTATTAAGAAAAGCTCGTTCGGATTAGCCAAGATTTCGGATTTTCGAGGTTCGGATTTCAGGGATTTCACTGTATTTTAACCTCTTCAGACCCCAGAACTAAGCACAAACAATTTTGGCGCAATTTTTTGGTCCTCTGATTTAAAAAATGATTACAAAACAAAATTTTCTTTAATTTTAATTAAGAATGAGTTTAAATAATAATTAATGCCCAATTTCCATGTTTTACATGTTTAAAACCAAGTAAACTATCTGTTGATTCATTGCAAAAACAATGGCGTGTTTTAGCTTTCAAATTGCACAAACAGTAGTTAATAAACAGTATTTTAAAATGTACCTAATTGGGTACACTTGGAATGAAGAGGTTAAGTAATGAAACTGTTTCGTTATCTATATATATATTTCACTTAACGTGGACCAGTTACGATTAAATTTTGCGGTACGATACGATACTGATATGATGCAAAAACCAAGCTATGGTAAAACGATTTTTTAAAATTTGTTTAATGGTTGCCATAGAAAAGTAACATAATATTCGTATTTATTGTCCCAACTTAAGGGGCTTTGACAAATTTATTTCTATTTCTTAAATATAATTTCCATTCATAACTCAATTTTTAATTTTCGCTTCTTTGGAGTGGCAGCACCTTAGTTTGTTTATATCTAGCGATTTTTCTTAAGCCTAAAGCGTTTTTCACGATTTTAAAATGGTTAATTTTTGGTTCGCAGATGTTCTGCGGGGATCAGCTAGTTGTATTTTAATGCTATGAATACTAATAAAAATAATTATTATTATTGTCATTAGTTAATTATTTTGAATGTCTAAATAATAGTGGAAAAAAATTGTAACAGCTATTGCACTGACGTGTTCAATTACATGTCTTCTTTTGTACCAGCACCCGTCTACTTTTTGCTATTCTTCTTCATAATGCCCTTTCTCCTAAATTTTTAAAGACTGGAATGCTACACAAATCGATTTGTTTCGCAGTGCGGAATTCCCTCACGGGTGGACTAGTATTATTTACAAGAAATCAACTACAGTAGAGCGCCGATTATCCGAACACGTCGCGAAAGACCCAAGTTCGGATAAGCAAAAGTTCGGATAATTGGACAGACAATTTAAGGAATATTGTGACAATAGAAAAACCTTCACACTTCAAGGCACACGGCTATACAGGGCTATTACGGTGTAGAAAGAACTACAATGAAATGATCACTGCGAATGGGAGGTGATATGAACAGGTATTTTCTGTTTTGATTTTGATTATACCCCCTTTCACCAAGCCTTTTATTCTCTTGTTACAGCTCCCAACGAAACACTTATCTGGGATTCGATTTCACATAATAAATCTGAAGAGGGAGAAGGGGGATTGAAAAAAATAGGGTGTTTGGATAATTAGAAGTTCGGTTAGGAATTTTTTTTTCCTTAGGTGGGGGAGAAATAGGCTCTTCGGATAATTGGAAGTTCGGATATGGAAAAATTAATAGAGAAATAAGCTGTTCGGATAATTGGAAGTTCGGTTAATTGGAGTTCGGATAATCGGCACTCTACTGTAAAAACTCAGAGATTGTACGCGCGTGTTTCGGATTCACAAGGAATCCCTTTTTAGGAGAACAGATAATATGCGCATATTCTCATTCTAAAACAGAACATTTTTAATACTTTTTATTGAACAGGTAAACATTTATCTTATTTAATTTTAATTTTTCAAACCGAATTACGTATGAATACAGTAAAATCCCGTTATACCGTGCCTCAGTATACCGCCGAATCGGATATACCGCGGTGACTATCATGTCCCTCGACGTTTAAACCTCCCTTTATCATTGCACACAAATATTCTAGCCAAAGAGCACCCATCCCCCACCAGACATCACTACGCTGCGGTAGCCTAGTGGTTCGGACGTCGCACTTCCACATGGAATGTCGCGGGTTTGATACCCGCTGAAGGCCCCCATGTACACTTGGGGTTACGTGCATGTAATCCGTAGACCCCACTACCTCGCCCCGTGCGCAAACAGTCCTAAGGCCTCGGCCCCTTTTTCATGCTTTTCTGTCTTTCAATCTAGAACATATAGCTTGATTTCAAAATCAGGTGCACTCGCTCTGACTTGTTTCTCTTGACAAGAGGCGGAGCTCAATCTGTCAGGGACTGTTCAGTTCAATGCTTAACTATTCGATTTTCAAAAGTCTAGTTATGCGTGTGTAACTTCTTTTATAGCGATATCAACCTTTGTATTCCAGATTCTTTAACATTCCTGAAAAGTAAACATATACTCCAGTGTGTGCAAGCTTAAAGCATTGTTTCTCTGAGAAGTGCGTTCCTCCCCTTTCAAATCTAAGTTTCTCTTGAGGCCTCACCCCCTTCACAATCCCCTGTTGATAACATATAGAGATTTTTAAGCACCTTTTTTCTCGGAACACAGTTGGTTTATAACCTATCGCTCGGTAGACTGATTGCGCAGCTGAGATGTCTGCTTCTTGCACAGCAGTTACAGTGAATAAAATGGCAGCAAAGAAGAAAAGAAAAATTATACTATAGGGGGAAGAAAAGTTAGAAGTAATTGATAAAGTTAAAAATGATGCAACAAAAGCGAGTATTACTTCGTGAATATAATTCCGCGGTTCAGTTTCACTATACCGCGGTTACGTTATAACGCGGGTGCCAAACATGTCCCCCGACGCCCGCGTTTTAACGGGGTTTTACTGTACAACAAATGCATTAGTATTACAAACCAATCGCTTTTATTTGAATCATTATTATTACTGTTTCACTTATTTTCCTTACAAGGCATTTTCAAGCAACAAAGCACGTCTTGGATTCATACCAGTATTAAAACAACCATCAACAAGCAATCAATGCTACTCAACTTGCTTTATTTCCGCAATTCAGTTCATTCCTGACTTTATCCGCAACTAACATAATAAACTAGCATAGCACACACAGAAAAAATAACACAACAAGAGAATCAGATCAAACTAAAACATTGGTCGCTAGATGGCGGTACGGAGCGGATTGGAATCCCATAAAATGCTTCTAGGAAATTTCTAAGATATGAGCTGTGAGGCCGTTAAATGGACGGTATGTTGGCTTTACGACCTTTTCCCTGCTCACATGACCGAATTTTTGGAGCCTTCATTTCGGATTTTATTTCATTTTCCAGCCACACGTCATTGTTTTATTGTGTTCGCAGGAATGAAACAACTTAACACAGCTCGCGAGGAACTGGCGCATTCTACTCTCGGACCGCTGAGCGTGAGAACAATTACTTTCCGGTTCGGGAAAGAATAGTTTTCGGCAGTCTTTCGGAAATTTTTGGCAAATTATTCTGTGTTTGACTTAGGGGGAGGGGAATCTCAAGAAAAATAGAAGAGTTTGATTTTTTAATTAAATGTTGTTTTAATTAAGCTGAAGCCCATTTTTAAAATGTTGCGAACAATTAACAGCAGAACAGAATTAAGTATTCTCCATAAAATGGTAATGTAAACAGCCAAAACATTCATATTCAATAAGCAATTTGTAGAAACACAATCACAACGTTAATTTTATACCTCAATGTTGTAGACTTTCTTCCACAAATTGATCTAGGTGACTAATAATTGCTTTTTAAATTCCGCATGTTAGCTCTCACCTCGAATTTCTTTGCAGGACCATTTACTTTTAATAGATTATATTTATTTTTTTGTCCTATTTCATAATATTAAATTTACTAAATTAACAGCGTATTCCCCATTTTATTTGAATTAGCAAATTAAGTATACATTTACAGAGAGAAAATTGGAAAATTTTGGTTATAGGTGTATTTATTTATTTTATTTAAATCAAATGTGTTTCTTAAAAGTGAGTAAACAAACTTTGTGTATGAGACGGCTTTGTAATATGTATGCAGTCAAACTCTGTTAGAACAAGGATGAATAAGGACTGAAGCAATTTGTTCGTTAAATCCAATTGATTGTATTAACCGGGTTAACTCTACCGCGTTTAATTCAAATATTATTGATTAAAAATGACTTAAGTGATAATGATAGGCAAAAGAGAAAAAGGACTATTTTTTCATCATTTATTTTACAAAAAAAATTAAATTAGTGTTATTCGGAAAAACTTTCTTTTCTGCTTTTCAACAATTGTCGGCGTTGAAACTATAGGTGAAAATATGCCATTCTTAAACGCAGATACCGGTCGACTTTTTCGAAGAAAATTCGTAAGTGTGCTATTATTATAGTATAATTCGAATTCTATTTTAAAATCAAATGCAGTCAATCTCGGTTATTGAGTGAGAATCCGGATTTAACGAGGGAGTTTGAAATAAATGATTATTTCAATTGTAAAAGCCGTTTATGAAACCCGGTTATTACAAACATGCTCGAATTTAGAGCGCGTTTTTTTTCCCCCTTCCTAATAGCAAGAAAAATTTCTCATTGAGAGCAAATCTCTCGAAATTTTAATGAAAAAATTAAAATTTACAAGGATTGAACAATAGTTTTAGAAAAAAGTAATAAATATATGGTTACTAAAATACATAACAACCAACTTGTATTCATTTTTACGTAATGTTTACGAAAATTGGTCAGTTTTTACGTTCATAATCCATTTTCTATGATTTTCTCCTGTTTTCTAAGATATGAGAATCTTTTTACCGGTCCAGAAACCATTCTCGGTTTTTCCTCGAATTCTTCTGAATTTGAGGAAAATTTTCTGAATTCTTATTCTTGTAGGTTTTCAGATATGAAAATGCATTGTAGCCCAACCAATCGAAATAAAACTTTCTAATGATTACAGTTTTACCGAAAAAAAAAAGAGCTCTGACTGGCAGTGTGTCTAGAACAATCCATTCGTGCTCAAGGGAGGAATTACTGGTATAAGCAATGTGCCGTTTTCCTTCCCGTTCGACTTCGTTTTGCACACTGATGGCTTCATTTGACGAAAATGATCAGAATGGTTTTCCCATAAGAACCGTTTTATTAACCTCTTCAGACCCCAGAACTAAGCACAAACAATTTTGACGCAATTTTTTGCTTCTCTGATTTAAAAAATGATTACAAAACAAAACTTAAAAAAAGAATTTTTTTTAATTTTAATTAATAATGAGTTTTAATAATAATTTTGTCCGATTTCCATGTTTAAACGAAGTAAACTATTTGTTGATTAATTTCAAAAACAATTGGGTGTTTTAGCTTTCAAATTGCACAAACAGTAGTTAATAAACAGTATTTTAAAAGGTACCCAATTGGGTACACTTGGAATGAAGAGGATAATATTGCTTCAAAGTATTCTGTTACAAACGCGGATACAGTATTTTCCTAGCGTGGGGCTATTTCCTTTGCTTTTAGCGATTTTCCGATGAATTTTGTTCCAAAGGCAAAAAAAAATAATAAGTTTTATTCGGCGCGTTTGTTGGAATTTTTTTTTTTTTTTTTTGTCAAGGGCTCATTTTTGCGAGAACAATTTTTGTCCAATTCATAAAACCGTTTATCGCAAAAGGAACTTTTTATAAAAATTTTGCAATGCTTTTATTATTGATTACAAAACTTACAATTTCGCTTTTTTTTAATTTTCCCTCCATTCATTAACTGAAAACCCAGAATTCCAACTGTTCTCACACTTTCTGGGTAATGGATCTTTTACTATAATTAAAATATTTAAATAAAGGTCATTCGATTTAAAATTGTATTAGAATGTTAAGTACTAATTTTCTTGGTGTTTACTTAAAAGAGTTCAACTTTAATCCGGGAGATTGTTTAGATTTCCACGCTGGTCCAAAATATTTTTTAGCGTATTGCCGCGTGTATCCCCCTCCTTTTACTAAATGTCTCTACTTTAGTTGTAATTATAATAATTTTATTTTAAGTTTTCACTTATAGGGAAAAAAAAGTATGTAGAGTCGGAAAATAAATGAAACACCGAATTTCTATAAATAATAATAATAATATAAAATAATTTTTAGACTTAAGTATATATACTGTACAATACTGAACAAATGCCCCAGATCGAATAAGCGCCCGCCTCAAAATGGATTCTTGGTGAAAATATAAATTAAGAACAAAGCAAAAACTCAAAAATTCACAAACGCAAAAGCAAACCGTTTTAGAAAAATCACGATTAAAAATACAAATATAATAGTACGAGAATGAACATTTTCGATCTTAAATTCTTCCTTAGATTCTATTTCCTTTCTTTTTAAAATACTTATTTCTAATTCTCTCGCTATTAAAAAAAAAACGCGTTTTCAAAAGGGCGCGAGGCATTTAGCCTCTAAATACTTTTCATTTTTTAAAGTTCAAATGGAACTATTCGATATGAAATGAATGATATACCAAAAAAAAGCTAAGGGTGATTATACCACGAAGTATAATCACAAAGTATGCGAAGTACATCCACACTATTTTCGTACTAACTTTTTATTTTTTAAATGTCCTTCAGACAAAACTAATATTTCACAAAATCAACATCAGTGAGAAGAATATTAATAATTTGGTTTCAATGATACAATAATTTTTCAGTCTTCATAAAATATTTGATCCCCCCCCCCCCCCATTACAAAAATAACACACAATCATAATTCTAATGAATCAATACGAAGCAAACATGCCGTAAATATGCTTTTCTGCTTAGACCAACACACTTTGTAAAAAATACATAGTGAAACAACACACATACCCCTTTGCTAATCCATATAAACTATAAAAAAAGAAAAGAAATCACTCACATATCAGGAGATATTTTAGGGACATTACTTTCTCGCTCGTACAGTGGGGAGGGGGAGGGGAACGAAACGCTCAAAATTACTCGAACATCACAATTAACCCTTTATCTACTGCATTATGATCTGCAGTAATTTTTTTTAACATAAATAGTTTGTTTGGGTATTTACACTGAAAATTAAGGGATTTACATAAATAAAATGCTCAGTCTATAAGAATTTCTTTCTTTACAGCTAATAAGCACCACAGAGTATTTATACTGTGAAATTAATTACATACACTTCTTAATCAAAATATTTCGTCAAATAGTTTTCTAAGTTCTTAACTAAAACATTAAAAATAATCAGTGAGTTGATTCTTGAATTTTGCTGCTTTTCTGGACCGAAACTCTATAAAAAGAGCAATCTGAACAAAATGGCAGTTTAAAACACCGCATCGGTTTCAAAACTATCTTCCTTTCTTCGCTAAAATATTCTTTATAGAACCCTTACTGATATGTATCCTGAAAAAGTGGAATTTAAAAAGTGTTCTTGCTAAGTACCATCAGAATATTGGTAAAAATGATTTCTGGATGGAATTTATAGAGAATCGTACTTTTAAGTACCGTCAGTAGATAAAGGGTTAAGATGTCATCCGTTATCGCTTGAAATTACTGGAAAAAAATTACTATAGGGGCCGTATTCATGTAAAAAGGAGTATTAACTCTGAAATTTTAAATACAATGCCCTATATTTGACAACAAAAATTAGTTTAGCTTGCTCAAATTAGTCTTTGACAAAATTTTATTACATTCCGTCCATTAGAACAAGAGATATTAACGAAAAACGTTTTAGGGGCCATCACTACATTGAAATTAGTACTTTTAAGATGCATGTTCATCATGCAACGAAAATGGATCCAGCGAAACGCAATGAAATATAATTTCACATTTTTTTACGGAATAAGCTTCTTTTGGGGGATGTATTTTATATTTTGATTTGAAACACAAAGGTTTTCTATTTTATTACAATTCTCCTCATTTCAGTTTGCGGTCATCCGGTTCAGCTATACCGTCCCCTAAACGGCAGGAAAATCAGTTTTTAACTGTAGCATAAAAACTACTGAATATTTTGAGCTGAAACTTTGGGTGGATTGTTCGCTCAAAGTGTTTTGGGAGCACTTTTGTATTTCGTTCTCCAATCTATAAAGTCTTATTTACTTATTTATTTTTGAAATTTAATCAATTTTTCATCAAAAATACTTCAAACGCAGACCAGTATTATTGGATTATCCGGGAAAATTATTCGATTAAACGGGGATCTTTAACATTGCGTCTATGGGAAAATATTCGGTTTCGGAAGGTTTTATTCTTATAAGTGGGGAATGTATCCTTTATTATCCTTTTATTTTTTTCCTTTATTCGTTACCCGATGAAACGGGGCTGACGGTATTTGACCCCCTACCCCCCTTTGTCACATGTCACGCTATGTTGCAGAAGCATGATGTCACACTTTTTGTTTCCCCTCCCCTCCTCTTGTCAAAAATTCTCAAAGCTCGTCTAGACTGATTTTTCATTAAAATTAAACATGGTTTCAGATCATATTTTTTAAAAATTAATTTATTAATAATAAACATCAATTTAATATTTTCGACCATGAAAACAACGTTTTTATTTTTGGGTTGATATTTTTACGTAAAGAAAAACAATATTTGCCATACCCATGGTAGTTTAGATATTATATGCAAAAATATCAAACTTTTTAACATTACGAGACACGATCTTCTTAATTTAATTCTGAAGCAACGGGAGAACGAAATTACACGAAAATTGTTATTTAAAGTTGAATTTTGATGCTTAACACAAATAAGTCAGAAGAAAGGGGGAAAGGGGTCAACATTCAAAATTTTAAATTTGACGCTCATTTCAATATGCAGACGACCCCTTAACAAAATTCTAACAATCTTATTGGTTACATTATTCCTGATACAATGACATTTCATGTGTCACAGTGTTCAAATGCGAAGGGGTGTTTAGATTTCATTTCTGCCTCACTCTACCTACCCTCCCCACCCCGTTCTAACTGAAGTTATTCGGAACATAATGAGATTCCTTAATTATCAAGGTGTCAAAATAATGAAAATTCCAGGCCCGTCATTTAGGGGGGGCCAGGGGAGGGGTGTCAATTGCCTCTCCCTGGCTTAAGAAATATATTGTATTCACTTGTATGCGCATTTATTTTGCAATTTTTTTTAATGCATTGCGTTTATCCCCTTTGCCCTTCTCTAGGAAAATTTTTAAATGACGAACCTGTAAAATTTCATTACTGTTGAAAAAAATTTTTTTGCTTTAATAACACAGATGAAAATATTTTCTATATCATAGCAGTATAATAATTTTCATAGTGGCTCCGAGGACAATTGTAAGGAATAAAGCAATATTTGGATCTCATGTGTTAACACAACCCTTTTAACTCGAATGAAAATGCAAAGATAACCATATCCCATTATGTTAAAACCTATCATGTTTTAAAATCGAAGATACAGAGACACAAATACAATACGTTTTTGAAAGTCCGGGCGAGAAATAATTGTTCTTGCCCCTTGAAATTACGATCCTGTACATACAAGCCAATATACGTATAATAAAAAAAGAAAAAAGAAAAAAATTCTAAATCACTCTTCCTCTTGGTAATTAGGAGGCATGCGGGCACCTTTTCGTTTTTTTTTTTTTTTTAACTCCAAAATGTTATATTTTTATTCCCTTTTTCTTTTTCTTTGGTTTTTGCTTTAATAAATTATAAAAAATGAAAGTTTACAGTTATTTTCGAGTTAAAAGAACAATTTTAGGCACAAATGTTATCCCTCCCCCTCCCCTGTTCTTTGCGCCTTTTTCATTGCGACGAAAAACATTGTCAATAGGGGCAAACATCCGTTTTCTAATAAATTTTCATAAATCTTAATTTGAGATTTTCATAAACTTAAATATGTTATCATAATTACATACATGCATATCAAGTAAGTGTCAAAAGAAAACACAACGCTTTAATTTTACTTGTAATCTAATCCATCAGAACATGATTCAGAAAATATTTAATTTCTGATTTAAAATGAAATATAGTGACGCATTAATAAGCATTTCGACCCAAATCATAGCGTTTTACTTTTTTTACTTCAATGTTCAAAATAATTGTAAAGTTAACTTCAACAGCAAACAACCCAGTCATCATATCAAATTAAACAGTGAGATTTTTTTCTTAATTACAAGATTATCAATAGAACTAAACTAAATTATGAAAATAGAAGAGGTACCTGATACTTTTGGGCTTGAACCTTTTAAGCAGAATCCTTATTCCATAGGAATGATGGACGACATAGTACTTTTTCTTTTAAGGTGCAAATTAATCTTTCGGGCATTTCTTGAAGACAATTTCATTTATTACTCACGCAATATTAACATACTTGCTTTTTCAGTTTATTTCCAAACTCACAGAAGTATATAGAACACACAAGCGACACACGAACATAAATTGACAAGATTAAGAGAGTGGCTACATGCCCAAATTCAAGGAATAACACACAAATAGTAATTCACCAGAATCAACAAAGTGACTAGTTAACCAGTTGCCATTCCCCAACAACACATAACGTAATACTTAACAACTATTTACGTAACAAGTAATCCACTTGTTGCTGTGCAAAAAGTTGGCTCTTTCTTTCTTTCTTTCTTTTCTTTACAACCATTTCAGGTCACATAAATATTCGAGTTTATTTGCTATTCTCAAGGATATGCCTCAAACTCTCGTCTAATATGACAGATAGAACAAGACAGCACAACTGATTTTAATATACAAAGAAGGAAATACACTCAGGGCAAAGGTGGGAATCGAACCCACGCCTCTTTCTCTCCGCGCAGGGAGGCACTGGAGCCAGTCGATTTGACCGCTCAACCACTGAGGCCCCAAAAGTTGGCTCTTTTTTTAAAACTGCGATCTTATAAACGCTGAATAAATTTTTGCTGGTTTACGGGGTTCACGCTAGGCCGCGCGATTCCCGCAGTATTTTTTGAAATAACACTCAAAATAAGTTCCTTTGCGCGCTGTTCCCGCAACTAGCGGACACGCGTTCAAAACATCGCGAAACGAAACTACTATTCTAAACTGATAATTCAATAGGATCAGGTGGGGTAAAATGGTCATAAAATCCACGTTTTTCAACTTTCCTTGCCAATAAATATAAGACTTTGTTCAAAATCTTCAGATTTTTTTATTGTTATTTTACATTACATTATTAAAGAACAGATTTCAATAAATTTTGAGCAGAAAAAAGTTAAATAAAATAATTTTATGACGCCTTCTTTCTGGGATGTAGGTATGACCACTTTACCCCATGAGGTGGGGAAAAGTGAGTAGTGCATGGGGTAAAGTGGTCATAATTGAAAAAAAATCTATATATTAGTATTAATAACCATAATACTTCAAAATACTCCACAAAGGTTCATTTTAGAACGAAAACAACTTTATTTCCCTCAACTGAATTCATTTAGGTCCTCTATTATAGTCAAAAGTTAGCCTCGTCTTCGTAACGTCTCGTAAGGTACTTCAACCTCTTCAGCTGTTGCATATATGGTCTTAAAACGAAGTTATGTACCAAAAACCTGTTAGAATACATAATAGCAGGTATTCTTGGGTTTTAATCCCTAAATATTAGGGGGAGGGGGGGTCTGTCATTTAACTCAATAGATGTAATAAAACAAATATGAAATTCAAAATTTTCCGTGAAAAAATTTAAAATAGCTTTTAATTGATGACTAAATTACTTAAATAACATATTAAGAAAACATTGCTAATAAGAAAGTTCTGGGTAATTATAGCTTATTAAAAATCAATGGGAGAAAAATACATATTTTAACCTAGCTATTTTTATTTCTCTCTCTCTCTCTCTCTCTCTTTCGTGTATTGTTCTTGTTCCAAGCACTGCTAGGTTCCGAACATTTACAGCTTAATAATACTTATAATAACGCTGCTTATAAATGAATCATTTATAAATGAATCATTGATACATGAAAATTATTTTATTAAAAGTGCTTCTAAAAGTTTTTTTAATACTATAAACAGATCATTGTAAGTAGACTGTATTATAGTAATTTCAATCTCTATTGCATTTGAGCTTTGTGTTAGTTCCGGTTTACTAAAAAGTAAATTTAAAAGTTTTTTTTTAAATAACACAGTATTAGTAAAATTAAAGTGTAACTAACAACTGCCTCATGGCTTAATTACAACAAAAGAAGTGCGAGCACTGTAGTCTTCAAAATTAACTGTCTTCCGTAAATAGTCTAAATTCCCTCTAATAATAAATATGGAAACTGAGCTATTGTGCATTCCTTCGCAAGTTAATCCCTGGTCTACCGCATTAATTAACCTAAAGTAATTTTAGAGCATTGGTGCATGTTAAGCCTAATACTGTGACCACTTTACCCCATCTTACTTAAACTACAGTAAAATAATACATAAACTAAACCTATTTTCATGGTTAGTGAGGATGTATTTTTGAGATCTGTGTAAAACTACCTGCACCGTCCATTTGCTGCAAATTCTTTAAAACAAAATGTCAGAGAGACGTTAAAAGAGCCGCTTCAATTTCAAAGTGTTGTTAAACAAACAAATAGAGTGTTTTCGCCACCTAAATAGTGGCTATTAATATGATTTTGTATGTAAAATTTAATTTTTAATTATTAAAAGCTAAAATAAAAAGAATTACATCAATTCCTTTATTTATTTCAAAGCTATAGCTTTTTATTTGCCATATGTCCACTTTACCCCATTGACTACTTTACCCCACCTGACCCTACAAACTAAATGAAGTATGTTAATTTTCAACTGCCATCTTATCCTCATTAATAAAAAGAAGAATCTAGGAACCCTATTTATCATATATACTAACCTGGGGGAAAGATGGACAAGTTCATTCCTTGGGATTATTTAACAATTTAAGTCAATTAAACTGACTTATCTTCATTAATTCTAATCACAGAGGACAAAATCAAAAAAAGGAGTGGAAAAAGGGAATCTTCCTTGGTCACAAGGTTACAAGAGAATGCTGGTTTCTAAAATATACTGTTTTCGTAGAAAAACATCAATAGATAAAATGACATATGATCAAAAAAAATAGAGGAAATATTAAACTAATTTTTAGGATTTTTTTGTAAGAATCACACATCAAAGAATTTTGGTTAAAGAACTAAAATACCAGAGGATCCTTTTCATGCTTAACATTTTATAAAGTACCCATTTTTGCGATCGCGAATTTTGTGAAGGATCCCTTTTGTGTGAACTTTGTTGATGTTTATTCTTTCTTTACTGAGCATAGCTTAGATGATCATCTTTTATTACATAGTTTGTATTGGATCATGATCGGACAATTTAGTAATATTTTTAAAGACAAAAACAAAAAGAAAAGTTCCCACTTAAATTTTAAAAATCCCACTTAAAATTTTGGTCAAGGTGGGAAATCCCACCTTGTATTTTTTCCCAGTGTGAACCCTGCTCTAGCCTCTAGAGGTGAATTGCTTCCATTGACACCTTTTCCCATTGCAATACACTTACAATTTTGCATGAATTGTTGGACTCTTGAAATATACGCCTAGTAAAACATTCGATTGCTCCACCTCCTTTGAAGAAAATGACCCAAAAAATTTAATCAACACCACTTCCTATTAGGGATGTAACGAATAGTGATTTGGTCGAATTCCGAATATTTGGCCAGTGTCTTGGGCCTACTACCGAATATTCGGGGGCTGAATATTAAAATTTCTAGGAAATCATTGTAACAGAAAGTATTCGTCAAATTTGAAAGTATCCAAAGTCAAACACTAATTCCATACATTAATCTATGTTGTATGATTTAATTATGTTTGTTAAGAATCTAAAACTATTTAAAGTGAGTTTTAGATTCTTTTTATTCTTTCTATTTTCCGTATTGTTTTGAATACAATAAAATTGAGAATTTCACACAAATGGAATGGAAATGACAGTTTTTAATGTATGCATTAGCATTATTTTACTAATTATTAAATTAAAATTAAAGAAACGCTATTGCTTAGTGAACTTTTTCCTTGTTCAAAATAGTTTTATGAAGATATTTTAAAAGTTATAAAAGTCAATATTTTCATTTTATGTTTTTTTACATACCTACTTTTAAAATATTTATTAAAATTTAATGCATTTAACTGCAATATACAGTAAAACCTCGTTAAAACGTGGGTGGCGGGAGACATGTTTGGCACCCGCGTTATAACATAACTGCGGTATAGTGAAACTATACCGCCGAACCATATTCACAAAATCAAACTCGCTTTTGTTGCATCATTTTTAACTTTATCAATTACTCGCAAGTTTTGTTCCCCTTATAGTATATATTTTTTTTTCTTCTTTGCTGCCATTTTATTTAATGTAGTTGCTGGGCAAGAAGCACACATCTCAGCTGCGCAATCACTCTATCAAGCGATAGGTTATAAACACGTCGCGGTTTGACCGGGGCAGTCCCGGTATCTTGCCCTTGTCCCGGTGTCCCGACCAGTTCTATCAATGTCCCGGAAACGGCTGTAAGATGAAAAACCCGTAATGAATTTATGTTTCTAAGAATCTTTTATGAAGACATTAAGAATCTTTAAGATGACAGAGCATTAATGAGGGAGTCCATTGCAATAGCATTGATTGTATGCAAAATAAACTTTTGCGTTTTCTATGATCTGACGTTTGTGAAAAAGTCAAGCTTAACAAAGACATCTTTTAAAAAGTACATTCAAGTCAGAAAGATGAGTGGGTTGAAAATAAAGAATAACATTGTTAACATATTAATTGTTCTTTTAGTTTGACAAAAATGTTTTTTTGAAATGGTTTTTATAGTTAGACTAAAAGTTATTAATTAGACTTATTAATTAATTGTTCAATTAAACAATTTTATGATTTTAAACTTTTTTAAGTAAATTAAGTAGCGAAAATTCCTTATTTTTAAAAGGTGGGTAGACTAACAATTTAGGGTTCCAGATTCCCTACTCCCGTTACTTGCGAAGCTTAAAAAAGGCTTAAAACTCACCATTTTGCTCTTAATTTTTTTTAAATTTCCCCCGACCACCCCCTCGCTACTGGGGGTATTACATACCCCCAGACCCCCGGTATGCCCATCCTATATTAATTAATGTGTCCCGGTTTCACTAAAAATATGGCAAGTCTAGTTATAAACCAACTGTCTTCCGAGAAAAAAGGTGCTTAAAAATCTCTTTATGTTATCAACATGGGATTGTGATGGGGGAGAAGCCTTACGAAAAAATTAGGTTTTGAAGGGAATTAACGCACTTCTCACTGGGGAATATGTTTACTTTTCAGGAATGCCAAAGAATCTTTAATACAAAGGTTGATAGCTCTGTAAAAGAAGTTGCACAGGCATAATAGACTCCTGAAAATGGAATAGTTAAGTATTGAACTGAACAGTCCTTGTGACAGATTGAGCTCCGCACATGTCAAGAGAAACATGTCACGGTGATTGCACCCGATTTTGAAATCAAGCTATACCTTCTAGGTTGAAGGACAGAAAAAGCATGGAAAAGGTGTACATCACGCCTATCACAATAGGGCTTTGTCTGTTAGTGTGTCTGGTGGGGGGATGGGTTCTCTTTGGCTAGGCTAGAATATTTATTTGTGCACTCGGGCTGGCTTTATTTACAATGGTAAATAAGGAATTACCCGTAAACTGCAATGATAAAGGGTGGTTTAAACGTCGGGAGACATGATACAGTAGAACTTGGATAATTCGAACGTCTTTATTTCGAATTTTTCTTTAATTCAAAGATTTTGTTTGGTCCCTTGAACTTTGTATTCAAATCAATGTTAAAATTTTTGGATAATTCGAAGTTCACCTTCTTTAATTCGAAGGTTTTCTCATCCGAAATCGACAAAAGTACGTTGAAATACTTTTTTGTCTGCAAAAATCTTACCCTACTTGTTTGTTTGTTGTAAAGCGTAGATTCGCGAGATTTTTGCCTTGCTTTCTATTGTGAAAGATTCCTTTCATTCACGTGTATACATTAGTGGCTTGACATTTTCCAGAAAATATTATTGACGTTGTTTTTGACGAATAAATATTATTAGACATTCGTAGGCCTTAAATTAAGCTACAAAAATTAGACATTTTGTAATTCGAAGTTTAGCTGTGGTCCCTTCAGCTTCGAATTATCCAAGTTCTACGGTAGTCACCGCGGTATACTGAGGCGTGGTATAACGGGGTTTTACTGTATTTTTATTATCAAAACCCCCAATAGCTTATGCTATCTTACTATTCATGATATATTCTAGGCTTTTCACATTTCTCTCTAATCCAGTATTCACAACAAATCAATCTAACCAAACAAAATCAGACTTTCACTTTGTTAATCGTAACAAAATAAAAATCTCATATTCTCCCTCATAATTTACTATTGCCAGCTTTTTAGAGCAAGCGGTAAGTATTAAATTGTACTTTTTTTTTTACTTTAAAATCGGTTTTTGTTCAGTCAAACCTTAAAATCATGCTTAAAAAAGTAGTTTTTTCTAAATGATTTTATTCATTGAAACTATATACAAATGTATTCTTTTGCAATAACTATAAAACAATTTTAAATATTTAAAATCTTCTAATTTCTTTACTTTTTTACATCTTTACTGTAGCAGAACTATTTGGCCGAATAGTGCATCAGTATTCGGCCAGGCTGAATTTGATCTTACCGAGTATTTGGCCAGGCCGTATATTCGGCCAAGGGGCCGAACAGGCCGAATACTGAATAGTGGTCGAATATTCGCTACATTCCTACTTTCTATTCGGGTGCATGTGTGTACCAAATTATGTCTTGAGTTACAGAACCCACAAAAAACTAATATAGAGTTTGACTGCTCCACTCCTCCTTGGGGCGAAACGCGCCAAATTATAATCAGCCCCAGTTCCTATTGAGGTCCGCTTGTATGCGAAGTTTTGTTTGATTAATTTCATTACTTCTTGAAATATAGCACTGACCTTAATCTAGAATAACGTTCGATTGCTCAGCTCCTTTCAAGTGGATTCGCGCAAAAAACTAATCAGCATTAGTTCCCTCAGGATCCATGTGTGCACCAAATTTCGTTCGATTCCCCTCATTGCTTTTTGAGTTACAGCGGCCGTACAAAAAAAAAAACACAGACACACATTTTCCAAAAATTGTCAAAACGAGTTCAGCACACCTCAAAACGTTTAAATCCGTCGAAATTCGAATAAGATTCAAACACAAATTGAGTATACAGATGTTCCCTAATGGGAGCAGCTTATTTTAGGATTTGGTACTTCAAAAAAGTGGCATCCTGCTATGATTTAAGCAATAATGCATGAAAGAATGAGAAGAATGCTTCAATATGGCCACATCATGAGCTTTCGTCTATTTGGATTCAATAAGATAGACTGCAATGTCACAAAAACTGTATTTCGAAGACTCCGATTACAATAAGTCTGAAATGACGGCGTTTAATGAGTTTACTTTTTTTTTTTTTCCCAATGGGGCTACGATATTGGGTCCTACAACCATTGCAGACCTAGTGCGTTCCCCAGTAATGGTACCATCTTTCTCAGCGGCACCACAATGAGTGTGGTACCTTCGCCGCATGAGAATTTTGACATTCAGTTACCACTAGATGGCGGTACCTGAGCTCTCATTGATGCAATATGCACTAGGAATTTAATTTACCCGAGAGCATCCAAGCCAAATGTCTACTCAAGGGATCTTTTACATGCCGCATCATCATACGACATGGGCGCAGACGATTTTCTGCATCTTGAAAATCCACCGACTCGGTCCAGGTTTGAACCCGCGATCTTGGGCGTGCGAGGCCTGCTGCCTTACCACTGCGCCACCCTGTCGGCAGTTTACTTTATACACGTACACGTTTTGCCTTCCCTCTTCTGTTGTAACTTTGCGCTGTAATGATTCTTTAAAAGTCATGCTAAAATAAATACTTTCATGAAACTTTATCGTTTCTGGATATTCTCGATATAGCCTAGATTTTCATCTAGAAGCTCACTCTTCTGCATTGAAAAAGGTATTCCTTGTAACTAATAAACACGTGTCTGCAATTTTTATAAATTTAATGCTGATTTTTAATTTTTACTTGTGTTAAGACTGAACTGCCTAAACATAGATTATGTAAACTTTTACTTGTATTGGTGAGAAGAGACGCTGTTTCAAAATCTCTCCTTCTCTTTTTCGTTTAGCCGTCTAATATAGTATAATGTATGTTGTGCAAGCTCCGCGAGAGCTCTGTGTCAAAATTATGACATAATGGTTATATTATGGCAAGAAATGTAAATCATAATAGAACAACGAATTATTCTTATAAAATCTTATTGTTGGGTGATTATAATGTTGGAAAGTCTTCGATATATTGTCGATTCAAAGATAACCAATTCAAGGAAGTTTCAAAGCTGACAGTTGGCGCTGATAATTTTGGTAAAGTATTCGAATTAGAGGAACAAAATGTTACCGTAAGTTCTGTTATATTTTACATTTTTTCTATTTTAAATGCTTATTTTTGCTAATAAATGATTACAATCGGTTAAACACGAAGTTAATAAACGGATTTTGCGATATTCTCCCAGTGCGTTAAAAAATTATTGTCTATTGTACAGCATTAAGTAAAGGTTTGTCAGTAACGAATGATATTATCTTTCACGTTGTCAATCAAAACTCGTACTAAATGTTTGTCATTTGTATTCGTTATGTTTTTATCAATGTCAACGGTAAACGCAAAATCAATTTTATATATGTATGTATTACGCATTGTATGGTTTCAAAATTGAAAACCAAGACTTCGTGAAAGCTGAAATTATGTCTTATGTCAAAAAGTTTTGTGAAATTTAACCTTTTCTTCATTAAATTATTATTATTATTATTGTGCCCATTTTCCATAATGCATTAATTATTTTGCCCATTTTCAAGAAAGTATTTTTGTTATTTCATGAAATATTGGGGCAGAGGTCTGAGTTAGGGCTCTGGGGACGAGATATTTAGAAGCCTTGCAAAGATTTTTTTTTTTTTTTGACAAGCTAAGCTACATATGGGATCATTCATAAAGGATGTCACGGTTTGAGGGGGGAGGGGGGCTCGTGAAATCGTGACAAGGGGAGGGGGTAACAAGAAGTGTAGACATCATGCATTATGAAACATAGTGTGACGCATGACAAGGGGAGGGAGTCAAATATATGGGGGGGGGGGGGAAGTGACGTCATTTATGGATGGCCCCTATATATGCCATAATATATGGCAAAAACAAGGGTACTTTCCCGTTTCAGGTGCCGTTGAGGATAACGAAGGATCAAATCGGTATTTTTCACAGGGTCCTAATTCTGTAAATTTTAATAACTTTTTGCAAAATTAAATGATTTTTGAAAATTATTTGTTTTTTCAATAGGAATGGAAATTTTAGAAAGGCAGTATTTTTATTTTGGATTTGCTTTTGCCGTTTATTTAATAAATTATTTTGCATAACTGGTGCACAAGGTTCAACTGGTGAGTTGAACCTTGGTTTTGCACAAGGTTCAACTGGTGAACCCTCAATAGGTCCTATTGAGGGGTTTTGATTGATTAGATTTTTGTGAAGGGTCCATTTTGATTGATTAGATTTTTGTGAAGAGTCTATTTTGATTGAATAGATTTTTGTGAAGGGTCCATTTTGATTGATTAGATTTTTGTGAAGGATCCATTTTGATTGATTAGATTTTTGTGAAGGGTCCATTTTGATTGATTAGTTTTTTGTTAAGGGTCCATTTTGATTGATTAGATTTTTGTGAAGGGTCCATTTTGATTGACTGGAATTTTTTGAAGGGTCCATAAATGGGCCAAAACCTCCTCTAGCACAACCCATAGATACTCAGAATTTTTTTGACAAATTTTTTGCAACTTCTTTTCTGTTTTGAGAGGCTGTTTGTGATGATTTTTATGCCAAAGAAACTCCAAACACAAAACAAGGCACAATTAATGAAGTATGAATTGGGTCACTATTTGATGATTAATGCCATTACTAGAATAGGACACTCCCCATCCCAGAGGAGTTTTAGTTTAGCTCATTCTGCAAAATAGACTAACTAAGAAATAACAATTTGTAACATTTTTTCTACATGAAATGTGCTGGTTTGTAATAATTAAAATATGTAGTTATTTAAATTTAAAGAAAAAAGAAAAGGTCTAGAGAATTGTTAATCAACACTTCAAGTTTGGGACCCTTTCTTTAAGTGGTCTGACTCACAATAAATCTAAATAAATTAGACATTCAAATTCAAATATATTTTAATTTCCATTATAAAATCTATTTTTCTGGTACCATATATTTTTGTAAATGCTTGACATAAAAAACTTGACCAGAATATAAGAAGAGAAATACAAACTACCGATTTGCAAACATTATTTCTGCGTTTTAATGCTCATTTGTGCTTTAAATTAACGTGAAATTTTATTTCTATTACTGATTATTTACCATATCAGAATAATTTAAGCATCAAAACAGATAATAAAATTTAAATTTTTAGTTTATTAAAAGGCAATTCCAGATCAGTGTTCAAAATTAGAATGGAAATGTTAGGCTTCATTGGCAGCTAGTTGTTTTGTTTTAAAATTTTCTGCTAGGCTTGAGCAGGGATAACAACTGATAACTATGAAGATAGCTGTGCAATTCTTTTAAAAAAGTGCAAATCATCACAACTGTACTGAGAAAATTACTGATAAGTAAGAGAACATTTTTCAAAAATCAATTTCTATTAGCAACATTTGACATGTTGGTAATGTTACTTAAGTTTATGAATCAATTTATTTTAATTAGTAAGTAATAAAATATGAGTTAATTGACTTAACTATTTTTTCAAGTGTTATTTACAGTTTAGTGTTACTTACTTCATTTGTAAGTAAAAATTTATGATTCCCAATTTAAAGTTCAAGAAGTTACAATGGTCTGTATAGGCAAGTCTGTATAGTGTTATTTACAATCAAGTGTTACTTACAAAACATCATTTGCAAGGAAAAATTCGCAATTCCAAATACCCTGTTCCAGATGTAAAATAGAAAAAACTTGATGAATTTATTGCTCTTTTCTTATTTTTGTTACATACACAAAAGGTGTAATTATGTGCTCTGCATTGCAGCTTGTACTTTGGGATACAGTTGGGACTGAGCGATTTCGAACTCTTACAAGAAACTATTTTCGGAATGCTGATGCTTGTCTTCTTGTATTCAGCTGTGATGAGCCAGATTCTCTCACTAGCCTAACTAAGTGGGTGGAAGACATCGACAATTTTGCGGAAAATGGTAAGTGTTGTGTTTCTATTTTTTTACTCGACGTTTTCTTCCAAAATAAGTTATGCAGGGTCAAAAATACATTGGCTGAGGGAAACAAATAGTCAACTCTCCAATATCCGCATTGCTTGGGACCAACGGTTGTGCAGATTTCAGAATTTTGTGGATTCCGGGTCATTGATGCGTGTAAGCGTTTTGCGAAGTTATAATGTTGCATTCATCTTTTTACTTATTACTCAAAAAATATTTTAATAAACGACTAATTATATAGGCATAAATATATATAAGAGATTTATAGGAAAAAATTATAAAAAATTAGATACAATATATATATATGTCTGCGTATGAACTTTAAATGATTTTGTTAAATTCAATTACATTGTAAAGGTGCAGATTGGTGGTCGCCACTCGCCAACTGGCTACCAAAGAATTTTTAACGGTCACCAAAAAGTTCATTGTCGATCGCCAAGTTGGCGACCAAAATTGTCTCCATTAGATCAAGGAGGAAGAACATTTGCACCATGAAATTGATGCAAATACAAAATTTATACTAAAGAATAGCTTAATATATTTGCTGATTATGATTTGAATTGTGTACTAATGAAAAAATAATAAGAAATATCGCAAACTGAAAATAGATGCAAAAAGATTGATGACTAATTACGACAAAAACGCTGATATTGCGCATGACACATGGCTATCAAAAAAACCCCATAAAACTAAGCCAAAATACTTATTTTCAATGTATAAAAAGCAGATGTGAGTTATTATAAACATTTCAGGTTAAAAAATGCTTTAAGCTTTGAAAATTTAAGGAATTTCTAGTTCTTTTAACTAAGTTTTTTAGCTGGTTTTTAACTAATTTTCACTGTTTACATCGGAAATTTATGCTGATTTTAGATGCTTGCAGTTTTTGGGTTCGCGGATTTTAGAGAGTCCGCTGTACAAATATGACAACATGACAACCAGCAAGAGGCACAGGGCCCAACTTGGCTGGTCCTAGTCCATTTAATAATCCCCAATGAACATCAAAGCCAAGACTATCCAGGGGGCACGGCACTTTAAAATATACTTTAAGCTTTAATATGAAGTAAGGGTTTTATCTGGTTTCTAACATCATAAGTGATGTTCTTAGACAATAAATTTGGGATTGTCGCTTCCATTTCATTAACAATGATGTTGTCTTACATTCTAACCTTATTTGTAACTTTTTTTAAAATTTGCTAAAAATGACACAAAAAATTAAATATTTGTGCTCCATTTATGCTTTTTGCAAAAAGAAAAAGAAAAAATCTAATGATGTCCTTAATTTTGTTTTCAGCTTTAAAAGTGTTGGTTGGCAACAAATGTGATTTAAAGAGCCACACTTCTTCGGACAAAATAAAAGCTTTCGCCCATCATCATGACTGTGATATAGTTTTCATCCTCTCTGCAAAGACAGGTATAGTTGCAGTACTTATTTATTTTGTTTAAATTTTGGATTTTTATTTGTTTGTTTTGTTTTACAATATGACATATAACGTAATTAAACAGACTGAATATTAACATAATATTTATTGTATAAGCTTTATTTTATCTAAATACATTTCTGATAAATAAGGACATATTTACCCAACTGATAAACATTTCTTTTTCAGTTCTTTCTCAATAGTTTTGTATTTTTCAAAAATTATTTAAAATGCTTAAATAATTATAAATGTCGGCCATACTTGTTCGCTAAATGAAATTAATGCTTAAAAATTTGCCCTAAGTGCTCAAAATTCTGCCCTTACTTCCACAATAAAAAAGTTCCAATAGAAAATACAGTTGACTCTCATTAATTTGAATCACAATAATTCAAAGTAACTGGTTTGTCCCTTGAGAAACTCTCAAGGGGACTCGTTAAACCGACTGTAAGCCCCCAGTGCACACGCTATAATTTGAAGTCAGTGGCCAAAATTTGCGATCAGTGGAACATACCTTCACAAAAAATCAGAATTGCAAAAAAAATGGTATCGTTCATAAATGTCAAGGTCGCAAAAATCTTCCCAAAATTACTAGCATTCATTGTAACACGAAATCTCATACCCAGTGCTAGAAGTGGGGGTAGATGTGTCCCCCCCACTTTTATTTCTACTAAAATCCATCCAACCACTTCTAAGCATCAACCTTGAGATAGAATTTAATTTTTACATTTCTTTAAAGTCATAAACAATACTGGGCATGACATATTAGTACAGGAATTAAAGTACTTTCTCTTGTCAAACTGTGTTATACAAATGAACTTTCTATCATGATAAGAATTCTTTTATTAACAACTACTTTTATATACTCGGTGCACTTTGAACCTTGAAGGTACTTACATTTAATTGTCTTTTATTGGTTCATATTCATATTTCAATTATTTATTTCTTAAATATTTTTAAAGTTTTTTTCCTTATTTCATGAATGTATGCAAATGTAAAACTACAATTTGAGTTTTATTTTGAAGGATTAGAACTTCCTTTAAAATGCAATATTGCTAGGAAAATTTAAATAAACAGTAAGTCATGTATTTCAAGTAAACTCTTACTTCCAAGTAAGAAACTGAGATGCTTATTATTCGTTAAAATAATAACAAATGTTACAGCCTTGCCTAATGTTTGAGAAAAATTAATTTCTTCTATAAAAACCAGAGTTGCTGTTGTTTAAATCAAGTGATTTAAAAAAAAACTGATTTAAATAAATTTTTGATTTTTTTTAGAAAAAATACTGATTTTTAGGATTTTTTAGAAAAAATACCAATTTATGATTTAAAAAAAAAACTATTTATATGAAGCGGTGAGAAGCAAAGGGATGTAAGTGACTAAAGTATCATTTTGAGTAAAACTCGTTTGAAGTTTAATTCCTGTACTTAATTCTAGAGGTTCTTCATGTAAATATTTTTTTTTGTTTTCGAGTCCTATATCTATGTATTCATTTAAGTATGAAGTGTGAAGTGTTTCTGATTATTAGATTTGGCGTAGGATTTTTTTAAAAAATAGCTAATTTTTACTTACACCCCTTTGCTTCCAACTAGCTAACTTACACCCCTTTGCCACTAAATTAAAAACGTGTCTTGTTATATAAACTTTATTAAAAACTTCATAATATAAATTTCTAATAATTATATTTATTAACAAACTAAAAATCATTGCCATTAGACAAATTGCCGCATCAAAACATGACAAAAATAAATTCTGCAAACGATTTAAGCCTTGTTTTATTATTCAAGAATTCGTAATTATTTTCCTATTTTCTTCTTCTTCTTCGCTTTAAGTTTCGTAAGTAGATCGTCTGCATTGTGTATTTAAACTAACTGAAAAATCAAATAATTTTATTTAGGGGCAAACAGATGTAAGTGCACTTGCATCCCTTTGCCACCAAACGGAATGCAGCTTTTATTTAGTCACTTTTTTAAACCACGCATTTTTGCAGTATCTGTCAAAGCTACCACTAAAATCTATTTCCCACAAAACAGAAGGGCGTTTAATTTATCATTTGCACTAGCTATCTCAAAATTTTCATTTTGGTCACTTACACCTCTTTGCTTCTAAGTGCCTGATATCAGCTTCTTCCAAATTATTAAATAGATATTTTTTTATTGTACATTTTAATATATTATGAGTTCATGTAATTCATTAGAGTTTTAACTCACTATATAGGGATTATTGCTAATGAAAAAATAGATATGACAACTGAAGAGACCAATAAGGGTCTAGACTTCATGAAACAGCAATGTGGACTAGAAGTTTTATCAATGACACTGAAATTTATGGGGAGATTAGATTCCTTTTTCCAAAGAAAATGTCTTCTTTGATTCGAAAGTACTCGAGACAATGTCCGATTATGAAGGGTGGAATAGCTTCGCTAAGATGTCAAAGAATGACATTTTATCAGAGAACATTAAGTTTTTAAACATGTTGACTACAGCAAAAGCATCAGCAGCACCTTTGGAAAGGATTTTTTCTATTTTTGGAATAGTGCACTCAATATTAAGAAACAGATTGGGGGTTGATAAGGCATCAAAACTGGTATTCTTGATGAAACATCTAAATAGAAAAAATGATTAAGCTGAAGTAAATATTTTACGTGATATTTGCGATCTCTTTATATATTCAAGAAATTTGTATATACTCAAAAAAATTATAATAGTCCAGTCAACTTAATTGTATATACCTATTCAAGAAATTATAACAAATTTAGGCCAAAAATATAATCTTTCTCTTCCGCTTCTTGTTGTTCTCTGTTCATTATGTATAAATTTTTTATATAATATAATTAATTAATAATTAATTTTGTACTAGTAATAAATTATTTCAACTGAAATATCTTAAAATTCTTTGAAGACATAAATAATTAACTGAATTTGTTACTGTATTTGTGTGCACATACATATTTTGCTTCAAAAAGTTTAAAATATCCGATTTAAATCAAATAAATCCAATTTTTTTTATTTATTTATTTTTTTAAATCAAAAAAATCACCAACTTTGTTAAAAACTTTAACATCATTGTTAAACTAAAATGAAATGAAAAAAAAGTTAAATGACCTTTTTTCCTGTCCATTATTTAAAATTTTTAAGGGTCGCTCTTTCTGTCTATATCTTAGCCATCCTTCCAACTTTTTGCTCATTCACTTCTACCACTGCTCATACTTAAATGTTTTTATTGTATCATTGTCATACAGTTTGTTTTGAATTGGGCTATTTCCTATGTGCTTCTAATTTTATATTAATTGATAAAAAAAAATACATTTCACTAAGCTTATAGCATTTTTACAAGCATTATTAATAATTCCCCAAACCTGGCAATCATTTTTGGACAGTCCTTACATATGAATATTCTGAGTATAACATTTTCTCTAGCTTCAGCTATTAGTTTTCATATTTTAAAATTATCCTAATGCAACAGAATTTTGTTTATGTTGAGTAATTGATTTTTTCAAAAAAAAAAAAGAAAAATTTGCAAGTAAAATCAGTAGAATACCATTATATTTCTTTTTATTTGCATTTTCAGTACTAGCAATCGTAATTTAAAATGCTTAAAAATTCCCTTTAAAAGAATGATTCCTCCTAGTTTATACGCTTAGCTAACTTTATTTTATTCTTCAAGCACTTTTTACATCTCACATTTTATTGTATTTGTATGATATATTTTTCCTTCTTACTGTTATGTTCTGAATGATTGAAAGTAAATAAGTGGTCTTTCGAATGTATTGAAACACATTTTTATTATTTCAGGGGAAGGAATAAAACGAGATGTTTCGAACCGTCGCACAAAAACTGGCCTCTCGGAACAGTGAAGTTCGCAACAATCAGACTCTTTTCGAAAAGGACGTTCATCAGTTAAAGACTCAGGAATCTAAAATGAGCTGTTGTTGATTGATGACAAGCACGATCACTGAAGTTCCAACTTATACTGTAATTAATTACATACTTCAGTGGAATTTGCTAACCGAGATTCGAAAGATGTATGTTTTTGTCGTGCTCTGTGACTTTTTCTTTCCAAGGAGAAGCAATCTCAAGGTAGTAATGACTTGTTCGTTTGTGGAACTTCGTTGTAATATTCGCTGATTCATTGTGTCTTGTTTTGAAGTGAGTTTCTCGTGTAATAAAAAATGAGCATATTTGTTAATCTGGTTAAAGCCTAATTGCAGCATAGGGATCATTCATAAATGATGTTACGCTTCGAGGGGGTGGGGGTGTTCATGAAATTGTGACAAACTGACGAGGGGAGGGGTTAACAAGAAATGTGACATCATGCTTATGCAACATAGTGGCATGTGACAAAGGGGGAGGGGTATGTTGAAGTGTGACATTTTGTGACAAAGTGGGGGTCAAATATTTTGAAAAAAGTGACATTATTTATGGATGGTCCCATATGTGAATAGAACCTCCAAAATTTTGTAAAATGGCTTTTAACCTCTTGAGCCTGGAGTGTTACAGGATCAATCAGAAGGTTTTTTTCCCTCAGAATACACATTTAAAGCTTATTTTGTAAATTCTTGCAATTCAGAGAGACAATTTTCCATGAATTTAAGTCATACCAATTCTAGTGAAAACCTTGGCTCTAATGGCTAATAAATTAGTCACTGGAGCTCCAGAATTGGGTGGCTTAAGATACAATAAAGTTTTGGATCTCCAATTCCAAGGGCTAATACTTCTGCTACAAATGCCTTACCACCCCAAGCTTAAAAGGTTCAGCTACAATAGAAAATAACAAGCTTGTTGACTGCAACCTGCCATAGTGTATCCTATAGCCAGGACAGAAGGTAGCTTTTGAAGGTGTCGAATCGTACCGCCACAAGGAGATCAGTCATAGGTCAAGGTCAAAACTTAACCTCTTCAGACTAGGGCCTGATTAAGACAGTTTGGGGCCCAAGGCACAACATTATTTTGGGGCCCCTATGGTACGAAAAGTAAAAATAGTGGGTATAATGTATAAAGTTAAATAAGCTTGGAGATTATTCTATTAATACTGGGTTCATGGGATTGTGGATAGTTTATCTTGTTTACGCAAATACTTTTAGCTTGCCATTTAAATGAGTTAAGATCTTTCCATTTTCCAAAGAATTATCTTTTAACAGAAATTTTCAGAAATCTTATAATTTGGGGGCCCCTAAATTTTAGGGGCCCAAGGCCGCGGCCTAGTTGGCCTGTGCGGTAATCAGGCACTGCTTCAGACCCCAGAACTAAGCAAACAATTTTGACGCAATTTTTTAGTTCTCTGATTTAAAAAATAATAACAAAACAAAATAAGTAAAAAGAAAAATATTTTTAAATTTTAATTAATGCCCCATTTCCATGTTTAAAACGAAGTCAACTCTTTTAATTATTTCAAAAACAATTGGGTGTTTTAGCTTTCAAATTGCACAAACAGTAGTCAATAAACAGTATTTTAAAATGTACGGTACACTTGGAATGAAGGGGTTCAAGATAGGCGGCATGACTGTTAAATTGCTGATTAAAACATTATACAGAGGCAACTAATACAGGAGACCAGTTAGAGCTTAGTCATTTGAGCCTGGAATAGTACAGAAGTGTTTCATCTTCAGAAAGATGAAATAGAAATATCAACTCTTGTCGTTCTTTGTCCTCAAAATGCCAATTCCGTAGGAGTTTATTCCATAAATACTCAAAAATTATTAGCTCAACTTTTGTGGACAAAGGCTGCTCGTAAAACTGATGCATTAGCTCCGGCTCAAAAGGTAGAAATTGAAATTTATAAAAAGTGGATATGGATGTCTGTGAGGACTCTTAAAGTAAAATATTTTTTTAGCGGACAAAAAAGTAAGACATGAAAAAGAAAAGAACAACAATATCTTGTCAAAACCTTGTCCTTGTGCTACGATATTGATAGATATACAATTTCAAGAACTTCAACCCAAAGTAGTCAAATCATGGTCAGCAAAATTTCAAGTATTACTTTTATTGATTTAATAGAAAAACTATAGTTTTTCTTGGGGGGGGGGGTATTTTCATTTATATTAATGATTCTGTTCGTGAAATTAAAATCCAATGTCTTTTAAATTGAATTTTCATTTAGGATAATGCTGTCAGTAAAACTGATTTTAGATAATAAACTTATGGTTAATTAAGGAAATACAATGAAGTTATAAGCATAATTGCACTCATAAATGCGTTAAATATTACAATTAAAAAAAGGGGGCTATCTTCCAAATATTTGTTCCTTTTCTTGGCTTATGCTTCGGAATTAAAAAAAAATGGTGTTTAATTAGTGTATTGTGTGCAGAAATTAGGACAGAACATCAAAGTTTTGAAAAAGTAAAAGCTGGCTTCTGTAACTTTTTTGCCTGGTTCCTAGATCTTTATAGAATCTAACCTTTGATCTAGGTAAAAATGCTCATAATATGTACAAATATATTGATGTATTTATAAAGCAACATATTGTTGAACAATTTGTGACTTTTGATGTCCTATTTCTAACTTGGCAAGTTTAAACTAAAGGTACATTACCTTCAAATTTTTTTTGACTTCTGCAATTAGAAATTTTTAATAGTTAGTAAAATCATGCAACATGCTATAATAGCTAATTTCTACTCGACTTCTCATCGTCTTCTTTAACGTAACTTTTCTTGATTAATAGCCAATTTAGAAATCCGATATCAAAAAAAGTAATAAATTGTTTTTAAATGAATTAGAGAACACTGTACACAGTCAGTCAGTGATAAAAATGACGCTTTTCAGATCTTAATAACTATAAGAGGTATATCAATGAAATTTGATAGTCTAGAGGCTCAAGAGATGTCTAAAAAATTTCAAATGCTAAATCACAATCAAATATATGGCAGAATTTAGGATTTTTAATAGATTGAAATAAAACCCTAGGAACTTTGAGGAATAAATCTAGAAGTTGGGAAAATAAATGAACTTATACATTTTTCATTGATGAAATTAGGCTCCATACCTATAGATTTTCTACTTGAAAAGTTTAATTTCACAATAACAAGATTTTCAATAAAACTGCTAAAAAGCAGAAAATCTATTTGCAGAATCAGCTCTTTTGTGTTTGATGCTCTTTTGATATAAGCATCCTTAGATCATCCGATATAATAAACAACTTTTAACCCTGGTTATTGATTTAAATATTAGCACAAACAAATAAATAATGGGGATAACATTTATTTAAAATTTGGATCTTATTTATGGCAATAATATTAAAGCTCCTTGCATTTTTCTTGATTGACGGTAGATAAAAAACAAGTCAGCCTCCCATCCCCCACCCCCTAGAAATTTTAGATTAATTAAAAAGCACATTGCCATACATTTATATTCCCTTGCAATTCCCATGAATTATTAATAAAGCGATACATAAATTGGATTATATGGAAATACAAAAAAAGGGGGCAAATAATTTGTTATATCTTTTAACATGCTTTGTAAATATATTAATATGAGCTTATTGTTAAATTTTATTTCATAATTTTTTCCAAGTTGAAGCACATCTTCCCGCAATCTTTGAAAAATATTTCGAATGACAGACAACCCTTTTAAAAATTATGATAATCATTTATTAAGCCAAGCATCTCAAAAATAAAATAACATAGCATCACTGTTCATCTAAAAGGGGGGGGGGGGGGCATCTATTAAAAGATGAAACATTCTAACCCTTGCATTTACTGTTAAGTGATTTGGCATTTTAATAATTAAAATTATAAATTTAAATGTACTTAAATTGTCATTTGCATGCTTTTTTTTCTTTCAAAATACTTTTTACATTGATACATTTATATTTAATGTATGTAGTAATCTGCGATTACTTCGTGATGTGATGATTCTCATTAAATATAAATTTAAATGTGAACTATGTGGTTTCTGAGTATAATGTTTTTACATAATTTAATATAAAAGGAACGTTATATCCAGAATTTTAAAGATTTGTATACTTACTGTAAGTGTAGAAACTAAACTGCTGCTTACTTCCTATTTGTTTTCTATACCAAAAAAAAAAATCAAAGAAAAAATTATTCTGTATATAGTTAAATTTACTTATTTGTTTTATTTGTGATTTGTTTACTGTAGGTATGATTTTAATTTGATTAAATCTTTATAGTAGACCATACGTAGATTAAAATTATTATCTTATACACTCCATTAATAGCTTTATTTTGTTCACTTAATTTCATAACTATGCCTTATATTATAGGTTGTGATAATTTTAGATTTTATAGGTATGCGTATTTTGTATTTATGTAAATATATTAAAAATATAAGTATTTGTTAGTTGTTTTTGCCACTGAAGACTCTCATGCTTTTGAAAATGAAAACCAATTATCTTATAATAACTATGATTATTTAAAAAAATTTCTAGATTTTACCGTTTTAATATGACATTATCAAACCATTTTCCCCCAAGTTTAAATGCTCTTAAACATGTATGTGCTGTGCGGGGGGCTGTGAACTGTAAAATTAATTGCGGTACATTTTTCAAGGGGCTGGGAGGGCATAAAAAATGGTTTGAGAGTTCTGTTACAGCTTCAACCAAAAACATTCTAAAATTAAAAGAGAAAAATAAAGTTCTTCCTTCTGATACAAAGCTGCAAAACAATTTTCTTGAATTGCAACTTATTGTGTTAAACTATGTTGTTTTCTTATCTGTATCAAAAAATTGAGAAATTGAAGATACTTGAGAAACTTTTGATCATCATTAAATGAATCAAGTTTATATCAAATAAGAAACCCAGTTTATTTATGGATTATTTTTATTTCCGGAACTTAACATTCAATAACACATAAAACTAAAAAATAAATGTACCCTTGATTATTGTGCCACCTGTAAATTGCTCTATCATTTCATCTCACTTTGATGATAATACACTTGTTTTTATTTTTCTTTTGTGTAACATTTTCTGTTATAGACAGCTGTTTTGATATATATAAGACTTTTCAGCCATTAAAATTGTTATAAAAAATTATTAAATTATGAAACTTAAAAAAAGAATCAAGTTTTGTAAATTTCAAGCAGTACCTTTTTTATATGATTGATAAATTATATTTGTTGATTATCTTGATTTCTTACGCTCCGAGACTTTCTCTCAAAGCTTTTATTGCCCACAAATATGCAAATTAAATATGTCTCCCAAAAATTTGCAAAAGCATTTTTTGTTTTTAATGATGATTTTTACTTTACAATTAAATAAATTACTTCAGATCTGCATTTTTAAGTAATCAATAAAACAGTTTCTTCATAAAAGCATTTTTTCTTTTTTTTTTCAAATTACTTAATCTTTTTTAATTTTATCTGTGGTTTCAATCTTGCATTTTTTATTGTGGATTTCCACTTCAAAATTTATTTCAATTGAAACTATTTTTATTTTTAAAAAAGCTGAATTTAGGGGAAATCAATATGAAAAATGATCAATGGATTTTATGCAACGAACATCCTTCTTTTCTGACTTTTTCTCCCCAATGAATTCATCAATTATTTGTACAAAGTGAAATTATTGAAAGTCTCATTTTTATGGTCAATTTACTAGTAGATATCTCTGTATAATAAAAAAAAAAAAATAATTTGCGCTGCTGGCTTGGAGAAAATCTGACTTGTGTGCTTCAAACTCTTCCAAGACAAAAACTATTCGATAAACAAATTCTAAAAATATTATCAATTATAGAGAACTTTCTGGTGACCACACTAATATAAAACATTTATAGATTCGAATAGTAGTTTTAGAATTATTTAATTTTAAATCCAGGAATATATTTTTTCTCTGTTTGCACTCCATAGCGCTCAATTTTAAATGAAACAGTATGATTTTTGGAGTGCAAGACCTGTAAATTTATGCCTAACAGAGCCCTTTGTTTTAAAGTATGATTTTTTTAATTTGGAAGAATATAATTTGAACTTTGAAACTGCAACTTTTTAATACTAGTTAGGCAGCATTCTTAATCCGTAATGTCAATAAAAAAATTTAAAAATATATATTCTTTAGAGTAAAGTTTATTCATTCAATCACAAAAAACTTAATTGCAAAAAATTTATTTCTTCGTACTTTTTAATTATTTCAGTATTATGGAGCAGTAGAAACTTAATGGGCTTGAACCCTCTGTTTATGTTCCTCAAGGCTCAATTTTAGATGAATCAATACGATTTTTGGAGTGGAAAGAAATAGACCTGTATATTTAAGCCTAACAGATCCCTTTTTTTAAAAATATAATTTTTTTTTTAAGTTGAAAAAATCCAATTTAAACTTCGAAACTGAAACTTTTTAACCCGTAATGTCAACAAGAATTTTTTTTAAAAATTGGAAAAAAAAAATATGTTATTTAGAGTAAAGTTTAGTCATTCGATCACACACAACAAAATTTGAAAACATTCATAAACAAATGTTTTGCAATTGTTCTAGTTTCAGGAAACCGTAGAAATGTAATGAACTTGAGGTACTTATCAGATAACAATAAGATCGCCAAGATTCAGCAAGCCCCCATTGTATGAAAAAATAATTAATCGCTATCAAACTATTTCAAAAAAAAAAAAAGAAGAAAAGTTCGATATTAGAACTTTGATTGTTTTTCATGGGACCATTCATATTTGAACAATATATACAAGTTAACAAGGAATGCAGGTCAATAAAAATAAAGTAGGATGCTACCATTACATTGTAAAAACAAAACCATACCCATATGGGAAAACTATATTTATAATGGCATTTTGAGACATATTACATAAATATTAAGTATGAAATAAAATTGAAGAATGTAAAATTTAGAATACAACTCTAGAATTATTTTGAAAATGTAACATTTATATTTTGAGGAAAAAGAGAAGCCATGTGAAACTTGTTCAATGTGTACGTCTTTGTAACAAATTAATGTTTTGGAAGTAAATGTTGCTGTAACTGAAAGTATTGTGATATTAAGAAATTATAATAAAAACTTATAAAATAAGCAAATTGTTTTGTAAATGATGTTGTGACCAAACATATTGTCAGTGCACTTTTAAGGTATTCAGTGAACTAGACAAATGAAGAGTTATGAGAATAAATCTTGCAGTAAAAAGGCGTGACAGGATTTGTATATATAAGTATACATATACTAGAAAACTAGTGTTGTCTAGAACAATATTGGAACCTCATTTGGAGTATGCTGTTCAGTTTTGGTCTCCGTACCTAAAAAAGGATATTACCTTATTGGAAAGGATTCAAAGGAGGGCTACAAGATTGGTAAGTGGTCTTTAAGACTTAGATTAATAGGTTAGGCTTAAAAGGCTCAATATGTATAGTCTTGAGCAAAGGAGGGTCAGAGGGGACGTGATTCCGTTGTTTAAATTCATTAAAACGGGAAATGTTGATGGACTGCAGCTGTGTGCTGAAAGTAGAACCAGAGGTCATTGTTTTAAGCTTTTCAAATCTCAGGCTAATCTTGAAATTAGGAAACATGACTACTTCTATAGGGTTGTAGGCAGTTGGAATAGTTTACCTGAAGCAACTGTTAATTGCAGTGGGGTGAAAACTTTTAAGAAAGCTCTTGATGTTCATTGGGGACTGCTAAATTGACTAGGACCAGCCTAGCTGGGCCCTGAGCCTGTTGCTGGTCGTCACTTTTGTATTTGTATAATATTGAGAAAAAAATATCAGCCATCACACACATAAAAACATGTGAAGTTTTATAGCAAGCAACTAGACATATAATTACAAAATACTACTAACAACATATAACAGATGCTGATATAAAGTTTTTTTTATACAGTAGTACTTGATGGATAATAAATTGTTGAAGGTTAAAATTTTTTAGCTTTATAGATTTTTCTATTAAATAAATTTCAAGCCACTCATTTAATAAAAACAAACTTCATTTCTTCATTTTGTAATTCAATTGTCATCCTGTCGGATGTCACATTCATTCAACTATTTTACCATAGATTATGCTTTAACAATTGCTGTCAACGTAAATTTTTAGTGAGCATTGCGTATTAAGAACATCATCAATTTGATGATTAAGGTTATGCTTTAAGAAAAAAAAAATAGTTTGAATTTTATATTGTTTTGTGCAAAAAAAAAAAAAAAAACAACTTGGTGAACTTTTATTTTGTTTTCTGTGAACAAGATTTTACATTGCGTCATAGTGCATATTTTATATCAAATGGCACAAAAGTAGCTACAAAAATATTCTCCACTGCTAATAATTTTATAGATACAGACATTTTTCTAATAGAAAAATTGTGAAAGGCCTTGGTTTCAGACCCAAGAAATTTCTTAAACACATCCTTTTGCAATATAATGACTTTTCAAGAAGATATCATTTAATTTTTATTCTACATAATGAGCAGTTTGATATAAATATTTTCTCCTTTGATGCAAAAAAAAAAAAAAAATTTACCATTTAAAAAGGGATAATGCCTTTATTTTCCAACATATGTAAAATAAAATACAAAAAAAAGGATTCATCACATTAAGATAGTGTCCAGTAATGAACGAAAAAAATTCCGTACAGAACATTATTTTATCGAGTAAAAGATCGCATATGCCTTTGGTTCATATCTCTTCGTCCACCTCCTCTGTTTGGCGATCCGGGCAAAATAAATCTAGACCATAAAGTACAAATGACGGCATTAATGGATTACACTGAAAAAATTAAGTTCTCAACACATTCTGCAGGTGTCAACGAGAAATAATATGGGGGGACTGTCCTTCGGTATATCTGGTTAGCCTTTGGTGCAGTTCTTCTGAAGACTTATCCTTGCACTACCAATAATATCTGCATTGAGAGCACATAATATAATTAGAACAAGTGTTCTAATAAACAAGCTTTTGACTTTCACACCTAATTCAACTTTTTTTTTTCTAAATTTAAATGGTATTTTTGAAAAAAATCAAAAATTGTATTCAGTGGTGGATTGGGTGTCCAGAAAGAAGCTTCAAATGAACTTGGAATATTTTATATTGCATAAAAGCATTGCAAATGGAACCCCCGTAATTGGAGCAGCGGATAATCGGACCAGCCGTTTATTCGGACCAACATTTCCAATTACAGAAGCCTAATATTATTTGCTTATTGGGGCGAAATATCCGTTGAACCAGAGAAATAAAAGCAAATATAGAACAGGAGCCATAAGTTGCCCGCATAGAATGAATTTTGAGCACAAAAATTAATTTATTACACATTAATTAACTATCATTAAAATCCAACAATATTTACAGGGGAGATGTTTTAAAAATTACCCACTAGATACTATTATAACAAAGGTCAAAATTCAAGTAAATTTTGGAATTTACATGGCTGAGCAATGGGGCATGTACGATAAAATTAAATTATAATTTGAATAACATTCTTTGATTGTAAAATAAGTAACGTATATTTTAATGGCAGCTGTTGTGAGCTTTTTAAAACTTCATACAAAACATATAGTCCATACGGTTCCATATATCCGTAATCAGACCAGCCAAATAATAGAACCAAAATGATTGCGTAGTGATGTGCTCTGATTAACCGGAATCAACTGCAGCTTCAATTATTTTACTTTTTATACCAAAAAAAAAAAAAGTTTATTGAAATGACGAAGAATATTACTTCAGCTCATGACACTAGAATATTTAATTATTTGATATTAGTTTGTGCCAATTTGTTATTTTATGATTTATTAATATTTTAACTATCAAAACATCTCATAATCTCACAAAAATTCTGTTTAAAAAACAAACATTTAACTCTTCTTTGCTTCTTCCAAGAAAGAATTATTTCTCTACTTTTAAAATTCACAAGCCACCACTGATTTTTTATTCATCTTATTATTAAGTGTGAAAGATTATAGCATCTGAATACATTAATATCAGGGAAATGTTATAGTGAGTCTCACACCAATTAAGTATTTCAACTCATTTCATACATATCAATCAACAAATGCATAAAAATCCATACATAAATTCACAGACATTCTTCAAAAGCAAATCTGAAACTATACGGAAGTCTCCATGGAAATGAAACAAAAAACTTTGATACTGAAATGGGAAAACCAACAGCAAAAAAATTTTTTTTTTTTTTTTAAACACAATTTGATTTCTTTTCGCGTAAATAGGAAATAAGATCAAGTTTATGGAAACAACGTTATCAATTTCCTATCGAGCAAATAGAAACGTCCTGTTTCAATTTTTCTACTTTTAACTTTTCCACTTTTAAAAAATTGCTAATAAAAATTGAAAACTAACTCTAAAATCATTTAGGAAATAAATAAATTATTGAAAAAAAAAACAAGAAATATGCAGACTTGAATTAGCACATGCTAAAATTATTTTGAATTTTTAAAATGATTTAAATGTATACAGGATGCTGAAAGATTGAAAGTTAAAATGCGATAAGTAATTTTCGGTGAAGCACG
Source organism: Octonoba sinensis (assembly GCA_038502835.1). Lineage (NCBI taxonomy): Eukaryota > Metazoa > Arthropoda > Arachnida > Araneae > Uloboridae > Octonoba > Octonoba sinensis. Next base: position 11,100,096 of record CM076603.1, read on the forward strand.
TGTTCAATATTGGCATGTTTCCAAGAAACAAAAAAGGTGATATGCTCATAACGGGAATTAGAATATTAAAATTCAATTTATCTTTAAAAGTTGATTAAAATTATTCCAAACTTCAAATAAATAGATAAAAATATTTACAGAATGAAAATAACGCAGTTAGTAAAGTAGTACAATGGGGGGAGAGGAAAATGTAAACATTTTGCAGGTGAATATTTTGGATTTGGCACCGACCGGAAACTTGTCTCGTTTTGTTTTCTGCCGACGAAAATCTGAAGTCTGAACCGGTGGTGTTGGCGAGAACCTTGAAAGACAACAAATGATAGGGGGTTGGGAGGAGGGGGGGCATAAAAGTGGATTCCTAGGAGTTCCACCTAGCATTCTAATTAAGTAAAGAATGGTGTTCTACGGTTTTGGTAAGTAACATAAGCTGTAATAAAATTTCCACGTTTAGAAAGCACAAGAATCTAGAAACTCCACACTATCACATTGAAAAAGGGATTTGAAGGAATCCAGAAACGTATGTCTGCATATTAGTGCTAATTTGTGCTTTCTTAACGTGAAAAATAAAATTATTACAGTTAGCACAAAGTTATTTTATTATTTTAATGAAGTTGATAGCTCAAAAAAAATTAATTTCATTATAGATCACATTTCATAAGCCTCTCCTTTCTTCAGTTCTGTGTAATAAGGGACCATCAAACACAAAGGGGAAGCCTCCAATCAAACTTACCTCTGATTCTGATTTTTGTTCCTGTCCTGCCAGTGACCCTGCGTAGATTGCCCCATGCCTCCAACCACCCTGGGACCTCGACTGAACCTGTTGAGAGGGATGACGTTGGAACTTCTATTCATGTCAGTGTAAGGATCACGGTTCCTCTGTCCCGCTTGCCGACCATCTTGTTGATTGAAGGGGGAGTTGTAGTCACACCTGTTACACACGGAGCAGTAAATTACTCATTTCAGTTTAGCAGGACAGTATCGCAGCCTACCGAAAAGCCATTTACCTCGCATCATGATAAGAAAATACTCGTAAAATAAAAATTCTTCAAAAAACAAAATTTTTTATGAAATTATGTTTTCGAAAACAAAGGCCAAAAAAAAATAATTTTTATAAAAAAAAACAACCGACTTCAAATTATAAATTGCGCTAAAAAGTGAAAAATAGATCCATTCTTTAAACAACATCGATGTGACTTTTAAGCATAGTTTTAGAAGTCGGTACAAAATTAGGATAGATAAAATCTTTTGTAATCATGAATCAATTACAAATATATATATATATATATTCGCAGAATTAGCAACAGTTCCAATATGAAGCAGCAAATGGTATAATGGTAATTAGACTCATAATTTTGCACCGACTTCTAAAACTGTTTAAAAGTCACTCATAACTTCTCAGCGGACGAACCGATTTTCATGATTCTTTTTTTAATAGATCGATTGTGGTTTCCCATAGGTCCCGTAGCTTCGTTTGACCATATTCGATAATTAGAAAAAAAGTTATGGGCAGAAATGTAGTATTTTTTTTGTTTTTTCATCCATAACTTTTGACTAAATGAACCGATTTTGATGATTTTTTCTTTAATCGATAGAGGATCGTCGAACTCAAATATTGCAAATCAATTTGACTACATTTGTTTTTTAGAAAAAACGTTACGGGTGAAAAATAAGTATTTTTTATTTTAATTGGAAAGGCTTGGCTTGATTTTTTCTTGTTGGGAAATCTATTAATAAATATAAAAGTCATTGTTAAAAACATGTTTGTTGTCATGTGCTATAATATTAAAAGAAATTACAGCAAGAGTTTGACTGAATTCTTCTCTGTGGCAAAAATTAATATAATCAGTTTGTTTGCTAAAATCGACTTCAAAAGGGAATTTATCATACAAATAATTAGTTTTTAGTGGTATTGATTCAAAGAAGTTTTGCCCTTTGATATGGATTTTTTAAAAAATAGAGTATTTATATACAAAATGTATTTACACTAAAAAGAATAAAATAAAATAATTTAAAAAAAAAAAAACAACCGACTTCAAATTATAAATTGCGCTAAAAAGTGAAAAATAAATTCATTCTTTAAACAACATCGATGTGACTTTTAAACATAGTTTTAGAAGTCGGTGCAAAATTATGTGTTAAATTACCATTATACCATTTGCTACTTCATATTGGAACGGTTGCTAATTCTGCGAAAAAATATATATTTGTAATTGATTCATGATTACAAAAGATTTTATCTATCTTAATTTTGTACCGACTTCTAAAACTATGTTTAAAAGTCACATCGATGTTGTTTAAAGAATGGATTTATTTTTCACTTTTTAGCGCAATTTATAATTTGTAGTCGGTTCTGTTTTTTTTTTTTATAAAAATTATTTTATTTTATTCTTTTTAGTGTAAATACATTTTTTATATAAATACTCTATTTTTTTTAAAAATCCATATCAAAGGGCAAAACTTCTTTGAATTAATGGCACTAAAAACTATTGCATGATAAATTCCCTTTTGAAGTTGATTTTAGCAAACAAATTGATTGGATTAATTTTTGCCACAGAGAAGCCTTCAGTCAAACTCTTGCTGTAATTTCTTTTAATATTATAGCCCATGACAACAAATATGTTTTTAACAATGACTTTTATATTTATTAATAGATTTCCCAACAAAGAAAAATCAAGCCAAGCCTTTCCAATTAAAATAAAAAATAGTTATTTTCCACCCGTAAACGTTTTTTCTAAAAAACAAATTTAATCAAATGGATTTGCAATATTTGAGTTAGACAACCCTCTATCGATTAAAGAAAAATTCATCAAAATCGGTTCATTTAGTCAAAAGTTATGGATGAAAAAACAAAAAAAATACTACATTTCTGCCCATAACTTTTTTTCTAATTATCGAATATGGTCAAACGAAAAAACGAGACCTATGGGAAACTACCCTCGAGCGAATAAAAAAAGAATCATGAAAATCGGTTCATCCAGTGAGAAGTTATGAGTGGACAAAAAAAAAAAAAAAAACGACATACATACAATATGAATGTATAACCTCCTGCCTTCGTGAAGCCGGTTAATTAGTAGTCCAACATGCATAAAAGAAGTAGAGTCTATAAATAAATATGGAATGTTTTTGAAAACATGCGAAAATACCTGTTAACTTTGTTGACTGCCAACCTACGAGATAACTCGTAGTTGGTGAACTTGTTGACGGACCAAATTACAAGTTGTCTTGTTGTTGCTGACATTTTTCCATTTTTCAATACATTTATAGAAAGTGAGTCTTTTTTTACTTAATAAAATGTTTTGCACAATATGTTGTAATTAAATTAAGCTATCGTCTGGAGATCCATAAACTACAAACAGCGCTGGCAGTCAGCGTGTCGGCAGTCAACGTGTTAAAATAGTTTTAGTATTAATTCATCATCATTCTGTAAATGTAGAATTTCTTCTCACAGAGCTTTTCACCCAAAATTCTTTTTGGAGAGAAACAAGTAGAATTCTTACAATTAATGATATTTATGAGACAATGTTGGAGAAATATGTCTTTTTTCAAGGGCTTTTAGATTTACAGAAAGGAAAAACAGCAAACGTCTAAACTTTTTAAATTATTAAAAAACAAAAAAAATTTCAAACATTTAAAAACAGGCAGAAATTTCCACTTAAGTTGGAAGTCTCTGAATAATGCAAAAGTTTTAAGCTGAAACACTTTTTAAACCTATTCCGGGAACTAACAATATCAAAACCAACTTTAAGAACAGCAAAAGAAAAAGAAAAAAATTCATTCACAGCATGTGGGCAAAGAATTGAGTTTGGATCCATTCCATTAGTGTTACCAATACCAAATTCAAGCAGTTATTAAAAATATTTTTTTTTTCTTTTCTTCCAATATCATTTCAACAACGATAGTATATTTCAAATGATTGAGATAGAACAACTAAAAGATATATCTGACTATCAGCAGTCATCAGAAGAATTAAAAATAGATTGCTTTTTTTAACGTTAAGAAAAGTGACTTTAAATTTCTTCTTTTGATTCTTTCACTAATATTTGTATAGGGAAACAGATTTTTAAAAAAATTAAAACGGAAAAATAAACTTATCACCTAAACATGCACAAAGCAGCAATAATTTAAGTAAAGCAATATATAACAAAAATGTACTAACATATTTTTGAAAGGTTTACAAATTAAAAAAAAAAAATTTTTTAAAGTTTGAGAATGAGACAAAGACTTTTCAGTGTTGGTTTGTCTCAAAGAATGAGGGATGCAAAGCACCTCACAAATCCCAAACAAAAACCCAGTGCTTTAAATTAACGTGTAATTTTATTATTATTGTTTACTTGCACAAAGTTAAATTATTTTTATCCACTAGAGTGTGTTTCTAGGACTTCTAAGAGTCCAGTTTAAGAGTCCAACTAAGGTTTCTATGAGTCCAACTAATGTTTGAGAAACCACTTGACTGCTTAAATTGCAGGGCTGAATTAAATTGTGATAAAATACAATGAAAATCAGTTAAATTGCATCAATGATACCAAACGCTTATACTAAGCATTAATTGCAAAAATTGTCCTTTCAATACAGAAAATTCAAAAAGAAAAAAGATACTGATTGAAATGAAAACGAACTGACCTGTGATTTCCAAAACTTCCTCTTTGGCCTCCACCAGGAGAAAGTTTCTGCCCGGAATTAGGATTTGAGCGACTGCCCCAAGCATTGTTCGAAAGACGGGTGGTGCCTCTGTTTCCTCCTGTAAATCCATGGGATAGTTATACTTTAAAAAACATCTACATTTACACATATCACAACAAAAATGCCTGCTTACCTCTCAAACAGACACAAAATTCAACTAACTGATCATTTTTCACATTAAAATAATAAATAAATAAATGAAACCCATTTTCACTATGCCTGCCTGCACCCAACCAACAGCCTTTTATCCTTTTCTTTATGTTTGCCTGGGTCGGTCCTACATTTTTCCCAGGGCACACTTGTTGTGAATTTTAAAAACATTTTTGAGAAAAATCAAATATTTTTGTGAAAATTCAAACATACAATATTTTATCTTTTTTTTTTTCAGCTTATTTAATAAATATTTTTGAAAAAAAATACGATTTTCTAGCACGAAATTTTGTGAATAGTCTGTTTCAATTGATTGGAATTTTGTGAAGGATCCGTTTTGATCAGTTGGAATTTTGTGAGGGTTCTGAAAACAAACTTGAATTTCATCTGGCACAACCTCTGTCTGTCACATAAGAAACTAAATACACTGCTAGCATATATATTTATACTACAGTCAATGCTCGTTATAATGACCACACATTATAAAGACCATCCCATCATAACGACCAGTGAGAAAAGTCCCAACTTTATCCCTATAAACTCTATGTTAATTTGTTTTCGGTATAACGACCGTTTTGTATTGTCTAATCCAATACAGCGACCGTATTTAGTGGACACTATTTCTGGTATTTTTCCCAAATAGAGCATTTTAACTTTAAATGACCTTGGTTTTTACAGACAGGCTGCATGGAGTCTTCAGTGTTTAGTCCAACTATGACAGGGGTGGGGGGAATTATCTCTTATCAGACAGTATGGAAAGACTCGGAAAGAGCAGAGGGGGAGGAGACGGGGAATTTACGGGTTTCTTAGGACAAAGGGTTGACAGATGTATTAGTAGTTGGTCATTTGAATCGCGTGGTTTTCCAATGGTCGATTCTCCGAAATGAAGCGTCATGTGACCTCAGAAGTTCTGCTTCTAGAAATGTGTATGTAATTTTCCCCCCTATATTTTCTACTTTAAAGCCTGTTTAATCCTTTGCCCTGATAATTTTTTTTATAATTCAAATGATAAAAAAGTAATTTAAGCATTTAGTTGGAATCTTTGAAAAATTGGTAACTTTAATGGAGCTACTGAACATGCATGATGCATGTATATTTTTTTTTAGAAAATTCTACCTCTTATAGCGACCACTCGATATAAAGACCGTTTTCTGTGGGACGCAGATGGTCGTTATATCGAGGTATGAAGTTCATCTATATTACTTTATGAAACAAAACCCATACCAATACAGCTATCAAACTGAGGGAGAAAAAAACACCTATGAATACCCTGTTTTATAAAGTTCACATGGTACAATTGTACCAGCACTATAAGTAAAAGCGTAATTGCAATTTCTCAATGTTGGTCAATACTTTTATTATCCAGATGTTTCATGAAACAAAATCTAGCTTCATTCACTACGAACAAGGCAGCATCTGGGATTTGATTTTAAAAATTCGAATTTCCCATGCTAGTGTATTTCTTATTTCGGAATAAGTAGTTAATTTACTAATTCTCTCTAAACAAACTTCTAGCTTGGGCTATCCTTTGGCCTCTTAGTTTCTTTTCTATTTTCGTTTTTCATTTATTTATTTATACGTAGAGCCTGTTGTGTTATAATTAAAGCCACAAGCTTTATTAATATGCTCGTGGTTTATCTAACTGTAATCAGTTATTAGTTTAAAAGTGAAGTTTGACGACTGACTTGTATTGTAATGGTTGTACGTAAATAAATGTGAACGTTCTTATGTGTTTGCATTAATATAAAAACTACCCCACTTAACGGGAATAACACAGAATCTTTTACTGCAATCAATAAACTTTTAAACCTAATTTTGGATACATATGAAGAAATGACATAGAAGAAATAAAGTGGTTACACAACAGGTATGGGTACATAAAATAAAATACAGTACATAATGCTATAATATGTAATTACACTTGACAAAATTGAACAAAACTTAACTCAAATTGTTTACTGAACATGAACCAAAACATTTAGAGTATTGTATGTACTCTGTGAGGAACGATTATACAAAGAAAAATGAATGAATTTCTGAAAAATACATCAACTTCACACAAAGAAAGTCGAAGTAATTTCTGTAAAGAAAAACTAACCTAAACTCATCTTTAAAAAATCACAGATTTTTGGTTGAGAGATCATACAAGCCAAGTCCTTCATTCGCTTTAGTAGTAAAGGTTGAACTTGGTTACTTCCTGGCTGTGTTTCGAACCACCGCATTAGAACCATTTTTTCATTTTGCGACTGTAAAATTTTTCACTGTGGGAACATTATTTATTTTTTGCTTATTCTGGTTTCTCATGTGGTGAAATCCATACCATTTGGCATGATAAATATAATACTCCACCTCTATTACATATGTACTTAGCTTCATTTCTTTAATCATTGTATGTAATGTAATTTCCTTCACAATTGTCACAAGCAGTTTATTAAAATTATATGGGAGTGTGTTCGGATTTTTGACGTTCTACTGTAATTAGTTTATCTGCCATTTATTGTGTTTGATTTAATTGACATGCTTTCTATTTCATATTATTTGAGAAACATAAATCATAACTTCTGTTTTTGACATGAATCAGCATGCTTACAATGAATCATAATGTGACATATCGCACCCTAGCAACAAAAGCGACACAACTCAAAATCATTAAAACAATCTGACAAAAAACAAATCAATACATAAAAATCAATGAATGAATTTGTATCACATATTATAACTGATTAATAAATATTGCTCTTAATATTTTAGTTTCATTTCATCCATTAGTGCAGCGGTACCCAATCTTTTTTTTTTTGCACGTACCACCGTTTTTCTCGCAAACCATTTGTGTATCACTGCTAATGTAACTTTATTATATAGAATAGAACACTATACGACAACTAGGTTATTTCAATCACACAATTTTTTTAGCGTTTATTAAAATAAAGGTGTACGTATAAAATGTATGAAATATATAAAATATATTTTTAATACGTATTTCCAAAAACAGCATTAGAAATAAGTCTTTAAATAAAAAATACCTATCATGTAAAAAAATGAAAAAACAAAATTAATGAGATGGTTGCTGCTTATTACAAGCGAGGCGATATCTCGTTCCGTAGAAGTGAGTTTTAACCTCAAATTTGGGTCGACATTTAATTTGCTCCTATATTTATTTTAAATAAATATGATATTGGAAAAAGCAGTTCCATAAAGATGAGTGGTTGTGAACTGAATTGAAAACAGCAATGCTTTTCTTGATAATAACAGGAATTCATTTTTAACTTTGAGCCAACATTCTCCTAGTTCTAATCAGACGAATTTGACCTTCAATCCTGAGTTTTTGTGTTTTAACCTTTTTTTTTTTTCCTTCCTGCAGCTACCACTTGCTCCCGTACTACTAGTGGTACGCATACCACAGTTTGGGAACCGCTGCGTTAGTGTCTTCGGAACGATGTTACATTGTTTTGCAAATTCTTTTGAAAGGTAGAAACTCGCAAACTCCAATTTGTGAGTTGTGCCACTTTTGTTGCCGCTGTGCGATACGATGAATTTTTGAGAGATTCTTCACAATTAGGTATCTTACCTCTGTTTGACTCTCTCCTACCATAAGGCCCAGGAGGACTGAAAAAGCGACCCCCAGTTCCTCGGGTTGAAGGGAATATTTGGTTGCGCTCAAATCCACGACCCCTGCCACCTCTGGATCCCTCCTGAAAAGTGGAATATCCCATTGATGCAACATTATACATCAAAGAATAAAGTATTTATGAGTCATTCAACAGTATTCATTGAACATTTCAAAGCAAAATTTTGGGACATTTGTTTTTTTTTTTAATCTTTTTTACTGTAAAAATATTACTAATGAAATATTTTCCAAACATTTTCACAACCTTTTTTTTGCATCTTGAGTAACATTAATACTAAATTAATGGGGCTAATAGTTTTATACTTAAAAAAATAATAAAATTTTGTTAACATCACATACCTAATTCACAAAAAAAAAAATTTCAATGATACCTAAGCATTTTTAATTTTTTTTATGAATTAATAAAAATTTCATAATTAACTTTTATTAATTGATGCATAAATATATTCTTTTAATGCATATGAAAATTACTCTTCAAAATTATCTCATTATTAAATGACAGTTAAGTATTTATGTTAGGTACAGGACATCTGGTGAAAAACAACAAATCCAATAAAAATTTTAATTAAAATCAATCTCAATAGAAATACTGTTTAAGGCAAAGCATTTTTAAGTTTACACATATTGAAAAAGAAAAAACATATGAATTTTGTGAATGTTTTTAAAATCATGTATACAAGATTATTTTTACAGTCCAATGTTTAAAAAAATACTGAATCCCGGTACTGTATTTTCGTTCCGATATACACAGGGTCCGCACATATGAACTTCGGGACCGAAAAGGATATATTTGGATGCCAAACACACCTTGGGCGCTCGATTTGCTTGAGGTTGAGACTTATTTCCCGAGTGGTGGCTCTCGAGAGCGACAAAATCGTCAACGTGCATGGACGGTGGACGACTGGTGTTGGGTGGACGAGATCGGAATGGATCGTTGGCTCGTGAGGAATGAGAAGTGGCTCGACTGAAGCCACGGCCACGCATGGGCGCAACTGCAAACGGAAAACAAAAAGTGAGCTTTCATGCTTACGAAATCATAGCGACTTCACAAAAAGTGAAACTTTAATATGTGTTTACATTTCAATGCGGTAATTCTTATGAATGAACAAAGATAATGTATAGAACAAATTAGCAATTCCATTAAAATCCTTAACTGTTTTGTTTTGTATTTGAGTACAAGGAAAAAACAACGTAGATAAAGGACAAATTAGTCGACCCGTGCAGAACTCCGCACTCATTTGCAAAGGCGGATCTGGGGGGGGGGGGGTCGATGGGGCGAGCGCCGCCCCCCTCTGGCCGATTCAAGTGGATACTACATCGACACTCCTAATAAGTGAGTTTTTACTCTTTGTGCCCCTGGACCAGCCCTGTTTTTATGTTCTTGGAATCCCAGCCTAATAGCCCAGTTTCAAGTTCTATGCTTTCCCCCTATCCCTTTGTCCTCTCTTAGTATTGCTGAGCTGCTAATCCTCGGAATAATGGGAAAGAGATTCCCTGCTCTTTTCTTCTACCTATCAACTGGTGACAGCTAGCCAAGCCTTAGCACGTGGTGTAAATTCCTGCAGCATTTACGCTAAAACCTGGAGTCTGAAACATTTCATTGAACATTCATAATTACAGATGTTTATATAAATTGCACATACTCGTTGATGGTTTTTTTAGTACATATTTAGTATTACATTTTGAAAATTTTAGAAAATGTATTACTAATAATTGCTATTATTTTGTAATTTAGACATATCAACTCAAATTTAGAAAATGTATTTACAAGCCTACATTTTTCTTGAGAAAGCTTGAAGGAAATCCTCACTTGGTTAAAACTTGGCTAAGAAGCAGAATGAGTGATCATAGATTCACTGGATTAGCGTTATTGCATATCCAAAAATGATATTACATTGGACGTTGAAAAAATTACAGACAGATTTCCGAAAGCAAAAAAAACGGCAGCTTGTGTTCCTTTTATAAGGGCTTTGAATAAACGTATTATGCATTGAAAAAATGTGTTAGTAAAATTTTAAATATCACTACACTAGCATTTTCTTTTTTGTTGTTCCTGCTGTTTGAAAAAAAAAGGGGGGGGGAAGGGACTGTTGAAAAGGAATGAAGAAACTCCTCCATCCATCCTTTCCTTACATTGAACCCCGAGATTTCCAAAATCGCCCCCCCCCCCCCCTTGAAGATTTTCCAGTTCCGCCCTTGCTCATTTGGGAGAAAGGACATTATGATGACGAATAGAAAATTGAAACAACAACATGGACAAATAGCCGTTACAATTTTTTCTCACTATTATTTAGATATTGAAAATAATAAAATAATCAAAATAATAATAACTATTATTTTTATTATTAGCATACACAGCATTAAAATACAATAATAACGAAACAGTTCCATTATTTTAAATATAGTTATGGTTGGTTAGTTAGGCTCTACACATTCATAAAATAAATGAATGTGTAGAGCCTAAAAATTATATAAGTTTAACACACAGATGCAGCTAAAACTGTCCAAGTTGCTACACAATAAAAGAGTCTTGTTTGTTTACTTGATAGCAAACAGATGGCACCAGCATACACAGCACCAATTTTGGCATCCCTCAACCCTTTCGGGACGGGCGACGCAGTCAGCGAACCGCCGCCACCAGACGGGGTTCTAACAGAATGCATTGTCACTTGGGGACGGGCGATTTATGCGGCTAAGCCTAACTTTGGATAAAAATTCACAAAAAATTAACTTTCTATTCAATTGCTTCAAAATTTGGTACATTATGAGAAAAACTTGTTGTCAGCTATCAGGATTAATTTTAAAACTCTATCATAATATTTTCCGTAAAAATGCTATAAAATATGTTTTAGAATGATAAGATTCTTAACTTACCTAAAAACGTTATGTGCAAATGATATTAAAAAAAAAAAAAATTCACAGAATTTAGTTCACGCAGCATGTAGACACAAATAAAATAATACAAATTATTTTATTGATGAAAATTATCCCTGCTTTCATGGGATGTAGAAGGCATGCATGCTGCAAGTTTTGTGTCTGATAGTATGTAAGTATCAGAGTCACTATCAATCACTTTCCAGCTCCTTTCAAATACCAAAACTATCATTACTATCTGACACCGAATCATTCACTAATTGGGTGTATTCCTCTTTTTTTTAAATATAGTTTCCTCTTGGCCGTTTTAATAATAAAGCATTTCCAAATGATACAAGAAAATTTCCTCTGAGTGCTAGCCAAATCCGAATAGAAATGAAGACAAGGAAGCAAACCACTGAATATCTATACATCGACAAAAGAAAAGAAATAAAATTATTTGGAATGATCAGATCCATTTGCATGTGTTTATATCAGCTGATCCAGTTAAAGCTCCAGCTTGTTTATTTTCATTACTCATTGCCACCGCAACTCTGTCATAAATCCTTCCCTCCTAGGGAACCAAGAGAAAAATAATAAAAAAAAGCTATGGAAATGAAAGTCAACATTCTCCAGTCTCGACATATAACACCATAACAGCCATAGGGCCCCATCTAGTATCAAAGAAAAATGCTAATATTTCATTCCATTTGAAATCCCGTATACGGTACACCCGTCCCGAAAGGGTTAAAGAACCTCTTCTTAGGTGATTTTAAATCTCAGATTTAGGAGACGCAGTACATGTTTAGACAGTGGGTCTATTTTTTGTCACTAGCGGGTACGATAAGCTTTTAAATGAGAGGTAAATCATGGAATTTGTGATATATTTCTTATTCATTTATCAGAGTGACAGAAAAACAGGCTAGAGAAATATAAAGAACAAATTGTCAAAACAATAATGCAAATAACTATTTCGAGGTTTCAATGGAGCCTTTTCATCACAAATACCGTATATTTCCGAATATAAGCCGATCCATGTATAAGCCGAGAGTGCATTATTCCTTCAAAACTGTAGCAAAAATTCAAAACTCGTATATAAGCCGATATAAAAATTTGAAGGAAAAAAAATTACAGCTCAGAGAGAGTCGCCAAACGGGGCGAAACATTCGCCAAGCAGGTAACACAGGTCAAGCATTTTCCAATCAAGACGTGTGAAAGTGGGATGCTTGGCGGCAACGACGATAGATTGATCTCCGGTAACCCTGTCTGAGGCGAGTGAGCGAGCACTGAGCACATGTTCCCGCCCTATTCATTCATTTTCATTGCTTTTTGCCCCTGCGTTTGCTTAGTTTGTTTTACTTTCTTTACTGTTTTTATTCAGTTATTTTTCTACATTTATATTAGAAGGATGAGCGGGAATAGAAAGGCATACACAGATAGTCGGGAGCAAATTTCGCCATTTTGTTTCAGCGATGATTTCACAAAATCCAGCCCTAAAATATATGTATATTCTTTTTTAAATAAAACTCTGCTTACTTTAAGCTAATTATATTTCCTTTATGTAGGAGACATAAATTACATAATTAGAGCTCTACATTAGTCGATATTTCGCGATATATAGACCGACCTTTTTTTTTTTTAGATTATTGCCCGTATATAAGCCGACCTCCCCGATTTAGCTTTCAAAAAAGTTCCAAAAATTCTCGGCTTATACACCGAAATATACGGTAGGCTGCTCACTCACAAACTTTCTAGTTGTGTGTTGAGCATTTTTTTCCCTGCACTGATGAAGAGGCTCCATTGTAGCCTCAAAGTAGCCATTTACTTGATTGTTTTGAGAGTTTGTGGTTTATTTATGTTGTTTTTTCCTTGTACTGATATTTTAGCACAAAGCATTTTTGATCATTTGTCTTATATTTATTGTACTTGAATGGACATTACTTGCTGGCAAAACTTAGGAAATTAAAGCTGCAATTATGTAGATTAAAAAAATGCATAATTAATCAATTTTTAAAAGATTTCTAAAAATACATTTATTAAATAAATAATTAGTAAAAATATTTTTAAAAAAATATTTTTATTAAATAAATAATTAGTATGTATTTTTAAAATATATTTATTGAATAAATAATTAGTAAAAATATTTTTAAAATATTTTTATTAAATAAATAATTAGTAAAAATATTTTTAAAATATATTCAATACATAAATTATTATTTTAAAAGAATCATTTATTTTTAACAAAAGTAAACAAACAAAAAGGAATGACAGTTAACAACTACTTAATTTCCTCCATGCAAAACTAAAACTAATTGGAAAACCTAAACATGGAAAACAATCAAAAACACATCTTACTGAAAGGTCTTTTATTGTTTACATCAACTAGGGCAGGATTAATAAGTGGCTGGTATTTTCTTTTACCTCCGACAGTGCTGCAAAAAATAAGGGGAAAATTGAAATAATTTTTTAAATTAAAAAAAAATTGCTTTTGAAACAATACAACTGAACTAAAAACCTCCTTATTGACATATATATATATATATATAACATTGAAAACTAAATACCTTTTTAGACCCCTTTTTGAATTCTGTTTCGTTTTTGAAACATTGATATTTTTTAGATGTCCCCCAGCCCGGGAAACTAATGCGGGAAAGATTATGTAATGTGAAATAAAAATAGTAATGAATAGCAATACCAGTGCATCATCACGTGACATGTAGCTCGAAAGGGTATAAAAGGCTCTCGCAAGCTTTTCGCGGGGATTCCTGATGTAAATATTCTTGTAAAAACGTTGATGTTGGTGTTCGTCTTTGTATTGAGTTGAATGTGTATTCCCTATGATGAAACTCAAATAAACCAATGATAACTGGACTATGGTCACGACTGTTTTACACGATGGCTTCATAGACAGACATTTTATAAAATGAAATGCCTTGTAACGGTGATGTTACATATATATATATATATAAGTTGGTTAGAAACATACTAGTGTAAATCAAATTCTTTTGAAAATGTATTTCAATTTTGTATAATATGCAATGTCATCTACCAGTAGCGTCACTACAAGGGGTTTTTGCGGATTTTGGGGGGGGGGGGGGAAGGACACCCAAAATGAGATTTAAAGTTTTTGAAAAATACATATACCGTAATTTCTGGAAGCAACGCCACACCGACGAAAGTGGCCCAGAAAAGATGTGAATGCACAGATATGCCGCATTGGAGTAAACACCGTGGTCAAGTGTGTTCCTGTAAGCCACCCATGGTATATTTCAAAAGATTGCTTGTATCATTCAAATTTATGTTTTATGTTTATAAAATTACCTTATTGAAAATTTAAATATTACTGCAGTTATATTAATAAAAAATTCACAGGTTGGAACCCCCAAAATCATCACTATCGGCCTGGAGATTGCATAAGAAATACTCTTGAAATTAATAGGTATCACAAAAAAAAACCTAAAAATTTTAAAGTCTCGAAAATGTTTAATAGCCTTCTTTGATAATGAAATTAATTCTAGTTCATTTAACGTATGAAAAAAATGTGAAACCTCAAACACATACCGGAGAACGAGAGGCAGAAAAGAAACACAAAGATGAGGTGCCAACAGAGATCTCGTTAACGTCTCTACAAGCGTGTTCCACGCCTTAAAAATCGGTAATACGCATTGAAATTTTAAAAATGCGTATTTTTCACTCTACATTTTTAAACAACCTTTAGCTTGTTAAGTATTGTAAGATAAATACAATATTCTTCCATTAAGTTAATTTTGTTTTACATTATATAGTACAGCTCAAAACTCGCGGTCGCCAGTCGCCAAATGCGACCAATTTCTTATTGGAAATCACTTACCGTGTTTAAAATTTCAATCCTTTTCCATCCTGGAATTATTTCAATTATCTTGAAAGTTGTAAGATATTTTTTGCCCGCACAAACTTAAATCTGCTTATTTGTCGTTTCATTTTAACAATTAAAAAAGAAGAAAAAAGTATAAAGATAGAAACAGCCAAAACCGTGCACGTGCTTCGTCGAAAATTAGATTCTACGTTAGAGATTTTAATCCTTTTGCATCGGGTACAAATTTTAATTTTTTTCTAAATTATAAGATATTTTTCACACATGCGACCCTTAATCTGCTTATTTTGCATTTTATTTTAATAGTTTCTGGCTTTTTTTTTAAACTGTGCCGATATTGAACACCTGTTTGTCGAAAATTGAGTTTATCACTATTATTGTTTCATTTATTTATTTACTTCAAATTTGATTTTAGTATTGACAGATATTTACTTTTTAGTTAAATTTTGGATAAATAAGAAATTTTTAGAAAATTGTTAATTTAGCTGTACGTACGCTACGCTCTGGGTCAAGGTCGCAGCAGAAGTGGTTTCCACTCTGAACTCGAATAGCTGTAAAGAGGTTTTCTTTTTTATTTTCACTCCTCCAGGAAATAAAATACTCCTACAAGAACCTCCAAGGAGTATTTTCACTCTTTGAAAAAATTCCTAGCGCGACCTCTGGGTGGAGAATTCCACCGATAAAGTATAGGCGGGAACTTGAAATAGTTTATTCTCGTCATTATCTTCTTAATTTTAATGCAATTCACAGACCACATCACCATCGTTGCCCTTTGTTATAATTTGCATTCTTTATTTCTAGGATGATTTCTGAACAACGATACAAAACTCGAAATCGATGCTCCAAATACTGTACTGCTAAGTATGGTGACGTGAATTCGGCAGGGCATGTGCCAAGATCATCGAGATCGGTTTGGAGACTTCCCAGAACGGCGCCTGGAGAGATAGTCCGATGTCAAATACCGTTTTTTTTGGTCGTATACGCTGCATCGGCAGAAATTTAAACTTTTAAACGCTGCGGCGTTTCTTCCAGAAATTACGGTACTTGTATTATACAATTTTACTGATGCTATTTTAAAGTATAAGTGAAAATAAAAGTAGTTTTCTGAAAGTTACACCAAATAAATAAAAAAAGATTTCTTAAGATTTTTTCTTTTCTTGCACTATTGAAGCATTACTAAAGATAAAATGAACAGCAAAATTACAAGTTTATGCAATAAAACCTCTTTTTTGGGGAGGGAGGGACTAAACCAATTATCGCTTTAGATGACACCCATGCTAGGAGCGCCACTGCATCTACCTTTATTTACAGTAAACTAGAGAACACTTGAAAAATTATTCTACCATATGGCAGTTAGTATTTTCTTATTATTTACCATAACGTTCACCATAATGCAAAATACTGCTTTTCTCAAAATATTAATCGATTGACTCTCACCACCTCATATATACACTTAAAGATTAAATAGTCATGTGTTCAAGACTTTCATGCAAATAGCAGTTCAAATTAAACAATTACGTAAAAACCAGTTTAAACACAAACTGCTTTGAAGCGAATCAACATTTTTACGTCTGCATAGAAAAGCAAGTTTTTTTTTGGAGATGGTGACTGTTTTCAGTGGTGTGCATAAGATGATACGTCTCATTGTAATAGAAATTATCAAATTAATTTTTTTTTTAAAAAAAGGCTAAATACCTGATAGCTTTCTTTTTAGATTTTAAGTCCATATCTTCATCAGTGCTCAAACATAGGTTTTCTAACGTCGCCTTCAGATCAAAGTCTCCAGGAATATTTTTTTCAGCAACAGCTAGTAAATCGACATGAACCTGAAACATACGAAAAATGCATATAAAAACCCAGACTAAAAATAGATACAGTACAAGACCATTATAATGCACGCCTTGGAACTAGAAGATTCGCTGAATATATTTTGGCATTGTATTGGTCAGTTCACAAATTCATAAAATAATGTTCAGAATGTATAATACATTTGTGTAAATCAGAATAAGTTTAAAATAGAATGAGTATTAAAGCTAAAACACGCACCAATTAAAACTGAAAATTTTTTTTCAGGCTTGGCTAATAAAGCACAAATAAGCATTATTAGAGCATCATTATTATAACATTATTGTTAGATATAATTATCATTATAACATTAACTATTGTTAGAGCATTATTATATTATATATAAGCATTATTATTAGAAGCAATTATTAAGCATTATTATTACAAGCAATTAAAGGTCTGTGAATTGCGTTAAAATTATTATTACAAGCAATTATTAACGTGAAAAATTTTTCAGTTTTACTTGTGCACAAAGTTCTTTTAAATTTTTTTGCACCAATAAGTTGGACATAGGAATGCTGCAATATTAAAGTTTATTGAATCAGTTTTTGCTTATTAAAACATGGCACTTTATCCTTTTTAAGTCTTGAAAAAAATGTTTTAACACCAGATTTCTAGTTAATGCATGCTTCATCAGGCTATATTTACATGATTTAGCAACTTTATGGTATATTTTTGTTCTTTTTTTTTTAAACTTTCACATTAATAAATTTTAAAATATACAATTTTTGGTCCTTTTTCCGTAAAAACATAAGTAAAGAAAAATCAATACAAAACAATTATATTTACATTGCTTTGATTTTAAACCATTCTTTTAAGTTTCCTACAAGGCTCTAAAAAAACTTTTGAATTCCTTTTTTTAAAGCTATCATGTTTTTATACTCGTACATTGACTGTTCAACAAAATGTTAAACTTCGATTGTTGTAACCAAAAAAAAAAGCAGAATTCACTGAATGTGAAGACTTAAGTTCAAGGAATTTGGTTACTTATCAAAAAATTGCAGGAGTGAGCAACAAACTTCATAAAAAATTACCTTTATCTTTGAAACTTATCTAAGACTATTTTAACAGAATTTTATTACAGCCACCATGAGTAGTTTCCGGAATCGCAGACAAACCTAAACAGTATACCTGTTCTTGGTCTTGATCAGCATCATCAGCCCCCGGGATAGCGAGCCAATAGGCTGGACTCAAGCGACCTTCTTCTACATCTCCCACAATAAAGACAGGACGAGAGGCAAACTGGGTCGACATGCTCTCTGGAGCAGATAGAGCGGGTTCTGCTATTTCTAAAAATATGAGAAAAACATTTTTTAAAAACAATAATACATTGATAATCGAAACCCATGAAATAACACAGAGCTGTCCATTTAACTAATTTAATTCCAACAAAGTAATTGTCCACAATTTTTGCTTGATGCATGGCACCATCTGTTATTGAAAAAATTTCTATTTTTCTTTTCTTTCAAATGTTCCATCTATTTAGTGATTTTGAAGCAAAACTGCTGTTGCGATAAATTTTATAAATTTCACTATTTTTCTTAAATTAATTAGGAGCTTAATTTCAAAGCAATACTTGCAAATGTTATTAGAGAAATTATTTTCCTATATTTAGCTTTACATAAACTTATCAAATGATGATTTTGGTTTACACGAGCTTCTAAAATTGAAATTTTCACTTAACTAAGCAGTTATTCTTATTACTATCCTTTAACTAAAATTCAAAATTGTGGAAAATAAAACATAAACAAAACAGCATGGTTTGAGTGAAAAGCACACTTTGAGGCTTTAAAGGTAGAGTGACCTCTAGCCATTACCAGTGGACCGGCAATATTATCAAATGGACAGGTCTTTATTGAAACAGAGGTCTCGATATTAATAATAAAATAGAATTTGTTTTCTTCTTGTAAGCAATGTATTGCATTAACCAATGCTCTCCAAATTGTGTGACACAAAACCGAAAGTCTACTATACAGTGTACATCCTGGGTTGGGTTTCCAATTTCTTGCAGGACAGTGGAAGAAACTGGAGGAAATGGAAGAAACAGAAACAAATTGGAAGTTGGGGGGTGGGGATCGGGGAAGGGGGACTGGAAAGAATGTACTGGAAATAAAAAAAGTTAGAAATTTAAATATATCAACTTAGCGGGAGAATTAAACCATTCATATAATTAATTACATCAAATGTAAAGAAGACAGTTAACATTAGAAATTCTATTTTTGGAAAAATAAGTTACCTTTAAAAGAGAAATAAATATCGACACATATTTATGGGTAGTGTTTCAAGTTTGTTGCGGAAAAAGAGCCTGAAATTCGCGGGACATTCGTGGAGTAGTTCGCGAAATATTCGCAAGAACACAAATATAATAAAATATAGGATATCTGAAAATAAAAGTTATTCTTCATTCTCAAACATAAGGATATTGTTAAAAATGGAAGAATTTTCAACTTTTTAAAAAACATTTAAGTATTTATATTGACTAGGATCAAAAACTCAGCACACCTTAATTTTGGGGTTACTGCTTTCAAAAAAATGTGATTTTTTTCTTAGCACAAGTTTGCAGAGACTTAGGGTGCTCACAGATATTATATTTATTTTCTAAAACTTTGGCAAAATCAAACTTTTCATTAGTCAATAATTTTTTAAAAAAAAAAAATGCGGGTTTTAGAATAAATCTTTAAAAATCGCGACAATCATTGCAGGAATTCGCGGCGCGACAAACTTTCAACTTTATTTATGTGTAATATTTGTCACAATTTTAGGGGAGGATTTGTTACAACTTTGCAAAGGGAATACTGCTTCTGCCATTGATGTAAAAGGAATAATTATATGCAGCAATGGAAGAATTCATTCATAATTGCTTTTTTTCATATAAAAATGCATTGCCATTTAAAAGTATATTGTGTAATAAATTACATTAAAAAATAATTATTTCAGCATACAATGCTGATTTTCAAAAATTAATGTTTTAAAACTTCTTGCATTAGTATTAATTATTAATTCTCTGATGAAATACTAATCATTTAAAGTTTAGCCAAAATATGTTTTCTTAAATTCTAAGGAATAACTTTTTTCCATTTCTTCCACTCTCGGAAGGAATTGATTTCTTCCGGCCAGTTGTTTTTTTCCATGTTGGATTGCTATCCCTCATATATGTATATTTTATGGTACTTCTTCACCTTCGAAAAAATAAAGAATATCTTAAACTTATCTTCATTATTCACATTATTGAATACCACTTACGTATTTAATGCGTCTTCAGACTCGGCAAAACAGAATATTCGAGTTCTGTAAATTATATGAAGCTTATAAGAAGTTAAAATCATAAAAATTCATGCTACAAATACGTTGATAGTTTTATTAAGCTGCGTAATTATCAATTTAGCCTGTGTAAATTAAAATTTTATAGGTCTAAATACATGCACCTAAGGTTCTCTTGAAAAATATATTTATTTTGTGTTTCAAAACTATAACTTAAACGGTAAATTCTTAATGAATGAGTTTCTTCCGTGTGGAAGAAACCGCTTTTTCCGCTTTGAAAGAAGCTTGACAACCCTGTGTGCATCATACAGTATCAATGGACTTCGACAGCTTGTGTAAAAAAAACGTAACAACAGCCCAATCACTAAATATAATGCACGTAAATTATATTTGTTTAAATTGAAATTTTTTTTTAAAAAATACAACTTTTTTTTTAAATTGTCCAAAGTTTTAATAAAATATTGATTTGTTTAAATGTTATTTAACGATATATTTTCAAAGACAGGATGGGGTTCCTCAAAAATATTGTAGTACTAAACATTTAACATTTTGACAAAGATTTTAGAGATTTCACCATTCTACTACATCTATTTTTCATTAAAAAAACACTGCATTTCATGTACATGTAACACTTTTACGAATATTCTTTAATGAACAAATTAACACACATTAAAATTTAATTTTTGAGGAGAAAGGACAACAAACCTTTTTCAGGTTTTCCTTCTTTAGCAGCAGCACTATTTAAAAGAGAAAGCAATCCAGAAATGCTTTCTAAAAGACTTTCCACAGCTTCTTCATCATTTCCGAATTCCTACAAAGAGAAATTAAGGGTTAGAAGCTAAATTACATTTCTGAAATATTTATTTTCTCATGTTTGTAGGAACTTACCGAAAAAAGCCGATAGATTAATGGTTCTTCCTACCTTCACTCAAAGAAAATTTAAATAAGGAATACTACGTACGATTAAAAATATATACATATTAGAGGTAAAAAGTACAGAGAAAAATCCAGTGAGGAAAATGTATATTAAAAAAAGCCTTTTAAATTCACAACAAAGATAAAATTGATCAATAATCAAATGGGAAGGAAGAAGTACTTTTGGTAAATCAAATAATCAAAGAAAAAAATCAATTGAGACATCTTTTAGCCATTTTATATGACAAAAATGTATTGTATAATGCCCAAAAAAAATTTTCAATTCATTGTAACAGAAATTTGCCACGAAGCAAATCAGAACAGTGCTAAATTTTGTCTCAGATATTTTCAAATTATAGCCAAAGTGAGTAAAAACATGTGACTGAAAGAAATTTAATGATTTCTTTTGGAATGCAAAAAAAAAAAGCATTTTCAAAATTAATCACTAAATGTAAAAATACTGATGAATTTGTACTCCAATCAAAAGAACTCATAATGAATTGAGGAGAAACAAATTTGAACCAATGCTGTGGAAAAAGTTTTAGCTGAGTCAACATGGAACTGTCAAAAATCTTGAAAATGTTTTCTCAATTTTTGTGGTTATTTGTCTGCATGAAAGCACAGCTGCATAGAAATGCATGAATACTTTCATGTTCTTATGTACTTCTCTTTTTGATGCATGGAAAAGTCTTTCAACATCCGTCAAAAATACTTACATTTTTGAAACACAATGTATTCTTATAAATCATAACTAAATGAATAACAAATTCTATATTTAAGGATCCTTCAATGGTATTCACATGCTACATACAAAAGAGTTCATACCAAAACTTAAGAATATGTGACTTTTTAATCATAAAAAAATAATGATGTTTCCAAATATTTTTATTACCATTTTTATTCCTCAAACAACATTAATATTAAATTTCTAATAGAACCAATAGAGTTTTAATTTAAAAAATATTAAAGCATTGTTACCTAAGGAACATTGCAAAAAAAAAACTGGTAAATAAGTACAAAGGACATTTTTCTGCTCTTACGAAACTTTTTACAATGTTATTTTATTTCTTGATACAGAAGCATAAATTCTTTTGGTACAATTCAAATATTTCACCTAAATGATGAAAGTTAATTATTCCTAATATACACAGAACATCTGCTGGAAAGAAAACTAATAAAAATGCATATTAAATATGTTCATCTAAGCTTACATGGTGAAAAATAATAAATATAAGAATTAAATCATGTAACTTTAAATTCATAGAGAACATATTTCACTCTTTTTGGAAAATTATTTTCAAGAGGTGAAGCCAATTAATTAAACCTTACAGCTTTAAATAATACATTAACTTACAGTGAGAAGTTTTGCCAACTCTACCACAGGCTGGAAAGGTTCCGTACCCTTGGCGTCATCCTTCCCTTCTCTCGATCCCGATGAGTCTCCTCTCAGAAGTTCTGCAAGATCGTGCATCGACAACAATATGGACCGCCCAGTCTGAGCGCCATCTTCATACCCATTGACCATCAGTCGGAGAAACTCCAGTGTTGTGGACAAGGTGGACAGGCAGTCGCTGGAATCTTTGCTGAAGGATAGGCTGAAGCGAGTGAAGAGCGAATACACAGCTCCCGGGTGAAGATCCAGGCCTCTACAAGGATTAAATGAAATTGGGAGATTTATATGAAATTGCAAACTAAAGTAGAGGTATCCACTTAACCACAACTTTGAATCGTTTTTCTTCCTCCTAACATGAAAAACAGATTCAACCTGATTTTTGTACGCCTTAAACTAACTTTGGTATTGTTTTAAACCTGAACATGTGACGAAATTGATATCTGATTGGAGAATAGAATGTAATTGATAAAAAAAAAATAGCGAAGCAAATCTGATAAGGATGAGTATCAAGCTGATTTTTCTCTTTACACAATATCCTATATTCGGAAAATCTAGTCCTCAGCAAGAAAAATTCATAAATTTACTTATAAATACTTCCTTGTAGTGGCAATCTAAGCAAAAAAAAATCCAATTCTACCACCTTATTTCCTGCATTTCAATTGTAAATTCAACTGTATCACATAATTGTGCTCAAATTTTCACACCAATCCTCTGCGAAGAGGAATAGTGTGAAGAGTTTCCGAAAGGACACAAGCTAAACTAGATTATGATTATTCAAAACTAGGCTAGTTGAAAGGTGAATTTACTTCAAATGCATATAAATAACCATAATTATGTAGTCGCCACCCTCAAATTCCCAAAATTCACAATTACTACAAATCCACACATAATTTGAGATGTAAACAATAAAATTTACTGCAAACTGTTGAGCGGAAGTTGAAGATGAAAATAATTTATGAAAGTTAAATAGTAAAGAGAAGGAATACATTATTTAGTTCTTATTAAAAGTTTAATTTTGCATAAAAATCTTTTGAAATCAAAGCATAATAATTACAGTACAAAACTCCTCTATAGCGGACACCAGCAGGACAAAAATATTTCTCTGTAATAGAAAGGTATCCATATAAGATTTTTTTTTCTATAAGCAATGATTTGCTGCTGGGAAATTAAAAACTGTCCGCCTAAGAGAGATGTCTGTTGGAAGGAGTTTTTCTGTGTGTTTTTTTTTTTTTGCTATGCTTAGCTATATGACATATTTCACTCTTTTATGTACACTTGTTGATATACCTTTAGTGATCAATTATTTTAAAAATGTATTTCACAATTTACATTTTAAATGATCATATGAGTAAGAAGGTAATAAATCAAAAAAGTCAAAATGACAGTAAATTCAGAATTAAGTAGGTGTTATCGAGTTCTTTTTCGTGTACTAACGGCATGTCTTACTTGCATTACTTTTGTAGTTATTCAAGCTAATTCAAATAGCAGCTGAAACTGAATTATGAGATAATTCTATATCTTTTGCACCACATTCTATACATGGTATGTAAAAACAATAATACTGATACAAGATTACAACAATACCAAAACAGTACTTAACCTCAGATAAGTATGAATTTTTAAAAAAGAAATATACTTGATATTAGAATACTGAGAAAGAACTCAACTTTGAGTTGAAACCTCACTGGAGGTGTGATAATTTCTTGGGGCAACATATATGCATAGCTCATGTAAGCTTTTAGGGCTTCATCAACACCCCCCCCCCCCCCGCCCTCTTGCCCAATGAAAAAAATTAGCCTCAAAAGTGTCCTTATGCTTACAATTAAAAAAGCTCTTTTCCTCCCTTTTTTTGTATCGAAAGTTGCATAAATTTCATTTAACTGAAAATAACTATTGTCCAAGGTAGTTGAGTTACAAAAGATAGAAATCATAAAACTTTTGGGAAAGTAGGACGATTATTTTCAAGAGGGGGAGGGGGGGAGGTGTAGATAATTTATCACTTAAAGAAATTTTTGGCCATAGATTTATGCACAACATAAATAATTTCAATTAATGTCTCATCATAAGAAGAAAAAAAAAAGGGATTGTGAATGCTCTTACTGCTTAACATGAAAGTATCCATAGTCATGCTCGGTCAACATGACGAGAGACCTCAGGGAAGGAAGTACTGAGGAATAGCTATGTTGATGGCTGCCAATGTGTTGGACAAGAGCTCCACAGATTTGAGATATTTGTTCTTTGCAAGGAAGACAACTGGAAAGCTAAAAATAAAAAGAAAAACATTTTTCAAATAAAGTATTAAAGAATATTTTTAAATAATTTTTTTGACATACGTTAATCACTTTGGTACAATGGATTTATGTCCATGTGTGTTCACAACTATTTTTCATTCGTTACCAACACAAACATTGGACTAGTATATAAAAAAATCACTAAATAACATAGTAATAAAGATTTAGCAACTGTTTTCCTGATAGACTCCAACATTGGTACTGCATTTGATGCTAACAATTCTTCACAGTAATAAAAACATGAAATATAAATTTAAGATATTTAATATTTCAAAAAAATCAACAACGTCACCGATAAAAAAATCTATGATGACTAAAACATAGAATTTAGCCATTTCTACGTGTTCATAAGCTGAATTGAATAATGATTTCCTCTATCTGTCAAACCAAAACGACAAATCATGGCTGACAAGTTTCTTTAGAAGCAGGAAAACCATGTATAAATCAAGCACAGAAGAAATAAATTTCTTCCACTAGTGGAAGAAATGGAAAAATTGTATTGGTTGAAAATTTAAGAATAAGTATTTTGGCTAAAGTTTACAGAATTATATACCTTATACTTCATTAAAGTGACAATAATTAGTACTGATACAAAAAATTTTAGAGCATTAGTCTGAAAATCAGCATTCTGATATTCATGCTGGAGCAAATAATTAATATGCATATAAGTAATAATGCAGCAAAATACACTTAAAATACAATATTTTCATAAGAAAAAGTTTCATACAAAAATATAAATGAATTCTGCTATTCCTGTAAAGTTTCTTTATACCCATGGCAGAAAGACTGAAAAAACATTTCCTCAACAAAGTTTTAACAAACCACCTCCTTAAAATTATAACAAACATTAGCCATAAATATGTCAGTGTTTGTTATTAAAAGCAACTTATTTTTTTCAAAAATAGCCCATATTAAGTTCTCTGTTAAGTACTTTACATTTCATATAATTATGATATAATATTTAACTCTAATAATCTCAGTTAATATGTTTCAATTTTAAGCATGTTTTACTGAATGCTGGATTTTTTCCAATTTCTTCCACTGTCCGGGAAGAAAGTTTCCAACCCTAACTCACCTCCCCCCCCCCCCTCCCCATAGGAAATCCAACCCAACAATAAATAAATAAATAAATAACAATGCTCATACCACATCATTGACAGATGATCCACTCTCAAATGTGATAAAACCTATGTCTGGATCACAGAGAGATTGCAAGATGGACTGAAAATAAAAATCATCTATTAAATACGTTTCGACAAGCACTAAAATATATATTTCATAGCATTATAACAACAATAAACAAAAAAAAAATAAAAAACTGAAATAATAAAAGAATTATTTAAAGGATAGAATACATAAAAGAAATGAAGCAAATTTCTGGGTATACAGGACTAGTAAACCCGGCGGTCATACGAAATGACCACTGTTCTAGATATTATAAATTGTAATTAAAATGATTTGTGCAAAGGAGTCTGCTTATTCAAACTGAATTACATAGGTCAGGCGGGGAGGACGCCCCTTTGTTTACTTCTTCACATTACTATATATTTATTTATTGTATAATCAGATTGTTTGTGAAAAATATATATTTATCGTCAAAAGAACTTATTGAAAATTTTATTATGCTCTTCAAAACAAAAGTTTTAACGAAACTGGGAAAAAGAGCGCAGCCACTCTAATAAAAAAAAATATAAAAAACGCAGACAATAAATAAAGCAATTAAAAAGAAAGAAGGGATTAAATTAAATTCGCTCATACATTAATTTTTAACAGAAATTGCAAATACCGTGAAGCCTCACTCAATATGCTAGAGAAACGTTTCTATTGTTATTAGTATATTTGTTACATTTTTACAACAATGGCAACTGCGTGGATTTGTTTGTTCACACGGCAACTGTAATTATGCTGTTGGAAACGAAGGCAACAATGCAAAAATAAAATAAAACGGGTCAAGAAAATCATTGAAAAATCTTTAAAAATTAATTTAAAAAAAACTAATTGAGTCACAACTTTCATTTTTGCAGCGTTGATTTTCTCGGGTCGTAAACATTAACTGAGCCGAATGTGGTCCCAATCGGTAAAACAGCCTGGGATCCTATAGCGGACAGACAGACAGAATAAGCCGCTTATATTTAAGAAGATGCTTATGAATTGCTCACAAAAATTAGAAGGATCATAGTAACCACCCTCAATTGACCTGGAGCAACAGGAGCAACAGTAGCAACTGTAGCAAACTGCTGCTGTTAAAACTTTAATAATAATAACATTATTAATAATAATATATAATAAAAAAAATATTTCGGGGGGGGGGGGCAGGGTTCGTTGATTTAAATCATGACTTTAATCATTAAACAAATTTCTAAAACTTGATTTTAGTGTTAGAAAATGTTGTTTTAAATATAAAATTTGTTGCATTTACAACCTCTATTTCAAGCAAAACAACTTAGATCCCTCCGCCTGTGTGCATGTATTATATATTTCATAACTTTAGAACTAATTATTATTATTTTTTTAATTTTACAATATTATTCTTACTCTTCAGATAGCTTAACATCAATGAATAATTCATCATTGAACAATTTCTATTGCAATTCATAGTAATCATGATCAACTTAGTGTGTTTTAATTTTAATTGTAGTATTAGTTCTACTTGCTGAATACCACACAATAAATGATTCAGGATGATAGTGTTTAAAACAAAGTTGTTTAGAATTTAGAATATGTATCCTTACAAAATGTTTTATTCATGTTTCATAATAGCTTAAGGTTTTTCCTTGTGACATATTTTTTGCTCTTTGTAATTTTCAATAAAGGTACCTGATTAAAGCAAAAAGTTTCAGTTTTTAGTAATGGAAGGAGTGAACATATGATTTTACTAAATGGATAAATTAAAAAGTATTTCAAGTTATTTCATTTATAAAATAGAAAAATGAATAAAGTGCCCTCAATGTAAAATTTAGTGCACACAAATGTTTGATTTTTTTTTTTTTTCCAGCTTTCAACAGCAACAGAATTCAGATTAAATTTGTTAATTTTTACTATTGTACCTGAGTGTGCTATTATTACTGGTTAGGGTTAAATTTCATTTGAATTATACATTCGTGTTAAAAACTTTTTTCCCTTTATTGTCATTAAAAATATCTACTGCAGTGAAAATATCTATGTGTTTATGCATTATTTAACATGTCATGTTATTTTTTTTAAGTGTAATATAATAAATATCCAGTCGTAAAGGTCTGGTTTTTAAAAAATTTTTAAATCCGATTTAAATTAAAAAATCACGAACTATGGAAAAAAATAGAACCAATTTCAAAATAAAAATTGCGCATTAAGCCAAAAATAAATTCATTCTTCAAACAAAATGACACTACTTTTAAACATAATTTTGCAGTTGGGGCAAAATTTTAATAGTCTAAGTACTTTACATTATTATTTTACCTAGGAACTGTTGGAAACTCTGGGCCATTTATATTTGAAACTGATTCATGATTACAAAAGCTTTAAAACATCATAATTTTGTGCCAACTTCAAAAAATATGTTTAAAATTAGTATTGATGTTGGGAAGTCCATTAAAAAGTAACAAAATCACAAACAGGAAGGAGGGACACAGATCAGAGAAAGACTTAAGCCCAAAGGATTGAAAGTGAAAAGTTGGAAAGCAAATGAAAAGTTACGGCATCCTAAAAGACTTCTGGGGCCTTGTTTATACCTAAACACTAGTGCAACACATTTTCTGATAGTCTAGGTCAGGGTTCTTTTATTATAATTATTATTATTATTATTTTAATGAAAAAGTTGCTTGGAAACTATAATATAAAATCAGAAATTTTTTCCAGCATGAAGGAAAGTATAATGAAAGATTTTAGTTTGTTTTTATGCAAATGACAGGTATAAATTTATAAATATTTTTTAAAGGTACTTTTTTCTTTTTGACGAGTGTGTGGGGGCCCATTTTCGTGATTGTGATTTTTGTAAAATTTCTTTTTTGCAACCACTATTTTGCTAAACTTTTGTCAGTGAATTTTACGAAAGGATGGTTTCAGTGATTATTCCAAATTTTGTGCAGTATCTGCCTCCCGATGGTACTCGATGTCTCCGACAAAACAAAAGGATGTTAGAACTAAGGGCCCTTTTAAAACTTTCTCTTTTCTTTTCCAAGATTCAAAATGTGACCGTGGATTTTAGAACAAATATTTGTTATGATGAATATAAGCATTTCTTTACTTTTCTAAATAATTCATGAATTGTCAATGAAAAAATAATAATACTTCTCAAAGATTTAAAACATTGAAGAGAAACTACAATTCTACAGGTTCTTCTCTTATGAGATAAATATGTATGAAAAATGTATCAGTGAGATATGAAACAATTCTTACCACAATACATTCTTGACATTGGATCACACAAGGTTTCTCTGATGGAGTGTTGAAGAGTTCAAGCATTAGCGGAAGAACGTCCAGATATTTTTCATCAGTTTTCACACTTTAAAGGGGGAAAAGAATTTTAAATTTCCAATACATACTTTTTTCAGTTTCTGACACAATGTAGTATCGTTTATATGATGCTGAAAGTACTATTGAAAAATGTTGCATAAACAATAACATCATATAAATCAATTTACCCTTTCGGCTAAACCCAAGAATTGGGACCACAGTAAAACATCATATAAATGTAAACGTCACATAAACGAACCTCGTGTATACTCTACTGTACTGTTTAAGATTATTTTAATGTTCATAAAAACATGTGACATCGAAGTCAATGTTCTCAATTCATCACTATTTTCATCATCGACGCATTGAAGTTGATGTTTGCAGAAAACTGGTGTTTTTTGTTCGATGTTTCTACTTCATCAAATTTTGCATCTCAATAAAAAAGTATCATCTAAATCAAACTAAAATTACAGTTATGTGAATTCATAATGATGAAAATTACATTGAAGCATCAATCAGTGATGATGATATCCATTTCATTGGAATATTTTCAAAATTTTTATAATTTACTAAAAAAAGAAACTTTTGTGGAATAACACTTTATTTATTTAATTATTTATTTCATGAAAACGGAATTGAGAGTATTAGCACCTACACAGATTATTAGAATTAGATACCTAAACAATACTTATTGTTTTTAAGTTAACTTCCACTCCGTGATATATCTTTAATTTGTTGTAAGTACTTTTTTTTATTTATTTTCTGTCATTCAGTTTGAAAATAAAAGATATACCTAAAAACCCTCATTAATAATGTTTTATTTATGTTTGAATATTTTGTATTTATGAAGCAGGTAGTTTTTCTTCTTGAACTTAATTATTCCATTTGAAACCTAATATGTTTGAATTGTTCTTGATTATTTTTCTTAACTCTTATTTCTTGATAATGTTTTTAACAACAAACTTCTTAGAAGGATGGCCAGAAAACATCAATGTCTGCACAATCCCCCTTCCCTTAACATGAGAAAATTTACTATGCATGCATATATGTTTAAAATTTGATGTTCCAAAACTTTTTTTTTAAAGCACTACTATAACACTGCTTTAATATCTAACGTTGATTTTTCCTGGTCACTACAGTATCACATATCTAGCAGACGGCATTAAATTTATTTTTTAATCAGATAACCAAAAGTAAATCACAAAGTAAGCCTTACCTTCCATGCATAATATTCATCATCGGGATCTTGAAAGAAGCATGAGAAACCAAATATGCAACAAGTGTCAAAATTCGTGCTGTAAATGATGTTGGGGTTTTCAGCATGGGAGCAGCAGTTTCTTGAGGAGCATTTGTGACAGGATCTAAATTTTCCTTTTGGTCAGGTGGAAGAAGAACAAGGGTTTCTAATAAGGCATCTAAAACCGCTCTGAAATAAGAAATAAATACAAAGATGAAGAAACTATAAAACAAACACATAAATACATCACTCTGTATTCTTATCCATCATCAAAAAAAGATTTACATCTACATTATTGCGTATCGACTTGCTGTCATTGTAAGTTTTAGAGTTTGTATTGCAAAATATTTTTTAAATATATCACGCCAAAAGCAAAAGGATTTTGTAAGTTACACAATAAAGAGAAAATATATATCAAAGTTGGAATGGAATGCAGTGAAATAAGAAGCCATCATTGTCCTTTGTACAACTTTGCTCAATAGTAACCTACTTTAAGACTTTTAGCCATTCAATCCGACTTACAGCTATTCGCTTTCAATTGAGTACTTTCAACTTTGTTATAGTCTGTGTAATTAGAATAGGCGCATCAAGGTCGCGTTTCCTGCTTTGTCCCCATGGCAACACGGCAAGAAAGATAACAGATCCGCTTTTTTTTGCACTGCAGTTAAGGCAATTGCATTACTACACCTCTGATTCAAAATATTAGATTAATTGCGAAGATGTAATAAGAAAGAATTTATTCTCTATTTAGGTGCCGTTCATAAATGACGTCACGCTTTTTCCCCATATATTTGACCCCCCTCCCCCCCTTTGTCACAATATGTCACACTTCAGCGGACCCCCCACCCCCCTTTTGTCACGCGTCACGCTATGTTGCATAATGCATGATGTCACACTTCTTGTTACCCCCTCCCCTCCCCTTGTCACACTTTGTCACAATTTCACGAACCCCCCTCCTCCCTCGAAGCGTGACATCATTTATGAATGATCCCTTATTTGTTTTTGATACGAAGTAAATGCAATTAAATTTCTCACAAATTAAATCTGGAATGTTTAGATAAGATTTTAACATTTACAAAATAAAAAATACAATAAATTAGGTACACAATAGCTTTCTGAAACACATCAAAGTATTAGAATAAGATTTAGATTGGTTCAAAATATTATAATACTTTATCTGACGCAATCTATTTTTGCCATTGAGAAATAAATCTGATTTGAATCCGTCTATTATTATTATAACTAAAACAACAAATTTATTTATCATGTTCGCTGAACTAACGTGGGGAAAAAGCTTCTAGCATGGAAAATATGGCGACCAGAATGGAAAAAGGTTGAGTTGTGTGACCTTGACACGCCGATTCTAATTACACAGACTATAAGTGTATACGCCACCTGCTCCTTTCAACTAATTCTTAGTCTTCTTCTTACACCACAGGGGTTTCACAGAAGGTTAGAGAAGAACTTTTTTAGCAGTTGTAATGTGACCAACTCTTCTTCTTTGTTTCAAAATATACATCCAATAACTTGTAACTATTACATCATACATTTTTTAACTAGATATGCAGTGCATCAACTAATAACAAACATCATCATCTACCCTTCTCAAAATTGAGACGAGATGTCTTTTTGATGAGTGGTTAAGACAACGCATTCACATAACCATGGGTTCAGGTTAAACCCACCAATACATTTGGTCATTTAGAGATGATCACACTCATAACAAATGACATTTTCTTAAATTTCCCGCTCATGACAACTTTCATCAATCCCTCTCAATGTCTCTTAGTACTATCCAAAACAACTAGCAAAATAAGAAATGACCATTTAGAAAAGCACTTGAACCACTAAGATGTTAAATAAGTCAATCAAGCAAATGGATATGTATAAGTCAAAAATTAATTTCAACACTCAGAGAATCGTTGTTGGAATAAATTGAATGTTACTAAAATTCAAAACAGAAACAAATCTTGAGAAAGATAAGCTCTTCAGCTTATTTAGTTTACTAACTAAATTAAATGAAAATTTACCTCACAATAAAAAGGGCTGTAGGGGCAGACAAATCGGCCAACTGAACACAGACACGACGTAAAAGTTGTTGCAGAGGATGACAGCTAGTTGCTGAAACAAAACATGCACTAATAAATAAAACATGGATTTATCATTTCAAAATTTAAAGAAAAAAAAATCTTCCTGTGCAAATATATTGAGAAAAATGCTTTTTAAACCACCTTTACGAAAAATAATAACAATTTTCAATTCAGATGATATTGAAAATCAGATTGATTCGGCTTATCCATAGACTAAATCTGAATTCAATTTAGGTATTTGATAATTTAAAATGATTTTAAGGGGAAGCATTAGCTGCTATGCAACATTTACTTGATTCTATACTTGTGAAATTATAAGGCCTGTAAGATATTGCAAAAAAAAAATAATATAGAATATTTTTCCTCATAAGCATGGGTGATTCTAAGCAAAAAGAACGTTTCTGAACCTCACACAAAATTTTTCGGAAAAAGTGTGCGCTATTCTTTAAAATAAAAATTATATATGTACTTAGGTGAATATGCTTCATCTCCTCCCCAGAACACACAACATATATGTGTATATATTTATATATAAAGTCAAAAGAATGCTTCAAGTGATAATGAAATGAAAGGTCTAATATTATACCAAAATTCTCTTTCATTTCTCCGGAAATGTTATTATGCTGTCTTCAAAGTTTTTTAAAGTAGTTCAAAATATTTTGCTTATCTGAAGGGAGAAACAAAAGTACAAATATTATTCGTCAAAGAAATCTTAAGACCAATAAGTTAAAAAATGTTCGAAAAAAAATTTTTTTTTTTTTTTTTAATTTTTGGATCAAGCCTTTGAAAATTTTCGGAAATATCGGAAAATTTCGGATCACAATCCCCCTGGCTTTTAAGCTACTACATCAAATGAAATGCACCCACTATAGGTGAAAACTGGGAAATTTGGTTTGTAGCCAGTGGCTGGTAGACTCAGTTTCGTTAGTGGCCCTTTTTTGAAATTGCCGATAAGAATTGAAAACCAACTCTACAATTGTTTTAAAAATGATTTAATTATTGAAATAAAACAAAAAATATGCAGATTTGAATTAGCACATGCAAAAATTATTTCGAACTTTTAAAATGATCTAAATATATACAGGATGCTGAGAGATTAAAAGTTGAAATTCAACAGGAAATTTTCCACAAAGTATACATTTAATATTGGCAAGTTGTGATGAAAATTAAATTGCGAACAATTCATTCCCAACGTTGGGAGAAGAAAAGGAGAAAAATAGATTTCAGTAGAATATGTTAAAAATGACCGTGCGAGAAACGAAAGTGATACATACAAAATATCAACATCAACTTTACTTTATGATCTGAAGTACGAAGACAGAGAAAGATACAGTCATGGCATTAGCATTGTGTTTGTAATCAACTTGCCAATAACCTGCAGTAAATTATTCAACACTTTTTCTATTTCATCCAAAATACTTCTCTTTTTCCTTACCTTTACAAAACTGCACAGTATATACAAATTTGCCTACAAGATACAAATGAATATTTTATTCAATATTTTCAATTTTTTTTCCTATTTTATCCTAATCACTTCTCTTTTTCCTTACCTTTACAAAACTGCACATATACAAGTTTGCCTACAAGATACAAATGCATATTTTGTTCAATATTTTCAGTTTAATCCAGTTATCAAACTAAATTTACCAGCTAGGCTAACAATCACTTCTTGAATGATCCCGCTAAGAGAATGCAAATGTGCACTCCATAGCTTCCTATAATTCACCATTTTCAACACTTCCTCTTCGGCAAGAGGCTGAAACATCACAAAGATAACATGTATGAGTTTAATTTTAAAAAGATGAAAGTAAATAAAAAACACTAAAACTATTTTAAGAATAGATGGAATCTCTTGGTTTTATTACAGATGAATATTTAACACCTATACTTGATTGTTGATAAATAATTATTTTTAGTATCATAAAATCCCAAAATGTAACCCCACTCTTTTCCAAAACCAAACTGGCAAATTTCAGATGCAGGGGGGGGGGGGGCATAATCAAGATTTTTGAAAAAATTATCCAAAAAAGTTTCTTTTAGTATTAATTAGTAGTATCTACAAAAGATAAATAATAAGAATAAACCATTTAAAATTATTTTTAAAAACATTAATACAAAACAAGATTTTAAAAATAAACAAAAATATGGCTTCTAATATTCTAATAGTAATTGATTGTATGGGGGTGCTATCTTTTATTAAAGAAAGGATTTAGCACTTGAGTTAGCAGAAATCCACATAGTTTTAATTAAATACAGTATCGCAACCATACTTGGCATGCTCGCGACCAGCACTATGCCTTATTTCGTAATTTGCCAAATTTCGGATCACGACCAAAACCAGCGAATTTTCCCACCCAAAAATGGCGGATTTTCGTGACCAAAAATGGTGGCTTAACTAAAGTAATCAACGCTGAGTACGTGAAATTTATTTTTAAGCCTGAATATTTAGGAAAATATAAATAAATTAAATGAAATAAAAAATACAAAAGAAAATGGACATTTAATATTCCTCATAAGAAAATAATGCAAAATTAGTTTCAAAATCATCAGCCATTGGGGAAGGGGGGGGGGGGTATACTCAGGATTATAGAATGATTTTACTTTCGGCAAGAAAATTGTTAGAGGGTTACATTCGATGGAGTGGTTACTTTTGGGATTTTACGGCATACATTTTTAAGTGAAATAATGTAGTCACCTCTCTGGTTTGTAAGGGCAAAGGCAGAGGCAAAAGCTCTGAAAGTATGGTGAGTCCTGTCATAAAATTGCTGGGAGACAACTTAGTATACTTCAAGATTTCTTGAACCATTTCCGTCCATAAACTTTTACTCAGAGCTAAAAGTTTAATAAATAAATAAATAAATAAATAAGACGGCAATTTAAAAGTTCAAGGAAATTTACAACTAAGAGTTTGAAACCACAATCAGTATGAAATAAAATGTAAACCTTAGTACTGCAAAGTAAAAATAAAAATCACCGTAAAATTAAGCTTTGCAAAAATTGCAGACACATGTTTCAAAGTTACAAGGAACCTATTTTTCAAAAGAAGGGGAAACTCTTGAAAAGGTTTTCGCTTTTTTCCTTTGAAAAAGGGGCTTCTTGCAAACATTGGTTTTTATTTTTACGGAATCAGTTTGTTTATTTTAACACATAGATAAGTCCAATAATACCAAAATAAGTCAAACAGTATTTGTATTTTTCAAATATATGCATTATAAAACAAAATAGAATCAACTGTAATATCTTCTATCTCTTTTGATTAAAAAAATTTGTTTTAAATGGTGTTTGTTAAAGCCCAAGTTGAATCAATTTTACATACTGTAATACAGTCGAACCTTGCTATAATGAACCTGGGATACAGTGAACACTCGGTTGTAGTGAACTTTTTTAGTGGTCCCGCTGAACTCCTATTTAAATAAAGTTATTTTATAAGCTTATAGTAGACAAGTGAAAAATTGGTAGTTCGTTTATAGTGAACTCAAATTGCATTCCCTTGGATTTTGTTTTTTTTTTCAGTTCTCCAACTGTAAACATGCACGTGTTGTGATTGAAAAGTCAGCATTCCTTTCTATTGTGTGAAATTTCACTCTTTCATGCTTATCGTCAATTAAACTAGCGCAAACCAGTTGCTAAGCAGAACCCCCCCCCCCCTCCCCAGACACTCCCGTGGAGCATGAAAACGATGAAGAAAACCTACTAATATCACTGTGGTTGGAAACAAATAGTGTTAAAATATTTTTCCAAATTACATCAGCGAGAATTTAGAATCTTGTGATGACAATGTGTGCACATCTGGCACTCCCACTGACGTTGACATCGTTTCAGTCGATCAAAAAAAAAAACGATGCCGAAGATGAACGTTTAGAAGACTGTGTTGAAGAAGAACACGAAATATCGACACAGTCTACCTTAGATGTGAAATCAGTTGTTGAACTTTTTTTTTTTCAACGGAGAATGTGGATCAAAAGGAATTGGACTCTTTGCTGATTGTCGATAAAAAAGTTGATGATCTATATTTAAAATCAAAATCTGTTCAATCTAAAATTACTAATTTTTTTTCATGCATAGAAAGTCAGAATAAAATCAAGTCTTTTTCTTTTTAATGTTTGTTTTAATATTTATTTGATTAATTAAGTATTTATAAGCAATTTATGTACTTACTGCAATACCTATTTCTAACAAAACTAGAGTCATATTTTTAAAAAA
Organism: Octonoba sinensis; assembly: GCA_038502835.1. Classification (NCBI taxonomy): domain Eukaryota; kingdom Metazoa; phylum Arthropoda; class Arachnida; order Araneae; family Uloboridae; genus Octonoba; species Octonoba sinensis. The sequence continues at coordinate 11,136,929 of CM076603.1, forward strand.
AAAAAAAATTTTTCAAAGAATTTGGATATAGTGAACCACCGGTTATAGAGGACTTATTGTCTAGTCCGCAGACGGTTCACTATATCGGGGTTTGACTATTCAGGTTTAGTTCAATATAAAATTACAAGTAAAGTGTTATTCCTCACGTCATAAAAAAACTATGATATATTTACCATAATGAAACGTCAATGAAATAAGAAAAACCTTTCTAAAGCTTCAAAACTATATAAGTCACAAACATGTTTTAAAAATATGTTTATTATAAACTTGAGTGATCATTACTAACTGTTTTATATGTTTATGAAGTAAGATTTTCAATATTTGCCAACAAAATTAGAATTATGCCAGATTTTTAACTTATTATTATTATTATTATTATTTACTTAATGTATTTTCCTTCAGATAATAACCAGTGTTCATGAATATAAAAAACAGGTTTAGATGCAAAAGAAACGGCATAGTTTGCAAACTAGCACATGATCAAGCAAGATAAAATAGGCCGTTTTCGTGTTTTGTAAAATGTAATTTGAAAGAGTGTAACATTTTGCAGTTTTCACCTCTTTCTCGCATGTTTTGGAATAACCAAGTACCGTAATTATGGGTAAATAGCCAGCATCGTTATATAGCCCACAGGAAGAAAAATTCATTCTAAAAAAATTAAGATAGGTGTATAACCTGCATTGTTGTATACATAATAAGATCACTCTGTAAGGTACGCTGTTTGTCCGGAAACAAGTGTAAATTGCCAAAACTCTTTTAACATTTAAAATAAATTTTATTTTTAAGTTTGCATTTCACCATATTTTGGTTATATATAGCTAGAGTAAACTCTCGGTTATCCGCGCAATCTTTTTCATTTAATTTTTTTTTCCGCGATGATGTACTGAATGTACAAAAATGTACCCATTTTAAATTAACAGATGCAAAACCTAATTTTAGAAATTCTTATTTCTTTTCTCCCCCCCCCCTTCCTGTGTCATCAAGCCTTAGAAGGTCACCAAAACCTGACTAGTGGTTGAAGTTAATAATAACTACTAATAAAATACTTAGAGGAAAAGGGTGATGCATTCCTTTGAGACAAAATGTTATTGAAAAAACTTCAGTCATAAATCAAGATAGAGTTTTAAAATGAAAAAGCAAAAACAACTAGCAGACTCTTTTTGTAAGAATTTAATGCATGTACTAGTACTATATTGTGGTTATTAAAAAAGTTTAAATATATGAGAGAAAGAGTGTGCATTATTTTAATTTTTTAGCTTTTAAATACATTTTTTGCATACACTGTTATCGTTTTTGGCTATAGTTTAAATGTATGTGCGAGTGTTATGGATTTTTTTTAGCTATTGTATACACTAGTATCGCATTTACCCATTTTGCGGATTATCCGCGAAATTCGCTTATCCGCAGTTACCTTGCCACCCTATTCTGCGGATAATCGGGAGTTTACTGTACCCCCGAAACACGGATGCATTTCTCTTTTTGGACAGCGACCTTTGCTCTGGTTCTACCCTCCTATTGTGATTAAATTAGTGGGGAGGAAAAGGCTCCTATTATGACAGCTAGGTTGCTTATCTCTGTCCTTCTCATTGGTCTTCTGCCATTTGTGCATCACATTTTATATAAGAGCAATTCAAGAGAGCACTTAAGATTAGCCGTCTTTTTTAGGAACCGCGTACAAAACTCTCATAATAATGGAATAGCACTCTAGTTCTGAAGCGTCATACAACTTCGCTGATCAGGAAAGGTCTCCCACAATGTTTTCAAGCGCAAGTCCCCTTTTTTATGGGATACACCCCTAGAAAGCAATACATTCGCCTGGGACCTAACTGTGTTCGTCCATAAAGTTCTTTCATTCCAGCGCCACAGCCCCAATCTGTTTTGGACCCTTGTTTTGATAGCTACGATTTATTTCTCTGCATTTTGTTTTGCAGGAAAAGAGATTTTGATATTTTTTAACGGTAGTTGTTTTTTTTAATAATAATTTCTTTTTTAAATTTCATGTATTGCCCACATTGTTATATAGCCCGCAGACAGTAAGAGAAGTTTGTTTTTTTGTAGAAACCCGCGGGCTATACACAGATAATTAAGGTATTTTGTAGTGTACATATCAGGGCTTGAAAACGATACAGCCAAACATGCCCGGCGAATGTAAAAATTCAAATCTGGCATGCATTTCTCCTTGACATCCCTGACCTGGCATGCAAATAGTTAATAAAAATATATAATATTTAATCAAAATGTGTGTGTTATGTCTTCTCATTTATTTATACATAAACTAAATAGGTAAACAATGTCAATGTAGATATGTGTTTACATTTTGTTTCTTTAACCATGTGTCAGTAGGAAATACTATTTTTTTTATTATTAATACATAATGTAATAAAAAAAATTTGGGCATGTAAGAGTGTTATGGGCAGGTTGGTTGGACTTTAAACGGATCACTAACTAACTCCTTGAACATACAGAGCAATTTACTTGCAAGTTGTTTATATAGCATGTACAGATTTTAAGCATGCAAAAAAATCTCCCAAAGTTCAAACATCACTGTAAAATCAATTAGCATGTAAAAATTTGAGACTTTTCAAGCCCTGGATCACAGTTTTAGTATATTGGCATTGCTGAAATATTCAAAACAACCCATTAATGAAAAATATTTTTTAAACTAATACATTGGTACAATTCAATAAAATTTATTAGCATGAGATTTTACTGCATTAAAAACTAATGAAAATTATAAAAAAGTAACAAATTAAGAGAGCAAACACCTTTTTTAAAATTCATATGTAATTTTTTAAAACTGTTTCAACAAACCTTCCTCTGATTCAGCAGACCCTAAGAACGGTTGAGTATATGTCAAAAGAGCTTCAATAATTTCTGTTTGTACCTAAAATATAAATCATAAATAGATGTATACTTCTTAATTTGAAGTAACACAAACATCATCTTGTATATTTCAAGTGAATATTTTAATTTTAAAAGATTTTTCATCAATTTCAACGCTTGAGATACCTTTCTTCAAGATTAAATCTACACCACATGTGGGCTGTACAAAAAGAGTTGGTGATAAAGATCAGGTATGAATACCGATTTTGGCCTATCTGGTCAATGTGCCAATAATTGGAAGCAGCGTGATGTTACAATTGCCTGGCAAACCATCGAGACTTAGCTATGCCGAGTCCACATGAATATTATACACTGAGAAATGACACATGGAATGTTTAATAAATAAATAACCTATAACAACAATTGTTGTTAAATTATTTAATTTATTGCTGCTCCCTGATCGCTCACCAACCTCCAGAACTGCGTATGCAGCTCCTTCAGATCACTTCGCTTGCTCATTACAAGCCAAACAATTTTAGAGTAACTTTTATGGAAAGAACCCGTCCCATGTCGGAAATTAATTCACAACTCTATGGAATCAAAAATTTATATCTTATACATAATGTGCATAGATTTTGCACAGTATAAGAAGCTTGGCAAGGTTCAGAATGTTGTTGTTAATATCCATATTTGAATTGTAAACTTACGAATACGCTCACTCGGAAATTTAAAATAAAGTGAATCCTATCCTTCGGTCAAAATTTTAAAAGCAATATACTTATATTTTTATGCACATGTTTTATTTATTATTATGACTCTTGGCGACAAGAGGAATAATGTTAAAACTCAACCCTTCATTGCATATTTCAAGATTTGTGAAAAGACGTTTTCATGTGTGGCAAGAACAAAATCGCTCTAAAGCATAACGAAATGTAATGTTTTCTTGGTAAAAAAAATTTTAAAATATGAAGGCATGAGAAAAAGTTAGTGCCAAAAGTTTGTTATTGAAATACTCCAAAAGTGTTGCCGCATTAGATATTTAACTGTAAAAGTAGTTTAAACAGCTCAAATAAAACAAATGCATAACAATCGTTTCAGTTGTCAAGAAAAGCCATTGCTTGAATTTTAAATGCTGCTGATGAGATCTTGCTTCCAATTGGCTGATGTTATCATAGTAGCTATGATGTTATTGGCTCCCCCCCCCCCAACACCATCATTAGATTTATATATATACATATACATATAGATAGGTTTTAATTCACATTTTTTAATCTTATATATTTATTTATTTACTGGCAATTTTTAGCTTGTGATAAAAAAACACAGAAATAATTACATTTTGAGCTATTTGATATGAAAATGATGATGTAGGAATCAAAAGCATTAATGAAAAAACTTTCAGCAAGACTGGAACAGCTGTTAGATCCTTAAACTGAAAAAGAAAAAGAAAAATTTGTTTGAAAATTTGTATATGAATATGAATAACAGATCAAAAATATCATAACAAACACACAACAGAACTTTTTTTAAAAAAGTACTTTCATTTAAGTATTCTGCAAGTTAATTTTCTAAATGGCAATACAAAAATAATAATGATAAATACTAGTTTCCAAAATTGATCATAAATCAATATTTATAACGAAAAATAAAACTTTAAAAATAAATAAATAACATTGAAAAATTCACTAAGCAAATCGATCACATTTAAGCAAATATTTTTTAGAGAATTGAATCTTCTATAAATAGGCACAAGACAAACAGTCCTTTAAATACCAACATTTACACCAATAAAAAAATCATGTAAACAACTCAATGAAAAAGAAACTCTGTCAGGTACAAGTTTTCTGAAACATAAACTTTTATGCAAAAAAAAATATACATATATATGACGAAGATGATGTGATAGAGAGTGCACGATTTAATGCAAGCTGATTTATGTTAGTTTACATACAATAGCTTCTAAATTCTCTATACCAATAAAAACACTTTATGATGTAGCGGGAATTACTCAGTGGGAATTGAAATATATTGGATACAGGATTCTTTAAATGCAAGCATTTATACCAATAAAAGCAATGTATGGTATTAAGAGAATGACACGAACTAAATTGAGCTATGTTATTAGATAGAAGCTTTTATAAAAATAAAATTAATTTAAAAGATTATGGTGTAGAGTGAACACCTTCAACTGAATTATACTATGCATAAGCACCTTGTAACAACCAATTATACCAAAACACATAATAAGAAACTTTTGGTGCAGAATGAACACTTCAGTGTAAACTGAACTACATCAGGTACAAGCATTTCAAATCATTCCTTTTCCATGTTTGTCCATTTGAAGACCTTAAAAAGTATTTTAGGATAATTTATATCTTTATGGAAATGTGTAAACAAGCTGTAAAAAAAGCCTGCTACAAACCAGTCTTTTATTCTTGAAATATAAATATGTATTAATTATGTGTTTTAAAAAACTATAGTGGAACTCTTTATATAAATCATTGAAAAATTCCCATTACGAAAAAAATATATATAATCAATTTTAATGTAATTGAATAAATTAGAATCAGAGACTTTATTCATCAAATAAATCTTAAGATTATTATAAACCTGAAGACTCTTTGGGAAAACCGTTTTGTTTTTTTTTAAATTTTCGGAACATGTTCCCATAAACTTTCAGAAATTTTGGATCAGAATCAAACAAGATTAGAGAGAACTACTCTGACTAAATAAGTAATGGAAGTCAACTTATTGAAAACTCAAAAACATATGGAACTTTTTGAGACATATAAAGATCAGATTTGCAAATCTCCTACCTCAGTGCCACGACTCAGAATAAGATGGGCTAAGATGGCTCGTAAAATACTGACAGAAGGCTTGACAATGGCGACCACCAAAACACCTTGCAATCCTACTAAAGCAGGAGACTGGTGGGAAGGCTTCAAATATATATCACAAATGTTCTATTAGAAAAGGGGAAAAAAATATTAGAATAATGAAAATGTACAGCAATTTCATATTTAACACGAGCATTAAAATTTCACATTGTCTCCATGTGAACACGCATCCATTGTGACTTGTCTAAATATATGTCTGATATCTAGAATATAAAGATTTTGATTGCAAATATTCATTAACACTTACGTGATCACGCAGCTGAAAAACAGCAAGTAAAATAGTTTAGCTAGCAGTCAGTCATTTTGAATTTTTTGCCATGCAATATCATCTTTTTACAACTCATGTATGGCATTGAGTCATACAAATATATACGTATATATATCCGAAAGAAATTTAAATTTTATTCAAATCAGATTTTTTCCATTTAAATCAGATTAATTTGCATTTCCATTCGAAGCATTGTAATTGTAATTAGTACGTTGTAGGTAAGAAATCAATGTTTACGAAATGATGAAAGATCACACATTTGCTAAAAAACTATTGAATAATTAAAGCATTATAATGTGATTTCACACTTTATTGTCACTCAGGATAATTCCATGCATGAATTACACTACAAAAGGAAATTATTACGGTATTAAAAAAATTCTAGCAGTATAACTGTGTTGAATCTTTAATTTCCTGTTTTTACAATACACTTTAGAAGCTAGATAAATGTTACACACTAGTTAGGTTCAACTAGATTCATTCTGTCTCATAAATACATTTTGCAACACAAAATTCACAGAAAAAGAAGAAAAATAGTTGTGATAAGTCATGCAATTTAAATCATTTATTTACATCATTTGAATGATAACAACCCTGCTCTGTACTCAACTTAATTATTTTTTATTTTTCTTCTTACCATAACTTACAGCTCACATTTTAGTGTCATTTTTGTTAAGTCTTATTTGTTCTAAAATACAGCTGACTAACCTAATACAAAATGCCCAAAATTCGTGAATTTCTCCATATTAGCCATTATTTGTAACAACCGTGAATAATGTAAAATTGTGTAAAAAAAAGTATTAGAAATGCATGTTTATATCTTAAAAATAATTACTACTATTCATAATAAAAGTAAAAGAAATTGTGAAAACATATGATTTATTTTTACTAATATACACTTCTAAATCTAACTAGTACATTGAGAAAAAGTGAACTTACCTTTTAAAAGTTAACAACTTTGTAAAAATTTCTTGATGGTTAGTTTTGTTTTAGATACATTAAATTTTATCATACAAACATCTCGGAGGTGGTCCTTTTCATTGTACGAACCTGTTTGCATGACACCTGCTGAAGAACGCTTTCGAAGAAGATTGATCCAAAGATAGAGGGTTTGATCCCTGAGCAGACTGACCTCCTCCAAAGCCAACGTGTGCAGGAGCTTTATTTTCTACCCAGAACGATTCAACGTATAATTCAAAATACGTACTTGGTGGCTTACAATGACTCAAAATAACCGACAATTCTTTTTAAAAAATAATTATATGCAATTGAGAAAATTTTTCATGAATAGGTCCGAAATGTTGTTCGTCTTAGCCGAAATTCACATTTTAGGCTTCATAATATGCGTGAGATATTTAGTGTCATTAAATAGTAAACGAAACTTAATGAACAAAATGTTTGTTTTAGCCGTGATTTCGTATTAACCGTGTTCGTATTAAGAAAGTTCAACTGTAGTTAAATTTGCTTACATACCGTATATTTCCGTGTATAAGCCGAGAATTTTTGGAACTTTTTTGAAAGCGAAATCGTGGGGTTCGGCTTATATACGGGTCCGATAATCTAAAAAAAATGCGGTCTATATATCGCGAAATATCGACTAATATAGAGCTCTAATTATGCAATTTATGTCTCCTACATTAAGGAAATAATTAGCTTAAAATAATTAGAGTTTTAAAAGAATATAAATATATTTTTTACAGCTAGATTTTGTGAAATCATCGCTGAAACAAAATGGCGAAATTTGCTCCCGACTATAATAATTTACTTGCGACTATCTGTGTATGCCTTTTTATTCCCGCTCATCCTTCTAATGTAAATGCAGAAAATAACTGAATTAAAACAATAAAAAAAAGGAAAACAAACTAGCAAACGCAGGGGCAAATGAATGAATAGGGGAAAATGCGATCTCTCGCTCAGCCCTCGGACTTCGCCTCTGACAGGGTTGCCAGAGATCAACCTGTCACCGTTGGCGCCTAGCTTCTCACTTTCAATGTCTTGATTGGAAAATACCTGATCTGGGTTACCTCCTTGGCGAAATTTTCGCCCCTTTTGGAAATTTTCTTTGAACTGTAATTTTTTTTCTCCTATTTTTTATCTCGACTTACATACGAGTTTTGAATTTTTGGAACATTTTTGAAGGAATAATGCACTCTCGGCTTATACACGGATCGGTTTATATTCGGAAATATACGGTACTTATTTTGATAAAGGTGGTGTAGTTTTTGCTGAGTCTTTTTTTTTCTTTTTTAACATTAACCAATACATTTTCCCAAGACAAATCAGAATAATCTAAATAAATAAAAGAGTAATAAACGAAAATGCTACATACTTGTAAAATTCCTTTTAAGCTATCCATTCCATCATTATAAAATACTTGTATGATAGCATACATATACTTTAACTCGGCACTCTCTTCAAGCGCAACACCTAATTTGGTTTTGGAAAAATGAAAAATTAATATTCATGTTTGATGAAATCCTCAAAAAAAAATCATTTGGTTCAAACAAAATTAGAAAAAACACTACATGCCGGCTACATTTGGGGATGTTAAAAAACATGCACACACATATATACAATTTCCACACAACTTAATTTGTTCGATCAAGCCGTACCATGATGGATGAAAAAAAAATGGATATTGATGTTTATTTTCAATAGTTCACATTTTTAATTTGTAGTACAATTCACTACAAATGTGTTATAGTAGGGGTCTTCAACCTTTTAAGTCCGAGGGCCACATCAATAATCTCATAAAGAGCGGCGGGCCACAAATTGTCAAAAAAAAAGTAGCATTAAACAGAAAAGTAAAGAGCAGAGAGGGAGGTAACACATTACAATCAATTTTAAGGAGACGGGTGGGGGTAGCGATTTTTAAACTTCCCAATATTTTATCTTTTTATTCAAAATAAGTAAGGTTCAAAAAAAAGTAGACTAAATATTACTTTGTATTTTTTTTAAATTATGAAGTGACATGATACATGAGGGTGCTAAAAAATCAATTGACACTTAAGAAAATAATAATAACGAACCAACATTTCTAGAGGAATTTTAATCCCTTCAGCCATAATGGGATATTTGACATTGTTTTTGCTTTATTAAAGTTTCGACAGCCGGAAGAATGTGTTGTTGGGAATCGTAATGTATTCTCCAAATTTTGATCTCTTAGATGCGTTCTTCTTTTTGATTGTGTGTTATACATTTGACTAAATGACTGTTCCCACGCAGTACCGGATCTTGGAGTTTTCCGTAGAGGAGGAAAACTTAAAAATGCCGCCCACTCCATCTAATTATTTTTCATATTTTATAAACGTTTATGAGCTGGTCATCTTCTCAAGGATTTTTCACTTGAGACCACTGATAAAATCAAAAAACTTTCGTTAATGTTCCCACGGCATGGCCTTTTAAGCTCTTCATTGGGGAGAGGTAGAGCCATTTGACGAACTAGAGATTATAGTCCCCCCTCCCTAACTAGAGATATGAAATTGACAGTTGAAAGGAGTCCAGGGGAGAGTCCCCCGGGAAAATCTTGAAAACTATATGCAAATTGGTGCAATTTGAGGCTTTAGGAAACGCATTTGGGACCACAAAATATTAGGAATTTTTTTTTTTTAATTTTGAAAAATTAAACGTTTTTATTCATAAAAATGCAGAACAAAATTAGCATTTTTCTTTTAAATCCTGGGGGCAAGATTTCTTATTAACACCCATATCGAAGAGCCAAGTGTCTTGCCTTCTCAAACGACATTTACAAGTTCTTCCCGAAAGGATACTTTGAAAATTTGAAAAAGAAAACTATTGCATTGTTTGAACATGGCATGATTCATATTTCACTATCACAAGCTCCTCCACGCTTTAGTAACCCCCTTCCAAAAAGATGCTTTGAAAATTTTTAAAAGAAAAACTATTGTATTGCTTGAATTACATTTCACTATTACAAGGAGGAAAACATTGACTTTTTTAAAGTTAAATATTTAAATTTTTCAAATTGCAAAATTTGCCGCCAACTAAAATTGCCTTCCTAGGAACCCTTGCCTGCCACAGGAAACTGATCGGCTGACTGATCAACGACATACAATAACGCATTCTCAATTCTAGAGTTTCCAGCAGTTTATACAAATAAAAGATTATATTAATCGGTTTTAATCCTTAGCAAAGCAGCCGATCATTGATCAAATCGAAGCGTCGAACTAGGATTTTAATTCTCTCTCTTTCTAAATGCTAAATTTTCTTATTAAATTTTTTTTTTAATTTTCTTCCTTTATTTCTTTCTTCTTTTTTTATTTATTTAAATATTTTTTTATTTTGTGCATCACAGTTGCATTTGCCGCCCCCCAGAAGTGCCGTCCAGGTCTGTCCATATGAAGGTACTACCAAAGATGGAAGACATGAACACTACATGTTTTCTTAGTCTTATTCCTAGATACTCGTTTCGGACATGTAGCTCTAATAAAAGTGAATTGAAAAAATATTTTGCTGCAGAGTCACACAGAAAATCTGCTACTTCTACTTGAAGTTCAGTGTGATATTGCATCACATTTTTTTTCTATTTAAAATATTTTTTTTCATTATTAATTAATTTATTTTTATTTTTCTAATTTCTATTTTTTATGTAATGCTTCCTTTCAATTAATTTATTCGAAATTATTTTATTTTTCACGAAATCGGTATTTTTTGGCACTAAATTCATTTACATCAAAATTTTGCTTGTTTTAATTACCGATTCGTAAATTCTTTTACCATGCTAAACTTTTTTTAATATAAATCTTTTTCATTCCTTTTTCCAAATAACCATTTTTTTTGCCAAATAGCCATCTTGTTTTCAACGAAAGTGTCGTCCATCTTCGAACATCCTGTCTGGAAGATCTTATCAGGTTGTTTTTGATGCGTCATAGCGATGCCTATCTTCGGTTTCGATTCAGAATTCGCAAGTCACGCTTGATTGGTTCCCGCCGAAATTCCTCCTGCGCTCTCATTGGCGCATGTGACGTGCGCCGTTGCCATCGGAGAAATTGCGTGAGGAGAAAGTGACGAAAAACGGGAGAGAATCGCTGTGAGATCCGTGCCGTAGAGTCATCGGCCCTGCGCGCTCCGGTACGAGAGCGATATTGTTGGAGACATGGATGGATGCTGGCGCGTAGCTGTCGTCATGTTTTAAATTTATTCAAAATTTTATCCAATCTCACGAATTAACGACTCCTTCATCGATGCCCCAACCTTTTTCCGCCTAGCGACTCCCGATCCTGGGTGACGTCGCATCATCATGATATCCGAGCCGAGCGGCTTGTGGTTGTTAAATCAGAGCTGAAACATCAGTCTCATTCGCATGGCTACAAAGTATCCCTGAGGATCCTAACCAGTGATGAGTGCGAGGAGTTTTCACCTTCGTTCGGCTTCCAAGCCTTTTTTTTAAAAGTTTCATCATCTGAACATCCGCTTTTTATTCACCACCTTTCAATAATGGCAACTGTACGCCAGGTCAAGATGTACAATATTATCCCTATGTTCATTTTTTTATAATGAGTAATTAATGCATTCTGTTTTTGAACCATAGTAAAATATTTTTATCTTTTTGGTGATCACCTAATAGTTTTTTTTATAATATGTGACCCTCCAAAATAAATTCCTTGCTATTTTTTTCTGAAAAATTGTTACGTATTTTTTTTAAAAAGATATACACACCAGCAACTAATGGGTAAGTCGAAATTTTTTTCTTTTCATGTAAATCTGTAAACGCATTCAAGGTAGTCGTTGATCTGGGGAATTATTGTGGCACTTCGCGATTAAAAACATGTGCAACCACTATTTCGGCCTGATCAAAATTTTCTGGGAAACTAAATTCTAAAAAAAACATTAAATAATTGAAATCTTAATTCCAACTGGGGGGTGTAACAACACAAATTTGTGCCGCGAATAAATTTTTACTCTATTAATTTTCAACGTTGCACGGTTAATACCACATTCAGATTGAACACAGTGAATCCAATGAGTATGGCGAGCAGAACATTTCCATGAAAATTCTATTCTCACGAAAGACCAAATCTACAAGTATATGAGCTAGCTCTCATACTGTGTCCTATTCTCTTGGTCAGTGAATTTTTGAATTGTTTTAGGCCTTTTCCTTTCCCTCTTTATTATTTTTATTCTATTGAAAGACTCGTTTTCATTTCATCCAAACGGTTTGGCGGGCCACGGGTTGAAGACCCCTATGTTATAGTAAACATTAGTGTCCACATGAAGTAGCCTACTGGGGGAAAAAATTTGAATTCAAGACTCTGTCCTTTCTTTTTCAATCATCCTCTAATTCTTTCCTTATTTTTCCTCTCAAAAGAAAAAGCATTTTTATCCAAAACATTTTCAACCGCCCGAATATATTTTAAATCATCGACACTTGCTTCCAAAGATTAAATCAATATAAATATTACAAAAAAATACTAAAATTCAAAATAAACAATATGCAAAAGTTAAATGAATATTTAGGAAAGGGAATTCTAAAAAACATTATTCCTGGCTAATGTGTGTTTGCTATTGACCTTCACCATTATTATTCAGATTGAAACATGAAAGCTCAGTAATGTTCTAAGAAATAACTTCTGTTTAGGTATGTTTAAAACATGGGCGCGCATGTATGAAATTCTAGTGGGGAAGGTGGCTAAGAAATTTTTTATATTTCAATGCTATCAAACTTACATACATATATATATATATGTATATCATTAAATACTGAATATCTGCACCCCTCAACTTGGATTGTTGATAATATAAGCAAGGAAAAGTAGAGACAATTATCAAAATTTGCAAAGGCAAAAACGAATAACTGTGTGGAAATGTTCACTCTCAATTCTAAATTTGTTGGTTACATTTTACTTTCATCATTTTAAAAATATTTATTTCTCCCACTATTTTAAGAACAACATGTTTTCAAAATGGCGGGAGACAATTAGGGGCTAAAGATTTTTCAATTTTACAAGTTCAACTGAATATATTCGATCTGAAATAAGTAAGTTACTAAAAAAAGAAAAGTGCAAGATGGTTTCGTTGCATCAAAATAAAGCGATTCATCATTCATACGACACCCACCAAAGAAAACAAATTCCTACTTGGAGGTTGAAGAATTGCAGGACAATTGAGCATCCGGCTTGAGACCTCCAGCCCATAGGTGCCCATGGTTTGAAACTAAATTTTTAGAAACTTCTATTTGTTTTTTGGTTAATATTTATTCACGAGCAGAAAAATATTTTTACTATTGACAATAATAACTTTAATTTTGATTTTATACATGCATCTTGTGATGTTATATATTGTTTGAAAATGAAAGAATGACAAAATGAGTTTTTGATAATTGTGTGCTCTTAGATATAGGTAATGTATCTTTAATCTGTTTATTAAGTATTTTTTTCATTTTTGATAACATCATCTGACATTTTTCAATTCATGCATAACATTCTTGAAAAATGCATTGATTTAACCCTCTCATGCATGCATTTATTTATTTGTGTTATGTAAAAAAATTCATATGCTACAAACCAATTTAATATCTCAGAATTGTAGTGTAATAATTTATTTTGGAAATTTTTGTCCTGTATAGTCAAAAATTTGTGTCTTTGTATGAGGACATTTTAAGCTTTTTTGTCATATTTATTCAATATAATAATAAACATGGCAAAACTGAATATTCAAACCTCATTTATAAGGGATAAGAAGCTATAAAATAATACCAAACTTCCCAGTAATGTAACACACGCTTCAAACAGGGTGTGTACACTATTCTCTGAATAAAAATCAAGCACTTTCCAGGACTCTTCATAGCAAAAATCAAGTGTTTCAAATGAAATAAATCTAACCACTTCAAATACAAGTTACATCACAAGCCAGAAAGATTTCTTTAATACTATTTAATTTAGAGCACTCTAACTAATAAAATAACTTTATATTCAATGCTATAAAAATTTATCAGAGAGTACATTAATTAGATTTATGTGTTGTATCGGCCGTGTATGTAACAAGCCATAGCTTAATTGCTTGTCAGGTCAGACATGTGCCTCACTGAGAAAAAAAATACTGAAAAATCACGACATAACGCTGTTTAAAAGCTTATTAAAAAGTCTTATATTACAAGCATAAATTACTATGCAATAGAATTATTAAATACTAAACAAGTCAACTCATTACTTTAATATAAAAAAATGATTAAGGCATTATGTCTAACCAAAAAAAAAAGGGTGGAAGTGGAATGGCATTTTTTAAAGAAAAAACATGTTTCTGAGCAATAACTTCTTAAACTGAAATAAATAGTTCATACTTGATAACTATAAAAATTTTAATGAAACGAAATAACTTCAAAATTAGATGTGAAGAATTTTTTACATGTTTTTATTTTTTTAATTAAAATAGAAAGAAATACTATTTATTTTGTAACAATGTAAAATGAGTACTTGAAAGGGTGGGGGACCGTAATGCTAAAGACGATCTAAAATTTAAACACATTTTAAATTACATGCAAAAGAAAAAAAAAATAAAACGAAACATTTTTGGCAAAAATATTTTTAAAACAGATTTTTAATAAAGCTCTAATATTTAATAATTATAATCAACTGATGTATCACTAAAACTTAAAGGCTAAAAATTCCTCGATTATCGGCGAGATTTAGAGTGGGCGTGGCAAAATGACGTTTCTGCAAGCCCTTTACAGAAGTTAAAGCATAAGAAAGATTAAAAATACTTATAAGCTCAAATTAATTGATGTCTAAGGGGGAGAATCCAATATTAAATGAGAACTAGGAAGTTTTGTCGAAGCCGATGCAACTGGATTTCGAAATGCTTAAAAAATCGGGATTGACACTTAAAAGCGCAAAAAACGGACCGAATATGCAAATTTTACTCGCAATTTGTGAAACTTTGCAGGAATGTACGCAGGCTACTCTCAAAAATGTTCATAGGGTTGGTTAAAAAATAAAGAAAAATAAATCCAAATCATGAATTTATACGGAAGCGAAATTTTTAATTTCCAAAATTACAAAACTACGGAACTCCGTCAAAATACGGAAAAATTACATCCCTGAAGGTAGGAATTTGAAAAAAGGTGAATTTTCCTGATGCTAAGTTGCAAAGAAATAGTAAAAATGAGAAAATCAAGGACTTTCTAGACATTTTTGTACATTATTCCAAATTTCCAGGACTTTCAAGGCCTTGAAAAAAAAGTATGTAATTCAAGGACTTTCAAGGTTTTCCAGGCCGCGTACGCACCCTGTTAAAAATAAATAAACAGAATTTGATTGGAAACATGGATTTTCTCTTCTTTCTTGAATCCTTCATGGACTTCTAAAGAGCTCTTACTCTTTTAGCTATCTTGAATATCCCATGACACTTCTTGTGGTTTCCGAGAATTGTTTCGATTCTCCAGATGATGACGACATGCAAATTGCAGCACGAAAACGAATGTGCATAAAAGTTTGAAGCAAAAATTTACGTCACCTCATATGAGGCTTACATGCATGAGAAGGTTAAAAGAATGCTAAAGCAGCAAGAAACTTTTCAAAACAATTCTCTTCTAAAGCCTGGCCAAACACAATAAATGGGATTACTGTACATAACTACCTAAAAATTAATATTTAAGAACAAATCCTTCATTTTTGCATTTACAAAGCAAAACTCGCATAAAAATACATCACCTGTTGGCACTGTTAAATACTGCAAAATTCGCAGGGCCGTGATCAGTTCCGCAGGCAGCTGGGCTGCATCTTCAAAGTGAGATTTCAGAACAGTCATCAATGATGCCACAGCCTCGTGGTTGTAAATAGAGATTCCACGAGTTGGGGACAGCCATGATCCCAGGTCATGGAGTTTTGGCGTGATTTCTTAAATGAACAGAATAAAATTAATACATAGGTGAACAAGAAAAAACAGGTACATACATGCAATGAATGAGAAAGCTTGCAACATGATGAACATGATTTGGATGCATTACAACTCAAATTATTTATTTTACTTAGATAATACATTTCATAAGATTACAAAGAAAAATAAGTAAGTTTAAATCAAGTATCCAATATTTAGGAACTTATTCAAAAATGATGTTGCTTTCTTTTTTTTTTTTTCAATATTTTTTATGCCCCCCCTCCCCCCCATCAGTCACAACAAAATTTGCAATTCACCATGCGCCATATTCAAGCTACCCCCCATCATGCTATAGGGGAGAGTGGGGCACCTTGGGACACCATAAATTGCAGCTTTAATTTTGAAAATAGAAATTCATTTTTTTAGGACATCATAAATGGCAACACAGTCTATTCTTCAGTGTACTTTGGAATTTCTCACATAAGCAGGTAAGCATTGATTTAATTTTCTTTGTTTTGAATGGTTCAGAGTTACATTAATGAGTAGTTTCATAAATATCTTTTTTAAATAGAAAAAGAAATAATTTAAATCAGAGCTTGCTGGAATTAAAACATGTACTTTTATAATAATTTAAGTGTTAAAAAATACATTGTACTGCTAAGCCTAACCTTTTGAAAGTTGATATAAAATAACAATCCAAGTGGGGCAGATTGGGACACACAATGGTGGGGCAGGTTGGGACACTGTCCCAAGCTGCCCCATCAGTATACAATACAAAAGAAGCATATTTGATTGTACTAAATGAATGTATTAAGAGTTTAAATGTGCTAAAATTAAGAAAATGGTTATTGTTATTTAGAAAGTTGTTCTTTTCTAGGTAAAATATTAAAGTAACAGAAATGATGAGATCTAGAAAAGAAATTAGGAAGTTCCCTGTTGTTGATGCTTCTGCTCTTGAAACAGCTGCAGAAAATATTCTAAATAATAAGTTGTCAATTAGAGAGGCTGCAAAAACATATGGCTTGAGTAAAATTACTCCTAGCTGGCATATAAGTAAATTTAAAATGAATATTTAACCTAATAAAAAGTTCAATTATGAAACCAAAATAAGAAGTCATTTGGCATTTACAGAGTCAGAAGAATTAATGTTGGAAGAATACCTTTTACAAGCATCTAAACATCATTATGGCTTAACAGTAAATGAAGTTAGAATGCTAGCTTTTCAGTTTTCAGTGGCTATAAATAAAAATGTTCCACCAAATTGGAATACAGTATTTGTTAATTTAATGCATAAGTATAATATAAATTGTCATTTTTTAGGCTCTAAGTTTATAAATAAAGATTTTTCAAACCATTGGGATTAGTATTTTTTATTCATTAAAGTTTTATTGCAAACGTCCTAACCTGCCCCACTAGTGGGGCAGGTTGGGACATTTTAATGACTTTTTAATTTTTTTATGGAAATTTAATTTTATGAAATAATGGATTAAAATAAATTTTAGTTAAAGCAAAAATGTTTAAACTACATGTTTAGCTAAGTTTGGTGAAAATTCATTAAAAAATAAAATTTCTAGAATTCAATATCTAAAAAGTATCCCAAGGTGCCCCACCTTCCCCTACTACTGGCAGTTCAGAAACAAGGTACTATGGCATAAATCATATTCTAATTTTAATTCTAAAAGTTAAACAATGAATTTTAATACTTGTGAGCATAACAATACTAACCATTATGTGTATGCATATTTTGTGTGGAATGAAATTAAGGTTTACAAGAAAAAACATAATTAACCCTTTGCAATCCCATGTCGCCTTATAGAGGCCCAAATAATATATAACAAAGCATATTTGCAAGAGCAATGGGTTAGTACAGTAATAAAATATTAATATGAAAAGCAATTAGATTTTGGAGTACAAAGAAAAACCTACGTAAAAAAGCAAATTGTTACCCCCTTCCCCCTCTTCTATCGCAAATTGTCAGTTTTAAAGCAAACCTTACTTTAAGAGATGATTCTCCTGTTTTATACATTTATGAGCAAGTATCAATGAAGCCGCCTTTATTTTTAAAATTATTTATTTGACAATCACATAAAATGTTTAGCAAAAAATGTCACAGTAAAAGCACAGTCACTATGCAGTTAAATTTAAAATATTTGTTTAAAATAAATAAACTTAATTGAGAGAAGTAAGTTATTACAGAAAATCAAAATTAGATAGTGAAATGTTAAAGACACTTATTTTGAATTCAAACAAACAGCTGCACTTCAGATCAAAACTATTACTTTTAATGAAAAACTATCCTATATTTACTGAAAAAGAATCTATATCTGTGTTTGACATTTATACAACCCTTGATTTTTAAATTTAAATTTAGAACATCTCTTGTGGCATCTAAAAAGTATCAAAAACACAAGGTTTATGGAACAAAATTCACATTTCACTTTAGAAATTATTCTGCTATAGCAAAATTAAAAAGTTCTAATACACTAGATATTTTTTTAATACTAACCCAAAGCAATTTCAGCAATCTAACAGTTTTAAATAACATTGTTTAAACAAGATAAACAAAGCAACAAAAATTCTAACCTTGCTGACTCAAATTATAAAGAGCATCGGAAAACTTCTCCAGAGTTGGAACATTTTCGGAATACTGTACAACAAGCAAAAGCAGTTCTGTCACGTAGGCTGTGCAGACAGATTTGCTTTGTTTGACATCAAGTGGCTCATCACCTAAAAATATAATAATTATTATTTCTCTTTTTTTTTTTTCAAAATATCACCGATTCACAACTTATTTCTTCGCACAAAAATTACTTTTTAGCACCTTTAAGAACCAAATAAAAGAGATTAGGAACCTATAAAAGTCATACAGAGAAAAATAAGTAACGGAAGGAGGAACGGTCATGATCATATTAAAAAATGCATGGGCAAAGATTGACACAAGTCATATGCTGTCAAACTGCGAGGGGGGAGAGGGGTTGTGAAATTATGGCAAGAGGTGGGGAGGGGTTAACACAAAGAGTGTCATCATGCTTATGCAACATAGAGTGGCATGTGACAAAGGGGGGAGTATGTTGAAGTGTGACATTTTGTGAAAAGGGGAGGGGGTTCAAATATATCAGAAAAAAGCATGACATCTTTTATGGACGGTCCCTAAGAAAAAATATGGCATCTGCAGCTGAATTTAGAGTCAGATATTGACGATTAGAGTTTTGCATCTTCATGTACTTGATTCAGATTAGGGATGCACCAATTAATCGGCAGTAATAATCAACCACCAAATATTTGGCCAATATTTGCTGATTATTTGGCAAAGATTTTTTTTTATTATTATTATTAAAATTACTTTTAGTATGCCAAAAATCAGAAACCATGCAGAATGAATTTATTAACAATAATAAGAGGTGCACCCCCCACCCTTACAAAGTATCATCATAAAGGTAGGAAACACAGTTTTTCAGAAAAAAAATACAAGACAAGTTCACACAAGACATAGAAGAAAAGTTTGAAAGTGCTGCTGATAAAGAAACATTAAAGATGCTGGTCCCAAGCATATCATAAATGTTCAGAAAATATGAATAAAAAGTAAATTCTTTCATGGTCTTTTTGTTAATGTTTTTAGTTAATTGTATGTGTTTTGTTAAGAAGACTTATCAGCTACATAATCTTATCAATTATTTGCATTCTTATTGTACAAGTTTTCATTACTAAAATATTGGGAACCGAAAATATCAATAAGTCTAACTTTCGATAATTCGAAGTCTTTCCTTGGCTTATAGATTCGAGTTATCAACAATTGACTGTATATTCACAAATGTCAGAACCACAAAATGGATTCATAACCAAAATTTATTCGAACACTTTGTGAGATTGAAATTCTAATATTTTGAAGTCCGGAAATTTAACAGTTGAGACAACATGATTCAACTATTTTCCTATTATTTTTTTTAAATTGAAAATACTTATATTTTTTGGACAAAATGTATTTTTAAACACTATCTAAAAAAAAGAAGAGATGGGGATTTTAAAAACAGGCTTTATAAAATATTTTGAATCAATTCACAAATGATACACATTTTACCTCACAAACATGGTTTATATGCAACCAAAACATCCATAACAACTTACCTGACATTTGGACGAATGGCAAAAGTGCATTTAAATTCTCTGCCGTAGTTAAAACATTAACAACCGCGGAACGTCCAACCAGAGAAAATATCATGGTATACATATGATGAAGAGCAGAAACAGTATCCGGGTCATCAAGCACTTTTTTAGCATTTTCTACAAAAAAAGAAGTTAGTTTTGTGTCAGCTCCAGTTGCCAAAAAATTTGATATAAAATGTCATTCATATTTCTTAATTTTCTGCACAAAAAAAAAGAACGAGTTAGAGTTCAGAATATCCAAGAGTTTTTCTTTTCAATGGATTATACATTTAATCAAAAGGAAAAGGCTCAATAGATGAATGACAAATAAGTGAATTTGAGAAAAACAGATTTAGTTTTCGGCTTGATCTTGTTTCCTCTCCACATAATCACCACTCTTTTTACACAATAGTGTTGATGTAAACTTTCTTTTTCTGCTGCTAATTTAGCTACTTAGTTCCTTATTGTTGTTTTTACACCAGCAGTCTTTTCCAATTGAATTTTTTTAACTTGGATAGGTATTATCAAGTGACTGAAACAGTTTTATTTGTTGGGTTTGGGAGAGGAAGAAGACAAATCCAATTTCTTCAAATGGGTCACTTAGCATGTTTATTTTTTAAGGGATAATGATTATGTGAAATCAACGAATGAGTAAACTCAGTTTCCAAATAAAATGATTCTTGAAAGAATGATAGAAATGTTACAGAAACAGTATATTTTACAACAAATAAGCAAAACTAAAACACAAGAAAATAGAAAAAAAAATATATATATATATATTCAACTAAGCATTACCTATTGTACAAAAAAAAATATTAAATGCTCCATGCTAAATACAAGTAAAAGAAGAAATTCAACGCAAATAAAACACAAATTGCCAAATGAGAGTTTGTGTTTTATTCAGATTAGTTTTTTTTTCCAATAAAGTATTTAATGAATAATTAATAAAAATATTTAATTTGTTAGCCACTTTCCATGTGAATAATTGTTTTAATATATGCTTATTGCCTTAATAACAAAATACAAAAAATCAAAGCTTCCCTTTTCTTTAATTCAGATTTGACAAAATTTTCTCTGGGCACTGGCATAGATTGCCAAAATTGTGAAGGTTGTCTGGAATTTGACAAATTGATTTCATAAAACAATGAAATAAGCTTACTCCCCCAAAGACCCCCTTTACAAAAAACCCCAAATTAGAGATATATAGCTACGTCACTCTCCAGGTGAGCAGCAAATGAATTATTAGTGCATGCTTTTGAAATTTAAAAAATATTTTACATATTTGTATGATATATTTGCATGCATACTTTTATGATTTTTAGTGCATATACTACTGACTCTTGCTATCATAAACCCAAGAAAACAGAGTTATTTATCTAATGCTTTGTATATGAAAAAAATCATACCTCGTGCATGGTAAGCCTTTAAGCAATCAACATAAAGCAGAGTTTGTAAATGATAGGCAAGCTGCATGCCCAAATTTTGTGCCGTATTTTCCTCAGTAGCTTCTTCTCGAGCTTCATCCTAAAGAGCAAAGTTATTCATCAAAACTTTTTTTCTCAGAGCAGATTAAATTAGTTTTTATTGCATCGAAATTCAAGCACTATAGCAAATCATATTGCATGACAGTGTAAGAATTTTATAACAAATTAGTTATATGAATCATGTTAAAAAACTACATCTTCTAAGAATTAACTTCAGCTTAATAGCTAAATTAAAATCCAATATTGGTTCCCAGCAAAAGGTTCATTAAATATATTTTTCAACCACCAACATACATAGCAATATACAAAATAAGAATAGATAATTTGTGAGGTTTTTTTATAATGAAAATATTGACTAGTTTTAATTAAACTAAATATTTCTGTACACTACAAATTACTTATTAAAACAAAGTATAATATAATTGGATCTCGACAAAGTCGGAAAGTCTAGCAAAAAATTTTTAATTTTTAAATTTAAAATCTATTATTAAAATAGAAATTTTTCTAAAATCCAGGGCTGTGGAGTCAGAATCGGGCTGATTTGGGAGCAAAGGAGCTTAAAAGCATGCCAACTCCAACGTTTTTCTTTTTTTTTTTTCAAAATTTTTCAAAAGAATTTTCCAAAAAAAAATTCTTGTTGGTTTCTATTGTTGATTAAGCCCCTTTTATTAGGAGAAGAACACAATTGTAAAACTGTTGCAACTTAAAACAGTAAAGAAATATTTATCATAAATAACTATCTATGCATGGAAACCAAAACAAACATACAATTTAAATGTATGTAAATGCACCCAGATTATCACCCCCTAAGAAATATCAGAAAATAAAATGTAAATGCATAATGTAAAGGTTTTTTGTTTTGTTTTGTTTTTTGGAGGGGGAGGGGCTCCGCAATGTTGGTACATTTTTGAGTGGGGGTTCATGGTAGCCTGGACTTTGATAACCTCTGGCATACCAAGGTCAGAATTAGGGATACAATGGATATCGATTTTGAAGGCTATCGAATATTCAGTGTCTGCTGTGTGACGTAACTACAAAATATCCAGACCCATCATTTCAACTTCCCACTGGGGGAGGGGGGGGCAAAGGATATATTTTCCATGCATATTATAGGTAAAAAGCAACAAAATACATAACAACATGCATAAATTCAATGCGTTTCTTAAAGTTAGAAAAATAGTGTGCTAAAGAGCCAAATACAGAATAGTGGCCAAAAAATTTGTGACATTTTTAATATACATTTGTAAAGGAGGAGTTTTACAATTCCAGGAGTCAGAGTTGGTCCTTTTCCCTACCAACTCCGCAGCCCTAGAAAACTCTTACCACGGTGTGCAGCAGGGCTTTCTGTATTCCATTCACGACTTCCGGCTTGGATAATAGGAACAACATCCCCTCTTGAGAAGAAAGAAGTTCCATGAAGAATTCTTTCAATGTGGCTAGTAAAATAGGATGTCCTGACAAGGCCGGCGAAGACAGAAGCACAAAAGCATTTTCAAGTAGTTTGCTGAAAATGTAAAAATTTTCTTGATGCATTCATTTGAATGTAAGAAAATCAGACATCAGATAGATAAATTTAGGGTCATTCCAACTTCAAAGATCAGTAAAGTAATTTCATGACAAAACTTAAATTTCTGTATTAGTTTAAAAGCTTATGATTTAATTCATTTATGTATTCTTTCTGATTGCGTAAGCTTAGAAATACTTAATTCTAAGTGATATCTCTATTCAGGGTTTAATTTGCACGTGATATCATGGGAGTTCAGCTTTTGCACTTCCCAATTTTCTCTGAATTCTTCCACATTGGACGGAGTTCAGACTATTTATACACAAAATAATGTTTTGAAGACTGTAGGACTTCCGCACTTATTTTGTTAGAAATTAAAGCCTGTTTATATTGAAATTAAAATTACTATGAATGTTTTTATTATTTGTTTGGTTATCATCAGATATGTTGTGCATAACACAAATTATCAACTTTCATTATTCAATGAAATATTTTTTTTAATTATTTCTGAAGAGAATCATAAAAATGTATGTTTCTGTATCAAGTAATAAATTTTCATTTTGAAACACTTCATACATTTAGAGAGATAAAATTATTTGTTACTTAATCCTTTATCTCCAGCATTATGATCTACAGTATTTTTTTTTACATAAATAGATTGTCTGAGTATTGACACTAGAAATTAAGGGATTTACATAAATAAAATGCTCAGTCTATAAGAATTTCTTCCTTTACAGCTAATGAGCATCACAGAATATTTTGACTGCGAAATTAATTACATACACTTTGTAATCAAAGTATTTCGTCAAATAGTTTTCTAAGTTCTTAAATAACACTTTAAAAAAGAATCTAAAATTGAATTTTACTACTTTTCTGGAATGAAACTAAAAAAAGGAGCAATTTGAACAAAATGGCAGTTTAAAACAATGCATCGGTTTCAAAACTATCTTCCTTTCCTCGCTAAAATGCTCTTTATTGAACCCTTGCTGATATGTATCCTGAAAAAGTGGAATTCAAAGAGTGTTCTTGCAAAGTACCATCAGAAGAGTGGTAGAAACTGTTTCTGGATGGAATTTACAGAGAATGGTACTTAAAAGTACCGTCAAAGGTGAAGTATCTTGGATTAGATTACTGTAATTAAACATTTAATAATGACATTACGAAGTATATATAGATACTATTTATTAATGAGACAACGACCTATCAACATGACGGCTAGCATAACACACTGATCAAGTTACAGATTTTAGTCCACGCACGAATTGCGCCGAAGGCGCCCTCTGTCGATAATAGACAGATACAACAAAAGGATAATAAGTTTAAAAAAATAGCAGTCCCATTAAATAGAATTTTTGAAATAAACTTTATTATAATTTTTTTACAGTCAAAAAGACACCAACTAGTATCCCAAAATTTTGGTAAGAAATGTGCTGCAAATTAATCACGAATGCTCCAGAGTTATCCTTCGCTGAAAACAAACTTGATTAAATGTAATTTAGTTTCCTTTGATAAATCCTGCAAGAAAACAGAATAAAAATTAATTTTTCTCACTTTTCCTTAAACATTCGAAGGAGTCCAGGATAAGGGTCGAAAGGCGATGTAGGAAATTCAAACTGTGACCTTGCCGGCAAGAACCGCTTAGTCTGTGCCTGAAAAACAACATTAACAATTAATGCCTCAAAGAAATCGTTATCTCTCCTGCCTAGGAGTACTAACTTTATGGTTTCTAAACCCCTTTCTGGCCCAAAATGGTTTCTTGGGAGTTGGAGGATACTTCTCTTGATAAATTTCCTAAAAAAACTTTTAGAACATAAATGTTGATGCCCCGAAAGGTACAAACAGTGGTTATTTATTATTAAATTATTTTATTTTAAGTTAAATTTATTAAAGGAGACATCGAAAATTAGCAGTGCAAAAAATGCTTCAAGATGTTTAAATCAAAACAGAAGAGTGAGAGTAAAAAGTCACTCATTTCACTTCTGCTCTGGCAGGCTAAAGCGAGAAAAAATGAAAATATTTTATTTCAAACACTTGTCTGCTAGCTCTGCGGGAAAGCAGATCATGGAGCGAATAGACACCAACAATAGTATTACTCAAAAATGTTTCCACACACTATTATTAATTTTTTCTAACTCGTAAGTATAAATTTATTTATACATAAATATACATTGTCTTCATGTCACACTTGATTTAATAATCAATACTACACACTATTCCCCACAAGTGGTGTTTCTTTTTTTTCTTCTTTTTTGTAAACACGTTTGGACTGATAGTTTTTTTATGGCAGCATTTTGCATTTTAAAGCAGAAATTATGAAATCCCTACACAACAGTGGTACGAGCAGTCAGAACTATATTGTTATACATTTGACTAGGCATATCGAATACATCTAGGTTAGCTCTTTAAATATGATGTAAAAAAGGGGGGAGGAATTTTTAGCAAGTATTTTGCGTTTCGCCAAAAATACTCCGGGAAAATTTCTTACACTTGATAAACATTAAAAAGAGTTTTTTTCTAATAAGCCCACAAAACACACAAAAAAAAAGTTAGTTGTGTACAAATACACTTTTGCTACAACAGTCTCTCCTGTTTTATAAAATCAGTCGACCTGCATAGAAATTCATTTTAACTAAGCGGTTGATTTTACAAACTAGCGATTTATTAATGAGCTTTAAGTTCCTTCGGCACTAATAGATTTAGATCTGTAAATGAAAGTGAAAATAAATAAATAAACAAATAAAGGAAAAGTGAAATGATACTTAAATTTAAAATGATTAATTCAGGACATGCTCAGCAAAACAATCCGAGCTCAGAATTTGATCAGGCTGATAATTTTTGATCAGCTAGATATTTTTCCAAAAAAAGAAAATATTAAACACTGCAATTTATACAAGTTTTGAAATGAAAAGCTTCACATGGCATTGAATTATTTCATGCGATAAAAATAAGTTAAAGTATTTGAACTTTGATTTTTAAATATGACAGTACTGATTGTGATGATTTTATACTGGTTTCATATTCACTTCAATCCTTTCCTTTGAATTTAATTTTAATAAACATTAAGTAGTGATTTTAAATAGCGCAAAAGCATTTAGCATCAATCATACCACAGTTTTCCAAGCATTTCTGTAGCAGGCAATTATTTCTTGCATGCAAGTTATGATCACTTGAGTTAATGCTTCACTAGCATTGGAGATACTTTCGCTAGATTCTACATCTGGTTCCACAGATACAGCTCTGGGTTCAACAGTATCGGGCGAGTCAGACGGAGTAGTTTTGGGATCAGGCAATACTGTATTTTGCACAACTCTAAAAAATGTATGATCCAAAAAGTTATTGCTTAATGCATGCATTAATATGATAATATTAAAAAATAATAATAATAACATTTTTAAGGGGGCACAGTAACTCAAAATCGTTCAAAATATTGAAATTTGTTATTACGTATTTCGATAGATGAAACTGCTTTAAAGCCTCATGCAACATTTCAAACTTATGTGAGCAATATTTTAAAAGATATTCCAGTTTTTGTAAATGACTCTAGCTGCTTTCATTCTGCATTCAAAATCTTTAAAAGTATTATTCTTTGCTTTGTACTTTTGACCAATGACGCATAGTAGAATCCCTAAGGCTTTTTTTCAGCTAAAGATACAGCTTTAAAACTTTGTATGTATATTGCATGGAGTATGTTTAATAAAAATTAGCATGGGTTGGACTTTGAATTGGTAGTTTTTTGTTTTTATTTAATTGTTGAACTGGATTTTTTTTTTTTTTTTTTGTCTTTTTTTTTCTAAGTTTTTAATGAAAAAAAAAAAAGCATTGCAATTCAACAAAGTTCAAATAGTTGATTCCATGCAAACTTTTAATCTATAATGTTTGGGAAGTATTATCCAGAAAAAATCTATTGATAAAAGATATAATTGCAAAATACATAAAAAAAAGTTAAAATTTGAAAAAAAAGTTTTTTTTTTTTTAAATTTTAAATTAATGGTTGATTACAATGAGTTTTTACTTTCAAATTTAATTTCTGATTATAATTGGAATTAAATGCATGCATTATTTTTTATCTGATTGTTAAACAAAAAAAATGGAAAGAGGTCATGTGCCTCCTTAATTAAAGAAAAAACAATATTTAGTACTAAAATTATGTAACAGATCCATTGGAGAAAAAATGTAAATTTGATTTCTTGACACATCTAATACAATTTAACATATTCTAACAAAAAAACAGCTTCATCAAAAGATGCATAAATTGCTCAAAAATATTACATAATACCCGACTTACATTAACACAGAATAATGATTAAAAATAAATAATTAATATTGTCTACAAGTAACTGATTCAATGTTTTAGTTAGCAACTTACAGGCACCACATGGAAGCAATATTAGAAAGACATTAACTAGTTAAAAAATACGATAGTAATCTGGAAAGTTCTTTCCTAATAAACAACACTCGAAATGTCAAAAGTTGACTGAAATAAACCTTCCTTTTACTCATAAGTATAGGGTGATTAAAACTTAAGTCTTATTAACAAACAAGGAATAATATTAGTAGAAAGTGACAATCAAATGAAACTACACTAAACACTCAAAAAGAAGAGAGAAAAGCCGACATTTCCCTAAATGATTCAGTGGAAAACAATAATATATTTAATTAGCAATTAATAAATTTCAAGAAATTCAATAAAATTATAAAACACAACAGATTTGCACACACAATCTTTTAAATAATCTAGAATATATATACAAAAAAAATTGCTTTTATAAATGAAGCGTAATAAAGTACCTCATTTTAAAACATAATTGCTGAAAATTTTTAGTTTTCTTCCTAACTAATCAGAACTTTTATTTTACTAAAACTGAAAACAAAAGGCTTTTAAGGATGAAACCTACCTTTCAATACTTTCTGAAAATTCCAACAAAATTTCATACAGATGAATTTTATTTAGTAGTGCTGATAATGACACAACGCCTCGAGTTAACTGAAAAACAAAATTTATTCATTTTAAACATTAATCTTGAAATATTTATGTAACTAAAAAGTTGAAACAAAAATAACTTGTACTTTTGAGAGCAATCATGCATGTGTGGAAGGAATCTCATGTATTATCAAAACAAGTGCAGAAGTTACTTATCACGCCTTATGCAGAGAAACTAACAAGTTAACTATTTCTTCTGAAGTACTGATTTTCGGCATTTAAAAAAAAAAACTGAACTCATTTTAGCCTATCATGAATATAAATCATTATTAATTTTTCAGAAGGCTTAACTTATATTTTGTATGCAGTAAAACCTGCATATCTCAAATCATGCAGGATTTTAAAAAATGAAATAAGTTAAAATGTTCAATGTGTGTTAAAAAATAATCATACATATATATAACAGCAATGTAGCAAAATATTTTTGAAAGATATACAAATCTTTAAAAAAATGAAAAAAAAAAAAAGAATGAGCACCCGTGCATTGCTCATTCTTTGAGACAAACCAAAACTGAAAAGTCCTTGTATCATTCTCAAACGTTAATTTTCTTTTATTTGTATACGTTTCAAAAATATTTTACTATATTTCTGTTATATATTGCTTTACTTACAATTATTGCTGCGTTGTGCATGTTAAAGTGAAAACTGTTTATTTTTCAGTTTCAATTTTTTTCAAATCTGTTTCCCTATATATATATATATATATCCCTACTGCTTAAATATACTGATAATTACAAAATATGAGCTTGACTTTTTTCAATGCATAGATTACAAACCTGTTTAGAGACTAAAAATTCAAGCAGTTTTTGATAGCATGTTTTTGGAGTGGATTCTTCTGAACCTGAAGAAAAAAGAAAAAAATAATATTAAATTTACGGCAAGATTTGTAGTTCAAAAAACAATATACTAAGTAGCAAAATACTGTTAAAAGTAATAAATATAACTCTATTACTTAGTACTTCATTATAGCCTGTGTAATTAGAATAGGCGCATCAAGGTCGCGTTTCCTGCTTTGTACCCATGGCAACAAGGCAAGAAAGATAACAGAGCCAGACTTTTTTCCGCACTGCAGTTAAGGCAATTGCATTACTACACCTCCGATTCAAAATATTAGATTAATTAAGAAGATGTAATAAGAAAGAATTTATTCTCCATTTATTTGTTTTTGATACGAAGTAAATGCAATTAAATTTCTCATCAATTAAATCTGGAATGTTTAGATAAGATTTTAGCATTTACAAAATATAAAATATGCTAAATTAGGTATACAATATAAGTACAAAGATAAAACAACGTGAAAAAGCACAAATTCAGATTAAAATTAATGCAAATAGCTATTTCGAAGCTACAAATGGAGCCTCTTCATCAGTGCATAAAAGAAGAAGAAACGCTCAACACACAAGCAAGAAAGCTGTGAGTGAACAAGGCAATAACCAGAGAGACACCGGTATTTATACCAAATGTGTCAGATTAGCGATTGGCCAATCAGAGGCCAGGAACAAGGCGGGAAACGAATATGTAAATTGCAAGGAAAAAACCAAAAAGGAGAGAAAAATTATAAAAATTGTTTCCAAATGTCAGGAAAATATGGAGTGCTGGAAAAATAATTTACTACAGAATGAGAATTTTTCCAAATGTGATAAGCTTCCCAAAAATCAAGTTCATAGACAGAAGAGCATTTGCTGATAATTCTAGCAGAAGAAAATTCAAAACAATGATCTAAAGTCCAACAATGCTGGGCAATGGAAGAACGTGCAAGTTCTTTACGCTTAACATAATTTTCATGTTCTTTCAGACGGTGCTTTAAGGCACGTTTAGTCTGACCTATGTAAAACAGACCACATTTGCAAGAAATACTATAAATACCCCAGTTGCTGTACAAATCAATGGGATACTTCAAATTTGTAAATTTTATTTTATTCACGGGGGAAAATGCAGTATCAAACCCAAACTTCTTCAATATTTTAGCAATTTGCTGACTGATTTTTGGATAAAAAGGTAAAATAATAGTATAAGCAGGCTTGCACTTAGAAACATTGCCAGAAGGTGAAGGCTTAATTAACCTGTTATAAATAGAATCAACGACCTTAGGAGAATAACCACGATCCAAAGCCACAGCCTTAATGTACGAAAGCTCAGCATCCAAAGAGTTAGAAGAGGAACATATATTCAAAGCACGGAAAACAAGAGCCTTGAAAGAGGCCAACTTTTGGTTTGGGGGGTGAGAAGAACATTTTTGAGGAGGTAGTGTAGCAGCAAAGGGCTTACGAAACACTGAAGTCATAAAATTGTCATTACTTTTAGTAATTAAAACGTCCAAGAATGAAAGAGAACTATCAACTTTCATTTCAATAGTGAATTGAATGCAAGGATCAATGGAATTAAGCTTATCAAGTAAATGATCAATATCCACTTGCTTCTGATCAAGCAATACAAAACAATCATCAACATAACGGACATAAAAAGGAAACTTTATGGTTTCGAAAAGTTTAGTCTCAAAATAGTGCATATAAATGTCACTTAAAATAGGGCTTAAAGGATTACCCATAGCTAAACCTTCAGTCATACGAAAGTACACACCATCAAATACAAACGTATTTTGCTCAAGACAAACTTGTCTTGAGCAAAATACGCTTGTGTGTTGAGCGTTTCTTCTTCTTGTATGCACTGATGAAGAGGCTCCATTTGTAGCTTCGAAATAGCTATTTGCGTTAATTTTAATCTGAATTTGCTTTTTCACGTTGTTTTATCTTTGTACTTACATTTTTGCACAAAGTATTTTGACCATTTGTCTTATAGGTATACAATAGCTTTCTGAAATAATACTTAAGATTGGTTCAAAATATTAGAATACTTTATCTGACGCAATCTATTTTTGCCATTGAGAAATAAATCTGATTTGAATCTGTCGGTTATTAAATTATAACTGAAACAACAAATTTAGTTATCATGTTCGCTGAACTAACGTGGGGGAAAAAGCTTCTAGCACGGAAACCATGGCGACCAGAATGGAAAAAGGTTGAGTTGTGTGGCCTTGACACGCCGATTCTAATTACACAGACTATAATACTACTGTTACAGTATAATTAATTACCTGAACAATTATTGCAGCATGTTGCTATTAAAATGTATTTCAATACTTGGTGAGAAAAAGAGCTGCTTTTAATGAAAGTCGAGTAGAATTTCAGGGTGCTTCATCATCAAAATACAGTGAAACCTGTATAAGTTAACCACTTGTGGCTCTGCAATTTAGTGGTCAACTTACAGAGGGTGGAGATTCTTTTTTTTTTTTTCTTACACTACGCATTTATTCATTTGTAACTAATTAAAATATAGCTTCATGTATTGCCATTGCTTTACAATAGCAATTAGCTTTTTTTGAATTATCTAAAATATCATTAGAAGAATTTAACCTGAATGTCTTACAATGTGTCCTATACAGCTTTAAAAGAAAAGAGCTTCGTTAAAATAAAGATAAACATCTTATTAATTATGTAAGTTACTTATATGATAGTAAAGATTTCAGTATCGTACTCAAGGGGGGTTTAGGGGTTTAACACCCCCCCCCCCCTTGAGCCCTAAATAATAGTGCTTTATTACATACTCGAATTTCGTTCAGTAGTTTCAGAACATTATGAACCCCCCCTTGAAAAAATTCTGCGTACCCCACTGAAAGATTTCCTGAAAATACACTATTTTTCAAAATGGCTACATCAGATAGAAGAGAAAAAGAACGTTATTTAAAGAATAAAAGAGTGCTCATAGTTGTTTTCCCATATCGTTCACTTTATATTGATGTTTCATCCATCCAGACAAATACTGGTCTAACATTATAGCATAAAGAATATCCTGAAGAAGTTATTTTAGTGTTTTTTACCTTTGCAAAAATAGGTAAACAAATAAATATAGTAATAATTAGTCTGTCAACTTACAAAGGGTTTTTCATAATACTCCCTCCCAAATTTGCCATACATAAGTGGTCAATAAAGACAGGTCGTCAACTTAGGTGGTCAAGTTACAAAGGTCTCCCTACATTAAATTATATAGAGCTAATTTCGTTCCTGACAAAAGTGGTCAACGTAGACAGGTGGTCAACTTAGGTGGTCAAGTTACAAAGGTTTCCCTACATGATATAATATAGAGCTCATTTCGTTCCTGACAAAAGTGGTCAACGTAGACAGGTGGTCAACTTAGGTGGTCAAGTTACAAAGGTTGCTCTACATGATATAGTATAGGGCTAATTTCGTTCCTGACAAAAGTGGTCAACGTAGACAGGTGGTCAACTTAGGTGGTCAAGTTACAAAGGTCTCCCTACATTAAATTATATAGAGCTAATTCCATTCCTGAGAAAAGTGGTCAATAGACAGATAGATGGCCAAGTTAGAAAGGTGATCAACTTTACAGGTTTTACTGTAATAATAATAAATTAAGGATATAAATCTGTTAAAAGAAGTTTCCAAGTAAAATTTTTAACGTTACTTTTTTTTTTTTTGAATCATCATAACTTATTTGACACAAGCTATTTGCAGTTATTGTCAATAAGAAATTTCTTTCCAAGGAAATATACACACGCAATACCATACTTGAAATATTCTCCATACAGTTAAAGCTATTAATTAATAGTCATTTCCAGGATGGTTATCCTGAACCACATTTGGGGCAATGTGTATGTGATTTCCAGAGCATTAAAAATAAAAATCAGAGAAACATTATTTACATAAAAATAATAATAATAGACATTCATCATAACATATCAGAAAAAATTACCTGCTTTAGTTGTATTATCCTTCTTATTGGTAACGTCCATGTCTTTTGGAGGTGTTATCTGCAGAGGTTTATTTACAACATATTCCATGCCTTGCTGAGTAGAAATTACAGCATCTATGCCTCGCAGAATCAGGAGTTTAACTGGCATAACCATGTACGGCTGCTCAAATAATTCAACGAGGTACTTCGGAATGTCTTTGTCCTTATCAAAAGAAAAAGTCATAATGCATTAATATAAATTAAGTGCAATTAATAACATTTGAATGAACCATTGATGTGAGGATTAAAATGAAAGTAAAAGTCTTATTCAAGAAAATAAAAAGCTAAAAATGTTAATGATAAATTTGTGACAATTTTGTGCGCTACAACTAAAAAGGAAAAAGAGAGAACAATAATTAAAGAGTTAGAATATTAATACATAAACATCCCTTAGTTTCGATATTCATAGTTTTCCAAGTGAATCGGTTATTTTCTTGCAAAATAAAAAAAAAATACTTTTTCGTTTCAATAAAATGTCTACTTCTCATAATTGAAAGAGTAATAATGCTAAAAATTTTGCAAAAATACTGATATTTCACAAATAATCCACACAGAAAGATCAATGCACTCCAGATATTTCAATCATAGTGCACAACTTGAGAAAAGTACACATTTTGTTGTTCAAAGGGGAAAATGCTAGCAATTTCAGAAAGTCGGATTTTACCCCTTGATCATTTGTATAACTTTCTAGTGTAACTTATTATTAGGATACTTCTTATGCAATCTCATTTAATAAAAAAATGAGCATCATTTAACATTATAAAAACATTTTGCATCATAAAAATATATCTTCCAACTATACACATAGATTTAAATAGTAATGTAAAGATAAAAGAACATTTTAACACAATCAAACTAAAACAGAGAGATTTTTTTTATTATTTGCTTAAATTAACGAACTTTTTTTAAAATTAGAACAAATATTTCTCATCTCCTACCTACATGTCAGACTATTTGGGTTCTTCTAAAATTAACTCTGAAAAAGCTAATTTGAGAAAAATTCTTCTCAGTCATTATAAAAATTGAAAGATATTGCAATTCCTGGAGGTAAAGAATATATATTAGAAATAATAAAGTATCTTCATAATAACCAATTTGCAAATGTATGTTACAGATAACAATTTTTAAAAAAAAAACCAAACCTTTTTTTTTTCACCAAACCTTTTTTTTATTTTACACATTATAAAAAATTGCAAAATCCAATTTATGAAGAAAATTAATAGCATTAAATAAATAATGAATTACAGAATTTGTGAATTAACAAACTTTTTTGTAATCAGTGCAAATTTTGAATTTTTTCTCTAAATTATTCTTTTCTTTTCAAAAAATATATTTAATCTTTAATCAGGAAAAATAAAGTTTGTACATTGTATTACTTTTATAAATTGCTTTTGCTTTATAAATATATTTAATCGGGATAAATAAAGTTTGTATTTGAAAAAAAATAAAATAATGGAGATAATTTCTAAGCCAATGTTGCTGATTTGTAAAAGTGTTATCATTACTAAATCCAGTAAGTTTAAGGATTT
Source organism: Octonoba sinensis (assembly GCA_038502835.1). Classification (NCBI taxonomy): domain Eukaryota; kingdom Metazoa; phylum Arthropoda; class Arachnida; order Araneae; family Uloboridae; genus Octonoba; species Octonoba sinensis. Next base: position 11,171,198 of record CM076603.1, read on the forward strand.
TTTTACTTTTGAAGTAAAATATATCTACAGTAGGCGACTTGTAATCATGTGTTGATATTACTGATACTGTAAATCAACACACATTATTTTTAATATATCTTTCATTTTTGCTTATTTTTTATCGGTTTAGTAAAATATGCGTTTGTTAAACTCAACCTGCATAATAATTATTTCTTTAATAATTCGCTGAAAGGTCTGTATAAGTAGAGTATTATAATTTAATATAGTGAAACTTGTAAAGTTGACCACCTTAGTTGTAAGTTGACCTCTTTTGGTCAGAAACAGAATTAGCCCTATATTATTTAAAGTAGGGAAACCTTTGTAACGACCACCTGTCTATATTGACCACTTATGTATGCCAAATTTGGGTGGGAGTATTATTAAAAAAAACCCCTTTATAAGTTGGCTGCCTAATTATTACTATATTTATTTGTTTATCTATTTTTGCAAAGATAAAAGAAAAAAAATAAATAAGTTCTCCAGGATAATATATTTTATGCTATAATGCTAGACCAGTATTTGTCTGGATGGATGAAACATCAATATAAAGTTCGCTTAAACCTCTGTGTAAGTTAACTATTCAAGAAAACTACCTATGAACTGAACACTCTTTTTTTCTCTAAATAAGTTTCTTCTTTTTATTCTAATTGATCCAGCCATTTTGAAAAATTATGCATTTTTAGGGAATCTTTACAATCAAATAAGTAAACTAACATCTTTAACTAAGTGCTTCAATTTGAAAGCTGTATAGGATACATTGAAAGTCATTCAGATTAAATTTATCTAAAATGGTATTTTAGCCAATTGTTAAAAAATAGCTAATTACTCATTTTAAAGTAACGTTAATACATGAATAAACGCATAGCGTAAGAAATGGGGAGGAAAAATCTCCACCCTCTATAAGTTGAAAACTAAAGTGCTGCACTGTAAGTGGTCAACTTACGCATGCTTCACTGTAGGTAACTGTCTGAAAGAATAAAAACTATATTTATAAGGTAATTAAAATTCAAGGTTTTAACTTAGTTATTTAATTAATTAATCAATAAATTAATTACTAATAACATTCATTCACAATTAATGATCCAAAATCTCCATGATTTTCCAAAAGTCAAACTGTTTTTCCTACAAATGCTATTTAAACCAAAAAAAAACAGGTTTAAACCAAAAAACCTGTTTTTTTTTAAAACCAGGTTTTTTTCCAACCCTGGTTACATATGCTAAAACCTACTTGCTTTTTAACCATTACTTCTTGTCTGAGTTATTTACTTTTACATTAAAAATAGCATTAAATCAATAAAAAAAAATGTTGCTGCAAAATTTATGACTAACTTAGGATTCAAATTTAATTTTATTTTTGTGATTAACTACAATCAGAATCGGTATCTGAATTTATTGAAGCAGCGCTGCTGAAAGATGACAAAATCAAATTTACAGTTACAAAGATATAATGAAAAAAGCATTTCCCCTTTTTTTTTCAATAGGAACACCCCCGATCACGAAAACTATTGAAAAAAATCCACCTTCACTTGTAAAAAATCAATTTTTCCATTTTTTCCAGAAAAAAAAAACCGGGAAAAACTTTTTTTTTCCGCCACCTCAAAATTTCCGGAAATTTTACATCCCTACACCTAAATTCGACAAAACAAAACATTCCCCTTCAAAATAAAACGATTAAACAAACATAAAAGAATGGCTTAAATACAAGTGATGGAAGCGTAACAAAATAATAGTTTAAATTACCAAAAGCTTCTTGATGATGTCCGCCGTGGTTTGGAACATCAGAGTGGCCAGACGAATCCCTGCTTTCAGATGGCGGACTTTGTAAGCTGTTTGCGGCTGTTTGAGAGCAAGCTCAAAATCAAGTCCTTCTACGACCCAACTTATGAGTACAGCGATGATTTCTGCAAGTAATCAATGAAAGAATATTTTGATCTGTACAAAAAGACATGAACTAATGCCCTAACTGAAAATGATCATATAGTTCGAAACCAATTGCACTGCATTTTTTTAATATTAAGTGAGAGTTTTAATCAAAGATAAAAACTATACTATATTATTGTATTGAGTGCAAACAGTGTGGTGAAATTTATGATTTACCATAAATAACTAAAATGTGGCTTCTGCATTTCTCATTGAGATGAGTTAACTTCTTCCCTGTGGCAGATACCTCAAGAAAAAAAAATGTTCTGCCAGCATAAATTTACACTACTATGTAGCAGTAAATGAGTAGATTCCAGTGATATAATATAAAACACTATCTATATCAACATTTTTTAATTTTTTTTTATGAATTAAAACCAAATAAAGATCCATGCATTTTTTATACAAAGAAATTTGAAATATAGATTTTGCCATGCATATTTTCATTTCGATGAACCACAGAAAAATGAGCTCATTGAAGCCTAAGAACAAATGCTCAGCTGCAAATGCTTCGACTGCATTTTAAGCAAGAAAAAACTGGCTTTGGATGCCCCTACCTACTTACACAGGTGGAATGCTTCCAAGAAAAGGAACTTTTTCATGGTACAACAGCTGCAACTGTAGCAAAAGGATCGACAGTTACAGATTTCAATAAAAGTTAAGAAATACTGCATGCTTTCCCACGACCCTTCAAATTAGAGGGTGCAGGTGGGTAAGTCGTAACTGACAATATGATAACTCGGATTTTGCAACACAGATTAAGACAAAATTATAATCTACAAAGCATTCTTGTAACGTAACTTACAAAAAAGCAAAAATTAAAGTTTATAAATTGTTGTGATCTTTAAGTTGTATAAACAAAAAAGAATTAAAAGGCAATGTATCAACACCATTTTTCAAAAAATGCTTTTCTGGGTAAAGACTTTTGATCAATGGGGATTCAGATAAACATTTTATGCTGATGACTTGAAATCAAAGTAACTAATATTTAAGATGAAAAGTTGCTTTTGTGCATAAGCAATAAAACAATGTAACAAAACGCACAAGTAAGCAACATTCTCAGGCATTCGATTCAATAATTAACTATTATTTATTTATACATTACTGCTAAGCTTCACTCAAAAAAGTATTATTCTTTGGAACATCCATAAGAAATGTTCTCAAAACCTTTATTTATTTATTTACCTCTCAAATGAGTTTTTTCCAAGTCTATTTCTTAGCATTATTTAAGTGAATTCTCAAAATCATATTTGACTTAACAGTAAATATATTATCAAGGAGGTACATATATAATTACCTTCAAATTGTTCTTTAGAATTTAAGTACAATAAACTTGACAGAGTGGTTTCTGTTATTGACTCCAAAGTTTCCACCCACCTGCCATAAGAAAAAATGGCAAACATATTCAAAAACTTAATTAAATAACGGATCACGCTTTGAAGCGTTATTAAGAAAAATTAGTTTCAAAATAAAATCAGAAAATTAGAATGGCGAAGTGCATACCTTTCAGAATGTTCTGCATCAGCAGGTAAAGAAAGGGATTCTAAAATTTTGTTGGCTTCAGCTGACTTTTCTTCGAGGACATTTTTATTTTCTTTAAGCTTTGCACTTTCAACAATTTCGAAGTTAAACAGTGTGGGATCCAGAAAATGCTAAGCAAGAAATTAAGAACAAAAAATTATAAACAAATTCATCATTTCAAATGAGAGAAAAGTAATAACCAGCTATCTTCATTTCATGGCATAAAACTGCAAAATCAAAACAGAAAAATTATGGACTTGCAAAGCTCAGCTTCTGATGAACTCTTACATAAACTAAAAAACTTAATAAATACCTATGGTACGTAATAAATAAATGATACAGAAATAATATCAGCATTATAACCAAAAGCATATATGGTAAAAAAATAAATCAAAAAATTACATAAATATGGAAAAGTTTAGAAAATGAAAATGTTATATAAAAAGTAAGCGAATTTGAGAGAATAAGATTTAAAATCACTGTAACTTACTTTTGACCCCCTCTGTTTTACACAATCGATCTTTCTCATTCGCAATGTTGTAGCTTTGATATAATGAAATGGTTGTACAGTTGAAACGTCTATCTCAAATTTCAAGGGAAGGAAAAAAAACCGAGATGAGGTTTTGATAAAACTATTAAAATTTGCAACTGAAACAAAGACTAAATGTTGTAGGTTAAAAATCTTCTATATTAGTTTTATTACGCATTTAACTATACCATTTTACTAACATTTTTTTTTAAACGAATTTTATACTCTTACAAATAACATCTAAAATACAGAAATAGTTCTCAGCATACCTTTTCCAAGTAGTTCAAAAAGCAAGACAAGTACTACTACTTTCTTTAGCAAGTACAAGAAAAAGTCTTTTAGTGTCTTTTATCGTGTGGTTGTTTCGTACTCATTTTTGAGGGTAGCGATCGCTGTAAATCCACCTTGACTGAAATTTTTCTGAAATTCGAGGAACTTAGTTAATGTTTCAATAGCCTTCTCTGATTCTTTTTACAGTGATTTTCGCGACATCTTTACTTTCCTCAACCTCCTTTTCTTCTTCCAAATCACCTTTTACGTTCTCTACGATTTCTGCATCATTTTTGTTTGCTGCTGAAAGGTCACTCAGCTTCGAATTTGAACATGGCAGCAAAAGCAGAATTCGAGGTATAGAGGCTTCGGGGAAAAAACTTCCGAGATAAACATGGAAAATACATTGAATTTAGGGTATAAGTGTGGGGAAAATAAAAAATTTTGAGACGGGGAGGTTTTTGAGACAGACAGGTGCGACTGTATTGGTATTTAGTCAGTTTTTGTCTCCTTGTTTAAAGAAGCATATTACTTTATAGGAAAAGGGTTTAAATGAAGGCTACTAGGTTGGTAAAATGTCACTCAGTATTAGATTATGAGGTTAGGCTTAAAAGGTTCAATATTTCTTTCTAGTCTAGATCAAAGGAGAGTTAGAGGGAACATGATTCAGTTGTTTAACTTCATTAAAATGGGAAATGCTGATGGGCTACAGCTGTGTGCTGAAAGTAGAACCCAGAGGTCATTGTTTTAAGCTTTTCAAATCTCAGGCTAATCTTTAAATTAGGAAAAATGACTACTTCAATAGGGTTGTAGGCAGTTGGAATAGTTTACCGGGAGCGACTGTTAATTGCAGTGGGGTAAAAACTTTTAAGACAGCTCTTGATGTTCAGTAGGAATAAATCTGGATTGTTAAATTGACTAGGACCAGCCTAAATGAGCCCAATTCCTGTAGCTGCTTGTCACTTTTGCAGTTGTATCTGTATAATAAAATTGTTATCATAAGTTTTGAATTTTTTCCTGGTGCTGATTTTACTCTGATGCTCATGGACCATTTCTAAACATTCTTAACTTGAACAAATCTTGTTGCACCCTTTCAAAAAAGCCTTAGCTTAAAGGTTAGCAAAAAAAAAGAAAAAAGAAATTTTTTATGTTTGAAAAAGATGGCATGTTCATCTGTTTAAAAAACTATTTCTAGAAAAAGTTAACCATCCAAACTTACAAATTATTATTAAAGAAACAGATATTTAACAATAACAAGAGATTTAAAAATCTGGCATTTCGTAGACAAATAAATAAACCCAAAAAAGTAAGAAAAACTCTTTTTAAATCAGAAAATCTGAAATTTTGCTAAAAAATCAAAGCCAGCTAAACCAGGAATCCAGTATTTTTGTCAGTCTCTTTTGTTAGTGAACTTCTAACCACTTTAATGAAAATAGGATCATTCTTATGAAAATAGTTTTACGAATATGACATTTCAGCAAAAAATCTGACCGTTGAATTTAATGGATGTGTAGTTAGGTGATTAAAATGCAATTAATTCAGCAAGTAAATAGAAATACATTTTAACCAATAAAATGTCTGTGTAAAATACAATTTTAAGAAGGGAAAACTAAACTCACTTGGCAAGTAGTCAATTCACAGTTATATGGTGAAAAACTTGACATGAAATTCCAAGTTTCATCACTCAAATCATATTCTATTTCACTCTGAAATAAAAACACATCATGAATAAAATTAGTCTTTCTTTTAAACATATCACATAGTAGTTAAATAAGAAATACACTCAGAGCGTCAAATCAATAAAAAATGTCAAAAGCAACAGTGCAGAAAGCTAAAATACTCAAAAATGTATTCATTATTTAGGGGTGGAAAATCGAACATTCAATTTTGTACCAACTTGTATCAGTAAGAATACTTGTTTTGCATCAAATCATTAGTTTTGTATCAGGTCAACTAACATTTTTTCCATCAGAATTTTCAGTTTCATATCAGGCCAATGACAACTTTGTAACAGAACTGTCCTGTTTTGTGTCAGATCAGAACCTATCAGTTTTGTATCAGATTAATATACAATTTTAGTGGGAATGCTGCTTGAAAAAAATAGTTTGTAAGGAGGGAGGAAGTCTTTTTTGCACTACACAATTAATCATAATATTGACAGACTACGTACTACTAATGATTTAAGCTTTAAAAAAAATTATGCCATAAACAACTAATTTCAAATAAATAAAGTTGCTCTTACAAAACAAATTACTGCAATACAAAAGAAAATGTATGTCTAAACTATATTCAGTCGTAGCAAAATTTTATTTCTCATTATTGTATAAAAATAAGTGTCAAATGATGTGAAAAGATTTTTCTTTTATTTTGTGTTAAACAAATTTCTATGGAAGCATTTTACTTTTTGTTGAACAAACAAAGTATGATCGTTTTGTACTACATGCATTTCTTATTTCTTCCATTTATTGTATGTTGCTACATTATTATTCATATCCTTACTTCATGGGAAGGTCTTCTAAAAAGAAGAATCTCCATCATAGGAGGGGAGAATAGAACTGCAATTTTGTGTTCTATGTATAGCCCAGATGTTCTCTGGAAACCTTTCTGAACTGAAGTTCTAACTATACAGTTTCTGGCTATCTTTGATCAAGTTAAAGGGTAAGAGGGATATAAACAAAAATGAATGATGCAGCAAAGTTGTCCTTAAATGCACTGGAATGCTCCAATTCACAATTTTATCATTTCAATGACAGCTTATTGGTATATATTTTTTACTGAAAAACATTTTGGGAGGAGAGGGATATAAAATTTTCTAAGAATAAGTTTTGAAGCTAACAAAGTATCTCATTACATGTGCATTGATGAGCTTATAAAAACTAAATGGCATTTGAATACGGATTGTCACAATACTTCATTGATTTGTAGCCCTAAAAATGTATAAAAGCATTAAAAGTTTTGCATGCGTGTATGATTCTTTTTTTTTTTTCAATGTAGATCTCAGTGATGAATAGCAATTAACTGTTATGAGCAAGCTATCTTTTAAAGAATATTCAAGAGTAAAATCGCAATTTTGGTGCAGAGATCGGGAATATAAGCCTTTTGTAACAGATGTATCAGAAATTGAAAAGTGGAGCAATTTGCAGAGCTCATACTCAAATAGTCAAAAAAATTTCCATGACTTTTCCAGGTAGATCAAAGCAGAATTCCAGGTCACATTCTAAGTTTGCTCACATTTTTGTCTACGGCAGCACTAACGAAGAAGCATCAAAATCCAAATGGGGATGTTGCGCCAAACACGTTTTTTGAGCATTTTTTAAATTTTTTTGGTAATCTGACATCGCAACAAGCTTAGCTCCAAGGGGTCCCTGATATGGGAAAAAATCCCCGACTTTTCCAAGTTTTTGTCAAAAATTTGCGTTTTTCCCGGACTTTTCCATGACTTTTGCAATGGATATCAATTTCCATGACTTTTACAGCTTTTCCATGATTTCCAGGTGGAGTATGAACCCTGAATTCCGTGCAGTTAGAGCAGAATTCTACCCCTGATTACAACGTCAGGGAAAGAATAGCATTGGAACAAATGTTGTCTAAAATAAATGATACTCTATAAAATGTTTTAAACAGTCAAAAGACCTTTTTAAATATTTTTTCTTCCCAAAACATACCATATCTATAGTTCTTTCATCCACATCCGACATGTCCTCTTCCTCACTGACTATTTCTTCATAGCCATCATCCTCTTCAGTGTTCTCCCCATCCTGTATCTCTCCCTCAGACAGATTATACAAATGTTCCCCAGGCAAATGCTCCCTGGGAATGGGCTCGTAGAAATTCCCATGATGCATTGCATCTCCTTCCCCCCTGTCATCGTACATCTCCATGGGCTCGTCCTCTTTCGGAGTCCGAGGCCCGGAACTTATGTCCGGAGGGGTGGGGGGAGTGTGGGGGCGGTTCTTACGAGGAGAGGGGGGAGTGGTCGGCCTCTTCGCTTCTCGTATTTCCTTCCGCGGACCCCTGTCCACGAATCCACGATCACGGTTCCTGTCTCGGTCCCGGTCACGATCCCTGCTACCCGAGTCCCTGATCCGATCCCGGTCACGGTCTCGGTCTCTGTAGCGGTCCGATTCGACCGTGTTTCGCTCCCAACTGGCTTCCCTGGACCGACGTTCCCGATCTTTCCGCTTCGAGTCGTGTCGAGCGTCGTCGTCCTTGTAATCGTGAATGTCCCGATCCCACGGTCGGTCTCTTCCTCGGTCCTTCGATAATAAATCTTTCTCACGATGAATGGGATGGTCCAGAAGACCTCCTCGGACGCCATAACCATCGTGTTCCGGGAGGTCGGTCGCGTGATGGTCTTTCGCGTCCCACATGGGACGTCCGGAATCTGCCGGGGGATAGATGTTGCCTTCGGGAGGCCTGTTGTACATCTGGTGATCGTACTGCTCAGCAGGTGGTTGGTACTGTTCTTCCGGCGGAGGCCAGGGCTTCTGATAATGTGCCTCGTACTGGGAATACACGGGTGGTGGTGGTGCAGTCACTTGTGGCACCTGCGGAACGTTCACGCATTCCTGATACACCATGGGAGGAGGAGGTTCGGGAAATCCACCGATGACGGCCGGGGGAATCTCTGACGGATAACCGACATGCTGGTCGGGCTGTTGGTGGATTATCTGGGGCACATCGAACCTCCCCGGATCGACGACAGGTGGGTGCGATCGTACGGGAGGAGGGGGTGGTTCGGGGGGCACTTCGCCTAGCCTGGGTTGGCGTTCCCATTCTGGTACTGCAGTATCTGCAATGGGGGATCCAAATTCTTTAGGAGCACAGTGTTCTGTAAATGAAAGGAAAATAGATTTTAATGTTTTTGTGGGGGGAAAAAAACAGAATGGTTTTACACAAAACAAAGAAATATTCTAGTGATACTAAATCGACCTTTGATGAAAATGCCAAATTTTAATAAAAAACTTAAATAAAATACAAAAAGAATTCAAGCAGTCATCGCTTCAAAATGGATATGCAGTTCTTTTTTCTGTGCCTCTGTGTAGAAAGTCTATCCCTTCCTGAAGTATGGAATGAACGGGTTAATCCCCTATGCACTGCAATAAGTAAAATTTTTAACACTCTTATTTCCTTTCTTTCACAGGCATTACCAGTTTTCTAGCTGCAAGGCTTTTTTGAGGGAGTAATACTTGCCATAATAACATCAGGGAATTACACAACTACTCTTTTTCTTCCGAAGCATTAAATGTAAGCCATAACCAGAGATTGCGTTAACGCCTCTACAGGCGTGTTTCACGTCTTAAAAATCGGTAATACGCATTGAAATTTAAAAAATGCGTATTTTCACTCTACAAAAACACTCTACTACTTTTAAACAACTTTTAGCTTGTTAAGTATTGCAAGATAAATACAATATTCTAAATTAATTTTATTTTTCATTATATAAAAACTCGCGGTTGCCAGTCGCCTAATGCGACCAATTTTCTTGTTTTGGTGACCATTGTTTTCATTGAAGTCGCCAATGTGGCTACCATTTGCTAATGCTAAAACCCTTACCCGAGCTTTAATCTTGACACGTGACCTTTTCCCAAATTCTCTTGTCCACTAAAAATTAAAGAGAGAAGAAAACAATAGGAGTTAATTTTTGTGCCACTCGGAAGTTAGTTCTTCCTCCGATTTTTACCGTAAATTGCTTACCGTGTTCGAAATTTCAATCCTTTTCCATCCTGCAATTATTTCAATTATCTTGAAAGTTGCAAGATATTTTTTGCATGCACAAGCTTAAATCTGCTTATTTGAAGTTTCATTTTAACAATTTAAAAAGAAAAAAAGTATAAAAATAGAAACAGCCAAAATCGTGCTTCGCAGAAAATTGGATTCTACGTTAGAGATTTCAGTCCTTTTGCATCGGGTACAAATTTCAATTATTTTCTAAATTAGAAGATATTTTTCACACATGCTGCCCTAAATCTGCTCATTTTGCATTTTATTTTAATAGTTTCTGGCTTTTTTTTTTTTTTTTTTGAACTGTGCCGATATTGAACACGTGTTTGTCGAAAATTGCGTTTGTCACTATTATTCACTATTATAGTTTCATTTATTTATACTTCAAATATGATTTTAATATGGACAGCTATTTACTTTTTAGAAAGTACTAAATTTTGGATTAATAAGAAATTTTTAGAAAATAGTTAATTCAGCTGTATGTACGTTACTCTCTGGGTCAAGGTCGCAGCAGAAGTGGTATTCACTCTGAACTCGGATATCTGTAAAGACTGTTCATTATTATTATTTTATTTTCACTCCTCCAGAAAATAAAATACCCCTCCAAAAACCTCCAAGGAGTATTTTCACTCTTTGACAAAAATTCCTAGTGCGACCTCTGGTCATAACTATTTTTCTTCCACACAGGGGTACACAGATGCACAGCAGTGAAACATATTTGTTTTTATTTTTAACTTTTCCCGCTGCACATAAATTTAATTCAGATCCAAAGTCTCCAGCTAATCACTCAGAACAGATTGTATCACATTACTTTGTATTTCCAAACGTTTTGAAAGGTAAGCAGTGACTTAAATGTTTTCAGTAGTTTAATTCTAGTGACTTAGGCTCACAATCTAATGTGTGTTACATATGATGAAAAAGGAGTATTTGGAACATTTTAAATATTATATTTTATTTCTTTTTAAAGTTGCAAGAAAAAGAAAAGTTAATCTATTTATGCCCTTTAAAAAATTCTTTTTTAATTTTGCCAAGCAAATTCTACCACTGCAAATATATGTTTCATTACTTTATTGTTCAGAATGATGTCTATGTCAATGTTTTGAATTTGTGAATAACGTATGCTACATTGATATACATAAATGCATGCATTCTTTTTTACTTTTCTTTTTGCCCCATATGCAGCATAGCTGAAATTTAAAAAAAATTCCTCTCCAATTTTGGCTAATGTTGCATACACCGTGGTGAAGCTTATCTTACAGAAAATATGGTAAAATAAAAGTTATACAAAGAAATGAATTGTTTCACAATCATTACAATAGAATTTGGATTTGAACATCTAAAAATAGATTATTCGATTTTATTTTTCAAAAAGAAAGAGTTTAATACCTACTTTTAACTAGTATCGCCTTTACTTACACATCCCGGATACAAAAAATGTACGTAAAAATAAAATAACGAAGGAGATTACCTTGACTGGGCTGTCTTGAATTCCCCTGAGGAGGTGGTGGGGGTGGCGGTGAAGAACGCTCTTTAGTGGTTGTTTTTGTGATAACACCATAAACGGCTAAAGTCACTGCACTGTACCATCCTCTTAAAACTAATCCGTCAGTTGGAACCTAGGAAAACATACACTCCTTATTGAGCAGTCAAATCTTATTGATGAAGTTATATCAAACTTCTCATGCAGTACATCCTACGACAATAAAGATAATTTCATGACACAGAGTAAAAGAACAATTCTTTGTTTCAATTTTACACATCTAGAATTCCATTATCACAGGGGGTCTACCGAAATTCAAACTGAAATTTTGTTAGTTTTTCATGACGTTTCAAAATACTGGGGGTCATACAAGACAGTGTGGGGTATTGATTTTGTCAGATTGCGAATATCCGGTATACCCTGTATTGCAGATACAGTAACCCCTCGTTATATCACGCTTTTCTATATCTCCGAAAATTTTAAGTTTGAGCTCTCGAAAATAAAAATGTCTGTCCCTTCTCCCCCATTAAAAAAAAGCCACCAAACAGGAATGTTTTCCTTCCTTCTGAATTTTCTAGTTAAAAGCTGCAACAATTCTTCTCCCACTCCCCCAACTTACATGCCTGCAGAATAATTCTACTCAAACCAGTTGACGTCTTACTTGTTCTCTTTGTATTGATCCTAATGCCCATTGAATGAAAGAGAGATGTCACTGCCCAAGCAGACAAAATACACCCATCTCTGGACACCTTTTCGTACAGAAAAACTTTGCCCTTGGCTGAACAAATCCAAATTATACAATCCTCTTAACCAAGAAACGGAGAGTGATAGGCTTAGGAATTTGCCGGAAAGCAGATGATTAACTTTATCTTTGACATCGTTTTCACACCATGCTCCTGTGGCATGTGCAGGTCCACTCAATTTACTTGTACACATTGAGTTACTTCTAATGGGATTGGTTATATTGCACATTCGGATCACACTTTTTCGCTGTCCTCCGGCAAGCGAGATATAACGAGGGGCTACTGTACATACCGGATATCCAGCTCTGATGCTTGAAATCCTTAAATTCTGAACTGAAAACATATTTTTAAACAACCCACAGCTTTCAAATATGTAGTAAATTTGTAGTTTCATGTATATATGTAAGATCAAATTAATTAAATGCATATTTTTCAATACCGAAACAACTGAATCAAAAGCTATTTAAATGTTAAGCTAGTCCTGATATTATAAAAAAAATGACTGTTTCTGCGGTAAATTTTTATAATAGTTGGCAGTAGCTGGTTACTTACAGTGAGATGAATAATTAGATGAACAACTTTAAAAACACCCACTTAAAGTTGTTCATACCAGGATGCATTGACTTAACTCATGATTTAAATTGCAATTTGAATCAAGGGTTTTTTATTTTTATTCTATTTTATTTATTTTTTTTTTTTTTTCTAAATTTATTCTGCATTTTTATAAAGCTGTTCTAAAGATAAAATATGTTGCATTTATAACCTCTGTTTCAATTAATAAAGCTTCATAGGTCCATCTGAATGTGTGTGTCACATACTTCAGAACGTGATTTTTTTTTTTTTTTTTTCACTATATGACTTTTACTCTCACGGTATGTATCCAGAATGTTGAAAAGAACATTATTTAGAATTTAGAATACATATCCTTAAAGAAATGTTGTACCCACCCCCCATTAAAACTTTAGTTATTTTTGGAACTACTGTAATATAACCCCCCCCCCCCCCCTTGGCGACTTTTTCGTTGGCGCCAAGAAACCGTCGCCAACAACAAGCTTTTTATGTCGCCAACTTCAAACACAATACAACACTCTTGGCGATGATTATATCGCCAACAATGTTACATCATACACATAGCAAACATGTCAAGAAAAATCACTAAAAAACAGTAAAATACCAAAAATTGCAAATTATATCTTAGACACAATATCAACGCTACTATGTAAAGCACGTACAACATTTTTCAACAGCAATGCAATACATTAACTGATCGATCATTACTCGAAAAATAGAATTATTTACTTTACAAACACTCAAAGTTGAATAAAAACCCTTTCTTTAAAGAACACGCATTTTATGCCCAATAATAACTACTGCAATGATTCATTATTGAATAAAATAATATGCACTCTTTAATGAAAAACATAATTAAAGTATCGCGCAATTCAACGCAAAACGAATGTTTATTAAAGCTGTGGGAATTTTAAAATAAGAGACTCCATTAGAAAATATATAACATTGATCAATTAAAGCACATATTACATCAATCTATTGGAAGCCTACACTAAAACTAGCATAAAAACTAGACAACAAAATTAATAATGGTCATCACTTGAAGTACATTTTGTCTTAAACTATTAGAAACCAACATTAAAAATACTATAAAAACACTTCGTTGAAAGAACACGCATTTCATGCACAATAATGACTATTGCAATTAATTATCATTACATAAAATGACATGCATTATTCAACGAAAAACATAGTAAAAATATCGTGCAATTGCACGGAAAACTTCAAATACATTTTACATTAAACTAACGGAAACCCACTTTATCAAAACTAGCAACGCCCCTAATTACTACAGCTAATATTTTAGAACAATTGAAAATTCATTGTTTTATAACCTTACAAACACATAACATAAGCAGATAATAATCTAACAAAAATAAAGAACTCACTTTAAACCAGTTGGCTTTTCAATGTTAATCCCAAATAGCATCAAACTTACAATCCAATACGACGAAATGGTCCGAAAATTACCACTTTATTTTTCTTTGCTTTTAGTCACAATTAACCAAACTTATGCACTTATCAACCAAAACAATTTCGTACTTCAGATAGCACAAACTACAAACCACGTTTCCGTCAGATTCGAAAAATGGCGCCTTAACAAACTAATATGAATTCATTTATCTCGCCATAATACAAAACAATTGAACTAAATTAATTCACTTTAACACTTTACATTCTTCCTTTATCAACAGGAAATATCTCCACAAACTTTAACGATGAAATTAACTACTAAAAAGCTACCTATTAGTTAAAGAGAACTTTCTAAAGGTCCAACCATCACACTCTAAAAACACCCATTGCATAATCAGAGTTGCCACACATTACCTCAGCCAATTCGAATGTCGCCAAGGGGGGATTATATCACAGTAGTACCTTATTTTTTTATACATGAATAGTTTTTTATTGAAATTTTCTATAAAGATATTTCATTAAAGAATAAGCTTTTAGCGAACAAACAAGAAAGTTGTTTTATTTATGAAATAGGAAAATTATTAAAGTACCTTCAGTGAAAAATTAAGCGCTCAAATAACAAGACACAAAATTGTTTGATTTATGTCATCTTTTAAAAGTTTTTTTCTCTGTTTACCTAGATTGTACCTAAAGGTAAGTATCGTATATTTGTATTATTTATTTTTTAATCTATATTATTACTTTATAAAAGCAATTGACAAGAAAATAGCTTAAATTATGTTGCATAACATGTTATATTACTTTTATAAATGTAGCATAATAAATATCCAAAACATTAAAGTCTGTTTAAAAAATTCAAAAAAAAATCTGATTTAAATATTTAAAAAACTGATTTAAGTTAAAAGGATTATATATATATATATATATTTTTTTTTTTCAAAAATTACGAGTTTTGGTTCATAACATTACAAAACACTCGGTCGTCTGTGGGGAATGACAGATCAAAAGAGACCAACCAAAACCTGTCAATACAATTCGTAATTGTACATTGATATTTAAAACTTAAGCAAACTCACTGCAATGTTAAAAAATGCAGCAACATTTAAAATGAAGTCGGTAAAAATAGCTCTTACTTTGTTTGGAACAGGAAACTGGATGTCCACATTTTGCTTATATTCCATGCTAAGAAGATTCAAAGAAAAATAAAAAATTTATAACGATAATAATTTATAACAACATGAGAAATAATGACATAAGTAAGAAAAATGCAACAAAAAATCAATTACATACCTCCCAAGTCTCTCAAATGTAGAAGCACTTCTTTTACTTAGGTCATTAACAAAAAATTCCAGTTGAAATGAAGATGGATTAGTGGCACTGTGTGAGTAAAACAGAATTGGAGGAAAATTAAATTATCAATTAAAACTCGCAATATAAGAATCGAAGCATACAAATTATACTACTTAACTAAGATGAATAACAGGTCCATGAATGTTAAGAATCTATCATAGTAGGTAAGTGTTATTCAAAACTATATGCAGTAGCGGATTTAGGTTAGAGGGTGCTCTAGGCCCAAGACGATACAGCGCCCTTTTACTTTCGTAACAGTATATATATACATGTATGTGTGTGTGTTTTAAATAATGAAAATAATAACAATAATAATAACAAATCTAATTCAGGTACAAAAAATTGAAAAATAAAAAATGTATTGTATGCATCAACTGACGCTTGTATGATTTATCATGGTGAATTTATGTTTTGTTTTATAATAAAGAGCAAACAAATGTTACAATTAAATTTTGAATGAAAAATATGAAAAAAAATCTAATTTCGTTAATAAATAATATGCTAGCATTAAAAAGAAAGTTTTAAAAAATCTTTTTGTTAGATATTTCAGATCTTAGTACTAGCCTGATTAATTATTTTAACAAAGAAATTCTACCCACAAAATGGTGCTATGTTCAGATAGTAAGAGCGCGCGCAATAAAATAAACTAAAAGTTGGTCTTACAATTTACAGAAATCCAAATCGATTTTTAATTTTAGTGGTGTTACAAATTTTGGCGCCCCTCAAAATTTGACGCCCTAGGCCTGGCCCTCATGGGCCTAAGCCTAAATCCGCTACTGACTATATGTTGTCCATGCATCATTTTTTAAATTACATTATTTCAGAAGGTACAAATATTAAAAGAACGCTATTGTAAAAAGCCACTAATCTCGTTGGCCAGCAGATTTTTTTTTTTTAATTTATATAAAACTGATTGAGCTTACTATTTGCATCTCTTGCTTTTGAAAAAAAAAAACAAGAAGTTCCGTCTAGAACTAAACGAGCCTACTTTCCCGTATAGGGTCAATCCATGTGAAATCATCCAGAAAAAGAGAAAAATGTTGCTCGATGTTTTTGATTGTTTTTATATTTTGGCAGTCAATTTATTGTTATCTTGAGACCCCAAAACAAGTGTTAAAAAGTTTTTTAATTCTTGAAATTTTTTATTACAGCCGTTTCCAAGTCACATCTTTAGTGGTTTTTCATGAAAATACTGCTTTACATAAATCCTTGTAACTTTTTTATTTCTGAATATTTCCAAATGATTTAAAAACCATTATATTCTGTAAGAAATGAGAAAAATTTTGCTTTCGGTTTCTTTTTGATATATTTTTTTAAATATATACGGAAATGGAGTTTGAAAATACCATTTTCAAAACGAAAACTTGCGTTTTTCAGGTTAAAATTTTTAATGGAAGAAACTAAGACTCGCCTTTACATTTTTTGCCCTGAATAGATACCTTTTGATAGTTTCATCAAAAGCAGTATGGAACAGTTGGAGGGTTTGATTTATTTTATATAATTAGCCAAACTTGGCATTTCGGTGTAGAAATGCCAACTTTGAGACTCAATACCTAAAAAGGGACTGAGTGAAATTTTATGAAATTTTAGGGGAATAATATTTTTATAGATATAAATATGTAGTAAAGTTTTTATAAGTGATATCGAAGTTGTTTTAGAAATACAGCACCTCGAAGTCAGGCAAAAAATCACGTGTCTTTCCGCCTTTTTTCACATCTAAATGTCATCATACTGCCTTATTTATTTTACTCAATGCTTCAAAACGTTTATAAGATCTTCCAAGGTTTATAAATTTACTTACAGCGACACATAAGCAACAAAATCAACGATCAATATTCAATTTTAACATCCATGTTTGTTTTGATGTAGCGAGCCAGCACATAAGCATATCATGTCTTAACTAGTATTCTTTTATTGCTAAACTTACTGAATGATTTGACGAAGAACAATTAGTCACGTAGTCTAATGTTTATATTTTTCGATTATTCAAATTTTGCGTTGAAACTGCAACTTTAACTAATGCAGTTTAACGTGAAAACATTTTTTCCCCTCTACCTTGTTTAAACACAAGCAAAACAATTTAAAAAGGAAACAATAGTAATACATAAATTACCATTGGATTCTTTTTAAAATACTCGTTTTTTTTTTTTTTTTCTTCGTTTGACAAAGAGTGACTTAGTCCTTTTAATAAAAAGATAAATTACTTGTTGTAGTAATTAAATTAAAACACGATATATTAGTTCACTTCATCGCAAGTTAACAAAATAGAAAAAAAGCAAAGTTTTTACGTTAACTCTGCATTAGTTAAAGTTGAGTCTCAGACACAAAATTTGAATATTCGACAAATATAAAAATTAGAGTACATGACTAATTGTTCTTCGTTGAATCATTTAGCAAGTTCAGCAATAAAAGGTAACTAGTTAAGAAATGATATACTTTTGTGCTGGCTCACTACAACAAAACAAACAAGGATTTTGAAATTTACCATTGATCGTTGATTTTGTTGCTTATGTGTCGCTGTAAGTAAATTTATAAGCCTTGGAAGATCTTATAAACGTTTTGAAGCATTGAGTAAAATAAATAAGGCAGTATGATGACATTTAGATGTGAAAAAAGGTGGAAAGACACGTGATTTTTCGCCTGACTTCGCGGTGCTGTATTCCTAAAACAACTTCGATATCACTTATAAAAACTTTACTACATATTTATATCTATAAAAATATTATTCCCCTAAATTTCATTCAGTCCCTTTTTAGATATTGAGTCTCAAAGTTGGCATTTCTACACCGAAATGCCAAGTTTGGCTAATTATATAAAATAAATCAAACCCTCCAACTGTTCCATACTGCTTTTGATGAAACTATCAAAAGGTATCTATTCAGGGCAAAAAATGTAAAGGCGAGTCTTAGTTTCTTCCATTAAAAATTTTAACCTGAAAAACGCAAGTTTTCGTTTTGAAAATGGTATTTTCAAACTCCATTTCCGTATTTTTTTAAAAATATATCAAAAAAGAAACCAAAAGCAAAATTTTTCTCATTTCTTACAGAATATAATGGTTTTTAAATCATTTTGAAATATTCAGAAATAAAAAAGTTACAAGGATTTATGTAAAGCAGTATTTTCATGAAAAACCACTAAAGATGTGACTTGGAAACGACTGTAATAAAAAATTTCAAGAATTAAAAAACTTTTTAACACTTGTTTTGGGGTCTCAAGATAACAATAAATTGACTGCCAAAATTTTAAAAAAATCAAAATCATCGAGCAACATGGCCTGGATGATTTAACATGGATTGACCCTATACACAAACATCAAGTTTATTACCTAGCTATCTCTCTCTCTTTCTCTAGCTTTAGTTCTTAATTACTTCAAATAAGCTTTTTCAATGGTTAATACATCATTAACTCACCCATTCATTTACTTACTCGTTCATGTATTTATTCACTTATTTATTTTTTTTTTTTCACTTATTCACTCATTTGTTCATTTTTTCACTCATTCATTCCTTCATTCAGAAATATCCTTAAGCATCCCGATCAAAAAAAATTTCATAGGAAAATAGGCTTGTCTAGTTAAGGTTGAACTTTGCAGCCGTACATATTCTATGGCACTAGATCGTTCCGATAAAGTTTCTTTCAAGCAAATCTGTTTGTTACATCAGGATTTATATAGGATTGAAATTACCCTATGTGCTAATGCTAAAGATTTTTGAACTGTTCAAAATTGAGCAAAAGTTGTTCAAATCAAAAAATATTTCATGTTGAGATCTTTAACGTGGCATAAAAATTTTGAAAAAAAAAAAAAGCAAAAATTTCTTTGATACTGTTCTGGTGAATTTATGTGATAATTTTGCTTAAAACTGAAATAAGGAAAAAACAACAAATCTTAGGAACTTGGTTTTAAGGTTTGCTTTATCATGTTCTAAAGTATTTTTGCATCAAATTACAACAAACTAGTTAAATTCTCTGGTCTTATATGAATTACATAAGGGTCCCTTCCCCCCAAAAAATCAACTTTCCAATCTCAATGCTGCAGCCCTCCCTAGGTCCCCACCCCCTCTGAATTACAGACAAACTTTTGATTTTAATATTATTAAAGATTGGTTACAACAATCTTTAATAGTTTGGATGACATTCTACTCTTGAATCTAACATTTGTGGAGACACTGCATCTTTTATAGGACAGCATTATTTTGTTCCAAATTTTCAATAGTTCAATAAAAGCTAATTACCTTATTGGTTATACTCCCTACCTTTTTTTTTTGCTCATCAAAGAAAATGTAAACAAAGCAATATATTTTTATTCAACAACATGTACTAATAATCATTAAATTCATGTTGCCGACATTGCTAAAAGGCATTATGTTATGTACTTAACCACCACATACATAATGGAGCACCGACCATCCCCTCAGCAAGCACAGAGCGCCACTTTCTCTGATGGGTCAGATCAGAATAAGCGAACTGACCTAATGAAATTCTAGGAGTTATGAGGAACAATATCTTATATCAGGGGTGATTGTATTCCGGGTGTACCCCGGAAATCCGGGTTTTTCATATCCTCCTTCCGAGTTTTAAGAATCGTTGTTTTTAGTCTTCAAAATTGAAAATTTAGCGGATGGAAACAAAAAATACGTTGAAAAGCGATAAACATTCCCTTTGTAGCAACACTTTACGCAGCAAGGGTTGTAAGAGCGCCAACCATCTTTGTTCCAAACAGGAACGATACCACATCCCACATGCTTTCGTTGTTAGGAATAACTAGCCTTTGGCGCCATTTTGGAATTTTTTTTTCGGCGCCAAACTCCGGGGCTGGCGATTTTTACATCTGGAATGTAAACATCACCAAAAGTGGTCATTTTTTTTCCAGACTTTATTTTTATTTTTAAAAGAACGATAAAAAAAACTTGGAGTTGTTTTTTTTTTTTTTTTTTTGGGTTTAGTTATTTTTCCGATAAACATCGCAAAAAGTCATTTTCCGAACTTCTTTTTTTTTTTTTTTTTTGCATATTAATGCATTTTTACGTCCTTTTCCTGAAATCGGCGTTGGCCTTACAGTCAACTCTCTCAAATCCGCGTAAGATTTCTGATGTAAACAGCAAAACTTAGTTTAAAAAACTGCGTTAAAAAACTATAAATTTCTTAAATTTTCAAAGCTAAAGAGCATTTTTTAAACTTGAAATGTTCACAATAACTCACATCTGCATTTTATACATTGAAAACAATGTATTTTTAGCTTATTTTTATGTTTTTTTAATAGCCACATGTCATGCGCAACATTGGCGTTTTGCTGTAATTGAACATCAATCTTTTTGCATCTGTTTTCGGTTTGCGATATTTGTTATTATTTCTTCTATAGTACACAATTCAAATCGTATTCAACAAAAATATTAAGCTATTTTTTAGTGTAAATTTTGCATTTGCATCCAACTTATGGTGCAAATGTTATTCCTCCTTGATCTACCAATCTGTACCTTTACAAAGACCTGCGACCACGAATCTGCACCTTTACAAAGTAGTTGCAAAGATAAAATTTAATTTAAAGTTCACACACACACATATACATATATATATATTGAATTTAATTTTTATAAATTTTCTTTCTTTACTATCAATCTGTTTTATAAATTCATGCCTGTAGAATTAGTGCTTTACCAACACATTTTAAAATTAGTAAGTAAAAAGGTGAATGCAACATTATAACCTTGCAAAATGCCCTTACACAGATCAATGACCCGAAATCCGCAAAATTCTAAAATCCGCACAACCCTTAGTTCCAAGCAGTGCGGATTTCGGAGAGTTGACTGTATTTTCTCAACTTTTATTTCAAAAGTTGCAGATATTTGACAAATAAATGAAAAAAAATAACTATAAGTAGAAAAAGTATTTCACTGCAAAAAGTTAGCAAAAAATATATAGTCATGGGAAATTCCTATTCATTATGTTTTACTATAAATAGCAATTTATTTTCAAAAAATAAATAAATTAAATTTTTCTTATTAGTTAGAAGTAGGTAAGTAAAATAGAAATTTTAATTTCAATAGTTATTTTAAACATATCGTTGTAACTATATGTGTATAAAAGCCGTCTTATAATTTATGGTGCATAAAACGTGATACCGACTTTTCGCATAAAAAATTTTCAGGGTTTTTTACTTTGTGTCACAATTACCTCTGTTATATATAAGCGACTTATTCTGTCTGTGTCTGTCCGCGACAGGATCCTAGGCCGTTTTATCGATCGGGACCACATTCAGCACGGTTAATGTTGACGACCCGAGAAACGCATCGCCGCAAAAATGAAAGCTGCGACTCCATTACTTTTTTTTTAATTAATTTTTTAAAATTTTTCAATGATTTTTTCGACCCATTTTATTTTACTTTTGCATTGTTGCCCTCATTTCCAAACATATAATTACAGTTGTCGTGTGAACAAACAAATCAATGCAGTTGCCATTGTTATTGTCATAAATGTAAAAAATATACTAATAACAATCGAAACATTTATCTCCGTTAACGTCATATTGAGTGAGGCTTCGCTGTATTTCAATCTCCGTTAAAAATTAATGTATACGCGAATTTAATTTAATCCTTTCTTTCTTCTTAGTTTATTTCTTTATCGTCTGCGCTTTTCTTATTTTTCTTATTAGAGTGGCAGCGCTCTTTTTGCCCAGTTTCGTTAAAACTGTTGTTTTGAAAAGCATAAAATTTTCAATAAGTTCTTTCGACGATAAATATATATTTTTCACAAACAATTTGATTATATAGTAAATAAATGTATAGTAGTGTGGGGCAATAAGCAAAGGAGCGTCCTCGCCGCCTGACTTGGGTAATTCAGTACAAATGAGCAGACACCTTTGCACAAATCATTTTAATTACAATTTATAACATCTAAAACAGCGGTCATTTCGTATGACTGCCGGGCGTATACTAGTAAGGCATATCAGAGCTCAAAAATTATATTGCACGACACGCCCCGGGGAATGCAAAAATTACGATTGGGCATACATCTTCTACCTTTACATGCCAGACAGGGCATGTAATTTTTCAATCCAATATTTCCTTCCAAAACTTTATTATTTTGTATTTTATAGAAAAATCACTGCATCCTTACCGGAGCTCAAAATAGACATGTTGATGGACATGCATGTCAACAATAAAATTGGTAATACAATTTAAATTTTGCAAATTTTGACTTGTAAAGACATATTATATAATATTTTGTTCGTATCTTTCTTTAGATTAACGTTAAAATAATTCTTGATTCAGATATAAAGCTGTTAATTTAATTTTTTGTATAATTAATGCTTTCTGACAAACTCAAATGTTTTTATTAATGTGCAATAAAACAACTTCTGCACACATTATTGTTTTTTGGGCACGTAAAAAAAATTTGTTCAGGCATGTATTTTTAGACCAAACATGCCCGGCAGGGTATTTAAACTTTTAAGGATTTTTCGAGCCCTGTTGCATATTGGAATGCTCCAGGAGTAATACATCAAAACAGAATAAAATTCATATAAAAATGAAATGCATCATGTATAATTGTCATCAGAACTTAGTGACTTTTAATGAATTTGTAGGAGGTTGGAAAAATAATATACGACCAAAAGCCGATCATGATGTGGCATACCAGACCGAAATACACCCGAAGCTGCACCCATCAGAACAAAATAAGGGCAAAATTCATGCAAAAATGAAATGTATCTTGTATAATTGTAATTCAATCAGAACTTAGTGAATTATTCCTGTGTTTTTGATGATATTTGAAAACAGTCTGACATCTCCAACACATGCACAGCGTGGCACTGCAAAGGGATCTGATTTAAAAATCTGAACTAATGAATGAGTTTGTCCCTTTAAAAGTGCTATTCCTTTCCATTTGCTGATATTCGAGGATCAAGACCATACAATGGAGAACCAATCCTCTCCAACCCATTCCCAAAGCGGATGAGCAAACATAATTGTGATCCATAATGCTTTCACGGTGATTGGAGCTTCAACCATTGAATTTCTAAAACCATCACCAAGGTAGAGCGTATAATAAAAGATGAGTACCAGTGGCGTAGTCAAGGACGCAGGGCTCCTACATTTTGTACCCCTCTTCATTTAATAAAAGCGTCCCCCTCCATATTTGTTTAATTTTAACATAAGCGTCCCCCCCCCCCCCCACTTTTGATTTCAAGTCCTTATTTTCAGATGTATGAACGTCCTCTCAACTTTTTTTCAGGACTACACCACAGATGAGCACCCAATAATTTTGGTTAATTCTTCAATAATATTTTTTTAATGAATATCAGTGAATGTTAATTCTTCAATAATGCTTCAAAATCAGACAGACATACCCCAGTCGATGGCCGCCAGGAAAATCTGCTTGCACACGAGCTCCCAAAGGAATAATTCTGATTTCAAAAATATAAACTGGGCGGGGGAACTGGACTAAATCCAAATTGAGCTCCTAAAAACAAAAGAGCAAGAGAATAATTTATAAGTTTAGCTTTAGAAAATAAGAAAAGAAAGGAAAGAAATAAATCCTAATTCGTCGCTTACTTCACATGTATCATGCGAAAACGTATCAAAAAACAGTAGTTCACAATCGTCCCCCATTTTAATCAGTTGGAAAGTGTCGTTTAAATTCGCAACAGTAAAATTCACTGCAAAGAAACTTAGACAGAATGCATAGTATAATTATTATAAGTATTCTACACTTCTTCCCATATTATAAACAAACTGATAAACAAGTTACCGACATTTTCAGTTGCAGCAGCAGTTAATGATACTTGGGCTATTCCCGATTTGCTGATTGGTTAGTTTGTCTTGTTATTGCGCTGAAAGAACTTTAACTTTCATTGACAACAGCAACATGTGTAGATGTGTAGTAAACATTCTCGTCTCTTTATGATTTGTGACACATATTTAATTGTTTTCGTACTTATTTGATGTATTTTCCACGTTTTTTGTAAAAAGAAACTGCAGATCATTAGTAAAGCAAGTTTTTAAAATAAACTTTATACTAAGCATTTGCTTCTTTCAATTACGAATGTGCGGAATTTGTGCTTCAGTTGTTTTTCGCTCAGCTGATGATAAAGCTCCCAGTCAAGATTCTGATTCTGCATTGACTCAAGCAAGTGTATTTATAACTACATTGTTTCGGTATTTTTATTGCAGGGCCTCGCAAACTTAGCGTTCCTTATGAAGTACAAATATATTAATGCGGAACTTTTTTTAAAAATATTTATGTGTAATTCCTCTTTCATTTACATGGTGCCCAAAAAAGATGCAGTTTTGCATAAATTTGTTTCATTGAGGAGTAGTTGACTATATTTAGAGCATATTGGCATTTAAGAAAAATATGATTAAATTCCTTGTTCTGTTATTCTAAACTGAGTTGTTTGGACAAAATTAAATTAGTCACACCAAAATATGGTGCCCCCCAAAGTGTAAAAGCTAATTTGTTTTTCAAATGTCAAAGAGTCAGACTAACATTTGGGTGCCCCCAACGTGCAAAATGATTTTGTTTTTAAATTACAAAATGTTTGAAGAAATCTGGGGGGCCCAAAAGTGTAAAATCAATTTTGTTTTTCAAATTTCAAATTGTCAGACCAAAATTTTGGGGGCCCCAAAGTGAAAATTCCTTGTGGTTTTAAAATGATTTAATAATACAAATTTTCTGTGAAGCAACATAACACTAACAGTTTGTTTTTGAAAGATATTATTTTTAAATATTTTTCTAAAAAAATTTAAATTACAAAAAAATAATAATAATGACCAAAATTAGGGGGCCCCCTCAAAGGGGGGACTCTAAGCCCATGCCTAATGGTAAATAAGGCCCTGACTGGTGACAATGCTCCTACATGTGATAATGCATTTTATGCATCTCAATAAATCTCCTTTATACTATAGTTAATCGAATTTTGAAGCATTAATAATGGTGTATTATAATTAAATGATATATCTAACATTCATATTTAAAAACTTTTAATGCAATTTTAAACTTTGTTTTTAAACTCTAAGATTGCTATATTTTTCTTACTTAAATAGGAATTGAAAAACCTTTATAGACGTGGACCAGATCATCTTCAGAATTGCTCAGTTACATTTTGTGATGTATTTGACCTTTTCTTCTCATCTTCGGTCTTGCACCTACGGGGGACTTCTGTCCTGCAGCAACCTATGAAAGATGATTTAGGAAATATTTTTTTATGGAATGGTGAAATTTTTGGTGGTTCTTCGGTAAGTATTTTAATGTTCAAATTTTTTCTAATATTTACCGAGTAAAGCTTGTCATAACTTTAACTTTTTTATTAAGTTAATCATAGCAGTATGAGATATATGGAGGGGTTCAGAATACAAGTGAATCAAGTCCACTTTTTATCATTCTCGAGTTAGCAGCGCCATAGCAGACTCTAACTATGTAAAATTTCAGTGCAATATCAAACTAAGTCTCTCTTGGAACTTTTATAATTTAAAAAAAATTAAGAGGTAATTTTGGCATAAAGCTTTAACTTTAAACCTCTGTAGCACTAAGAAACTTTATGGACTTGGTTCACTTGTATTCTGAGCCCTCCATATACTGCTATTATGCAGGATATATCTCGTATAAAAAAGTTCTGGAAGCAATTTCATAGTGTAAAGGGATGCATTTTTTCCCTACCAGCCGTAAAATTAATTGCTTTGCTAGTACTTGTGTATTACAGGTTTGTTATACACATATTTTTGTTATCTATCTATATCTGATCCACATAAGATTTCCAATGTAAACAGTGAAACTTGGTTAAAAAATTAGTTGAAAAACTTAGTTTAGAAAACCAGAAATTCCTTAAATTTTCAAAGCTAAAAGCATTTTGTTATCTTGAAATGTTTACAATAACTCACATCTGCCTTTTATACATTGAAAACAATGTATTTTTAGCTTATTTTTATGTTTTTTAGATAGCCATGTGTCATCCGCAATATTAGCGTTTTGCCCTAATTATACACCAATCTTTTGCGATCTGCTTATGGTTTGCAATACTTCGTATTAATTTTTCATTAGTACACAATTCGTCGCATTCAGCAAAAATACTAAGCTATTTTCTAGTGTAAATTTTGTATTTGCATCGATTTTATGGTGCAAATGTTCTTCGCCTTGATCTAATTAATGGAGACAATTTTGGTCGCCAACGTGGCGATCAGCAATGAAACTGTTGACGAGTGGCGACCGCCAATTTGCACCTTTACAAAGTGGTTGAATAAAAAAAATTCATTTGAAGTTCAAATATAAATGTGTATATATATATATATTGTATCTCATTTTAATACATTTTCTATCAATCTCTTTTATATATTCATGTCCGTATAATTACTGCTTTATCAAAACATTTTTTGAGTGATAAGTACAAAGGTGAATGCAACATTATAACCTCCTAAAATGCTTACACAGATCAATGGCCTAAAATTCTAAAATCCGCACAACCCGTGGTCCCAAGCTGTGCAGATTTTGAACAGTTGACTGTGTATATAATTGTGGGCATCAGAGCTAAAAGGCCCTACATAGCAAATGTAAGTGTTTTTTTTGAAAAACCTAAGTGAAAAGAAAAATATAAATAAGACACTGTCCAACCTTAAATTGCTTAAGAATAATGAACCCAAAAGTTGGAATTTCTGGAAGGAAACAGTTGAAGGAACAATTAATAATTAGCTAATTTATATATATACATGATACTGCATTAAAACTTTTTCTCGCAAAAACGGACATAGTACTTTTTACATTGGATGCACAGATACACATATATATACCTTTCTAGCATTTTAGGTGAATTAAGATTTACAATGTATAGCCAAAAGTCATCAAACACTTTCAATGTTAGAATTTCTTTTAAATTTGAGAGAAATGCGTGAAGAATTATTCTTTAATTTCAGTCAAAGAGGTCTGTCTTTAGGACTCGACAACAAACCTGATACATTCAAATTTAGTTGATTCTAATATTTTTAGCTACTTTGCAAACATAATGAAGGATAATAATAAAATTACACGTTAATTTAAAGCAAGGCTTCATTTGGATGTTTTGCATCTAGAAGCTCCCTGTCGCATTGAAAAAGGGATTCCAAGCAATCCCGAAACATATGTCTGCATTATTTTGCTCATTTGTGCTTTAAATTAACGTGTAATTTTATTATTATTGTTTACTTGCACAAAGTTAAATTATTTTTATAATGAAGGATCCCTAGATGACCAAAAAATGTTTTAAGAAATAATTGATGGATACTCTCTTTGTTTTAGTAGCTAATTCATTTTACCATTTTTTTTTTTGAAATCATATTGGGGCAAAGCAACTCTCTTGCCACAATATGCAGTATGGGACCCCAATTTCAGAATCCCGAAATCCGGAAAACCCAAAATCCGGAACTTTTTCAAGAAAAATCGGCAGCTGAAAATTAAAAAAAAAAAAAAAAAACTTTTATTTTTTTTAAAAAATCGGGAATTGTTTTGTATTGTTTTTTTTTTTTTGGAAATAAGTTTTTTAAAGAGAAGGAAAATAAAATCTAATGAACCTGTTTAAGATCGGAAATTTGGTGTTTTCAAAAAAATTATTTTGTGATTTTCTGAAAGGTTCACTTTTGCGATCAGAGTTTCTATTGTTGCTTTCAAAAATAAATCGCAAAATGTTTTGCATCGTTTTTTTTTTTTTTTTTCGAAATAGACGTTTTAAAGAGAAGGAAAATAAAATGTAATGATCAATGTTTAAGATCGGAAATATGCTGTTTTAAAAAAAGGGTTCGTTTTTGCGATTAGAGTTTCTTAATTGTTGCTTTAATTTTGAGTTAATATCATTACATTTTGCTTTTTTTAATTTCTTGTAGTTTTCTTGCATTTGTTTTTTTTTTTTTAATGAGCTGTATTTTTCAGGCGATACAGAACATTCACGATATTGAAAATCCGCGTTTCTCGCATTTTCCCGATAGTCTGATCTTTTACTACAAATTTAATGGCTACAGAATATAATATCACATCAAAATTTGACAGATTTTTTTCCCTTTCATTGTTTACTTAAAGAGTTTAAAATAACATAGGGAAAAGTCTAGATGTTTCGATGCATTGCCTCGAATGTAAGCCTACTTCAACTTCGTTTCTTGTGCTAACTTTCGCGACTTATAGCCGAGTATATACGATAATAGAAATGCTATAAATGATCAAAATGCTAACAAAGTTCCAGAGCAAATTATATGGGCTCTGAGGCTACTTACAAAATGTTTTGAATGAGGATCCAAAATCCGGAAAATTCCGAAATCCGGAAAGATCGCGGCCCCGAGCGTTCCGGATTTGAGGTCCCATACTGTAGAATGGTGCTTTCCCTACCATTTCCACTATTTATCTCAACATTTTCAATTTTGTCACTTATACCCTTTTGCTTCTAGGTGCTTCATGTGTGCATGTATGTATGCCCATTATAAGTAAAAACCCTTCTTGAAAAGCCACCCCTTCCTCCCACACACATACATCGAAAGCTTCTCTTTAAGCCACTAAATAGAACAATAGTACAGATAAAATAATTTTGCAAAAAAGGTACTAATTGAAATTGCGTTAGATTTTTGGTTAAATTTCTATGATGATGATTGAGCATATTTCAAAGTAATAATTGCACGCATAGAAATGCTGGTAATCACTATGCTTTTCTTCATTACAAAACTTTGTTATTCAAAAACGATATTCTATATGAACTTTTAGGTACCAGAGACATATGAGTCGGACACCAAGCTTTTAGCGAAAAAGTTATTCTCTCTTTCAAAGCATGAGGATATTTTGGAAGTCTTTAGCTCTATTCAGGGACCCTATGCATTTATTTTTTATCAAGTAAGCATAAAATTGTTTTTCATTCACAAATGATTTATTTAAAAAATATAACATACACTTTCATCTTTCCTTTTAATCAACAATAATAATAATGGATTGAAATCTTATAGTGATCACTGATTTTATTTCTCTTTGTGCCCTTTCATTAGGCAGCTGGATATTTATGGTTTGGAAGAGATATATTTGGACGTAGAAGTTTGCTTTGGAATTTCATAAACCTCAAATTTCATTTATGTTCTGTGACATCTTTCAATCTGGCTAATGTAAGTATTATTCTTTTTTAACCAAGCTTGTTTCTAGTTGATGCATTATATTGCCATTAATGCTACTGTTATTACCGTTATGCATTGTCACTATTAGTTTATGAGGATATTTACTAGCGTAAATGCTGATTTTATTTTTATGTATTTGCTTTGAATATGTTTGTCAATAAATGTATGCTTCTGAAACTAACCTCACACCCCTAGCCTGAATTTTAATAAAGATTGTATTACATCAAGGTGACCAGACGTCCCGACTCTTAACAATTTGTCCTGTGTCCCATGGCCAGTGGTGATTCTAATTCGAAATTCTTTGGTATTTCCGAAAAATTTCAAGGGCCTATTCCGAAAGTGTTAAAAAAGAATCGGTTTTCCGATAAAAAACTTTCAAGACAATATAATAACGTTCCTGGAGAAAAAAAGACTTTTGGAATTAATATGGGATCTTACATTTAATTGTTTGTTGAATCATTTTTTTGAAGCTTATATGTAAATATACACACATATGTATGTATACTTTTTCCGAAAATTTTGTGTGAAGTTCTGACGATTTCTTCTTGCTGAGAATCACCCATGCTCATTTAAAAGAAGTCCTGATTTTTGTCAAGAAAGCAAGACATGCTAGGTAACAGCGGGAGAACGGGAGCAAAATATACATAATTTTAACAACTTATCAGCAATGTGAACTTAGATAAGAAATATAGTGACATGGCTGCCAAACAGCTTTTGGCAGCCATGTCACTATATTTCTTATCTAAGTTCACATTGCTGATAAGTTGTTAAAATTTGACCACCATTGTTTGGACTTTTGATGCATTTAATAGTTTTTAATCCATCAACATTAATGAATACAACAGCTGAGCAGGGACGTAACTAGGTTATTTTCTAACTGAGGCAAGACCAGGATTTAGCGCCCCCTCCCCCTTTAGATACACAAAAAAAGTAAAGTATTTAGGCAAACATACACATTTAGTCAATTTAGCGCCCCTAAAATAATCTGGGGCCCTGTGCATATGCCTCGTCTGCCCCCCTCTAGTTACGTCCCTGAGGCTGAGAAATGCTTTTGTAAGAACAAAATAATTTGGATGCCTCAAACTTGCAGGGGCTCGTTCTCAAATGGGCGTTTCAGATTTGCTCCCGAAAACTCTTTTAAACCAACGTTTGACTTTTTTTGGGAGGAAAAAAAAATAAATGACAGTGAAACAGACTTTTTTTCAAATTTACTATTTATGTCAAAGTATTTATACTTTCAATGTATACATTTCAATAAGTTTTTGTTCAAAATTAATGTAGGGTTTTTGTTTTGAAAAATGAATGAGTACCATTTGCTTTTATTGGTAACTTTGTTAAAATAAAAACTGAAATATAAGTTCCAAGAAATTCCCCAGTAGTCAGAGTCTGCCACATTGTCCTCTGACTCGACATAGTCTGCAAATAACTGTTTTAATTTTTCGTCACATGTATCAGAGGTGCCCCCTTTCTCCTTTATACTGATACACGCCCCATCCCAAATCAATGAAATACCCCCTAAAAAAGATTACTGTTTTTCAGGGTTGCCACGCACCAGGAAAACCGGGAATTGTCAGGGAAAATGAAAATGACCTAAATTGGTCAGGGAAAAAAATATTTCACTGAAATTCCTGGAAAGGTCAGGGAATTTCTTTCATTTTCTGTTAGTGCAGCATTGTTTGTTGCTAAGAATAAAAACAGCCATTTATTTCCTGGCGCAATTCGTCGCTCGATTTGTAGTTTCGGGTGCTGCGCATATGGAAAGTAACAATGCAGGGGCACGCATTCGGCTCTCCTGAATGGTTGCTGGGTTGGAAGACATGCGCAGAAGCTGTTTTTCCACTTCATGACATCATCGCTGAGCGGGCTTTATCCAAACTGCTGATCCAAACACAGCTCCATTAATGTGACGTTTCGTTTTCGTGGCTGAAATTGTTTTGCCAAAAACTGATGCATCAGAAGTTCTTCCTGAATGGTAAGTAATACTTTTATATTTCATAATGTTTTTCTCTTGGAAGTCAATGAAATTGATTTGCTTTTGGGAAATTTAACAGAAGATGATGCTAAATTTAAACAGCTTTTTTTTTTTTAGAAATATCGTCAATGCTTTATTTTGTTATTAGGGTTCTTTAACGGATGTAAAGTCTTTCGCATGTTACCGAACTCGGAATACTCTGAATTCAAAGGGAATTTTTTAAAATGTATTTTATTTTGCTGAATTTATTTTTTATGTAATCAGTGTTGAAAATCCGAAAACTACTAATAGTGAGTAACCATGCGTGTGAATTTGCGCGGAGCCTGCTTTTGCGTTTAAAAAAATGAAGTTCTATGGGTTTTTTTTTTTTAATTGGTCAAAGTCTAAAAAGTGTAATAAAGTGATGAGGTAGGCAATGATTGAAAAGGTTTCGATTTCGTCAACTTTGGAATTCAGAATGTTAGTTTATCATTCCATCACTCCTGGAAGGGGGAAGGACTACATGCTACATTTGCGCTACTCCTTAACTGGATTTCATTTATTTGAACATTTTTAAGTATTTACCATTTTTTATCCTCTTTTTTTTTTTTTTTTTTTTTTTTTTTTTTTGAACAAATATTTTGGTCTGAACACAAACCTGTTTGAATCGAGAATAGCAGTTTTGTGTTGAATTCATATTTTTAATCATTGGCGTGCGATTTTTATTTTTCATCTAAATTCTGATCTAAGTTTCTGTATCATTTATTTTCTACTGTACAGGTGCTAAAGAACTATTGTTTGTATTTATTTAAAAATTTTATTGGAAACTATTTAAGGATGACTCAACAGATAAATAAACCTGCAGATATCCATTTTTTTTAATATTTTGACGGAATTCCGTTTTTTCAGTAATTTTGGAATTCGAGTTTTGTTTCCGCGAAACTTCCTATTTTGGGAAAACTCTCCTCTTTTTTTTCTATGAAAGTCTTTGAAAGTAGCCTGCCAACATTTCACAAAATACGAGTAAAATTTACGTATTTTGTCCGTTTTTTGAACTTTTAAGTGTCGGTCCCGATTTTTTATGCATTTCGAAATCCGATTGCATCGGCTTCGGTAAAACTTCCTAGTTGTCATTTACTGTACGATTCTGTCTCATGGACATCAATAACTTTCATCTTACCATTATCTTTATCTTTATTAAGTTTCAACTTCTATAATAGTAAACAATTTGCAAGGACGTAATTTTGCCATGACCACTTGAAAATTCGGCCGAAAATATAAGGAATTTTTCGGAAGTTATTTTAAGTTTTAGTGATCATATCAGTTTCTTATAATTATTAACTATTACAGCCTTATTAATAATCTAGTTAAAAAACATTTTTGCCCAAAATTTACCCCCCCCCCCCCCTTATATGTAGTTTAAAAATAGTTTTTTGAATTTTTAGCTTGCGTTTAGCATTAAGGTTTTTCCTTACAAGTACTCATTATAATACTGTTACAAAAGAAATTAACAATTATTTGTTTTTATTCAATGTATAACTGAATCATTTATTTCAAAAAAGTAACATCTCCGTTTTGAAAAAAGAACTCTCAGTATTAATTTTAAGAAATTTATGGCATAATTAATCAAAAATTGTGTTAATTTACCTCCTTTTTTCAACTTTTTATTTCTTGCTTTTAATATCTTTGTGTGATTTAAAAGTTGATTAATAAAAGTAAGTTTATATATATACACACATATATTTTGATGATTTTTTTAAAAAGTTTCGTTATTATTTTTATTATTATTATTTTTTTTTTTTTTTTTTGAAGCACTGCCTGTACTTATTGACACTGAGCATAAAACTTGAATTCTTCACCACACTTTTGTATTAGATTTAATTCAATGAATTTTACAATGTTACCTTATGTTTAGCAATTTATCTTAGGTCTTCTGATTTTTGATAAATTTTAGGTGTTTAAAATGAGTAAGAAAACAACATTTAATGTGGATTGGGAGGGTGCTGAACTAAACCCACAATGGAAAGGGGGGGGCTTCAACAGGAAATCTGACAAATGTCTTCAAGAAAATACCAACTGCATGTCTTTCAAATGAACTTGAAAGCAACGTTTCTGCAGTAGTAGTTGTGGAAGAAACTGCAGATTCTACTTCTGGCACTGTTTCTGAAGTTGCTGAAATAATTCAGCCGCAAGTTGGTACTGAAGTTGTAAAGAAAAAAATTAATTTTTTTCTCTCAAAAGATGAAACTCTAAAAGCAGAACTAATTTGGGCCATGAAACTGGTACTGTCCCATAGTTCTTTTCATGGTTTTAAGGATGCATCAAATGTATTTAAAATGATGTTTCCAGATAGCAAAATTGTACAGAGTGTGACAATGATTAGGACTAAAATGACTTATCTTGTGAATTTTGGCCTTGCTCCTTACTTCAACCAGTTGCTGCATAACAAAATTACTGACTGTACCAAGTATGTAATTTGCTTTGATGAGGCGCTGAATCGGGTTTCCCAAAAAGGTCAGATGAACCTTGTTGTACGATTTGTTTACTTGAAAAGTTCAAAGAAGGTATGGGCAGTATTCCTAGTAGCAAGTTGATCCAAATTTCTATGGATGGCCCAACTGTCAACCATAAATTTTTAAAAGCCATTCTAGAAGATGAAGAAGAAAAAGGAAATCACATATTTGATTTAGGAACCTGCGAACTCCACATTATTCATGGGGCTTTTATGACTGGACATAAAATACAGTTTTTAGGTCAATGTACCAGTTGTTCAAAGACAGTCCGGCAAGAAGAGCAGACTTCATTGCTATAACTGGAACGTCAATCTTTCCTTTAAAATTCTGCCAAGTGAGGTGGATTGAAAATGTTAAAGTGGCAGAAAGAGCAATAGAAGTATTTCCTCACTTAAAAAATTATATTGAAAACTCGACACTGCCCAAAACTGCAACGGTAGATTCTGTAACGACTGCTGTAAGTGACAAATTGATGCTTGCAAAAACAGCTTTTTTTTCATCAGTTGCTGTACTTTTGGAACCTTTTCTGATCACTTTTCAGACCACATATCCTTATGCTCCATTTCTTTATGATGCTACGTTAGCTATTATCTACCAGCCGATGAAACGCTGTGTAAGAGCAGAATTAATAGAGGCAGCAGTAAGTCTGTACAAGTTGTTGAAAATTGGTCTCACTGATACGAATAATTGGGCAAAAATATCAGATGTTGACATTGGAATTGTTGCTAGTAGATATGTAAATAAAGGTAGCATTAAGGATTTTGAAAGAAGAACCTTTAGAAAGGAGTGCCAGACATTTCTTATTTTCACTGTAAAAAAAAATAATTGAACGCTCACCATTGCGCTTTCCTATTGTCAAAGCAATCTCATGTTTGGATCCAAAGTTGATTCTGTCCAACACTTTGATAAGTAAAAAATGGATGGGGAAACTTTTGGAACTTTTGAATGAAAAAGGACATGTTCCTGGAGTGCTAGCAGATAAAGCCAAACAACAGTTTGACTCGCTCTGTTTTAAAGCCACAAATAAATGGAAAGAAAAATTTTCCTCCTTCAGCCGAAAAACAAGATTGGATGATTTTTACACTTCCTTGCTTTGCCAGGAAGATTTATTAAAAGATGCGTTTCACATCATCAAAATGGTTTTAATTTTTTCGCATGGGGAATGCCACAGTTGAAAGCGGATTTTCTATCAATAGGGATATGTTGGTTGAAAATTTACAAGAGAAATCTCTTATCGCATTAAGAACCATGTATGATGCTGTTAAAACGAAAGGGGGGCTTGAATCAGTTGAAATTTGTAAAATGATTAATCATGCAAGAATGGCACGTACCAGATATCATCTTGCTTTGGAGGAAAACAATAGGTTGGAAAGTGATGAAAAGAGGAAAGGAAAGGTCATGAGAAAAGTTTTGGATGAAATAAAGTGCTTGAAAAGGAAAAAAGCTAAACTTTCCCATGCTACATTTGCAGAGACAAAAAGAATTGAAATGGAAATTGCTGAACTCTCAAAGCATTTGTAAATTGTAAAACTTAAATCACTTATCCATAAAGGGGCCATTCCATCCTCACTTGTGGGACAAATGGACTCTTTAACTTATAATGCAAACGTCCTTTTGACATATACTTATCTTTCATTAATCTGTTTAAAACTTTAATGAATAATGTGATAATGTCAATTACACATATAATGGTACTAGATTTCATTATAAATGCATATTAAAAAGCCTTTGAGTAAGTGAAAGCACAGAAAATTATGCTAAAGCGAATCTTAGTTGTGCGAAATATTTCCGACTGATAATCAATATTATTTTGTGATTTGAAATTATTTGTATTCTGGAAGTTTCTTATTTATTATTTTTCTTTTGCCGTGTTCCAAATTTCATTGACCATGTTTACAAGTCAAGTTAATAGATTTATGACAATACTAAAATCTACGAAATATAAAACTTTGGGCTTTCAAGGTGTATCAACATTTTCTACTGCATTCCAACTTTTACTTATAACAAATGTAAGTAAACTTTAGATTATTTCAATGTAACCAATTAAAATTTGGTAATCATTATTGGTAATTTTTCATAATCATTTTTGAAATAATAAGGTAGGTAGGTTTTTATTCACTAAAACATAGTATATATGTTAATATTTAATAATGTTAGTTGACATCGATTAACCTGGAATTTTTTTTCTAAAATTGCCTGGAAAACCTGGAAAAGTCAGGGAATTTTATTGTCCTACATGAGTGGCGACCCTGTTTTTGTAGTTCCTAAGTACAGCAAACAAAGTGATTGTGTGAAAAATAATTGTTTAGAGTAACTTGACTCGACCCTTTTTCAAATTTTAAACAGATATGAGGCAGTGAGAAGCAAAGGGATGTAAAGTGACCAAAGGACGACTCTGAGAGAAAAGGGACCAAAGTTTGGCTCTTATGGGACGTTTAATGTTAATATTTTTCTGAATCAAGTTGGGACGGAGCACCTCTTGGAGATATCACTAACATTTCTTGTCACAATATAGAATGGTGCTTTCCATATCATTTGCACCAGTTATCTCCTAATTTTCAATTTTGTCACTTAAATCACTTTTCTTCTGGGTGCCTCATATAATGTTTAGAAAAATATGTAAAAGAATTCCTGTTAATATAAAGTTAAGAATTTAAAGTAAAAAGTTTGAAAGAATGCTGGTAGTTGACATATGTATCTTATTAAATAGAGAAGTGATGCATAGATTCTATTAAAAAGTAAAATTGTAGGTATTGCAAAAAAATTATAGATGCCGCAAAGAAATAGATATTAAAAATTATAGATACTGCAAAGAAATAGATATTCAACTGCAAAGAAATTGTATGGGCATAATAAAACTATAATGTTATTAGTAAAAAAATATATTAAAAGCAAGCCCAAATTCAACTTCTAAAAGGTCCGAATTTGTACTAACGTAGTTTTTTGGTATTGAATCAATAATTATTTCTTTTAATTAATTATTATTTATCTTTCCAGTGGAAAGAGGTCCCTGCTGATGGATTATACTGCTTGGATTTGACTCAAAGCAAGCAATCAAAATTTTTTAGCATCACCAAATACCAGTGGTCCACCACTGCATCTGGAAAGGCAAAGCCACCTTTGCAGGATGACGGCTTTGCCAATCAGCTCACCATAGTCACACACCCAACATTAAAGCTCTGTCCTCCGATTACGAATCCTTTGAATGACCTGATCCCCACAGAGGACGAGATGCTCTCCAACATGATGAACACAACCCGGTGTTCAGAAATGGAACTTTTCCAAAAGTTGTTGGGCTCTTCTTGTTACGTGACTACCGTTGATGCCTTTGAGAAAATACTTTCCGATGCAGTCGGAAAGCGAGTCGGCAACAGGCTTAGAGTTTGCAAGAAATGCTATCCTTTCCGTAGTATGAATGACGTTACGGAGAAATGCAGCCACTCTTCTTTGGGGGTTCTGTTTTCTGGCGGCTTGGATTCCATTGTCATTGCTCTTTTAAGTGATAGGTATTTTTGTGTGGTCAAATGCATTTCTGCAATTGAATTTTAAAATTCTGTGTCTAATTTGCCTACATGAGTATGTTTGATTGCAATTTTTACTCTTGAAAATACAAATATTAAACAGTTTTGAACTATCATAGAGTTGAGAATTTTCCATTAGATTAGTTTCTTCTGTAAACCTAAAAAAAGAAGAACTTAAAATAAAAATTTTCCTTTAGTTAGACTGAAAGGAATGTAAAAAAACTATTAAACTAAAGTAATAATAAGTTAAAATTTGTAGAAACTTTAACAAAAAGCTAATTATGGTTTTGTGTTCACTGTTTTTATAATTAACACAAATTATATTCGATTACGACCTAATGGTAGCACATTTGGCTTGAAAGCAGAAGGTCCTGGGATGTAATCCCCCTCATCAATTTTCCTGGTATGTGTTTTCCCCTAATCAATGTGCAAATGCAAGGCCACCAGTAAAAGTCTTACGGGAAGGCCTAATGTACTCTGCATTGAAAGAAATCACGAAATAAACTTCTGGTGTGCTATAGACATTAAGGCTCTTGAACTATTATTTTTTTTTAAATGTTGTAAAAATATTATGCTTATATCTGTAAGATATGTTTTAAGTATATAAAGCAATGTAAAATCTGAATTCCAACATGAATTGCAATTATCTGTTTTGAAGTTACAAAGAACCCTTGTTCAATGAAGAAAAAAAAAGAGTTTATGTTTCAACGAAACGAAAGGCTTTTGTGGGAAGTGTTCTCATCCATAAGATCATTTCATTTGCATTGGAAAAAGAGTTCCTTGTAACATTGGGTGCATAAGCTTCATTGTAGTTTATATTTTTACTTTGTTTTCAACATTTTTAAATTACTAGTAGCTCACTATAAAATAATATTTTTTCAAAAACATATTGCATAGAAAAAAAGCCCCCCCCAAAAAAACATTTCTAGAAAAATGTGCAAATCATAAGCAAATGCTTACTTGAAAATGTTAGCTTAATTTAAGATTACATTCTTGCAGTTTTGTGTTAAAATATTTAATTTTTTACTAAATTACCTTTTTTAGTTTTGTAATGATTTTGGAAAAAAAATATTTTAATTTACATATATACAGTATGGGACCACAAATCCGGAATGCTCGGGGCAGCGATCTTTCCGGATTTTGGGTCTTCATTCAAAAAATTTTTTAAGCAGCATCAGAGCCCATATCATTTGCTCTGGAAGTTTTTATTAGCATTTTTCTCATTTGTAGCATTTTCTATTATTGTTTATGCTCGACTATAAGTCATGAAATTTAGCTCAAATATTAAGTCGGAGTCAGCTTACATTCGAGGCAAAACATCAAAAAATCTTGCCTTTTCCCAATATTATTTTAACCTCTTTAAGTAAACAATAAAAGAAAAGAATTCAATCAAATTCTGATATGGTTTTATATTCGCTAGCCACTTACTAAAGACTTTTAATTGCAGTAAAAGATCAGACTATTGGAAAAATGTGATAAACACCGAATTTCTTGCGAATGTTTGTGTCGCACGAAAATTAGAGCTCATTAAAAAAAATATATATAATAAAATTACAAGAAAAAAAGCAAAATTGAATGGTATTAACTCAGAATTAAAGTAGCAATTACTAAAAGCTCCAACTGTAAAAATGAACCCTTTTCAGAAAGTAACTTTGTAAACTGCACATTTCCGATCTTAAACATGTTTTTTACATTTTATTTTCCTTCTTTTTAAAATGCCTATTCAAAAAAACAGTGCAAAATATTTCCCGATTTTTCTTTTTAAAACATTTTTAGCTGCCCAATTTTTTAAAAAATTCCATATTTTGGTTCTTCTGGATTTTGGGATTTTGAATTTGGGGTCCCATACTGTACATGTGTAATTGTATCAAATGCTCTGCTATTTTCTATTTAAATATTCTAATTGTCTAAATTACATTCAATAGCAAATCATTTACATTCGATTTTAACCTAACAATCATTTTGTTCTGCACAGATACCTGTTAGAAGGTGAATCCATTGATCTGATCAATGTAGCTTTCTCAAAATCAGAAAACAAACTTAGCAAAATAAGCGATCCATCTTTTAATACGCCTGACAGAATTACAGGAAGAGATGGTGTCAAAGCTTTGAGGAAGATCTGTCCACGAAGGAAGTGGAATTTCG
This sequence comes from Octonoba sinensis, assembly GCA_038502835.1. Classification (NCBI taxonomy): domain Eukaryota; kingdom Metazoa; phylum Arthropoda; class Arachnida; order Araneae; family Uloboridae; genus Octonoba; species Octonoba sinensis. The sequence goes on from CM076603.1 coordinate 11,210,953, forward strand.
TTCAAGTATGTTTTATTTTCTTTAGCAAAAAGAGTTTGATGTTTGTTAACGGCAGAAAATACTTTGTTAATTTGAGTTTCTAATTCACTTGAAAATTGAACTGTTGAAATTGGTTTCATTATTGGTCCCTAGTTACATGCAGTAATTGCAGGGAGGATTCTGACCCGAAATTTCCAAAAATTTTAGAGACTGTTCCGAAATTTAATAAGAAAAAACGAAAGAACAAAGGGGGGGGGGGGGGAAAAAAAAGGCAGCTTTCCAAAAAATATTTATTGATTTATCATAAGATTTCTTTGACAAATTACTGCTTTTCTTTCTACTTTGGACTGAGAAAAATATTTAATGCTTTAAAAAACAATAGTTTCGGGGGGAGGGGGGGAGGCTTCCGTCATTACAATACTTTCAGTTAAGCACTTGTTTTTTCTTTTTTTTATCTTATATATTCATATGTAAGAATAGCTGGAATTTTTAATTGTGGTGCATACGTTTTCGGAAAATTTTGTGTGGAGTTCAGAAACTTTTGTGTAGTGAGAATCACCCATGAGTAGTTGAAAAATGTTGTAGATTAAGACAGCTAGTGTGTATCAGTAATAACTATGATATGACAGAAAAACATCCAAATTAAACTACTTGAATGAGCCTGGTAGTGAAAGAATCCTTTTTTCAATTCGGAACAAGTTTTGAGTTCCTGATGCTGGAAAGTCGTCATAAAAAAGTTGTGGTGTATTAACGTGTACCTATTAGTGTGTCAGTTGACAATGAAAAATAGCATTAGTATGAGTTGCAGCTCAAAACTTGAATCCCCCCCCCCCCAATATAAACTAGTAATATACCTCTGAAAATTTTGTGTAATATATTGTATATGTAATACATAATATATTTTTAGGTCAATGTTGATGAAAAAGATCTTTTTTCCAAAAGGCAAGTTTTTTTTCCTTCTCTTTCCTTCCCTAATGAATTAATATGTTTATTTGAAGTAACTTATTAAACATTTATTTAATAGTTTATTTTTGAATTCTAAAATCTCTTAACTTTTCCCCCCAATAAATTGTGCATAGCATTCAACTAATTTGTTGCATTGTTTCATGATGTTTTACTCATTAGATAAAGCTCTAACAGGTCTTATTTGTAAGAAAAAAGAATAAATAAAGCTTTATTATCAGTAGTTGTACTTTTGACTTTTTCATCAGAAGTTTATTTTCCATTAGGCATCATTTTTCTAGCAATGCAGTAAAAGATCTTCATGATGCACCAGAAACTGTGTTTTATAGATTAGAGTGTTATATAGATGATGTCACAAATTAACTAAATTTTATTTGTAATGTACCAATATATATTTATAATTATTTTAATGAATTATCTTTTAAGAAGGTTTAAAATTTAAATTTCACTGCAAATGTTCACATTTAGGTCTAATTATTGCTAAGTTGAAAATGTGATTTTAGTTTTTTATTATATTATTCATTGGTTAACAAAAGAATGATGAATTATTGTAAAAAATAAATCTAAAACAAATGAAAGATAGATTTGTTAAACAATTAAGAGAATAAAATTTTTAACAATTTTGTTCATTGTCCTTATTGAAAAAGTTTTTTAAATAAAAGTTTAAATTATCATTACAATTATTTATTCCAGAAAGAATTATCAAGTTATAACCCTGTGCTTTTTATTAACTAGTATTTTTGTAATGAAAAGAAAAAAAAAGATAATTTATCGAAGTAATTCACTCTTATAAATAACACTTGATAATTAAATATTCTTATTTTTAATTGCATATAGTCTGCTGAGGGATTAATTTTTTCTTTTCGAAAATCTTTTCATATCTATAGAAAAGACACAATAAGTGATCTTCTCTCTCCATCTTGTACAGTTCTGGATGACAGCATTGGATGTGCCCTGTGGTTTGCTGCTCGTGGTGAAGGAATCTCAGATTCTACCGACTCCGAAGCTTCCCAGCCATACACATCTCCTGCACGAGTAAGGCGAGATTCTCCTTGTTTCTTTACTAATTAGTAATTGTTTCTCCTTTGATGTGATATATCTTTGGCATGCAAGCAAAATTCACTAAGGCACATCCAACTGAAGCCAAATTGTCTTCATTTGGATGTGCCTTAATTAATTTGGTTTAATTTTACAAATTGTTTCACAAATTGTTTAATGAAGCAATTTGTGCCTTAATTGGATTCATTTGGATGTGCCTTAATTAATTTGAATTTAATTTTACAAATGTTTCACATATTGTTCAATGGAGCAATTTGTGCCTTAATTGGCTTCATTAAACATCCAAATGAAGCCAAATTGGCTTCATTTGGATGTGTCTTAACTAATTTGAATTTAATTTTACAAATGGTTTCACATATTGTTTAATGAAGCAATTTGTGCCTTAATTGGATTCATTTGGATGTGCCTTAATTAATTTGATTTAATTTTACAAATTGTTTCACAAATTGTTTAATGAAGCAATTTGTGCCTTAATTGGATTCATTTGGATGTGCCTTAATTAATTTGAATTTAATTTTACAAGTGTTTCACATATTGTTCAACGGAGCAATTTGTGCCTTAATTGGCTTCATTAAACATCCAAATGAAGCCAAATTGGCTTCATTTGGATGTGTCTTAACTAATTTGAATTTAATTTTACAAATGGTTTCACATATTGTTTAATGAAGCAATTTGTGCCTTAATTGGATTCATTTGGATGTGCCTTAATTAATTTGATTTAATTTTACAAATTGTTTCACAAATTGTTTAATGAAGCAATTTGTGCCTTAATTGGATTCATTTGGATGTGCCTTAATTAATTTGAATTTAATTTTACATGTGTTTCACATATTGTTCAATGGAGCAATTTGTGCCTTAATTGGCTTCATTAAACATCCAAATGAAGCCAAATTGGCTTCATTTGGATGTGTCTTAACTAATTTGAATTTCATTTTACAAATGGTTTCACATATTGTTTAATGAAGCAATTTGTGCCTTAATTGGATTCATTTGGATGTGCCTTAATTAATTTGATTTAATTTTACAAATTGTTTCACAAATTGTTTAATGAAGCAATTTGTGCCTTAATTGGATTCATTTGGATGTGCCTTAATTAATTTGAATTTAATTTTACAAATGTTTCACATATTGTTCAACGGAGCAATTTGTGCCTTAATTGGCTTCATTAAACATCCAAATGAAGCCAAATTGGCTTCATTTGGATGTGTCTTAACTAATTTGAATTTAATTTTACAAATGGTTTCACATATTGTTTAATGAAGCAATTTGTGCCTTAATTGGCTTCATTAAACATCCAAATGAAGCCAAATTGGCTTCTTCGAGGCGCAATTCATACTAATGTTATTTTTCATTGTTAACCGACACACTGACAGGATTCATTTGGATGGGCCTTAATTAATTTTAATTTAATTTTACAAATTGTTTAATGAAGCAATTTGTGCCTTAATTGGCTTCATTTGGATGTTTTTGCATCTAGAAGCTCCACTATTGCATTGAAAAAGGGATTCCAAGCAATCCCGAAACATATGTCTGCATTTTAATGTTCATTTGTGCTTTAATTACGTGCAATTATTTCTTACAGTTTACTTGTGCACAAAGTTCCTTTATTATCTGAGTCAATGTAAAAAACATTAAAAACTATTTAAGATCATTAAACATCAATTGCTCATTAACTTCTGGAGTAGAATATAGTCAATATGTGCTATTAAATATTGAGTAGGAATTTGAGATGGAAATAACATTATAAATGTTAAAAAGAAGGAATCAATTTATATTTTATTTTAATTTTAAGGTTTCGTCTACATAAATATAATTTGAATTAAAAGTCTATTGTAAGGTATGTTTATGCTGTGCTTTGTGTTATTTCATCTTTTACATTTTATTAAATCTCATGCATATCTCTGTGTTTGAGAGTACATATATATTAAAAAATAAAATTATGAGTCTTTAGCCGGGTTTGAAATGAGCAGTCGTTAGTTGTATTTTGCAACTAGAAACTCGCATTTGACAACTGTGATTTCACATCCAGTCATCACTTTTGAAGCCTACCCTTTCATAAAACGTTTAGCTTGAAAATCACAATTTTTCACGAAGCCGTCATTTTATGTTTGTTTGCATTTATATTTTTAAATCGAGTATAACTTTGTTGAATTATATTTTAATATACATATGTCATCTAATTTTCTGTATTTTGAGTTTGTACAATACGTTAGAAGACTATCGTAACTTCTTGACTTTTACATTTTTTAATCATGAATTTTTAAATACAAATGCACTTTTTTAATAACACTAGATTGTAAATAGCACTTGAAAAAATAGTTAATCCATTTAGCTCATATTTTATTTTATTAGGCACTGATTAAAATAAATGCTTGTATTGGATTATGAACTTAAACAACATTACCCATTTCTCAAAAGAATAATTTTAAAATTGTGCCTAGCAGAACATTTTTGTCAACTAAAACAAAACAGCCAAGTGCCAATGATACCTAACTTTTGCATCCTAAATTCGAACCCTGATCTTTAGCAGAAGACTCAAGCAATCAAGAACTGTCTAAGTATAATTAAATTAAACAAAAGGTATCAATTAAAATGCTTCTGCTTGTAATAATTTCTTTAGACATTATAATTTTATTTTCATTTATATATAAGTATGTATTTCTTTGAAGATATTGATGACCATTTTCAATGTAACATTGCAAAATGCATAAACAAATCAATGACCTGACATCTGCAAATTGCTTGGTCCCAAGCTGCAAGAATTTGAGAGAGTTAGCTGTTTTATGTAACATAACAAATAGACCATTTGGTTTGTAATTTCCTCCCAATTCAATCAATTTTTAACATTCTAATCAATGGATTTATAACAATATTTCTGTAGTGTTTTATCGCTAAATTTTCTTGTATGTTTTTCCAAACAGAATTCATATTTGTCTAGCTTAAAAGGGGTTTTTATTTTCTGTAGGTGATGCTACTGGGCATGGGAGCAGACGAGCAATTGGCAGGATACTCGAGGCACAGAGCCAAGTTCAAGTAATACTTTAATCAAACTCTGAACAATTACCTTAATGCTAATTATCAAAAAAGATTTGCATTAAGAAGGTTTTTCCTGATAGCTGTATCATTAATATAAATGATGAATTTGAAATATAAAGTAAGGTTGCATAGTTTTAACTTTTGATCATTAAAAGAATGACTTTAACTTCAAATGTATGTTCATGAGTAAAGTATCAGAACTAAAAAGTTAGTTGCTCCCATTTTACTGTAAACATTTGGATATAGAATACAATTATGTAGAGCAGTACCTCTTTCATTTTTTTTGCCCTCATAATCCAATTTTCACGATATTCTAGGGAACCTTAAAACAATATAACCACGATTTAACACTTGTCTATGTACTTAAATGGACATTAAATTGAGCGGATCATTAAATCAGAGATATATAACATTCATCCAATCCTATCCGAGACTTAAAACCTATCACTAATTTGAATAAATCGTTAAATTGGGTATCGTTAAATTGAAGTTATACTGTGTGTACCGTAATATTTTTCTGAGTTTCATTTTTAACCCTAGCGTCAATGACCGGGTACCCGGGTACCTTTTTACGACTTTCATTGTAATTTTTATCATTTCTAATGAAGCTTTGGAAAAACCAATTTTAATCCTCGTTATTGACATGAATCTGAACTCAACCTATTATTGCAGCCTTTTTTTGGAAAATTGTTTTTTGACGGTACCCGGTCATTGAAAGTAAGGGAAACGTTTGGTCATTTACGCTAGGGTTAAGAATTTATATTTCAATTATTCCTGTATATACTCGTATGCAAGTCATAGAATTTTCAATATAATTTAGGAAATTAAGAAGGCGTATACACGAGTTGGTGAAAGTAAAAATAGACTTGCCAGATTGCCAGTACACAAACTTTATTTCATTTATTTGAAAATTAAAATTTATTACTGAAACTTAGCACAGTTTAGATTTATGTTCAGAATCTGAACATTCACAAAGCTCAGTTAATTGAGCTTGATGAATGATCTCTATCTGCATTAGACTCATTTCTGAACTCTGACGGCACTGTTATTGATGTACAGTACAGGACCTCAAATCTGGAATGCCCGGGGCCGCGATCTTTCCGGATTTCGGAATTTTCCAGGTTTTGGCTACTCATTCAAAAAATTTGGTAAGTAGCATCAGAGCCCATATAATTTGCTCCGGAATTTTTTATTACCGTTTTGCGCCTTTATAGCATTTTTATTATCGTATGTCGTGAATAAGTCGTGAAATTTAGCACAAAAAACAAAGTTAGAGTAGGCTTACATTCAAGGCAAAGAATCGAAACATCTAGACTTTTCCCGATGTTATTTTAACCTCTTTAAGTAAACAATAAAAGGGGAAAAAATCTCAAATTTTGATGTGATTTAAAATTCTGTAGCCATTAAATTGTAGTAAAAGATCAGACTATCAGGAAAATGCGAGAAACACACGGATTTTCAAATTTGCGAATGCTCTGTATCACCCGAAAATAGAGCTCATTTAAAAAAGTAAATATAAGAAAACCACAAGAAATTAAAAAAGCAAAATTTAATGATATTAACTCAGAATTAAAGCAACAGTTAAGAAAACTAATCACAAAATGAACCCTTTTTAGAAATTCGCAAAATAATTTCAGAGCATTTCCGATCTTAAACATGTTCATTACATTTTATTTTCCTTCTCTTTAAAACTTCTATTTCCAAAAAACGGTGCAAAACATCTTTCGATTTTTTTCGAAAAACAAAAGTTTTGTTTTTCAGCCGCCGATTTTTTTCGAAAAAGTTCTGGATTGTAGGTTTTCCGGATTTCGGGATTCCGAAACTGTACTATGTTTCCATACTGTACTATAAAGCAGGGTGCAAATTTACTGTCCACTCAAGAAAGTGGCGGTTGAAGATGGTACCTGCTTCCCTCCCCTAAAAAGGCAATTTTGTGCTATCTTATGCAGTAGCGGATTTTGGTTTGAGGAAGCCCTAGGCCCAAGACGATACGAGGCCCTTTTTCTTTCGTAACTATATATATATATACATATATATATAGTTACGAAATACATACATATTTGACTCAGAGCAATTATTTTTAAGTTTAAATTTTTTGTATTTTGTATTAGATTTCTATATATTTTTATGATGTTTCAAATTCATTCTGCAACATTTTAAAACTGATCAATCATGCTGATTGTTGGGGGCTTCACATTACGTAAAATTATAAATTTTTTACAAAAAATTGAAAAATAAAAAATTTATTGTATGAGTCAACTGACACTTATACAATTTATCATGGTGAATTAATGTTTTGTTTTATAATAAAAAGCAAAAAAATGTTACAAATAAATTTTGAATTAAAAATATGAAAAGAAATCTAATTTCGTAAATAAATAACATACTAGCACTTAAAAAAAGATTTTTAAAATCATTTTGTTAGGTATTTCAGAATTTAGTACTAGCCTGATTAATTATTTGAACAAAGAAATTCTACCCTCCGAATGGTACTATGTTTAGATAGTAAGAGCGCGCAATAAAAGAAACTTTAAAATTGGGGCTTACAGTTTACAGAAAACCCGACCGATTTTTAATTTTAGTCGTCTTAAAAATTTTAGCGCCCCTCAAAATTTGCCGCCTTAGGGCCGAGCCTCACGGGCCTAAGCCTAAATCCGCTATTGATCTTATGCAATGATCGGAAAGAAGATGAAGAATAAAAAATTTTCAAAATTGAAATTCAGAAAACAGAATTTTATGCTATATTTGATAATGTTAGGGGTAGGGGATTTTCCCCCAGAGGTTTTTGGAAATTAAAGTTCTAAATTTGCATTTATAAAAGCTACTTTGCCGGCAATTTTTCCAAATTGAAATCCTAAAAACATACCTTTTTAGGCTCTGTTTGGTCGTGTTATGGGCATTCGGAGGGTTCGGAGACTTCCTCGCTAAATTTTTCAATGTTGCAATTTGAATTTCAATGTTGCTTTTCTTTGGAGGGGGAGGGGGGAGGCCGACACTCTCCTCCAGAAATTTCCTGAAATTGAAGAACGCAATTTCAGGCTATCCTTTAATATGTTGGGAAGAGAGGCGGTTTGACCATTTCTGCAAGATTTTTTTTTTTTTTTAATTAGGCTTTAAAGACGCAATTTTAGTCTATTTAGGCAACATTAAGAAAACTGATGGCTCTCCCCCAAAAGTTTGCTTGAAATTGACTCCCTAAACACTGGAGTGACTCATTTAGAAGCTGCCACCTAGGGCAGGCGATCCAGCTTGCCCCCTATATCCGGCACTCTTCAAGATGCCCGGGGAGGCTGCACCCTTCTTTGAACGCCAAAACTCCAGTCAAATGATAAAAATACCTCAAACTAATAACAAACATTCAAGTAATCACAAAATATTAAGAAACAATTAGAATTTATGTAGTTTGAATGTGTCTCAAATAATTTTGATAATTCTTTATTTTGAAAAATATTTAAAGTGTATATCACGGATTTATGGGGGTGGGGAGACCTCCTCCCCCCCCCCCTTATAAATTCGACACTGTTACAAGAGCAATATGGTTCATAGATGAAAAATTGAATTTTTTGTGGAAATGTTTAACAAGTGATCAAAGCTGACATATATATGAGAAGGTACCAATCAAAACCACACATGTCCATTCTAAACGATTTTTGGCAATTCACGAAAAACGTATTTCTAAATAATCTTTTATTAAAAAATATATTTATTTATTTAGATAGATTGATTTAGTCTTATTAATATTGTTGAGATAAAGCTTTCAAATATTAGGAACGTGTAATATTTGAATCAGCTGGGGGGCTAACTCAATTTTTGTTGAAAATGGACATTGTGGTTTTGATTGGTACCTCCTCATATATGCATATGTATAGCATATAGCATATCTTTTACTTCTTTAACTGCATTGTTAGAAAGTTTTAATACATAATCCAGGTAATAAGCAGGCTATTATATTAGAATTTTATATGATTTTGTACTAACATTCTTATAGAGATTACTTTTTTCAGTGCAGTATATATAGTTTTTATTTCTCTCAACTAATCTCTCTCTCTCTCTCTCTTTGTATCTGTATTAGAAATGGAGAATGGTCCGGTTTAATTGAAGAACTTTCTATAGAATTGGACAGAATTGGGTCCAGAAATTTGGGCCGAGATGACAGGTAAGTACTTTGTGACAATAGTTAGTTACACTTATGTTTTGCTTCTTTAAAAAAGGGTTCTTTCTTTAATTTATTTATTTTAAGCATCTTTTAGAAATGAAAAGTTTTAACCATCCCCACCCTGAATTATGAATTGTGCAGATGAAAAATGAATAAGCCGTTAGATATGTTGCAATATCTGTTGTGTATTCATAAGTATGGAATATTTTAACAATCGGCCAATTATCGAACTAATTTTAAAATGTTCTAAAGGTAGGACAGAAGGCTATAACTATGTCAAAAGATTAAAATTATTTTATGTACAGTTTAGTTATTTTGTATGGAACATTCTGAAACAATTTCTTTGTGTGTGGGTTTTTTTAAGAATGCAATGAATTTCATCAAAAAATATTGAGCATTTAGGTGCATGTACTTCTTAGCTGCAATTGGCTGGATGCAGGGGTGAACACAGGAATAATTTCTGAATGGAGCACCAAAGAGTGTCAAGTGGTTTTTCCATTGTGAAACTTTTCATAATCATGTTCTCGTAAGAGTTTTTATGTTTTTCATAATCTTTTAAAATCAATTTATCTACATTAAAACCCAAAGAATAAGCAAAAATTATTTAATGGGATAGTTACAAATTTCTTTTGTTCATTTGGGAAGGCCCTCCTTAAAATCTGCCGCTGACTGGACTCTTCCATTATCGGCTCTACTGAGGACATACTGCAATCTACTGAGCAAAAATGGTGGTGGCGTACTACTATTCTTGAACGTATTATTAATAGAATACTAAGTTTTGAGGTTAAAATTCTTGAAAGTCAGAATTATAGATTAATGTAAAGATGTGTTCTAACGCTAGGACATCGGGGCTGAAGGGGTTAAAGCCGTAAAGGTACTTACTTTACGAAATATTGAAGTTGTGCTATTTGCATTTATAGAATTATTTCGGACCATGCTGTGGAATCTCGTTACCCTTTCCTGGATGAAGAAGTCGTTTCGTTCTTAAATAGTCTTCCTGTTTGGTTGAAGGTAAGAGTATATTGTAGCATTTGTTATATTCAGCTCTTTTACATTACTTTAAGGAGGAACCTGCATGTGTTGGGTACTGGCCCAATGTGATTTGTTTTGGGAAGTCTACTACTTAAACAGGGTTCCCACGGGTGCTTATAAGTGCTTAATTTGACCTTGCATTTCTAAAAGCCCTTAGAAGTACTTATTTTCATTCAAAGGTGCTTAGAAGTGCTTTTTTTTTTTAATATGAAAGTCTATTTTTAAATTACCGTATTTTTTTTAATGCAATTTCTGATCAGTTTTTTATGTGATTTTTTAAGCAAAGATTCAGAAAGTGAAAAATTTTGGAGGGTTATAAGAATTTTGTTGATTTTATCACACAGTCAAGCGACTGTAGAACGTAGCTTTAGTGTAAATAAGTCATTAGAAGTGGAAAATTTGAAAGAATCTTATATTGCTCAGAGGTTCATTTTGAGAAAGCCTATAATTGTAATGAAATTCATGAAACTATCATTACGAAAGAAATGAGAAAGGGTCAATCCATACCACTTCATCCAGGGTAGGAAACCCATGGTCTCATATTTTAATAATTAATTTTATTTGTTCAGTTTACTATCGCGATTATCCCTGTAAATATTTTTGTTGCTATCTGTAATACTTTTTGAGATATTAATTTTCTAAAATGTGTTAAAAGAGACGGACAAATTTTGTGACGATGTAGTTCAAGCAAAAAATTCATAACTTTGCTAATTTAAATGGTATCACAAAAATGTTTCCACTAAAATGTTCAGAATAACTTACAGAGTTAGACAAAAATGCATTTAAACAAATACCTATTAAATAGTGCAGTTAATATTAGCATCAGGTAGAATGTATTTATTTTCTGCAAAAGGAGATTGCTTCAATCGATCTCCAGTGCAAAAACATTTTAAAACCGACTCGAGGGCAAAAAAAAAAAAGGTACTGTCTCACACAAATTTTTATTTAAAATAGTTTTATTTTAAAAATAAGTTACTTTTGGTCATTTGGTATGTCACAGGTTATAAATAGGAAATGAGCCTGCATTATGTTTAGATACTTTAAAAAATCACGATTCAGTGACTTCTTTTTCTTCTTCAATTTTATATTGCTTTTTTTTAACTTTATATACATTAAATTAAAAACCTTTTTCTTGTAAAAATAATCTTATTTTGCATTATATTGTCTGTATTTTATGATTTTAAAGCAATTAGTACTTTACAATAAGAAGCGAAAACTTGTAATGTTGTGAAAGCTATTTTGTACATACTTTTAAATTGTTTACTGTGAAATTAAATATATTGGCAATAAAAAAGACACCAATTTTATTTCAGAACCTTTTAGTTTATAGTTAGAGGATTATTTAAAAAAAAGTATTTTGATTACTGCAGTGCCTTTTAGTTTTATTGCTGTTTTAAAAGTTCATGTTTTTTCTTCAAAATATTTATGAGATACAAGTTTGGGCTAATACTAACTGCACCATTTAATACGTATTTGTTTAAATGCATTTTTATCTAATTCTATAAGTTATTCTGAACATTTTAGTGAAATTTTTTTTGTGATATCAGGAAAATTGGGAAAGTTAAGAATTTTCTGCTTGAACTACGTCGCTAGCACAAAATTTGCCTGTAAAGCGATGACTTCTCTTTAAACACGTTTTAGAAAATTTATATCTCAAAAAGTATTAAAGATAGTAACAAAAAAATTTACAGGGATAATCGTGATAGTAAAATAAAGAACTAAAAAAAAATCAGGAGAATCCGAGACCATGGGTTTCATTTTCATTTGTGGCTGGATGATTTGATGTGGAATGACCCGAAAGTTTGTCCCTTCTTCAAGGCAAAGATATATGCTCCATTTGGAAGAGCAAAAAAAATTCTGATGACAATAAAAAAAGAAGAAAAAAATGAGTTAAATTATTTAAAATTTAAAGAAAGCTTTTCTTCACGTTCAAGCTGATGTCACAGTTATGAAAAATTCAGCAGAAGAACTGTGTAATAAGGCAGAGTCATCCAAAAACATTTCACTTTTTATGAAAGCCAATTCACTTCATAGGGATATTAAAGAAAAAGCATCTGAAATTAAAGAATTAGACATTAAGATTTCTGAAAAAGAAAAAGAAGTTAATTGAAATGTAAAAGTTATTTATTAATCTGCAAAGCTTTTGATGTGCTTTTAATTGACCATTTGTTCATTTATAAATTTTTAACTAACCCTCACCACTTCTATTTTTCTTTCATATAATTGCAGATTTTTTTTTTTAACCTTGGATCAAAAAGTTAAAGTTCATGGGTAATTCCACTGACATTAAAATTTAATTATGTTTCTAACTTTTAAAACTGCCTTTCTTTCTGAAATTGATCGAAATTATTACAATGGAGTTATAATAATGGTACCCCACGTCTTTTTTGGCATAAGATTTTATGTGTAAGGGGATTTAAAAAGCTTACTGGTAACTGGAAAAAATAACATCAGTCACATTTTTTTTTTCCCCCCCCCCCCCCCCCCCAAGCTTCTAATGCCTGACAACATGTGACGGTAGGGTTATTTTACTTTATTATAATAATAATTTAGATCCATTTCAGAAAAAAAAAGAAAAAAATAAGATGGGTCACCAAGGAATGACTGTTACGCAAATATTTGTTCTGTTTCTTAGATATTTTTTTGATAATTAAAAAGCGAAAAAAACCGGAGTACAAACAAAATAAGTCTAGCATTCAATTAAGTATTAAGTTAAGATTTTTTAGTGTTTAAACCTTGAAGATTGTGGTAAGTTTCCATTTTTCTTGATATCTCTATTCTAATATTTCTTTACATATTACTAATATGTATACACAATATGCATATTTGTAAAAGTGAGATTATGTTTTTATGTATAATTTTTGGGAAGATACACATATATTAAAATTTTAAGTTTAACTTATCTACTTACCTGTAAGAACATTCAACTTGATCGGAATGGATTTTCATCCATTGAATTGTATTGTGTGTGCTACACAATAATTTATTCAAAGTCTTAGAAAATGACTCTGAAAAGTCTTAGAAAGTCTCAGAAAGTGCTTATTTTTAGTTATATAAAAAGAGCGGGAACCCTGTTAAAGCTTTCAAAATCCACCTTGGTTTCTAAAAAAGTGACCTGTATTTTTTTTTAAAATTATAACTGAAATTCTGCTAAAAATTAAACCAAATTCACGTGATGCAAAACGAGGCGGAGTTTGCTTTTGACGTCAAAATCCAGCTTCTGTGTTATGGAAGTAGCTGAAAGACGAAGGGAATCAAGTGATGTTGTGTTTGTTGTTGTTTTTATTAAAGATAAGTTGCTATAATTTTAAGTTTATTTAAGTTATAGTGCAGATAATTCTGAACTACTTCTGTTTTAAATTTTTAAAGAGCTTTTCCATGACCAACTATGTAAAAATAAGATTCATGTCTTTTTAACTGTAGAATTTTGTTTTCAATTAAGTGCAAAACGGATTCAAAAGTCAGAAGTGGATCCCGAGAGCATGGTACACACAGTTGTGCCCCTTCTATCACAATTTCAGATGAGTTTAGTTAAATACTTTTTTGCCCTCATATGATAAATATCTCATTAAAATATATCTGAAATCTAAGAATTAATCAGGATAAATTATTATTAATGCATGAAATAAGTCAATTTGTTCATTTAAAAAAACAATTGAATAATTTGAAAACAATACTTTGAAATAGCTATGATAAGACAAAAATGTGAATGTATTCGTTGCCCCCTCCCCCAAATAAATTTTGAACTTGTTCGTTTCATGAACAGACCATGCTTGTTCACTCATGCATAGATGTGTTTAGAAGGCTAATTAAATCATCTCCTTTAAGAAACCATCATCTTAAAATAGCTTGAATCACAAAAATGTTCATTTTTTGGTAAATCAAATATTTTTGAAAATTCGGGAAAATATGATCCCATTGAGTCCCTAAGCGGAAATTTTGCATAGACAAAGATAAAATGCGCAGAAATATTTGAGAATTTTTTTTAAAGAAATTAATGATACGTTTTTCGAGAAATTTAAATTTTAAGGTCATTTTTTTAAATTTAAAGTTTTAATAAAATTTGTCATGATGCATATGATATAAAACTGCATTCAATATACTTCAAAATGCTTTTTACAAAAACTTTCTATCTCTATTTGTTGATGAGTTATGGTCTGTTTTGTGTTGAAGCATACATGTAAAAATGAGTTTTTTACAAAATCAAAGCCTGATAACTAAAAAACTAAACAAGATAAAAATCTAAAAATTTGGATTTTTAATTTCCTTGAGGGTACAGTTGAAAAGCCAAATTTGAAAAAAATCAAAGAAGGCGAGGTAAATTTTTTTATCAAATTTTGGATCACTTGACATGGAATGACCCTTTTGCTAAAAGGCAACATGCTTTTATAATATCAAAGTGTTTCAAATGGTGTAAAAATACATGTAATGATACTTGGGAAAAATTTTTAAAAATATATTTTTTTTTACTTTGTCCAAATTAATTTTTGCACATTATATTGTTTTCTTTCCATACTTACACATTTTGTGTTATTTCAGGCAAATTTGAATTTTCCAAGAGGAGTTGGAGAAAAATTGCTCTTGAGGCTTCTAGCTTATAAATTGGGATTATCAGATGCTGCCATGCTACCTAAAAGAGCAATACAGTTTGGCTCCCGTATTGCACGCATGGAAAATTCCAAAGAGAAAGGATCAGATGTTTGTCATCGATTGAAAATTTTATGATATTGTATATTTTGTATATAAATTATACTAATTAAATATGAATTTTTTTGAAGAAATGTGACAATATGCAATTTTCTAATTCTTAATAGTTTTTTAAAACTTACTGTAAACGCAGTGTAATTTATTTACAAACAATTGCTTGTAAACTTCTGAAGAAAATACTAAGTCTAAATCTAAAATAAAAATCTCAATATTTATTTGATGCACAGTAAAGATACAACATCTGAAGCAAAATTCTGCAGTCAGCAATCTGTAGTTAAATCAAATCTATCACGTTTGAACTACAGTCAGCAAGCAAGTAAAACAAATCAACCAAATCTAGTCTAATTTGCAATCAAGTCAAATCAACCAAATCTACTCTGCAGAGGGAAAAACTAGTTTATATAACCAAGAGGGTTACTGTATTCTTGGCGGCGGATGATTCCGCCAAAAGAAATAAGTAGGGAGATTTAACACGCTCCTCCTGGATGAACAATTGGACAATTTTCATCAAATATCAATAACTCTCAAATCACAGCAAATTCCTGAAAGAATTCATTTTTTCTTTTTTTTTTCATGGATTTGTTTGAACCAAAGCCGCACTGAAAAATACAAGGCTACATTTTCCCCCTAAACATCAAGTGTACAATACGCCAATTGTCTGAAGCAAAAAAGGCATTACCAAAAATAGCTTAAAAAGAATGATTTTCTCCCATACATTATGTATATGAACCCCCACTCACACCCCTCCTCTTTTAATAAGAAAAGTTCTTCCCAAGTCTTTTCTTAACCTAATTGATCATTGGAATAAATATGCATAAGGGACCATTCATAAATGATGTCATGCTTTTCCCCCACATATTTGATCCCCTCCTCCCCTTTGTCACAAAATGCCACACTTCAAAGACCCCCTTTATCACATGTCACACTATGTAGCATAAGCAGGATGTCGCACTCCTTGTTACCTCCTCCCCTTGACACACTTTGTCATAATTTCAGGAACGCCCCTCCACATTCGAAGCGTGACATCATTTATGAATGATCCCTAAACTGGGTGAATTAGAAGGATCTCTCTCAGAATGATCTTGAAATTCTGAATTCAAAGAACATTAAACTATTTTCCTCTCATTAAGTGGAGGGGACCTGCTCTTGATACACATATGCTTCCATGCTCCATGTATAAAAACATTTCAGCTCTAGTAAGGGTTCATGCAGTAGACACTGAAATTGAAGACTTAAATTTTATAAAAATTATGCAATATAAGTTCTTCCAGTTTCTTGTTCATATTTGATAAGTGTTTCACTCATTTTAATCAAACTAAAATTTGCGCAGTGGTCAAAATTTGACCGATTCATTATTCTTTTCAAGTTTAGCTTCGAAGGTTTAAACAATTTTTAGACTTTTTAATTTTTCTGTTTGACTACAGCTTGTTTTGTTTAAATATTCCAATTTGCGACAATCTCTCCTCAGAGCGACTGATTGACCACCGAGTTAGATTTCAATTAATGCACTTATAACAATATTATATAATTTTTTTTCTGCATCCTCCTCCTGTACAGAAAATAGAAATAACAATTTTCATTCCACCCTATTATTATTGAATAAATCAGAAATGCAAACATGTATTTTCAATTTAATGAGCTCAAAACACTAATGCAAATTAACAAACTTGCAAAACAAAATAACGTGGAATGGCACTGCACTTATTTTCTCACTTTATATTTTGTTTCTGTCAATGTTAGCTTCAACTTATTATTTCTTTTTTTTTTTTTTTTTTTGTTTAACATTGTAATGGACTAACAATCTGCCTGACTTAAATATGTATTGCTAACCCCCAAACTCCTCATTTTTAATTATCCTCCGCCTTAAAAAGCTATGACCACCAAAAAACGTTGACAACCGCAAAAATAGGGTAACCCATCCCCCCCCCCCCCCCGATATTTAAAGATTATCTTCCCCCTTAAAATGCTATGGAGCACCTCAAATCTGCCAAATCCCTCAAAACGCCTAAAAACACAAAAAATTCAAACGCGTAGTCTGTGACATGACCCGCCCCACCGCCCTTGGCTTTTATACTTATTCAAATCATAAGTAGAAGATTTGATTTGAATTAAGTTATTGTAATGAAAGTTTCTGATTGGTTTTAAAATATTTATTCCATGAGAATAATTAGCAATCTTAGCATAGCTACTCTGCTATGAACTTTCGTCAATCCAAGATAACGTTAATATGCAGGTGTGCCAACAAAGAGCAGGTAGCAGACCTTGGCGCATTCTGTGACATTGAAATTTTTAGGGCGTGATTTTTTTTTCAGGGGATTTCTGGAGATGAATTTCATTGTTTTGGGGGCTCTGTAGAATTTTAAGTTGAATAAGTAATTAACAAACTTGAAAGTAGTGTCCTTCTCTCTTGGGGACTCCAAAAGTTTTAGGTTGTGGATAATTAAAAAAATGGGTGCTTAAAAGGGGGATTGACCGATTTGTGTGTGTGGTTCCGTATTTTTTTTTTTTTTTTTGGGGGGGGGGGAGGTTCCGTAGATTTTTTAGTAGGTGGATAATTAAAAAATTGGAGGGTGGCAAATTTTATGAGTGTCATCGCCTTTGGGGGCTGTGTAGTTTTTGCAGGGAGGTGGTTATATAATAAATCTGGGGATGATTTTAGAGCGTTTTGACCGATTTTAGAGGCTGTCATCGTTTTGGGAGGTTCATAGATTTTAAAAGGGGTTTATAATTAAAACAGGGTGTAATCTTTGGGGGCTGCGCAGCTACTCAATAAATTTGGGGCATCAGAGTTGTGGCCGATTTTTGAGTTCATCTTTGTCCGGAAGGCTCCTGACTGTTCAGGGGATACGCCATCATTCTATAGGGGGAGCACTACTGAATTAATATCTTGCTTTTCAAAAAAAAGAAGTTAAATAAAGGAAAAATGCTCTGATTCCCCCCACCCGCCAAAAAAAATGGCGAAACCTTGAAAGAGCAATAAACCAGTTTCGATTGAAAACTTCTCCCGTTTTCTAACCGGCGAAAACTCCTTACACATTGCTTTTCGTCCAATACCAAACTTCCGCTGATCGTCTTTTAGCATTAGAAAATAAGTCTTTTTTTCCTTTTTTTTGTACTCTTAGTTTTGAATATTTCTAAGAAAGGTCTTAGAACAAGTCTTTTGTTGATGAAAAGAAGAGCTCATTAAAGAAGATAAAAATGCATTCGCTAACGTACTGGAAATTACACACACCAGACATATTTTGTTGTACATGAAAAAAAGAGCGTATTTAAGAGTATAATAAGTTTTAAAAAGCACAAATTCAGAATAAAAAGTACCGCAAATAGCTATTTCAAAGATGTACAATGTAGCCTCTTCATCAGTGCAGAAAAGCGCTCAACACACAACTAGAAAGCTATGAGTGAACGAGTGTGAGTTATTTTCCGCACTGATGAAGAGGCTCAATTGAATCTTCGAAATAACTATTTGCGATACTTTTTATTCTGAATATGTGCTTTTTTACGTTGTTTTATCCTTGTACTTACATTTTAGCACAAAGCATTTTGATCGTGTATCTTATGAAATACGTTTGTTGGCGTTCCGGGAAGTATGTATACTTTATATGCTGTGTGTCTCATACACAATCAGTGACGTCGAGTAAGTGATCCAAAGGTAGTAGAGTGGGAGATATATATTCAGGGAAGAGAAGAAACCAGAGCTATAAGTCTCTCAACTTTTCTTTTCACATCGCCCAAACCTAATGTAATGTAGTGTAACGCCTTTGTTTAAAAGTTTGAAACATTATTAAAAGCTTAAAATTCTACCACGCATTTCGAATTTTAGAACACTTTTTGGCCTACAACTAAGATGCTGAAAGTTCCTAAAAACAATTGGTCGCAATTAGATTAGTTTGTTTTACGTGGACAATGTGCCATTTGTGCATAGTGAATTAATTGAACTGTACAAAAAGACAATAAAGCTTACACTGTGAAACGGTATTACAAGCCTTGCGGTCTTCTTATAAGAGTATCTTTCTTACTAATAATTACAATATACTAGGATATTTTCATAGCTTTGCAAAGTTTTAATACGTTTTATGCTCAATTGCTTTGTTAAATCTCGAGCTTTTTCAGGACCATGTCTGTAAGTATTTTTTTTCTATATCTTAGCTTTTCTAAAAGAGTTATTCTTATCAAAGGAAAAAACTCTTTTACTTTCGTTTTATTTTATTATCGTTAAATATCGTTTCGTTTAATATTACTCTATCGTTTTATTTTATTATCGTTAAATATCGTTTCGTTTTATATTACTCTATCGTTTTATTTTATTATTATTATTTTTTATTTTATTTGTGGTTACTTTTTTAAAATAAGCAATTTTTTGTGCATCCAAAAATCAAGACATAATTTGTGTTTTTATTAAGCGTCATTGGATTAAACAAATAAAACATTTTTTATCATTAATATTTTAATATGAAAATGTACCAATGAAATTCCATGTTCCTTAGAGAGAAATTTAGTATTGATTGCCGACTTGATGTGATTTAAAATCGGGCCTCAGTTAATGAACTGCAAGATTTATCTACTACTATGCATATTTTGGTTTTTTTCTTCCTTCAAGTTTGTATTCATATTTGATATTTTTTTTATCCGTATTATTATAGGTAGATATATTAAATTTACGTCAAATGAATTCTTTTCCCAGAAGCAATGTCAGTTTGTTTTTTCTAAGCATATGAGAAAAGAAATGGAAGAGAGAAAAAAATCTTTTATCAAAGATATAAACATCACTGGCGTAAGGGGGGCAGTTTTGGGGGTAAAACTCGCCCCCCCCCCCCCATTTCAGGAGGTGGGGCGAGGATTGCCTGGAATTTGGCTAATTTTTCTTGTAAAGTAATGAAATTAACTCATCTCTGCCGAAGACCCCCCAGCCCCCCCAATCCGAGTCAAGCTACGCCACTGATAAACATTGTTTCAAATGTTGCATTTGTACGAAAAATTCAATTTTGTCTACAACTCCTTGTGTTTTAAAGTTCAAATTTAGTGTTTTTTGCAAAAAGAGCTGTTTACAGGTTATTTCCTCAGGAAATGATAAAAGAATCCAGTTCAGAAAATATTTCTATCAAGAGATACAAGCTGGCAAAGTGTGGTTAAAATCCGCCACATCGGCACAAATGAGCTACTTTGGCAACAAAATGTGAAAAATCTAAAATACACTAAGCTTTTGTTGTACTAGTGGGCTGTTATATCTAAAAAGCTTAGCAAGATCACCTAGTTTCAAATGCAGTAGTCCTCTTAGGTCATGTATAAATAAATGAAATAATATCATTTTCTGTAATTAGCAAAATTTTAAACATTGCTTTGAACTACATTATGTGTATAAAACTGCTTTGTCCCCAAAACTCAAAAGACATTTTCTAATAGAGGAAAGTGAGCACTTTTCATTGATATAAAGAAAAACCAAATCCGAGTTATAACTTTTGAGGTATGGCTTTTTGAAAATGAGCCAAAATTGAGGCATGAAATTTTTAACTGAATTTTGAACCAACATAACTCGGCAGTTATTTGAGCAATCAAGATGCCACTTGCACACCTTTATGACATGCCAGTAGGGTGCAAATGATGAAAAAATCCAGTTCAAAAAATATTTCTATCAAGAGATACAAGCTGGCAAAGTGTGGTCAAAATCCGTCACATTGGCACAAATGAGCTACTTTGGCAGCAAAATGTGAAAAATCTAAAATACATTCTGTTTTCGTTGTTCTAGTAGGCTGTTATATCCCAAAAGCTTAGTAATATCACCAAGTTTCAGCCCGGTAGTCCTCTTAGGTCATGAGCAATAAGAACACAAAGTTGACAATTTAGTCATTTCAGTTGCAACATGAAAAATGGTGCCTTTATAAAATCATGGCTAGTGGTCCAACTATATAACTTATGGAGCTGTAATTTGGCATGGATCCATGTAAGACTTATATCTACCACCTATAAAAATTTCATCAAAATCGCAGAGGGTCGAGTGGGGAACTTTCCGAAATTTGGTACATTTGACATGGAATGACCCATATATATATATCAATATTAAAACGACAAATTATTTATAATAACTATATATGCGATATATAGGAGCCGTTCATAAATGATGTTCCGCTTTTTCCCCATATATTTGACCTCCCTCCCCTCCCTTTGTCACACTTCAACTGACTCCCCTCCCCCCTTTGTCACACGTCACGCTATGTTGGATAATACAGAATGTCACACTTCTTGTTACCTCCTTCCCTTGTCACACTTTGTCCCAAGTTCACGAACCTCCCTCCCCCCTCGAAGCGTGACATCATTTATGAATGATCCCATACATGCTCCTATATCATATACATATGTATATGTTTATCAAAACAATAAAGGGGCCAACAAACTCATAGTCCCCCTTGATTTTTGACGGCCAACGTTTAGAGCAGATATATCATAGTAATTTTGTTATTTAGTAGTTTGCTCCTTCCGTCTAATCTTAAATTAAGACTTTCGGATGGTTTTTCTATTCTTGTTGTTTGTTAAAAACACATTTTTATAGTGTGGTAATCACACTACTATGAAAAATCACTTTCTATGCATGAACTCTGTCCATCAGTATAAGGTCAAATTTGCACTTAATGTCCCACACCAACAAGCAAATGAGAACAGCAGAAGTAAAAAGGAAAGTTGAATACTAAAAAAAAAATCTTCTAAATGATTATATCCATACAAGACATCATTCAAGTGCGATGGCGTACATTCGCCTCAAAAAGAATCCCCCCCCCCCCCCCTCCTTCCTAAAAAGGCCAATGGCGCAGTCTTTCAGTTGACACAGCAAGTTGCAATTTCGTTCAGTTGAAAGTTATTAAACTAAATTTCCAAACATTTAATGAATACAATTTTTGTTTGTTTGTAGTTTAATAAATTAAATATCGCAATTTCTTTAAACAGAAACTTGCAGAAATTCATTGCAATAAAATTTGTTTAAGCACAATTGCTTAACGCATACATTAATTGAATTAATAAAAATGCATATTCATTTCATCCCATGATGTACTACTGCGGGTTTTTTTTACCTTGTTAAAATTAATATGAACCGGTTGAGAATAATATTCGACATCTACATTAAGAGGTGGGAGTGGAATTTTTAAGAATTTTAGACATTAATTTAAATTGAAGTTTATAATAAAGATAATTGGAAAAGATTGAAAGCAACTAACATCGCAAACGAACAAGCAAACTAGGCACCGCTACGTTTCGCCTCTTGTAATAAGACACATATTTCCTTTCAAACATTTTAACAAAGAATCAAAACCAGATGTCACATTTTTGAAGATTCTAAACGACCGGCTGTAATTGTACGCTAGTGGAGGGAGATAATGAAGAACGCCCCAGAGGAAAGAAAGGTTGAGGATGAGAATAGGGAAACAAGGGAGTGTGTGTGGGGAAAACCAAAACAAAAAATCCCCAAATTAGCTTTTGTTGCAGCGCCATCTAGATGTCAGAATTCGCTACATCGGGAGCTTTCAATTCCCCTTAAAAGTCAAAAACCAGTTTTTTTTTTGCCAAATTATAAGCAACAAAAAATTCAAACATAAAGTATAAGATGTGAACTGTGTGAGTTACTTTTAAATCTGAAATTTGTTGTAAGATGTCATGTCATGTGGATAAAAATCCGAGGCTTTTTGACTTCCTAGGCTGGCAAGTCTATGAGAAGAACCCATTCTATCAATGGGGGGTGGGTGTCTTTATGACTAATTCAGTTTCTTAGTGAACTTTGTATTCAGTAATGTAGTTATTAGGAGTGACCCGGGGTTGCAGATTCTGATGGTGTCACCCTACGAAAATGTTGAACTAGACAAAACAAACGAACAACAACAACAAAAAAAAAAAAAACATTACAGAATTTAAGCCAAAATATATATGAATAAACATTTTTTTAAATACATGAATATAGCATTACTGAACTTATGTACCGTAAAATCCCGAAAGTAACCCCCCTCTTTTTAAAAACCAAACTGGCAAATTTCAGATAGGGGGGTTATAATCGAGATTTTCGAGAAAAAATATTTTAAAAAAATGTTTTTAGTATTAATTAAGAGCATCTACTGAAAATAAATAATACGTATAACCCATTTAAAATTATTTTAAATAATATAAAACAAGGTTCAAAAAATAAATAAACAAAAATCTGTCTTATAATTTTTTAATAGAAAATTGATCGCATGGGGATTTGTATCTTTGACTGAAGAAAGAATTTAGCACTTAAGTTAGCAGAAATCTCTATAATTTAAATTTAAAACTCATAAAACGCAAATTTGGCATGTTCAGGGCCAGCTCTACATCGGTATTTCGTAATGTGCCGAGTTTCAAAACACGACCAAAAATGGCGGACTTACACGATCAAAGATGGCGGCTAATGAACGAATCAACGCGAAGAAAGAATTTAGCAATTAAGTTAGCAGAAATCTCTATTATTTAAATTTAAAACTCATAAAACGCAAATTTGGCATGTTCGGGGCCAGCGCTATATCGGTATTTCGTAATGCGTCGAATTTCAAAACACGACCAAAAATGGCGGACTCACAAGATCAAAGATGGCGGCTAATGAACGAATTAACGCCGAGTACATGAAATTTATTTTTAAGCATTTAGACCTTGAATATTTATGAATAAATAAAGAAACAAAATAAAACACAAAATACAAAAAGAAATTAGACATGTTTAATCTTTATCATAAGAAAATAATACAAAATTTGTTTTAAAATCGTCAGCCATTTGGGGAGGGGGGTTATATTAAGGAATAGGGAATGATTCCACTTTCGGCGCGAAAGGGGGGGGGGGGGACTACTTTCGGGATTTTACGGTAAGTATAAACCAGGGATGAAACGAACATTCGGCCTGTCCAAATGCTCTATAAGATCAAATTCAACCTGGCCGAATATTGATGGGCTATTCCGCCAAATAGTTCTGCCACAGTGGAAATGTAAAAAAATTTAAGAAATTCATAGATCTTAAACATTTAAAATTGTATTATAGTTATTGGAAAAGAATACATTAGTATATAGTTTTAATAAATAAAAATAATTTTGAAACATTGGTTTTCGGTTTGACTCAACAAAAACACATTTTAAAGTTATGATATTGTACTGTATTCTTAGCATTTGCTTCCAAAAGCTGGCAAAGTTAATTATGATGGAGATTATGAGACTTTTATTTTGTTATTATTAACAAAATGGAAGTCAGACTTTGGTTGGGTAGACTGATTTATTGTGAATATTGGGTGAGAGAGAAATGTGAAAAGCCTAGAATGCATCCTGAATATTAAAATAGCATAAGTTGTTCGGGTTTTTGAAAATAAATATATGTTCCATTTATGTGCATTAAATTTTAATAGATCCTTTTAAAAATAGGTATGTAAAAAAACCAATAAAATAAAAATATTTAATTTTATAACTTTTAAAATATTTTCATAAAACTATTTTGAGCAAGGTTCACTAGACAATAGTATTTCTTTAATTTGAATTAAATAATTAGTAAAATAATGCTAATGCTTATATTAAAACCTGTCATTTCTATTCCACTTGCAGGTGAAATTCTCAGTTTGATTGCATTCAAAACAGTACAGAAAATACGTTAATTTTAGATAGTTTTAGATTCTTAACAAACAGAATTAAATCATACATCATAGATTAATGTGTGGAATCGGTGTTTGACTTTGAATACTTTTAAATTTGACAAATGCTTCCTATTACAAATGTTTTCTAGAAATTTTAATATTCGGCCTAGGAGAACTAGCCGCATAATTCAGCTTCGGCCTAGAAGAAATAGCCGAAATTTTTTCGGCCAAACCACTATTCATTACATCCCTGGTATAAATATATTTAAAATAACATCATTTAGTTGTTAATATGCACTTTGAATATCATTTTAACAGGAAACTTAAAGACACAAAAGAAAAAAATGGCAAATCATTCTGCTGTTTTAGTCATTTATTCATTGTTTCATTCTGCTGAGTTTTTTTAAGATTTAAGTTTCCTTCAACGTGCCCGGGTGTCACTAATTAGAAACTTTATGTGTTCCAGGCAACTGCTGACAAAACAGAATGTGAGCCAGTTTCAACAGGTGCACCTCTCAAACGTCGCTGTGAAAATTCTGAGGATGAACCTCCTAAGTATGGTCTATAATAATAAATCTTTTTTTACAATTAATTAAGTGTTTAATTAAAGGGAAAATAAATAAACTTGGGTTTATTCCATGTCAAATGAACCAAATTTCGGAAAGGCCCCCACTTGAACCTCCCCAACTTGGTGAAACCTTTTTCACATAGCATGTACGTACATGTCTTACATCGGGTCCATACCAAATTACAGCTCCATAAGTTGTATTTGTTGGACCACTAGCCATGGTTTTGTAAAAGCCATAAAATAAATTTCAGAGGCATGGCTTTTTGTAAATGAGCTAAAATCACGGAATGAAGTTTTTGAATAAATTTTGAACCTATATAACTCGGCAGTTAAATGAACAATCAAAGTGCCACTTGCACACCTTCATGACATGCCATCGGGGTGCAAATGAAGAAAGAATAAACTTCAAAAATTTATTTTATCAACAGATAGGAGCTGGAAAGTAAGGTCAAAATCTGCCACATCGGCACAAATGAGCTACTTCACCGGCAAAGTGTGAAAAATCTAAAATACATTAAGCATTCATCAAACTAGTGGGCTGTTATGCCCCAAACGTTTCGCAGGATCACCAAGTTTCAGCCCGATAGTCCTTTTAGGTCATGAACAATAAAAGCACAAAGTTGATGATTTAGTCATTTCAGTTGCAACATGAAAAAAAGTACCTTTACAAGACCATTTCTAGTGGCCCTACTGTACAACTTATGGAGCTGTAATTTGGCATGGTTCCGTCTAAGACATATATGTACCTTGTAAAAAAAGTTCATCAGAATTGGAGAGGGTCAAGCAGGGAGCGACCCACTTGTATTTGGAATAATCTTAGAATCGGGGTTCGTGATTTTTTTTTATTCAAATCGGATTTTTTTTTATCTTTTTAAAAAGACCTTAAATATTTTGGATATTCATTATGTTACATTCAAACAAACAATATGGCATGTTAATCAATATGCAAAAAGGCACTTTAAGCTATTTTCTCAGCAATAAAATTTTTTTATAATAATAATAAGCAAATTTTAATACAAATGCATGACTCAAATGAAACTTAACCCTACCAGGAATAACAGTACACTCAGAAGTACAGAGAAAATTAGTCTGAATTATTTTGCTGTTGAAAGCTGAAAAAAGGAACAATTGTGTGTACTTTTCTCCACCAGACCCCTACCTGTTAGCCGAGGCCTTAGGATTGCTTACGCACGGGGAGAGGTAGTGGGGTTTACGGATTTTACATGAACATATCTCCAAGTATACATGGTGGTCTTCAGTGGGTATCGAACGCGCGACCTTCTAGGTAGAAGTCCGACGTGCTAACGACTAGGCTAATTTTTACATTGAGTGTACTTAAATCATTTTTCTATTTTATATATGAAATATTTTTACCCATTTAGTAAAATCATATGCTCATACCATTATTAAAAACTGAAACTTTCTGTTTTAATCAATTATCTTTATTGAAAACTTCTATGATAAAAATTTCTGAAGGAAAAAAACCTTAAGCTATTAGGGGACATGGGTGAAACTTTAAGGATACATATTCTAAATTCTATCAATCGTTGTTTTAAACACTACCATTCGGAATTATTTATTGTGTGCCATTTATTAAATTGATCTAAAATACTATTTTTGAGATAAGAAACACAGAATGGTTCATAATTATTATGAATCCTAATTTGAATGATTGGATGAATGATGCTTTGCTGTTAAAAGGCTTGAAGAATAACAGTAATGTTGTAAAATTTAAAAAAAACAGTAATGAGTTATAAAAACTTATGAAATATGTTATACACACAGACAGATGAACCTAGGAAGTTTTGTTTGAAACAGTGGTTGTAATTGCAAGATATTTCATTTTTAGAACATTTCCTAACATTGTCAAATCAATGAGTTTTTTTAAAAAAAATCACCTGATTTAAATCAATGATTTTTTTTAATCACTTGATTTAAATCGTGATTTAAATCATGATTTAAATAAAGGTGATTTAAATCAAAGAACCCTGCCTAGAATAAGAAAACATCATGAGTTAATAAGCTAACAAACCTGGAAATTTTATGATCATGAAAAATTTTTGTTGTAATTTAAACATTTTTGTAATCCTGAAGAAAAAAAACTAACATAGTTAAAAAAATGTCAGATATACAGGTGTTAAATTGGAAATAAAACTTATTATGCCACTAAGTATTAAAATCAAATCTAGTTTCAGTTTCAATTAACCGAGGGATTCATTTCATTTTAAAAATATAGTAATAATATTGTTCTATGTTAGGTACACTGCCAGGTACTTACTGTTAAAAACAAATATTCTTGATAAACTTTCTACACAGAAAGCCAGGGGTGCCCACAGGGGAAGGGATTTTTTTTTTCAGAAAAGTTTTTTTTATATTATTATTATGCTTCACAGATATATACTAATAGTTTTTAAATGTCCAGAATGTGATGTGGTCAATTGCCCGGAGTATCTAGATATCCGGCATGTCAAATTTGAGCATTCAAATTTAATTAACTAGTACAGTGGTATTTCCTGTAAGGGACACCTCTAATTAAGAGACCCTTTGAATAGGGACTACAATAATGTATTTATCTCTGAATAAGGGACACCCTATTTAAGGGACATTCACAGAGAAAAAATTTCAAAATTCAAGTTTTTAGACAAGAAAAATTTGCAGGAAGCCGACGTTTTTTTTTTCTTCTCTAAAAATTAACTTCTGAAACTTGGTATGAGTCCTAGAAGCATGAACAAGAAACAAGGGTCTTTTAAAGTGCTTGCCAAAAGCTACTTGTAAAGGTTCTTTTGTACTCTGGAATACATGTGTGCTCAGCTTTGACAGACAGTACCCGGCTACCAACTAGTTTTTTATGCAAGGATTCGATAAAGTACACTAAACGTAATTTATACTGTATTGCTCATACTACGTACTTTAAAACAAACCCATCTAATAGATTACTTCAAATAAATTTATGTAAGTTACAAAACTTTGCCAATACAGCATTTATCCTAAAAATTTAGCTTTTCAATAAGATTTTTAAATTTCAATAATTTTGATGTATATTTTGTATGCATGAGACATTTTCAGTACTTAAGCCTAAATGGTAATGCATGTTTATTGTTACGAAGTTAAACTAAGTTAATACAGTATATGTGTATGCATCAATTTATGAACCTCTGAAGAAGGGACATCTCTATTTAAGGGACAAAATCTGCAATCCTCTTAGTGTCCCTTAAACACCTGTAAAACCTGTGTATGTTGACCACTTGCGTTGTAGAACTTTAGTGGTCAATTTATAGAGGGTGGAGATTTTTTTTTTGTCATTTCTTTCATTATGCATTTATTTATTTGTAGCGAATTAAAATATAGATTCATGCATTAACGTTACTTTAAAATAGTAAAAAGCAATTTTTTTTTTCAGAATTATCTAAAATACCATTAGAGAAATTTAACCTGGATGACTCACAATGTATCCTATATAACTTTAAAATTAAAGCACTTCGTTAAAATGAAGATAAATGTCTTATTAATTATAGAAGTTACTTATAGATTGTAAAGATTTCCTAAAAGTACATAATTTTTCAAAACGGCTACATCAGATAGAAAGAAAAAGAACGTTATTTAAAGAATAAAAGAGTGCTCATAGTCGTTTTCCCATATGCAGGGGTCGGCGCGAGTCACTTTTTTCTGCATTGGTCACTTTTAGTGACTTTTTCAAAAATTGGTCACTATTTTCACTTTTTTTAAAAAATTGGTCAATATTTTCACTTTTTTGCCCTTTCTCTGGCAGAGCAACCAAAAAAGTTACTTTTTATGTCTATGAGTTCAGAAAACATTGCAATTTTGCATAAAAATACGTGTGCCGGGATTGAAGCTTCCGCGTATCCGCCATTTTTGGTCCTGTAAGTCCGCCATTTTTGGTCGTTTTTTGAAATTCGGCGTGGCGCCGGCCCCGGGTGTGCCGAAGTTAAGGTTTGATATTGCAGTGTGATGCAACCAGAAGGGGAGGCCTAGAGGGCCCATGACCCCCCCCCCCCCCATCTAGAATGATGATTTTAATTGTTTTTAATTTTTTTTTTACTCGAGAAGAGCAAATCCTAAGAAAATAAAATAAAGCGATATTTAAGTTAGAAAAAAAAAATCAGACTAAAAATTTTTAGCAGTTGCAGATTATATCACTCAGAAAAGTTCTCTTTTCTTTTATTCCCCTCCCCCCCACTCTCGAACTAACTCACAATCACAAAAGAACATTTTTGGTGAGGATTTCTCAACGAAAAGACAATACGCATCTTGAGAAAATAAAGTTGCAGTATGGTACCTCAAATCCGGAACGCTCGGGGCCGCGATCTTTCCGGATTTTAGGTCCTCATTCAAAAAATTTTGTAAGTAGCATCAGAGCCCATGTAATTTGCTCTGGAACTTTTTATTAGCATTTTGCCCATTTATAGTATTTTTTATTAAGGTATATACTCGCCTATAACTCGCGAAATTTAGCACAAAAAGCGAAGTTTGAGTAGGCTTACATACGAGGCAAAGCATCGAAAAATCTAGACTTTTCTCAATGTCATTTTAACCTATTTAATTAAAGAAAAGATTTCTGTTAAATTTTGATATGGTTTTATATTCTCTAGCCACTAAATTATTGTAGTAAAAAGATCAGACCATCGGAAAAATGCGAGGAACGCGAATTTTCAATTTTGCGAATGTTCTGTATCGAGCGAAAATTAGAGTTCATTTCAAAAAATAAATATAAGAAAACAACAATAGAAATAAGCAAAATTTAATGATATTAACTCAGAATTAAAGCAACAATAAAGGAAAGCTCATCGCAAAAATGAACCTTTTTCGAAAAATCGCGAAATAATTTTTTTGAAAAAAAAAAAAGGCATATTTCCGATCTTAAGCATGTTTATTACATTTTATTTTCCTTCTCTTTAAAACCTCCTATTTCCGGGGAAAAAAAAAAAACGGTGTAAAACATTTCCCGATTGTTTTTCAAAACAACAATTAATAAACTCTAATTGCAAAAGCAAACCCTTTCCAGAAAATCGCGAAATATATTTTTTTGAAAACAGCACATATCCGACCTTAAACATGTTCCTTTCAGTTTATTTTCCTTCTCTTTAAAACGCCTATTTCCAAAAGAAAAACTGTGCAAAACATTTCTTAGCAGTTGCAGATTATATCTATCGCTCAGAAAATTACATTATGACCTCTTTTTATTTCCATCCCTCCCCCCCTCCCCAATAAAAAGGAATTGCACAAAGTTCAGATAGGAAAAAAAAAATAGTGCACCCCCCCCCCCCCCCCCCGTAAAGAATTTTTCTGATTGTGCCACTCATACTGTCATTATGTATGACAGTGATGCCGTGTAACTATCACAACTAAAATTATAAAATCAGGGAAGTTTTTGGAGCTCAATCAGGGAATTTTTCTTGGATTTTGTTACTACCATGAAATTACAAAAACAGTATCGAATAATCAAACGGTTTGTTTCCTACAGTGATACAGAAGATTAACACAGTATTTTCAGTCTGAAAAATTTTGATGAAATATCAAATTTAGATTTATTTTAAGTGAAATTTTCTAATCCTTAAACAAGTATAAAAAATATTTAAAAGATATCATTTGCAAAATAAATTTTATTCAATGTTGAACATAAATTAAAATTTGAAATTTCTGCCGATTTGAATAAATATTTATTCATTTATATTTTTAAATAAGTAACAATTTGAGAAAGAAATTAATTAAAAAAAATAACTTTTGTCTCTCTCACTCTTAGCCATTTATGGGTTTTGAAAAAGGTATTTATGAACATAGTTACGGGTATAAAAATTCTTATTTTTGAATAGGCTATGAATTTATTTA
Source organism: Octonoba sinensis (assembly GCA_038502835.1). Taxonomy (NCBI): domain Eukaryota; kingdom Metazoa; phylum Arthropoda; class Arachnida; order Araneae; family Uloboridae; genus Octonoba; species Octonoba sinensis. Next base: position 11,241,907 of record CM076603.1, read on the forward strand.
TTTTTAAGTTGGGTAAAAGCTCTATTTATTCAAGTTTAGTTTTCAAAAGATGTCGAAACTGCTCTTTTTCAAGTTATATTTAGTTTAAATAAAAAAACAAACCCACAAATTTATATTTAATGGTCACTATTTTGGTCACTTTTTTTTAAAGCGGTGGTCACTTTTTTCACTATTTTGAAGACTCCAATGCACGCCGAGCCCTGCATATGGTTCACTTACAAAGAGGTTTAGGCAAACTTTATAATGATGTTTCATCCATCCAGACAAATACTGGTCTAGCATTATAGCATAAAAAATATCCTGGAGAAGTTATTTTAATTTTTTTATCGTTGAAAAAATAGATAGTATAGAAAACAAATAAATATAGTAATAATTAAGTGTTTTTTATAATACTCCCACCCAAATTTGGCGTACATAAGTGGTCGATATAGACAGGTGGTCAACTTAGGTGGTCAAGTTACAAAGGTTTCCCTGCATTTTGTAATATAGGGCTCATTCCATCCCTGACAAAAGTGGTCAACTTAAACAGGTTTTACTCTATATATAAAAAAGCTAAAAACGTGCTATGTATTTGCAAGCTATGGGCTGATTTAAACTATATAGAGTTTACAAGTTTCAAACATCAGCGTGTGATATTCAGTATATATTCATCAGGCAAGTGATACCAGACATCCAGTATCTAGAAAAGTCAGACTGGGAGGGACACAATACAAGCTCTCTGCGCCCCTGCAGAGAGCTTATATTGCCGTGTTAAACACAAAAGTCATACCTGCACTTTTTGGCAAAATTAAACTATTGCCACCAGGGGGTTCTTTGTTACTTATTTTATCTAAATATTATGTTTTGTGGTTGTACATAAAAGGGAAATTTTTTTTTAAAGTCTGAAAAAATGGTAACTCTGCATTTGCTCTTACCACAGCAGAACAGAAATGAATTAAGAAAAATTCAATGCATTTTCTAAAATATTGGTCAATGATCCATCCTACAATTTGCTTGATGAAAAAAAAAGCTAGAAAAAATGCTGCGCTATGTTTTACTAGATTCATTAATATTTTCAGGATATTGTGAAACCCATAACAGCAGAATCTTCAGTTACTTTTGTTTACAATACCTTGTAACTCTTTTTCTTTCAGGAAAATTCTCGAAGTATGTAGAGAATCACGTCAAGCTTTGTGGCAGTCGGATGACAGTTGGACTCCCTTGCATACAGCTGCGTGGCATGGACGTGTTGAAAAAGTTAAGAAGCTGTTAGCTGAAGGTGCCAGTACTCGAGCCCAAGATTCAAAGGGTTGCACAGCTTTGCACACAGCTCTGTACTTTATGGAGGAGGAAGCGGCTGAATGCATTGCGGATGCAGACAGCAGCAACAACCTTCAAGATAAAGATGGACAAACTCCACTGCATGTTGCGGCCAGATACGGGTACGAAAAGATTGTCGGGAAGTTGCTCGAAGGGGGTGCCGATGCCAGTCTCCGAGATACGAAGGGGAAGATGCCCTTCCATTACGTTACGGAGCGGGAATTGGTCGACATAGCGAAGGAACTGTTGTTCAGCGGTGCTCATCCACACATAGAGGACGGATCTGGTAGGCATCCTCTGATATTTCCCCTTATGATGGGACAGGTCTGCATGGTGAGAGTAACACTTTCGATGTGTGCCTTTAGAGATATTGTGATAAACTGGAAGGAATATGATTTTAAGCCGAAGCACACTCGGTACTGCATCGAATATCTGTCGAAGTGTTACGCCGAGGTTCAGTACATGAAGGACTGCCAGGTGGAAGGATGCCCCTTTTCGTACTATGACATCGCGAAGGGGCGTCTCGTCAAGGTCGCGCGGTGTCTCGGGAACGGGGCGGTACGGAACGTCCTACATCGGGATTTGAAGCACGACTTTCCGAACTACGCCGAGCTGATTGCTTTCCAAGTGAGGAGGGCCGAAAGGAGGAGAGCCCTGACTCGCCGGTGCCGGGGATGCTGTGCCGTTTTGTCCAGAAAGTTAACTTCTCTTTCAAAATTAAGCATGGATGTCATATTTTCGTGTTTAAGTGAACTAGACATGCATAACTTGATCAAGGCTTTCAAATTACCATTATAGAGATTTGTTGTCCTTTCATAACACTAATAACTTTTTACATCTCTCATAAGTATTTAACGCCTCATAATGTTAATATTTTGTTCAGAATCGCATTACTTAATTATATTTACATCTCTCTAAAGGAGAAAATGTAAAATTGCTCATTTATTCCCATTATTAATTGCGATGTCGGAGAAGAATTCAAATAAATTTGAGAGGAATTTTGTGAATAGTTTTGAGCTTAAGTGTATGTGTTAACTTTTTTCCTGCATCGAAAAGGGGTCCCTGTAACCCCAAAACAAGTTTTCTCAATTTTTGTTGTGCTTTTAGTATTCTATTTTTCCCCACACAAAATAATATTAGTTTCTATTCCCGATAATATTAGTTTTGAAAAGTAATGTATGAATGAAACTATCTTCATTACTTACATGCTTACATATGCATTATCATGCTTACATATGCATAAATAAGGGGTAACACCCCCCCCCCCCCCGAAAAAAGGGGAAAACTGAAGTTTTTCTGAAGTCATGTGGTCACCCCCCTGGAGTGATGATATCCAAAAAAAAAAGCATTCCTTAATATTTTTAATGGCACAGTCTGCACCATCCCCGCTCCCCCTCCCCCTCTTGTTGGCACTCCTGCGTGAAAAAAATGAGTTTGAAATAATAACTTGAAAAATATTTATGCAACTTTTAAAACATAGAATGTTTTCTTAAAAATTTGTATGGAAATGGATTCAAACTATGGATAAAGCCTATGAATTTTTTCTTTCGACTCACTAAACATGCACGAAAACATTTGTTAAAAAGGCTGTAATTGTATTCTAATTATCTGATTTTGAAATTATCACTCTTTAGATTTTATTGGTAGGGTGAGGATGCTGAAAGAGTGAAATTTTTGTAACAGGAAGTAGGGGGCGTGGACAATTTTGCTTTAAGTAAAGGCACATTGACTGATTTGTTTTGGAAATTGGTGCCAAGCTTTTCATCACCAAAATAAACTCCCTTGAAGGTCTCAAAATGAGTTTGATGCAGTGAGAGGCAAAGGGGTATAAATGACAAGAAAAGATTCTAAGTTAAACACATGTGATTCATATGGAGCGTTAAGGTAATTTTTTTTTATGAATCATGCTAGATACGAAGGAACACTTATTACGGTTGTGCTTAATTTCTACTGAAAGGAATGCGGGAGCCATGTATTCTTCAGAATTTATTTTAATGTGCAAAGTCCAAAATAATCCATACAAAATTGAAAAGGAGTGCAGGAACTGGGCTCCCATGCCACATCAATCTACTAACATCTCTTGACCAATCTCTTATCATCAGAGGCGTAGCTAGGGTTTTCAGCGCCCGGGGACAATTGAAGATTTTGCGCCCTCCTGTGTCCCTGAGGGCCTAGGAGAGCCCCTAAAGGGAATTAAAAAATCTTTTATGCTTCCTAAATGATAAAGTTCTAAAAAGCAGCCCTTTTAAATTTCATTTTTTTAGCGACCATTCACTTCTAAGGGGAGAATGGGACAGTTTGGCTTCGCAAAATTATTTGTCTCATTTCTCACGCACTCTTGTGCTATATTGGTCATTCCCGATATGATTTGCGGTGCTCCCACTTTTTTGTCGAACATATTCACACCTCTTCAGTTCAAATAATTTTCTTTTCGCATTTAAAAATAAAATAAATTAACATTAATTTGGCGCCCCTTGACGCTGCGCCCGGGGACAGCTGTCCCTCCTTGCTCCACCTAACTACGCCTCTGCTTATCATTAGCAAAGTCGGGAGGGGGCCCCTCCCGAATACCCTCTTCCCACCCTTAAAATTTGTGTTAGATTTGTTTTGCACTTCAAGATGAACAATCATCAAATGGCTTTCAGTGTTAAGAATTGGCGTTGTCTCTAACATAAAAAAGGATTTTGGTATGTATGACGTCTTCCACAGTTTATCTCTATTAGCACGGAGCAGGTTTATAGAAATGTGAGGAGAAAAATCCGACTGGCAGTTTTTTAATTCCAATTTTACACTTGGAATTAAAAAACTGCCTCATATGAGGAGATCATACTTTGCACACATTAATATATCAATCGAAATCGCTGATTTTTCTGCACAAGACGGAATTTGTTTCAAGGTTCTAAGTCTATAAGAACACCAGTTATAAACTTTTTAGCTCAATTTCTTAAAGCTTTTCTCAGCCCAAATTACTAATGAGCAGTGTTCCTTCAACTCCGTGTGAATAGCATTAGTTTCATTTCATTACTGAACTTTTATTTTTCTGTTTGTGGAGACAACAGTTCAACGTAATCATGTTGAACTTTTTTTTTCCGCTCCAGCGGAAAGAAATTAATATGACTTTCTAATGATTGCAATCAGATGAAAAATAACGCAGTGTTAGAATTTGACAGTTTAAATTATTCTTTAGCGACTAATCTGTCCCTACAAACGGAATTGTTTCCACCTTCTTACGGAATTACATGATTGAAATAATTTAATAGTACTTTTGCGGATTCAAATGTATCTTCTTAACTGATGACCCTTTTATATATTTTGCTTAACTTTTTCAAGTATTGACAATTTCTAGCGCTGTGGGTGATGTGTTTTTACATTAGCAAAGAGAGCTCTGAAGGTTATGTTTTCACACACTTGAGAAGGCGGCTCGTAATGGTAGGGGCCTCATCGTGTTGCGGCCTGGGACGCGCTACTTCCCCACCCATCTCTCCTGACGGATATTCGGCTCACTTTGTAGTGAGGCTGCGGCACCGAGACAGTAAAAGCAGGTATAGGCAACGCTCGCCAATGGCCGGTTCTATTCGTTAAGCTGTCTGAGAGTTTGTGGAAAGTTCGCAGGAGGAGCGCTGCGTAGCACGCCCACGGGCAATCCGTGAAAGCCTTTGATGCTATAGACGGTACCCTTGACAAGGCCAGTGTTGCAGACGAAGTTTTAAAATTCAGCACGGGCAACGCCGTGCGGGTACCTCTAGTAACGTACAAAATAGCGATTTATCTTGTAATTTGTAAATAGTGGAATCTGTGCAAATTTTTGAGCATGCATAGGTTTTATATATGCACAACAATGTATTTGTAGGACGGTGACCAAGTGAGAGAGAACATATAAAAGAAAAAAAATACAGAGTTTTTGATGCGGCAGTCAGTAACTTTAAAATGTGGAAAATACGATTCAGATAGAACTTCGAAAGAAAGGAATGTATTGTTTATTGTATTGTTGTGAGTCTTTATAGAAGAAAAACTTCGTAAAGACGATTTTAATTATTTAAAAAAGAAAGAGAGCTCGTGAGTAAAAAATACATTCATTGACGTACGGGGAAGAATACGAACTTCATCTGCTGCTTGTCTCATAGACCACCAATGACGTCACGACCTAAAATTTTCTTCTTGGCTATGGAAAAAGAATATAGTGCAAGCAACATCTCATTTGGTGAGGTGTTCCTTGTACTACAGTGGCTAGAATAGATAGTGTGCCGTTCGCCATTGTCCTCCAGTGCTTTTTCTGAACCCGAAAGTAAGCCTCCACTAGATGGCGCTCTATCCGACAGCGAGGTAAGTTCGAGCTCGCCGAAAGACGGCTTTGGGGCCAGCTGCTGCGATTAAAGGCCCTGTGTACCAAAAGTCTTTCGATTAGCCGATTGTCATTTAGAAAGTTACAAGTGACACTGAAGCACTAACATGAATTGATTGCTGTTAACTACTTTCGGATTACTTTTTCCCCTAAGGAAGCAGGAAATGAAATAAATATCTCCCTCATTCGTATTTTGATATAGTATACGAACAACTTTCATTTTTTTATTCTATAAAATAAATAAATGAAGAGGAACATATGCCCATTTTTGGTCTTTGTAAATTTATGCGTGATAAATCGGTTTAATTCTGACCACCTCAAAGAAAACAATGAAAAAATATTTACATTAATGAAGAAGAAATGTAACATTAAAATGAAATTGTACTTGTCGTAACAACAAAATAAATTTAAAGCTAAGCTTTTTGCTTTGGTTCAAGATTTTGTTAATGATTTGTTTCTATTTTGGTTTAGTATGTAATTGAAACTTGACCAAAATTTTGTGTATCATAATGTGACAAAGGTACCCACCAGAGGAGGCGGGGGGATTCGGGGGAGGGGGGGGGGTTCAGTTTTTTAATAAAATTCTACATTTGTCTGGAACTCAAGATGTGAATCAAAAATTAGATTTTGTATATGAAACAATATTGACGTTAATGAAGAAATGTAATATTAAAATGAAATTGTGCTTGTCATAACAACGAAATAAATTTTAAGCTAAGCTTTTTGCTTTGGCTCAAGATTTTGTTTATTATTTGTTTCTATTTTGGTTTAGTATGTAATTGAAACTTGACCAAAAATTTGTGTATCATAATGTGACAAAGGTACCCACGAGAGGGGTCCGGGGGGGGGGGGGGGGGTTCAGTTTTCGAATAAAATTCTGCCTTTGTCTGGAACTATAAAAAGTTTTAAAAGATGTGACTCAAAAATTAAATTTTACATATGAAACAATATTGACGTTAATGAAGAAGAAATGTAATATTAAAATGAAATTGTGCTTGTCATAACAACAAAATAAATTTTAAGCTAAACTTTTTGCTTTGGCTCAAGATTTTGTTTATTATTTGTTTCTAGTTTTGTTTAGTATACAATTGAAACTTGACCAAAAATGTGTGTATCATAATGTGACAAAGGTACCCACCAGAGGGGGCGGGGGGATTCGGAGGGGAGGGGGTTCAGTTTTTTAAAAAAATTCTAACATTTGTCTGGAACTCTAAAAAGATTTAAAAGATGTGAATCAAAAATTAGATTTTGTATATGAAACAATATTGACGTTAATGAAGAAATGTAATATTAAAATGAAATTGTGCTTGTCATAAGAACAAAATAAATTTAAAGCTAAGCTTTTTGCTTTGGTTCAAGATTTTTTCTTATTATTTTTTTCTATTTTGGTTTTGTATGTAACTGAAACTTGACCAACATTTTGTGTATCATAATGTGACAAAGGTACCCACCAGAGGGGGCGGGGAAATTTGGGGGGAGGGGGTTCAGTTTTTTTAACAAAATTCTACATTTGTCTGGAACTACAAAAAGTTTTAAAAGATGTGACTCCAAAATTAAATTTTATATATGAAATAATATTGACGCTAAAGAAGAAGAAATGTTATATCAAAATGAAATTGTTCTTGTCATAACAACAAAATAAATTTAAAGCTAAGCTTTTTGCTTTGGTTCAAGATTTTTTTTATTATTTGTTTCTATTTTGGTTTTGTATGTAATTGAAACTTGACCAAAACTTTGTGCATTATAATGTGTTTTAAAATAAATGTAAATTAAAAAAAAATTAAATCTATATTTAAAAAAAAATCTAACACAAAATTTTAAGCATACAGTTCATTTAAAAAATGACATTTCAAGTTTATTTTTAAAAAAAATATACATCATATTGCAATGTGTTTTGTAAAAAACTTATGTGATAGTAATTATTGTTAATTTTTATTTATTTATTTATGTTAAAATATAGTACATAGACATATAGCCATTTTTTTTTTTAGGTAATATGAGCATTATAATGCAATTATCTTCAACAGCTCATTCCCACTCTATTGGACTAAAAAACCGTTGTCTTTAAAAAGTATAACAATATTCTCTTAACAAAATACATGGTTTTCATCTAAGACTGCATCCGAAAACTAGATAAAAATATTTTTCATCCTTGTGTTCACCTAAACGACAGCCGTCTATTTATTGCTCCAAATTCTTCTCTAGAACAGATGATTGAATATTTTTAAAAAAATCACATATTTTTTGCACCTCCTTTTTTTAGTACTGAAAAAAGTGCGAAAACTAAGGCGAGTAAATGATTCTTTAACGTTCGCTCTGCTAATCAGTTACCTCGCTGTCGATGCCAGCGCTACCTACTGGTGGCTTAGTTTCGTGTTCAACATTTTCGCGCCGAACGGCACACTAGGTATTCTAGCCACTGTACTTGTACCTACCTCTACAAAACCAGTTTGAAATTATGTCTGGCAACAGTGAAATTGTAAATAAACGGAAGTTGTTTCCGGTTTCTTTAGCATTATGACAGTTGCATCACTGCGGTTCATGTTTCTACGAACGGGTGTTACTTGTTTCTTCCGAAATGCTTTGATTTTAAACCAGATCTATAACACATCGCCGCTAGAATCTGCTATAAAACCTTGCACTAGTTACTGTAAATCAATGGAGAATTTCGCTGGTACAAGCATTCATGCCGCGCATATAGAGGAAATACATGAAGTGCCCTTTCATGTGTTGATTCGTCCATTTCCATCAGAACTAGATGAAGATAAAGTTTTAAGTCTCATGGAAACTTTGAAGGTAACCATTTTAGATGGCAAGTAGAGATACTAGAGGATATATATGTATTAATAAAAACCCGGGCAATGTTTGTGAAATGCATTGCGTGTAGATAACTTGGATTTGAGCTTCCAAAATATTCGCAAAAAACTATTTATGATTTTCGTGTAGCTTTATTAAATAGTACGGAAAATTAGGAAATGTGTTTACAAATTCAGGGGGAAATGCTTGTTTACGTCCCTTTTCGGTAATTTTTTAATAAGTCGCCAAACAGTAATATGCAATGTGCAGTAACAACAGTAATATGTAATATGCAACTGTTACACTAACCGTTAACTAAAAAATATCTAGTCTAAACGTTCGCCAAAAAAGTCGGTAATCGCTGCAGGGATGTAAAGCACATTTCAACTCAAATTTCCCAAAAGAAATTACATTAAATGTAGTCTAACAAAGCATAAAGTTTTACACCAGTTTTCTTGTCGCTGTTTGAATTTCAAACATTTCGTCCTAGATAGGTTTCTCCGTATTTTGATTCAAATCATTTTTATGTTCAAATTGTCAAATAGCTTTGTCAGTTGCTAAAACACAAAATTTCAAGTGTACATGAGGCTCCCCTCCAATAGAGGTGATTGCAATTTTTTAGTGGAAATTGCAATGAGGAAAGAAATAGGACTAGAATTTCAGTTATTTGTGTATTCCTACATTGTAAAAAATTTTAAATTCTTATCACATATGTGTGTATAAATTCTATTTTTAGTAGACTGTTACAGTGCCCTCCTTTGGCAGCAGTAAATTCAGGTTGTGAAAATATTGTATTATCTTCAAATTCTACTGTTTATACATATTTTTTAATTGCACCACTAAATATGAAAGAATTATTAAATTATAAAATGTGTTTTTAGTCATTTTATCCTAAATTATGTGCCTAATGGTGAAATAAAAAAAAAAAAAAAAAAAAAAAAAAAAAAAAAAAAAAAAAAAAAAAAAAAAAAAAAAAAAAAAAAAAAAAAAAAAAAAAAAAAAAAAAAAAAAAAAAAAAAAAAAAAAAAAAAAAAAAAAAAAAAAAAAAAAAAAAAAAAAAAAAAAAAAAAAAAAAAAAAAAAAAAAAAAAAAAAAAAAAAAAAAAAAAAAAAAAAAAAAAAAAAAAAAAAAAAAAAAAAAAAAAAAAAAAAAAAAAAAAAAAAAAAAAAAAAAAAAAAAAAAAAAAAAAAAAAAAAAAAAAAAAAAAAAAAAAAAAAAAAAAAAAAAAAAAAAAAAAAAAAAAAAAAAAAAAAAAAAAAAAAAAAAAAAAAAAAAAAAAAAAAAAAAAAAAAAAAAAAAAAAAAAAAAAAAAAAAAAAAAAAAAAAAAAAAAAAAAAAAAAAAAAAAAAAAAAAAAAAAAAAAAAAAAATTCAAGGGGAAGATTTTTGCTAGTCAAGTTTGTGGGGCAATTTTCATTTGCAAGAACGAAAAAAAAAATGCATTGGAAGAAATTCTGTAAAAAGAATAATCTTTCCATTAAAATAAACAGAAATGACTTGAACCAATAGTGAATGTAAAATCATTATTAATATAAAATGCAAGAACAATTAGCATAACATAACGCATTTTCCCTTCTATTGTAAAATAAAAGACTGAAATTTTAGACTGCTGTTTAAATACATTTTTACCTTTTTTGAGTGTCATTCATTTCTTTCTAGAATCCCAATACAAAAAATGATGTACCTCCTGTGGATGTTCTTTGGGTAAAAGGAACTGAAGGTGGAGACTATTATTATTCTTTTGGTGGTTGCCATAGATACGAAGCACACAAAAGGCTAGGACTTCCTACTATCAGGAGCAAACTGATTAGGTCCACTATTGAAGATCTCAGGACATATTTAGGAGGTTCAACCCCTAATCTAAAGTGATTTTGTGCAATTTAACGTTGAATCTAATGTTAGAAACGAATGTGACATATTTTATTTTGTTATTGCTTTTACAAAGATATTTTAATTAAATTACCAAAATGATATATTTTGTACTTTAATATTCCATGAAAACTTTAAATTTTGTTCTTAAAAATAAAATTTAATTTTTGGAATTTTGCATTATTTTCATTTATTTATTTTTTAAAATGAGCCCAACCATGCATAAAGAATGACTTAGAAGCAAAGAGGAGTAACTGGCAGAGTTGAAAATTTGGACATCATTAGTGCAAATGATACCAGAAGCATGTTTTGTAGCAAGAGATGCTAGGTATAGCTTGACTATCGTTCCTGCTTGATTTTGAAAATAATTTACATTAACCTTTAGATTACGGCGGTACAGCATATGTACCGCAGAAAAGTTTGGCCTTCCTTACGGCTGTGGTACAGCATATGTACCAGACCTTTCGTCCCCTTCCTGAGCGGAAGGAAATCACCAGGAGGGGTGAAAATTACTGAGAGTCATTAGCATTTCCTGTCCTCGCGAATAGTCTTGCCGAAATACGCAGCGTTGATTTACTGTCTGGCGGGTATTTGGAATGTTTCTGGTTTAGACGCACATATATTCGTCGGATAACATTTATTATAGTCATATAAATACTCACTGAAACATAGCCAATCACTTGAATGATCTCGGGGGGGGGGGGGGGGCATGGCGACCTGACTTTTAGATATGTAATGTATTTATACGTGTGTTTACGTATTATTACGTGTTGCTGCTTTTTATCTATAAATTTAATATATTCCCTTTTCTTCCCCCCCCCCCCCCGTAGAAAATATTGAAATGACGGGTGGATTAAAACTTTCAATAATTGTCATTTTTTTGTTATAATTTTAAAGAGTTATTCTGTCGCGCTCAGAGCTTTGCCGACCTGGGTTGTAATCTAATTAGCAGCTCGATGCGCTGAAGGTAACATACTATGGTTCTTGGTTTTCAAATAAAAACCGCTTGTCCACTCGTGTTGAAGTCGAAATAATATGAGTCCACCCCATGTCATACATTCCGGTAAGTGCATTCAACTAAAAATATAGCAGTGAAGCAAAAGATAAGATAAACCGACGAAGTAAAAGAGTTGAAGTGATTGGGAGGGGAAAAATTAAGTACAATAGCTGGACATTCGGTCTTGCTTTTGTTAACAAAGGACCTCCCCTCGGAGCCATCAGCAGACAGGGGTTTGTTAGAAGTACAACAGACAGTTTGAAACTGATGTAAATAGCGGTAAATAGTACACAATCTCAGAGCTAAGTATAAAGCAAACAATAAACATTTATTTAGACATTGATGATAATACTACAAGCACGAGTTGAGTTGAGTTGTATCATGTACTCTCTACAACAGAAACGAATCCTGATTATCTTCGGTGAATGACCACTTTCCAGTTACTATACGAGTAAATCAACAAGTCATTGTGGTGAAAATAGCAAAGGAAAATTGTCTATTCATACCTGCAATTTTTAAGTGAATTAAGATAAAGTAAATCCGTTATAAGGATATCAGTTTCAGCAATGAGGAGATACTTTACTTCCTTGTTCAGTTCGTGATCGTTTCAAATTCGGATTATGAAATACCACGTAAAGCAAGAAGTTAACTTAGGAGAAAAATAATAATCTATTATGGAGGGCGGTGGGGGAGAATAAAGCGCTGCGAATTATAGAGTTAGTGTACTAATAATATACTTAAAATGTTTTACTTGTTTATTGGAGTTGTTGACTATGTATTTTGCAGATATTTTATATAAAATGCTGTCATCATGACTTCACACCTGAGATGTTTTTCGAAACTTAGGCAAATTACGTACTAGTCCTGAGAAAATACAAATCAAATGTCACAGAGCGTAAAAATCGCAAAAAAAAAATGATGCTCTAAAACAATGAAAGGCACTACTATTCAACTATATGGAGCAGCACTTTTTATTGTTAATTTTAACTCTAATTTGGGCAGAAATTTTGATTGCCTTTTTTGCGTAGCAAAATTTTTTAGACAAACATAGACCTCACATTAGACTTCAATAATAAGCTGTAGTTTAAATGAGGAAGAAAAAGAGCTGCATGCTTCCAAATTATTCTTATTATTTTGATTTCTTCCTTTTTTACTTTCTTTCGGAAATTACCTTTAGCAGTCATATAATTATTTTGAATTGGCGATTGGGAGCAAAAAAATAGCAACTGATTAACGAAAGTTTATATTTTGGCAACCCTTCTAATGAAGTCAATCACACTCAAAAGGGGTATACTGGGAGTTAAGGACCCCTGTGGTTACACTGAGGGGGAAAATATTCCACAGTTTTGCCATTGTATGGATGAATTTCGGGAACTCGAGCCCCGTAACCTAAAGGTTAAGGTATCACCATGATTTAAACTTTGAACATTTTCCTCAAAATCTTTCATTTGCATTTACGTCCTTGTGGCTTTCCCTGAATCAGATGACATCTCCTCATTAGAACAATCCCCCCCCCCCCCAAAAAAAAAAAAAAATAATCCAGGAGAGGAGCATTTGAATTCTTCAGTTTGAAACTTGAGGGAATAGCTGAAGAGTCTTCTTGTAATGTAGAAATGTCTCTAGGTGGCCCGATTAAACTTTTCTGAATTTGCTTTGCTGCAAAGTGGTCTGTTTCTTATATTTCTAGGTAGTCAAGTGGCATACAAAGGGGGTTAACCCTGTAATCCCTCGGGAGGCTATGGGGGATTCCAGTGGCATACTCAAAGGGTGTTACGAGTGTTACCCCCGAGTTAGAAAACAAAAATATGGGTAAAAACAAATTCACTTCCACATTAAATAAAATCAAGGCATAAATTTAACTCAAGAAACCACAGAAAAGAAAAATTCATTAGTGATAAGAAAAACAAAGTACAATATAAAATTTTGATCATCCAGATGACTATTGATTTCCTATACATACATATTTTTGTGCGTTAAGGTTTTCGCATGAACTTACCAAAAGTGTTAAAAGTCGGACCTTCTCCCCTTGAAAAAAACCTGGGTATGCCACAGAGGTAGTCCTATACTTTTAAAGTGCACACCTTTCTACCAATATTCCTTGTTCTCTCGTTGTGTTCTTCCAGCTCTTCCAATTTATAGTGGCAAAATGAAATTCATTGAAAAATGAAAATCAGGAAGGCTTTTGCACAGATGGGTTTCATAGTAAAAAATTAATTGTATAAAGATTTTTTAAAGGAAGAGAATTTTTAAAAGTTAGCACAGATTTTTCAAACTAAGAAAATAAAAAATATGTGCTACATATACAAGAAACCGAAAATGATTAAATGGTATAAACTAAAAATTAATCACAAAATTAGCTTTGGCCATTTACCACTATAAAAATTACTTTCAATTTTCCTGTATAACCATTCAAAAGAGTGCAAAATAATAGCGTTTATCATAAATAGCTTAATTGTAAGGATTTTTTACCACAAATTCTTTCCAATTGCACAAAAAATCCCATGACTTTTACTCGATTAAAAAGTTAAGGAGAAGGCATAAAAATTCGGGTGTCGCTCGAATAAATCAGCACAGTTAGAAGCTATACAAAGTGCACCATTTATTATTTATTTTTTAAGATGAACAAGCCTCTTCCTTTCTCTAAAATAAATTTAACCATGGCAATGCACAAAAGAGGCATAATCATGCATATCTCTCATCCAAAAAAGACACATTTATTTATGTATTTTTCTTTTTTACAGGAAAGTACATTTTATATTGTTGCTAGTAATATGAAACAAACTACTATCCACAATAAGGATTAGTTCAAAGTTGGAGTACAAACAACTGACCAAGGTTGTAAGGCTGCTGTTGGAAAAAGATGATGTCCAATCTATAAAAAAATACATTTATATTATATTATAGTTTAAACAACAGTGATAGAAGTTAAATTGACTTTAAATATCATACAGTGCCTTATAAATATTATTTATATCTAACAGCACAATTATTCTCACATATATATATGTGTGTGTGTGTGCATATGTGTAAGTAAATCAAAAATTTAGAAAAGAATAATCATGATTAAGTCAAATAATATGTTCAACCAACTGTTTAGTTGGTTGAATGTGATAAAAAATTAAATAATATATTTAAAATACATAAGAAAATTCAAATTATTTCCACAAAGTGCATAGGAAAATGGACAGATTGGTTCTAATAGATACACTTTATCTTTTAAGGGGGCACAGTACCTCCTTCCATTTTTTTTTCGCTTAACAATCAGATAAAAAATAATGCATGCATTTAATTTCAATCATGATTAGAAATAAAATTTGAAAGTAGAACCTCATTGCAATCAATCAGTAATTTAAAAAAAAATAAAATTTAATTTTTAAAATTTCTTCAATTATATCCTTCCAATGCATCCCAAACATTCTAGAATAAAAGTTAGCATGGAATTAATTATCTAATAATTTTCTCATTTAATACTGAGAAGAAAAGGACAAAAATTCCAATTCAACAATTGAATAAAAACAAACTTCAGAGTCAAACCCATGCTAGTTTTTGTTAAACATACACCATGGAATGCACATACAAAATTTCAAAGCTGTAACTGTAGCTGAAAAAAAGCCTCACATAATTGATCAAAAATACAAACCAGAAAAAATGTGTTCAAAGATTTTAAATGCAGAAAAAATCCCAGCAAAGCTCATTTACAAAAACCAGAATATATTTCAAAGAATTGCTCACAAAAGTTTTAAATTTTGTATGATGCTTTGAAACAATTTTATCTATCGAAAAGATTATTACTATCCAACCATGGGTAATTCTGATAAAAAATTCTCCGAAATTTTTTAAAACACGGAGGGGGAATTTAAGAAAAAGGAGCGATTTAAAAAAAGAAAATCGGTTTTTAGAATTTTTTTTAATTTTTCAACCTTAAGATTTCTTTGACAAATAAATGATATCTGTGCTTTTCTTCCTACTTTGGGATGAGCAAAATGTTTAATACTATTTCATGGAAAAAAAAAAAAGACTTCTGGTAGTAATATTACATATAATCCTGTTCTGTTGTTTTCTAAGCACTTGATTTTTTTTGAACTTATGCATTGATAAGTGAGTATGGCCTAAGGAGAGGGGTCATTTAATTATGTAATTTATATTTTAAATTCGTCATGCATATACTTTCCGAAAATTTAGTGCGAAGTTTAGAAAAAGTTTTGTACTGAGACTCACACATGTAACGATATTTTAAAGTACAACTGAGAAAGATGATTTTTCAGACTTGTTTCAGGCTTACAACAAACTTAATTCCAAAAGGCTACGAGCTATATCCAGAAACTCACGAAGTTCTGAACTGATAAAAGAGTTCCCATCAACGTACAAACACTTGTAAATAATTGATTTGATGACTTTCGCATGGCAACAACATTGAATAAACCCAATATTATTATTCCAAAAAGCTACAAGCTATGTTCGGAAGCTCATGAAGTTCTGAATTGATAAAGGGGTTCCCATCAACTTATAACTATTTGTAAATAATTGACTTGGCAACAACATCGTTTTTTTCACATTACCTGATGAAGGAGATTTTGTAACTCCAAAAATGTTTGCAGTATTTCAATCAGAATTTGTGCTTTTTACATCGTTTCCAGGGGTAATTCCAGCATTTTTTAACAGGTTTTGTGAATTTTAGAGATTTTTGTAAAAAATCAAATAATTTGGTGAAAAAAGTTTAAACACATAGTGATGAAACATTTCATTACTATTTGCCTCTTTTATAATAATGGTGTAAAAAATGATTTAAAAGCTTGCAATGTTGTGAAGGGTCCAAAAACAGACCCGAATTTCCTCTGGCTCAACCCCTGATTTATCTCCATGTTATAAACAATGCTCTGTTCTCCAATTTGCAACATACCGTATATTTCCGTGTATAAGCCGAGAATTTTTGGAACTTTTTTGAAAGCTAAATCGTGGGGTTCGGCTTATATACGGGTCCGATAATCTAAAAAAAAAATTCGGTCTATATATCGCGAAATATCGACTAATATAGAGCTCTACTTATGCAATTTATGTCTCCTACATAATGGAAATAATTAGCTTAAAATAAGTATTTTTTTTTTAAAGAATATACATATATTTTACAGCTGGATTTTGTGACATCCTCGCTGAAACAAAATGGCGAAATTTGCTCCCGACCAGCTGTGTGGGCCTTTCTGTTCCCGCTCATCCTTCTAATATAAATGTAGAAAATAACTGAATAAAAACAGTAAAGAAAGTAAAAGAAACTAAGCAAACGCAGGGGCAAAAAGCAATGAAAATGAATGAATAGGGCGGGAACATGTGCTCGCTCCTCGCTGTTCGCTGACTCGTCGGTCGGCTCCGCACTCGCCTCAGACAGAGATCATGGCTGCCTGCGATCTTATAGCGGCTGTCCAAACGGGCGAAAAAGTGCGTGCAAGCAGAACTTGCATTTTCTGCCACTTCACAGTCATTTGGCGCTGTAAGCATGTACTTAAAAGCGGGGATTTAAAGGGCTAACCATAGCAACATCACCGCGTATAAAGGCTTGAATTTCAAGACGGATAAACATTTAAGTGTTGAGGGCAAAAGTAACTATCAAAATAAGTTGCAGGGTTATGTGTTTGCCATTAAAACGTTTTTAATACAGAGGAAATAATAAAAAGATCGTTTTTTTAGTAGTAACACATGCAGACTTTGAAGCTGCTCGTTAAGATACAACTTTCTTACTTACGTATATTTTTATATATAATAAACACGGAGAAAATTTTCTTCGCAATTGGCTGATCATATTATGCGCTCAGATTTATTTTTATTTTGAACGACAGTAATTGGGCATAATTTTATGAAATACATTTATCTTCTCATATTGTGTAGCTCAAATAAGTTGGTTAGCAGGTTTTTGAAAGTCGTATTGAATAGTCTTTAAATGGTTATTAGTTACTTTATTATATTTATGATAAAGTTATTTTAAATATATGTGTTAATTGAATTATTTCAATTCCATTTATTGTAAATTTAATTATTTTAGGAAAGTGGAACAGTTAGTTGTGAAGTGACTTAACAAATAAAGATCAGATGTCATTAAGTAAATGATTAATGCAACAATTTTTTACTGTTTGTTATTAATAGACTAATAGCATAATACTAATAATTAGTATTGAATTGTATAGTGTAGCTGACTTCAGTTAACTTCATCAGATGGAATATCATTTAAGAGTGGCGACTATTTTTGCTGATCTCATTTAAAGCAATTACACTAGTTAAATATTTAGAATAAAATCCTAAAATATTAAGTAAGAAAGGTCAAAGATTAGGCCTTGCAACAGAAAATGCTTCAATAAAATAAACAATCAAGAGAAAATATTTTCAAATATTACAAATAAGTACAATAAATGAGAAATTAAAAATAATTATTTAAAACGCGTACATTAAATGCAGTTCAAAGTTATCAAGTTTATTTTTAAAACTTGTAACTGATAATAGATGGGTGCCAACCCCCTAAGCAAGATGGTACATACTAATAGGTACGAAGTCCCCCAAAAACGACAACCACCCAAAAGGGCTAAAACTCAATGAAAGCATGCCCCCCTGTCCAGGGGGTGTCAAAAATTTCATCAACAAATTTAATGTTGCAGTCTACGCCATGAACTTCCCTCGTGGACACCCCTGGATAAGGGCAATTTTTCTTTAAATATCCCTTAAACATTTTTATTTAGATGACATACCGCTTGACAACAAAAAGAAATGAGTATTCTCAGTCGGGGGGGGGGGGGGGGGGACCGTCCGAAAACTTTTTTATTTTACACGATCGTCCCTCCAATTTTCAAAACCCCCCCCCTCCCACCACTATTTCATTACAATAACTTATGCTCTTATATGTAAGCCTCCCCCCTCTCACCTCTTTTTTCTTTTTTTCTGGACTACACGGAATATTTTCAATTTTTAATACCAAGACTTTGCAACCGGCATTTCTTCGATGAAATCTACCAAAAGCTTTCGGATTCTCTGATTTTCTGTAACCTGATTTTCCTTAAATCCTTTCTTCAATTAATGTTTCCCCATTTTTAAATTAGAAATCAGAAATACGCTTTAGGGGTCATTCATAAATGATGTCATGCTTCGAGGGGGAGGGGGGGGTCATGAAATTGTGACAAAGTGTGATAAGGGGAGGGGGGAGGGTAACAAGAAGTGTGACATCAGGCTTATACAACATAGCGTGACATGTGAGAAAGGGGGGAAGGGGGTCCGTTGAATTGTGACATTTTGTGACAAAGGGGGAGGGGGTCAAATATATCGGAAAAGAGCTTGACATCATTTATGAACGATCCCTTTGATAGTTTATTTACTTTTCTATGTTTTAAAACTCTATGGTGCACAAAATGGGTGTACTCATGAACGCGTGGAGAATCAACAACAAATCTTAATTGGAAGTCTCCCTTCCTTTTAGGTATTTCAATTGTAACCCTTGTTCATGTGGCGCGAGTTTAATTTTAAGAAGGTATATTACTAGATTTATAATATAGATTCTCTCTCACTCATTTTACTTTTAACTTTATCATTCTATACAAGCATAAGAAATTTAAACGTCTCAGAAAAAAAAATATTTAAAAGCATAATCTAGATATAATATGAAGTTCAAAGTTTACTTTTGAGTGGTAAAAAATTAATGAGCGGACCAACGGTCTTATAGCGCAAGTTGCAAAAATTACTCCATACACATGTTTTGGAATTAAAAGGAACCCCTTTATCAATGCGTAAAGATTTGATCTAAAAAATGTAAGTAATCTAAGTGAGTGTAAATCACTCGTTTGTTTTCTTATTAATAATCTGAAGTACAAATAAATAAAACCAATGCATAAATAAATAAAACCAGTACAGTTCAAGACATAAGGGGAAAATGCAAATGTCAGCCTTCACTGGTTAAAAATATCATCTAAAGCATCAAACTCACGATTTCTATTTGTAGAATAATTGAATAGGTGACATGGAGTGAAAAAACAAATAAAATATATGCATATAAACCAAATGTAAATTTAGTAAATCCCTAAAATTATAAAATGTATGCATTCACTAATTTAATGTTTAGAAAAAACAACTCTACTGCTTTCTGTCGTTTTATTTCATTTACGATGAAAAATTTCTTGAAAATAAATATATATAGGTTAGACACAATTAAACATCGGGAGACATACTTCCGATCAGTAATGCATGAACTAAAAATTTACCAAAAAGAAATCTCCATGATGCGTGCTGCAAACCCGGCAAAAACAATGCTTTCGTAATCTATTTCCATACAAAACTAGTACATGCTTGCAGCGCACCAGTGAGGAAAAAAGTAACTATCGCTTGAACGCTTATTCCTTTGTTCTGGCGCCGCGCCAGAGATCAATCTATCGCCGTTTGCGCCAAGCTTCTCACTTTCACACGTCTTGGTTGGAAAATACTTGATCTGTGTTACCTGGTTGGCGAATATTTCGCTCCTTCTGGCGATTCTCTTTGAGCTGTAATTTTTTTTTCTTCAAACTTTTATATCGGCTTATATACGAGTTTTGAATTTTTAGTACATTTTTGAAGGAATAATGCACTCTCGGCTTATACACGGATCGGCTAATATTCGGAAATATACGGGAGCTGTTAAATTCTTAAGATTACAGGCATTTCTCACTGGCTTAATTTAAAGATTGCTAACTACATCCTGAACAAAGAAAATATGACAAATTTTAATGTGTACTTACAACACTTGTTCTTGGTTTAACTTGGAATGAATAATTAAGGTTTCTTCTGTGGCTTTGGCAGTTGATACTTTTGGTACAATCTAGCTGAACAGTTATTTTACAATGAGCCTGTAAAAGAAGACAATCAAAATAAATGACACACACATACATACATATTTAAGTATTAACAAGTTATCTAAACACGTAGAAAGTTATGTATTTCGATTGTGATTGAAATTAGTCATGGAAAGTCATGATTTGCAACAAAAAATACCCAAAACTCAATTTACCATATTTAAGGCTGAAATTTCGAAATGACTTTTTTAATTTTCATAATTTATTTATTTTCTCTATTTTTTTGTGAACTTGATTTAGTTATTAATAAACCATAAGTAAAATTACACATGTTTCGGGAACAAAATACATTTTATAAGAATAAACTTTTAGTTCTTTAGCTTTTCATTTATTTTTGAAATAAACAAAAATTTTAAAAAAAAAATAAATAAAAAAAAAAAAAAAAAAACAAGCTCATCCAAAAATATTAGCTTGGTAATTTGTTATACACTAATAACACATTGCACAATTTAAATTTTTGGGCTATATCATTACTGCAAGAAAGTTAGCATATCCTTTCACTTAAAACTTTACTTTGAAAATTATAATTTTTGTTCAATTTTTTAAATTGATCAAATGAATATTGTTTTTCATACCGCTTTTTTTTTTTTTTTGGGGGGGGGGGGGGGGGGGTCTATACTTTTAAACCAGCATTCTTAAATATGAAAAAGGTTGTATTAGAGTACTAAATTGCCCTTTTTTTATTAATGTAATTTTGTTGTAATTTAAAACTTCAAAATTGACTGTACTTGGATTAACTCAGATAAATATAATTTGATATTTTTTAAAAGACTGGTTTAGGTAGGTAGGAAAGGTAGGTAGGTAGGTGGAGACTCTTTTAAGAAACAGTATGTGTTTGTCAAAAAAATTGCCTCGTGTAAGTCATGAAAAATCATGGAATTGAAAAGCAGATGAATGAATGAATTGTTTTGGGGGTGGCTCTGAGGAGCACTAGCACTGCAACCTTGGGTCTACTGTACTAGCAACCCCAAATTAATGAGTCTGAAACAGACCAGTGGATGAGACGAATTTCAGCAATAAATTAGCAGGGAAACTGCTTAGTTCCCACAGGGTTCGATATTGTGATATCCAAGCTATTCAAATCGTTGAGCAGAGAAGTAATCACATTCACATAAAATATGTGTTGAGCTTTCCTCTGCAGCATGACATCCTCTGCACAGTGGGTCAGCAAGAATGCCCATGACGTTAAGGTGTCTCTTGAGATTACAATGACCAGTTAAAAGACCAATGATCACCCTAATCTCATTTCTACCGAGTTTCAGCAGTTCTTTTGATCTTAACCAGTTATAATTTTGGTTCTTACGTCTGTCTTTGATTGTTGCTTTTAAGCCAAGCATTATGAGTCTCTTTTAGAAGGACTTCCTTAATCATTTTTCTTATTATGCTGTAATGCAGACTGAAAAGCAGATGATTGTTATTAATTTTCATTTCTAAAATAATGGTGCATAATGTAATAAATTGCCTGTGCTAGTTTCAATGCTGTTTTACTGTCTCAACTATTTAGTTAGTTGCACAGCAACTGCACTGCTATCTAACAGTTGTGCCAGTAACACAACTGCAAGATGAAACTGAATTGTTTATTTTAAAAAAAGGTAACAACTCTTAAAAACAAAATTTTTTCAGAACACAGAAAAAAAAATGGCTTATGAAAAGTTGGAAAGCTTTAGGGGTCTGATCTTTTACTCTTTTATTTTAGTAGGTAATAGCAATGCAATATTGGTAAATGTAAATAATTTTTGGTTAATTATGCTATAAAAGTTAATACTGAGAGTTCTTTCTTTTTCAAAACGAAGATGATACCTTTTTGAAATAAACGATTCAGTTCCAACTATGGGTCACACATTTTAAAATTAATCTCAAAAAGTAAAGAAACCAAAAAAACCTGTGCTCAAACTAGGGACCTTTGGACATTCCAGAATTCTATCAATTAAGCCAACATGACCAAAATAGAATGCTTTAAAAAATAAAAATTACAAAAAGATACCTTATAAGTACACATGTACGTACATCTAAAGTTGGAATCTGAAACCTGAGGGACTCTTCCTAAAAATAATCTGCCTTAGGGCTGGAATATTGTAATAAATAAATTTTAATGGCAAGATTTTAAGAAAAATAACCTAAGTTTTATTTGTAGATTTAATTCATTCAATACAATATAATACAGATGTCAGATGAAAGAACATCAAATTCAAAATACAACATTTATCTTTGTGCAGAACAAATAAATGCTGAAATCAGCATCATTAATGCATAAAGTTGCAAAAATATTGTAACACCAGTTTCCAGGTTGCAAGGAACTATTTTCCCAATGCAGAAAAAGTTCTGAGGCAATGTTGAGCAAGAGTCACACAGAAGATGCTTCTTTGCAACTCTTGCTTAGAGAGTCGGAAACAGCCAGATATTGGATATCCGGTCTCCCCTGTATGAAATATATATACCGGATATCCATCTCTTATGTTTAAAACTTGCAAATAGCATTCATACTTTCAAAATATGATATTAACTAGTTTCAAAAAGCAAATTTGATGTGCCAGATAACTGGATATTTTACGCGATGGCAGGATCAAATTCGAGGTGGATTCCGGTTAATCCGACCACACCGGGAAGTAATCATTTTGGTCCTAATAACCGGCTGGTCTGATTATGCAAAGGTGGACCGACTAACTGAACTAAGACTGAACGTACTATACGTTTTATATTAAAATATTTTTATGATTATTGTGAGGCACTTTTCTATGGCAAACCCACAAATACGAAATAATATACAGTTTACAAAAATTAATCATGAAAATGGATCAAAGTTTTATTGCCCAGATTCTACAATTCCACATGTTCAGATTGATACCGTTTTGTTTACACTCCGTTCGTTTAACATCATTTCAATTCAATATCCAGAAATAACTAGAAATATCACAGAAAAACAAATTTTAAGAAACACACAACAGCTATAAAATCTGCCATTAAAATATAAATCGCTTATTTTACACTCGAAGAATTTTACTGAAATTATAATTTAATTTTATTGCATGTGATTACTGCTGAACCCAATAAATTCGAAAATGTACTTTAACTTTGACCTTTGCTTTAATAGTACCTCCAGCTAGTAGTAATTTTGTCAAACATCTCCCTTGCAGAAAAATCGTTGGTTTTCACTGAAAATCACAGGAGTTGTAATTAATGTTTAATAAATTAATTTTTATGTTCAATGATTCACTTTAAATCAATTCTCCAGGGGCAACATATGGCTCCCATTTTATATTTGCCTTCATTTGTCTGGTCCGATTAAATGGATATTTGATCCCAATAAGGCAAATAAGACTTTATGTCATAGGAAATGATTTGGTTCTCTAGGCTCTGGTCCGAATAAGCGGCTGGTCCGATTATGTGGTGGTCCAATTAAGCAGATTCCACTGTATTTAAAAATCGGTCAGATATCTGATATCTGCCTTCCTGGGGTGACCGGTCCCATTGGACGTAATATTTTTATTAATTTCGTGACCAATTTCCAACTTTTGAACACACAGACACCCTGATATAACATAGTCCTAGTTCAAAGGTTTAACAAATAATCAGTTTTACTGCTGATTCTGCTGAAAAAGCTATGAATTTTAAGTTCTAATGAATAAAAATGAAATAAAACAAACCTGATTTTGAATGACCATTATTGCTCTGTGTGGTAACCTGTGGGTGTATAACACTAAGTCATTCATATTCTTCACCTTCTTTGAAGATCCTTTTTCTACGGCTATTTTTTTGAGACATTTTTCTGCAAGAGCGCCGTATGCTGATACCGGCAAAGGTTTCAGAGTTGACTTAGTAGAGGTCGAGTTGATCGTCAGTGTGAAAGACTGAGCCTGAAACATGAACGGAAGTTTCTTCAGGTTATTTATTTTCTACATTGACACTAGATTTACCAGGCCGTTTTCAAACATTTCCAAACTTTCATTTTACACCGTTGCTGCTAATTAGAATAAAACTTTCAGTCACATTCATTTGTACTGCTTACCGTGTATTAATAGGAAAAGCCAATGCAATCGAAAGTTGCACTATCTTTAGTAACAAATTATGCAAAATGGAAGCTTGAAAGCAGTCAAATTGACTGGTCTGGTAAATCTAGTGTTAAAATCTAATGCTATCTCTTGGTAATTCATAATGATTATAAATATATGTTATATTTCAAGTTAAGAAGAATATTATAATAAAAAGATAGCAGAAAGCTACATCATTTAAAATTATTAACCATAAGGATTACTGAGATAGCTTTAGGCAACCCTTAGTTCTAGTTTTAATTGCACCCTTCTGATTTAAAGATAGTGGTCTTTGAACATAGAACAACTATTTCACTTTTTCAAAATCTATATATATAAAATGAACATTTGACGTTGTGGCTGCGGGCTCTACAGCAAAATGTACGCAACGTACGATTACAAAAATTTGCACAAAATTCTATTATAGCCTGATGCTTTGCAAGACGAAGCCGTTTTTTTGAAATTCGACCTAATATTTTTTTAAATTTAACAATTAACTATTAATCTTCCAGTATTTTCTTTACTTCTTACGAGCTGTTTGAAGAAATGAAGTGAAGTGGATTAGAAATTCCGCGGTTGAATGTAAACAAAACAGGGCGAGTGCCTTGCATGTAACGAGAATCAATGTTTTAACTGACCCATTTTGAAAAGTATTTTGAGATTTGATCGATTATTTTAATGAAATTTTTTTTAGAGGGGAGGGGATTATTAACCTATATACTTTGTTTTAAATTGATGGTGCATACTTTTTCCCAAAATTTTGTCTGAAGTTCCTATTTTTTTTTTTTTTTTGCTTAGAATCGCCCATGGTTTACTGGACAGGTGAAAAATTTCTTTTTGATAGGTGGTTTTCTTTCTTAAAATGTTGTTGGGCCTACTTAAACAATATATATCGATTTCAACTGTTATTATTCAATTAAGTGACTCGCCCAACTAGTTTAATTCAACTGGGCTAAAAAATTTAATATGTTAACAGATTATTGAACTTATTAGTATCATAGTATCTATTCATAAAAATAATATCCATTAAATGCAAAAAACAAGTAGCAAACAACTTTCACTCGATCGATGAAGAATTTAATTTTCCTTTTGAACATGTTGACGGGGGCATTGCTTTAGTGATGAATTTATAGGGGCCGAGGGTTGCAACCTCCCATGATACACACATTCAAAATAAAATAAGTACGTTGTTTTTAAATAAAGAATCAAAAAAAATAGTTGAGGCATTATGTAATTTTGTAATGTTTGCTTAATGTTTTGTGATTACTTAAATATTCATTATTATTTTTTATTATACTCACTCGAGTAAATGTGCATCGTTCACATAATTTTTAAGACTTCGCCTTTCATCATTTGTATTAAAAAGTATAACATTTATAACAATTTCAAGAATTCATCATTTATCGTTATTCTATCATATTATATGAAAAGTTTTCATATCTTAAGTAAAATCCCAATTTAACATCCCACCAATCTACGTTTTACCTGCATTTTACGTTTTTTTCATCAGGTCCCAGTTTTTTCATATCCCAATTCATGTTAAAATATCCCAGGTTCTAAGTTTCTTATTTATCGAATTCCACGTATTTTATGTTTTCCCTCAAAAAAGAAAAAATGTTCTAAAATTAGCCATATTTTTCCTTTTGTGCTTTTTTTAAAGCTTTATGCATATTGTTAAAAGTTAATTATTACTCTCACAAAATAAATCGCAATCGAGGATTGTTTTTGCTTTCAAGAATTTTTTAAAAGGGGCTATTCCGAATTTATCAAGGCACGAAAAAATTCATTTGTTTCCAGTATTGAACTGGAGAAGTTTGTTCTTTTTGCCATTTTATAAACCAACTTTTTTTTTTGCTTAGAATCACCCATGGTTTACTGGAGAGGTGAAAAATTTGATTTTCTGTTTTAGAACGTTGTTGGGCCTTCTTATACAATATATATCGATTTCAACTGTTATTATTCAATTAAGTGACTCGCCCAACCAGTTTAATTCAACTGGGCTAAAAAATTTAAGATGTTAACAGATTATTAAACTTATTAGTAACATAGTATCTATTCATAAAAATAGTATTCATTAACTACAAAAAATAAGTACTAAACAACTTTCACTCAATAGATGAAGAATTTTGTTTTCCTTTTGAACATGTTGACGGGGCATTGCTTCAGTGACGAATTTATAGGGGCACTTGGTTGCAACCTCCCATGATATACATGTTCAAAATAAAGTAAGTATGTTGTTTTTAAATAAAGAATTTAAAAAATAATTTAGGCATTTTCATTATGTAAATTTGTAATGTTTGCTTAATATTTTGTGATTACTTAAATATTCATTATAATTTCTAAATATACTCACTCATTTGAATAAATGTGCATTGCTCACATAATTTTTAAGAATTTGCCATTCATCATTTGTATTAAAAGAGTATAACATTTCAAGAATTCATCATTTGTCGTTAGTCTATCATATTATATGTGAAAAGTTTTCATATCTACAGTGAAACCCCGATTTAACATCCCACCAATCTACGTTTTTCCCGCATGTTACGTTTTTATCATCAGGTCCCAGTTTTTCCGTATCCTAATTGATGTTAAAATATCCCGGGTTCTAAGTTTGTTATTTATCGAATTCCCCGTATTTTATGTTTTCCCTTGAAAATGGAAAAAGAAAAAAGTGTTCTAAAATTAGAAATATTTTTCCTTTTGTGCTTTTTTTAAAGCTTTAAGCACTTTCTTAAAAGTTAATTATTACTCTCTCACAAAATAAATCACAATCGAGGATTGTTTTTGTTTTCAAGAAATTTCAAAAAAGGGCTATTCCAGTTTATCAAGGCGTGAGAAAGTTCGTTCGTTTCCAGTATGGAACTGGAGAAGTTCGTTCTTTTTGCCATTTTACAAACCAACAAAGCTCCAACACTTCGAGTCTAAAGAAGATTTCGTTAGCAGTCACTATTACGTGTTATAAGAGGCGTAGCGAAGGGGGGGCAAGGAGGAACAGCTGTCCCCGGGCGCAGCGTCAAGGGGGGCCAAATTAAAGTAAATTTATTTTATTTTTAAATGCAAAAAGAAAATTATTTGAACTGAAAAGGTGCGAATATGTTCGACAAAAAAGTGGAGCATTGCAAATCATATCGGGAATGACCGATGTAGCGCAGGAGTGCGTGGGAAATTGCCTTAAAAGGCAGTGAAAAAACTTTTGAGTTATAGTTGGGATGTTTTCTATGGATTGAACCCATGATGACTCTCTAGGAAGGGCTAGGGGGCATTTTCTTTGAGCATCAGATTAAAAAGAACCGGACGCCCAGAGAATTCAGGAAAGGTCACTTGAGAAAGAAGAAAAACAATTAATTTTGTGAAGCCAAAGTGTTCCATTTTGCCTTTCAAAGTGAATGGTCGCTAATAAAAATGCAAGCTAAAAGTTCTGTTTTTTAGTTCTATTTATCATTTAGGAAGTATAAAAGTTTTTTTAATTCCCTACCAGGGGTGCGGAGTGAGGGGGGGGGGGGCGCAAAATCTTCAGTTTTCTCCGAGCGCTGAAAACCCTAGCTACGCCTCTGTGTGCTATGTACTGTACTCTTATTGGACGGAACAGCATATAGTGGACATTTTACAAATAGTGGAAAATATTTTCTTTCCCATAAGGACTAGGAAAAAAAACTTGCAAAGCATTTCAATACTGGAAGATTCAGCATTCACTTGCAACTCCATAACTAAAAAACAATCCCCTATTACAGATTATTTTCAACCTAAATTCCAGAATTCGTAATTAAATGCGTTAAAATGGTATGTATTCGAAAGTATGAATATTATACTTTTTGAAAGAGTTGAAATCTGCCATTCATCATTTATAGCATAAAAGGATAGCGTTCCCAACAATTTCAGAATTCATCATTCGTAACAAAATTCAAATCGTTAGTCTATCAGTTTCATTGAAAATGCCTCGCCTACCTATAAGAAAGTGTTGTTTACAGAGTCAAAATCAGAGCCAGAGAAAAAACTTTCACCACTGAATTGGCCAAGAGACACCACTAGATAAAAAAATATGACTTGAGCATATTAAAAATATATATGTTCGTGTCAGAACATCACCCCGATTGCCATTTTTGTAGCATTGAATGCTGTAAAAAAAAAAAGCAATATTCCATGTTCTGCTCATAACTAAGCAAGTGTCCATTGCATTAACATTAGGAACTGTAGGTAGGATTCCGCGATAAGAATAAAATTTTCTTTGCATTTTTAGTGTACTAATTTAGTAACAGATTCTTTTTCAGCTTTGAACCATAAAATTTCCCTTTTCAGCATTCACATTCACTTTCGAATTTACTTTTGTCAAGATATGTCTCTTAAGCGATGCATATCAGAAATTGACGTGATACTCCAAAAGCAAATTTATAAGGCAGGATATTCCTATTATCCGCTACTAAAGAAATGTCTTTGTATATTGGCGTAGCTAAGTGGGGGCCACCAATTCAGGGGTGACAACCAGCCCCGATGGAGAAAAAAATGAACCTTTAAAAGCTCCCTAGAATAAAACAAATACTTAAAATGGGAGAAAAAAATATCCAATTTAATTTTTTATTTTTGAGCAAAGTTTTTCCTTTAAAAAATATTTACAATGTTTTTAACCGCTAATCATAACCAGTGCCCTCAACAAATACTTTAAATATTATGAGGCTCATGATGCAAATGGTGTTCTTCTTTTCCAAAACTACAATTTTTTTAACAAAAAATTATTATATTTCATTAAAACGCGTACTTCACAGTTTACATGATTTTTTTTTTGGATGGGGAAAGCGTAATCTTTTCTACTGGGTGACACCCATGCTAGATACTCCCCTGCATTCCACACAATTTTCACTATCAACATACTTCCCATACAGCTGCCACTGATTTTTTTTTTATTTCATCAAATTGCTGACATATACTTAGTCCAGCATCTCTTTGCTGCAGCTTTTGCTTTTCTTGAATAGGCTAAGGATGATCAGTAACTGTTAGATTTTTCGATGATCTTTATTAAATGACTTTGTCTGATCAATTTATCAATTCCCCATTCAGACTACTTTAATTTTGCGGCAATTAAAATTTCATATTTACAATTATATAAATTCATTTCTCTGATTTGATTACAAAATGTATGTTTATGTATAAAGCTACTAATACATTTATTTTTTTACTTTTTTATAACAATTTACTCTTTTTATTGGTTTAAATAAACATTTATGAAACAACAGTTATATTTTTGAATTCGGACTCAGAAAGAATGTACTGCTATCTATCAGTCAGAGTAAAAATTAAGCTATGTAAAAGTTTTGATGATGTAATAAAGATAAATATGCCACATGATACAAATATAGATAAAAAAATATAGGTTATTAGTGATAGATTGAAAAAAATTTACACCCAAGTCAAGGTAGATATACATTTGTGGAAAAATACAGGCTGAAATAAGTTTTTATCGGCTCAGAAGTGACTTATTAAGAGGTCGCCTTCGGTGGCTTGCTTGGGAGCCGCTATTTTAACATTGCACGGGCAACGCCGTTGCGGGTACCGCTAGTAAATAAATAAAATTTTAAATAAATGAAAATTAAAAACAAATAAATAAATAAATAAATGACCACCAAGAAATTCAGGAGTCCCCTGAATTTGTCTGGATAAGTTGGCAGTATGCTATACAATCAAAAATGGTGTATTTCTAAAGGAAACACCAGTAAATTTTGCTGTAAGGGGATTTGACATTCAATCATTTTAAATAACGGTAACATATTGTTACGTACATTAATACATTAATAAAATTCACTAAAAAATAAATAAATAAGTGACTGCCTAGAAATGCTGTACGCAACCTTGACATTTAATCATAATTTACAGTAATTGTAACCAGCGGTGTAGTCCTGCAAAAAAAAGTTTGAGTGACGCTGACATATACGAAGTAAATTGTTGAACTCAAAAAGCAGGAGGAGGCTTGAGTTAAAATTTAAAAAAAGTGGGAGTGATGCTCTTGCTAAAATAAAAAAATAGGCAGAGGCGATCCCCCTGTGTCCCCATAGATCACACCACTGATGGTAACATATTGTTCTGTACATAATAAAATTAACAAAAAATGGTGGGGGGGGGGGGGGGAGAAAGAAAAAGCATTTCATATTTAAATTATGAACATCCATTAAAATTTTAAAATTTATATATATTTATCTACATTACGTAGGCAATGAAAACAACTCACATTCCTTTGCTTAAAAGAGCCATCTATTCCCATTTGCTGGAACATATGTAAGAATCTTGCCGGATCCGTCTCCAACAAGAACTTGCATTCCTCGACAAAGTCACTAAAAGGCAGACGATCTGAAAAGTGATAATTTTGTATTCATTTAGAGAAAAATTTAAAGAAAAAAGAAAATTACATGTGCATTGAAACAGATCTATTAATTTTCAAAGAAAATATTTAAAAATAAATTGGAGAGGAATAAATAATGATACATTTTGATGAAGAAATTATCAAATATAGGACTTTTGCAATTTGTTTTGGAGCACTTTAGTAAATGTGTCCGTCAAAATTGATTTTCAAATATAATTGGTTGCTACAATCAAAGTATTAGCTGTTGAATGTTGATTCTCCATTTTTGTTTAATTCATTCTTTCCTTGTTTGTTTTCAACATTTTTGTGATTCTTCTGTTTGAAAATTTTGCAGAATGTCCAGAGCTGTAATTGTTGCGCTATAAAGAATGTTTATATTTTTGCTTAGAAACAAAGTTATTTTTTTAAAAAAAGAAAGAAAACAAAAAAATCATGATGCAGCGATTTTCAAGGTAAGTAAATAAATGAGTTACATAAGATAAAAGTAAAAGGAAAATACAAAATACGTAAAAAAGAATAAATATATAATTAGAAATAAGATAATAATATTAATAATAAATTGAAACTTTTCCACTTAACATTCAGCTAGTAAAAAATATGAAAATACTTAGTTCAGAAAGCTGTATTTCAATTACTTATCTACTTTTTAAAAAAAATTAATTTTTTTTTATATAAATAAAATATTATTTTACTTTTAATAAGTTAATGGCATTTTAAGCTTGATTATTCATCAGATTAAATACAAATTTTGCACGACTTTGCCCCAATTCAAAGGAAAAACATTTTTACAAATTAAAAACTATTTTCTTACAAACTGAGGATGCTTCAGGATTTCAACGACTATTTAAAAAGAAAGAAAGAAAGAAAGAAAGTAGTTTAGTAATGAAAAAAAATATAGATAAACAAAAAAACCGTACCATCCATTCTTACTGACCATTCTGCAGCATATTCGCCAGATACATATTCAGCAAATAAATCAAACTCCAGACGATTCAAGAAGCCATCTCCATCCAGGTCAACTGAACAAAATATGGAGCGCAAAATATCGATCAACGCAGAATTAAAGGTTTCCTCATCCTCGTGCAACTCGGATAGGGATTGGAAGAAACCGTTATCGGCCAGATGGCTCGCTTCGATGGCCCAATTCAAGAGCACAGGGACGACTGTGTACTTTCCTTTCTTTAAACTTGCATTTGCAGTGCAGAATCCCTAAAATAAAAATGAATATTTTACAAGCATAATATAGTGCTTGTTTGCTTAGGGACTCTTATTATGTATTATTATATTAATAATATTGATTATTGAACTTTCAATTTATTATATTATTATTGAATTATTTTATTATTAATTCATTATTTTTTAACTTTCAATGATATCTTTGAGCATAATAATAATAATAATGACTACTTGTGTACTGAATTTGTATAAAATGTGGTTAAGGTTTACAACACAAAAGGTAATTAGTATAGAACAGTAAAATATATCAATTGTTCAAATTCTGATAAAAATGACCCACGCAATTTTATCTTAAAAGTGTAAATGACTAAGAATATTTCCTTTTAAACTTTTAATCAGAAGTAAATTTAAACCTTAATCAGCATTGGTGTTTACGATACAAAAAGATGCATGAAACAAAAAAAAGTTTTAAAATAAATTCAATTTGCTGATTATAAATTGTTTTTACAGAAACTAAAATGTGCAATGTCACAATTCTTGTTGCCCCCTACCCCCTTGTCACAAACTCACAATTTATCAAACCCCCTCCTCCCTCGAAGCGTGACATCATTTATGAATGACCCTTTATATGAAAAACCATAAAATTAAGCTATAGAAGTCAACTAATGATACAACTAACATTCCAGCCAGGCCCATTATTTGAAGGTCAGGGGGCAGGGCAATGGACCCACCTTTAAAAAAGTATTGAATTCATACATGCTCTTTATGTATTTTATTGCTTCTTACCTATAACATGCATTGAAAATATACCCTTCTCCTGCACCCACCAAAATTTCGCCAACCAAAGGCATTATTACCCCATTATTTCTCGTCTTGCTAAAG
The DNA here is from genome assembly GCA_038502835.1 of Octonoba sinensis. Lineage (NCBI taxonomy): Eukaryota > Metazoa > Arthropoda > Arachnida > Araneae > Uloboridae > Octonoba > Octonoba sinensis. The sequence goes on from CM076603.1 coordinate 11,274,499, forward strand.
TATTCTCTCATGCTAAGCACATATGTTGTGTCTGCAACAAAACTTAAAAAGGAGAAATTGATGATTAAAGTTTTGCTCCTCCATGCACTTGATTCGAGTACGACTTTTTTCAGCTTTTTCAAAAGAAATGCTTTCATATTATCACAAATCATTGCATTTAGGCGAAATAAAACACAAAGAACAACCTGGTGACAGTCAAATTTGTTAAAATGTGCAGATCTGTTTTTGTTCTTAGTATAACAATATTATTGTCCTTAGTTTGGCAGTGTTACTGCCCTTAGTATGGCAGTGTTATTGCCCTTAGTATGGCAGTGTTATTGCCCTTAGTATGGCAGTGTTTGAGGGGTGAGTGGTTTAAACAAGGAAGACCTTTCATTTGACCTGCAGATTTAAAATATTTAACACATTAGGTTTGTGTATTTAAATGGCAAAAAATTACAAAGAATATTATATACAAAGTAAAATAAAACATTTGATTCATCAAGTGGTAAAAACTATATTTTCAAAGTAAGTGGGTGGGGTTTATACATGGGTCAGTCATTTTTAAAAGACTTGTTGCAAGAAAGTTGGGCGGGGGAGGGGGGGGGGATGGGCTTATTTATGCACACATATACAGTGAAACGTGCATAAGAAGTTTCCCAGGGGACCAAGGGAAAAACACTTCTTACGCGGAAAAACTTCTTAAACGGGTATGCTCTATGTTTGCAAATGAATTTACTTTATATTTAGGGAGGATAATATTTGGCAGTATTTAAATTAGACATAAACTAGACACCCCATAGGAGACTCTACAAACATTCCTTCCCCCCCCCCCTATCAGTCATCATTGTTCTCGTGACAACTGACTAATCCTCTCTGCCACCTGTTTACCTGGAACTTTCCCTGTTGAAAAAAAGTTGACCAAAACAGCTTTTCTAAACCTTCTTCTGATCTTTTTTCCATTAGAAATAAAAATAGGTACGTAGATTGAAAAAAAGGAGAAAAAAAAAAAGAAACTTTAGAAGCCTAAAGTGTCATTTGAAAGAAAAAATCAATGATAGGAGAACTTATTAAGCGCAAAACGTTTTAAAAGGGTTATTTTAATATTAGGGAGATGGGAATGGAACTGGTATGAAATTGAAAACTTCTTAACGGGAAAACTTCTTAAAAGAGTTTTTCTGTATACGGTATATTTAAAAACAAAGAATCAAATAAAACCTAGGTACTTCTGAATTTATTGCAGTGGAGTAACAAACAAGACCCTGGCCTTCATGTGGAAGAACCAACACTTCAACTGGATGCAAAGTCTGTTCACCGTCTAAAAAGGACCACAAATGAATTAACAACTGCACTATGAATAATGTGTCATTTATTTATTAACCTTTTCATTCCAAGTGTACCCAATTGGGTACATTTAAAAATACTGCTTATTAACTACTGTTAATGTGCAATTTAAAAGCTAAAACACCCAATTGTTTTTGAAATTAATCAACAGATAGTTTACTTTGTTTTAAACATGGAAAACATGGAAATTGGGCCTTAATTATTATTTAAATTAATTATTTATTGAAATTTAAAAAAATTAGTTAATTTGTTTTGTAATCATTTTTAGCCTACTTTCCCGTAAAAGGAAAAAAAATAATAATAAAGCATGAAAGAAGGCTTAATGTATCGTGAAAATATCGTTAAAAATCAAGAAAAGTCAAAAATAAGTTAAGTAATTAAATAAAGACTTAAAAATAAAAAATTTTGAAAGTAGGGTTTTGAGATGGGGAAAAAGTGTATGTCGGTCTGTCTGTCTGTCGGTCTGTCCCCCCTTAATAACTTTTGAACGAATTGTCCGATTCGAAAAATTCTTTTTGCTTTCGAAAGATCTCGGCGAGGACATCTCATTTCCATATTTTACTTTTTGATTTGAACAGTTTTTCGTTGAATTTTGAACAGTTCAAAAAATTTTAACATTATTGCCTATGGGTGGAAATGAAGCAAATTATGTAAACTTTGGGTACAAGATCCAAATTCCCATGAACAAGCTCACTGGAAGAAGTTCTTGGCGTGAAATATTAATTTGAACAGTTTTTGTTCATTTTTGAACAGTTCAAAAAATTAACATACCGCCTAGGGGAAATTTCAATCCTATATAATTCCTGATCTAACGGACCGATTTGCTTGGAACAAACTTTATCGGAAAGCTCTTATGACGTAGAACATGTACAAATAGAAAGTACATCCAGAACTAAGGAGCCTATTTTCCTATGAAATTTTTTGATCGGGATTTTCAAGAATATTTTTGAATCAATGAATGATTAAATGAATAAGCAAAAGAATGAATGAATAAATGAGTGACTAAATACATGAATGACTTAATAAATGAATGATTGAATGAATATCTATTAACCGTTGAAAAAGGTATATTTGAACCAATTAAGAACTAAAACTAAACGAGAAAGACAGAGAGAGATAGCTAGATTATAAATTTGAATTCGGTGTATACGGGAAAGTAGGCTCGTATAGTTCTAGACGGAACTTCTTGTTAAAATCAGAGAACCAAAAAATTGCGTCAAATTGTTTGTGCTTAGTTCTGGGGCCTGAAGAGGTTAAAAAACAAATAAAGGAGGTTTATTTGAAACATTTTTTCAAATATATTACTGTCAAACCTACGTATAAAGATTTCCCTACAGAATAGTTTTAGATAAAACGAAAGCAGAATAAATGAAGTTAAAATCAATTTTAAAAACAAAGAAAATTGATGCTTTTTTTAAACAATATTTTAATTTCAAATTGTTAAAATAGTGTTTAGGGTAAAATGAATCTATTCAGATTTTACAAAAAAAAAAAAGAAAAGAAAAAGCAAGAAACTCACATTTCAAAACTTATTATGGGAAATTAAAGTTATGGATTTATTACAGATATCATGTTAAGGGGTTGTGCCTGAGGAAAATCAAGTGTGTTTTTGGATCCTTCACAAAATTCCGATTATTCAAAAGGACCCTTACAAAATTCCAATCAATCAAGATGGACTCTTCACAAAATTCCGAGCTAGCAAAACATACTGGCAAAAAAACTCTTAGCACTATATATTTAAATTTTGAACTTTCAGAAAAATTTTTGATTTTTCCCAAAAATATTTTTGAAATTCACAAAAAACAAACCCTGTTAAAAATGCTGGATCGACCCCTGATATTATTATAATTTAAAACTAATCTTTCACATGTGTGACTTTGCATAAGGAGTCAAACAATATAAGGTCACACATTATTGGACTATTTGGAAGGCTTTGAATAACTTTCCGTAAAATATTTCAACATCCTATTTTATAAGCAATAAATAGAATGCATGAGCAATGTAATTACAATAGCTTGAAACGGGTTTCAGTGAACATTAAAATGTTGATCGTGAAAGAGCAAAACATTCTAAATTTTACAGAAAATTAAATTTACGGTTTGCCTACCCAAACTTGAAATAGGTTTCACCAAAATCTCCACATCAGTGTTTTCGACAATGTCTAACAGATACCTGTTTGAAAAGCAATCTTCAATCAAGTTGTACAATGTTCCTTTGATTGTGTGGGTGAAAATTTTCTGCAGAAAAGGAGACAATAATAAATAAATAATTTTCATCTATCTATAAATAGGCAAAAACATAACAGTTAAACACCATTTTCCCTCTGTTTTTCAAACGATTTCCTTACTTTTTTTTGTGTAGCAGCTATTGAAGAGATATAGTGAATATCAATTAAAAAAATTCGGAAGCAGTTAATTATTAGTTAATTATCCCCCTTTTTTTGTCAGGCAAGCTTCATTTAAAATTGTAATGTTATATTGTTATAGATAGCAGATGGCAACATGCCCTCACTGAGTAAATTATAAGGTAATAAATATAAAACTCATTGCTAAAAAGAGTTAGTTGCCACTAAGCAGTAAGCAATATCGAACGAAATTGCGATAAGAGTTTGAGTGAAGGCTTCTCTGAACCAATGGAATGAAAAATAAGAATAGTGTATGGAAGGAAAACATTTGAGTTTTATTTGACTGCCACTCAACTTGGTGCAAAATCAGCAACAGTACAAGTGGCAGCATTTAAGAGAGCGAATGACACTACGGCGACAATGATTTACAATATGTTAGCTTTGCTTCAAGTGAGGATAATCAAAATAAACTCGACAAATTTGAGGTATACTACTTATGTAATTATATAAATTATTAATACTTATAACAGTTACATGAATTTATCATTGGTCCTGGATATTATTTTTATAATTGTGTGCTTTCTAACACTCAACCATTGTCGTTTGTTGAATTGTAGAACAACCTATAAGGATACAGATCTGTTACATGCCCTATAATGTCAAATACACCAACACACAGAAATACGAGACTGTATTGAAAAGAGCCCAGTAGCGGAGTTTTATGCCCAGAGCCCAGTAGCGGAGTCAATGATAGATGCAGACAATAAAGAAATATTATAATTTTCAATAAATTAATAAAATCTAAAATTGAACATGCAATGAATGCAAGCTAAGAGAAAAAGAAGTAAAGACAGTACAACAGTGTTTAATATTTGAAAATTATTTATTAACTTAGTGAAAACAGGGTAAATATTTATCTGAGTCATTAATAACCCTACTAACTACTCTTGAACTAACATGTCTAAAAGCAAACTTTGTGGACACATGCTTAAAATGTTGAATGTAGGAAATCCCATATTTTTCAATTAATGAAGCTTTTAAAAATTTACGGATGTTCTTAAACCCACTTTCAGGACCATTGAGCATGATAAACACAGCATATCTGATGTGCCAATGTTTTCCAGTGACCAAAAATTTTTGTAAGATGGCTAATTAATCTGCAAGCTTCAATATAAAATCTTGGCAGAACTTTTTGCTGCCCCGTGCTGCACAATTTTTTTCTGCTATTCGGGGTTATTAAAAAGGAAAGTAATTGCAGATATTTCCAACTGTTGATATTTTTCAATATCATTCTAGCCAGTAAATCAATAATTGACAGTTTTATCATCATGTTTTGTATGGTGATTTTATTATTATGTTTTGTAGTGAATGTAAGATGAATTATGTAGTGAACTATCACCAACATTCACTTTGGTGCAAATAAAGAAATATTCCAACATTTTTATTACTATGTTTATAGTAAAGGTCGAGACTAGCGGTCGCCATAAATTTTTATTTGGCGCCCACATGGCGCCATATTATGTCGGTCGCCAAAACTGGCGACTAGAAAAGGTTTGTAGTTTATTATTATTTCTTTAAAAATAGGGCTTTGTGTAATTTTGTGACAAAGGGCAGTTTGAGGTATATGTGTATGTGAATTTTTGTATGCAAAATGAAGCCGCGGTTGGGGGGGGGGATCAGTTTGAAACATAGATCAAAGCGGCGACTAACTTTTTTCGGTTTACCGGCCACTGGCCGCCATCAAATTTTTTTAGTCTCAAGCATTAGTTTGTAGTGAATTTATGGACAACAGACATTCATATTGGCACCAAACAGGAAAAGAATTTCTTTCTTTCTCATGGGGCTGCGTATGGTTTAGTGGCGTACGCAAGGGGGGGGGGGGTAGGGGTTTAGCCCCCCTTGAGCCCAGCCAAAATGGCGAAAACTGGCCAAATTAGGGAAATAATAGTGCTTTATTACATACTTGAATTTCTTTTAGTAGTTTCAGAAAATTATGAACCCCTTCCTTGAAAAAATTCTGCGTACGCCACTGGTATGGTCACTAACCATTGCAGACCTAGTGCATTCCCCGGAAAATCGGCATCCATTCTTTCAAGTATTACCACTGTCGGCAGATGCCATTACCACTTCAAGAATTTTTGATGCTCAGTTTACCACTAGATGGCAGCACCTGAGCTCTTATTGACACAAACAGGAAAAGAATTTTAATACTATGTTTTTTCCAAATTGTAATTTTTATCAATCAGTCCATAACTCAGTGCATCAAATTATGCCCCCAGCTCTGCGCAAAAGCAATCCTAAGGCCTCGGCTAACAGGTAGGGGTCCGGTGGAGAAAAGTACGTCAAATTATTATTACTATGTTATGTGGTAAATTATGCCGAACACATTCAAGAACATAATCACCAACATGTGCGTCATACGACAGAACCAGTGGTGTAGTCGAGGGGGGACGCCGCCCCCTACCTTTAAATTTGAATACAAGCATCCCCCCCCCCCAATTTTTTTACATTTTAACTTAAGCGCCCCCTACTTTTGATTTCAATTGCTTATCTTCGCATGTATAAGCGTCCCCCCAACTTTTTTTCAGGACTACACCACTGGACAGAACTGTAACCATGTAAGTTGCAGACTATAAAACGCTGAGGATAGTGATTTTACAAAATAATGTTTACTCCTGCAAAAGTAATCAGCAAGACATAGTTAAAATTTTATGCAAATTGTTCATTTTTCTAGTGTAAAAAATAATAATAAAAAAATTTACCTTAGGGCTTGATTTTTTTTCTACTTTTGCTGATGTGACAGCAATCGCTATGGAAGAAAAGAACAGGAAATTTAAAAAGTTATTTCATACATTTAACTTATATGTGTATTTAACACAACAATTAAGAATGAAAGAAAATAATTTGAAATCTACGGAAAACAATTATGAAATTTAAAACAGAAAACTTTTTAAAGTTTCCGACATAATCTTAAAGGCTAGTGCACATTTCTTGTATTATATTCTTCCCAAGGGTTAGGCTATCAGAGCTACTGGCCTGGTTCTAAAATTCAGTGGTGTAGCCCTGGAAAAAGGTGAGAGGATGCTTACGTATATGAACATCAAAAAGCTTGTGTTAAAATAAAAAGGTAAGGAGATGGCCATGTTCCCTCTTAACTACACCACTGCTAACAATGGAACCTTTATCTTTTGAGTGCAAGGCTGCACTCAAAAGATAAATGAACATGATTTATTTTGCTCGAGAATTATTGCATAAATCAGGGATGTCTAAACCCCCTCAGGGCAATGGTCCACCCCCTAAAAGGTTACGAGACTTCACAAAAATTAGAACCCTGCCCCTAAAATTTGAATGGCGCAGTCCGTGCCTCTTGATGGGCACCCCTGCATAAATTATTTCAGCAGAATTAATAGTTATAAATATTGTTTTTCATATAGGATATCACTCAAATATTTTATTACATAAGAGATAAAAAACAATTTTCCATTACTACTAACTGTGCGAGGATGTAACTAGAAACATTTCATCACTGCATAAAAATGTGAGTTTGGGCTGAAAATCATCCACGTTAATCCTTCTATAAAAAATGATTTCCTTTCCTAAATTCATACTTGTATGTACTGGTAAAGGGATTTCTCTCACACTCAAAACATCTATAACATAATTGATATTTCTGCATTTTTTAGTACATTTTTCTCATTCATTATTTTTTACATCAAAGATAAAATAACTTCTTTACAACTTAATAAATACTGAATGGATTCAGACTACATAAATGTTGTTCAACATGTGTGTGTGTGTATGTGTGTGTTGCCTGACATACAGTGGTGTAGTCCAGTAAAATAAGATGGGGGATGCTTACATGTACGAACTAAGTTATTGAAATCAAAAAGTGGGGGGACGCTAGAGTTAAAATTGTAAAAAAGGGGGGGGAAATGCTTTTGTGAAAATAAAAAGTCAGGGACGCCGTCCTCCTGCATCCCCCCTTGATGAAGACACCACTGCTGATATGCCACATAATGGAATGCAATATAATAATAAAAATTTTTATAGACTAAGCACAACGTAACTTTTAAGTCAAAATCACCTTACCTTATAAATTACCATGTGAAAATTTAAAAATCAATAAATATTCAAGATTTCAACCGACATTTTCTCCCAATTTTACAAGTTATGTGTGATAATCTAGCCAACAAGGTAAACAAAATAAACAACAAATATACAACATGAACACAGCATGAAATAGAAAAAAAAAATTATGCTGAACTATATTCTTACCCTTTTTTTTGGTGAAAGTTTGAGTGTTGATTCTGGGAGTGGAGGGAATAATTTTTTTATTTTCAGTTGAAACTCTGTTGAAGGTACTTTTTGCACTTAAAATAACTTTACACAATTTTATAAAATCCAAGCTGTCACCATCAACGCATTTTTCAGCTTCTAAACACTGAAACACCTCTTTTCCATCTTCTTTGCATTTCTGTGAGAAAAAGAAATTCTGATCATGGAACTTATTGAATTTCAAATTTTAACAAAAAAAAAGAATATTGCTATTTAACCTTACGTTCAAGAAAAGTGATTTGAAAAGATTGTAATCAATTAATCCCGATTCGTTACCACCTAAAGTTTTAAAAGAACATAAAAATTTCTCAATAAATAATAAATCGCTTTCATTTAATTCATTCATAACTTTAAAAAACGCTATTCGCTTTTACTCCCGATCATCAGTAGTCAAGCCAAAACAAAAACAAACAAAAGAGCGCGAAAACGAAACTAATTTATTTAAATTTTCACGGTCATTTATATTAAAAAAGTATTTGAATAAAAATTTTTGATGCAATAATTTAAGAACAAACAAATCTTGAAAACGTGAGCTTTTTAACTCTTATTATTATATATTACCTACAAAAAGGTAACATCATGAATGGTGTAAAATAAGTTAGCTGTTGTCGCAACTGTAACCTGTAATTCTTTTTTTTTATAAACAATAAACAATGTTGCCCAAGAATGCGTCGGTGTTTTTGATCGGCAAAAGCTCAGTTGCTTTTTATTCATATGTTTTGAAATTATTTTTCTTATTGTTTATTTTAACTAACGCTCTGTTGTTTTACTTCATTTATGATCGAGATAATCCCCAATGCTTGAATGGTGGAACCTGCAACCTGAACAAAAGGCAGCGCACCTTACCTCGAGAAAAATGGGGCCAAACAGTATTTTTCAACCAGCTGATCAAAAATTTTGTTCGAGTCAATAATGAGTGGCGATTAGCACCAACATCTAATCGGAGTTCTAAATCGGAGTCTGTCACAAGAGCCGAGTTAAATTGTTCCACCTTGCAAGACGTAAACGACTTCCATTTTGTCGCATCGGGTTACACTAAATCAACATTCAAAGTTAAGATTAACAATACCTTGGTATCGGTGAAGATCGTAAATGTAGGTGGTCATGATGTCACTTCATGTTTACTACAAGAGGATAGATTTTTGTACGATTGTTTCTTATTATCCGCTTCCAAACTTTTGAGGGAAATTGCTATACTACAGTCTATTTCTCATCAAAATGTTGCAAAGGTAAATTTTTTTTCTTCATAAAGAAGCTTTTTCTTTTGCATTGAAAAAGGGGTTTCTTACAACCTTGAAACACATGTGTATTGTCTGTTGCAAAATTCAGTTGTTTTTATCATAAGTTTATATTTTGTTTGCTCTGATAACTTCAAGACTTTTTGGTAATCGTTTCTACTGTTACAAAAATTTCAAAATGGAAGATCATTCTCGGAGAGAGGGTTTTAACCCATTAGAAAGAAAAATATAAAGCTTTGCATTTAAGTTAATTACAGTTACATATTGAACTTTACAGTTGAAATGTAAATACAGTTTAGTAGATTTTTTTAGCAGTTTCCAGTGCAGATGAATAAAAAAAAATTATCCCTCAAGTAAAACATAAAATAAATGTTTCACACTGAAATAGGAAAACTTTATTAGACATTTGGTGATTTTTTATTTGATTGAATTTGAAATATAATAAAATATGAGATGAATTTTTGTATGATATAATGTTATTTGCTTTATAGATTCTTGGATACTGTGTTCCTTTGCTGCCAGATGCTAATAATCCACATAATACTGTTGCCATTTTTGAAGAATATGGTCAACCAATTGATGTCATCAAATTATTGCAATTATCATGGGAAGATAGGTTACGGGTAAGCATCTCATTTTTTTGTTTAGGAGAAAATGTATTGCATATTGTCTTTTCAGTAAGGCTGTGAATAAGAATTTTTTTTAATTGACAGGCTCAGGCTTTGACAAAACAATATTAAAAACAGTTTCTGGTGGGAATTTATGCTATGTGATACATACGGCCTTGCTTATAAGTAGCATTTTATAAAGAATGATAATTAGTACCTGTGTGTTAATCAGTGTTGGCAAAGTTTTGGACACTATGGTAAAAACCATGGTTTTTACCGTCCTGTCCAAAACTGTCCGAAACTATATTTTTCAATAAAAATGTATTTAATTGAAGGAATGCAATAATTAACAAATTAATGCAATAAATATTGATTAAAAAAATGTTTAATTTTAAAAAAAGCTAATACATATCATGGTTCTAAAATAAGTTATTGGCATGTTTTATTTTTGAGGTACATTATCATGAATTTCTCTTTTAATTGGTAATTTTTTAAAAATGCTTGAAAAAATAGTTTCATTCAACAGAATTGGCTAAAGTTAAATTTTTTAACATATTAAAAATGATAGTTTTCACACATCAGAACTATTGGCTAAATTTAATATTTTAATGTAGTAAAATAAAAGTAATAATAAAATTTAATTGAAAAATAATATTTATTAACATTGTTTATAAAGTGTGCAGCAATTAAAAACAGGAAGGTTTTCAAAATACCCAATTTGGGAGTTTTATACAGTTTCGGACACTTTCAGACGGTAAAAACCACCTGTCCTGTCCAAAACTAGTTTTGGACGTCCAAAACCCCAACCCTGGCTGTTAATAATGGTGAAGAAGAATAAAAATTTGAGTCCGTTTACATTTTATTTTGACTAAACTTAAACAATCATATTTTGTGTTGGAGGAAGCGCAGGGCCGGATTAAGGATTTGGGGGCCCGTAGGCATTAGAAGTGATGCCCCCCCCCTCACATTTAGTTTTTATAATAATTATAACAGATAAAATATGATGTACAATTATTTCATGACTATAATAACTGATCGTATACAATGTAATTTATTGTCAATGATAAGGCAGAAAGTAGATCAAAGTACACGCATTCATTTAAGTTTTAGTACATGTTACATCAAATAATGTTGTACTTAATCTGCTTGGGGACCCTTTTTAAATAGGGTTTCAAAGAAAAATTAAGTAATTTTAATTCATTGAAATTCACTATCATTAACACAGATCCTTAAAAAAATAAGCACATAACACTAAAATATGATAAAATATTTAATTTAACTTAAAATTTTGAAACATTTCACTAAAAATGAACATAAAAATATTCTGTTCAAAAGAATATAAAGTTATACTTAATAGCATGAGAGCATTTATAGCTAATTTTAGAAGCCATTGAAACATTGACTTGTCTCAAAAGTGTTTAAAATATCTTCAAAATTTAACCCTTTAAAAATATTACTCACTGTAAAAAATGTTTGCCCTGAAAATACATAAGGATCTTCTGAAAATCATTTTTCCGGAGTCCGACGTAAAATTACAGAGAAGTAAAAACAGGAAACTACGAAGTCTTTAAAAAAGGTAATTACAGAGAATAAAAAACAAAGAACATTCTGTAAATTGATAGCAATAGATAATGTCACTGTCTGAATTACTATTTCTGGTACACAACGTTGAAGGTTCAGTTGAGCATTCCTGTGTCTTAATTCGCTTCACCCTTCCCATCCAGCAAATTTTTGTTCATATTTCATAAACTATTATGTGCTTTTTTTTTTTTTTTTTTTTTTTTTTTTGAGGATTTTTCACTAATAAATTCATAAAACTTTCAATAATGTGTCCCATGGCATGGCCCTTTTAGCTCAACATTTAGAAGGGTAAAGCCATATGAAGGATCCCGCTTAACTGGAGATATGAGATTGTAACAGTGAAGGGGGTCCGGGTGCATTTGAGGTTTTAGGAGAGGCATTTGGGACTGCAAAAATAATAGGAAAATTAAAAACTTTTTAAAATTTAAACGTTTTTATTCAAAAAAATACTCATAAAAATTCTGAACAAAATTAACATTTTTAAAATTAAATCCCAGGGAGCAATTCCTATATCCCTCCCCCACCATCCTACTAAAGCCCATCTCGAAGAGCCACGTATAGGCATTCTCAAACGATGCTTACATGCCATCTAGTTTTTCTTTTACAAATTTTATATCCTCCTTCCCATTCCCAAAAAGATGCTTTAAAATTTGTAAAGGAAAAACTATTGTATTGTTTGAGCATACTATGATTTATATTTCACATTTACAAGGGGTTACCTTGACTTTTTTAAATTAAAATTTTTAAATTTTTCACAATTTGCTGCCCCCTAAAATTGCCTTCCTAGTAGTCTTTACCTGCCACAGGACCCGCCGACTGATCAACGACATAACATATTCAGTATAACTCAATTTTAGAGTTTCCAACTGCCTATACAAATAAATAATTCTATTTATTGGTTTTAATCGTTAGCAAAATAGCCAAGTCCGTATCCAGAATTTTTTTCCAGGGGGTGGGGCGAGCTTTAAGGAAAGTTTTAGGGAGGAATATATGATACACTAAAAGATTTCGGGGGGGGGGGGGGCAGGATTGTAGCTCCCCCTTCCCGTCTGGATACTGCCTTAATTCACAAAAACATTAAACATTCAATACTAGATCTATTAATTTATTTTTTATTTCAAACGCAATAGAAAATTCAATATTTAGCGCTAAGCAATCTTCTTTTTCAAGATATTCGTGACATTAAAACTGGGAAAATGTGGAATTTTAGAGAAAAAAATCAAAATTCCCGTACGAAAATGCTCATTCCCACAATAAATCTCTAACATATTCATTAAATTTATAGCAAAACATACCTCAGAAGTGGAAGCGTCTGCATAAAATTTTCTTTTTGGATGACGAACGTGTCCTTTGCTGGAGTGTAAACAATATTATGCATTGAAAATAATTAAAAATTTAGCTAAAAAATAAATAATACAGTGATCCCTCGTTTTTCGCGGTTAATGGGGACCAGAACCTTCCGCAAAAACTGAAAAACCGCGAAGTGGTGTTTGCCCCTAAGAATTTTCGTGTATGCGGGTACACGAATGTTTTAAATATGTAAACAGTATTTATACTTCACACATTTAAGACAAAAATTACAACAGTATACGTAATTACTTACTGTTCTATTAAATAAAGTTAATTACAAAACTTTATAGTACAGTAATAAACATTAATCAACATTGATTTCTGAGAGAGGCGAAGAGTCTTGTGTTGGTGGGAGCTTTTGAGAGCCCGTGGCATGTACTCTGAGTCAACTCATCTCTTCGTTTGACATGCAGAGAGCCTTCTCCCTCGCGCATCAACATGACACAGCGCTTCTTTCCGCAATGTGGCTGCCGAAATATTTGTATTTTTTCATTTTTATTTTTTGATGAATATTTTGGAAAAACCCGCGAAACATGAAGTGCAAAGTGGCGAGGGAACACTACTTTGATTGTAAATTAAAATATAGCATTAAACCGTAGCAGTGCGATTGGAAATGTTGAACGAATGATTTCCTTAGTCCTAATGCAATCAGTGATGGACCATAAGAGAAAAAAATCATTTAAAATATAAGAGATGAGAGAACATCTCTAAATGAGAATGCAATGCAAAAACAGTTCATCAATTTTCCAATCGGCCCATGTACAATGATTTTATCAAAATGGGGGCTTGGACAAGAAATCATAAATAAATAAAGTGCTCTTTTCTAAGTTTCTTCATGAACATCCCTTCCTGGCATGAGGGCTTTAACCCATTAGGACTATTGTTGGCTAAGGGGTTCTTCATTTTCAGACCCCAGCGCCAACAACATCTTATGGCCCTGACATCCATCACAGTAGCGAATATTTGCTACGAAACTTGTGCGATTGTATTTCCAAATTGCTGCCTTTGGATCAAAAAAGACATCAAGAAGGAAAGAAAACCCTTTATAGTGATTGAAAGGAGCCGTATTGTATTCGTATTTTTGTCAATGTTTTTCCCCCGTAGAACTACTGACTACTACTGAGACTGGAATCCTGCGGCAAACGGCTTTTTTCAAAGGGATGGACCAGCAGCCCTTACTATTTAAAAGTCCCTGATGTGGTACGGTGATTGAAACCACTTTTTAAAAATCTCCCAAGGTGATACGGGGGTTGATTATAAGCAGACGAAAGTCCACTTCCTATCACAACCCTTCAGAAAGAGGAAATAAAATCATATGCATATGTGTTTAGTTTTCTGAGGGGAAAAAAATAGATATGCGCTTTGCACTTAATGAAAAACTGAATTCCGCGAATATTTAGCAAATTTCTGGAAAATTTTAAGTATTTAAAAAAATTATACATTTAAAATTACTTTTTTAATATATCTTTGCTATCTTAAGAAAATTTGGGGGGGGGGGGGAGTAGCGGGCCCCTTACCTTTAAGGCCTCCCTCTGGATATGGCCTTGAAAAAGCTTAATTGATCAATGATCAATGCTTAAATCGGAGCGCCGAACTAGGATTTTTGTTCTCTTTCCAAAAGTTAAATTTTAAGAATGTCTAAAAAGTTATCACATTTATATAAACACTTTTTTTTAAAGAAATGAACAAAACTGTTCATTCAGGACATAAGTTGAACAACAAAACTTCATTGATTAAAAAAAAATCGGTTCATCCATTAAAAACTATATAATCACATTTGTGACTTCTTTTCGTTGGAAATTGTGGGATTTTTTTACAAGGGCGACTTTTATTAGACTGATGTTAACCTCTGTATTCCAATATAAAAATAGATACGGAACTGGTGGCCTTAGAAAAAGGTCACCAATAAGACTATGTATAAATAAAAATAAAGTTCAAAAAAAAATTAATTTTCTTGCTAATAATGTTCCAGCCCTTGACTCACCAGAAAAGCAAATTAATTTGAAAATAATAATATATATATTTTTTTTACTGTTGATTCCTTAACTGAGCATAAATGTTTAGATTAATAGTACTACTTCAAAAATTCAGAGACTAAATTTAAGTAATAATTGTACAAATTTTAGATTTAATATTTTGACTGAAAATTGCATAGTACTAGCTGCTTTGCATTATAAGTTGAATAATGATAATAACTAATTAATATTCTTATGTTACATTATTTAATGTATAAAAATATTACACAGTTATTGAATGTATAATAATATTTGAAAAGCCATTTTAGCGTACTTATTGTTTTTTTTATAATTATATTTATAGCTAATAAAAAATTTAAACAACACAGTGGAGTAAAAAGTGGTTCTCCCTCATAAAATTCTTTGTGATAAAGTTGTCAGAAGAGTGTTTTTGGTTTTTAAGAGTTCCTTAAAACTGAATGAATCCGCAAGTATAGAAAAATTATGTACTACAACTAATTTATTTTGAATGAAAACGCCCAGGAGCAGAATTATATTCAGTGTTCTGCAACATGACCTCAAACAGTTCCAAATGTTCTGCAGGCATGTCGTCCAAATTTGATGGACCACAGTACAACAAAAATAGATATAAGAATATTAATTAACTAGTAGAATATTTATTACTCATTTTTGACAAAACATATTAAATTATTCATTTAAAGCCAAGGCATACATTCAGAATTTGCAATTCTGTCAATGACTTTTGAAGTCGGATGCTGCAACATTAATGCAAATGTACTGTTTACAAAATGTTTATAAAAATTTGGCCCATACATTGTGACAATGGCTGCTTTTAACAACTTTCTAACGGAATTATGGCCAGGTGGTGCACCATTGGAATATATAAACATTCTTTTGTCAGTTGTTCTGCACTCTGCAGAACATATCTTTTTTTTTTTTTTTTTTTGTTTGTTTTTATTCTTTTGCGTTTGTGCTCACGTTTTTTCCCCTCTTCTTTTTAAGGATCAAATGTTCTGCAGAGATCGCGTTTGTTCTGCGACGTACGTCGCACTTTTAAGCACTTTCTGCTCCCGGGTGAAAACGTATCTATTTTAAAAATGTTTTAAGCTAATTCAACATTAAACCGCACAAATAATTTCCCTAAATGCCCTAAAAATGACTTTTAATTCGAAATATATTTTCATTAGGATTATACTCCCAGAACTACTTTAGCAAATGGACTTTCAGATTTAGATTATTTTTCCAAATTTAAAACGCTTAGTAGTATATATAGTCAGTCATCTATAGGCTCGAGGAAAGGAGAGTCCTGAGGAGGCAGGATTCCGTTTAATTTTATTAAAATCTTGACGAACTCTTTCGTGAAATTTTTGCCCGAAGGCTGAACCAGGGGTCATTGTTTACTTTAGTTTAGTGGCTTTGATTGCGTGAAAAAAGTGATTTTATTAATATATATTTTATTTTTTTAACACAATAGTTTTAAAAATTCCTTTCTGATGTCAAGAAAATTGTTAAAAATTACTGAATGGAATAGTTAATTTTTTTTCCTCCCTTTAGGTGTAGAGCGTGCTACCTGTGATAGTGTACACAATGTGCATACCAGGCTTGGAGTCGATTACAAAGAAACGTAATCGATTACGATTACGATTACAAAGGGAGAAATTGAGAGATTATGATTACGATTACAATTGTAATCCTTTGCCAAAAAGTAATTACGATTACGGCAGCGATTACAGTCGTTGAAAAATGTAATCGATTACGATTATGACATCCGATTACGATTTTGATTACGATTAGATTAGCATAAAATTATCCGATATTATGCATACAACTCTCATTTTCACAATAGTGTCATAAATCAAAAAGTTACGATTTTTAATTAAATTTTTGATTTAATAAGAGATAACTGAAATGATGATGAATGCAATTATAATGAAATAATTTCAACATCACAGTTCTGGAATTATGACGTCGTTGCAGAAATGAAAAATTTGTAATATATATATAATCAGGAAAGGCACATTCAGTATTTTTCGAATATTTAAAACTCATGTGAAGGATAACTACAGTGATCGTATTTTGTATATAAGCAAAGACGATGCACTAAATGTATATATAATGCATAAGTGATTTACCTGGTTCATTGTTATTTTCTGTGCATACAATCAAAATTTAGTTGGCTGCAATTTCTGAAAATGTAGTATATTTCTCCATTGTATTTATTTTCTAGTTTAAATTGTGGAAATATTTACATAACACCAATTACCAGATGTGCATGAATTGTACGGGACAACAAAATATTCAGATAGTGTAAGAGATAAATAATCTTTTGAAAATAAATGCTGCATTTTAGAATAATTTCAAAAAATTTGAACATGAACATTCAAATAACTCTTAGCAAAATTAGTAATCATTAAAAAGTAATATGAAGAATAATTATAATACGAATGACTATAATATTTTAATATAATTTTTGTGTTTTTTTTTAACATGCACGAGCATATAATTTTTTTCCATGTATTAACTGTTTTAATTTAAAAAATAAAGTGCAAGTAATTTTACAACACAAATTTAACGTACACGATGCAACTGAAATACAAAATTTTGTTGAGGTAATTCTAAGAAGAAAAAGATAATTAATTTTTAAAAATAATTCCTAAATATTAATTCATGCATGTAAAAAACAATTGGGAGAATGTCTGAACATAAATCACTTTTTCTTTTACATACCTATTAATTAAAAAGAATATTAGCATTAAAATATAAATATATTTAAGATTTAAATGTATGTATTTTTTAAAATATTCGAAGAACATATTGAAAAGAAGTAATAATAATCACACGTACCAGGGTTAAGATTTCATATATCTTAAGCATAGAGCATCATGTAACGCCTGCTCCTAAATTGCTGAAGTGTAAATGTGCTATTTTTTAGAAAAATTCTTCACTTCTGCCGTTAAAGAAAGGAGAAAAAAAAACAAAAAACGCCAAAAGGCATTTCTTCTTTTTTTTGTGTGTGTGTGTGTGTGTGCATCTCTTTATGTGTGTAGGTGATAGTACTCTTTCCACTAGATTTTCGGGGGGCAGTCTGCTTAGATTATGGAAAGGGAAAGTGGTCCATTCTTACTATGCCGTCGCCAGACTCTCGCCTATAGCCCAACCGTTTGAATAAGTTTCGAAGGGGTAATTAAGGAAGCAAAATGACCGAGGCATTTGGCAGGGCATTTGGTCAGACACCTTCCCCTTATCTACCCCGAAATCTTTGACTTGCGGACAGATTACCGCTCTTTTACCGAAACTGGACGACGCGAGGAGACCGGAGACCCCCCCTGAGAGCCCCAAGGCGATGCGAGTGACATATCCAGACCTCTTTCTTCTCGGGCTCTCCAACCATTCCCCATGGAGAGTGGAGCCGCAATTAAGAATTCTGAGAGACCGCAACAAGTAGGACAACAAGCGTCTCTAGCAGACTATTATATGGTCCTGCCATCAAGGCTCTGCAACCGCCACACAGAACCTTTTATATTATGATCGCCCATAGGTTATTTACAGTTAGGATAGGACTTCAGTACACAGTTTGAATCCTTTTTCTTGTAATCTTATCTCTTCTATCCAATGGTAGAGCTAAAAATTTCAGCTTTCAGCAGGTCAAGATTACACGATTGCAGGACCAGCAGATTACGGATTTTTTAAGATTACGATTAAAATTACGGGAGAAAAAGGATTACGGGATTACACAATTTCGATTATGATTATGAGAATATGCCATCGTCAGATTATGATTACAATTACGATTTTGTCAAAATGTAATCGATTACAGCCGATTACGATTACGTAATCGCGATTACTCCAAGCCTGGTGCATACGGAGTCTTCTAATTTAAACAGCATGACCATTTGTGTGGTCAATTGGTCTTTATGGCACTGTTAATAACCCCTCTAATGTTGACTGTCTCCAAGGGTAAGGAGCCATCCATCATTTTAAGAAAGGAAAGGGAAATAGCAGCTCAAGGGGAAATGAACCCATGTGTTTTTTTTTTTGCAGCCTGAGGTTGTAAAACAGTAAATTCTTCAGATTGCCTTTTTTCAGCTTGACTAAAAACGGGTCTTTACACAATTAAAATGGAAGGAACAAGACATAAATGGGGTGGGGCACAGGATTATGGAGATTTTACTTTTGAAGGTTGGACTATCTGAAATTGTTTGGTTGAAAATAAAACTGAATTTTTTTTTTGATTTCCTTTTCTTTTTCGCATTTTAACATTAGAATTTCTTCGGGCCTTTCAGAGCCTCGGTTCCCCTAGGCAGTTGCCTAACTTGCCTATTTGGTAATCCGGCCCGGAGGAAGCGTCAGACACTTAAATGACTTACGTGGTTTATTATTGAGTATTTGATATTCATAGGATATTTTATGTTGTTGTTGTTTGTAATGCCACTTGGATATCCAAGCTCCCGTTCGCAGAACGACTAGGAATTAAGGCAGTAAGGAGCGCCTTCCGTATCAAGCTGAGCACCAATGGTGGAAGTATGACTTAGCTGATAATGTACTTGGATGACACCAGATGGCGCCATCACAAATATGCCATCTTCTTTTTTAGACCTATAGATGAAGGGAAGGGAAAATCTCTAAAGGTCAAGATTCGCGGTCGCCACTCGCCACGTGGCGACCTTGTTTGAAAAAGTGGAGATTCAAAAAATTAGGAGCGATCGCCACCTTTCCTTTTTTTTTTTTTTTTTTCTAAAGTAAATCCTTCCTTTTCAAATACCATCTATAGAATTTTCAACTCTTGTTTCTTTCCTGCATACAAGCACAATAAAAACGCATCAATTCGTCATTCAAATAACCGAATTTCGGCCGATAGTCTTCATTTCCCCTTTCACAAGAAAAAAATGGCGAAATTTTTTTCCGATTGCGCTATTGTTTTTTTCTTTAAATTCCTTCTCTCTGCCATATAAATATTTTAAATGTAGTAGGAAACAATCTTAATCTCGATTTTTTTTTTCATAACTTTCATTTCACACTTACATTTCAGATCAGCCATTTTCGCGTTAACTTATAAAATCGGACTTAAGTGTCGCGCCATTTTGAAAATGGTGTGAAAGCTTTAAAAAGAGTTTTGAAAAGAATGAAAATTAAAAGTACTGAACAAAACCAGAACTGGGAATATATATTTTTTTATACTTCTGTATGAAACTGGTTCGTATTTGTGATCGCGGTTTTTGTAAAAGGTTCATTTCTGTGAGGGGGATTTTTGTTATCTGTTGCTTCCATGATGAAACAAGTAAGATTTTGCATTTACATCTGTTGTGCTCTATAACATTAAACATGAAAAACTATATTGCAAATATTCAAATTCCTTTAATTTACCATCGCCAAGGAAGCAAGTTTTTTTCTTTTTCCAATTTGAAAGTCATATACATTTTTTTTTTTTTGAAGACTTGATAGGTTTAAAAAAAAAACATTATGTTTTCTTCACTGAAAATGAGACACATAAAATTGTTGTGCACTGATGCACCATTCACTCCCCCCCCCCCCCCCCCCGCTTTGCACTTTTGCTTTATGGCGCATAGGTGGTGGCCACCAAGTTAATCAAGTTTAGTGGCCTCTGGCCACTTGCAAAATTTCCGAGTCTTGACCTTTAAAAATCTCCACCCCTGGGTGCCCTCGGGTCTTCAGGGTTCACAGATTTTACATGCACATATCCATAACTGTACATGGTGGGTCTTTAGCGGCTTGGGTGTTCAGCCCGAGATCCTCCTACCCGAAGCTTGACATCCTAACCGCTAGGCTACCACGGCCCTGGGATATTTTATTGTTTTGTTAGAATTTTGTTACGAAGGCAGTCAGTCCCCTTGTGAAAATTATAAATTATACATCTACATATATGTAAAGTAGGGGTCCCCAAATTGGAATCCTAAAGACCCAAAATCCAAACTTTTACAAAAAAATCGGCAGCTGTAAAAGAAAAAAAATACAGCTCTTGCTTTTTAAAGAAAAATAAAATGTAATGCACATGTTTGAGATTGGAAATGTGCAGTTTTCAAAAAGTTATTTAGCGATTTTCTGAAAAGGGCTCCCTTTTGCGATTAGTGTTTTTATTAACTGTTGCAGTTGCTATAATTCTGAGTTAATATCATTAAATTTTGCTTATTAAAATTTTTTGTAGTGTAATTATATATATATTTTAATGAGCTTTCATTTTCATGTGATACAGAACATTCGCAAAATTGAAGATCTGCATTTCTCGCATTTTCCCTATAGTCTGATCTTTTACTACAAATTAGTGGCTAGAGAGTATAAAATATTATCAGAATTTGATGGAATTCTTTTCTTTTATTGTTTAATTAAAGAGGTTAATATAATATCGGGTAAAGTCTAGATGTTTTAATGTTCTGCCTCGAAAGTAAGCCAACTCCGACTTCTTTTTTTGTGATAATTTCATGACTTATAGGCGAGTGTATACAGTAATAAAAAATGCTATAAATGAGCAAAATGCTAATAAAAACTTCCAATGCAAATTATATGGGCTCTAATGCTACTTACAAAATTTTTTGAATGAGGACCCAAAATCCGGAAAGTTCCCATCCTGAGTGTTCCTGAATTGAGGTCCCATACCGTATATCTATTTTATAGGTGACATATGAAAATTTTGTAATAATAAATTTTTTAATGTATTATTTGTAATACATGTTTTTATAATAACACTGGGTATACCTACACAAATCCCTTTTAAATTCAAAATGTTATGCTTTTTTTTACGCATTTCATTGTAATAAATATTGTATAGTTCAATTTATTCGTGAAAAAACTTTTGTTTTCAATGTATCTCACCATGTAACATACATGTTGTTTCTACCTTTTTGATTTAAGAGCTCTTGATTTTCAAATTGGTTTTGTATTGCAAAGTTATTTCAATCATGTATAAATAGGTATATATATCTATATAATCATATGTAAACTTTATAATATTTGTATGACTTAGATATTATTCTTCATTGAATTGCTTAAATGATATAATTCTTCTTACATTACATCCAAAATCTAATTACAGATCAGCTTGGGATTATCAAGGCTCTTGCAGTACTTATCGTCGTTTCGAGAGACCATCGCACTGAACGACTTCAGGCGCGAGCAATTCATCATCGTCGACGGGGAACTCAAACTCATCGACCTCGACGATGTGGGGTTGAGTGAGCCCCACTGCAAAGAGGAGCCCTGTTGCTCATCGAGTCTGTCGGCCTATAACGAAGTCCTCTGCGTTCCGTGCATAGAAGGGACCTGCCACGGCTTCAACGAGAAGATGAACATCATCAGGACCGGAGGACACTTTATACGACATATTTTACCACATGGGGCTCCCGATCGGCTACGTCCTCTGGCTGAAAGGATTACATCAGGTTTCGAGATTGGGCTTTGGAGCGTCATGGAGATATCTGAGCAGATGGAGAAGCTGACATCTATGTACAAGAATGGCAGTTACAGGCACCCGATTGAGTTTCGTTTTCTGGAAGGTAAACAGTTGTTTTAGATTGAGGAATGAGAATGAGATGGTGCTTTCAATTTTTAAAAAAATGTTTTTTTCATGTTCCTATTCTCTCAAAATGATTTGTCTTTGTAATTTTTCTCTCATTTTCCTTTGTGTAATTATTAAAATATGTTCAACTAGAGCCAATATGTGAACTAATTTTTACAAATCTTCAAAGCTCATGTCCTGTGGGTTCGTGGAAATGGGCCCCATATTCTTAGGGGTTCCAAAATAAAAAATTCTTCCTTCCTTATTATTATTTTAAAAAAAAAATACATCTCACATTATAAAGTTTTAACATAGGGGGAGCAGAGAAAAAAAAATCAACTTAGATAAATTTTAAAATGAAGGGATTTTCTTGTGAGGGGTACACCAACTTTTACCAGATCATGTGCATTTTTTGTCTAGATCAGGCCCTGCAAATCTCAAGTGCTTCTAATGCTGCTTTGAAACAAATCCGGGATGGAAAACGACTCATATGTTTATAGAATGATAGTGAATTTTTAAGTATATGTCGTAGCAAAATTATTTTTATAGACATTTATGTATGTCTTCGGAGATATTCTGTGTCATGTATTTTAAAATTTACGAAGTACTGTGTCTGGATGTCTCTTTTTTTCTCTCATTCTTGTACAACATAGGACTCCCACAGTCCAATCTTCTCTTCTTTTTGAAATATTTGATTGCTATGCTTACATTCAGTCTTGTATTGTATGCAACACTCTTATGATTGTAGATTATAACTTATTCCATGAGAAGTCATAGCAAAAGTAAGCTTGAATAGTTGCAAAGCAGTCCATGAATAGTTCCAAGTTATCTTGGTGCCAAGCAAACAGTAGTACTGCCAAGTGTTACTTTTATGTACGTCTGCAACATAAGATGTCATGTAACATAAAAATGTACAAAATTATGGTAAAACATAATATTAAAAAATAATTCTGACACAGACATAATACTATTATGAATAATGAAATGCCAGTACTTTTAAATTATAGTACAGTCAACTCTCCGAAATCCGCAGTGCTTGTGTGGATTTTAGAATTTTGAGGATTTCCGGTCATTCACCTGTGTAAGCATTTTGCGAGATTATGAGGTTGCATTCCGCCTTTTTACTTATTACTCAAAAAAATGTTTTGATAAACCACTAATTATACAGGCATGTGTGAACTTTAAAAGATTTTTTTATTCAACTACTTTGTAAAGTTGCAATTTGGTAGTTGCCACTCGCCAACTGGCTACCAAAAATTTTTTACTGGTGACCAAAAATTTCATTGCTGATCGCTACGTTGGCAATCAAAATTGTCTCCATTAATTAGATCAAGGAGGAAGGACATTTGCACCCTAAAATCGATGCAAATACAAAATTTATACTAAAAAATAGCTTAATATCTTTGCTGAATACGATTTGAATTGTGTCCTAATGAAAAAATAATAAGAAATATCGCAAATCTAAAACAGATGCAAAAAGATTGATATCTAATTACGGCAAAACGCTAATATTGCGCATGACACGTGGCTATAAAAAAAACGTAAAAAGAAGTTAAAAATACATTTTTTTTTTCAACACATAACAGGCAGATGTGAGTTATTGTAAATATTCCAATTTAAAAAAATGCTTTTTGCTGTGAAAATTTAAGGACTTTTTAGTCTTTTTAACTAAGTTTTTCAACTACATTTTTACACTAAGTTTCATTGTTTACATCAGAAATCTTATGCGGATTTTAGACATTCGCGGATTTGAGAAAGTTGACTGTACATGAATATAAGTTTTTCGGTATTATCAGGACGTCCTCCTATGCTAAGTAATCTTTGAAGCCTTTGCTAAGCACTTTTTGAAGAAGATGCTTAAATGTTTTAATGTCATTGACTCAGATACTGAAATTTTTCTTTATTTCATTTCCACAATTAAAAGGAATTTTCATTTATTGGTTGTAATAAATTTGATTAAAGTTTGGAAAGTATATTTGGTGAAAAATTTCGAAAAGGATTTTTTTTTTAAACATCATTCACTGAAATAAACAAATTCTTAACTGATTATGAAAGTTGTAAACAATAAGAATAGGGACAGAAAAACTGCAGCATTCAAAATTAAGTATTACGTGGCTGCCAACTCTCATGATGATTTGGTAATTAACCAATTTTCTTATATATATAACCCAAATTCATACAAAATGGGGGTCGATCCAGCTTTTTTAAACAGGGTGTTTTTTTGTGAATTTTAAAAACACTTTTGTGAAAAAGCAAACATTTTCGTGAAAATTTGAAATTTAAATGTACAAAAGGTAAAAATATTTTATTATTTTTTGCCTCTTATATAATAAATGATTCTGTAAAAATTACGATTTGGTAGCTCAGAATTTTGTAAAGGGTTCGTTTTGATTGATCGCTAATTTTGTGAAGGGCCTGTTTTGCTTGATTGGAATTTTGTGAAGGGTCCGTTTTGATTAATTGGAATTTTGTGAAGGGTCCGTTTTGATTAATTGGAATTTTGTGAAGGGTCTGATAACGCACTGAATTTCCTCTGGTGCAACCAATATAAAAATTTATAATGGTGCAGTACAGAACCTCTTATCCGGGAACCAGAAAACCGAGATTTTTTTTGTGAATTTCCCGCCATTTTTGAAAAGTTCGCGGTTTTTTTGCCATTTAGTAAAAATACGAATTTTTTTTTAAAATGCCTTTAAAAGTACGCATTTTTCCGTTACAAGTAACACATTCAGTGTTTATAATTCGAACAATTTAGTCTAAAAACGATGTTTTTTTAGCTGAGGGACGTCAACTTACTTGCAGATGAAAATTAGAAGAAAAAAAATTATCCAACGATACTTGAGAAAACCCAATCTTTTCTCTATTTTATTTCAATAATTGAACATGAAAGAAATAAGTAATTAGATTCTTATACATTTATTTAATTGTCTTGTCAGTATTCGAAGACAAATTGCAACAAAAGTCGGACTATACGAAAGTTTGGAAAATTTCTAATACGGCAGATTCGCGAATTTTCCGCAATAGCTTATCGTGTGAAAATTAAACCTCGTTTATTTTTATTTTATATATTTTTTGATTTATTTAAGAGCAGCAATAAGGTAATAAGAATTTAAAATTGATATTAAGGCAACAAATGTTGCAGCTGTGAAAATGAATTCTTTATTAAAATCGAGTTCGCAAAAGCGAAGTCGTTTTACACAAGTATGAAATTTGTGCGTTTCTGCATGTAAACATGCTTCTTACATTTCGTTTTCCTCCTCTTTGAAATCATTCATTGCTGTAAAAATGATTGATGATCAGATTTTACGAAATTAATAATATGATAAACAAGATGTCCGTTTCGGAAATCACACAAATAGGGCTACACCCCCGGGGGAACGATGACAAAGAGCAGGGTAGCGATGAAGACGAAAATAACGACATTTTGCCTGCTGTGTCTAACGATCGTTGCTTGGAATTAACTAAAGAAATTATAGCAGGAATGGGACAAAATTCTTTTATAGACGAAAAAACGCACATAATGGCTGCTCGAAACATCCAGCAATCGAATTGTCGACCATTTCCCGATAAGCTATTGTTCTGAAACTTTACATATAGCTCAGAACCAGATGACAATGCAATATTCTTCCACTTTCATCATGATTCGATTAGTTTCTGAAGTATTTCCAATAAAATAAAATTGAATATGGCTATTAGTTCCGAAAATTGAGACCAAAATTCAGAAGCGGCGTTGCTATCGTATTTTTTACCTTTTTAGTGCGCAAGAAAAACGTTATTTTTTATTATTGAATAAAAAACCTTTTTAATTATTTTTCTTTTTATATTCATTAATTTAAAAGTATTTATTTCTACTTATTTTGAAGTATTATTAGCATTTGTTATTGTAATTTGGGTTCGATGAACCTCTGAATATCGGCATTTCTTAGCGATCCAAAAAACCGGGAAATTCAGTTATCCGGGATGGCGGTGGTCCGGAGCATGCCGGATAAGAGGTTCTGTACTGTACATTGATTGATCGAAATTTTGTGAAGGGTACGTTTTGATTAATTGGAATTTTGTGAAGGGTCTGTTTTGATTAATTAGAATTTTGTAAAGGGTCTGTTCTGATTAATTGGAATTTAATTGTGAAGGATCTGCTTTGATTAATTGGAATTTTGTGAAGAGTCTGAAAACGCACCTGAATTTCCTCTGGTGCAACCAATAGGAAAATTCATAATGGTACATTGATTTGATAATGAAATGTTTCCTCCCCTTTTAATAGGTTACAAAAAAGAAAATCATGTGGATATATCATCGGATTATGATTATCGTTGCA
The DNA here is from genome assembly GCA_038502835.1 of Octonoba sinensis. Taxonomy (NCBI): domain Eukaryota; kingdom Metazoa; phylum Arthropoda; class Arachnida; order Araneae; family Uloboridae; genus Octonoba; species Octonoba sinensis. Next base: position 11,301,079 of record CM076603.1, read on the forward strand.
AGCTAATGACTGCCGGAAACGGGTGTGCCGTATCTGTGCTCGATGCAGAGGAAGCAGCAGAGATTTGCACCAGGGATCCTGATTGCAGAGCATTCGTCATGACTGGCATTACAACATGGACAGGTATACATCCTCTTCTTTCCACTCTTTAAGTCTTGAACTTCAGGGTTCTCACAGTCCTTGAAAAGCCTGGAATTCCATTTGATAAATTTGGGGCCCTTAAAAGTCCTTGACTTTTGCCAAAGATTGCCAAGTAAAAAAAAAAAAATTCATTCCTTAAACAACATCAATACAACTTTTAAACATAGATTTAGAAGTTGACAAAAATTATAACAGTCCAATTACCATTACACCGTGTGTTTGGAACTGTTGCGAACTCTATATTACAAACTTTATATTTGTAATTGATTCATGATTACAAAAGATTTCATGTATCATAATTTTGCTCCTACATCTAAAACTATGTTTAAAAGTTGTGTCAAAGTTGTTTAAAGAATGAATTAATTTTTAATTGTAGTACAGCTCAATTTTCAATTTGAAATCGGTTCTATTTTTCCCTCCAAATTTTTTTTATTTTACTTATTTTAGTGTAGCTACATTTTTCATACAAATACTCTATTGTCTTTTAAGAAAACAAATGAAAGGGCTTACCCACTTTGAATGACTCGCACTAAAATTTAATCATTTGGATGATAAATTCCAGAGGAATGATAACCTTTAATCCATGATTTGGATGCTAAATTTGAAATTTTAAAAAGTTATTAACTGAAAGAATTTACTTTTTGTTTCAGAGATGCCTTCACTCAAACTCTTATTATAATTGCTTAAATATAACTGTTTGATGGCCTCAAAGTCCTTTTAACAATAATTTAGTATTCCCAACAGAGAAATAACACACCAAGCGTTTCCAATTGAAAGAAAAACACTTATTATTCACCCATAATGTTCTTTCTAAAGAGCAAGTGTAGTCAAATTGATGTGCGATATTTGAGTTAGGCAACCCTCTATTGATTTTTTAAAAAATCATCAAAATCGGTTCGTTTAGTCAAAAATTATGGATGAAAAAAAACACACACAACATTTATGCCCTCAACTTTTTATCGAATTTCGTCAAACAAAAGTATTGGACCTATGGGAACCCTCCCTCAATCGATTAAAGAAAAAAGTATCAAAATTGGTTCATCCAGTGAGAAGTAAGCAATCAACAGACAAACAAACAAAAATGTATACAGTTCGAACTGCTAACCTTCTCCTTTGTGGGAAGTCGGTAAAAAAAATGTACTATATTGCTTTTGTTATGCGAAATGAACATTGACGACTATGAAAGAAAAATAAATATAAAATTTTGATTTCATGTGTTACTTTACAAGGTTCCCACGGGCCATAAAAAAGCCCTATAAAGGCCATATTTAGTAGATAAAAGCCCTAAAAAGTAAGGAAAAGCCCTATTTTTTAGCATTTGCTTGAATCATGTGAATAAAACTACACCATATTGTACAGTGTTTGAATCAAAAATTAAATGTAAATCACTTGCTAAAATTGATGAAAAAAAAAATCGACCAATTTGATTCCTAAATTAAACTAATCTTACCCAATACAGTAGAGCGCCGATTATCCAGACTGGTCGGGACCGAGGTAGATCCGGTTAAAGAAAAATCCGGATAATTGGATTGCCAACTTTAAAGCACATATAGGGCTAGGTGTTTTAGGGAGCTTCATTTCACACTTTTTCCAGGCTTAAAACTGGCATTTGTCATAGTGCATATTTTATCACATTACAAATGGCGTGTTTGCCATTGCATTGCTGTTTTTTTTTTTTAATATCTGACACAGTTGATGTACCGATGCCATTTCGAGGGCTATGTTGTTTCCATTTTTTCCTTTTTTTCAATCTTTTCACAATTTCTATTTTTTTATCAAAAGATACTCTTTTGCGCTTCCCAGACATGTTTAAAAAAGCCCTTTCTACTCTTACAGATCCCAATCAGAAAAATATGGGTTCCTTTAGCTTTGTGTAACACGTGTCCAGTATGAAAGCGCACTACCACGTGATCATATTGCGAGGTGCACAGTCTATCTTTTATTCAAGTGATTTTCTCAACAACAGTTTTCCTGGAAATTTAGCTAAGCATAAATAATTTAACTGGATCCCTTGACAGTGAATGCAGTACTTCCCATCGAGGAGAACTCCACGATGGTACTTCCACTATTTTTCTTCTGTTAGTTTCAATACTTTACTTCCTCTCGAATGCCTCTAAAAAGAATCTTAATCCTTTTGTTCAATTCCTTCTACTCCCCATGTTAATTGTAACTGAATCGAATATACCTGAGCGGAGGGGGTGGGGGAAGCCTCTTTCTTGGAACGCCAAAAGGCAAAGGAAGGTGGTTTTCGACCTCCAATCTGAAGGTCAGGACTATAGTGTTTTAAAATATATATATATAATATATACAGTAAAACCTGCCACATCCGGACCTCCCCATATCCGGACGGCTCGCGGAACAAATATTTTTGAGTAAGCAAAAGTCAAAGTACTATTTCTTTCGAACTGTGCGACGGGCGAAAGAATTAGAATTAGAATTTATTTATTGCCTGTTAGTTAGTGTACATGAAGTATACAAAAGAAGCATGTCAAAATTAATTATTTTTAACATCTATGTGGTTCAGCATAATCTCAGTCCTGTTTACAGCTACATATTTTGAAATATTCTTGATATCCGGATTTTTTCATATCCGGACTGTTCGGTCGCCACATTGATCCGGATGTGGCAGGTTTTACTGTATATATATTCTGCAGAGCGCAGGGGGAAAAAGCGCTTGATCCCTGACCGATCCGGTTGATTGGACATCCGGTTAAGCGGCGCTCAACTATAATTCTATTTTTCCAAATCTTCTCAGTTATACTCATTTTTTTGCAAGGACATGTTACCCGGGGAATATTTTGAAGTTTTATGTTCATCAATTAATTGTATATTCAGTAAAAAATGTTCACAAAAGCTCTGTTTTTACTTTGTGATAAGCTTTGCCATAGTGAGTGAAATTTAAAGAAAGCATTTAAAATAAAAATATTTCCCTAACTCTTATTATTAATAATAGAGCAAATTTAATCAAAATAATTTAGTTGAAAGGGCGACCAGCAACCTGGCAAAAAGTAAACCACTGTTATGTTTTCTTTCCCTTGCAATTTACAACCGACGCAGAAATAAAAGTATCAGAAACTTTGATATTTTAAATGAAATCATTTGTAATCTATCCTATGGTCGTTAAATATGTGTCAAAGAGAGTGAAATATATGTTGTGTAACTTTTATCTAAGTATATAACTAATCTTAATTTTTTAAAATGTCTTACTATGTAGTAGTGTTCGGCAACTACTCGTCAAAACGTTGTTAACTACCAACTACTAACTAGTCTAAGAAAAACTAGTTGCAACTAGTAGTTAACTACTTGTTTTTGAGACTAATTGTAACTAGTAGTTAACTTTTCTCCAAAAGTAGTTAACTACTAGTTAACTACTTTTAAGTATAGTTCATTTGAATTTCCATTTTTAAGCTTGTTCTTAAATATTTAATCCTTATAATTCAACTCAATATTCTTTGAGGTATGAATAAATGAATTTGTTACGTTTCTTTTATCTTCTTTGTTTGTTTAGTGTGTTGCAAAATAAAGGGGTTTACCCTTAATATCAATTAAAAATTCTCCATCTGCCCAACCTCCATTCATTAACAAAATATCTTTACAACGCACATTCTTTAGATTATATTTCTTCAAATTGTGTTAAGGGCTTGTGTTTTATGGTATCCCAAACAAATGCATGGTATTAGAGTAGAGGTAAAGCTTCCTCAAAATGAAGATGTGGTTTTTAAATGAAACTTCATCGTGCATGTGCTGGTGCCACACGCCATTTATTGACTATATTAGAAAGCTTTTCCTAATTTGCGTATTTAATGCAATAAATATTATGGCTTTTTAATGAGTACTTTTACATTATATAACATAATGTAAAAATTACATTTGTGTGAGTTATATTCATAAGTTAACAATTAAAATAATTTAATGTTTAAAAAATTTTTTTTTTTTTTTTTTTTTTCGAAAGTAGTTAGAATTTTGAAAGTAGTTGGGAAAAAAGTAGTTTAACTACTAGTTAACTAGTTCAAAACAAAAGTAATTACAACTAGTACTTAACTACTAGTTAACAAGTAGTTGCCACTAGTAGACAACTACTTCTAGTTAACTACTGCCAAACACTACTATGTAGTAGTACATAAAGTGGCCTTATATATAGTTACAAATGGGCCTGAAAAAGGCCTTATTTTTTTAATCTGCTGGGACAGTGGGAACCCTGCTTTAAAAGAAAATCCATAAATTGTAATTTATAGCACACTAATTTAAGGCCATGCTAAATGAAACACTATTATCACACATGCACATTACTCTAACAAATTCATCCTAACATTAAGAATGTCCAGATATCTGCTATAATACTAAGATATAGCAGAAATAGTACTAGATAGTTTCTAATTAGATAATTCTGTGATTTAATATTTGATCATATCAGTTGGTTATTGAGCGTAATTGTTGAATATGCTTTTAATATTAAATATTCCTTAATTAATGACATTAATTAAAAGTTACAGTAAGCTGAAAGTTGTGTGAGACTAAGAATATTGAAATGCAGCTGTTTTTAATAGGATCTGTTTTTGGGAATTTTAAAACATTTTTGTGAAAACTCAAAATTTAATCACATTTTTGTTATTTTTTGCCACTTATTTAATAAATAATTCTGTGAAAAGTATGATTTAGAAGCTCAAAATTTTGTGAAGGGTCCCAAAGCAGACTGAATTTCCTCTGGTCGAAGGCTAAAATTCAATATGTACAGCAGCTGAAGTCAACCATTAGTTGGCCGAAGCTTCGGTTTTCAGAACCTCGTTCAAACGGCTTCGTGCTATCAATTTATCTTCTTATTAATATTGTTTAATTCCTTGTGGATCGTTGGTGATTGATAATAGGGTTCAACGCTTTAAGGTCGTAAAAAATTATAATATAAAAGAGTATAATTCAGTATTAATGTATTTTTAATTTGCAGGAAGAACCATTGCAAAATTCAAAAGTGGAACAGGTTCTCTGCTGCCCAACAACTCTACTGTTGTCTATGTGAAATGATGAGATGTCTTCTTTTGTGATTTTAATGAATGTATTTATTTACATTTGCGCTATCGATGTAAGCCAGATCGTGTTTTGGCTGTTATTCCTACTGTCGGAGAAATGAAGGATGGAAAGGTCTTGCAGCAGGACCAGAGAGAAGCTTAAGTCCCAGACAGCAAATGGAAAATTATTATGTGAAAAAGTCGATCCTTTACAGCAGTGGTCGGCAACCCATTGATCGCGACACCATATTTGACAGTATATATTGTTCTGAAAAAAATAATAATCGAATGACTTTTGAAATACAAGATGAACCTTTCTTCTTTTTTTTTTTTTTTTCAGAAAATGTTTATTAATTTGTAAGACCATTCGCCGAACCTATAAAAAACTTGCCAATATTGAAAGTCAGTCGTCACGTTGACTATGCTCTCGGTGAGAGTTAATTGAAGTATATAATGGCATTTCAGCTGTGTTTTATTTGAAAAACAAAACAAAATAAAAAATAACAGTATTTTATCAAATTTAAAAGAAATAATATATTAGTATCTGAAATATTGCCAGGGTTCGCACTAGGCCGCGCGATCGCGCGATTCCCGCAGTATTTTTTCAAATCCCACTCAAAAAAAGTTCGTTTGCGCGCTGTTCCCGCAACTAGAGGACACGCGTTCAAAACATCGCGATACGGAACTATTCTAAACTGATAATTCAAAACAAATTAAATGGAGTATGTTAGTCTTCAAAAGGAGTGGGAAAAAGGAATCTTCCTTGGTCACAAGGTTACAAAAAAATGCTGGTTTCTAAAATATACTGTTTTCATTGAAAAACATCAATAGATAGTATGACATATGATCAGAAAAAATAGAGGAAATATTGAACTAATTTTTAGGATTTTTTTGTAAAAATCACACATCAAAGAATTTTGGTTAAAGAACTAAAATACCAGAGGATCCTTTTCATGCTTAACATTTTATAAAGTACCCATTTTTGCGATCGCGAATTTTGTGAAGGATCCCTTTTGTGTGAACTTTGTTGATGTTTATTCTTTCTTTACTGAGCATAGCTTAGATGATCATCTTTTATTACATAGTTTGTATTGGATCATGATCGGACAATTTAGTAATATTTTTAAGGACAAAAACAAAAGGAAAAGTTCCCACTTAAATTTTAAAAATCCTACTTAAAATTTTGGTTAAGGTGGGAAATCCCACCTTGTATTTTTCCCCAGTGTGAACCCTGATTGCTTTGATGTGAGTTAACCGTCCTAACAAAACATTATTTTATAAATTTTAAGTGGATATTTGATAAGCATCAAATTTTGTTCTGGCAAGGATTAACCTGCAATTTGAAGACAGGCGCAGTCCCAGCATGTTCTATTAATAGTGTATGCCTCCCTGAGTCTATCTTGGTGTTTGTTCACCAAACTTGGAAAGTAGATCTTCAGTCAATTGAGGTTGCCGACCAACGCTTTAGAGCTTATAAAAGGAGGCTTGTCAACATAGTTGAAGGTATTGATGATATGTTTCGTTGTATTGGATTCCACATCTTTTACGAGATCTTTGCTGACATTTTCCTGTGGAATGCAGGACCTTGCTCCTTCATCTAAGTCTGGTTCTCTCCGTGAAATACATTATGCTGATTTTAAGTGTAACTTATGCAACATGTATTCATTTATCACAGCGGAAGATCTTTAAACCACTAATCTGTAAAATGCAATTTTCCATGTGAGAAACCTAAAGTTTGTATTGCAAAAGTAATATCTCTGGTGAGTTAGTTTATCATTTTTGTCCCTTAACTCAAAGCATTTAAGTGAAAAATAAAACTATTACACTAAAAAAAAAAATTTTTTTAATGAAATTAGTAATGTGAAAATTATAGATAGTACTCCCTTAGTGGTACCAGTTAATGCAGCTTAACAAACTAAGGAGTGAGCAAGGAAGTCACTGGTGTAGATAGGGGGTTGGGGATGTACCCTCCTTGAAGTGGTGAATATTGTCAAGATTTTAACCAATTTTTCTTGTAAAACAACAGAATTGACTCATTTCTCCTGAAACCCCGCCCCACCTGAAATGGTGAAGATAGTCCAGAATCGGACCAATTTTCCCTGTAAAACAATGAAATTAGCTCACTTCTCCCAAAAAAAGTCCTGAAACGGTGAAGATTGTCTAGAATTTGACCAATTTTTCCTGTAAAAAAACAATTAAATTAGCTCACTTCCCCCGAAGACCCCCCCCCCCCTCCAAATCCGGGTCTAGTTATGCCACAGAAGGAAGTTAAGCTACAAGCTATCAGAATTAAGATGATAATGAATGTTATTGAGTTGCATTTCTGCTTTTTTTCCCGATGTGCCAATATCAAAATATCATGCTCACGAGGTAAGAATTGACTTGTAAAATGATCTATATAATGCCAAAACTGTAAAATATAAAACCTCTGGTTTCAAGGTGTTTATCATAAAGATCTTCTACTGTATTACAAAATGTGCAATTCTGTTTGAAAATGTATACATTCTTCTCCTAATGTCCTCGTCTTAACTGTAAATGTATCCAAAATAAAAACTCCTAAAACAAATAGTGAATTCAAGAAGTATTTCTAATGCAGCTACGTAAGCACAAACCCATTTTTTATTCCTTTTTTTTTTTAATTTTTCAAACTTTGAATTCTTTTCCACATGGAGAAGTTCTAAAAGCCCTCTAACTTGCTGACTGAACCAAGTTAATTTCTTCTTCGGGTGAACAAACAATAGAGGTAGAATTATTTGCATAGAGCCAATAACCAACGCAGTATAATTGACAAGTCAAGCCTGTTTACCAAACTCCTATTTTAACGAAAAAAATTGTTTAATCTTTTGTACATGAGAAGTCTTCATTTCAGAGCCAAACAATAAGAGCAAGTTTTCCTCTTCCCTCTCTCTTCCGTGAAAATGACAGGGTAGGTTTCGCTCTCTATTTCTTGCTCCCGGGATATTTCCGGGCTGAAGTGTTTAAAATTTCAAAATAAAAACATTAAAAATTAAAAATGAATATATATGTTGTTTACACATACTTTTATATAATTTTCAATGATAAAAAAAAATAGGCACTTTTATAGCCGTTTTCTTGAAAATTAACCAATCACGTTAAGCGGTTAATAAAATTAAGGTGCCCTCCATTGGGGTGTAAACCCCATTTTGTTAAACATGGCTGAAATGGTTGCAATTTTCAAAGAATTATTCAAAAATAACTGTTTAGAATCTTGCCTCTTAAAACAATCAAATCTTCAGGGTAATTTCAAGACTTGAAGCAAAAATTATAGCCTATTGAGGCTCTTAAGTCGTCCAAAACAAAAACTATAAGAAATATGGTATATAGGTACTGTAAGAAATGATACCATATATGAAGTATGCATTAATCTAAATTATTGTAGGGTATTAATCTAAATTATTGTTGTTATGCACTGAAAAAAGGTGGAAAATAAGGCTTTAAAGTTTCTGAAGTATAAAAAATTGTTGAAAAATTTCAAATATGTATGTTGAGTTATATTTCTCATAGTGTCAGGTTTATCCAACTCTATGTATAAATACATTCAAATTCCTAACATAATCATACAGAATCATTCTTAACTGTGTTCGAAAGGGGGCACTGTACCTCAAAAGTGTTCAAAATATCAACAACAAAAAAATTTATTACGTATTTTGATGGATAAAACTGTTTTAAAGCCTCATGCAACATTTCATGAAACTTATGTGGGCAATACTTTAAAAAATATTCCGGTTTTCTTAAATGACTTTAGCTGTTTTCTTTCTGCATTTAAAATCTTTAAATGCATTTTTATCTGCTTTGTATTTTTGACCAATGCCGTGCAGGAAAACCCCTAAGGCTTTTTTCAGTTAAAGATACAGTTTAGAAACTTTGTATGTGCACTCCACGGAGTATGTTTAACAAAGTTAGCATGAGTTTGACTATGAAGTCTTTAGGTTGTTTTTAATTGTAAAATTGAAAAAATATTAAAATTCAATTAAGTTTCAGATAATTAATTCCATGCTAACTTTTATTCTAGAATGTTTGGGAAGTATTACTCAGAAAAGTCTTTTTAAAAAAAGATATAATTGAGGAAGTTGTAAAAAATTTTAAATATTGAAAATAGCTAATTTTTTTGAAAATTTTAGCTTAATGGTTGATCACAATAAGGTTCTGCTTTCAAATTTCATTTCTAATTATAATTGGACTCAAATGCTATTTAGGATCTGATTGCTAAACAAAAGAAAAAAATCGAAGGAGGTGCTGTGCCTCCTTAAATTTCTTTGCTTAGTTAGGAGAATAAATTTAGCTTTTTCCTTATGGGTAAAATCCCAAAAGAAAAAGGCTGGTAAAACATGAGTTTCTGATCAATTGTATAAGGACCAAGAACATCTTTTTGTTGGAATTCTTCCAGTTAATTAAGCAGGTGTTAAACCCCTTCCATTGTTTGTCGAGCCTTTGCAATTTTCCACAGTTCCATCCGATAAATTATTTCATTAAATCTGACCTTTTGGGAAAGGGTAAATGCTGTTCTAGCTGAGTTGGTCCAAAAGCAAAAAGCTTTATTTTTGTGTTATGTCAATTTTTTTCTTTAGCTCGTTTTAAGTTTAAACTAAGTTAATTTTGTAATAAGTTTAAATTCTGGTTTAAACTTATACTTAAAATGCATATAATCTCCAAGTCTAACTATGATCTCATATATTTTGTGTACATAGTTGTTTTCAATGTATTGATTGAATGTTGTGTGTGTTATGGACTATTTTATTGTTAATATTGTTATTTGATCATATGTGTATCATGAATTGCACAGTTCTATCTGCAGCCACATATTTTATAAAATATTTCTGTTGATTTATACAGCATTGAATTTGTTTTAAGTGATGTTTTAAAACAATTTTTGCAAGTAACGTAGTTGGAAAAAGATTTGCATCAAATTCTGTTTTGCTTCTTGAAAAAAAATTTCTATTTAAACTTCAACTGCTACAATTATATATATATATATATATATATATATATATATATATATATATATATATTGTAGCAGTTGAATATATATAAGGAATATTCCTCAAAATCTATTTTTGTACTGAAAACATTTAACTGAAATAGATCAATATATTAGGCCTATAGAAGGTCTTCTTATTTCTTACTCTTATTATGTAATATTTATCCAATAATCCCAAATAACAATAATCCCCCCAAAAATATAAAATTATTAGTTATTTTTTATTGACATGCATCTAGACAAAGTGATGCATACAATTCATATTTAGGTAGAAGATAATTTTTTTAATTCATGAAGAGATCTGAAATTTATTAAAGTTGTAAATAAGATAGAAACATACGAGTTTTTAAAAGCAAAGAGGATATTAAAGATATCACCCAAAAAATAAATAAATCTATACAAATAAAAATGTAAGTGTTCATACGTTCATAACCGCAAATCTCCGAAAGTACTCCACCGATTGCTTTGAAATTTTGTCAGCAAACAGAGTGATTCAAGAGGATGGTTTATAGACCCGTTAGAAAAAGAAATCTGACAGGTTGGTCCTTTTTTATTCCAATTTTAAGCTAATTTCTACATAAATTCCCCATTATGGGGGTGAAAAAAAACTTTCCACATATTAATGTAATATATTGATCGAAACTGTGATTTTTCTGCACAAGATGGAATTTGTTCGAAGTATCCGAGTCAAAAAGAACGCGAGCTATAAGCTTTTTAGTTCGATTCCTTAAGCTTACCTTGATCCAAAAATAATAATTAGCAGTTTCCTCAACTCCGGGTAATATAAGCTATATAAATAAAAATGTAAGTGTTCGTTTGTTCATACAAGGCTGAACATGATCCAGTTTACGGTTACGATCAAGTTCAGCCTTGGTTCACAACCTCAAACCTCCGTAAGTACTTCACGGATTGCTTTGGAATTTTATCCAAACATGTGTTTTTATATATCACTTTTAATTTATTTCTACTTTGATTTAATTATTTATTTTTTAAATGTTTTATTGAGGAGAATGAGCCACTGCAACGATTGGCAGGGTACAGCTATTTTCATTTTGATTTACTAATTTTTTCTGTTTGTATTGAAATATTTTTGCACTCTAAGATTAAGGAGAACTTTAAAACAAAGATTACCTATTTTGAATAGCAACTGTTTAATTTAGCTATTTTCATTTTTATTCAAAAATTTTGTGTTTTTTCAGTTTGTATTGAAGTATTTGTTAGTATTTTTGCACTCGAAGATTAAATGGAACTTTAAAACAAATATTACTTATTTTGAATGTTAACAGTTTCATTTAGCTATTTTCATCCTGATGTTAAAATTTTGTGTTTTTTCTGTTTGTGTTGAAGTATTTTTTTAATATTTTTGAACTTAACAAGTGAGGGAACTTTAAAACACAGATAATTTATTTTGAACGGCAAAGTTTTAATTTAGAATTTTTGTGTTTGTGTTTCTTCTGTTTAGATAAGGCTTATGTTGGAATTTTTCAATGTGCCGAGCCAGGCAATATCAAAATCTTCACAGACAATGGACCAAAAAAAAAAATTTACCGCAAGCATTGTGAAAAAACATAAAGCTCAAGACCATTCAATTTGAGCATTTTAGATCTTCTCATGTGCACAATTATATATTGCGTGTTCTAGAATGGATAAACCAGACAATCTATATTTTCAGACACTGAAGCAACAAGCATTGTGAAATGAAACATATTAGAAATATGTGCTTTTTCTTGCTTCTCCATCGAACCAGACTGAGCCACAGCAAAGCATGGCCGTGGGCTATGCTTCATAATTATTTCAGCTAGTAAATAAATAAAATAATTATGAAGCATTAATAGAGTTAGCCTAGAAATTTGTTTCACATTTTCCTGAATGCACAGCATTTTTTTTTTTTTGTAAAATGATAAATATAAATATATATATATATATCATAATAATTATATGCATCTTTTAATAATTATATTGATAATATGTACATAATTATTAATATATATGTATAATATTTTTATCTTTTTCAAATATTAATAGTAAAGAAATTTGTTTAAAAAATATATTAAATCTGCTGAATGGCTTGCAATTTTTGACAATTTTCTGCGAATAGCATTCTGGCAGATGTGGATAATGAAGAACAATTGTTTCAAGCTTTCAATCTGGAGCCAAATCCAAATTTTAAAAGCATTTATTTTTCCTTTTAAAAAAAGTCTGTGATATTTGGGATTATTGAAATTAACTTACATAAGACCGAGTTGATGGTTTACACTTTTGAAAGCAAGGATTAGGAATGACAAAAACTGAAAAAGTATTCATTGTTTTTAAGATTTCTTGTTGAAGTAAGTGTGTCAGGAACTAATTTACATATATATGTATGCAATGTACATGTGCCAATATTTTGTGTAATTTATTTAAAGCATGAATAAATATTTAAATTATGTGAAGTATGTTTTATGGTTATTTGCAAAAGTTTTTATTTGATGAATAAAAACACTTATCCACCTTTTCGGGAATTGCTTCATATAAGTCATTGAAATTTGATCTTAATTGCTGGTTCTGAATTTACTGAAAATCCTTGTCCATGTTGCCAAATGAAATGATTATTGCCCAAAACCTGGCCAACCTCACCAAAATCTCATTTATCGAAATATTCCCTAAGTTTGAATAAATGTTTAAAAAGGTAACTAATGTGTCAGTAGGGGATGGAGGTTACATCCAAAATATGATAAAACGTTTTTAAAAAATAAATTTATTTCAATTATACGCTTTTACTGATGCTATTTCAACATATCATGACTGAAAATAAATTACACCACATAAATAAAATGGAATCTCTTAAGACTTTTTTACACCCATGGGAGGAATTCCACTTAAATGTAACTGAACTTTTAGTGCTGTAATATTTCAGATCATTCTAATATTCCTAGCAATATGATAGTTCATAGATTGCTTACTTAAAAATATTGAGAAAATTGACTGACAAAATTATTAAACATGCATATGATGTAAATTCCGATTCTGTTTAGATATTTAAAAAAATCCCATCATTTTATCACTACTATTTTTAACAGCATGGATAAACTACTAATTGGAAAAGGAATTTCCCAACAAAAAAATAAATAAAATATGTAGAAAGTTGTGCAACATATTTTATTACCATTGGCATGAAACCAACATTAAAAATAAATTTTAATAATTCAAGTGGATCTACACTTTTTGGCATACTTTTTTTTTTACACCCCAATCAGCTTGCCCAATTCTTTGCATTGTTGCCAGTCACAAAAAATTTAAACTTCATCAGTTCCTTGCAGGACATGAACAATAACTGATCAAGCATCAGGTATGCAGGAGCAAAGAGCAGCTAAAATTCAAAGCAAACATTTGCAGTGGTTAAATTTATTTTTCTTCTCTATAACAGACTTTTAGGTTTTTCTTTATTTAAAAAATAATTTTTGCATACAATCTACATCAGTAGACAATGCTCAATTGCAAGCCCATTTTCGGTTGATTGTGGCAACATTTTTGACAATTTTTCTAGTTTTGAAAAACAAATCAAATTAATTTCGAATTAGAAGGTGCACCTTTTTCCCCCAGAAAATGTTTTTTAAAATTTGTCAGACCACTCGCTATACCTAAAAAAACTTGCCAATAATACGGAATGTCTGTCATCCTATTAACTATGCTCTTGGTGAGGGTTCATTGTAGTATGCAATGGCATTTCACATCTGTTTATATATGTTATATATATATATATATATATACTAGCTGCGACGCCCAGCGTTGCACGGTCTATCTTAAATTATATTTAAGATAGTGATGCCTCATCAAAATTCTGGAAATCTTGATGGTTATTATATTTTATTTGTTTAACAATGGCAACTGCATTGATTTGTTTGTTCACATGGCAACTGTAACAATTGTTGAAACGATGCAACAATGCAAATAAAATGAAACGGTCATCATCTGGGTCAAATAAAATTAAAGTTAATTACCGTGAAAAAATAATGTCAAATTGCAGTGAAAAACGTTTACAACTTTTCCAGTTAATTTAGAGGCTTCCAATTTTAGCACGAAGGACAAAACTCTTTCGAGGATAGTTTTTTTACCGGCTTTTCAATGGTATCAAGTTTGAAGAGCGACAATTTCTTCCGATAGAGAAGGACTATTTTATGCAATTTTCGGTGCTCCGCTCCTATTGGTCTCAGCGTGATGATATATAGCCTTCCTCGATAAATGGGTTACCTAACACTGAAAGAATTTTTCAAATTGGACCAGTAGATCCAGAGATTAGCGCGTTCAAGCAAACTCTACTGCTTTATAATATTAGTATCTGAAACATTTTGGTGCGAGTTGACAGTTAACATAGCATTATTTTATAAATTTTAAAGTAGGTATTTTATAAGCATCAAAATTTGTTCTGACAAAAATTAACTTACAATTCGAAGACAGGCGCAGTCCCAACATGCCCTATTAAGAGTGTATTCCCCCCCCCCCCCCCCCGTGGGTATCCAAGTCGATTTTGGTGTTTGCAGAGCTTGAAAAATAGATCTTCAGTCAATTTAGGTTGCCGACTCTGCTGATCTACATCAACATATAAAGTGCCATCTACTCAAAAAAAAAGACACTTGGTATGGCTTTAGAACTTGCTAGGATTTTAAATCAAAGTTAAAAGTAACACCATTTGTGATTTTAGTTATGAATCATTAATTAGGTATAGTTAACATTTGCAAAAAAACTGCTATGGATGGATACATGAAGCTTATTTGCTGCCATTTATGACCACTGCAAATAAATTAAACTCCTACAGGTAAAATTTAAATTAAACCACCGACGTAAAAGATGAAAGAAAAAAAATAACATTGAAATTCATTAAAAAAGGGGGGGGGGGAGGGATTTGAAAGATGTTTACTGGATTTTTTCATTCAATAGAGAAAAGGGCTCAGCCTCATCTTTTTGAAAAACTAGTATGTGTTTTGTTTTGATAAAATTAACTATGTATTGATATGCTGATATGCAACTACCATAAAATTCATTAAAAATAATATGGAATTCTATACACAAAGGAAAAACAAATAAAAAATCATACATTTATTTAAAGATTTTTGTTACATACATTTTTGTTGTGACAGGTTTTCTTTTCCACTATAGCATACAATATAGTGCATCAAATGACTTTAACAAAATACTTATTTTGTAAGTAAAATGAATACATCATTGAATCAAGTGTAACAAAATATTTTTTCTATGTATCAAATCAGTTTGCATCGAATTGTTGCCCTTTATACATACTTACAGTATACTCTTCATACCTACTGATTCAATCGACTTGTTATTACACGATCATTCCACAGTATTTGCTTCATATCTTAGGAAAGTAACATTCAAAAAAAAAAAAAAGTGATTTTAAAGGTTTGTGACTTACTTCCACATGTAAACTGAAAAATCCTTTGTTTTAAACTATTTTATTGAAATTAATATTAAATAAAATTTTCATTAGATTTGTTTTTCACCGGACATCCCGAATGTAAGAGATAGTTTTAAAACAAAATTTTGATATGCACTAAAATAATACGTATTTATGTTTTAGTTAATATAATTTCATTATGAAAAGTTTCACAATTTCAGAGAATAGTCTAAAAGCGCTAATGGACTATTCAATAAAATTCTGTGATTTTTGTATGTTACAAAATTTTAATATTCTTAAAAAAAACTTACTCCATTTAAGTAGAAAATTTATATTAATATTACTGAAGAAGTAAGAAGCTATTTTCCCTATTCAGTAGAAGTTTTCTAATAATATTACTTAAAGGGCAAAAAAAATTTTTTTTCATTACTACTTTTTTTACGGCTTAATGGATCAAATAGCTCAAAATTTTTCTGTGAAATATGAGACAATAGAATTCTGTGGAAGGACCCTGCATTACTTTCAACTGTGTGCTAAATATTGAGAAAATAGCAAAATTATTTAAGTATATTTTCACAGAATTACACACACAATTATCTAATCATAGATAGGCTCAAATTCCTGATCTACTGCGTGTCCTATTTCCTGATCTACTGCATGTTCTGAGTTCGCTTCAGATGCTTCCGTGTCCATTGGGGTTTGTTCTTCAGGATGAACGGGGACTTTGGTGGTTTCAGTGGGGACTTCCGGCATCGTTTCTTGTGCCATGTGAGCTTCATCAAACTGGGGAAGAGGCTCTTGAACAATATTTGGCCCTGTATCCGACTTTTCTTTTGCTGCCTCTGGAACATCGACCAAACCTTCTCCATCTGGGGTATTTTCTTTGTCTTTATGCAAAGGCTCTTTTTTGTACCATTCTTCAATTTGAGCCAGTTCTTGTTCAGTGTTTGTACGACATTCCTCCAGAAGTGCTGGAAAGAAAAAATGTCGAGACAATTATTTTGGATGCTTTGAAAAATAACAATTGCTGCTTAAATAATTATTTGTCTTCAGTTAGTATTAATGAGGACAAACCATCCTTTTTGAGAAAAAACAAGAACTCAAACTCGTTCTCAAGACAACTTATTTTATTTACTTTTTAAACCTTTGATCATATTCAAAGGTCTTGAATATGATTACAAATTACAGCTTGAATCAAAGTATAATTTGATCTTGGATGTGAGACATTCAATTAACGATTGAGCTAAAGAAGTCACTATCGATTTTAAATCAAACTATTTTAAAAATAACACTTGAAGCAATACTCTTTTTTATTTCTATGAAGGGATGTAATAACAAATGTTGTTCTCTAATTTAAATCGGTTAAAAAAATATAGAACTAAATAGCAAAATTACTCCAAAGTTCAAGACACTGGAAGCCATTGACCACATTTGTCAGGAACGGAATTTGCCCTTCACCCTCTATAGGTTGACCACTAGAGTTCTGCACTGCAAGTGGCAGAACTTTAAGGAATATTTACTATATTGAATTGGAATATTGAAACCTATGAATTAATAGGTTTCATTTTATATATCTTATATATAAGCGCCTTATTCTGTCTGTCTGTCTGTCCGCTATAGGATCCTAGGCCGTTTTACCGATTGGGACCACGGTTAATGTTTACGATCCGAGAAACGCATCGCCGCAAAAATGAAAGTTGCGACTCATATAGTTTTTTTTAATTAATTATTTTTAATTTTTCAATGCTTTTTTTGACCCGTTTTATTTTATTTTTGCATTGTTGCTGTCGTTTCCAACAGTATAATTACAGTTGCCGTGATAACAAACAAATCAATGCAGTTGCCATTTAACAAATGTAACAAACATACTAATAATAATCAAAATGTTCATCTAGCATATTGAGTGAGGCTTCGCTGTATTTCAATCTCCGTTAAAAATTAATGAATACGCGAATTTAATTTAATCCTTTCTTTCTTTTTAATTTATTTATTTATCGTCTGCCCTTTTCATATTTTTCTTATTAGAGTGGCAGCGCTCTTTTTTCCCAATTTCGTTAAAACTGTTGTTTTGAAAAGCATAATAAAATTTTCAATAAGTTCTTTCGAAGATAAATATATATTTTTCACAAACAATTTGATTATATAGTAAATAAATGTATAGTAGTGTGGGGCTGTAAGCGAAGGGGCGTCCTCGCCACCTGATCTGGGTCATTCAGTTTGAATTAGCAGACACCTTTGCACAAATCATTTTAATTGCAATTTATAATATCTAGAACCGGTCATTTCGTATGACTGCCGGGCGTACTAGTATATATATATAGATAGATAGATAAATAAATACTTTTAAAACCTTAATTTCTCAAAAAAGGAAAATAAACATAGTGCCTTTTACCTTCAATACAGATATTTATACTTGTTATGCTATAGTAAACAAATAATTTCATCAATTCAGGTATCAAAATATTTTTCAACTTTGCACTACAAGGTACAGCATATTTATGTTTTTTTATGTTCCTTGAGGGGATGATTCTTTAATCAAGATTTTGTCCTCCCTTATTTGGCCACAGGGATAAGGAATCAGGGGCTACAGGGATTTATACCAGCAGATTTAAAAGAGGTTTATTTTCCCTTTTTTTTTCTTTCTCGAAACAAGTCAAGATTCACAAAATCATACACGTGAAAGAAAAAAATACAGTACTTTTGTAATAAAACAGTTAATGTAGAAACATTAAAAGTAGGGATGTAATGAGTATTCGGCCTGGCCAATAGTCATTTCATGACCTAGCCGAATATTCGGTCTGGCCAAATACTCTGCAAGGTCAAATTCGGCCTGGACAAATATTGATGGACTATTCGGCCGAATTGTTCTGCTACAATAGAAAGCTACAAAAATTAAGGAATTAGTAGATTTTAAACTTTTAAAATTGAATTATAGTTATTGCAAAAGAACACATTAGTATAAAGTTTTAATAAATAAAAATAATTTTGGGGAAAACTACTTTTTAAAGAAGGTTTGACAAAGCAAAACATATTTTAAGGTTATAATATTGCATTTTATACTTAGCATTTGCTCCCAAAAGCTGGCAACACTTAATTATTATAATGGAGAACACGACTTTTATTTTGTTACTAGCGGTACCCGCAACGGCGTTGCCCGTGCAAAGTTAAAATAGTGGCACCTGCGGCACAACTTGTTTTTTGCCCCAAGCAAGACACCGAAGGCGACCTAGTAAGTCACTTCTGAGCCGATAAAAAACTTATTTCAGCCAGTCTTTTCCCACAAATGTATAGCTGCTTTGACTTAGGTATAAAATTATTTCAATCTATCTCTAATAACCTATATTTATTGATATATATTTGTATCATGTGACATAGTTATCTTTATTACATCAAAACTTTAACATAGGTTTTTTTACTCAGAGTCTGATAGATAGCAAGCAGTATTCTTTCCGAGTCTGAATTCAAAAATATAAATGTTATTTCATAAATGTTTATTTCAACCAATAAAAAGAATAAATTGTGATACAAAAATTAAAAAATAAGTACATTAGTAGTTTTATACATAAACATACATTTTGAAATCAAATCAGAAAAATGAATTGATATAATTTTAAATATGAAATTTTAGCTGCTACAAATTAAAGTAGGCTAAATGGAGAATTGATAAATTGATCAGACAATGCCATCTATTAAAGATCATCCAAAAAATGAAACAGTTTCTGATGACCCTTAGCCTATTAAGAAAAGCAAAAGCTGCGGTGACGAGATGCTGGACTGTATATGTAAACAGTTTGATGAAATAAAAAAAAAAGTGAAGGTTTGATGTGAAGCATATTGATAGTGAAAATTATATGGAATGCAGCGTTGTAGCTAGCATGGGTGACACCTAGGGTGGGTAGTGATAGGTGTCACCCCCCTGGAAAAGATTACCCCCTCCAAGAAAAAAAAATCATGTAAGCATGAAGTATGAGTTTTAAGGAAATATAATAAATATATTTTTTAAAAAATTGCAGATTGAAAAATAAAAACACCATTTGTATCATGAGCCTCATAATATTTAAAGTATATGTTGGTGGCAACGGTTAGGATTAGCGGTTAAAAAACATTGCAAATATATTGTTTTAAGAAAACGCTTTCCTTCATTCAAAAGAGAAAAAAAGTATCCAATTTAAAGTATTTGTTTTATTCTATAGAGCTCTTAAAGGTTCCATTTTCTTTTCTCCGTCCTGGCTGGGTGTCACCCCTAAAGTCAAATAGACATTTCTTTGGTAATGGATATTGGAATATCCTGTGTATAAGATTAAAACTAAAAATTTTCCTACAGACACTTCACTCTCTGCTTGATAATAGACAACCTACTTTCTTCCATTATTTTTCAAGCAAGTGGACGTTAACACTTTAAAAATTCTCATTAGATCTCAAAATATGAAGAAAGGTTAACCAATACACTAAAGTATTAAATTTCCCTCCACAATCAAATACAACACTTAACTGCGTAATACTCAGGGTTGCCAACTTTCAGAGAGACTCAAGAGGAGCATCAAGGTATAGGTTCAAGAACAGCGTAAAATGCACCTTGACAAACTTTTAACATAAAGAGCTTTATTATGAAAACTCCAGGTATTATCCTTTATGTTATGTGTATAAGGTTAGTCATGAAATTAATCTTATGTGATTTAAAATGATGAACACAAGTTTAAATTTCATTTACTTTGCTTCTCGATTAGTGAAAACTAAACTATTCAATGCTCCAAACATAGAAATAATTGATACAAAAAATGAAGGAACAAAAGGTTTAATGAATAAAATAAATCTTAATTATACAAATGAAAACAATATTTTCAAATTTATGCAATAAAGAACAGTGGGAACAAAAACTTATGATAGTTATACAGAATAATTAAGGCAATTAACCTTCAATGTCAGCAATCATATAGAAAGAAATTAAGTATTATTTCATGTATTTAATAAAATAGTAAATGACAAAAATGAAAAGAAAGAATTATTCCCCTAGTGGATCTAAGAAGATCATTGTTTCAAGCATGAGAAGTGTGAAAAAAATGAATAAAATAAATCTTAATTACACAAATGAAAACAAAATATTATCAAATTTATGCAATGAAGAACAGTAGGAACAAAAACTTGTGATAGTTATATAGAATAATTAAGTAAATGAACCTTTAATTTCAGCAATCATATAGCACAAAATTAAGTATTATTTCATGTATTCAATAAAATAGTAAATGGCAAAAATGAAAAGAAAAAATTATTCCCCTAGTGGATCTAAAAAGATCATTGTTTCAAGCATGAGAAGTGTGGAAAAAAAAAAAAATCTTAATTATACAAATGAAAACAAAATATTTCCAAATTTATGCAATGAAGAACAGTAGGAACAAAAACTTGCAATAGTTATACAGAATAATTAAGTAAATTAATTGCATCAAGGACATTGCAAAAGTACTTTCTGGTGATACTACAGTTGAACTTACCATATCTCCTACCATGGCAAGTTGTTTTAGGTACGCACCCATAACCTCTGTCGAAGTAGAAAGATCCTTCTCTTTGTTTAAAACTATATTGACTGACAGGAGGCAAAATTTCTCTTTTGAAAATTTGAAAAAGCATCTAGTTGTGATGTGCAACAACAACCAATCATCAGAATAAATCTGCATACAATATTATTTTAAGTATGAGTTTTCAATTTTTATTTCACACTTACGCAGTTGAGGTTTTTTTTTTTTTTTGTGCAATTATGTCCACTTCTTTTGTACTATTGCTACGACAGTCGAGTAAAATGAATATGTAGGTATACCGGATACTTCTAGCAACTTTTTTTATACCTTGGATACCTATATGGGCTTTTAGGCATTACCAACTACCATTTTGCTCCAATTTTAAGTGCCTTTTTTAAGTGTCTATTTCAAGCTTTTTAAATGCCTTTATGCCTGCCTATTTTTTATTTTTTTATTGCCTAAAATTCCGGGCTTTAATCATCATAAACTACACGATTAGCGATAAAGAACAATCATGAATTGAAAGAACAGCTGAAACTTAAAAAAGAAATCAGTTGAGAAGAAGGGAACCTAACAGAATATCTCAAATTAATTAATCGTTAGGCATAGAAATACACAACAAAATAAATCAAATTAATGGAAATACATAGAAACAAAATAAATCAAATTGATGGAAATACATAGAAATAAATTTCAAGCAAGGATATACTGAAATCAATCTCATCGAATATCCCGGTATCTGACGAAAGCAACAGCGATTGCTATAGCTCCCTCCACTTCAATTCGCTATGAAGAACTCGCGTGAAGTAAAGAAAATGCTGGAAGATGCTGAAGGTTGAAAATTTAAAGAATATAGAACGAATAAAAAAAATAGCTTCGAGGTGCAAACCACCAAGATATAATAGAATTTTGTGCCAGTTTTCGTAATCGTACGTTGCGTAGATTTTGCTGTAGAGCGTATAGCCACAAGGGCGTTGCCAACTCGAAAGTTTGTCAAACTTTCATTTTATATATATAGATTATTCAAGTCGGACTTTGTTTGGGTAGACTAATGTTGGCTAAAAGACTAATGTGAAAAGCCTAGAATATTTTATGAATATCAAGATAGCATAAGTTTTTACGGTTTTTGAAAATAATAATATATTCCAATTAAGTGCAATAAATTTCAATAGATCTTTTAAAAAATAGCCATGTAAAAAAACACCATAAAATAGAAATATTAACGTGCATAATGTTTAAAATATCTTCAACTATTTTGAGCAAGGTAAAATAGTATTTCTTCAATTTGAATGAAATTATTAGTAAGACAATACTAATGCTTACATTAAAACCTGTGTCTATTCCACTTGGGGGTGAAATTCTCAGATTTATTGCATTCAAAACAATACAGAAAATGCATTAACTTTAGATAGTTTAGATTCTTAACAAGCAAGAATTGAATCATACATCATAGATTAAAGTGGAATTGGTATTTGACTTGGTGAATACTTTTAAATTTGACAAATACTTTCTATTACAATGATTTTTTAGAAATTTTAATATTCGGCCCCCTGATATTCAGTATTCCGTTTAAGACATTGTCTAAATATTCGGCTTTGGCCTGGGAGGAGTGGTCGAATATCACACACACACTTAAGCTTGCCCCTCTATATTTGGCATCGTTCATGGTATCGAAGGAGGCTTCCCGATTTCTTCAAATTCTCCAGTTTCTAATCAAGTGGAAATATTTAGAACTAATAATGAATATGTAAGTAATCATGAAATATTAAGCAAACATTTGAAGTTAAAATAATTAAAAATGCCTAAATACCTCAACTATTTTTTAAATGATTTATTTAAAAACAACATACTTAAAAATTTGCTCTCAAGCAGAATACCCCAGCTTCCTCAAATATTTAAGATATGTTTTGGAATAGCAGGGGTCTTTTTAAAGAGATTTCTGGGGAAAATCAAACAAATTTTGTGAAAATTGTAATATATAGTGATGAAAAATTGCATTATTATTTGCCACTTTTATAATAAATAATGGTGTAAAAAGATTTGGAAGCTTACAATTTTGTGAAGGGTCCATTTTAATTGATTTGAATTTTGTGAAGGGTGTTTTGATCAATTGGAATTTTCTGAAGGGTCTGTTTCGATTAATTGGAATTTTGTGAAGGGTCTGTTTCGATTAATTGGAATTTTGTGAAGGGTCTATTTCGATTAATTGGAATTTTGTGAAGGGTCTGTTTCGATTAATTGGAATTTTGTGAAGGGTGTTTTGATCAATTGGAATTTTGTGAAGGGTCTGTTTTGATTGATTTGAATTTTGTGAAAGGTGTTTTGATTAATTGGAATTTTGTGAAGGGTCTGTTTTGATCAATTGGAATTTTGTGAAGGGTCCGTTTTAATTGATTTGAATTTTGTGAAGGGTGTTTTGATTAATTGGAATTTTATGAAGGGTCTGTTTTGAATAATTGGAATTTTGTGAAGGGTCTGTTTAGATCAATTGGAATTTTGTGAAGGGTCCGTTTTAATTGATTTGAATTTTGTGAAGGGTGTTTTGATTAATTGGAATTTTGTGAAGGGTCAGTTTTGAATAATTGGAATTTTGTGAAGGGTCTGTTTTGATCAATTGGAATTTTGTGAAGGGTCTGTTTTGATCAATTGGAATTTTGTGAAGGGTCTGTTTTGATTAATTGGAATTTTGTGAAGGGTCTGTTTCAATTAATTTGAATTTTGTGAAGGGTCCGTTTTAGTTGATTTGAATTTTGTGAAGGGTGTTTTGATCAATTGGAATTTTGTGAAGGGTCTGTTTCGATTAATTGGAATTTTGTGAAGGGTCTATTTCGATTAATTGGAATTTTGTGAAGGGTCTATTTCGATTAATTGGAATTTTGTGAGGGGTCTGTTTCGATCAATTGGAATTTTCTGAAGGGTGTTTTGATCAATTGGAATTTTGTGAAGGGTCTGTTTCGATTAATTGGAATTTTGTGAAGGGTCTGTTTTGATTGATTTGAATTTTGTGAAAGGTGTTTTGATTAATTGGAATTTTGTGAAGGGTTTGTTTTGATCAATTGGAATTTTGTGAAGGGTCTGTTTCAATTAATTGGAATTTTGTGAAGGGTCGGTTTTAATTGATTTGAATTTTGTGAAGGGTGTTTTGATTAATTGGAATTTTATGAAGGGTCTGTTTTGAATAATTGGAATTTTGTGAAGGGTCTGTTTTGATCAATTGGAATTTTGTGAAGGGTCTGTTTCAATTAATTGGAATTTTGTGAAGGGTCTTTTAATTGATTTGAATTTTGTGAAGGGTGTTTTGATTAATTGGAATTTTATGAAGGGTCTGTTTTGAATAATTGGAATTTTGTGAAGGGTCTGTTTTGATCAATTGGAATTTTGTGAAGGGTCTGTTTTGATCAATTGGAATTTTGTGAAGGGTCTGTTTTGATCAATTGGAATTTTGTGAAGTCTGTTTTGATTAATTGGAATTTTGTTGATTGGGTCTGTTTCAATTAATTTGAATTTTGTGAAGGGTCCTTTGTTTTGAATTGATTTGGAATTTTGTGAAGGGTGTTTTGATTAATTGGAATTTTGTGAAGGGTCTGTTTTGATCAATTGGAATTTTGTGAAGGGTTTGTTTTGATTAATTGGAATTTTGTGAGGGGTCTGTTTCAATTAATTGGAATTTTGTGAAGGGTCTGTTTCGATTAATTTGAATTTTGTGAAGGGTCTGTAGACGGACCTGAATTTCCTCTGGTGAGACCCCAGAATAGATGATTAAAACATAAAACAATGTCTTACATAACAACAGGGCTACATACCTAAAGTTTTCACTTTACTTTCTTCCAGGCATTTCTTTGTTTTAGCATCAAGCACAGACGGTAGATAACATATGTGAGGTTTCGCTTTAGTCGTGATGTACTTGAGCATATTTTTGTTACTTTTCTGCCATACCTCATACTGTCGGAAAAAGAAATACTTTAAAATATGACACATGTGAATACATACACAAAAAGCCATTTATAAAATTCTTAACTGCTGCAATATTTAGTATGTTAGTGCATCTCAATTTACTGTCAGAACTTAACTATAAGGGATCATTCACAAATGATGTCACTTCGAGGTAGGAAGAGGGTTTGGGAAATTGTGACAAGGGGAGGGGAGTGAGTAACAAGAAGTGTGACAAAAGGGGATGAGGGTTCCGTTGAAGTGTGGCATTTTGTGACGAAGGGAGGAGGGGGGAAAAGTGTGACATCATTTATGAAGGGTCCCTAAACTAACAATCCATGCTTGGACAGTAGTTATTAACAGGTATACATGTGTTAATAGTTTTATTTCTCTTGAATTAGCAAAATTGTCACTAATAAATTGCTGATAAAACATGTAACAATGTTCTCTATTGTATATAAAAGTTTCTGTACAAGAAACAACTAATAATGTTTGCAAAAGTTTTAAAACAATGTACTTACATAATTAACACATTGCCAGAAAAAATTACAAAAGACTTTTATGGGTACTACTGTGATATAATCCCCCCTTGGCGACATTCGAGCTAGAGCGCCAATTTGTAATGATTTTCGGTTGGCGATATCTTTTCATTTACAGAGCGCCATCGATGTTGGCTGAGGTAATTTGTGGCAACAGTAAAAGTGGATTATGCAATGGGTGTTTGAGTGTGATGGTTGGACTTTTAGAAAGTTTTCTTTTACTAATAAGTAGGATTTTAGTAGTTTATTTTATGGTTAAAGTTTGTGGAGATATTTCCTGTTGCTAAAGGAAGAATGTAAAGTGTTAAAGTGAATTAATTTGGTTCAATTGTTTTCTATTATGGCGAGATGAACAAATTCATATTAGTTTGTTAAGGCGCCATTTTTCGAAAGTGTCGGAAACGTGGTTTAGAGTTTGTGCTATCTGAAGTACGAAATTGTTTTGGTTGATAATTGCATAAGTTTGGTTAATTGTGACTAAAAGCAAAGAAAAATAAAGTGCTAATTTTCGGACCATTTCGTCAAAATGGATTGTAAGTTTGTTGCTATTTGGGATTAACATTGAAAAGCCAACTGGTTTAAAGTGAGTTCTTTATTTTTGTAAGTTTATTATCTGCTTATTTTGTGTGTTTGTAAGGTTATAAAACAATGAATTTTCAATTGTTCTAAAATATTAGCTGTAGTAATTAGGGGCGTTGCTAGTTTTGATAAAGTGGGTTTCCGTTAGTTTAATGTAAAATGTATTTGAAGTTTTCCGTGGAATTGCGCGATATTTTAATTTTTTTGTTGAATAATGCATATCATTTTATGTAATGATAATTAATTACAATAGTCATTATTGTGCATGAAATGCGTGTTCTTTCAACGAAGTGTTTTTATGGTATTTTTAATGTTGGCTTCCAATAGTTTAAGACAAAATGCACTTGAAGTGATGACCGTTATTAATTTTGTTGTCTTGTGTGGTATTTTAAAATTTGGATAGCTTTATTAAACATTGCTTTTTCGTTGAATTGCGTAAATTTTTATTATGTTTTTCGTTGAATAATGCATATCATTTTATGCAATGAAATTAATTGCAATAATCATTGTGCCTATAATGCGTGTTCTTTCAAGAAAGGGTTTTTATGCTATTTCTAGTGTAGGCTTCCAATAGATTGATGTAATATGTGCTTTAATTGATCAATGGTATATATTTTCTAATGGAGTCTCTTATTTTAAAATTTTGACAGCTTTAATAAACATTCGTTTTGCGTTGAATTGCGCTATATTTTAACTGTGTTTTTCATTAAAGAATGCATATCATTTTATTCAATAATGAATCATTGCAATAGTTATTATTGGGCATAAATTGTGTGTTCTTTTAAGAAAGGGTTTTTTATTCAAGTTTGAGTGTTTGTAAAATAAATAATTCTATTTTTCGAGTAATTATCGATCCGTTAATGTATTGAATTGGTGTTGAAAAATGCTGTACGTGCTTTACATAGTAGCGTTGATATTGTGTGTAAGATATAATTTGCAATTTTTGGTATTCTATTTTTTTTAGTGATTTTTCTTGACATGTTTGCATGTGTATGATGTGACATTGTTGGCGATAAAATCATCGCCAAGAGTGTTGTATTCTATTTGAAGTTGGCGACATAAAAATCTTGTTGTTGGCGACGGTTTCTTTGCGCCAACGAAAAAGTCGCCAAGGGGGGGTTATATCACAGTAGTTCCCTTTTATGTTTTATTTCCTTAATTTACAAAGGGTTCGACTAAAATTATATATTATTTGTCAAAAAAAGTTACCAGCAGCTGAAATAAGGAGTTGAAATATTAAAGCTCAAATTTTAAATTAATAACTTTGAGTTGGGAAAAGAACAAGCTACATAAAGTATTTCAATGCTGTGCTTCCAAAATATATTTAAAAACTAAAATACTAACAACCAAATATGTATGTATATATATATTTGACCAATTCAATTAAATTAGGAAAATTTAAGCTTGTGAACCTTTGCCCTTTATACAACGGAGGTCTAACGCGTCATAAAAACACACTTTTGATTTGAACACATTTTATATGCACTATTCTATTTTCTCCCCAGACCCGTACTTGTCAGCCGAGGCCTTAGGATTGCTTGCGTATGAGGAGCGGTAGTGGGGTCCACTGATTTTACATGCACGTATCCCTAAGTGTACATAGGTGCTCTTCAGCAGGTATCAACCGCACGACCTTCCAGGTGGAAGTCCGATGTGCTAACCACTATGGGCTACCACGGCCTTGATTGTTTTAAACTAATTATATTCATGATTTGGTAGATGTTACTTTCCGATCTTCAAATTTTTAATCGTGGGTGATTCTGATCCGACATTTTCGAAAATTTTCGAGGGCCTGTTCCGATAATTAAAAAAAAAAAAAAAAAAATCGGTTTTCCAAAAATTTATCAATTTGTTAATCTTAAAATTTCTTTGGCGAATAATGCCTGTACTTTTCTTTCTCCCTTCAGACAAGCAAAACATTTTTTACTACTTTAAAAAACTTTCAAGACAATAGAATAACGTTTCCAGAGGGATAATTCAGTAGTTTAATTCTTACAATTTAAAACTTGAAATAGGACCGTAATTTTAATATATTTTTAGGAAATGTACTATATTGTGTTAGTTGTGCTAAAGTACCATTACAAAGCAACCAAATAAATAAAAACATTGAAATGAATACTGTCAATCAACCATAAGTTTATTCGACAAAGTTGCTGAAAGATAATAATAAATCAGAAATGGAAACTGCTGTATCTACCAACCCGACGATAGACATCTTAATGAGGAACGTCAAAAAATGAAAAATTGAATTGAATACTGTCGTATCGAATGTTACGTCAGTTATTCCATGTGTTATGAGTATATAAACTACATGAATCTTAAAATTTAAACAGATTAAACATTGTACTTGCAAAAATTGCGATGGTATCCCTTTGAACGCTCTAACCACTAGGTTACCATGGCCCTGCACTACTCTATAGTACACACTATTTACACTAAACTATAATTACACAACAAACAGCTACTATGAGACATTTAATAAAACATTTCGCACAAATAGAATTGAATGCATTGTTTGATGGATGAAAGTTCCAGCTGACTTGATTAAGCTTTGCTGCTACCGAATAATGGCATGCAAGTTGCATTCGCCATAGAACTCAAAATTTTCCTTCAAATTTTGAAGGAATTCAAAGTCATTTGGGAATGGTTATCTCACTGAATGGAATGAATTCACTTTAGTATAGGGGTGCCCATAGGGGGGGGGGGGGCAGGGTGAGTAGCCACATTTTAGTTCAAAAAGTAAGCACTTATAAGCACTTTGTAAGCACATTTTCAGAAAAAAATAAGCACATGTTTAAGTACACATATACATTATTACTTGCATAATCAAGAGGAAAAACACGACTTGACAAAATTATATACATCTAACAGAAATAGCTAACAAAAATGAGAAGAGGCTTTGCACTACATAAGGAAAACAAATAAGTTTTATTTAACAGATGCATTGCTATAGAGCCTGTTTAATTGTAGCATTAATTAAAAAACACTAATCAAAAATATACAATTAAGTAACAAATTGCAGTTATTGCAGGTATTATTCTGATAATCTAGCAAAAAGATACAATAAAGTAATAAATCGCAGTTATTGAAAGTAATATTTGATAATCTAACTTAATATAATGAATATATATTCTGTATTGGGGAGGGGGCAGTTCTTTATTTCACCTGAGCTTTATGCAATTTTTTTTTGTGGGGGGGGGGGGGGAGAGAAATAATGCAATTTTCTGAGTAACATAATATGGCACTGCTGAGAATTTTTTAAATCTTACGTTTTTCTTTTTTTTTTTTTAGATCCCCCTGACATCAATATTTAGTGATTTATTGATAAAAATATAACTTTATTTTCTCAATATGCATTTTGTTGATAAAAATTATTTTTTAAAAATTCAAATCACCCAGAGGGGGGGGGGGGGGACACGGCCTACTATGTTCTCCTTGTTGGGCCACTGCAATATCATGTACTTGCCAACCTTGGCGGGGGGAAAATCAGGAGATTTTTTCAATGATCCCCACACACACAAAATGAACAATTAAACTGACTTACAAATAAAAAAAAAAATTTATGTTCATTACAGCAGTATTTGATAAAATTTATCATCAAATGTTTGATCGAATTTTCCAGCAAAACTATTTTTTATGAGCAGTAGGATGTTCTCTAGATTTTCATTTGACAGCATTGGACGAAACTTGGTTTCACTTTACAGAAAATGCATTACTACTGTGCGGAATGCACAAAATCCCAAGAATTACATTTAGTTAGATTATAAAAAGCCAGTTCTCCCAAATACTTACTAGCTTACATCTACACCACAACAATTCAAACAAAATATCACGACCACATCTGATGTGCACTTAAATAAATTATCCCAAAATATTTTTTTTTAATTTAGCGATTTTTTAGTTATATATTGAATAAAAATAGGAAGAAATGTTCTTTATCTATTTTGTAACAATACATAATGACTCCCAAAAAAGAAAAAACCCAAACCCTAAGTTGAGGGGAAAAAAAACAAATTTAATTCTATGCAAAAAATATTTTTAAAACAAGATTATTAATAAAGATGCAATATTAATAGTTATAACTAACTAATAGAATCACTAAAATTTTTTTAAAAGGCTAAAATTTTTCACTGAAATTTCGAGTGGGTGTGGCAAAATGAGAAGTGCAAATCCTCTACTACAGAGGCTAAATCGAAAAAAAATTATAAAAATAATGGTAAACCAGAAGTTATTGATGTCCAAGAGAGGGAATGAGATAGTACACAAGAACTAGGGGCTTTTACCGAAGCGGATGCAATCGAATTTCAAAAAAAAAAAAAAAAAAATCGCTTCATTGATTTATTTTAAGCGAAAATTACAAAAAAAAAAAAAACGGGAGAAAATTGTGTTAAACGGGAGATCTGGAGACAGACTCAAAAAACGGGAGTCTCCCGTTATAAACAGTGGGACTTGGCAAGTATGAGTACCGAACCTCAAATGTGGCAAGCTCAGCACCAACGCTATGCAGTATTTTGGAGCACGACCAAACATGCCGGATTCTCGGAAGCATCGGCGCTGAAACGCGTTTTTTTATGCCAAACTTGCAATATTTTCTTCACTCATAGACAAATGTTTTAACATTTTAACTATGAATGGAGTCTGGGCCAGCTGGTTTAGCAATCGGAACGCCATTTTATGCATCCGATGAGTAAACTAACGTTCGATTTCTGCTAGGGGGGAAAAAAAATTTAAAAAACACTTATAAGGGCCCTTATATTTTATTTTGAAAAATAAGCTCTTATAAGCACTTGTAAGCACCGCTACACACCCTTGGGGGGGGGGGGGGGAATTCAGGGGCTTGATTGGCCAACTTGGGGGGTAGCTTAATTTTTAAGGGGGTGGTGCAGAATTGCTCTGGGGCACCCCTACTCTAGGACATCATAAAAATTCAAAATAAATCTACAATATTGTTAAAAAAAGTTAATCATATAAAAAGATATCATAATTATTATTAACACTCTCATCAAACAAATGTCCACGCAGTTTCTGTAAACCATAAAACTGGTGGCAACTTGCTTAAAAGTTATCAAACTGGACTACTCACTACTTCTGCAATTTCTAGTTTCTTTTCCAAACAACGCAACTCGCATTGCTTTTCTTTTCTGTTGTGGAAAAGTTCTTCCTTTTCTTTTTTCATTTGTTCTTTCTCTACTTCAACTGCGGCTTCGACCTTTTGCTCCTTTTCAATCTTTTTTGAAACCTGAGCATACACAAAAATGAAACTCACGGGTAAATCAACCTTAATTAATGCAAAATTCCACTTTAAACAAAAGTGTGAAAGAGAAATCTTACAGGTATGGAGAAACACAATTCTAAATTTGCAAAGAATTAAAACCAAAGTTATAGTTGATTTCAGCGAGTTACGAAGGTATGTAAAATGACAAAATAAGGTTTAGAGTAAAACACTAGAAAAAGTTTGAATTATGGGAGCCTTTAAAGCAATTTTTTTCCAAGCCACGCTGAAGAGCAGCAACTCATAACACTATCACAAACATCTCTAGCCAATTAGCCCTTCACCATGTATCAAACATAATAAATACTTGAGAAAACAAAAAATGAATTTAAAAATACCAGTAAATGTTCCCAAATAATCAACTTCTAAATTAATTAAAAATATATATATATTATAAAGTTATCTTTGATGAAACTTGTCACCCTCTTGCAAAAATCTTTTTGAGGGATCTATGGTTCACATCTTGAAAAACTTACTTTAGTAAGTCTTGCCTAAACCTTGAAGCATTAATCTATTTTTAATCAGGTAAAATTAAATACTTCGTTGCTTTTAACATTTTTTTCTCTATCTTTAGAGTTCTATTAGACTAATGACATTCATGATAATTATAAACTCGTCAACAAAAATAACTTTTATGTTCTGCATCCTTACATCAACCCTTCAACTTTCAACTTAAGTAGAATCATTATTCAGGTTTTTCTTGACATGCCTTGAACAAATGGATATAGAGAACATATAATTATACATGCAACTCCTTTTGAAAACTTATTGCATTTCTTAAGTTGGACAGTAACATAAATGAAATAGATTCCCAATATTTAAAATACCTGCTCTTTTCTTTTCTTCTCTTCATTTTGAAACTTTTGTAACGTTCCCAAGACTAATCCCATCATCCTACGATTCCTAAAAAAATAAATAAAAAAAGAAGAAAAGTGTGTGCACGTGTGATTAAGAAAAGTCTCAATGAATGAAGAGTCTTAATGTATCAACAAAAATCTTCACCGAAAATTACCTGGCAGTAACTTTGGAGTTGATATTCTGTTCATGGATTACTGCTCTCCTGCTTTTGACATCCTTCGCAGCAGCTACAACAGTCGACTGGATGGAAGGCTACATTCAAAAGGAAATATTATTATGGGTTCGTCATACTAAACGGATGAGTAACACCTTGAACATAGAGAGCAAGTTATTTACAGCATGTACAGATTCTAAGCACACGAAAATCACACACCAACGGTAATCTCATTTACTTCCGAAATACGAATAGAACCAAGCACGCAGTTTACAGCACAATGGCTCAGGCTGGCATGCACTCGAAACAGACTAGAAACCGAACTGAACTTCTGGCCAGGGTTCGAAATTAGGATGCAAAAGTTAGGCGTCATTGGCACCTAGCTGTTTTCTTTTAGTTGCCAAGAATATTCTGCTAGGCGTAATTTTAAAATCATTCTTTTGAGAAGGTGGTAATCTTGCTTAAGTTAGACTAAATACAAAAGTTTATTTTAACCAGTGTCTAATAAGACAAAATATGAGTTAATTGGCATAACTATTTTTTCAAGTGTTATTTAAATCTAGTGTTACTTACAAAACTTCATTTGTTAGTAAAAATTCACGATTCAAAAATTTGAAAGTCAAGAAGTTATGATAGTCTTCCTAAGTACGGTAAAAACTCAAAATGCAGAAGATTAGATGAAATATGTATATAAAAATATAATTGTATAAAGTTATAATAGACTGCGTGAAAAATTGTGATTGTCAAACTAAAAGCCTTATGAAAGGATGGGTTAGGCGTCAAAAGTGACGACTGGGTGAGAAATCGCGGTCGTCAAATTGGAGTTCTTAGTTGCAAAATACGACTAACGACCGCTAATTTCGAACCCTGCTTCTGGCCTAGAGCTCTTTGTAACATCTCAGATCACGTGACATGGACAATCCAGAAAATTCTAGCAACAAATAGGATTATCTATCACGATTGGAAAACCGCCAAGCTTGGCGAGAAACAAAATAAAAATCTAAAAACATAGGTTCGTAAGAATATTAATAAATTTATCTTTCAGGAACGAAGAACAACTCATTGGTCTGACTTTTGTTGCAATGGAAGATTAGAAATATTGATATAACATTAAAATATACAAAAGTTAGCTTCTTTAGTCATGCTTATTTTATTATTTCAAATTTTGATACTATAGTTTTGCTGTTACCTTGAGGCTTGACCCCTTTAGAGTGTTCAAGACACTTCAAGTTACTAAAGCCTAACAACTATTCCCATTGTCCATCTGCAACAAATACTACACCGCCAAATGTGATTTTTAAAGTTCTTAATTATTATGCTATGCTGTTGTACAGCATGTCACCGGAACAGCCGAGACAGGGGAGATTCCTATTTTATACTATTTCATTTTATAAAATTTATTTCAAATAGAGCAATTACACTTGCCCCTTTAAACACCATTTATTGTTGAAAAAAAAAAGTTATTATATTTGTTTAAAATGGTTTGCTTTAACCCGTCTGCAAAATAATAAGAAAATTTAAAGCAAAAACAAATGGTAGATTGCTTCACATTTACAACAATGGGCAAATATTATTAACTCCTACTTCCAACAAGCAAGTGAATGAACACATAAAAACTTAACAAAAAAAAAAAAAAAGAAGAAAATCCTGCTCGGGATGAAAACTGAATGCATATGGTTTTGAATGGCACTAAACCCACATCGCTTTGGAGAATTTTTACAATCATATAGAATTTAGAAAGTTACATTACATCAGTAAACTTGTCAGTCACTGTCAATCAGCTGCCAGGGACTTTTACATAAAGGCAGAGAACATTAGGCATAATACAGTTTGGTTCCAAATGCATTAACCCCGATTGAATTGGTACTTTATATTGATCCCCAAACAGTTCCAGACATTTTCGTGCCCGACTACATTCTTCAGCAATGCTCCCACACCCCCCAGCTTAACACATATCAGCCCCTGTAATTGCTGAAGTACAAAGGGGACTTAGAAACTGTAAAAATCTAAATTGATAAAATGTCTTACTTTTTTCTTCTGTACTCTGTCTTCATCCGGACTCTCATATTCCTCGGGGGTCGGCTCTCGATCCTGTGGTTTTCTAAGAATGTAACTTAAGTTAATCCAATTTGACATGCAAAAACAAGAAGATTGTGAGTTAAGAATGCTCAGTATCCTTTATACTTTTGTGGAATCCTTCAACTAAACTTCAATGAAGGAAAAATACCTTTGAATGCGAACTAAAATTGTTTTCGTCTTATTTAAAGATATTTTATGGATTCTCCGTGACAATCATTATATGATTATAATGATATAAAAATATAATGTATATAAATATTACAAACTTTAAAGGTACATCTGTTTCTGCCTCAAATTTTTATAATATTCTATATTTATTATGTGTCAAGTTTTAGCAAAGGGTTTACAATACATATATATATATATATTATGAGGGTGCATCAAACCCCCTCAGGAAACAAGGTGGTTCCTTACTTACCATTGTAAATAAAGCCAGCCTGAGCACCCAAATATTCTTGCTAAAGAGCTCCAATTTCCCTATCACACACACTAACAGGTAAAGCCCTGTTGTAATAGGCCTGGTGTACAGCTTTTGGTTTATAACCTATCGCTCGATAGACTGATTGCGCAGTTGAGATGTGTGCTGCTTGCACAGCAATTAGTTAATAAAATGGCACCAAAGAGGAGAAAAAATTATGTTATAGAAGAAAAGGCACGAGTCATTGATAAGGTTAAAAATGATGCAGCAAAAGTGAGTATTGTTTGGATAATGTGGTAGAGTTTCACTATACCGCGTTTATGTTATAACGCAGGTGCCAAACATGTCCCCCAACACCCGCGTTTTAACGGGTTTTACTGTATTCTGCATAATATGTTAGCAATGTATGTAAAATAAAATATAGACATTTAAAAAACTACACAAAAACAAAAAACATAAAATTAAGAGCAATATTGTTTACTCAGAGTTTTACACCATAAGATAAAACAAATAAAAGCCTTTATATAGCAATGCAAAGAACCAAGCAAACCCCTTTACATTCATTACAAAGTGACCAGACCAGTAATAAGGAAATCTGCGTTCTAAGCTTAAGACATATTTTTCATATATGTCCCTTGACAAAAACAAACAAAGCTAAACACATGTTTGAAAAGTGTTGAGTAGGGGTGTGCAAGTGGACAATTTCTTCCGAGGCCAGGCATTTTTCGGCTTAAAGGCTGTCGTAGGTAACTCTCCCCAAGAGGGTCATTTTAAAAACTGGTTGCAGAAAATTTTCTTTCATCAGATCGGAACCTTTTTGAAAATGTTCCTTTCATTACATACCAATCCATTAGAATAAGCCGACAGCAACAAGTTTGACTTAAGAAAGAAGCCGAGACTTTTGACGGCGTGCTTGTCACTTCCTTAGAAAATAAATTTTTACATTTTGCTTTCCACTTGAGCGACTGGCGGCAGAAAATGTTAAGGGTGCAGCATAAAGTTTTCAGTTAGTAGCCAGAGCAGTGACTTGCACTCTTCAAGCTTAGTAGCCACATTTTATAAATTATGGCCTTTTTCTATTGAAACGAAAATAAACAATAGCTTTCCTTATAAGTTTGTGAAATAGAAATGTCGCACCCCAAGACCGAATAATTTTTAAGGACAGGTATGAAAACATTTTAACAACAATCTTAAAATCCAGATATTGTTCTAACTGGATCTATCTGGATCCAGATATTGTTCTATTGATATCGTCGTAACTAACGATAATCTGAGTTTCAATAGCCACTTGCAGTGTTAAGCTTTCGTGGTCATTATTTTTTTACCCATGGACAATTTTGCAGAAAAATTATAGAAACTTCATAATTCAGTTCCACTTGCTTTTTGTCTCATCATAAACAACTTAAAAAGAAATTCAAATAAAAACACAAAGAATTATAACAATATTGAATTCAGTATTTACTACCACAGTAACTCTTTGTTACCTCTGTTGCACTTCATGCATAATATATGTGAACGTTTGAACATTTTCATGCCGAAAACGGAACACACGAAGCCAGAAATGACTTCATTCAAAAAGGAAAGTAAAAATGGTACCATGACCAGCTACGTATTTTCTTTAATCACCAAGTGACCAGTGCGGAGCGGTTGCCAATCCAGATTTACCAAACAATAATTTACAACGTAAAAATTATTCTACTTGAAGGACAACATGGAAAGTGGCATTAACCACTGCAGTATGCATTACTCATGATTTGGATGCTTCTTTTCTTCTGCCAGATTGCTTTCCATCACAAGAAAGAATCATGCATTTGTTTTGGTACTATGCAGGGGTTGCGCAAGAAGGAATTCGCGTCTGTTTTCGGGCCTTCAAAACAGACGCGATCAAAACAGATCCTTCACAACATTCCAAATAATAAAAACCCACCCTTCACAAGATTTCGAGCTACTAAATCAAACTGTTCACACAATTATTTATTAAGTAAGAGTCAAATAATTACAAATTGTTTTAACAGTATATGTTTAAATTGTGAATTTTCATGAAATTATTCGATTTTCCCCAAAAATACTTTTAAAATTCACAAAAAGGACAAAAATGCTGGATTGACACCTGCATTGCCCACCTTTGACTCTTATTAAAAGAAAAATAATAAAGATCTGGATTACAATCATTCAGAGTAACTTTGAATCATGGGGATTAACTTTGAACATCATTTTTTAGTATATTGGACTTCATTTAAAAATTAGAATAGAAAACTGATTTTATAACCTATTTAGCCAAGTGCAGCACTGGACCTTATAATTTCTTTTTTTTTTGGTCAAATACACTAAAAGATATAGGGCCATTTCACAGTATTTTGTCCAAACGTGTAGAGTCCGCAACATGACTTTTTTTGTTACAACTAAGTAATTTACTATTTAATTGTCACTAAATTTTATTTTCAAATAATGTGCTCAATACATTATTTGTAAATAAAATTTGGTAACAATTAAATAGTAAATTACGTAGTTTTAACAAAAAAAAAAGTCATGTTGCGGACTCTACACGTTTGGACAAAATACTGTGGAATGGCCCTATAACGTGGTTCAAAGTTACCCTGAATGACCGTAACACTTCTTCAAAATTTAAGAGGAGAGAAATATAAAATTGAGAAACTGATAAATTACTTGGGTATTAACCTTTCCACGACGGAGTTGGGACAACAAGAGTCCTAGGGGAAAATTTCCTTTTTGCTTTAATATCTTTAGTACAAAAATGGTATTAACGTAATATTTCCCCCATCGAATAATACCTATATTAGTAAGAATTTTATTTTATAGCAAAAATATAGCACAAAAATGTTGATTAACTAATATATAATAGCAGAAAAATATGATAAAACTGCAGAAAATAACTTATCCGTCTCAAGTGTGTTAAAGGGTTTTTAATAAAGTAGTCCTTTTATAAGAGTATAAGAGTTAATTTTTACAAAATAAACCAAAAATATGAAACAATAAAATAACACAAACCAAGCAAAATACATTCGAGTAAGTTGTCCAGGAGTTCCACATCCACTCCGACAACAGGAGGGAGGCATTGTTGAACACAATAGTGAACTTTTTGAGTTTTACTTTTGAAAGTAGGAAGTAACATCACTGCATTGTATTCTCTGGGTTTATTCCATGCTAATTCTAATGTATTCTTCCTATATCTATTAATAATTAAGAAAAAATTTCAATGATTTTCAATGATATTCATTGAAGATAAAATTTTCCCTGAAGGCATGTGTAGCGAATTGTTCGTATAGGGTAAGTAGAGCATCTTATTAATAAAACATGAATATTTTTTCTGAATATTATATTTCTGCTACAGGTATTAATTCAAAAAACCTCGGAAATAATTTGTATAAATACTTTTAATATTTTGATTTAGAATGTAGGGCATGTAGGGCATGCCCTGCTTTCAAAAGGGCTTATCTTTCCATTAAGGACATCTTAATGGTCAACTTAAAGGGCATTATTGATGAAATTGCGAAAATCAGTAAAACATTAAGTACAGTAGAATTGTAGCAAAGTTACTGCAGAAGAATTTAAATCAAAAGAAGATACGACTATTGTAATATTTGCACCAATTTCCTTTTTTAAATTTATCAAAATCCGTGCATCTCGAAACCTTCTTAATTTTATCTTCCCATACGTTTTTGAGATAGACAGGATCAACTGTATACAAAGAGTAGAAATAAAATAGCAGACAAATGCTTCAAATTGAAAGGAACCCCTTTATTAATGAATAAAGATGCCAGTTTTAGGATGCTCACACGTCAATTCCTAGAGTAAATTGGTACTTACAAAAAATTCTGCCAACCAAAAAAGTTTGGTGAATCTACAGCAGAGTAATTAAACTATAATTAAACTCTCTTCTTAAAGTTTCACAAATTGTGTTTGAAGGAAGGTTTTTTTTTGTTTTTGCCGAAAAATTATCTTGTTTGGCGGTCTTAGGTTCATTTGGTGAAAATGAACAACAGGTTTTTCTATACGTACCAATAAGGTAATTAAAGGAAAGGTTTTTGCACAGTTTTATTTAACTTGATTTGTCACCGAAGTTTTGTTACACAGTTTTCGACTACTATTACTACTTAGTTTATCTTCACACTTTACACACAAGCTCATCTTTGATGACAATATTACATTCATTTTATAATTTATTAAAATGTTAATTAGGGAAAAAGAATTAATAATTTTGGCTCTGAGCAAATTCTCAGAATTATTATCTGTCGAATGGCAACGATAGCTTTGTTTGAAATGTTCGGATAATGCAACAATGTTTTGCATTTTAAAATACTCAAATCAGGACAAAGTTTTTTAGTTTTTTTAAAAAATAAAACTGTGTAACTTAAAACATTTTTATAAGGTTTTTTCTTTTATATTTAAAGGATGCACATACTCAAGCTCACAGTACAGTACAATGACATTCAATTTATTTTTCCCAAGCAAGCATCATCATGATTCGTATGATCAATTGGACATTTTATTGCGAAATTGTTAAACGAGGTCTTATCATATCATGATGGGTTTGGAAGATATTTCTTGCTCTGAATATTTTACCTCCTGTAACAAATTTCAGTAATTGAAATGAGAAACCTATAAATGTTACTTACATTTTTGTTCTTGCACGTTTTTATAATAGATTTCAAAGAAATTCAATAGGTAAAAATTCCAAAAAAATTTGATGGTGTGTAAAATAAATAAAAACTTCTTACATTGGGAACCTTGACCTTTTCTTGCCAACAAACAATCCAGGCCACCCAGGTGTAGGGCTGTAAAAAAAATTAATATATAAACGAGCTTTAAAATATACATATGGAAATTTCATATTTTAATATTTATAACTAATAATATTCAAATCGGAAAATTCACATTATTTTTGGAATTTGTTACAATACAAATTATATTGGGATCAAATCTCTGAAAATAAACATCATCTTCAGCTATATGATTGTTTTGTATCATAATACCCAACAGAAATAAGAGTCTACTTTTTATGTAAAGTAATGAGTATACCTCAAAACTCCAATTCTTGATTGGTAGCCAATGGCTACTAAAACCCCCCCAAAAAAAGGAAACCAAACCTTAAAAAAAAAAAAAACCTGCACATCAGCAAAAAAAAAAAAAAAATTCAATTGTGCATTGTTTTCTAGGAGCACAAAACTGGTATCAATTGGGATGAGATTTGATTTGATCTACATTTAAATAAAAACCATGTAGTTCTAACCAGATTTCAGGCACACAACCACATGTGTTTTTATGGTTTTGCCCCTCCCTCCAGAACCGATTCTTCAGCTATTGTTTAATATAAATAAATGCATTGTTTAATATAAATTTGAAAAGTTATTTATTCCCTTTCCCCTAGCTTGTTGATGACTAAATTCCTACTAAAAATTAATGAACAATTATCTACCTTGGCAAAATTACTGTTTTATTTATATGCACACAATTTTTTTTTTTGTAAAATAATTAAAACTAAAAAAAATTTTCTTATTTATTTTATGATTCATGACAATACTTGTTTTCAATAATTGTTTATTTAGCTAATAATTTTCAATAATTGTTTATTGGTTTTTTAAGCAGTTACATCCAGGTAAATTAACAATTTTCTAAAAAAATTCCTATTTATCCAAAATTTAGTATTTTCTAATAAATAAAACTAAAATCAAATTTGAAGTAAATCATCAAATAAAACAATAATAGTGATAAAATTAAACGGAACGACAAACGTGTGCCCAATATCAGCATGAATAAAAAAAACAAGGAAAAAGCTACTAAAATAAAATGCAAAATAAGCAGATTCAGGGTAGCATATGTGAAAAATATCTTCTAACTTAGAAAATAATTGAAATATGTACGCAATGCAAAAGGATTAAAATCTCCAACATAGAATCCAATTTTTGGCAAAGCACGTATACGATGTTGGCTGTTTTTATCTTTACGTATTTTCTTCTTTTCGGCAAATATTAAAATGAAATGCAAAATAAGCAGATTTAAGGCTGTGCATGCAAAAAAAAAAAACCTTCCAACTTTCAAGATAATTGAAGTAATTACAGGATGGAAAAGGATTGAAATTTCAAACATGGTAAGCACAATTTCCGGTAAAAATCGGAGGAAAAAAAGTTTCTGTGTGGCAAAAAATGCAACTCCTAATGCTTTCTTTCTTCATTTAATTTTTAACGAATAAGAGAATTTGGGGAAAGTTCATGTGTCGAGGTTACAGGTTGGGAAATAGCGAAGGGTAGCCACATGTGTTGACTTCAATGAAATTAAAAGTCGCCAAAACGTGAAAATTGGTCGCATTTGGTGACAGGCGATTGCGGGTTTTGAGCTCTAGTATTTTTTGGGGTCTTACCAGTGGTGTAGTTCTGAAAAAAATAAGCAATTAGAATCAAAAAGTGGGGGGACGCTTATGTTAAAATGTAAAAAATTTGGGGGGATGCTTGAATTAAAATAAAAAGGTAGGTGGACGCCATCCCCCTTTGACTACATTACTGGGACCAAGGTACAAGGGTTGCCCAAGAGAGGTGTGTAATGGTGTAGACTGGGAATTTTTTTTGGTAGCCAGTGGCTACTAACCCAAAAAACTTTGGTAGCCACAACATTAATTCACTGGTTTAATGCGGTTTTTCGGATTTTATCTAAAATAAGGGGAAATGCAAAGAAAAGCAATTTCAGTTTTCGAATTACATACATTAATATAAGTAAAATTAACTTGGTTCATTTAATTTTAATGTTTCATCACAATTTGAAATTTAATGTCTTTATTTTTCAATTGTCTTAAAAATTACTATTGAAAAATATGTATGGCCAAGGAATTTTTTTTATCATGCTTTGCTAATAATGAATAAATAGTATTTTAAGACATTAATCATATCAACAAAAGTTTTCAAGTACTTATGAGAAAAAAAGAATTTTCTTAAATATAAAATTTCAATTGCAGAATATTCTCATTTTCAGGTAATATTTCCTAATCACATCAAGTGCATTTTTGATCAGGATTTTTCTTTGGTTGGCTAAACTAAAACTAAAATATTAGGTAGCCACAAGATTAAATTTGTAAATTATCTTGCCACCTGTGTATGAAGCTATATGTCTGATATATAAAAAAGTTTATTTGATAATGGTTAATTTTAAGTTATATAAAACGTATAAGTATATATTGAAAAATTTTAGTAGTGAAGTCACTTTTAATGAAAGTTTGTTTTCCCCCATCCTTTTTCGTTAAAGTAGAGAAAAGAAATGTTTTTAAATTGTCATAAGTAATTAAGATTTATTATGCAGCAGTGGCGTAGTATGACATCTTTGCGGCACCTCCCTCTTGGGCCTGAAATAT
Organism: Octonoba sinensis; assembly: GCA_038502835.1. Lineage (NCBI taxonomy): Eukaryota > Metazoa > Arthropoda > Arachnida > Araneae > Uloboridae > Octonoba > Octonoba sinensis. The sequence goes on from CM076603.1 coordinate 11,343,316, forward strand.
TGCACCCCTCAGTTGTAAATTATGTATTTGAAACTTGACCCCCCCCCCCAAGTGTCCCTTAATCTCTTGCGCCCTCTCCTCAGTTACGGGGTCTGCTAGTCGCTAGTTACACGACTAATATGTTGAACCAATCATTAGATAAAGCATCATAGTTATGTCAAAAATACCTGTTAAAATTCAAACAAGAAATATTATACATTAATTTTGTTTATTAATTAAAAACAAAATTTATAAATTAATTCGGCCAATTGCAGACCTAGTGCGTTCCCGAGAGGTACCATCTCTTTCAGTGGCACCACAATGAGTGGTACCATTGCCGCATGATAATTTTGACGTCCGGTTTCTCCATCGGAAAGGCCGAGCACCAGGACTCTGTTGATCAAAATGGCACTAGGAATTTAATTTATCCAAGAGCATCCAAGCCAAATGTCTGCTCAAGGAATCTTTTACACGCCGCATAATCATACGACATGGGCGCAGATGTTTTTCTGCATCTCGAAAATCCACCGACTCAGGCCAGGTTTAGTCTGCAACCTTGAGCTACAAATTTCTAATTGATACCTGCCACCACGAGTTTATAGCATTGATGAGATCAACCATTAAATTCAATTTTCAATTTTGCTTTTAGTTTCTAATTCAAGATATTTTAAAAATTATTTGAAGTAATAAACTACATATTTACTCCTGTCTCAACTTTTGCACTGTAGTATTAAAATTTTAAGCTTCTAGGAGGGTACCCCTGTTAATACCAAAATTAAGTGAAAGTATAAAAAAGGTATATCTATTACAACATTCAACAATTAAATGCTTATTTTGCATTTAAATTTTTGTATGGTAAATATCAGTGTTAAACTTTGAGGCAAAAATGTTTTTAAAATTAAGATTATTGGAAACGCAGGGCATTTAATATTACAAAAGCAGTCAAAGGAATCTAAAATTTAGTGAAAAAATAAGAGCAACAAGAATTTGTTTTAAAAGTTAAAAATTTGAGTATATTTGAAGAACATTAAACAAAAATCTCTTTCATTCAGGCTGCAAAATCTTTGCATCTTGAGCCACCAGATATCAAGTTTTAATTGACAGCTGCTACTGGCACTATGAGTTTATAGGATTAGTGAAATGCTAGCTATTTTTTGACCATTAAATTTAATTCTATCTTGCATCAAGTTTGTGTAATTCGTTTTTAAAAGAAATATTTTAAGCAATATATGTTTACTCCTTTATTGACTTTAACAAATATTAAAGTCAAGACAAAATATGGAGGGGAGAATCTTGTTTAATTATGCAATTAAGTGCTAATTCATTTAAAACTTAGTGCTTTCCCAAAAATAAATACTACAGGCCAAAAATAAAATAATCAGCATCAAGCTTTAAAAGTAAATTGAATAAAAAAAAAGTCTGCTTTTGAATACCGTGACCTTATATCACTTACAATCTTGCAATGTAATATTTTTCTTCTGAATGTGATAATTGGTTTGGAATCAATTACCGCGTTGAGGATCAGGGAAAATTATTAAAGGCGCCATTTTGCGGATTTTGATATTTCTCAAATTTTCAATGCTAAAAGCAATTCTTTTAATTTAAATGACAAAAAGAATTTGCATTTACCTTTTCTATGTTGAAAACATTGTATTTTTTGCTTAGTTTTATGTTTCTTCGATCGCCATGTGTCACGCGCGATATTAGCGTTTTGCCGCAATTGTGCTGCAATCCTTTTGCATCTGTTTCCGATTTTAGATATTTCTTACTATTTTCTCCTTAGCTCATAAGTTAAAGTGTATTAATCAAAAATATTAAGCTATTTTTTTAGAGTAAATATAATATTTGGTACAAATATAGCGATCTGGTGCTGCAACCTGGTCATAAAGGTCAAGATTCATGGTCGCCACTCGCCACGTGGCGACCTTGTTTAAAAAAGTGGCGATTCAAAAAATTAAGAGCGATCGCCACCTTCCCTTTTTAAAAAAAATTCTAAAGTAAATCCTTCCTTTTCAAATGCATCTATAGAATTTACAACTCTTGCTTCTTTCATGCACACAAGCACAATAAAAACGCATCAATTTGGCATTCAAGTAACCGAATTTCGGCCGATAATCTTCATTTCCCTTTAGACAAGAAAAAATTATGGCGAAAATTTTTCCCGATTGCGCTGTTTTTTTTTTTTTAAATTCCTTCTCTCTGCCATGTAAATATTTTACTTATGAAATCGGACTTAAGTGTCGCGCCATTTTGAAAATGGTGTGAAAGTTTTTAAAAAAGTTTTGAAACGAATGGAAATAAAATGTACTGAACAAAATTAAAACTGGAAATATACATATTTTTATACTTGTGTTCGAAAATGGTCCGTATTTGGGATCGCTGTTTTTTGTAAAAGGTTCATTTCTGCAAAATGAGATTTTTGTTATCTGTTTCTTCTATTATTAACAATTAAAATTTTGCATTTAAATCTTTTGTACTCTATAACATTCAACATAAAAAAACTGTATCGCAAAAATTAATATTTCCTTAATTTCGCCAACGAAGCTAGTTTTTTCTTTTTCCAATTTGAATCATAAGATTTGTTTTTTTTTTTCTTTTTGTAGATTTAATAGTTTTGACAAAATATTATGTTTTCTTCAGTGAAAATAAGACACATAAGGAATTGTAGCGCACTGATGTACCAATTCTCCCCCCCCCCCCCCGCTTTGCACATTTGTTTTATGACGCATAGGTGGCCACCAAGTTAATCAAGTCTAGTGGCCACTGGCCACTTCCAAAATTTCTGAGTCTTGACCTTTACCTGGTCGCCAACGTGGCGATCGGCAATGAAATTTTTGGTCGCCATTTAAAACATTTTGGTAGCCAGTTGGCGAGTGGCGACCGCTAATCTGAACCATTAGAGGTGTGGGACAGACTGCACCATTGTTTTTTTTCGGGGGGGGGGGGGGGGGTGTATTCAGTGGGGTTTAGTTTATTTTTCTTAGGCATGAAGCTCCCAAGTTGCTTTTGGGGAGGTTTTTTTCATGGTTCAAAATTGCTCTTAAGATGGATGGGCATCCCAGGACATATTTGCAGTATTACACAGAGCAATAACGAATGGTAGAAAATGAAGGAGTCAGTAAATAGCCTTACTTATTATGTAGCTATTGATGAATTTTAGTGTTATCAATATTTTTTTTCTTTCTTTAAATACAGTAAAACCTGTAAAAGAACAGAATTAGCCCTTCACCCTTTATAACCTCTTCAGACCCCAGAACTAAGCACAAACAATTTTGATGCAATCTTTTGGCTCTCTGATTTAAAAAACGATTACAATTTTTTTTTTTTAATTTTCATTAATAATTAGTTTAAATACTAAAAAGTAAACTATCTATTGATTAATTTCAAAAACAATTGGGTGTTCTAGCTTTCAAATTGCACAAACAGTAGTTAATAAACAGCATTTTAAAATGTACCCAACCGGGTACACTTGGAATGAAGAGGGTAAGTTGACCACTCAAGTGCCGCAACGCAAGTGGCAAATTACACAGGTTTCACTGTGGTTAATTCTTTTTTCTCCTATTTGTGTCATACATTCAAAGCTTTTAGAAGACTCTGTTCGTCATACTTTCTTACTACTACTTACATCTCATTTAACATAGTGCCTAAATTAGGTATGAATAACATATTTGAAACTAAAATTTTTTAATTTGATGTTTTAGTTTAGCTTGGGGCAGGGGAACAGAAAGTGCTTAAGAGTGCGATGTACGTCGCAGAACAAACGCGATCTCTGCAGAACATTTCATCCTTAAAAAGAAGAGGGAAAAAACGCGAGCACATACGCAAAAAGAATAAAAACAAAAAAAGAAAAAAACGATATGTTCTGCAGAACAACTGACAAAAGAATGTTTATATATTCTAATGGTGCACCACCTGGCCATAAATCCATTAGAAAGTTGCTAAAAGCAGCCATTGTCACAATGTATGGGCCAAATTTTTATAAACATTTTGTAAACAGTACATTTGCATTAATGTTGCAGCATCCGACTTCAAAAGTCATTGACAGAATTGCAAATTCTGAATGTATGCCTTGGCTTTAAATGAATAATTTAATATGTTTTGTCAAAAATGAGTAATAAATATTCTACTAGTTAATTAATATTCTTATATCTATTTTGTGTTGTACTGTGGTCCATCGAATTTGGACGACATGCCTGCAGAACATTTGGAACTGTTTGAGGTCATGTTGCAGAACACTGAATATAATTCTGCTCCTGGGGCTTGGGGGGAGGGAGGGGGGGGGGGGGTTAACAGATACTGTGAATGCTATTTCTGCCGAGACAGTTTTTCCCACTATGGCAAATGCTTGTCAATCCAATACTGCTTAGCAACAATTTACTTTTGTGTCACCAATGCCATATAACATTGAGTACTGAAGAGAAAGGAAAACAAAAGTGTCGGTTACCTTAAAAATTTCAAACATGAGCTGAGATTATTTGCTTTATGAGTGAGTGGGATGGGGTGCTTCACCTTTTTTTACTTCCTTTTCAATTATGCAGTTCCAGTTTAAAATCATTTATTACCAGTAATGTTGCAGTTAAGGAAATCACCATGTTCATTATACATCTATGCATTAACAAGGTCTGCAATTTTTTAGCTGAAGCACAACTCTTTCAAAGTTAAAACTTTCTAAGAAGTGATTTGCATTATATTATTTTTTCTAAAAGATATTTAGGGACACTGTCCTTTACCAATAATAAATTTTACCTGTTAATTAAATACCACATACTAATATATGTTTTGACGTAACTGTTTAAACCATGGTTTAAACGGTTACATGTCAAAAACCTGCCAACCCTTAACTTAAAACATCATTTCCCACACCATGGCATAGACAAAAGCTCAGTTCACAGTATTTAGACCGCTATTTTTTGAGTTGCAGCTCAAATTATAATCAAGAATGATTTAAATGTTGGACATTCAATATACCGAGTCAAAAAGATTTGTTATGAGCATCGAGGATTTTTATTAACAAATCAAAAGGATTTTAAATAAACACATAAATATTAAATGTCTTTAGAAAATGATCTGATATAAACATGATAATAATAACACCGAAATGGGTAACACAAAAATTGATGCACTTACGCACTGGATTGTGGAAACGTGCTATCTGGATCCCGACCAGTAATTCGCCGAATTGTTTGTTCCGTATTTTGCAGTTCTTTCTTGGTATTCTCGAATTTTTCCAGTAATGACTGAAATGACACAGTATTTTCCTCCATTTCTTAACGGCAGAATGAAACACCGACGATGCACAGAAAAGCAATGATACAAAAGCTGTGTGGCACGGAAGTGTTCGAAGAATTAAGGTTCACATTAAGGTTCCTAAACAGAATATTAAAAAATACTAGAAATGTTTACATAGAACATCAAGAATGTTACAGCTTCAAAATTATAGTTTTACGTTTTTTCACACTATCTACCTCAAAAAAATCTTTCGATGCACACTTCGTTTAGTTGTTAGTTGTTGCCAAACGATGGTCCTCAATACCGCAGCGAGCTCATAAAGCCGCCAATTTCCGCATTCTCTCCTCTTTTCACTTTAGTGATAAATTTAAGTCTTATTAAATGATATATTTTCCCTGAAAAAAGTGCCTTAAAATTAACAAAAAGAGATTGGGATATATTTTCCTTTGTACTCCTAGTTATTTTGGGCAATTTGTTCTGAAAATCTGGCAATATTTCGTACACAAAAATATTAGATTTTTGGATTTTTGTAACTGGCAACTTTCTTTTGTCTTGCAACGGCATGGTGACAAAAATTTGTTTATTACATCGAAAGAATTTGTAACTTCAACAGCAAGGTATGAGAATATGAGGGATTTCATACATTTTTAAAATTAAAGTGATTATTTAGAAGCTTTCCTTTTTATGATTCATTTCAAAATTTAGTTGATGCACCTTATTTCTATTTTTGTTATTTATTCAGCAAATTGAAAACATTAAATTTAATCGAGACATCGAGTGCAAAATTTTGAAGTGCGAATAGGTTTGCTTTAAAATCTGAATTCTTTCGTATAGGTTGAAAAATATAAGTGGGAAACCTCTATTTTATTTCAAACAATTTCTTTCCTTATTAGATTCCCTTGAAATTGGGACATTGGAACTCTTTGAACAAGATTGTTGAATGTAAAATTCATCCTGCCCACAGAAGATCGGTAAAACTTCCGTGAAAATAAAGTCAAAAATATTAGAAATATATTATTTTTATTTTTAAATGTCATATTTTATTAAAAATAAAATTTGACTTATACCTGGTTTTGATTTCAAGAAACGATAATAATCGTTTAATAAAATGTCCAGGCCCATCATTTGGGTGACCAATTGATCCCGCTTGGCTTTTAGAAATTATTCATGTTTTTTTATATTTTGTTTTTTTCCTATACCCTTTGAAGTGACGGTCCTGTAAATGTCATATAATGAACATTACCTGAATATTTTCTTTTGATCCGGGTTCGATCCTTTTTTAATAGCATCCATTTTTTGAGAATTTTAAAAATATTTTTGTGAAAAATCACTTGTGAGAATTGAAAATTTTAACATATAGTGGTGAATTTTTTTATTAATATTTGCCTCTTTTATAATAGACAATAGCTTAAAATGTGCAATATGGAAGCTTGGAATTTTGTGAAAAGTCCGAAAATAGATCGGACTTTCCTCTGGCGCGACCCCTGTTGAAGTGCTTAAATTTTTAATTCATAACTTATCATATTTTTATATTATATGTAGCTAAGAAGATGGATCTCAACAACAAAGAGTCTACAAATGAAGAAGCTTGGTCTGTTAAGCCTGCAACCAAGAAAAGAAAGCAGATCAGCATGGAAGTGGACAGTACAAAAACTGCAAGGCCATATTTTCCACCGGCTAAAAGAGCATTATTGGTAAGGCGTCTAATATTTAATGATGTATGATTGATTACTCTTAAAAAGGCTGAACACATCCTACAAATCTCATACTGTTTGGCATAATGTTTTTATGAAGCGTATACACGCTTTGGAAAGAACTTCTTCAATATGAGAAGAATTGAGCTAGCCAGGAAAAATACATAATTTTTGTATCTGATTTGTAGGTTGTCTACAGGAGTTGATCTGGCATTTTTGACAGGGTCTGGTTTGTGAATTTTTAGAAGCTTTTTGTGAAAAAATTTAATTTTGAGAAAATTTAAACATGCACTGATAAAACAATTTTATTATTTTTTGCGGCTGATTTAATAAATAATTCCGTAAAAAAGTATGATTTGGTAGTTTAGAAATTTTGTGAAGTGTTTATTTTGATTGACTGAAATTTCCTCCGACAATTGATCTTTATAACTTTCACAAGGTATTTCATTGCAATTTTTTTGCAAACAACTTTTGACTTGTTGATGTATTGATAGTAGGCCTGGGAGATGTGAAAATTTCTACATCATGATGTTGCGATGCAAAAAAAAAAGAGATTTCATGCTGTTTAAATTCATATAATAATACAATATAATTACTTATTAATAAAAAAAGGTTATCCTCTCAAAAATTTTCACTGAGATTAGTATTTTCAGTAATAAAAATGCCAACTTTATCAAATTCAGCTTTATTTTAAAATTTTTTTCATTTTTGTGTAATGCGTAAGACAATATAAAGTACGCAAATCCAAAATAAGAAATAAGTAATGTTTTTTAATTTTTAATTTAATTTTTTTTTTTTGGAAAATTGACTTTTGATAAAGTAAGAAAAAGTGTCAAAGTATATAAAATTTTTTATGTACTGAAAGAAATAAATTGCATTTCTCTTTTCTGTATGTTTTGTTTTGGGAGAATGGGCACCTTTTTGCTTGTACTACTTCCACTTAGAGAGCAATTAAGCGGTTGCCACTCGCCACAGGGTGACTAGATAAAAAGAAGCGACTAAAATATTACCTAACGATTGCCACTTTTTCTCCCCTTAAAAATTTCCAAGAAGCACACTGCTAGGTTCTATTGCAAGAAGTTTGTGATCAGTGTTGCCCCGTACCCTTCCCGATAGCCCTTAGGCCAATGAACTACGATCTGCTGACCTCTCACATACCCTTTCGTTTTATCATAGTTTTCTGTGATTAAACTTCGTTCATATATAATTTCATTTGCTGTAAGTATTGACAAAAATCCCTATAAATATTAAAAACAAAATATGCGAAGTTTTTATCAACTTTTCAGTGTGGTAAGTAATATTTTGTACAATGATATTTCATTTTTGCATAGTTAATGTATGTATAATGGCTTTTAATAATTGAGAGAAAAGGAAAAATATTTTTCCTGAAAATCAAAGTAAAATTGTAACCTTTGTGAGTTTATCTTAAAACAACTTAATTTTTTAAATTTTATAATTATATTTTAATAGCTTAAAAAAGGATTTAATTGGGTTATTTTTATATCATTACTAATTGATACAAAAAAGCTTAGAAACACTACTGTGTTTATCATTTTTCACCACTGCTCCAAAAAACGTGGCCAGCACAAAATCTGCCTCTACTGGCCACTAGTGAAATTCCCCAGTTTTGCCTTCTACTTCCACCTGTTAAATTCTCTCTGAAGGTATATTTGACCTTTAAACAGAAGTAATTTTGAGCTAAAATTTTGAAACATAAAGTTGATTCCTGATGGACTTTCACCCAGTGAAGGGGGCTAAACAAGGGAAACAAACACTATAATGAAGTTCGCTAGTCCTTTTTCATTCCTAACTTCTGATTTTTCCTCAAAATTTGAAGATTTGCGGATCTTGTGAAGGTTTCATTTTTGTGCTGTCAGGAGAATCTTAATAAATTTAGTGTACTCTATATTGCATCAAACAAATGTACAATTCAAACACGAACTAGGAAAAATATTGAAGTGATTGTTTTTTTCAGATGCAATATAGCATGGTGCATCAATAATAATACTAAATGTAATACAGCTTCTTTCTTTTTTGCATCAAAAAAGGTAGTAATAAAAAAATTTTTATTTGAAGAGAATAAACAGTTTTTTAAAATAACTGTTTTTTATAAATGCATTCTATAGAAAAAAAAAGAGGAGGGGCTGAATTTGGTCAAAGATTTAATAATAAAGAAATTTTTGGTCAAAGATTATGTAAGATAATGTTATTATGTCTATTTATGTATTATACAGAATTTGTTCGATAAAAGTTGATTTTCTGTTTTAAAAAAAATGCTTTCAATCGAAAATTTAATTTTTCTATGTAATAATTGTGGGTACTTTTCTGTTTTAGAGGCACTGGCAATAGTAAAATTCTTTTTTGCCAAATCAAACTACTATACCATTCTTCGGTATCCCGTTGCCAACGTTTAAATATTTTTCACAAAAACCAACTCCATGCACAAAACAAATTGATTTGGGGAGAAAAAATTTGACCATTGTCAGCCCCCCTGAAACAGTAAAGGACCTAACTGTGTATCAAAAGAGTTAATTTTTTATATCATTATATTTTTGTTCATGGAAGAAATAAGCCATTGAATTTTTTTTCCCTTTTCAAATATTTTTGTTACACGTGCTGATCTAAAAATTTCAAGTTTATGTTAATTTCTTGGATGATGGGTCTGCAATTTCTAAGTTATTTGTTTTTAGGCTGGCAACGAAGAAATGCGAAAAATTCCTGTTCCACAAAATCGGTATGGGCCACTAAAAGAAAACTGGATGAAGATCTTCACCACAGTGGTTCAGCACTTAAATCTAAATATAAGGTTCAACCTTAAAACAAGAATGGTTGAAATTCGGGTATGTAATTAAAGTTTGGTTTGTGAATTTGCAGTTATGAATCTCACTTGATATTTGAATTATGTATCACAAGTATAAACATGTATATGAACATCATTTGTTGCTTAAGGATTAGTTAAGAAAGAACTAAATCTAGAAGGAGGACAGTTCTGAGTCGAGGTTGAAACGGTTACTTAAATGTACTATGATGCACACAGATTGGATGCATAAAATAATATATACTGTAAAATCCCAAAACTACCCCCCCCCCCCTCTTTAGAAACCAAACTGGCAAATTTCAGATAGGGGGGTTATAATCGAGATTTTCTGACAAAATTATTTTAAAAAATGTTTTTAGTATTAATTAAGAGCATCTACTGTAGGTAAATAATAAGTATAACCAGGGATGTGCCAGCTGCACCAAATTGCGCAGAACTACGTAGCAGGGCTGCCGGATTTAAGCCAGGCCAAAAAAAAGCCGGCTGGCTTTTTTTGGTTTAAACCGCTTAAAAAAGGCCGGCTTTTATTAAAAATAATATGTTTAATTTTTTTTTTTCAAAAAAAGTATTAAATAAAAAATTTATATCATTTATACAATTACATTATTACTGCAATAGCAAAATTCTTGAAATAAGAATGAAAATTCTTTAATAGAATGATTCATTACAGAAATAGCAAACAGAAAGTGCTGCTTATTAGAAATTTATTTAGATTCAATGCAATTTAAACAATTTATCTTCAAAGATTTTTACTAAGAATTCAAAAGTTCACTTGACACTACTATATGCACTAAAGATTACCAATCATTTGCCTTAGTCTTTAACTCATAATCGTTTGTATATTTTAAAGCACCTTTATTTTTTTTAACCCAAGAGAACGCGGGGGGTCATTTTATGACCCCAAGCTATAGCCAAATTCCAATTCCTAGAAAACTAGCAACCTGCTCATTCCTTTCTTATCAGTAGCTGAGTTTCTTCCCCCGTTGCACTAGTGTTTAAATGTAAATTTTAATGTTTAAAAAAGAGACGGTATGGTTTTGACATAAATAAGTAAAGGGATCCAAATAAAAATATAAGCAATTTGTCAAATAAATTGTATAAAATAAAAGATGCCCATCTTGAAGCAGACCAGCTGGCCAACGTTAAATTGTACTAGAATGATATTCATCTTAAAAATTTTTAATGTTATGTATATATAAAAAAAATCCTTATATATAAAAGTGAGCCAACTACTCAACACGGACGACTTCTTTTAAATTTTTAATATGAGTAGTGCTGTATGTAAACACTAGTTTAGCTTATTAGGATTATGTAAGCAGTATTTTGTTAAAGGAAAGGAGGGGGATACTTCAAATCACTTTTCCTACTCTTCTCACCTTGAGCAAAAGACTTGTTTGTAGTGTAAAATATATGATAGAAAAAAATTAATGAATATGGTTCTTTATTGCAAGTTTCAGTATTCTAAATTATTTTAATGTAACTAAATTCTTAACATTAAAATATCAATTCTAAGTGAGAAGTATACTTGAATCTGTTGTAGGAGAGCTTTTCATATGTATTAAGATAAGGCATTGCGCTCGACTATAGGAAAAACCAAATTTGTTTCCTCTCCCAACCTGGATTTAATCTCCTTCTCCTTTTGTGTTGAAAAAAAATCGATTTTGTATAGCTATAATATTAGGCAAGAGTCTAATGAGAGAGTCTCACGAAATTAAGCACACAAACAGGAAAATGGTAATCAGTATTGTAAAATGCATTCAGGTTGTGTAACAAAATAATTCTGAATCTAATTTTAAATTAACTCCATTAAAAGAAAGACTTGAGCTTCATTTTACACAAATTAACAGTAGCAACATAAATGGACATAGTATAGGTGCAAATAGTAAATAGTATTGTGCCTAGTTGAAAAAGGCCAATAAAGACAGGCCTCTTTCAAAAAAGACCGGTCCTTTTTAATAAAAGCCCCCCGTTCTGGTCTTTTTTTTAAAAAAGCCGTCTTTTTTGCAGCCCTGCTACGTAGCTGCGCCAATCTGCTACAAAAAATTCTAAGTGCACGTTTTCTGCGCCAATTCTGGCGAACTTGCACCAAAAAGTGCGGTTAAGCATTTTGCATTGCAGCTCTTTTTGGCAACCCTTAGCCTATGAGTTCTTTAGGAAAGATTAAAAGCTTCTTTCTCGCTTTTGAGAAAGGGGGGCAGGGTATACACGGTGGCAACAGAACACGGAAATCTAATGTTCTGGAAAAAGCAGGGAAAATTGCAAAAATTTAATAAAAATCCAGGCGTTATTTCTTTTTTTATTTATCCCTAAGTTTCAGCGATCTTAACTGTAGTCATTAATATTAATCAGCTTTCTCTTATTAAAATTCAATTGTAAAATTATTTTACTATAAAAATTCGTTTATTTGCCGTTTTTCATACATTTGTTGCCCACATCGGAAAATGCGATCTTTTTGCATCCATGATGGGAACTAGACTTTTCAAGTTTTCAGTGTTTCTTATGCTTTGTTAAAAGGTCAACAAATAAAATTTCTTTTTATTTTCACTAAAACTTTAATTTTAAATTTTTAATCAAAATTTCGTAAATTGTGATCGGGGATAAGGCCGAACTTTTCAACCGTGGAATATAATATCTCTAGTTTTATTGTTCGTTCGAATTTTTTAAAGCATGCGTAGTTCTTCATATCGTTTAAAAACTTGAAATAATGAATGAAACTATTAAATAATATGTTTAAATTTGGAGAAATCAAAAGCAAAAATCATTAACTATCATCACAAGTTTTGGCTAAATCATGATGATAAAATTTTTTCGATTAAGCCCATTCATTCATCATATAAAATGATTCGACGCAGAAAGAACATGTTAAATATCAGCAATTAATTGCAAATAAATAAATAAATAAATAATAAAATAAAGAAATAAATTTTTATAAATATTTATTCCATTTTTTATTCAGTACGCATGTTAACTCTTATAATAAATTCTCATGCTGCAGATCAAAATGTTTATCTATTTCATGTGCACAGCTCAAATTTTTGCTATACTAGCATTAATCCTAAAATGTTTAATCTTTGATCAAAAGTCTTTTTTGGAGCAGGGTATTTCCTAATAAAATTTAATGCTTTTTTAATCTTTAAGAAATGCATAATTTTCTTATTAAAATCCAAGTATTTCAAGAAAGAAGTTTTAAAGTTATGCATGTTCACATTCTTCTTTCAATCCAATTACTTATTAACTACCCATCAAATATTTGAATTATTTTGTTGAATAGCATAAAATTCAATTTAAAAGAAGCAAAATTAAGAGCTGTGCTTGTTGAATATTAAATTGCTTACCAAGTAACAAGCGATGAAAAAATGTACTTTGTCTTTCCTTAGAACTACTATAATACTAATTTGGTGCTTTATTTTTCTGCTGTAAATTTTTTTTTACTGCTGTAACAATGCATCTTCGAAATAACAAAATTTGTTTTTTAAAAATTTCATCTGCTGTAATTTTTTTAAAATTCTAATATTTTAATGTGGCATTTGTTTTTTGAATTGGTCGGCTTTTTATCTTCTGTGTATATTACAAAATATTCAATTAGGGAAATTTTCTGAAAAATCTCTGGAAATCAGGGAAAAGTCAGGGAATTTCACTCTAGATATTCTGAATCCACCCTCGTATATTCCAAGTCATGAAATGTCTCCTGCGTTTGCCACATGGTAATGCAGATTGTGAAAGTAAATTTAGTGTAAATAAAGCAAAGTTAGAGAATAGATCAAATTTAAGTGTTCATAACATTAATGGCTTAAGAACGATTAAGAGCCATATTATATATATCGAGGCTTGAAAATTTTTGAAAATAATATTAAAATTATTTAAAATGTAAAAGAAGCTTGTAAGAGGTAGTTGCAATGTTGTAAACAGAGGAGTCAAAAGGAGAAAATACTGAATTGAACAAAATTAATGAGAAGTTAAAAGATCAGTAAAAAAAACCTAAAAGTCAGTTAACTGCTGTACAAAAAATGCTAGATCATGCTGAGAGTTGCATTGATTCAGGCTTGAAGAAAAAAAGACTTATATACTGTACAAAGTGGTCAAGTACTATTGAAAGAAGCAAAAAGCTGAATGGACAAAGTTTTAAAAGACATTGAAGTCAATTAAATGGAACTAGCAAAACATTTATGTCGCAATGTCAGCTGATTTGTTTAAATTAAGTTGCAGTTTTTTTTTTTTTTTTTGACTTCTGAGGAAAACTTTGCTTTATTATATTTTAATTAATTTAAAAGTTTGAGCAGTAATTAAAATGTAAAAATGTGTAGTGAATTATTTTTCAAATGTTCAGTACACTCACAACACTTTCAATTTATTATTTTTAGTCCTACATATTTGAAGTTGTTCAAACCTTCATATCAAACATGTTTCAAAACTATTAAAATGAAATGTCGTAAATATTTTCAAGGTAACTTTAGCTTAGCTCAATATTTTAATTTTATTTTCTTTCAGGTATTTCCATTTATTTTCATGCTTTTATGAATTAAATTAATTTATTTTGCATAAATGATAAAGGAAGAGAAAAGTTCGACCTTGCGTTTTTATTCAGTTTATACTTTTGTAAAAGTTGCAAAACCAAAATAATATGCTCAACTGTTTTTGTAACTAAAAATGTCTAGTTAACGACTTAGTGAATTATTAAAATAATGCAGTTTTTATTTTTAACATTGCAGTAATTTTAGTTCGAATAAATGTTTTCTTTTTTAATTAAAATTTCATCTTGTAACAGATGTTCAAAACTTCATATAGCTATGTATGTATATACAAATTCTTAACTATTCAATAATCTTTGTGCTGCTCCAAAGTGCTCCAAATTTACAATTTTCCTGCTCCAAAGATTGCTCCAAAAGTGCATTTCCTTTGGTACATCCCTGTATAACTCATTTAAAATTATTTTGAAAGCATTAATATAAAACAAGATTTAAAAAAATAAACAAAAATCTGTCTTATAATTTTCTAATAGAAAATTGATTGCATGGGATCTTTTACCAAAGAAGGAATTTAGCACTTATGTTATCAGAAATCCCTATAATTTAAATTTAAAACTATTAAAATGCAAATTTGGCATGTTCAGGACCAGCGCCACATCGGTATTTCATAATGTGCCAAATTTCAAAACACAACCAAAGATGGTGGCTTAATGAACGGATCAATTCCAAGTACATGAAATTTATTTTTAAGCATATAGACCTTGAATATTTACGAAAAAAATAAATAAATGAAATAAAACACAAAATACAAAAATAAATTGGCCATAATTAATCTTTATCGAAAGAAAATAATACAAAATTAGTTTTAAAATCATCAGCAATTTGGGGAGGGGGTTATATTAAGGAATATGGAATGATTTCACTTTCGGAGAGAAAGGGATTTTACGGTAGTATGAGAGCTGTTGTAAATTATTTAAATTGTGTTTACCCAGAGCTCCCACAAGCCATAAAAAAACCCCTATTTTTGACATTGGTTTATAGGGGCCCCTCTAAAGGCCATATTCAGTAGATAAAAGCCCTAAAATGTAATCAAAGGCCCTATTTTTTAGCATTTGCTTGAATCATGAAAATAAAAATGCACCATTTTGTACTATGTTTGAATCTTAAATGCGAATCACAGCAATTGCTAAAATTGATGGGGGAAAATCGACCCATTTGATTCCCAATTACACTAATCTTGCCCAATAATTCTAATTTTTTCCAAACCTTCTCGGTTATACTTTTTTTTTTTTTGCAAGGGCATGTTACCCATGGATTATTTTGAAGTTCTATGTTTATCAATTAATTATATTTAGTAAAAAATTTTCACAATACTCTTTTTATTTCTTGATAAGCTTTTCTATAGTAAGTGAAATTTAAAGAAATCATTTAAAATAAAAAAAATTTCTAACACCTATAATTAATAATAATAGAGCAAATTTAATCAAAATAAGTTAAAAGTGCGACCAGCAACCTGGCAAAAAGTAAACCATGTTATTTTTTCTTTCCTGTGTAATTTAGAATCGATGCAAAAATAAAAGTATCAGTAACTTTGATATTTTAAATGAAATCATTTGGTAATCTTTTCTGTGGTCATAAAATAGTGTGTCAAAGAGTGAATTATATGTTGTGTAACTTTTATATACCTAATCTTTTTTTTTTAATGCATTACCAGGGGCGCTAGGCCGCGCGATTCCCGCAATATTTTTTGAAATCCCACTCAAAAAAAATTTTGTTTGTGCTTAAATTTTAAAAATCCCACTTGAAATTTTGGTCAAGGTGGGAAATCCCACCTTGTATTTTTCCCCAGTGTGAACCCTGATTACTATGTGTTAGTACGTGAAGTTGCCCTATATATAGTTACAAATTGGCCTGAAAAGGCCCCTATTTTTTAATCTGCTGGGACAGTGGGAACCTTGTTATCAATAAATGGCTAGGTAGCTAGTTTTTTTACTCTTTCTGTAAAGTGCATTTTTTGTTGATAAGGTCGTTTGAAAGTTAACCAAGAAGGAAAGAATCAATGAGTGGGCAAAAGGTATAAACTTAATGTATTCATTGACCTTTTTACAACGGAGCTGGGGAGACAGCAGTCCCAGAGAAAATCCTCCCCTTTTTGTTGTACCTAACCTTTCAAAAGACTTTTAGTTTGACAAAATCTGCCTCTACTGGCCACTGGCCACTAGTGGAATTAACTAGTTTTGCCTTCTACTTCCACCTGTTAAATTATCTCTGAAGCTATATTTGACCTTTAAACAAAATTAATTTTGAGCTAAAATTTTGAAAGATAAAATTGATTCCTGATGGACTTTCACCCAGTGAAGGGGGGTGTACCAATTCTCCCTTTTTTATTTATTTACAACTTTATACAGTTATATTTTTATCTCCAGATTACATGTAATCTTCTGTGCTTTGAATTTTTGCGATACCTATAAAGACTATTGTAACTTCATGACCTTTAAATTTGGAATTGGGAATTTTTGCTTACAAATAAAGTAAGCAGGGTTGGAAAAAAACCTGTTTTTTTTTCAAAAAAACCCAAAAACCCGTTTTTTTTGGTTTAAACCGGGTTTTTTTGGTTTAAACCAGGTTTTTTGGTTTAAACTAATGCAGCACTTTTAAAGCTTAAAGAAATTATTTAAAAGATTAGTTATTGTGTGTTATTGTTCTATTTGTCACTATTTAAAATAAATAGTTAATGTTTCTTTAAAATATCAATTAATTTTAATTAATTTCTTGTCAATATAGTAAAAAGAATCAACTTTATGTAATACCAAGCCAAAAATTCTGTATAACAATGATAGCTAATTTGTAATATCTTAAAAGTGAATGTTGATTAATTAAATAGGGAATAAATAAATGATTTCATTATTAAAACTTCCATTTTAACTATAGGGATGTAACAAATAGTGATTTGGTCGAATACGGAATATTAAAATTTCTAGAAAATCTAGAAATTTCTAGAATTTGTCAAATTTAAAAGTATTCACAAAGTCAAACACCCATTCTACACATCTGTTCTTGTTAGTTAATAAACTAAAACTATCTAAAATTAATGTATTTTCTGTACTGTTTTGAATGCAATAAAACTGAGAATTTCACCCACAAGGGGAATGGAAATGACAGGTTTTAATGTAAGCATTAGCATTACTGTACTATTTAATTCAAATTAAAGTAATACTATTGCTTAGTGAACTTTTACCTTGCTCAAAATAGTTTTATGAAAATATGTTAAAAGTTACAGAAGTTAATATTTTTATTTTATGGGGATTTTTTACATACCTGTTCTTAAAAGTTTTTTTAAAATTTAATGCATTGAACTGGAATATACTTTTATTTTCAAAAACACCAATAACTTATACTATCTTAATATTCATGATACATTCTAGGCTTTTCACATTTCTCTCTTACCCGATATTCACAATAAATCAGTCTACCCAAGCAAAGTCTGAGTTCCACTTTGTTAAAAATGACATAATAAAAATGCTAGCTTTTGGGAGCGAATGTAAAGTATAAAATACAATATTATAACTTTAAAATCTGTTTTTGTTCAATCAAACCAAAAACAAAGGGTTAAAAAAGTAGGTTTTTTTTAATAACTATATACTATTATATTGTTATGGCTATTATTTTTATTTATTAAAACTATCTACTAATGCGTGCTTTTGCAACAACTATAACACAATTTTAAATGTTTAAAATCTATTACTTTCTTTAAGTTTTACATTTCTACTGTAGCAGAACTATTCTGCCAAAAAGTCCTTCAATATTTGACCAGGCCGAATTTGATCTTACCGAATATTCGGCTTGGTGATGAAATGACTATTCGGCCAGGCCGAATATTCGTTACATCCCTAGTTTTAACTTGCATTTTAATATTCATTCAAGCTGGAATTATCAGGAACATAACATTTCTTCATGTGCAGAACCTTGGCCTTCAATTTCTTTATTGCATATTTTGCAAACTGCTGTTGTACCTTTCCTCTTATCTGATTTTATTTCAGTAAAATTAATCCAAATTTCATGTTTTTTCCTGCCTGACACAGACATTTTTATAATTTAATCTTTGTGAATTTAGCTATTTGCATGGGTGAAAATAAGAGGATTTCAAAGGACGGAAGTTAAAATAAATTTCTGTAACTCCAAAAACATGCATTTTCTAGAAATTTTGTTTATGCATTGCATGTATAAATTAACTATCTCCCCAAACCCCTGATAATAGATTAATATTAGCAGCAACAATATTTAATAATTAAGGAGGGAACTCAAGTCGAACACTTTAAAAATCATTCCTCAAGTATTTTAACAAATTACTGAATTTACTATAATTAGCAACATCATCACATCTTAAGCTTTTAAATGAAGAAATCGGAAAAAACGTTTACAGCACATTTAAATCTGCGTTAAAATACTTTAGTACAGATTTAAGTATTACTTAGTATTCTGTCCTTTTCCATCTAACAGTTTACAAAAACAAAAAAGAGACGGAAATCCGTGAAAAGACTGAATATTTTACCCATGGCTATTTGATTCAGAACATAGAATGGATGGAAATTGTTTGAAAATAATACTACATGTTCTTGTAGAATTGAGATTATTCATGAGAGTAGAAGTTCATAAATAAAAATGTTTTATTTAAAATACCAAAACTATTATAAGATATTAAAAAAATAAATGTGGTTTTTTTTGAAAAAAACCATGTGGTTTTTTTAAAAAAACCATTTGGTTTAAACCTTGGTTTAAACCATGGTTTAAACCAAATGGTTTAAACCGTGCCAACCCTGAAAGTAAGTAACACTAGACTGTAAATAACAGCTGAAAAAATAGTTAAGCTAATTAACTCATATTTTATTAGGCACTGGTTAAAATAGATGTTTATATTGATTCATAAATGTAAGTAAAATCACAAACTTTCTTAAAAGTTACTGGTAAAAATTGATATTTTAACATTTTTCTCTTGCAATAATTTTTTCAGTAAGGTTGTTATGTTTGCGATATTTTTTTAAAACTGCACAACTTTCCTCACAGCAACCAGTTGTTATCTCTGCCTGAGCAATTTAAATTCTTTCAAAATTACGCCTAGCATAACATATTTGGAAACTAAAACTAGGTGCAATGATACGTAACTTTACATCCTAATTTCGAATCCTGCCCTGAGCCTACTAATGGATAAGCATGAACTTGGATAGTGTCAAATATAATTTAAGTACTCCTTAAAAGTGAAA
The DNA here is from genome assembly GCA_038502835.1 of Octonoba sinensis. Lineage (NCBI taxonomy): Eukaryota > Metazoa > Arthropoda > Arachnida > Araneae > Uloboridae > Octonoba > Octonoba sinensis. Next base: position 11,362,763 of record CM076603.1, read on the forward strand.
AGGTTGGAAAATGCTGCCATAAAGTATGAGAGAACAAATAACGTACTTTTTGCATTCAAAGTAAACATTAAATTTAACATTCTTCTTTCAGACTTAATATTTCACCCATGAAAATTTTTTCTTTTTGAAACTTATTTACTTGTATTACATTCAAACTTTTTGTCTATTTAGAGTTGTAAAGAAACGAAAGATATAGCTTCACTTCAGAAAGCCACAGATTTCGTACAAGCTTTTATTTTGGGATTTGAAGTAGAAGTAAGTATTATTTAAGTACAGATTATTTTAATTTGAGTTTCCCCAATTCCGAAGTTATCCTGTAGCAAAATCCAAAATTATATTCATTAAGTAAAAGAATTATACAGTAGCTTAATGTTATCAATTCTTATCTGATAACATTGAGCCCTTGATCTCATCTTTACAGAAATCATTTTTTCATTCCAACTATTTATTAAGTTTCATCACAATTTAAATAAATATGTTCAATTTTTCATAAATCTTATTTTGTCAATTATTATTTATTAAATTAAAAATTTTTTTAGAAATAAGAATGCAAGCAAAAAAGTTACTGAATCATATAAACCAGCTGTTCCCAATCTTTTTTTTTTCGCATACTACCATTTTTCTTGCAAGCCATTTGCGTACCACTACTAATGTAACTTCATTATGGGTCATTCCACGGCAACGGGCGTTACATTTATACAGCATTTTTCAACTTCAACGAGCTTTCTAACAAACTTCTTGGGTATTTTTAAGGTTTTTTAATTTTGGCTAGTAAAAGTACATGTGTTCTAAGTATGCAAAAATTTTTTGGAAGATATATATGTATTTGCTGTCTGTTTAAAAAAATGCTGAAATTTCGTTACGTGTGTTACTCTTCGGGTAACACACGTAACGAAATTTCAAAAAAAATTTTAACATACAGCAAATACATATATATCTTCTATTTTTTTTTTTTTTTTTTTGCATACTTAGAACACATGTACTTTTACTAGCCAAAATTAAAAAACCTAAAAAAGACCCAAGAAGTTTGTTAGAATGCTCGTTGAAGTTGAAAAATGCTGTGTAAATGTAACGTCCGTTGCCGTGGAATGACCCTTATATAGAATAGAATACTAATACATTATGAAAAAATACTATGGTGACTAGGTTATTTCAATCACACCTTTTTTTTTTTTAGTTAATGCAAAGAAGAGCATTTATTAAAATAAAGCTGTATGTATAAAATAAAATTAATGAAATATATAAAATATATTTTTATATGCACTTCCAAAACAGTATTAGAAATAAGTCTTTAAGTACAGAATATCTATCATGTACAAAAATGAAAAACAAAATCAATGAGAAGGTTGCTGCTGCATGGCAGATACAAGCAAGGTCATATCTCGTCCCGTAGAAGTTAGTTTCAACCTCAAATTTTAGTCGGCATTTACTTTGCTTCTATATCTTTTTAAATAAATATCATATTGGAAAGAGCAGTTTCATAAAAATGAGTGGTTGTGAACTGAATTAAAAACAGCAACGTTTGTCTTCACAATAACGGGAATTCATTTTTAACTTTGAGCCTACATTCTCCCAACTCTAATCGCGAAAAATCCGATCTTCAATTCTGCATTTTTGTGTTTCAACCTTTTTTTTTTTGGACGGCAGTTTGGGATCTGTTGATATAAACAATTATTACGCAGGGCCCGATTTACATTTTGAATCACTATAGGAACAACTCTTGTTTGGGGGCCCCCAAAGGGAAAAAACTAATTTGTTTTTCAAATGTCAAAGAGTCAGACTAGCCCCCAATGTGCAAAATGATTTTGTTTTCAAATTTCAAATTGTCAGACCAAAATTTGGTAGCCCCCAAAGTGAACATTCCTTGTGGTTTTAAAATAATTTAATAATACAAATTTTCTGTGAAGCAAAAGAACACTAACAGTTTGTTCTTGAAAGATGCTATGTTTAAATATTTTTCTAAAAGCGTTAATGATTGAAAAAAAAAGTCGGGGTGTACAAAAATTTCTCGGTGAATTTTTGTACCAATGGCATTGTGCAATTCTGAGAAGCGTGTTGTCGGTTCTTTCCTCAATAAAACAGATATCAAATCAAGTATTGAAGCAACAAAAAATATTCAGCTTTTTTTTTTGCATTTGACCGATCACATGTATGACAATTAGAGTTGAAGTGAATTGGTTTGGTTGGCTTCATGGCCCAAAAGCCTAAATAGACCATACTGCGGCAAATCATTACTGAATAATGAAAAATAAAAAGGGATACAATGAGTAGAAAAGGAGCGCCCAAAACGAAAAACTCAATAAAGCAACGAAAAACTTGTAGAATTCTGAATTACCAAAAGAAAGTTATATTCAAAGTTTTAAATTTTGAGCGACATAAAAACAAAACAAATGCAGGAACAAAGTGATGAACGCTAAATAAATGGCAGCAAACTAATTTAACAATTCCGTCCGCCAAGTAAGCATAGTAGTCCAATTAAGCATAAAACTTCATAGTCCTTATGAAAATTTGCTTCCATTGTGAAGCCATTGTTATTGAGGAGCTGCATCATTTTTACGGTTGTTTTTCTTGCACAAAAGTTTTTTTTTTATTACAATATAATTTTTCAATCCACTCTAATTATTCAACAGTATATTTATCAATAATTTTTGGTATGTGTTTGGTTTAACATGTTTCATATAAGCCCATGTGGCCACATGTGTATAGGCCCACACCATAACTTTGAAAATATGCATTTGGTGAATAATATTGGAATGATGCAATAATGTTTGTATCTTGGTGTATAGCAATTACTTTTAAATGAATTAGAGAATATCGTACACTCTTACAGCCATGATTAAAGGATCTGGTATGGAACTTGGCACCCGTTAGATATCAATTCTTTTATCAGTGACACCGACTACTTCGAAGGCCGTTTGTTTGTTCTATCTAACTTGGCCCTTTTTTCACATGTATGTTTTTGTTGGGATATAATATTTTTTGTAATTGTTTACCTTTTAAATGCAAAAACCTAATATGTTAGATCATTATTCCATGGATCAAATTCTGAAAATTTTTGACCCGTGTATAAGCCCGCTAACCCACCTGTGAGTCGAATTTTTTCCCCAAAAAAGGACATATACACCAGTATATACAGTAATTTGTTTTCATAACTTTTTCATGAATTTAATGAGTACTGCTGGTTAATATGTGAAATTTCTCTTCTGACATTAACGAGCTTAACTATATATGTATGTATTTGACCTAAGATAGAGTTTGTCAGTTATTAATAGTATTAAAAGTTCGTTTCTTTTCTCTCATTAGGATGCAATGGCGCTAGTTCGTCTGGATGAATTATTTCTCGAGTCATTTGACATTAAAGATGGTAAGATGCCTAATTTTTCTGACATATTTCTTTCTTTGCAAAAAATAAATAGAAGTGAAATGTACAGCACTAAATGGACACAAACCTTAGAATCCCTTTTTTAATTGACAAATAAGACAACCCCCTTTTTTTATTGACAAATACAAAAATCCGTAAAATCCAGGAACAGGGCGGAAACACAACCAGGAAAGGGATTTTTTATGTTCTGGAAAATAACAGGGAATTATCGGGATATTTAAAGCTTCCCCAAATATCAGTTAAAATTATAGTTTTCAATATCCAAACCGGCAAGCGTCCGTATCCGTAGTTTCATTTTCAGAATTTCATTATGTTGAGAGTGGTGGATTTTTTTGATTTTTTAAAAAAGACCTTAAACATTTTGGATATTTATTATGTTACATTCATAGAAACACTATGGCATGTTAATCAATATGCAAAAACACACTTTAAGCTATTTTCACAGCAATAAATATTTTTTAATAACAATAATAATGATAAACAAATTTTAATACAAATGCGTGACTCAAATGAAACTTAAGCCTACCAGGAATAACAGTACACTCAGAAGTACCGTGAAAATGAACAAATTTAATCTGAATTATTTTGCTGTTAAAAGCTAAAAAAAGTAACAATTGTGTATGGTTAATTTTTACATTGAGTGTACTTTAATCATTTTTCTATTTTATAAATGAAAAAGTCTGAAATATTTTTACCGATTTAGTAAAATCATATGCCCACACCATTACTAAAAACTGAAACTTTTTGTTTTAATCAAATATCTTTATTGAAAACATAATAAAAAATGTTTCAGAAGGAAAAAAACCTTAAACTATTAGGGGACATGGATGAAACTTTAAGGATACATATTCTAAATTCGAACAATTTTTGTTAAAAATCATTCTAAGTTATTTATTGTGTGGCATTTATTAAACTGATCTGAAATACCATTTTAAGATTTAAAAAAACACAAAATGGTTCATGATTGTTATGAATTCTAATTTGAATGATTGAATGAATTATGTTTTGCTGTTAAGATGCTTGAAGAATAAGAATAATAATGTAAAATTAAAAAAATAGTAATTAGTTCTAAATTTATGAAATATGTTATGCACACAGACAGATGGGCCTAGGAAGTTTTCTTCGAAGCAGTGGTTATAATTGCAACACATTTCATTTTTACAACACTTTCTAACATTGTAAAATCAATGATTTTTTTGAAAAAAAATCACTTGATTTAAATCAATGATTTTTTTAACAAATCACTTGATTTAAATCACGATTTAAATCGATGAACCCTGCAAAAAAGTCACTTTTTTTTTGGGGTTTTTGTATTCAGGAAGGTATTCAGGGCTCCCACGGCTGCGCCAATTGCGCAAAACGGCGCCAAAACGATTTTTCTGCTACATGCTGCTACAAAATGCGTTTTTTCTCAAAATTTGCGCCAAATTCGATTTTCGGAAAAAAAAATGGAAAAAATTTTAGATATTATATTTCTTTAACCTTAAAGTCGACATCATTCGATACGTTTTTCCTTTAGTCAACTAATTTTTTACCCTTGAAGCAGTTTATTAATGAATATTAGCTCTACCCTCTCTTAAGAACATCAAATATGGATGAGAAACTTGAGCAGAATGAGTGATTTTAAAGGAATATTTCTTAATCAGAAAAATAATAAATATTACTGCAGGTAGAAAATCAGAGCGACTTCAAATATATTTTTTGATAAAATATAAAATTATATTTAACTCATTCAAAATTTTACTGTTACTATAATCACAATGATTATATCTAAATAAGTACCATTTAAAAAACAAATTTTAATTACTGATAAGTAGTTTAAAATAGTTGAACCTTTCATATTAGTTTTTGCTTATTTTCTTGAAAGAATAGTGTTTTAGCTATTAAACAAAAAAGAGAGAATGAAATGATTTTTGAAAAGAAGAAAATTTTAAGCTTTCTTCCAGCTATTCTTAACTATTAGAAGAAGAAAAAACAACAAAACATTTTTTTAAATAATCTGTTTCTTGAGAAAAGTATTCAAAAACGCCCTTATAAGGGTTATAGGTTTAATTAGTCTTACTTTTTGAATAGGTATAAATAATTTCTTGAGAAATATAAAAATAATCCAATTTTTGAAGGATGACTGACATTTACATTTCCTATCATTTTGAAGACTTGAAACTGCTCCTTACCCTTGATGTATGAAAATGACATTGCTTTAAAACAGCCAATATTTAAAAAATAAAGAAAAAAAATCCTTCAAAAATGGTACAAAGTTGATATTTTCGGCTCCTAAACTGATACAAAAGTAGACTTCTTCTGCTCCAAACTGATATAAAAGTTAAAATTCTTCTGCTCCAAACTGATACAAAAAGGACATTTTACATGCTCCGAAAGCTGCTACAAATTCTGTTAAGGTGGTGGGAGCCCTGGGTATTGCAATTTTGGGTAAAAAGATGCGTTTCAGTGTTAATGCTTCGAAGATTCGTCAGTTTTTGGTGTATTCCAGAATTTGGCCCAACATCGCTCTTCAGCATGCCGAATTCGTGCATGATACTGCAGTGGTGCAAAAGGGGGTTCAGAAGGCCCATAGCCCCCACCCCCAGGGTGGTGATTTGGAATTTTTTTAAAAAATGTTTTTTTTACTCAATAGAAGAATGATATGCATCTTGTGAAAAGAATGTTATACAGGAATAAAGAAATGATGGTGGGGGTGGGAGGGGATCTTCCTTCTTAAAAAAAACTTTGGACTTAGAATTCTGCATAAAAGGACGCGTGTTAGCGTTGATGCTTCCACAAATCCCTGATTTTTGGTTGTATTCCAAAACTTTGCCTGACATCGCTCTTCAGTGTGCTGAATTTGGGGTTCGGCACTGTACATGATAATGCAGTGACACAAAAGGAGGGGGGCACAAAGCCCATGCCCCCCAGAGCAGGGTTCGTGTTTTTTTTTTTTTATTATTTAAAAAATAAATGAATAAATAAATTTAAAAAATAGTTTTTTTTTTTTTAAATTTAAATCTTGATTTTTTTTATTTTTGTTTAAAAATACCTTCATTCTTTGGATATTTATTATGTTACATTCATAGAAACTATATGGCATGTTAATCAATATGCAAAAACACACTTTAAGCTATTTTCACAGCAATAAATATTTTTCAATAATAATAATGACAAACAAATTTTAATACAAATGCATGACTCAAAGAAACTTAATCCTACCAGGAATAATAATACACTCATAAATACAGAAAAAAAATGAACAAATTTAATCTGAATTATTTTGCTATTGAAAGCTCAAAAAAGGTAACAATTGTGTGTACGTAATTTTTACCTTGAGTGTACTTTAATCATTTTTCTATTTTATAAATGAAAAAGCCGGAAATATTTTTACCCATTTAGAATAGAAAAATCATATGCTCACACCATTATTAGAAGCAAAAAACTTTTTGTTTTAATGAAATATCTTTATTGAAAACTTCTATGATAAAAAAATATTTTAGAAGGAAAAAAACCTTAAGCTATTAGGGGACATGGATGAAACTTTAAGGCTGCATATTCTAAATTCTAACAATTGTTGTTTTAAACATTATCATTCTGAACTATTTAATGTGTTGTATTTAGGAAATTGATCTAAAAGGCTATTTTTAAGATAAAAAAAACACAGAATGGGTTCATGATTATTATTAATTTTAATTTGAATGATTGAATGAATTATGCTTTGCTGTTAAGATGCTTGAAGAATAGGAGTAATGTTGTAAAATTAAAAAAAATAGTAATTAGTTCTAGACTTTTGAAATATGTTATGCACACAGACAGATGAACCTAGGAAGTTTTGTTTGAAACAGTGGTTGTAATTGCAACATTTCATTTTTACAACACTTTCTAACATTGTAAAATCCATGATTTTTTTTGAAAAAAAAAAAATCACTTGATTTAAACCAATGTTTTTTTTTTTAAATCACTTGATTTAAATAGTGATTTAAATCAAACTGATTTAAATCACTATTATTTAGGGACTCTGGATTAATCACTATATATTAGGGACTTTTATTTATTAGGAACTCTGCCCCAGAGTGATTTGGAATTTTTTCAAAAATGTTTTCTTTAATTATCAATAAAAGAATAATATGCATATTGTGAAAATAAAGTTATAAAAGCATAAAATAGTGATGGCGGGGGGGGGGGGGGGTTGCATTTTCTCAGAAAAACTTTGCATTTAAAATGTATTACTTAGAAAATTATTTTCTCTTAGAATGTTATTTTCTCTTTTTCTTTCACCCCCTCAAAAAAAAAGAAATCGACAAAGTTCAGATGGAAAAGTGGAGCGTGCCCTCCCTAAATAATTTTTCTTATTTCACTCCTTGGATACTGTCATTATATATGACAATAATGCTGTGTAAGTCAAAGTTAAAATGATAAAATCAGGGAAATTTTTGGAACTCAGATAATTGTCAGGGATTCTATTTTCTTGGCTTCTGTTTCCACCATGAAGAATATCATCATTTTTTGAAAACATCTTAAATTCAAACCCCAATTATATTTTTTGATTTGATTATTAAGATTATTTAAATGATCAGTTACAAAGAAAATAAAGGTACTTATTTAATGTGCTTACAAATTTAAACTATCACACACGTATAAAGTGGGTGTTCAAAATTTGTTTAATATTAAAGTTGTGTTTTGTGGTGTTTAAATGGAAATATCTTTAATTTTGAAAGATTCTTACCTCAGAAAAACAAGATTTTCAATTATTTAGTCCATGCATTCAATTATAGTGCTTGAGTTTTTTTAATAAAAGGTAAAAATTTTTCAATACTATTATAGAATATTTCTGCTAATTCTTTTTAATGTGATGACTTTTTTTTTACATTTTCAAAATCTAAGAATCATTTCAAGGAAATTCGATTTTTGTTAAGAACTTTATGTCTAAAGAAAGAGACACTTGCTCAATTTTTACTAGTTCTTAATTTATTTAGTTTTTTTTTAAAAATATTTTCTGTTGTGTTTATGCAACATAACACACTTGTTTTGAGTCCTAAATAAAAGTGATTGCACCTAATTTATTCCATTCTTTCTAGTAAAAACCTTAAACGGCGATCACATGTCGCGGGCGATTGGCCGAATAGTGGGAAAGAGTGGGAAAACGAAGTATACTATCGAAAATGCAACCAAAACACGAATAGTGGTTGCAGACAGGTATGTGTTTTAATTTATGTTTTGTTACTTAAGGTTGTGTACAAATAAAAAGAAATGTCAATATCTATTTAAAAGAAAACATAGTGCATGTTCAGGGTTCGAAATTAGGATGTGAAACTTAGACATCATTGGCACATAGCATTTTTGTTTTGGTTGCCAAAAATGCCCTGCTAGGCGTCATTTTAAAATAATTCAAATTGGTTGGAGAGACACAACCACGTGTAACTATGAAGACAGTGGTGGAATTGCTGAAAAATATCGCAAAACTTTCCAACCTTACTGAGAAAATTGGTTGGTTAAAGAAAAATGTTCAAAAATCAATTTCTATTTGTAACTTGCAAGAAAGTTGGTAATTTTACTTAGGTTTATGCATCAATATAAACATCTATTTTAATCAGTTCATAATAAAATAAAATATGAGTTATTTGGCATAACTATTTTTTCAAGTGCTATTTGCGGTTCAGTGTGGCTTACTTCATTTGTAAGTAAAAATTCCCAACTCCAAATTTGAAGGTCAAGATGTTACGATAGTCTTCATAGACATTGTAAAAACTAAAAATACAGAAGATTAGATGAAATACAGTGTTCCCTCGCCACTTCAGGCTTCATGTTTCGCGGCTTCAGTGCTTCGCAGGTTTTTGCAAAATATTCACCAAAAAATAAAAATGAAAAAATACAGCCATGTCGGCAGCCACATTGTGGAAAGGAGCGTTGTTTCATGTTGATGCGCGAGAGAGAAGGATCCCTGCATGTCAAACAAAGAGATGAGTTGACTCAGAGTACATGCCACGAGCTCTCAAAAGCTGCCATTAACACAAGACTCTTCGCCTCTCTCAAAATCAATGTTGATTAATGTTTTTTACTGTACTATAACGTTTTGTAATTAACCTTATTACCGTAATTATCTGTGTATAACCCCCGGGTTATCTACAAAAAAACTTCTTTTTTTACTACCTGCGGGCAATACATGAAATTAAAAAAAAAAAAAAAGTATTATTAAAAAGATAACTACAGTTCAAAAATATCGGAATATCTTTTTCTGCAAAACAAAATGCACAGAAATCAATCGTAGCTTTCGAAACAATGGTGCAAAGCAGTTTGGGGCTCGGGCGCTACAGGCGAATGCATTGTTTTCTAGGGATGCATCCCATGTTTTTTTCTGGGTTATACAACGATGCGGGTTCTACACCGAACTTAATTTTTTTTAAAGGAATTTTTCTTCCTGCGGACTACACGACGATGCGGGCTATATACCGATAATTACAGTAAATAGAACTGACACGTTTAAGTGATTACGTATACTGTTGTAATTTTTGTCTTAAATGTATGAAGTATAAATACTGTTTACATATTTAAAACATTCATGTACCCGCATACAGGAAAATTCTTAGGGGCAAGTCCTACTTCGCGGTTTTTCAGTTTTCATGGAAGGTTCTGGTCCCCATTAACCGCGAAAAATGAGGGATCACTGTATGTATATAAAAAAATAGCTATAAATTTATGCTAGATTTAAAAAATAAATAAAAAATGAGGAGTTGGTGCTGATTGTGGTTGTCAAACTAAAAGTTGTTTGAAAGGTTGGGCGTCAAAAGTGACGACTGGATGTGAAATCGTGGTCGTCAAACGGAAATTTTTAGTTGCAAAATGCGACTAGCGACAGCTAATTCCGAACCCTGTGCATGTTATCTGTTGTTCCAGTAATAAATTGGAACACTAGCTCTTTTCCCCCCTTTTTAAATCTCAATTAAGAATTGAGATGGGATATAGGTTGGATTAAAATATAAGTTTTCAGAACTCTGTAAGAGTATCGGACGTTTTACCACTAAGCTTTTTCCAAAATTCTACATTTTTTAGAGAAACAATCCTAAAAATTGGATTCCAAGAACTGAATTTAATATTTTAAAGTTATGCTTACGTATTTTTATCCTTATATTTCACTAGGTAGGTTTAAATTGCAAAAAATTACTTTTCAAGAATGCTACACATAGCATTGAACTTGCACGAAGAAAAGTTAAATTAACTCATTAAAAATATTTTTAAAAGTTATCTTCTTTCAGGCATATAGCATCATATTCTGTATCTATTTCAAACATTTTTTTCCCATTTGGCAGAAGAATAAAAAAACCCCGTAGTTCAGCAGGCTTTGTACTATTTACAATTAGGGAAATAACAAGGCTAAAAATAGGTTAACATTTAAAAAATAAATAAATTGAAAGTCATATGCCGTACAAGGATAAAAATTAGCTAACATTTTCAGCCATATGCTGCTTATTAAACAATTCAACATTAAATCACCAGCTTTTATTCTAATTTTTTTAAAATGCTGTTTATAGTTTAAAAATGAATTTTTGCAATAAAAGATTTAAGTGAAAGTGGCAATTTTTTATTAATATTCTTGTGAATATACTGAGTTTTAAAACTTTTTGTGAAGGTGCTGTTTTTATTATATTATATATGAAGATCATATATCAATGGTAGCAAAATAGGTCTGTATCAGGTCCTGTTTTTTTAGGGTCAGAAAACATTCTGTTTTATCATGTTAAACTCCTTATAATTTATTTTGATTTCAGGTATGCATAATTCTTAACCTTTAGTTTGAGTTAGTAGTTTTCTGAATCAAAGATTTCCCTTTTTCTTTTTCCCTTCCCTTTTTGTTATAAACAAATATTTCCAATAGATTAATTCACATAAAATATGAAATGGCAGTAACTTGCTTAAATATTTCATGCATCAAAAACCTGCTTTGCTGATCTTTAAAAGTGCATTCAATGCAAAAAGTTTTTAAAAAATCTAACAGTTCTGCCTATCTTAAGTATATTTGTCATGTTTCCCCCCAGCTTTAGCATTCTTTATGGCATATATAATAAAACATGTTACAACTTTTTCAGCAAAATTCATATTTTGGGATCCTATCAGAATATAAGAGCTGCAAGGACAACTATCTGTAATCTTATATTAGGTAAGTTATATATAATTTATTTTTTAAATTCATCTGCCTATAGTTAGCATCCTAATTTCATCTGTAGCATGGTTCAAGATACTTACACATTGAAAGTAAAGTTCTCCTTCCATTGTCCCTTCTTGACAGAAGTTTAGGTTAACCAAATCTTTTTGTTCTTTTGAAAATTGGTATATTTTGTTGGAAGTTTTTATAATTGCTTTTACAGTTTTTGGTAATTTAATGACATTTTGCATAATTTTGTTTTTTATTTATTTTTTAAAAATTTAATCTATTTTTTTAAACAATTGAACATAATTTTATTAAAGCTAATAATTTTTTCAAAAAAAAAAAAAAAAAAAAAAAAAAAAAAAAAAAAAAAAAAAAAAAAAAAAAAAAAAAAAAAAAAAAAAAAAAAAAAAAAAAAAAAAAAAAAAAAAAAAAAAAAAAAAAAAAAAAAAAAAAAAAAAAAAAAAAAAAAAAAAAAAAAAAAAAAAAAAAAAAAAAAAAAAAAAAAAAAAAAAAAAAAAAAAAAAAAAAAAAAAAAAAAAAAAAAAAAAAAAAAAAAAAAAAAAAAAAAAAAAAAAAAAAAAAAAAAAAAAAAAAAAAAAAAAAAAAAAAAAAAAAAAAAAAAAAAAAAAAAAAAAAAAAAAAAAAAAAAAAAAAAAAAAAAAAAAAAAAAAAAAAAAAAAAAAAAAAAAAAAAAAAAAAAAAAAAAAAAAAAAAAAAAAAAAAAAAAAAAAAAAAAAAAAAAAAAAAAAAAAAAAAAAAAAAAAAAAAAAAAAAAAAAAAATAACGGTTAGTGTAACAGTTGCATATTACATATTACTGTTGTTACTGCACATTGCATATTACTGTTTGGCGACTTATTAAAAAATTACCAAAAAGGGACGTAAACAGCATTCCCCCTGAATTTGTAAACACATTTCCTAATTTTCCGTACTATTTAATAAAGCTACACGAAAATCATAAATAGTTTTTTGCGAATATTTTGGAAGCTCAAATCCAAGTTATCTACAAGCAATGCATTTCACAAACATTGCCCGGATTTTTATTAATACATATATATCCTCTAGTATCTCTACTTGTCATCTAAAATGGTTACCTTCAAAGTTTCCATGAGACTTAAAACTTTATCTTCATCTAGTTCTGATGGAAATGGACGAATCAACACATGAAAGGGCACTTCATGTATTTCCTCTATATGCGCGGCATGAATGCTTGTACCAGCGAAATTCTCCATTGATTTACAGTAACGAGTGCAAGGTTTTATAGCAGATTCTAGTGGTGATGTGTTATAGATCTGGTTTAAAATCAAAGCATTTCGGCATGCATTTCGGAAGAAACAAGTAACACCCGTTCGTAGAAACATGAACCGCAGTGATGCAACTGTCATAATGCTAACGAAACCGGAAACAACTTCCGTTTATTTACAATTTCACTGTTGCCAGACATAATTTCAAACAGGTAGGTACAAGTAGAGTGGCTAGAATAGATAGTGTGCCGTTCGCCATTGTCCTCCAGTGCTTTTTCTGTACCCGAAAGTAAGCCTCCACTAGATGGCGCTCTATCCGACAGCGAGGTAAGTTCGAGCCCGCCGAAAGACGGCTTTGGGGCCAGCTGCTGCGATTAAAGGCCCTGTGTACCCTGTGTAAGTCTTTCGATTAGCCGATTGTCATTTAGAAAGTTACAAGTGACACTGAAGCACTAACATGAATTGATTGCTGTTAACTACTTTCATATTAGTTTTTCCCCTAAGGAAGCAGGAAATGAAATAAATATCTCCCTCATTCGTACTTTGATATAGTATACGAACAACTTTCATTTTTTTATTCTATAAAATAAATAAATGAAGAGGAACATATGCCCATTTTTGGTCTTTGTAAATTTATGCGTGATAAATCGGTTTAATTCTGACCATCTCAAAGAAAACAATGAAAAAATATTTAGATTAATGAAGAAGAAATGTAACATTAAAATGAAGTTGTACTTGTCGTAACAACAAAATAAACTTAAAGCTAAGCTTTTTGCTTTGGTTCAAGATTTTGTTAATGATTTGTTTCTATTTTGGTTTAGTATGTAATTGAAACTTGACCAAAATTTTTTGTATCATAATGTGACAAAGGTACCCACCAAAGGGGGCGGAAGGGATTGGGGGGGGGGGGGGAGTTCAGTTTTTGAATAGAATTCTGCCTTTGTCTGGAACTATAAAAAGTTTTAAAAGATCTGACTCAAAAATTAAATTTTACATATGAAACAATATTGACGTTAATGAAGAAATGTAATATTAAAATGAAATTGTTCTTGTCATAACAACAAAATTAATTTAAAGCTAAGCTTTTTGCTTTGGTTCAAGATTTTTTTTATTATTTTTTTCTATTTTGGTTTAGTATGTAACAGAAACTTGACCAATATTTTGTGTATCATAATGTGACAAAGGTACCCACAAGAGGGGGCATGGAATTGGGGGGGGGGGTGCAGTTTTTTTTAACAAAATTCTACATTTGTCTGTAACTACAAAAAGTTTTAAAAGACGTGACCCAAAAATAAAATTTTATATATGAAACAATATTGACGTTAAAGAAGAAGAAATGTAATATCAAAATGAAATTGTGCTTGTCATAACAACAAAATAAATTTAAAGCTAAGCTTTTTGCTTTGGTGCAAGATTTTTTTTATTATTTGTTTCTATTTTGGTTTTGTATGTAATTGAAACTTGACCAAAACTTTGTGCATTATAATGTGTTTTTAAATAAATGTAAATTTAAAAAAAAAATTAAATCTATATTTAAAAAAAAAATCTAACACAAAATTTTAAGCATGCAGTTCATTTAAAAAATGACATTGCAAGTGTTTATTTTTTAAAAAAATATACATCATTGTAAAAAATCACATATTGTAAAAAACTTATGTGATAGTAATTATTGTTAATTTTTATTTATTTATTTATGTTAAAATATAGTACATAAGACATATAGCCTTTCTTTTTTTAGGTTATATGAGCATAATAATGCAATTATCTTCAACAGCTCATTCCCACTATATTGGACTAAGAAACCGTTGTCTTTAAAAAGTATAACAATATTCTCTTAACAAAATACATGGTTTTCATTTAAGACTGCATCCGAAAACTAAATAAAAATATTTTTCATGCTTGTGTTCACCTAAACGACAGCCGTCTATTTATTGCTCCAAATTCTTCTCTAGAACAAATGATTGAATATTTTTAAAAAAATCACACATTTTTTGCACCTCCTTTTTTTAGTACTGAAAAAAGTGCGAAAACTAAGGTGAGTAAATGATTCTTTAACGTTCGCTCTGCTAATCAGTTACCTCGCTGTCGATGCTAGCGCCACCTACTGGTGGCTTAGTTTCGTTTTCAACATTTTCGCGCCGAACGGCACACTAGGTATTCTAGCCACTGTAGTACAAGCAACACCCATCAGAGGGATCGGGGTTACCATTTCCTGCCATGTGTCGCTCTTTCGCATCGCCACAAACAAACCGTGTGCTTAATGCTTTTCTACGAGAATTTTTCAAATTTTCATTGCCTATATCTTATTCCGATTTCATGCAATCTTCCAAATAACGCGAAAAACAATTACACCATACTATTGGCAAGTTCTCATTTAAAAACGGTTAACATTAGGTGCAATTTTATTATAGAAAATGCTGGTTTTTGTAACGCATTTTTCAATGCTCTGAGCGCTTGTTTTTCGATAATTTTGTCGGTTTTCTCAGAAGAAAATTTTAGGTCGTGACGTCATTGGTGGTCTATGAGACAAGCAGCAGATGAAGTTCGTATTCTTCCCCGTACGTCAATGAATGTATTTTTTACTCACGAGCTTTCTTTCTTTTTTAAATAATTAAAATCGTCTT
Organism: Octonoba sinensis; assembly: GCA_038502835.1. Lineage (NCBI taxonomy): Eukaryota > Metazoa > Arthropoda > Arachnida > Araneae > Uloboridae > Octonoba > Octonoba sinensis. The sequence continues at coordinate 11,378,143 of CM076603.1, forward strand.
TACGAAGTTTTTCTTCTATAAAGACTCACAACAATACAATAAACAATACATTCCTTTCTTTCGAAGTTCTATCTGAATCGTATTTTCCACATTTTAAAGTTACTGACTGCCGCATCAGAAACTCTGTATTTTTTTTTCTTTTATATGTTCTCTCTCACTTGGTCACCGTCCTACAAATACATTGTGCATATATAAAACCTATGCATGCTCAAAAATTTGCACAGATTCCACTATTTACAAATTACAAGATAAATCGCTATTTTGTACGTTTCTAGAGGTACCCGCACGGCGTTGCCCGTGCTGAATTTTAAAACTTCGTCTGCAACACTGGCCTTGTCAAGGGTACCGTCTATAGCATCAAAGGCTTTCACGGATTGCCCGTGGGCGTGCTACGCAGCGCTCCTCCTTCGAACTTTCCACAAACTCTCAGACAGCTTAACGAATAGAACCGGCCATTGGCGAGCGTTGCCTATATCTGCTTTTACTGTCTCGGTGCCGCAGCCTCACTACAAAGTGAGTCGAATATCCGTCAGGAGAGATGGGTGGGGAAGTAGCGCGTCCCAGGCCGCAACACGATGAGGCCCCTACCATTACGAGCCGCCTTCTCAAGTGTGTGAAAACATAACCTTCAGAGCTCTCTTTGCTAATGTAAAAACACATCACCCACAGCGCTAGAAATTGTCAATACTTGAAAAAGTTAAGCAAAATATATAAAAGGATCATCAGTTAAGAAGATACATTTGAATCCGCAAAAGTACTATTAAATTATTTCAATCATGTAATTCCGTAAGAAGGTGGAAACAATTCCGTTTGTAGGGACAGATTAGTCGCTAAAGGGTAATTTAAACTGTCAAATTCTAACACTGCGTTATTTTTCATCTGATTGCAATCATTAGAAAGTCATATTAATTTCTTTCCGCTGGAGCGGAAAAAAAGTTCAACATGATTACGTTGAACTGTTGTCTCCACAAACAGAAAAATAAAAGTTCAGTAATGAAATGAAACTAATGCTATTCACACGGAGTTGAAGGAACACTGCTCATTAGTAATTTGGGATGAGAAAAGCTTTAAGAAATTGAGCTAAAAAGTTTATAACTGATGTTCTTATAGACTTAGAACCTTGAAACAAATTCCGTCTTGTGCAGAAAAATCAGCGCTTTCGATTGATATATTAATGCGTGCAAAGTATGATCTCCTCATATGAGGAATTCAAGTGTAAAATTGGAATTAAAAAACTGCCAGTCGGATTTTTTTCCTCACATTTCTATAAACCTGCTCCGTGCTAATAGAGATAAACTGTGGAAGACGTCATACATACCAAAATCCTTTTTTATGTTAGAGACAACGCCAATTCTTAACACTGAAAGCCATTTGATGATTGTTCATCTTGAAGTGCAAAACAAATCTAACACAAATTTTAAGGGTGGGAAGAGGGTATTCGGGAGGGGCCCCCTCCCGACTTTTAAAAGTGCATTTTGTGTATATGTATGAGTATCTATTTTACTGTTTCTTACTATATTAATCACATCATGGAAACCTTAAATTAGTGCTAATGATAAGCAGAGGCGTAGTTAGGTGGGGCAAGGAGGGACAGCTGTCCCCGGGCGCAGCGTCAAGGGGCGCCAAATTAATGTTAATTTATTTTATTTTTAAATGCGAAAAGAAAATTATTTGAACTGAAGAGGTGTGAATATGTTCGACAAAAAAGTGGGAGCACCGCAAATCATATCGGGAATGACCAATGTAGCACAAGAGTGCGTGAGAAATGAGACAAATAATTTTGCGAAGCCAGTGTCCCATTTTCCCCTTAGAAGTGAATGGTCGCTAAAAAAATGAAATTTAAAAGGGCTGCTTTTTAAAACTTTATCATTTAGGAAGCATAAAAGATTTTTTAATTCCCTTTAGGGGCGCCCCTAGGCCCCCAGGGACACAGGAGGGCGCAAAATCTTCAATTGTCCCCGGGTGCTGAAAACCCTAGCTACGCCTCTGATGATAAGAGATTAGTCGAGAGATGTTAGTAGATTGATGTGGCATGGGAGCCCAGTTCCTGCACTCCTTTTCAATTTTGTATGGATTATTTTGGACTTTGCACATTAAAATAAATTCTAAAGAATACAGGGCTCATTCATTCCTTTCAGTAGAAATTAAGCACAACCGTAATAAGTGTTCCTTCCTATCTAGCATGATTCATAAAAAAAATTACCTTAACGCTCCATATGAATCACATGTGTTTAACTTAGAATCTTTTCTTGTCATTTATACCCCTTTGCCTCTCACTGCATCAAACTCATTTTGAGACGTTCAAGGGAGTTTATTTTGGTGATGAAAAGCTTGGCACCAATTTCCAAAACAAATCAGTCAATGTGCCTTTACTTAAAGCAAAATTGTCCACCCCCTCCCCCTACTTCCTGTTACAAAAATTTCACTCTTTCAGCATCCTCACCCTACCAATAAAATCTAAAGAGTGATAATTTCAAAATCAGATAATTAGAATACAATTACAGCCTTTTTAACAAATGTTTTCGTGCATGTTTAGTGAGTCGAAAAAAAAAATTCATGGGCTTTATCCATAGTTTGAATCCATTTCCATACAAATTTTTAAGAAAACATTCTATGTTTTAAAAGTTGCATAAATATTTTTCAAGTTATTATTTCAAACTCATTTTTTTCACGCAGGAGTGCCAACAAGAGGGGGAGGGGGGGGGGCGGGGATGGTGCAGACTGTGCCATTAAAAATATTAAGGAATGCTTTTTTTTTTGGATATCATCACTTCAGGGGGGGTGACCACATGCCTTCAGAAAAACTTCAGTTTTCCGCTTTTTTCGGGGGGGGGGGGGTGTTACCCCTTATTTATGCATATGTAAGCATGATAATGCATATGTAAGCATGTAAGTAATGAAGATAGTTTCATTCATACATTACTTTTCAAAACTAATATTATCGGGAATCAAAACTAATATTATTTTGTGAGGGGAAAAATAGAATACTAAAAGCACAACAAAAATTGAGAAAACTTGTTTTGGGGTTACAGGGACCCCTTTCCGATGCAGGAAAAAAGTTAACACATACACTTAAGCTCAAAACTATTCACAAAATAACTCAAATTTATTTGAATTCTTCTCTGACATCGCAATTAATAATGGGAATAAATGAGCAATTTTACATTTTCTCCATTAGAGAGATGTAAATGTAATTAAGTAATGCAATTCTGAACAAAATATTAACATTATGAGGCGTTAAATGCTTATGAGAGATGTAAAAAGTCATTAGTGTTATGAAAGGACAACAAATCTCTATAATGGTAATTTGAAAGCCTTGATCAAATTTTGCATGTCTAGCTCACTTAAACACGAAAATATGATATCCATGCTTAATTTTGAAAGAGAAGTTAACTTTCTGGACAAAATGGCACAGCATCCCCGACACCGACGAGTCAGGGTTCTCCTCCTTTCGGCCCTCCTCACTTGGAAAGCAATCAGTTCGGCGTAGTTCGGAAAGTCGTGCTTCAGATCCCGATGTAGGACGTTCCGTACCGCCCCGTTCCCGAGACACCGCGCGACCTTGACGAGACGCCCCTTCGCGATGTCATAGTACGAAAAGGGGCATCCTTCCACCCGGCAGTCCTTCATGTACTGGAGCTCGGCGTAACACTTCGACAGATATTCGATGCAGTACCGAGTGTGCTTCGGCTTAAAATCATATTCCTTCCAGTTTATCACAATATCTCTAAAGGCACACATCGAAAGTGTTACTCTCACCATGCAGACCTGTCCCATCATAAGGGGAAATATCAGAGGATGCCTACCAGATCCGTCCTCTGTGTGTGGATGAGCACCGCTGAACAACAGTTCCTTCGCTATGTCGACCAATTCCCGCTCCGTAACGTAATGGAAGGGCATCTTCCCCTTCGTATCTCGGAGACTGGCATCGGCACCCCCTTCGAGCAACTTCCCGACAATCTTTTCGTACCCGTATCTGGCCGCAACATGCAGTGGAGTTTGTCCATCTTTATCTTGAAGGTTGTTGCTGCTGTCTGCATCCGCAATGCATTCAGCCGCTTCCTCCTCCATAAAGTACAGAGCTGTGTGCAAAGCTGTGCAACCCTTTGAATCTTGGGCTCGAGTACTGGCACCTTCAGCTAACAGCTTCTTAACTTTTTCAACACGTCCATGCCACGCAGCTGTATGCAAGGGAGTCCAACTGTCATCCGACTGCCACAAAGCTTGACGTGATTCTCTACATACTTCGAGAATTTTCCTGAAAGAAAAAGAGTTGTAAGTTATTGTGAACAAAAGTAACTGTTGTTATGGGTTTCACAATATCCTGAAAATATTAACAAATCTAGTTAAAACATGGCTCAGCATTTTTTCTAGATTTTTTTTCTAGCAAATTGTAGGATGGATCATTGACCAATATTAAAAAAAATGCATTGTATTTTTTAGGGCTCGACCGATGACACTTTTTGGCCGATGGGCCGATGCCGATTGTTGGCCGATGGTTCCAAGATCGGCCGATGGCCGATTATTCTCCTCTTCCATCGGCCGATGGCAGATGCCGATGGCCGATGGAAAAAAAAGTCGCTTTAAATCATTAAAACGTGTAGAATGCTTGTCAAAAATGTCATTTAAATAACTTATTTATCTTTATGTTTATAAAAACATAAATGCATTATTCAAGTTCCGTAAAACTGTTTGGGGGAAGTTTACATAATAATTAAAACTAAAAGAATCACTCGGGATTCTAGTAAAGTAATTAAACTATTTGGATATTTAAAAAAAATTAAAAAATGCTATATCAGAGGAATTTTAATTCTTTTGTCTTATTTTTGCAAAAAAACTCAACAACTATTGGATCCGGGTCGGGATCCAATAGTTGTTTGGGATCCAATAATTCCCTTTCCTTCAACCAAAGAAAACAAAAAAAAAGACAAAAATCATCAAAGAAGACAAAAAAAAAAAAGACCCCCCCCCCCCCCCCCCCCCAAAAAAAAAAAACGAAGTATAAACGGGGAAAACTTCAAATAATTATCGTATAAAAAACGTTAAGATGTATTTTGAAAAAAAAATATGCATTGATCAGTCTTTGAAAATAAAGAAATTTTAGCATTTTTATTAATATGTTATTACATCCTGTCGCGCGAACTCGCATTTTGACAATTCAATTTTTAAAAACTGCAAGTCGAACTTGGACACATAAAATTTCGATCAATTAACATTTATACTGGAATTTTTTTTCTTAGTTTTGACCAATCTTTTCTATGTTGTTAAACTAAAAATGAATTAATGAGAATAACCGCACACTAAAAGCAATATGTAACGAGATTGCTACACAATTGCAGAAAAGATGTAACAAGGGGGATCGAAGAAGCAAAAAAAAAAGGAAAAAACGCTAAGAGAAAAAAAAGTTTACGCTGGAAAAAATTAAAATTATTATCGTACTGAGACATTCCAAGCCAAATCATCCAGAGGTCGACACCCGAGGTCGGCCGATTTTGATCAAACTTAGTGAAATTGTTCTACATATAGATATAAGAACAACTGTAAAGTTTTATCTCAATATATTGATTAGTTTTTGAAATAGAACACTTTAAAGTTTTGCCAGAAATTTGCAATTCGACGCTGATTGCAAATCAAGCAATTGCGCATACTTCTTCATTTCTTATCGTAAACAGTTATTTTTGAAGATAGAAGGTTAAATTTTTTTGCATTGTGTTCAGTATTATTTTGTAAATAGAAATATAGCATTAGATTTGGGATTTAAAGGTAATAAGGCAACTTAAAAAAATTTTGAAGAACAAAATTGAGTTGTATTTAATACAATGACTGGCGCTCAGAAACTGCTCAATTGCATTAAGAACGTATCCTTCGATTTCAAAATTAATTATACCATTACAAACTAGATTAAAAATACTCCAAAGTGGTACATTGAAATCGATGGGGTTTGGACATTTTATTGAGTTAGAGCTGATCAAAGTTATGCCTTTGAAAAGTAACAAAATCTATTGTTCCTAATAACTTTAATTTTCAAAAAAATAATATTGGCTGCTCTTATAATGTTGTTATATAGTGTATTTAATTTACATTCATATATATACATTGTACAAATAGCTTTCCACCAAAACCGAGTGAAATCATAAAATCTTCAGAAATATATTTACAGCAATTTTTGGAAGAAAAATAGAATCGACCTCAAATCATAAAATGCGCGAAAAAGTGAAAAATAAATATAAATTCTTTAACCAACACCGATACGGTATTTAAACAGAACTTTTGAAGTCGGTGTAAAATTGTTATGGATTTTGATTCATGATAACTTTTGTAACCATGAATCAATTACAATTACTAACGGGTTAGATTTTGCAACAGTTTCAATGTAAAATAACGCATGGTGTAAAGAGAATTGGACTGTCATAATTTGCACCGATTTCAAAAATTAGGTTTTAAAGTTATATCGATGTTGTTAAGAAGTAATTTATTTTTCAACAAAGGTACAGGACCTATGGTAAACTACCCTCGATCGAATTAAAAAAAATCATGAAAATCGGTTCATCTGGTAGAGTGGAGAAACCAAAAACAATCGGCATATACAGTATAAAACTTATATTATATTATTAATATGTGTTTATATCAATTTGATAATTATTATTTAATTAATATATATTTATATCAAGTTTGATTATGTTGATATCAAAGTATAACCTCCTTCCTTTGTGAAGTTGGTTAAAAATACATCGTTTTTTTACAAAATGCTTATGCCATAGAAAATTCTTCAAACACGCATGAATCTTCAAATCTAGACTTTGAACCGTGAATTATATTGAATATTACTAAAGGAATATCAAAGTCAAATATGTTGCCGTATTTTGATAGGAATTAACATAAATTACGTTGCATGCGTTTATGAAGGAAACTGGTGGAGTGGTCTAGTGTCGTTAAAATGAGCATAGATGAAGGCGTGACACAATTGCTTTCATGCACCGGCATGGATCTTGAGAAACATTTTACTGGCCTGAAAGGCAAGATGAATGCCTGTTCTCTCACAACGTATCTTATGTACTGTTGAAAGTCCCGAAGTAACATCACTTATCAGTCGTTTTTTCAAAATTGGATCAATATCCATGAAAAATATTAATGAAAGCTGGAATATGTTCAAGGGGAAGTGTTAAAATTGTTCAAACTTGAAAGGAAAGCTAGTTTGAGCTGTTGAATGAGTGATATAGCCATTTAAGTACATTGATTGAAATTTATAACATTTTCAATCTACGATCTTAAGAGTAGTGATCACTTCAATAATAGGCATCTTAAATATTATTCTAATAAAACCTATATATATATATATATATATACAACTTTCTTATCTTAGTTTATCTAACAAATATGACATTTTACGAAAAAAGAGTAATTTAAAAAAAACCTTTCTCATGCATTATAGTGTATATTATTTTGAACTATAGAAGGTCTGGCTGATTTTGTAACTTCGATCAGTTACAACCGAACATACAGTTTTATTTTCCTAGTTTCATGCTTGTTTGAAGAACTTTCTAGAGCATAAGCATTTTATAAAAGAACGACGTATTTCTTGCTGTAAATATATCTCAGAATATTTTATGATTTCACTCGGTTTTGGTGGAAAGCTCTTTGTACAATGTATATATATGAATGTAAATTAAATACAATATATAACAACTTTATAAGAGCAGCCAATATTATTTTTTTGAAAATTGAAGTTATTAGAAACAATAGATTTTGTTACTTTTCAAAGGCATAACTTTGATCAGCTCTAACTCAATAAAAAGTCCAAACCTCATCAATTTCAATGTATCACTTTGAAGCATTTTTAATCTAGTTTCTAATGGTATAATTAATCGAAGGATACGTTCTTAATGCAATTGAGCAGTTTCTAAGCTCCAGTCATTGTATTAAATACAACTCAATTTTCTTCTTCAAAATTTTTTTAAGTTGCCTTAATACCTTTAAATCCCAAATCTAATGCTATATTTCTATTCACAAAAGAATACTGAACACAATGCAGAAATATTTAATTTTCTATCTTCAAAAATAACTGTTTTACGATAAGAAATGTAGAAGTATGCGTAATTGCTTGATTTGCGATCAGCGTCGAATTGCAAATTTCTGGCAAAACTTTAAAGTGTTCTATTTCAAAAACTAATCAATATATTGAGATAAAACTTTACAGTTGATCTTATATCTACAGGTAGAACAATTTCACTAAGTTTCATCAAAATTGGCCGACCTCGGGTGGCAAACCTTGTCTCCGCTGGATGATTTCACTTGGAATGGCCCTACTTTGATTGAGTTGACTTTGTATTGTTTACAATTTCCGAATAATAAGAAACATGACAACTAAAAGCAGATGGTATAATATTATTGCACAATGACATCTAATGCACTATCATTATTAAACAACAAACGGACGAAAATGAAGCAACTAACCTAGTGCGAAAAACAAATAGCACTCATAAGACGCCTCTATTACTTTTACTTTAACATATTCTGTTTCGCGAGCATTTTGTTCAAAGAGAAATAATTTTAATAATGAAGGTTTTCCGGCAGCGATCGCTTAAACTATTTTTCCGAATTTATTATCAAATACTTTGTAGAATGACATTATTTTTGAGGTTTTTTTTTTTTAACTGATGTGCTGCCTGTTATTGTATGAAGTAGAAATCTAGCTATGGAAAAAAAAGAAAGTTAAAGACAGAATGTTTTCTGGAAAGTTGTCCCTGCGAAAAACATCGGCCTTGCATCGGCTTTTAGATGTTTTTCAAGGCCGATGGGCCGATGTTTTTCCAAAGTTAACATCGACCGCCGATGCCGATGGCAACTTTGGTGAACAATCGGGGCAGATGCATCGGCGAGGCCGATGCATCGGTCGAGCCTTAGTATTTTTCTTGATTCATTTCTGTTCTGCTGTGCTAAGAGCAAATGGTGAATTACCATTTTTTCAGACTTAAAAAAAAAAAAAACATTTCCCTTTCACGTACAACCGCAAAACATTATATTTAGATAAAATAAGAGACAAAGAACCACCTGGTGGCAATAGTATAATTTAGCCAAAACGTGCAGGTACGACCTTTGTGTTTAAAACGGCGATATAAGCCCTCTGCAGGGGCGTCCACCCCCTTCCAGTCTGACTTTTCTAGATATTGGATGTCTGGTATTACTTGCCTGATGAATATATACTGAATATCATGCGCTGATGTTTGAAACTTGTAAACTCTATATAGTTTAAATCAGCCCATCGCTTGCAAATACATAGCAAGTTTTTAGCTTTTTTATATATACAGTAAAACCTGACTATATTGACCACTTATGTACGCCAAATTTGGGTGGGAGTATTATAAAAAACAATTTAAAAGTTGACCGACTAATTATTACTGCAGTGAAACCTCCTTTAAGGGACACCTCCGAAAAAGGGACACCTCTAATTAAGGGACACTTTTTCTGGTCCCAGTCCCTTTGAATAGGGACCGCAATGTATTTACCTCTGAATAAGGGACACTCTATTTAAGGGGTCCCTTAACAGAGAAAAATTTCCAAAATTCAAGTTATACTGATAGCATTGACATACAGTACCCGACTACCAACAAGTTTTTTTATGCAGGGATTCGAAAAAGTACATGAAATGTAATTTAAGCTGTATTGCCCGAATTTCGTACTTTAAAACAAACCCATCTCATAGATTACTTCAAATACATTTCTGTAAGCTACAAATCTTTGCCAATACGACATTTATGCCAAAATTTTAGTTTTTAAATGAAAAAATTTTAAATTTCAACAATTTCCACTTATATTTTGTATGCATGAAAGATTTTCAGTATTTAATCTTAAATGGTAACACATGTTTATTATTAAAAAGTTGAACCAAGTTAATACACTATATGTGTATGCATCAATTTATGAACCTCCGAGAAAGGGACACCTCTATTTAAGGGACAAAATTTCCAGTCCCTTATTGAGAGGTTTTACTGTATATTTATTTATTTATCTATTTTTTCAACGATAAAAAAATTAAAATAACTTCTCCAGGTTAGTTTTTATGCTATAATGTTAGACCATTATTTGTCTGGATGGATGAAACATCATTATAAAGTTTGCCTAAACCTCTTTGTAAGTGAACCATATGGGAAAACTACTATGAACACTCTTTTATTCTTTAAATAGGTTACTTGTTTTTTTTTCTTTTAGCTGATGAAGCCATTTTGAAAAATTATGTACTTTTAGGAAATCTTTACAATCTATAAGTAACTTCTATAATTAATAACACATTTATCTTTATTTCAACGAAGTGCTTTACTTTTAAAGTTATATAGGATACATCGTGAGTCATCCAGGTTAAATTTCTCTAATGGTATTTTAGATAATTCTGAAAAAAAAAAAAAAAAATTGCTTTTTACTAGGGCTCGACCGATGGCATTTTTTGGCCGATGGGCCGATGCCGATTGTTTCGAGATCAGCCGATGGCCGATGGAAAAAATTCGCTTTAAATCAGTAAAACATGTAGAAGGCTTGTCAAAAATGTCATTTAAATCATTTATTTATTTTTATGTTTATAAAAACATAAATGCATTATTCAAGCACAATAAAAGACTGTTTAGGGGAAGTTTACTTAATAATTAAAACTAAAAGAACCACTCGCGATTGTAGTAAAGTAATTAAACTATTTGGCGGTAAAAAAAGCTATATCACAGGATTTTTAATTCTTTTTTCTTATCTTTGCAAAAAAACTCAACAACTGTTGGATCGCACCGGGTCACCTTACTCAGGGTGCGTACACTATTCTCTGAGTAAAAATCAAGCACTTTCCAGGACTCTTCAAGCAAAAATCAAATAAATCTAACCACTTTGAATACAACTTACATTACAAGCCAGAAAGATTTCTTTAATACTATTTAACTTAGAAAACTCTAACTGTAATAAAATAACTTCATATTCAATACTATAAAAAATTATCATATTGCACATTTATTAGATTTATGTGTTGTATCGGCCGTGTATGTAACAAGCCATAGCTTAATTGCTTGTCAGGTCAGACATGTGCCTCACTGAGAAAAAAAATACTGAAAAATCACGACATAACGCTGTGTAAAAGCTTATTAAAAAGTCTTATATTACAAGCATAAATTACTATGCAATAGAATTATTAAATACTAAACAAATCAACTCATTACTTTAATATAAAAAAATGATTGGGGCATTATGTCTAACCCCCCAAAAAAAAGGGTGGAAGTGACATGGCATTTTTTAAAGAAATAAACATGTTTCTGAGCAATAACTTCTTAAACTGAAATAACTATTTCATACTTGATAACTATAAAAATTTCAATGAAATGAAATAACTCCAAAATTAGGTGTGAATATTTTTTTACATGTTTTTATATATTGAATTAAAATAGAAAGAAATATTATTTATTTATTTCGTAATAATGTAAAATGAGTACTTGAAAAGGGGGGAACCCTAACGCTAAAGATGATCTAAAATTTAAACAAATTTTAAATTACATGCAAAAAAAAAAAAAAAAAAAAAAGAGAAAGAAAAAAACAATTTAAAAAAACGAAACATCTTTGGCAAAAATATTTTAAAACATATTTTTAATAAGGCTCTAATATTTAATAATTATAATCAACTGATGTATCACAAAAACTTAAAGGCTAAAAATTCCTTGATTATCGGAGACATTTAGAGTGCGCCTGGCAAAATGATGTTTCTGCAAGTCCTTTACAAAAGTTGAAACTTAGGAAAAATTAAAAATAATGATGAGCTCACACTTATTGATGGCTAAGGGGAAGAATCCGATATTAAACGAGAACTAGGAAGCTTTGCAGAAGCCGATGCAACCGGATTTTGAATTGCTTAAAAAATCGGTATCGACACTTAAAAGCGCAAAAAATGGACTGAACGTGTAAATTTTACTCGTAGTTTGTGAAACTTCGCAGGAATGCAAGCAGGCTACTTTCAAAAATGTTCATAGGATTAAAAAAATCCAAATTACAAATTTTTGCGGAAGCGAAATTTTTAATTTCCAAAATAACTACGGAATTCCATCAAAATACGGAAAAATCGCATCTCTGCAGGTAGGAATTTGAAGAAAGGTGAATCTTCCTGTTGATAAGTTGCAAAGTGATAGTAAAAATGAGAAAATCAAGAACTTTCCAGACATTTTTGTACATTATTCCAAATTTCCAGGATTTTCAAGGCCTTGAAAAAAAATTATGTAATTCAAGGACTTTCAAGGTTTTCCAGGACGCGTACGCACCCTGCTTACTTTTCTTTCAACATTTTCTCGTTATAACACCTGCACTGCAAATGTCATGTGCAGCTGCCTTTATTTTCTTATTTTTTTCATGGGGAGGAATGCAGGTTTTATAATACAGACTAACAAATAATGCGTGTGTGTATCTTTAACAAAATTGTCAACCTCCCTCCTCGGATTTTTTAGCCCGTTCTTAAAAGAAAAGCGGGAAAGTTTCTATAATTTTTTTTCTTTATAAAAGTTATTTTAACTAAAAATAGCTCTTTTTATAAAATAAAAATAAACTGTTAAAAAGTTTCGCTCGCAGTAACGCATCTCCCCCACCCTCTTCATAACAAAGAAGTACCGAATATTGCTTTACAAACATAGACGTGAGATATTTTGTCATTACAAATGAACGATGGAGGGGGGGGGGGTGTCTTAAGAATCAATCTTATTAGCTTTAAAAAAAAAAAAAAAAAAAAAAAAAAAAAAAAAAAAAAAAAAAAAAAAAAAAAAAAAAAAAAAAAAAAAAAAAAAAAAAAAAAAAAAAAAAAAAAAAAAAAAAAAAAAAAAAAAAAAAAAAAAAAAAAAAAAAAAAAAAAAAAAAAAAAAAAAAAAAAAAAAAAAAAAAAAAAAAAAAAAAAAAAAAAAAAAAAAAAAAAAAAAAAAAAAAAAAAAAAAAAAAAAAAAAAAAAAAAAAAAAAAAAAAAAAAAAAAAAAAAAAAAAAAAAAAAAAAAAAAAAAAAAAAAAAAAAAAAAAAAAAAAAAAAAAAAAAAAAAAAAAAAAAAAAAAAAAAAAAAAAAAAAAAAAAAAAAAAAAAAAAAAAAAAAAAAAAAAAAAAAAAAAAAAAAAAAAAAAAAAAAAAAAAAAAAAAAAAAAAAAATTTGAGGGCAGGCTTCTCTGAAACAATGAAATGAAAAATGCGAATACTGTATGAAAAAAAGAAAACCTGAATCCTCTATAGGTTGACCCCTAAGGGCTGCACCGCAAGTGGTCAACTTACACAGGTTTCACTACATTCTGAGCCGAAGTCTCGAATAAATGGAGGCACATTTCACACGAGATCTAATGAGACTTAAAAAGAGTAGTAATTGAGTTTTCGTCGGCAAATAGATTTACCTCTTCATAAATGCCATTTATAAATCAATGGAACGATCTCATACATTACGAAAGGGAAAGTCTTAGTCGTGCAAACTCGGAACTCTGTCGAACGAGCTCAAAATAAGATTGCATTTTGTTTTGGCGACTTTTGGCATTAGCCAAATCACAGCTCCTTTACTCTCGCCCTTCATATATTCTTCTCCTCGTGCAAGAAAACGTGTGGAGCCAGAAAAAAAAGAATTTCCCCAATTATCTTTTGCATTTCCCACCCACTGAGTTCATTGAGAACAATCCTCTACATTGATTGACAGGAACATTGTAAGCAAAAGGATTAACTCTTAACTGAAGATAAAAGCGGGGGAGAAGGGCACTCAACCTCATAGATTTATCTGAAATCTGCACCTGTCTCTCTAAAAGATAAAGAAGACCTACCTACTTTGACCATGAAAACCTAACGAAAACCTCCACAGTCTAAAAGAAGTGTTTTTAAGTTAAAGAATCAAGCTTATGCAGAAAGTATTGCTCTTTAGTAAATGTTAGGCGTCATAGGCACCTAGCTTTTTTGTTTCAGCTGCCAAATATGTTATGCTAAGCGTAATATTTGAAAGATTTCAAATTGCTCAGGTAGGGATAATAACTAGTAGATGCTACATTACAATAACTCCCAGTTCTAGCTTAAATCACATCTTCACAAAGGATAGCAATATTTAATCACCTGAAATCAAGCAGCATTTGTAGTGTCTCTCGCTTACTACTCTATCACTTGTGTATATAATAAATAAAATAATAAAAAAGGGGTTTTTTGAAACTTTTTTTTCTTTAAATACTTTTCTGTCCGTCCGAGAATTTATATATTACTTTGAGAGAGTCGATAGCAATGTTTCTTTTAATTTAGTACAGACAGACGACTTATAGAAGGTAGTAGGTGTCGAATGTTCCTATACAAAGTTTGATCAAGAGCCACTCACGTTGTACCTTCTTTGTATCAATGATTAATTTATTAAAATTAATAATTAACTCATTAATTTTAATTAACCTTATTATAATTACGTAATATATGTTTGGAATATGTCATTTACTATTTATGTGTTATATCGTCTTTTCTACTATTGTTTACATCTTAATGTTTGAAAGAAGTTTTATTGGTATTAATTTACTAAAAATATAACATAAAATAAAATAATATTTATTGTTTCTTTAAAAAAACTTTGTTACATTATTACCTTATTAACGGATCTTTCATGTACTTTTAGAATTTACGAAGTTAAATATTTATTGAAGAGACCTTTTACGATTGCCTTGGAAATTTTGAAGATGTCCTGCTCTGGAAAACGGGAGGCTTTAGAGAATAAATTCAGCAAAGTTACGAATAAGGTAAGATGTTAGTTTGATTATGTCTACAATCATAAAGTTAATTCACTCTCACAAGAAGAGAACTAAATAGTCAAACCGCGCTATAACGAACCCTCAACGGACCGACTTTGGGATCGCTATATCCGAGGGTTCGCTACACCCGATTTAGCAAAGAAAAAAAAGTGTACTCTGACTAAGGTAATTCTATATAGTAAACATATTTCTTGCAATAATCAGGGTAGAGGAGTAAAATATTATCATTAAATATGGTTTTTGAAATTTACCTTATTATTTATCCATAGTATGAAAAAAAGATATTATTGGCTGTAAACATTTGGATTTTATATACACCAGTGTAAAAGATAGTGTTTGACTAGACTAAAACACAAATGGGAAGGAATGTTGCTAAGATAAATGGTATAAAAGACCTTAAATTTTGGATCGCAATAGCCGATTTCTTAACGCTTGGTGATCGTTATAAACGTTTGAAAATGCATTAATGACATAGGTGTCAGTTGGGACCATTTGAAAAGTTCGTAGCGACCGGGGGTCGTTATATCCCGGGTTCGCTGTAACAAGGTTCCACTGCAGTAATTAAAGAGTCGCTAGATGAGAGAGTTCTTTATATTAATCTTAAATTATCAATAAGATTTTATTTTTCTTAATAAAATATTTGATTATTTGTAACAACAATAGTAGTAGTAGTAGTAGTAGTAGTAGTAATCTTATATATTTAAACGATCAGTCCTTTGTATATCTTATATATAAGCGCCTTATTGTGTCTGTCTGTCCGTCCGCGATAGGCTCCTAGGCCGTTTACTACCAATACATCTTAACCCTTTCCCTAATAAGAAATCTGAAAATTCCACGTTTAATGCCGCTTTTTTTCTTTTTGTACTGTGATGCGTGGTAATCCCCCCCCCCCCCCCATCCCCATCAAAGTTGGCTGAACACTGAAGGTTCCATGCAGCTTGTCCGTAAACGATAATCAAGGTCATTTCAAGTTATAAATTTAGAAGCATGCACTGTTTGGAAAAATAATAGAAAGTCTCCTGAATGCGGTCGCTGTATTGGATTAGACCATAGAGAGCGGTCGTTATACCGAAAGCAAATTAACATAGAGTTCATAGGGATAAAGCTGGAACTTTTACCACTGTTCGTTATAATGGAATGGTCTTTATAATGTGTGGTCCTTATAATGAGCGTTGACTGTATATATATTTATCGGTATATATATTATATTCTAGGAAACGGCTCTAAAGATTTAGTTCAAATTTTGTATTTAGGTCAGGTTTTATTTTTTAAGTTCAATTATATAGGTGTCTTTCCCGAAAAAAACGCGATTTTACACAAAAAAAAAAAAAAAAAAAAAAACAATTTTTTATAACGCTATTGAGGTATTTGTAACAATGAACAAACATCATCCGCTATAGACAAATTATTTATCTATATTTCAAATGAGATTGCAATACATTGAGTGGCAACACTTAAGCTTTAATTTACCTTTTATTGATTGAAATTTGTTGTTGCCACCATTTGTGCAATTTAAAATGCCTAGGAAACCCATTTAAAAAAAGTTTAATAGTGCTGCGCTTAATTTGAATGTATCAGAAGGTCTATGAAACTGTGTAAAGACTTTTCACTATGACAAGTTTAAGTAATAGCATGAAAAAGGCAAAAATCGTTATGGTGAACAACCTGGCAAGGAAGTACGTATGCATGTTGTATATATATCCACTTTTTGGATACAACTTTAGTATAAAGGGCCCGTTTGCGACTTTTTTGGTTGGAGAAGAAATTGCTGGTTGCAATTGCAGTTAGTTGTTTTGTGTTTCATACGCAAAATATTAACGTTTAAATGGCTCGTATAAATAAATAAATATTTATATGCAAGCCCCTCAGAGTCACCTCGGGTGAGTGACTATGCGGGAAGCCCGTGTCCAGCGGTAGACGTCTTACGGCTGAAATTATGATAAAGCTGTTGAAACATTTATATGCATCTATTCTATATATCTCTCGTATCCTCGTATCTCGGAAACAGCTCTACTAAATATAAATTTTCATGCCGATTATTAAACACTTTAATTTTCAAAATTTATTTAGATACGTATTTTTCGTTATGATAAAAAAAAATATTTCTGAGCAAAGCTCGGTCACCCAGGTACTAGTAATAATTAGTACAAGAAAAAAAAAACATCTTCAAAGCAAAATTTAGTAGGCAAAAATAATTTTTGGGAAAAATCGAACCGACTTCAAACTATAAATTGCGCTAAAAAGTAAAAAATAAAATTATTCTTTAAACTTCTATACGACTTTTAAACATAATTTTTGAAGTTGGTGCAAAATTATGAGTCTAATTATCATTACGCAATGCGCTATTTTACATTGAAACTGTTGCAAACTTTACTCCATTTATATTTGTAATTGATTCATAGTTACAAAAGGAATCACGCATCAAAGTCCATCATAATTTTGCACCGACTTCAAAAATTATATTTAAACGTCGTATCGAAGTTGTTTAAAGAATAATTTTATTTTTTACTTTTTAGCGCAATTTATAGTTTGAAGTCGGTTCTATTTTTCCCCAAAAATTCTTTTGTTTCATTATTTTTGGTAGATACATTTTTATATAAATACTCCATTTTAAAAAAAATACATATCAAAGGGGAAATCTTCTTTGAGGGAATGAACGTTTGTACGATAAATTTCGTTTTGAAATCGATTTTAAAGGGTCACTAGAGCAAACAAACTTATTGGATTTAATTTCTTCAGAGAAGCCTTCAGTTTACTTCTTGTTATAATTGCTTTTAATACCATCTTAATGGCAACAAACTCTTTTTTAACAATGAGTTTTATGTTTATTAACAATTTTCCCAACAAAGAAAGATCAAGCCCAGCCTTTTCAATTAAAATAAAAAATACTTATTTTTCACCTATAACGTTTTTTCTAAAAAACAAATGTAGTCGAATTGATGTGCCGTATTTGAGTTAGACAAACCTCTATCGATTAAAGAAAAAATCATCAAAATCGGTTCATTTAGTCAAAAGTTATGGATGAAAAAGCAAAAAATGACCACATTTCTGCCCATAACTTTTTTCTAATTATCGAATATGGTCAAACTAAGGTGTGGGACCTATGGGAAACCAGTCTCGATCGATTAAAAAAAATCATGCAAATCGTTTCATCCGGTAAGAAGTTATGAGTGGACAAACAAACAAAAAAAAAACAACATACATACAATATGAATGAATAACCTCCTCCTTTGTGAAGTCGGTTAAAAAGAAATTCAACTACCATTAAATGTAAGTGTAATTGCCACTAAAATATGAAAATATAATTAATTCTTTTAGCAGCATCAATGTTACTTTTAAACATAAAAACCGAGGGAAAACACAAAAGACTTCATTTCACAATCATTTCATTTAAAATAAGTAAATGATTGAATAAACCTTTGTATGTGTGTTTGTGCTTGCTCGTGAGAAGTTATGCTTCTTGAGATATCCCGACTAGTGAAAAAACACCAGTTTTGATGAAAATGTTGATTTTATTTTTATTTTTTTCATAATAAAAATTCTTGAACACTCTGCTTTCTGAAATCAGCTTACTTTTGTCTGACCTCCAATTATTTGCGAAGTTATAGCAGTTTTTTTTTTTGTGGAGTGAGATCAACAAAAACGAACCGAAAGTCAAATGTCGGTACCGGAAGTCTCTGTATTTTAGCGAATTTCTGATTTTTTAACCGACTTCACAAAGGAAGGAGGTTATACATTCGTATTGTATGTATGTCGTTTTTTTTTTTTTTTTGTTTGTTTCTTCACTCATAACTTCGCACCGGATGAACCGATTTTCATGATTTTTTTTTCAATTGATCAAGGGCGGTTTCCCATAGGTCCCGTACCTTCGTTTGACCATATTCGATAAATAGAACAACAGTAATGGGCAGAAATGTAGTATGTTTTTTTTTTCTAACATAACTTTTGACTAAATAAACCGATTTTGACGATTTTTTCTTTAATCAAGAGAGGGTCGTCTAACTCAAATATCGTACATCAATCTGGCTACTTTCGTTTTTTAGAAAAAACGCTACGGGTGAAAAATAAGTATTTTTTATTTTAGTTGGAAAGGCTTTGCTTGATTTTTCTTTGTTGGGAAAATTATTAATAAATATAAAAGTCATTGTTTAAAAAGTGTTTGTTGCCATTGTGCTATAATATTAAAAGTAATTACAGCAAAAGTTTGACTGACGGCTTCTCTGAGGCAAAAATTAATTCCAATCAGTTTGTTTGCTAAAATCGACTTCGAAACGGAGTTTATCATACAAATGATTAGTTTTTAGTGCCATTCATTCAAAGAGGGTTTGCCCTTTGATATGGACTTTTTAAAAAATAGGGTATTTATATAGAAAATGTATTTACACTAAAAATCATAAAATAAAATAATTAAAAAAAAAAAAAAATAGAACCGACTTCAAATTATAAATTGCCCTAAAAAGTGAAAAACAAATTAATTTTTTAAA
Source organism: Octonoba sinensis (assembly GCA_038502835.1). Lineage (NCBI taxonomy): Eukaryota > Metazoa > Arthropoda > Arachnida > Araneae > Uloboridae > Octonoba > Octonoba sinensis. The sequence goes on from CM076603.1 coordinate 11,397,372, forward strand.
CAACATCGATGTGACTTTTAAACATAGTTTTAGAAGTCGGTGCAAAATTATGAGTCAAATTACCATTACACCATGTGCTACTTCATATTGGAACTGTTGCTAATTCTGGGAAAATATATATATTTGTAAATTATTTATGATTACAAAAGATTTTATCTATCCTAATTTTGAACCCACTTCTAAAACTATGTTTAAAACTCACATCGATGCTGTTTAAAAAATTAATTTATTTTTAACTTTTTAAGGCAATTTATAATTTGAAGTCGGTTCTATTTTTTTTTATAAAAATTATTTTATTAAAGATGTTATTTTGAAAAATAGGAATTAACATAAGCCTAAAATATGATTTTTAAGGTTTTCTTTTTCATTTAGTACATAATTATTTTAAAATCATTCAAAAACTTTACACGTTTGTTGTTGATCTTCGATTTGATTGCATTCTTACGCTTTGCTTTTTCGCTTTATATCCAGCTATTTACTCTATTATTTTGACAAAAACTGTCTTTTTAAAGGCAATATACTACCTGATTATGCTTAAGGCAAGACCTAAGGGTCTAAGAAGCGTCAGTTTCATGGAAATTGATTTATTCCAATAGTGCAATGAAATGTACCAATTCTCACCAATAGTGCAAAGGAAAGCAGTGCGTAAAACAAATAGACACTACAGTTGAAAAGGAGGGTCATGTGCAATTGTATGGAGGGTTTCAGAATCTATCTGTATGTTTTATGTTTTTTTTTTTTTTTTTGATGATAAATAGTATTTTTCAAAAACGCTTTTGCATAAATATTCATATGCGAAATGTCACAAATATATTTAATGTTATATAATTCTTAATATATAGGGTAAAGAATGTTTTATGAGTAAGAAATTTAACACTTTTAATGCATAAAATTTGCCTAGAATATTTGTTTTAATATGTTTTGGGTATTTCAATAAACTACGTACATTTAGATGTTAAAAATAAATTCTTATTGCCACTATAAAGTTAGTAGTAAAACAAAAATGACAAAAATTTGAAACATATGGTACTGATTTGTTGAAAAATGTTTATTCTTTTGTTGTATAGAGCTTTGGGTTGTTTTAATTATGTAATTTTCCAAACTTTTCATTTTAAATCTTTAAATGCGCTTTTCTGTGAAACTGAATTTTTCGTATTTTACACCACTTTGACACTGATAGCTCAAAAAGTTCTGAAACTAAATGCCTAAACTTTTGCATCAGTGTTTAGTATTATTGCACAGATGTTTTGAACTATAGACTAAGGGAACGGAGTGTATTTATTTTTTTAATGATTTTTTTTATCGGTTATGAATCGTAAAATGAAAAATTTCAATTTCGTAAGTCATCGGCCCCTAACTCAGTGATAAATGGGAATTTTTCAAAGACATAGATAATCACCTCCTCAGTAACATGGTAGCTTAGTTTTGTTATAATATAAATTAGAATTTTTTTTATGGTGCCCACTAGGGATGTAACGAATAATGATTTGGCCGAATAGCCGAATACCGAATATTCGGCCACCTCTTCCAGGCCGAAGCCGAGTATTCGGTCTTTTCTTCTAGGGCCCAATAGGCCGAAGCTGAATATTCGGCGGCCGAATATTAAAATTTCTAGAAAATCGTTGTAATAGAAAGTATTTGTCAAATTTAAAATTATTCACAAAGTCAAACACCAATTACACACAATATGTGATGTATGATTTAATTCTGTTTGTTAAGAATTTAGAACTATTTAAAATTAATCTATTTTCACTATTGTTTTGAATGTAATAAAACTTAGAATTGCACATACAAGCAAAATATAAATGACAGGTTTTACGGTAGTAAGCATTAGCATTATTTTACTAATTATTTAATTGCAATGAACGAAATACTAGTGCTTAGTGAACTTTAACCTTGCTCAAAACTGTTTTATGAAGACATTTTAAAAGTTATAAAAGTTAATATTTTTATTTTATGGGGTTTTTTACGTACCTTTTTTTAAAAGATCTTTTAAAACTTAATGCATTTAACTGGGATATGTTTTTATTTTCAAAAATCCCAATAACTTATGCTATCTAAATATTCATGATATATTCTGGGCTTTTCACATTTCTCTCTAACCCAATATTCACAATAAATCCGACTACCGAAACAAAGTCTGGCTTCCACTTTGTTATTAATAACAAAATGAATTTATCATATTATCTATTATAATTAACTATTGGCAGTTTTTGGGAGCAAATGCTAATTATAAAATGCAATATTACAAATTTAAAATGTGTTTTTGCTCAGTCAAGCCTAAAACAAGATTAAAAAAAGTAGTTTATTCTAAATTATTTTTATTTATTAAAACTATAGTGGACTAATGTATTCTTTTGCAATAATTATAATACAATTTTAATTGTTTAAAATCTGCTAATTTCTTTATTTTTTTACTGCAGCAGAACTATTCGGCCGAATAGTCCGTCAATATTTGGCCAGGCCGAATTTTACCTTACCCAGTATTCGGCCAGGCCGAGTATTCGGCTGGGTGATGAAATGACTATTCGGTCAGGCCGAATATTCGGCCAAAGGGCCGAATAGGCCGAATATTCGTTACATCCCTAGTGCCCACCGCAATGTGCAAAAAATGCCTAGTTTAAACTCAAAACTGCCTATTTTTTCAGAAAACATAAAAATATCAAAAGAAACTTTATATTAGTAAGCTTTTACCCATAATTAAAAAAAGGGGGGGGGGGGGTTAAAAGTAAGTTTCCATCCCTATTTGAAAAAAATTTTCGTAACTAGTCAGAAATCTTAAAATCGTAACTTTTTTAAAAATTTCAAAATGAACTTTAGATACTTTCCCATACTTTTCAAGCATAGTAGGTATAATTACTCTCAAACTTAAGGAAATTTGATTTTTTATTGGCGTGATCAATCTGAAACTGCAGTAACAATAACTGAATGGCATGTGAAATGAGCTGCACAAATAATCGTTTATATGTTCATATTAATCATTTTTTTTTTCTTTTTCAGCTCAAACCTAATTTAAAGTGCAGAGCAAACGCTTCAAGCCCAGAAAAAGAAGAAAGGGAGAACGATGTTTTGGCACAGATCGAAAATTTCGCTTTCTATTACGATGGAAGTTCCACATCGAGTGATAGCAGCGACGAAACGTCGGGTGATGAAGAATCTTTTGGTCCCGTCAAACTCTCTCTAAGAGAGCAAATAAGGGCCAAACACCAAATTATGGACAAAGTTAAACCTTACATCGGAAAGAGAATATTGGTGTGGTGTCCTGACGCAGTACTTCCTGGCGATTACGTGGCAACTTTGCTCAGTGAATACGGAGAAGTGGAAGAAGTTCTAAATAGGTGGGTTCCTCAGAGCCAGTTTTCTACTCAAGCGGATTTTGGTGGAATGGTTGTGCAATACAAAACAAGAGACATGGCAATGAATGCGGTTAGAGATCTTCATCTTCGTTCAAGGTATTCAATCTTTTTCTTAACTATAGTATCTCATTCTTACAGTGTTTTATAGACTTTAAGGCGCACTTTAATTTTTAAGCCATTTTCCGGAAAAAGAACGTTTTTTATGGTTTTATCATTATAGATTGTAAAACTCAGCAAAAAAACTGAAACTAAAATAAAGAAATAAATGAAGTAAAAATAAAAATTAAATAATTATAAAAATAAAATAATTACGTAAATATAAAAAATAAATAAAGAAGATTATTGGTTTATAAAATCAGATTAAACTTTAGAATTCCAGAAAATATTTTTTTTTCGTCTCTGACATTTTTTAATGCCAGTGATAATTTAGGCTCAAAACTTAAATATTCTAATATCAGCTCAGGTGAATTTTTGAGGCAATTTCTTGAAGAAAAAAAATCTGTCTTTTATTCGTAAGGGGCTGTTCACAAATGATGTCACGCTTTCAGAGGTGTGAATTGTGACAGTTTGAGACAAGAACAGGGGGTCGAGGTAGCAAGAAGTGTGAGACCACATTTTGGTTAAAATATAAAATTCAGAATCAGCAGGCTAAATATTTTTAAGTTGTATATATTTTACATTTAATCAATGTTTTAAAAATTTCATGGGTAATAGAGAAGTTACGTCCTATTAAAGTTTATTTTTATATACAGCTAAATATGGTTAAGGAAATAAAAAAAAATCAACCACACCAGACAAAAAACAATTATTGATTTTAAAAATCCCACGCGCAAAAACCGTTGCGGTGCTTGACGCGTTAGTTCCTGACGTCACTATATGTTTCCCTGTTGACATTACGTTGCTCTTAACTAGATTTCTTTCTTCTCATCGTTATTCTATTGTTGCAATAAAATTATTACTTCATTATGGAGTCTAAATTTGTAAAAGGTCAATCAAACAACGATCCAAAAAGTTATTTCTATACAATTGAATAGGGAAGTTTCGACCAATTTATCAAATTTCATACAGCGAAATTTCTTACTTGGCGACTTTTAAACCGGATGCAGCCAAACTTGTTCTAATAGTCCTCTTTGGCGTTCGTTTTTGGGTCGCTTACTGCGCTTGAACTTTGAAATTTATTTTAAAAATATATACTTTTCGCACAACAAAATTTTTCTTCAGAGATAATTCTTATTGGCTTAGAAAATAATAACTCCCGTCAAATAAAAATAATACAAAAAAAAGGAAAACTTTCCTATTCCATTGAGTAAAACTTATATTGAGGCGATTTTTTAAAAAAATTCCAAGTGTTTAAGAGTGACTATTTTCTGTTCATAAATTTAAGATATGATTTAAAGCAGGACATTTCAAACTCCAAGATACTACTTTTTTTTATTGTTCTTTGATGTTAATATTTTTAACCCTTCGTATTCGTAAATGCGAACATTATCTGTTATTTGGACTTTATGTTTTTATTTATTTACTTATTTATTATTATTATTTTTTTGCAAACCTAAATCTTATTTTATACAAAAGAACATCATATAATCATTTAAGGATTGCAAAACTATTGAAATCTAACAAGACTGTATTTATGCACGCTTATTAGAAGCTATGCTTCTTAAACGTTCAAAAGTTTTTAAACATTGCTCCCAAACATCGTTCAAACACATATATAAGTTCTAAATTAAAAAATGAAACAAGATCTGTGTGCTTTGCTTCTAAACTGCAAGTATATGTTTATGTAATATGCCGCAACCGGGGGGGGGGGGGGGGAGAGGTTGAAGACACTTTGTGACGAACGGGGAGAGGGGGAGGGTGTTGAAAAATATTTAAGAAAAAAAAAGTAACATTAGTTATGGAAATCCTCTAAAACACGGTATGATTTTCACCTAGCCAATACATACCGTAAAATCCCGAAAGTAACGCCTCCATCGGATGCCACCCCGCCCCGATGGCTGACGATTTTGAAACGAGTTTTGTATTATTTCCCTATGATGGCAATTAAATGTGTCCAATTCCTTTTGTATTTTTTATTTTATTTTATTTATTTATTTATTTTTTTTTAAATATTCAAGGTATATATGCTTTAAAATAAATTTCATGTACTCACTTGTGATGCGTTCACTAAGCCGCCATTTTTGATCGTGTAAATCCGCCATTTTGGTCGCGTTTCGAATTTCGGCAAATTACCAAATACGGCATAGCGCTGGTCCGAGCATGCCAAATTTGGCCTTCGGTTTTGTGTTTAATTTAAATTATGGGGATTTCTGCTAACTTAAGTGCTAAATCCTGTCTTCAATAAAAGATGGCACCCCCATTCAACCAGTGACTGTTAGAAAATTATAAAACAGAAATTTGTTTATTTTCTGAATCTTGATTTATTTTTAAATGGTTTGTACTTATTATTTATCTTCCCTAGATACTTTTAATGCTAAAAAAAAATTTTTTTTTTGGATAATGTTTTTTTGAAAGTCTCAATTATCAGTCTCATTATTTATTATTTGAGCCCATCTGAAATTTGCCTGTTTGGTTATGGAAAAGAGCGTTTACTTTCGAGATTTTCCGGTTTTCACACATATATTTTTCCATTTCTGCAATGTATTAATCACGAAATATTTCATGCAGGTTTGTGCAATCCATTTTATTGACGACGATCCTGGATTACTTGGCAAAAGCCGAAGTATTTCATCCCCAGTTCGGTAAAAACTTGACCTGCCTAATAATCAAAAGCACGCTGCATATGGATGACGGAAGATACGAGCATTTGAGAAACTTCTTATCTTCCATAGGAGAAGTCAATGATATTACAGACGAGAGAGGAGGTGAGAACTCAACGATATGCAAAGCCTGGTTTGTATATGCAAGCCAAGCATATATAGCAATGTTGTTGCTGAATGGACGCAAGTTTTATTTGACCCCTTTGAAAGTTTCGGTCAGAAAGACAACAAAGGAAAACGAAATTCTTAAAGAGATCAAACAAAAGATTTCCATGTACATGGAGAGAAATTATCTTCCCTGAATTTTGTGAAATATATATGAGCCGAACCATGACAACTGGTGATAATTTTTTGTAATGCTTCAATGTATCAAAGTTTAAAGAAGTATTAAATGTGTGTTTATTTTTTAAAATCTTGTCTTTCTTTGCTTAGCATTGCGTAATATTTTTGCTTTTGTGTTTAATATTTCCACTCTAACGTAAAATTAAGTGAACATATTGAACATTATAACTTTAGATAAGAAACAATTGACAATTCAAAGAGATCTGAAAATGAAATTTTTGCTTTTGTGCGAAAAATCATCATCACAAAAACAACAGATAAAAATACACAAATAGCAATAGTAATTGCAGACGTGTGTTTCGGGATAATAAAGAATGTTGTTCTTCTATGAAAAAAAAATCGGTAGGGACAAAAAGACATTCAGGAAAAAGTTAAAATCAAAGGGACTGTTTGAATATTAGCTTCTCCAACCTTGAATCGTGTTCGACACAGGAAGAAATTATTTTAAAAAGATAGATCGGAATTTTCTTTTATTTTAAATCAGATTGCTTAATTTAAATGGCTTTCCTTGTTTTTTAAAGTAAAATTACCCGACTACTTTCTTTGCAGATAAAACTAGAACTAAGCTATTTTCGTTCGAAATAAACATTACATGGTACTTGCTCTTAAGAGCATATCGGTTATAACCTCAATTGGCAGATTCCCGTTAAAAATAGCATTAAAATTTTAGCAAATAGTATCAACATAAGATTGATCAAAATAAAGCCAATGAATATGGCTTTAAGAATATTAAAAAAAGTTTTGGAAAATTTTTTACTATAATTTAATGAGAAAAGCACTTGATGTTTGCTTGACGTTCTAGAAAATAAAAAGTGGGTGCTTTTTAAAACAAAATTTTCCTATCTAAAAAAAGGGACATTGTGTAAGGGCATCTAGATTATTCCGAAAATGAGACATGTACGTCTGACCCTAAAAAAGTTCTTCCCGTTTTACTGCGAAGAAACTTATCGTCTAAAAATTTGTAATTAAGGTAAGTGTTTTCTATATCTTAAAATTAATTTTTTTTTTAAATGTTCTATACATTTTATTAAGCTGGTGTATTTTTTGTATCTGACGCTAAGCGAAACTTTATATAGTTTTCTGGATAATCACCCCCCCCCCCCTATATTCATCAAAGAACAACAAGGCTTGACGACAACGAAAGTTCAATTAATGTTCCAACCTCCCCTCCAATCTTAAACTCCGGTTAGAAAAAAATTAACACTACAACAACTACTCACGATCTGGACACGTGATGCTTGAGACAAAAGAAAAGAACACAAATATCATACGCCCCTTTTTGAGGTCTGGTCAAACCCTATAATAAAGCATCAAACTCGTGAGTGGTGATTGAGCAAGAAAAAGAAAGAGGTAGAAGCAATAAAACAGCCCCGGCTGCTTTTTAGGCTAATTTTACTCTTCGTTATCTGCAGCGATTCAGTATAGGTGCGGATGCCCCCTTTGTCACAATATGCCACACTTCAGCGGACCCCCCCCCCCCTTTGTCACATGTCACGCTATGTTGCATGATGTCACACTTGTTACCTCCAATCCGCCCCTTGTCACACTTTGTCACAATTTCGCGAAACCCCCCTCGAAGCACGACATCATTTATGAATGATCCCAGCATAGCGTTTCTTATGTTTTTTTAAATAATAGTTGGAACCCTTTTTATGGTTGACTTTTACCGCCGAACACCTGTTTTCTTTAATAGTACGGTATCATTGAAAGTCTGTAAACGAATAATTTACAAATGCTATGACAATTGTTTCAAATAATATTTATTGGCTCCTTAAACTAACTTTAAAAATTAACAGTTGGGAAAAAGGTTCTTTAAATAACATATTTAATAAGGAGAGTTCAACTCTCATGTCATCTTAAGCATGAAGTCTTTTACGGCAGTTGTTCTTGGTCGACATGTAGCTTTGTTGAGAACTCCCGCTTCGCACATGCAGCTTTGTAAAAATGGTGGCGTTTGTGAAAATGGAGAGAAGATTCATCGTTAAAGTTACACCTGAATTCACCTTGCCATTTTTGAAATTATTGTTGTGAGGATGAATTAGATATCCTTCCAATTAAAAGTTTCATATTCTTCTAATAACGTAATTGATGGTCGAATATTGACTCTGTATTTTTAATAGGGATGTTACGAATAGTGATTTGGTCGAATAGCCGAATATTCGTTCAATGTCTTAGGATGAATACCGAATATTCGGCGGCCGAATATTAAAATATCTAGAAAATCGTTGTAAAACTTAAAAGTATTCACAAAGTCAAATACCAATTCCACACATTAATTTATGATGTGTGATTTAATTCTGTTTGTTAAGAATCTAAAACTATTTTGAACAAGGTATAAGTTCACTAAGCAACAGTATCTAAAATTAATGTATTTTATGTCTTGTTTTGCATGCAATAAAACTGTGAATTTCACCCACAAGTGGAATAGAAATGACAAGTTTTAGTGTAAGCATCAGTATTATTTCACTAGTTATTTAATTCAAATTAAAGAAATGCTCTTGCTTAGTGAAATTTTTCCTTACTAAAAACGTTATATGAAGCTATTTTAAAAGTTAGAAAAGTTGATATTTTTATTTAATGATTTTTTTTACATACCTACTTTAAAAAGAGCTATTAAAATTTTATGCATTTAACTGGAATATATTTTTATTTTCAAAAATCTCAATAACTTATGCTATCTTAATATTCATGATCTATTCTAGGCTTTTGACATTCTTCTCATACTCAATATTCACAGTAAATCAGTCTACCAAAACAAAGTCTGCCCTCCACTTTGTTAATAAAATAACAAAATAAAAGTATTATATTATCCATCATAATTAACTATTGCCAGCTTTTGGGAGCAAATGCTAAGTATAAAATACAGTATTATAACTTTAAAATATGTTTTTGTACAGTGAAACCTGGAAAAAATGTTTAAAAAAGTAGTTTTTTCTAAAGTATTTTTATTTATTAAAACTATATACTAATAGGGTCTTTTGCAATAAATATGACAGTTTTAAATGTTTAAAATCAAATAATTTCTTTATTTTTTCACATTTGTACAGTAACAGAACTATTCGGCCAAGTCGAATTTGATCTTACCGAACATTCGGCCAGGCAGAATACTGAATAGTGGCTGATTATTCGTTACATCACCAATTTATAACTCTCATTTCTTCCTGCTGTTCACTCGGAAAATACTGATAAGAAGTTTCCCCCCAGCTTCCAGTTGCTCAAAACATTCTCGAACGAACTTTCCCATTTTAACTCTTTTCTCTGATGCACAATGGGTAGCGTCGAATTTGCTGCAGCGACTACTATGAACACTTCAAGTGAAAACCGACTGGTAATAGACAAAAAATGCATTCTTAGAAAAAGCCCGCTGGTCTTAAAAAGTTGCAAAATATTGTTAAGGCAATAAATAGAGACAGAATTGTCAACTGGGAAGCATTCAAATGTGATTTCTTGGGCTATTCAGGTGTAAAAAAAAGTCGGTGTTTAAAGTCAAAATTAGAAAGAGTTGTAACTTACTATTAATAGCACAAGATTTAGTTTTATGTGTAGTAACGCGAGTAGATAGCAGCACTGGTCACTAGGTGGCAGCACTACAAAACTCAGAGAAACTTAGAAATAAAATTTCACGTTAAATTAAAGCACAAGTGAGCATGCGTTTTAATGCTCATTTGTGCTTTAATTTAACGTGAAATTTTATTTCTATTCTTTGCACAAAGTTAAATTATTACTATCAGAGAAACTTGCCAACTTCTTTTCCCAGTAGAAGGCAGCACTACAAAATTTAAACTTTTAGAGCGATTATTTCATCTTTTTTTGCAGATGGCAGCACTACAAAAATAGTCCCCAACTCCCTACTCCATGCATTAATCACGGAACTAAGAACATATTTGTGTGAAACATGTGTACATTGGTATGAAATGCGTGCATTTCTATGTTTTTGACACGTTGACTGCCACGGCGATTTTTAGAAACTTGGCCTAAAATGACAATTTGATTTAAGCACATTATATTAATAAAAACTCTAATTCTAAAGCATAGTTATCATCAAAAAGCAAAAAAAAAATGTGTTTTTTAAAAAGAAAACTCTTACGAATTACTTAGTTTTTTATAAGTTTTAAATCGTTTTTTAATAAATTTTTTGTTCATGCAAGCCAGCATTGATTTTTTGTTCTTTTCCCAGAAGCCATCTATCGATATTACCACTGATATATTTTGAGTTTACTAATAGCTGCCCAAAAACGGCAAGTCAACACAAGACGAGATAACTCGCAGTTGGCGTCCTAGAAAAGAACGCAATCTACGAGTTATCTCGTAGTTGGCGTCCTAGAAAAGAACGCAATCTACGAGTTATCTCGTAGTTGGCGTCCTAGAAAAGAACGCAATCTACAAGTTATCTCGTAGTTGGCGTCCTAGAAAAGAACGCAATCTACGAGTTATCTCGTAGTTAGCGTCCTAGAAAAGAACGCAATCTACGAGTTATCTCGTAGTTAGCGTCCTAGAAAAGAACGCAATCTACGAGTTATCTCGTAGTTAGCGTCCTAGAAAAGAACGCAATCTACGAGTTATCTCGTAGTTAGCGTCCTAGAAAAGAACGCAATCTACGATTTATCTCGTAGTTGGCGTCCTAGAAAAGAACGCAATCTACAAGTTATCTCGTAATTGGCAGCCACCGTGTTAACTCGGAATTTGAACACAAAGTTTTAACTATCTTACTGTCGCACTATATTTTTCATGTATCATACTTGTGTGTAGAACCATATCGCTTATAAACAGTGTCATATCTGAAAAAAAAAAAAAAAAGAAAACCCTTTTTTTTTTTTTTTTTTTTTGTGCTTTTTATATCAAAATTTTCAAAATTTTGCGCTCTGTATATTGGGAATACTGCCGTAAGTAAATGTTCAAAAATTAAGGCTAGAGGCCAACTGTATTTTTTTGGTGCAAAGCAGTCATAACTACTTTTTATAGCTATTTCTAATTTTTCGACATCATTAATAACCATCATGTAAGAGAAAACTAGAACAATAACTATTTTCTGAACAAAATCGATTATATTAATCATTGAACCAAATAAGGTAATTGAATAAAACAAACTGTAAAACGTTCAAGCTCCTTTCTTGAAAAATATCCATTTTGCACATATATGACAGTTCATTGCTATACGCAATATATACTAAAGATGCAAAAATGCTTTTGCAAGTGGGTTTTTATCTTATTATTGTATTTAATAATTTGTTAAATTTTATGTGATTCTTGAAATGAGTCGTCTAGTTTTAAAACCAGCTACATCCAAAAAATGAAATTTTTCACCGCGGGCAAAAATCTAATATCTAAGAAATTCGAATTTCTAGCTAACAGCATTGGGATAGTTTAACTTGCTGAAATTTCAATACATAAATAATTTTTCCTTGGAAGATATTCGGAGAGAAAAAAGAAACTGGTTTTGTGACTACCCGGAACATTTTACACACATTTTTTAGCATGATGTAGCTGTTTCTGAAACTTACAAAATTAACACCATATGAAGATTACTTTAAACAATTAGAAAATGTGAAAAAGTGGATGTATCTGGTTTTGAACCTAGACGACTCAAATAGTAGTTACTTAAACAAAATATCAACAAGATTTAAACTCTATACAGTTTTTTGAAATCTAAGATTTGTTCTTATAAGATTTGTATTACCTGTATTTCAAAAAAATTTGAGTACTTTAGAGAATATTACTCAAAATTCCAGTTTCTGAATCTCGTGAACTAAAAGAATTAAAATTTTTATGCATGTCGTAATTAAATAGTAAATTGTATAGTTTCTATTGTATAGTACAAAAAAAAAGTTTGTGGCGTCAGATTGCACTTGGTTTAATAAACTAGAATTGTCGTGCAGGGTGGGGCAAAAGTAATGACGCGGCTTTGAAGGGTAATGAAAAAACTAATACAGTTTGAGACTTAAAACTTATTAAAATTTTATCTGTATTTAATACCATTTTTTAATATTAAGTTTTGAATACCACTTCAGCAAGATGGCGGCCTTCAGCACCAATACACTGATGCAGTCCATTTCCGTAGTTTTGGGAAACTTTTCTGCACATTCCAAGGGGTATGGCGGATATTTGCTCGATAATTCGGTCCTTCAGTTTTTCTAAAGTATGGGGAACTTTCTCCTTCAAATAACCCCACACAAAAAAAAAGCTTAGGGACCGTAACATTAAGCGGGATATTGAAATGCACACAAAGCTGCAGTCTGTTCTCTCTACGTGGAAAAATAGACTACATCAGCGTATTGCTGCAGAAGGTAGCCCTCTTGCTGAAGTGGTATTAAAAACTTAATGTAAAAAAATTGTATTAAATATAAATCAAAATAAAAAAGTTTCAAGTCTCAAATTGTAATAGTTTTTTTTTATAAGCCTTCTAAACCGGGTCATTACCTCTGCCCCACCCCGTATAAGTGCAAAGGTTGTATAAATGATCGTCCCATAAACGATCCTCTACTGTATAAGTTTCCTCTGCGGGTAAGTGAATATAAGAGGAATAGTTCATTAGTTTTCTTTCTTTCTTTCTTTCTTTTTAAAATCAATATGTTAAAATGAAACAACAGGATTATTAAGAGTATAGCATTTCAACAATGTAAATATCGAGTACTGTTACAAAACACAGCGAACAGAGTTAAAAATTTGAAAGACGCAATTTCTTCGTTGCAACAATACCATCACTTGTTTGCTTTGTTGAACCTTTTCCTAAATTTTCACTTTAAGTGTGATGAGATTCCATAGTGTTGAATTCCACTTATGCTCCTGTGAAATCTAAATAATGTTGATTTCTACGAGAAATTGAATGAAAAGTAAGTGAAAACCCTCTCTACAAGCTCTCGTCGACAAATAGATAGCTTGGATTAAAAAAAATATTTATCAAAAATCTCATCTTTCGTCACACTTTGAAGTAGCCTTGTTGGAACAACTTGCTTAAGTGAAAAATGCTATAACTGAGTTTTTAGATTCAACCACGATATTTTTTCCTCTCCGATGTAGAAGGACGGTAATTTTTGTAAATAACCTAATTATAAACTGAGGAAGATAAACATTGTTTGTAAAGTTTGCATGTCATCTAACCTAAAAGCAACTTTCTTGTAAAATTCGATATTACAAGTCTCTCAACAAAAGAGAATAAAAGGTACACGTAACAGCAACAGCGGGGTGCACAGCTCTTATTTACGTTTCATGAAGTTGACGGACATTTATACGATATTCGCATCTATTTTTCTCTTTGCATTGAGGCAGATGCATTCCGTCAAATAATTTTTAACTTAGCGACGTTTTTAGTACTTCGACATCACGATGCCCGAATCTACGATTCCGAGTATGAATGCGATTTTTACGTTAGGATACTTGCATTAATTGTATGGAAATTGGTACTTGTCTACTATCACAGTGACCAAAAAGCGCCAAAAAACATTTCGACAAATTATATTACATTATTATAAAAATTATTATGTAGTGTTTTTTTTCAAATTATTTATCTTTTTCAATGTAAAAATCTACCTGTAGATTTTCGTGTAGATACATACATTTCGTTTTTACAAATACTCATAAAAATTCCAAAAAAAAAAAAAGTTTCGCCAAGAGTGTTAATTAATTTAAAAATATCTTATGTTCTTTCAGATGTTTATAATTAGAAATATCGTTTCCCGATTAAAGGGTTACGTTCGACTGAAAGAAGTGAGCGAGGATTGTGACCAGGAAACGAGCACTTCAATCAAAAGCTCGATCGCTGAATTGCCAACACCTCGTAAAGTAGGTCAGCTGGACGCATGCAGAGTTCAGACTGACTCCTCGAAAAAAAATGCTCAGTTAGGAGCTAACGAAGATGAAAATGCAAATTCATCAATTGAAAAGTTTCAATCAGGCCAAAACAAAGAGCAAACAGCAAGCTCTGAAGAGATATATTCTCAGCCTGGAGTAATCAAAGAGCAAATAGCAAGCTCTACAATGATAAATGATCATCCAGAAGCAAACAACGAGCAAATAGGAAGCTCTGTAAAGGTAAATGATCATCCGGCAGCACACAAAGAGCAAACAGCAAGCTCTGAAATGATATATGCTCAGCCTGGAGCAATCAAAGAGCAAATAGCAAGTTCTATAATGATAAATGATCATCCAGAAGCACACAAAGAGCAAACAGCAAGCTCTGAAATGCTACATGCTCAGCCTGGAGCAATCAAAGAGCAAATAGCAAGTTCTATAATGATAAATGATCATCCAGAAGCACACAAAGAGCAAACAGCAAGCTCTGAAATGCTACATGCTCAGCCTGGAGCAATCAAAGAGCAAATAGCAAGCTCTATAATGATAAATGATCATCCAGGAACAAACAAGCGCAAATGGCAAGCTCTGAAATGATAAATGATCATCCAGGAGCAAACAAAGAGCAAAGGGCAAGCTCTGAAATGATAAATGATCATCCAGGAGCAAACAAAAAGCAAATGGCAAGCTCTGAAATGATAAATGGTCATCCAGGAACAAACAGAGCAAATATCAAGCTCTGAAATGATAAATGCTTAGCCACAAACAAAGTGTAGTCATGCTACTATTGATGTTAAGAATAAATAGAATGGAGATGTAGATACGAAGAAAGAGACATTTCAGTTGTCGGAATCTGAAACGACAAATGTTGAGAACAAGACAGGAAAAGTTGAAAACTATTTCATTACAACATCTGCTGAATCTGAAAAGATGGAGAGTCATCCAATAGACGTTAACTCCGATCCCATCACTAAAATTACAGACTGTGATATTCTGGAAAAAGGAGAAAGCAGTAGCGTACCAATGAAGAACTTTGGAAACGAAGAAGAAAATTGTATGCCTCCTAATGACTGTGTTAAAAGTTGCTAAAAAAAACTATTCAATAAATGGCACACCAAGGAAAGAAATTGATTCCGACGAAAAAAGTGTTTCCGCTCTTTCACATCATAAAGTAACAAGTTCTGAAATGACTGCCAAAGATGAAAAATGCCCCAAAACGAAAAAAGGAACTTTAACTTTCCTTTATTTATCAATTTTGATACAAATTCATAACATTGAGAAAATCGCATAAAATCATTATTTTTAATAACTTTACACATTATTTTTGTATCTGTTATAACCTCTATTTTAAACCTGTTCTGAGCTTGAAATCAAAGTTTTCTGGAAACAGCATGAAAAATATCGAAAGCAACAAAAACTCAGAAGTTAAGAATTTTTAGCATTTCCTCACTCGTTTTGACTTCAATATACATAACTTTATTTTTACTTTTTCTATATTAAATATGCAGAAAAAAGTATTGGGTTCGTGAAAATTTTCTGCATTTTGAAGAATTGACACGTTTGAGGTGTGCTGAAGCAACCCATTCGATCAGTTTAACAAAATGTCCGTGTGTGTGGTCTTTTTCTTTGTGACCAAAGTGTTTTAAATCTTAGTCCATGGAATATGACGAAATTTATTGCACACATAGACCCTGACGGAAAGTGGTGTTGATTAGTTTTTCGCGCGAATCCATCCGAAAAAACTGAGTAATCGAGTGCTCATCTCGATTAGCATGACTGCTATATCTCAAGAAAAATTGGAAGAATTTATGCAGGTGGACCTGATCAGGTACTGCAGCTTAATAAATTTTGAGCCACTTGCTCAAACGGCTGGGAGAAGCAGTTATACAATAAGACATTTTCCTTGCTTAAGTGTATATTTCACGAAATATTGCAAGGATTTAAGCAAAAATTGGTGGAAAGATCTATGTTAATGGGATAAGTTTGATTCCTTTTTAGGAAACTTTTCTCTAACGGAGGCTTGGGGGGTGGGGAGTAACACAATAGAACGCAATCGAAATCGCGCCTAATGGAAGGCATAAATAAAAAATGCACCGGATAACTGAAAATATATCTCTACAAACACTGCATTTAATTATTTCAAATTGTATTAATTGCTCCTTAGATGTCCAGCAATTACAGAGCTCTGATAAGAAAGATAAGAATTATTTGTCTTTTCCCCTTTTATCAAATATATATCGCCCTTCTTCTGATCCAGTTGAATTTCGAGAGAGAAGAGGAAAAAAGATAATAGAGAGTTTCGTTATTATATAGATTTTACACGAAGTTTGAGGGAAAAAAAAGAAAGAACAGATAACTAAAAAAAAAAAAAAGAAAAAAAGTGATAAATATGATTTTTTAAGGCTTAATTATGTAGCTTCAGCTTATATCTACTTGCATATAAAATATTTTGTAGAAATATTTTGGGTTGAACATTTGCTATTTGGAAGTTTTTTACATCTAAAAATGATCCATATTTTTTTTCCTTGTAATTTTTAAGCTCGAGAACAGTATTTTCATGGTCTTTTTTCCAACATAGTACATCCGAATTCTCAATTTGTATGAGTGTTTCCCGCACATTTGGATTTAAATTGTAGCCTTTTTCTTTCGATCCAATTTTTTTCGTTAAAATTCGGTTACTTTTCTTACTAGAAGGAGATTTTTACTCTTTCCGAGTCCACTTATTTAGCTGTATTACATATACATATTGAAGTCCAATCATGGAAAAATATGCTCATAAAAGTACCAAAAAAAAAAAAAACTTTTTTGGAACGATTATTTCAAGTCACCAGAAAAATACATGCGACAAACATGATTGTACTACTTTTTAAAATATGTTTTACGTTTTTAGAGCGGAATCAAATCTGGATGGAAAAAAGTCCAGAAAGTCTTTAAAGGAAAGAAAAAAACTGAAAAGTGTAGTCACGCTACAGATGATTCTCAAAGTAACTGTGCTGGAGTGTAGATACGAACAAAGGGACGTTTAAGCTGTATAAATCTGAAACGACAAATGTTGAGAATAAGACTGAAAAAGACGAAAATCATTTCATTAGTATGAAGACGGAAGAAGATGAAATAAAAACGATTAAAGTGTAGCACAGCACAAAAGAAACCCAAAAGTGCAACATCTGCTGAATCTGAAAAGATGGAGAGTCATCCTACAGACGTTAACTCCGATAACATCACTAACATTAAAGACTTTGATATTCTGGAAAAAAAGAAAGCAGTGTAATGCCGATGAAGAACTTTGGCAACGAAGAAGACAATTGCATGCCTCCTGATGACTCTGTTAAAAGTTGCATAAAAGACTATTCAATAAACAGCACACTAAGGAAAGAAATAGATTCCGACGAAAAAAGTGTGCATGTAACAAAAGAAAATCGTACTACGACTGATTCTGCTGCTCCATATCACGAAGTAAAAAGTTCTGAAGTGACTGTCAACGAGGAAAAATGCCCCAAAACAAAAAAAGACAAAAAGGTACATTAAATTTCTTTTATTTTTTCAATTTTAAAACAAATTCCTAACATAGAGAAAATCGCTTAAAATCATTACTCTTTAATAACTTTACACATTACTTTTTATATCTGTTATAACCTCTGGTTTAAACCTGTTCTGAAGTTTCAATTCAATTTTTTTTGAAAACTGCGTAAAAACTGTCGAAAGTAACAAAAAAAAAAAAAAAACGAGAAATTAGGAATTTTTTATATTATTGCACTCGTTATGGCTTCAATTTACATAACTTTATTTTGCTTTTTTTATATTTCATACATAGAAGAAAGTATTGGGTTCGCGAAAATTTACGAATTTTGAAGAATTTACAAGTTTTGAGGTGTGCGGAAGCAACCCATTCCGAGCATTTTTAAAAAATGTTTGTCTGTGGTATTTTGTTATTTTTTTGCGGAAGCTCAAAAAGTAAAGTATGGAATCAAACAAAATTTTGTCACATGGACCCTAATGGGAACTGGTGCTGATTAGTTTTGGCCACGAATCCATTCGAAAGGGGGGAATCGAACGTATTTCTCGATTATCGTGAGTGTTATATCTTAAGAAGTAATAGAAGAATAGAATAAAACTTCAAATACAAGTGAACCTCAATATAAGAACTGTTACCGATTGCATTTCGTCGCCAGTCTCTTTAAGGGAGGAGGGACCAATCGAACTTTTTATTACTTTTTTGTGTGCTCTGTAACTCAAAAGGTAATGCAAAGAATTAAAGGAAGTTTGGTAGACACCTACATCCTGATATGAAATAATGTTGATTGGATTTTAGCTCTATTCGCTACGAGAAGGGTGGTGCGATCGAACGTTTTTTTCGCTAAGCGTATATCTCGTGAATCCAGAAACTCAACAGTTATATTCTGGCGCCAATCACAGAAAGGGAGCTACGACGTTGTTTTATCTTGTATTGTTGCTATTTGACCCACACGGTAACAAATAAAATTCTAAAATTTTGAGGATTCGCAGATTGTAAAACCTTTTATATCTTCGTTTAAAATCTTTTTTTTTTTTTGTTCAATAAGCATGTGCAAGAATTACAATGAAATGAGAGTTTTATTTTCTCCACAAATGGTGATGTCAATAATAAAATATACGCGCAAAGACAAACTCGTACTACAGTTAAAACATTTTAATTTCTCTCTAGCGGAATGGCATCGCAAAAATGGTCTCAGACGTGAAAGAATTACTGAAGAAAAAAAAGAATGCCGAAGAATGTGATAAAAATGATGTAGGAAATAAAGAAAAAAAGGATAAGAACAAAAAGAGTAAAGATCCATCTGGCTCTCAAAAGAAAAGTATAAGAACAAAAAAGTAGCTCAAAAACGTGAAGCATTCAAGTGGAAGCGACCCACTATAAAAAGCGTACTGCAATGGGATGCGACCCCATTTAAAAAGAAGCGTGCAAGGAATGAGATGCGACCCCATTTAAAAAAAAGCGTGCAGAGAATGGGATGAGACCCCATTTTAAAAAAAGCGTGCCAAGAATGGAATGCGACCCCATTTAAAAAAAAGCGTGCTTTTTAAGAGGATTAGGGCTATTGGCGAAACCTCTTTAAAAAAAACGCATCTAGATTCCCGCCTACTGGGTGATGTGGAAGAGGAATCTCAGTTTTAGGGATGATACTATTTTATTTTAACTTTATTACATCTTTTAACTCCTCTATTCAAATTTGTCAAAGAGCTGTTGCAACACAATTACAGGAAGCGATTTTGGGCGATTAACAAAGGCAACTTAAAGCATGATCTGGAGAAAGAACCTTCTCATCACAGAACGCGTACCTTCTCATCTCCGCAAAGCTCAGATTTTTACAACGACCCCGTATCTCTTACGTAATCTCAGTACTCTTTAGACTACAATACATCAAATGACACTTCCACCCTGATGCTAGTACTACATGGCGTTCATTATAGAATTTCCTTATTTTAATTCATGATGACAGATGTGTCCCTTTCACATCATTGGCTCTTGACCCTGATAAATTGGTTTGACATTTGTAAGGGAACCACAACCCTCCAATGACACTCTTCAAGCATCGGGGTATCAAGGAGGGCCAGGTCCACACAGCAAAGTAATAAGGCTGGGCTGGCGCCCAGCTATTCAATATCCCGGTGGGAGTGAACGCTGATAAACTTCACTTACCCGTGCCCGGGGGAGGGCAGCCTTAAGGCCACGTGCTTACAGGGTAGGGGGCTGAAGTAGAAAAGGTTTGATATTTGTGGAGTGAATCGGGGCTTGACTGAGCATTTAAATTTTTCCTGGGGAGGGGGGGGGGATTATTATATACACAACAAAACAAACATGCACAAGAGCGTCATCTAAAAATTTTCCAGAAGGGTTGGAGTTACATTCAATGCTAATTATAGGTAAAAAACAACAAAGACATGAACTAAACACATCCCCTATATAATAATAGCCTAAGTTGTCTGTTCGTCCTTCCGTCTGTCTGTGTCTTAAAAGTATATATCATTATCCAATGCCCTTAACTGATGATTTATTGCGTAACTTAAATAGTACTAAGCTCATGACAACATTGGATTTAACAAGTGGATACTGGCAGATTCCAATAAAATTTGAGGATATTCCCCCAAACGGCTTTTGTTACCAGCAAAGGGGTTTACGCATTTAAACGCTTAGCCTTCGGTTTCAGCTCGGCCCCAATGACTTTCCAGGAAACCGTGGAATACATTTTATAGCCTTTGGTGGGAAAGTTCGTAAGTATTTTCTTGGAGGATATCATAATAACATCGAAAACGTTTGAAGATCATTTAAGGGGGGAAATAGGTGCAGACTAGAGGTCTCAAAAAAATAATTTTTCCCCTCATTATATATATATATATATATACAGTCGGACCTCTATTTAACGAAGTCGCTAAATCCAGCGAAAGAGTTCGTTAAATGGAGAAATTCGTTAAAAAAAAAAAAAAAAAAAAAAAAAAAAAAAAAAAAAAAAAAAAAAAAAAAAAAAAAAAAAAAAAAAAAAAAAAAAAAAAAAAAAAAAAAAAAAAAAAAAAAAAAAAAAAAAAAAAAAAAAAAAAAAAAAAAAAAAAAAAAAAAAAAAAAAAAAAAAAAAAAAAAAAAAAAAAAAAAAAAAAAAAAAAAAAAAAAAAAAAAAAAAAAAAAAAAAAAAAAAAAAAAAAAAAAAAAAAAAAAAAAAAAAAAAAAAAAAAAAAAAAAAAAAAAAAAAAAAAAAAAAAAAAAAAAAAAAAAAAAAAAAAAAAAAAAAAAAAAAAAAAAAAAAAAAAAAAAAAAAAAAAAAAAAAAAAAAAAAAAAAAAAAAAAAAAAAAAAAAAAAAAAAAAAAAAAAAAAAAAAAAAAAAAAAAAAAAAAAAAAAAAAAAAAAAAAAAAAAAAAAAAAAAAAAAATACATAAAATTAACACTAAATAAAACACTGTAACTATTGTAATAAGTAATAAATTTCTTTTATAGTGATTAAATTAAATCACAAACACCTGTAAAAATAGTCTAATTAATTTTAAGATAACTAATTTTGCCTTGTGAACTCCACGTAGAGCTCGATTGAAAAGCTTAGTAAACAAAGAGCTGATATCACGTGACAACGATGATCGCTCATGAGTCCCTCTAGCGGTGAATTGCCTCCATTAAGAAAGGAGACCGGAAATCAAATAAAGAAAAACATTGTCGACTACCGATTGTACGACAATAAAAGTAACATATTGGGATCCAAAAATAGTAGGGGATAGTAATCAAGTCATCTTTTAAGCTCACAAAAATACAAACAATAACAACAACCAGCTGTAAGAAATTTTAGTAAAAACTGTTGTAATGTACAACAGTTATAGCTGATGTAACATTACGAAGTGAATTTTTTTGTGTGCGCTTTAAGACTACCTGATTGCTGCCTTCTTGTTTTAAAGGGGGTAAAAAATGATAAACCTATATCCTTGCAACTTTTAGTACTTTATTCTCAACTTATTGTATATCTTTCATCGTCGTCAGGAAACGCACGCAGAACAGAAATATATACATTTTAACAGAAATATATAGTCTTATCATTTCAGCAACAGTTCGTTTTTAAAAGCTAGTGTTAAATACTCTGAATGATGCTTTCATCGTGAACCAAAAATATCGATCTCATCAAAATGATAGGCAACATTTATAGTATTTAAGTAATGCATGCAAGAAAAGGGAAATATTTTCCATTAAATATGGGTAGCACTAAACGTTTTATTAATTGGTCAAACTATAAAGCCATTTTAGGGCTAACTCACAAGTAGACCCCGGAATTTTTTTTTTTTTTTTTTGAGAAAAATGTATCTGCATTTAAATGAAGAAAAGGTTTACATTTAAACAAACAATTCAAAAGTTCTGATGATAAATGAAATAAATGATAATAAATCACTTATACATTTTCGTACAATGATTGTTAACTCTATAAAGTAAATAATATTGAAAATTATATTTCATCACTAAATTAAACTCATTTGTAGAAAATAAAAACCATTACTTTTAATTCATTTACTATTGAAACTCGAAAAACCTTAAAACCACGGGCAACTTCTGAAAAACTAGTAACGTTTCTTTAATAAAATATCTATAAAAAAACGACTATTTTTAAACGACTTACAGAAATTAGGCAAAACAACCATTGGACCTTACAAAACAGAATTTATATTTCATTTTTAAAACATTCGAAAAGCAATAGCTCTTAGTTTTAGGATTCTCCATTTATTATTGAACACAAATCCAAACTACAATTTATTTATAAAACTATAGCAAAGAGCAAAAATTAATTCCTTCCACACAAATTATTAGGTCGTTTCGAAAGTTTTGCCCGTTTTAGTGCGATGTGTTTTTGTAGCTCCATATCTCAATAAATATTTACGGCTACTGTGTCGTGGTATATACCGTTCGACGGAGAATTTTGTACTCTATACATTGATGCTGCTCGTTTGTTTTTAAATTTAATTCTTTTAATTATTTTCAGCCTATTACTATATGATGTCATTAAGCGATTTTCGGCCAATTTTTCTCTATGAATTCAAATTGAACCAAAGCGCTGCCGAAACAACCCGAAATATTAACCAGGCATTTGGCAATGATAGTGTTAATGAACGCCCGGTTCGACGTTGGCTTACGAAATTTCGTTCCGGAAATTTTAGCCTCGAAGATTGCCTCGAAGTGGTCGATCTAGAGTAATCCAGTATTTGAGGACCCTGGTGGATACTATTCCATCACAAACGGTACGTGGGATGGCGGAAGAACTGGGAGTCAGCTCTTATGCGGTTTTTGATGGTTTAAAACGTATTGGATATGTCAAAAAAACTCGAAAAGTGGGGGCCCCACGATTTAAACGATTGGCAGAAATTGTCACGTTTCGAGGTTTGTTCTACGTTGCTTTTGCACAACCAAAACGATCCTTTTTGGACCGGATCATAACGTGTGATGAAAAGTGGATTCTCTACGACAATAGGAAACGTTCAGGACAGTGGTTAGACACCGATGAGCCACCCAGGCACTTCCCAAAGGCGAAACACCACCAAAAACAGATCACGGTTACTGTATGGTGGTCAGCGGCTGTTGTGATTCACTATATATTTCTGCAACCAGGCCAAACTATCACAGCAGCGTCCCATTGTGAATCGACGAAATGTACGGAAAATTGCGTCAGCACTGGTCAACAGAAGAGGTCCGATCCTGATCCACGAAAACGCCCAGCCTCTCGTCTCACAAATCACCGTCTGAAAATTACAGGAATTGTTCGTTGAAGTTCGGCCCCACCCACCATACTCCCCAGACCTTTCGCCAACCGACTAACATCGTTTTAAGCACTTCAATAACTTTTTCACCTGTAGAACCATTGCCAATCAGGACCTAGCAAAACCGGCCTTCGTCGACTTCATCGAATCCCGAGCACCCAATTTTTATGCCGACGGAATTATTTGACTTGTGTTACGTTGGCAAAAGTGCACCGATTCAAATGACGCTTATTTCGATTAAATTGAATAAATATTAACTGAGATATTGCAGTTTAAAATAGACTCATAAAAACGGACAAAACTTTCGAAACGACCTAATATTTTGAAAAATTACCAAATTTGTTCTCTTTTATCGATTGAAAAATACATATCAGTACTGAGAATTTTAGTCATTTAATACCTGTGAAACTACCGATGCTTGAGGGAAGAACAATTTCATCTGAGCTACAGGAATACTTTCATCTGAACTACAGGAACACTTTCATCTGAAATATCAGAGGAAAAAAAATATTTAACGCAACGTAGTTCCGATGGAGGCACTTGAAACATAAAACACAAAAATTAACAATAGAAATTAGAAATAATATTTTCTAAGTGACCGGATCCTTATTTCATTAAAATATGATTCAGCATGAAATTGGTAGAACACAATCTACTAAAATTTAATTTTTACAGAAGCAGTTGCCATGGCGATGTTACTGTTAGACCACGAATTTTTAACCCTTGGTTGCTTCAGCGTACGACAGAGAAGGACGAATCCATTCCAGTTTTTGGGCAGTTCGTATTGAAATATGCTTTTCTTACCACGCGAATCAGAGTGTTTGTTTCTCTATTTTTTAACAGCAACCTCATTTACACTGCAAAATAGCTTAAGCTCAGAAGAAATAAAGTATGCTAATGGAAGTAAAACGAGAGCAGAATACGGCACATTCCTCATACCAACAGTTTCCCCCTTAAACAAGAATGGATTCTTCTTGGCACTCCGCCAGGCAAAGGATTTTTTTCTTCTTTTTTGCTGGTAGTACTCTAGTGCTATTGTTGTGAAAGATGCCTGACCTTACAGCTCATGGAGCTATATCTAGTGGTGACTTTTCTCCACCAGACACCCGTACACCTCTTAGCCGAGGCCTTAGGTGCGCCGAAGCTGGGAGCTGGTGGCCGTCGGTCGACATGTAGTAGTGACTGTAGCAGGGCTCGAAAAAAATCTTTAAAATTGTACATGACGTGCCGGGCACGTTTTTCTAAAAAATACATTTAAGATAAAATAACGCGGTCAATATTTTTAAAATTCAAACAGTTATTATTTACGATTATATACAAAATATCTTTTTTATTGTAAACTTTAATCTCATCTTATCGAAATTAAGTACACAGAATATAATCATTATTATACCTATGCTCACAAATGTTCAAAAATAACATTAGAACGTTATCTTTAACACAGTGCTTTGTTTCTGAACTGCAAGTACATATGCTGATGTAATAGAGCGCGACATGTGACAAAGAGGGATAGGGGTCCGTTGAAGTGTGACATTTTGTGACAAAAGGGGGAAAAGGATCAATATATTGAAAAAGGCACGAGATCATTTATGAACGGTTCCTAACCAGCACATATTCTTCAAACAATGGACATAGGACATTCGGTATCCGGTAATTCCCGCCCCTCCCCCCCCAGTATCAGATGTATCCCCAAATCAAAATCCTGAGTTTGCTACTAATTTCAATCCTCTTCTTTTGACCCCTTATAAGACCGTTTTCTTCCTATAGTGATATATGAAAGTATTTTTTTTGGATTTCGATTGGTTTGAAGCAGACAATTCATATGTGTCATTTAGTAAAATTACCATATTTTCCCCCCTCTTTGGGGGGTTAGCTTTGAAGAGGGCTCAGTCAACACCCCCTGAACTAGAAAGCCTCCGGACTGAAACTATTGCGCAACGTCCGTAGACCGATTTTCAGCCCGTTCGTCAGCCGATAGCATTTGTAATTGGGACATTACTGGATTTCGGCAGGATATCTTTTGCATAAAAACAAAAGGATGCGATCAGAAATTACAGAATGAGTTTAACACATTTATATACTTACTCAGTATGAAAAAAAAAGTTAACATTTCCACTTAGAAAATAATTCACTGCATTTAGATAATTAACCTCTACTTTTCACGAAACTTCATTGCTACAGTAGAACTGCAGTTTTAAACATTAGAGGTGTTATTTTGATACATAGATACTTATCAAGATATATGGAAGGATTATATTTTATTTAAGCTCAATATTTTAACACTAATGTTTGTTCATTTCCATATCAGAAGAAAAAATTATTTTCATATAGACTTTAATAATATTCCTGAAATTTATGGAGTTATTTATGTCACTTGTGGTGATAAATGTACAAATCTTGACTAAGGTGGTTTAGATACTAAGATTTTAAAAATCAAATTGAAATAAAATAATAAATTAAGGCAAAATATTTTATAAGCAAGCAGTAACGGAAAGCTTTCTGTAGATTTTAAGTTGTTAATGTAAAAATAACTTTTTAGGAGCCTGGTCACTTCTGAACAACGCTATACGACCACCTGAAAATAGCCTTCTACGCCACATTCGTAAAAGAAACCAACAAAAGTGAAGAAAAAGTATTTGCATAGTGTCCTTATCAGGTTCCCACAATTACGTTTTCTATTCCGGTGGTCTTTTATGACGGTGTGACTGGAAAGGGGCTATTGAAAAGAGAGGCTTTTGTCCGGCGGACATTTTATGACTCTCTCATCTCAGAATTCTAGAAATTAGGAAGATTCCCTTTTAATAGAAAATAAAAGATGTTTTAAGGGCATCTTTGTGTTAAGCCATGATTTTTCCTTCTGAATTCTACAGAAAAAACTGTGTGACGAGCAAAATAAATGTTTTAAATTATTGAAAATCGGAATTATGTTTTTCACTCTGATGCGAAGTTCAAGCTAAAAATTATTGATTGCAAAAAGGGAACTATAGAGGTTTCCAACTCTAAATTATTAGGCTATTTTTTTAGAAAAGAACTAAAAAAGAAGTCAAAAATAAATTGAACAGAGTTAAATCCATTTCTAAAAGGTCTGCTCAAAATCTTTGTCTTATTTTCTTGTAAGATGTAAACCTCAAACTTTTTAAACTGGGAAGTTTTTGAAAGAAAAGTTAATGCATTGTTTCTTTGATTTTTGTACGTGCTACGTTTGCGTAATTCATAAATTTCTCTCTCAATATAAGAAATCTCAAACATTAAAAAGCTATGATACTGGAATCATTTATAAATTAATGATGCCACGGTTTTTCAAGTTATTTGACCCCCCCCCCCTTTGTCACAAAATGTCACACTTCAATGTACCCCCTTTCCCAGTCATATGTCACGCTATAATAATAAGCATTTATTTGTAGTTCAGAAACAGAGCACTATACGTTATAGATCTCATCTCCAATTTTGTCTTGAACTTTTAATGACATTTCTGAGCATAACAATAATGATGATTATGTGTGTGCTTAATTTGTATAACATGAGATTAAGGTTTACAAGGAAAAAATCGCAATTAATATATAATGTTAAAAACATTAATCTTTCGAATTTTGCAGAAATTAACGCGCTATTTTGTCTTAAAGTGTAAATGCTCAAGATCTTACTTGAAGCTAATTTTAACTAGAAGCTAAGTTAACAGTTAATCAGCATCGATGCTTTTGCCACAAAATAAAGTCAATGGGAACACAAAACAGAAAAAAAAAAACGATTTCCCCCCCCCCCCCCTTCAATAAGTAACACAAAAATATTTTCCTATACTAATAAAAGTGTTTTTTAAAGTATAGGAAAGCAATATTTTTTTATTATCAATTTTTAGTAAAGAACTTTATTTGTTCTGAAATGTGTGCTCTACAAGTGAACTCTTCAGTGGACGTTATTTGATGGTTTTATTGCAAAAACAAGCTTATTAATAATGCGAGTTAATCGCCAGCGCAGCAGAAGCAATAGATTTCGGCCTCCGATTTCGGCCTACGGAGAGAAGGGAATCGCTTCTCCGAGAGGCAGTCCAGAGGCTTTCTAGTTCAGGGGGTGTTGGCTCAGTACCTCCTTTCAAATTTCTTTTTCGTTTAGCAATCAGATGAAAAATAATGCGTGCATTTAATTCCAACTATGATTATAAAAGGAATTTGAAAGTGGAACCTCATTGTTATCACCCATTAATTCTAAATTTTAAAAAAAAGAACTTTTTTTTCAATTTTCAAAATTTATTTTAACTTTCTCAATTATATCTTTGTCCAAAACATTTAATTTTATTTTGGATAATGCTTCCCAAACATTCTATCATAAAAGTTAGCATGGAATCAACTATTTGAATCTTAGTTGAATTTTAATAATTTTTTGGGGGGATCGTTCATAAATGATGTCACTCCTCAAGGGGGAAGGGTGAAATTGTGACAATAGGAAGGGGTTACAAGCAGTGTAACATCATGCTTATACAACACAACGTGGCATGTGACAAAGGATGAGGTGGTCAAATATATAGGAAAAAAGCGTGACGTAATTTATGGACGGTCCTTTGTTTAAAACTCAGAAAAAAGGACAAAAAATTCAAATTCAACAAAATAAAGACAAACTACAAACTTCTGAGTCAAACCCATGATAATTTTTGTTAATCATACTCCAGGGTTAGACCTATACTCTTATCCTTATACTCTAGGCCGCGCGATTCCCGCAATATTTTTTGAAATCCAACTCAAAAAAATTTTTTTTTGGGCTTAAACTTTAAAAATCCCACTTAAAATTTTGGTCAAGGAGGAAAATCCCACCTTTTATTTTTCCCCAGTGTGAACCCTGTACTCCAATGAATGCAAATACAAAGTTTAAAAGCCATAACTTTAGCTGAAAAAAAGGCTTAGTGATTTTACTACACGTAATTGATCAAAACTGCAAAGCAGAAAAAAAAATGCGTTTAAAGATTTAAAATGCAGAATGAAAACAGTTTAATTTTGCATGAGGCTTTAATAGTTTTATCTACCGAAATACGCAATAACCTTTTATTTTTCGGCATTTTGAACAATTTTGAGTTACTGTGCCACCTTAAAAATTGATGCGTTTGGTGGTAAATATACTTCCCAGGTTTACAAGTTTCTGACAGTCAGAGGGGACAAATATAACTTACTGTAAACGTTTATAAGTTGGTGAATTTGGTGGTAAGTATACTTACTGCCGCCTCATAAAAGATTATAGAACTCATATGCTAACGTCCTCTGCCGCCTCATAACAGATTATAGAACTCATATGCTAACGTCCTCTGCCGCCTCATAACAGATTATAGAACTCATATGCTAACGTCCTAAACAAAAACTGAGCCACTGGCGTAGCGATGCCAATGCAAACGCTTCCGCATTGGGGCCCTTGCCTTTGCGGGACTCGTTGCAAGTAAAGGCTCCGAGAAAAAAATTGCTTATTTCAAAATTTGGTTAAAAATTTTTAAAAAATTAGACTAATAATTAATGATGGAATTAATATCATCCATCTTTTAAGTATTGAAGCCAGAAGGGCGAAACATATGGATGTTTCCAAACTGATAGTTGTATTTGCTTCAGCAAAATCGAGAAAGAAATCATTTTGATTTCAAATTTTTCTAGGTTCTTCTTTCAACTTGTAATCTGTAATGTGTAGTAAATTTTCATGTTTTAAATGAAAAAAATAAAATTCATGGGAGGGGCCCTCTACCAACGTTTGCATTGGGGCCCAAATTCTCCATCTGCGTTACTGAACTGGGAAAAGAAACAAAACATGGTCAAATAAAATTTAAATACTTTTCTAATCATTGTTTTAATCTATAACCAATTTCAAAACGAAAAAAAAAAAAAAATCTGCATACTATAAAGAGCGGAAAAAGAAATCCCATTAAAGATAACATTTCGTTTGAGATTAATAAATCACGTGAAAAATATTTCAAATACCACCGTCATTTTTAAACAAACACTTAAGATTTTTAAAAAATGGAGTTCATTTCCAAATTTATCTGCTCATCAGATTATTCACCTTACATTCTAACTTTAAAAATGGTTAAATATAGCATTTCAACGACATGGGTAAACTTTTTCTTTGTACACCAGCAGATGTTTAAATTCTTAAGCCATGCGAAAATTTTAAACTCAACTTTTAACTTTCACGAAATTCAGTTAAAAGTCGCAAAAATAACAGGAGTTTAACAGCACGATTTTTTGAACCAAAGATTTCCGGTCAATGTATTTCCTTTACATCCACAGTCGACGGTCATTTTTATTACTTTTACTGTGACATTTATTGATATTTTGGAGTAAAGGGGTTCACAATTACATAACAAAACGAATGATTTTTTAAAATGAGTTATGAAACATACTCGAAAACAGCAATAAAAAAGCTATGGGATCATTCATAAATGATGTCACGCTTCGAGGGGGGAGGGGAGTTCGAGAAATTGTGACAAGGGGAGGGGAGGGGGTAACAAGTGTGACATGCATTATGCAACATAGCGTGACATGTGACAAAGGGGGGAGAGGTCAAATATATGAGAAAAAAGCGTGACATCATTTATGAACGACCATGATAATGTCTGTACATCAGTAGCGTCACTACGGGAGGAGGCGGCAGAGGGGGCGCTCCTCCCGATGACACCCTTTTGGGGGGTGTTGAGGGTAACACCCCCAACACGACACCCCTTTGGAGGGAGTTTAGGGCAACAGTGTGACGTCCCGAAAAACCCTCTAATTCCCAACTCCGGCCGAAGGCGGACGAAAATAAAAACATATATATTAAAAAAAAAAAAAGAAACTTGGGCATTACAGGGTTAAAATTCCACAGGACATATTACAGGGTTAAAATTCCACAGGACAATTTCTGAACGGACGGGATTTTCCCGGAAAATCTGGGACGTTTGGCAACCCTGGTTAAAAGTAACAAATTTCATCCGAAGAAACACCCTACTTAGTAAATGAATTTGCAATCGATTTATTATTACAAGTGTACAGAGTTGTAAATGTTACTTTAAACAAGAGTTCGTTTTTCCCTTGTTAAAGTCCCCCGGGACAATTTCTCAAAATACGGGATTGTCCCGGAAAATCCGGGACGTTTGGCAACCCTGGTGAAAAGTAATAAATTTAATCCGAAGAAATAACCTACTTAGTAAATGAATTTGCAATCGATTTATTATTTACAAGCAGGGCCCGATTTACATTTTGAATCACTATAGGCACAACTCATGTTTGGGGGCCCCTCACGCAACAAAAATCTTTTAAACATAACATTCAGTATGTGTTTGTAAAACTTGCCAGTCACACCAAAATTTGGGGGCCCCCAAAGCGCAAAAACTAATTTGTTAAAAATGATTTTGTTTTTAAATTACAAAATGTTTGAATAAAAATCTGGGGGCCACCAAAGTGCAAAATCGATTTTGTCTTTCAAATTTCAAATCGTCAGACCAAAATTTGGGGGCCCCCAAAGTGAAAATTCGTTGTGGTTTTAAAATAATTTAATAATACACATTCTCTGTGAAGCAACAGAACATTAACAGTTTGTTTTTGAAGGATGCTATTTTTAGATATTTTTCTAAAAAATTTTAAATTGCAAAAAAAATAATAATAACCAAAATTAGGGGCCCCCTTCAAAGTGGGGCCTTAAGCATGGGCCTCACGGGCCTAATGGTAAATAAGGCCTTGATTATAAGTGTACAGAAATGAAAATCCAATGAGGAAAATATAGTAGTAAATATAGCGCCGAAAAAAATTCACGCTATGATTTTTATCAATGAGTAATTTGATGGGAAAGAAACACTAACCTGTATTGAGGCCATGCAAGAGCAGAATTACAATTTTTCGCACTTCGGCACCATACAAAAAATACCAGTGACGACGAACTCGAGCAATCCTTATCAAAACACAAGCCGAGAAAAACCACCTTTCCGAAACGCTTCATAAAATTCCCACCATCAATCCTTCAATTCATTCTGCGAGGGTGAATATTTTTTTTACCAAACCAAGCGACTGTCTTGCTCAAGCTGATTCAAGTTAGGAGCTTTTGGGGGGAAGCACGGAATTCAATTTTCATTGGTTTCCGCTTTCAGATCAGGAGATCAATTGCGCAGGCTCGCCTGGAAAATTTGAATATCTCGTTATTTCTTATGTAATCAACTTGATTTTCTGCGGGATAGCTTCAGAGCTCATTAAAAATTCTTGATGCTCAAGCCAGGTTTAAAGCATTTGCAAAAAAAAAAAAAAAACGTGTCGAGAATAAAATTTTATGCAATGCAATCGCATTTTAGGAGCAATTGCGATATTTGTGGCTATTTGTTTGCTAAGACAGTGATGTAAACGAATTCGCTTTGCTAATAAGGCATCTGAAAGGTTTTTGAAACACATTTTAAAATAGAAAAATGCTCAAATCTTTTATGGACTATATTATAACGCTTTAACTGAGTAGATTTTTATTTAATAATATTTGAATTAACACCAAAAAACTGTAGAATATTTGCAATTTACATTTATTTTCGGAACATAATTAATAAAATTTCAAAAATAAAATTTGACATGCTAGATAATCGAATCTCAATGGTGGCCGGATCAGGTTCCGCGTTTTAAGAAGCGATCAGGTGCCGAATACGATTTATGTCTAATACCAGATAGCTTCGTTCCCCCTCTTCTTTGATGCCCCCGTCATAAAAAAATTCATTTCAAAGCAGTTATTTCTCTTCCAGTTTCACATAAAAATATCTCAAAAGGGATTTTTTTCATTGATATATTAGTTCCTGTAAATTATAATATTCTATATAAAAATTCCACCATTGCAATATTTTCTCGAACCCCCTTTCTACACCACGCGAAACTCTGGGAGTTTGCGAACCAACGGGTGGGAAACGCTGGTTTAAGCTGATTAAAATTTTATCAGTAAGCACGAAAGAAATGTAAGCTGTAATAAAACGAGGGTATCTCAATAAGGGAAGGGACTCGTATCAGCGGAAATGGTTTGATTTTAGTAAGCATCATTACTCAGCAGACAGCTGTCTAAGTTTCAGTTATTACGCATCACATGGATTGATTTTTATTTCCTATAGAAGCAAGAAATTTTTGCTTATTTAGAAAAAAGGAAAACAGCGAGTTTCAAATAGTAATTAAGTGCTTATATTTCAGAAACTTGACATCAAAAGAAATCTACGCTGAGTTGGATAAAGCTCTTGGAACATCTGCTCCTGTGTGTTCAACTGTTTACAATTGGGTAACTGATTAAATGTGGTCGTATATCCACAAAAAATGTACATCATTCGGGACCAGGGTTGCCAAGTACTGCAGATACGGGACCGCAGAGTCGCACCGATGGGGACGGGGGAGGGGGAGGCCCTCGTCCGGATACTGGTTATCCGATATCGGACGCCGGCGAGAAGAGGTGGAGATAGACATTTTGAATCTTCAGAATGATATTACCCTCAAAACTATTATATCAGATGAGGAATTCTGGAATATAGTTGACAGGAATAAATTTCCATTCTTAAAAAGAGCACCATATAAAACAGAGTAGTTTTTAGGTTTCGGTGTGTGAGTCTTTGTTTTCGACAATGAATATCATAAAATCAAAATATAGATCACGGCTTACAGATGAACTCCTTGACGATTGCTTACGAGCAGGAATTTCATCATATTCTAAAAACTATGAAGCGCAGGCCAGTGAAATGCAATGCCAAAGATCACATTGACTGTAATTTATATATTTAAAAAATGATTTTTATACTTCGTATGTTTTACAAGAATATTAATACTAATTATATTCAAATGTTAAATTAATCTTTAAAATTAAAATTTTTGTGCATTATATGTAGTGTGTATTATTAACTATGTCCACACCAACTATAAATTTATCTTGAAAAATAAATGGTGCCCGCTATTCGACCGATATTCTGGTATGTGCTCTTAGGTACAAAAAGGTTGGGGACCCCTGTTTTAAGCTTTTGAAGTTCGCAAAACATACACCAGCGGAATACGGTGCATCTGTGTTTCAATCCGTACCTGCCCCCCTCCCTTTACAGGAGCTCTAATCAACACCGAAAACAATACCATTAAAAACATTCAACAGATAACACCTGTCAAAAGGAAAAAGATCGTTGAAATCATCAATTCTCACACCCAGCTTACTACTGGGGAAAAAAATTATTCGTAAACTATTTCAGTCACTCGGAAAGAACTGATAATTCAGGCTAAACAATGTTTGTGTGTGTGTGTTTTTTTTTTTGGATTTTGTTAAGAATGGAACATTAAACAGCTTATTTCGTTATTGATTCTTTCAAAAGCAGTTTGTACTAGTGATGGGCATAATCGAGAGATTTCAATAATCGAGTGATTAGTACTCGGGTGGTTTTGATAATCGAGTGATTAGTACTCGAGTGATTATCTCGAGTTCACGATTGATGATTTCGAGTTCTCGATTAATCATTTCGAGTTCTCGAACGATTATTTCGAGTTCTCGAGCGATTTCAGAATGGAATGAATCTCTAACAGGGACGTCATTTAGTGAGTCGGAAGGGAAAATTTTCCACCCCCTCCCAAGCCTTAATATGATGTATTTCTAGGTAGGTGCAAGTATTTTCATGTCAGGGAACTAGAGCAACAAAGTTTTTGAGTTGCTCCGATCCGACTGTTACATATTTGTTCCAACGCTGCTCCAGCTCTGCTCCGTGCAGCGAATAGCTTTAATAGAAATCATCTTTATTTAGTTAATTAAATGATAGTAAATTTAGTTATTTGTAGACAATTTATTTTGAAAAAATCTTTTTAAAAAAATCATGTTTCGCTTTACGTTGTTGTTCACTTAAAACTAGTTTTAATGAAGAAAGATGTTATGTTTGATGAAATTCTAGTTTTAAATGATCAGAGCAGTTAAGCGCAACAAGTTTCCGTGTTTTGGCTCCGCTCCTACTCCAAGCTACTAGTTGCTCCACTGCTTCGCTCTGCTTGCTGCTCGACGCTCCGCTCCAGATCGCTGTTTATTGTTTTTTTAACATGTGCCGCGTTTATACCCCCCCCCCCTTGAAATGAAGGGGAATGATCTCGACAAGTTAGGGGTCATTCATAAATAAAGTCACGCTTCGAGGGGAGAAGGGGGGTTCATGAAAATTTGACAGCTCGTTCGACGGGGTTACAAGAAGTTTGACATCGCAAATTTTTATTTCTATAAAAACATTTAAAATCAGCAAATAAAACTTATTTTATGCTAATAATTTATAGCGTGCGATGTGACAACGGGTTGTAGGAGGTATGTTGAAGTGGGACACTTGGTGAAAAAGGGGGGAGGGGTTCAAATATATCGAAAAAAGCGTGTCATCATTTATGAACAGTCCCTTAAAACCCCGATTTTAGAATGTCAATTTAAAAAACGTTTCAGTGGACGAGCAACCGAACACACCCCGCCCCCTCCCCTTTTGCTATTACCCCTGATGACACACTAACGATAACCTAAAAATGCGTTTGTAAAACTTAAATTTCGAAAAATTTTGGGACCTCCCCCCCCCCCCCCCCCGTTTCCTTAACTTCATCAAAAACAGCTTACCATTCCGTTTTCTGTAATTTCCGGGAGAAGTCCGGAAGGCCCCTAAACTCCTCAACCACTTCCCATCACCAAAAATATACTAAAATAACGCAGATTTCCGCAGATAATCCCGAATATCAGCTTTCCCAAACAGCTCTAAAAATACAGCATTAAGCTGCGAATTTATGACTTAAATTTCAAAAAAATTCTAGAATTGTGACCCCTCCCCCCCAAACGCCACCAAAGAGTTCAAAACGTTTGCCAATTTCAAAGCAATGCCCCATAAAAATACCCCTTTAACCCTAATAGCACCACCCAAAATTGTGTTTTCAGGATTTCAATTTCGAAAAATTTCCGTCACTTTTCATTTTGTTAACACGATAAAAATAGTCTCAATTTCTATTTTTTATATATTGAATTCTAGAAATTTTTTATTTTTCCTCCCCTTCTTTTCCCAGGAAAAATAGACTAAAGTAACGTTCTCGGGGAGTCCCTTTTTAGCCTACTTTCCCGTAAAAATAAAAAAAATAATAATAAATCATGAAAGAACGCTTAATGTATCGTGAAAATATCGTTAGAAATCAAGAAAAGTCAAGAATAAGCCAAGTAATAAAATAAATATTGAAAAATAAAAAATTTGAAAGTAATGTATTGAGATGGGGGAAAAGTGTGTCTGTCGGTCTGTCCCCCCCCCCCCTAATAACTTTTGAACGAATTGTCCGATTCGAAAAATTCTTTTTGCATTCGAAAGATCTCGGCGAGGACATCTCATTTCCATATTTACTTTTTGATTTGAACAATTTTTTGTTCAATTTTGAACAGTTCAAAAATTTTTAACATTAGCGCCTATGGGCGAAAATGAAGCAAATATATGTAAACTCTGAGTACAAGATCCAAGTTCCAATGAACAAGCTCATTGGAAGAAGTTCTTGGCGTGAAATATTGATTTGAGCAGTTTTTGTTCATTTTTAAACAGTTCAAAAGAAATTATCGTTGTGTCTACGGGGAAATTTCAATCCTATATAAATCCTGATATAACGGACCGATTTGCATGGAACAAACTTTATCGGAAAGCTCTTGTGACGTAGAACATGTGCAGATAGAAATTTCATCCAGAACTAAAGAGCCTATTTTTCTATGAAATTTTTTAATCGAGATTTTCAAGAATATTTTTGAATTAATGAATGGATTAAATCAATAAGCAAAAGTATTAATTAATAGCTGAGTGAATAAATACATGAATGACTGAATAAATGAATGATTAAGTAGGAAAGTAGGCTCGTATAGTTCTAGATGGAACTTCTTGTTTACTAACATCTGCAAAATGCAACACAAAACTGTGATTTTAGCGTCTAAATTTCTAAAACTTTCGGAGAAATTGTACGAACCCGTTCCCCTAATGTCATCAGCGATAGCTTTAAGATATATTTTGAGGATTTTAATTCAGAAAATTATCCTCAAAGACTCCCCAGTGAAACCCTTTTTCCCTGGCACTTCAATTCCATAAACTAATCAATGTAAAGAGATATGTAACCACACCTAGATATAAAGCAATTCTGCGAAGATAAAAAACGGGAGGTACGAATCAAATAAACATGTCAATTTTTAAAAAAATGCATTGCTTTCGAAAGCACGGGAGTACTTCCCGTCCTCTAAATTTGTTAATAGCAATGACTTCCTCTTAAATAAGCAACCATCCGCCTTTGTTACCTACTCACACACGTAGCCCTTTTCGCAATCACGTGACTATGAATCATCCAAATGTATTACTCGAGAAGAAAATCATTCGAGATATTCATTCGCTTCTATCTTCCGAGATGTAAACCAACCGAGTTCTCGAGATGTTTAATCGAGTTCTCGAGATGTTTAATCGAGTTCTCGAGATGGTCGTCTGAAGCGAGTTCTCGAGATGGTCGTCTGAAGCGAGTTCTCGAGTTGTCCTGAATAATCGAGTTCTCGATTATGATCACTCGATTATGCCCCCCCCCCCCATCACTAGTTTCTACTACTTCCAAGCAAAATTGATCTGCAGATGCGGTTTAATGTTTTGTATTATTTGCATGTGTGTTACGTAAAACAATAGAAATTGACTTGAAATAAGCTTATGGCTTGAAGTAACAATATCTCGAAGTGCACTAACAGTTTGTGTACAGATTTTTATAAGTGAAATTTCGTGAATCTTCCGTGACATTTTCAGGACCGTTCGGTTATACACCGGATATTGGATAGCCTTGTGTGACGTAAAGTTATCGGATATCCGGCTTTGATGTCTGAAACTTGTAAATTCAATATTTAAACATTCCACAGCTACCATATAGGTAGTAAGTTTGTAATTTATATATATTTTCAAAACATGCTAAATAATTAAACTTTAAAAATCATGTTTGACTTTCCGGATCACCGCGTATTTCATGCAGAGGCCGGATCGGATTCTGGCTATTTAAAACCTCTCGGATACCGAATATCCGATATATTCTGGGGGGGGGGGGAGAGACGGGTCTCGTTGAACAAAGAAACTTCGCGAACTATTCGTAATTTTCGTGATTTCTTCGGGACTTTAAGGACCCTGACTAAACATTAATACAAATGTTAAAAAAAAAAAAAAAAAAACAGAGCAGCTTCTTCTTACTAAAAACACTTATAATATAGAACATAATGAAAATATTTTTAACCGTCTGTGATTAAAATATTGTCTGCAACTTTCGAAATGCATAAAAAAAATAAACGAAGCTTGAAGAAAAACAAGTACGAAAACGATGACTGCAGGAAGAGAAAAGCAACTTG
This sequence comes from Octonoba sinensis, assembly GCA_038502835.1. Lineage (NCBI taxonomy): Eukaryota > Metazoa > Arthropoda > Arachnida > Araneae > Uloboridae > Octonoba > Octonoba sinensis. Next base: position 11,435,198 of record CM076603.1, read on the forward strand.
CATATTTTTTTTGTAAATTAAATATCATCTGCGAAATTCAAAATGTAAAAATAACCATGATTTAGAAAATAATCAGGGAAAATGAAACGCTTTTCGCTCTATAAAAAACATCAAGTGCTGCATTCTTTTAAATGCTGTCTGCAACTTACAAAAAAATAAAGGTAACTGATAATGCTTTAAGAAAATGGCCATCTATGGCCATCTTGACCTCGCAAATATCGTCTGCGTTGTTATGGAATGTAAAGGTAAGGGAATAAGTGAATACCATTTTACGAAAATATGCTATGTAACATAAATATTACAAAATATATATGAAAGAGCATATTAATAATACTCACATTAACCACAAGAAACTTTATGTTATTGAAGAACTCTCGCGCAAGTGTTTTCGTGTGAATATGAACATTTTAATCCAGACATCAAACGAGCCGAATCATTCCTACGCGGGGTTTTCCAGATGTGGCTAAAATGGGCCATTATGGCTAGTTTAAGATGCTGCTGGCTAAAAGTGTTTTCAATTTCGAGCCACAGACAATTTTGGCTAATATTGGGTATTTTTAACTTCAGTTTTCCATATTAAAGTTTTTATTTGTTTTTTCTTTATTTCAACCAAGATTTTCTTGCTTTGAGATTGAATATATGCATTTACTATGTTCAGTTGGCAGTTGTAGCATTCGTTCTGTTGACCAATTTAAATGGTATTATAACGGAAAATGGTAAAGGTAATACGGTGCGACAATAAAGTAATGAGACTGATGTGAAAAAAAATTTTACTTACAGTTTTAGTCATGTTTAGTGTAATCTCCTTCAAAGTAATTCCCTTCTGATTGCACACACTTATTCCAGCGTTTCTGCCATTGATAATAATATTTCTGGAACTCTTCTTCTGTAACAACCTCCAAGGCCCTCGTCACAGCTTTTTGGACATCTTCTGTTGTTTGAAAATGGTGTCCCTTGACTGCCATTTTGACTCTTGGAAATAGAAAAAAGTCGCATGGAGAGATATCTGGTGAATAAGGTGGCTGTGGTAGTACTGAAATGTGTTTTGACGTTAAAAATTGCTGTACTGACAGAGCAGTATGGGATGGTGCATTATCGTGATGCAGCATCCAATTGTCAGCAATGTTGGGACGGACACGAAGAACTCTTTTACGAAGTCTTTCTAAAATTTCTTTGTAGAAATATTGGTTAACTGTTTGTCCAGGAGCCACCCACTCTTTATGAACAATTCCCTTGGAATCAAAAAAGCACACAAGCATGCATTTCACTTTTGACTTTGACATTCGAGCTTTTTTTGGTCTGGGTGATCCCTTTGAGCACCATTGCGAACTTTGACGTTTTGTCTCTGGATCGTATTGAAAACAACTTTCATCACCAGTGATAACACGGCTCAACAAATCTGGATTCATTTCCATTTGCTCTAAAAGATCGACTGCCACATTTTTTCGTGTTTCCCGCTGTTGTTCCGTGAGATTTTTGGGCACCATTTTAGCACAAATCTTTCTCATACCAAGATCGTCAGTTATTATTAGACGAACCGTTTCTCGATTGATGTTGAGTTCTTCTGCAATCATTTTCACGGATAATCTTCGATCAGATCGTACAACTTCCCGCACCCTGGTCAAGTTGACATCGGTCCGTGAGGTTGATGGTCGTCCACTACGGTCTTCATCTTCAACATTCGTTCGACCGTCACAAAACATTTTATGCCAACGAAAAACTTGAGCTATTGACATAACCTCATTTCCAAAAGCCTTCTGAAGCTTGCCATAAGTTGTCGTCGCGTTTTCACCCTATTTAACGCAAAAAGAAATGGCATACCGTTGCGCAATATTTTGCTGTTCCATTTCAGTAACGAGAGATACAAACACGAGTTCACTTATTACAGCACTACTCACGAATGAGCTGTTGCATTGATGCGCCGCTTGGACTACAAGCAGCTTATAGATCAAGGTCAAAGGTAGTTAGCCTACGCAAGCTGCAGGGTTGCCATATCTTGCAAAAAAAAATCAGTCTCATTACTTTATTGTCGCACCTCGTATATTGGAACAGCGGTTCCCAAACTGTGGTACGTGTACCTGTTGTGTTTTAGAAAAATTAATAGTTACATTTAAAATAAAATGAACTAAATATGCCAACGAAAATTAGAGTGGACCTTTCTGAAAAGAATACATGACAAGTATATTTGAAAAAAATGAGCATTTATTTAACAATTAAAGATATGTATATATAAAAACGACCTCAAAAATAGTAAAAATTCCGATAAAAATAGACATCAATATTTAAATAGAGGTAAGATAGTCACCACATGTCCTTAGATTACTTTGCAGAAAGTCGTAGAGTCGGAGATGAAAAGAAAAACTTTGAAGTTAAAACAAACAGTCCATGATTTACGTTCTTCATTCAATGGTGTGGCTGGACCATCAGAAGAGGAACTGAACTTCATATCCTTTGAGAATCCAAACGACTCGACCTTGTAGAATCTCACGTGGCAGGATCGGGCGACTCACCGTTACACTGATGTCAATTAAAATCGGTCATTAAAACATCCATGTCGAATACTGGACAAGTAAAACATATCCAGAGGCCAGAAACATACGCCTCAGAAAGCAGAGAGGAATAAACCTCAAATGAAAAACACTAAACTCCGGCTTCAACCGAAGCCAAACACGATGTGCACTCACACCAGTGCGAGAAGAAAAACAAGTATGCAAGCTCTGATGCCAGCTGCTGCCTGCCTTAAGCCGAATTCTCTTTATTTGCTTTCTGAATTAGTTATATAAGAGAGCACAGTACCTCTTTCCTAATTTTTTTTTCGTTTAACAATCAGATAAAAAATAATGCATGCATTTAATTCGAATTATGATGTTAAATGAAATTTTAAAGTAGAACCGAATTATAATAAAACCTTAATTTAAAATTAAAAAAATTAACTTTTTTTGCAAATTCTTGCTTCTCAAACATATCTGTTTTCAAAACATTTTTCATTGTAATACTTTCCAAACATTCTAGAAAATAAGTTAACGTGGAATTAACTGTCTGAAACTTAGTTGAATTTTAATATTTTTTTCGTTAAAATCTCAGAAAAAAGCACAAGGTCACAAATTCGATTCGAAAATTTAATTAAAACTTCAGCGTCAAACTTATGCTAATTTTTGCTAAATGTGCTCTGTGGAATATACGAACAAAGTTTCAAAGCTGTATCTTTAGCTGAAAAAAAAAAGCCTCAGGGGATTTTACTACACGTAATTGGTCAAACATACAAAGCAAAGAAAAAGGCGTTTAAAGATTTTAAATGCAGAATGAAAGCCGCTAAAGTCATTTACAAAAACCGGAATGTGCTTCAAAATATTGCTCACATAAGTTCGAAATTTTGCATGAAGCTTTGAAATAGTTTTATCTATCAAAACACGTAATAAGAAAAAAAAAATCAATATTTTGAAGAATTTAACAGTACTGTGCCCCCTTAAAAAACACGTTGGATTTACACTGAAAAGCACATCGTTAATACTATTAGTGTACATGAAGATGATATTATTTGCATTACTTATATGTTCAATTTTGATTCAAGACTATTAATACTATATATATATATGTACTTTTAAAAAACTTGAAAAAAATTACTCTTTTGTAGCAATACGAGCTAAAAAGTTGAAAAGAATCTGGGAATACTACAATGTCTTGCTCTATTCAGTAGCAATGGAATGCCCCACAACTAAGTATAACGTAATTTTTTGAAAGGGCTCAAAGTAAACAGAATAAAACAATTAACAAAACTATTAACTTTAACATTTATAAAAAAAAAGCGTAGGTTGCTTCTCTACTTACAATTGCGAAGTGTCTCCCCCTCCGCCCCATAACGGAACCCTTAACAGTTCAGTTTTAGTTTGAGGAACCCCCTTTAGTGTTCATATGAATCAAATCAAATTTAACGATCTGAACGAGGACTTTAAATAAGGTTTTGTTTATATCGTTCCCTTTTATAATCCCTTTATGTCCCTTTCCACAGGGAATAAATTTAAAACTACTTATTTCGAATTAAAGGTTTTAGTATTGTTAAATTCTAATTTAGAAAGCTCCCTTCATTTGCCTCTCCATTCCATAATACAGCAAGAGTTTGACTGAAGGCTTCTCTGAGGCAAAAATTAATCCAATCAGTTTGTTTGCTAAAATCGGCTTCAAAACGGAATTTATCACACAAATAATTCGTTTTTAATGCCATATATTCAAAGAAGATTTGCCCTTTGATTTTTTTAAAAATAGAGCATTTATTTAAAAAATGTATTTATACTGAAAAGAGTAAAATAAAATAATTTTTATTAAAAAAAACAAAACCGATTTCAACTTATAAAGTGCGCTAAAAAGTGAAAAATAAATTAATTCTTTAAACAACATCGATGTAACTTTTAAACAGTTTTAGAAGTCGGTGCAAAATTATGAGTCTAATTACCATTACACCATTTGTTACTTCATATTGGAACTGTTGCTAATTCTGCGAAAATATATATATTAATAATTTATTCATGATTACAAAAGATTTTATCTATCCTAATTTTGCACCGACTTCTAAAACTATGCTCAAAAGTCACATCGATGTTGTTTAAAAAATTAGTTTATTTTTCACTTTTTAGCGCAATCTATAATTTGAAGTCGGTTCTATTTTTTAATAAAAATTATTTTATTTTATTATTATTTTACAAAAGTACTTTTATCATATTAAAAATTACAAACCCTTTTCTTCTTAATTATTATTAAATTTAATAAAATTTTGAAACGTATAATGAGTTGGATGAAAAGAAACATTTTAACAAGAAAAGGTAACTTTACATTGGATATCTGGAAAAATAAACTACTATTCATATTATTGAAACTTACAATTATTAATAGAGGATAAATGAATTCTCTGAACACCATCAATGAACAATGCAACTAATATATAGTGTTTATTATGTACTGCTATGATGGTTTGGGATCCACAATAAAGCTAGCCGGATGCATAAGAAACCCGGCGCAACAGAGAGTCTTTATTGACAGCAAACTATGACAGAATTTACATGACGTCACAGCCTTAGTGTCCAAACGCACTTTCTGACTCATAAAACATACAAACCAGTAAGTACAGGTGAAATGACCTGCCGGATGTCTAGCTGCTTTCTCCGTTAGATCTTTGCACAAAGAATGGCTCTTTACCTTTTTCTTATGTGATTTACTTGGGTGATACTTAGAGTCCCTGTATCTTAGCGAGAGTAGCGTCAAAGCGGTATCATTTTCCTATTGGTGGAAGGTTTGAACCCTCCGCCCGAGGCAGTGCCTTCTTTCGTCCCATAGCTTTAACGTGGAGACGATTAAATGCCATGAAAAAACACGAGAATCCGTAAAATTAAAGGCAAATACATTTTTAAAATTCTTTTATTATTGTTCTAAAATGTTTAAAATATAGGAATGTAGCTTTATTTTGGGCCATATGCTCCTATTTATTTAATTATTTCTTTGTTAAAATAAGTGCATGCTTTCTTAATGCTAATATTCCATGTTGACCCGCTATTTTTGGCCCTAATTGTCATTTTCCCTAATAAATAAATAGCTAGTATCCTAAAGTAATTAAAAAACATCGCTTCAAGATTAAGAAAGTGTTTAAATTTAGTAAAATTAAGTTATTTAAACGAATACTTTGTATCTTCGACTTGGCGTGATTTGCTTATGCTTGGCGACTAGTGGAATGTAAACATATCGGCCGCTTCCACACATTCTTGTCAGTCAGTTACGAACGGATTTTCTTATATATAAGCGGCTTTTTCTGCCGAATTTTAAAATAGGTAGGGTAGTTAGCTGTGTAGGAGGCCAAATTTTACTGCAATTCAAAACCAATTATCAATTTCAAAAATGCTCTATAATGTCATCTTCATTTTCCTACTAAATTACTTGAAGTTAGGGAGTTACGAGGGGGGAGGGCGCATATGCGGAGCTGAATTCGGCCTCGGAGAAAGTTTTCCGTATTTGCTCTTAATTTAATAATTCCCTTCATGGGGAAATGTATTTTTTCACATAAGGGGGTCATTCATAAATGATGTCACGCTTCGAGGGGGGTGGGTAACAAGAAGTGTGACATCAGGCTTATACAACATAGCGGGACAAAGGGGGGAGGGGGTCAAATATATGAAAAAAAAAAGCGTGCATTTATGAACGGTCTCTAAGTACATTCTTTCTTCTTAGAACATTTTTTAACATAACTTTTACATAACGAGTGTTATATAAAAATATCACTGATTAAATAATAATTCCAATTTTTTTTTTTTTTACCAATTCATTATTTTACCATTCCTATATTTCTAGCATTACTGCTTAATTTTCCTTTAGTTTCCCTAAGAAATAAAAAAAACGAGCAATCTTTTAATGATTTATTAATGCAATATTATCAACACACACACACAAAAAAAAAAACTTTCAGAATTAAAAATCCAAGAAATTATATTGAAAATAATAAATTTATAAATATCATTATTTATTTTTGAATCAATTAAAGAGTAACAATTTCCATGTTTTCATATTTAACATAACGTAATTTAAAGCTGCGAATGATTAAACTATCCTGGACTTGTTGAGACCAAAGATATTTTTAAAAAACGTTTGTGGCTTACGCAAAAAGTAGCTTTTAATTCAAACAGAAATTTTGCTTTCAAGTGGACAAAATTTCCCGTTAACGATTATCGTTTAGCGGAAATCCTTGCGCGAGTATGAAGCCAACCTTGCACTCGGCGGCAACCCTGTTTTTCGTCCGGAGGCAGTTTTCCCCCGATCTGTCGTTACTCTGAAGACTACGTCTTATAAAGGAACTCTAGTGATACTTACTACATTGGATGTTGAGCCTTATAATAGGAGAGGCTGGCGCATTCAACATTTAGGAGCGAAAGCACTTTTCACACAGTGGGAGTGTTACCTTTCTTGGCAATTTATCACAAAGTAACGCTCTTTTTCGCCTCGCGATTTTTTCTTCTGTTCATTGCAAACTAACCCATGATCGCGATGAAAATACTTTTTATGGCCGATAAATCACGTCGACAGATACTAATTTGGAATATCTTTATATAACTTAACCAATTTTTTTTTTTTAATATAAACGACGAGACAACTGGAAATAATTCTGGCGAAGTTGTATAATCATTCCATCCAGCCAAGCTCGTACTTGACTAATTTTATTCAATATCGAGTATCAATGTACGTAAAAGAGTTCACACAAATTAATCCTGACGTATGTTTCAATTAATAAATACCGCAGAAATGCAATGTTCAGGAAAAATACCCATGTTTTATTAATGTTTACAAATGTGATGTTCTAAAGTAACCCTATAGGAACGATTCAATTCATATTTCCGAGAAATGCAAAATTACATGTCGTGTTAGTAATATTTACAAATTCGTTTACATATTCTAGTGAATATCTTATTCACAAGAATATTTAAACGAATTAGTAAATATTACTAACACGACATGTAACGTTAGAAAATGATAAACTTATGAGAAATAAAACAATAATTACCTCATACAAGCGAACAGTTTCCAGGCTCCTAGCCGCTTCTCCAGCAATTAATTAGCCATTTATTATTTCTTTCAGCATCTGCAAGAGATCTGAAGAGCTGAAATAGTTTTTTTTTTTTTTTGAGTTATTAGAAAATCAACCGCTGAACAGCCCCCCATTAGATATAGACGAAATATTAGAAAGTCACAAGCCAATTGAAATGACTACGCAGTTTTGGTGCAAATTTGCTCCAAAATGGCGGATGCGTCGGATACTAGTTATTGGGGCCTAATTGGATGGACTCTACCCGTTTGCTGTGTAAAGTTTTAAAGGGGGCAGAGGGGGGGGGGGTAATGCCATTTGCAATATCATTGGTTGATTTACATTTGTCTTAATTCATCAGTCGACCATCAGACCGTTGATTAAGGAGGGTGAATTCTTACAGATCCTAACCGTTATTCATGCAAATGAGAAATTAATTCCAAATGCGCGAAAAGGGAAAATCAGAAATACCAGCGAAAGGCGTCTTCAAGGACTGCAACAATTTTAGAAAGGCATAACAAAAATCGAATTACTCATGCTGGAGGACAAGGAGAAAAAAAAATAATCTAAAAAATGAGCATTACGAAATGATTTTTCTAATTGCCCATTTTAGCATTAGAAAATTTTATTTGATTTAAAACAGAAAAATGCAGAAAATGAGTGACAAGTAAACAGTTAACGTTATCTGATATTGACAGAATCCATGCAATGGCAATTCAATGAGTTGCAGTTTTCATTACTCCATATAAAACTACAAATTTACATTTATTATTTGTGTTCAGGTAAGTCGTTTTAATGCAAAGGAAATGTAGCATTAACACTACTGCACATCTATAACGATTTTGAGGTTTTATTTCAAGGTATAGATCTACTAAGACCGATACAAAAGGCTATCCTGTTGATAATTTTTACATCGTTAACCTTTAGCACAAGTTTTTTTTCGAAAAAACTGGTAAAAAGATGATCGAGTTCTCTTTGACTGAAAATGAATATATAGTAGAGTATATGATGTTTTTGGCAATTTCAATATGAGGAGTGACTAGAGAGCGGGAGGTGGGGTAAAAATTATGTTAAAAAATTATTATGCAAACGAAGTGCAAGCGGATCTCAGACGGGCATTAGAAAAAAAAAAAGCGAGATACAGATCGCCCGTGTCAGACACGGGCAAATGCGTTAAGGGGTTAACTGACTTACTTGAACTCTCCTAGAACATTAGTAGTAGAATCCAAAATTTATTTCCAAAAATAAACAAAATAGAACCGCCTTCTAGATGGATTTAGAGGGGGGAAGCCGAGCTACTTCTTAAATAATTGTGGCTGCACTAAATGAATAGTAAAAATTTAATTCTTTCTTTAAACAACATCAATAACACCTTATTACCATGCTTTTTGCTATAATGGTTGGGATCCGCGAAAATGTTAGCCGGAAACGATTAAATAAGGCGAAACAAAGTGCTTTATCAAAAGTAAATTATAACAGGAATCACATGATTCTCACGAGCGAAAAACTACCCTCGAACTAGTTGTCTAAAAGTGCTAACGGATTTTTTGACTCATAAACCTTCTGACTTTTCGCCCCGAAGTCACGAAGAAGTTGTGGTCTCAGCTGTCAAATGGGTGCGGAGTTGTTTGAGGTATAAACGGTGCTAACAATCAATTCACCTTTGTTTCAGAGGTAGGCAAATTACGTGAAAATAACCTCACACTTCCCACTCATTAGCTAGGGTTGGGCTACGGGATGCCGTCGCCGGACGCCTAACTGAATTAAATAATCCGAAATAACCGGACGCTTAACAAAATCTTTATTTAAAAAATGAAATTTTAGTCTTTCCGACTTGACCTATTTGCGTGTCATCGATTCCGCCCATTTGCGGTGTGAAGAGTAAAAAGTTCGATGCCATTTAAGATAACGTCACTATGTTTGTAGCATTTAATCAATCATGACACCGTTGATCATTAGAAACGCATTTTTACGGATCCCAACCATTATAGGGAAATGCACTCGGAGAGCAAATGAATTGCACAAGGCGAGAGAACGAAAAAGTAATTACTGCCAGCGAAAGGAATTTTAAAAATCGTTTTGAACGAAGACAGTTTAGCAATGCCGGACGGGGAAAATTTGAATTACATTATGATAGAAGACCAGAAAAAGAAGTAAAATAAATAAGTAAGCAATAAATAAACAAATTAATGAATTATTAAAAAGTTTTTTAAAAAATGATTAGATAAAAAAAAAAGTCACAAATGTAAGAAAAATAAATAAATCCCAATAGCAGAGGGGGGGGGGAGGGGGGGAGAAAGAGTGAAATTAAACGTTCATGGGTAAATAAATAAGTGAAGAACACAAGACACCAACTGAACTTTTGATGTGAGTTATTTTCGCAAACGCAAGTTCGTCAACACATTTGCTGATCCCAATTGTTATGCAAGAAAAAATGCTAATCGCATTTTGGAATACTCGTTACTTTTCCTTGCTTTTATTACAATAATAATTATTATTATTCCGTCCCACTTACATAGCGCACAATTATTTCTGCATGTGTATGCTGTACCAGCGCTGTCTGATGGCGATGGCAATAATCAAGCACTTGTGTGCCTTTATAGCGTTGATTTCATGGGCTATACTCCCGAAATTAAAATGAAAACTTAGTAGGGCTGACTTCTTTGGAAGTTATGTGGAGCATGAAATTAAGAATGTTACAACTGATTGTTTGGCTTCCAGTTTAGAAAAAAGAGCAGAAATTATAAATGGAAAATAGTAATCGCGTTAGAACAGGCAATGAAGAAAATATTATGCACAGTTCCAGTAAAAAGAGTGCCACTTTTTGAGAAGGTAGTTTTTATCAGTGTTGCCGTTCCGAAATCAACATTTTACCCTCCATTTCGTTTCAAAATTCCCGGCAAAGCTTTTGTATGTAGCTCCACCTTGTGAGAAACGTAGTAACTTTTCAAAAATTACTGAGGTTCAAATTTGCTGAAATTACATGTCTCCTAAATAACGCTATGTTAAACACAAAACTAGTTCAATTTTGCAATATTTTGGAAATCTTTTCTTTTTCTTCAAATTTTACGAGAGTTTTGCGGTGCAAGAACTATACACATGAACGATCATGCTTCGTTTGCAAATCAGCGGATCCCAACCGTTATAGCAATTTGTTTAAGAAAAAAGCGTAATGTAAGTGGATCTTAATAATACTAGTAATTATTATAATAAAAACCAGTAAACAGTAACGAGCATCCCGAAATAAGATTAATAATGAGAAACAATTTCATTATTATTATTATTATTGTTGTTATATGTCACTCTCTTTCTCGTATATGAGGAAATAATTTTTTCTTTCAATAACTTGTTATAACAATTGGGATCTACAATTTCTTTGACGTGCGTTTACGAAAATAAGTCACAGCAAAAGTTAAGTTGGTTCCTTTTTTTCTTCACTTATTTATTTACACATGAATGGTTAATCTATAGCAGAAATAAAATTTCACGTTAAATTAAAGCACAAATGAGCATTAAAAGGCAGACATATGTTTCGGGATTGCTTGGAATCCCTTTTTCAATGCGACAGGGAGCCTCTAGATGCAAAACATCCAAATCCTGTCGCATTGAAAAAGGGATTCCAAGCAATCCCGAAACATATGTCTGCCTTTTAATGCTCATTTGTGCTTTAATTTAACGTGAAATTTTATTTCTATTACTTTGCACAAAGTTAAATTATTACTAATCTATAGCAGTTGGGATCCGTAAAAATGCTTTTCAAATAGTCACCAGTGTGCTGATTGTTTCAATGCTACAAACTTACCGGCGATATCATAAATGGCATTAAACTTCAAGCATTTGACACCGTAAATAATTGGAGACGATGACACGGTAATAGGTCAATTTCCGACTTGACTTATTAGTTAAACATTCATGGTTTAAGCAAAGATTTAGTGATGTGACCAGTTCGTCAAACATCTGGCGACTGCATCTTTAAGCCACCCCTTGCCAACTAGTCTGAAGTATGAGGTCTTTTTCACGTGATCGAAAAACTCAAGAAACAAAAGGGAAGTCACAGACTCATTCGGCGGGTGAGACCAAGGCAACTTTTCCCAGAGCTTGGGACGACAAGTCAAAAAATACGTTAGAAATTTTAGACAACTAGCTCGATCGCTCGTAAGAAACATTGCTTTCGATAATGCACTTTGTTTTTGCCTCATTCATTCCGTTCGCGCTATTATTTTCGCGGATCCCAACCGTTATAGCAAAAAAGCATGACAATGAGGTGTTATTCATGTTGCTTAAAGAAGGAATTAAATATTTGCTCTTAATTCAGCGCAGCTCTCAATTCTATACAAAAGAGCTCGGTTTTCCCTTCTTAAATATATATTAAAAGCGGTACTTTTTTTTTTGAAATGGTTTTTATTTATTTTACTATTTTGTAATAGAATATCCAGTCTTTGAATCTTTATCATTCGATGCCGTCGACTGTAGCATAGTGGATGTAGTCAGGGTGTCTCTGCAGGGGACACAAATGCGTGTCCCCTGTATATAATTGAAATTACTACACGTTATACATATTTTATTTGGAAATATTTGGTTACTAAAGCAAAATAAATCCACAGAAACATCAGCGGTGCGTATTCGAAGGTGTTTTTTGCTATTTCTTTCATTTTTTTTTTTTTTTTTTTTTAAGAATTTTTTTTTCAACCGCTCAAGGATAAATTATAAAAATCATTTCATCTATTTGGGTCATTCATAAATGACGTCACGCTTCAAGGGGGAGGGAGGTTCAAGAAAGTGTGACAGTTTGTGACAAGGGGTGGGGGTGATAAGAGATGTGACATCGTATATTTTGATTTCTATAAAAACATTTAAAATCAGCAAATTAAATTTAATTTTAAAGATTTTTTGATCCCATAATTTGATTTTGAAGTTTCATTGATCATTTTGTATTCGCTCTTGAGGGATTTAATATTTGTGCTTAAGAGTCATTGTAAATTGAGAAATATGAAGTTCTAGTTGAATTTTAGCCCTGATGCAGATGCTTTGAAATTCTGCAACATGGTTTTAATTTTACTGGTAATATTCTGAAGCAGACGAAGAACTTTAAGGAGTTTCTCTTGATAATGTACTAATGCGTGCACCTATGCAAAAAAATATCATTAAAGTATAAGTTATTTATCTAGTAGGTTCCATCGTTATTCCCCTGCAATAAACTTGCACTCTTCTCCTTTTACATTTTATTTGCTCTTAATAACACTGAACAAAGATCTAATTCTGAACAAAGACTTTGTTAACTGATCTTGGAAGTATTTTTCACGCTGAATTCGAAAATGAAAACCATTTTTCTACATCACGTATGGATTTTCCGAGCAAGGTGTTCTTAATAATTTACATTAAGGACACTTACCCTAAGTTATTAGTGCACCTTTCAAGCAAAACCCTTACGCGATAAGGAAAATGGTTCTAATTTTCGAATTCAGCATGGAAAATACTTCTAACATCAATCAAAAAAGTCTTTTGGATCCCCTCCCCCTCCTTTTTTTAAGGGCATTGTAATTTTTAGATTAGAAGCATTTCCACCAGAAAACCAAGTAATTTTCTATTTACCTTAAAAGGGTTGATTTTGACATGTTCTTGCATACTTTGCCTCATGAATCTCCCTTTTAAACGTCCAGCAGTAATCTGCTAACATAGTTGCACTCCACTTCCCTTGATATCTCTTTTCCATAACTGAAATATCCTGAATCGCACATTAATGAACGCCGTAAGATAGAGAGTATGACTCAATAGTTAAAAATGAAATTGGAAACGAAACCGGTATCGGTCTCATAGGTTGAGTGATAGAGCACTCGACGTGCAACTGAGAGACCTGGGTTCGAGTCCCAGTCCAGTCCGAGCTAATTGACTTTTACTCAGTTAATTGCACATACGCTACTTTTTATCCAGAAAAAATTTACGGTTCTAGTGGGATAGAACTGTTTTTGTTTTTCACAGAGCAAGAGATCGACATAATTTTTTGCATAGTGGTAGTTAGGGGTCAGGGAACGACATAGGCTACCTTTTATCCCGGGAAAATGCATTGTTCCTATGTGATAGCACAACAATTGTATCCTACAGAACCGTGTATCCGTCTGCATTCATTGATTCGTTAAAGATTCATTAAAGATTGCGCCGCTCTGAGCGCACAAGTGGAGGAAAAAAAATCGCCGAGTTTCAAATTAATAAATTCCAAAACTATTATTCGCATCTATAATGTGTTGTATATGAGTTTTGTCCCCTGAAAGTTCCAATTCACATAATTTTCAGAATTTTTCACAGAATAGTTTTTGACCTGTGATTCTAAAACGAGAAAGAAGAATTTCTCCTAAACAGCGGAGGCGTTAGCAGCAGAAATTATTATTATCTTTTCAAATATAGAGAGAGATACACAAACTTAAACACGTCATTACCAGAAGTTATCCCCTACTTGATGCTAATAAATAATTAATAAATCAATACAACATCAAAATTTCAAGCATTCAAATTTGAAGCCAAACTTGTGAGGACCCTGAGCAGCCCTACCGTTTTTAAATTCTCCTGCGTGCTACTGCTCCACCGAGTCCCCCTCGCTTTCATAGAAGAACAAAAACAGTAAGAAGCTCAGTAACTTCAGTGGCGTTCCCAGCATTGGTGTCAACCGGGGCGGTAATTTGTGGTGTCACCCCTCCCCCTACCCCTAGAAAAAGAAAGAAGGGAAAAAGACGTTGTTATATTGTTTGAACTTTTATAGTTTATATTATTTTTAATAGTGCAAGAAAATTACTTGGTGTATTTTATTTATTTGGTGTTACTTTCCATAAACTGCATATAGTTTCAGTTGTGATACGTGGAAATACAACAGTAAAATTGTGTAATTCAAGTATATAAAGTGTTCAAAAGCTTTCTCGTTTTGGGTGTTATCCCTAACATCCCCCAAAGGGGTGTCATCCGGGGCGGACCGCCACCTCCGACTCCCTGTAGTGACTCTACCAGTTGTTTATCAACTCCTCGTAGTTATGGAACACAGGGCGAAACGCCGCAACTGGTTTCACCAGACAGTTTTTCACTGCTAATATAGTCGTATTGTAAAGAAAACATATGTACAGAGCTGGGTTTTGGTTGTAACCTGGGGCGGGCGAAATCGACTGATTTTGGAACCAGGGAGTCGGAATCGTGTCATTTTACCGCTTGGTTACACAAAAGTTGGAAAGAGTTCACGATAAAGAACGAAGTGGCCACTTTTCGTTTGTTCTCACGTCCTACAGTATCAAAGAACAGAAGAAAAATACGTTGTAGTCACTGACCAAGAGTGTGAGAAATCGTTCTTGGTAATCAAATTTATCTTTTGTGGAGGCACTTGTTGGCATTCGCCTCTTTCAAAACACGGGAAATGCTGGCCCTTTGTGTAGGGTCACCTGACAAAATAAAGGTGCCAAATATGATTCCTACTAAAATTCTCTATTCAAAGCTTTAGAGTTAAGCAACTCATTAAGGTTTCGGAACACAAAAAAAAAAAAAAAAAAACTCGCTCGGAGATATTTTTAAAAAATGGCTGCTCCAGTTTTTTTTTTTTTTTAAATTGAGGTTTTATTGCGAAATAATTTTTTTAACCATTGCGACCCACTTTTTTTAAATCCGAACTATGTCCGACCTTCTCTTCAAAATCCAAACCACTGCGATCGTTTTATTTATATATCTATTAATCAAACGTAAATCAATCTACCGGCATCGTAATGTTGCCCGGCAGGGAGGCGTAGTAGTAAGGCGCAGGACAGCGCTCATGTCGTATGATTATGCAGCATGTTAAAGATCCCTCGAATATCCGTTTGGCGGGAACACTCTCAGCAAAATTAAATCCCTAGTGCAGTTTGCATCAATTAGAGTTTAGGTGGCAACATCTAGAGGGAGACTGAGCGTCAAAAGTTGCGGCAATTGTACCACACTCGTTGTGGTGCCGCTGAAAGAGTTGGTACCAATCTCTGGGAACGCACTAGGTCTGTAATTGCTAAGAACCAATATATACGCAGCCCTTTTGAAATAATAAGAAACGATAATATTGTTACGCTTGTGGAAATCATGTATCAATCATGGCTCACGTGTGTTCCCTCTTTTCCCTGCTTTTGAAAATTCTCTTTCGCAGATCTGTCTTCACACTTTATAAATATTTTACTGTTCTTAAAGTTGTAACTTTCATGTTTTTTTGTCAATTATTATTGAAAATTCTCAGACCTTTTTATCCCAAATTTTAAGGAAGTTTGACATCTAAAATTCTCCTAGTTTGTTTACTATTTTTAGGGCACTACAATTACTTTGCACAGTAGCAAATAAATAAAAGCCAATCCAGCAGTAAGATTTTCAGCAGCAAGTAAGTATAGATTCAGACAAAGATAAAAGCCGACATTCGTGGTAAGATGCGAGACTGCGTCAGGTAAGGAGGCTGCGTCTCTCATGCCTGCATAAATATCCATGTTCAAGACGCGAGACTCGTACGCCCCACGTGACTCGGATCGAGCCTGGCAATGTGCATGGATTTCAAGATGCAGAAAATTGACTGCGCTTATGTCGCATGATCATGCGGCATGTAAAAGATCCCTTGAGTCTCCATTTGGCTTGGATACTCTCGGCTAAATTAAATTCCTAGTGCAGTTTCGCACCATTCAGTGCTCAGGTGCCGCCATCTAGGGGAAACTCAGTGTCCAAATTCTCAGAGTGGTAACGGCATCCATCCGCAGTGGTGCTGCTTGAAAGAAAGGATGCCGATTTCCGGGGAATGCACTGGGTCTTCAATGGTTAGCAAGGCCGTAGGCAAGGGGGGGGGGCCCGACGGGCCCGAGCCCCCCCCCCCCCCGAAATACTTTCGAAATTTTTAACTAGTCTGAAAAAAAAAATTGTTAAACCAAAAAAAAAGATTTTGTTCCTTGAACCAACCTGTTTGGGAGCGGGGGGGGGGGGGGTCCTGTTTTACAAATGGGGAAACGATAAGACGGCGCTTCCAAAATTTAGGGTCAAAAACCAGATCTCAAAAAAAGATGCTTTCCTTCAATTCTCCAGTCGATAGGTTCCCCGGATTGATTCCTTGCCTAAGGGCAAGGGCTACATATTTATTTGGTGCAACTCGCATTAAACTACATTTCTAATCAGCAAAGAGATGTTGAAACGGTACCAGTAAAATCGAAAAATGCAAGTGTATGTATTTTTAAAGAACTCTTAAATTTAATTTGGGTGTAATCCCCCCCCCCCCCCCCCGCAGTGACGCTACTGCTAATATCATGGCATTTTTTCTTTTTATTATTCAATCTGTTGCGGCAAACCAGTGAAATTAAATTGGTATTGATAATTTGAGGAATGGGGGACTTTCCGAATGAATTCAAAGTGGATGATATATTTAAAAAGCAGCCCATTCAGTTAGACATTAATTGAGAAACACATGAAGTATGAATTGCCAATAACTCCCCTGATTGCAGTTGTTAATGGTAAAAGGACTAATAGGAAATTGATTCTAGTTAAACCATGAAAACCTCAAGATGGGGCCAGGATTTTTTTTATCGCGGTCGGAATAATCCGCAGTGGAGAGGTCCCAAAGACAGCTATGCTCTTTCACCGCAAGAACAAATTTTTCGGTATCAAATAATAACATATCTTTATTAGACATTGCTAACTGGTCGGGTCTGGTCGGTTCTAGTGCGGCTACAGTGCCTTGTGCTTGAAGAACGCTCTCTGCACCGACTCACTATACAGATCCGATTTTGCCCCGACCGAAAGTGTGACCACGATCGTGCAACAGAAGAAAAAGCAAGTGCGGAGAGCTCAACCGGGACCCCCGCGGAGAGAAGAAAGGGGGAAATTTTTCGTTGTGGGCCTGGTCCAAACCTGTTAAACGCCATCTTGACGAATGCTAAGCGATGGGAAATTTCTTCCGTTTCGTATAGCACTAAGTGTATTTCTGCTTATTTCATAGGTTAAATTTTGCATACCTCATGTGCCAATAACAGTAGCACATGATTTTTTAGCACATTTTTCACAATGCTTTTTAACAATGAGCTAAATATTTACTACCTAATAATTTACTCAACAAATAAATATCAAGGCAAGCCTTTCCAATTAAAAGAAAAATACTCATTTTTCATTCCCATAACGTTCTTTCTAAAAACCAATTGTAATCAAATCGATGTACGATATTTGAATTAGAAAATCCTTTATCGATTAATAGTATTTTTAATGTTTTCCTATGCATTAGTTCGTGTAATTAGCAGTAATAGTCTAAAGGATTGTTCATGATAAACTGATTTAAGTTAAAGGTAAATGGGAAGAAAAGGAACTTTAAATATATTTTATGAGTTTAGAAAATTATCTACTTTTTGTGAGCTGATCTCCCTAGCTAGATTTTATGTTTTAATGAATTCGTAATCGATATATGTGCATTTAAATATTGACGTTGTTAAGTTAGTAGCATTTATAAAAGACGACACCATAGAACAACAAGTGTGCAAGCAATTCATGATATCATCAGTCCATTCCAAAATAAAGATGTTGCTGGATTATTTCCAGTAAAATTTATGAATGCAAACAAATTGCTTAAAATGATGCGGAAAATGATTTTGGTCATTCAAGATTGTGGTTTTGTTAATCGTCTCCGTCATATCAGACCAATATTTTCAACTCCACGGGGGAAATTATAATTTAACTATTTCAGAGGTTATACGAACAGAAAAAAAATTGCAGTTAATAAGTTTTATCAATTTGCATTCTACAAAATATGGATCGTTTGCACTTTCAGAATTTTTGCTTGATTTTTCCGAAGTAAAATATGAAAATATGAAACAGAAATAAGTTTTCATGGGGTTGATTTTTGAATTTACACCGAAAAGGAAGAAGATAATGTACCTCTATTTATTTATATTTCTGGTTATGCGGCTTACAAAATTAAAAACCACTTGCAGTGTCATTCTTGTATTGCATTTTTAGCTTCAGAAAAATGAAATGACAGAAAATTATCTTCTTGACATCGCCAGGGGCCGATTAACCCGTCCCAATCCAGAACTTCGGAAAGCTTCTGTAAATAGTTAGAAAATGTTTCAGTTTCTTTTGAGCGATCACGAGGACTTATTTTTACCGAACGTCAATCAAGAAAAGAAACGCAAGTGCATGACTTTGAAATCTAGTTCTGCCGAATAATATAAATATTATTGATTTTTTAACAAAGCAAAATAATATCTGTATTTTAAAATATCAAGTTAAAATTTAACTTAAAGATAATAAAAGTAAATAATTTATGGGGGGGGGGGGGTAGAGAGCAGTGACCAACCATACCTCCTCGTGGTGCCTCGCGGAAAACGCTAGAATTTTTTTCAGTAGGCTAACATGGCTCTGGCAAAGTTTAAAACTTTGAAAGGAAGTAATTCAACACTTAAAAAACAAAAATGCGGAATAAAAAAAATAATGCAGCTATCATAGTCAAAAACACATTTTTAAGTTTCCTGTTCAATTCTAAGAACAAAACTTTTGCTGCAAGAACACTTGCTATCGATGTAACTGATGAAATTATTCATAAAGCAACGAAACATTATCGAAACACATTGCGTTGCTTTCCATCGCTTAACAAATCTCCTGTTTCGCGAGGACCAGGCACACAACATGTTTTCCCCCTCTCTTTTCTACTTGCGGCGGTCCGGCTCAACACATATTCGCGTATAGCCGGGACCGCCGCAAGTAGAAAGTCCGTCTGTCTGTCGGTCACCTCATCTCCTCGTGAACGGCAGGTTGCCCGACGTAGGGACGGGTACCGTCGGATTCGGAATTTTCCGGGGAAGCCATATCGGCTTCCGTGTCCGGCTTTAATTAGCGGAGATATTAATTAAAAACGCAAATTTTTGCAAGTTTTACTTTACTTTTTCATTGTTGCATCGTTCCAACAGTATATAATGCCGTTTGAATTAAAATCAATGCAGTTGCCATTGTTAAACAAATCAAATACACTAATAATCAATGTTTCTCTAGCATTTTGAGTGAGGGTTCGCTGTATTTGCAATAATAAATTTAATCCTTCTTTCTTTTTAATTTATTTATCGTCTTCTATCTAATAAAAACTATTTTTCGTATTTTAACGGGCGCTTTTAAAGATTGTGTTAATTATTCTGAATGCATGAAACGAAAATGGTGTAAAATCGAAAAAGGATTGAAAGGGACAATTAATTGTCCTTATTCTAATGCAAATTTTTTGAATTTCTCTATTATTAATAACGGTCCGGATCTGTATGTTTGTGCATGGATAGATAATAACGTTTTTCAATGGGCCGTGTTGTATTTAAGCTCGCGCAGCGCCGGGCGTACAACGGTTTTTTAACAAAAATCGAACGCCAAAAAAAAAAAAAAAAAAACTACTTTTTGCGAGCATTGTACTTAATCTATAGTTTTTAGTCACTGTTGCTCTTATTTAGGCTCGCGCGAAGACCATTGCTCATTAATATCGGTCCGGGTCTGTGTATGGATAGTAGCTAATAACGAATTTCAATGCCCTGTTGTATTCAAGCTTGCGCAGCGCCGGGCTTAGCCCGACGCCCTCAATCTATTATTTTAGCCCGGGCAACGCCGGGCGGCACGCCTAGTATGACTGAAAAGTCTCGGATGAACGTAGACAAAACTAAACTGAACTGTCGCAATAATGTGTTCTTAAAAATGGCATGCACCTCGTATTAAGAGGACTCGGCACCTAAAAATCCACTTTCTCAAATTGAACATATTTCAAGGTGCATTGATTGGTTATATATGTTTATGAATGTAACTTGATGTGTTATAGAAGAAAAATATTTAAAAAAAGGTCCAAAAAATTCAAAATTTAAAAAAATTTTAAAAATTTAAAATTTTTTAAAACGCTACTCTTTTTTTAAAATGCGAGATTTTTGCCTGGATTTTCTTTGCAAGAAAGAACAAATTATACTCTTCACTTTGTAGTATGGAATTTTGGATGTCCTTATTAGTTTTTTAAAAAATAATTTAAAACTGAAAAATCTCGGTATTGCAAGATTTTTCATGCAAGTTAAACTGCATTAAAATAATTTCTAATAAATTAATCAAAAATTCCATTCTAGGTTACCTTTAGTTGAACATTTGGAACAAGTAATAAAAATTTCAAGTGAATAGATGCATATTTGAAAAAGCCTTAGCATTTGAACTATCATATAGTATGCAAAAAAGCGAAGCTGGGAAAAAGCCATTTAAAGTTTTTAGTTAGGTAAAAGAAGTTAAATTGCTCATATAAAATCCAAAATAAAATATCTTTGAGTTTACGTAGGACTTTGAAACTTTGCACAAACGTTTTCTAATATAAAAAGTATAATTTGGAGCAAAAATCCCAAAATCGATATTTTGACTGATTTTTAGTGCCGAGTCCCCTTAAGCTCAAAAAATGCAGGTTAGTTAGTTTTGAATGCGTATTATTCTGCAATGAAATTTGCAAAATAATTTTAAGATAACGAACAGTTACAGTATTGTTAACGAAGGGCGCAAAGAAATCTGTTTCATGGATGCCACCGAGAGGGGGGGGGGGGAATATTGGGGGTTATACATTATGTTCCTTCGTTTTCAAACCATATTGCCAACCCTGGTACGCCAACATTGGCCCTTCCGTTGATAAGATCTACTGATGAAACCTTACAAATGCTATTTACTACACTAAATACTTAGGAACGCTTTCCTGTATTTCACTAAAACAAGCTTGAGGCTGGTTGTTTCAGAAAAGACCTTTTTTTTTAGCAAATGTGTGGTAAATATGAGTAAAATAATTAAGTCCCGCAGGACCCACCATATTCAAGATTCAGTAAATATTAAGGGTAATTTTTTTTAAACTTATACCTTTTATATATTTGTTTTTGTCTTTTTCTTTTATAACAATAAAACAAGGACGAACGAAAACTCAACCACAAAACAAAAGCAGAAAACACGAAAAGTATTAAAGATTAATTTGAAGATGGGGGCGGGGCAACGGGCGTGGTAACACGCCTTTGCCTTCTAAGATTGAAATTTGAAAACAGTTATATCCGGGAACCTCGTAGTGTTGTTTGTGTAATTACTAAAGTATATTTGATCATTGATTAGTGGGTTATGGTGACGTTCAACAAGAGTGTGGAATGGAGTTGCAGAATCAATAATAAATTGATTAATGAGCTTAACTTTAAGATCTTCATGAAGGGAATTAATAGTAACGTACCAGGGAGCACCTGTAATACGTTTAACTACAGCATTTTGTATTAGTTGCAGGTTCATAAGATTGGTTTTAGCTGCAGAACCCCACACGGCAATAGCTTAGGTGCAATAGGTAGGGAGAAGGACGGTTTTATACATAAGAACCTTGGATTTTAGCGTAAGAAATTCATTCTTGAAAATAATGTTGGAAAAAACCAAATTTTCGTTTTGCTTTTTTTTTTTTTTTTAAATGACAGTTCTGTGCTTGTGGAAACACATGCCCCTGTCGAAGATATGCCAAAGTATTTTACTTCGGTTCAGAAAGGTAGTGAAGAACCATCCAAAATAAGCTGTGGGTGGGAGGGGAGGTAAAATACGTAGGGCACCTTTGCTAAAAGCAATAACTTGAGTTTACTTGGATTTATTTTAATTCGCCATTTATTGAAATAATTAGCGATGATTTTAAATTGAAGCGAATGTGCGGAGTAGTTTTAAATCAAGTTACCCAATATGTGCTATTAGGAACCTATCCCTACATCCCTCCCACATAGAATAAACCTGATTGCTCTAATGCTGTTAAGGGCGGAGCGTAAAACACAAATAGGTTATCAATTTTGTAGTCATAAAGCTCTTTTTTTTTCCTGTTTAGGGAACTCCCCTGTATCAGTTGCATTTGCGTCAACTTTTTCCGTTCCTAAATGGAAGAGACCAGTTAGAAGTAATTATTATTAATTTTGAAGAGGAGGCAAAACGTCTTTTCACTGCTTTGGAAGCCTTGAGCTATGCGGAACCTTAAGGTTCCTCGGAACACAATTTAAGAAACTGTGCACTAGGTAAAAATGACAGGGCGCTTCCACTGAAAATACACAATTCTCTTTTTACCCTTAGTTAAGCACGTTCCTAAAGTACACATAGGCCCATTCGTTGAGAGAGGCCTACTGTCATGAAACCAAAAACTTAGACATAACTTGCAACGGAAAACCTCTTTCCTTTGTTTTTATATAAAAAAAGTCCTACTTCATACTGGTTGCTTTAGAAAAGATTTCCTTTTTTTTTTTGTGAAAATGCGGTGTAGTTTTAAATGAAGTTACCCTCTATGTCCTATTAGGAACCTATCCCTCCCCCAAGAAAAAATATGATTGCTCTAATGCTGTTAAGAGCGGAGCATAAAACAAAAATAAGTCATCAATTTTTAAGTTTTACCTGAATCAAGTTATGTTTTTAAGACTCATCTCGGCATTCTTTTATATTCGTGGTTAGAGAACTCACCTGTATTTTTTATCTTTGAGATTTCATAACCTAAGCAATAAACTCGCGACGTCTATCAGTAGCATTTGTTGAGCCAACTATTTTTTCGTTACTAAATGGCAGCGACCAGTTAGCAATTATTATTGTTATTCTTTTTTATTTTGAAGGGGAGGCATAACGTTTTTCATCGCTTTGGGGCCCTTGAGCAATCATGCGGAACGTGAAGTTTCCGCGGAACAGTTTAAGAAACCCTGTACTAGATAAACATGACAGGGCGCTTCCACTGAAAAGTTATTTTTCTTTTTACTCTTATTTAAGGGCGTCCCTGACGTGCATATTCTGGACTGAAGAATTTGGACTAAGGCCCTTCCAAAGAGAAGGGCTCCTGTCATGAAAACAGATATGCAGCGAAGCAATTAATTCATTGTTTCGGAACTCTTTCCTGCATTTTAATAAAGCTCGTTTTACTTGAGACTGGTTGCTGCAGTAGTGACATTTCTAGCAAATGTGCAGTGTGGTTTTAAACCGAGTTACCCTGAACTAGTTTAGAGCTCGTTTAAATCGACACATGTCACGGGAATTTGATAAATATGTCACATGTACCATGGGGAAACTATATCCGAAATAAGAAACGATCTGTTCACATTTTTACCAATAATAGAGGGTTTGCTGCTGCTCCATAAATAGCAATTTTTACCACCAAGTTGCTGTAATTGTTAGAGAAACACTTTGCACTTCTGTTGAAAACTCTGAACGTTCGATTGACGAAAATGGAATGTACATTGAACAAATAGGGTTAAAAATGAAGCTTTTGTTTCAGACATGCTTTTTAATGCGTTTCTTCTCTCGCGTCGGAATAAATTTGAACGAATTTCTTCTTATTGCAGATTTTTATTCCCTGCGGTCCATATAACGTATACTCCGTTGTAATAAAATATGTCTATAACAGTGTTTCCCAACCTTTTTCTCATCGCGAACCCCTTTTAAAATCCGAAAGAAATTGGCGAACCCCTGGTATAGTGATAAGTAACAGGAAAGAAGTAGATAAGACGTTTTTTGTTATAGCAAAAAATGAAAACATAATTGGGAAACGTCTTAATTAGTATAAACATTAATAAAAACTGAAATGATACTTACAAAAAAACTTTACTTTAAACTTGTAGTTAAACTATACTTTAATCATGTAAAAAATCCTAATGAGATATTTGTGGTGATCTGCTGGAACAAAGAAATTCAAAGTTTGGTTCAATATTTGAGTTTCAGCCTTAGGTCGGGCTCTGCATCTAATATGTTTCTGTATTTATCTTTCAAGTAGGTGTAAGTTGAGAAACCTTTATCACATAGATATGTTGTACAAAAGGGCAACAAAACTTGAATGGCTTTTTTTGACAAAACAGTATATTCATTAGTAATGCTGAGCCAAAAATCTACTAAAGAGTGATCTTTAAAAGTAGCTTTTAGAGAACTCTCACAGGTTAACTCAATGATTATTTCTTTTTCTCTTGAAGTTAAAGAGTTATCTAAACTTAGATCCACTTCAAAGGGATTACGTATCCAACTGTTTGATTCGGACACCGTGCGTCTCTCAGGAAAATAGTCATCAAAAGTTGATTCAATATGTTTCAGATGTTTACATATATTACTTTCATCAGGGGTAATTGAATTTTCTGACAGAAAGCTACTGAGAGAACTAAAACATTCGTACTGATTCATTTGCAGACATTGGATCCCAAAAGTTTAACTTCTTTATTATGCCTTCAATTCTATCTACATTGAAAATGGTGACACCTACGCCTTTTAAAGACAAATTAAATGAATGGCTTCGTTGCAGATTACGCAAAGAGGTTTAGAGTCTTTCTCTTCAACAGTAACATAAAAACACCTTTGTAAATAGTCGCTGTCATATTTTCGGCTTTTCCCTTTTTTCTCGCTACGTTCATTAATTTTTTCTTGGTTTCCAGTCAGGTGAGATGGGAGCCCGCTACAGCTTTCTTCATTCAGTGTTGATTCACATTCAGGTGCTGAAACTGAATGTGCAATTGACTGTTTGTCCATATTTTTGATCTACTCGACTAAACGACCCGTTTTTAACCATCGATCTATGAATAAAACTACGGTATTACAAATATTAAAAGTTACTAACAAGGTAAGGACTTCACTTAGCATAAAATCACACAAGGTTTTCAAGCATCTGTACGTGTATCTATTAATGCGACTCTACTTTTCCAACTGAGAATTTCGAATAAGAGATATTTCGTCAAAAAAGCTGCGGAAATATTCTTGTGGCGACAAAAAGCCCTCGAAATATGCCGACAGAGGCATAACTTAAGGTCAAATAAATCAATGATGCGTACTAGTTTAATATACGTACAGTAGATCTTAGCTTTTGTTACATTTTCAAAAATAAATAAAACCCTGGAAGTAATTTGAAATAAAAGACGACACTAAGAAATACAACAGTTTGTTTATTTTGACGTTACAAGAACGTGTTTTTAGACTAATCATAGTTTCTGAACGGCGCCATTTATTAGACGGAAGAAGAATGTATAAAGGTAAGTTATCATGATCTCTCTTGCTTAGTAATTGCATGTTATCAATCATTTAGCAAATATTTTGCAACAATATTATATAAATTAAGCACAACTTCAGTGCATAGTAAAGGAGAGATGGGGGGGGGGGGACTAAGCAGTACTGATAAAACGACATGTATCGGCACATCTACGTCTATATATTTTGTTTTAATACCTCCGTAACCCTGTCCTGTTACTGAACACAAATCCGGTATACTGGCCAGGCCCGTCATATGGGCAATCTGGGGCATGAATTGCCCTAACCCCCCCCCCCCCGACTTTTAGAAATATATTGAATTTAAGCATGTTTTTATGTACTTTTTTCTTTGTTACCTGCAGTAGGAATAGGTATTAAAAATATACCCCCTACCCGGAAAATTTTGAAATGACGGGCCAGCATCTCTCAAATAAAATTTGTTTTTTACGTATAGAATTTACAGGTTTTGAACACCAGAGCTGTATATCCTGTACGAATAAGTCACACAAGAGACACCAAATATCTGGGAAATCAATATCCGGTTTATTCCTAATTTTAACCTTGCCCCTCCCAATAAGCAAAGTCCTATGCATATGCACAGTAAATGCTTTTTTTCACATCTTTGACGACCTTTTCATTCATTTCGCCTGTTTACCCACGTTTTCCCTCTCGATTTGGACCGGGTTATCTGGGTTTTTGATTATATTCAAGGTATCTTCGTTACCTACCTACTATTCGAGAGCAGCTCAATGCACGCTGCATTTCAAACTGCACCACTGTGCAAATTCCATCTGGTGGGTGATAGCGGTTATGCCTGAATTTCTACGTTAATGACACCAATCAATAGACCATCGTCATAGGCAGAAGTTAGGTATGTCACAAAACTGAATTACATTATACATAATACTATAAGCACCCATCAAACGTTTTTGTATATAAAAGTTTTAGTATATCCAGGGTCATCATTTGGGCTCCCCGGGGCGGGGGGGGGGGGGGCTTGTTTTCCCCCTGACTTAAATACAATGTATTTTTCCATGTGTTTATGTATTTTGTTGATTTTACCTATTGAGTGGTAGCCTTCCGTGGTACCATTCCACAGGTCCCGGGTTCTATTCTCAAGCTGGGCAGGGTTGACTCAGCCATCCCTTCAGTGGGGTCGATAAAATGAGGACCAAGCATGCTTGGGAACTAAACACTGGGGATTCCACGTCAGGTCTAGAAAACTGGGATTTGCACAGTAGGCCATGGCCCCCAAAAGGGCTGCTGCGCCACTGACTTTAGCTTTTTTTAGTTTGATTTTACCTATAATTTGCATTGAATACATACCCTTTAACCCCCTCCCCCCCTATAAAATTTTGAACCAACAAGGCTGCGTTGATCTATCAAGGCAGGAAAAGTTTTGAGCTTTTGATGCTAAGCAGCTGCCAGTATAGATTAATTCAGTGATATTCAAATTTTGTACTTTAATCATGTTAAGCTTTTCCAATTTTGGCTGCTTGGCACCAGTGGATTAATTTAATTTTTCTCACGGCATCTTGGTCGTATAACACCTACTTATAATTGTAAACAGGGTAATGTCACATAAGGATAAATTGTCGAACGATTTTTTAAAAGTATTATTGTTCCCCCAACCAGTGGCAAAAGCTAGCATAGGTGACACCCGAGGCGGTTATCAATGGTATGTCCCCACCGCCCTGAAAAAAAGAAAAGCAAAGAAAGAAGAAAGCCCAGCAAAAAAAAAAAAGGAAAAATACCATTCGTATTCTGTGAGTTGTAATATTTAATGTATTTGTTGGCATCAATTGTGTGTGTTTAGCAGTAAAAAAACCGATTTGAATATTTTTGTAATTAAACCTTTTCTCAACTAAAAGTAGAAAAGAAAATGAAAGAAAAAAATATCCAGTTCAAGGTATTTGTTCCATTATATGGAGCTGTTAAAGGTTTAAATTTTAAAGGTTTTTATGAAAAGAAATGTGCTGTAAATATTTTATATATTTTTCTAGCAGTTAGCATGAAATCTTAAGTATATTTTTTAATTTTTTTTGCTCATTGCTTAGCCTTTTCAAACTCATTTTGAAATTGTTGTAAAAGAAAATAATACATGTAACCATGAATAATTTCTTCAACTTGTATTTTTCATCCTTTCAGAGTGTTTATTTTATGAATAAAAGCTGTTTTTTCCTTGAAAGTTTTAAGCACTTTTTCAACAAAATCACATGTACTTACTGCAAATAATAAATCAGTGCTAATGCATTGTTATGAGCTATAAATAAGTATTCATAAGTACATTGCCCCTTTTTATACAAAGGCATACCTGTGTTTTTTGACAATATTATGTTTAACCATGGGGGAAAAATCCAAAAATTATAATGTTAATTTGGTTTATTTAAATATATATGTAGTACTCCCATTCTCTTACAAGGATTGGTCCGAGAAACAGCAAGTGAATTTTAACCATTTAATCAAGAAACTAACATATTTTACAGCTATGTACAGAAAATAATTATAACATCGAGAGAGCACTGCTTATCCATTCTCTCCGAAAAACAACTAACTCAATTCAGCTCAAGTCAACTGACTGCACTAGAACACAACTTGTAACGCCTTTTATGCAAGCTCCGTTGCCAAACAGCAAAAATCTATTTCAGTTCAGTAACGATTGTAATTCAGTTCCATATGTAAATCAGTTCAACTGTTCACCAACGGCTGTGTCGATCCCACAGTTCGGCCATCCGACAATGGAGCTGTCCTCAGATCCTGAAACACGTAAAAAAACACAAAAACAAGCAAAAAAAACGAATAACACGCAAATGTGCATCTTTTCCATAAGTTCAAATCACTGATGATTCTGTCCATTTCTTCATATATTCGGCACAGGTTGTAGTACATTGTGGTCCATCGTGATAACCTTCTTTAGCTACATCAAAAGTGTCTCCTCCTTTTAACTTTGTAATCTTGTATGGTCCAAAAAATTTAGCTTTCAATTTTAAGTTCGGACCAAATTATGTTCTCTTTATTGCAACCAAGTCTCCAACCTTGTAAGGCCTAGCTGCCCTCCGCCGCAGATTATACACTTTTTTATTTTCTTGTTGAATTTTGAGAATTTGCGCTTTCGCATTTTTCCTCAAATTGTCTCGCTGAGCCTCAAACTGATTTTTAAATTCGCGTTCAATCATTTCTTTTAATTTGTCAGTACCTTTGAGGTTCGTTTTGGTCCCAAATAACAGTTCGAATGGGGTGGTATCTATGCTGCGGTGGTAGGTGGAGTTCAAGGTTAGTTGTAGCTCTTTAGTGTGTTTATACCACTGGGAGGGATTCTCAATAGATAATTTTGCAAGAACTGATATTATGACTTGATTTATGCGTTCCACTTGCCCGTTAGCTCTTGGCAAGCCGGTTGTAATATTATGATGTGTAATTTCCTCCTTAGCACAATATTCGGCGAACTCGTTAGAAGTGAACGCAGTACCTCTGTCAGTAATAATTTGAAAAGGGCTTCCGAAGATCTCTTTTTGATCGTCTAATTTTCTTGTCACCTCCGCTGAGGTTGTTGATTTTGTGGGATAAATCCACACAAATTTAGTGAAAGCGTCAATTATTACCAAAATAGGATTGTAGTTTTTATTTGTGCTTTCAAGGGGTCCTAGATGGTCTACATGATAGGTATGAAGCGGTATATCGTCTTTATATCGCGGGTGTAAAAATCCTTCCCTTTTCCCTCGTTTACGGTTAATAAGTATACATTGGACGCAATTAGAAATTATTTTCTCTATTTTATCTCTAATCTTGGGTATGTGATAGTATTCCGAAATATGTTTTTCCGTATGTTTGACACCTGTGTGCCCTTTTTCGTGAGCGTCTTTTATGATCTCTGTTTGCATATCCTTTGGTACAACTAGTAATTCTCGACCGTTTACAAATTTATAAAGAATTCCGTTTCTGTTACAGTAATCTTCGTAATCACCGATAGTTAGTAATTTCTTTATCGCTTCTATTTCGTTATCATTTTCCTGCGCAAGCTTAATTTTGGGTAATATATTTTCAATTGAGACGCACATCACATCTATAGGAGATCGGCTTAGTGCATCTACGTGAGGCATTTTAATTCCGGGACGATGCTCAATTACATAGTCGAATTCCTGCAACAATAATGCCCAACGCGCTACACGGGTTGATAGGTCTCGTTTTTCCATTGTTTTCTGGAATGCGGAACAATCAGTTACAATTTTAAAATTTATTCCCAGTAAATACACACGAAATTTCTTTAAGGCTTCTATTACGGCTAGGATTTCCAATTCATAACTAGAATATTTTTGCTCAGCGTCTGTAGTTTTTCTACTCATAAAATAAACTGGGTGAAAATGTTTTTCGTCTGGAGGTTTTTGCAACAAAATTGCTCCATATCCCTCTATACTAGCATCAGTATGTAATTTGGTCTCAAAAGCTGGATTGTAAATAATAACGTCATCCATGTAGGGTAGTACTATACCATCGTTAACTAGGGGTCTAAAAATTGTGTTTATGAATCGCTGGAATACTGCAGGCGAATTGCACAATCCGAACGGCACCTTTCTAAACTGATATTGACCTTCATGAGTTACAAAAGCGGTATACTTTTTACTTTCTTCTTCTACATCGACATGAAAAAATCCGTTACGCAAGTCAATTGTGCTAAACACTCGAGCTCCTTGTAATCTATCTAATATGTCTTCAATTAGCGGAAGGGGGAATCTATCCTTCACGATAACTTTATTTAATTTCCTGTAGTCAATGCATACTCTAGGCGTGCCGTCTTTTTTTTTAACCATAACTACTGGACTACAATATTCAGAGGAACTACTTTCAATTATTCCCGATTTTAACCATTCGGTCACCTGGGCCTCAACAATTTTTTTCTCTACGAAGGGTAATCTTCGCGGTTGATGGGATACTGGTTCATCATTTTTGAGACATATTTTCAGCTGAATATTCGTAGATCTGATTTTTCGCGGTTCGTAACTAGAAACTAAATGTTGTACTTCGTTTTTAATTTGATTTGGAACACTCGGGTCAATGTTAATTTCGCTTTCGCTACAAGTTAAATCAACAGGCAACATTTTAAGCAAATTTATTTCTTCCGCTTCAGAGTTCCTATTTTTTATTACTATTCCCTTTTCGTTTATAGTTGTTTCTCCTTGCATCAGTACATTTAGTCCTATTATTGCTTCATTAGACATCACCTCGTCGTCCACCACATATACATCAGCTACACATCTAAACGTGTCGATTTCTATGTTACTTTTAAAGCAACCCAAGGGTATAACTCGACATCCACCGAACCCGCCCAAAGTTGAATTCAAAGGGTTAAGTTTCTCAATATTTAATTTATCAAAATTGTTCTTTTTAAGAAGTGTAACTTGACTGCCTGTATCTATTAATGAATTTACGCTTAAATCATTAAATTTGCTGGGGACTTTCATTTGGGAATTTGTACTCATAATTACGTTAGACACTTCTGCTTTAGGGTATTTTTTAGGGCATTCGATAGATTTATGTCCAAAAAGGGAACAATGGAAACACCTATTTCCCTTATCTCTATCCGGACAGTATCTAGCTATGTGTGTTTTTCCGCCACAACTATAACAAGTAACATCTCGCCTATTAGGTTTACTTTGATACGACTGCTCATTACTTGCAATCTTGTCATTTTTTGTTTTACTTCTATTTACATAATTAGCTTTATTCTCATAATTAACTTTCAATTTATCATTTTTAAATTCTGACTTATATCGGAAATTTTTGTTTTTATTTTCATCCGACCTCATTTGCTCATACGCTTTAAGTCTGCATCTAAATTCAATTAAATTATCACAACCATATAAGGATGCTTTTTTATATATATCATCACGAATACCATTTATAATATATCTAATTAGAGCAGCATCTTCTACTTTGGCTCTGTTCGCCAATTTTTTCATACACAAAAAATATTCTTCTACAGATTCATCATACCCTATCTTCCTCTTAGCTAACATTTCATGAATGTCAGCGGAATTTGAAACATCTCCAAATTCACCTAACATTAATTGTTTAAATTTTGCATAGGTATATATTCTTAATTCACTTTCTAAAAAGAGCTTGGCTCTTCCTTGCATACTACGTTTAGCATAAATTATTTTTTGCATTTCACTTAAATTTAATAAGGAAGCGGTATCTTCAAAAATTTCGAGCCAGTTTTCTAGACTCTCTGAACTGGTACCACCGAACGGCACAACAAAACTTTCAAAATCTGAGAAAGAGGCAGACGATTTTATATAATATTCACTAGTGGCTGGTATTTGCGCGATCCGTCTATTCTCACCGGAATCACTTCCCCTCTCAGAATCTTCGTCCTCATCTTCAGTCAAATCACTTTCCCTCTCAACCATAATATTATTTTGCAATACATTTAAATCATTTAGTGAACAAACTATTCGGGTGACTAACTCGAGAATCAACCCTTCATTTGAAATTTGTAATACATTCGCTATTGTAATTAATTCGTTTAATGAAAAATTAGTTTTAACTTCTACTTTTTCCTTAAATTCTTTACCTTCTGTTTGAAAAGCAAAGCCAGAAAATTCTTAATTTATCGCGACTTTTTCTATCAAACGCGTCCTCAAAAATTAATTTATATAGCAGCTTAATACTGCTTGTGTTATGCGATTTGAGAGCAGCAGCCATTTCAGCAATGTCAATTAACAACATGGTTAATTAATAAGGTTGGGACTCACCTAAGAAATTGAAAGAATATCTTCTATATTTATTCTTCAACACCGTAGATTTTCGGTCGTAGCTTTCACGGAAAATCCTTTAAATTCCTCACAGTAGTAGATTTTCGTTGGTAGGTTTCACAGAAAAGTCTTTAATTTACTCTTCAAAACAGAATTTAACTTCAGCTTTTTCTTCACAAATTAGCTTCGTCTTCAGGCTTCTGGTTAGATATAATGAAAATAATCTTCTTAGAATTAGAAAAATCTTCTCTAATATTCTTCACAAAATAATATAAAGTACTTGACTTCAACTTCGTTTAATTCTTCTAAATAAATTTTCTTCTTCTATTCTTTGTAAAAGTTATTTCTTCTCGATTAATTTCTTCGTCTATACTTCTTTAAAAAATTCTTCTTCTAGATAAAGCACTTTTGATATCCTCAGAAAAGTATCTTCTTTATAGCTCTTCTGGATTCGTCACAAAAGTAACTTCTTCTAAAACGAATAACTTCTTCTAAAAAAAAACATCTTCAAAGTATTCTCAGAAAATTCTGCCGCCATCCCGACTGACCGCCATACTTCTATTGCTGTTGTAGGCTTGGTAGTCCCAATCCGACTTCTGAATTTGTAGTACTCCCATTCTCTTACAAGGATTGGTCCGAGAAACAGCAAGTGAATTTTAACCATTTAATCAAGAAACTAACATATTTTACAGCTATGTACAGAAAATAATTATAACATCGAGAGAGCACTGCTTATCCATTCTCTCCGAAAAACAACTAACTCAATTCAGCTCAAGTCAACTGACTACACTAGAACACAACTTGTAACGCCTTTTATGCAAGCTCCGTTGCCAATCAGCAAAAATCTATTTCAGTTCAGTAACGATTGTAATTCAGTTCCATATGTAAATCAGTTCAACTGTTCACCAACGGCTGTGTCGATCCCACATATATTCTTCAGATATTGTAAGCAAATAACTTTTCCTTTCAGGTGATCCTGAGCCAGACTTAGATGAAGAGCTGCAGGGCCTCTTTGATGATGTTTCATCACAAATGGATGTATTAATTGCAAGTAACAGCAATGGTACATCTGATGGCTTTGCAAAAAGACATTTAATTGTACAAAATTTTTCTCATAAATGTTCAAAATTTTTTCTTAACTTAAATGTTCGAAATTTAATTGTTCAAATTTTTTTTCTCTTAGTTCAAAAATTGTCCAGCAAAATATGTTTTATTCTACCCTTTTTGTCATAATATTCCAGATTTTTTATATTAATTTTATTTCTTTCTCATCCAGAACATTTCTTTGTTACCCATTATTTTAGAAGCTTCAAGTTGTTTTAATTATGTAAACTTTACTAGGACTATTTGAAATACTGATTTGTATCCAAAACAAATATGTGATCTGACATAGCAAATTTTGCAGGTTACTTGGTGCTTTTAATTAATCTTTTAAGTGTTCATAAATTGGATTGCCCGCCTTTTTTAATTTTATTAACTAGTATTGTTCAATGATTTCTTTGTCACTTTTGTGTGTTTCCGATAATGTTTTTCTCTCGGGAGCTATTACTTCATTAAAGATTTTGAAACTTTATCAAGATTCCTAATTGAACAGAAATATCAAACAATGGGAGGGGAATATATCTTTAGTATTTTTATTTAATTATTTATTTTTATCTCTCCTTGTTGCTTTTGATATAATTTTATTCTACTTTAAAGTGTACATATATATATTGAAGATTTAACATGCGTCCTGATTTTTTTTTTGCCAAGGTTACTTCTGGGCCTGCAAAGTTCATGTGGAATATTTTGATTTATGTATGTCAAATAAAATAAACTTGTTGACCTTTACCATGTGTTTTATGTCATTGACCAATTTACATTTGCTTGTATATTCTTTTCTTTTTTTAATTTAACAAAGGTTTTGAATATGTGAAAAGCTTCTTTAAAAAAAAAAAAAAAAGACATATGAAATGAATCCATAATGCAGTTTTGTGTTTAAAGGTAAACTGCAAGGTTTTTGAAAAAGTCAAAATATTCGCCGTATGTATTTGTATTAATGAATTCATATTTGCATTAGAAAAAGGGTTCTTGTTAACCCAAATCACATAATTTTGACTTGCCGTTTCATAATTGAAATCAAATGCACTTTTTTAAATAGTCTCATGAATTTAATGCAAGGCCATAGCCAGATTTTTTTTTTTTTTGGGGGGGGGGGGCTTTGAAACAGTTATGTTGAGGAAAGTTTCAGGGAGGAATATATGCTACACTGCGAAAATTTTCGGGGGGAGGTGGAGGTCCGTGGGCATCCCTGGTTACAGCCTTGATTTAATGAAAGAATATTCAAATAAAAATTTAAAAGATACAATAATACATTACTGCTTGGTTCATAATGATACAGTTCTATATTGTATATATATCGTTTGTGAATGATACATTTCTTATGTCAGAAAGAGATATATTACAATGATAAAATTAGTTATAATTTCCTCCTCGTTAAATATATATTATTTTTTTCATTTTCCGAGAGAAATTTTATTGGATTCTTTACTTTTCAATATTTTTAAATTTTTTCCACGAGTGCTAGAAGTATAACCTTCTCAAACGGGCTGAAAACCACTCGTGTTTTATTCATCGCTATATCGCAGAGAACGGGAATTTTAAAAAACGGGAAACGAAATGTACACTGCGCGGCGAAAAAGCAAGAAAATCATGTGATAGTTTTGACCGATAACGGGCCTGCGTACGTTCCCACATGGCGTCGAGTTGACTAACTTCGTGGTTGGAAAACCCCAAGTTGATTTTCCTCCGTGAATACCGATTTTTAACTTCGCAGCGCTGAGCCCCAACTCCGAGTTAACGGATCTCGTGGTTTCACGCGTGGAGTTATGTTGACGGTGAATATGGCGGTAAGAGATGGGTCCCAAGATTGGAAATTTTTATTAGATGGATCGGATCCTGGTCAATTTTGGGAACCACTGTTTAAAGTATTCTGCGAGAGGTGGAGGGTCCTTTAATTCAGTGATGCCACTAGACTTCGAAAACTACGGGTCCTTTTTTCCAAAAACCGGGTCCCTATCCATAAAATAGCGTAGCAGTAAGGATTAGTATTTCATGAGCTTTCAAAAAAAAAAAAAAAAAAATCCTGAACCTTGATTCTTTTTAATAGGTACTAAGAAACTGTAAGGCTTTTGAGACACAAGGCGATTTATTAGGTTGTACTTCATTAAAAAAAAAATTATTGGATCAGACAGAAATGGATAAAACTACTTATTTTAATAGGGGTTGCGATGGAAAGGACAAACAGAGAAATGATTAAAAAACATCAGGTTGATTAAGGTAAATGACCCGGAAGTGGACACTGCTCCAGTAGTGAACACTTAGAACTTTAAGCTCCTAAAATAGGCTAATGCAACATTAAACTTGAATGAAATTATCAGGACCTATAGTGAACGATTCCTAGTGCTGGTTAATAGAACTAAAGTTGGCGTGGAGCATCTATGCAAGTACATGGATCATAATATTTAATAGCTGCCTCCACAACGGTCACATTTGCTGCACTTTACTAAAGACGATCAATACGAAAATTAGGGATTTGGGGAAAATATATGGGGAAAAAGCGCGACATCATTTATGAATGGTCCCTTAGTCATTTTTAAACGTATTTCTCCAAGTTAACAGTATAAAATAGATGATATTCATTTCTGTCCACTACTAATGCAAATACGTGTCTTATAAATGTCCACTATAGATACAAATTAAGCGTTTAGTAAATTTGACGTACAAATCCTAATTTTTCATCAAATGACATTTTATAGGTAATTAATTTTTAGAAAAATAGTTAGCGATTAAGCTAAATATGCAAATATTGATGTAAGCCCCTTGAAAATATTTTGCCACGTAAAAGAGTACCAAAATTTTCTTACCTGTGTTCACTACTGGGTCATTTACCTTATACCCTTCTTGACCTTTTTCTTATATGATTTTCTTGCGTACATTGGATGTTGAGCCTTACTATAGGAGAGGTCGACGCATTCGCCATTTTGAAGCAAAAGCAGTTTTCACACAACTGGGAGTGTTACCTTTCTTGGCAATTTATCACAAAGTAACGCGCTTTTTTCTTCTGTTCCGAGCAAACTAACCCATGATCGCGATGGAAATGCTTTTTATGGTCGATAAATCACGTCGACAGATACTAATTTGGAATATCCTTATATAACTTAACCAATAAGTTTTCTTTAAAAAAATATAAACAACGAGCCAACTGGGGAAAAAATTTTGGAAATTATACAATCAGTTGGCGATCCTTCCATCCAGCCATCCTCGTACTTAAATAATTTTATTCAATGTCGAGTATCAATATACGTCAAAGGGCTCGCACAAATTATTCCTTACGTATATTTGCATTAATAAATGCCGCAGAAATGCAATATTAAGAAAAAAATATTCTAGTTTTATAAATGATTACAAATGGGATGTTCTATAACCCTATAGGAACGATTCACTTCATTTTTCCAAGAAATAGAAATAAAAAAGTCGTTCACAAGAACATTTAAAGGACTTAGTAAATATTTCAGGACAAATAACGTTAGAAAATGGTAAAATTATGAAATATAGCAATAATTACCTCACACAAGCGAGCACTGTTTCCAGGTTCCTAGCCGCTTCTCCAGCAATTAATTAGTAATTTATTATTCTTTTCAGCATCTGCAAGAAATCTGAATAGCCTGAAATCTTTTTTTTCTTTGAGCTATTAGAACAATGAACCAGTAAACAGCATCCCAATCCTATTGAATTGGCTACTCAGTACTGCAGCAAGTTTGCTCCAAAATGGCGAGTGGCGCGTCGGCGGTCATTGGGGCCTTAATTGGATGGACTCTGCCGAGAATCTAGTGCTGAATCGGGCAGCGCTCTTTCCCGGTGTGAATGGGGACGTGGCTTGGAGGCAAGTCGGGAGCGAAAGGGAGGTGTGACTGAAGGGTGTGGGCGGAGAAGGAAGAAGCAGAGGAGGAGAAACAGAAAATAACCGTCAACTCGACGGGGAGCAACAAGGCATGGTGAGGGAATATGATAATATGAGCGATAAATATAAGGTAGTATATACATACTTACAGATATTTACATTAGGTACAGGACCGAGTGTGCTAAGCAATTCCCTATTAGATGGTATGGATGGCGTTATGAAACGTGGGAGCGAGTAACAAGGTCCACCAATAGGCGGCCGACAAGCGAGGCGGGGCGCGGTCAGCGCTGGCTACCCTCCGGCGGCCGTGACGCGTGATCCCCTCCGTCTTCTGGCAGAGCTGCCCCCCCCCCCCCCCCGCGACGGCGGAAGAGGTCTTGGTTCATATACATTGAATCCGAAGGGCAATTCGTGCATCCATTGTACGCATATTCCAGCTGGCTTCTGACTAACTGGTTGGGGTGAGATTCAATTTTAGTGAAGACGTTGGTGGCAATTGATGTGATGCGCGAAATAAGACAATCCACTTTGAGATCCTTGTGGAGCGTGTCATTACTTACGAACCAAGGGGCTACAGTAATTCTTCTGAGGAATTTATTTTCTAAGATCTGTATCGGGGACGAGGTTAGTTTCAGCAGTTGGGCCCCAAATAGGGCATGCGTAGTCAAATGTTGGGCGTATGACTGTTTTGTATAGTCTGGTTTTCGATTAAAGGTCCAAGCCGCCATTTTTGTGGGTGAGACGGTTCAGAAGCCCAATTTTCTTTTTGGTTTTACAATGAATTTTGTTGGTATGCTTGACGTAACTTAGGTTGTTATCGAGAGTTACTCCAAGGTAGGTAACGTCGCTAGTGTAAGGTATTACAGTCTCATTGACTGTGAAAGGTTTTAGCTTCTTCTTGCTGCATCCAATTGCAAATGCTACTAGTTTGGTTTTAGCAGGATTAATCTTGATGCGCCATTTGTTGAAGTAACCTTCAATTTCCTTGATATGTCGCTGCAGATGAAAATGGCAGAAGGGCCTACTGGGAGCGGTAGATAGGACGGCTGTATCGTCGGCAAATATGCAGTTGCTTTTAGCAGGCTTACTTGGAAAGTCATGGGTGTAGATTGTATATAATACAGGCGATATGGCACAACCTTACACCACGCCAGCCTCTATGTTACGTTTGTCCGAGAGGCTATCCCCAACCCTGACTTGATAGGTTCTCCTTTGTAGAAAATGAAATATACATAAGATAAGATAGTTGGGGAAATTAAGCTGGATTAATTTGAAAAGAAGTCCCTTATGCCACACACGGTCAAACGCTTTTTCAATATCAAAGAAAATGCCGAGGCAGGCCTGTTTTCGATTTTTGGATAAGTTTATTTCGTTAGAGATACGTAGGAGTTGGTGTTTGGAGGCGTGGTGACCTCTAAAGCCGAATAGCCACTCTGTAAGGATATCGTTGGTATCGCAGTGCGCCTGTAAATGAAATTTTAGTACTTTCTCGATGATTTTGGCCATGACACTCAAGAGGCTGATTGGCCCGGTAATTTTGGGGGAAGGGTAGATCAGAATCTTTCTTTGGGATAGGGACAATAATGGCGTTCCGCCAGCAATTAGGGTAGTAGCCGAGTCGAAGGATGGCATTAGTAATTTTGGTAAGGTTCACAACTGCATTAAAAGGAAAATGCTTGAGGTGGGTTGGGGCTATTATATCCTCTTCGGGAGATTTGCGGTTTTCCAGCGCACCTATGAGAAGTAACATCTGATAAACAGTGATTGAAGAAGGTGTAAGGGGGGGAGGAGGGTTTCTAAAAAATCTACTTACAGCTTTGCTGACCTCCGCTATTATGTCATCACAATATGCGTCGGCATTATGCTGGAATTGCTGTTCCAGTGAATCAGCAATTGCATTTGCTTTATCTGTCTCGGAGAACACCAAGTGCCCCCGGTGTAGCCGTGAAGAGAGGGCATCTGAGTTTTCCTGTTGGCTAGTGCCCTAGTCATCTTATACATTTCTTTTGGGTTGTCGCTCAGTGTCTCAAACAATTCGGTAAACTTTTACTCTTCAGATCACTGGTCAACTTCTTGATATTATGCTGTAACTCATTAACCAAGCTCTTGGTAGCAGGGTCCTTAGTTATGGACCAAATTTTCTTTAGCCTGTTTTTCCTTGTGATTAGGGCCCTGATCTCCGGCGGAAGTCTAGTGGGGGCGTTATGCACAATTTTAGTGAAACGTGAGGTTTCGGTTGCAGTTTGCACGTTATTGGTCAATTTCTCGGTTTCCAAAGCAATATCTTCAAAGGAGGAGATTGATCCAATGGTTACACTTAAAGCACTGAGTTTGCTTATGAAGAGCTCCCAATGCGTAGTTGTCACTGAATGGCTGACTGAGGGGAGGTGGGTCCCGAAACTCAATTCCAAGATGATGGGATTGTGATCCGAATTTTGTTCAGAGACTGAATTGATTTGGAAATGGTTGTTGACATTTTTGCTCAAAACAATGTCGATGGTGGTATTGACATAGTTGGAGAAATGAGTGGGGGAGTCAGGGAAGTACAAGTTAAGATTCTTTTCAACAAAATAATCGTGCAAGATCTTAACATTGGCGTTGGAGCGGCCATTACTCCAAAGGCTATGCTTACAGTTGAAATGGCCAATAAGTATACATTTATCTTTGAATTTAACTAGTGAGTCAAGATCTTGGGAGGTGAGCCTGTTATTGGGTGGGATATAGATGGAGGAGATCAGGTACTCGATATCGTGTATGTTGATAACGGCTGAGCAGTTTTCAATTGCATGGGAATTGAGTTTCACTTCATAGCAGGTAAAACTCTTTTTGACGCAAAGGAGGGTACCCCCCCCCCCCTCTCTGTTATTCCTGTCGCTTCTGAAGGTGATGTAGTTGGGGAGCCAGAATCTTTCTGTGCCTCCAAAATGGGTCTCCTGGATGCAAATGATGTCAGGGTCGTGATCCGCAACAAAAGGGGTGACCTCGCCCATTTTATGGACGAGGCCGTTCGCATTCCAGGAAGCGAGAGAGAGCAAAAGCTGGCTATTCATGGCGGAAAATAGCACTGACGGATTTAAGTTCTTCAGCTAGCGACAGCATATTGCTGCAAGCTTTATCCAGTATGAAGGGAAATTTTTGAATTTCGCCTAGTATGTAGTTCACATCTTTGCCTTTTGCTGCGCTGACATAAGATTTGGAATTTTTTGGTGCCTCTGCGGTCTTCTTTTGATTGCTTTTGGGTGGGGGCCCGTTGGGTTTAGCATTCAATGCTTGCAATTGGGGGTTCTGCCCCTCTTGGTCCATGAAATTGATAACGCGATCGGGTGGTCTTCTTGGGCACCCCCTGTAATTAGCGGCGTCCGCCCCTTGGCACTTTGCACACTTGGCTGGTGTTTGGGGAGAATCTTTACACTCCTTGGTGGGATGTCCTTTTCCGCAGGTTAAACACCTGTACTCATTAGAACAGTGAGCTCTTGCATGGTAGTAGTTTTGGCATCTGTAGCATTGTTGTGGTGAGGATTTGAGTTTTAATGCTTCGACAGAGATCTTAAAGTTGCCTAAAATTCTGAGTTTGTATAGATAGTCATTGTGGGCTGTTCTTTGTAGGTATACCAGGAAGAGGGGGAGGGCCCTTCGATTTTTCCCCTTCATTTGAATTACTTTAAGTGGGGTCTTCGGTGATGTAACTAACGTCGGTGTCAGCCGACAATCCCCTGATAAACAGCTTAAGATTCTTTTCCTCATTTATAGGAAAGGTGTGGTGCGGGATGTTCTGCTCGTTGAAGTGTTTAATTAGAAGTCTGAACTGACATCCGCCGTGGATGAGTATCAGCAGGAGGATCAATAAAGGATGGCTTCTACCCGCTTGCTGTGTCAAGTTTTAAAGGGGGCAGGGGGCGGGTAATGCCATTTACAATATCATTGGTTGATTTACATTTGTTTTCATCCATCCGCCAACCATCAGGTCGTTGATTAATTAAGGTGAATTTTTACAGATCCTAACCGTTATTCATGCAAATGATAAATTAATTTCACATGCGCGAAAACGGAAAATCAGAAATAACAGCGAAAGGCGTCTTCAAGGACTGTAACAACTTTAGAAAGGCACGACAAAGATCAAATTACTCATGCTGGAAGACAAGCAGAAAAAAAAAAGTAAAAAGTCTCAAAAGTGAGCATTATGAAATGATTTTTTTAAATTGCCCATTTAAGTATTAGAAAATTTATTTAATTTAAAACAGAAAAATGTAGAAAATTAGTGACATGTATACAGTTAACGTTATCTGATATTGACAGAATACGTGCGATGGCAATTCAATGAGTTGCAGTTTTCATTACTCCATATAAAACTACAAATTTACATTTATTATTTGTGTTCATGTATGTCGTTTTAATGCAAAGGAAATGTAGCCTTAACACTACTGCACATCTATAACGATTTTGAGGTTTTATTTGAAGGTATAGATCTACTGAGACCGATACAAAAGGCTATCCCGTTGATAATTTTTACATTGTTAACCTTTAGCACAAGTTTTTTTCGAAAAAACTGGTAAAAAGATGATCGAGTTCTCTTTGACTGAAAATGAATATATAGTGGAGTATATTATGTTTTTGGCAATTTCAATATAAGGAGTGACTAGAGAGCGGGAGGTGGGGTAAAAATTATGTTAAAAAATTATTATTAAAATTAATAGTAAAAATTTAATTCTTTCTTTAAGCAACATCAATAACACCTAATTACCATGCTTTTTGCTATAATGGTTGGGATCCGCGAAAATGTTAGCCGGAAACAATTAAATAAGGGAAGCAAAGTGCTTTATCAAAAGTAAATTATAACAGGAATCACATGATTCTCACGAGCGAAAAACTACCCTCGAACTAGTTGTCTAAGAGTGCTAACGGATTTTTTGACTCATAGACCTTTTGACTTGTCGTCCCGAACTCAAGAAGAAGTTGTGATCTCAGCTGTCAAATGGGTGCAGAGTTGTTTGAGGTATAGATGGTGCTAACAATCAATTCACCTTTGTTTCAGAGATTGGCAAATTACGTGAAAATAACCTCACACTTCCCACTCATTAGCTAGGGTTGGGCTATGGATGCCGTCGCCGGACGCCTAACTGAATTAAATAATCAGAAATAACCGGACGCTTCGCTAAATCCTTGTTTAAAAAATGAACGTTTAGTCTTTCCGACTTGACCTATTTGCGTGTCATCGATTCCGCCCATTTGCGGTGTCAAGAGCTTAAAGTTCGATGTCATTTAAGATAACGTCACTATGTTTGTAGCATTTAATCAATCATGACACCGTTGATCTTTAGAAACGCATTTTTACGGGTCCCAACCGTTATAGGGAAATGCACTCGGAGAGCAAATGAATTGCACAAGGCGAGAGAACGAAAAAGTAATTACTGTCAGCGAAAGGAATTTTAAAAATCGTTTTCAACGAAGACAATTGTTTAGCAATGCAGGACGGGGGAAAATTTGAATTACGCATGATAGAGGACCAGAAAAAAAAGTAAAATAAATAAGTAAGCAATAAATAAACAAATTAATAAATCCTTAAAAAGTTTATAAAAAAATGATTAAGACAAAAAAAAGTCACAAAAGTAAGAAAAAGTAAATGAATCCCAATATCAAAGGGGGGGGGGGGGAGAGTGAAATTAAACATTCATGGGTAAATAAATAAGTGAAGAAAACAAGACACCAACTGAACTTTTGATGCGAGTTATTTTCGCAAACGCAAGTTCGCCAACACATTTGCTGATCCTAATTGTTATGCTAAAAAAATGTTAATCGCATTTCGGAATACTCATGACTTTTCCTTGTTTTTATTAGAATAATAATTATTATTATTCCGTCCCACTTACACAGCGCACACGTATTTCTGCATGTGTATGCTGTACCAGCGCTGTCTTGATGGCGATGGCAATAATCAAGCAATTGTGTGCTTTTATAGCGTTGATTTCATGGGTTATACTCCCGAAATTAAAATGAAAACTCAGTAGTGCTGGCTTCTTTGGGAGTTAAAACAATGTAGAGCATGAAATTAAGGACGTTCCAACTGATTGTTTGGCGACCAGTTTAGAAAAAGAAAATAATAATTACCCGGGTTGATTACGCATCAGAAATTGTTCTTTGCAATTCCAGTGAAAGGCGAGCAGTGTTGCCGTTTGAAAATCAGGTGTTTACCTCCCTGAACCCGCAGCCTTCTCCTTTGTTCTGCAGCGCCATCTAGTGAACAAGAAGGGAATTAAGCGAATAGCCCGACTATTTCCAAGTCATTACTTTTATAGTCTTATCTTAAAAACGACCTTCCCGTATTTAAATTTTAAAGCTTCTTTCTAAAAACTAAAATTTGCATCGCTAAATGACTTACTTAGACCCTCTCAAATGATTAGTAAAAAAATCAATGAAAAACAAATACCTGCTTCAAGACGGAAATTACTGGAAAAAAGAGAATTGCTTTTCATATGATTAAAGGATTGCATTGAATTAATAGTAAAAATATAATTCTTACCTAAAACAGCGTGAATAACACTTTATATTTACCATTTATTTTTTACCATGCTCTACTATAACGGATGGGATCCGCGAAAATTCCAGAGATAAATAAATAAATGAGGCAAAAAAAAAAGAAAATCCTACGCAAACTACAACAGAATTCACATGAGCATCACAAGCCAAGCTTATTTTTTGACTCCTAAACGTTTTGTCTTCCGAAATTTACAATTCCGACTAATTGGCTAGGGGGAAATGAGCTGCCGGAGCTTTACCCGCTCCTTTCGACTATTTGGTTAAGAATGTAATGCGTCGACGGATGTCTAATCGGTAGCGTGGTTAGTATTTTTTTAAAATAACTGTTCAGTCTTTCCGAAATGATTTATTTGTTTGCTATCGACTTCGCCTATTTGTGGGGCGAAGGTCTAAAGCAAAAAGCTTTAGTCCTTCTTAAACTTAAACCTTCTTAGACTAAAGCTTTTTGTAAAAGCAAAGGTCTATGTGCTTGAAGTACGATTCCATTTACAATATCGTCGTGTAACTTACATCTCTTGTAGCATTTGATCATTCATCACTCAAGTGATTATTAGAGATTCTTTTTCACATATCCCAACTATTATGGATATACATGCAAAAAACAAACAATATGCATATATATGAGAACAAAAAAATTGAAGTACTACAGAAAGGCATTTACGAAAGTCATTTTCAAGAAAGATATTTGCTTTTCCGAGGCACAACGGGGAAAAAATCGAATTGCGCATACTTGATGCTAGAAACCAAAAGAAGAATGAAAAATAAAATAAAGTAAATATTGGATAAGCAAATAAATATTTCAGTTTTACAAGCTGTTAAACACATCGAAACCTTCAACAAAAAAAGAGGTTTTTACCGCAATCTCTAATACAACAAAAGCTTAATGTTTATCTAATGAAAGTGAAACTTAGTTCTATTAAATTTTCATCCTTTATTAATTTAAGATGGGTTAATTAAAAAACTGGTGGAAACAAATGCTATAAGTTTTTCAATTGATATGTTCCCATTTAGGACGAA
This sequence comes from Octonoba sinensis, assembly GCA_038502835.1. Lineage (NCBI taxonomy): Eukaryota > Metazoa > Arthropoda > Arachnida > Araneae > Uloboridae > Octonoba > Octonoba sinensis. The sequence goes on from CM076603.1 coordinate 11,479,980, forward strand.
GTATGCTACAAGAACAAACAAGAAAATTACTTTTGTAACCTTTTTAAAACTACCCTTCACTCCTTTTGTAAAAGCATTCGCATTAATAGGTCTCAGATAATTAAATTGAAGTGTAGTTGATATGTTTCAGGTCCAGTGCGATGTATACAAAGATCGTAACTTCGAGTCTTCTGTTATAGTTCTTTAAAAGGTATAGATATACATATATATATTATATATGTATGGTGAACGAAAAATGTAATAAGAAGTACTAAAGTATTTTGAAAATCTCTGTGTATTTTCGACGGTATTTATAAATTAAAGATATGTGGGTGGTATTTTTGAGACAAGTTTATAAAATATTTTTTTATGGGAAGTTTCAGGGATTTAGGATGCTGTCTAAACGGTTTCTTCAAAAAAAAAAATTGCTACAATTTTTTAAACTATATATGATCAATGTCAATAGTTATTGCTGTACACCAATGCATCATGCGCAGTGGAGTGTTAGGGTACAAGCACTACACACATACATTGTAAGCGAATAACTCACGCTTTACCTGTTCATTAATTCTTTTTTCATGCTTATAAGTGCTTTGTTTTCGTTCTAGCACGTGTTAAATTACTTTTCCTACCAACGCCTTCTAATAACAATTAGGATTAGAAAGAATGTTGATGAGAGCGATTTTACGAAAATAAAACGATAAGCAAAAGATCCTTTGCTCTTCCACTACTTATTTACGCAAGATTAATATATTTCACTCGTTGTTTATTTATTTTTCCTCTTTTGGGGTTTATTTATTTTTATTTTTGTCTTACTGTTTTGAGTTTTTTATTTTATCTCATTCATTATTTTAAAACTGTTTAAATACGTTTTTTATTTGTTTATATATTTCTTACTGACTTATTAATTTTGTTTTTCTTCCTTCTTTTGGTCTTTAAGCTTGCGCAATTCGATTTTCCCCCGGTATATCTCTGAAAAGCAATTATCTTTCTTGAAAATGACTGTAGAAAATGCCTTTCTGGGGTATTTCAATTTTTCGTTCCCACATATAAGCAATTCGTTCGTTTTCTGCATGCATATCTATAACAGTTCGGATCCGTGAAAATAAATTTCTAGGAACATCTTGAGTAATGAGTCATTAAATGCTACAAAAAATTGATTGTAGCGATATTGTAAATGGAATCGCACTTCAAGCACTTGCCACCGCAAATAGGTGGACGATAGCAATCCAAAGAGTCATTTCAGAGAGACAAAACATTCATTTTTAAAAAGAACTAGTGAAAGGATCGGTTAATCATCCGTCGGTGCCCCACATGCTTAGCCAAACATCCTTAGCCGATTGGTCAAAGGCAGCAGGTAAAGTGCCGGCCGCTCCTTTCCCCCTAGCTATTAGTTGGAATTGTAAGCTTCAGGAAGAGAAAACAAAATTTTATGAGTCAAAAAAGAGGTTTTGCTCGTTAGGATCATGTGAATTCTGATAGTTTGCTTTCAACAGAGCACTTTGTTTTTCCTTATTTATTCGTTTCCATCTAGCATTTTTGCGGATCCCAACCATTATAGCAACTCATAGTAAAAAGTACCAGAGCCTGGTAAGTAATAAAGTGTCATTGATGTTGATTTAGGTATGAATTAAATTTTTACTATTATTTCAATGCAGCTCACAATCATATGAAAAGTAGCTGCCTTTTTTCAAGTGAAATCTGCCTTGAAGGCGGTTTTTTTTTTCAATATTTATTATATTACTGATGATCTAGAAGAGTCTAAGTAGGTCCATTCAGTGGCGTAGGCAGAATTTTTTCAAGGGAGGAGTTCATAATTTTCTGAAACTACTAAAAGAAATTGGACTATATAATAAAGCATTATTTTTTTGAGCTCAAGGGGGGGGTTAAGCCCCTAAACCCCCCTTGCGTACGCCACTGGGTCCTTTCAACGATGTAAAATTTAGTTTTTAGAAGGAAGCTTTAAATTTTGAATACGGGAACTGCGTTTGTTAAATAAGACTATGAAAGTGATGGCAGAAATATTTGGGAGAATAAGCCTTTCGCTTAGTTCCATTCCTGTTCACTAGATGACGCTACAAGACGAAGCGGAAAAGACGCTGCTGCCACTTGAGCGTAAAAACTTGATTTCCGAACGACAACACTGATTATGAAATATATTTAGTAACAAAAGAGTTTCAAAATTTGAATAAAACAAGAAGTACCGTCTATAACTATACGAGTCTACTTTCCCGTACACACCAAATTCAAATTTATAATCTAGCTATCTCTTTCTCTTTCGTTTAGCTTCAGTTCTTAATTACTTCAAATATACCTTTTTCAACTGAAAATACATATTCATTCACTCCCTCATTCATTCTTTCATTCATTTACTCATTCATGTATTTATTCACTAATTTACTCATTTATGCATTTATTCACTTATTTATTAATTTTTTTATTCATTCACTCAATCGTTGATTCACTCATTTATCTATTCATTTATTGATTGAGAAATATGCTTCAAAATCCAGATCAAAAAATTTCGTAGGAAAATATGCTCGTTCAGTTCTTGTAAAACTTTGTATCTGTACTAATTCTACATCGTAACATCTTTTCGATAAAGTTTGTTGCAAGCAAATCCGTAGATTAGGTCAGGATTTATATGGGATTGAAATTTCCCCGTAGGCGCTAATGTTAATTTTTTTTTGAACTGCTCAAAAATGATCAAAAATTGTTCAAATCAATATTCCACACCGAAAGCTTCATCCAATATGCTTGTTCATAGGAACTTGGATCGTACGCCCTGAGTTTACATAATTTGCTTCATTTTTGACCTTGGGCGCTAATGTTAAAATTTTTTGAACTGCTCAAAATTGAACGAAAAATTTTTCAAATCAAAAGGTAAAATATGGAAATGAGATGTCCTATCCGAGATCTTTCGAACGCAAGGAGAATTTTTTGAATCGAGAAATCCGTTCAAAAGTCATTAGGGTGACAGACATATTCTTTCCACCTCAAGACCCTACTTTCGATTTTTTTATTTTTATTTAATTACTTCACTTATCTTTACTTTTAACGCTGTGTTTACGATACTTTAAGCCTTCTTTCGGGCTTTATCTGGAATTTTAAAAGTTTGCCACTGCCACTCATCAATTGGAGGTGGCATTTTGCAGGATGTGATCACTTATTTACTACAAGAACCGATGATGCCAAAGAGTTACATATACTTATAAATCTCTTGTGTTCTTCCTAACTGGTAGTAACTTCTAAACATCCATTATGGACATTTTGATTAATTAAACTCCGATTCATCATTTCGAAAAATATAAAGTATCTCTATATATGTGCTTGTATTTCGTTGCTTTTATACTTTTTATGTGCTAATGTTACATCAAAGGAGCATAAGCATTAAAATTTGAGAAAAGTGTAATTTTGCCGACATTGCTCTGCAAAAATTACCGTATGCATTGGAATTATTGCTTAATTGTTTGACATAATGGCTATGCTACTGAAAGTATTGGTAATCACAATTTTAAAAAATGCAATTGATTACTTTTTATTATTAATCTAACCCAATTCAAAATTTCATCTAAAATTTGAAATCTACTTTAAGTTTTCACAACGATGTGAGAACAATTCAAAATATTAATATTATTAACTGCACATAGTGTATTGAAAAAAGAAAAATCATGTTACTGTAATTTTTATTGACAAACATAGTTGCATGTTCCAGAAGTGGAACATTGGAGTGTAAAGGTCCACTTTTGACCCTGTTAGAGTTTTTTTTATCTTGTAGGGTGCGTAAAAGAAATAAGAATTTTTTTACAAAACTGGAACTCAGTGACTTAGCAAGAAAGCCTTAGAGTCGGGTGAGGAGTCCAAGAATAAGAATAAACAATCAGATCCAATTTTACAGAGACAGTCATGCCTACTACATTCACAATAGTATTGCTAAGAAGACGAAAGCAGTTTTTTAACGCAAAACAAATAACTTACTTCTTTATTATGGGAATTTTATTTTGAGTTATATGGGAAGGGTCGGGACCCCCCCCCCCCCCCCAACCTTGTCTACGAGACTGAGGAACTCATCTAAATGTCATACAAGAGCAGGGCTGCCGTTTAGAAATAAAGTTTTTGCCCTTCAATAACCGCAGCCTATTCTCTGCTTTGTCTTGCAGCGCCATCTAGTGAACTTAAATAAAACTAAAAATAGGTTTATTTACCCGAACATTTCTAAGTCATCACTTTTATTGTCTCATTTTACAAACCCAATTTCTTGCATTCAAATTTTAAAGCTTCCTTCCAAAACTAAATTTTACTTTGTTAAATGGATTTACTTAGACTCTCCTAGATCATTTGAAAGAGAATAAATTTTTTAAAAAACTGCCTTCAAGACGGATTTTACTGAAAAAAATCTGAGGCACTTTTCGTATGATTGTGAACTGTATTGAATTAATAGTAAAAATTTAATTCATACCTAAAACAACATCAATGACACTTTATTATTTAACCATGCTTTGGTACTTTTTGCCGTGACTTGCTATAAAGTTGGGATCCGCGAAAACTCTAGAGGAAATGAATAAATGAGGCAAAACAAAGTGCCTCATTGAAAGAAATCTATATATCAGAATTCACATGGTCCTAACAAGCAAAACATAATTTTTGACTCACAAAATTTTGTTTTCTCTTCTCGAAACTTACAATTTCAACTAATAGCCAGGCAGGAAATGAGCTGCCGGAACTCAACCCGCTGCTTCCGACCAATCGGCTAAGGATGTAGTGCACCGACGGATGTCTAACCGGTCGTGTCACTAGTTCTTTTCAAAAATGAATGCTTAGTCTTTCCTAAATAATTTATTCGCTTGCTATCGACTTTGCCTATTTGCGGTGCCACATGTTTGAAGTACGATTTCAACAATATCGTTACACTCTATTTTTTTGTAACATTTAAACGTTCATCACTCAAGATATTATGAGAAAAACTTTTTCACGGATCCCAACTGTTATAGATATGTATGCCGATAAAAAAGCGAATGGTTTATATGTGGGAACGGAAAAATTGAAATTCCACAGAAAGGCATGTTCTAAAGTCATTTTCAAGAAGGACACTATTTTTTCGAGGCAGAACGGGGAAAAAATCGAATTGCGCATATTTGAAGACAAAAAGAAGAAATAAAAACAAAAAAATATATATACCCGCTAGTTATATATAAACAAATAAAAACCTGTTTAATCAGTTTTAAAATAATGATAGGATAAAATAAAAAAACTCAAACAGTAAGATAAAACTAAAAATAAATGACCCCCCCCCCCCCAAAAAAAAAAAATCAAATAAACAAAGAGTGAAATAAACCAATCTTGTGTAACTAAATAGATGAAGAACAAAGGAACTTTTGCTTAGAGTCTTATTTTCGTAAACGCACGCTCATCAACATTCTTTCTTATCCCAACTGTTATTGGAAGGCATCGGTAGAAAAAGTTATTTAACGCGGGCTAGAATGAAAACGACAAACAATTATAAGCATAAAAAATGAAGAAATGAGCAGGTAAAAATTAAATAGATTCTCTTTACTGATCTTATTTTGGAACACTCTGTACTTTTCCTTATTTTTATAATGATAATAATTATTATTCTCGTTTTATTTCTAGCGTGAGTAATTCGCTTTTTCTCAAACAAATTGGTATAACAGTTGGAATTCGTACGTATTCGTACAAAGCTCGTTCGATCATGTGGTGTAGTACTATAACACTAACCGGTCCATGAAGCAATGGTGTACAGCAATAACTGTTGACATTGATCAAATAGTTTAAAAAATTGTAGCATTTAAAAAAAAAAGCGTTTCTACAGAATCCTAAATTCCTCCTGAAACTTCCGATACAGGAAATTATTTTAAAAGCTTGACGTCTCAGAAATATAGCCCAAATATCTCAATTTATAAATACCCTCGAACATACAAACAGATTTTTAAAATAGCCAAGTTTCGGGTAATGACTCGCGCATTTGCAAGCCTGTACAAGAGTGTTTTTGACTGTTTAGTCGACATTCTGTTCCCTGGCCTGTTGCTTCCGTCTTCTGTACGGAGTTCTAGCACTTCACGAGTCAGATCACCTGCAAAGCGGTAAACTGAAGGAAACAGAGAAAAATGTCAGTGAAGAAAGACAAAATTTAAAATTTGAGAAATTTTCAATTTTCTTAATGTGTTGAAATGTTACCACATGTCAACGCGGGCCGGGATGTTGCGGCCGTGTATAGCAAAAGAGCCAACGTGCTGTGACAATCTCGCGAAGCCGCCAAATATGTGGCAAGCAAAGAAGTGTTTTGAAAAGAAGCGTCAGTTGGCAGTTGAGCAGAAGGATAAACACCGTAAGAGGTGAATTGTCATAGAATGAGCATTTAGCTCCACTTTGTTTAAAAATACAATGTACCATAGGGTACCATTTGGAATTAATTGCGTTATGCATCCAATAGATATAATAAAATAGTTATTGTTTTCATAAATTGAATTACAGTCCACTTCTCTCCAAGCTCATATTGAACACTGTTTCTATCCTGAAAATTTTGCTTCAACAAGCAAAAATTGGCATTACATTTCAATTACGCTTAGTACTTGGTCAAAATAGATAATTTCCTATTATTGCTACTAGAGTTACAATCATTTTTTGCTTTTCTGGAATGACTTCAACCCCACAAAGTATAAAGACTACATTTCGTATTTAGAACGTTGCACGCTAAAATTTGTTGTTCTGTACATTCTATTGCCAGCTGCTGTTAAATGGGACAAAGGACAAACTGATTGTTTCGATACGGAAAATTCTCCAACTGTTGAGAGTGTAGCGGATTATTCGTTCAGCTCGAAGTGCTCTCTCCCTGTGCGAGTTTCATAGTAGCCTTGTCATGATATGACTATGAATTTCTCTATTTTGAAACGACTCACAAATAAGAATAGGCCACACTCACCTGTTAACGATGCACAAATTAACTATACAAAAAATTGAAATTCAGCTATTCGTAAAGGATGTTGAATGTTGTTCAAAAATAGTATGCTAATACGAACAACATTAGCCGAAATATGCGTAATAAAATGTTGTGTGTGTTATGGGATTCAACATTAAGTATTACGCCTGATATTAGTTAATTTTGGTGTAAGTATTTTTAAAGGATTTACTGCTGCTTTAGTTTTGTATGGGTAAATCAGTGATTTGGAAAAATTAGACAGCAGAAGCGTAGCGAGAGGTACTATAATCATAATTCCCGACTCTAGTATGATATTACAGGCAATATTACAGATGCGATTGAAAAGAAATGGGAAATGATCCTGGTTTAGTTGCTATGAAGCTTTAAATATGAAAATAGCTAAAAAGTGACTCATTTCCCCCCACCTGAAATTATTCATTTTTTTTGCGTCAAAAGTTAATGAAATAAAACCTTTACCTAGCAGTAATATTTCTCTAATATGTACAGTATAAATATTTATTCCCCCCCCCCTGACATTGCTCAATTTTTTTGCATCAAAAGTTTTTGATATAAAACGTTTACCTACCAGTAGTATTTCTCTAACATGTACAGTATAAATATTTAAGCAAATCGCATTTGTGTAAACAAGGTAGACAAAAAAACTGTTGGCTTCTTGTGGGAGGATTGAGAATTGGCGACATTTTCTCCAGTGCGACCAGAAATAACCGCAATAGGGATGGAAGTCTCAGTACAGTGGCTAGAATACCTAGTGTGCCGTTCGGCTCGAAAATGTTGAAAACGAAACTAAGCCACCAGTAGGTGGCGCTAGCATCGACAGCGAGGTAACTGATTAGCAGAGCGAACGTTAAAGAATCATTTACTCGCCTTAGTTTTCGCACTTTTTTCAGTACTAAAAAAAAGGAGGTGCAAAAAATATGTGATTGTTTAAAAAATATTCAATCATCTGTTCTAGAAAAGAATTTGGAGCAACAAATAGACGGCTGTCGTTTAGGTGAACACAAGCATGAAAAATGTTTTTATTAATTTTCGGAAGCAGTCTTAAATGAAAACCATGTATTTTGTTAAGAGAATATTGTTATACATTTTAAAGACAAGGGTTTTTTAGTCCAATATAGTGTGAAAGAGCTGTTGAAAATAATTGCATTATTATGCTCATATTACCTAAAAAAAGAAAGGCTATATGTCTATGTACTATATTTTAACATAAATAAATAAATAAAAATTAACAGTAATTACTATCACATAAGTTTTTTTAAAAAGCACATTGCAATCTGATGTATATTTTAAACACTTGCAATGTCATTTTTTAAATGAATTGCATGCTTAAAATTTTGTGTTAGATTATTTTTTTTTTAAATATAGATTTAATTTTTTTTTAATTTACATTTATTTAAAAACACATTATGATGCACAAAGTTTTGGTCAAGTTTCAATTACATACAAAACCAAAATAGAAACAAATAATTAAAAAAATCTTGAACCAAAGCAAAACGCTTAGCTTTAAATTTATTTTATTGTAATGACAAGAACAATTTCATTTTGATATAACATTTCTTCTTCTTTAACGTCAATATTATTTCATATATAAAATTTAATTTTTGAGTCACATCTTTTAAAACTTTTTGTAGTTCCAGACAAATGTAGAATTTTATTAAAAAAACTGAACCCCCCCCCCAAATCCCCCCGCCCCCTCTGGTGGGTACCTTCGTCACATTATGATGCACAAAATGTTGGTCAAGTTTCAGTTACATTCTAAACCAAAATAGAAACAAAAAATAAAAAAACCTTGAACCAAAGCAAAAAGCTTAGCTTTAAATTTATTTTGTTGTTATGACGAGAACAATTTCATTTTGATATAACATTTCTTCTTCTTTAACGTTAATAATATTGTTTTATATATAAAATTTAATTTCTGAGTCACATCTTTTAAAACTTTTTGTAGTTCCAGATAAATGTAGAATTTTGTTAAAAAAACTGAACCCCCCCCCAAATCCCTCCGCCCCCTCTGGTGGGTACCTTTGTCACATTATGATACACAAAATGTTGGTCGAGTTTCAGTTACATACTAAACCAAAATAGAAACAAATATGTAATAAAAAAAATCTTGAACCAAAGCAAAAAAGATCAGCTTTAAATTTATATTGTTGTTATGACAAGCAGAATTTCATTTTAATATAACATTTCTTCTTCATTAACGTCAATATTGTCTCATATATAAGATTTAATTTTTGAGTCGCATCTTTCACAACCTGTTGTAGTTCCAGCCAAAATGTATAATTTTTTTCAAAAACGGAAAACACCATTAAAGCTCCCTCCTCACCCCCTCTGGTGGGTACCTTTATGAGAGGAACTTTAAGCCAAACTACCATATTATTTTAATATATTATTATAATGACATTCCAACAAGCCTCTACTTAAGTTTCTTGACTTCTTATAATTCATAGTATATTCCACACAAAATTTGAACATAGTATCCCGTATAATCCTTTAAAGTTTAGTAAGTTCAAACCCACATTTAGTTCACCAATATGAGAGCCAAAAAAAAAAAAAAGCGATACTTTCGAAAGCAAATTATTCTGTTCGGATGCAGATTTCAAAAACCACAGACATTTATTATAGCATTGCAAGACTTTGACCTTTAGAAATTCTTGTTTTCTTTGAGGTGGTCAGAATTAAACCGATGTATCACACATAAGTTTACAAAAACCAAAAATGGACATTTGTTACCTTTCACTTATTTAATTTATAGAATAAAAAAAATGAAAGTTGTTCGTATTTCAAAGTTCGAATGAGTGAGATATTTATTTCATTTCCTGCTTCCTTACGGAAAAAACTAATCTGAAAGTAGTTAACAGCAATCAATTCATGTTAGTGCATCAGTCTCACTTGTCACTTTCTGAATGACAATCAGCTAAACGAAAGACTTTTGGTACACAGGGCCTTTAATCGAAGTAGCTGGCCCCAAAGCCGTCTTCCGGCGGGCTCGAACTTTTACCTCGCTGTCGAATAGAGCGCCATCTAGGGGAGGCTTACTTTCGGGTACAGAAAAAGCGCTGGAGGACAATGGCGAACGGCACACTATGTATTCTAGCCACTGTAGTCTCAGTTCACTTTAAGGAACTAGTTCCTTCGCAACTAAGAAAAAAACTAACCTCCATGTGTTAATTTTTTATTATTATTATTCTCTTTTTTTTGAGGGAGGGGGTTGTAGAACAAACATGTTTCTCAGTATATATGTATATCAGTGTTGCCGTTCCAAAATCAACAATTTCAACCCAATTCAAAATACCCGACAAATTTCTGAATGAGGCGCCACCTTGTGAGAAAAATAGTAACTGTTAATTATTCCTGAGGTTCAAATTTGCGTAAATTATATGACTGCCTTTATAACGCTATTTTCAATCACAAAACTAGTTAAATTTTTTTCAATCGTTTGGAAATCTTTTCTTTTTTTTTTTTTTTTCAAATTTTGAAAGAGTTTTGCGGTACAAGAACTATACACAATGCACACGAACGATCGTGCTTCGTTTCCAAATCTACGGATCCCAACCGTCATAGCAATTTGTTCAAGAAAAAAGCGAAATACTCATGCGTTATGTAAGTGGATCTTGAAAATACTAGTAATTTTTATAATAAAAACCTGTAAATAGTAATGAGCGTGCCTAAAGAAGATTTAAAAGGAGAAACAATTTCATTATTATGATTGTTGTTATTTGTCATTTTCGTTCTCGCATATGTGGAATTATTTTTTTCTTTCAATAACTTGTTATAACAATTGGGATCCACAGTTTTTTTTATGTGCGTTTATGAAAATAACTCACATAAAAAGTTGCTTTCTTTTTTTCTTCACTTATTTATTAACAAATGAATGGTCAATTTCTAGCGGTTGGTATCCGTAAAAATGCATTTCAAATAGTCACTGGTGTGAAGATTGATTAAATGCTACAAACATACCGACAATATCATAAATGGCATCGAACTTTGCATTTGACACCGCAAATGAGTGAAGACGATGAAAAGCTAATGGTCAAGTTTTCCGACTTGACCTATTAGTTAAACATTCATTTTTTATACCAAGATTTATTGAAGTGACCAGTTAGTTAAACATCTGGTGACTGCATCCTTAGCCCACACCTTGCCAAGTAGTCTGAAGTGTGAGGTCCTTTTCACGTGATCTGCAAACTTGGGAAACAAAAGGGAAGTCATTGACCCATTCGGCGGGTGAGACCGCAACTTGTGCCAGAGTTTGGGACCACAAGTCAAAAGGTCTGGAATTAAAGAAATACGTCAGAACTTTCAGTCAACTAGCTGGAGGGTAGTTGATCGCTCGTGAGAAACATGTGAATTCTGTTGTAGTTTGCTTTCGATAACGCACTTTGTTTCTGCCTCATTTATTCATTTCCCGCTAACATTTTCGCGGATCCCAACCGTTATAGCAAAAAAGAATGGCAATGATGTGTCATTCATGTTGCTTAATGAAGGAATTAAATATTTATTCTTAATTCAGCGCAGCTCGCAATTTTAAAAAAGCAGCTTGGTTTTCCCTTCTGTAAAAGCGGTTCTTTTTTGTTTTTTTTTGGAAGTGGTTTTTATTTATTCTGCTTTTGATACAGATTATATAATATAAAGTCTTTGGATCTTTATCGTTCAATGTCGTTTTCTGAAGCATAGTGGCTGTAGTCAGGGTGTCTGGCTCTGCGGGTGACACAACTGCTTGTCGGCATTTCCTTTCTGCTTTTTTTGGTGCATGGGACGCATCAAGTGTCCGTTGTCATTAATTAGAACGAAAATCTTTTTCTCACAAACTTTTTTCGTTAGAATTTTTACGATACCCTCGAATACCCTCAATTTATAAATACCCTCCAAAATACTCAAGACTGATGTATATGCACATGGATAGATATGCATTCACATATATGTGCGTGTATGCTTGTGTTTGTAATATACAGTTGAACTTGGTTATAGTTTGTAACATCGTTTATAGTGACAACTCTGTTATAGCATCAAGAAAGTGCAGTCCCTACATTCGCCCATGAATAGCAATGATGCTCGGTACTCGTTTAACCCTCACTTGGAAAACAGAGTTTTACAGTATCCTATTAAAATTTAAGCGTTTATTTCATTCAGAAAAAAGCGCTTTTTCGAATACGCAAAAATTACCTCTTTTATCAGTTTTTTCTGTAATTTAACAAAAAATTTTCTTTCTTTCTTTCTTTTTTTGGGTATACGTTATTCAATTCATTTTGGAATATGTTTAATGATCAATTCATAATGATGTTTAGAAATTTTATTTCTGTACTTAAAGTTGTAATTTTTTTTAAAGCTACAAGATCCCCGCCCCCAATTCGTGATGATTGGCATCCAGCATCCAGTATCTCCGATTACTATATATTCCTTTGAAAATACAGCATAATTTCAAACTAGAAGAAATTTAGTTTTTACTGATATAGATCTCATTCTAAGTCATTAGATCCTTATAACGGTATTTTTTTCTAAGACTATGACATGCTTTAAATCTAATGTATTTGACAATAACAACAAACAATGATTACAACAACAAATGTATATTTCTAGTAAGCAGCTTTTATTTACAAAAACTTTATCCCAAAGAAAGCATTACAAGTAAAATTTAAAAATAAATGAAAGACGTATACAAAAGAAGTCACCATGTGTGTGTGTGGGGGGGGGGGGGGAGCTGGCTCTACTTAATGAAATCGCTACTTTACAAACCGTAAGCAACGAAAAGTTCAATGATATACTAACAATAGAATTCCCATTCATGAATATGAAACATAAAAATTCATGATCTATTAAACACACGAAACAACTTGAACAGACATAATTGAGTAAAATAATATATATCACGTTCATTGCTGAATTAAGTCAGAAATTTATTAAATCAATTCTCGAAAAATTTTACTTGAAATTAAAAACGAAAAGATCAGTGCGTTGAATTTACGAATCAGAGTTGGTGCATGAATTTACACAGATTAAATACCCAAATTTTTATGGAACAATTGCATATATTCAAGCACAATACTGTTTGCAGGAAGTATTTTGACTGCAACACAAATAATAAATGAGAAAATGCAATGCAAATCAATTCAAAATGATTTCGAAGTACTCATATAGGTTTCACGACAGCATTCATCATTAATCATTTGTTTTGTACAAATGAAACATTCAGCGACCACCTCATCAAAAGGTTAAGCAACAAATTCAGAAGTATCAGGCAAATTAATTTCATGCTTTTAAAAACATGTTCGCGCACACACATTCAGTATTCTTCAATTTTAGAGTTTCTAATAGTTTATACAAATAAATAATTCTATTAATCGGTTTTAATCGGAGCGTCAAACTAGGGATTTAATCTTTTCTTTGCAAAAGTTAAATTTTTTTAATTCAATATTTTTTCTTTTCTTTTCTCTCTTCCTTTCTTTTTATTGTTGCACCACAGTTGAATTTGCCACTTACATAGGGTTCTTTTGTACATTTTGATTTACTGCCACTCAGAAATATATTCAAACAATTCCGTTATCAAATTAATAGCAATATTCCTATGAGGCAAAAGGCCGTCACAAAACAAAATTGAATACATAAATTTTGAACATTTTTTAGGGCAGCTGTTTAAATATTAACAAGTAAACAAGTAAATATATTTGCCTAAACACCATATGAAGAAAAAATTAATTTAAAAAAGTAAAGTTCAAAAATACAGCATGGTTTGTTTCAAGAACATCAAAATGGTTACATCAATTGCACAGCGAGAGAGAGGGAGGGTATTTATTAAAATCCAGTAGTAACTGACCGACAAGAATGCGTGGAAATGGCCGATATGTTTACATTCCACTAGTCACCAAGCATAAGCAAGTCACGCCAAGTCGACGAGACAAAAAGTAGGCAAAAAAGGAAATTGTCTATTTGACGTTATCCAAAGTATTAAGGCAAGTAAACAGGACAAAAATTTTTTTTTAAATTGTCACGCTTCGTTTTGGGGATTGCAAACTGAATAAAAATAACCCTAAAAGACCCAGGCTAAGAGCTTGTTGTTGGTTGTCACTTTTTCATTTGCATTTGTCACTTCTATCTTTCGAAGTTGAATAATCAAATAATTTACACCCTATGTTCGTTAGACTTTAAACTCAGACCCTCTCTTCAGAAAGCTTTTCGTAGTATCTCTTTTAATATATGTGTGTAATCTTATCTGCTTAATTTTCTGTCCAAAATTATTTGTAAGCAGAAGAAATGAGATGTGATTGAAACACGCATTTAAGGTTGCAGAGGGGGGGGGGGGGTATAAATAATTGCCCTGTTGTTAACCTATGTAGAGTCGTTCTAATAGACATATTTTAATAGACACATTTCAAAGATGACCTACTTCTAAGGTTCTAATATACATTTTAATAGACATATTTTAAAGATGACCTAATTCTAAGACGTTCTAATAGACATTTTAATAGACATATTTTAAGATGACCTACTTCTAAGAGGTTCTAATAGACATATTTTATTACAACGGAGTATACGTTATATGGACAACGGAAAATAAAAATCTGTAATAAGAAGAAATTAGTTCAAATTTATACCAACAGGTGTTAAAAGAAGCGCATTAAAAAGCATTTGTGAATCAAAAACTTCATTTTAACACTATTTCTTTAATGTACATTCCATTTCCGTCAATCAAACGTTCAAAGAGTTCTCAACAGAAGTGCAAAGTGTATCTCTATCAACTACAGCAATATGGCGGTAAAAATTGATATTTATGGAGCAGCAGCAAACCCTCAATTGGTGGTAAAAATGTGATCAGTTCGTTTCTTATTTCAGATATAGTTTCCCCGTGGTCCATGTAATATGTTAATTAAATTTCCGTGACATGTGTCATGGAAATTTAAATAATATATTTCCGTGATTTGAACGAGCTCTAAACGGGTTTAGGGTAACGTGATTTAAAATCACACTGCACATTTGCTAGACATATCACTACTGCAGCAACCAGTCTTAAGTAAAATGAGTTTTATAAAAATGCAGGAAAGAGTTCCGAAACGGTGGATTAGTGTCCTCGCTGTATGCGTATTTTCATGACAGAAGCCCTTTTCCTTGGAAGGGCCTTTGTCCAAATTTTTCAGTCCCGAATATGTGCGTCAGGGAGGCACTTAAATATGGTTTAAAAAAAACCATTTTCAGTAGAAGCACCCTGTCATATTGATTCAGCACAGAGTTTCTCAAGCTAGTCCGCGGAACCTTCATGTTCCCCGTGATTTCTCTAGGGCTTCAGAGCGGTGAAAAGACGTTATGCTTCTCCTTCAAAATAAAAAAAATAAAATAAAAAAGAAAAACAATAATAATTGCTAACTGGTCGCTGCCATTTAGTAACGAAAATAGTGGTGCAAATTCCACTGTTGGACATCGCGAGTTTATTGCTTAGGTTAGGAAATCTCAAAGATAAAAAATACAGGTGAGTTCCCTTACCACGAATACAGACAATGCCGGCATGCGTCTTAAAAACATAACTTGATTGAAGTAAAACTTAAAAATTAATGACTTATTTGTGTTTTATGCTCCGCTCTTTACACCATTAGAGCAATCAGATTTTTTTCCTGGGGGAGGGATAGGTTCTTAATAGTACAAACAGGGTAACTTGATTTAAAACTACACTTTAGGGAGGCGCTTAAATAAGGGTAAAAAAAGAATTGGGTATTTTCACTGGAAGCACCCTGTCATATTGATCTAGTGCAGAGTTTCTTAAATTGTGTTCCGCGGAACCTTAAGGTTCCACATAGCTCAAGGGTTCCAAAGCGGTGACAAGACGTTATGCCTCCTCATCTAAATTAAAAAATAATCATTATAATTTCTAATTGGTCTCTTCCATTTAGGAACGGAAATAGTTGGCGCAAATGCAACTGACAGAGGGTAGTTCCCTAAACACGAATATAAAAAGAAATGCCGAAATGTGTCGGAAAAACATAAATTGATTGAGCTTTATGACTGCAAAATGGATAACATATTTGTGTTTTATGCTCCGCCCTTAACAGCATTACAGCAATCAGATTTATTTTTTGTGGGAGGGATAGGTTCCTAATAGCACATATAGGGTAACTTTATTTAAAACTACACCTCACATTCGCTAAAGAAATGGTCTTTTCTGAAACAAGCAGTCTCAAGTAACACGTGTTTTGTTAAAATACATTAAAGAGTTTCAAAATATTTTATAGTTTACAATAATATTTGTCAGATTTTAAGGTTTCATGACGGTAATTTCTTCTCAAGGGAAGGGCCTATGTTGGTGTATGACGTACCAGCAGGGCGGAGGAATCCGGTTCCTGACTGACCAGTAATTGCATTTCAGTGTCATCGACGGCGACCTGTCTATTCTGCCAGAATCATTTAGTACTTCGCTGCTGCAATCGTCCCGGCTGTCACAGCACGATGTGCTTGCCCGGGCCAGGGCCCGATTAAGAGAGTCGCGGGGCCAAGGCAAAACATTATTTTGGGGCCCCTATGGTACGTAAAATTAAAATACAATGAATTATAATGTATACAGTTAAATAAGCTTGGACATTAATTTGGGGGCCCAAGGCCTAGGCGGCCTTTGCGGAATCTTTCTGTATTTTTATTTTCTGTTACTTCTGCTCTTTGAATACAAAAGCTCAGACGCACGCAGTTCTAAGCTCGCACCCAGAGATCATGAAAAGGAATGCTTATCAGAACATTTGTTCAGAGCTTCAGTGAAGCGATTAAATATTAATATAAACTTCGTAAGAATTCTGCACTGGTAGATATTTAAATGGTTATGTATGTAATTTAGCCGTTTCAAGCTGAAAATTAGATCCCTGCGGAGTTAAAGATGTCATTGAATTTAAGTTTTAATGTTCGACGAAAGGCGTGTAGTTAATTTTCAATTTATTGAATCGATTGACTGCAAGCTTGTCTAGATTCAAGAAATACTCTTCAACATTATGGCGCGAAAACTAATTTTGAGCAGTCAACACGAGGCTTGTCATTTAAAGGGATTATTTTAGGACAGGACCAAATGTTTCTTCCTTCCGCTTGAGATAAGTATACTTATGTGTGTATCTGAGTATATTTTGTTGTATTTTGAATTTTGAATTCTATATACATTGCAGGTGAGTTCTCTGTGGCTTGCATACAGTGCTTCGGGATCAGTCGACTTGGAAATGACCCCATGGTTAGGATGGTTTGCAAAAACGCATAGGCGTAATCAGGGGGGTTCTGGGGGTTCAAACCCCCCCCCCTTTGGGTATTGACTTATTGAGGTACATTTAGGCTCACAAAATTTTTGACTACGGCCTTGCAAAGCACATATTTTTTTTCCCTAAGAAAATTAAACACATATGCATATGATTTTATTTCCTCTTTCTCTGAAGGGTTGTGATCATGACCAAAGTATGCAGCTCATAATAAAGAGGACTTTTCATCTGGTTATAATCAACCCCCTTATCACCTTGGGGGGGGGGGGGTTTACAGCAAAATGTGGCTTCAATCACCGTACAACACACACACAAACAGAGATCCTTTCAATCACTCCAGATGGTTTTCTTTCCTTCTTGATGTCTTTTTTACCCAAAGGCAGCAATTTAGGTATACAATCACACAAGTAATAAGTTTCGTGGAAAATATTCTCTACTATAATGGAGTTTTGTTTTCTGATAACCCGGCGCTGGGGTCTGAAAATGAAGGACCCCTAGCCAACAATTGTCCTAATGGGTTAAACCCTCAAGCCAGGAAGTGATGCTCATCAAGAAACTTAAAGAGCAATTTGTATTTATTTATGACTTCCTGTCCAAACACCCATTTTGGTAAAATCTTTTTTGTAGAGGAGCCGATTAGGAAAACTGATGAACTGTATTTGCATTGCATTCTCATTTACAGATGTTCTCTCATCTCTTATATTTTAAATGTTTTTTTTTCTTATTATGGACCATCACTGATTGCATTACGACTCTGGAAATCATCCGTTCAACGTTTCCAATCTCACTGCTACGGTTTAATGCTGCACTTTAATTTACAATCAAGTATTATTTATATTTAAGCTAAATTTTTAGTTATTTTCGATACATAATAATGTTTGCACTGCAGCGATGGACACGTTCGTCATCCAAGAAGAAAAGAAAATTCAATTCAGACGCTTCCACTTCTAAGGTATGTTTTGCTACAAATTTAACAAAATTTTTAGAAATTTACTGTGGGGATGATCATATTTGTTGGGGAATTTGGATTTTTTTCCCCTAAAATTCCACTATTTCCCAGTTTTAATATTATGAATGCCTGGACATAGAAGATTGCTTAGCGCTGAATATTGAATATTCTATTGCATTTGAATTAAAAAATAAACTAATAGATCTAGTAATGAATGTTTAATGTTTTTGTGAATCAAGGCCGTATCCAGAAGGGAAGGGGGACCCACGGCCCCAACCCCCCCAGAAATCTTTTGCAATGTATCATATATTCCTCCCTGAAACTTTGCTTAACATAAGTGGGTCGAAGTCATTCACCATTAATCATTTGTTTTGTACAAATGAAACATTCAGCGACCACCTTATCAAAAGGTTAAGCAACAAGTTCAGAAGTATCAGGCAAATTAATTTCATGCTTTTAAAAACATGTTCGCGCACACACATTCATTATTCTTCAATTTTAGAGTTTCTAATAGTTTATACAAATAAATAATTCTATTAATCGGTTTTAATCGGAGCGTCAAACTAGGGATTTAATCCTTTCTTTGCAAAAGTTAAATTTTCTTAATTCAATATTTTTTCTTTTCGTTTCTCTCTTCCTTTCTTTTTATTGTTGCACCACAGTTGAATTTGCCACTTAAAAAAAAAAAAAAAAAAAAAAAAAAAAAAAAAAAAAAAAAAAAAAAAAAAAAAAAAAAAAAAAAAAAAAAAAAAAAAAAAAAAAAAAAAAAAAAAAAAAAAAAAAAAAAAAAAAAAAAAAAAAAAAAAAAAAAAAAAAAAAAAAAAAAAAAAAAAAAAAAAAAAAAAAAAAAAAAAAAAAAAAAAAAAAAAAAAAAAAAAAAAAAAAAAAAAAAAAAAAAAAAAAAAAAAAAAAAAAAAAAAAAAAAAAAAAAAAAAAAAAAAAAAAAAAAAAAAAAAAAAAAAAAAAAAAAAAAAAAAAAAAAAAAAAAAAAAAAAAAAAAAAAAAAAAAAAAAAAAAAAAAAAAAAAAAAAAAAAAAAAAAAAAAAAAAAAAAAAAAAAAAAAAAAAAAAAAAAAAAAAAAAAAAAAAAAAAAAAAAAAAAAAAAAAAAAAAAATGCTCTTTGAATACAAAAGCTCAGACGCACGCAGTTCTAAGCTCTCACCCAGAGATCATGAAAAGGAATGCTTATCAGAACATTTGTTCAGAGCTTCAGTGAAGCGATTAAATATTAATATAAACTTCATAAGAATTCTGCACTGGTAGATATTTAAATGGTTATGTATGTAATTTAGCCGTTTCAAGCTGAAAATTTGATCCCTGCGGAGTTAAAGATGTCATTGAATTTAAGTTTTAATGTTCGACGAAAGGCGTGTAGTTAATTTTCAATTTATTGAATCGATTGACTGCAAGCTTGTCTAGATTCAAGAAATACTCTTCAACATTATGGCGCGAAAACTAATTTTGAGCAGTCAACACGAGGCTTGTCATTTAAAGGGATTATTTTAGGACAGGACCAAATGTTTCTTCCTTCCGCTTGAGATAAGTATACTTATGTGTGTATCTGAGTATATTTTGTTGTATTTTGAATTTTGAATTCTATATACATTGCAGGTGAGTTCTCTGTGGCTTGCATACAGTGCTTCGGGATCAGTCGACTTGGAAATGACCCCATGGTTAGGATGGTTTGCAAAAACGCATAGGCGTAATCAGGGGGGTTCTGGGGGTTCAAACCCCCCCCCCTTTGGGTATTGACTTATTGAGGTACATTTAGGCTCACAAAATTTTTGGCTACGGCCTTGCAAAGCACATTTTTTTTTCCCTAAGAAAATTAAACACATATGCATATGATTTTATTTCCTCTTTCTCTGAAGGGTTGTGATCATGACCAAAGTATGCAGCTCATAATAAAGAGGACTTTTCATCTGGTTATAATCAACCCCCTTATCACCATGGGGGGGGGGGGGTTACAGCAAAAGGTGGCTTCAATCACCGTACAACACACACACAAACAGAGATCCTTTAAAGTCACTCCAGATGGTTTTCTTTCCTTCTTGATGTCTTTTTTACCCAAAGGCAGCAATTTAGGTATACAATCACACAAGTAATAAGTTTCGTGGAAAATATTCTCTACTATAATGGAGTTTTGTTTTCTGATAACCCGGCGCTGGGGTCTGAAAATGAAGGACCCCTAGCCAACAATTGTCCTAATGGGTTAAACCCTCAAGCCAGGAAGTGATGCTCATCAAGAAACTTAAAGAGCAATTTGTATTTATTTATGACTTCCTGTCCAAACACCCATTTTGGTAAAATCTTTTTTGTAGAGGAGCCGATTAGGAAAACTGATGAACTGTATTTGCATTGCATTCTCATTTACAGATGTTCTCTCATCTCTTATATTTTAAATGTTTTTTTTTCTTATTATGGACCATCACTGATTGCATTACGACTCTGGAAATCATCCGTTCAACGTTTCCAATCTCACTGCTACGGTTTAATGCTGCACTTTAATTTACAATCAAGTATTATTTATATTTAAGCTAAATTTTTAGTTATTTTCGATACATAATAATGTTTGCACTGCAGCGATGGACACGTTCGTCATCCAAAAAGAAAAGAAAATTCAATTCAGACGCTTCCACTTCTAAGGTATGTTTTGCTACAAATTTAACAAAATTTTTAGAAATTTACTGTGGGGATGATCATATTTGTTGGGGAATTTGGATTTTTTTCCCCTAAAATTCCACTATTTCCCAGTTTTAATATTATGAATGCCTGGACATAGAAGATTGCTTAGCGCTGAATATTGAATATTCTATTGCATTTGAATTAAAAAATAAACTAATAGATCTAGTAATGAATGTTTAATGTTTTTGTGAATCAAGGCCGTATCCAGAAGGGAAGGGGGACCCACGGCCCCAACCCCCCCAGAAATCTTTTGCAATGTATCATATATTCCTCCCTGAAACTTTGCTTAACATAAGTGGGTCGAAGTCATTCACCATTAATCATTTGTTTTGTACAAATGAAACATTCAGCGACCACCTCATCAAAAGGTTAAGCAACAAGTTCAGAAGTATCAGGCAAATTAATTTCATGCTTTTAAAAACATGTTCGCGCACACACATTCATTATTCTTCAATTTTAGAGTTTCTAATAGTTTATACAAATAAATAATTCTATTAATCGGTTTTAATCGGAGCGTCAAACTAGGGATTTAATCCTTTCTTTGCAAAAGTTAAATTTTCTTAATTCAATATTTTTTCTTTTCGTTTCTCTCTTCCTTTCTTTTTATTGTTGCACCACAGTTGAATTTGCCACTTACATAGGGTTCTTTTGTACATTTTGATTTACTGCCACTCAGAAATATATTCAAACAATTCCGTTATCAAATTAATAGCAATATTCCTATGAGGCAAAAGGCCTTCACGAAACAAAATTGAATACATAAATTTTGAACATTTTTTAGGGCAGCTGTTTAAATATTAACAAGTAAACAAGTAAATATATTTGCCTAAACACCATATGAAGAAAAAATTAATTTAAAAAAGTAAAGTTCAAAAATACAGCATGGTTTGTTTCAAGAACATCAAAATGGTTGCATCAATTGCATAGCGAGAGACAGGGAGGGTATTTATTAAAATCCAGTAGTAACTGACCGACAAGAATGCGTGGAAGCGGCCGATATGTTTACATTCCACTAGTCGCCAAGCATAAGCAAGTCACGCCAAGTCGACGAGACAAAAAGTAGGCAAAAAAGGAAATTGTCTATTTGACGTTATCCAAAGTATTAAGGCAAGTAAACAGGACAAAAAAATTTTTTTTAAATTGTTTTTATTTTGTCATTTTTTGCCATTTTTTTAAAAATTGTCACGCTTTTGTTTTGGGGATTGCAAACTGAATAAAAATAACCCTAAAAGACCCAGGCTAAGAGCTTGTTGTTGGTTGTCACTTTTTCATTTGCATTTGTCACTTCTATCTTTCGAAGTTGAATAATCAAATAATTTACACCCTATGTTCGTTAGCTGGAACTTTAACCTCAGACCCTCTCTTCAGAAAGCTTTTCGTAGTATCTCTTTTAATATATGTGTGTAATCTTATCTGCTTAATTTTCTGTCCAAAATTATTTGTAAGCAGCAGAAATGAGATGTGATTGAAACACGCATTTAAGGTTGCAGAGGGGGGGGGGGGGTATAAATAGTTGCCCTGTTGTTAACCTATGTAGAGTCGTTCTAATAGACATATTTTAATAGACACATTTCAAAGATGACCTACTTCTAAGGTTCTAATATACATTTTAATAGACATATTTTAAAGATGACCTAATTCTAAGACGTTCTAATAGACATTTTAATAGACATATTTTTAAGATGACCTACTTCTAAGAGGTTCTAATAGACATATTTTATTACAACGGAGTATACGTTATATGGACAACGGAAAATAAAAATCTGTAATAAGAAGAAATTAGTTCAAATTTATACCAACAGGTGTTAAAAGAAGCGCATTAAAAAGAATTTGTGAATCAAAAACTTCATTTTAACACTATTTCTTTAATGTACATTCCATTTCCGTCAATCAAACGTTCAAAGAGTTCTCAACAGAAGTGCAAAGTGTATCTCTATCAACTACAGCAATATGGTGGTAAAAATTGCTATTTATGGAGCAGCAGCAAACCCTCAATTGGTGGTAAAAATGTGATCAGTTCGTTTCTTATTTCAGATATAGTTTCCCCGTGGTCCATGTAATATGTTAATTAAATTTCCGTGACATGTGTCATGGAAATTTAAATAATATATTTCCGTGATTTGAACGAGCTCTAAACGGGTTTAGGGTAACGTGATTTAAAATCACACTGCACATTTGCTAGACATATCACTACTGCAGCAACCAGTCTTAAGTAAAATGAGTTTTATAAAAATGCAGGAAAGAGTTCCGAAACGGTGGATTAGTGTCCTCGCTGTATGCGTATTTTCATGACAGAAGCCCTTTTCCTTGGAAGGGCCTTTGTCCAAATTTTTCAGTCCAGAATATGTGCGTCAGGGAGGCACTTAAATATGGTTTAAAAAAAACCATTTTCAGTGGAAGCACCCTGTCATATTGATTCAGCACAGAGTTTCTCAAGCTAGTCCGCGGAACCTTCATGTTCCCCGTGATTTCTCTAGGGCTTCAGAGCGGTGAAAAGACGTTATGCTTCTCCTTCAAAATAAAAAAAATAAAATAAAAAAGAAAAACAATAATAATTGCTAACTGGTCGCTGCCATTTAGTAACGAAAATAGTTGGTGCAAATTCCACTGTTGGACATCGCGAGTTTATTGCTTAGGTTAGGAAATCTCAAAGATAAAAAATACAGGTGAGTTCCCTTACCACGAATACAGACAATGCCGGCATGCGTCTTAAAAACATAACTTGATTGAAGTAAAACTTAAAAATTAATGACTTATTTGTGTTTTATGCTCCGCTCTTTACAGCATTAGAGCAATCAGATTTTTTTCCTGGGGGAGGGATAGGTTCTTAATAGTACAAACAGGGTAACTTGATTTAAAACTACACTTTAGGGAGGCGCTTAAATAAGGGTAAAAAAAGAATTGGGTATTTTCACTGGAAGCACCCTGTCATATTGATCTAGTGCAGAGTTTCTTAAATTGTGTTCCGCGGAACCTTAAGGTTCCACATAGCTCAAGGGTTCCAAAGCGGTGACAAGACGTTATGCCTCCTCATCTAAATTAAAAAATAATCATTATAATTTCTAATTGGTCTCTTCCATTTAGGAACGGAAATAGTTGGCGCAAATGCAACTGACAGAGGGTAGTTCCCTAAACACGAATATAAAAAGAAATGCCGAAATGTGTCGGAAAAACATAAATTGATTGAGCTTTATGACTGCAAAATGGATAACATATTTGTGTTTTATGCTCCGCCCTTAACAGCATTACAGCAATCAGATTTATTTTTTGTGGGAGGGATAGGTTCCTAATAGCACATATAGGGTAACTTTATTTAAAACTACACCTCACATTCGCTAAAGAAATGGTCTTTTCTGAAACAAGCAGTCTCAAGTAACACGTGTTTTGTTAAAATACATTAAAGAGTTTCAAAATATTTTATAGTTTACAATAATATTTGTCAGATTTTAAGGTTTCATGACGGTAATTTCTTCTCAAGGGAAGGGCCTATGTTGGTGTATGACGTACCAGCAGGGCGGAGGAATCCGGTTCCTGACTGACCAGTAATTACATTTCAGTGTCATCGACGGCGACCTGTCTATTCTGCCAGAATCATTTAGTACTTCGCTGCTGCAATCGCCCCGGCTGTCACAGCACGAAGTGCTTGCCCGGGCCAGGGCCCGATTAAGAGAGTCGCGGGGCCAAGGCAAAACATTATTTTGGGGCCCCTATGGTACGTAAAATTAAAATACAATGAGTTATAATGTATACAGTTAAATAAGCTTGGACATTAATTTGGGGGCGCAAGGCCTAGGCGGCCTTTGCGGAATCTTTCTGTATATTTACTTTCTGTTACTTCTGCTCTTTGAATACAAAAGTTCAGACTCACGCAGTTCTAAGCTCCCACCCAGAGATCATGAAAAGGAATGCTTATCAGAACATTAGTTCAGAGCTGCAGTGAAGCGATTAAATATTAATATAAACTTCATAAGAATTCTGCACTGGTAGATATTTAAATGGTTATGTATGTAATTTAGCCGTTTCAAGCTGAAAATTTGATCCCTGCGGAGTTAAAGATGTCATTGAATTTAAGTTTTAATGTTCGACGAAAGGCGTGTAGTTAATTTTCAATTTATTGAATCGATTGACTGCAAGCTTGTCTAGATTCAAGAAATACTCTTCAACATTATGGCGCGAAAACTAATTTTGAGCAGTCAACACGAGGCTTGTCATTTAAAGGGATTATTTTAGGACAGGACCAAATGTTTCTTCCTTCCGCTTGAGATAAGTATACTCATGTGTGTATCTGTGTATATTTTGTTGTATTTTGAATTTTGAATTCTATATACATTGCAGGTGAGTTCTCTGTGGCTTGCATACAGTGCATTCGGGATCAGTCGACTTGGAAATGACCCCATGGTTAGGATGGTTTGCAAAAACGGAAAATCGAAAAATGTGCAGTAACTTTCGTTTAACCCGCTGTCTACAGTACACTTTTTAAGATGTATTTGATGACGTAAGAGTATAAAAGTTCCATTATTTTTATGGAGCATTAAATGAATAAAAAAGAGAAGAAAAGAAAACGCAGTAAGAGTAGACGAAGTGACATCTACAGAAGCAAATCCAATTATCAAATGTAAAGTTACCATAAATGTTGAGTTCCAAAAATATTAGAAGAATGCGGTAGATTACTTAATAATAAAGAAAGGGTTTTGTGGTGTTCAAGCCGCATTCGGAACCCTTGGTTTTAAGCTATATAGCTGATCCTAATAATATACTGATGCATATATGCCTAAGGAGAAAACAATAATTCGCTTATAGAAATAAACAGTGTCATATCAGCAAAAAATCGTTTTTTTTTTGTTTTTTATATCAAAATTTCCAGATTTTTGCTCTCTTTATATTGGGAATACTACCGTAAGTAAATGTTCAAAACTTACGGCTAGAGGGCAACTTTTTTTTTTTGGTGCAATACTGTAAGTTATAGTTATTTCTAATTTTTTTGACATCATTAACATCGATCATGTGGGAAAAAACTAGAACAATAACTATTTTCTGAACAAAATTGGTTATAATAATAATTGAAACAAATAAGATAATTATATAAAACAAATTGTAAAACGTTCAAACTCCTCTCTTGAAAAATGTCCAGTTTGCAGATGACACTGTTCATTTCTATAAGCGAATTGTGTCACATTTTTTGTAAGAAACGAAATGAATTTTGACAGTAGGTTCTATTTAACAGCCGATACCAGTCCAGTGTTATCTTTGGGGAGTTGTATTGGGAGGGGGGGAAACATCACATGCTTAAATTAATAAAAGTGATCACAGATCAACACGTGTGACCAAACATATACCTGCGCCTAAGTTTTATTGATACAAATAGCATTACAAACTCAACCACCAGTGTATTTTATTCCGTAATACTGCAATCTTTATATATATACTAGTTTCCCGAGCATTTTAATGTTTAATAAGGATTGCACAACGCTTTTCTAACTACCAGTTTTTTTACACAAGAGATTAGATACTCGCAAAAAAAAAAACCTTTTCTTTTTCTTTAATTTGCTCCTTCACTACCAGTTTTTTGTAGGATGAAATGCCAGGGGTCAAAAAATACCAAAAGCTGTTTTGATTACAAAATGTTCTCCAAGAATGGGAAATAAAAAAATGCGTGTCCGCAAATGGTGACGACCAAATTCGACTATTCTAAAAGGTTCTCAATATCACTGACGTCCACAGAAAGTTTTTAAAAAAATTATACATTTGTAATTTCCCAACTCGTTGCGCGGTATTCTCGTTTATTGTTTATTTGTGCAGACTCACAATTTGTGACGCCAGTTGTAATCGTCTGGGTATTTCTCTGTGAGAAGAAAAAAATGGCATTTTCTCTCTGTCGTTATACCACCCTTCCCCACGAAAATATACATGCTGGGAAGAACAACTGTTGCTTTTATAAGGGCACTGTGTAAACGTTAATCAAAAAACGTGAGAAAATACCTCTTATTAATTTTATGAAATTTGCTTAAATAACCGACTGCCACCGACTGATGAGGACAGTTATGAGTTCAGACCGTATGTATTGTTTTTTGTTAGTATATCGATCACTTTTCACTGCGTGAACCGATTTTTATGATTTTTCTTAATCGATCGAAAATGCTCTCCTATAGGTGGCCGTATCTTCGCTCCATATTCGATAATTAATAATAATAAAAAAAACGTTATGTGAAGAAATATACCGATTTTTTTGTGTTTTCGTCCCTAAGTTTTGACTAAATGATCCGATTATTGATGATTTTTTAAAATCGACAGAGGGTCGCCTAACTAGAATATCGAACATCAATTTGACTACATTTATTCTTTAGAAAATACGTTATGCAAAAATAAGTATTTTTCTCTCAATTGGAAATACCTGGCTTAATATTTCTTTTCTGGAAACATTATTATAAAGCCCATTGTTAAGAAAGAGTCTGTTGCCATTAAGCAGTAATATTAAAAGCAGCACTATGAATAGTGTGACTGAAGGCTTCTCTGAAGCAAAAATTAAATACATTCCGTCTGTTTGCTCTGGGGACAGTTTAAACCAACTTCAAAACGGAACTTATGATACCAATGATTAGTGTTAGTTCAGATCAGTTTAGTAAGAGAAAAGTACTCTTTTTCCCTAATTAACATTTTTTTTAAAGAACAAATCATCGTCAAATTGATATGTGATACTTGAGTTAGATGACCCTTTATCGATTAAAAAAGAATAATCAAAATCGGTTTATTTAGTCAAAAGTTATGGATGAAAAAACGAAAAAAATGGCTATATTTCTATTCATAACTTTTTTCTATTTATCGAATATGGTCAAAAAAAAAAAAAATGTACGGAACCTATGGCGAACGCCCCTCGAGCGATTAAAAAAGGAAACATGAAAATAGGTTCAGCTGGTGAAAAGTTATGGGTGGACAAACAAACATGCAAAAGCGACATTCATACAGTATGAATATATAACCTCATCGTTTGTGAAATCGATTCATAAAAACAATTCGTTCAAAGCCTTTTGCTTTAATTCCCAGTTTTTAAAAAATCTGGAATATTATACATTTTTGTAACTTTGTGAAGTTTAGTATTGCTTTTTTACGCTAAGCTTAGCTTTCGCAGGTCTTCCGAGAAAAACCCTGCTAAGTTCTGGAATAAAAGAATTGTGCGTCTACCTGCCGAGTTACCGAAGGAAGGACGCTTTAGATACTTATGCTACCTCTACTGCGAAATAAACTGGTGAAAAATAATTTCTTTTTTCTTTTTTGATTATTTAATGTTCTGGCTACTTTTAAGTATTTTAAAATTCATTTTAAAACTATTAAGCATTGTTATGGTTAACAGGTGTTTACTTTTCTTATTTGTGAATCGTTTCAAATTAGAGAAATTGATAGATGTATGTGTTTTAGGCGTAATCAAGTTAGAATGAGGTCTTGAGTTAATCATAGTTGTTTTTGAGTTATTCACCTCCAAACTTATTCTTTTTTTTTTTCAAAATGTTAAAATATTTTGGTTTTAACTGTAATTTTTTGTCTTATACCGAAAGGGGCAAGGGGAGGGGGAAAAAGCTTGAGATTCATAGTAGAGGAATGGAAATTATGTTTGAAAAAAACAGTACTTTATTTATTACGCAAACTAAAGTAGAAAACTGCAAAAAATTAAAAGATAATTATTTATAATTAAAAAAAAGCAGAACGCATGTCAGGCACGCCCGCTGCCAGACTTTTTTTCGAGGGGCAGTTATAGGATTTACTACTACTGGCTTCATGCCATAACGCAATTAGCAATGTAACGTACATTACCATAGTAGGATTGGAATATTGCCTGTATTACAATACTAGGAGCGGGAATTATGATTATATTACCTCTCGCTACGCTTCTGCTGTCTAATTTTTCCAAATCACTGATTTACCCATACAAAACTAAGACAGTAGTAGATCAAATAGAAATACTTACAGCAAAATTAACTAATATCAGGCATAATACTTAATATTGAATCCCATAACACACACAGAATTTTATTACACATATTTCGGCTAACGTTGTTAGTATTAGCATACTATTTTTGAACAACATCCTTTACCAATACCTGCATTACAATTTTTTGTATAGTTAATTTGTAGTGTTATGCATCGTTAACAGGTGAGTGTTGCCTATTCCTCTTTGTGAATCGTTTCAAAGTAGAGAAATTCATAGTCATATCATGACTAGGCTGCTATGAAACTCGCACAGGGAGAGAGCACTTCGTGCTGCCCGAATAATCCGCTGCACTCTCAACAGATTGGAGAATTTTCCGTTTCGAAACAATCAGTTTGTCCTTTGCCCCATTTAACAGCAGCTGGCAATAGAATGTACAGAAGTCATATTGAGTATTGTTTATCAGGAATATCAAATATATTGCTCAATGATTATACAAATTCAAAAATTGATTGTAATTGAAGTAGCAATAAAAGGAAACTATCTATTTTGACCAACTACTCAGCTCAGTATTTCCTGTTGCAATTTGCTCTCATTAAAGTTATGTTTGAAGTTTTAGGATTGTTTGCCTCGATTAATGATTAAACTTAACTTTAAAATTACTACATTACAATGCAAATTTTAAAATCATGTTTTTATTTCAAAATGTAAAAGTTCTGAAAAATTCTAAATTTGGTCTTACACACTTAATTAACATTTTTTTTAAAGAACAAATCATAGTCAAATTGATATATGATACTTGAGTTAGATGACCCTTTATCGATTAAAAAGGAATAATCAAAATCAGTTTATTTAGTCAAAAGTTATGGATGAAAAAACGAAAAAAAGGCTATATTTCTAATGACCGATCCTGAATTCCTGTGATTAATACATAAATGAAAAGCTCATTGAAGAATTAAAAGCCCGTACATTTGGAGACTCTAGCTTAGATAAGAAATACATTTGAAAAAAAAAAAGTTAAAAAATCTTTGCTGTAAAAATTATATTTTTCAAACATCGGTTTTATTATAGGTTTATTCAACATATTCTCACATAGTTTTCCATTGATTGTGCTATTCATCTAATATTTATGCATAACTTTAATAAATTGGCCGTTTTTTTTTTTTTTTTTTTTTTTTTTTTTTTTTTTTAATATTATATTGTTTAACGTATGTTTAAACTATCTCTGTTCTTTTACTTTATATCTTCAATTCAAAAAAAAAATTTTGGCGTTGATATAAAAAAAATAAGGAATAATATACGAGTATATATCGGATTTCATTCATTTCTTCTTATTAATTTACATATTTTTTGTTTTGATCTAAATTTGTTTGTTTTTTTGTTCCATTTGTTATATAGTGTTTGATTTTAATTTGCAGCTGTTTTTAAATATTTTACCTTTTAAATTTGCTTATATATATATACTAAAGTATTATTTTTTATTTATGTACCAACGTCCCGAAACTTCTAGTAGTTCTTTTAACATCTTCTAATAAATTTTCTCGTTGTGGATCGGTTCCCAATTTCGATACTTCAAGATGCTTTTATAGTATATATATATCCTGGTATAGTGATTGTGATTATGTATGCACTGTAGGTGTTCTTAAATTACATAGAGATATTCTCACTGTCATGTCTCAGCAAAAAAAAAGAAAAAAAAGACAGAAGAGCAAACATTCTGTACTACTTAAAATTCATTCGCTATTAGTGCATAAATCTATTGAGCAGTTCAAAACAAAAAAGAAAAAAATGAATTAAGAGCCCTTCCTCCCATTTTTCTTTCCTAAATATCAAGTCACTAGTGTACCATCATCATAAAAAAAAAAAAAACAATAATAAATTAAAAAGCCAAACTTTGAATCCAGGGTCGGGGTTTCGGACGGGACATGTGGTTTTTACCGTCCAAAACTATCCGAAAGTGTCTTAAACTGTCCTAAAGCTAAAGTGGTCTAGTCTAATAGATTTATATGTAATGCAATATTAGCAATGAATAAATATAAATATTAATTAGTTGTAATTAATAAATATTTGATAATATTTATTACCAATGTAACTAATTTCATTTCCATTTACGACTCATAATTTCTATTCAATGCTATTAAATATTTAGACTGGGCTGTGGTAGCCTAGTGGTTAGGATGTCGGACTTCTAACTGGAAAATTGGGGGTTCGATACCCGACCCATTGAAAACCCACTATGTACACTTGGGGATACGTGCATGTAAAATCCGTGGACCCTGAAGTCCCGAGGCGGTTCCGAGAGTACCGGAATGTGGAGAATTTCCCTTCCCTTCACTCTTAGGTCTAAAACGGAAGGTGGCGTATTTGTGGTGGCGCCATCTGGTGTCGTTCAAATACATGTAATGAGCCAAGTCGTACTTCCAGCCTTGTGGTGCTTATCTAAACGGAAGGCCATAAATAGGCAGTAAGTCGATAAGAAGGGGGTCATTAAATTATAAGCAGCCACTGACACATTAGAAGGTTCCCCGACATTAAGAAATGTGTGCTGTTCATGTTCTGGATTTGCATTTACCAAACACAGCAAAATAAATAATAATAACACATTTGTTTACAATAGTGCGTTCTTTATGTTTATTTGCATATTACAAAAAAGCAAAATGAATTTTTTTGAGTTTAAAGAGTTTTTCCTTGATGAAAATTTCAGATAAAAAGGAAATTTTTATCAAAATGCTCTATAGGGAAGTAAAATTATTTTACAAGGCAAATAAGTTCATACATTACAATTCTTACATTTTTTCAGATAATGTATTTTAGCAAAAAAATAATTTTTTATAGACAAAGTTTGCATTGTACTTTTATTGGAGTATTTCAAAAACCCAAATTTTAATTCATCTGAGACCTGATTATAATTTGAATAAGTAGCAAAGTCATTGAATATTTATAAACATAATAGTACATATATATATACAGTGGAGCACCGTTTATACGTTTCTCGTTTATACGTTTTTATCATTTATGCGTTTTTTTGAACGGCCCCGGCGTAACCTCATACAAATTAATGTTAAATAATTTCGTTTATACGTTTTCCTGAAATTGCACATTTCATTTATACGTTTTTTTTTCTCCCCAAGTCAAAGAAAAAACGCACATTTTAACGTGATTATACGCTAGCGATTGTCCAGTTTAGAAATCCTATTTGACCTTGACCCACACCTGCTGTGACCACTTACGGTGGTCACGCACCTGCCTAAATGAACAAAAGACATACCCCGGAAGAATGCGAATATCCTAAATTCACAGATAAAAGCATTCTGATTGTGGTGCTACCTAGAAATAGCAGGTGACAAGCGCTTTTCCTCTCCTACCAGTGTTGCCACGGCAGGCGCCCTTAAATTTCAGTAAGTAGCCTGGGGACTTTATGGCAACCCAGCAACACTGCTCCTACCAACTTTATAAAATTCTGGGATCTATCGTTCACTAGCATTCACGATGGCTTCGAGCTCGCGTAGTAGAAAACCTCTGTCTCTGAAAGAAAAAATGTGCATTTAAAACAAGCGAATGAAAACCAACATTTAAAAAGAGTTGACCTAGCCAAAAAATTTGGTTTACCAGTTTCAACTTTAAGCACCATAATTTATAAGCGTAAGATCATCGAGGAAACTTATAATCAAAGTGGTGCTAGTGCTTCAAAAAAACTTCGAGTTCAAAGCGGAAAATTTTCGGATGTAGAGAAAGTGCTTTTACAGTGGTTTAATCAGTGTCGTAGTGCAAAATTTCCCATCAGTGGTCCTTTGCTTATGGAGAATGCAAAAGAAATTTCGAAGAAGTTAAATGTAGAACGCGATGCATCATTTTCCTCGGGATGGCTTCATAAATTTAAGTTAAAACACGGCATAACAGGCAAAACTGTAAGTGGAGAGTCAGGACATGTTGATTGTGAAACTGGATGATTGGATTCAAAACCAATTGCCAGAACTGCTAAAAGAATATGAACCAAAGAACGTTTTTAATGTGGATGTACATACTGCATGAATATGAAACGTAGTGATTGTAATTCAATGTATTATTAAAAGTACTCATTATTTACTTTTCATAATATTTTAAGTTACTGTTTTGTTTTCTATTACGAAAATGTTCGTTTTATTTTGTGATTTTCGTTTATACGTTTTTTTCGCTCGGTCCCTTGAAAAACGTATAAACGGTGCTTTACTGTATATATATATATATAATATATAGTATATGTGTGTGTGTGTACGCTTCTACTGCTTGCTGTCATTATTTAAAACTTTACCAACATGGTTGCATTTAGTAAACAATTATACAGTTTAACTAAATTATTTTATATTGAGATCAACATTTGTTTTCGCCATATGAGAAATGTAACAAAACGAGTACAATTAATGCAAAGCGATCACGCAAGTGATTTTTCCAGGGGAGGGCGCGTAAAGGGTATATATTCGATTCACATTACAGGCAAAAAACAGCAAAATACATAAACACATAGTAAACGAAAGTAAATCATGCATCTAGTTCAGTGCTTTGCAATTCCAAATAATGGAGATTTGTTTTGTTCTTCACATGAATTTTTCAATTCGAAAAAAATACATAAATAATAATAATTTGATCTCATGATTCGAGTGTTGAATTTTTTTCACTGTGGTATAAATATTGTAAATATATCTGAAAGCCATAGTTTTAAAAGTTCTATATAAATTTTACATAAAAAAAGTTATCAAAATCCACAATATTTAACTGCAAAATAAAAACATTTGCAGCATTCGGCTAAACTTTACTTTACGGTAACCCATGGTTTATCGCCAAATCTGGAAACAATTTTTTAAAGAACATTTTGTAAAGAATCCGTTTTGCAGCATTCAAAGAAAAAGACGTTTTATATGTTTATTCATCAAAAAAGGAAAGTTTACCATTCCTTAAAGTTCAAATACATATATAATGATTTTTAACTAATAGAATATTTATTCGATAACATATTAAAAAATTAAAACACGGTTCGCGAACGTTTAGAGGATTTTGATGACATTCAACCGAAGTCGTTCCGCTGTTAGCAGAACGATTGTTAGATGTTCTATTAGTAAAATAACGCAAAGTAATGATAATTTATTAAATAATATTCATTAAAATACCAACAAAGAACCAATTTTTTGTTAGTTGCACCTTCATACCACTTCTTATGGCGTTTAATCCTTCCAGCTTTCTTTAAACAATTTGCAAAACGCATCGAAATCTGCTGTAAACAACAATGGCGGACGAAAGCAAGGGTTGCCGTAATATATAAGCAAACTTGAAATCGCTCTGTCATTGGCTGAAAAGATATCACTCCCGGAAACTCGAAGCCAGCTGTCAATCACATTTCCGAGACTGAGTTAACGGTTTTTCGGTACCGGAATAGCAAAGTTCCGAGGCCGGAAAGTTACCGATTCGGAACTTTTCCGAACCCTTCGTGGTAGAGCCCTTAGTCATGAATTTCATCCTCCCTGTTATTTTTCATGTGCAAGTAAGGTGTTTACAATTACCCCATATATTTCGTACTCTGGGGTAATTGTAAACACTTAAATTTATCCTATTTCCAATATTCTGGGGGGGGGGGACAATAAGTATTATATTTTGATGCAAATTACACTTTTGTGTCTATTTTGCATAACTGTTGTTGTTGCTGCTAATGCCACGTGGAAATCCAGGCTCCTCTTGCAAGGAGACCATAAATTAAGAAAACTCCTACTGATTATTAATGAGCTCCACCAGAATGAAGTATACTTGGCTCAGAGGGCTTAATGATTTTGAACCAGCTCCCAGATGAGAGATCGTCACCTAGGTTGGTCCCTCAGCGGAAATTATTTCTAACTTGGTTTGCATTTGAAGTATTTTACGTGCACAGCTCCCTTTAGCGCACTCTTTCTCAGAATAATCAGTCGCGGGAGGTGGCCACTCCCAAGCGTTGACCCCGGCCAGTTGTGCTTCACTTTCGGTGTTCTGTGGGATCCAAGCTTAACCGACTGATCCACTGTGGGACAAATTTTACATAAATTTGTCGCATTACTTTATTTTTTGCAAGATATTTCTCGTTAAGTGATCTAAGCCGACTCATAACATAACTTAGCGGACCACATGCGGCCTCTTGGCCGCAGATTGAGAACCATTCTCCGGAACTTCTTAATCCTTCAAGCAGACTGTGTATGAAACAATTTTTCATTTGCATCAACCTTATTCGAAAATAAATCACTGTTTACAATTACCCCAGATCTCTGGGGTAATTGTAACACACTGGGGTAATTGTAAACACGGGCTCATTCGCTAACAAATAGTCACAAAGTCAAAATTTTTGTACACATTTACTCACAAGAAGTACAGTAGTAGCTACAATGCTCACAGTTTTATCTCTGAATTCATTCAGTGGTAGGGAAGGATCAAAAGTTAAAACATTGAAAAAGAGTTTACAATTACCCCAACTGACCCTAATTAATGTGTTTTATATTTTAAAAAAGTTACAAGAAATTTGTGCTTTTGAACTTATCATTCATAAGTTTAATTTTCTTTTCTCATGTGTTCCTGTCGTTGGAAAAAAATGGTATTTAAATTCCATAGGGGCATTTCCAATTGCGTTGTAAGACAACAGAAATGATACCGTAGTTTGTAGGCATATTTCATTCGTATTCGAAGTACATAAACTGGGTGTATGTGTGAACAAATATCATTTTAATCAATCTAAGCACATTGCTACTATGCTATATAAATGCTACTGTGAAAAAAATACGTAGTCTTACTTTGCAACTTTTTTTCTCAAGAAGCAACTTACAAAAGTTTTTTTCCCTTGCCCCTTAATATTTTTGAATTCAATTTAGAGAATATCAGTGATACATTTTGTGCATTTAAATTTTGATATTTTAATTTCAGATTGTGAAATGTAATTCCATCTCACCATTAATAGAAGTTATTTTGGAGGATTTGTGCATAATTTAATTTTTGTGTGGTGCTAAATTATGTGTAGTAAACCAAAGTACAATTACAATAATATTAATTCAGAAATAAATATATATATATATACATATATACTTTAACTTTGTTACTTAGACTCCAGATTCAACAAGAACTCCAGTAGAATGAGGGGAATAAAAGAAATTGTTGGTTTAATATTAACAACCCTACATAACACCAATTTTACAAGCATAATCTCCAACTTATTTCATGAAAGCATCTTGAATGAAGTTTTGGAGGAATTGGACAACATCTCAAATTGTTTAAAACTTCAGAAAGAATGGCGTATATTTTCAATGCCGTCAATTAACAAAAAAGGGAGGGGGACAGCACTGATCAGTCTTCTTTTCTTTCTACAATAAATTCTTGTGAATAGTAAAAAGCATGTCTTTTGTAACTATCTTTTT
The DNA here is from genome assembly GCA_038502835.1 of Octonoba sinensis. Taxonomy (NCBI): domain Eukaryota; kingdom Metazoa; phylum Arthropoda; class Arachnida; order Araneae; family Uloboridae; genus Octonoba; species Octonoba sinensis. Next base: position 11,516,080 of record CM076603.1, read on the forward strand.
CATTAAATTCATCTTAATGATCTAAATTTATAGTGAACCATTTTATTACGAACACTTGAATTTAATGCGGAATTGTTTCAGTCCTTTTATCCTCAATTATAATTGAGGTTCGCTGTATTTTAAATTTTAATAACTGAAGATGTTTACATCATGAACAATTTCTATCATGCAAAATTTTTTCATAGCCTTCCCAATGCTATGTCTGAAATTTTAATTAAAAGTCTTATTCGAATAGTAGTTCACCCTACTTTGATTTGAAAAAATAGCCTCATTTTCATACACTTCATATGTCATGTTGAAAATATTACTCTATGTACTTGCATATAAGTTGATGCCCTAATTTTGAAGTGGAAAAATTTCTCCAGTGACAATTAGTGATACTGACGATTTATTAAGTGCATTTTTATTTCTTCAGTAACGCTCGTATAAGTTGACTTCCCCCTTTTCGTAGTTTTAAATAAAAGTCATGACTCATACTATGGTTTGCTGCATCCATATGACAGGTTTCAGTCCATTTAAGCTTACTTTATAACATTTTAACGACTGGAGAAGAAAGCCTCTGGACTGCCTCTCGGAGAAGCGATTCCCTTCTCTCCGTAGGCCGAAATCTATTGCTTCTGCTGCGCTGGCGATCAACTCACGTTATTAATCAGCTTACTTTTGCAATTAAACCATCAAACAACGTCTCCACTGAAGAGTCTACTTCTAGAGCACACATTTCATAACAAAGAAATTAATTTCTGTACTAAAAATTGGTAATAAAAAAATATTGTTTTCCTATACTTTAAAAAACACTTTTATTAGTATAGGAAAATATTTTTGTGTTTCTTATGATTTTTTTTTTTTTTAAGTTTAAAGAAAATCTTGGGCATTTGTATTGTTGTTGTCGAGTCCTCGCGCGTGACGAGGAAAAATGGGCACGCTGCTCCTGAGTCTAACGGGGCCCTTGTAGGCAGGAGTACGATTTCCGCCCCTTTTTTGAAAGGTCTCTTAATTTTTGAACCAGCTCCCAGAAGAGAGACCGTCATCTGGGATTGGCACCCCCAGAGGTATCGTTTCACTTGGAGGACATTGGAGCCACGACCTATTTAACGTGCACCAGCTCCCTTTAGCGTACACGGACACCACAGCCGCGAGAGTTTGTCACCCTCCCGAACACTGACCTCAGTCAATGTTGCTTCACTTTCGGTGTTCAACGGGAACCGAGCTTCTACCGACTGGTCCACTGCGGAACTGGGCATTTGTATTTTAGGACAAAATAGCGCGTTAATTTCTGAAAATTCGAAAGATTATTGTTTTTAACATTATGTTTTTTTTTGTAAACCTTAATCTCATGTTATACAAATTAAGCACACACATAATCATTATTAGTTATGCTCAGAAATGTCAGTAAAAGTTCAAGATAAAATTGGAGATGAGATGTTTGACGTAGAGCTTTGTTTCTGAACTACAAATAAATATGCTTATGTAATATACCGTGACATGTGACTGTGAAAAGGGGTACATTGAAGTGTGACATTTTGTGACAAAGGGGGGGGGTGTCAAATACATTGAAAAACCGTGGCATCATTAATTTTTAAATGATTCCAGTATCATAGCTTTCTCAATGTTTCTGACTTCTTATATTTCGGGGGAAATTTTTGAATTACGCAAAGGTAGCACGCGCAAAAGTTAAAGAAACAATGCTTCAACTTTTCTTTCAAAAACTTCCCAGTTTAAAAAAAATTGGAGTTTATATCTTTCAATAAAATAAGACAAAGATTCTCTACATACCATTTAGAATCCTGTTAAATTTATTTTTGACTTATTTTAGTTCTTTGTCACAAAAGTAGCTTAGCAATTTAGTGCTGGAAATGATTTACCTCTCTAGTTCGCTTTTTGCTTCTTAGTAAATCATTAATTTTTAACTTGAACTTCGCATCAGAGTGAAAAACTTAATTCCGATTTTCAATAATTCAAAACATTTTTTTTACTCGTCATATTTTTTTTTCTGCAGCCTTCAGAAAGAAAGATTATGGCGTCACACAAAGATGCCCTTAAAACATCTTTTATTTTCCAGTAAAAGAGAATCTTCCTAATTTCTAGAATTTTGAGATGAGAGAGTGATAAAATGCCCGCTGGACAAAAGCTTCTCTTTTCAATAGCCCCTTTTCAAACCACAGTCATAAAAAAATCCCCCGGAATAGAAAACGTAGTTGTGGGAACCTGATAAGAACACTATGCAAATACTTTTTCTTCACTTTGGTTGATTTCTTTTACGAATGTGGCAACTTATTAGTTGTACAAGATTATTTTCAAGTGATCGTATAGCGTTGTTCAGAAGTGACCATGCTCCTGGTAATAAATCTGGACTAAAAGAAAATTCATCATAATTTGGAGATTTTACAATGTTCAAAGGTCATTTTAAAAGAATATATATTATTTTAGAAATGAACATTACAAATATTATTTGCAGATATGAGTAAGTATGTAAGTTTAATGCTATATAAATTCATTTTGTAATATTTGTCACATTTTAGAGTAAAAAAAATATATGAACTAACTTTGTTCTTTCTAAAAAACATATTACACCAGCAAAAAAGCTTATCAACAAAATTATTGAAAAATAGAAATTGACTATCTGCAATTTTGCTTATTGGGAAAAATTGAAATGAATGTTACATTCAGAAAATTATAATTATTAAAAAAACAATCAAAATTATTTTATTTTCCTATCATGGATTTTGAAGATAGTTATTTTTACATCTTAATTTGAAATCTATGGAGAGCTTTCCGTTGATCCTTGCTTTTAAATATTTTGCTTTATTTTATTATTTCATTTCAATTTGATTTTTTAGTCTTATATCTAAATAGCCTTATTCACGATTTGCATTTATCACCACAAGTGTGACATACATAACTTCATAAATTTGAGGAATATTATTAAAAACTATATGAAAATGGATTTTTTTCTTATACAGAAATGAACAAATGTTAGCGTTGAAAGATTGAGCTTAAATAAAGTATAATCCTTCAATATATCTCGATGCGTATCTTCGTATCAAAAGCAACCCCTCTAAAATGTTAAAAATTGCATGTTTCGTGAAAAGTAGAGGTTAGTTTTCTGAATGCAGTAAATTATTTTCGAAATGAAAATATTAACTTATTTTTCCATACTGAGTAAGTATATCAACGTGTTGATTTCATTCTGCAATTTCTGATGGCATCATGTTGTTTTTATGCAAAGGATTTCCAGCCGAAATCCAGTAATGTCCCAATTACGAATATTATCGACTGACGACTGACCAGCGGGGTGAAAATCGGACTACAGGGACGCTGCGCAATAGTTTCAGACCGGCGCAGCCGCCGAAACCTTTTTTTTTTTCTCGCCAATCGATCGTTGCGCCATCTGCACGTTCTGGGTAGCTGGTAGTGTTTCTAAATTCGCCGCCCGGAGGAGGGCATCCCCAAAGCCTAGAAGGAGGTTCGAGGAGAAAGGTGGCCTTGTGATGACTTGCCCCCACTACGGGGCACAATGTGACACTGACCGGAGTAAGTTGTTAGGATAAAAACAATTAATAAAGATAAGTCTACCATCTTTGTGTAAATGTAAAAGGTTATTTCGTTTTTATTTCGAAGTTTTTACAGGAATTGAAAGGTTTCTTCACGTTGATGGACGCTTTCCAGCTTACTTTCCCTTAAAAGTAAAAATAATAAATCATGAAAGAAGGCTTAATGTATCGTAAAAATACCGATAAGTAAAAAAAATAAGTGAAATAATTAAATAATAGTTAAAACTTAAAAAAAAAAAATTGAAAGTAGGGTTCTGAGATGCGGAAAAGAGAAGAAATACCAGCGGTTTTAGGAAATTGCATTAGGTAAAAATAGAATTGCGCATGCTATAAAAAAAATAAAAAAAACAATTCAAAAGTAATACTATTCACTTTATAGCATAAGAATCTAAAAAAAAGTAATAAAGGTGCGATACGATGTAACAAATCTCAGTAAGCAAGATACAATAAGTAAAGAAGGAAGATATTAAATAAGTTCAGCAAATTATTTGCAAACGCAAACTTTCCACCAGTTTCAATAATGCCACCAGATACGTTAGTAAGGTAAAGTTTTATGCATTCGATGATTTTTGACAGTTTATATACCTTCCTGAGTATGACCTTTCAATGCGCTAGAAATGTCGTTTGTAGAACTTTCCACGAAGGAACTAAGCAAAAGAACTATATCCCCAAATGATTTCCAAGTCATCGCCTTTCATAGTCTCAATTACAAACTAACTTCTCGTTATCAAATTTTACAGCTTCTTTCTAACGACTAAATTTTACATTGTTAAATGACTTACTCAGACTTCTCTAGATCATTAGTAAGAGAATAGCGCATAAAAAATGAGTAAATGAAGAGGTAAAAGAAATTGATTTTTTTAAAGCTAATCTCATTTTGGAATGCTCTGTATATTTCCTTGTTTTTATGATAGTAATAATTAATATTCTTGGTATTATTTCTAGCTTGAGTCATTCGCTTTTTCTCAAACAAATTGCTGTAACAGTTGGGATTCGTAGGTATGTGTCCAAAGCTCATTCGCTCCTGTGTGTAGTGCTTGTACCCTAACACTCCACGGTCCATGACGAAACGGTGTACAGCAATAACTGTTGACATCGAAAAAAGTTTAAAAATTTGTTGCGTTTTTTTTTTTTTTTTTAAAAAGTACGTTTTGACAGAATCCTAAATCTGAAACCTATATAAAAAATTGTTTTAATAACTTCATATCTCAAAAATACCCCAAATACCCTCATTTTATAAAAACCCACAGATTTTTAAAATACCTATGTTTCGGGTAGTTGCCCAGACATTCGCAAGCCTGTTTGTCGTTAGTTTTAAAATTGTCCACGAGAGGTGGGCAAAACATGTCATTTGAGAGAGCGACTCAGACCGATTCACTCACTGAAATACACCAGCCCTTCAGATAGTTCATTAGCTCTTTCGTTTAAATAGAGAGGGGAGGCTGGGACCTTAAAAACTATGTACAGTAACCGGCGTTGCGTTTGTGAAATGCGATTTTACCTATATGTTTGTTATCGCTCCACCCATTTGCGGTGTGAAGTGCTCAAAGTTTGATGCCATTTAAGGTATCGTTGGCATGTTCATTTATTATTAGAAATGCAATTTTGCGGATTCCAATCGTTATAAACAATGCATTCAGAAAACGAACGAGTTGCACATGCTCGAGAATGGAAGATAAATACCACTGGCGACAGGCGTTTTATAAATCATTTTCGCAAAAATGAGAAGAAATTAAATCAATCCGAACTGAAAGAAAAATAAATAAAGAAAGAGTGGAATTAACCATTTATGTGTTAATGAATTAGTGAAGAAGAAAAGAAAACCAACTTGACTTTTGCTGTAAGTTATTTTCGTAAACCTACGTTCGCCAACATATTTGCGGACCCTAATGGCTATAGCAAGGTACTGGAAGAAAAAATTAATTACCACTGGCGGAAGATCAAAAATAACAATCGTTATTTAAGTAATAAATGTACAGGTAAAAATTGAATTTATATTTATTAATAATCTCATTTTGGAATCCTGGCTACCTTTTCCATGTCTGATTATAATAATAATTTCTATTATCAAGACCCACTTACATAGCGCATGCGTAGTTCGTTCTTCCCTTGAGCAAATTGCTATGACGGTTGGGATCCGTAGATATGTGGACGAAGCTCGTTCGATCATATGCGTAGTGCTTATACAGTAAAACTTCATGATACAATGTCGAACAGCACTAACCGTCGACCTCAACTAGTTTTAAAAAATGTAATACTATTTTACATTTAATTACTCGCCCCATAAAGCCTGGCAGTAAGAAATATGTTTCCCCTCTTATTATTTACAGTATTATCCAATATAATACTTATCACTTTCAAGCTTAAGATGTATTGTAATTGTCTCCGTTTTATTAAGGCATTTATTTCCTATATTAGCAGAAGTTATATATCTGAATGCTTCTTATTACATGATGTCGAGTAAGGACAAGTGTTTTGTCCTGCGCACCCCACTGTACCTACTTCTTCGTTTGATCACACTTCTACACTGTATATATTTTAGTTTTACAAGCTCTGAGTGTATGTATATGCATTTTAGAGATGGGCAAAACAGATCACCTTCGTGAATCGCTCAAAATGGTTCACTCACTGAAATGAACTAGTTCTTTTAAGAAGGTCACTAAGTCTTCCGCTGAAATTATTATTATTATTCTTTTTTTGTTATTATTTCGATATTGGTATAATAAAAAATTATAATAGGGATCATTCATAAATGATGCGCGGCGGGAGGGGGGTGCGTGAAATTGTGATAAGAGGAGGGGAGTGGTAACAAGAAGTGTGACATCCCTGCTTATGCAACATAGCGTGACATGTGACAAAGGGGGTTGAAGTGTGACATTTTGTGACAAAGAAAGGGAGTGGGGTAAATGTTTGGGAAAAAAGCGTGACATCATTTATGAAGGGTCCCATACCGCTCCTTTGCTGCTTTTCACTCTTTTAAGCTTCACTCTTCAAAGCTTTCACTCTTCTTCAAGCTTAAGGCAATATTATAGTTGTATCCCTTTTAGTAGTTTTTCTTATATTAGTATCGCTTAAAAGCTAAATGTTTCTGCCTTTTACTGTATATATATCTTTTAACTGTACTATTTTTTTTCTGTTACTGTGATAATTACAATATTAATAAATCAACTTAAGTCCCGAAGTTGTGATCTTTGTTTCCTACGTCACCCAAGAATTCAACAACAGCACTTAAATTTAATGATCACCTACCTGAGCTGAGACCAGTTCACCACGAAAATTATTTTGAGGGAGAATCAACACCCTTGCAACTTGTAGGGTGAGAGGTAATTTAAGAATATGATAAGATTCATGAACAATAATAGATGTTTTTATCCTTGAAAGTTCATAAAACCGAAACCTATATTATTGTACTTAATAACAGTATATCTTATTATTCTAACATTTATTTACATACATTATGCCGGAGGACTTCATGTCCTCTCCCACCCCCATTTTGTTATTTAAATAACTGTTATATTAAAATCTTGCAGCCATACTCCTTTTTTATTTGTTTGTTTATATTTTAATTTCAGAGCAACACCGCTTTCAGAGGTAGTTTTTTTTTTTGAAGAGGGGGGGGGGGTGCTTTCATGCAAACAATTGCCAATAATTGCTTACATATAATTAAAAACAGTTTATGCACATTATATAGGAGTAATACATTACTTTACTCAATCATTTATAGTACTGAAAATATTCTAAAACATTTAGTTGCACGATATCTTAAAAAAACATACTCCGTTGCAAAAAATTTTTGTTGCTCAGGATTACACACATTATTTTCAGCTTTGTGTGTGTGTGTGTGTGTTGACGAAAACAGCTAAAATATTTAAATATAGAATGAACATATTAAATATTGCCTTTATTGCACTAGAAACGTTAGATACAGTTATTTTTTAATTATATCTAATATTTCATTGTTATAAAGTTTAAAATGGAAGGGAGATTCCCTGTGGAAAGCTCTTTTTTTCGGTTTTGTGGAACGATTACAAAATTCAGTGCAAGTAGAGAAACCCTTCCCTAAATTCCAAGCATTTTAACTTTAACATAAGTACCAAATAGGCTTTTTTGCCCCTGCGCAATAATGATCAGTTTTCAGCTTGCCAATATCAAAGGAATGTTTCTATCGCGAGAAACTTTTCTGCAAACCAAAAAAGGCTAAGAAAAGATCACAAAGGGGGGCTGGAAGGTTGATACTATTAACGGAGGCGTACGATTGTAAAACTGCAGAAAGTTAAAGTAAGCAAAGTAACTTTTTAGTAGATCAAATCTAAACTGCTTATGCAAAAATACTCAATAATAAACATGAAATGTCATGCAAACACTTTTGATCATATTAAATATCAATACATTAATTTGAGCAAACTGAGGAGCTACCAGTTCAATATATTACTACGTTCTTAAAAGTTAATATAAGCATCAACTTTCTACAGTGTTACGGGTGTGGAAGCGTTGCAACTGCAAATACCGAGGTTCCGTCCGCCACCCTTCCGGCCATTCGACGCCCGCGAAGATCTTCCCACGGTAAATGCATTTGCTCGATATTTTGAGCGTGTAATCTATTAAGCTATTGAAACTCCAAAAAGCTGAATGCCATATTGGTAAGATTAAAAACTGTTAACGATTTCTGCTTCTACACGACTTGCAGGTTGCTCGCTTTAATATCCTTTTGATGTTGCGTCGGTTACCAAAAGAATATTTTAAAGCATGATTAGAACTCATTCTCGTAATTTCAGCATTTGCTGCTTCCATTCAATGATGATATTCGAATTTTTTTGTTTCAAAATTTTACCGATGATTCTTTTATGTCAAGTGTATTATAACTTTGGCAGGGGCGCTATCTACGAAGTGCGAGTACTGAGAATCCTACTATAGTAAAACTGTCTGGATGCCATATTGGTAAGAATAAAAACCCTTCTCGATTTCTGCTTCCACTCGACTTGCAGAGTGCTCGCTTTAACATCCTTTTGCTGTTGCGTCGATTGTCAAAGGAATATTATAACGCATGATGAGAACTGATTATAGTAATTTCAGCTTTTGCTGCTTCCTTTCAACGATTAAATTCGATGTTTTTTTGTTTCAAAATTTTACCGTTGATTTTTTTATGTCAAGTATATTATAACTTAGGCAGGGGCGCTATCTACGAAGTGTGGGTATTGCGAATCCTACTATAGTAAAATACATTAGTACAGCATATCATTGCAGGACTTTTTCGTGATCCCCCCCCCCCCCCACACACACTTAATACGGAGAGAGAATTGTGCTTACATAAATAAATTCAGTTAATGTCCATGTTGATGCTTTAAGGACTGTCATTACATTAAGGACTGTCTAAGGACCTTTAAGGACCGTACGAACCCTGTGGAAGATGGATAATATTCCATTCCTTTGTTTCCCTTTTTTAAAAATGATTATTAAAATTTTTTGCTTTCTCCTGGGCCAGTCAAATGCTACATTCTGAATTTGCGGAATGAGAAAATCTCTAATCGTCTATTATGCGGAACGTCATAACAATGTGTATCTTAAAATGAAGTTAATTGCTCGATGCTCTTTTCAAATCTCTCGCAGCCGGAGCAAAGATATGTGATGCTCTCCAATGCGCCGTTTAGCTCAATTTCCCGCAAAAAAAAATAAATAAATACAATAAATAAATAAATACAATAAATAAATAAATAAATAAATAAGACATTAAAAAAGGCTTAATGAATCGTAAAAATGTCGTTTAAAGATGAAAAAAAGTCAAAAATAAGTGAAATAATAAAATAAGGATTGAAAAATAATAAAAGTCTGTAACCGTAATTATATCTTTTAAAGGAATTGTCCGATTCGAAAGATATCGGCAAAGACATCTCACTTCCCCATTTTACTTTCCAATTTGAACAATTTTTCGTTCAGTTTTGAACAAATCAAAAAGTCCCAATATTAGCGCTTTGGGGCAAATTGTGCAAACTCTGGCCATCCAAGTTCCTATGAAGAAGCTTATTGGAAGAAGCTATCGAGTGTGTGAGTAACTAACAAGAAGTTCCGTCTAGAACTATACGAGCCTACTTTCCCGTATACACCAAATTCAAATTTATAATCTAGCTATCTCTTTCTCTCTCTTTCTTATTTATCTTTAGTTCTAATTATTGAAAATATACCTTTTTCAACGGATAATACATATTCATTCACTCACTCATTCATTCTTTCATTTATTCAGCCATGCATTTATTCATTCATTCGTTACCTCATTCAAGTGTTTATTCATTCATTTACGCATTCATGTATTTATTCACTCATTTATTTATATTTTCATTTATTCAATAATTTATTTATTCATTCTTTTCCTCATTCATTTATTCATTGATTTATTCTTTCACTCTTTCATTTATTCATTCATTCATTATTTCACTCATTGAGTCACTGAGAAATATCCTTGAAAATCCCGATCAAAAAATTTCATAGCAAAATAGGCTCGTAAGCTCTGGATAAACTTTCTATTTCTACATGTTCTACGTTATAAGAGCTTTCCGATAAAGTTTGTTCCAAGCAAATCGGTCCGTTAGATCAGGATTTATATAGGGTTGAAATTTCCCCGTAAGCTCTGTGTTAATTTTTTGAACTGTTCAAAAATGAACAAAAACTGTTCAAATCAATATTTCACGCCGAGAACTCCTTTCAATAAGCTTTCAATAGGAACTTGGCTTTTGTGCCCAGAGTTTACAGAATTTGCTTCAATTTTGTCCATAGGCGCTAATGTTAAAATTTTTTGAACTGTTCAAAATTGAACAAAAAATTGTTCAAATCAAAAAGTGAAATATAGAAATGAGATGTCCTCGCCGAGATCTTTCGAATGCAAAAAGAATTTTTCCAATCGGACAATTCGTTCAAAAGTTATTAGGGGGGGACAGACCGACAGACCGACAGACAGACAGACCGACAGACAGACCGACAGACAGATAGACCGACAGACCGACAGACACACTTTTTCCCCATCTCAATACCCTACTTTCAAATTTTTTATTTTTCAATCTTTATTTAATTACTTCACTTATTTTTGACTTTTCTTGATTTTTAACGATATTTTCACGATACATTAAGCCTTCTTTCATGCTTTATTATTATTTTTTTTTACTTTTACGGGAAAGTAGGCTAAAAACTGAAGCTAAATGAGAAAGAGAGAGATAGCTGGATTATAAATTTGATATTGGTGTATACGGGAAAGTAGGCTCGTATAGTTCTTAAGAAATTTAAACAAAAGGTCCGTTATCACATCAGAAATTCACGAAAAAAAAAGATAAAAGAGGCAATATACTAAAAATATTTGGAGCACAGTGCGTATCTGGAGCGGAGCAAGTAAAAAAAGGGACTGCTCCAGCTCCCTGTTTAAAAGTCGATATAACTCAGGGTCGTTATAACGTGTGTCCATTCATCGAAGTCGTTGTACTACTTAAAAGGAATTCAATGACGGAAAGTTATTAATGAAATTATAATGGCATTTTGTTGCCGTAATGATTCTCCGTCTTGCTTTAGCAGTAAAATAACGTACCATAAACGATTTTGTAGCATTGGAAAAAGGTTCTATAATTATATAAAGACGATTCGTGATGGAATTTTTTTGAAAAATTAAAAAGGAAAAAACATTAGCGCCTACGGCGAAATTTCAATCCTATATAAATCCTACTCTAGCAGGGGTCTCCAAACTTTCCAGCCTTAGGGCCATATTGATTACCCTACAACATAATTATTCAACATAAAAATAGATTACTTCAGTAAACTTAATTTAATTTGCTATAAAAAATAAATATGTTCTCTAGAAGGAGTTTTCTTTCAAGTATGCTAGCTCTCCGCGGGCCGGACAAAATCTGTCCGCGGGCCGGATGTGGCCCTCGGGCCGTAGTTTGGAGACCCCTGCTCTAGTGGACGGATTTTCTTCGAACAAACTCGAACGGAAAGATGTTTTTTCGTAGATTATTTACAGATACGAAATTCAACCAGAACTAAAAGAGCCTATTTTCCTATGAATTTTTTTGATCGGGATTTTTAACGATATTTCTGAATGAATGAGTGAAAAAATGAATGAATAAATAAATGCATGAATAAGTGAATGAATGAATGAGTTAATGAATATGTAGTAACGTTGAAAAAGTATATTTGAAGTAATTAAGAACTAAACCTAAATGAGAGACATATTATAGCTAGATTATAAACTTGAAGTTGGAGTATACGGGAATGTACGCTCGTATAGTTCTAGACGGAACTTCTTGTTAATGCTTTCACTCACGACGACTCGTTATCAAAGTTCATTTTCATTTTAACTACATTTACTGCACCATAGGCTACTTAAGGTTGTTAGTGATTAACATTCCGCAAGAATTTATTGGTGCACAACACTAATGTATATTAGAAGGTTGGTATTTCAGTATTTCCAAATTTTTGTGTAGTATTAATCTTACTAATCAAATCTACCAAACGGCATTCAAGCACTTGCGAGTGATAGGGAAATTGATATAATTGTCTTATATATCAGTTAAAGAGTTGTGTTGTCAATATTGGTTGTTAGTATATCTTTTTCTAGATAAAGAAAATGATTCGGCTCTGATAAATTAAGGGCTTGCGTAGACATGGTATATTTTTTCTTGGTGAATTAAGGTGAAACGGGAAAGTGTTGTTTCAGGGGACTAAACTCACCTGAGGGAAACTTGGTACAAAGTTAGGTTTAATTATCATTGGAAGCATATACCGAAGTTGAACACTCGTGCTCTTCATGAATCGCTCTTTAAAACATATCTGTACAACACGGAGCAGAAGTGCCCCTTTTTTTAGCCTGCTTTCCCGTAAAAAAAATTTAAAAAAATAAAGAAAAAAAACTATAAAAAAAGGCTTAATATATCTTGAAAGTATCATTAAAATGAAAAGAAGTCAAAAATATGTAAAGTAATTAAATAGGGTCAGTTGGGTAAAAGTCAGTTGGGTTGTAAACGCTTTTTCAATGTTTTAACTTTTGATCCTTCCCTACCTCTTAAATGAATTCAGAGATAAAATTGTGAGCATTGTAGCCACTACTGTACTTCTTGTGAGTAAATGTGTACAAAAATTTTGACTTTATGACTATTTCTTAGCGAATGAACTCTTGTTTACAATTACCCCAGAGATCTGGGGTAATTGTAAACAGTGATTTATTTACGAATAAAGGCAAAATTTGTCTCGCAGTGGATCAGTGGGTTTATCTTGGATACCACAGAACACTGAAAGTGAAGCACAACTGGCCGTGGTCAACGGTTGGAAGGGTGACCACTTCCAGCGACTGATTACTCTGAGACTGAGTGCGCTAAAGGGAGCTGTACCTGTAAAATACATCGTCGCTTCAAATAGCCCACCAATTTAGAAATAATTTACTATGAGGGACCAACCAAGGCGACGATCTTTCATCTGGGAGCTGGTTCAAAATCCTTAAGCCCCTCTGAGCGAAGTGTACTTTATTCTAGCGGAGCTCAATAATAACCAGTAGGAGCTTTCTTAATTCATGGTCGCCCTGCAAGGGGGGCTTGTATTTCCAATTGGAATTAGCAACAACAACAACAGTTATGTAAAATAGACACAAAAGTATAGTTTACATCAAAATATAGAACTTATTGTTCCCCAAAATATTGGAAATAGGATACATTTAAAAAAAAAAAAAAAAAAAAAAAAAAAAAAAAAAAAAAAAAAAAAAAAAAAAAAAAAAAAAAAAAAAAAAAAAAAAAAAAAAAAAAAAAAAAAAAAAAAAAAAAAAAAAAAAAAAAAAAAAAAAAAAAAAAAAAAAAAAAAAAAAAAAAAAAAAAAAAAAAAAAAAAAAAAAAAAAAAAAAAAAAAAAAAAAAAAAAAAAAAAAAAAAAAAAAAAAAAAAAAAAAAAAAAAAAAAAAAAAAAAAAAAAAAAAAAAAAAAAAAAAAAAAAAAAAAAAAAAAAAAAAAAAAAAAAAAAAAAAAAAAAAAAAAAAAAAAAAAAAAAAAAAAAAAAAAAAAAAAAAAAAAAAAAAAAAAAAAAAAAAAAAAAAAAAAAAAAAAAAAAAAAAAAAAAAAAAAAAAAAAAAAAAAAAAAAAAAAAAAAAAAAAAAAAAAAAAAAAAAAAAAATATTGTGGCGATTTTTTGGAAATCGATCAAAGTAAGACTTTGTTGAAGAACGCAATATTTTAAAATTCCCCTACCGTCTGAGTTTAGAACGATGCTGTGGAGCTAAGTTTGACCTCATGGGACACATGACGACGCATTCCGTCGAAGACTTCAGCCGGTCGAGCAAGCACTTGCAAAGAAGCTCGATAACATTTTATTGGCTTGAAGCTTTCACCGAATTTTGTAGCGAGGTCATTACCCGGATGAGTGCAAATTTAGCTTATCACTCCTCAAGGGGACGCCCCACCCACCAGATGTTAACCCTTTTGCGTCCCCCCGAGCCGATCGTAGATGTTATGTATCAGCTCTCGTTTGATGGTTAGTTACTTTCCTAGATACCATATCAGGTCTTGTCCTGTATCTAGTTATTTTCTTCCTACCTCCTCTTCCTTTTATTTTGAGGCCCTTAAGTTTGCCTCTTATATCTTGGCCATCGATCATCTATTGCAATGTATACGGTCTATTGAGCGCCAGCTCAGCATAACCTCCCATTGTAGTTTAAACCATGAGGTCACACCTCTTTGAAAGGTTGCGATTTCCTGAAATGAAGTGTATTAGACACAGTTTATTTTACTATGGCCTAAACACACTATTGCATAAATGAACTTCATGATAAAAGAACACATTTTCAAGAACCTACTATATTGTGGGCAAATACTTAACTACCTCGATTTACTAGTCAGTCTCTCTGTAAAGGAGAATACAAAGTTATTAGGACCTGCCGAAGTGGACTCTCCGGTCCTTACCTTTGAAAGGTTATGGATTAAAATGAGACCCCACTAATGCAACTAACTGAAAGAGAAGCAAAGGTTAGAAAAAATTTTAAAAAGGAGAGAAGTTTTGGGGGATCTCTGACGGTGTGGAACTGGTCTTTCTAATTCTCTTTCACTTACCTCAATCCTAATAATAGGGTAGGCAATCCATGAATCTGGGACTTTTTTTTTTTTACATGTATACGACACATCACATTACAACATTTATGTTTTTTTTCTTTTTTTTTTCAGCATTAACACAAAACAACACATGCATATTTTTTCCTCTTTTTTTTTTACATTTACACGATACAATACATTACAACATTTAGGGTTTTTTTGTTTTTGTTTTTTTTTCAACATTAACACAAAACAACACAACATGCATATTTTTTTTCTTTTTCTTTTTTTACATTTACACGATACAATACATTACAACATTAGGGTTAAGACAAAACAACACTTAAAACATGCAAATTTTTTTTATTTTTTATTTATGCATTTTTTTTTTTGGTTTCCCAGTTCTACTTACTCAAAGTGAAATGCTGTTGAACCTTCCTTCCTGTGTCACGGGCGTCACTACACACCGTCCTTCAATCCCCCGGGAGGCCTCAGGTCTATAAAGAAGGGGTGGAGAGGGGAGGGGAGCTAAACCAGGACTATGGAGCCAAAATTCTTACCTGCTCTGTTGGGAAGAAATGCCTCAATTCGCCATCAGAAACCAAGTTAAGACTACTTACTTTACAGAAAAAGAAAAAAAGCTTTTGGCCTGAGGTACCCTGACTTGACCTGTATTTTCCTTCAGCTTGTTTCTATAACGAGATGTTAAAAATTTCTTTATCTAGTCTCTTCCCTTAGGCTGCACGACTTCTTTTTTTCTCTTTTCATTTTCTTTTTCTTCTCTCCTATGTCTCAGATCTTATTCGACATGATGGTGTAGGTGTCATATCAGCTTCTTATAAATGTCCAGTTCCGATATTAGCACTTGGGATGTCTAGTTGGTTGTTCAGATGTTATGTGTCAGCAAATGGGGGATGTCCAGTTGTTTTTTCTCTAACAGATGTTTTGCTGACTTATGGACATCTAACCACTGCTGTTTACTTTTAATATTTTCCCCTTTACACAAACAATTTCTTTCATGAACTAATAAACTTTCAATGTCAATCGTATTGAGAAAAATGCCATTCTGAGGATTTTTAAATACATCTAAAACATTTTAGAAAAGCAACAGAATACTATTTTAAAAGCTGAAAGTCTCGATAATTCGAGTCTCGATAGTTCGAGTTTCCCATAAAACCGCGCTAGTGAAAAAATATCGGCTTAGTTCCCAAAAACAACCACATCTGGTTTTTATTGTTATTCGACGGTTTATGCGTAAAAATATCGAATTGGGCTACTTTTATCCATGACTGGTGATCAAAAATTTCATTAATAAGTAGGCAGGCTACATTTAGAGCTTTGAAATACTGGCAAATTTAAAAGTATAATTGACTTTCAATCATGTAACTGTATGCAAGAACATTTTTTCTGTAAATACACGATACTGAAATTTAAAATTTGCTTTACTCCCTTTTACTTATTTATAAAATGTTATGATTTCTATTATTCGAGTTTTCGATAGTTCGAGGTAGCTCCGGTCCCGTCCACCTCGATTATCAAGACTACTATTATTATTTTTTTTAAATGACTGATTTCTTTCTTGCCCTTTTAATACTGGAAATTTCAAAGAAGAACAGGCAATCTTTTGCTTATGTTTCACAATTTCGTGAAATTGAAACATAAAATCTGAAAAACTTATTGAAATAACTGAAAAATTATTGAAAAGCCTTCAGAAATTGCGCAGTGTCTCCGAAGGAAATATCATACAAAAAAAAAAAAAAAAAAGAGAATTATAAAAAAGGTAAATGACCCGTTAGTGGACACAGCTCTCGTAGTGGACACTTAGATCTTTAAGCTCCTAAAATAAGCGAATGTAACATTAAACTTGAATGAAATTATCAGAACCTATAGCGATCGATTCGTATTGCTGGTTAATAGAACTAAAGTTGTCGTGGAGCATCTATGCAAGTACATGGATCATAATATTTAATAACTGCCTCCACAACGATAACATTTGCTGCTCTTTACTAAAGCCGATCAGTAAGAAGGTTAGGGATTTGGGGAAAATATATGGGGAAAAAGCGCGACATCATTTATGAATGGTCCCTTAGTCATTTTTAAACGTATTTCTCCAAGTTAACAGTTTAAAATAGATGATATTCATTTCTGTCCACTACTCATGCAAATACGTGTCTTATAAATGTCCACTATAGATACAAATGAAGCGTTTTGTAAATTTGACGTAAAACTTCAAATTTTTCATCAAATGACATTTTATAGGTCATTAATTTTTAGAGAAATAGTTGGCGATCAAGGTAAATATGCAAATATTGATGTTAGTCCCTTGAAAAAATTTTGCCACGTAAAAGAGTACGAAAATTGTCTTTACTGTGTCTACTACCGGGTCATTTACCTTACATGTTGTCAGCTAAATTTGAAACAAAAATGCTCTAAAAAGTAAATACTTATCAAACAAAATTTAATATATATTAAGCAGACATCATTTTCCTCTGTCTACCCGAAATGAGTTAGCATGAAAGGTGCTTGTATTTTACGAAATGAATTGCATCGTCCTGTTCTTTTCTGTTGCAGTAAGAAGATTGAAGTTTTATGATAACACTACAAAAAACATTAACTTTATTTCTTATGTGAACATGCTTTGCTATATTGCATCAATTTATTGATTTTTAAAGTTCTAATTACTTTTCCAAACATTTTTGTTTCAAATTTGTAAACCAATTTGGGAAAACTAGATCGTGTATTAAGTTAAAATTTAGAAAGAAATTAAGAGGCATATATACTTTATATATAATATATAATACTTTTTGGCTCCTGTTCATTTGCTCAAATAGCATTTAGTCTCACTGTATGAAATCTAGTCAGATGTTAAGTTTCTTGTATAGGTGTCCAATTAATATAGGTGTCAAATCATTGTAGGAGTCCTTGTCTGTTGTTGTGTCACTTTAGTGCACTAATTGCAGCAACAGCAGCAGAATCTGAAAAGGAGAAAAAAACTGCATTTACAGCAGTTTTCTTTTTACGAAGCATGGTATTATTCTTTGCAAGTGTGTATCTGCAAGATTTTTCATAAATTCAAATTTACAAACTAAAAAAGAAATATTTTTTTCGCGCATTATTATTGCGTATTAGTATTTATTGTGGAATACTCTTTAATCTGAATACAAACCGAATGCTTTCATACTTTTAGGTATAATTTAATACTTTACTTTTCATTCTCCTTCTTTCTTTTCCATTGACAATCGAAAGAAATTGCCCTGTGAATAAGTTTAAAAATTTTAAAGAAGTAACTTTCATAAACTCAATTGTTTATTTTGGAATCTTTTTACATTAGTTTTATTCTACAAAAAAAAAAAAAAAAAAGTGTTAGAATGTTCCAGGTAACAGTTTTGCGATGACTTTTTGCAGAAAGATTTTCAATCTTGGGGCCATTTAAAAGCGCAATTCTAGAGCTCCGAAAAGCAACCGAGTTCGAAATCCTTGGCCTCCCCAACGCAAGTGGTGGCATGTCAATAATTTGTGCATTTAATATTTACAAAAACCAATCCAAAATTTCAGAACATTATT
The DNA here is from genome assembly GCA_038502835.1 of Octonoba sinensis. Lineage (NCBI taxonomy): Eukaryota > Metazoa > Arthropoda > Arachnida > Araneae > Uloboridae > Octonoba > Octonoba sinensis. The sequence continues at coordinate 11,534,239 of CM076603.1, forward strand.
CAACTAGATAAACCAAAATCCAGCCGCCTTCCTGATCGATAAGCCTCCCTGACGTTTTTTTTTTTTATTATTATTTTCCCATGCGGAACGAAGTCGGACGGCATTTCTGAAGCACTTCAGACTTTTGAATCTTATCATCGAAATCCGAAATCGTTAGATAAACATATTGTTATGCGATAATGAACCTCCCATACTCGTAATGTATTTTCTTCGGTTCGATTCTGAAGTTGATTGGTAAAAAATTGTCAAATGAAATGTGCTGTGAAATTCATTCTAAATTTTTACACATTACGAAATATATTTTTGTCCAACATTTTTTAACTATTCGAAATGTTCACACATTAAAAAGAAAGTTTTGAATTCAGCAAGTTTGATATGGACGTTCTTAAGATAGTTGTGTGAAACTAAAAATCAATTTTAGTGCATTTGCTAAACAACTGTTAACTTTGGTAATTTAGAATTAATCTAGCGAATAAAAAACGAAGAATGGAGCATTTTAAATTACCTTTTGAGCGCACGTAGAAATCGTCGTCCGAAAGAGATCCTTGGAGGTTGGACGTAGGGTGCCTCTTCTACGGTTGTTTCAGTCATTTCGTCTGGAGATTTTGTCTCATAATCCAAGATAGTTGGGATTTCGGAGTGCATTTCCTCGTCTACTTCCGGGGAGCGGTCGACCATCCTTATCCTTAAAGTGATTTCGCCCTTCGCTCCTTCAGCGGCGAGGATGTCGAGTGCATTATGCACGTTATATTTTCTTAAGGTGATGTTGTTTACCCTGAGAATCACATCTCCTTCACGCAAGTCTCTGAAGGCTGGCGATGAATATTGGCATTTGGTGACCTTGAAGCCTTCAAATCTAGAAATTCAGAAAATTGAAGCATTTTAGTTAAATTACTTTGTGATAAAAAAATCATCTTTCTTTTATTATATGCATAAGTGAATAAGTTTTTGGTTATTTTTTGCAGTTAATAAAAAACCATTTTTTTTGGAAAAATTTGTATTTAATTAATATTTTTTTTTGTCAATTGAAATGTAATTATTAATTCTATACAATTTAAGGTTTCTTGGAATTTCATTATATTTTCTTACATGACGGTAAATATCCGACCTCAAAAAAGCAAAGAGATATCATTTGTAAAACAAAAGCAAAAAAATAAAACAAATAAAATATGGTAAAAATATACTTTAATAAAAGTGTATCAGAATCTTGATTTCCCTTAAAGTCCGAACTGCTATCTTCGATTGAGGAAATGCCATTTATTTTCCTTTTATAAACATGTCTAGCCTTTCAAAACTCATTCGAAGAGACGAACCGAAGTAACAAAATCACTACAAAACTAAAAGAAGCTGGTAAATTCACTAAGGGCAAAAAAAAAAAAAAGTTATACACATGTACCTTCGACACAGCCAACTAGTTGTATAGACAGTCGACATCACGCTCGACCCTACTTCCAGAATTTCTACGACAAATCATCAAAATCAGCTTAAACATTCCCTATTTGCTACAAAGTGAATGTCGTCTAAAAGTCGCAAATGAGAAGTTCTTGGCCAATTTCTGGGATATAGAAGAGATTATTATAACAAACTACAAAAGTATGCTGTTGTCATCGCGAATATTTCTTCTATATCTTTCTCATATATATTCGTTTTTAAATTTTCAAAACGCGTCGTTACCTTGGAGCCATTGGATCCGAAATGAGAGATGTGTGTAGGATTTATATGCAGCCGAATAACACCGAAGCAGTGGATAATGAAAGGGGAAAAATCATAAAACATAGCAATAGGCAACACAGAAGTGAAGTGAAATACTTTTACTTACCTATGAAGGTCATCGAAGGACAGCTTTACGCTCATTCCATAGGATCCGTTTTCTTTCACCAGAGTGATGATGTCCTCCCTGAAAGTAGTGAGGATTCCGTTAACGTTGAATCTTTAGGGTCCTAAGTTGTGCCTTTTAAATGCAACTGTTGACAAATGAGGTCGACATTGAACAGCGTTCACGGACGTTTAGATCTTTGTTTTTGAGTACTAAAACGTTTTTTTTTTTTTTCAAAATTTGCCAAACGCTAAACCTCCTTGAAAAACGCAAATAAGATTCAAGAAATAAAGAGAGAGAGAAAAACCCTCTTCTCACCGAATTTCGTCCACCAAAGAGGTAATTTTCGAAAGAGCAACTTAGAACCCGATCACTGATTTGACTCTTTATAAGTATATTTTCCTCTAAACTCATCAACTTTTAAATGTTTATAGTAAGCATTTTTAATCTTTCTGACTGGAAGAAGTTATAAAAAGACTGGTAAATATATTTACCACTTAGTACATTAGTTTTTTTTTGTTGTTTGATGACACCAGGTGGAACCGCCTTAAATTTGCCACGTTCCTTTTTTGACCTAGGAGTTAAGGGGAGGGAAATTCTCCACCCTCCCTTACAACACCCTCGGGACTGCCTCGGGACTTCAGGGTCCACGGATTTTACATGCACGTGTCCCCAATTTTACATGGTTGGTCATCAGCGGTTGCGAAAAAAGGTCGTTGCTGTTGGACCGTGCGTCAAACCAAAATAAAAATGTGATGGTTTTCGGGACTTCATGGTGTCGAAGGTTTAGGGTTGTCTCAAAAGAGCAAATGACTGTACAGAAAATAAATAGACAAAGTGATAGAGTTGTTTTCCGATTTACATGAACTGTCATAAAATCAACAAGAAGTTCCGTCTAGAACTATACGAGCCTACTTTCCCGTATACACCAAATTCAAATTTATAATCTAGCTATCTCTTTCTCTCTCTTTCTTATTTATCTTTAGTTCTAATTATTGAAAATATACCTTTTTCAACGGATAATACATATTCATTCACTCACTCATTCATTCTTTCATTTATTCAGCCATGCATTTATTCATTCATTCGTTACCTCATTCAAGTGTTTATTCATTCATTTACGCATTCATGTATTTATTCACTCATTTATTTATATTTTCATTTATTCAATAATTTATTCATTCATTCTTTTCCTCATTCATTTATTCATTGATTTATTCTTTCACTCTTTCATTTATTCATTCATTCATTATTTCATCATTGAGAAATATACTTGAAAATCCCGATCAAAAAATTTCATAGCAAAATAGGCTCGTAAGTTCTGGATAAACTTTCTATTTCTACATGTTCTACGTTATAAGAGCTTTCCGATAAAGTTTGTTCCAAGCAAATCGGTCCGTTAGATCAGAATTTATATAGGGTTGAAATTTCCCCGTAAGTTCTGTGTTAATTTTTTGAACTGTTCAAAAATGAACAAAAACTGTTCAAATCAATATTTCACGCCGAGAACTCCTTTCAATAAGCTTGCAATAGGAACTTGGCTCTTGTGCCCAGAGTTTACAGAATTTGCTTCAATTTTGTCCATAGGCGCTAATGTTAAAATTTTTTGAACTGTTCAAAATTGAACAAAAAATTGTTCAAATCAAAAAGTAAAATGTAGAAATGAGATTACCTCGCCGAGATCTTTCGAATGCAAAAAGAATTTTTTGAATCGGACAATTCGTTCAAAAGTTATTAGGGGGGGACAGACCGACAGACCGACAGACAGACAGACCGACAGACAGACAGACACACTTTTTCCCCATCTCAATACCCTACTTTCAAATTTTTTATTTTTCAATCTTTATTTAATTACTTCACTTATTTTTGACTTTTCTTGATTTTTAACGATATTTTCACGATAGATTAAGCCTTCTTTCATGCTTTATTATTATTTTTTTTTACTTTTACGGCAAAGTAGGCTAAAAACAAGTGTCTGTGCTTGTCTTTAGCGTCTGAGCACCCTTCATGTGAACCGTGCTCAAGTCTTGTAAGAACACATGCGTAAAGTCAGAGTTATCTCGTTCATACAAATACAGTACAAAAAGAAAAAAAAAATCAAAATAATTCCTTACTCGATGGTGAGAGGTTCATCTTCTTCCATCTGGGAATCCAAGGACAGACTTGAAGCACTATAATAGAGTGTGGATTCTGATGCCGTGGTCAGCGACCAGAAGGAGTCGGTGGATGAAGTTGTGATTATGGATGACATTATCAAATCTAAAAGACAAACGGGAAAAATGGTTAATTCATACCTATGATACGTGGGCAAACAATCCTTAAAAATAAATATGTCACAAATGACGATTCATAAGATAATAGATTTTTTTTAGTAGCTGCTTCTTGGCATGCAGAACAGACGGAATTTCGCGAAGATTAGAAATAGCTGTATTGCAATGAAAGAAAGATTGCGCGTTTGCAAATTGCATTTCTACCACAAAAAAAAAAAAAAAAAAGACTTCTGACTGGCAAATTGACAAGAAAGATCCATTCATGTTCAAGGAAGAAACTGCTGGTATATGGAAAGTGCCTTTTTGTTCTCGTTCTAGTTCGTTTAGCACACGTGATTTCTTCCCAACTGATGCTATCAGCCAGTTAAAAATAGGATTGCTTGCAACAAACAGGGAAGCAAACATTCTGACTCGCGTGCAACGAACATCCAAAACGAATGTCCCTAAAACCCGAATAGATTCGTCCTTTTCTGTCATGCGCAGAAGCGATCAAGTGTCAGAACTTCGTGGTTAAACGGTACCTTTATACACCTTTAGAAATTTTTTTAAAAGCAACAAGTGAATGCCAGGAGAGGCGGACGTGACAAAACACACCTTTTTCACTTCATTTCAATTGCAAAATGTAGCATGACAGACTTTGGCGTGCTTACACATCTTCATGCCCATTTCCCAAAAAGCTGACGAATTTTAGTCTAGGGAGTAAAATTTTGACATAAAACCATGCTGTGCCAGACGAGTCCATTTTTTCTCATGCTCCATCCTTTTTACATAATTCGAAATATTTATTTCTTTGACTAAACCTTTTCCATTCTTATTAAAATAGGCAGAAAGATGTGTACGCACACGAAAATTTTAAAAGTTATTTTAGTATTAAGTACTTGAAATTAGTTTAAACAGCTCATGACTAAACACTCATGGAATCGACCAACAAACATGGGGATATACTTTGAATGTCTTAATATCAAGAAGAAAGAAAAAAGGAACAATTTTCTCTTCTAAAACGTTTTGGCAACGGACCTCCCTCCTCCCCTTCAGCCTTCTTTTCTCACCACTAGTCTTCTTTTTATGGGGATATGCTAAAGCGCAGCTCTGCAGAGATCGACCGAAAGCCCTAAATAAGCTGAAACCAAAGACGGAAAGTGATTTAAACACACTTTGAGCACAAACTTCGTTTCTCTCCCTCCGCAATTGCAATGACTTTTTAGAAACTCATCATTTCATTTTCTATATTTTATGCGCAAATTCTGAAAATTTGAAACTAAAAAACAACTTTTTGCTAAACAGTTAATCCTTCCTTCTTCCATGTCTGGTGAAACACCCTGTGATTCGTACCATACATGAGTGCGTGTGTATGATAGAGAAATTGAGTTTTAGAAACAAAATTGTCAAAATAAATGTGATAAAACCGTTATTTGAAGAGAAGTATCATGCATAGTGTTTGCAAAATATCTATGTTTTATAGTTACAAGATAAATAGCAATTGGTGTAGAATTTTGTGATTATTTTTGCTTCTGTTTCTAAGATTACTATGTAACAAGATGGAATTATTTTTCTCTTAAGTAAGTATGTTTTTACAATATTTAAGAACAAATATTTTGCAGAATTTTGTGTCATTTCCTGATATTTATCAAACCATTCTCAAAAAATGGTTTCTGCTCTTTACTAGAGCTCAGAATGATAATTATAAACTGGAGATTTCATTCCTCGTTTCTTATATGCGTCTTTTATAACTTTTGTTTCGGCATTTTGCTTAATTTGCAGTGGCAATACCATTTCTGTTTACCTTTTGTTTAGGAATAAACGTACATCTGGTTAGGTCATTCATGTTATGCAGATTCAGAGACTGTTGTAATTCTACAAAACATAGTATCTTTAAGTTAAGTTAAAATTTTCAGAGAGCATTTACAGAACAGAATCGTGCTAAAGAAAAATGAACTTTAAAAGGCGAATGAATTTCTGGATTAAGTCATAATGTTGATGTTTAACGTAAACTAATGCAAATGTATAGCTCCATAATTAAACTTCAAATATAACGGGTAACTAAAATGGGGGAACTTTCGAGTTCCGGTAACTCTAAGTACCCACATAAAGCTTTTAATTCAATAGTCCTGCGTTTTTATTCATTTTTTTTTTCTATAACGAGTACTAAAGTGTCATAAACAGCAAAAAGGTTTCTTAAAACAATTCATTTTGCTTTGATTCCTGTGAAAATTTAATAAACAATAGGTCTCGCGACACGTTCTTATCATGTCATGCAATTTTAAAATATACTGAGAAAACATTACATATTAACACAATGAAATAATTATTTAGTAGCTTACCTTAAGTAATCACACTTTGTACTTTAGAATCTTAAAAATTCGGAAAATAAGCTCTTTTAACTCAGCATAAATCTTTTGCAACAACAGGCTTCTAAACTTTCAACAAACTGATTTTGAAATCGATCTTTCGAAAATTGTAAGATAATCATGACGTCACACATTCTTAAGATTTAAAAGGTACAAGTTGAGATGCATTGTTGTAATTTATGTTGGAACTGGTGAAATATTTTAAAGCTATTTTATGTCTTGAGATGACTGTTAATAAATTGACTGAGAATAAAAATAGTCAAAGTGTTATGAAATTGGTTTTCGAATAGGAGCGGAAGAAAGCATCAAAACAAAAATTCTTCGTGCCATTATGTATTCTTGAATAAATAAACTTGATTAAAGGGGTGCATAATATCGGGATTAATAAAAAGCGGAATTTGAACAGCACTGGAGGGGAAAACCCTAAGTAAAAACGTTTTTAATACCAGTTTTTGCGTTGAAAATGTTAATGAACCACCCGGATCGCTAACTCCATCTTTATAGCGAACAATCCCAACCCCTTTTTTTTGGGGGGACAATTTTAAAATTTTTTTTTAAAATATTTGATTTCCCTTCTTTAGATATTTATGCTTCTAGAGAAAGATGTCTGAATGCCCCTGTCCCAAAAATACTAATTAGCATCACTTCCCATCAGGGTATATTTTGTCCCAAAATTTTTGGGTTCGGTTCCATGTATTTCATTCGGTGTTAGAGCTGTCACAAAAACGCGACCCTGTTTCCTGATTCGTGTTTTAGTCATACGGTATTTCCCAGATAGGATCAAAAGGGAATCTGCAGACCGTAAAACGTGTAAATTCGCCGCAATTCGGAAATGGGAAAAAGTTCCACGAATCCATTCCTATCTTATACATATTTTCGATGTAGAAGAAGCTAATGTAATTGTTCTTTACATATTCGCATGTCTTGTTTAATATTATTAACGGTAGTGGCTGAAGAAAAGTGATTGATTTTTGAGCAAATTTCTTCACAGAATGTCACTGAAGAAAATTGGACAAGCTTTAAGGAAAGGTAAAGTACGCTTAAAGAAATATAGTTTACATAAAAGTCCTGGCCCCAGACATAAGTGCGGGTAAAATTTTTTTATGTCCCAATTTTCTCTTTAAAATCGGGATCTGTGAGGTTCTAATACGAAACTGACTTGGGTAGACCGTGATTCCTGGGCAAATATTTTAAGGAAAATAGCGGCATTTGGTTCCTTGCCTCATTTGGCATTCAGCAACCAATCAACATATTAACTTAACTTTGATTTTAAACTTTGGTTTTTGACTCTAAGAATTCAAATAACATATGATTTGGGGTCGATTAAAGCAATTTCTCCTAATATCAGAATTTGCGTGGAAATTTTCGGTTTAACTTTTTTTTTGTTTAATTTATTCTGGTTGCAAAAATTTTATTTTTAAAGGAAAAAACAATTCTCAATAATACTAAGTTTCAACTTGTGTTTATTAGAATTATACGTTCCTTTTATTGGTAGAATTATATAATAAAAGAAAAATATAAAATTAAGCAATAAAAAAAGGAATGAATAAAAACACGTTATTTGATTTGCATTCCTTGGTGGTACATTTGACAAAAGTAGTGCACTTTACCACAGCAGCTTTGTAAGCACATCTTTTGGAGACAGAAACTTAACATTTGCTCACACACAGGAGTTCCAGCGGCAGGAAATTAAAAATTTTCTGAATTTCCTGCCTTCCTTAATTAACGTTCACATAAATAGTTCTCAGCACGTCGTTAATATTTTCCCAGCAAAATCATGCGGATCATTTAAAAAATTTTTATTTTCAAGAAAACGAATAATAATGAAGGTAATTTAATGAAGGAAAAGTGTAGGGTCCAGAACGATAAGTGCTGGAGGAAAACCCGGCTACTACTCATTTGCGTCTAGTGTCTCTTAAGTGACCGGATATACCGCTCTTGTTTGAAACCTGTGAATTCTGTTGATATTTTAAACTCCCCAGCGCTTCTAATCCCGTAGTAAGTTTTGATTTACGTATAATTGCAAAACAGACAATTTAATTAATTGAATTTGAAAAATCAAATTTGACATGCGGATAATCGGATCATTCGTGAAGTGGATTAGGGAAAAGTTTCTCCTAATATCAGATATTCGGTAAAAAGCGTGAAGAAAGTCGAATTCACAGGCTTTTGGGTCATTTTCTGTTTCTAATTGAGGCTGTTAGCAAACAATTTTTTAGTGCTGCCATCTATAGGAAAAAGACAAAATAGTAGCGCTATATTTTTTAGTGCTGCCGTCTTTCTGGAAAAAAATTCTAAAAATTTGTAGTGCTGCCTCCTACTGAGTAGCGCTACCGTTTTACTCGCAGTTTACACTCAAAACAATCGTTTTATTTAAATAGTATTGCTATTTCTACTTTCGCTTTTGGGCACTGGCGTTTTCGGACCTCAATAGCCACCGAACTCCCACTGGATGCTCCCCAGCTGACAATACTTTTCACTATTTATTATCGTTTGTAATTTTTAAGACGGAACGCGCTTCGTCTCCCCCTCCCCCCGTCAGCGCGCTAGATGATATGTTATTAGCTAAAAATGTTTCAAACACTCCGTAAACCAAATGAAAAAAATTAATTAAAATATCTTGCATATCGCTTATAAAAATGAACAGTGTTATCTGCAAAAATCTTTTTTTTTTTGGTTTTTATATCAAAATGATCAGATTTTTGCGCTTTTCTTTTATTGGGAATGCTGCCGTAAGTTAACGATTTAAAAATTAAGGCTAGACGCCAACTGTATTATTTTGGTGCAACACAGTAATAACTACTTTTTATAGTTACTTCAAATTTTTTTTACATCATTAACATCCATCATGTGGGAGATAACTAGTAAAATAACTATTTTCTTTACAAAAGCGATAAAATAATCATTGAAACAAATAAGGTAATTAAATAAAACAAATGGTAAAAAGTTCAAACTCATCCCTTGCAAAATTTTCCATTTTGCAGATATGACACTGTTCATTTCTATAAGCGATATGTACGTATATAGTTTACTCACATAGGGAAACCCTAGTAATATTAATCATATGGTAGCCAACATACATATAATTGATAACACTTTAATAAATTGTTTTACTTTAAGTAAAAATAGGTTTTTGCTTCATAATAGGGCACCAAAAAAGTGGGAGCTTTTTTAAAGTTCATTTATTGAATTTTCAATAAACAGAGGGGGAAATTGGGTCTTTTTTAACTATCCCGATGATCACGGGGGAAAAAAATCAAAGTTAAAAAACACCCATTGCTTTTTTAACGATGACCCCCTTTTCCGCTGAAAACATTTCGATATCCCGGGATCTCGAGGCAAACATGACTAAATTAAGCATTGTGGTTTTTCTTTTAACTTCATCGTCTTACCAATGCGTCCAGATATACTATTTGACTCTGACAAAGTTTCCGGTGGGCAGAAGGGGTTTATACTAAACCTACCAAAGCGGTCAAATGGCTGCATTTAAGACTTTTTTAAATTGTCAAATTCCAGATTTCTATTTTCTTCAAATTCCTGAACGACTTTTCTATAATGCGTAGCTATTTAAGTAGGTAAAAAAGTCGCTCCTTTGACCGCTCTGGTAAATTTAGGGTTAAACGATTCCATTTGTTAAAATGGGTTGGTTTTTACAGTTTTGTTAACGGTGTTAATTTTCAAAATTTTTAAATTCTAGATTTCTACTTTCTAAAACTTACTGCACAACTTTTCCATAATCCACAGCTTTCTTAAATAGGTAAAAACGAAACTCAATTTTTACCGCTGTGGTAGGTTTAGGGTTAAACCATTCCATTTGTTAAAATGGCGTTGAGGATAACAGTTTTACCTGACCAGTAACGCACGACGATGCTATTGGTACGTTGCCAATAAAGATTTCTCCCCAACAAGAAATGCACCCCTCTCATGCTCCCGGGCACCTTCTTTTCAGAACTAAAATATAATAGAACTTTTATTTCCCTTTCTTTTGCCAAAATCTTTATCCTGACAGCAGGGTTTCTACTTTCCGCATAATAAAAGGGCGCACTCGATCTGAGTTTAAGGAACACTCCTAAACCTAAGGTACCCCCTGGGGCGATTTCCCGATCGCTTAAGGGTTTAGCCCCTACAGCTATATAGACAGGCCGACGCACCGCCATTTTGGACCAGAGCGTTTGCTTGCCTCGGGTTTTCCTTCCTTGCGTTGTAGGCGTGTTTTTTCTTGTATTCACACTTTCTCCATTTGGCGAGGTTTGGCAATGTGAAAAACGCCGAAAGCTTTCCCCCCGAAAACAAATTTCTTCAGCAATGCTTTCTTAAACCCAGAAATAAGTGCATTCATTATATTTGAAATTTGTGATGTTGAACATTGCAGTACTTATTGGTTAAAGGGCCGACGTTGGCGACAGTTTTTCCAAATTGCCGGGCCCTTTTTAATGTAACAAAAAAGTTCCACCTATTTAAGTTAAATATAAATAACTTTGCTATAAATTGCTTTGTTTACATTAAATTTGGCGATGTAAATATTGACGAGCTTAGCCAACACAACCTAGGCCCTTTAACCTATGAGTACCAACGTTGCTTCTTCGATTTTATTTTTTTCACAAAGACAAATGTTGCGGGGGTTATTTTTTCTTTTTTTTTTTGGGGTGGGGGTGGCAAAAATATTGGCTAAAATTACTTGTTTTGTTCCTGAAATTGTGAACTTTCATTTGGTGAGTTCTGCACATATCACTGCTTTCAAAGCATGTTTTGTCGCCAATCAAAAAAATCGCCAGAGGGTCCCTAATCAAAAGCTGTTTCCAAATGTTTGCTTTCTGTTATAAATGTTCCCAAGAATAAAGTAAATTTTTTTTTCACAGTTGTCGGAACCAGGTCTCAGAGTAGACAAAGCCTGTTATAAACGTATTTCTACGTTCAGGGATATTTTCACGTACTGGGCAAAAACTATGCGACCAATTATCGCTGCCCTAGTACAATATTGGGGCATAATTTTTTATAGTACGTTTCGAGCGGGAGCCTGGCGATGGTAAAATTGTTTTTGCCAAATCAATTACACCAACGATGAAGCCATAATGCTTAATTTAAAAATATTTAAATATCGCCGAAAACAATCCAAAATGGTAATTGTCTTGGCGAAAAAATAAATTACCTATCGCCAGCCCCTCCGAAACGAATAGATACCGTTAAAACTACTGCTTTGAGATAAACTCATTTGAACAGTTAATTTTTGGCGTTGAAATTCAGGAAAGATACCCAGGAAAAGGATTTTGGGACATTATATTAGTCACACGGTTGCTTTAAGCAGAATAAGTTGTAATTAGAATTTAGTTGCAAAATTAGCTACTTGCTTAAATGTGGTCTTTTTTTTTTAAAGATGTTTGAGAATTGAACTAGAGCAGTGATATGTGCACCAAGGTATACATTTCATAATTTATAAAAATGTGCTAGTTAAACCAATTTGCATGCCACTTTGTTATATGAATTGAAACATATTCAGCTCGCAATGTCTACACTAAAGTTATCAATGGAAAAGTTAAACTTTCATTTAATATTCAAAATTATAAGATTATCGGAAGTCTACAAATAAACAGCAAAAATGAACCCTTTTTAAAATATTAGTTATGAAAGGTTTGATTTAAACTTTTATTAACTCTGAAATAATCTTCTTAACGTCTTGCTAATACTTTGAGTCTGTTTAATATAATCGCCATTCAGATTTTACAAATACAAAGTTGCTTTCATGATGATTTACTTTCAACCACAGAGTAATTACAGTTATGATAGTTTATGATGTCACGTTCTGTATTTCTAAACGCAATTTACATTAAACGTGGCTGTGTAAGTAAACTGACTTACCTTACGAAAAATCTTTCACGAGAGAATATTATTAAATCACGAATCCCTTGAAAATGTCTTGAGAGTGTCACGTTGCACGCACAAGTCAAATTTTTTCTCAAATGATCTTTGAATTTCAGTGTTCCATTCCGTTAAGTTTTTAGCTGTTGCCATTCCATAAAATATTCTTCTAACCAATGAGAAGTTTTGCTTTGGAATGTATGTATTTACTAGAACATTTTGCCAACCAATGAGAAATTTTGTTTTGAAATGCATTTTATTTACTTTTACTTCTAATAACTATCCAATAATGGACACGTTTTTCCTTCAAATTATATATTATGGGAAGGGAGAAGACACATACTCTATATTGCTGTTAAAATTAAAACACTAAAATTTAGACAGGAAATTTTTTTCTTTCCTTTTTGCTTTACTGCATTGGTTTTCGTACTTTTGTTGCATATAACTGTTCGTTAGGCAATGATAAGAGTATTTTCATTTTTGAAAGAAATAAAGGTTCTAATCATAATTTGAAATGCTTGAAATATGATATTACATCAAATTTATAATATTTCAAAAATTTTGAGTAATTGTTAATAATGTACATACATTCTCAAAATATATTAATGCGTAAAGTTTTAAAAAGCAATTTTGACATCCCGGATAACCGGATCTTTCGTGTAGCGGTCGGTTTATATTTCAGACATTTAATTTAAAAAAAAATCGGTCTGACATCGAATGCCTGATGCCTTCTGCGGTGGAAAACCGTTCCAATCGTCCCAACTCATCAATGCTCCCCTCGTTTATATGTATATTTGTTTATGGTAGGGGTTTTCCTGAACGATAGGTTTGATATTTACTGCTATAGCCGTTTTGGCGTAATCAAGTCAATTTCCGCAAACTGTCACATTCGTGAAATCTTAAACTAACTTAAATTTTTGGAAATGGACTATTACACTTACATAGTTAAAAAAAAGTTACAAATTTCGTCATACATAAAAGTTATCACAAATCATATTCCTTCATAAGATGTCAGCGCTGTAAAAATATGGTTTACCTCAAATAATATCAAAATTAATAACCGTTTATTTAATTTTGGTCAACGGTATTTATCGGTTAAAGGGCCTACCTTGGCTACTTTTCCCAGAATCGTCGTCAACACATCTGGTTTTGGTACCTTTTGTTGACAATAAATGCATATAAAGTGCAGAAATTTAAATATAATAAGTGTCATCTAATAAAGATACGAAATATGCTAAACAAAATACATAAACAAAGTTTTTTTTTGCCATGGACATTTTGTCGTCCTAAAACTCAAAATGTATGTAACAGAAATTAACCGAATTTTAATCTAGCAAAATAAGCACGAAACATTTAAGCGCCTAAAAAATTCTTTGTTGTAAAATTACTTTGATTACATATGTTTTGACGATGTTGGCAACTTTTGCACGGTTGGCTAAACCCTTCAACCGATAAGTACCAAATAAACAAAGGCAATTTTTCGGTGCATTTGCTTGCAAGTTTCAGTTTGTGTGTTAAAGAATGTACATTTATCTATCGCTTAAACAGCCAGCCTACAGTAATAAGCCAACACCGCTGAAATAAATTTCCGTATTTTAATGTATGAGTAGTTTTGTATATGTAGCAAGCACAAGGTACTTGCAGCCGATAAATTTTTGTTAGTGACAATTCAAAAAATTGTCGCCAAGGTAGACTTTAACCGATTAACACCTTAAATAAATACCCCATCAAATTAACCTCTTTTGTCGTTTAGAAACATTTCGTGTTAAAGTTGTACAGGTGCTTATTGGTTATTCGCCTACCTTGGCAACGGTCTTAGAAATGTCGCTAACATGTTAGTCAAAATCAAACAACATTGCTCTGTTTTTTTTTTTTTTTTTTTTTAATTTGGCTACGTTTGGTGAGCAAAAGAGGTAAGGCGTATAACCGATAAGTACCATTATACCTAAGATGGCACCAAAGTGGACATTTCAGAGCGTAAACCAAATTTTAGTGCAATTTGCGAAAATTACCTGAAACATATTTAACACACAATCTCTAAATTATAGTTATTAACTTTAAAATGTTAAATTTAAACTTGATTTAATGTTAAAGATGAAAAAATTTTCGAAAACCTACAAATAAACGATAGTAAAATAGTATCTTAAAGTTAAGTTAAACCCTTAACAGATCATTCACAGGACAGAATCGTGCAAAAGAAAAATGAATATTAAAAGGCGAATGAATTTTCGGATTAGATCACAATGTTGATGCTTAACGCTCGGTTTAACAGGCCGTTTCAACTATTTCTAAACTTTCATTTTACATCAAGTTGCTACTCATTCTAATAAAACTTTGAGTCACATAAACTTGTCCTTCTTACCGTGTATTAAGAAAAGCCAAAGCAATTGAAAGTTGAACTGCAATTAGTAGCAAATGATGCAACATGGAAGCTTTGAAAGTCAAAATGACTGGTCTTGTAAATCTAGTGTTACAAATAAAGTGATACAAATTTATAGCTCTATAATTAAACTCATATATACTACGGATAACTGAAATAGAGAAACTTTCGAGTTCTGGTTGTAACTCTAAGTACCCACATAGGGTTTTTAATACACTTCTCAAAACAATTAAAGGATCACTACTTTGGAATGATCGTGTACAAGAATAAGTTTTATAATAAATATGAGAATTTGACCTTTGGTACTGGGCACCTTTAATGAGGAACAACAGAGTTTGTTTTTGTTTCTTGGCTTTCAATTAGTATAGATAATTCTGATGTTTTTGTAAACACACCGAAACAGGAATGAAAAAGAGCAAGATTCCAAGTACTAACCAGTTGTCAATCGAACTTACAAGGTGCAGTTCACTCATTTTCTGTTTGCTTCGTCCTGTTTACGTACCATGGCAGGTGTTAGAAGATTTCTTTCTTACAATGATGTGACTAGGGCTGTCACATGGATTGAAGGTGGTGTATCTCAACGTCAGGTGAGTCAAAGGTTCGGTGTAAGTCAATCAGTGGTTTCAAGACTTTGGAACCGCTACCAACAACTAGAGACTGTCCATATAAGGCCAAGTCAAGGGCGGAGGAGGTCCACTTTAGCCCAAGAGGACAGGTATTTACGTCTAAGTGCCCTCAGACGCAGATTTTCAATAGCCAGGGAGCTGCAAAATGAGCTAAGATGAGCAACGGGGACCCAAATTTCCGACCAGACTGTACGAAATCGACTTCGGGAAAGTGGATTGAGATCTAGACGACCAGTCCAAGTACCTCGGTTTACAGCACGTCACAAAAGAGAAAGAATGCAGTTTGCTTGGACACACAGACGTTGGCACCTAAAGCATTGGCGTAAAGCACTCTTTTCTGATAAGTCTAAATTTACTCCTTTTGGTAATGCTGGTCGGGCTAGAGTATACAGAAGAAGGAATGGACGTTTTATTCCCTGCTGCTTATCTTCAAGGGTCCCATTTGGAGGAGAATCAATAATGGTGTGGGGTGGAATAACACTCGATGATCGTACAGACCTTGTAGTCATCCGCAACAGATCCCTGACCGCCCAGAGGTATGTTAACGAGGTGTTGGATGTCCAGATACGTCACAGAGCAGAAGCAGAAGGGCATAATTTCATTTTTATGCACGATGGGGCCCGTCCCCACACTGCAAGGATCGTGCGTCAGTACCTACAAGACCACAATATCACCACTTTGGGGTGGCCCGCTTGCAGCCCGGAGCTGAATCCCATCAAACATGTCTGGGATCAACTGGGAAGAAGTATCCGGAGCCGTCAAAACCAAGCCACCACTTTGGAGGAGCTGGAAATCGCTCTTCGAGAAGAGTGGGAGCGTTTGCCTCAAGAAAGCATCGGGAGGCTTATAAAAACCATGCCCCGGCGAATCCGAGCTGTGATTTCTGTCAGAGGAGGAAACACAAGATACTGAGCCATTAATTGTAACACAAAAACAACTTTTTGTTTACTTTTGATTTTAATAATTAAAGGGTTTTCATTTTGATTTTGGTAGTTTTTTAATTCTCTCACCTATTCCCAATACACAACAAAAAATTATTCAATAATTTAGCATGGATTTGGTAGCCATTTGCATTGCCTTTCAAAATAATATAACATACAATCAGTTTTTTAACTGTTAAAAAAATGACAAGCTTATAAAGAAGTGATCCTTTAATTGTTTTGAGGAGTGTATATTCCTACTTTTTAAATTATATTTTCTCTAACGATTTCTTAAGCAATGTCATAAACGTCAAAAATTTTCCTTGAAACAACGCATTTTGATCTGACTCCTAAGCAAAATATAAACATTAGGTCTCGCGACACGTTTTTATCATATCATACAATTGTAAAATATACTCGAGACACGTTATATATTAACACAATGAATTAAGTATATAGTAGCTTACCTTAAGTAATCACAATTTGTACTTTAGAATATTAAAAATTCGGAAAATACGCTCTTTTAACTCAGCAGAAATCTTTTGCTACA
The DNA here is from genome assembly GCA_038502835.1 of Octonoba sinensis. Taxonomy (NCBI): domain Eukaryota; kingdom Metazoa; phylum Arthropoda; class Arachnida; order Araneae; family Uloboridae; genus Octonoba; species Octonoba sinensis. The sequence continues at coordinate 11,551,005 of CM076603.1, forward strand.
ACCAGTTTCTAAACTTTCAACAAACTGATTTGTAAATCGGTATTTCGAACAATGTAAGATAATGATGACGTCACACATTCTTAAGATTTAAAAGGTAAAAGTTGAGATGTATTGTTGCAATTTATGTGGGAACTGGTGAAATATTTTAAAGCTCTTTTATGGCTTGAGATGACTGTTAATAATTTGACTGAGAATAAAAACGTCTAAGTGCCACGAAATTAATTTTCTAATACAAACGGAAGCAGCATTAAAAAAAAAAAAAAAAAAAAAACAATCTCTGTGCAATTATGTATTCTTTAATTAATGAATGGATGAAATGGTGCACATTAACGGCATTGGTAACAATGGAACTAGTAAACAACACTCAATTTTTTACTGAAATGGAAAGTAAATAAAAACTCAATACCACTTTTGGGACTGAAAACATTAATAAACCACCCGGATCGTTTACTTCATATTGAACAATACACCTGTGTTCCAAATTCTTTCCCGAAAATACTTGTATTTTTTCTTAAGGTATATTCTACGAGAGAAAGACGTTAGATTCCTCCTTGCAGAAACTAATCAGCATCACTTCCCACCAGGGTCCATGTATGTACCAAATTTCGTTCGATTCCATGTATTTCGGTTGGCGTCAGACCGCATACAAAACGTGGCGCTGTACAGCATACAATCGAACAACATTTTCCAAATATGATCAAAAATGGGATCAGCAGACCTTAAAATGTGTAAATTCGCTACAGTTCGAAAATCGGAAATTTTCACGTATCCAATATCCATCTACTTATTTTCTATGTAGAAGAAGATAATGTATTTGTTCTTCACATATTCGCATGTCTTCTTTAAACCCCATAAACGGTAGTGGCTAAAGAAAAGTCATAGATTTTTGAGCAAATCTCTTTACAGAATGTCCCTGAAGTAATTGGACAAATTTTAAGGAAAGGTAAACTTCGCTTAAAGAAATATTGTTTACATAAACGTGTAGGGTCCAGAATGGAAAGTGCTGGAGGAAAACCCGGCTGATGCTCATTTGCCTGCAACTCCTATCTCATCGATTGAAATGATTTTCCCATACCGCATATCCGGTGTCTCTTAAGTGAAAAATCCATACCATATATCGGGCTCTTGTTTGAATCCTGTGAGTTTTATTGATAAACATCCCAGTGCTTCCAAATCCGCAGTAAGGTTCAATTTACATATAATTGCAAAACATGCAGTTTAATTAATTTAATTTTAAAAAATCCAATTTTACAGGGCGGATAATCGAATCTTTCGTGAGGTAGATAATTAAAAAAATTTCCTAACACCGAATTTCCCGTGAAATGCATGAGGAAAGTAGAACTTCACTGGCTTGTGTCATTTTGTTCTTCTAATTCAGGGGTGGCCAACCTGCGGCTCGCGAGCCACTTGCGGCTCTTTGAAGGATTATTTGTGGCTCGCGTCTCAACGAGTATATAAAAAAGCTAGAGGAATATGGAATTCCAAAATAGATTTCAAGACTTGAAATATTTTAAATCGTCTCTTGATTTGATTCTGAATCCATTGGAAATTAACATAATTCAAGGTGAGTTTTCCATTTCCAATATAATTAGGACCCAAAAAGCATCTTGAGAATTAGAAGTAATAAAGATGCAAGAAGATCAAGTTGTAACATTAAAATATCAGTCGACGTCGATTACTGAAAAATTTGTAACAGAATCAAATTTGTATCCTGAATTTAAAAGGGCTGCTTGTCAAATTACTTCAATATTTGGAACAACGTACTTATGTGAATCATTTTATTCCACTTTAAAATTCGTGAAATCCAAACAACGATCAGTATTAACTAACCAGCAGTTCAAAGAATTACTGAGACGTGCTGTCACCAATTATTCACCAAATATCAAGAGAATTTTAAAAAATGTGTTTAATTTTTAATATTTAAATTCAATACACATACTTTGTACTTTAATTTATATGTTTTCAATAAATATAATTTCTGTAAAAAAAATATTTTTAATAACCCTTTTTGTATACCTTTTAAATGCGTATTTAATTGCGGCTTACGAAAAATTTCAAATTTTGAAAAATGGCTCGGACTGTCAAGGAGCTTGGCCACCCCTGTTCTAATTTATGCACGGAGCAGACAATTTTTTTATAGTGCTTCCATCTATCGGAAAAAGACGAAATAGTTGCTTTAAATATTTTAGTGCTGACGTCTACTGAAAAAAAGTTCTAAAACTTGTAGTGCTGCCTCCTAGTGAGTAGCGCTACCGTCTGCGCGCAGTTACAACACACAAAACACTCTTGTGTTTTAACACTTTATTTACCGACGGTAGTTATAAGTACCATTCTCTATAAATTCCATTCAAGCAACAATTTTTTAAAATATTCTGATGGTACTTTTCCGGGAAAGTCTTTAAATTCCCCTTTTTCAGGATATATATCAGTAAATGTTCTATGAAAAGTATTTTAGCGAGGAAAGGAACATAGACAGTATTGAAACGGATGCTGTGCCTTGAACTTCCATTTTGTTCAGATTGCTCCCTTAGAGTTTCGCTCCAGAAAAGCAGTAAAATTCAAGAATCAAGTCACTGATTTTTTTAATGTGTTAGTTAAGAACTTGGAAAACTATTTGACGAAATATTTTGATTAAAAAGTGTATGTAATTAATTTCACAGGGTAAATACTCTGTGGCTCTTATTAACTGTAAAGAAATAAATACTTATAGACTAAGCATTTTATTTATGTAAACCCCTAATTTTCAGTGTAAATACCTAGACAAACTATTTCTGTAAAAAAAAAAAATTACTGCAGATCATAATGCGGTAGATAAAGGGTTAAATAGCCTTACCAATTTTACTTTTTGCTTTTGGTACAGTCGTTTTCGGACCTCAATAGCCTCAGAATTCCCCACTGGATCCTGCCCAGCTGGCGATACTGTCACTATTTATTATCGTTTGCAATTTTTAAGACGAAGTGCGCTTTTCCCCCCTCCCGCCGGCAGGTACGCTAGATTATATGTTATAGGATAAATTTGTTTCTAACAAGCCTTAAATCAAATGAAGAAAATTAGTTAAAATATCTTACATATCGCTCATGGGTTGCAATATCGGCACAGCTCAAAAAATCATGTTTTGAGATAAGTGGGTTTAAAGTTTTCATTACAAAGGAAAATGCATGAAAAATGCTTTAGTTTGCCATCATCTTACGGCATAATATTGAATTATGAGTTCTGCTAGTATTGCTGCTGAAAAGAATGTGTATTTTCATATTTACATTTGTTCTTAGTCCAAAACGCATGTTTTTTGAGTTGTGCCACTATTGCAGCCCAAGAGCGATATAGAATAAATATATAGCTTACTAACATAAAACCATAGTAGTATTAATCATGTGGTAGCCAACATAAATATAATCGATGAAAGTTTTGTGAATGGTTTTACTGAAGTAAAAATAGCCGGTTATGCTTCATCATAGCGCACCAAAAATGTTCAGGTTTTCAAAAGTATATTTATTAAATTTTCAATGATGACAGTGGTGAAATTCGGTCTTTTGTAACTATTATGAAGTTCATGAAAAAAAAAAAAATCAACGTTAAATAACAACCATTGTTATTTAAAGTTTACCCCCCTTTTCAGTCCCAAAGAAATTCGATATCCCGGCTCTCACGGCAACTACTTTGAACTTCATCGCCCCACCAATGCGTCCAGATATACTATTTAACTCTGACAAAGTTTCCGGTGGGGAGAGGGATTAATACTTAACCTACCAGAGCGGTCGCATGACCGCATTTGAGGCTTTAATTTAAAAAAATTTTAAAACCTGGTTTCCATTTTATTAAACTTCCTGTAAAACTTTTCTGTAATGCATAGCTACTTAAGTAAGTAAAAAAGTAACACATTTGACCACTATGGTAGTTTCAGGGTTGAACGATTCCATTTGTTAAATTGATGTTGAGGACAACAGTTTTGCGTAACCAACAACACACGACGACGCTATTGGTACGTTGCCAATACAAGAATTCTCTCCAACAATAAAAGAACTCTCTCAAGTTCGGTCTACACCAGGGGTTCTCAACCTTTTTCGGCTTGTGCCCCCCCCCCCTTATGGGTACCAAATCTTGTCGCGGCCCCCTCGCTTTTATACTTATGCATGTGTATTGAATTCTGTATTTATGTATTTGTGTGGTCCACATAAAATAGTATAAAACATCTTTGTCAATTTTAGAACAAACAACTTCATTGAATGATACGATTGACTAATTTATAATAAAAATCTCTCGTTATAATGCAAAGAGTATTATGTAAAATATTTCAAAGGTACAAGGAACCTTTTGCTTAATTCAAGAAAATGAAACGGAGAACGCTAGCGAAAATATGCTCTGAGAAGACCGTTTAACTAGCAACTAATAATAACTGGGAGGAAAATAGTTGAAAAAAATTCTGAATTCTTTAAATGTGAAAGAAAGAAAATGCCACAGAGGGTAGGAAATGGGAGGAACGGAGTAGACAAATTCATCAAAAAAAAATAAAATAATGAAAAGCTTCCTAAACATATAGGTTCTTCCGGAGAAAACAAAATAAAGTAGGGATTTTTGCTCAACTTTTACTTGATTAAAACGAAAACGCTCCAAATTCTTTTACTTCATTTACTGTAATTCTAGGCTTTATTTTTAATTTTTATTACGAAAGTGCTTCTTCGAGGAGTTTTGAGAGCTTCTTTCATTTGCCCAAAGTTCAGATCAACTCTTCATGAAATAAATATGAAAGCATTCAACATAAATAGGATAGCATTGAGCACAGTAAAAAAATTTTTGTTTCCAGAGAAGAATACAACCTGTCATATATAGAGTTGTAACACATTTGGTTACAATAAATGCGTATATATATAGTGTGAAACATTTTATTAGTTTGAAAGGATTGGTCCATAGTCTCCTTTTGGAGACTCATGACTTCTTTATTTTACTATTTTTCTCTGTGCCCCCCCCCCCCAGATTTTTTGTATGGCCGGCAAGGGGGCCATAGGGCTCCCGTTAAGGAATACTGCTCTACACTATAGTAATGCCCTTCTCTTTTTTTTTCGACAAAATCTCAGCTCTCATCCTGACAGTTGATTTCTACTTTGGGCATAATAAAGAGCACGCTCATTATTCTTACTGATCTGAGTTTAAGGAACACTCCCTCAGCTTGCTTGTGAGCATTTGAATTACTAATGGCTGTTTATTACGCATGATTTTTTTTTTTTTTTACAGCAGTTACACTTATTACTATATTACCATTATTCAAATGCAAATATTGATTCTGAAAATTTTTTCTTTATTAAAATTTCCTTTTTTTTTTTTAGCAAAATCCAATTGGCTGTTAAATCTCCTACTTTGTACTTTGGGGATAAGAGATGGCTAAAAAATGAGATGAAAAAGTCGACTCTTGCTTTTTCTAAAAAAAAGTACGAACTTATCTTGTGGCTCAAAGTTATTTTCTAGATTTGTTTTGAATAAGTTTGAATACATTATAACTATTTGCCAGCAATCTATCTAAGGCAATGGAGATAAGTTTAAAATGTTAAGCAGATCCTCTACATTATGTTCCTGTGCATTGAAAAATTTTGATCTTTATTTGTCTATATAATTTAAATTTTCTTCAAAAATTCGTGTAAGAATTGACCTATTATGTAACTTTTTAGGGAATCATACTAACTTCTGCTATACTTCTGATGGTAAGTAGAAATTCAATCTATTCTTACCATGAAACTTTAATAATTAAATTAATTTTGGTTGTGTTTTGAATTGAACATATATTCATCATCCCCATGTCTCACAACTTGCATGCTAATTCAACTTGGCGATATTTTTTTCAAAAATCCTTTTTTTTTTAAATTTTTCTTAAAACACTTGATTTAAATCAAATACTCCCTGGTACAAACTTTTCTTTTTATACCTCACTGTAAGTTTTGAAAGGAAAACTTCGATTGTGTTTCATATTTATGTGTCATTTTCGCATTTAATTTATTATTTAATTGCTGTCTAGATTTCTTTCTATTGATCACTTCCAACAATCATAAGTTTCTAACATTTTTCATAATTCATAAACATTTTTCTATTGTGTATACCTTTTCTATATTCATTATGTTAAATTAACTAGAACAATAATACCTGGTCTTAGTATTGAAAAAAAATGTTATCAAAACGTTGCACATAAACATTTATAGTAACATTTTATAATTCAACATGACCACAGTACTAAAAATGAAGCCCTAAATAATGCTTTTAATACCTGGTGTATTAGGTAATGTAATGGAAAAGTAGTAATTATGCTTCTAAATTTATAAAAATTTAAAGATCATGATGGCATGTAATATTTAAAATGCATCTAATATGAATAATGTTATGCACAAATAATGAACGCAATTAATTTTATTTGAAACAAAAACTTACACGAATTTTCAGATATTATTCATATAAATATTTTTTTATTGCTTACTCACAAATACAATACTAAAACCAGGCAATACATAAAATATGCAATACATTTAGCCTCAAATGTATTTAAGTAAATAATAATAATATTTGTGAATTTATGAACTTTAACTAATTCTTAACTCAAATGCACTTTTTCTCTGCAGAGTTAAAATCTTACTTTTAAAGAATTAAATATTTTACCTTTATTTTAATGTTAGGAGAGAATAAAAATATATATATTAGAAGAAAAACACTGAAGCTTTTTCAAAACAGACGTCATAGGGCATTTAAAATACAATTCACAAAAGAACACCTACAAAAAAATTAAGAATTCATATTTTTAATATGTGTGTTTCACATGTAGAAAAATTTAATTTTTAGACGAACAACTAGGTTTCAGAAACCAAAACAAGTTCTTTGAGAAAAAGTATTTTATCACTAATTACCTTTATTTTTTAGCACACATCACTTACAAATGAAATACCATTCTTACTTATTTCAAATTTCAAAAGAAGATGTACCATTTCTTAGCAACAAAAGTAGCAGTTTTTGAAGAACAAACAGGCAAAACAATAAACATGCGAAACAGAGCAACGGATGATCGAAAATGGCACGTTAGTAAACAATTCTTCCTCCGAGCAACCGAGTTGTTGTAAATATAAGGAACCAAAAGAGGTTCCTTGTATTTACAACAATTCGGTTGTAAATACAAGGAACCTCTTTTTCAATGCGAGAAGAGCTATTCTCTCGAAAAGGTTCAAGTGTAATTAAAAGCATACGTTTCAGCGCAAAGAATTGTTGGTATTTTTTTTTTAAAAATATTCAATTGCTTTTGAAGATTATTTGATTTTTCTTTTATTTTTGAGGTTTCACACTGTGTTTGGGGTAAAATAAAAATGCTCGATATTTTAATTGTATGAAGCTGTGTGAAAAATCAACGGCGCTTTGGGGCCGTTCATAAATGACGTCACGCTTTTTCCCCATATATTTGACCCCCTCCCCCTTTGTCACAAATGTCACACTTCACGCGTCACGCTATGTTGCATACTGATGATGTCACACTTCTTGTTACCCCCTCCCCTCCCCTTGTCACACTTTGTCACAATTTCACGAACCCCCCTCCCCCCTCGAAGCATGACATCATTTATGAATGATCCCTTTGTTTTATGCTTTTTAATTTTTCTGCTACCTAAGTATAACTGAAATTAGCCAAATTGGTTGTTATTAGCCAAAGCTAATAGCCGTGCATACAATAAAAATGTATTTCTAGCGTTAAAAATGGCTTCCATATTCATTAACTTATCGTTCTTTGGCTTCTTTTTTTTTTCGTTTAAAAATAATTAAATAATGGATTCCCCCTCCCCCTCCTATGCTAAAAGTGTTTTATTTCAGAGTCACTGAAAAGTTCCCCAGAGGTCATTCACAAATCATGTCACGCTTCGAGGGGGGTGAGTTCGGGAAATTGTGACAAGTGGAGGGGATAGCAAGTGTGGCATCACACATTTTAGTTGAAATGAAAACATTTAAAATCAGAAAATTAATTATTTTTATACAACTTTTTAATGTTTTTTTTTGTTTTGTTTTGTTTTCGCATTGATTTCATTTTGTATCGAAAACATCGATTATCATTAAAGTCTGAATTAACTTAAGAAATTATTTATTAGTTAAATTAGTTGAATTATTAGTTAAAGGTTTAAATTTAAAAGGAAATCTTAGACCTTTGAAGACTAAATAGCGCGGGTAATTTTTACAAAATTCTTAAAATTAATATTTTTTACTATTATATACGAGTTATGTTTTTTGTTGTAAACCTTATTTTCATTTATACAAATTAAGTAGGGGAGACCGGGGCAAGATGACTACCTTAACAGTTTTTGTTGTTTATTAATTTTATTTTTAAGGATAGTAAAATTAATTTTACATCAAGTGTTAGAGTAGTCCTTTGTAGTATTAAATATAATATCATTTTATTTTTCAGATAAAAAACATAACGGATAATTTTATTTTTTCATAAACCTTCACAAATCGTCATCTTGCCCCAGTACTGGGGCAAGATGACAACACTGAAAAATGTTGAACATATTTTGTCTTTTGAATATGTTGCATGGTTTTACAAATCAAAACTGTGCTTTTACATCTTACAAAGTATCGGACCAAGCGTAATGCCTTGTAACGTAATGTTGAAGTGCTTAATTATGCAGCTAACAACAGTCACAAGTAAAAATGCCATTTTCATAATTGGAACATTACTCATGCCACCAGTCTTAGCATTTACAGCACTGTATCCATTCTTCTGTTGGAGGGTCACCAATATTCCTCTTCAGAAGCAAGAAATCTTATAACACCATCCTTTGAAGTTCATGCAACTGGGCGGCTTGGCCTGGATTTTATAGACTTAGGCCTACAAGAACTTAGTTTAAGTTTTTTTACTCCCTTTTTAACCTCAGGAGCTTCTTTTCTCTCTTTTTTAAAACCCTCCTGGTCTACCTTCTGCTTTTCCCTTTGTACTAACATTTCTTTGATGGGTGTGCTTGTAAGGATGCTTGAGCTCAGTGTTTTGATTTTTCTTTCTTTTTCTCACATTGTGTTGCTTTAGAAAATGATTTGAAAGCAAAAACACTAACAGTATTCTTCGGTGCATCGGAATCAGCATTGTGATTGTCAATAATCAACGTAGCTGAAGATTCTTTGCTTGGTTTCACATGAAGGTTTCTCGTCATCTTGCCCGGGGCTGCCTATTTAAAAATATTTGTTTTCATTGCCATGAAGGAAGGCGATTAATTGACATTTATTCATGGTAATAGGTACTATTTAAAAGAAATTACTCAAAACTATTAAAGAGAAACGATATATCTTACCTGTATCTGTAGCAGAGCTTATTTACACATGCATAAAAGTTATATCGTGGCAGCGGTAAACAATCAAAGCTTCACAAATAACACAAAAATGGCTATTTCAGTGTCTGTATACTATTATTTAACGAACGGCCGATAGGAGAGCCAGTAGTATCCGGCTGATGCTGCCACCAAGTAAAAAACGGAAAAATTTAGACATTCATCATCTTGTCCCGCTCTTCATCTTGCCCCGGTCTCCCCTACACATATAATCATTATTATTGTTATGCTCACAATATCACATGGCATGCCAAGAGGGCTAGGGGGTATGTTGAAACATTTTGTGACAAAGGAGGGAAGGGGGGTCGGATATGTTGAAAAAAAGTCTGACATCATTTATAGATGGTCCCTAAGGGGGTCATTCATAAATAGTGTAACGCTTCGAGGGAGGTTCGAGAAATCGGGACAGTTTGACGAGGGGAGGGGGTAACAAGAAGTGTAACGAAACACATTTCGGTTTCTATTAACATAAATAACATTTAAGTTATATAAACATTTAAAATCGGAATTTTTTTTTTTATAATTTGATGTTAAAGTTTTGTTGATTATTTTGTATCGTAAACGCCGATGCTAATTAAGGTTTAAATTTACTTATTGTCAAAAGTTTAAAAGAAAATTTTCTGAGGCATTTGCACTTTTAAAATAAAACTGCGTGGATCATTTTTTTAGAATTCGAACAATTAATATATTTTACTGTTCTATACTAATTATCTTTTATGTTGTACACATTAATCTCATTTTATACAAATTAAGTACACATGTAATCATTATTATTATTATGCTCACAAATGTCATTAAATAAAATAATTTTTATAAAAAAACAGAACCAACTTCAAAGTATAAATTGCGCTAAAAAGTGAAAAATAAATTCATTCTTTAAACAATATCGATGTGACTTTTAAACATAATTTTAGAAGTCGATGCAAAATTAGGATAGATAAAATCGTTTGTAATCATGAATCAATTACAAATATATATATTTTCGCAGAATTAGCAACAGTTCCAATATGAAGTAGCAAATGGTATAATGGTAATTAGACTCATAATTTTGCACCGACTTCTAAAACTATGTTTAAAACTCACATCGATGTTGTTTAAAGAATGAATTTGATTTTCACTTTTTAGCGCAATTTATAGTTTGAAGTCGTTTCTGTTTTTTTATAAAAATTATTTTATTTTATTCTTTTTAGTGTAAATACATTTTCTATATAAATACTCTACTTTTTAAAAAATATATATCAAAGCGCAAACCTTCTTTGAATAAATGGCACTAAAAACTAATCATTTTTACGAAAAATTCCGTTTTGAAGTCGATTTTAGCAAACAAACTAATTGGATTTAATTTTTGCCTCAGAGAAGCCTTCAGTCAAAATCTTGCTGTAATTGCTTTTAATATTATAGCGCAATGGCAACAAACACTTATTAAACAATGACTTTTACATTTAATAATAGTTTTCCCAACAAAGAAAAATCAAAAGCCTTTCCAATTAAAATAAAAAATACTTATTTTTCACCCGCAACGTTGTTTCTAAAAAACAAAAGTAGTCAGAGTGATGTATAATATTTGAATTAGATAGAAGACACCATTGATTAAAGAAAAAATCGTCAAAATCGGTTTATTTAGTCAAAAGTTGTGGATGAGAAAACAAAAAACATACTACATTTCTGCCTATTACTTTTGCTCTATTTATCGATTATGGTCAAACGAAGTTACGGGACCTATGGGAAACCACCCTTGATCGATTGAAAAAAAAAATAAGAAAATGAAAATCGGTTCATCCGGGGCGAAGTTATGAGGGGACAAACAAAAAAAAAAAAACGACGTACATACATTATGAATGTATAACCTCCTTCCTTTGTGAAGTCGGTTAAAAATAGAGGCAACAGTTCAGTTTTCAGAGGAAAAACAATAAAGCATATACTCCATTTAAAGTTTTTCTCAAATTAGCGATAGGTCGGAGGTGTTCAACTTTTTTCCTAACACAATTCATATAAAACATTATACGCTTATCTTTACTAATATTATAAAGCTGTAGAGTTTGTTTGCTTGAACGCGCTAATCTCAGGAACTACTGGTCCGGTTTGAAAAATTCTTTCAGTGTCCGATAGCCCATTGATTGAAGAAGGCTATAGGCTATATATCACGCTAAGACCAATTGGAGCGAAGTTCCAAAAATTGCATAAAACAGTCCTTTTCTATCGGAACAAATTATCACATCCTATCGAGCTTGATACCATTGAAAAGCGCGTTAAAAAATTACTAGAGGAAGAGTGTTTTGCTGCGTGCTAAAATTGGAAGCTTCTAAATTAACTAGAAAAGAAGTTATAAGCGTTTTTCTCTGTAGTTTGAAATTATTTTTTCACAGTAAGTAACTTTAATTTTATTTGATCCAGATGATGACCGTTTTATTTTATTTGCATTGTTGCATCGTTTCAATAATTGTTACAGTTGCCGTGTGAACAAACAAATCAATGCAGTTGCCATTGTTAAACAAATAAAAAAAAATAATAATAATCAACGTTTCTAGCGTTTTGATGAGGCATCGCTGTATTCGCAAAATCTAATTTAAGATAGACCGTGCAACGCCGGGCGTCACAGCTAGTTTATAAATAATTTTTTTAAATCACAAACGTACCATAAATTAACTTAATAAGAATTTTATTATTTGTCCCTTTTTAGGACTATTTCGGAGCCGAAGCAACTCAAACAAGGGATTTCCTAATTATTTGGTGAGTATATTCATTTAAGCTTGTGCAAACTTGAACTTCAATAAAAAAAATTAATTGATAAAACACTGAAGGCTTTTTTGTTATATCTATATTGACGCATAAAATATAACAGCTAGCAGTCACCATGGCTCGATCGGTTAAGCGCTGGACGTCCGATCCAGCGGTCCCGGGTTCAATGCCGGGTCGAGTCCACTCTATCCAAAGTATGGAATTTATAGTTTCAAATATTATTTATTGTTTATTTAAATTAGTAATTATTCTAGATCTTTCCTCTTTATGTAAATTTAATATTTCTAGAACATTCCTTAGTTGTATAAGAGCCGAGTCCCACCAGTCGTGGGCAGTTCTTAAACTGGTGCTGTGGCGAGTTGCTACAGGATATATAAACCTCATTGTTCGCTTAATGTGAGCGGTAGTTATTGCTATCATCGTGACAATATAAATAAAACCGAAAGTTTGTGCGTGTGTGTACCTGTCGATCGTCTCATGGCGAGATGGAACGGTCCAGAAGTACGAAATTTTGGTTACAGGTACTTTGGGTTAGGTCATCGTGCACCTCGAAGCGTTTTTCCTAAAGTTCAAATTTGTTCTTTTTTTATTCCAATTTTAAGCAAAACTGATGATTTTGGCTTTATCTCATCGAAGAAACATCACATGTTTTTTATTTTTGCAGCATATGAATGCCCGTAAAAAAATGCACAAGATGATCTCTTTCTTAAGTTCGTAGAACAAATAGAACTCGCGCAATATTCATTTAAAGTAGTTTTCGAGCTTTAAAACGAGGCTGAATTTATCTGCTCAATTTGCGTGGTTTCGCCAAAATAAATATTACTTTTGTCGCCAACTAGATGATTTCTGTTAACGTAAAATTGAAAAAATGCTATTTTACCTTTATTCGTGTCGTTTTATGAGCGAAACAAATTCTAAAAATTCATTTCATTTTTATACATATTTTGGGAAACTGCAGATGAATTTCAATTACTTTACCTTGAGGTTGATTCTCGTTCCTTTTTTGGCGATTTAATAATATAGTAATAGTTCAACAATTGCATGAAATCTTATGGTAGAGTGTCCGCTTTATCAGGGAAACAAACTCTGAAAATTCATTTTATTTTTATGGATATTTTGTGGATTATTAACTGCATGCGATTTTTAATGTTGATTTTTCTTTCTTTTTTGACGATTTAATATTTATTTCTTCGATAAAAACTAGGTTGGAAGGTCTACTATATCGCTTATTTTTGATGAAATTTAAAATTTCGCCAAGTGGTGATAACTTTTTACTCGCCTCCTTCCAGTTAATTGCTCTCAATTTATTATTTTGCGCTTCATAACTTTTCCAAACCGCGCCTAATAACGCTTATCAGTAATATTGTTCTCATTTAATTCAGTACGTGATTTACACTCTAGGATCATGGAGTATTTCGAAATGCTTCCATTACTACAGTTCAATTTGGCGATCTTCTGCTTCATTTTAACTTTTTTACGTAGCGATTATCGATTCCATATTTTACACTAGTGATTTATTTTCTAACATTTATTTAATTTTTGTACTGTCTATTTGGCGCCATTTGGGGAGAATTTAGTTATGTCTTTCTTTTGACTTAAATTTCACACGTCAGAATTTGTTCAGTACTAAACATTTTGTAATTTAAATGAGCATTTGTCTTTTGAAATAATGCTTTCGTTTTTATCCGAATTTTATAAAAGTGCTATTCAATTGAATTTTCAGGAAATGTTTTGACTATTTTGCAAGTCGGATTTTCAGGAACGGGTGTCCTTATTCTGATGGGGAATTTAAGATGGACTGCTGGGTAATTTTAGGAACAGTAGCTCTTGAAGGTCAGTATTATACTTTTAGTCACAGACGTCTTTATTCTAATGGATATTTTTTGGAACTAATGTCATTTTTATATTAGAGATGCTTAGGAATAGTTGTCTTTATTGAAATGGGGGTCTTTAAAGAATTATTTCTTTATTGTAGCAGAAATATTCAGTGAGTTGTTCTTGATGTGATGGACATTTTTACAAAGAATACTGCTCTTTTTCTGTTGGGAAATTTTAGATGTATTGTGGTCGATACTTTAATTGTGATTTTTACAGGCTCTTGATATCATTTTAGCACAATTATCTCGCTGCATATGTGCATTTGAGTTACAGTTTCCCTTACTCTAATGGCAATTTCTATGAACTTTTGTTGTCATTTTAATGTGGATTTTTATGGACTGTTATTCTTGGTCTAAAAGGAATTTTTCGAGGTCCGTTCGTTTTAATGCAATCGTGTTTTTAATGAATTTTACTGTCTAAATAGGATTTTTATCGACTGTTGCCCCTCTCCTACTTGGATTTCATAAGAAATATTTTCCCTATACATTTACAACAGAATTTTGGACATGCGTCACTTAGCCTGCGAATGATGCAATTTTCTCCCGCGCAACGCCGGGCATGTCAGCTAGTTTAATAATAAAATTCAAAAATCTGATGATTTTTTTCAAAAAATTTCTAAGAGAAGCGGTTAAACCAAGTTCACAAATATTTGGAATCTCTCTTTTTTTCATTTATGGGGCTCAATATGCCAGTTTAAGCATCAGTATTTATTTATAAACTTAATTTTAATCGGAAAACGGTATAAATATCAAAGCGTCAAGGAACTTCTTCGCCACCAGTCGCAGAACGTTAATGTCGACAGAACTGGTGTGGAGCAAGGTTTAACTGAGAAACTCATTACTGAGGCATCCCAGACATTGCGAAGCAAAACCTCCCCAAAAAGGCTAAAATGTTAATTTTTATATAAGTTTTTTTTATTTAAGTTAAAAGTTTATTAATTTTCATATGACTTTATAGAAAGTATAAAAGTGTGATTGTCATTTTATTAACCTCTTCAGACCCTAGAACTAAGCACAAACAATTTTGACGCAATTGTTCCGTTTTCTGATTTAACAAGAAGTTCCGTCTAGAACTATACGAGCCTACTTTCCCGTATACACCGAATTCAAATTTATAATCTAGCTATCTCTCTCTCTCTCTGTCTTTCTCGTTTAGCTTTAGTTCTTAATTGCTTAAAATATACCTTTTTCAACGGTTAATACATATTCATTGAATCATTATTTATTAAGTCGTTCATGTATTTATTCACGCATGTATTCATTCATTCTTTTGCTTATTCATTTAATCATTCATTAATTCAAAAATATTCTTGAAAATCCCTATCAAAAAATTTCATAGGAAAATAGGCTCGTTAGTTCTGGATGAACTTTCTATTTGTACATGTTCTACGTCATAATAGCGTTCCGATAAAGTTTGTTCCAAGCAAATCGGTCCGTTTGATCAGAAATTATATAGGATTGAAATTGCCCCGTAGGCGGTATGTTAATTTTTTTGAACTGTTCAAAAATGAACAAAAATTGTTCAAATCAATATTTCACGCCAAGAACTTCTTCCAGTGAGCTTGTTCATGGGAACTTATATCTTGTACCCAGAGTTTACATAATTTGCTTCATTTTCACCCATAGGCGCTAATGTTAAAATTTTTTGAACTGTTCAAAATTGAACAAAAAATTGTTCAAATCAAAAAGTAAGATATGGAAATGAGGTGACCTCGCCGAGATCTTAGGAATGCAAAAAGAATTTTTCCAATCGGACAATTCGTTCAAAAGTTATTAGGGGGGAGGGACAGACCGACAGACAGACCGACAGACCGACCGACACACTTTTTCCCCCATCTCAAAACCCTACTTTCAAATTTTTTATTTTTAAATTCTTTATTTAATTACTTATCTTATTTTTGACTTTTCTTGATTTCTAACGTTATTTTCACGATATATTAAGCCTTCTTTCATGCTTTATTATTATTTTTTTACTTTTACGGGAAAGTAGGCTAAAAAATGATTACAAAACAAAACAAGAAGTTCCTTCTGGAACTATACGAGCCTACTTTCCCGTATACACCCGCTTCAAATTTATATTCTAGCTATCTCTCTCTCTTTCTCGTTTAGCTTAAGTTCATAATTGCTTCAGATATACCTTTTTCAACGGTTAACACATATTCATTCAATCATTCATTTATTCAGTCATTCATGTATTTATTCACTCAGTTATTCATTCATTCTTTTGCTTATTGATTTAATCATTCATTAATTCAAAAATATTCTCGAAACGGGAAAGTAGGCTGATAACGAAAAAAATTTTTGTTTTTAATTTTAATTAATAAATAGTTTTTATAATAATTAAACCCCAATTTCCATGTTTTAAACAAAGTAAAATATGTGTTGATTAAGTTCAAAAACAATTCTGTGTTTTCGCTTTCAAATGGCACAAACAGTAGTTTATGAGCAGTATTTTAAAATGGACCCCATTGGACACTTGGAATGAAGAGGTCAAAAATAGTTATTTTTTCCGATTGACAAGCTCACAAAGTCCTATTTTGTTATACAGAACGTTCTTCTGTTACCAGCGTAAATCATCTACACTAGAACAATGCTTTTACTGCTATAACCAGGGTCGTCAAATTTGAACACTGCTACAGTTTTACATTTTGACGCTTCTGCGCATGGGGGCAGAGAACTAATCCACTCAAGTTTTAGGGAAGTTCGTTTTGGAGGTGCGCTTATTTCATACGCCAATCGGAATGTTTGCTTCTCTGTTTGTTGAAAGCAACTTAATTTCTAAACTTGCGTATAGCATCATTTCGGAAGAAATCAAGTACGCTATTCTGGAAATGCCTTATTTAAAAATGCATTTCCAGAATTTCTCTTTTGAGCTCAATGATGCAGTTTTGTATAATTTATCCTTAGTATTAATAAAATCTTCACTCTAGTTGTATAGCTAACAAAAAAATAAAATAAAAGCAAAAAAAAAAAGGCTTGAAATTTAAAATATCAGACATTTTGTCAATTTAAGCGTTACCTCAGTGTAACGATTTAAGTAGCACTAGCACAAAAAAAAACAAGTTCCGTCTAGAACTATGCGAGCCTACTTTCCCGTATACACCAGCTTCAAATTTATAATCTAGCTATCTCTCTCTCTTTCTCGTTTAGCTTTAGTTCTTAATTGCTTCAAATATGCCTTTTTCAACGGTTAATACAGATTCGTTCAATCATTCATTTATTCAGTCATTCATGTATTTATTCACTCATTTATTCATTCATTATTTTGCTTATTCATTTAATCTTTCTTTAATTCAAAAATATTCTTGAAAATCCCGATCAAAAAATTTCATAAGAAAATAGGCTCGTTAGTTCTGGATGAACTTTTTATCTGTACATATTCTACGTCATAAGAGCTGTCCGATAAAGTTTGTTCCAAGCAAATCGGCCCGTTAGATCAGGATTTATATAGGATTGAAATTTCCCCGTAGGCACTGTTATTTATTTTTTTTTTTTTTTTTGAACTGTTCAAAAATGAACAAAAATTGTTCAAATCAATATTTCACGCCAAGAACTTCTTCCAGTGAGCTTGTTCATTGGAACTTGGATCTTGTACCCAGAGTTTACATAATTTGCTTCATTTTCTCCCATAGGCGCTAATGTTAAATTTTTTTGAACTGTTCAAAATTGAACAAAAAATTGTTCAAATCAAAATATGAAAGTAAAATGTGAAAATGAGATGTCCTCGCCGAGATCTTTCGAATGCAAAATGAATTTTTCCAATCGGACAATTCGTTCAAAAGTTATTAGGGGGGGGGGGGGGACGGACAAACCGACAGACCGACCGACTCACTTTTTCCCCATCTCAAAACCCTACTTTCAAATTTTTTATTTTTCAATCTTTATTTAATTACTTGACTTATTTTTGACTTTTCTTGATTTCTAACGATATTTTCACGATACATTAAGCCTTCTTTCATGCTTTATTATTTTTTTCCTTTTACGGGAAAGTGGGCTAAAAAGGAAATAAAATCGGTTTATACTCGTATTTTCCAGTCAAAAAATTTCCCACATTTTGAAAACTCAGTGCCCCGTATTTAGAATTTTCCCGCTGAGTTAAACCTTGGGAAAAAAAACATTATTTGTTTTTCGACTTATTTACTGTGTAGAATCTGTACGTTGTTTTTTCCTTTGAATGTATACTCGCTCAGTAAAAGCAGATTTACAGTGATGCAGCGTAACTGAAAGGATGGCGGGCACAAATTAATGTACTTTTTTTTTTTTTTTTAAATCATAATACCAGAGAAAATTTGTGAATTGGGGCGACTGAATAGAATTAAAAAGATAAAAATAAATAAAATCCGTAATGCTGCGTGATTGAAAAGAGCGTAGGGCGGACGAAAAACTGCAAACCTTTTTTTTTCTTCTAATCATAATACAGCAGAAAACAAACGAATTGGGAAAAATTAAAAAGCATTTAAAAAAGAAATAAAAATCTAATCCGATTTTTATTTCCTTTTTAATCCTTTAAAAAGTGCTTTTTTAATCCTTTTTTGTGCTCTCTTTCTTTCTTCTTGAGCTTTATGCACTATAATTTGATAAGGCTTGCGAACTGAGCGCCTTGCCTATGCATGTGCTTTGAAATTTGCCAACATTGAGAAAAATTCTCATTTTTACGGTTATTTTTAAATTTTTTAAATGGGCTCTTCGTGAATGTAATAACTCAATTTCTTACATATTAGAGGCGAAGAAAATCATGTTTAAATATTATTAAAAGCCATCAACATCCTCCAGCGGCTTATTATCTCTAAATGCACTGAACTTTTGTTTAAAAGAATTATAATATACCCCCGGTGGGGACCTTACATCCCTTTTCTTCTCACCGCCTCATATGTGCTTGTCTGAAATTCAAGTGCTTGCAAATCAATTTCCGAAAATCCCAAAATTTAGATTTGTTACATCATTCGTCGCTGTAGAAGCTGAGGTATATATAACATGCAGAAGTTTTATAATAAAGATTATGCAGGGGTAGCAACAGTAGCGACGGAAAAAAAGTTTATTTTTTATACAAGGCGCAAAAAAAAAAAAAAAAAAAAAATCTTTTTTCAAGCGTGAGAGAAAGAAAATATAAGTATTTGACTTTCGCACTTATATCTAGGAATTGTTTCATCGTTTTTGTAAATATATTGTTACGGGGTTCTGCGTCTTACTTTAAATGTCAATGACCGAGTCCTTTTTCAAAACACGGAGAGCAATTTTTTGTACAAACATTTTACACTACTTACACCATATACAAATTTCTCATAAACATATCTCTCGGAATTCACGCATTACCGTAAGACAAAAGGTAATAGCGTATTTCCTAACCAAATACGAAAAGAACTAAGCACGAAGCTTGCAGCACAACGGCTCAGACTTTTATCAGGCACTCGGCCAAAGTCTGCTACGTAACTGAACTCAACTCCGTTCTAAACTTCTCGCCGGAGCTATTTATATACCATCGCGGGATCACGTGACAGACCATTCCAGAAATTTCCATCAAAGACTAGAATTGTCTATCACGCGATCCGAGATGGCGCCAAGCTTGGCGAGAAACAACATCGGTACCCCGAAAATCGTAACAATATTTACAGCTCACGAATAACGCATTGCAATGCAACACTGACAAGGGAAAGTTGAAGTAACCAGTCTACGGAGGGCACAAATCAATTTTCCTTCGAGCGCTAGAGAGAAAACAATAACTTTCTCCTAATGTGACCATATTTTTCCTTCGTTTCAATAAACACTTCTACTGAACATGAATAAATAGTGTAAACAAGAGAAAGATGGAGGTTGTTATTAAGTTGAAATCTAACGTATCGTTTTGGTGTTAAAATACGCAAAAGGGGGGAAGGTAGAGGGGAAGCATCAAAAATAAAATTTTTCCAAAGGCACAATTATTTCCACTACCATATGTTTCTCTTTATTTCGTGTTTTTATAATCTGAATTGTCTACAATTACGACAAAAAGACGCGTTTATCATTTCACATAATGAAGGCATAATGCACTGTGAGCGCGGAGCACAGTACCCCTCGGACATTCCGCCAAAAGCAAAGCCAAATGTGGCAGGGAGGCCTCACCTGATGCTGTGTCTTTAAGGTGCCTGACTACCTTCGGAGACCAAATTTTGAAAATTTTGTTTAACATTTTTCAAATGTGGATTGATCTATGTATTATGGACTAAAACATAAAAGCTGAAAAAAAAATTTTGACGTATTTATGTGGGAAAAAATGGTGAAATTTCGTTAAGAAATGGCTCTTTTTTAAAAACGCAAAAACTTCATTACAAACTATTATTTTTTCATTTTGTTTGCTTTATTATGTTCATAAATATTCAACTTGGGGAATAGACTACAAGTTTAGCATAATATTAACTTTTGAATATACTACAGCTAATTTTGTAACTGGTTTGGTAAAAGCGGCCAAAATTTTCAATTAAAATATTTTAGTTTGTCTGTAAAACCTAAAATAATAGTTCAATCAATTAGTTTTTAGTCTATTCCCTAGACACATATATATAAAACATCCATGCAAAATTTAAAGAAAATTGAACTTAAATGTTATGAGTTATTTCATTTGAAATGAAGGAAAATAACGAAAATTTATGTAACGAGTTTCGAGACAAAAAAGGCAAGATCATCCTTATATCAGAGCTTAGGGCGATCTTTTTAAAATCGCCATAATTTCTATTCTATTTGACGCAGATACAACATTTAAACGGTTTTAGAAAGAGAAGATTGTATTATTTTACTTTGTATAAAAAACAGAAAATTGAAATTTTGGTCAAAATTAGTCTAAAAAAGGTAGTCGGGTAACTTAGTGTTCGGAGGGGAAAAGGTGCGCGAAGCGATCGTTATGTGATCCAGACATTAATAACAAAAAAAAAAAAAACTCTTCAGCAATTAAAAAAAAGAATTCTTCAAGTTTCTGAATTTCGATCTCGCTGAATTGAGATCCTTATCTCGAGAGACAAGACCCGCAGATATTAGTGAGGTGTCTCGCCTTATTCCATTTCCAAAATTCGTGTAATTTCATGTAAAGTTTTCGGATTTTGGTTGTACTCTCTTTTCCCGTCAACTCCACACTCGCAGAGAACTTGCACAGTTTCAAATGCATCTGAATTCCAGTTTTGCACATTTTTGGCTTTATCTATTACGGTACAAATTCAAACCCATTGCGAATGCAGTATACAATTCTTAGTTATGCCGCGTTTACACGATCCCAGTTGAAGAGACAATTGTCTGGAGACACCTTATTGGCATAAAGTTATTGGCTACGTGTGAACAATTCACGCCAATTGGCGAACCAACTGCCTCGACAGTTGTCCTGAAATTCAGCTGTCTCGAGGAGTAGACAGAGGACAGTGAACTGGACCCAGTGACGCCCCCACCACTCTCAATCACAGTTGTCGAGCCAGTTGTTGCCGTGTGAACGTTGCAGCCAGTTGATTTGCTTCGTCTTGCGACTCGTGTCAGTCAAGTCTGCTGTGTTTGTTTTGCCATTTTTCGTCATCAACTGCCATGGCAATACTTTCATAGTGTAAACATGGGTAGGCTAGTTGGTTCTCTTCCAACTGGCTGCCCATGACATTCCCCCAACTGTCCAGAGACAATTGGCTCCGACAATTGTCTCTTCAACTGGTATCGTGTAAACGTATATTTAAAAAAATGTCGTGAGAAAGAAATGTGCCAATTAAGCCAGACGCATTCCATTCCTACTGCTAAGGCTCAAACCATTTCTTATCTGCTTGCGGTTTAATTTCTAAACTTGGTGAGCTGAACATGAAAAGACTGCGTTTGCGTGCATGTCCACTTGCTATACGAATCCATACCATGTGAGTTGTTGATGTCGAATCCTCGCGCGTAGCGAGGAAGAATGTGTACGCTGCTCTTGAGTCTAATGGGGCTCTTGTAGGCAGGAGTCCGATTTCCGCCCCTTTTTGAAAGGTCTCTCCATTTTTGAACCAACTCCTAGAAGAGAGACCGTCACCTGGGATTGGCACCCCCAGAGGTATCGTTTCACTTGGAGGACATTGGAGCCACGACCTATTTAATGTGCACCAGCTGCCTCTAGCGTACATGGACATCACATCAACCAGCCGCGAGAGGTTGTCACCTTCCCAACCACTGACCTTAGTCGATGTTGTTTCGCTTGCGGTGTTCTGTGGGAACCGAGCTACTACCGACTGGTCCACTGCGGGACCGTTTTCTACGCTAATTTTACGAATTAATTCTTCAACACTATACACAGATTCTGAAAACACTGTTAGGAAGCTATTTTTGAATGCTGGCTTGAACTTCTTGAAACCGTTGAAGTTCTTCTATTCACTATTGTGAATTATAGAAATTCTCCCTCTCCGTGATGTTGTAAAGTACAGTTTTAAATGTTTTAAAATTTCCCTCTTTTATTTCAAAGTTGCACTATTATAATGCTTTTATTAAAATAATTGTTTCTAAAAACTTTTTTCTGACGTAGCTCAAAGTGACCCTAAATAAAAGGATCACTTTGAAAGAGGATAATAATTCATTTTAGATGGTTATTATAATTATTATTTCTTAATTTTCGATTTTTTAAACATTTTATTTCTATAAGTACGAGAGGTTGTCCCCCTCCCAAACACTGACCTTAGTCGATGTTGCTTCACTTTCGGTGTTCTGCGGGAACCGAGCTTCTACCGACTGGTCCACTCCGGGGTTACACCATGTGCGTAACAAGCTAGTAAAGAACGATATTCTTCTTGAAAAAAAATCCAATTTTAATGAATTAAAATGCACACTATCCAGAAGCCTCTTAGCCGCTGTCGATTTACGAGTCGACAGCGTTGCCCGGGGAGCACCAACGTGGAGGTGGGCTTCTGAAAGCCTTTCTTCTGCACTCTTCACGGCACAGAGCTACAATAGAACTGGAGTGATGACTCAAATTGTGATGGACAATAAGATTTTTTCCCGATTGGAAGTTTTTTTACGTTGTAAAAACTACAAATTATTTTTGTAACATATTATTCTGTGATTATTTTTAAGACTCGAAACGTTTAAGTCAGAAGTGGTATTCTTATGAATTAAAATTGCAAACATTGTTTTGTTATAAATGAATGGTTTTGGAGAAAGGAATGCTTTCTTAGTATGTTTTTAGTTGTAAATGAGTAAAATTTAGCTATATAATTTTTTGAATGCATTCTGTCTATTGTTACGTGAGCGTTAAGTTCCGATCTTGGATTTATTTCTCTCAAAGTTCCATTTTCCTTTAAGTCCATTTAGACATCACTTCAGTTCGCCATTTAACTCTCCAGAGTTGAAATTTCAGAATTGAAGTCATTTAATCGTCAGCAGCACAGAAATCCATTGCATTCGATAGATTTCCACTGGCGACGAAAAGACGCCATTCTTCAAGAGAACTCTTGCCGCCCGAGTCCAGAATAAAGCTATAACTCCCCAGGGGACCGCCCCTCCACCGATGTTATCCCTTTTGCGGCCCCCACCCCCGAGCCGATCGAGATGTTATGATCAGCTCTTTTTTTTTTTTTTTTTTTTAAGACAATATCACCATCTTAGTATTTTTGTTTAGTCTTCCTCTTTCGCAGCAGCAAAACATCTGAAAAAGAAAAAATTGCTCTTTTTAGTCATTTATTTCTCTTAAATATGATTAAATTCATAAATTATTTTTCGCAATATTTTTTATCAATAGAGTGAATTTTTCCTAACGAATATGTTTCTGATGGTTTAGCATCAATGATGATACAGTAGACGCTCGTTATAACGACCACACATTATAAAGACCCTTCCATTATAACGACCAGTGGTAAAAATCCCAACTTTATCCCTATGAACTCCATGTTAACTTGCTTTCGATATAACGACCATTCTATATCGTCTAATCCAATACAGCGACCGAATTCAGCGGACTGTATTTCTGGTATTTTTTCAAATAGAGCATGTTTCCAAATTTCTAGCTTGATTACTGTTTGCGGAGAGCAGCATGGAATCTTCACTGTTCAGTTCAACTTTGTCAGGGGGGTGGTTTACCACTTATCACAGTAGGGAAAGAATAGAGGAGGAGAAAACGTGGAATTTCCGGGAAAAGGGGTTGACAGATGTATTGGTAGTTTGAATCAAATGTTCCAAGGGTCGATTCTCTGAATTAAGAGGAGTCATGCTGTCCGTGCCAGGTGTCATGTCAGCTCAGAAGTTTTACTTCCAGAAATATAAATGTATTTTTTTTCTTCATATATTTTCTGCGTTAAAATCTGTTTAATATTTTGCACTGATATATTTTTATTTCCAATAATTAAAAACAAAATTATCATTTAGTTCGAATCTTTGAAAAATTACCAATTTCAATGGAACTACGGAACATGCATGCATGTATATTTTTTTTAGAAAATTCTACCTCTTATAGTGACCACTCGTTATAAAGACCTTTTTCTGTGGGACGCAGATGGTCGTTATATCGAGCGTCGACTGTATTTTGCTCATTTACTGGACT
The DNA here is from genome assembly GCA_038502835.1 of Octonoba sinensis. Lineage (NCBI taxonomy): Eukaryota > Metazoa > Arthropoda > Arachnida > Araneae > Uloboridae > Octonoba > Octonoba sinensis. Next base: position 11,575,452 of record CM076603.1, read on the forward strand.
TTTATTTATTTGAAGTACAGAAAAAACTATAAAGTTGACCACCTTTGTAAGATGACCACCTGTCTAAGTTGACCGCTTTTGTCAGGAACGCAATAAACCATATATTATTTAATGTAGAGAAACCTTCGTAACTTGACCACCTGTCTATATTGACCACTTATGTACTCCAAATTTGGGTGGGAGTAGTATGGAAAACCGTTTGTAAGTGCACCACCTAATTATTACCATATTTGTTTATCTATTTTCGGAAAGATCAAAAAAACTAAAATAGCTTCTCCAGGGCATTTTTTTACGCTGCAATGTTAGACCGGTATTTGTCTGGAATTATGAAACATCAGTATAAAGTTTGTTTAAACCAAGTTAACCAAACGGGAAAACGACTATGAGCACTATCTTATTCTTGAAATAAGTTTCTTTTTTTTTTCTTTGATCTGATATAGCCATTCTGAAAAATATATTTTAATAATTCTTTAGCACCATATAAGTAACTGACTATAATTAATATGGTATTTATCTTAATTTTAACTAAGTACTTTATTTTCGAAGTTGTATAGGCTACATTGTAAGTCATTCGGGTTAAATTTCTTTTATGATATTTTAGATAATTGTGAAAAAAAGCTAATCACTTTTTTTAAGGAACGTCATTACAAGAAGTTATATTTAATTAGTTATAAATAAATAATTGCATAGTGTATGAAATAACAAAATCTGCACCCTCTATAAGTTGCCCACTAAAGTGCTGCACCACAAGTGGTCAACTTACACAAGTTTCACTGTATCCTCATCTATATAAAGTGAGGCATCGAACCATCTATATCCTCAAAGTTTCAAGGTGTGCGTTCTCTTTCATTTGACTTTCATTTATTTACCATTGAGTTAAAATTTTATCAAGTGTTCTTCAAAAAGAAAAAGTTTCCGTATTAGTCAGCTGGAGACGTCTTTAACATGACCGCTCCCACCATCAATGCAGGCGGTCCCCTTTTATTTCACTTGTACCTCAATGTGCAGTTCAATTGATGCATTGCCTCTCTTATTCTTAGTGTCGCTACATTAATTAAATTACTGAGAGTTCAAATCGATTTTTTTTAATCGCACGAGGCGGCCATTTGATGCATTTCTCCTCACAGCCAATAGCGCTGCTCTGAGCATACATTTGAGGTCGGGATGCTGTGTTGTCCAACGGTCGTCGTACCTCTACGGTTGTGTCCGCCCGTGTGAGGGTAACAATAAAAGATCCCACTTAAAACTTTCAATTTTTCTCATGGAATGACAAGATCCTCCACCCAGACTACGCGACATTCGGTCATCCTCTCTCGCGACTTCTGACCTTTTCTGGAACACATACCATCCTGGTCTGGGAACATCTAAACCTCCCTAGGGGTTTGATAGTCCCCAAGACGGCAGAGATGATTTTACAAGTGTTCGGAGCTGACTTCAAAGAATCTCGCACGGAAACCCACCTTCTCCTCTTCTGACTTGTAGACTTAGAGTAACTTCAACTTGAAGTTTTCATTTATTTTTTTAGTTGAGGGGTGTCCCACTTCCTGTCAAATTACTGTACAAAATCTTCATATATAGCCAAGTGTTTGTTGTTCCTTTTCTGGCTGATAGCTTTAGAATACGTTACAATGCAAATGTTTTCCTTCGATTACCCCATGCTATGGATTCGCATGAGCACATTTGCCAACTCGAACTGGATTTCTAAATCCAGAAATCTCACTAAGTCCGTCAGAACTTTTGTAACGTCATCCATAACTTCGTCACATTTGTCATCTTTAGGTTTGAGTTTCAAAATTAGTTTTTGTTTTTTACTCTCTTCATGGAAGGTTTTCAGAGCATTATCAATACTCAATCTTGTCAAGTCGGTGAAGTTTACTTTGATAATGAGGTCTCCCTCTTTTAGCTCTTTTTGATAAATCGTGAATTATGTGTAAAGATATAGTTTGCCACTGATAACATGACGCTGGACATTTAGAAGGTTAACTTCTTCTCTGGGCATTCTCTGCGTCCGACAATTTCGTATCTCAAGGCCAGATTAAATTAAGTCACATTATTACTACTTTTTTTACGAGAGCGTAAGAATTGATTCCGTTTCATGCTAAAGCTGTTTTATGATTTAGGCGACAAAACATGATTGTTAACATTAAAACAAATATGTATATCTCTTCTTGGTTTATTTTCGCACAATCAACTATTATTTTCTAACCTGAAAATCGCCATTCTGAGACTTACGTTCGTCTAGTTTTGAGATGCAGAAGTTTTGCACTGGAAAAACAAACCGATTTTTTCTTCGCACCAGCTGTCAAACTACACCTTGCAGTTAGAAAATCCTTCTAATCAGTTTGCTTTCTTTCTCAGAGTGTTTATTTGTCTGTCTTTCAACTGTAAATGATTTAGTTGCAATTTAAAAATGCTCTACCACCCATCTTAGAGAAAAAAAAAAAAAAAAAAAAAAAAAAAAAAAAAAAAAAAAAAAAAAAAAAAAAAAAAAAAAAAAAAAAAAAAAAAAAAAAAAAAAAAAAAAAAAAAAAAAAAAAAAAAAAAAAAAAAAAAAAAAAAAAAAAAAAAAAAAAAAAAAAAAAAAAAAAAAAAAAAAAAAAAAAAAAAAAAAAAAAAAAAAAAAAAAAAAAAAAAAAAAAAAAAAAAAAAAAAAAAAAAAAAAAAAAAAAAAAAAAAAAAAAAAAAAAAAAAAAAAAAAAAAAAAAAAAAAAAAAAAAAAAAAAAAAAAAAAAAAAAAAAAAAAAAAAAAAAAAAAAAAAAAAAAAAAAAAAAAAAAAAAAAAAAAAAAAAAAAAAAAAAAAAAAAAAAAAAAAAAAAAAAAAAAAAAAAAAAAATGCAATATTTTTTATCAATAGATTGAATTTTTCCTTACGAATATGTTTCTGATGGTTTAGCATCAATGATGATATTTTGCTCATTTACTGGACTTTTATTTATTTGAAGTACAGTAAAAACTATAAAGTTGACCACCTTTGTAAGATGACCACCTGTCTAAGTTGACCACTTTTATTAGGAACGGAATGAGCCCTATGTTATATAATGTAGAGAAACCTTCGTAACTTGACCACCTGTCTAAGTTGACCACTTTTGTCAGGAACGGAATGACCCCTATGTTAAATAATGTAGAGAAACCTTCGAAAACTTGACCACCTAAGTTGACCACTTTTTTCAGGAACGGAATGAGCCCTATGTTATATAATGTAGAGAAACCTTCGTAACTTGACCACCTAAGTTGACCACTTTTTTCAGGAACGGAATGAGCCCTATGTTATATAATGTAGAGAAACCTTCGTAACTTGACCACCTAAGTTGACCACTTATGTACGCCAAATTTGGGTGGGAGTAGTATAAAAAACCCTTTGTAAGTGCAATACCTAATTATTACTATATTTGTTTATCTATTTTCGGAAAGATTAAAAAAACTAAAATAGCTTCTCCAGGGCATTTTTTATGCTACAATGTTGGATCGGTATTTGTCTGGAAGGATGAAACATCAGTATAAAGTTTGTTTAAACCAATTTAAACCCAAACGGGAAAACGACTATAAGCACTATCTTATTCTTGAAATAAGTTTTTTTTTTTTTTCTTTGATCTGATATAGCCATTCTGAAAAATATATTTTAGGAATTCTTTAGCACCATATAAGTAACTGACCATAATTAATATGGTATTTATCTTAATTTTAACTAAGTACTTTATTTTCGAAATTGTATAGGCTACATTGTAAGTCATTCGGGTTAAATTTCTTTCATGATATTTTAGATAATTGTGAAAAAAAAGCTAATCACTTTTTTAAAGTAACGTCATTACATGAAGTTATATTTAATTAGTTATAAATAAATAAATGCATAGTGTATGAAATACCAAAATCTGCACCCTCTATAAGTTGACCACCTGTCTAAGTTGACCACTAAAGTGCTGCACCACAAGTGGTCAACTTACACAAGTTTCACTGTATCCTCATCTATATAAAGTGAGGCATCGAACCATCTATATCCTCAAAGTTTCAAGGTTATAAAGTGAGGCATCGAACCATCTATATCCTCAAAGTTTCAAGGTGTGCGTTCTCTTTCATTTGTCTTTCATTTATTTACCATTGAGTTTAAATTTTATCAAGTGTTCTTCAAAAAGAAAAAGTTTCCGTATTAGTCAGCTGGACACGTCTTTAACATGACCGCTCCCACCATCAGTGCAGGCGGTCCCCTTTTATTTCTCTTGTACCTCAATGTGAAAGTTTGATCGATGCATTGCCTCTCTTATTCTTAGTGTCTCTGCATTAATTAAATTACTGAGAGTTCAAATCGAGTTGCAGAGCAGTTCAAATCGTTTTTTTTTTTTTTAATCGAACGAGGCGGCCATTTGATGCATTTCTCCTCACAGCCAATAGCGCTGCTCTGAGCATACATTTGAGGTCGGGATGCTGTGTTGTCCAACGGTCGTCGTACCTCTACGGTTGTGTCCACCCGTGTGAGGATAACAATAAAAGATCCCACTCAAAACTCTCAATTTTTCTCATGGGATGACAAGATCCTCCACCCAGACTACGCGACATTCGGTCATCCTCTCTCGAGACTTCTGACCTTTTCTGGAACACATACCATCCTTGTCTGGGAACATCTAAACCTCCCTAGGGGTTTGATAGTCCCCAAGACGGCAGAGATGATTTTACGAGTGTTCGGAGCTGACTTCAGAGAATCTCTCACGGAAACCCACCTTCTCCTCTTCTGACTTGTAGACTTAGAGTAACTTCAACTTGAAGTTTTCATCTGTTTTTTTAGTTGAGTGGTGTCCCACTTCCTGTCAAATTACTGTACAAAATCTTCATATATAGCCAAGTGTTTGTTGTTCCTTTTCTGGCTGATAGCTTTAGAATACGTTACAATGCAAATGTTTTCCTTCGATTACCCCATGCTATGGATTCGCATGAGCACATTTGCCAACTCGAACTGGATTTCTAAATCCAGAAATCTCACTAAGTCCGTCAGAACTTTTGTAACGTCATCCATAACTTCGTCACATTTGTCATCTTTAGGTTTGAGTTTCAAAATTAGTTTTTGTTTTTTACTCTCTTCATGGAAGGTTTTCAGAGCATTATCAATACTCAATCTTGTCAAGTCGGTGAAGTTTACTTTGATAATGAGGTCTCCCTCTTTTAGCTCTTTTTGATAAATCGTGAATTATGTGTAAAGATATAGTTTGCCACTGATAACATGACGCTGGACATTTAGAAGGTTAACTTCTTCTCTGGGCATTCTCTGCGTCCGACAATTTCGTATCTCAAGGCCAGATTAAATTAAGTCACATTATTACTACTTTTTTTACGAGAGCGTAAGAATTGATTCCGTTTCATGCTAAAGCTGTTTTATGATTTAGGCGACAAAACATGATTGTTAACATTAAAACAAATATGTATATCTCTTCTTGGTTTATTTTCGCACAATCAACTATTATTTTCTAACCTGAAAATCGCCATTCTGAGACTTACGTTCGTCTAGTTTTGAGATGCAGAAGTTTTGCACTGGAAAAACAAACCGATTTTTTCTTCGCACCAGCTGTCAAACTACACCTTGCAGTTAGAAAATCCTTCTAATCAGTTTGCTTTCTTTCTCAGAGTGTTTATTTGTCTGTCTTTCAACTGTAAATGATTTAGTTGCAATTTAAAAATGCTCTACCACCCATCTTAGAGATGTAACTGATGTTTTATGTTACCACAGCAGATTTTATATTCGAACCAGACTATAGGCTGCATCAATCATTTTATTTAATGAGTAGTGAAATATGTTCAATATCTAGGAGATGTTTTAAGAAATATGCTTAGCTGTTAGAATTGAATGTACAGAATTTTTTGTAAAAACAAAAAATTTTCTGTAATTCTGAAACGCATGTTTGAAAATTTCATACAAATATCCACAACTAAAGGGAAAATCTGTTACCTAAATATTCTGTCGCTTACAATTTTAAAAAATGCTGATTTTCTTTTCAAAATTTGATTTGATTAAATCATTTTAAAAACACTAATCTCTGACAAAAAGCATAATGAGCGAATATTAGGTAATATTTCTTAGTTAAATTTACAATTATGCCAAAATTTTCTAGAAAAATAATTAAACTTACCTGCGATTCGAGATCTCAAAGACTTTTTTTTTTGTTTTATTTTCAGAATTTGTGACTGCAGTTATTTCAGCCATTCTATTCTCAAATTGGACTTCTAAATCGGCAAATCTTACCAAGTCCGTCAGAATTTTTGCAACGTCATTCATAACTTGATCGTCACATTTTTCTTCTTTTGGTTTGAGTTTCAGGATTAACTTTTCCTTCTTGCTCTCATCATGGAATGTTTTCAAAGCGTAGTCGACACTCAAGGTTGTTAAGTCGTTGAAGTTTGCTTTGATAATTAAATCTCCCTCTTTTAGCTCTTTTTGAGCATTTGATCCATGAACGAGGTGAGTTACTTTCAAACCTTCGAACCTGAAGAAATCATGACAGAAGAAGAAAAGGTTCAAGCACAAATATAAATCGAAAGACATGATTCTTTTAAAAGTTTCTTTATATTGATAGGGTAGGATGGGGTAAAATGGGTCACTTGATAAAAAAAACTCAAAATAATAGAACTTGAAATTGAAATTTTTAAACCAATATTTTTTATGTTATATTTCAATGTATTAGCAACATTTTTCATTCTAAAAAATGTTAGGTTCTTAAATATGGCAACAAAAAAAATATTTTTGTAATTTTTGGATGATAGTGTGCTAAATACATGGTTTACCAACTACTGAAAATCTCTATATTTTATCAAATAACAACCCAAATTTAAAGGATTTCCGCACAAAGAAACTTTGGAGAACAATTACAGCCGAGCATGTAAAAAAAAAAAAAATAAATATTGGATTTTTTGCATCAGTTTTTCTTGGATGGGATAAAATGGGTCATGGTTAGGCTTAGCTAGTTCTATTCTATTATTTTTTTTAAAATTTACTCTGTTACAACCTCACTGCAGAAAATTCCTAAATTTAAACAGTGTATGTTGCTTATTTTATTGAAATTAAAGTTTAAAAATTTTTTTTTAATGTTTTCCTTAAAAAAGATTGTTGATGTGGTAGAGAGAAGTGATGCTGTTGAAGTGTTATGTGAACCAATATATAACGATCTAGAACAATAGTATTTTAACATTTCAATGTAATTATAGTTCAAAATGTTGCTAAATATGTTACTTACTTTTTTTTTAATTTCAAAGTAATAAATTACTGTTTTCAGCATTATTTTGCATTATGACCCATTTTACCCCACGATGGAGCAAATCAGGTCTTAACTTTATAAGCTCAGTTAAACTATTTCATAATTTAAAAATAAATATTAAAATGACATAAAATTGATCTAAAAGAGTTCAATGTTAAGATGCAATTGAAAAGAAATGGGAAATATTTCTGGTTTTATTGCTATGAAACTTTAAATATGAAAATAAGCTAACATTGACCCGTTTTACCCCACCTGACCCTACTTTATTTGTTTTTACACCTGAATTTGGATTACTCTTATCAAGTTTAATCTAGTGCCTACTCAAAAACTCTGTCTCTAAAGCCGAATACAATATCAAACTTTATCATTGGATTTTCTTTCTTTTCTGTTCATTTCTCCAATATGTTTCGCGAAAGTTTTTAAAATTTGCATTACTGATAAAAAAAATTTCAAACAATAGCCTTGAAAAAATTTAGTATTTCTGAGCATGGTATCTTACGGTTCCAAGCGTCGACCCCTTCCCCCTTCACTAACACACTTCGGGTTTTTTTTTACTTTTTTCTGGCATCATCAACTTGTTTACAAGAATAGCAAATTTTTCAAATGCCATAGTACTTGTAGAGTAGTCGGTAAGTAGAGTAGTGTTAGAGTAGTCGGTAACTCGCTCAGCGGAATGAGTTGCGTTCTCAAAAAGTTTCCTTCAATGTGCTCAAATTTAAACGGAAAGGGGGTTGATAATGTATGAATAACATTCATCAGAACATAGAAATGTCTGTATTGTTTTCACTTACCGGTGATGTTGGTCGAAGGATGGCTTAACAGTCATTCCATAAAGTCCAGAATGTTTCTTTATCACGATCATTTTTCTGAAAAAGGAATTCGGATGAGTAATGCAGTGGTTCCAGACTTTTTATTACTTGCACATGACTTTTAACCTCTGCGGGCCCCAGAACTAAGCACAAACAATTTTGACGCAATTTTTTGGTTCTCTGATTTAAAAAATGATTGCAAAACAAAGTAACTAAAATTATTTTTTAAATTTTAATTAATAATTAGTTTAAATAATAATTAATGCCCAATGTCCATGTTTTCCATGTTTAAAACGAAGTAAACTATCTGTTGATTCATTTCAAAAACAATTGGGTGTTTTAGCTTTCAAGTTGCACAAACAGTAGTTAATAAACAGTACTTTAAAATGTACCCAATTGGGTACACTTGCAATGAAGAGGTTAAGATCCGACATAAAATGGCGAGCCCCCCTTTGTAAAAACTAAAGTTACTGTTTCTTTTATCAATTGTTCATTTTTAGTTATTAACTGGGAAGTAAACATATGTATTCGCCAAAAATATCCTTAAAAATTATTTTCCTGACAGACCGAAAGTTGTAAAATTTCATGAGAAACATACGCATCGATCCTTAACCCTTGAGCTGTCACTAATCCAGACATTATGCAAGTCGTCACGTCGGATCATATAGTCCCGAATTAAAATTTAGAAAAATTGAGTATTAAATAATGTTCAATATAACGTAAGAATTTGTAACATATAAAAGGCATAGAAAGAAAAAGAAATTAAAATTGTACCTGGGTCAATAGGACCCGAAATGACAGCTAAAAGGTTAAATATCATTTGGTTTCATTTTTGAGTTGAAATGTGCAAACATTGGGATAAAGTATGATAAATGCTAGTAGAAAATTAAAAATTGATGAATAAACACCTTCCGGGCCTACTTTGTCAATAGTCATGTTACTATTTACATTTTTGTAAATTTTCATATTCCCGACTTGTTTCATTGCGCTAGCGAGGAAAAGTGTTAAATGGTAGGAGAAACATGCGTTCAAAATTTAAAATAAATGACTGAATATATTCGATATCACTTTGAGATTCAAATTTTCGGAACCCAACACAAATACCATAACATGGTAATATAACGCATAATGCAATAAAACACAAAGCTGTCATTACATGGGGGATACTAATGCAAAACTGCGTAATGTAAAACTGAAGGATCACTTTTACAAAATATTTCTAATGGATTCTTATGTTGAAGTCCCATTGCGTTTTTACTCTGCTTTGGATTCAGAATATTATTCAGAGACTTGACTATTGAACTTGATATGGAGCCTATTGTCGAATGAATACGTGCTTCCCGACAACAACGAAAGTGAATTATAAACGTATACATGCGGTAAATCAACGCGCTCTATCGATTAAACATAGTAAGAAAACGTATTTACTTACAATCAGTAGATTTTTTTCGTAAAAGGCGTAAAAAATAGAATTTTCCACAGAGCTTAAGTCAAATTAGGCTTACAAAGCTTGGCATCAACTTAAAAATGGCGAATTTGGATTTGTGTTTCTTTGTTGAAGAACTAAGTATTGTTGTTTATCAAGTAATGTTGAACCAAGTATTGTTGTGAAAGACTTCACAGTTGTTATTACTGCTTTTCTTTGTTGCGTGAACATTAAATTTAAACAGTAGTACATATATTAATTTTGAAAAATACTTTTCATTGTTGTGATTTCTCCACATTTCCGCCATATTGGAACCAAACAGTTTAATAACCTTGAAAAATCGTTAAAAATAGGATACAAAATACAGCATACATACGCACTCATACATAATTTATCCCATTTTGAAGACAGCCTTTTAAGAAAATTGTCAACTGAAATTTCATTTAATAAAACACAATTTATATGCTTTTAATGCATTCAATTTGCATTAGAAGCATTTTCGCACATAGAAACCTTTCTACTACATCAATGGGACGAAGTAATTCACTAATGTAGAGAATAAGTCTAATGTAAATGTAGACCACAAAGTATTTTAATCGAAATACACTAAATATAAACGAAGGCATCACAAATGCACATTTGTACTAGTTTCATGTACTTTTGCAGTAGAAGGGGACACCATAAGTTTGGTACAGAAGGGTAACTGTTTACTCGAAGTGGAAACAGAGTCTATGTTTGCACAAGTGTTCTTCTCGATATGGAAACTAGGTATTAGTTAATTGTGGGAAAGAAATGGATCAAATGACCCAAAAGATTGAACTGTCTTTTTTCATCATTGCAATTGAACTTGGTCGAATGCGGTGCTGGAGGTCATAGAGCTGATTAGTGTGAGCTAAGCGAGTTCATAAATCAATGATGCTGTTCCCCTTATTTAAATTAGCTCTGCTTTTTTGTTTTGCACTTATTAGCAGTGTTTTAATTTCTAATTGCACTATCTTTCCCCTTGGCCATATGTGCTGTTCTTTTATTAACTTCCGACAGCGTGTTTTTGAAACAAACTTCTTTTGCGTCAGTTATAATAGATATTTATACTTTGATACTCTTATTTTTTCATTTCGTTACCACACTCTTTTTATAATACAGATTTCCCCCCAGCCTTAAGGATTGCATTTTAATGTGGAAGCTTAATTATCCGGCAATGAAATGTTCGTCCTTACAAGAAGCTACATTTTTTTCGTTTTTTTTTTTTTAAATTCACTATAAGCATTATGAAAATTAACTAGTATGCTGTGGCTATCACAAAAATTTCTTATGTCCTTCATATTATTAATCTTCCTAAATTTACAAAAAGCGAGGATACCTTGGAACAATTGGGGGCAAAATATTACCATAGGTATTTTTCTTCCCATTGAGATACCTCCTTTGAACTTTGTTCGAAATCTCGGATTCCTCAGATATACGCTTAGCAGGAAATACATTTGATTGCGCAATTATGTCATCCCTTCCCCCATTGGAGGGAATGTTGGCAAAAGTTAATAACAAGAAGTTCCGTCTAGAACTATACGAGCCTACTTTCCCGTATACATCAAATTCAAATTTATAATCTAGCTATCTCTTTCTCTCTCTTTCTTATTTATCTATAGTTCTAATTATTGAAAATATACCTTTTTCAACGGATAATACATATTCATTCACTCACTCATTCATTCTTTCATTTATTCAGCCATGCATTTATTTATTCATTCGTTACCTCATTCAAGTGTTTATTCATTCATTTACGCATTCATGTATTTATTCACTCATTTATTTATATTTTCATTTATTCAATAATTTATTCATTCATTCTTTTCCTCATTCATTTATTCATTGATTTATTCTTTCACTCTTTCATTTATTCATTCATTCATTATTTCACTCATTGAGTCACTGAGAAATATCCTTGAAAATCCCGATCAAAAAATTTCATAGCAAAATAGGCTCGTAAGTTCTGGATAAACTTTCTATTTCTACATGTTCTACGTTATAAGAGCTTTCCGATAAAGTTTGTTCCAAGCAAATCTGTCCGTTAGATCAGGATTTATATAGGGTTGAAATTTCCCCGTAAGCTCTGTGTTAGTTTTTTGAACTGTTCAAATCAATATTTCACGCCGAGAACTCCTTTCAATAAGCTTGCAATAGGAACTTGGCTCTTGTGCCCAGAGTTTACAGAATTTGCTTCAATTTTGTCCATAGGCGCTAGTATTAAAATGTTTTGAACTGTTCAAAATTGAACAAAAAATTGTTCAAATCAAAAAGTATAGAAATGAGAAATATAGAAATGAGATGTCCTCGCCGAGATCTTTCGAATGCAAAAAGAATTTTTCCAATCGGACAATTCGTTCAAAAGTTATTAGGGGGGGACAGACCGACAGACAGACAGACCGACAGACACACTTTTTCCCCATCTCAATACCCTACTTTCAAATTTTTTATTTTTCAATCTTTATTTAATTACTTCACTTATTTTTGACTTTTCTTGATTTTTAACGATATTTTCACGATACATTAAGCCTTCTTTCATGCTTTATTATTATTTTTTTTTTACTTTTACAGGAAAGTAGGCTAAAAACCCGTTCCGTTGAGGTGCACCTCTGTATTAAGTTTTATTTTAACTTTTCAGTACTTATGGAGATATACACTTCGCAAAAAAAAAAAAAATAGTTAAATTTCGTTATGTCTCGAGACTTTTTGACTCAAATGGCAGCACCAAAATTAAATATGAGCCCATTTATATTGAGAGGCCCCTGTATATCAATTTTTGTTTGAATTCTTCGATTTCTTCTTGAGGTAAAGGAGTCGGGCTTAGTCGGAAGAAAAGTTCGATTACTCCACGCGCTCGGCAACAACATTTAATCAGTCCCACTTGTCATCAGAGTCTGTGTGTACAGTTCGACTCCAAAGTTTAAACGCTACGTCGCGTCTGCGCATGGCAAAAACGGATTAATTAGTTCGACTTTTAAAGAAGTTCGGTTTGCAGATGAGTTTCATGCCAAGCGAATCAGAATGTTTACTTCTATGTTTGATGAAAGCAACCAAATTAAGTGCGATATAACATCAGCTCGGAAGAAATTAAGTATGATAAAGGAACTATAACGAGAACCGAATTCGGCACATTCGTTATCAACAGTTTCTCCCTTTTGATACGAGCGTTTGCCCAACTTCGAAACGTTCCTTGCGTATGAGCGTTTTTGTTAAACATGATTTCACACGTGATACTTAATCGAAGAAACTGTAAGCGAGAAGTTTATCATGGTAAATTTAAATTGCTGAGAAAATTGGGTAAAAAATTATATAGATTTTAAAAAAAAATTATTGGTATTTTTTTTATTATTTTTATATGAAGTATTTTGATTTTTTTTTTTTTCTAAATTCGGTTGAAAATTAATTTCAGGGAAATACTGCAAGTATTAATACGCAAAGAGCTTTATAGTACTTTGTTACTTCTCGTGATTTTGAAAAGAAAAAATATATATATAATTACGTTGCTATTTGCATATTTCGCCCCCAAACTTGCTATATATGTTTGAAAATGCCTAATCATTAACCAGTTAAAATTTCATGTGAAGCTGTTAATATTTATAATCTTTCACTTTGAACTTCCTGTGTCCCAAACGAAGCGAGTGAATTCTGTAGAAGAGTTTTCCCCTCCAATGCATTGCTAATGCAGAGAAAAAAAGCCACCCTGTTTCTTCATTTAAGGGGGCGGGGAATGCGTGTAAAACCAGGACCCCCGCGGAGAGAAGAAAGGGGGAAATTTCTCGTTGTGGGCCTGGTCCAAACCTGTTAAACGCCATCTTGACGAATGCTAAGCGATGGGAAATTTCTCCCGTCTCGTATGTATCCCATGTGTATTTCTGGAGCTTATTTTATCGTATCGGTTAAATTCTGCATACCTTATGTGCCAATAACAGTGGCACATGATTTTTTTTACAGTAAATTTATCACATTGCTTTAGTATTTTTAATGTTTTCTATGCATTAGTTCGTGTTAACTTGCACAAATAATCTATAGGATTGGTTCATGATAAACTGATTAAAATTAAAAGTAAGTGGGTAAAAATAGATTTTAAATGTTTTGTATGAATTTAGAAAATTACCTACTTATTTTTATGTGTGAGCTGATCTCCCTAGCTATATTTTATGTTTTAATGAATTCGTAAACGATATATGTGCAGTTAAATATTGACGTTGTTAAGCTAGTAGCATTTATATCAAAATATGTCTGGAAAAAATTTAAATAAAAATCTTTTCAAATGTACGAATAAAGCATAATTTTTATTATATAACTAAAAAATAAGAAATGAATTTTGAACCTTAAATATTTAAACAGTTGGCTATTAAACTATTAAATTATATTTAATATTTAAGAAAATCAATAATGCGCATATTTAGAGGCAAAATAAAATAGAAACTTAGAAAATAAGAGTATTTTTCTCTCAAGGTCCTTATGCCTTCTGCATGCTGTATCCCATGATGTATGCCTAACTACAAATTAAAAGAAAAGGTCAGAGTTTTCAAATTTCCTAGAAGCAGAGACCTACTAGATCAATGGCTAAAAAAAATACTACGAAAGAATTTCTCTCCCGGTCCAAGAAGTGTCGTCTTTATAAGCATTTCAACGAAAATGATATTGTTAAAAGTGACATAAAAATAAAACCAGACGGTACTGTAAAGCAAATTGAAAGAAAGAGATTTAAACTGAAACCTTCTGCTATATGAATTATTTTTCCTAACTTGCCATCATACCTGTCTATTAAAAATGGTTCGGTAAAGCAAAAAGATACGGAACAGAGACGACTGCAACAGAAAGCCGCATTGAAAGTGGAAAATGATAATATTTTAAAAGCAGATTTTATTCCATCATTTGACGAACTGCTAAAACAAAGTTATTTTGGGGAAAAATTGGTTTCAATATTCTGATAGTAGAAAAATTAATATTTTCAAAATTGATAGCAATTCCCTGCCGTTAAAAGTATCTTCAACTATTACCATTTATGACAGCATGATACTAGATTTATTTGTCCATGGTGAAAAAAAAATAAGCCCCAAGAAAACGACATGCATTTTTAAAATGAATGAGGAAAAAAATCAATATTGACAAGATATTCTGAAATTGAAAACTTAATTGTTTATTTTGACCAACATGGGATTTAATATCTCTAAAACAACTCTTGATAAAATTCTTGGAATTTTTTTACAGGACAATTTACATAAAAGTGATGTCAAATAGATTTTCAAAAAGCGATTAATTTTTATATGAACAACTGAAACTTTTAAGCTGAAAGACAAGGCGGTATTCTCCTCTTATGATTTCATGGGCTTTCGCGCGATCCTTATAAAATCACCATCTTGTTATAAAAATTTGTACAGCTCAGGTGTATTAGCTCTTCCTCACGAGAGATATTTGAGAAAATTTTCTTCCGTTTTAAGCTTTGATGGAAGAAAACAAACTGGCAAATTTTAAAACTTTGAAAGAAACTAATTCGAAACTTAAAAGTAAAAATGCGGAATTAAAAAAAGAATGCAAACATCACATTCAAAAACACATTTTTAAGTTTCCCGTTTAATTCTAAGAACAAAACGTTTGCTGCAAGAACACTTGCTATCTATGTAACTAATGGAATTATTCATAGAGCAACGAAACATTTATCGGAACACAGCATTGCTTTCCATCGCTTAGCAAATCCCCCGTTTCGCGAGGACCAGGCCCACAACATGTTTTTCCCCTCTCTTTTACTCGCGGTGGTCCCGGTAAAACGGCGTATTAAGAGCAATTTTCATGAATTTTTTTAACGTAAAAAAAATTAATATTTTATTAAGATTTTGAGGTTATTTTAAAACATTTTTCTTGAAAAATCCTGGAGAAATTTTCTTGAAGATTCGTCTGTTGCACACTGTAAGTCGCCAACCGGGTCGGCAGTTTGCGTACATCCTGGTGGTCACAATTTCTATCTGAAATCAATTTTTTTTTAAAAATCTACTTTTTTTATAAGTGTCTCTTCTAGTTTAACTAAAATCCCACAAAAAATGAAAATTTCTATTTTTTTTGAATGGGAAAATTAAGTACAATTTTTAACCGGTGTTTTTTTTTTTGTTCTTTTTTTACTATAAAAAAGTAAAAATGAAGATCTGTTTATGATTCTAGTTCAACTAAACCGTGTATATATAAAGAAAATGTGTGCTAAATTCGATAAGGATTGACCAAAAACTCTGCGAGCTTGAGTGTACGCAAATTCGAAGAAAGCAGTTTTGAGAAAAACGCGTTTGAAAAAACGCGGTATTAAAGGTAAATTTAAGGCAGTAAGGAATCATTTTTTTATACTTATAGAAATTTCTATCCGAGGTCTCAATTGTTAAAAGAAATGAAAGGACATCTGCTAATGTTTTCGAATACCATTCCGGTGATTCATCAGGGACTACCTGCTCAACTGCTCCCAAAAGGGGCGCTCACTCAAATGCTTAAAACTTTTTAATGGCTTGGAATTTTCCTTTGAATACTTCAGAGTATACCGTATTTATGCGAATCTAATGCGCCATCGAATCTAATGCTCATCCCCATTTTAAAACTTTAAATAATAAAAAAATTGTTTGTCGGCGAATAAATTTGGTTGACGTCATCGCCGAACTGCTGACCAGTTTTGCACTCGAACCTATGCGCCATCGAATCTAATGCGCACCCCAATTTTGAATACTACTCATACATTTGACCAAAAACGATGCGCATTAGATTCGCATAAGTACGGTATTACTGAATAGTTGTAGAATCGATTTATAAAGAAAAAAAGTAAAAAATTTTTTGAGACCTTTACACGTATTTCCCTCCCTGAAAGCAAAGTGTTTGGCATTCCCACAGCGAGTTTTAATTGACTTAGCGGTTGAAAAACACGCCCGGACAGAGTCGTGCTTATTGTTATTTAGAACCATCTTACTCCACCTGGAAATCATGGAAAACCTGGAAAAGTCATGGAAATTGATATCCTTTGCAAAAGTCGGGGAAAAACGTAAATTTTTGACAAAAACGTGGAAAAGACAAGGATATTTTTCCCCTACCAAGTACCCCTTGGAGGGAACCTACGCTCGTCGCGATGTCAGATCCTCAATTAGCTCGCCTTTCTTTTCTTATATACGTTTTCTCTTTATATAATGGTGTTGATTATATTGTCATGGCATAAAAGTGCCTACATCAGCATTTCTTTAAATATGTTTTCATGCGTTATTATAGAGTTAAAAAGCTGATTTGTCTCCACTGGGATTATCCTAATTTTTCGTTTATTTTATTTATTCTTCATATTTTATGTTTTATAGTTTTAAGTCAGCTTTCTAAAATTTAAATTAAAAAAAAATGAAAAAAGATGGATGCAAATATAAAACCTAATATCTTTTTAGCAGTATTGTGTCACAAAATTTTGCTTTTGAAATTCTATAGACTAGAAATTCTGTAGTATAAGTTTGCAATCTTAATGAGCATCTGTGGAATTTTTTAATAGGAGGTTAACATAATTGTATGGGTATGAAATGTTTTGGCGGGCGTATTGAACGTAAAAGTAGTTCATTTGCTAATAAATATTTTTACTTGGAACTGGAATTCTGCTTTGATCTACCTTTGAAAGTCATGGAAATTTTTTTGGCTATGAACCCTGATGTTAGCTCGAGCAAACATGAAACTCCAAGCGTATTTTTCGCATGACCTCTTCAATTTGCGCTTTTGTATTTTAGCTTCATCCATTTACTTTACTTATTTTTTGCTCAATTTTAACACTACATTTACCAGACCAGTCATTTTGACTGTTTTGAAGCTTCCATCTATTTCAAAGCTGCATAATTTGGAACTAATTACACTGGTCTACCAAAAAAAAAAAAAAAAGAAAAAAGACTTTAACTGGTCTTAGAAATACTTTTCGCGCTGAATTCGAAAATTAAAACCATTTTTCTCCATCACGTAAGGATTTTGCGTGCAAAATACTGTAATAGTTTCCTTTACTAACATTTACCCTAAATTATGCCAATACCTTAAAAGCAAAACCTTTAAGTGATAAGGAAAATGGTTTTCATTTTCGAAATCAGCTTGGAAAATACTTCAAATATCAGTCAATAAAGTCTTTAGGATCCCCTCCCCCCCCCTTTTTAAGGGCATTGTTATTTTTATATTAAAAGCATTCCCACCAACAAGCCAAGTACTTTTCTATTTACCATAAAAGGATCGATTTTGCCATGGTCTGGCATACTTTGCCTCAGGAATGTCTCTTTTTAACGTCCAGAACTAATCTACTAATATAGTTGCACTCCACTTCTCTTGATATCTCTTTTCTATAACTGAAATGTCCTGATGGAACCGCTCGCCATGTTCATCGCTTATACAGCTCCCATGTTTTCAGGGAGCATTTTTACGCACAACAGGAGACTTCTACGATAAAATATAGTAGCTCATACTCATTAAACGTGTCGTACAGTATCAATCCTTTGTCTACTTGCCTTTGTATCCTAATTCTCGCGAAATTCCTACCGAGACCCGCACCCAGTGCAGTCATTTGATACGCACTTTCGTTTGGGGGTCTGCGGGGACTGTTTGCGACACTTCACTTAGTTTTTTCCAGCAAAATAAAATGACTACTGATTTAACGGTTGACATTCGAGATCTTTTGTGCACTTTATATCAATAAAAACGATGCTGCATCATCGTAAAAAACACTAAAATAACTTAAAAATAGAACGTTTCCTTCCTCGTAACTAGAAAACTATACGTGATAGAAACATTTTGATAGCAGATATGGATTTCTCGTACAAAAGTACGTCAGAAAAAGGGAAATTCATTCTTGAGGCAAAACATGTGTTCATACTTCTGGCCCGTTCCATCTCGCCAGGACGCGATCGACAGACAGACACACACACAAACTTTCGGTTTTATTTATATAGATGTAAGATCATGTTAGTTAATATAGTCTACCCTAGATATTGTAAACTGGGCTCAAGGTTCATCTTTTATCACAAAATCGACAACAACCGCTAAACAAATATGCGCAGTGTAGGATTAAAAGCCATTTGGCTTCCGAAGCACCCGAATTGGCTGTGAACTGAGAAGCTTTTGGAAGCGTTAGTAGCCACTTCCTTATCTTGAGCGTTCGTAAGATTCAACATTCGCTTTTTGATGTCTCCCCGCCATTTTGACTTCGCGAAATCGGACTCTAGATAGTTGAAGTAAAGAGTTTCATTTAGGTTTCAATTTTTCACATAAGTGAACATTTTAACAAGTGTATTTTGAATTATACTGTCCGTTAAATAATCAAGTGTTCTTTAAGTTAATTATACGGCACTTTAGTTCGTATACATGCACCGACTGCTTGAACCAGCCAACGACAACTGTGTATGGGGTTTGTTGCTCTTTCATATTGTATATCTCATTTCTTCTATTTCATTTTATTCATATCTCATTTCTTCTCTATCGCTTTGTAGCTCTTTCAGCGTAATATAGAGTAGTGCAATATTAAATCCAAGTAGAACAGTTTGTGCTTGAAACAGGTGTCAATGTTGCTTCTCAGCAACTAATAGTAATTTGTGATAATTAGTAAGCAAATTTTTCTACCTAATTTGGGTTTGACAGCTTGGGGATTGAGGGAGCATTTCCCCCAACTTTTAAAAGTGCAGTGTACTCTCTATTCATGTGCGTGTTTAATGTTTCGGTATTTTTATACAGTGGGAAACTTTGAGAACGTTCCTGATAATGGGTTTTTCAATCGAGATTTTATTTTGTGAGGAATACTTTTCCGTTCACAAGTTATCGTTCAGTAACAGTTTTTTATGTGATTCATTTTTATTATGCCTGCAGTGGTTGTGCAACCATTTCCAATATTAAGTTTTAAGTGGTCAAAATGTGTGCTCTTGATTTTTCCGCATTAAATGGAGCCCTGAATCTGCCAATCAATTTCCCTTTCTGAGAATTCTCAATAAAGGAATTATACTGATTGAATAATATGAATTCAGGAAAACATGCGAGTCCTTTGAACAATAACTATAGCTGAAAATTATTCTACAGGTTTCTCGTCTTTTTAATGCTTTACTGACAACGAAGGTCGCCTTCATTTTAATTGTTAGCTTTCAAAAATAAAAAACTTGAATGCACTTTTAGTGATCACTTTTCCTACTAAATTTGCTCATTTGATTAAGAACCTGAGTCATTGAATTGAAATTTTTTGAGGATTCTTAGCATGCAAGTAAGTGAGTGACATCGTTCATCGTGACATCCATGCGTGACATCCTTCATAAATGATGTCACGCTTTAAGACGGGGGAGGGGGGGTTCGTGAAATTGTGAGTGTGACAAGGGGAGGTGAGGAGGTAAAAAGTGGGACATCATGCATTGTGCAACATAGCGTGACATGTGACAGCGGTCCGCTGAAGTGTGACATATTAATGACAAAAGGGGGGACGGGGTCAAATATTTGGGAAAAAAGCGTGACATCATTTATGAATATGAATATGGCTCGATAAATTGTGACAGTTTGTGACGAGGGTAGGGATAACAAGAAGTGTGTCATGGGACATTTTAGTTTCTATAAAAACATATAAGGGGACTTGGCACCTTTTGACAATTTTTTTTATTTAAGAACTTTTACCTATTTCATTTGTATGTTATGAAGTGCTATTATTCAACGAACTGATTTTCACATTAAAATCAAAATTCAACTAACAGAAAATTTTAAAGTTTAATTTTTTTAAAATAATTTAACGATTTTAAATTTCCTTCTTCTTCATTTCTTGACTTTTTTCCACCAAATTTTTTTAACGTACTTATTATAGTATGGTTTACAATTTTAGGGATGGGTTTTGCTATTAATTAATTAGTTTCTGAGAAAAAAGTTTTTAAAGTTACATCGATGGTAGAATACAGAAAAAAAGCGACTTTTGTTACATTTTCATTCGTAAAATTTTTTGAAAATATATAGCAAAATCCATCCCTAATTTTATCAAGCACTTCATATTGAATACAAACAAAAAAATTCAAGTTGCTACATGAATATATGTAGAAGTTTTAGCATTTTAAGTACTACAATATTGCGAAAAAACACAAACCGAGAAAACGCAGTTTAAAGAATACAAAATCCTACTAAAACATCAGAAATATTTGAATTATCTTGCTTCTTAACTACATTTATATTGGTTGTATCGCTTCAAAACTTCGCTCAGATATACTAGGAGAGTCAAGCCGCATTTTAAGCAAAAAATTGAAAAATCGGTATTTTGAGCCATTTTCTACATTTGAACGGTGCCAAGTCCCCTTAAAATCGGCAAATTATTTTTATTTAAATTTATTTATTTATTTATTAATTCTTTTTTTTAAAAAATCTGATTTTAAAGTTTCATTCATCATTTTGTATCGCAAACACCGATGCTGATTAAGGTTTAAATTAACTTGATAAAAGTTTGAGGACATTTTCTTAAGCATAGACACTTTTAAGATAAAATTGCGTGGGTCATTTTTTCAGTATTAAAAAAAAAAAAAAAAAAAAAAAAAAAAAAAAAAAAAAAAAAAAAAAAAAAAAAAAAAAAAAAAAAAAAAAAAAAAAAAAAAAAAAAAAAAAAAAAAAAAAAAAAAAAAAAAAAAAAAAAAAAAAAAAAAAAAAAAAAAAAAAAAAAAAAAAAAAAAAAAAAAAAAAAAAAAAAAAAAAAAAAAAAAAAAAAAAAAAAAAAAAAAAAAAAAAAAAAAAAAAAAAAAAAAAAAAAAAAAAAAAAAAAAAAAAAAAAAAAAAAAAAAAAAAAAAAAAAAAAAAAAAAAAAAAAAAAAAAAAAAAAAAAAAAAAAAAAAAAAAAAAAAAAAAAAAAAAAAAAAAAAAAAAAAAAAAAAAAAAAAAAAAAAAAAAAAAAAAAAAAAAAAAAAAAAAAAAAAAAAAAAAAAAAAAAAAAAAAAAAAAAAAAAAATCACGCAGCATTACGGATTTTATTTATTTTTATCTTTTTAATTCTATTCAGTCGCCCCAATTCACAAATTTTCTCTGGTATTATGATTTCAAAAAAAAAAAAAGTACATTAATTTGTGCCCGCCATCCTTTCAGTTACGCTGCATCACTGTAAATCTGCTTTTACTGAGCGAGTATACATTCAAAGGAAAAAACAACGTACAGATTCTACACAGTAAATAAGTCGAAAAACAAATAATGTTTTTTTTCCCAAGGTTTAACTCAGCGGGAAAATTCTAAATACGGGGCACTGAGTTTTCAAAATGTGGGAAATTTTTTGACTGGAAAATACGAGTATAAACCGATTTTATTTCCTTTTTAGCCCACTTTCCCGTAAAAGGAAAAAAAAAATAATAAAGCATGAAAGAAGGCTTAATGTATCGTGAAAATATCGTTAGAAATCAAGAAAAGTCAAAAATAAGTCAAGTAATTAAATAAAGATTGAAAAATAAAAAATTTGAAAGTAGGGTTTTGAGATGGGGAAAAAGTGAGTCGGTCGGTCTGTCCCCCCCCCCCCCCCCCAATAACTTTTGAACGAAATGTCCGATTGGAAAAATTCATTTTGCATTCGAAAGATCTCGGCGAGGACATCTCATTTTCACATTTTACTTTCATATTTTGATTTGAACAATTTTTTGTTCAATTTTGAACAGTTCAAAAAAATTTAACATTAGCGCCTATGGGAGAAAATGAAGCAAATTATGTAAACTCTGGGTACAAGATCCAAGTTCCAATGAACAAGCTCACTGGAAGAAGTTCTTGGCGTGAAATATTGATTTGAACAATTTTTGTTCATTTTTGAACAGTTCAAAAAAAAAAAATAGCAGTGCCTACGGGGAAATTTCAATCCTATATAAATCCTGATCTAACGGGCCGATTTGCTTGGAACAAACTTTATCGGACAGCTCTTATGACGTAGAATATGTACAGATAAAAAGTTCATCCAGAACTAACGAGCCTATTTTCTTATGAAAATTTTTGATCGGGATTTTCAAGAATATTTTTGAATTAAAGAAAGATTAAATGAATAAGCAAAATAATGAATGAATAAATGAGTGAATAAATACATGAATGACTGAATAAATGAATGATTGAAAGAATCTGTATTAACCGTTGAAAAAGGCATATTTGAAGCAATTAAGAACTAAAGCTAAACGAGAAAGAGAGAGAGATAGCTAGATTATAAATTTGAAGCTGGTGTATACGGGAAAGTAGGCTCGCATAGTTCTAGACGGAACTTGTTTTTTTTTGTGCTAGTGCTACTTAAATCGTTACACTGAGGTAACGCTTAAATTGAGAAAATGTCTGATATTTTAAATTTCAACCCTTTTTTTTTTTTTTTTTGCTTTTATTTTATTTATTTGTTAGCTATACAACTAGAGTGAAGATTTTATTAATACTAAGGATAAATTATACAAAACTGCATCATTGAACTCAAAAGAGAAATTCTGGAAATGCATTTTTAAATAAGGCATTTCCAGAATAGCGTACTTGATTTCTTCCGAAATGATGCTATACGCAAGTTTAGAAATTAAGTTGCTTTCAACAAACAGAGAAGCAAACATTCCGATTGGCGTATGAAATAAGCGCACCTCCAAAACGAACTTCCCTAAAACTTGAGTGGATTAGTTCTCTGCCCCCATGCGCAGAAGCGTCAAAATGTAAAACTGTAGCAGTGTTCAAATTTGACGACCCTGGTTATAGCAGTAAAAGCATTGTTCTAGTGTAGATGATTTACGCTGGTAACAGAAGAACGTTCTGTATAACAAAATAGGACTTTGTGAGCTTGTCAATCGGAAAAAATAACTATTTTTGACCTCTTCATTCCAAGTGTCCAATGGGGTCCATTTTAAAATACTGCTCATAAACTACTGTTTGTGCCATTTGAAAGCGAAAACACAGAATTGTTTTTGAACTTAATCAACACATATTTTACTTCGTTTAAAACATGGAAATTGGGGTTTAATTATTATAAAAACTATTTATTAATTAAAATTAAAAACAAAAATTTTTTTCGTTATCAGCCTACTTTCCCGTTTCGAGAATATTTTTGAATTAATGAATGATTAAATCAATAAGCAAAAGAATGAATGAATAACTGAGTGAATAAATACATGAATGACTGAATAAATGAATGATTGAATGAATATGTGTTAACCGTTGAAAAAGGTATATCTGAAGCAATTATGAACTTAAGCTAAACGAGAAAGAGAGAGAGATAGCTAGAATATAAATTTGAAGCGGGTGTATACGGGAAAGTAGGCTCGTATAGTTCCAGAAGGAACTTCTTGTTTTGTTTTGTAATCATTTTTTAGCCTACTTTCCTGTAAAAGTAAAAAAATAATAATAAAGCATGAAAGAAGGCTTAATATATCGTGAAAATAACGTTAGAAATCAAGAAAAGTCAAAAATAAGATAAGTAATTAAATAAAGATTGAAAAATAAAAAATTTGAAAGTAGGGTTTTAAGATGGGGGAAAAAGTGTGTCGGTCTGTCGTGTCTGTCGGTCTGTCCCCCCCTAATAACTTTTGAACGAATTGTCCGATTGGAAAAATTCTTTTTGCATTCGAAAGATCTCGGCGAGGTCACCTCATTTCCATATTTTACTTTTTGATTTGAACAATTTTTTGTCAATTTTGAACAGTTCAAAAAATTTTAACATTAGCGCCTATGGGTGAAAATGAAGCAAATTATGTAAACTCTGGGTACAAGATATAAGTTCCCATGAACAAGCTCACTGGAAGAAGTTCTTAGCGTGAAATACTGATTTGAACAATTTTTGTTCATTTTTGAACAGTTCAAAAAAATTAACATACCGCCTACGGGGCAATTTCAATCCTATATAATTTCTGATCAAACGGACCGATTTGCTTGGAACAAGCTTTATCGGAACGCTATTATGACGTAGAACATGTACAAATAGAAAGTTCATCCAGAACTAACGAGCCTATTTTCCTATGAAATTTTTTGATAGGGATTTTCAAGAATATTTTTGAATTAATGAATGATTAAATGAATAAGCAAAAGAATGAATGAATAAATGCGTGAATAAATACATGAACGACTTAATAAATAATGATTGAATGAATATGTATTAACCGTTGAAAAAGGTATATTTGAAGCAATTAAGAACTAAAGCTAAACGAGAAAGACAGAGAGAGAGAGATAGCTAGATTATAAATTTGAATTCGGTGTATACGGGAAAGTAGGCTCGTATAGTTCTAGACGGAACTTCTTGTTAAATCAGAGAACGAAACAATTGCGTCAAAATTGTTTGTGCTTATTCTAGGGTCTGAAGAGGTTAATAAAATGACAATCACACTTTTATACTTTCTATAAAGTCACATGAAAATTAATAAACTTTTAACTTAAATAAAAAAAACTTATATAAAAATCATCAGATTTTTGAATTTTATTATTAAACTAGCTGACATGCCCGGCGTTGCGCGGGAGAAAATTGCATCATTCGCAGGCTAAGTGACGCATGTCCAAAATTCTGTTGTAAATGTATAGGGAAAATATTTCTTAAAAAATCCAAGTAGGAGAGGGGAACAGTCGATAAAAATCCTATTTAGACAGTAAAATTCATTAAAAACACGATTGCATTAAAACGAACGGCCTAGAAAAATTCCTTTTAGACCAAGAATAATAGTCCATAAAAATCCACATTAAAATGACAACAAAAGTTCATAGAAATTGCCATTAGAGCAAGGGAAACTAACTCAAATGCACATATGCAGCGAGATAATTGTGCTAAAATGATATCAAGAGCCCGTAAAAATCGCAATTAAAATATCGACCACAATACATCTGAAATTTGACATCAGAAAAACAGCAGTATTCTTTGTAAAAATGTCCATCAGATCAAGAGCAACTCTCACTGAATATTCCTGCTACAATATAAAGAAATCATTCTTTAAAGCCCCCCCATTTCAATAAAGACAACTATTCTGTAGCATCTCTAATAGAAAAATGACAGTTCCAAAAAATATCCATTAGAATAAGACGTCTGTGACTAAAAGTATAATACTGACCTTCAAGAGCTACTGTTCCTAAAATTACCCAGCAGTCCATCTTAAATTCCCCATCAGAATAAGGACACCCGTTCCTGAAAATCCGACTTGAAAAATAGTCAAAACATTTCCTGAAAATTCAATTGAATAGCACTTTTATAAAATTCGGATAAAAACGAAAGCATTATTTCAAAAGACAAATGCTCATTTAAATTACATAATGTTTAGTACTGAACAAATTCTGATGTGTGAAATTTAAGTCAAAAGAAAAACATAACTAAATTCTCCCGAAATGGCGCCAAATAGACAGTACAAAAATTAAATAAATGTTAGAAAATAAATCACTAGTGTAAAATATGGAATCAATAATCGCTACGTAAAAAAGTTAAAATGAAGCAGAAGATCGCCAAATTGAACTGTAGTAATGGAAGCATTTCGAAATACTCCATGATCCTAGAGTGTAAATCACGTACTGAATTAAATGAGAACAATATTACTGATAAGCGTTATTAGGCGCGGTTTGGAAAAGTTATGAAGCGCAAAATAATAAATTGAGAACAATTAACTGGAAGGAGGCGAGTAAAAAGGTTTCACCACTTGGCGAAATTTTAAATTTCATCAAAAATAAGCGATATAGAAGACCTTCCAACCTAGTTTTTATCGAAGAAATAAATATTAAATCGTCAAAAAAGAAAGAAAATTCAACATTAAAAATCGCATGCAGTTAATAATCCACAAAATATTCATAAAAATAAAATGAATTTTCAGAGTTTGTTTCCCTGATAAAGCGGACACTCTACCATAAGATTTCATGCAATTGTTGAACTATTACTATATTATTAAATCGCCAAAAAAGGAACGAGAATCAACCTCAAGGTAAAGTAATTGAAATCCGTCTGCAGCTTCCCAAAATATGTATAAAAATGAAATGAATTTTTAGAATTTGTTTCGCTCATAAAATGACACGAATAAAGGTAAAATAGCATTTTTTCAATTTTACGTTAACAGAAATCATCTAGTTGGCGACAAAAGTAATATTTATTTTGGCGAAACCACGCAAATTGAGCAGATAAATTCAGCCTCGTTTTAAAGCTCGAAAATTACTTTAATTTGTTCCGCAAGAGATTTTTACTTTCTTTTATCTTATTTATCATAAATTCTTTTGTAAGTACTTAAAGGTTGTTATAATTACATAATTTTGAATGATTATTCCAGATGTACCAGCTCCCTCAGTTTTGGGGATTGTAAAGATGATGAGATGCTCTATACACAATACGCCGGCTGCCGGGTCGTGTTTGATGTCAGCACTATGTCGCCTTGTAAAGAGCGCGCATCACAACAGGTGTGCGGATTGCTTTTTTCCATTAGCTGTACTTTTTTTTACTTCGTTAAATGAGATATTTCATTTTACTGTTTAATAGTTTTTACATGTCTGAATATATTTTTCTTAAATTCTCTTCTGCATTAAAAAATATGGCAAAAGTACAGGGGTTATACATAACCTGAAATTCCTTATTTTCCTTTATTCTTCATCAAATTCCCGAAAGCATTTTTTGTAAATTTTTTTTTTCTGCTGTACGGAATAATTTTCAGTGCAGTATCAAGAATATCGTCGTGAATTAACAATCCTACTTTACAGTACGCCAATAATAATTCTGTAATCTAAGCTATCAAAAGTCTTTGCGTTCAAATTATTTCGACTCATTTTTAGCCTACTTTCACGTAAAAGTAAAAAAAAAAATAATAATAAAGCATGAAAGGCTTAATGTATCGTAAAAATATCGTTAAAAATAAAGAAAAGTCAAAAAAAAGTGAAGTAATTAAATAAAGATTGAAAAATAAAAAATTTGAAAGTAGGGTTTTGAGATGGGGAAAATGTGTGTCTGTCGGTCTGTCCCCCCCCCCCCCTAATAACTTTTGAACGAATATTCCGATTCAAAAAATTGTTTTTGCATTCGAAAGATCTCGGAAAGAACATCTCATTTCTATATTTCACTTTTTATTTGAACAATTTTTCGTTCAATTTTGAACAGTTCAAAAAAATTTAACATTATCGCCTATGGGCGAAAATGAAGCAAATTATGTAAACTCTGGGTACAAGATCCATATTCCAATGAACAAGCTTAATGGAAGAAGCGCTTGGCGTGAAATATCAATTTGAACAAATTTTGTTCATTTTTGAACAGTTCAAAAAATTAACATAGCGCTTTCGGGGAAATTTCAATCCTATATAAATCCTGATCTAACGGACCGATTTGCTTGGAACAAACTTTATCGGAAAGCTCTTATAACGTAGAACATGTACAAATAGAAAGTTCTTCCAGAACTAACGAGCTTATTTTCCTATGAAATTTTTTTTATCGGAATTTTTAAGGATATTTCTCAGTGAATAGATGAATGAGTGAAAGAATGGATCAATGAATAAATGAATGAGGAAAAGAATGAATAAATAAGGGAATAAATACATGAATGAGTAAATGAATGAATAAACATTTGAATCAGTAAACGAATGAATAAACATTTGAATCAGTAAACGAATGAATAAACATTTGAATCAGTAAACGAATGAATAAACATTTGAATCAGTAAACGAATGAATAAACATTTGAATCAGTAAACGAATGAATAAACATTTGAATCAGTAAACGAATGAATGCATAAATAAATGGCTGAATGAAGGAAAAAATGAATGTGTGAACGAATATGTATTGTCTGTTGAAAAAGGTATTTGAAAAAATTAAGAACTAAAGCTAAATGAGAAAGAGAGAGAAAGAGATAGCTAGATTATAAATTTGAATTTGGTGTATACGGGAAAGAAGGCTCGTATAGTCCGAGACGGAACTTCTTGTTTGATAATGTCTTTCAATTGACACAAAGTTGATTTTTGTAAAACCCTAAGTTTCGGTGCTAAATAAAAGCGTTTTTTTTACTCTCAGTTGATGAATACAAAACAAAAGTATGCTAATAATAAATGTTTTTATAAAATTTGTTTCTGCAGTTTTTTTGCCAAGAAATGCTTTTTATTAAACTCGTTTTTTTTATTAAGAGTGTATTTATTTACTCTATTTTTTAAAGAGTAAGCAGTTTGTAATAGGAAATTCCTTTGTTTATCGTGTATGGGGGGGGGGGAGCTTTTTTTGGTTGCTATTGCTGAATAATTAAATTAAATAAGCAACTGTTTCAACTTCCATCTCAAATTTCCAACTATAAGGGTAGGTTTTATTTAAGTATATTGTTGGAATCCTCATGGTTTATGTTCAATAAATTCTTAAAAACAAGCGAAATGAGTAGGGGGTTTTATGTATAATGTTAAACACATGCATATTTATGTATCTATTGTGTTTTTATGGTGTTGTTTCTCAAAACCAAGCGTGTATTGATAATGAAAGATGATGCTTTTTTCCTAGATGCAAAAGAAAATTGAAAGGGGAAATAGCAACGTCTGTCTCATTTTCCAAGACCTTAACAGCCCCCATTTCAAGCCCTCTGAGTTTGCTTCAGAATGTTTTAAAGTCTTCGTCGTCCTACGACCCGTTCTACCACTCTTTCTTCGCAAAAGGTTTGTAATTTTTTTTTTTTGCTTTTATTTGTGTCTATTCGAAACCGTCGATGTATAATGGAAGTAGATTGCGCAAAGACCCCTAAGAATGGCCATCACTAGTGGTCACTCGTAGTTGATGTCTTTTACCCTTCTTCCAGGGATTAAAAACCAAATAAATCACCCGGGGCAGGGTTTTGGCTATACGCAATGAATAACAATTCTATCTCGTTGGCAACTGCGCACTGATTGGCTGTCATTTATTCCATTCACTAAATTTCTTTCGCACAGAACCATGCTTTGTTAGCCGGCGTGTAAAGTGTCTGGCTCTCCTTATCATGTCTCATTCTTGGCGACCTTCCTTTCTTGACGTTCCCGTACTTCGCTCCGGATGGAGAATTCCCTTTTGCATTTCTCAAAAATATATATTATTTTGTAGACAAAAAAGTGGTAACGTCAGGAAAGCAATAAGCAGCCAAATCTTACAACCCGGCTAATGTCAGCACGCCAGACTACGTTATCATAATTTGAACATAAATTTCAACTTCCGAGATTAAGGTCGCTTCACTCCTACCTTGCTTTACTTCCTGGAAAATCCTTGGGAAATCCCGAGAACGTAACGGCCATTCCTGGAATGCCCGTATTCCGGCTAATAATTTTGGGGGGAAATGTAAATTAATTGATATCTATAATAATTACAGTAGTTAGGAATTACGGATCCGGAGCACACCGTGGATCAGGAGTGTAGAGCAACGAAATTGTGCTCCACCCATATTTTTCCACGCGGAGCAGGAGGAAAGAAATTTGCTATGCTCCACCGCTCTGATTTTGCTTAACGTTTTAAGTTTTTATCATATAAAAAACCATAAAACGAAAAAAAAAAAAAACAGATGGATAATATAATTTATTTAGATCCTACGGAGCGTGGACCAGAGAGGAGTACATAGAGGTCAGTGAGGAGAAACTAAAAAAAGCGACTGCTCTAGGAATGTTTATGAGCACTAAAAGAGGTATTTTGTTACGTATTAAATTATAGATTAAAAGCAAAATATGTAATTATTCACTTTTAATGTGCTTTAAGGAAACATGCGCATCATCAGAATATATTTCAGTTTTATTATGAATTACATAAAATGTTTCTCTCAGCTTCGGCTGATGCGGGAAGCCTTTTTTGTTCTCTTTACTCAGTTTTCTTATGTTTGATGATCGAGTCACTGTTCAAACAACTCCAAATCTTGCGCCAGTCAAAATAGAACTTTGGAACAGCACAGAACCTTTGTCTTTGAGGGAACAGCTTTTGTACCTTGTTTCATCGAGACATGCTTATGCAATTTCTTTTTTGTAATGTGTGCCCTTATAATGCTGATTTGCTCTTTATGTATTTATATAATGTACGAAACAAATTCTTCTAGGCTTTAAAAACATTTAATTTACAAAAATTATTATTTTTGTTATTGACAAATTGACCCATTTTTTTAAATTGAGGTTTTTCGTTTTTTTTTTTTTTTTTTCAAAATAAAAAACTTTTTATTTAGGAACGTGTTGTGGCAGTGATTTTCTGCAATTAGGGAGAATATATTTTCAGTGTGGCAGTGGTAGCCTAGTGGTTAGGATGTAGAGCTTTGGATCGGAGGATCTCGGGTTCGATATGTAAAATCCGTGGACCCTGAAGTCCCGAAGCAGTTCCGAGGGTACGGGTGGGTGGAGAATTTAACTTCCCTTCACCCGTATGTCTAAAAAGGAAGGTGGCGTATTTGTGGTGGCGCCATCTGGTGTCATCCAAGAACATTATGAGCCAAGTCGTACTTCCACCATTGTTGCTCAGCTTGAAACGGAAGGCGTTCCTTACTGCCTTAATTCCTAATCGTTCCGCAAAAGGGAGCTTGGTTATGCAAGTGTCATTAGACACAACAACAACAACATTTTCAGTATATAAACTCCGGGCCGTGGTAGCCTAGTGGTTAGCACGTCGGACTTCCACCTGGAAGGTCGCACGTTCGATACCCACTGAAGACCACCATGTATACTTGGGGATATGTGCATGTAAAATCCGTAGACCCCACCACCTCTCCCCGTGCGTAAGCAATCCTAAGGCCTCGGCTAACAGGTAGGGGTCTGGTGGAGAAAAGTATATAAACTCCTGATGATTTAACACTTTTTCTCCATGAAAATTTTCAGGCAAAATTTGGCAATAAAATTGGTACGCTACTGTATTGTACAAATTCGACTCATTAAGAGTTTTTCTATATGTACTTCCTTTCTAGGACTACCACTACTGGTATAACCTTATTTACTTTACCATCAATTTATCTATATTTTGTATACTTGCACACACATATATGTGAGGTTTCTAATAAATTAAATACATTATTCTTATTTCTTTGTCTTTGTAAAAGCAAACTACCGTTGGGACCTTTTAACGTAACTTTTGTAAAGCTGAACTAAAACCAATTGGGTCCTTTTTATGGGTCCACTCTAAAACGTGAACCAAAACTATAACCCTGAGTTCTGATTGGCTAAAAGACCCCAAGAAGGGTCTGGAAAACAAAGGTTAGCGTCACTTGGTGAGCTGATGCTTAAAGGATAACACAGAGAAATTGTGCTCCTGCGAGATGTTCTCTATGGGGACCGCTTTTGTAAATATTATCATATTGTAAATATCCATATCATTCATCATTGTAAATAGTATTCTTGTAAATACCTGATGAGTAGAAAATAAAGGAAAGAAAAAAAATGAATGCTGTTATGTCCAATCACGAAACTAAGCCCGGCTGCTGATACGGGACATGACTGACAAATATCTACAGATAAAATGATTATGTTGTATGCTCATATACTTTTTCACCCGTTTTGGCAGTTACAAAATGCACGTGACTGCAAGGGGGATGTCAATCCCTATCGGCCGCCTGTTGCCTTTGAGGAGGGAGCTGTCTTTCAGAAACATCTGATTGCAATGTTGATGAACGCAGCTCTGGCCTGCGAGAACGAGCACCCGCTTTGGAAACCTGAAGTAAGTTCCTGATTTAGTGCTTATTTATTTCAAATGCTGGAATATTCCTCTAAAATGTAATCTTGTATTAGGAATGTAATTGAAAATAAATGGTTGTTCTTTTAATATGTTCTGCACAAATTAAATATATATAACTTTGTTTGAAAGTTATGATTAACCACATAATTATTTTCAACTTTTTGCATGGAATATTTTAGTAATGATTAATCAACAAAACGATATAATTTTGAATTTTCTTTGATTTTAATGTTACACAATTAAACAGTAAACAAAAAAAGTACTTTTGCATTTGTTTTCAATTAATTATTTATACTTTGCAGAATTTTTCAAACTGCACAGTTTGTATTTTTTATTTTATGGATTTAAGCTTTAGTTTTGGGAATAAAAAATATAATATTCCACAGCGTTATAAACAGACTTTTTATTATATGCTACTTCATTTCATCATGTTGCAGAAAAATCTGGTCATGAAATCAGACCATGTGCGCGTTTTTCTTACTGCTGACTAACCTTTTAGCTCTACTACTTTATTCCAAATTACTTAATTTTTTAAAGAAATGTTTGAAACTGCTTTCATTATATTTCTCTATGTATGGGGAACATCACATATTATATTTTAATGTCATATTTTTTAAAATCGTTTTAGTCCCGGTGAAACGTAGCAATCAAACAAGAAAACGTTTATTTACGGTAGAAAGAAAAGAAGTCCTAAAATTTAAACGTAACATTGGTGACACATATTGTGCATGAAATAGTTAAAAGATTCACCCCACTAATTAATAAGATATCTGGTGTACTTGGAAAAGGAGCAATATCACTTAATTCAAAAATATTTCTTCATCTAAACAATGTGCTAACAGCTAACAGCTTAGTAAACCTTTTTACCACACAAAACCAGCTCGTGCTGCCGTTTAGTTTTGGTAAATGAAAACTTCAAATAGATTGATTTGAAAGTTCCAATGGAATCTTACTGCAAGTTCACGTCCTACTGAGGTAGTTTGGTAGATTGACTTTTAAGTCCCGTCTTGAAATAACAGGTTAAAGAGGAGAAAGAATTCCAGTATCTAGAAAAATCGAATAACTGACTGAATGACCTCGAATAACTAAAATATAAAAGCAACGAGCTTTTGCTATAAGAACCTGTCTTGAGGAATAAAAATTGAAGCATTCATTTGATGAATGTAGTTTTAGAAAGCATCTGTTCGAACTGTTTTGCATGATCTAAAATTTAGTTAGAATGCCTTTTTACTCAACACTATTTGACGATTTAAATTTTTGGCGTGCCATTTATATGCATCGTTTTTAGTTTCAGAATGAAAATCTTCAATCCACTTTTTTTTCTATCGATCTATAAAGAAGCACGTCTAAACAATAAAAATGTAAGTAAAATAAACGGACACTTGAATATTTTCATTTATTATTTTTTTAATCGAAGTTTTCTAATTTTAAATAATTAATTTCCCAGAGTTCTTAAAAATTTACCTATGTGATTGAAGTTTCAATTTAAGGTACCGTGGGATCCATTTACATCCATTGTTACATTGCTCCATTCAGCCTTCAGTTTAGTTTAGAACTTTTGGGCAGATTTACTGCTTAAAGAGCCCAAGCTTTGTTTCCTGTCCGCGTACAATTAACATATCACGGTTTGTCTACGCCAAACGGAAAGATCAATACAAGGTCGGAGAAAGGTAACCCAGTGCACGGATCTGGAGTGGAGCGCGGAGCAGGAACGCGGAGCACTGGAGCCATGAGATAGTGCTTGAAGCCAGAGCAAAAAAAAAAAAAATACTGTTTTCCGCTGCTCAGGTTTTGTTTTCTTTCAAACTTCCTTTTTTTGAGTAACAATTTTTTTCGCAACACAATGCTTATAAATTATTATATATTTTGATAAATAAAGAGCCTGTAAATTGACACGTGTGGTTTTGATATTACTTTTCTAAGTTGAAAGCAATGGAAACAAAAATAGTGATCCTTATTTAGAGTTTGACAAAATGTTTCTCGCAAATATACCAGCAAAATTTTGAACCATATGGATCAATGTAAAACCTTTGTGGTAACTTAGAAATCTTAATGCATTTTTAAGAACAAGTTTCGTTATTTAAATTTTCCTTTTTCCATAATTTCCCAATCTTCTCAGAGTTTTAACTTTTTTCATGCTTTATTTTTCGACTTTGACTTCTTTTTTTTAACTTCTGGGAAACAGCCGACAGGGTGGCGTAGTGGTAAGGCGCAGGCCTCGTACGCCCAACTTCGCAGGTTCAAATCTGGCCCGAGTCGGTGCATTTTCAAGATGCAGAAAATCGTCTGCGCCTATGTCGTATGATGATGCGGCATGTAAAGGATCCCTTGAGTATTCGTTTGGCATGGATACTTTCGGCTGAATTAAATTCCTAGTGCCGTTTTGCATTAACAAGGGCTGAGGAGCCGCCATCTACAAGGAAAGGGAGCATCAAAAAATTGCGGCAATGGTACTACACTCATTGTGGTGTCTCTGAAAGAGTTGGTACCAATCTCTGGGAACGCACTAGGTCTGCAATTGTTGAGGACCAATACCGCAGCCCATTGGAAAGAAAAAAAAAATTCTGGGAAACACCCCTTCAATGACGTGGGCAGTAGTTGCTGGCAATATGCATAAACTTGATATTTCCGCCTAAACCAGTGATTCCCAAACTGTGGTAGGCGTACCACTAGTGGTACGCGAAGCCTCTCCAGGTTTTACGCGTGCAGAAAATAAATCTATCTATAACTTATTAGAGTTCTATTCCATGTAATAAAGTTACATTGGTGGTGGTACGCAAAATGGTTTGAAAGAAAAATGGTGGTACGCGAAAACAAAAGATTGAGAACCGCTGGCCTAAACTTTTGTTGCATCCACGTTCCAGTCTTAGGGTGTTGCGAAATTATGCTTCAATGCTCTGCCTCATTTTTCGAGTTTCACATTTTAACAATTTATTGTCGGTTCTTGGATAACGCATTCTGTGATGAGAATTTTTCATTTTATTTACTCTGTGTCTAAACTTTTGTACAGAACGGTACACGCCCTTAAATAGTCTCGCGAATTTTTAAGGCTCCCTCGATTTCCTAATTAACTATAAACAGATAGAAAATCTCTAAATGTGTTGAATTTTTTTGATGTTTTTTTAGGGATTTGTTTTCTATAAAAATTATGTCTAAATCAAAAGAAGCGAAATCATGCAAAAAGGAAAAGAAAGATAACTAGTTGAAGAAAAAAGAAAAAACTCGTGATGATGAAACAGAGAACCAAAAATATGTCTTCTACAACCCTATTGCCGATGAGTTCATGCAAATAAACACACCCAAAATGGTTGGCTGGTTGGGTAGGGTGTGGGTGGGACTCGACTTGCAGCCACCTCCACGTGGTGAGTCCTGGGTCATTTCAGCATATAAAGGCAAAACATGCTGAAGTGGGCGAAGCGCTGCAATATGAGGCTTTTACCGAAATAGAATGGCATTTTATAGCTTTCTGCGCGAATTCGTGTGAATGGCAACACGTCAAAAGTATTCCTCAAAAGTATTCCTGACTTGTATATAAGATGCCTACAAAGACTGCTTTATTTTTAACAATTTAAAAATTAAAATATAAAAAAAACCTTGATAAGTCTTTAAAATTTGGAGATTTTTAACTTAAGTGCTCTTGCACGAATTCATATTTTTTTTTTATTTTTCCCCCGTCATGGGTGGAACTTTCGGATGTTTCACAAAATCATCCGGAGAATAAAGACAAGGAATGTATGGAATGTTCGTATCATAATCCAAGAGAATTCAAGCTGCATTCAAGATTGTTAAAAACTACCGTAAATAGTTCAAAATGCAACTTATAATTGTAACTTACTATTTGAATGTTTCTCTGGGATTTTGCAGCCACATGGCTATGAATTTATTTTTACATTATCTTTCGTTTCTCCTGGATTTCGAAAATGCGAATAAATAAAACATTTATGAAATGCCACTGTCGTTTTAAACTTATGTAACAAAGTAGTCTTAGCAGTCTCGACTTTATTAAATTACTAGCTTTTAGCCGCGGCTCTGCTCGTGTTAATGTAGATATTTGCAAGCGGTCCTGGTTGTCAGTCGATACAGGTAGCATTAGCGATGCTCGAAGAAAAAGTAGAGGAACAATATAAACTTAAAACGTAATACATGCAGGACACAGATCTGGGCAAATGAAAACAGGGACATCAACATAAAAAAATTTTCTTCTTGCAGATATGCAGTTTTTTTCCTCTAAGGTAAAAATATGTGAATTTTTATAAAATTATGTTTTAAAAGTTCGCAGTACCTTTTTGTAAGTTTTATAGTCAATGTTTGGCAATGTTACTTTTGTCACATGTGTTGTTGTCTTTAGGGAAGTTCAGAAAGTTCATCTTGTTTACGTAAAGAAGTTAACAGGTATGCATAAAATCTTATTTTTTTTATTGAAATTTAGTCTGTATGTGAGGTTAGGCCAGTAAAGAATCTTTAAACTGTGATTATTGCATTAAAAATTATTTTTTATAAATTAGGCCTCATTGTGATGTAACATCAGTCACAAAAATTTATAAAAGATTTTATTACTTAAAGAAAAATAGTGTTAAGAATATAAAAAGCCATATTCTCTTCATTGATGATAATATCTTAAATATCAATTAGTTAAATAGTTAAAAACAGTTCAATTTATGAGTTAAAAACTTCTTTAATATATGTAACATCAGTCACATTGTAACATCAGTCACTTTTCTCTTTTCCAGTTAGATACTTAAACACTGTACAAATGGCATTGACTGCTGCAGAAAGGCAAAGAAGTAGGCAAGATAAATTAAAGAAGAAAGGAAAATATGAAGATTATAAAAAGATAAGCAATGCAGAAGCTAAAAGGAGTAGAGATAAAAAGGAAATGACCTACCTAAGTTACCTAAGACAGTTCAAAAAGAGAAATCAAAGAAAATGTTAGAAAAATAGGGAAAAATGTAGCACCTTAAAGTGCAAAATTTCAATTAGCAGTGACAAAACCCCTTTTCCAAAATAATAAAACCTTAGGAAAAGCTGTAACTCGTACAAAGTGTGCCCTGCCTGCATCTCCACGAAAGCAGAAGGCTGTCATAAAAAAAAGGGTTTGACAATGAAATTGGGGAAACAGGTGCTCCTAATTAAGCCCAAGTAAGCATATTTGCAGCAGCACTGTACCACTCGGGTAGAATGCATCCGTATGTGATAGCTTCAGATGAACTGTTTCATTCTAAAGAGATTGTGATAACAAGAATGCTGGAAAAGATTCCTCAAGGAACTGAAGTCTTACATATTTGGTCAGATGGCCCAATTCAAAAACAAGTTCATTGCAGAAAAATATAAATTGTTCATTAAATCGAATTATTTTGCTACTTCACATGGGAAGCCCAGTGGACTGTTTTGGCGGATCTGTAAAGAGGCAGATATGGGAAGCTGTAAAAAAAAAGCATTTCGTACAGTGTAAAAGATTTTGTAAATGCCGCAGCTTCAAGCAGTGTGAAAATCTTTGAGATCTCATCATACGATCTACAGTTGCGTTATAAAGAGTTAAATGTGAATAAAATATTTTCTGATTCAGAAACTATAGCTGGTATCACGCAGCAACACTTTTTGGATGTGGTAGACAAAATCACCAAAAGCTCAAATTTATCTAAAACATCATTTGCCTGTTTAAAACCAAGCGGACAAACTCCATAATTTTGGTGGCCACAATTGGAGCGTGGGCTCTTGTGGAATAGGATGAACAGCTCTATCCAGGTGAAGTTAGAGCCATTGAAAACTATGAATACTTGGTCAGTGTTATAACAGGGAAGCATTGGAAATGGTCTGACAAGGTGGATGAAATTTGTTATTCACAAGAAAAAATAATAAGAAAACTTAGTACATCAGATGTAGTAAATGCACGAGGACACTTTTCATTTCCTGAATTGCACTAAAAACATCACTTGTATAATTATATTCATTTACTATTGTTTATTTTTTATCATTTAAGTAGATTTGTGTAATTTTGAAAAAAAAATTGCGAATTTGACTTTTAAGGAGAAATAAATTATAATTTAAACCGATTAATGTTGGTGTAACATCAGTCACAAAATGTTTGTATCATCAGTCACGGTAATTAAAAATTTCATCCATTGTAAATTTTAAAGTTTTTAAAATGAAACGAAGTGTATTCATAAAGTTTGAAATCTCTACTTGACTGGAAAAAAATAATTTTAATCTTCATGTTCTTAGTTTGAGGAGAATTTCAATTAATATGAAAGTTGTTTTTCCTAATGTCTCTTCTGTGTAACGTCAGTCACAATTTTTGATTTACCTTAATTCCATACAAAAAAGCTTTTTATATCTAAAAACAGGTATGGGTAGTATTATTGTACTCTACCACGGTATTTTAGATCAATTTCAGAAAAATAAAGTTAAATTTCAAGACTGAATTTTAAAAGTTAAAAAACTTAGTCAAATTGTAACTTCAGTCACCGTGGAATGACCCATCTCACAAACACCTCGTTTTCACAATAACGACTGCACAAACTATTGTGAAAACTTAAACAGCGGGCGTAATTTGTTAAAATACGTTACCGATGGGCCACCACTAGGATATTGATATTTTTTCCGAATTACAACCATAACAATAATAAGAAGAAGAACAATAATAACTGTCAAAAATTAAATATCATTAGAAGAAAACTTAGTAAAACGTTTCAAAATTTTGCTAAAAAACTAAAGTGAGAATTCATACTTTCATTTAAAATGCTAAGTGCACAACCTATACAAATAGCTCAGTTCAGCCGAATGATTATTTAGTATTAGCAATACTTCTAAAACCCCAACAAATCTAGACTACTTCATTTTCTAGTTACCGTCATCATAGCCTCACCGAAATAAATAAACATATATTGCATTATGCGCAAGTAAAATAGGCAATCTCTGGATGAGAGCAATCCGAATATTTCTCTTCCCATAATTGTTCTGTCAAACACCTGATATTAAAGCACGGAACAAGTATTTTATAAATTTGATTTGTGTATTAAAAGCTTTATTCGAGGTGAGACAAAACTTCACTATATTCTTATTGAACAAGAATGCACTACACTGTTAAAAATTTCCGTAAGAAAATAGCAAAATAAACATTTTATTGTTATTTTACCATATTTAATTACAACAGCTGAATAACCATTAAAAAGATGGTACTCAAGCCGCTGATTGTGAAAAAAAAATCGTTTATTCTGCGCTTATCCTAAAGAACATTCAACTAACCGTCATTTTGAAGCGCTCAAAAAGAATCGGGCGCCCATCTTGGTTGCGAAACCTTACCGGTCCTACGTTGCTATTAAAATATGAATAAAGATTTATCAGTTAAAATCTGAATGTGTATATAAAAAAAGAAGAAAAAAAAAGTGGTTTAAGCAGTGGTTACTAAATAGAAACACATACACACGTAAATCAAAAATGGGAGACATCGGATTCCCGAACTGTTTGCGAATGAGCGAACCCATAACTTGAGCTGCTGAAGCTTGTTTGTATCTTAATTTTTGCAGCAAATAAAATGATTTTCGTCAATATACAATAAATTTAGACCAAAAATGACTTTGGATCCAATCAAAAAATTTTAAGGCAGTTTGCCTGTTTGAAAAGAAGATATCGTTAAATCGAAGTGATACTGCAATTTGAAACTATATGACATTAAAAAGTTTTAAAGTAGGCATTCTTTTCAGATTTGAAATTCAATTGCTAGCTCAGCTGCTCAAAGAATTGCAATTTTTTACTGAAATAATGAAATAAAGATCTAACTAAACCAGTTGCCACATAATTACTGCAGGGAAATCCCGTCTCCTGTGCGGAATTCTTTGTAATTGCACAACAACATGTAACGGAATAGAGTTAACATCTTAACAACATTAAGAAAAAATGTAACGAGGTAAATAGTAACGCTGAGATTTACATTGAGGATACAGTTTCACATTTTATCTTCATTGTGGGTAATGCGTAAATTCTCTACATCACCGTACAAAGCATGTGATTTTACATGAATGCAACCATAAATGCGAAAAGCGAGAATTACTTTTAACAATAATACTGAATTTGAGTCTTTTATTTTTAAACCAAACAGAAAACTTTTTTATTCTGTTCGTTCAAATGCAACTTGCAAGGATTTAGTTTATAGTAAAACTCCTACATAGTGGATACTGGCAAGACAAACATATCGGTCTATAATAGAGAAGTGATCGCACAAGGTTGTTTTTTTTTTAAATTTTATGCTCAATGATTTGTGTGAAACCCGGAATTAAAACGTGCCAGCCTAAGAGCGGTGTGCGCATCAGAGGAGTGTGCTTTAGGAAGAGGTTTACTGCTAAATTTGCCTTCCACCTTATCATGGCATGATTTATGTTACCAAATGTTTTAAAAATTTCCTTGTGCCAAATGAGCGAAATGTATATACATTTAACTCAATGGTAAATACTGTAACTGAGAGACATAGTATCTGAAGTCCATTCTTGGAGTTTTTGCGAGTTTACAATCGATAGACGTGCATAGTACCGACGACAAAGACATTAGCTACATGAGGGTCACAAAATTTTAAAGCTCCCATCGGATGTCTTTATTCTAAGGTTCGCACGGTAAAGTTTAGTTTTATGGTACCAAATTTTTTTTTTTTTAACTTCATCGCAAAAACTCGAACAATCGACTTAATTCACTACGGCTATCAGGAACAGAATACAGGAAGGAATAAGAACTTTAAAAAAAATCACTTAAAGCAATAATTATCAGATTTTGCATTAGTTGTTTGAAATAAACTTCCAATTACAAAAACACAACAAACTATTCGATGCCTTAAGTTTTCACTTACCTCAAACTTTTCCATCAACATTTGTATACCGCTTTTGTACTTATCCTGGATGATTCTGAAAAATATAGAGTCCAATATTCAATCTCTTCTTACGAGTGGAAAGAACTAAACCGTCACAAGAAAGCTCACAACGCTTGTTTACACATTTCAGTTTTGACAGAATAGTCACAGAAAATTTTTATTTTCTTCTAAGATTGATATTAACGAACTTTGCATTTAATTTCAATTTTATCACTAACAACAAGTTCCCTATATTATACACTTCACACCCAACTTTTCTGTCGGCCAAATGCAAACAAAAATTTGCTTCACTTCAAATCAATGGAGGATTTGGAAATAATTCGTCCACGGTTGTTCTAAATTATTTATTAGCTCATTTTTAATAGAATTTAAAATTTCTCTTTTGAAATAGCAGAATGAAAATTAATTGGTAACAATGTGTAAAACTGTGAACGTAATTATTGTTTCTATTATACTTCTTCCTTTTATTTAAATTATGGTGAATCGCCGCTAAAGTGCCAAGTGCCGAGAAAGTTAAATTGCTGTGAATAATTTTGTTTTCAGATCTCTTGCATTTTGTGTGATTCTTCCAAAAGCTCCCATTTTTCTGTGTCGTCGTGCATTTTTTAAAAACTGTTAAATTTCATTTTGTACTGTAAAGAAAAACGGTAAACTATTGAAAAAATAATTTCAGATATGGTATTTAGGGAGTTGAATAGTTCTTCTCCTCTCCTGACTCATGCCTCTGCTGAAAAACAGGATAACGGGACTAACTTGAACTTTTTCAGGTGAATACGTCTTCAAATTTGCTACCATATGGGGGCAACCCAAAAGATCTAATGATGAAAAAGTCGGGGATATAGTTTGGCATTGTAGTTTCGAATCTATCCTCTACAACCAACATTAAATCATACCACTGGATAGCTAAAGGATCAAAGAATTCTTTACGATAAGCGAGAACAGTGACGCATCGCGCGCGGTGGAGGGGGGGGGGGGAAGCGCCGCCATTTTGAGGTTATTTTGCTGAGTATCGAGATTTACAATTAGTATAGCTTTTGCCTCGGAGAAGCTACGATATTTGTTTGTTTTAATCATCAGCTGTAGTCAAAATCTATTGACTATATAAAACATTAGTTTAAAGTAGTAACAGTGAATAAAATGAGGTGTTAGAATAAAAAAAACCCGTTACATAAAAGTATTCACGTACAACTCACGGCCGTGTCCATAATACACAGCCACAACCCACATTTTTAACGGGTTATTTGTAACATTCATTATTTGACTTTTTTGGCAAAAATAAAACGTTTTATTACGTACAAGAAAGTTTATTGCTTGACATTGTAAATAATTCTCGTTAAGTTTTTGAATGTAAATATTTTTAAAAATCTGAAAAGTGGAGCACAACGCATTTTTTTTTGTCCCGTAAAAAAAAGTTGTTCTATGCGAATTTAGACAGATTTTCAGAATATAACTGACCATTCCTTTTCTTGTACATTAACTGATGGAGGAATATAATGAAATGATTTTTTTTAACTATCATTTTTACATAACTCATATTATGTGCTAAAGTTTGAATTAAAAAAAAATCCGGATATTACGAGCACTGGGTTTTAATCCCTCAACAGTCTTTATGACAGAGGTTGACTGCATATGCAATCCATTTATTTATTTACATACATTTGAAGGAAAGCTTCTTCACAAAACGTCAGATTTAATTGCAGGTAAAATGATGTTGTGAACCACTGTTTAATTCTCAACGATTTGATGATAGGCGTTTTCCTAGTTTTTTCCTATTCAAAACGTGATTGGGAAGCAGCAAAAAAAAAAAAAAAAAAAAAAAAAAAAAAAAAAAAAAAAAAAAAAAAAAAAAAAAAAAAAAAAAAAAAAAAAAAAAAAAAAAAAAAAAAAAAAAAAAAAAAAAAAAAAAAAAAAAAAAAAAAAAAAAAAAAAAAAAAAAAAAAAAAAAAAAAAAAAAAAAAAAAAAAAAAAAAAAAAAAAAAAAAAAAAAAAAAAAAAAAAAAAAAAAAAAAAAAAAAAAAAAAAAAAAAAAAAAAAAAAAAAAAAAAAAAAAAAAAAAAAAAAAAAAAAAAAAAAAAAAAAAAAAAAAAAAAAAAAAAAAAAAAAAAAAAAAAAAAAAAAAAAAAAAAAAAAAAAAAAAAAAAAAAAAAAAAAAAAAAAAAAAAAAAAAAAAAAAAAAAAAAAAAAAAAAAAAAAAAAAAAAAAAAAAAAAAAAAAAAAAAAAAAAAAAAAAAAAAAAAAAAAAAAAATTATTATTATTTTTTTTTACTTTTACGGGAAAGTAGGCTAAAAAGTGTATCAAGTTTTTCGCGTTTTGAACGATAACGCCCTGATTAACTGTAAAAAAGACACTTTCATAATGAAAAATAATAGCTCATCTAGATTTCCCAACATTGCAAACAGGTGTGGGCAAAGGAGGGGACCACGGGGGCAATTGCCCCTCCTGTGAGAGTCAACTATTTTTTTATAAATTATATGAATAATGCACTATAACTCTATAATTCTTCCCCACTAGCACATTTTTTATTGGAGACAGCGTTGTCACGGTATTTTTCATCTAGTGGATTTTGCCATCTTGGGAAAAAC
This sequence comes from Octonoba sinensis, assembly GCA_038502835.1. Taxonomy (NCBI): domain Eukaryota; kingdom Metazoa; phylum Arthropoda; class Arachnida; order Araneae; family Uloboridae; genus Octonoba; species Octonoba sinensis. Next base: position 11,618,930 of record CM076603.1, read on the forward strand.
CTGTTTTTCTAAGGTTTTTCATCAGGAGAAAAGGAGTCGGAGCTTAAAAACGTATCGGCTCCGGGTTTTGTTTTTTAATTTCTTCTGACTAATAACAAGACGACAGTTGATCCCTTGCGGACCATCTGCGGACTATAAGTTCAACAATCCAGTTCCTTCTTCTAACCCTTTTAAAATCGTAAAACGCGCATTAGAATCGGAAATGGACCATTTTAAAATTGCAAAAAACGCTTTAAAATTTGGCATAAAAAGGGCTTAAGAATCGCTAAATATAACCATGAGAATGATCGCTCGATTTTAAAAAAAACTAAGGTGTTGCCACTCCAAAACATCGGAAATTATAAATTGAGTTATGAATGGGAAATACTTTATAAAAAATAGAAATAAATTTGTTAAAGTCCGCAAGTGACGATTATAAATATATATATATTATCTTATCTTTCTGTGATAATCATTTAACAAATTTTTAAATATCGTTTTACCACAGATTGTCTTCCGCATGATCTCAGTATTGTTTTGTAGCTGAAAACTTAACTGGTCAACGTTAAGTGAAATATACAAATGGATTATTTTAGTTATCATTCAAAAATATCCTTAAAATTTGCAATTTTCAGAAATTCCTAACGCAAAGAAGGAAAATTGAAGGTCCTTTTCTGACTCGGCGTTACATGAGAATCACGTTCCTTAACCCTCTAATTCCTAACTCCGCCTCAAGGCGGACGACGATTACAAACTTGGGCATTAGAGGGTTAAAGTATCGTTTCGCAACCTGGTTGTTGCGTTTACGTATAACGGGGGTCGAAGACTGACAAAAAAGTAAAAACTATTATTTTATTAAACAAAATAACTCAAATTATGATTAAATGTTATAAAATTCAGTGTTGTACAACGAAAATGTTGCATCGAGGGGGTCGCCAGGCTTTTTTATCTTTATCAGACCCCAGAACTAAGCACAAACATTTTGACGTAATTTTGTGGTCCTCCGATTTAAAAAATGATTACAAAACAAAATCACGAAAGAAATTTTTTTAAATTTTATTTAATAATTAGTTTAAATAATAACTAATGCCCAATTTAGATGTTTTCCATGTTTAAACCGAAGAAAACTATCTGTTGATTAATTTCAAAAACAATTGCACAAACAGTAGTTTAAAATGTACCCAATTGGGTAGACTTGAAATAGATGGTTATGCACGTTTCTGCCTTTCTAGGGATAGCCATTTTGAGAAAGTTGACAAATGATCTCTTGAAGTACAGATAACATACGGAATGTCATTTTTAAATATAAAGAATTTTGTATTTTTGTTGGCCTGAGAAAATTAAATAGTAAAGTAGAAGAACGAAATACAATGTAAGTTTGTAGAGAAAGGGAACCGTTTCAAAACACACACTTCCCAGTTTGCTACAAACCGATGCAGGAAAGAGAGTTTTACAGCGACAGGTCGGGAGAAATCGCGCCAATAGTTTAACACAGAATTCTACGAGAACCTCCTCAAACACAAATGTTTAGGAAGTTCCGACTTATGCAATGCATTGAGAACTAATATCATAGTAATTTCAAGTTTTATTGCTTCTAGAAATGGAGTCTAATAATTTGCTAGCCATTAATTTTTCATTTATTACTTATTTTTATTGACCCAATCACTTATGTCATTATTCAAAATTTTTGGAAGATCATTAATAAATTTGGTGTAATATCATACTTTAAGCATTTCAAATTAAAATTAAAAACTCAATTTATTTCAAAATTTCTTAAATTGAAATGCTCTTATTATTTCATAATGAACAGTAATCGGCGACAAAAGCATGAAAACTAATTAATTAAAGCTTTTAAAAAAAGGAAAAAGAAAATTCAGTTAAAATTTTAATGTTTTAATTTTAACAGTAACATTAGGATATTTTTCTCTTGCTACATTATATAATTTGAAAAAATTTGTACCCGTTATTGGATAGTTATTAGAAGTAGAAGTAAATAAAATTAATTTCAAAACAAAATTTCGTATTGGTTGGTAAAATGTTCTAGTAAATACATACATTTTAAAGGACGATTTCTTATTGGTTGGCCGAATATTTTATCAAATGGCAACAGTTCAAAACTTAACGGAATAGAACACTAAAACTCAAAAATCATTTTGAGAAAATTTCTGAACGTGCTACCATCGTGAAGATTATCATCCTGTTATAATTATCGCATCTTGTGATATATTTCTCTAAAGGTAAGAAAATTTACTTATGTAGTCACGTTTCAAATAGATCGCGCTTAGAAATATTGAACGCGAAAAATAAACTATCCTAAAACCACGAGTATAAGTAAAATCTAAATGGCGACTATACCGAAATAGGCTCTAAGTATTAGTAAGGTATTAAAAAAATTACGTAGAGCTAAATTAAGTTAAAATCAAAGCTTCCTGATGATATTTTTAAAAGGCGTTATTTAGAGGTTTTTGAAACTTTTCCGATTGTAATGTTAAAAAATCAACTTTAAGTTTAACGCTTTTAGTTCAATTAAAGCTTTACCAGCAGATTTTTAAGAAATAGTTAATCTCTTGTCTATTTGGAGGTTTTCTAACACTCGAGATGTCATAACTATTAAATCAAGTTTAAACGTAAGAGTTTTGAGTAAATACCTTTGATTTAGACCTTGTGGACTGAATATGTTTCAATTAATGTAAAAATTGAACTCAAATTATCACTAATGTTTACTTCATTTTGAAATTTATAATTTGGTGTACCTTATGTTCATAATTTTAACATGAAATGTTTTCAAATGAACAAAAGATGTTAATTTGATACCGTATTTCTTTTATGCACATACCAGGAGCAAAGTTTAGTACAGGGAACCGGTTGAAGATTTATTTTGGTTGGCGATAAAAGAGTCACAACAGATATGTTCAGAACTCAACAAATATATAACAAACTAAAGTTCCGAATTTCAAAAGCAAAACTAATTGCAGCCAAATATTTTTGTCGCCAATCGGTTCCTTTACTAAAACTGTACTGCAAGCAAAAACTTGGAATTCAAATGTATCTGCGTTTTAAAAAACATCAATTTTTTCGTTTTTTTTTCTCTTTTTGTAGGTTTTTGAAAAGGTTTTGATGTTAAATATTAAATCAAGATTAAATTCAACATTTTTAAGTTTATAACTATAATTTAGAGATTGTCAGTTAAATGTGTTTCAAATAATATAGATTGAACTGAAAATTGGTTTACATTTTGAAATTTCTACTTTTTTGCCATCTTAAGAATAATGGTACTTATCGGTTATACGACCCTACCTGTTTTTGCTCACTAAACATAGCCAGACGAAAAAAATACGCAGCGATGTTACACTGATGGAAAAAAAAAATCCCAACACCAAGAAGGAGTTGTGCTAGCAAAACGAAATTTGCAGGCGTGTATCTGAAAGATGACGTCGATTCAAATTTTGCGCTCGGCGTATCAGTGTGAAGCTAGTAGCGACACACGGAAGATGCAAATCAGGTTTGCTTTAAATACGTGCTGTAACGTTCCTGAGCGTTGTTTAGCGTCGAGATTTGATGTAGTGAGTTGATGCTAGTCCACAATGCCTTTAAGAAGACGACGAAGCCATTATCAACAGCTCACTGAGTTTGAACGAGGTCGTGTAATAGGCCTACGAGAAGGTGGGTATTCTTTCCGCGAGATTGCAGAAAGGCTAGGCAGGAATGCATCCACTGTGCATGAATGTTGGCAGCAGTGGTCAAGGGAAGGCACTGCCTCAAGAAGACCGGGTTCCGGGCGGCCACGTGGCACTACTGAGAAGGAAAACTGCCGTGTTCGGCGTATGGCCGTAGCCAGTCGTACTGCGTCTGCAGCAGAAATTCGAGCAGCAGTTGGTACCACAGTGACACAACGAACTGTTACCAATCGGTTACTTCAAGGACAGCTCCGAGCCAGACGTCCTGTAGCGTGCATTCCACTAACGCCAAACCACTGCCGTTTGCGACGTCAGTGGTATCAGGCTAGAGCTCATTGGAGGACGGAGTGGAGATCTGTTGTGTTTTCTGATGAAAGCCGGTTCTGCCTTGGTGCCAGTGATGGCCGTCTGTTGGTTAGGAGGAGGCCAGGTGAGCGGCTGCAGCCATCCTGTCTGCGGCCTAGACACACTGGACCTACACCTGGAGTTATGGTCTACGGAGCAATTTCTTATGGCAGCAGAAGCACTCTCGTGGTTATCCCACGCACCCTGACGTCAGTCGGTGATTCAACCTGTTGTGCTGCCTTTCTTGAGTAGCATTAAAGGAGGTGTTTTCCAACAGGATAGCGCTCGACCTCATACTGCTGTTGTAACCCAACGTGCTCTACAGGGTGTCGACATGTTGCCTTGGCCTGCCAGATCACCAGATCTGTCTCCAATTGAGTACGTATGGGACATCATTGAACGACAACTTCAGCGTCATCCACAACCAGCATTAACCGTCCCTGTATTGGTCGACCAAGTGCAACAGGCATGGAACTCCATCCCACAAACAGACATCCAGCACCTGTATGATTCAATGCATACACGTTTGTATGCTTGCATTCAAAATCCTGCCGGATACACCGGTTATTAACCTGTCTACTGTGTAAGCCTCTTCGCCAAAAAGTGTCATTACTTGTGCAAGCAATTCGAAAAGCAAATCGTTGCTTTCCAGCAATGCAAGTTTCCTCCCCCTTCACTTAACAAAGCAAGTCAATCAAAGTATTATAGTGAAGCCCCGATTCAGTAAAGCGTGCTAAAAGGGTGCTAATGCGTTTTCCTAGGGGAAGTGGGGAGCGGGCAGTGGAATGCTTTGACTTAACACGCACTGAATTCCTTTCGTGGATCTTTTTTCGTCGTACTTGAGAGAGAGACAAGAGTCATAGCTTCAGAAGTTTTCCCACTCATTTTTACTTTCATTACGCTACATAGCAATGCAATTAAATTTAGATGTCATTTAATGTTTTGCAATTGCAAGTTAGCTAAGCTAGCTATAAATGCCTTGCTCGTTTACTAGGACCCGTTTTTATTAAATTTTCCAGGGAGGGGAGGGAAGGGTATATTTCCAATGCATATTATAGGTAAAAAACAAACAAAATGCATAAATTCAGTATTTCTAAAAGTCAGGGAGGTCACAATTATTATTTCCCTGATCGCCTAAATGACAGGTTGGGTTTGATTTATTATTTTATAACATATAGGTAAGAAAGGGATAAAACGGCATTATGAATAATTAAATCCCCCCTTTTTTAGCGGAAAAGCATTAAAAGCGCATTCGTCATGAAATTTAAATTACGTGTATAGCGTACTTGAAAAAAGTGGAAAGCAACTATACGTGGTATATAAAAGTGGAAAGCAGTCATAAGGATCAAAATGGTCGTGGATTATATATGTGAGCATCTTTTGATTTCCAACCTTACGTCTGACATTTTTTTTTTTTTTCATTTGTTTTTGCTAAGCAAAATGTTTCTTATTGTTAACTGAATAGTTTATTAGAACGAGGTGAATCTCTAACACTCTACAGTGATTAATACAGCGAATTTCAAGGAATCGGGACAATACTTCGCTGTTACAAATTGTCCGTTGTAACTGAATATACAATACCATATTGGAGATTAAAACGAGACTTAAATATTTCCAGGGGTGTCGTTTTCAGAAATGAAATGGTAGAAAATGAAATGATAGTAAAAAGAAAGAGAAACTTCCAATGTAGCACCAGTATCTAGCATAATTTTTGCGTAAGGTATAAAAAGACATATAAGACATTTATACAGGTTCAAGTAGTAGTTTTTGAAATATTTCATTTGAAAGCCCGAACAAATTCTTGTATCCTCTGTTTGCGCTCACCCATAGCTCAATTACAAATATAAATGACCCAGAGTTTGCAACAGTTTCAATGCAAAGTAACACATGGCGCGCCGGCTTTAAAAATTATGTTTAAAAGTCTTAGAGATGTTGTTTAAAGAATTTATAGCAGCAAAATTGGTCTTGAAAATTCTGTATTTGAATAAGGACAACAGACTCTAAAAATATCCATTGGATTAAGTACAGAAATACCCTCATTAAATTAAGTATATCAGTCCCAAAAAGTTCTCAAAAAGTTTCTAAAACTCGAAATCAAAAGACAATAGTGATTAAAAAGTGTGAATGATAGAAAGTGAACTATTGTTTACAGCGGTCTTTAGCTGAAACCCCGAAAAATCAAAATGCCTTCAGACGAAAATCAAAATAATATGAAGCAGCGAAATCGTGTTTGTTCAATTTATTCAAAACAGAGTACATGGGTGGATTTTGGACTCGGACAGGGGGGGTGGGGGGGCAGGAATTTTTAAGTTCATCTTAATCACACCCAGGAAAGTAAGATTAAAAACAATCTCAAAATGACCAGGGCCCCTTATGCCTCTCCTAAATCCGCCCAGGCCCGTCATTTCAAAATTTTCCGGGAGGTGGGGGGGGGGGTATTATTTCATTGCATATTATAGGTAAAAAACAACGAAATAGATAAAAACATGTATAAATTCAATGTATTTCTAAAAGTTGAGAGGTAGGGGGGTCATTTGACCCCTCCCCCCTCCCAATCGCTCAAATGACGGGCCTAACACCGTCCATGAAATATGAGTCCTGCAAAATTATCGCCAATTTTTAAACCAAAGTTTTGAAACCCGTTGTACCTTTTTCATTTACATGTATTTTTGAAACATGCTGTTTAATTAAACATTAAAAATCGATTTTTTGAGGGGGGAGGAGACGAGAGGGATGAGGTCCATGACCATCTTCATCCACCACATGACAGTATCTTTATTCAAGGAGCCCGAATTCCAGAGATTAAAAAAATCGTTGGATACCGGATAATCGATGGCTAGGCTTCTCCAGAGGCGCGAGGAGGGGGGAAGGGGGGTCGTCCCTTCCAGTCAGTGCGCAACCAAGAAAACACAAATGGTATATTTTTGGATTCCAAAGTGCTGTGTGCTACATAAAAGACTAACCGCCGTATTCACCGTCAACTCTAACCTCATGGTTTGACGCGAAACCGGTCTCCAACCTGAAGTTACCGCGGATTTCCTATTCACCATCAACTTTGACTACGCGCAAACAGGTTCCCGAAACCATGCCAGGTCGAGTAACTCAACCAAGCTCCAGAGCAAAGTTAAAGTTTGAGCGCATGCGCAGTACATGTAAACATTAGCAATGGCGGACTGGATGTTGCGAAAATTGGGAAAAAAGGTTTGTTTTTAGAGCTTTCTTCGTTTTACACGATCTTGAATTTCTGAAGAGGCCTTACAAAAAAATACAACTTTAGAGTTGTATTAATTGTATTAACTAGTATTGTTCAATGATTTCTTTGTCACTTTTGTGTGTTTCCGATAATATTTTTCTCTCGGGAGCTATTACTTCATTAAAGATTTTGAAATTTTATCATGATTCCTAATTGAACAGAAATACCAAACAATGGGGGGTAATATATCTTTAGTATTTTTATTTAATTATTTATTTTTCTCTCTCCTTGTTGCTTTTTGATATAATTTTATTCTACTTTAAAGTGTACATGTATATACTGAACATTTAACATGCGTAATGATTTTTTTTGCCAAGGTTACTTCTGGGCCTGCGAAAGTCATGTGGAATATTTTGATTTATGTATGTCGAATAAAATAAACTTGTTGACCTTTACCATGTGTTTTATGTCATTGACCAATTTACATTTGCTTGTATATTCTTATTTTTTTATAAATTTAACAAAGGTTTTGAATATGTGAAACGCTTCTTTAAAAAGAAAAAAGACATATGAAATGAATCCATAATGCTAATGGCAGTTTTGTGTTTAAAGGTAAACTGCAAGGTTTTTGAAAAAGTCAAAATATTCGCCATATGTATTTGTATTAATGAATTCATATTTGCATTAGAAAAAGGGTTCTTGTTAACCCCAAATCACATAATTTTGAATTGCCGTTTCATGCAGTTGTAAGACTTAAACCAAATTTTTACTGTACTTTGCCAATGCGAAGTGATTGTAAGAATAAAGTATTTACAATAGTTATAATTGAAATCAAATGCATTTTTTAAATACTCTCATGAATTTAATGCAAGGCCATAGCCAGATTTTTTTTTTTTTTGGGGGGGGGGAGGGAGCCTTTGAAACAGTTATGTTGAGGAAAGTTTCAGGGAGGAATATATGCTACATTACGAAAATTTTCGGGGGGGGGGGGGGTAATGGGCATCCCTGGTTACAGCCTTGATTTAATGAAATCATATTCAAATAAAAATTTAAAAGATACAATGATACACTACTGCTTGGTTCATAATGATACATTTCTATATTATATATATATCTTTTGTGAATGGTACATTTCTAATGTCAGAAAGAGATATATTACAATGATAAAATTAGTTATAATTTCCTATTCGTTAAATATATATATATTTTCATTTTCCGAGAAAAATTTTATTGAATTCTTTACTTTTCAATATTTTTAAATTTTTTCCACGAGTGCTAGAAGTAATACCTTCTCAAACGGGCTAAAAACCACTCGTGTTTTATTCATCGCTATATCGCAGAGAACGGGAATTTTAAAAAACGGGAAACGAAATGTACACTGCGCGGCGAAAAAGCATGAAGAAAATCATGTGATAGTTTTGACCAATAACGGGCCTGCGTACGTTCCCACATGGCGTCGAGTTGACTAACTTCGTGGTTGGAAAACCCCAGGTTGATTTTCCTCCGTGAATACCGATTTTTAACTTCTCAGCGCTGAGCCCCAACTCCGAGTTAACGGATCTCGTGGTTTCACGCGTGGAGTTAGGTTGACGGTGAATATGGCGGTAAGGTCTTCAAGGAGCGAGCGAGATGAGCCTGTACTGCGAAGCGATCCGAATGGAAATCCTTACGCAGTTCCTTTGGCGATCTACAGCGAACAGGGGGTAGTAGCCCCTGGTAGTTTAACTTAAAAATTGTCCAATTTACATCTTAAACGCTTCAAATTTTTTTTAAATGTTAAAAATTTAAGCTCGTTAAAAAAAAAAAGATAAGTTGAAGTACACTTCTCTCTCTTTCTGCATATATATATATTCTATATATATATATATGTATATATTCTATATATATATATATGTATCGTAATTTATGAAGGTTATTATTATTGGACTATCAAGAAAAGATTTCATTCAAAAGAAACATTATTTAGATATATAGATTAATTATAAAATTTTTAAAACATTTTAGTTCTTTTGTGGAAAAAAAATTGATAATAAGCAAAGTCTGGTGTTTCTTTTTAATGTTCGTATTTCATGTAGTGATGTTGTTCGTTTTTTCTCTTTTATTTTCTTTTTTATTGTTTAATGTTTATTCATTTATTTATTTTGAGGAGACGTTAGTTAACACATAGTGTTATCCAGAGCGGGGTGCGGGGAACCCTCTCCTCTTGCCGCTCCACATATATGTGCAGGAGAGTCTCAGTAATTTTTAACGGAAAGTCTCCTGCACATATAATAGGAAATTTCCTATAATAATTTACTTTGATTGTGGTTTTTACTCTTAGACATCTTTTGTATGAAATATTTCAAAACATGGAGCAGGGCACAGGCCAATATCACACTTGGGGCAATAATATCTGGTTTCTCTTCTTATCTTTTTGCCATTATCTTTTTTTTTTTGAGCAGCATATATAACAGCACCTAGTGGGTTCGGCTTTTTTTTCCGTCGCAGGAATTTTGCGTGGAAAATGTTGCCCTGTAAATCTTAGCGGATTTTCCACCTTCTTTGAACTTTGGTTTTGGGTTGATGTGCTTCCTGCATTTGCTTCAACTACGTTTTTCACAAGTTTCAGTCGGAAACCCAGGTGATCCAACGATCCTCCATTTTTTTTGTACAAAATAAATGCATTCCATATGCTCAAGTCCACTAAATGGAAAAATATTTTTTTATAATATTTCTTTTGTCGTTTCCGTTTCGTCGAATAATTTGAAGTGCACGAGTCCATTTTGTCCACTCCGCCCATTGTTCTATTGTAGTCCACAATGGAAGATGGCTTTTTCTTTAAAATGTTCTTTTCATATGCTTTTGGCATAATATCTGTCATTTGTGCAGAATGAATAGTGCTTATCATCGAAACTGGTCGCTTATCCATCCATTTAATCACAAACATTTTCCCCTTTTGATAGGATATAGTTTCATTTGCACTAAGCTTCTCGGACTTCAAAGTGGGAGGAAGATCTTTGCGGGTGCATCGTAACGTTCCGTAGACATCGGTCTTGTTTTTGATTAGGAGTTCAGATAACTCCGGCGAATTATAGAAATTATCCATAATTAAACAATGTCCTTTATTGAGCAAGTCTTCCATTAAAGTCATGACGCATTTCGTTGCAAAGCCATAACATGAGTACTGGGCATCAAAATCTGTGTCTTTTCCGATATAAATGATAGCATTTGCGACGTAACTCGAGGATGATTCGCACAACATGAAAAACTTCATTCCAAAGCGAGCATGTTTCGATGGAATATATTGTTTCCATGCTAATCTTCCTTTATACAACAGAAGAGATTCGTCGATGCAGATGTCCCTTTCAAGCTCATAGCATGTTTTAAATTTTGAAAAAATATGTTTGGAAACATTTTCAATTTTTCTCAAATTTCATTTTTTCTTTCACATTTGATTTATTCATTTCGTTCTCATTTGAAAAATGCAAAAATTTCGTTATCAAACGAAATCTTTGCTCAGTCATTGCTTTGTGAAAAAATGGCGTCTCAAGCAATGGATCTCTCGACCAGTACAATTCTATTCTTGGTTTTGAATTAATGCCCATTAAAACGTTCAAGGCCAAAAACACTAATAATTCTTCTTTGTTAAGTTCTTTCTACGACAAGCAGCGAGATCTTGGTGTAATATCTGCATTCAATAGAAAATCATCAGCAAACTCGTTCGTTTCTTTTACGATTAAATCCAAAATTTCTTCATTAAAAAATTTCGAAAAATATTCATACGGATTTTCCACGTCAGTTACATGAAATTTTAATCCTGGTTTACCTAAGAAAGGAAACCGTGGTGGTGCAGCGGGGCAATTAGATGCATCGATTTTACACCAGCCGCGAACATTGAGTAAATCATCTTCATTGCTATTTTGATTTTCTTCTTCAGAAAATTGTTCAGCATCGGAAAAGACGCTGAAATCCGAACTGTCATTACTTGATTCCGTATCTGACATTACGAAATCATTTAAAAGTAAATATTCACTATCCAAATGAAGCAAACAGAGAGAAAACTAAAAGCATGGGAGTAAGTTCGTCAAAGACTGAAAATCTGCTCAGTAGATACAATGCAGGTCTACATATGTGAAGCACGCATGCGCCGTATCCGTAGAGACCTCCCCCCCCCCCCAGAATCAACAGTACAAAGAGCAACAGAACTAATAGAAGTGCAGGTTCCCGGTACGCCCCAATTACAATCAAATGCCATTTCACCCGTAAAAGCAACTGAAAGTATAAACTAAAGAGAAAAAACAGAAGCCTCTTCCAAGAAAGCAGGAAAATCTCCCCTATTGTAAGAGAATCAGCATTGGTATTCGTGCTTGAACAGGCATTTGAATCCAACTGCTGTACTAAGGATTTGTGCATGAAAAAGCTTTGGAAAAAGAGTATATTTTAAAATACATGTAAGAAAATAATAAATAAATTAATCAAATATTAATAACAATAATAAAAATAGTAATGATGAAAAGCGGATAAGATGTTTTCTACAACCATACATGCTAACATCTGAAATACAGTAAAACCCGTTTAAGAAGTTCCCGCTTAAGAAGTTTTCCCGTTTAAGAAGTTTTTAATTTCAATACCAGTTTCATTCCCATCTCCCCAATGTTAAAATAACCCTTTTAAAAAGTTTTGATTTTATTTTTTTCCCGCTTAATAAGTTTTCATATCGGTCTTTTTTTTCTTTCAAGTGACACTTTAGTCTTCTAAAGTTTCTTTTTTTTTAAAGTTTTTTTCAAACTACGTAGTTCTTTTTCTTTCGAATGGAAAAAAGACAGAAGTAGGTTCAGAAAAGCTGCTTTGGTCAGCTTTTTCTCAAGGGCACCCTTTTCTCAACACCAAAGTTCCAGGAAAACAGGTGGCAGAGAGGTCAGTTGTCAGGAGAACAATAATGACTGATAAGGGGAGAAAGAAATGTTTGTAGCTTCTCCTATATGGGTGTTGCTCTTCAACAGTAATAAAGCAGGGAGCAGGGGTGAGTAGGTATTGTATCAATAAGTTAACTGAACCATGAGTTGCTGTTAACTCGCAATGCATTCTCTCACCTTGTTTTAAAATGGAATGAACCACAGACTACAGTTGTGGTTGGTGCTCAGCTCTTTCCACTGAAATTATTTTTCTACGTGATTCTTAGCTTCCTACGTCAGTGAAAACATTTGTGAACAAACTCCGCTTCTTTTTCAAAATGTCTGGAAAAGGAATTAAAAGAAAAGCATTGTCGATTGAGGAAAAAGTCAAAATATTGAAAGATGTGGATAACAACTCACATTTATCTAGGGTTGAAATTTCTAAAAAATTAAATCTTCCAGTGACGACATTGAATGGAATTGTTGCCAAACGAGAGGTCATTTTGAATTCTTGTAACCAATCTCGGAAAATAAAGAAAGTTAAGAGGGGAAAGTATGAACACATAGAAGAGAAGTTGTTAATTTGGTTCAAGCAAGCAAGATCGGCGAACATTCCCGTAAGCGGAACGCTTACGTAACGTATTTTAAAAGAAAAAGCCGAAGAAATTGCTAAAAAGATGGACGTTGATTTTGTTTCTTCAAATGGATGGATTGACCGCATGAAAAGAAGAGCTGGGTTAGTGTACAAATCGGTAAAAGGCGAGAGCAAGAGCGTCGACCTTCATGAAACGGATGCATGGAAGAGCACCTTACCTGAATTGATATCTGGCTATCAACCAAAAGACATATTTAATATGGACGAGTGTGGACTTTTTTATAACCTTTTTCCGGACAAAACTTATGCCTTTAAAGATGAAACTGTCATGGAGGGAAAAGAAGCAAAGAAAGATTAACAGTATTAGTAGGTGCTAATATGGACGGAACCGAAAAATTACCAATTTTGGTAGTTGGCAAATCTAAAAAACCAAGATGTTTCCAAAACGTTAAGTCACTTCCTTGTGAGTATGAAAGCAATAAATCGGCGTGGATGACGATTCCAATCTATGAATCATATTTAAAGAACTTAAACAACAAAATGAGGAAAGCCAAAAGAAACATTCTCATCTTTGTGGACAATTGCGCCGCACACTCGAAAAACGCTCAATATTTAAACATAAAAGTGCATTTTCTACCCCCGAACTCTACCTCCGTTTTGCAGCCGATGGATCAAGGGGTCATCAAAGTGTTTAAGCAACACTATAGAAAAAGGCTCGTGAAATGGATACTGGAAAAGCTTGAGAGCAGTGATGAATTTAAAAAAGTGAACATCCATTTTCTCGTATCTTCTTGGGACTTAGTTACACCATCTGTAATTTCAAATTGTTTCCAAAAAGCTGGATTCCTGGATGGAGAATCAACAGAAGAGTACGATTTTGACATTGACAACAGTGATGATGATGATGATTGGATGACGTTGCAACGAAAAGTGAAATTAAGTACATCCTTTGAGGAGTATGCTGCGATCGATGACGAAGTACTACCATGTGAAGTGCTTACCGTGAATGATATTTGTGAGGCAACAGAAGGCAGTGAAGAAATAAGTGAAGATGGCATGGAAATTCCCAGCTTTACAGAAGCCATAAAAGGACTGGAAACATTTCGCCGGTTTGTCGAAACAATTGAAAATGTGCCTGAAGAGGTCTTTAAAAGCTTGCGGCAATTGGACTGTTTCCAGTTACAGATTTCTGAGCGAAAGAGAAAACAAAAAACTATGCTGGATTTTTTTCAGAAAAGCAGTGAGTAAATGTAATATCTTCAAATGGCTGATGTTTCGGTAAAGAATTTTTTCCTTATTGATGTTGTTTTAATTATGTAAAATTAATTAATAAATGCATGAATTTTAAAGCAAAACTTAAAATTATGGAAATGTATTCCATGTCTAATTTAAATATTGACAAATGATATCATTAAGTAAATTCATTTTCAAAAATAGAGCCTACCCGTTTAAGAAGTTTTCCCGCATAAGAAGTTTTTTTCTCTTGGTCCCTTGGAAAACTTCTTAAGCGGGTTTTACTGTATTTAATAAAATTACCTAATTTCTAAAAATAAGGTAAATATTTGAATGACATGGAAACATTGAAGCTAGTAACTATAGTTTCAAAAATTTTCAAAAAAGAAAAAAAAAGAATAAATAGAGTTTATCATGCAGGACTAGTTTTTCAAGACGCTGATGATTGTTGTGTTCACATAAGATTTGCGTTGGAAAAATTAAGTGAATTTCAATTTACATTTCTAGAACCATCATGAGAATCTGATAAATGCCTATGAAATGTTAATCCATTTTCTACAAGAATATGAGAACACATTATGAATAAAAACATATATAATGCCTCAAATGTTGTAAATTACGCAAAATCTTATCGATGAACTGTTTTATAGTTTTGCCTTAAAAATTTGTCACTAAAAGCAGGCCCCGTCATATACATGTGAATCGGGGCAAACCAATCTGAAGTGTAACCTGTAATTTAACCAAAATGAAATCCAGGTTTTCGAATAACGAAATTCAAACTGGTACAAAGTATGTTGTGGGCAGTGGTAGCCTAGTGGTTAGCACGTCGAACTTCCACCTGGAAGGTCGCGCGTTCGGTACCCACTGAAGACCACCATGTATACTTGGGGATATGTGCATGTAAAATCGGCAGGCCAAACTACCTCTCCCCGTGCGTAAGCAACCCTAAGGCCTCGGCTAACAAGTAGGGGTCTGGTGGAGAAAAGTACAAAGTATGTTTATTATTTATCCATGCTTATATTAATAACTTTATATGCGCAATATGTTCATAATTATAAGCATTTATAACACTAGAAAAAAAAAAAAAACTTTGCAAGTTTTACATTATAAAGTCGTCTCAAAATTATTCGTGACATTATGTCACTGAACTCATGTTTCGAGAAGTGGTTATCTGCAAATTCTAACTTGTTTCTTAAATCAAAGTCATATGAACTAGAGGGAACATGCAGATGTGGAGGTCGTTAACTTGAAAGAGAGGTTCAATCCACTTCAAGGGAAAATTTTTTTAGCTATATCTTACATTAAGTATACAAATTTTACATTATTTAATAAAATTATTGAATAATTATTTCTTGTCAATCTGAGGCTGAGTATAGTAATCCGATGGCACGATTTGCTCATCTGGCAAATAAATAAATCCGATAACAAAGAGTGTTAGAGGAATATTTTTTACAGCTATAAACACGCAATAAATTACTAAAATTGGTGTAAAGCAGTTTAGATTTCTCTAAGTTATTAACTTACTGATATTGCGAATACTGCTTTATAAGGTCCCCATTTTATGTGGGGCTCGGGTGGCCGCCCCGTACGGGGCGTATAGGGCAACTTTTGCTGCTTCAGGGAGCCTCTGATCTACCCATAGTAAAAGAAAACTGAGAAATGGAATTCGGTAGTTGAAAATTTCTATTTAGAATCACGTTTAGAATAGTACATGGAAAGAATTAGGTCACAGATGGGGAAGTTTGATTTAGTGAAATATGAAATTAGCAGTATGCATTCTTTCGGGGAAAGAGCATGTTTGTAGAAACCAATACACGCTCTAGAATCTAGATTCATAGGAAACTTTAACTGGGTGTGTAAGTGATAGCGAGGATTTTTTTGAAGTATTTTTGAAGTACAGAAAATTTCATGAGAGAAAATGTTTCTCTAATCTACGAATGTTTCTGTAGTAGAAATGCTCTTTCTGTACGGAGATTCCAAGCAGAAATTGATTGCATTCGCGCAAATTTTCATCGTACTTACTTTGCTAAATTATTTGCTTATTTGATGTGAATTACTTTTTTGCAAACAAAGCATATAGTATTAAATTCTTTTTTTTAAATACAAGCATTTTGTTAGCGTTTCTGACAATTAAGTTTAAAATTATTCATCAAAAAAGTTCGTCAGTAACGTAGAATTTCAATCCTGGTTTTCGTAGGAAAGGAAGCCATGATTGTGTTTTATGGAGTAGCGGATCACCCATCGACTTTACACCATCCGCGAACGTTGCGTACATAGTTTTCATTGCTATTTTGATTTTCTTCAGAAAATTGTTCAATGTCAGAAAAAACACTGAAATCAGAACTGTCATTACTTTGACTTAATGTCTGACCTTATGAAAGCATCTACAAGTATTCGCTCCAAATGAAGCAACCGCAGACTATACTAAAAGCAGGGTTGCCAAATTTTAGCCGGGCCAAAAAAAGGTGTAGCCGGCTTTTTTTTGGTCCCTCTACCCCCTTAGGGGGGGGGGGGCGAAAAATTCAGCAGCGTACCACCCCAACTTAAATCTATTAATATTAAATTCCTTTCGTTCATAGGAAGTCTCAATGCCGGTAGCAAAGGTTTAGTTATTTGCAGCCAAAAATATCATATGGGAAATGCTCAGGTATCCGTTTTGTGTAGATTTTATGCTTTGAGCTGCTAAAACTAATTGTTTTATCTTGAAGTTTTTGAATTTTTATCAGGAGTGAACGAGGGTCCTCTAAGTACTAAGTAGTTCCTCTAGAAAAGTAAAATCGTGCTGTTTCTAACAATTATTTGTATATTTTTAGTTCATGCATAATTTCAATGACTATCGTTCATATAATTGTAAACTGCTCTAAAAAAATTTAAAATAAATTCATTTTTCAAGGAATATTAAGGCTACATCTAAACATATGTTATGAAACAAGTTGCAAAATTACAAACCGAAATATATTGCATCGCTGGCTTAGTATGAGGATACCGCCTGAAGCTAACGTAGATACGGGATTGCTTAGAATTCGGTATTTGGTTTCGTAAAACAATAAAATTAGTTGCGAGCTATCTAGCCCCCCCCCCGTCCCCAAAGACCTTCCCCCCTTCTGAAATGAGGGTCTCGCTACTCCAGTATATGACATTATGAGGCCGTGGTAGCCTAGTGGTTAGAGCGTCGATTTTCCAACTAGAAGGTCGCGCGTTCGAAACCAAATTAAGTGTTATTATTTAGCATAATAACACTTAATTAATAATGTATTAGGGCATGAGCTCTTATAGGAAGTTATCCAAAAAATAGTTTGCAATTCCTCCTGTTTAAATGAAACTCCTGCAATAAATGCTAGGGTGCGATTAATGTATGCAGGGGTTGATCCAGCATATTTTAGCAAAGGCCGTGGTAGCCTAGTGGTTAGTGTCGGACTTCCAATCGGAAGATCGCGTGTTCGATACCCGTTGAAGACCCACCATGTACACTTGAGGATACGTGCATGTAAAATCAGTGGACCCTACTACCTCGCCCCATGCGCAAGCAAACCTAAGGCCTCGGCTAACAGGGTAGGGGTCTGGTAAAGAAAATATATGACATTATTACATAAACTCTTTGTTCGATTTCGTATGATTCCTCACACTGCATTGTGAATTCCGGCCAAAAAAAAAAGTGTTCATCGATAAACGCAAATGCAAAGACTACAACAATACCGGATCTTGGAGTTTTCCGTGGCGGGGCCAAACTTAAGAATGTCGCTTCCTCCCTCCCTCCATACAATTATTCTTCATATTTCATATAAATTTTATTCAACTCAACATTAGGGGATAGAGCAATATGAAGAGTCCCCCCTTAACTGGAGATAAAAAATTCTGACAGTTGATGGGGGTCTGAGGGATTCTCTCCCGGGAAATGTTCAAAACTATCTGCAAACTGGTGCAATTCGAGGCCTTAAGAGGTGCATTTGAGACTGCAAAAATATTAGTAAAAAAGGAAAAGCAAACAAAAACTTTTTCAAACGTAAAAGTTTACTCATGAAAATGCAGAACAAAATTGGCATTTTTAAAAAAATCCAGGTGGCAAGATCGCGCCCCCCCCCCCCCTACCTTTCTTACTAACGCCCATATTGAAGACCCACGTGTCAGCTTTCTCAAATGACTCTCCCTCCTCCTCGCCCCTTTTCAAAAGGATGCTTTGAAAATTTGTAAAAGAAAAGCTATTGTATTGTTTGAGCATAGCATGATTTATATTTCTCTTTTACAAGGGGAAAAAACTTTTGTTTTTTAAATTTTTGGCAATGCGAAATTTGCCGTTCTCTAAAACTGCCTTCCTAGGAGCAGTTGCCTGCCACAGGAGCCCGCCAACTGATCAACGACGCAACATATTCATTATATCTCAATTTCAGAGTTTCCGACGGTTTATACAAATAAATAATTACATCAACCGGTTTTAATCGTTAGCCAAATAGCCGATCAATGATTAAAGCGCCGAACTAGGAGTTTAATTCTCTTACCAAAAGTTAAATTTTCTTAATTAACTACTCTTTCTTTCCTCTTCTGTTTTATTTTTGTGTGTGTGTGCATCACAGTTGAATTTGCCGCTCCCAAAAGTGTCACCCGCGGCAAGGGCCCCGGATCCCCCCCCCCCCCTCCCTAGATTCAGCACTGGACTATCTGGACTGGAGTCAATGTATTTCAAGTTTGTTTTAACAAAGGTTCATTCAAAACTTTTATGATAATTACTGTTAATATCACTGATGCAAAACAACGGATTGTTTTAAACAATGCGATTCCATATTTAATCATTTATTTAACAGGGAAAAATCAATGCAAACGTAATTAATTTGCATAAAAATCAGTGAATTTTTATTGCAACCTTTTTTGTTAAAAGAAAAGTGGTTAAACGCTGGTATGGAGACTTAAACGGGGCCGTCTTTCTAATCGTTTCTCATCAATATGAGTTCATTCATCTGAAAGTTATAGGTAGAAGGAAAGAAACGCAAAGAAACTTTGCGAATCGATAACTATAAGTCGTGTGCTTTTCAAGATTTCTTTAAAAGGAAATTCTGCCCATTAAAATGTAGGAAATTTCTCAATTTATCTGAGCTGGTGTTTTTTCATGGCATGTAATATGCATTCCTTTCCGTAATACCCATCAACCCAAGTTTCAGTGTAAAGCGCCCCCCTCCCCATTTTTTTGCATGAAGAGGTTCAAAATGATCAAATTAAATTTTAAAAAAAAGAAAAAAGAATATATTTCTTTATTTTTATATGTTTTTTTATTTATTGGAGAAGCTTGTTCGAATTTTTAATCGAAGGAAAACAATGTTAAATAAGAATTTCTTTCATTTGATCACAAATTTCATTTTCAGATACATAATATTTTGCGACAATATATAATTTCGAGTTAAGTTTTCCATCACCTTTTACAGAAATAATACTTTCCAATAAAAAATATTCCTTACTGCCTTATTAGTCACACGTGGTCGAATTTACCGCTGTCCCTACGAGCACGTGGGCATAGAAAATCCGGTGAAGTGTAAGTAAATCTGACTGACAATTTGACGCCTGTCCTTTCTTGACCATTCCTTTGTGCGAAGCTAATCTCGGAACACCCGCCGCGCAAGGGGAGCAGGGGGCAAGAAGTACTGTAAGAAAGCCCATTGCCCCTTTTCCAGGGGCTCGGGCTACACAGTTAACGCACATAAACCTCCACCCGAGCTCAGTTCGGGCTACACAGTTAACTGGCTTAATCTTCGAGTGCAAAAATACTTCAATACAAACCGAAAAAAAAACACAAAATTATAAAATCAAAATGAAGAAAATTGTTCCCTGCCACAGGTTGCAGTGGCTCATTCTCCTTAATAAAACATTAAAAACGAAATCATTAAATCAAAATTAAAATTAATTAAAAGTGATACATAAAAACACGCACGTATTCCAACGCGATGTTCTGGCAAATTTTCAAATCAATCGGTGAAGTACTTTCGGAGATTTGAGATGATGAACAAACGAACATTTACATTTTTATTTATATAGATTAAGCTAACACTATTCACCCGTAGTTGAGAAAACTGCTAATTATTGTTTTTGGATCAAGGTTAGCCTTAAGAAATCGAACTAAAAAGCTTATAACTGGCGGTCTTATTGACTTAGAAACTTCGAACAAATTCCATCTTGTGCAGAAAAATCAGCGCTTTCGATCGATATATCATATTAATATGTGCAGGGTTTTTTTTTCACCCCGTATTGGGGAAGTTATGTGGAAATTTGTGTAAAATTGGAATGAAAAAAGGAACTACCTGTCGGATTTTTTTTTTGACTGGTCTATAAACCTTCCTCTTGAATCACTGTCTACTGGCAAAATTTCAAAGCAATCGGTGAAGTTCTTTCGGAGATTTGAGGTTATGAGCAAACGAACATTCACGTTTTTATTTATATAGATAATTGAAGATTTTGCTATCATAGCCATTGTTACGTGGAAAAAAAAAAAAAATACATTCAACAAACTTGAAAACTGCAAACTGCCAAAATCGAAACTCATTCATTTCTACAAGCTTAAAGGCATTGATTGAGATTCAATCAAAGTAAGTATTAAATTAAAAAAAGGAAAATACCTTTAACATTGATAGGTAAACTTCATTTCCTCTTATCCTTCATTTAATATCCAGTTGTCATCCGCACATCGTGGTTTCGTTTACACATCGAACTTTCAAAAAAGAAAAAGGTTACTTTAGCGAAAATATGCATACATATGCAGTTATGTATATACTCATGT
Source organism: Octonoba sinensis (assembly GCA_038502835.1). Lineage (NCBI taxonomy): Eukaryota > Metazoa > Arthropoda > Arachnida > Araneae > Uloboridae > Octonoba > Octonoba sinensis. The sequence goes on from CM076603.1 coordinate 11,639,586, forward strand.
TCCACTCGTGTATCCGAATTCCCCTTCGCGAAGCGACAAAGAATTACAGCAATAAGGAGCGCCTTCTGTTTAAGGAGGAGCACCACATCGGTGCAAATATAACTTGGCTCATTATACATTTGGATGATACTAGATGGCGCCACCACAAATACGCCACCTTCCTTTTTTGACCTAAGAGTGAAGGAAAGGGAAATTATCCACCCTCCGGAGCTTCAAGGGTCCACGGATTTTTTACGCACGTATACCCAAGTGTACACGGTGGGTTTTCATCGGGTCGGGTATCAAACACCCAATCTTCCTTTTGGAAGTCCGACATCCTAACCACTAAGCTGCCTCCGATCCATGATAAAACGTAATAAAACATATTACTCACAAATGTTGCAGCAGAAAGATTTGCAACATGCACATTTGGGAGATACGAGCATGTAAAATCCGTGGACCCTGAAGTCCCGAGACAGTTCCGAGGGCAGAGAGGGCGACCCTTTTTGAGACATGGGTCAAATTTTGTTCATATTTTTTTTAGTTCTAGCTCGTGGGTCACACATGCCCATTTGCACCAAAGTTAAGCTTAAAAATTTTTTAGTGTGTATTTTTAAAACTAAATATCTTTAAAATTCAATTGGCTTAACCGGTAAGAATGGGCGTGATTTGACGAATTAAAAACTTTTATTGTGGTTAAAAATTTTCAAGTGTTTGGTGCAAATGGCAATAAGTGTTTGAATGAAGAAGGAGTAACAAAAATTACATACATTTTATTTGAAGAAAGTGCTTTAAAGACTGTTATTTGCCTTGGTTTGTCCATTTTTTTTTTCAACAAACAAAATATGAGTAAAATTATACATTTTATTGGTTTCGTAATTTGATGTTTTATAAACTTTTGTTTTGTTACAAATACTACATAGGCATTTGTCGTCATTTGTGCAACTTTAGAACTGTAATGATCAAACTCAAGGTGATACACAGCTTTTCAAATTGCAATGCAAATCAATGCAATGCTTGAAAACATACAAATAGAGTGTAAATTATACACACAAATTAGAAAATCTAAATATATCCGCGTAAACAAACAAATGCTTGCCTAGCAATGGTGGGTCAGTTAAAACCTTGAGTGGGTCAATCTCTGGCCCACGGGTCCTAGGTTTGCCATCACTTCCCTAGGATAATATCGCTGTGATATAAATATACAGAGATATCCTTGATTTAACGATTTCCTCAAACTAGCAATTGATTTTAAAAAGCCCTGGAGTGGATTTGATATTGAAGCCCAGTGGATGAGTGGTAGCCTGCCGTGCTACCATACCACAGGTCCGGGGTTCGATTCCCGGGCTGGGCAGGGTCAACTCAGCCTTTCATCCCTGCAGTGCAGTATCAATGAGGACCAAGCATGCTTGGGAACTAACACTGGTTGTTCTGCGTCAGGCCGACCACTTGACTGGAACTTCTGCTTCTGCACCCCAGGGCCCTCGGTCTCGAAAACAGGGCTGGCGTGCCAGTGAGTTTAGTTTAGTTTTAGGAGTGGATTTGATAAATGTTATTTTCCTCGGATTTAATGATAGCATTTACAGCTCTACCATAAATGAAAAAAAAAAAAAAAAACTCTGGCAGAGTGCCAAGACGAATAGAATCACGTTCAAGGAAGGAACTGCTGGTAAAATGCTGTTTCAGTTTGTTTAGTATACTTGATTTCTTTCAAACTCATGCTATATGTCAGTTTATAAATTTGGTTGCTTTGAATGAGTAGAGAAGCAAACATTCTGATTTGCATACTAAATAAACCCACCTGCAACTGCAAAACGAACTCCCCTAGAACTCGGATGGATGCGTCCTTTTCTGCCATGCGAAGACACGTCCAAAGTGTTAGAACTTTGTGGTCAAACGAAAAAGTGTCAGAACTTTGTGGTCAAACTGTTAAAAGTGTCAGCACTTTGGACAAACTAAAAAGTGTCAGAACTTTGGTTAAACTGTAAAAAGTGTCAGAACTTTGTGGTCAAACCAAAAAGTGTCAGAACTTTGTGGTCAAACCAAAAAGTGTCAGAACTTCGTAGTCAAACCAAAAAGTGTCAGAACTTTGTGGTCAAACTGCAACAGTCCATAAAAATTTAAAATCCGGGTTACACAGTATTACTCGCACGAGTTTAAAGCAAAAACCAGAGAAGTGGTAGGAATTATACATACTGACAACTCATATTTAAAACTTATGAAAGCATTTTAATTTCACCTAGCACTTTTTATCTTTTTGCTTGGCAACCAAGTAATTTTATCCGATTGTGATACGTTGATCAGATGTCGCGCTACAGAAAATTTGGCTTAGTTTGCAGACCCTTCAAAAAATTCCAATATTTATTCAATAAACTGTGAAAGCAAATTCAAAGTAAAAATATTGTCCTTCTTATTGGAAATGAAATAATTTTCACAACAGGGTTCGTACTCTTTTGGCAAAACAAAAAATAAGTACCTTCTAAGGACTTTTTAAGGACTTACAAAAATTTTTAAGGACCTCACAAAGTTTTCGAAATATACAAACTGTTATGTTTATTTAAGAAGGAAGCATTATTGAAAGAGGCAATTGATTTAACATTGTATTATTAGGAACACAACACAAACACTTTTATGGAGCTCTCTTTTGACTTGTTGCTTTTCTAATGTCCAATACAGTCAGGGAGTTAAATAATTATTGGAGCTAGTAATAAGAAGCACACAACACAAGCATTAATCATATACAAGCAAATTATCATGATATGAAAAATTATCAAAAATGGTTAGTGCTATAAAATACAAGTTAAATGAAAAAAACAATTTAAATAAAAACTTATTGCTAAAGAAAATGCTGCACTTTGTCTAGAGAATTTTTGTTTAATTTAGATTTTTTTCCCTTTTACTTAACTTATGTCGTCAGCATCTCAATTTAGGCTTACTTAAATTTTTATTTCTGCCATAAATAATTTTTTTAAAATTATTCAGAAACTTATTAAGCTTACAAAAATTCAGAAAAAACTTCTTCACCTTGAGAAAAATATTTCATTTTGGAAACAACATACAAATAAAAATGAGCTAATTCGCTTAAAACTTAGTACATTACCCTCTAATGGAAACTCAAAATTTAACTAAAATAAAGTTTCAAAAAATTGAACAATTTTTTTAAAATAACAAATAAAACAAGCAGACTACAAGCTGAAAATACTAAAAGAACTGTCAACTTTTTAAATAATTGATATATTTACTGGATGCAAAAAGATAGAAATCTAAAAATCTGCGAGCAATTTTCGGCGGAGCACGTGCTAGATGTTAGCAAGTTTCCATAAAATAGGTTTTTACACTTTCGCGTTATAAATTATGAAAATTCCTGTAAATTAATATATCTTTTTTAAAAGTTCCTTAAAATGTTTTCTTGTTTTATATTACAATCCCTTTAGATAAAAATACTTGTACATCAGCTTGAAAAATCGGATCTTTTTGCCAAAAATCGTATTTTCGATGTTCACAAATAAAATCAGAAAAACTAGGAGAAAACTGAGCATTTAGCAACTACGGTGTATAGGTTTAGGAAGCGGTCGATTCCTTCAAGTTACTGCAAATTAAGAATTTTCACAAGATTCCCAATTTGATTAAAGTAGCAAATATAATCATCTCCCACACAACAAAATCCCACAGCAAACGATTGCGTAGCCAAATTGGTCGCTAAGAATTACTAAATATTAAAACATTGCTTAAAAAAACTAATAAATTATTTTTTTCGATACGGGAATTTATTTGATCTAAAAAAAAAAAAAACAATGGGAGAAAAAACTGTTTAGCAAAAGATCAGCTGAAAAGCGATCGGGAGAGTTGGCAACTCGGCGCTTATTAGTGTAAGACGTAAGAAAAATGATAATAAAAATAAATCATTCTTTTACCTTTAACAGTATAAATATGCGATAATCATACATGCAATTGACCAACGCAAAAAAAAAAAAAAAATTTTTACAAATAAAACTTTTTTTTTTGCTTACATCTTAGTCAAATGTACCTCTTTTATTGAGCTAAATGTCAACGATATGCTTCTTTGAAGTATTCTCCCCCCCCCCCCTTAAATTAAAAAAAAAGTTTCAAAAAAAATATTTATTTATTTACTGATTACTTGTTAAGAGCTGCTCCTACTTGCTTTACTGATAATCGTTTAGAATGTATTTGGATTTAGTAACAATTTATGAAAAAGAAAAATTGTTTACGTTGTAACTAAACTTAATAAATAGTATCGAATCCCAAATTTGAAATCCCAAACTTTGGCCCTATTACAAAAATACCTGATTTTTTTTACTGTTTTTGTTGTAAAATCAGAAAAAATATTAATTTAAGAAACTGTTAAATCAATAAATACCAGTAAGTTTTGATTCAAATAGAAGTAATCTTGTAGATACATTTCTTACATGAGCTTAACTCAGGAAACCAAGATAGAATAAGAAAACCCAACCATGTTAAAAAATGAAATCAGTTCCTTAAGCGCACCGCGCACTTTTTCCCTATTTTTTTTTTTTCTTGAGTCCTTAAAAGTCCCTTTTTCAAATTTTATTCCTTTTTCTTCTCTTTTTTTTTTAAAGCAAAATGAAGGAACTTGTGTGATTTGTTTTTCTGTGGTCTTAAATGGTGCCCAGTTACTGACCACCATTGTATTTTGTACAAATGCTTGGTGCTTTGATTCGACTTGTCTACTAATATTTTTCTTTTTTTTTTAAAGATGTAACTCGATTTTCCTTTTCATACAATTGCAGGAGATAGCAAATTGGGAGCTGCAATGTGGGTGGGTACAAGTTTATTTTAACTGAATTGGGTATTGCAAATTGAAGCATTTTAACAAAATCCATTTTTTTTAGCAAAAATATATAACATCAATTTAGTTACACCTTTTCAAAAAAAAAAAAAAAGGTACTTATTTGTCTACCAGTTGAGAAAGCACTGCAATTTGAAGTAAAAATGCGTTGATGTTTATGTAAATCCGCCATTTTGGGTCTGTCCGAAAGCCGCGATAGTACCGGTCCCGAGCAAACCAAATTTGAGGTTCGATTTAAGTAGTTAAAATGAAAGAAGTTTGATTCTTGTGAAGAATACAAAAGATTGCAAAACAAATGAAGCGCATGAGTACCTTCTTATTTTAACAAAACAAAATTAAGCACCTGGAACAAAAAATAAGGACTTTTTAAGGCCTTAAAAATGAAAATGAACATTAAGGACTTTCTAAGGACCGTACGAACCCTGCACAAATTATTTGATTTTTCACAAAAATTGCACCTCGTGAAAAATGCTGGACCAACCCATGTTGATACCATGCCACACAAGTGAAATATTTGGACATTCACACATTTTTTTATCTTACTATTTATTTTTATAATTGCACAATGCATAACACATTTTGCCATTTGTTTATATATTGCACTTCATTTTACAATAGAAAAGTTGTTTAGAAAATAATTTTAACAACAGAAGAACTAACAGAGAAATACAATAATTATAATTTTCTTATACAGTGTAAAATAATAAAATCACTTTTTAAATGAATATTTTCTGGAAAAGCAAATTTAAACTAAATTTTTTCATAACTAATATGCATTTTAGTGTGCATCATTTTCGTACCTAGAAATTTGTATGAGAAATTTAACATCTCAGCTTTTTAAAATTTAATAGTAGCCAAGAGAATAAATAGTGGGCTATGAAAAGAGCTATGGTCGTTATAACTAAGGGTTTTCTACACCTTATAAAAATTATTAATATATATTTAAACCTGCATGTTACTTCAAAAAATATTTTAATATAAAATATATATAATCTTTTTTCCCCTTTGATATAAGACATAGGTTTACTTATTTTTTTGTAAATTATAAGCTTGAGAACAAAATATCATTTGAAAGGATACTCATTTACATTATTTCTATGGAAGCATATGAATTACTTCCCCTATGCCAATCTTGCTGAGTCAAAAATCAAATTGCTGTGTATAGATAATATATTTCCATTTTAACAATTATTTTATAAAATTTTCTGCCATATGCAACTATAAAAATATACAATTGAGTAATAAAAAGAAAATACTCATAAAAACTATTAAAAGTAAATAAAAATATATCTTGAAATACAGTCAACAAAAAGGGCTATTCCTGAGAAACATAAATGCACTATAAAAATAAGTCTAAAAAAGTACAGGATGCTTTTCAATAACCACTTCCTCTAAAATATTTTAACAACTGAATAAAAAAATGTACAACAGAAAAATTTTCCAACGCAGTCCTCATATAAATATGCTAAGTTCATGTTTATAATGAATTTAAAGTATTTGTAAACACTGCTTATGAATAAAGATGAAACAGATTTCAACCTCCGTAATAACGGATTAAATGCAATTTAACTATGATATATTTTAAATATATTACACTTATTATAATGTCAATTACATTTGCTAAGTTTTTAATGTTTAGTTCTGACCGGAAAAGGAAAAGAATTACAAAATATCAAATGATGCATTTTGTGAAGCAAAAGACCTATACACATGTATTCTCTTGAAAAAAACCCAGAGGGGAGGGTTTGTTACAAACCCCACATATATATATACACACACATAATATAAACAGCAAATGTTTTGTGTTAAATCACAAATTATTCTATAATGGGATAAGATTTACTTATACTATATGTTGATATATACAGATGACGGATTTCTAGCAGGCACAGGCTATTATTAGATGATTGAGAAATGCGTAGCAGTGGTGGAAACAATTTTATAACGCTAGAGGGTATGGCTATGGAACTGATAAGTCTTAGAATTGGACAATCATTGCAGTAAACTTGAATATTCAAATTTTGAGTCGCAGTTAATGACTACTATGCACTTAAGGCTGCATGTGGTAATCCTATGACTATTAAGCAAGAAGGTAGGGTGTGGAGAAGAAAGAACCCACTTTAGGTTTTTGAGTCTTTAAATTGTGACCTTATATAATAGTTGGGGAACTGGAAAACACCATATTGTTTCCATACTAAAAATGGAGCATACAAAAAAAAAAAAAAAAAAAAATAGGCATTTATTTAATTTCCAAATCACGCTGTTTAAGCACCGGGTGGCAGTGGTTTTTTTTTCAGGTCTAACTTGCAGTGAGTAAAACTAAACCGAGTATAGCCATTCCAAATTAGTAGATGTTTGTCTAGCCACAATGGTCAGCAAACTAGTGGCTCTCAAGCCATGGCTTGCCAACCCCTGGTCTAGCAGATAGTTGCAATGCACTCATAAAAGCTGTTCATGCACCTTTGCAGTAAGCAGTATCCAATGAATAGAAGAATTGCATCTTCAACTGTTAGGCAATTTGGGGGGTCATCATTGTTCGGGGGTTCCATCCCTCTCAAGGGGTGAGCACTCCTGCTTACATTGCTATGAAATTCCAATTCATATTTCAATTCAACTGAAGCAATCCAACTAAAGCTTCATTTGGATGTTTCTCATCTAAGAGCTCATTCTTTTGCATCAAAAATGGGGTTCCTTGTAACCTCAAAACACGTGTCTGCAAATTTTGTGTACCTTGGTAACCTCAAAACACGTGTCTGCAAATTTTGGGTTCCTTGTAACCTCGAAACACACGTCTTTGCAAATGTTGTTCTTAAATTCACGTTGTTTTTTATTTTTACTTTGTAGCGTAAAGGTTTACATTTTATTTCATGCTTCAGCATTTAACATCTTTCAGAAGTTACATGTTTACACAAATTATGTGTTAAGTACCATGCAGGATGAAAAGGGGGGGGGGGGCGGTAGAACCAATGAAATGATATATTGGATCAAGGTTATACTTTTTTTTTGTCACAAAATGGGCTATCTTTTTTTATTTCCGGGAAGTCTCTGAAATTTCCAAAGCAGAAATTCCACTCTGTGAAGCGAACTAATGAGCCTTTCAAGTAAGTGATGAAGGAAAAGAACATGGATAGTAATGACTGTCCCTCAATTTGAATAAGAGTCGAAACATTTTTGGTATTCTTTGAAAAAATATGTAATAAAAAAATTAACAAATTTTCAAATGAAGGGTCCGCTGGAAAAACAACCTAAGGCACATACAGTGAAACTCTGTTATAGCGTCATTCAAGGGACCGAAGGGTTCGAAATTATGATGTAAAAGTTAGTTGTCGTTGGCACCTAGGTTTTTTGTTTTAGTTGCCAAGCATATTTTGCTAGGCGTAATTTTAAAATAATATAACTTATTTAAGTAGAGATATCAGCTGATAACTTTTAAGACTATTATGTAATTGTTGAAAAATATCCTAAACTATCACAACCTTAATAATGAAATTATTAATTATTGAATTTATGTAAAAAATAATCGAAAATCAATTTCCGTTAGTAACTGTTGAGGATTTTATAGGTTTACTTTTGCTTATGCATCCAGCTCTAAATGATATAAAATATTAAGTTAATCAGTTTAGCTAGTTTTTCAAGTATTATACTTCATTTGTAAGTAAAAATTAACTGTGCAGAAAAGTGAAGGTTAAGAAGCTCTATAATTGTGACAGCTCTTGAAGCTTTAAAGCTCAAAAAACCGATTAGATGGGATATATAAAATTATATAGTTATATAAAAAGAAAAAAAATGAGGGGGGAGGGAGGTTGACGAATAGATAAAAAATTGTGGTTGTCGAACTAAAATTTTCATAAAAAGTTAGTCGCCAGAATGACGACTGGATGGGAAATCGCGGTCGTCAAATGGAGATTTTTAGGTGCAAAATATGACTAACGCCAGCTAATTTCGAACCCTGCTTATGACGCAATAACCAAGTGACGCTATAAGCGATCACCATTACTATTGATTGGAGAATGAAGGGACTGGAATTTCTTGACGTTATAACAGAGTTGTCGCTATAAACGGCGTCGTTATAACCAAGTTCAACTGTACTACTTGATGAAGTTTGCTTTATGTTTTATTATAAATTATGTATTTTAAATGAATATAAATTATGTATTATACATGTATGTATTATAAATTTGAATTTGGCGTGTTATGGAAAAGTAGGCTCGTATAGTTAAAATTAACATTTATGTCATAAAATAATTGAATAAAACATAAAGCAAATTTAAAAAAGTAGTATGCGATTTTTTCCTGTGGAACCTTCAAATGTTAAATAAATATGAAATCTTATATAGGATAACTATAATAATATGGTAAAACCTCACAGGAACAACATCAACTACAACAGCAACTCCTTCTATATAATGATAATATTTTGAGGTCTTCATAATGTACATGGTTCTTTAATTTAACCCTACAATGAACAAATACAACCTTTTCCTTTCTCATAAGAAATCTTATGTGCATCTGATAACTGCATAAGTAACAGGAAAAATGTTTTTTAAATCCAAATTTAATTTTTGTTCATATTTTAAGAAAAATTAAAAGTTTCAAATGGTTAAATCATGAAATAATAACATAAAAAACAAAGCATATCACCTCTCGATATAATGGTATGTCCTTGTATGGCAATATTTGTATTGGGTAGGGTTCCAAATTAGGATCTAAAAGTTAGGTGTCATTGGTACCTAGCTTTTTTGTTTTAGTTGCCAAAAATGTTTGACTAGGAGCAATTTTTAAATAATTCAAATTGCTTGGGCAGAGATAACAAGACAGTTGTGCATTTGTTAAAAAATATTCAAAAACGTCACAACCTTACTGAGAAAATTATTGACAAGTAAAAGAAAAATGTTCAAAAATAAATTTCTATTACTAGTAATTTTTGAGAAGTTGATCATTTTACTTAAGTTTAAGAATCAATATAAACGTTTATTTTAATCAGACCCTCATAAAATAAAATGTGAGTTAATGGGCTTAACTACTTTTTCAAGTGCTACTTACAATCTATTGTTACTTACAAAGCTTCATTTGTATGTAAAAATTCAAGATTCAAAAATTTGAAGCTGAAGAAGTAACGATAGTCTTCCTAGGTATCGTAAAAACTCAAAATACAGAAGATTAGATGAAATATGTGCATAAAAATATAATTGCACAAAGTTATACTAGATTGAAAAATAAATAAATATAAAATGACAACTTGGTGAAAAATTGTGGTTGTCAAACTAAAAGGTTTCTGAAAGATTAGGTGTCAAAAGTGATGACTGGATGTAAAATCACGGTCGCCAAACAGGAATTTTTAGTTTCAAAATACGGCTAACAGCTGCTAATTTTGAACTCTGGTATTGGGTCCTCTTTAAGTATTGTTGCATTGAAGTTTTACTGTTGCATGCATAAATATATTTTAAGTAATAATGCTAATATTTCCATGTTAAATAAGCAAAAAATAGCTTAATCACGGTCTTACAATGTACAAATACATTTCTATATATAAATCTGCTTTTTGGCTTATTCTGCTTATATAGTCTATGTAATTAAAGTCAGCGTGTCAAGGTCACACAACTCTTTCCTTCTGGTCGCCATGGTTTCTTTGCTAGAAACTTTTTCCCGACTTGGTTTGGCGAACATGATAACTAAGTTTGTTGTTTAAGTTATAATAATAATAGAGGGGTTCAAATCAGATTTATTTCTCAATGGCAAAAATAGATTGCTTCAGTTCAAGCATTCTAATATTTTGAACCAATCTAAGTCTTATCCTAATATTTTGATGTGTTTCAGAAAGCTATTGTATACCTAATTTATCGTATTTTATACTTTGTAAATGTTAAAATCTTATCTAAACATTCCAGATTTAATTTATGAGAAATGTAATTGCATTTACTTAGTATCAAAAATAAAATAAATGGAAAATAAATTCTTTCTGATTACTTTTTACAAATTATTCTAATGTATTTTGAATCGGAGGTGTAGTAATGCAATTGCCTTAACTGAAGTGCAAAAAAAAAGTCTGGTGCTATTATTTTTCTTACAGTTGCCATGGCATCGAAGCAGGAAACGCAACCTTGATGTGCCTGCTCGAATTACACAGACTATAGTAAAGTGACAGTTTATTGAGGATTGACCATATAATTGAGGCATTAACAAAGAGCATAAAGTTTCCCTTTCAGAACAAAATGTCCCAAAAGCTCAACACAACATTTGTCCAATATTCCAATTAAATTTGCATTTTTTTTACACACATAACCTTGTTTACATATCGTACACAAATAGTTAAAGACTTTCTTTTCTTTTCTGAACTTAACTGCACTACTGCATTAAACATTATTCAATATGACTATCGTAAATTATGGCAAACAGAAAAAACTTGGATATAACCATAATGTGAAATTGGTAAATATTTTGATCTTCATAAGCGTAAGGTCTCTAATGAAATGTAACATCCAAACTATTTTTTATTATAACAGTTGTTTACGAGCATGGGATCCTGCAAAAAGTGGATTTTGGCTCTCTATAAATTACATTCCCCTACAAACAAAAGAATTACAACCATGTAACAAATTAAAAGAAATAATTAATAATTACCCCAATTAATCAATAATAATTATGTTAAAATGATCAACTTAAAAATAATTTTCAAAAATAATGTTCGTTTCTGTACAAAAAATATAGTAGGCAAAAAATACAGTAGGTAGGGTGACCATATTTCTGAACTCAATTTGGGGACACGTCCCCAAATCCGAGGACAATTTGGGGACACGAGAACCTTTTTTTGGGGATGTAAAATTGCAAATCTTACAGCAATTTGGAGAGAAAGAAGAGAAAATTTTAAATTTGGGGAATTTCTGCACCTCAATGAGTTAAAGTGTTTTTGGGGACAAAGCATTAAAAACATATAAATTTGGGGACTGTCCTCGAAATTTAAAGCAGTATGTTCTGGTCACCCTAAGTAGGCACCCATGTTTATAAATAGAGCGAAAACTATTTTAACTAAATTTAAACTATTCATCAACAATGCTTTTTAAATTACAATTTACAAGGAAAGTTAAATGTGCTGTTATATTTGTAGAATCACATACCTGATGATATTTGCCTAAAACTTTTGTTTATTTTTTCCTGTTCTGCACGATGATCAATAGCATTTATATTCAATTTTCAATAAGCAAGCGAGCTGTCCTTCCTAATACAAATATACATAATTATTTACCTTTTACATAATATACAGTTTAATATAAGAAGAGTTGTGGCTTCTCTTTATCATGCTTCTATTCACGGCGATTCTGTTTCGAAAATTCCGACAATTTTAAGAAGTTTGTCATCAATTCTGAATGTTCAAATGCATAATTATCTGTGTATAGGCCTCGGGTTATCTACGAAAACTCCTTTTTTTACTATCTGCGGGCAATACACCGAATCTAAAAAGTAATTATTATTATTAAAAAGAAAATTAAATCGATTGTTAAATTGGAAGAAATAAATGATAGGTTTCGAAACGATGATTCAATTTCACCCATCCCTCTTAACTTCCCCATGCAAGCCTTTGCTTCCACACCAATCAAATCACAATAGGAGAGTAGGACCAGCGCAGAGGTCCCTGTATAAACAAAACGTATAAGCAAAATATGGTAAAATGTAAACTTTTTACAATATTATTTCAAATGTTTAAAGTGTGCTGTAATTTAAAACTGTTTCCTTATAAACAGAGTGATTTGTTAATGTAATTGGTTTTGATTTAGGTGCGGGCCATACAACGATGCGGGATATTTACTGATAATTGCGGTAGCAACGGTAAAAAAGTGCGTTGTGTATTTTTCAAGTTTGGATTTGTTTTTGAGCACAGAATCACCCATTCTACTGTTTTGAAGGTAAACATTATAAAGTTTCCTCAGCACCGACAAGAGTTGAAATTGAAACCACCCATGCTCAAAATCGGAGCATTTTCTGTGGCTATCACGATACACATAGCAGTGACTGTTCTTTACCCTCAGACAGGTGAGTACAATCAAAGGACAGTTTCATTATGAAGCTGGCTTTCCAGGAGAGATGAGATTGGAATAGAATCTGAAGGCGAATCTGTGACGTCTTGCCCATAAGCTGGAAGGATGGGTACGTACTGCGTGGAATTCGGGGTAGCAATTTCCACCATGGAAGTGGAAGTGGGGGGCGGCCTGGACCTGTCGCACAGGTTGCTGTCGATAGAAAACTGCCTCTCGAGGGGCTTTCTGATTTTCCAGTGAGATCCGAGGTCCGACTTGCTCTGCTTCGGGATGCACTTCTCGGGAGTGCTTTCCTTTTCCGATTTCGAAATATACTGCAAGTTGTAGTGACTGGACCGGTTGATGTGGAAAGGCGACACTAGTGGGGTGTGTTCGTCATCCGAGAAGAACCCGTCCCCGTCGGATCCCGGGGTGGGCACGGTTTTCTGGGAAGAGCCCTTCGGTTTCACTTTCTCTTCCGTCTCGGTGGAACTGTCGGAAGAATCCGATTTCGACGCAGACTTCCTCCTCACCAACTTAGCCTTGCAGCTGCCCAGACTGAAGGAGTTTCCCTTCTCCACGTGTTTCTTTGCGGACTTTTCCGTGATGTTCGGCTTTCCTTTCATCCAGCCCTCGCGGTTGACCGTAGCCGGATTGCCTGCAGAGTCACAAACCAAAGATGATGGGCGTGGAATGGATCCTCTCGGTTTGTTCGTATCCGTCTCAAAGTTTCTAGAGGGGCTTGAGGTCACCGATGCTGAATCATAGTCCTCACTTTTGGTTCTCGGGAGAGTAGACGTCTCGAGTGGAGTACCGAAGTTCTGAGACAGGTGTCCGAGTGATGATGTCTCCGCATCTGTCATCGAGTCACTAAGGGATATTGCACTAAAAATTAAAAAAAATAATTTAAGTTCAAAAATTATTGTGATAACTGAAAGCAGTTTTGTATCACTATCACTAGGTGATGCATCAGCAAGCTTACGTAGAGTGGCTTTGTAATGTGAAATGGTGTAAAAAGTACATATGCACCTATTAATTTTTTTTCTCAAATTTGAAATATATCAGGATCATTTTATCTATAATCAAATAGGGAAAGACAAAACAGTTAAGAACCATTTTCTCCTCTGTTTTTCAACCATTTTTTTTACTTTTTTGTTTAGTAGCTATTGATGTATTTTAGTGACATCCATTAAAAATTTTTGGAAGCTTATTATTAGTTAATTATTTCTCTCTTTCTTTTGTCAGACAAGCCTCATTTATGATTGTAAAGTTATATTGTTATATATAGCAGCTGGCAACATGTCTTCGTTGAGTAAATTATTAGGTAATAAACATAAAACGCATTGTTAAAAAACTTTTTTGCCATTAAGCAGTAATATTTAAAAGCAATTATAATAAGAGTTTGAGAGAAAGCTTCCCTGAAACAATGGAAGGAAAAATAAGAATAGTTTATGGAAACAAACATTTAATTTTTATTCAATCAGCAAAAGTAAAAGCGGCTACATTAATTGGCCCTGCGGCGACAATGATTTACAACTTTAAGTGAGGCTGATCAAAATGAACTCAATGTTATAGTCATTAAATTTGATGAATAATACTTATGTACAGTAGAGCCGCAGTTATCCGAGCCGCGACTAACCGAGTTCTGGTTTAACCGAGGTACATAAGTATTTGAAAAAAGCACCTTTAGCGCAGACCATGTTTTTTTTTGGCAGGCCAATGGTGCCCCTGCCAAACAAAAACTCTTATGAACTTCTTAAAGAAATGACTTTTTAAACTGGAACATGTACTCCTTCTTGATTTGGACGTTTCCCTCTCGATTTGACAGAGTTGGTGTTATCCGAGTTTTCGATTATCCGAGCTACCCTCGGTCCCCATTACCTCAGATAATCGAGGCTTTACTGTAATTACATAAATAGTGCAATGTTTTCAATGCTAAATTTAATTATTATGATTGAAATTGGACTGTTGGGTGGACTCTAGCTATTATAATGTTCTGGAGGGAAAATGAGAGTGAGAGATGTTTTACATTTTGTAACAAAATTTTTCTCATTAAAAAGCAAAAAATCATTTTCCATCTAAATTACTTACTGAAAAACTAATATAGAAAAGAGGTTTTTTCAAGGAGACAGCATAGAACCAGTTTATGTTATACACTTGGTCGTGTTAGTAGATGACAAGAGGCATGTGTGCATGCCTTTAGAAGATATCCTCTCCCGCATAATTCTTATAAATTGGTAAAATTCATATCAGCCGTATGGTGAGAATTATTTCATCAAATGTGAATTAACGACACAATACAATATAATACAGTACCTTTAGAGCTTGAATTAAATGTTCTGTTAAATTCTATTGAAATTATATGGCCCATTACTGAAAGTAAACTAGTAGCATTTTAATTAATTACATTTTAACAAAAGCTTAAACAGTTGGATGTGCAAGACTACATATTCTTTCATAAAAGAAAATAGGGTTTAAAAAATTATTCTTTGAAATATTGGGAGACACAATGGCCATACCCATTGCATACCAAGGTGTGAGGGTTCCACTGTATTAAATAATAACTGGTTAGAGTGATTTATCACATCATGATATCAGGGCTGCCGGATTTTAGCCAGGCCAAAAAAAGCCGGCCGGCTTTTTTTGGTTTAAACCGCTTTAAAAAGGCCGGCTTTTTTTAATAAAAGCCGGCTTTTAATAAAAAAAATTTTTTTTACATTTTTTAACAAAAAATATTAAATAAAAAATTGTATTTATATCATTTATACAATTAGACTATTGCTGAAATAGCAAAATACTTGAAATAAGAATGAAAATTTATTATAACTTTATTTGCGAAGATTTTTGCTAAAAATTCAAAAGTTCACTTGACACTACTATATGAACTAAATATTACCAATCATATGCCTTAAGTCTCTAACTAATAATCTTCTGTATATTTTAAAGCACCTTTACTTTTTGTTAGTTTTTTCAGAACCTTAAAGGGGCTGAGTGGTAGCCTTTCGTGCTACCATGGCACAGGTCCCGGGTTCGATTCCCGGGCTCGGCAGGGTCCACTCAGCGTTTCATCCCTTCAGTGGGGTCGATAAAAGGAGGACTGAGCATGCTTGAGAACTAACACTGGGGATTCGACGTCAGGCCGACCACTTGACCGGAATATCTGCTTCTGCACCCCAGGGCCCTTGCTCTGGAAAGCTGGGATGGGCACGGTAGGCCAAGGCGCCGCCAATGAGCTGTCGTGACACTGAATTAGTTAACTAGTTCTCTGATCCAAAGCTATTTGTCATATAAATTGCATAAAATAAAAGATGCCTATCTTGAAGCAGACCAGCTGGTCAACATTAATTGCACTAGAATGATATTGATCTTAAAAAATGTTAATGCTATGCATATATAAAAAAATTTCCTTATATAAAAGCGAGCCAACTACTTCACCACAGATAACTTCTTTTAAATTTTTGCCATGAGTAGTGTTGTAGGTAAACACTAGTTTAGCTAATTAGGATTATGTAAGTAGTATTTTGTTAAAGGAAAGGAGATACTTCAAATCAGTTTTCCTACTCGGCTCGCCTTGAGCAAAAGCCTTTTTTGTTTGTAGTATAAAATATATATTAGAAAAACATTAATGAATATAGTTCTTTCTTGCAAGTTTCAGTATTCTGAATTATTTTAAAGTAATTAAATTCTTAACATTAAAATATCAATTTTTAGTGAGAAGTATGTACTTGAATCTGTAATAGGATAGCTTTTCATATGCATTAAAATAAGGTATTGTGCTCGACTACAGAAGAAACCGAGTTTGATTCCTCTCCCAACCTGGATTTAGTTTCCTTCTCCTTTTGTGTTGAAAGAAATAGATTCTATATAGCTATAATATTGGGCAAGAGTATAATCGGAAGGTCTCACGAAATTAAGCACACAAACACGAAAATGGTAATCAGTATTTTAACATGCATTATGGTTGTGTAACAAAATAATTCTGAATCTAATTTTAAATTTACACTCTATTAAGAGAAAGATTTGAGTTTCATTTTACCCAAATTAACAGTAGCAACATAAATAGACATAGTATAGGTGAAAATAGTAAATGGTATTGGAACTAATTGAAAAAGGCCAATAAAGACCAGCCTTTTTTAATAAAAGCCGGCCGGTCTGGTCTTTTCTAAAAAAAGCCGGCTTTTTTGCAGCCCTGCATGATATTCTGCCAAAACAAACTAAAACATCAGTTGCCATAAAAAAAGATTTTTGCTCAGGATCTATTTGAGGTGCGATTCTTTGATTTTCTGTAGGTCAGGGAGCTTGTGTACCAGGGCTTGATAAATTTTAAAAATTTTACACGTCCTACCGGGCATGTTTGTCTAAAATATTACATGCCCAAATGAAATTTTTACACGCCGAGAAGTTTATTTATGGCATATTAATAAAAACATTTGAATTTGTCGTATAGCATTAATCAGACAAAAAATTAAATTAACAGCTTTATATCTGAATGAAGAATTATTTTAACGTTGATCTAAATTATTCGCCAAAATAATTACTGCCAGCGTTGTTTGTAGTTTATGGATCTCCAGACGATAGTTTAATTTAATTACAACATAATGTACAAAACATTTTATTAAGTAAAAAAATACTAACTTTCTATAAATGTATTGAAAAATGTAAAAGAGTCTGCAACAACGAGACAACTTGTAATTTGGTCTCTCCACAAGTTCACCTACTATGAGTTATCTCGTAGTTTGGCAGTCAACATTTTAAAAATTACATTACAAATAAATATTACATAATAAGTCGTCGAAATAACAAAATTTTAGAAAGAAATATTTGATTAAAAAATTACATGCCCTGCCGGGCATGTAATGGTAGAGGATTCCTGATCAATCGAATTTTTTACATGCTCCAGGCATGTCAGGCAACATAATTTTCGAGTACTGTTGTGTACAAATAACAACAGTGATTTTGGAGTGGCTATGGGATTTGGTATCTCCCCCCCTCCCCCCAAATCTTGATTGTTACGTCATTTACTACCTAAGTTCAAACAAACATTACCTCACACGCAGCAAGGGGGAATTCTGTAAGCTCCTCAGGAACAACACATCAACATCAGATGGCGTATGCGCAACATTGGGCATACTTTCCGCTTCCATGCGGTCATCAGGACTCACTTCTTCCGGATCTGACAGGATGGGGCTCAGGGGGTTGGCCGAAGAAACTGCCGAGTTAGATGCTTTTCTACTCATTAAGCCTTTTTCTTCCATTGCGTCTTCGAGGGCATCTTCATTCAACGTTTCCAATGCTCCAACAATCATCGATTCTTCCATAGTAACCTAAAATTTTAGTGTAGTATAATTTTTCTCATTGATATATTTGAAAATATTTCCATCAATCCTGTGAAATGTAATAATTTTAATAATGTTTAATGCATAAAATGGTTAGTCAGTTAATACTCATTACCGTATTTTTGGCAGAGTGGCTACATCCGATGATAAGCAGTTTAAAAGAACAATAAGTTAATGAAAGGGGAGTACAACTTGAATAAATTAGATGTCTTAAATGATTTAAAACACAATATAATCATTTATTGTTTTCACTACTGGACGAGAAAGATGTTGTTTGTGTAATGTTACCAATTGTAGCCTGAGACTAAGGATGTACTGAGTACTCAGCAAAATTCTAGCCGAGTACTTGGCCATTACCAAGTAGCTGTAAAAATGTCGTAATTTTTTTAAAAGATTAATAATACTAGATAAATTTATAACTGATTAGTACAATAATATGCAAATAAGAGTCTTTCTACATTTTCTGGAGACAGGCAATTTCTTTTTTCATTATAAATATCTTTTTAAATCTTTTTTGATTCACAACTACTCGGTACTCGGTACTCAATATTCGGCCAAGTAGTGAAATGTCAAGTACTCGGCTACTCGGTACTCAGCCGAGTAGTAAATGGCTGAGTACTCGGTACTCGGCCAAAGTGCTACTCGGTACATCCCTACATGAGACCCAGACCCTTCACCTCATTGCACTTGAAATAATTTGGGGTTCAAAAGCAGAAGAGCGACTTTGATGTCGCTTGGGAGCCATTTCCCAGAATTTTTAATAAAATTAAAAAGAGTAAAAAAGAAAAGCGAAGCCCAGCGGTAGAGTGGTAGTCTTCCGTGCTACCATGCCAGAGGTCTGGGATTCGATTCTTGGGTTGGGCATGGTTGACCCAGCCTTTCATCCCTGCAGTTGCCCCCTTTTCACCTCTGCGAAAAAACGAGGGCCAAGCGTGCTCGGGAACTAAACACTGGGGGTTCCACATCAAGCCGACCACTTGAATAGAACTTCTGCTTCTGCACCAAAGGGCCCTTGGTCTCTAAAACTGGAATGGGCACAGTAGGCCATGGCCCCGAAAGGGCTGGCGCACCAACGAGTTTAAAAAAGAAAAGCAAATTGCAAGCTGCAATTTCAGAATGCAAATACAGTAAAACCTGTAAATTTGACCACCTTTGTAAGTTGGCCATCTGTATAAGTTGACCACTTTCGCCAAGAATGGAATTAGCCCAATATTATTTAATATAGGGAAACCTTTCTAAGTTGACCATCTGTATAAGTTGACCACTTTCGTCAAGAATGGAATTAGCCCAATATTATTTAATATAGGGAAACCTTTCTAAGTTGACCATCTGTATAAGTTGACCACTTTCGTCAAGAATGGAATTAGCCCAATATTATTTAATATAGGGAAACCTTTGTAAGTAGGCCATCTGTATAAGTTGACCACTTTCGTCAAGAATGGAATTAGCCCAATATTATTTAATATAGGGAAACCTTTCTAAGTTGACCATCTGTATAAGTTGACCACTTTCGTCAAGAATGGAATTAGCCCAATATTATTTAATATAGGGAAACCTTTCTAAGTTGACCATCTGTATAAGTTGACCACTTTCGTCAAGAATGGAATTAGCCCAATATTATTTAATATAGGGAAACCTTTGTAAGTAGGCCATCTGTATAAGTTGACCACTTTCGTCAAGAATGGAATTAGCCCAATATTATTTAATATAGGGAAACCTTTCTAAGTTGACCATCTGTATAAGTTGACCACTTTCGTCAAGAATGGAATTAGCCCAATATTATTTAATATAGGGAAACCTTTCTAAGTTGACCATCTGTATAAGTTGACCACTTTCGTCAAGAATGGAATTAGCCCAATATTATTTAATATAGGGAAACCTTTCTAAGTTGACCATCTGTATAAGTTGACCACTTTCGTCAAGAATGGAATTAGCCCAATATTATTTAATATAGGGAAACCTTTGTAAGTAGGCCATCTGTATAAGTTGACCACTTTCGTCAAGAATGGAATTAGCCCAATATTATTTAATATAGGGAAACCTTTGTAAGTTGGCCATCTGTATAAGTTGACCACTTTCGCCAAGAATGGAATTAGCCCAATATTATTTAATATAGGGAAACCTTTCTAAGTTGACCATCTGTATAAGTTGACCACTTTCGTCAAGAATGGAATTAGCCCAATATTATTTAATATAGGGAAACCTTTCTAAGTTGACCATCTGTATAAGTTGACCACTTTCGTCAAGAATGGAATTAGCCCAATATTATTTAATATAGGGAAACCTTTGTAAGTAGGCCATCTGTATAAGTTGACCACTTTCGTCAAGAATGGAATTAGCCCAATATTATTTAATATAGGGAAACCTTTCTAAGTTGACCATCTGTATAAGTTGACCACTTTCGTCAAGAATGGAATTAGCCCAATATTATTTAATATAGGGAAACCTTTCTAAGTTGACCATCTGTATAAGTTGACCACTTTCGTCAAGAATGGAATTAGCCCAATATTATTTAATATAGGGAAACCTTTGTAAGTAGGCCATCTGTATAAGTTGACCACTTTCGTCAAGAATGGAATTAGCCCAATATTATTTAATATAGGGAAACCTTTCTAAGTTGACCATCTGTATAAGTTGACCACTTTCGTCAAGAATGGAATTAGCCCAATATTATTTAATATAGGGAAACCTTTGTAAGTAGGCCATCTGTATAAGTTGACCACTTTCGTCAAGAATGGAATTAGCCCAATATTATTTAATATAGGGAAACCTTTCTAAGTTGACCATCTGTATAAGTTGACCACTTTCATCAAGAATGGAATTAGCCCAATATTATTTAATATAGGGAAACCTTTGTAAGTAGGCCATCTGTATAAGTTGACCACTTTCGTCAAGAATGGAATTAGCCCAATATTATTTAATATAGGGAAACCTTTCTAAGTTGACCACCTGTCTATATTGACCCCTTATGTACGCCAAATTTGGGTGGGAGTATTATAAAAAACCCTGTGTAAGTTGACCACTTAATTATTTCTATACTTTTATTTGTTTATCCATTTTTGCAAAGATAAAAGAACTTAAATTACTTCTCCTGGATATTTAACTAACTTCTCCTGACTAGTATTTAACCACATGGGAAAACTACTATGAGCACTCTTTTATCCTTCAAATAAGTTTCTTCGTTTTTCTTCTATCTGATAGTACCATTTTGAAAAATAATGTGTTTTTAGGAAAGTAGCTTACATAATTAATAAGATATTTATTACATAATTTATCTTTATTTTAACTAAGTGCCTTAATTGTAAAGTTCTATAGGATACATGTAAGTCATTCAGATTAAATTTATCTAATGATATTTTAAATAATTGTGAAAAAAGTAGCTAATTACTCATTTTAAAGTAACTTTAACATATGAAGTTATATTTAAATTATTTACAAATGAATAAACACATAGTGTAAGAAATAACAAAAAAAAAAAAAACTTCACCCTCTATAAGTTGACCATGAAAGTGCTGCACCGCAAGTGGTTTCACTGTATATTGAACAAAAGTATTTCAATTTCTCACCTTAAATTGGATCTATTTACAACTACCTAATTATGTAGCTGAAATGTTAAATACAAATTGTGTTGCTGTCGTGTCTTACAGCAAAGCAATGCAGAATGGGTGCACTGCTCCCGAGTCTAATGTGGCCCTTATAGGCGGGAGTAAATCCAAATTGATTCAATGCTTTTAAAACTGATTTTCTATTGTTAATAACCACGGAATTGTATTAAAAAAGTATTAAAATGATTTCATTTGTAGAAATACGTCTTCTATTGAAGCTATTTTATAGCCAATTATTGCTAAGAAACAATTCTTATGGAAACAAGCTACTGGGTCATTTACACTTATTTTGAGCATAGGCTTGTTTCTGAGTGAGGCTCCAAAGAGTGCAGGGCTCCTTAGATATATGGGACCAGGGTAGATTCCCTGCTTGCCCTAAACTAAGGCCTTAAAGATATATATTTATTGTACTGACTTATTAAAAAAAAAGGAATATTGCACGAGGAATCAAAAACACACCTTAGGGACCGTCCATAAATGATGCCAAACTTTTCCCCCATAATTTTGACCCCCTTCCCCCTTTGTGACATGCCATGCTATGTTGCCAAAGCATGATGCCACACTTCTTGTTACCCCTCCCCTCGTCACAATTTCCCGAACCCCCCCTCCCCCTTCGAAGCATAACATCATTTATGAATGATTCCTTGAAAAATAAAACTGTATATAATACAAATGAGCTTTACTAAATCATTTTAAAAACATTTCACATCAGAAAAAAATTACAAAGCATTATTCAAATTGAATAAAACACACAAAATAATTGTAAATAGATTTACAGTAAGTTTTACATTTGGTTGAAGAGTGAGAAAAAATCATTTTAAGAATGGAAAATAAATCCCACCTCATTCAAGACTCTCTGCCAGGCTATAGGCTAGCATGGAAAGAAAAGGAGAAATAGAAGGTATTAATGTTCAGAGGTTAGGAGAATCAACTACTTGTTAAGTAACACTACAGGGGTGGAAAAATCTAGAAAACTACAATGCAATGAAAATTAATAAAGCTTTAAGAAGTTAAAAGATTAAAATTTTAAGAATCAGTTATACTTCCAAATGGAATGAAGTAAGGAATAAATATATTAGTTTTTGTGTAATTTATATAAAAAAAACCCAAAAGTCAATATGGGTATGTATATAAACATGGTGACTTTTGTGTGTTTTAGAAGACTTTTAAAGTGCTGACCAATGCAATGCAATTCTAAATAAACCATGCAGCTTTTCAGTAGTAAAGTTAGTTGTGCAGTAATAAAAAGAAAGAAAGAAAAAACCCTATATTTTACACTGCAAAAATAACAGAAAACTCTAGCAAATTAAATTTTGAAACAGGTCCATCTTTTCACCTTAACTCAAAGCTTTTAAATGAAAAATAGTATTTCACAGTACAAAAGTATTACCAGACTGTCTTTGTAAATGCAACTATGCAAAGCATGAAGCAAGCAAAACAGGATAATGAGCTTATTTTGATTGTGAAGCATATTTATTGGTGATAATTAAATTGCATAATTTAGTTTAATTCTCATTTATGTTGAACTTATTCTATTGTGGAAATATATTTAAACATTCTGAAGGTTATTTTATAAATTGTGAATTGTGATATGATGCCAAACCTTTGAAATACAAAACCTCTTGCCAAAAGGTGTGCGTTATAATGGCCTTCGACTGTAAGAAACCTTTTTAGCTATTGTTAAGACAGTGAATATTCTTCATTGCTTGTGACAAAGAACACAATCTTTGCTTTTAAAAAGTAAAAATAAAGTAGTGAAACACAGTAATGATTACCTTATTAATTCAAAATAATGTTCTAAAACTTAAAAAAAAAAAACTGAATTGATGAATGTAAAAACTTAACAATAAATCACTAAGGAAAAACACAACAATAAAATAAAGAGAAAAATATACCTGTTTCTCCAAGATACTAGCTCTAGACCTCTGTGAGGTATTTACACCATCAGAGGGCTCAGCTACAGTTCTAGAACTTTTCCCCACAGCAGCACTGTCAACAGATTTCATTTCTGGAGAGCCTGAAGAACTAGATTTGTTCTTAAATGAACCGCTTTGCTTGAGGGGCAGCATGCTGGAACTTTTCTCTTCGTTGCTGAAGCTGCAGTTGATGTTTTCCATCTCGTGCTCCCTCAAGGTCAGGATCAGGACTCTGAACAGCTCCCAGTCTCCGAAGGACATGCCCAGGGTTTCTTTGAGTTCCTTTAGATCACAGGTGAGCAACACCTGACCATTGATATTATTATCTTCTATTGAGTTGATGTAACTGTCCAGTCGCTTTTTGTTCAGTTTTTCTTGGGATCTCAACAAATCTGAAATGCCAGACACCGAGAGGGAGCTAAGCTTCTCTTGGTCAGGCAAAAGCTGAAAACAGTTTTTAAAAAGAAATAATAATAAATTGATAAGTACAAAAGAGTATTTTTCTTAGTATTTGATCATCAACATATTAAGCAGCAAACATACAAAGCAGGTTGTACTTTGGGAAACTTGTTTTTATAATTTTAATGACTTTAGCGCTTGTTGTATTTGCATTTCTAATGCCACTAGGATGTCCAAGCTCCCCTTCGCAAAACCAGCAATTAAGGCAATGATGGAGCATCTCCAGTTTTTGAATGAGCACCACAACAATGGAGGTACGACTTGGCTCAGTATGTATTTGGATGACACCAGATGGCGCTACCACAAACACGCAAACCCCTTTTTTTGTACCTAAGAGTGAAGGGAAGGGAAATTCTCTACCCTTGGAACTGCCTCTGGACTTCAGGGTGATAGAAGTTGTGCAGCCTATCTGCACTCTTATTTCTTATCACTCATTATTATTTAATTAACTATTTATCTATACTTTTATTTTACCTTTACATTTATTTAATTCATTAATAATTGACCATGCATAAACTACTAGCTAAAGTCACTAGGCGGTCGTATGAAGGATGCAATATGCAAATTTGAACTGCTTGACCATGATGGGTTGCATCGTTCGGCCTGTGGCTGGGCGGAGTCTAAGGTTTCCCAGCATGCTTCAGTATGTAAAGGGCAGGGCATATATAAACGTGGACTTGCCTGCATCGGTAGTCAGTTGAGCAGGGAATTCTGTTGTAGTAGGAACAGGCCGCTGACTCGATATGGAGTTTTAACTTTTTCTATGTTGGCTTATTAGAAAGCCTGAGTTAGCCATTTTTTGAATTCATGCTCAAAAGTACTGTTAAAGATTACTGCGGCCATGTTGCCGTAGGATTAGTCTCTTTTTTTATTATACCGGTGGTCTACCTTTGTTGATTGAATTTTAAATGTTTCGTCCACGTCTTAAATAAATATTATGATTTTAAACTTTGCTCCTCATTGAAATTGGTCGACATGCACGCTGCTATTTTATTAGACTAGTATGGTCAAACCCAGTGACCATATCAATAGTTCATCACAGGGTCCACGGATTTGACATGTACATATCCCCAAGTGTACATGGTGGGTCTTCAGCCAGTTGGGTATTGAACACCTAATCCTCCGGTCGGACGTTCGAGATCCTAACTACTAGGCTACCACGGCCCTACTTTAGCATTTAATTATTTGCATTACCATAGATATTATTGTTCATTAAATGATAAAAGATTGCTTATTGTTTTCAATTGAGTAAGTGTGATGCGAGCATAACATTTCATTTAATTGTTGTACAGAACTTGTAAACATCATTTAAGAGTAATTATGTACAGTGCAGTCTCGATATCAAAGTTGAAGGGGCAACTTTTTCAAGTTATCGCGTTTTTGAGATAACAAGGTCACAACTGAAACCTAAAAATGCACATACTCACATAACCCCATTTTAAATTCTTTTTATTTTTTAATATCGTTGAAAATGCGGATGCTTGAGTTTTGAAATCCGATTTGACCTTTTTTTCCCCTTTATCTACAGCAAAGGGTATAAACTCAATGTAAATTGCATTAAAAAAAACCAACAAAATACATTCACGTGCATATAAATACATTATATTTCCCAAGGCCAGCCCCAGACCACCTTAAATTATGGGCCTGCGTAAAATTAATTAAAAAAATATATGAAAATATGGATCCCCACCTCAGTTAACATGATAACCAGTACTGATGATCAAACACGGTAAAACATACCATGATTGATGAGGACTTAATACATGATAGTCAGTACTGATGATCAGACATGCTAAAACATATGAAGATTGATGAGGACATACATAATAATCAGCACTGATGATCAGACACGTTAAAACATACCATGATTGATGAGGACTTTGAAGAATGGTACATCGCCTGATGAGAAGCCATGTGTTGTTCCATCGGGTAGTTCCACCAAGGCGAAGGGGCTGTTGGAACGTTATGCACAGGAGATGCGGTGTTGCTTTGGAACATGTCTTTCCTTGGGAGATGGGAAGGGTGCAAAGGCAAGTACCCCATAGCATGACCATACTCTTGATGGTGAAGAGGTGTTGCTATGTGTTGCTGGATTCGTATGCTCAAAGCATCACATTTTGTAGGAGGAGAGCTCGATGGTTTCAAGTCGCTTTTTAAGAACTCTGAAATCTGCTGATGAGTTTCTAGGGGTATGAAAAAAAAATTGTATTCATAAGATGGTGATATTCAATATACTATTTTACATAATGAATTTTACTATCAGTAAAAGTAGTGAGTGCATAATTTTGAATGGGTTATTTAAAAAAAAAAACTAAAGGAAAATGATTTTTTTTGGGGCACATTACTGTCTGTACTTTGTACTGTCTACTGTTTAGAAAATAATAAGAAGCATGCTAAATTGAAAGCAGGCGCTCTATATGGTTGTTCAATTATAATGTTGCACTAAAATTATGCATACCTGCATTCCATGTACAAGCAAAGGAATGCCTAAAAATAAGCTGACAATAGTACATATTTAGTAAGGAAATCAAATGTTTATGACTTTAAACATCCGAAAAAAAAACTTTATCTTTGGTATTTGTAAATTTGAATTATCAAATCTTTTGTTGACAAGATTTTTTTCCCTGTATCAATTATTTTTTCCTCCAAAAAATAATATTAAAAAAGTGACATCTAAAGAGTTATTCCAAATAATAATACAAAGCTTACAATAATAAGGTTATTTCCTTCAATTTAAGTCAGTTAATTCCTTCAATTTCATTAAATAGTTAATAGTTTGAATGTAAAGAAAGTTTGATGTTTTCATCTTATTTAGAAGGACAATTTTCACATTAAATGAGTAGGGGTTTGGGGGGGGGGGGGACACCAATCTTTTAAAATCAAAACAAGTAAAACAACAATGTTCATGATCTATTTACTTATCTTTTTACAAAAGGTAGCCGTTTCAAATATATTTTTCTTTCGAAAAATATACAATTTTACATTTCCCTCAGTGGCATACAATGTAGATACGCAGGGCTCGGCGCATTTTGGAGTCTTCAAAATAGTGAAAAAAGTGACCACAGCGTTAAAAAAAAAGTGACCATTAAAATGAAAACATGTGTGTGTTTTTTTATTTAAACTAAATATAACTTGAAAAAGAGCAGTTTCGACATCTTTTGAAAACTAAACCTGAATAAATAGAGCTTTTACCCAACTTAAAAAAAAAAAAATTCATAGCCTATTCAAAAATACGAATTTTTATACCTGTAACTATCTTCATAAATACCTTTTTCAAAACCCATAAATGACTAAGAGTGAGAGAGACAAAAGTTATTTCTTTTAATTAATTTCTTTCTCAAATTATTACTTATTTAAAAATATAAATGAATAAATATTTATTCAAATCGGCAGAAATTTCAAATTTTAATTTATGTTCAACATTGAATAAAATTTATTTTGCAAATGCTTGTTTTAAAATATTTTTTATATTTGTTTAAAGATTAGAAAATTCCACTTGAAATAAAGCTAAATTTGATATTTTATCAAAATTATTCCGACTGAAATTATTGTGTTAATCTTCTGTACCATTGCAGGAAACAAACCGTTTGATTATTCGATACTGTTTTTGTAATTTCATGATAGTAACAAAATCCAAGAAAAATTCCCTGATTAAGCTCCAAAAAATTCCCTGATTTTTAAATTTTAGTTGTGATTTTATAATTTTAGTTACATGGTATAACTATCATACATAATGACAGTATGAGTGGCACAATCAGAAAAATTAGTTAGGGGGGGGGGGGGGGGCACTCTTTTTTTCTTTCCTACCTGAACTTTGTGCAATTCCTTTTTTTGGGTTGGGGGGGGGGGGAGGGATGGAAAAAAAAGAGGTCATATTGTAATTTTCTGAGCAATATATATAATATGCAACTGCTAAGAATTTTTCAGATCTAAAGTTTTTTTTAAAGAATTTAGATTTCCCCCTCCCCTGCATCATTATTTAATGATTTCTTGACAAGAATATAACTTTATTTTCTCAAAATTGCGTATTGTCTTTTCGTTGAGAAATCCCCTCCAAAAATTTTCTTTTGTGATTGTGACAGTTAGTTCGGGAGTGGGGGGGGGGGGGGGATGAAAGAAAAGAGAAATGAAGCTAATTTTCTGAGTGATATAATCTGCAACTGCTAAAATTTTTTAGTTTCTATTCTAATTTAAATATCGCTTAATTTTCTTAGGATTTGCTCTTCTCGAGTAAAAAAAAAAAGATTAAAAACAATTAAAATTATCTTTCTAGATGGGGGGGGGGGCGGGGGGGGGAGAGGTCACGGGACCTCTAGGCCTCCCCTTCTGGTTGCACCACACTGCAATATCAAACCTCAACTTCGGCACACTCGGGGCCGGCGCAACGGCGAATTTCAAAAGACGACCAAAAATGGCGGATACTCGGAAGCTTCAACCCTGGCACACGTATTTTTATGCAAAATTGCAATGTTTTCTTAACATATTGCAATTGACATAAAAATTGCCATAGACAAAGTAACTTTTTTTGGTTGCTCTGCCAGAGAAAGGGCAAAAAAGTTAAAATAGTGACCAATTTTTAAAAAAGTGACTAAAAGTGACCAATGCAAAAAAAAGAGACTTTTAGTGAAAAAAGTGACTCGCGCCGACCCCTGAGATATGCCACAAAAATTTTAAGAGGTACGCCCCCAAATAAAAACCGAAAATCACTAGGAGTAAATTCAGAAACACAAAAAAATTTCAATACAGTATCAGTGACATTACCTTGTAACACTTTTCTAATGAAAGGATCAAGGTTAATAGTAAATGGCAGAAACACCTTCAAATCATTAACCTGCAGACTACTGGAATGGAATGAAAGGAAAACTTCAAATTTCTTTTCATCGTGATCCAAATCTAAAGTCGGCTCTTGGTCTTTAGATGATGGAATGTAGCATTTGATTCTAAAATAAATAAATAAAAGTATTGATAAAAGATAATGGAAGTTATAGTTACAGGTAAGGTAATATAAAAAACTGTGGTAATTGCCTAATAACCACAGAAAAGGATTTTTTTATTTTTGAAACAGTACAAATGCTATAATTTTATGAAGTAAAAAACAAATATTAGAGGTAAAAATGATAGATTAAAAACTTTAAAATTAAACAAGACGAAGAATAATTACTATTGTATGTTTAAATTGAAATTTTCAGTTTTTAAAATTATTTCTTAAACCAAAATGATGATCCACTATAGAAGTTCACTTTTTTCATCATTTCCTTTTATACTTTTATCTCGACCTCCTCCTTTCTTTTTTTCTTTTTTTTTTTTGCTTACTTGTATGTATATAGGTAAGCAAACAAAAAATACTCAAATTCAAATATGTATACACATTTTTTTGCATATTTTTATTCATACACATATAATACTATACTATAAAAAGCAACTCTTATATAGTGACAGTACTATAAAACAGACTTTCAGAGAAAATAATTCTTTTTTTTTTTTATAGATTTTTCTTAATACTTTAAGACAAATTATTTTACTCTTTAAATCATTTCACATTGCAGTTAAATATTTTAAAAATTTAACACTTCAAGAAATGTAGAAATATCATACTAGTATTGTTATATAATGTATCATACTAATGTATCTACAAATGTTAATATCTCTAATGTTAATATCACAATGATGCTATGTGGAGAAATACTTCTCATATATTATTAAGAAAACATTATATACAATCCTACATAAGTAACATTTAAAAATTTTAGATAGTTTCATTAAAGCCATTACAATGTTAGGATATTTTTTCACACAATAATAATGCTTTGAATTTTTAAATTAGTTATTACCATACCAAGTACTTGCTGAACACTAATTTTGATCCTGT
Source organism: Octonoba sinensis (assembly GCA_038502835.1). Taxonomy (NCBI): domain Eukaryota; kingdom Metazoa; phylum Arthropoda; class Arachnida; order Araneae; family Uloboridae; genus Octonoba; species Octonoba sinensis. The sequence continues at coordinate 11,669,590 of CM076603.1, forward strand.
TAATATCTTCCAGCCTGCCAACATTTCATGCAATCAGTAATTGGCCAAACCAAGCTATGCATAATATGGAGGATTGTTTTGAATCACATTTATTTTTCAATACATACAACAAAAATTAATTTCCTAAAATAATAGAGCTTAAGTACAAATAAATTAAGAAAAAAAAAAATCTTACACACAAAAACACATCACCAAATTAAAATTAAGTTCAAGGACCTTTGAACTGGCTCTGTGCACACTGATAAATATAATGTAAATTACGCACAAATTTATAACGGAATTTGCAATTTTCTTTCTAAATTTCGGGTTCATTTTATACCTATTTTTATGCATATACATGTAATAGACTATAAAAAACTACTATACTATAAAAAAGCAACACTTATATAATGACAGAACTATATAACAGACTTGTGCAAGAAAAAAATCCTTTTTTCTTAAATAAATGTTTCTTAATATTTTAAGCCAAATTAATTTAACACTTTTGATCATTAACTTTATACAAAGAAAAGATTAATGCAAGCATAAATTACTATGATTATTTTTTTGAGAATTGCTAACTGCAAAAAAGGTTTTATTTGCAGTTAGCAAAAATTTCTCTAATATATTTTAAATTTCTCTAATATAAATATAAAAGACTCGATTTAATGAAAAAAAATCATACTTTTCATAAATAGTTTTCAAAGGCAAAACATCATCAAATTCATTTTCATGCATTTCATAATACATGATAATCCAAGACGTACGATAAGGCCACTGCTCTGTAATATTGACCCAAGAGGCAAGGTGATACCAGTTGAAATCGATGTTGAAGGCTTTCAGAAGGCGACCTGGAACATCCCAAATGAAAACAGAAGGAATCAATTTATTTCACCAAAATAAATTTATGAAATACTGCACTTTTTGAAAATGGGGGGGGGGGGGGGGAGTATTTTTCCACTTATAATTTACAAACTGAAGTCAAAAAAGCATATTATTATATATTTTTTGAAATTATTAATATTATTAATTTACATATAATTATACTAAACAGTAGAAACTCTTCAATAAACAGTTAACCCATCAGGGGGATGTGCGGGTTTGTTTTCGGATCTTTCACAAAATTCCAATTAAGCAAAACGGACGCTTCACAAAATTCAAACCAATCAAAAAGGACCCTTCGTAAAATTTCAAGCTTCTAAATCAAACTTTTTACCCCAATATTTAGTGAAAAAGAAGCAAACAGTAATGAAATTTTTCATCACTATAAGTTTAAATTTTCGATTTTCCCGAAATTAGTTAATTTTTCTTTTTAAGCACTGTGTAAAACATCCCTTTTGTTTCTCACACACTTTAGAATGCGTGATGAAAAGAACAATTACTAATTTAGTAGTAATATATAAAATGATAAAACTTTTAGAATGATTTTTTGTAATATTTAGTATATCAGTAGTTATAGTGCCTGTTTGCAATGAGAAAAGTTCCCGCTGAAATATCGGACCCCGTCTGTGACTATGGTAATGACGTGCGTCCAATTTTCTTAAAGGAGGTTTAAAAGATTAAACACTAAATGCGCACATTAGTGCAGTTTGCATCAACTTTGCTGTTAAGTTGTCAGAACTTAACTTCATTGCTTCCATCTAATAAAGCATAATATAGTAGAGTTTTTAAAATTCTCAGCTCCAACCAGTATGTAGGTTTATTTGTAAAGAAATGTCAACTTTCTTATGTGCAATGCTAATGAGGATCCTAAGTAAAAAAAAAAAAAGACATTTATAGATGGCGAACATATTTACAAGTGATGAATTCAAATAACATACTCTAAAGAAAATTAACAGTTGTAATTAAAACAGGAAAGTTTAAAACGAGCCGTTTACAAACAGCACCATATGGTTGAACTGGTGAAAGTGAAGTACGCCATTGCAAAGTGCCAAAGGTTTATAACGACCTGGCAGTTTGCATATGCAGTTGCAATCATTTATTCTTGTTGCAAGACAGAAAACCGAATTTACTAAATAAAAATAGAGAATAAATCTCAAAATTAATGCCCAATATTAGCAAAATTTAGAAGAAATTCCCAACACTTGCAGTAGTTCTATTTTTCAAATAAGAAAGCTCTTTCTGCTTCTGTCATATTTAATTTTCAAACCAACATTTTAGAAGACGAATGGCGAAATATTGACAAATAAAAACACCTGCAAAGAATGAGCGACGCCTATTTCCATGGCAACTCATTCATTAGACACTGTGGCAGGAACTTTTCTCATGCTAGGCAGACAAAATCTCTCATACAATGAGCAATTTTTAAATGTAACATAATTATCTAGTAGTTAATTATATTTCATCACAATTACACTACTCTACCCTATAGGTTCGCATTATTTGTGTAGAATGCAACAGATAAGTTTCTGCTTGACTAATTCAATGAGAAAGAATACTGTAATTAGCTGAAAAATAAAAATAGCAAATTTGACAGATGAAAATGTGTTGAGATACCTCAGTATATATCTAAAGATGGTTTGAAAAAAATGTACAAAATTTATATGAGAGATGAACATGGGCCAACATTTTTTTTAATAATAAAAATAATGTGGAATAAATTTAAAAGTGAATTTTTGCTAAATTATACAGATGCACAAAAATGGATTTACAGAAAAACTGGACATGGCAAACATAACTCCCAGGTTAAATTTCAAAACAAACGTTTGCTTAATACAAAAGTTAAAAAAAAATATTCATTCAAGTTCTAAAATAACTCATGATAATATCCCTCCATAATTAAGAGAACAATTGCTAACCAGTAATGTAGACAATGTTCATCAGTCTCCTCATGGAACGGGGATTGACATCACTGAAGTAATCATCGGTGAGAAGGACTTTTGTAAGATCTTGAGCTCCTGTCACGACTCGATGCAAATTGCTGATGCTGCTCGCCAAGCTTTCACTTGCTTTCAGCTTCTGGGTTCCTTTCCCCCTTTTCCTGAATGCATCCGGAATGGACATGCTGGAGTTGGATGCTTTACGATTCCCCGACTGAAAGAAAAATTTCATAATTATGTCAGAGAAAAATTGCTTCCTTTAAAACAAATCATGGATCAGACAACTCAAAAAGGAATGTAGTATTAAGTAAAGGGAATGCCAGACCCTTAATACAACTAGGGTTGTAACGAATAGTGATTTGGCCGAATAGCCGAATACCGAATATTCGGCCTTATCTCCCAGGCCGAAGGCGAATATTTGGCCAGTTCTTTTGGGCCGAATACTGATTATTCGGCCAATGACGTAGGCCGAATATTAAAATTTCTAGAAAATCGTCGTAATAGAAAGTAATTGTCAAATTTAAAAGTATTCACCAAGTCAAACACCAATTCCACAGATTAATCTATGATGTATGATTTAATTATGTTTGTTAAGAATCTCAACTATCTAAAGTTAATGCATTTTCTGTATTGTTTTGAATGCAATAAAACTGAGAATATAACCCACAAGTGGAATAGAAATGACAGGTTTTAATGTAAGCATTAGCATTATTTTACTAATTATTTAATTCAAATTAAAGAAATACTGTTGAACTAGTGAAATTTTACCTTGCTCAAAATAGCTTTATGAAGATATTTTAAATGTTATAAAATTTAATATTTTTATTTTATGCTTTTTTTTACATACCTAGTTTTAAAAAATCTATTAAAATTTATTGATTTTAAATGGAATACGTTTTTATTTTCAAAAACCTCAATAACTTGTGCTATCTTGATATTCATGAAATATACTATGCTTTTCACATTTCTTTTACCCAATATTCACAATAAATCAGTCAACCGAACGAAGTCCGACTTCCACTTTGTTAATAGTAATAACAAAATAAAAGTCTCATATTCTCCATCTTAATTAACTATTGTCAGCTTTTGGGAAGACATGTTAAAATATAAAATACAATATTATAATCTTAAAATATGTTCCTGCTCTGTAAAAAAAATTATGGAATGTTAAGTATTTTTTTATGTTTTTGCTCAGTCAAACCTATAAACAACGTTTAAAAAAGTTGTTTTTTTCCTAAATTATTTTTATTTATTAAAACTTTATAACTATTGTGTTCTTTCAAAATAACTAATTTAATTTTAGAAGTTTAAAATCTACTATTTTTTTCATTTTTTTTTCATTTCTACCTTAGCAGAACTATTCAGCCGAATAATCCATCAATATTCGGCCAGGCCGAATTTGATCCTACAGAGTATTCGGCCAGACAGAATATTCGGCTAGGTCGTAAAATAACTATTCGACCAAAGGGCCGAATACCGAATAGTGGCCGAATACTCGTTACATCCCTAAATGCAACCCCCCTAAATCATGCTAATAACAGCCTCCATCACCACCAATATCTCTCTACACAAGAAAAATAGGTATTTCACTAACTATTTGCGCTAATTATGTTGGAATTCAAACAGAAGGTTTGGGGGTTTGATGCCTGACTTGCCGAAGACCCACCATGTAGACTTGGTGATACGTGCATGTAAAATCCGTGGGCCTTGAGGTCCCGAGACAGTTCCGAGGGTACCGAAGGGTGGAGAATTTCCCTTCCCTTCACTCTTAGTTCAAAAAGGGAAGGTGGCATATTTGTGGTGGCCCCATCTGGAGTCATCTAAATAAATTATGAGTCATTGCTTAAAGTCTCCCTTTCACTTTTTTAAATTCAGAATGAGTTTTTAAGTGAAATAATTTCTATATAAGTCCTACTTCCATCGTTATGGTGCTCATTCAAAAACGGACGGTGCTCCCTTATTACCTTAATTCCTGGTTGCTCTGTAAGGGGAGCTCATATATTCAAGTGGCATCAGTAACACAACATCTCCAAATGTTCAATTTTGATACTTGCACTGCTTTGTAAATTCCACAGATTATCACAACATTTGTAAGTATGAACATTCCTACTTAAAAAATACATTTCTCTTTAACAGCACACTTCAAGAAATTGCTAATTTTAAAGGGATATTTTACTTTGAGTGTTCCACTGGTGTTGATAGGGGGTGGATACCTCCCTGAATTGGTGAAGATTGTCCAGAATTTGACCAATTTTTCTTGCAAAACAATGAAATTAGCTCGCTTCTCCTGAAGACCCCCCCTCCCAAAATCCAGGTCTAGCTACACCACTCGAGTGTTCAAAACATGGTGTTGGGAGTGTGCAACAATCACCAAAATCCCTGCCATCCCTCCCAGAAAAAAAAAATATCTAGCACATACTTGCCAACCTTGGAGGAAAAAAACAACAGGAGATTTTTTTCAATGACGCCCCCCCCCCCCACACACACACAAAATGAACAATTAAACTGACTCATACAAAGATTTTTTTTTAAATGTTCATTACAGCAGTATTTGATAAAATTTTATCATCAAATGTTTGATCAAAACATTTTTTAGCAAAATTATTTTTTATGAGCAATAGGATGTTCTCTAGATTTTCATTTGACAGCACTGGACGAAACTTCATTTTTCAGTTATATATTCGATGAAAATAGGAAGAAATTTTATTCATCTATTTTGTAACAATATATAATGATTACCAAAAAGGAAAAAAAGCCAAACCCTAAGAGGATGAAAAAAAAAAAAATTTAATTCTATGCAAAAAATATTTTAAAAACTAGATTATTAATAAGGATGCAATATTAATAGTTACAACTAACTAAATGATCACCAAAATTTTTAAAAAAGGCTAAAATATTTCATTGAAATTTCGAGTGAGTGTGGCAAAAGGAGATGTGCAAATCCTCTACTACAGAGGCTAAATCGTAAAAAATATTAAAAATAACGGTAAACCAAAATGTATTGATGTCCAAGAGATTGAATGAGATAGTACACAAGAACTAGGAACTTTTACCGAAGCGGATGCAATCGGATTTTTGAAAAAAACGGGACTGACCCTTGAAAGCATATGAAAGACAAAATGCGGAAGTTTTACTGCTAATTTGTAAAAGTTTCGTAAAGCAAGTATCTACGCATGCTGCTTCAAAATTTTCTCATTTAAAGAAAGGAAAAAATTCCAAAATTACGTATATTCGCGGAACCGAAATTTTGACTTTTCAAAAATACCAAAAATATGGAATTTCGTCAAAATACAAGAAAATTACATAAAAACTACTAGGTGAATAACTACGATCCCGAGTGCCGTCCATTGAGCAAAAAAAGATTGAAGCTTCATTCATTTATGTTAAAGCGAAAATGACAAAAAACGGGAGAAAACTGCGTTAAACGGGAGATCGGGAGGCAGACGAAAAAAAACGGGAGTCTCCCGTTAAAAACAGTAGACTTGGCAAGTATGCTAGCACTTACAACAGCAGGGACTGCACGATCGCATTCTCTGTCTTCATTCCAATAGCTGCCAGCTTTTTTGTTCCACAGTAAAGCAGCCTGTTGTGCTGCCTTGACTCTGCGCAGGCCACTGTTCTGCAAATAGAAAGGTAGATGCACGACATTGCGAAGGTACTCGTAGCCACTGATGTTGGACTTCTGAAATGCTTTATGGATGTTGGACTCGATTGCCTATAAAAGTGAAATATTAAAGGAGTGAGTCTCAATTCAATGAAACATGCAATAAAAGTTAATCAAGCTGAAATATATCTGAATAACAAATGAAAATATATTTGATATAGAAGCATTTTTGAGTTAGGAAAATATTTTTTTAAACGTTTTGAAATAGCTGCAAGCAAAGCACTTTGTTTTAAACTTTCAGTAACTTATGCTTAAAGTCTCCCTTTCACTTTTTTTATGAATGAGTTTTTAATAATTTCTCTACATTCTCCAAAGGGTTCTAGGTTCAATAGAACATTAATTAGTTATTCAAAATGAATAATATTTTAACCTTATTTTATTTGTTACTTTACTAAATGGGTTAATAAATATTTCTAGTTAAAAATTTTATTTAAAATAATTACTTATAGTTCTAAGTTAAAAAATATCTCGAGTTATTTCATGTATAAAATAGAAAAATTATTAAAATGCAGTCAATAAAAAATTAAACGCACACAATTGCTAGATTTTTTTTAGCCTTCAACAGCAAAAAAATTCAGATTAAATTAGTCAGATTTGTTCATTTTTTCCTGTACTTCGAGTACACACTATTATTCCTGGTAGGTTTTTAAATTTCATTTGTATTAAAAATTTATTTATTTTTACTATTATTAAAAATATTTACTGCAGTAAAAATAGTTTCATGCGTGTTTTTGCATAATGTTTAATTTGTGGTATTATTTTCATAAGTGTAGCATAATACATATTGAAAGATTTGAAGGTCTGTTTAAAAAAATCTGATTTAAAAAATCACAAACCCATGCATAATTCATCTTGACAGAAACACATGCATTGAAAATATACCCTTTGCGCTTCCCTGGAAAATTTTGAAATGAGGGGCCTGTGCAAAAGTATAATAAAATATTTTTGAAACGCTCATAGGTGCCAACGCAATGGATCTTTATGAGGCCAAGTCCATTGCCACAAATAATTTTGGTAATTCTCCTCAATAATAATTTCAAAATTGTTCAGATTAAAATGATAGATAGTTACCGCTGTTTCAATTTCAGCATAATGCATTTTTAATTGGTGCTTAATTAGTCATGGTAGTAATCCTCTAACTTACTTTGATGACAATATGTGGGTCGATGGCAAGCACTGTCACAAATGGCGCATTTGCATCAGAAAATAGAGAATGCATTGCATCTAATATGTAAAGAACTTTATCCTGCTCACAACTGTCCAGTCCATCCACAATAACCACCAGCCTTGTTTGCTGCCCCACAAATGCATCCAAGCACTGCACCTGATGAAGAAGAAATTGGATACTGATCAGTTAAGCCCCCAGCACATATCTGCATTCTGCATAAATAATATCTCACAGAAAAGTTCCTTTAGCATGATATAAGAATAAATTAATCTTTACAGCTGTTTGCAAGAATTAATATAAATACAATTTGTTTAATAAGAATACAAATGTCCTAGTTCAAATTTTCAACAAAATCAAGTTACATGTATGTTTAAACCAGGTTCATAAACGACATGGTATTTTCAAAAATTTCAAAAATATCCATTATTTTGATTCATATCTGGTATTTTTGATATGTATCAGATATTCCAAAAATTGTCAATTTATCGCTGATGATAAATATTTTCAGATTTAGTTAATACAACTTACACACCAATACATATTACACATTATATAAAAACTAATATAAAACCTTACTCTAATATAAAATAGTACTTAATTTTAATAATATAATTAGCATTATAAATAAATTTTTTTTTCTCTTTTAAACAAAACTTTAAGTTAAATATTTTTCTCTTTCAAACACAAATTATAAAACTATACCAAATTTTAAGAATGGTTTATTTCTTAAAAAAAACTTAAAACACAAAATGAAACTTATTTATTTTTGTTCAAAATTTAAACAAAAATGTAAGCATGTTCGCTTTCTTAGTTTGCTCACCTATTGTGCAATTTAGACTGAATCATACCAAAGCTAGAGAAAATTCTCTTTAACGGTGCTGTAGTTGGTGAAGCAGTAAACAGTTGATTGACTAAGTTAAAATATTTTTATTTTAATATTGTCGTACCAAATCAATGGTTCTACAGTACAGAACTCTTCAAACAAAGTTTGGAAAGGGAGATTTTTTTTTCTAAAAAAGTCTTTACTAGAGACATTTCAGATGTGTAGAAATTATTTTTGATATCTTCTTTTAGCATTTCATTTACAAATTATAGTTTAATTTTCAATAACAATTGAAAATTTAAAGCTCTAATTTTTATACACAAAATATGATGCATAATACTATTTTCAGAATGCTTCACATAAATGAAAATATCAAAAATCTTGATATTTTGGAAATAAATATCAGATATGTATCATGATATGATATACAGTGGCATGCAAAAGTTTCGGGACATCCTATTTTTCATACATATTGCACATAAATACGAAGGTGAAAGAAATATAAATGATCGATTATAGCAGATATTCACTTATATTTGAACAGAATGAGTTATATACATTGATATTACTTTTAAATAATTATTTGTTCAACATTTCTTTATTAATGAATGTGCAAAAGTATCGGGACACATACTACCATTAAAAAAATCAAAAAGAATAAAGTAGAATTGGGGTCAAATGTCTTGTACTCCTTCACTCGACTTAATACTTTGTTGCCATGTCCTTAGCAGTAATGACTGCAGCACACCGACGAGGCATTGAGTCGATTAACCGCGAGATTCGTTCTTTTGGCAATTTCTCCCACTCTTGTCACAAATGGTTCCACAATTCCGGCTTGTTGGAGTGATTTTTCGTTCCAACACGAACCTTTAGGTCTTGCCACAAGTGTTCAATGGGATTTAAGTGCGATGGCCAGGCTAGGAGGCGGACTTTTCGGCTCTGATGAAAATTTTTCACAAGACGCGAAGTTTGTTTTGAATGGTTATCTTGTTAAAAAATCCAACCAGGAGGCAAATTTTTCGTTTCAAATGGAAGCATATGTTCTTGTACATTGCAGCGTCCATATTTCCGTGAACTTCCACCAGCGGACCAACGCCATCAGCAATAAATGCTCCCCAAACTTTGATGTTCCTACCACCGTGTTCAACAGTAGGAGTTTGATACCTTACTCTATATCTGGTACTTGTTGGAGGTCTGACGTATTTCCCACCATCACTTCCAAACAATTGAAATTTAATTCATCAGAAAATACCACTTTCCGCCAATCCAATGTCGTCCAGTGCTCCTATTTTTACACAAAGTTCAACCCCAAGGTTTTCAGAACAGCTACAAAAAGATTTTACTGATCAGGGGTGATACTTGTCATTCATTAAGATTGACTATATGTGTTAACAATTTGTTGTGATATACATTTGAAATTTTTTTATTGTTGATGAGAGGGAAAATACTATTTTTAAAATACTCATTTAGCTGTGCATTCATTAAGTAATGCATAAAATACAACTAACACAAAAATTCATCATACATATACATATACATAATACAAAAACAGTCACACGCAGTTTGAACCGGTAGTGTAGCTGAGAGAGGACTTTGTCCTCTTTTTTTTAAATTTTAATTCAATTCCCCCCGTTTAAAATTTTCACACTAACATTTATCCATTTTCTTAATGTTTGCATCTTCAGGGGTCGATTGAGCATTTTTAAAAGGGTCCATTTTTTTTGGGAATTTTAAAAACATTTTTGTGAAAATTCAAAATTTAAACATAGTGATTAAAAGAAACATTTAATTGTTTGCTTATTTAATAAATAATTCTGTAAAAAGTACGATTTGGGAGCTCGGAATTTTGTGAAGGTTTCGTTTTGATTAGTTGGAATTTTGTGAAGGGTCCGTTTTGATTGATTGAAATTTTGTAAACGGTCAATTTTGATTAACTGGAATTTTGTGAACGGTCCATTATCTTATGTGAAAAATAACGAGTTATTTTTCACATAAGATACAATGTAAATTGGATTAATCCGTTCCAGACTCACAGATGGTTGCATACTTAAACCTATGAAAAACAAATGTACAGTACTGTACACGGGTTCCGCTTTCAAACTTTGCAACAAGTTCTTTTTTTAATTCAATTGTAGTTCTTACTGCTTTCCTTCAAGGCTTCATTAAACCAAGCTTTTTTGGACGTATGGCTGCCCTATTTTTAATAGGAATAACAACAAAATGTCCCAACGTCTCACGGATCTTGCGTGGATGAAGTGTAACGCACGGAAAGAGAGACGAGACTCAGCTGAAGATGGGCTCCTGTGAAAAGGGTCTCAAGAAGCCAAACCGCTCTGAAAAAAGGCCAAAGAAAAGTCGAACTATTTTTAAAAGAAGAAGGAAAAGAATAAATTCTTCAAAGAGTAAAAAAAAAAAAAAGTATATCTTGTTTAGAAAGTTAAAATTGTCAATAAAATCACAAAAAGTATTAAAACTAAGAAAAATCAAAAACACCAAACAAATAATTCCCACGCAAGTTCAAAAAGAACGTATTTTCTCGATTTTTTTTTTTAAAGAAGAAAATACTGGCACCCTGTTCCCTGGTACCGTACGAGTGGCGAGTTGAATTTTACTTGAAAAAGTTGTACGAATAGTGGGGTTCCACTGTATTTTGAGCACGAATATGTCACTAGGCTCTGTAAATAATTCAAATTTTAATGACAGTTGTGTAAAGACAGTTGTCTAATTACTTTATGCATTATGCAGTAAAACATTAAACGAAAAAGAATTCCTTTGTCAGTGGAACTATTGCCCAACTTTGCTAAATACTAAACAGGAGACCAAACTAAAAGCATAAGCCAAAAACATTATTTGGAAGTTGACAAACTTGATGCACATACAAAAAAAAAAAATCACTCACCATCTGCACAATGGTGTCCACCTCACTTTTCAAAGAGCTGATGCAGCTGTCATCCTTCGAGGACCCAAATCTCAAGAAAGGTCCGGCCAATCGCCTCTGATGCGACAGGATCAGAGACTTCAGGATGCGTAAGAAGGTGCACAAGTTGGCGAGGAGGACGAAAGTCACCAATGCGAGCATGGTGATGAAGATCGAGCGATAGATGGTGGTGTAGTCGTCGGACTGCGACTGCAGATAGAGAGCGTCTGTTTCCAGCACCAAGACTGTGATGCAGCCGAGGAGTACAACCACTAGCAAGGCTATCACGAAGTTGGGAATGCAGCAAATGCTTCTGTATTGCCACCACTTGGACGCAACTGAAAAGATAAGAAAAAGAAATATGCAGCAATGGTATTAAAAATATGTAAATAAATAGTAATAACAAAATAAATAAATACATTAAACAAAATAAAAATAAGAACAATAAATAAATTGGGCCTTTTAAAAACTTAAATCAATTTCCCCCTAAAATTATAAATATTTAATGATAGCATTTGACCAAAAAAAAAAAAAAAAAACATAACACTATTGAAAAAATTACTAATTTAAAAATAAATTTGATTAGTTATTTGCATCTTTACAGAATATAAAGAATGGTGTAAAGAACTATAGCATTTAAATTCCTCTCACAGCCACTTTAATAATTAATTCTTTTAATTCTCTTAATTCTTTTTACATCCTAAAACCAAAATGATGTGTTGGAAATTTTAAGCAAAAAACTTCTGTGCAAACAAAAAGATTCCTCAAGTACACATTCTTAAAGCAGAAGAAAGAAGAGTTCAAATGAAAAAGTAAAACAAATCCCATTTAATTTGTAAATGCCGGGTATTTACCATTTTTAGTTTTCCCTCTCCCCTCTCTAAAATTTACAAATTTTTAAAGACTTTGTTACTACAGTCGACGCTTGATATAATGACCCTCTCCACCCCACAGAAAAAGGTCTTTATAACGAGTGGTCGCTACAATAGATAGAATTTTTTAAAAATATACATGCATATAAGAGCTGGACTCTTCTTATTTTGGAGAAACGACTCTTGGAAAACCATGTGATTCAAACAACAAACTTACAATACATCTGTCAACAACTTTTTCTAAGAAATCTGGAGTGAGTGGTAATCTCCCCCCCCCCCCCTGTCTAAGTTGGACTGAACACTGAAGACTCCATGCAGGTCAAGTTACAAATTTAGAAACATGTTACATTTGGAAAAGTACCGGAAATAGTGTCTGCTGAATGCGGTTGTTGTATTCGATTAAAAAAAAAAAAAAAAAAAGACGATAAAGAACGGTCGTTATACGGAAAGCAAATTAACTTAGAATTCACAGGAATAAAGTTGGGGCTTTTACTGGTCGTTATAATGGAATAGTCTTTATAATGTGTGGTCATTATAATGAGCGCCGACTGTACTAAGTGAAAAAAAAAAAAAAATTAATCCCTTAACACAAGAAAGGCGGAAAATTCCCGCGTACCTAGAAAGAATGAAGGGGCCAGTATGGCCCTTCCGAGAATTTTGCAAGTAATTCTTTCTAAATTTTATCATGCATGTTCTCTAATTCCTATACAGTATATTATGGCATTTTCTTTTTCAGACTAAAATGCAAAGCTTATTTCTCTTTCAAGGAGCAATCGTCGTTGCCCGGCAAGCCAGGTGTCGCATTTGTTTAGTATTCTGAATTGAAACTGGTTGTAAAAAGAGAAAGGTCAAACCAGACTGAATGACACTTTGCCCTACTACATCCATTAAAATAAACGAAGAATTTAACTGTATTCATTATAAAATGCATTAGGGGACACAGTGGCTCTTCTCATCATGCTAGGTATAAGGTCCAATATCTACACTTGTATGAGAATAAAACTAAAATGATTAAACAAGCACTTAAGTAGAATAATATTAGGAAAAGTCAAAAAGTTACAATACGTTCAGTCAATATTGGAATAACTGAACAGTAAATATCGAGAAGGGTCCACACAGGCCTCCTCCGTCTTTCTAGTGTTAATGAGATCAGAATTTCAAAGTGCTATGCAAGACAGCAAGAATTCATTCATAAATGATGTCACGCTTCGAGGGGGCAGGGGGGCTCATGAAATTGGGACAAAGTGTGACAAAGGGAGGGGAGGGGGTAACAAGAAGTGTGACATCATGCATTATGCAACATAGCATGCCATGTGACAAAGGGGGGGGGGGGTCCGCTGAGGTGTGACATATTTTGACAAAGGAGGGGAGGGGGGGAGTCAAATATATGGGGAAAAAGAGTGACATCATTTATGAATGGCCCCCAAGCGCAAACAAGTACCCAACCTTACATGAGATTACATGATTTGCATGCATAACCTAAAACAATAAAGAAAAGAACATACTCTACCTGGCCTGGGCTTAAGTATTCTGTGAAGTCGGCAAGTAAACAAACCGTATTCTTTCTCAATAGCATCATACAGGGAAATGACAACTTGTAGAATTGAATTATCAGTTCCTGAACTAGTAACCTTTGTTTGTTCAGTGAACAGAAATCTGAAATTAAGAAAAATAATAGTAACAATAACTATAGCGCAATATAAAACTTGCATGGACAATCAGAGAATATGATCATCATTTACAAACATGAGTATACTTTCTAAATGTTTAATTAAAAATCCATAATGTAATTTCCTATTACAAAGACTTAAAAGCTGTTTAAATCAATCTATAACTTCTTTCATTAACTAATGTTTAAAGTCTAGCCTTCACTTATTTATCCAGAACTTATTTTTTCATGAAATAATGTTTCTACATTCTTCAGAAGGGGTCAGTACTATTTAGAAAACTGATTTAGACATAGTTAATTCTTCTCATGAGCTTCAATAAAATGTTAATTATTCATTCAAAATGAACATTTTAATCTTTTTAAATTTTTTTTACTATTATATTGCATATGCTTTGGCAGGTTTTCTGCAAAAGTATATTAAAAGTTTTTTGAAGAGTTCATAGCTGCCCACTCAATGGGTCTTTACAAATCCAAGTCTGTTGCCATAAATAATTTGGTAATTCTCCTCAATAATTAATTCAAAATTGTTCTGATAAAATTCAGATAAGATGTTTGAAAAAGTAAAAATTAGTTATGCATCAAATTTCACGTTTTTCCGGGAATGAATGTTACCTGACTGGATCTGTCAAATCGTTCCTCTTGTTTGCTGGGGGGCTGCAGAAGAGCACAAATAACAATGTTCTCAATGAACTCAACTGCTTTGCCAAGTACAGACTTGTCTTGTACACCCAGGAAAAATCATAATTCTTGTTAATGTGAATTACAGCTCCTAAAAATAAATTCAAAATTTAAAATAATCTCAAAATTAAAACAAAACATTTACATTAGTGCATTATATTAAAAAGTTAGAAATGTAAAAAAGCAATATTAATTGTTGACACCGGTTTCAGAATTACAAGGAACATCTTTTACAGTGCAAAAGAAATGAGCTAATGGATAAAAGAAACCCCAAAACAGGTGCCTGTAATTCTTATTGTTAGTAGTGCTTTTTCAGGTTTTTAATATTTTCTTTGAGTATTTAATCTTAAAATATTTTAAAATCAGCATTAACAATTCACACATAAAACCTAACAGTACATAATGATTATGTTCATAGCTGTCCTTCTTTATTGCAACTGCACAAGTTCTTGAGAAACTCTTGAATAAAATAAGTCGGTAATTAGTTAGAATGTAAGTAAATTGATATTCGGAGTGAGCTTTGTTGACTTTTGGTAGCAGATAAAAGAAATCAGTAGCCAAAAGCATCGCAATTAAATATTATCTTTTTTTAATAATTATTTTTATAAAATAGTACATAAAATACATTAAATTAATTTACATCTAACATCGTATAATTTTAAAGTTTCATAGTATATTCAGAGACAAGGTGCTGAATTAATCAAAATTAAGTTTATTTAAGCAGGAAGAGCAAAACTATACTTCTAATATTCTAAAAATTACAAAAACTTAGTGTTAATTTTTGAACTTCACTTGTTCCTACTGTCCGTCAATGTGTTAACAAAGAGTACCCAAAATTACTTGTTTTAAAATTTTATTCTTGGACTCAGCAGCGTAATCTTTTGCAATGTTCTGCAACAGATCTTCAAATCATTGAAAATGCTCTGCAGCACACATAATATGAGTTTAAGATGAACAAATAATAAAATGGGGTGATTAGGTGTTGTAATATCCCGATTAATGGCATATACTTCTCCCTTACAGCGTTTTGAAGATAATGAGAGGGATTTCTCTCTCAAAATCAACTAATGGCTCAGATTGGTTCTAAGCCATTCAGCAACTTATCTATTATTGTTCTGTGGCAATGCTGTTTGTTCTGTGACTTTTTAGTACTTTCGGCTTTTGAGCTATTAGACACAAGATCAATGGCAGAACTTTTTATATTTGTTTTTTTGTGGGGCGAGGCGGGCTTGTGTCCTTTCTGCTTTTGAGCTATTGGCGACTACAAAATCAATTGCAGAACATTTTATACATTTTTCTTTTTTTAGGGGAGGGGGAGGCGTGCTTTTAGACTTTAAGGTACCAAGGGTCGACCGGCTTTTTTTAACAGGGTCTATTTTTGTGAATTTTAAAAAGATTTTTGTGAACAGTCAAAATTTAAACATACAGTGATAAAAAAGTTTACTATTTTTTGACTCGTATTTAACAAATAATTCTGCAAAAAGTACGATTTGGTGGCCTGGAATTTTGTGAAGGGTTCGAAAATGGACCTGAATTTCGTCTGGTGCAACCCCTGTTCACACCAAAGGGGATGGAGAGATTTTGTCTTCGCGGTAACAGATGTTACTATGGTTATAAAACTAACAGCGATGACGTACCTCTTTGAAACCACAATCGTCTGCGGAAGAAGTACTTTTGATGATTCAATAAGGAACATCAATCAGAGAATATGAGGGTGTAGTTATTAAGTTTTCTAGAACCAATGAAGTGGCATGAGAGGTTTTGTTGATGTTGCCTGTGGTTGTTGCGCTTGGTGTGAATGTACCCTTAGATTTTCTCATTAAAATGTTTTCTACAAATACAAACACATGACTCTCTGCACAGAAATAAAAGGAGAAGAGAGAGCTTTTATAAAAACTTTTGTGAAAGCGGAATTTACTGAACAAAAATCTCTTGCCCGTTAAAAAAATACCCTGACATTCTGTATCCAATAACTTGCACACGAAATAAAAAATCTGCAAAAATATATAAAAGGTAATTACAGTTTTTTAAAAAACTTACCTAAAAAAATCAAGAGTGAGACAAAGACTCCAACAGAAATATAAACACCTATCATCCAAACTTTTGTAGCTAAAAATATAATCAACCCAATGACGACAGATACAAAAAATACGAGTAGAAAAACCAGACGACTGAACTCAAACATCGGTTCTAACCATTGGATGGCGAAACTTTTCATTTCATCTGAAATAAAAATGAAGAAGATAAGCATATACCTCCACAGGAAAAAATCGTCCAACATAATTAAGAAAGTAAATAAACAAACATTTACATAGATTCCAAGATTAAATTTATTTATGCATTAAAACTAATTACTAAATCATGAGACATCTAAATCAAATTTTAAGTGGAAAAGACACTGTTAACAACAAGATAATGAGCTTTATTTATGATAAAGTATATTAAGACTTATTAATCACTCAGGGGCTAAAATTCAAATTTTGAAGCGGAAGGTTGACTCCCCTCCAAGCTTTGTACATGGAGTGCAATTTTGAAGAAGACAGAAAAAAGCAATATTATTTGATGTTTGTCAGCCTTTCAGAGTTTTGAACATTCCCACATTATAGAAGCATTTAAATCCCAGCCAAGTATGAATTGTATTTTAATAGAATGATATACTTCGGCATAATAAGAATTCTCTTGTGTGTGTGTGTGTGGGTTGGCTGTCCTTATATAGATATATGCTACCATACTAGAGCTTGAAATATGGCTTAAAACTAAGGGTTCTCAGGGAGGTTAATCCTACAAACCTCCCAAGTTGTGGTATAACAGGAGTACATTAGTATTTGTAACATTTTTGACCATTCATTTTAACAGGCGCAATGAAATGCGGAAAAAATACAGTTAAAATGATATCCCAAAGTGTTCACCACACTAAAGGGACTAATGTTAAATATTTTGAAAGAAAAAATTCCAATTTTTTTTAAGGATGCAGAAAGATTGCACAATTCCGTTTTTGTGAAAACTGGTCTTTTCAGTTTGAATGATACATTGATTATTATTGACAACATTTACATACCTCACACATGATTTTAAAAATAATACTAGTAACTTAACATATGATGGAGAAAAAAAATTGCGATTTTATTGAAATGTTTTGAATTTTGATCGGGGCGACGGGCAGGAGTCTCCCACTTGGTCTGTTTTCAAGGAGGGGATCAGAGAACTTTGTGAGGGAATCTCTCTAGCCCACCCTGAATTTCAACCCTGATCATGGGGTTTCCATTGAAAATGGCATTGATTCATGGCTTTCATTGAAACTTTTTTGACCAGTTCAAGAAATTAATTATTATATTTTGGGCCCTCCATGGCGAGTTTTAAATGGCAAAATTTCTCTAGTAATTCCGCCTAAACAATAGTCAGAGGAGATTCCAGGCCTAAAACCTGCACAAATATAAATAGATATGGCTAGATACACCACTAGGTATGGGCAAAATTTAATATTTAATTTACAAAAGAATTAAGAAAACAGTTCTAGTATTGTACCAAGTATTTCTATCTTTCAACTGTATTAAATAATTTTAAGGCAGTAACAAGCATAACAGACATGACAAGAGCAAACAAACATTTTTTTTTTTGCAAAAGAATGCACAATTTCCTCTCAAGAACACTCAATTCAAGCACACTTGCATTAGCACCGCTTTGCTTTATTGATAGAAGAAAATAAATATCCTGTAAAAAGACTTTAATTTAAGCAAAAACTTTTGTAGTTAAAAATTGTTTGTGTTGATTACAGGATATTTTCACTGTATTATCAATAATTTCTTTTAATTAACAACACAAGTATTCCATTTTGAGAATGAAAAAGAGCATGCATGTCCTTGGTACACATTCTATTTTGCTTGAGTAAGTGCATCTTGTGCAACCTTTGCGTGATTAAAACTCCATACATCATCAAATATCTTGTGCAATTAAAATACTTAAGGTACATTTCATAGTATTTAGGACACAACGTAGAGTCTGCAGCATGAGTATATATCCTTATATTTTCTATAAATTTTAAACAAATCTAAAAAAATTTTGGTAATAAAACATCTGCATGTTTTAATAATTGTACATTTTTGGTGTTGTAGACAATTATGTCTATTAACCAAACATATTATATATATATACATATATATATGCTTGTTATTAAACCTTCGTTATAATAAAGATCTGTTTATTTGATAATATTTCCGGTCTGCTTGTAATTGCAAGAGGTCACCATTTATAGAGCCTCAAAACCTGCTTTTTACTCAAAGCATTCTGTTTCGTTTAGATTTCCTTTTCCACGATTTCGAACTTCAGTTGAACGATAGTAATAAGAAAGACCGCTCAAGTAGTGAAGGTTTCAATCTTAGAAGTTCTTGTAAACCACAATTATCATTTGAGGAAAGTTTAAGGAAAGCTAAATGTAGGAAAATAATTTCCCTAACAACTTTTGTAAGTATTGCTTTCAAATAAAGCTCCTCATCAATATAAGGAAAATTGTGATTCATAAAAATTATTACAACGGTAGTATTGTTTCAAAATCATGAAATAAATAGAACACATGGAAGCAAACGTAAAATTTTCAATAACAGATGACGCTAAGCATCGAGAAAAAATTGCGGTCAATTACTTCACAGGAAAGTAGTTAAGTGGACAGGTCTGTACTATAATGGAGGTCTCGAGAAGCTATCCTACAGATGCTAAAATATGCTTGTACATGCATGACTGTAAAGATGACTTTAGGGGCTCATAGATATGGCTCAGCGAGGAGTGGGGAAGGTAGCATTTCAATTTGAACTAACTTAAAAAACAAAAAGCGTGCTTACTTTCCAGCTTATTTAAAAGGAATGATTTTCCACTGCCCCATTTAGCATAGAGGCCAACAGATATTGGCATCGAAAGGGAGGGCTCACTCAAAATATCTGCCAGGGCGCTACTGTACAGATCATAGCCCAGGCGGTTTTCACTATCTTCGTTGGTATTTAGTCTTCCTGTGAAAGAGAAAACACTCGACTAAGTGATAGAAATATTAAAAACAATTGCTTCAATGCATATTTCCTTTAAGTTATCAGGCAAAATAGAACATAAGCTGTGATGTTAGGTAATCACAATGTTTATAAAAAGTCGGGATACAGTTTCAGAGCTTTTATATAATAAAGGTTTGGGAAGAACGAAAGAAATCAACTTCAATTAAATTTAAGTTCCACCTGTAGCTAGGTGATTAAGAGAGTATATTATTTAGTAACAGAAAAATTTAATGACTTAGATCATAAGTAACTCAGGTGAGTCTTGAAAAGTTTGCTAAAGGACTACCTAATTATTCCTGTGTAAATATGATCAATTACTTATGTGAAAAAGTTATTAATTTTTTGAGAATTATGTTTTAATGAAATGTAATACAGTACAACTTGTGAAAATGCGGGTTGCGGGGGACCAGTTTGGCACCCACATTAGAACGTAACCGAGGTATAGTGAAACGGCACCGTGGTACCATGAAATAATACTCGCTTTTATTGTGCCATTTTGAACTTTATCGATTACTTGTAACCTCTCTTCTATTGTATATTTTATTCTTTTCCTGTTTGCTGACATTTTATTTGCTGCAATTGCTGTGCAAGAAACACACATCTCAACTGAACGCTCAGTCTATCGATCAATACATTATTCAGATTAAAATTTTAAGTTAAAACCTTATCATCGTTTAAGCATAAGACGGGTAATTCATTGGAGACCGAAACCGAATGTGTTCTAAGAAAAAGGGGGCTTAAAAACCTGTTTACTTATTAACACAAGATTGTGAAGGGGGAGAGGTTCTAAGAAAAAATTAGATTTGGAAGGGGAAGAACACACTTTTCAAAAAAAACAATGTTTTAAGTCTGCATACACTGGAGAATATGTTTACTCCTCAAAAATTTCAAAGAATCTGATGAGATACAAAGGTAAATAACCTATTAAAGAAGTTAAACATGCATAACTAGACTTCAAAAAATAGTAGATAGTTAAGCATTGAACTCAATAGTTCCTGACAGATTGACCTCCACCCATGTCAAGAGAAACAATTCAGAGCCAGTTCGGACGATTGCACCCGATTTTGAAATCAAGCTATACAGTGTGCTAGGTTGAACGACAAAAAAAGCTTGAAACAGGTTACATCACGCCTATCACAATATCTATTAGTGTGTGTTGTGGGGGGGGGGGGATGGGAGCTCTTTGACTGGGACATTTGTTTGCTCGGAAAAACTGCTGGCTCACTTTCGTTACAATGACAAATAAGGGTGACCTTTAAATGGCAATGTTAAAGGGTGGTTTAAATTTCGAGGGACATGACTAACCGCATTATATGGCGTTTTACTGCACATGAATGAACACAAAATTTTAAAAACATAAAGGGATTGTCTTAACGTCATTTAACATTATCTAGAAAAATACTGGTTTTCAGATAATGTACTTTAGTAATTGAAAAACGAAGTATTACTTAGTGACAAATGAACTGAGTGCACTCTTTAGGTACAGAAACTGCTTGATAGCTTGAAATTTCAAGCCACATGTCATTAAACCATGTAAACAATCAATTAGACATTTTAGAACAATCAACAAAATAAATCCATCAAATGCAGATTGGTCTATTTTCTAATTTTATAATTAATATTCTTTGACATCAATGAGAGGATGAAAGCAAATAATGAAATTTATTATATGATAAAGTGAAAAAACTCAATAAGTGCAAATCGGTTGGATGCCGAAATTCTATGCAGGTAAGTGGTTTTCATAACACATTTACATCGATTTTAATTAATTTTTATTGCAGCAAAGCTATTCATTGATGTACTTTTTTTTAGTTGCTTATGTAAATGCAACTAGAGTTTGCAGCACCTTCCAATCATCAAACTCAAAGCTAACAATTTTTGTTAAAATATACCATTTAACATAATTATTTTCTAAATTATATTGCAATCATTATAGCACAATATACAAGTACACAATTAATTTTTCAGAAATATACATATTAGGCCTAGGATATTTTAAATATAATACTTATACACTATTGTTATCAAGAAGGAAAGAGCATTGAATTTTAGAGATTTGAATAACCAGTAATTCTAAGAGCTTGTACAATTATTAGCAAAATTTAATGACTATAAGGAAAGGGGAGGAAAAAAAACTTACTGGCACCAAAAATCTGAGCTAAAATACTTTTCTGATGATTCGTGTCAATGTTGTATGGCGTCTCTCCTGCCCGGTTGGGCCTATACAGTAGCTGGCTGTTCTTTGGGTTCCGCAAGAGTATCTCGACGATGGCTTTACTCCTCGCTCTCATAGCAATATGCAAGGCAGTGTCACCTTTCTAGAGAAAAAAAAATCATAAGAATATGAAGGTACAATACAAGTACACATATACAATACAAGTACAATACAAGTACTTTCCTCTCCTCCAGCACCATGCAGCAGTGCATGATAATCCTAATATAATGGTTTCATACCAAGTACAGAATCCCTGTCATAGTCTTTACACCCCTATGTAGGGTTCATACTCAAATAGCCACAAAAATTTCCATGACTTTTCCAGGTAGATCAAAGCAGAATTCCAGGTAAATGTTCCAAGTAAAAATATTTATTAGTAAATGCGCTACTTGTACATTAAATACGCCTGCCATAACATTTTATACATAGAATTATTTTTATCTCATATTAAAAAATTCCACAGATGCTCATTAAGATAACAAACTTATACTATAGAATTTCAAAAGCAAAATTTTATGGCACAATACTTCCAAAAGATATTTGCTTTTATGTTTGCCTCCATCTTTTAAAAATCTTTTTTTAAATTTAAATTTTAGAAAGCTAATTTAAAACTATAAAACATAAAATATGAAGAATAGATAAAATAAAATAAAAATTAGGATGATCCCAGTGGGGACAAATAAGCTTTTTAACTCTATAATAAGGCATGAAAACAAATATTTATAGAAATGCTGATGTAGGCACTTTTATGCCATGGCAATATAATAAACACCATTATATAAAGAAAAACGTATATAGGAAAAGGAAGACGAGTTAATTGAGGATCTGACATCGCAACGAGCGTAGGTTTCCTCCAAGGGATCCCTAGTAGGGGGGGGGGGGAATCCCTGACTTTTCCAGGTTTATTGTCAAAAATTTACATTTTCCCCCGACTTTTGCAAAGAATATCAATTTTCACGACTTTTAAAGGTTTTCCATGATTTCCAGGTGGAGTAGGAACTCTGCCTATGTTGCCAATTACTAACTAATGGGCTGGTATTTATTCCATCGTTAATAAGCAGTTCTGTGAATAAATATATGGGCCTACTTTCCCGTATACACCAACATCTAGTTTATCGTGTAACTATCTCTATCTTTTTCTCATTTAGCATTACTTCTTTATTACTTCAAATGTACTTTTTCAAAGGTTAATACATATTCATATTTACTTATTTGTTCATTCATTCCCTCATTTATTCATTTATTTATTCACTCATTTGTTCATTAGTTTAATCTTTCGAACGCAAAAAATCTTTCGAATTGAACAATTGCCTCAAAAGTTATTAGGGGTAGGAAGGGGTAAACAGACAAGCAGACTGGCAAAAAGACACACATTTTCCCCATCTCAAAATCCTACTTTCAATTTTTTAATTTTTCATTCTTTATTTAATTACTTCACTTATTTTTGCCTTCTCTTTATTTTTAACAGCATTTTTACAGTACATTAATCCTTTTTTCATACTTTTCTTTGCTTACTTTTACGGGAAAGTAGGCTAAAAACAATTCTTTTAGAGGGTAAGGAGTATTTGTTCAAGGAATAAAAATAGAACAGAAACCTGTTCATGTCAGTTTATAGCTACAACAGTCTGAAGTTCACAAAACATTTTTAATTTGTACACTCCTTGCCCTTTTTTCTGTTTTTTGGAGACCTTCCCAAGGGTTATTTCAAAAGAAGCTAATTTTTCAAGTTTTTTATACTTCAATACTTATTTTATTCACCTATTTTTGACTTTTTCATATTTTTAATGATATTTTTACGATACATTAAGCTCTCTTTCATTCTTTTTTATCCTCTTTTAAAACTTTTATGGGAAAGTAGGTTAAAAAGTAAATAATCACAATGTACCTATTTTTGCTTTACTAGTCTAGTGTACAATATATTTTCATAACTTCAATATTGATTGGCTACTAGCCACAGAAAATCTTGATCTGACAAATACTTTGAGTTTACATTTAACTGGTTTCTGACTGTATGTATTCAACCCATGACTACTATTTTTAAAAAAAGTATTGTGTAAAATCACACACTTACTTTATCTGCAGCTGAAACCCTACATTTTTTATCTACCAGAAGTTGTACAATTTCAGCATTTCGATTTCGAGTGGCTTTCAGAAGGGGAGTGTCACCATCCTATTGAGAAAACATTGGAAACTATAAATATCTCAATTAAATTATTTCTAAAATTTGGTAACATTTTATTATTTAATAAATGAATTTAGTGAATTTTTTCACCAACAATTCAGTAACAATCATTTCAATTTCACATTTTGCAAATCTTCATTGCAAACCAAATAAATGCAAAAAGGAATTAAATATGCAGTGAACACACTTGGAATGACCACCTCTATTAAGCAAGACACCTCTCGAAAATACCAAAATTTGAAGGAACAAAATTTCTCTCTATAAATATAATACAAACTTTCCCTCTATTAAGCGACTATTGTAATTAATACCCAGGGTACCCATACACTACTACTACAAAGAAAGGGCAATTTTTCTACAAATTTTTCAAGGCTTCGTAGGAGTTCTTTTAGAACCTTTTGCATTTCAAAACCCTTTAAAAAACTTAAAATGAAAACTTACTAATCTAAAACAAATGTCCCTCAGCACTATTTTGAAACAAAATGAATTTTATGAAAGTTTTTACAACATTGATTATTTTTTTAATTTTTATGGCACTTCTGCACACGTTCAATAATAATATTGATTATTTCTATGTTACCTTCATGAAGTAAAAACTTCCCTTAATGATCAATTTTTACTGAAACAATAGTTGGTTGCTTTAAAGATGGTTTGCCGTATATAGTTCACTATTCTAGAAAATCTATTTGAGCATAGCAAGCGGCTGCTAGAATAATACAGGCACAATCAGAAGTTTATTTTAAGAGTCAAGCTCAATGATTCCTTGGCTTTGAGCCACAACTGAACATATACTTCCTTAATAATCTTATAAATTGGTAAGTATGATTTGACTTTTAAGTTACATACATGATAAATTTATCGTCTGAAACAAAATATGAATGAACATTTGCAATAGAATAAAATATGTACAATGATTGATGACATACCTTTGTAGCAATTTCACAATTTGGATTTGCACTGAGAATTAGTCGAACAATATCAACACAGCCTTTTTCAACTGCCCAGTACAAAGCAGTTTTTCCATCCTTTTAAGGAGAAAAACATATACATAAAATATTTTTCACTCTATCATACAGTACATTCAGAATACTTAACAATATAACAATATTGACTAAATAAATATTTGCTTTTGGACATTTGCAGCAGTTATTAGAAAAAGAATTGAAAAACACACACACAACTACACTGATATATATGAAGCATATTTCAACACAACATGCTTTCCCCTTCTCAACATTTTACAACACATTCACAATGCCATGACTTATATTAACCTCTTAATTCCAATGTACTTCAATTGGGTACATTTTAAAATACTGTTTATTAGCTACTGTTTGTGCAATTTAAAAGCTAAAGCCCCCCATTGTTTTTGAAATTAATCAACTGATAGTTTACTTCGTTTTAAACATGGAAAACATGGAAATTGGGCATTACTTATTATTTAAACTAATTATTAATTAAAATTAAAACAATTTTTTTTAGTAATTTTGTTTTGTAATCGTTTTTTAAATCAGAGAACCAAAAATTATTATTTAAACTAATCATTAATTAAAATTAAAACAATTTTTTTAGTGATTTTGTTTTGTAATCGTTTTTTAAATCAGAGAACCAAAAATTATTATTTAAATAATTATTAATTAAAATTAAAACAATTTTTTTAGTGATTTTGTTTTGTAATCGTTTTTTAAATCAGAGAACCAAAAATTATTATTTAAACTAATTATTAATTAAAATTAAAACAATTTTTTTAGTGATTTTGTTTTGTAATCGTTTTTTAAATCAGAGAACCAAAAATTATTATTTAAACTAATTATTAATTAAATTTAAAACAATTTTTTTTAGTTATTTTGTTTTGTAATCATTTTTTAAATCAGAGAACCAAAAAATGGTGCCAAAATTGTTTGTGCTTAGTTCTGGGTCTGAAGAGGTTAATTAAACAAAACATTTTAATATAATGCAGGGTTTTACATTTCACTTTTAACTACTGTCACATTGTTTATTTTGGTTCAGGGAAAAATTCAGAAAACAAGCATTTGATAACATTTTTTTAATGCATTGATTGAATGCAAAAATGGTACTTTATTTTAAAATAATAACATCATAAAATATTTGGAACTTCATTTTTTTTTTTGCCATAACTTATGTTTTAGTAATTTTAATTTGCATGCATAACATCTTATAATGTTCCGCTGAATAAAACGCATTAAGCAAAATAAAAAACATTTTAACAGAGATATTTGGCAAAAATTTACAATAGAGTATTAATATTTATGCACTTTCCTAATGCTGCAATTTTTTGGATGAAAAGTTACAAATGGCAAATACTTAATCTTTGTCAGAAAGAAATACTGTTAAGATCTTAAATCACGGGAAAATAGCGAACAAATTTTCCATTTTATGTAAAGGAAAAGAAATAATCTTAACATATGAGCAGTTAGATGAAACTTTGCATAAGAAATTAAAGCACTTTATGCAAATATTTGCATAAAGTGCTTTCTAAAAACATTAAACAACAAAATGAACATATCACTTTACAATAAATTTGAAGTCAAATGTGTCTGACTCACACCTTGATTTTCTTCGTATTATTTACATCCTAATTAATACATTTATTTATAATGCAAGCAGCAACAAAAAATTGTCACAATATTTAATTAGATCACAATATTTAATTAGAAATAGCTGAAAAATATCTCACTCACTGCCCCAGCCAAATCAATGTCAGCATATTTCCTGATTAAAGCATCTACAATGGAGAAATGGCCAGCCTTTGCTGCATGGATTAAATTTGTGTCTCCATTTCGGTCAGGCAAATTAATATATGCCCCGGCATTCATCAAGGCTTTGGCAATTTCGGTGTAACCCTCTTTGCAAGCAATACTCAGGGCAGTACAGCCATCCTGAAATGGATTCAAAATGCTAAAATTCAATGGAAATACATATTTTTTGCTTTTTAAAAGGAAGAATGTAGAAGAACTGAAAGAAACTGAAAAATATAAATATCAGGCACGAAAGAATTTTCAATTTTTTCATTTATAGTTATTTTCTGTAACACTTTTAATTTTGCAATTAAAAAAGTGGAAAATAATAATAACAATAATAGTAATTAAAAAGAAAGAAAAAAAAACACACATATTTTTTATTTTTTAAAAATGATTTTTGATACTTTGAAATTTAAATGGTAAATAGAACTTTAATAATTACAAATTAAATATTCTTTATGAAAATTAAACAATAATTTTAAGTAAAATAAAAGTTATGATGAAATAAAAATTAAACTTAAATTTAAGAGACATGAAATGCATAAATAAAAATAAAACAGATCAACAATATTGAATTCTTATCTATTAAACAATTATTCTTTTTAAAAAAAGATATAATTTTAAGGAAAAGAAAATACATAACATGGTTTAAAGGTCATAACTTTCTACTTGTCCTAAAATATGCAACCTTTGTACCAGTATGTAAAAAATAATATATTGTTATGGGGTTCATCATATTAACCAATGTCTCACTCCTTGAACATGCAGTTCAATTTATTTACACTAAGTACAGAGAAAAACTCTCACAGAGTTCACACATCACCGAAAAACCCACGTTAACCCTCGTATTCTCTTCACAAATATGAATGAAATCAAGCCTGAAGCTTACAGAACAATGGCTCAGCTTGACATGAACTCGCCAAAAGACTAAAATTAATCTTCACTCTTTTACTTCTCTCAAGAGTTCCTTATATAATGTCTCAGATCAAGTGACATGAACATTCCAGAAAATTCTAGCAAAAACTAGGATTGTCTAACATGATCATCAAAAAGTCGCCAAGCTTGGCGAGAAACAACAAAACAAAAATCTAAAAACTGATTTTCGTAAAAATATTATATTTCCATCAAAATGAAGTAATTATTCTCTAATTTTTAAGTATTTCTTAAAATACAATTTTGCGGCTGAAGAATACTGTATTAGCAAAATTTATGGTTTTTGTGTAATAAGCAAAAAAAAAAATTTATCATAGAGAGAAGTAAAAATAAGTAAAACTTATAAAATGCATCATTTGTAATTTCACTTTGAAAGAATATTTTACAATCAAATCATTATAAAAAATATATTATTATCTTTTTCTTACAATAATAAAAATACATTACCATGTCTACAGCATTGACATTTGGCTTTCTTTCCAACAACATATTTACAATGCTGGCATAATTGCCTTTTGTTGCTACAAGCAAAGGAGTCCATGAGAACTGGGGGAAAATTGAAAATTAATATATAGAAAAATTGACTTCACAGCAGAGAGCAATAACTCTATGTTTCCAAAAATTAAAATATTTCAAATACATTTATTGAAGTATAAATACAAACAACGTAAATATATGAAATAACATAAAAACCATGGATTTTCATTCATTGATGCAAAGTTTACAAAATTTATTTATTTATTTAGATATATTTTTAGAGCAAGTTTTAAAATGCTGTTCAATGATTGGGTGTTATTAAACAAATTATAAAAACAAATATAATACACATAAGAAATACAGAAAAAAATTGCTTGTATTCTTCAAATTTTATATTATCAGAGAAAATATAATCAATGTTATTAAGTAGCTTTTATTGTGAATATTTTTACACTTTAAATGTGTTTCCACTTAAAGTAGTTTTAATAGATCATAAAAAGGTAAACATTTTACATGAAAGGGTACTTAATTTTTTTCTTTAATAAATCTAAGCGAGAAAAAAATAGAATAAAAATAAATAAATAAATAAAACTCAAATTATGACTCAATTATAGTATAGTGCTGTTTCAATGCAACAATGAAGTCCTTTCATCAGTGCTGAACATTAAAAGAATAACTGCTAACTCCAGTCTGAATGTGAAATTGTACACTTTGGCTGCTAATGCCTTGTTTTCTTACTTTCATGTTCACGCATGGCTGAACAGTTGAAATATTTACTGAGACGAAGAGACATTATAACACTGAAACAATTTTTGGCTGTATTTTTATAGCTACTGTACTTATATTCATTACAAATCAAATAGCAATTTATCATCCAACTTGGCTGGAGTTTATTGATTTTTGTCTTACATAATATCATCGTAATTTTAAGAAAGAATGAAAGAATTTCCAAATTTTTCACGACAAAATTCTTAATCCCAATTCCCATGCTTATTTGACAGATTATCTACCATTATAAAAACTAATAAATAAGGGTTAGTAAATAGTAAAATCAACATAATTAAATATTATGGTGCAGCATTACCAACAGTTGCTTTTGTGTCATTAAAACTAAACAAACTAGAATTAAATGCACAAATACCAAAAAATTGAAGTTAAGAGCAATAACTACAACTAGAGCTAGCCCAGCGGTCCAAATTCCCCCCTAACCAGTGGTGTAATTGAGTGGGGACACAGGGGGACGGCATCCTCCTACCTTTTTACTTTAATACAAACTTTTTTACATTTTAACATAAGTGCCCCCCCACTTTTGATTGCAATTGCTTATCTTGGTATGTATAAGCATCCCCCCCAACATTTTTTTCAGGAATACACCACTGACCCTACACTCATTAAATTCTGAAGTTCAGCCTCGAACATTTAAACACCTTTTAGACATTTTAATTTATTCTGTTTGACAACAGTTTGTTCCGTTTAAATATTTTAATTAGGTCTCTCATCAGTGCGACTGATTGACCACTGAGTTCGAAATTTAATGTAATGCATTTGTAACACATATTATACATAAATTTCATCTTTCTGCACCTTTTCCCCTGTAAAGAAAAATATAAATAAAAAATCTTCATGCCACCTTATTATTATTGAATTAATTAGAAATACAAACACTTATTTTTATTGATTTGCAGCAAAATAACACCTCACACCATATTTATTATCTCACTTCATATTTTATTAGACATTGCTAGCTTCAAATTGTATTTTGTTTTGTTTGAAATTGTACTGGATAAAACATCCAACTTACTTATTATATATATATTTTGGATATGAATTAACCAACACCTTAAGATTAGCTTTGACATTCATTTAATAGATTACATTTTCTCTTTTGTTTTATTCCTGACATTTCTTCTTCTTTGGATTATAAATAATAAAAAAAAATATTGAATATTGCACACATATTGTAGATTGTAATCGTAAGGAGCAGTAAGAAAATATGATGAAGAAAGGCTTCTTAAAAAAAAAAAGGACTTCAAATCTACGTCAAAAGTAGGGGGGAAAAAAGCTATTTCCAAAATTTTTGTATTGCTAACACTAAAACTAATCAATAATTACTAAATAAAAATTAAGAAAATCCGTTCATAAACAGAGGAGAAAATGGTACTTAACTCTTTTGTCTTTACATATTTATACATAGACTAGCTGTGACGGACGCCCGGCGTTGCATGGTCTATCTTAGATTATATTTTGCAAATGCAGTGATGCCTCATCAAAATGCTAGAAATGTTGATTATTATATTTTTTTATTTGTTTAACAATGGCAGCTGCATTGATTTGCTTGTTCACACAGCAACTGTAACAATTGTTAAAAGGATGCAACCATCAAAATAAAATAAAACGGTCATCATCTGGGTCAAATAAAATTAAAGTTAATTACCGTAAAAAAATAATTTCAAACTACAGAGAAAAACTCTTATAACTTCTTTTCTAAGTAATTTAGAGGCTTCCAATTTTGGCACAAAGGACAAAACTCTTTCCAGGATAGTTTTTTACGGGCTTTTTAATGGTATCAAGCTTGAAAGGATGCGGTAATTTCTTCCCGTAGAAATGGACTATTTTATGCAATTTTTGGAATTCCACTCCAATTGGTCTTAGCGTGATGATATATAGCCTACAGCCTTCCTCCATAAATGAGCTATCTAACACTGAAGGAATTTTTCAAATCGGACCAGTAGTTCCCGAGATTAGCGCGTTCAAGCAAACAAACTCTACAGCTTTATAATATTAGTATAGATATTTCTATAAATTAGAAAATATTTAAACGCCTTTTTAGTAAGCATAAAACGTGAATTTTTAAAAATGCATGTAAAATTTAAAATTATCTTTTTCTAAGAAAAATGTTTTATATGCAATTTCATCTTTGAATTATTTCATGTAATGTTCCAGAACAAAAGTAAAAAGAAAAAGCTAAGAGTATTAACTCACCATGCCAGCAGTATCAACATTTGCTCCAGCTTCAAGAATAAGAGGAACGATTTCTGTGTAACCTTTCCGGCATGCCCATACCAGGGGTGTGGTGCCATGCTGCAAAATATAATCTTTTGTCAAATTAAAAGTATTAGGATACTCTAAAAAGAAATTTCAAAGCTATTTAAAGGGTTTTATTGTCAATAAGGCTATTTTCAAAAGATTAAGAGAACTTCCCTGTGATGTTAATGAGCTATCATTTTTAGTGTTGGGATTGGGTACAGTATGGTTTTGGTTTTATTTATTTAAACAAGAGGTCCCCCCCCCCCCCCCGTCACAGTACAGATGATTTTTTTTCAAGCAAAGTCAATGGCCTTTGTGCATGTTTTTATGATCTATGGTAAGCTAGAATTCATTTACAAAGTAAACTATTCTACTCAAAATTGAAATCTAGAAAGAAGTTCCTATTTATTATTGTTATTTTTGGGTAATTTTTATTCATTTTTTGAATGCAGAAACTTATTAATTAAAAACAATAAAAAATAAATAATACCCTGTTTAATCAAGCTCTACTAGAGCTCAAGCAAAACATGACTCACAATTTTAAGTCGGTTAGGTATCTATTATTAAATACAATTCTAAATATTTTTCTAGATCTCTTGCTTAAAGCTTTCAAAAAATAAAGTCTAATTCATGATTTATTTTTCCTTTTATTACATGGGGTTAATTTGTTGAAACTCAGAATATAGCAACATTCAAGACAAAAACAACTAAAATTCGGACAGGCCAGACAGTCCTCTGAGTTATGAGATTGTTAGTATAGGTGTCTTACACGAGCTTACAACAATACTTTTCTCCTGTAAGCAGTGAGAATGTTAGGAACTGAGAATAAAAATATGGTTTCAACAGTTTAAAAAGCAGAGAATATGTATTTTCCATTTTCCAAGTTTTGAGTTATTGTTTATGACAGGAAAATGCTTGTTTTTGCTCTGCATTGGATCTGAATTGCTTTTTTTTTTTTTTTGCATGCTGACAAAAAATGCAGAAAAGTAATTGCACGTAAAAATATCACTTTTTGCGGTACATTCTTCAAATAAAGATATTTTATGGGATATTTTCTGGAGTTTTGTAGATAAAATAGGCAGCATAACCAAAAAACAGCTGATCGACAAATAATAAATACTAAAACAAGTTTAATGAATCAGTTTTGCTTAAACAGGACATGCTCCAAAGTATTAAATTTTTAACAGTGTGTAAAATGGCACAGAATGATACACAGGCAGAACTAAAGATAAAGAAAAAAAAAGATTTTTTAACTTTGTCCCAAAAAAAATTTGCACAGTATAGTAAGAAAAACTAAATGTACCTTATCACTAGAGTAGACTTTAGCACCTCTCTCCAAGAGGGCTTCCACTATTTCCAAGAAACCTCTGCCAGCTGCCCAAATGAGTGGAGTGCAATGGTTTTTATCCAGAACATTAACCACTGCTCCATGCTCTAGAAGAAGCTTCATCACATAATAGTGTCCTTTGTAGCAAGCCCACATCAGGGGGGTCCACTGGCCCTAGAATTAGAAAAGTGTGTTAAACACAGACAGGGAGAAGGCAATGAGGGCAACTATTACCCTCTGTGGGTCAAGTGTTATCAAATATTATAAGAATAAGGAGCTGTGTGAAACTTTGACACATAGTCAAAGTTAAATTGGTTGGGACCGAAAATCCATGTACAATTGAGAGAGGCGCATAAAGGGGTGACATAAGTATGAGATAATTGCAAAATAAAATTAAATAACCAAATACAAACAGGTAAATAAACTCATTAAAAAATCAAATGAATGAATAGAAAATGACATAAATAAATAGATATATAAAATTCTACTTTTCATTAAATAAAATTTATGGCCCACTTTCAATTCACTTGCACTGCCAAGTGAAAGAATTAAAAATAGTTACAGCAAACTAATAGGCTACTTTGGACTCCTTTTTGGGACATTTTAAGGACTTGCAATGTTTTTCATAAACACCAGCCCAGACCTTCTAAGTTTCATAGAATGTTGCGTTAATTGATAATAGGATATTTTAAGCATTTAACAAACCTAAATATTATGATACAATAAATTGTTTTTAAAAAAGATGAATTTAGTGGCTGTTGGTTATCACATTTGTAATCAAATAACATGTATCTGAATCTTCCAAAAGACTTATTTTTCTAATTTATGGCAGCCAAAAAGCAGCCTTGTACATAACAACAAACTATTTTTTAAATATAAAGTAAAGGAAATGATCAAAAAATAAACAAACCATATCTCTGTGTTCAATATCTGCACCATGATCTAACAACTTCACCACAATCTCTTTAAAACCATTTTTTGCAGCATTTGTCAGAGCAGTCCAATTGTCCTGAAAAACAAGTACGACTAGTTTCAAAAAGTGTCTTTTAAAAGTATGAACAAAAGAAAACTTCACTATTTCAACATTACCACTGTTCAAAGTTATGCTTTGATGAAATCTATAATAAAGTTTTGGTATATTATCTTTTTTCCATGATTATTTAAGTTACCTAAAAATCAAAATACAGTCAACTCTCCGAAATCCGCACTGCTTGGGACCAAGAGCTGTGCGTATTTTAGAATTTTGCCGATTTCCGATCATTGATCTGTGTAAGCATTTTGTGACGATATAATGTTGCATTCTCCTTTTTACTTATTACTCAAAAAAAGTTTTGGTAAACCACTAATTATACAGGCATGAATATATAAAGGAGAATTGACAGAAAAGAAAGAAAATTTATAAAAATTTGATACAATATATATATATATAACATTATATATATATATATATATGTGTGTGTGTACGATCTTTGAATAATTTTTTTTTAATTCAACTACTTTACAAAGGTGCAGATTGGTGGTCGCCACTCGCCAACAGGCTACCAAAAATTTTTTTAATGGTGACCAAAAATTTCATTGTTGATCGTCACGTTGACGACCAAAATAGTCTCCATTAATTAGGTCAAGGAGGAAGAACATTTGCATCATACAATCGATGCAAATAATTTATACTAAAAAATAGCTTAATATTTTTGCTGAATACAATTTGAATTGTGTACTAATGAAAAAATAATAAGAAATATCACAAACCGAAAAGAGATGTAAAAAGATTGATGTCTAATTATGGCAAAACGTTAATATTTGCGCATGACACGTGGCTATCAAGAAACATAAAAATAAGCTAAAAATAATGTTTTCAACAGTCTGCAGATTTGAGAGTTGACTGTACATATATTTTATTATTTTTCCTAATTTTTATTTTAAATAAATTTTTATGTCAAGCAGTTGCTAAAAATGGCTGCCTGTCATAAAAAGCTTCCATTTGGATGAATGGAGGCAGTTGATCTTTTATAAAAATTTCAAACATATACAAAAGAAAAATAATTTACTCTGCTCTCTTATTGTGATTATTATTTAATATTAAATAGCTTGAAGTTCTAGGCATAACTATAAGTTTTCCATTTGTACTTTTCATGTATAAATATATTTAATGAAACTAAATGTTTTTTTTAAACCTATTTTTAATTTATAATAACTATACACTTTATTCAGAGCAAGTTTGAAAAGGTTACCAACAGAAAATACAAAAGAAAAAAAAAATCATTACCGCATCTTCAGCATTAACATCTGCGCCATGTGTGAGCAATTCATTGACAATGGCAATCTGTCCTTGCTGAGCAGCTATCATTAACAGGGTCTGGCCATTCTATCAAATAAATTTTACAGTAAGCTCTTCAACTTTAATTTCAATTTACCAGAACTTTATAAATACTGTCAAGTTTTTGTACATAAGCAATAAGCCAGAGGCCATATATTTATTATAGGACACCCTAGCCAGATCATGCCCATGCACCCTCCCCCCCCCCCCCTTCATTTTTTATCAAGCTTTAAAATATATGAATTAGTTTTATTCAGTTTTTAAAAAAATGCAGAACCTTTGCTGTCTTAGACCCTACTGCTGTGGTAACATGCCTCCTGTGCGAGTCATGCAATAAACACACATTTACAATTTGTACCTATTTTTTGGACAAAGAACACATAATAAATTAATGTTACACCAATCTATTTCATTTCAAAAACTCAATACATTACACAGAATCATTATAAGACTTAAAAAATATTTTATAAGTTCACTGTCTGTTTCCAAGTGTCATTATATACATATTATGGAAGAGAAGTGAGCAATTCCAAAATTGTTATGAACTCAAAGCTTATTTTATTTATTGACTTGAAATATCTCAAAACAGAAAAGCATTTTGTTCCTTGCAAATTTGAACCTAAACATTCTATTTTCTGAAAATAAGAATGTTGGCGGGGAGAGCGGGGGGGGGGGGGGGGGGGGGGGGGGGGGTCAATCACTCAAATTTACCAGGGGTGGTAGAAACCAAAGGTACACACACTACTGATGCATGTAATTATGCAATTGTCTCATAATCCAGTTCCAGCTGTCATTTGAATGATATCGAATAACTTGTAAAGGAACAAATAAAGATACATTAGTACATGAAGAACTTAGTAAACAGACTTATTTTTGAATTTACAACTATTTTCCCTTTTCCTTCTTTTCCTTTTTTAACTATGGCCCTTTTGCATCAAATATATAAGGATATTGCAAGGATCACTAAACTGCTTGATTTTTCAGCAGGGTGGCTAAAATCCAAAGTTTTTATTGATCTATCATCACAAGCTTCAGAAATAAAAAAACTGAATGAATTCATGAAAAGAACTACTCTTGAATCATAACGGGATATAATAGATATTTAAGTAACTTTTACTTCATTAGATTTTGAGCTTTGAGCTTTGTGAAAATTAACACATACATGTTCAGAAACTGACACATCAAAAAAATGAAAACAAGAATACAAATTCATGAAAAGAACTATTCTTGAATCATAACAGGATATAATAGAGATTTAAGTCTCTTTTATTTCATTATATTTTAATTTTTAAGCTTAATGAAAATCAACACATAAATGTTCAGAAACTGACACATCAAAAAAAATGAAAACAAGAATAACAAAAAATGGGGAAATAATAAATGAACACATTGCCTTTCAATAATAAAACAAGTTACCTCATCGCATTCATTAGCAGAGCAGTGTCTGTTGAGCAAGATACTGCGCAAATTGGCCACATCTCCTTCAGCTATTCTAGATATTAATGCATCAAAAGCGATTGATTTATTCATTGCCGGAACTACATAACAAGTGTCTGTAGAATGAGGAAATACATACATATATTAAAACTAATTATTATAATTTTAGTGCATTTGCATTATGATATTATGCTTTTCTGGACAATATAAACTCCAAATAAATAAATAAATAAATTCAAAAAATGTCTGAATAATCTCAATGAGCTACATTTGAGGGACATGCTTATTTTATGACTTTTATTTGGTACAAAGTGCCTTGAATGTGAAAATTTCTTCCTGAGGGACTTTTAAAGTGGTTGCTCTACTTTTGCATATTGAATAGGAGAAAAACGGGAAAACTCATATCAAATGATGTGCCAGATAATGTCATATTAGACAATGCATATTTGATATCTGAATTCATAAACAGTATTTGGTGTTCATTCTTTAAGAAAAAGGTTTAAAGAACATTCAAATAGCCAACAATTAATCAGCATCTATTGAGTATTTGTGTATGGAATTCTTCATTTCGAAGAATTGATTATTTTCTGTTATTTATAGTGGATGGATAATGTAGTAAAAAAAAAAAGCATTTTTCTTGCAAAAGCTTGGTGCATAAAGAAGCAGCTTTTACTGATTGCATGAATGGATTCACTAAAATTCTAAATTTGTACTCATTTTTTGTAAAGAAATGTAGAATTCAAATTTTGGAATTAGAACTTTAAAAATAGTATTCGTATCAGTCCAATCATTTCGAGCATGAACTTTTGACAACTTATTATCTTGTAGAAATTTATTAATTTTAAAGCTTAGATAAACAATTTACTACTATGCATTAATAATTCTCATAAATAAACACGAAAAGTGATTCTGAATTACACATCAATAGGGTGTCTTCAAGGTCGCGGAAAAGTTAGAATTCGGACCCTATTTAGAAACATTTACTTGAATTTTATAAGAATTTTTTCAGGTCAATAATAATCAATCAATTTGAATTTTTGAAAGCGAAATTAAATGATTCTTTAAATTGCCGTCAAACCTTTCTAAGGTTAAAATCAAAACCTAGAATAATAACATTACAAAGAAAACACTGATCTGGGTCGAAATAAACGTAGACCTAAGCAAAATAATTAAGTTATGGGCATCTTACTTTCAGACACTTATATTCTTTGAATGTGCTTTGGAAAATAATGCATGTAATTGATAGAAAACTTTCACTCGATTCTCAGGTCATAAGATAGTATAAGAACAATGAAGATGCAATAAAAGTTCGTAATATATAATAATTATAATTTTTTAAATTAATTATTGCACTTATAATGCATAATTATGCAAGAAAAATGTAGGAATTTAAAGAGGATAACTATTATCACCGAAGCACACGACAACACGAATTAAATACCGTATCATTCAAAACAAAACAAACCTTTTAGAGGTGATTGCCAAATTTATGATCCTAATAATAGTATATAAAGAAAACAGAATTGTAAAATTTACATTCATGTTTTATCAACAAAATTAAACATATTTGTTGCATTTCAAAACTTAGAATTTCCCTCAGTGTTTTTAAGGAAGAAAATAATTAGTTTTCAGTATTACTTCAAAAGTTTGCATTAAAGTTTACTGCTACTCCTACTGGAAAACGTCATATGGTTTACTGATGGAGTTCAGTCTTTGTTTACATATTGCGTGTTAATTTCTGGTGTAGTTAATCTCTCTTTTTTTCTTATTGTAGTTCGTATTTTCATTTTCATGTCCTTTCTCATGGAAAAACACTCAATTATAGTTCTCTGCCTTGATGAGTAAGGCTTTTTTGCCATGGCCGATTCTGAAGTTGTAACTGATAGAACTCCACTGCTGGAAAGAAAAGGAAGCATTGGAAGTGTTGATTCCAACATT
Source organism: Octonoba sinensis (assembly GCA_038502835.1). Taxonomy (NCBI): domain Eukaryota; kingdom Metazoa; phylum Arthropoda; class Arachnida; order Araneae; family Uloboridae; genus Octonoba; species Octonoba sinensis. The sequence goes on from CM076603.1 coordinate 11,707,830, forward strand.
AAAATTGGCTTCGATTCTCTAGAAAATGACGAACAGCAGCTAAAAGTGGTTTTGAATTCAGATTGCTCAAAATTTGGCTATTCTAATGTGATAGACATAACAGACGACTCTGAATGCATGTTGCCGGTTGACGCAGAAAATGTGATTACTCAGCCTTCATCTGATATTGTTTGCATATTTACTGTTGCATTTGATACGCGAGCAGGTAATAACTTATTCGTAGCACTTTTGTTTAGTTTTTCTACGTAAAATGTAAAAGAATAAAAACGTTTATAATGTTTTGGATGAGGGAAATTAAAATATTTCACAGATAATGTTTTAAGGCAGGAGCACGTGGAGCAGCTGTCACTGCCCCCCCCCCTCCCCAAATAAATAACAATTACCATATGAGAATGTTAACAATTCAAGAGAAAAATTAAGCTGCACTACACCAAATTCAATGAGTTTTTTCTACTGGAAATCGAAATTATTATTTCGAAATTCTTCGTTTTTGGAGTTATTTATTTATCAAGTGACAAGCTCAATCAACAGTTACTGTGGTGAGTCTTTGTTTGACAGGGAATATTTATTCAAATGTTTTAACATTTTAAAGATCCTTAAATGTTTGATACATTACAATAAGACAGGCATAAACTTTTATGAGAATGAGTTTCAACTTTTCAAGCTAATTGCCTTCGCTTTGATTTCAACATTTTTCAAAGAATCTGCTTACAACATGATCCTCCATGTTAAAAAAAGTGGTTATATAACTTCTATTGTGTTAACGCACACAGTACACAAAAGTGATTTTTCTAAAAAATTGGAAATGTTTATAAATTGAAAATTATCAGTATACATATGAAGTCAGTAGTCTAAATTTGATTTCAAGGTTTTTTTTTTCAGCATTGTTCAAAAGCCCTGATTTTATGTCATTTTGATACAGGGGTCTCTAGAAATTGGTTTATCCTAGGCGAGGAGCTGATCCAGCTGAAAATTAGGACCATTTTGCTTCCCTGTCACAAAATTCAAATTCACACAAACGGCCACTTTATAAAATTCAGATTAAACAAAAAGTCTTTTGGCAAAATTTTATTGCAAAGAAAAAGATCTCTTTTTAAAAAGTTTTACATGGTCACATCATTTTTTCACAAAAATATCTTTATTTTCTACAATATATATTTTTCCGCCTCATGAATTGGACCCTAAAAATAACCAACTTTATCTAAGTTCTATACTGCTATTTTATCTCTAAAAAAAAAAAAAAAAAAGTGTTTATAAGATACTTACAGTTGTGAACATAAGAGTTATTGAAGTTAAAAAGTGGCAATGCTGCCTCCCCCACTCCCCTTGACTGCATTTAGTCTCTAATGTTGTATATATATAAAGTTATGGCTAGTTCTATACAAAATAATGGAACACTAATAGAAATAAAATTTCACGTTAATTTAAAGCGCAAATGAGCATTAAAACGCAGACATATGTTTCGGGATTGCTTGGAATTCATTTTTCAATGCGACAGGGAGCTTCTAGATGCAAAACATCCAAATGAAGCAGACAAAACAACAAAGCTTATTTAGCCAAGGAATTAACTGTAAGCCAATGAGTTAATTCCTTGGCTATATGAGCTTTGTTTTTGTTGAAAAAGGGATTTCAAGCAATCCCGGAACATATGTCTGCGTTTTAATGCTCATTTGGGCTTTAAATTAACGTGAAATTTTATTTCTATTACTGTTTACTTGCACAAAGTTAAATTATTATTGATGGAACACTAGTTTAACAAAAATAAACTGAGTGATTAACAAAGAATAATTGATATTGATTAACAGAGAAAAAGCTAAAAAAAAAGGGCGGGGGTTCCTTTCATCATAAACATGAATAATATGTATTTGTAGTGGTATGATTCGACACCTTCAAGAGCTAACTTCTGTCCCTGCCATTAGGTACCTTTAGGCAAAGCACGGAAGCACTGGCTTTTCACCATGAAGGTCTGGGGTTCTATCCCCATCTACGGCAAACCTGCCATCGTCGTTGGCTACATATTATTTGATGTTCTTAATTAAAGTGATGATTTCAGTAAGAAGAGAAGGAAACACTGGCCAATACTATGTCTCAGTTTTGAAAAGTGTAGCTGATTTTTTTTTTTGCACTTTTAATGAAAGTTCAAAATTTTATAGTTTTTAACTCTAAGATGTTATGATTGTCATGCTGTTTACTAATTAAATGCTGTTTGTCAGGTAACATAATTGAATGGTTTCTTCCAAATGACTGCAATGTCGATGGCATCGAATTTCGTGCAATGGCAAGTGGGTCACACAGAGTACAGACCGACTTCATGTAAGTTTTCCTTTTTAAATTTTTCGGAGCATTAAAATTTTACTGTCATCAAATTAACTGAGCAATTATTAGTACAGTTATACATACTGCAAATATTTTAAATAGAGCCAAAAATTAAAGTAGTTTTATAATTATTTTTAGAAATGTATTAAAAGTGAAAAATAATTTAAAGAATGGTGCTTAATTACCAAAAAAGATGGCACTTCTTGGTTAAAAGATCTACTGTGCTGAGCTTGCTAAGAGAGATTTTATGATTTTACGCTCATAAGTTACATTCTGTGCAAAACTGACAACCTCAACAGAAATATCATTTTATTTAATGAAGTAATTAAATGTTACATAATATAATGTTATGTAAATCAAATACTGTATCAAGGGAGTCACAAGGGTATTTATATAAATTTTTGGCTACTAAACGGGTTGTAATGCTAAAAAGTTGACAAATGATGCTACAGCCAATAAATGATTATTTTCGTTTAGTGCATGAACAAAATACTAGTATTGTTTAGAAAGCCTGATGGTACCAAATTTGTAATAAATAAATATATAATGAAGAAAAAAATGTTTATTTGTTCAAATGTATTTCTTTAACATCCTAGTAACGATGATACTGTTAATATTTAACATTAATAATGTCTTAAATTGTAAACTATAATTGAGATCTTTTTCATAATCTTGTGTGTTCTGCTGATATTTAATTTGCCAAGATTACTTTTCTAAGTATTAAAATCATATTTAAGAATTTTCTTATGTGATCTTTCATCATACAAAACCCGCCTCACATTACTCAACTCCTTATTTTGCTTAGACTTATTTAAGGTTTTGAGAGCATATAAATTCTCAACAAAAAATGAATTCAGTAAAACATTTTTCTCTGCAGGTACAGTGCAATTGCAAAGAAAACAACCTATCCTTTCTTCGGTGTGTATATCGGGTGTATCAGAAAATAATCTTGTTGATTTTTCTTGCAGATATTTCAAGAGGGGTAAAGCTGTTTGGACTGGCTTGCTTCGAAAACATGCCCGTAGACAATGCTTGCGAGAGAGGAGCTCGAATGAAATCCGTTGGCGTGCTTGCAGTCACTTACACAACTCTGCATCATCACATGGGCTTCCTGCGACAGCAAGTTAGGTAATGCTATGGTACAGAGTTCAAAATTACTGGTCATTTGTTGTATTTGGGAATTAAGATTTTTAGTTTAAAAATTACATTTTTACACCCAGTTGTTATTTGGTGCATTTCCATTTTCGAAATAGAAGCAAATAATTCTTAATAATTAAAAACTTTTTCACTTGTGTGGAAGCAAAAGTTACAAAACTAGTACCAACAATGCAATCCTGGGGAAAAAGGAGTGAGTGGGAGGGAACATAAGTAACTGTCAATCTAGGTAACTTTGAACCATGGGGGTTAACATCGAACCACGTCATATATTTTAGTATATTTGACTTAATTTTAAAATTAAGAGTAGAAAATTGGTTTTAGAACCTATTTAGCTGAGCACTGGATCTTCTACTTCCTTTTTTGCGGTCAAATATACTATAATATATTTTTTGAAGTCAAATATACTATACTCAAATCTACCATAACGTGGTTCAAAGTTATCCCCTATTATTCAAAGTTACCCTGAATGACTCTATTGCAAGCAAAAAGTGGGGTATGCTGTTGTTAAAATTTAAGAAAGGGGGCAGGGATGTTTGTTTTAAAATAAAAACTGGTGCTATTCCATGTCCTGGTGCCCCCCTTTGACTACACATTGACTAGCACAGAAAACTAATGTTCTTTACAAGAGGAAATTAATGTAACAGAGGACAAGTATTTAAGTTAATGCAACAACAATTTAAGCTTTCCTCTTTTTTACATGTTGCTTGCTTCATCCCTGCATAGCAGTATTATTGTTTAAACTTGGCTTTAATAATATCCTGAACGCAAATGAGATAATATGCAAAATGCAATATTTTTGAATTATTTAGTACCTTATTACAGGTATTTAACTTGGGATTTTTGGATTAAGTCCTTGTTGATTTTTTTAAAGATAGAAAAGAGTTGACACTAGATGCTTACTGCTAACAGCCATCAAATTATTTTAAAACTTTAATTGATAACATTGAAGCACCATTTTGTTACTTAATTGCTGCAAGAAATTTAGAGATAACTCACTGCTAGTCCTTGGACTTCAATATAGGTAATGATGCACACCGGGTTTGTGTTATAAAAAAAATACATCTTTTTTCAAAACTGTGTTAGTTTCAGCAATTAAATGAAACAATACCACTGATGCCAGTGGGCACCAAGTATTTGTCTTCTATTTTCATAAATTTATCTATACTTTGTTTGAACACAAAGGCATGTTTTTAGCTACCAATTCATATTTTTGCTTTTATTAGAAAATTAGAACTAATTAGCTTAAATGCCCTAAAGGTAATCAATATATTAGACAATTAGATAATATTTTAATAAATAATGTAATTAATAAATCAATTACTTCACTAAAATTTATATACTGATGATTCATTTATTGATATGTTTGACAGGCATCTTCTTGAAAATCCTGGATCTTATTCTGAAATGGAAGCATACTACGAGAAGCGCAAAAGCTCATTCCCGACGTTCAATGCGTTCCCGGACCATTCCGAGGCATTTTCTGCCAAACTTTGGAACAATTTCATGCCACTAATGAAGGTACATTTAGAGTTATTTTGATCTGTCTGTACAGTTGATAATCTATAAACCACCGATCTATCGAATGAAGTTGCAGTGACTTTTCTGAGGACTAAGTTAAATTTTGTTAATAAATCCCATTAATCAAAAATTAAAACTGTGTAGCAAATTAATTTTAAGACATGATTTGATCTTTTGCTTTTTATTTCAAAGCATTTTAAATGAAAAAAGTGGTAAAAATATTTTTAATGTGTGATTGAGTGATGTTAAAAAATGTTGATTGATAAAAAGTTGACTTTATCCTACAATGCAGGGAAATTGAAAATTTTCCATGAAAAGAAATTTTTGATATAAGCAGGTTTGACTGTGTATACTTTTATTTCCATTGACTGATCTCAGGGTTTGTTGATTTAAATCAGCTTGATTTAAATTGCAATTTAAATCAAGTGATTTTTAAAAAAAAAATCATTGATTTAAATCAAGGGATTTTTTTTCAAAAAAATCATTAATTTTATAATGTTAAAAAGTGTTGTAAAAATGAAATATGTTGCAATTACAACCACTGTTTCCAACAAAACTTCCTAGGTCCATCGGTCTGTGCGCATAACATATTTCATAGGGTTAGAATTAATTACTATTCATTAATTTTACAATATTCTTCAAGCATCTTAACAGCAAAGCATCATTCGTTCAATCCTTCAAATTACAGTTCATAATAATCTTGAACCATTCTGTGTTTTTATCTTAAAAATGGTATTTTCGATAAATTTAATAAATGCACACAATAAATAATTCAGAATGATAGTGTTTAAAACAACAATTGTTAGAATTTAGAATATGTATCCTTAAAGTTTCATCCATGTCCCTAATAGCTTAAATTTTTTTTTTTATCATAGAAGTTTTCAGTAAAGATATTTGATTAAAACAAAAAATTTCAGTTTTTAGTAATGGTGTGAGCATATGATTTCACTAAATGGGTAGAAATATTTCAAGCCTTTTCATTTATAAAAAAGAAATATGATTAAAGTACACTCAATATAAAAATTAAGTGCACGCAATTGTTACTTTTTTTCAGTTTTCAACAGCAAAATAATTCAAATTAAATTTGTTCATTATTATTATTAAAAAATATTGATTGCTGTGAAAATAGCTTAAAGTGTTTTTGCTTATTGATTAAGATGCCATATTGTTTTTATGAATGTAACATAATAAATATCCAAAATATTTCAGGTCGTTTTTTAAAAAAAAAAAGCAAAAAAATCTTATTTAAATTTTTAAAAAAACCCGAATTTTTTTTTTTTTTTTTAAATTTAAAAAATCACGAACCTTGACTGATCTCTACTAAAAGTTCACTTTTTGAAAGCCTCTCCCCTATTTTTTTTTTTTTTTTTTTTTTATAATAGCTTATTCTGTCATGATCAGAGTTCGAAATTAGGATGTAATTTGTCAAACTAAAAGTTTGAAAGGTTAGGCATCAAAAGTGGTGTCTGTGTGTGAAATCACAGTTGTCAAACGGGAATTTTTAGTTGCAAAATACAACTAACGACCACTAATTTCGAACCCTGATCATGAAGTATTGTAATTATAATAGTTTTTCCCTTATTTTGTGGTATATATTAGTTGGATTAAACATTGTGATAATTAATTGGAAAATAATCTTATAGTTTCAAAATTTACATACTCTTTCCTTAAATCTTCATTCAGATAACGCATCCGGCTGGGTGTTTTTCTCAGTTCTTGAACTTTTTTGGCGAGAGGATCTTCGTTCTCTGGAAATTAGCCTTACTGAAGAAGCGAATCATATTTTTCTCCCCTCCTCCTATTGGAGTTGTCTGTTACAGAGGTGAGTTCCTATTTTTGCTAATGAACCCCTGGCTGAAACTGTTCCGCCCATAGACGAATTTTCGTTTTTCTTTTTTTGTAAATATTTACATGGAAAAGGACAGAATACTCCTAACTAAGTATTTTAACATAGATTAAACTGTGTTATTATTGTTTTTCTGACACAGCTTAATGTAATGATGTTACTTGTTATAATAAATTTAGTCATTTTGTGAAAATAAGGATTTTTAAAATGTTTGACGGGTTTCCACCTATTAAATATTGTTATTGCTAATATTAATCTAGTTATATATCGGGGGGAAAAAGATAAACAATTAATGCATGCAATATATAAGAAAATTTCTGCAAAAGGCATGTTTTCTGAGTTAAAGAAATTTATTTTAACTACCATTCTTTGAGATCTTTTTACTTTCACCCATGAATGAACCCTACTTATTGCTTGTTTCATGCCTGCTGCAACAGCCACAAAATATATTGCTCTGGTTCCGGTTGCTGTTAGCTGTTGAAAAGGCTTTACAACAGCGGAAGCTTTTCCTGTTTTGCTTTGCATCATAGCACAGACAACAAATTAGGCTCTTCTGAGTGAAAGTAGTTTTTGATGATGGAGTTAATAGCAGCCAATCAATAAAAAAATATCTGCACAAGGGTATGTCGGGTAAAATATGCAGAACCAATGACATGAGAGAATCTCACAAAGATTTTGTGGCTGTCACATCCAGGTGTAAAAAGTAGCATAAGTAACAATGAGTTTAATGCTACTACAGTAAGAATTAAATGCAATGTTTTACTAAATGTATTAAATTATCAAATTGTCAGTTGTGCGTATGAAGTAGAATTGTGCTTCATTGGGAAGATCGGGAAAATGTCTTAGAATTCTAATGTTCTGAAAAAGCAGGAAATCTGCAAAAATTTCTGAAAAATCAGGGAATTTTTGTTGAATTGCGCGAAATTCAGTTAAATAAAAGCAAAATTAAAAGAAATGCTTTGCATGTTGAACATTACATTTTTAACAGAAGTGGGTAAAAAGGCATTTTGTTTTTCTTTTGAACTATTATCAAACTAATTTGATGCATTATTTTTGTGCTGCAAAATTTTTTCACTGCTGTAACAATGCCTCTTTCTTCTTAAAAATAATGTAATTAAATTTTGTTATATCTAATATTTTAATGTGTTTCATTTGTGTTTTGAATAGGTTTGCGTTTTATTTATTGTATGTATTTATATATAACAAAGTATTCAATCAGGAAAATGTTCTGAAAAATCTCTGTAAATCAGGGAAAAGTCGAGAAATTTTGCTTCTGAGATTCTGTAGCCAACCTGTTTTAAAATATTTCTAGTGAAATCTGTAAATATCCTCTCCCATATTTTCCTGTTTTGGGCAACACATATGTAACCATTTGTTTTAATGAATATTTCAGATCAATTAAGAAACTCTAAATCTAATATTATTTTGCTGAAAAACTATGTATTGATCTATCTTCTAATTTGCTTTTATTTCAGTGTTCTCCAAATGCTTTCCTTTATTTTTAGAATGCATTTAATTTGAAAATGCTTTTATTTCTAGTTTACTGCACAATATGCCTTACTGCACACAGGATGACAGAAGTTGGCCATTGGTCAGCCCAACCGTTTTTCTACGTTAACATTGCTGACATGGACACATTAGGATCTGAAAAAGTATATGTTGCATGTGAGTAAGAGTTAAAAAAAAATTTTTCATGTATTTTGGTTCATTTTGACCTAGAAGCATAGTTATGTTTTAACTGTTGCATGAAATATTTTATATATTACTATAGTCTGTGTAATTAGAATAGGCGCATCAAGGTCGTGTTTCCTGCTTTGTCACCATGGCAGTGAAAGATAACAGAGCCAGACTTTTTTTTTTTACATTTACAAAATATAAAATACAATAAATTAGCTATACAATAGCTTTCTGACACACATCAAAATATTTGAATAAGATTTAGATTGGTTCAAAATATTAGAATACTTTATCTGATGCAATCTATTTCTGCCATTGATAAATAAATCTGATTTGAACCCTGTCTATTATTATAACTAAAACAACAAACCTACTTATCATAATCGCCAAACCAACGTGGAGAAAAAGTTTCTATCACGGAAACCATGGCGACCAGAAGGGGAAAAGGTAGAGTTGTGTGACCTTGACATGCCGATTCTAATTACACAGACTATAGTGATTGTATTTTTGTGGTTCAAAGCAAATAGTTCAGTGGTGAGAGGTTTCAAATTTGCAGAAATATTGTTTTGGGGTTAATTTCAGTTTCTTGCTCTTGGAGTTAATTTCTCATGTCTGCTGCAATTCGTTTGTTTTATTTCAGGTACTAAATATTAAAATAATTTTACAAATTTTGGTGTAATTACGCATCTTTATGCTTATATTGAAAGTAGTGGAAGAATTTTAATTTATGAGATAGTATTTTTAGTTATTATGCAAAAGTTTACCATTACAAACGTGACAAATAAAAAGCAACATGGTTCTCATGGCACTTTTTTCGATAATTATTCCAAATTTTATTTCTTACACTAAAACTCTTTCTCTGTTTTAACCGTTTATCTACTGACTGTACTTATAAGTACCATGCTCTATAAGTTCCCTCCAACAACCATTTTTACCAATTTTCGATGGTACTTTGCGGGAACACTCTTTGAATTTCACATTTTCAGGATACATATCGGCAAGGGTTCTATAAAGAGTATTTTAGCGAGGAAAGGAACATAGATAGTTTTGAAACCAATGCTGCGTTTTGAACTGCGATTTTGTCCAGATTGCTCCCCTTTTTTCGCTCCAGGGAAATAGCAAAATTCAAGAATTAAATCACTGAATATTTTTTTTTAATGTGTTAGTTACGAATTTAGAAAACTATTTGGCGAAATATTTTGATTAAAAAGTGTATGTAATTAATTTCAGAGTTAAAAATACTTTGTGGTACTTATTAGCTGTGAAGAAATAAATTCTTATACACTGAGCATTTTGTTTGTGTAAATCCCTTAACTTTCAGTGTAATTACCCAGACAAACAATTCATGTAAAAAAATTTACTGCAGATCATAATGCAGTAGATAAAAGGTTAAAGTAAATATGGAGATGTGTAAACACACCAAAATATTTCAAGTTATTTTAATAGTTTTCACTTGAAATGAAACAAGATGTGTGTTTTGTCATTCCTTTCACACACGGAATTTAATTTTGGTGTTCTAATTTTGCTTCTGTTTTTTTTTTTTTTGCTTGAAATACTATTTTTGCTGCATATATTTTTGATGAAAAAGTAAGCTTTTGAAGGAAGTCTTTATTTATATATTTTTGACTCATAAAGCAATGCAATTCCACACTTCTATTCTACCTTCTTTGTTAAATAGTCAGAAAAATAATTGAGCATTGGCATAATGGAAGCAATTCAACTCATGAGCGATAATCAATGTCACGTGACATCCGCTCTTTGTTTATTAAGATTTGCATTTGGGTTCTACATGGAGTTCACTAGGCAAAATGAGTTGTCTTAAAATTAATTAGACTATTTTCACAGCATTTTCTGACTATAACCTAGTATTTACATTTAATTTAATCATTATTCAAGAAATTTATTAATTATTATAATAATTATAGTGTTTTATTTAGTATTAATTTTATGTAATGCAGAAGAACTTTATTTTGGCCTAGTTTTTATTTGATTTGTCGAACTCAAAGTAAAGGGATGCTACGGCTTCCTTTGTTTACATTGCTTTGATCACTGCCATGTGACCAATGACGTTGCTTGAATTGCCTCCATTGTTTCAATGTGAGACAGAAATTGAAGCTGCTTATTTTTATACCGTATATAATTTATAATTAAACTTTTGAAAGACTTGAATATACTTTCACAAACTATAATAACTTCTGCAGTATTTTCTGGAGTCTTGAGAAATAATTGCAATTTAAAATTTTCCGAAAAAATAAATAATTTTTTAAAAATAAATAAATAAATCGATAAAGAAAAGATTACATTTAAAAATGTTTTTTTTTTTTTGCTTCCGAGTTGTGAGAAAGCACACAATTCTTCTTAACACTACCTGATTTATAATTTTGATTCAAATAGATGTGTTTGAAATTTGTATCCAATGGAATGGTGGAGCATAAATTCCTTTTTTATAGGTACAACAGAAAAAATCTTCCAGTCAAAAACTTCCCTTTACGACTTGTACGTGGACAATCAAAATTTTTTCAGTGAAATACCAATGATTCAAAAATTAATGGGCACAAGTTTTGCTGACAAAATGAAATATGAACAACTGTGTAAATTACAGTGAGTATGAAATCACTTCATCTATTTCTCACTTACTTCGCCTTAAAGTTTCCATTAAGGATCGTTCATAAATGATGTCATGCTTCGAGGGGGGGGTTGGGGGTTTGTGAAATGGTGACAGATTGGGACGGAGGGACGGGGGGTAAGAAGAGGTGTGACATCATGCTTATGCAGCATAGTGTGACATGGGGCGGGGGAGGGGGTCAGATATATGGGAAAAAAGCAAGACATCATATATGAATTGTCCTTTATTTAGTTTTGTTTCAATGTATCTAATTTTCAACTTCTTTTTCTTCAAGAATTTATACAGATGAAAAATGTTTATTTAATGATCTAAATTCCTTTGAGTTTTTACGTACAATTAAGGTAATTGCAACGTACAATTTTGCCGGGTGGGTGGCATAGTAGTAAGGGATTATTGATAAATGATGTCAAGCTTCGAGGGGGTAGGGGGTTCGTGAAATTGTGACAACGGGGAGGGGAGGGGGTAACAAGAAGTGTGCCATCATGCTTATGCAACATAGTATGGCATGTGACAAAGGGAAAGGGGGGTATGTTGAAGTGTGACATTTTGTGACAAATTGGGAGGGGTGTCAGATATTAGAGAAAACAGTGTGACATCATTTATGGACGGTCTCTAAGGTGTTGGCCTCTTATGCCCAGGGTCCGACAAATCCGGGGCCCGCCAGGTCACTCGGGCGACTAAAAAATATGCCTTGGCGACTAGTTTTTTAGGTGGCGACAAATGAAAATATTATAGCTGGCTCCTAAAAATTTTCCCCGGCTCTTAAGATTTTCGGATTTTTGTCGGACTCTGCTTATGCCTAAATTTGCCTGTAGAAAATCTAGCCCTAGTTGATGTAGTTTCGAGATATGGAAGACTGTCAACGTCCATGTTGTTGACAGTTACGGCATCTTAGGGATTATATGACATGATAATGATCTCTTTTGACTATTTATTCAACTTGATATTCTAATTTAAATTCCTGATGCAATTTTGAGTCACCAGAGTCCAGCTGCCTCAGTTTGGTGGTGAAACTGGGCGTCAAAATCCTCACTTACATCCACCAATGGTGGTGCCACATGAGAGGATGGTTGTCTGGGGCATGTCCTCAGTCTGCAAATTGTAAAGAGGCAATATGCAGCCCCATTAAAACATAATATTTTTATGAAAATAAAATTAGATTTTTTAAACCTTTAAGCAGCATTGTTAATTAGCTTCATTTTTTAACTTGCTACTGAGTGGGGGAAAAAGTATCTCAACTTTCCTGACATGAGAGATAAAAATAAATGCTTTTGGATAAAATGTTTACATTAACTCTGCTAATTCATAATGCTATTCTATTTTTTTTTCTCATTTATTAAAAAAAAAAAATGGAGAATTATTATTAATAATAATAATAACATTAATAAAAAAATTGTCTCTTGCTCATAGAGAATAGCATCCCTTCCATTCTGCGTCTTTTCCAACACTGATAGGATTAACCACAATTGATGGAATAATAAATGAATAAATAAATTTAAATAAAAGATAAAATTTCCTAGAAACAGGGTTGGGCAAGAAATGACACAATGTAAAAATATCTCCTGAAAAAAAGGAAGAAATTCCCAATTTCAATTGTTTAGCATGATGTGCATTAATTGCACAAGCTGTTTTAAAGTTTGAATGATTCGTAAATATTTTTTCTTTGTGAAAAGACATAATATTATCTCATTTTCTAGACTGCATGCACAGGGTTCACACTGGGGAAAAATACAAAGTGGTATTTTCCTCCTTGACCAAAATTTTAAGTGGGATTTTTAAAGTTTAAGCCTAAAAAAATTTTTTTCTGAGTGGGATTTTGATGGGCCATTATCCCTTCTAAAGGACCCATTATTTTTGCTAAGAAATAATTCGAAGCTAATATAATTCTTAAAAGAATAGCAGAGATTTATTTATGAAAAATATTTCAAAAACTTTACAATACAACGTTAAAAATATTACCTAAAGCCATTCGTAAAAAAAAATAAAGTTGACTAGATTTTTATACTTCATGAATAAAAATTTAACTATCGGGCATTTCACACAAAGTCGATGCAGCTCGAGGAACAACTATCAATAAGAAAGTATTCTAAGGCACATGGACCATCTCACCGGGTAAAAACGTCAACTTCCCGCTCGCTCTCTGAGCGAACGTCTCAAGAGAAGTTCTAAAAGGATTAAGAGAGAGAGAAGCAAGCGAGTACTACGCTTAAATACCGGAGGGTGATTTGCGTATACCGCTGAGCACGTGTACACACATGCGTCGATGACACGTGATGTGCATTCGAGAAAATTCTCGATCGGGAAAACCGGCAACGCCCCCAAGTGGCGGATTTAGCCAACTAATCAGTTTGAGAAAGATCTGCGAGTCGGGAGGTACGTCGCAACTTAGCTGACTTTTACTGTCTACAATGTTAAAGGCTTAAACCAAATAAAGTAGTAAGTTACCGAAATTAATTTTTACTTTTGAATTAAGTGGTGAGAATTAAAATAAAATAACATTTCCTATCAGATTTCAAAAAATATTGCGGGAATCGCGCGATCGCGCTGCCTAGCGCGAATCCTGATGCATATATATATATATATACTTAATAGTGCATACATATATATACTTAATAGTGAATAATAACATTTAAGTGAATAAATCATCAATTAGTAACATTCTAGTGTTTTCTTGGTACATGCGTCATAAGTTACGCACAGAAGTTTCACAGCATCAGTTAAGAGCAATGCAAATATTGTTATGGGAAAAAGTATGTAATGAACAAATTGATGGCAATCAGTATCCATTCAAATAAAATTTTTCATCAAAGATAGAAATTCTTTGACAAAAAACAAACTAACTTAGAAATTATGTTCAGGGGTTGATCCAGCATTTTTAACAGGGTACAGTTTTTAATGAATTTGAAAAATCAAAAAATTTTCTAAAAATTCAAAATTTAAACATACAGTGATAAAAAGTGTTGTAATTTTTTGCTGTTTATTTAATTAATAAATCAGTAAAAAGTACTGTTTGGTAGCTCGGAATTTTGTGAATGGTCTGTCTTGATTGATTGGAATTTTGTAAGGGACCGTTTTGATTAATTTGAATTTTAGGAAGGGTCCATTTTGATTAATTGGAATTTTGGGAAGGGTCCATTTTGATTAATTGGAATTTTGTGAAGTGTCTGAAAACGGACCTGAATTTCCCCTGGCATAATCCCTAAAGTTTCAAATTTGCAGCAGGTGGGAAAAAATCTAATAACTATGTTTAATTTTTATTTAGAGCTCTTCAAAATCATCATTCTAAAGAGGATGGCAATGAGGAAGCAGATGAAGCCTGGTTCATGAGGTAAGTTTCATATTAAAAATACACCAAAATTTAATCTTGAATCCAAACTTGTGTGTATTGTGCACTAGTCTGATTGCTGAAATTGCAATGTTTTTTATTAATAATGCACTGATTTTATACTGTAATTTACAATTTCAAGTAATGTGGAGAAGAAATCGTTCACAGAAAGAAATACAGTCAAACCCATGTGTAATTAGAAGCTCAGGACGCAGAAAAATGCTGGTTAAACGGTATTGAAGTTTGGTACAGAAAATTAAATGCATAATAATTACGGATGTAACGAATATTCAACCACTATTCAGTATTCGGCCTATTCGGCTCTTTGGCTGAATAGTCATTTCATCACCTAGCCGAATATTCGGCCTGGCGGAATACTGGGTAAGGTCAAATTCGGCCTGGCCGAATATTGGTGGACTATTCGGCCGAATATTTCTACTGCAGTAGAAATGTAAAAAAATAAAGGAATTAGTAGATTTTAAACATTTAAAATAGTATTAATTTTGTTGTAAAAGAATACATTAGTATATAGTTTTAATAAATAAAAATAATTTAGAAAAAAACAATTTTTTTAACCTTGTTTTAAGCTTGACTGAGCAAAAACAGATTTTAAAGTTTTAATATTGTAGTTTATATTTAGTATTAGCTCCCAAAAGCTAGCAGCAGTTAATTATGATGGAGAATATGAGAAATTTATTTTGTTATTATTAGCAAAGTGGAGTCAGACTTTGTTTAGGTAGACTGATTTATTGTGAATATTGGGTAAGAGAGAAATGTGGAAGCCTAGAATACATCATGAATATTTAGATAGTTATATAGATGTTATTAAGGTTTTTGAAAATAAAAATATATTCCAGTTAAGTGTATTAAATTTTAATAGACCTTTTAAAAATAGATATGTAAAAAAACACCATAAAATAAAAATATTAAGTTTTAGACCTTTTAAAATATCTTCATAAAAGTTTTGAGCAAGATAAAAGTTTGCAAGTAATAGTAGTTCTTTCATTTGAATTAAATAATTAGTGATATAATGCTAATGCTTACTACAAAAAACCTGTCATTTCCATTCCACTTGTGGATGAAATTCTTAGTTTTATTACATTCAAAAGAATAGCAAAAATTGATTAGTTTTAAATTCTTAACAAACGGAATTAAATCATACATCATAGATTGTGTGTAATTGGTGTTTGACTTTGTGCATAATTTTAAACCTGACAAATACTTTCTATTGGAACGATTTTCTAGAAATTTTAATATTTGGCCTAAGATATTGGCCGAATATTCGGCTTTGGCGTAGAAGAAATGGCCAAATATCTGGCTTCGGAATGGAAGAAGTGCCCGAATATTCGGCATTGGGCTATTTGGCCCAAATCACTATTCGTTACATACCTAATAATAATCTAAGTGTCCTGCTGCTTTAGGATATTTAGTTAGCAGGTTTGCAAGAAGTTCCATCTCTAACTATATGAGCCTACTTTCCCATATATACCAATATCAAATTGATTCTCCCTCTCTTTTTCTCAATTAGCTTTATTCTTAATTATTTCAAATATATCTTTTTCAAAGGTTTGTACATATTCATTCATTCATTTATTCAAACATTCACTTATTCATTCAGAAATTTCCTTTAAAATCCAGATCAAAAAAGCTTTGTAGGAAAATAGGCTCATTTAGTTCTAGATGAACTTCGTATCTGTATATGTTCTACATCATAACATTTTTCGGATAAAGTTTGCCCCCCAAGCAAATCCGTCAGTTAGATCATGTTTTATATACGATGCAAATTTCATTGCTAGATGCTAGTGTTAATTTTTTTTAACTGCTCAAAATTGAACAAAAAATTATTCAAATCAAAAATTTTTTCCTGTTGAGAACATTTTCCTATGCTTGTTCAAAATAATTTGGATCTTATGCCCAGGGTTGATATAATTTGCTACATTTTTCCCATCTTGGAACCCTACTGTAAACTTTTTTGTTTTTCAGTATTTAGTTAATTACTTAACTTATTTTGAACTTTTCTTTTTTTAAGGATATTTTTATGATTCATTAAGCTTTTCTTCATTTTTTCTCTTTTTTCTTTTTACCTTTGGGAAAGTAGGCGAGAACAAAGGTGTTACAATGTGACTGTTTGATGTGTCAAAATTTTGTCTTGTTTCATTTTAGTCATCAATGCTCCTAATTTTTCATTCTGTATTTACTTTCTTTCTTATTTTTGTCTTTTCTTTGTTTTTAACAATATTTTTACGACACATTAAGCCGTATTTTTCATACTTTTTTTACCGAACTTTTACGGGAAAGCTTGCTGAAAACGAGTTGAGTAAGATATAGGCATTGAGCTACTTCGGCTGGCACATAAACATATAGACATTACTGCTCTGCTACAAAGACTAGTGTTTATGCATGCAGCTTGTGTAGCAAGCTTAGCTTTGTTGGCTGACACATGCTTAGTTTGCATCAAGTGTTGAAGGATTTGAGTTCTGCAAATGAGAATGTGGCAGTAAAGTGAGATAGAGTACTAATTAAGCTGTGAAATTTGAGTGTTTAGCATTTGATTTACAGTTGACTGTCTACATTTTGTATTACAATTTTATATGTATCAGTCTAGTCTTGTTGGCTTTATATGCTGTTGCTAGTTGTGATTATTCTGTCGCTTTTGCTTTACTTGTATGCTATTGTCTTAGGCTTAATAAATGGCTTGGTTAAGACAACTCAACTGATCAATTTTTTTTCAACCGCACAAGAGTACTTAGAGCTTCTTGATAGCCGCTGGCATTAGTTTTAGAAATAGAAGCCGTTGCTCATTGGCAGCTATGCCATGTTTGATGTGTTTGTGCAATTTGCGCTCATTCATCGAGGGTAAGCCAACTGAAACCAATCGTTATTCAAGTGACAGTCCGTGAAAAGGTAAATACAGTCAAACTCGTTTATAACGAGCTCGGATTTAACGAGAACTTGGATTTAACGAGGGAAGCTAGAATATTTGGTTGGATCAATGTTAAGTCTATGGAACAGAAGTTGCTTTTAACGAGCAAGACCCGGTTTTAGCGAGCAATATTTTTCTGTCTTGGAATCATTTTCTCATCTTTCTAGTCTTTCTGTCTTATCTTTTTTTTTTTCTTCTCCACGGTTTAATACTTTTGTAGGAAAAATTTCTCCAGCATTCCAATGTCAATAGGGAGGGTTCACAAATCCGGTGCAACAGATGGGGCTTATTGTAAACAGGGGGATGGGGTGGGAGGGGGAGAAAAGCTTCACCTGATAAGTGTAGGGGTCAAGTAGGTAGGAGTGTCAGATGGTCATTCTTTGACCTGAGTTCGTTGAGTGCACACGACAATTTTTATTTAAGACTGTAGCGCAACTAGAAATTTTTTCCTGGTTGGGGGGGGGGGGGAGGGATAATTGTCATTAAATTAAGAAAAGTATTTAATTAATTAATGTAATTAAAGTAAGTAAGTATTAATTAAATTTTAAGTAAATTGAATCATTTGACCTTTTCTAGTTGCACGCCTACCTTATGGACCCGTTTATTAACACTCGGATTTAACAAGTAAATGTTACAGTCCCTTTGTGCTCGTTATAAACGAGTTCGACTGTATTTTCTATTTTATAGAGTTTTCATTCTATAAATATGTTGCTCGCACAATTTTGAGTCTTCTCTTAAAATGTTGAGACTTTTTTTTGCGCAAGGAGTTCAGAATGTTTGAATGTAAACTCCTTTTGAGTGAATAAAATAACAAAATCTTATTTATTATAATCAATTAGAAAGGTATAAAATTTGCCACCAGAAGTTTTGTCAGAAAGATATATATATATATATCTACAATGTCAACTGATTTCTTTGCAATTTGGAGCATAAATTAAGAACATGGTATAATCAAACAAGTTTTCCAAACATCTGACTTTATTCTTCAGGGGTTGCGCTAGGAAAAATTTGTGTCTGTTTTCGGACTCTCCACAAAATTCAAACATCTTTCAAACCTCTTCACTAAATTCTGATCAGTCAAAGTGAACCCTTCACAATATTCAGAGCTACCTGCTTTTCCCGCAATTGTTTATTAAGTAAACAGGGAGTAATAATAAAATGTTCATCCCAATATATTTAAATTTTGAATTTTTGTGAAATCTTTTGATTTTTCATAATGTTTTTTTAAATGCATGCAAACAGGACCCTGATAAAAAATGCTGGTACAACCCCTGCTCTTTTTCTAGATTTTAAGCAGAATTTTTGCATAAAATCACGAAAAATAGAATTGAAAACGTTTCATCTTTTATTATTTTGGACGAGTTTAAAGCTCTTTAACAAAAATTAAAGCTGAAAATTGAAATTGTTGAGTTTTTAGAACACAATCAATAATTATCTTTTAAAGTGTTCTAAAACCAACTTCAACTTGATTGGAAATGAAGTAGTTATTCTTTTTTCCTGGAAAACCATTGTTGAAAATAAATACTTTTATTTAAAATCTTTTTCGCGACATTTATTACAAAAACTTGAGATGGTACAAATTCACCTCATTTATCTTCACATTCTTAATTTTACCTTAATATCTTTTAAATATCATGCAGGTAACTAAAAATGTATAAGTATCAACATCTAAAGAATATCATTTCATGAATTTTGCAAAATATCAGATTGGAAACAAAGAAAAAGACTAAGCCCTTCAAATTAATAAAACATTAGGGGCAAGAGCATGCTAATATGCTTCTAAAGTAGCTCCTACAATCTTTAGTAGATATCCCATGTAGTCAAAAATCAACATTCCGAACGACTCATTCACCTGGTAATAGTTCATTTGAATGACTACTAACAAAACAGTATCTGGTCCATTTCCAATTCAAAATTGCACAAAATATTTAAATGCATATTTCATAGTTTTTTAAAATTGTTTTCTTCAATAC
This sequence comes from Octonoba sinensis, assembly GCA_038502835.1. Classification (NCBI taxonomy): domain Eukaryota; kingdom Metazoa; phylum Arthropoda; class Arachnida; order Araneae; family Uloboridae; genus Octonoba; species Octonoba sinensis. The sequence continues at coordinate 11,727,192 of CM076603.1, forward strand.
TAGCTGATTTGATGATGTGGTTTGATATCATTGATTGAAGGCTTCGAAAACATTTTAAAATTACTTCATTGAATAACATTTTATCGATATTATTTGCAAATTTCTGTGATTATTGATTCTTGTACTATTCCATCTTCCCTGTCATTTTTCACCGAAGCGCATCGCACATTCTGTTCTTGTGCCAAATGTTAGCAGTTGCAATGCTTATTTTTTGGATGGTAAATAAGTTTGCAGTTGGGTGATATTTTGGGAAAAGCAGTAGCAATTGTTTTATGTAAAGACTATTTATTTACATAAAAACAAGAAGTGAGACAAAGTAGTTTGTGAAACGATATTTATAGAATAGGTGGCAAAACATCATTCGGCACAATATCGCATGAAATAGAGTTTAAAAAAAAAAAATCATTGTTACAAAAATTAACCCCATGAGTTTTAATTTAAACTTAATTGTTAATTTCCCAAGTTTCCGGTTTCGCATGTGCGGGGCGATATATATTCTCTCAATAAGATTATTGTATTGGGCAAGACCATTGCTAGTATTATATGCAATCATATTTTGAAGAACTGAGCCAACTTAAGCATTTCCAGGTATTTTATGTCACTGAACGAGCAGTTGTTCAGCGCGCTCCTGAGCGTATCGAGAACCCAGGAGAAACAGTGGACCATCGAAAACATGCATTCGCTGGGGCTGGACCCAGTCAACGACCGGACCTTCATCGTTGAGCTGGCCGACACTTATGGCATCGACATCGTGCCTGCGGCCGACACTCTGTGTTGCTCGCCTTAGTGCTCGCTCGCTCACGCTCGCCAGAGGACACTGGCAGTGCTCGTGTAAGCTTTTCGCTGCTGTGAGTGGTTTGTGTGCAATTAACTCTTCAGGAAAATTTAGATCCATTGTACAGTGCAGTGTACAGCCAAACCTTCATCCACTGTTTTTGCAGCTGGTAGGGGAAGCATAGTTACTTTATAAATAGAATTATCATATAAATACACGTTTTTCATTTAGGGGGTTAAGGGGGCAATTGATCCCCCCAGGCTTTGAGAATATAATGGATTTGCTTACATTTTGTTGCTTTCTAAATGAAAAATACAAGGAGAATATGCTCTCCCACGGAAAAATTTAAAATCATGGGTGTGTATAAGTAATAATAATAATAATAATAATAATAATAATAATAAGACAAGACTAAGTGGTTGGGTGTGGTCATAATGTAACTTTAAAAAATGTTGTCCACGTAATCCTGTTTTTCTATGAAAAATAATTTACTGAAGAATATGTGTAAAAGGAAAAGTTGAGTGAAAAAAAAAAAAAAGATGTGTCTGGGCAGGAGAAGAATATTGATTCCGTGTCTAAAAAAATTTGTGGAAATAATTTTTGGTGTATTTATAAAATGTTTTTCCGGGGGGGGGGGGGGGGCGGCATTCTCATTTTGACCTTTTCCAGTTGCAAGTGTGATGTCAAAATTTCAAGTTGAAGTTTCAAAGAAATTGCTTGCTTTTTATAGCTTTGGCAATGGGTGAATTATGAGGCATTATATAAGGGCTACTAAAGAAAAAGAAAAGTCACAAATTAAAATAATAAATAAAGGTATAAGCATTTTTAAAATTTACAATTAACTGACTTTTGGCAAAATTTATTGATTTATATGTTTACAATTTCACTATGTAAGATCAATCTGCCTAAATGAGACAGCCCTTAAATAAGACCACGGTTTTTTAAAATCTAGAACCTTATTGCACAAATGGCACATTAAAGCAACGCAATACGTATGCATTTCAGAAACAAAATGCAAGCATTTCCATTCCATTAAACTGTTTTCTGTAGGGGTACTTCCCATTGAAAAATATTCCCACCTCCATGACACTCCTTGAATATATCACTGCAAAATGGCAATTGTCATGCAGTTAAAGAAAGGCATTTTAAATATGTATGCTAGATATATAGTTTAATTATAAAGTACAGGGTGGGGCAAAAGTAATGACCCTGTTTTGTGAAGGGTTATTTAAAAAAATATTACAATTTGAAACTTAAAACTTTTTTTTTTATTTTGATCTGCATTTAATACCATTTTTATACATTAAGTTTTGAATACCACTTCAGCAAGATGGCCACCTTCTGCAGCAATACATTGATTCAGTCTATTTTTCCATGCAGAGAGCATAGACTTCATCTTTGTGTGCATTTCAATATCCCACGTAATGTTACGGTCCTTAAGCTTTTTCTTTGTGGGGTATTTGAAGGAGAAAATTCCCCATACTTTAAAAGCTCTGAAGGACGGAATTATTGAGGAAATATCCGCCATACCCCTTCAAATGTTGAGAAAAATTTCCCAAAACTTCAGAGATGGACTGCTTCAGTGTATTGGTGCTGAAGGCCGCCATCTTGCTGAAGTGGTATTCAAAACTTAATGTAAAAAAATGGGATCATATGCAGATCAAAATATAAAAAGTTTCAAGTCTTAAATTGTATTAGTTTTTTTATACACCCCGTCAAAGCCAGGTCATTACTTCTGCCCCAGCCTGTACTATTACTGCTTCAAAAGCCGATAACTAAATTAATAAAAAGGAAATTCTAATAACACGTCTGAGACTATGGTTAAATCAATAAAAAGGAGGTTCAAAAAGCATGCCTAAGACTATGGTTAAATGGAAACCATTCAACTAAGAAATATGATGCTGTAAGAACAATGGACCAAGGTTTTGTTGTAATAAATTGATAATAATTTTTTTAGGCAAAGTCTTTCAAAAGAAACAATGTAAGCGAATGTTTTGTCCTTTAAAATCACACATTCATAAAACATGAGGTTTGAAGAAAATGTAAACTTGATTCATTATTTATAAAGGTAAACAAGTGTTGTTTTTTTTTTTTTTTTTGTGATTTCATGTTTCATCATGTTTGAAATTTTTATTTTAGTAATGATCAGAACTGATTTATTTATTACTTACATTTACGGAATCATTCGTTAGGTTTAGTATGGGATATAGCAAGACTGCTGTACAGTTGAATTTAATTATACAAGTATTTGGGCTTTCTTAATTTAACCTCTTCAGACCCCAGAACTAAGCACAAACAATTTTGATGCCATTTTTTTTTGTTCTCTGATTCAAAAAATGATTACAAAACAAAGTAACTAAAAAAAATATTTTTTTAAATTTTAATTAATAATTAGTTTAAATAATAATTAATGCCCAATTTCCATGTTTAAAACGAAGTAAACTATCTGTTGATTCATTTCAAAAACAATCGGGCATTTTAGCTTTAAAATTGCACACGCAGTAGTTAATAAACAGTATTTTGAAATGTACCCCATTGGGTACACTTGGAATGAAGGGGTTAAATGAAGGTGAATTCCGTGGGTAACGGAAGGGCGTTTTTTACAACAAAATAGGACTTTGAGAGCTTGTCAATTAAAAAAAATAACTGTTTTCAAGAAACTGACAGTCAAACCTTTATACTTTCTATGAAGTTATATGGAAATTAGTAAACTTGGAATTTTAGAATTAATAACTTTTTTTTAAATTGAAATTTTAAAATTGGTAACGGAAGGACATTTTTCTGACATGATAATTTTGGTTGCACTATGAACTTTAAAGTTCAGTTAAACTATTTGCAGAAATTTCTTGAAACAATTTGGGCATCTTAAGGAGGGCTCATTCAAAGCAACGGACGGTAACGGAAGGACAAAAGTGCCATAGTACAAGATTCACATTAAAAAGGCTGAACTTCTTTCAAATATGTGTGAAAATCATGTGTAAGACCTTTTCTTAGACTTATTCATCAACTGATATATCACTGGTTTTATTCATATAGTATTAGATTTATACTTGAACCTGCGTCTCAGTCAAGTGCTAGGGCAGTTCCTATAATTATCTTAAGTTCAATTTTTTAAATTTCTTTATTGTTGGTCCAACATTTGTCTCCTTTTACAGGATAAATATGAGTCAAACATTCATGGATTTAGTTTTTCAAATGCAACACTTCAAAAAATATTTTCCCTTCCCCCCCACCTTCACTCTTCTCTCACCAAGTTAAATGTGTTGCTCTCCGTTCAACTAAAAAAAATATTTCTGACAAACAATTGCAGCTCTACTATTACATTTCATGGAATTTCTATAAGTATTATGTAGTGAGATTGAAAATCATCTTTCCACTAGAAACAAATATTCCTATTTATATTTATAGGATAGAAAGCATTAATTGCTAATTAATGGGTGCTTTGTCTTTCTGGAACAGGATGGACTTGTTCCCATCTTTTAGTGAGGTACTCATTGAATTTTGATAGATCTCCCATGAGGGAAGATGTCCAACTATAAGACTTTAGCTGGGTGTGCAATGTCTACAAAGTCTTTTGCAGTAAAGAGCTTCTCAGATAACACCACTCTGCTCCACACCAGCGCTGTTGACATCTCTTTTTCCGAGACCGCTGTCCAAGAAGTTTTTTGATGCCTTAATCTTTAAACTGTTTTTCAATGAAAATTAAATTTATGAATAGATGCTGATCTTTAAACAGGCATATTAAACTCTGTAACTGAAAAAATAAATCAATACAAATATGGAAACACATTGTGTGTATCAATAAAACCAGAAACTCGCTTTTCTGTGGTTTAGTTCATCATTAACCAGTGCATATTCTTGACCTTTTCCACACCAAATCAAATAAATACAATGAAGATAAGTTTTACACAGTGAATACATGTTGCTTATATTAATAGAGTGTTTTTTAAATTAAGTGGAAATGAGTTTATGACTGTCCTTCCGTTACCATGATTTATGTCCTTCCGTTACCATATTTTTGTCCTTTCGTTACCATGAAAAAACTCCTAAAATTACATTTTTGAAAATTTTTGACTCTGCCAAATTAATGCAAGCCTTAAACCTGCAGTGTACTGAGAAACTCTTAATTCTTGAGCCATTGTGTTCCGAGTGATATAGTTGATAGCCACTTTTTCGGTAACGGAAGGACGCGTTCAGTATGACTAATTAATACACTACTTTTCTGGAAAGAATATTTTTTTAAATTTATCAAATGAATGCAAAGCTTGGTATAACACCCAAAGTATGATAGTTAATATGTTTGTTAAACTTTTATAAAATAATTAATCAAATTTTTAGGTTAATTTAAAGTTTAAGTAATTTGGCTCTACAAAGGCGGGACATAAAAGAGTAACTTTGAGCACAGTTTTTAAAACTTAAATTATGTCAAACTCAAAAGGAATTCTATTTTCAAAAAGTTTACTTATTTTTGAATAAAACGATGTATTACAAGTGGTCCAAAGCTAATTTTTAAAATTTAGGTGCCGTTTCCCCTTTTTCACGGAATTCATCTGAAGCAAATGTTTGTAGAACTAAAATTGACATTAATTCTTTTAAAGAAAGGAAACTTCACCCATTATACAAATGATGAGTCAAGGTGAGATAGCTTTGTATATAACCCTATTTTTCAGAATATAATTCACGGATAATCTGTTTAAAAAGTTGGAAATTTTCGGCTGTGTATTATAAGGTGCTGCGGATAATACGATGAATTTTTTAATGCAGCAGAGTTAGTTAAAACATTGATTTTTCAAGAGTGTAATTTGTAGATGTTGCTGATGCTTTCTAATGCACTAATTGCTTGTTTTAATGGAAAGGAAAGTACATTTTATTTTAAAGTACACAGTAAAATAGACACGTAGTTTTCTTCAAAATGTCAAAAGAAGAAAAAGTTGTTTTTTCATGCAAATGAGCAAAACATGTTATAATTCTAAAACTTCAATAATCGAATTAATTCTTTTTGATCTATTCCAAATGTTTTTAGCCATATGCAATAATTTGTTTTATAAGTAAATTAATCATCGTCATGAAGGGAAAAAAAAAGATAAATGGTACTATTTTGTGAAAACTTTTTTAAAAACAGACGCTTAATTTTTCTTAAATTTTAAATGTTTCAACTCAGTATTGCTTTGCTTTTAAATGTTGAAGACTGTATTTTTAGCTCATTATTATGTTCCTCTGATGCCACATGTTACCCATACTATTAATCACTGAAATTGTGCGGCAATCTTTCAACATCTGCTTTTAGTTATTATTATTTTATCATCAGTTCACAATATCACGCATATTAAACAAATATTTAATGCTATTTTTTGGTATAAATGATTTTTTTCGTCATGTGGTATACTGTATTAAAATAAGATACAGCATATTATCCCCGGATTTTTGCCACTGCATCATTTTTTTTTCGACTTAACAAAATATGCTACCTGCAGATTAAATTATGCTTTTTCTGTGTTTATCTTGAACAAACATTCTTGCAGAATTTATCTATGTTGGTCCGAATGAAGTACAACACCACTGCTCTTACTAATTAAATTCTTACTCCTCATTTGCATTTGCTGTGCTTGCGATAATTAAGCTCAACTGTGCATTATAACAAGGCATCTGTTTGGTATTTCATTTATTAACATTTAAACTATGTGTTGATGCCAAAGCTCATTACATTACCAACTCTTGATTCAGAATACGTAGTGTGTGCCAATACACATTTAGTTGTTCCTGTTCGTGCTAGCAAAATGTCTTATTATTAATCATTTTCATAATTTGTTATGTGTCGTTTATTGTATCACTTTGGTCTGCTATCATTGCCACTTGCTTGTAATTTTAAATATGTCCAACAGTATTTTACATTCCAACGTTTTTCCCCCATCCATTTTAGGAATAAGTATATTTCTTCCTTCACTCAGAAAGTTTTCTATTTTATCTTTCTTGATATTGCTGGAACTATTCTTAATTTATTTTATCATCAATTATTTGAAGATATATATGTTGTACAGCATTATTTTCTTTTACTAATGAACTATTGATGTACATGTACATAAGAAAAAAGGAGAAGGAAAAGAAATAGTGGCAAACAATGCTAAACCTAAGTATAGTCTGTGTAATTAAAATCGGGGTGTCAAGGTCACTCAACTCTCTACCTTTTTCCCTTCTGGTCGCCATGGATTCCGTGCTAGAAACTTTTTCCCCACGTTAGTTTGGCGAACATGATAACTAAGTTTGTTGTCTTAGTTATAAAAATAATAGATTCAAATCAGATTTATTTCTCAATGGCAAAAACAGATTGCGTCAGATAAAGTATTCTAATATTTTGAACCAATCTAAATCCTATTCTAATATTTTGATGTGTTTCAGAAAGCTGTTGTATACCTTATTTATCATATTTTATAATTTTGTAAATGTTAAAATCTTATCTAAACATTCCAGATTTAATTAATGAGAAATTTAATTGCATTTACTTTGTATCAAAAATAAATAAATTTAATATAAATTATTTCTTATTACTTTTTAAATTATTCTAATATTTTGAATCGGAGGTGTAGTCATGCAATTGCCTTAACTGCAGTCCAAAAAAAAAAAAAGTCTGCACTGTTATCTTTCTCGCAGTTGCCATGGTAACGGAACTGGAAAAGCGACCTTGATGCACCTATTCTAGTTACAGAGACTATAGCCTGTTCCTAATCACTTTATAAATCTCCATTGAATATAAAATGCTCTCTTAAAACTATTCCTGTGTGTTCCCTATTAACATGTGGACAAATGCAAGTAATAACTATTTCTGGAAAACTATTTAAATCTACAGTAATTAATAAGCAGTATTTTTTTCCCCTAAGATTAACCTGAGATTTGAATAGCTTAAAGCAACACCCTCCGATTCTGTGCATAAATTTAACCTTGCTCATAAGCATATCCCGTTTAAATAACTTCAAAACACTGAATCATGTCCCCTCTTATTCTTAAGGACTGCGTACTTAACAAGTAGCCCTCCTTTGAACCCTCTCCTGTATGGTGATATCTTTCTCAATTCCTTTATTAATTGCTATAATTATAAATATATTTTTATAACAGGCAATGATTTTTATTGTTATATTTCTAATTGATTATCACTCTAGTGGTGTTTCAAAACTTGTTGCATTTAAAAAATATCTTTTTCTCTGTTGAATTTGATTGTTCTTATCTATTTGCTGATTAGATTTTTTTGCTTAAATTAAAAATATATTTTGTTAATTCTGTCGAGTATATATCAATTGAATTTTAAAATTTTATCAATCAAGTTGAATGTAATTTTATATTCTCTGTTATACACTATTTATTCATTTTAACTTGAAATTCTCTTTTATTTTTTCATAATATTGTATTCTTGTTTCAAAGGGTTTAAATCTTTTTGATTAGGTATGTTATATTTACAGTGAGGTCTCTCTCTTTTTTTATTCTAAAGGGCTTTACAAAAATCTCACTTTTTGATTATTTTATATTTTATTATAAATTTTATTTTTAAATTTTATATCTGATCTATTACTATTAAGTTGCAGGTTTTTTGCTTAAAAATTTCTGAATGTTTGCATCATGCAGTATTCTATGTTAATGGAGCTATGTATACAAATTCAAAATATTTGAACTGTTTGTTTGTGAATTATTTTCATTAAAGTTTGCTACTTTCTGTGACAGTATGACATGTGGGTCACATGATACAACTGTGTTAATAATTTAAAAAGTTAACACATTAAGTATCACCTATTTTTTTGTACAAAATTGTATTTTGTTCCAAACTTTACTAAAACCATTATACCTTTTTTTTGTTTATAAATTTATGAAATTTTTAAAAATTAGAGAATAGAATTCCTTTTAGATATTATTTTTTTTTTGCAAAATAAATATTTTGCATTATTAAGGCTTCAAAGTTAATGAAGATCAGCCTTTTTGTCTTTTTACCTGATTCAGAACCATTTTGTTTTAATAAGTTCATTTTCGAAATTTTTTTTATTTTAAACTATAAAAACGTTATACATAGTTTTTTTTTTTTTGTAATTTTCTACATAGTGTGCTATTTATTTTAGAAAGCATCATATCACTGAATTAGTTAGTTTTATTAACTAGTTGTACGTTTCCAAAATATTTAGATATAGATATTATTTAAACTATCATAATCTCATTACGAAATTTTAACGTAGAGTGAATGAGTTATAGTGTATATTTTACTAAAGTGTACTAGTTTTATTTGGGGGCGGAGACCTAAACTGTGTTTCACAATGTTCAGTTTTTACTTGGCAGTTAAGTTCTTTATTAACCGTTTGAGACCCCAGAATTAAGCACAAACAATTTTGACGCAATTTTTTGGTTCTCTGATTCAAAAATGATTATAAAACAAAACAGCTAAAAATCTATTTTTAAATTTTAATTAATAATTAATTTAAATAATAATTAAACCCGAATGTTCGTGTTTAAAGCAAAGTAAACTATCTGTTGATTAATTTCAAAAACAATGGAGGCAAGTCACCGCTAGAGGGACTCATGAACGATCACCGTTGTCACGTGATATCCGCTCTTTGTTTACTAAGATTTTTAATTGAGTTCTACGTGGAGTTGACAAGGCAAAATGAGTTATCTTAAAATTAATTAGACTATTTTCACAGCTTTTTCTGATTATAATCCAGTATTTACATTTAATTTAATCATTATAAAAGAAATTTATTAATTATTAGAATAGTTATAGTGTTTTATTTAGTGTTCATTTTATGTAATGTAGAAGAACTTTATTTAGGCCTAGTTTTTAATTAGATTTGTGGAACTCGAAGTAAAGCGATGCTACGGCTTCCTTTGTTTACATTGCTTTCATCGCTGCCACGTGCCCAATGACGTTGCTTGAATTGCCTCCGTTGGATGTTTCAGCTTTCAAATTGCACAAACAGTAGTTAATAAACAGTATTTTAAAATGTACCCATTTTGAGTACCGAGAGCTGCAAGAGGTTAAAAACATATTTTGAGTACCCACTGACTGCTAACTGAGGAAGGTTTTGTGTATTAAATAAAATAGAAAATGAAATTGCAAATACTCTTTCACTTGTATAAAGTATTGTCACTTGAATAACACTTGTGATCGAAAACTTTTTTTTTTCTTGTGCCTTGCCAGTATTTATGGTTTTTACTCCACACAGTTCTGAAAATAAGTTTCATTTTGCACTTTAAGATATACAAATTGAACTCACTTAATACGAATTTTTAAAAATTCGCGAATTTTTTCGTATTTGCCGTTATTCGTAACAACCATGAATAAGTAAAATTGTGTAAAAGAATCTATTAGAAAAATAATTACAGTACCCCCTCGTTATATCGCGCTTTTCGGGGGACAGCAAAAAAGCGCGATATATCCAAATGCTCGATCTAACCGATGACATTAGAAATAACTCAAAAAGAACAGATAAATTGCGTGTCAACGTAAGAAATTTAATTTAATCTTACATAATGACAACTTTCTTCAAAAAAATGAAGCTTTCCATAAAAATTCTTGGGCAATATACACTACTGGCCATTAAAATTGCTACATTAAGAAGGCGACATGCTACAGACATGAAATTTAAACGACATGAGGAAGATGCTGTGATATGCAAATGATTAGCTCAGTATCTATTCACCCAAAATTCTTGAAAATTTAATCATTTGTTATTTCTTACATAATATGTCTCCAATAAATATTTTTTTGATCTGAATTTCCTCCTGGTGTAGCAATTTTAATGGCCAGTAGTGTATATGTCACTCTCATTCTATGGGCGTTAGGATCAATACAGAAATAAATGTCAAGTAAAACGTCAACTGGTTTGTGTAGAATCATTCTGCAGGCATGTAAGTTGGGGAGTGGGACGAGAATTGCTGCAGCTTTTAACTGCAGCAAATTCAGAAGAAAGGAAAACATGATTTCTGTTCGATTACTTTGTTTAATGGGGGAAAAGGAGCTTTACTAAGAAATCCAATAATTTTACTTTCGAGAAGTCAAACTTAAAATTTTGGGAGACATGGAAAAAGCGCGATCGATATATCCGAATGAGCGATATAACGAGGGGTTACTGTACTGTTATTTAAGAATGATTCGAAGATAGAGGGTTTGATCCCTGATCGGACTGACCAGTCTGAAAGCCAACACATGCTTTGTTCTCTACCCAGAAAGATTCAACGTCTGATTCGAAATACCATACTTGGTGGTTCACAATGACTCAAAATAACCAACAATTTGTTTAAAAAAATGAATTAATTATATGCAATGGAGAAAAGTTTTCGTGAATAGGGTCAGAAACTCTGTTCGTCTTAGCCGAAATTTGTATTTTAACCTTCGTAGTATGCGTGAGATATTTAGTATAAATAAATAGCAAACCAAACTTAACGAACAAAATGTTCGTTTTCGCCGTGATTTCGTACTAACCGTGTTCGTATTAAGACAGTTCAACTGTACTTTTTTTGTACTTACAAAAGCATTATTGACTATTTTCATTCCATATTATAAAACTAATTTTTATTTTCTAGTCATTTTAAAGCGTTTTGTACTTCATTGCATAGCATGTAAAATCCAACATAGCATTTCTTTGCATCATTTTATTTTTTGTATTCTTATGTCCAATATTTCATTTAAAATGTAACATTTCTGATCTTTTAAAATTATTTTATCGGAAATCTGATTTGCTGCAATTCCTATTTTTGTATTAAATTGTTCTGTGTTATAAGAGAATGAATAAATTTTAATGTTTCAATGTTTTTGGTCTTCATTTCAATACTTGTAACTTTCTTGTGAGAAGTACCATGTCTTACCTTCCGTGAGTCTGGAGTCGCAAGAGGGAAAATTCAGGTCCTTTGTTGGACCCTTCACAAAATTCTAAGTAATCAAAACGGACCTTCACAAAATTCCAATCATTCAAAATGGACAGTTCACAAAATTCCAATCCATCGAAACGTACCCTTCACAAAATTCCGAGCAATCGAAACGGACCCTTCACAAAATTCCGAGCAATCGAAACGGACCCTTCACAAAATTCCGAGCAATCGAAACGGACCCTTCACAAAATTCCAATCAATCGAAACGGACCCTTCACAAAATTCCGAGCATTTGAAACGTACCCTTCACGAAATTCCGAGCAATCAAAACGAACCCTTCACAAAATTCCAACCAATCAAAACGTACCCTTCACAAAATTCCAATGAATCGAAACGGACCCTTCACAAAATTCCGAGCAATCAAATCGTACTTTTTTCAGAATTATTTATTAAATAAGCGGAAAAAATAATAAAGTTTTATCACTGTATTTTTGAACTTAAAAAATATTTTATTTTTCACTAACATCTTTTTTAAATTCACAAAAAACGGGCCCTATTAAAAATTCTGGATTGACCCGTGGTCAGGGGTGATTCTGATTCGAAATTTCCGAAAGATTTCAAGGGCCTCATCCGAAAATTTAAAAAAAAAAAATATCATTTTTCCGAAAATTTTTCAATTTATCACTTAAGATTTCTTTGACGAATAATATCTGTACTTTCTTTCGTCCTCCAGACAAGCAAAATATTTTGTACTGCTTGAAAAAACTTTCAAAACAATATAATAATGTTTCCGGAGAAAAGAAAGATAATTTTGGTATTAATATTAGACCTTGTCGACAGGGTGGCGTAGTGGTAAGACGCAAGCCTCGTACGCCTAAGATCGCAGGGTCAAACCTGGCCCAAGTCGGTGGATTTTCAAGATGCAGAAAATCGTCTGTGCCCATGTAAAAGATCCCAAGAGTAGACATTTGGCTTGGATGCTCTAGGATAAATTAAATTCCTAGTGCAGTCTGCATCAATGAGAGCTCAGGGGCCCCCATCAAGGGGAAACTGCGTCCAAATTCTCAGAGTAATAAGGGCATCCGCCGATAGTGGTGCTAATTGAAATGAATGCCGCTTTCCGCAAAGGTTTGTGACCATACGCAGCCCCATTAGACAAAAAAATATTAGACCTTTCATTTAATTAGCACTTCAAGCATTTTTATCATTTTCTTGGAGCTTATATATGAATATATACATGTACGTATGTATTGTGTGGTGGGGAAGAGGGAAGGGGAGTATCATGTTCACCCGTAAGTACGTATGTAATCTTTATTTTAAATTAATGGTGAAAACTTTTCCATTAATATAAAATACTTTTTCCGAACATTTTATGTGAAGTTCCGAAAATTTATTTTCGCTCTCACCCATGGTTTCTTTCACACTGATTTATTTTTTTACTTTTACTTAAAAGCAGCCTGAAAACGATCCGTTTGTTTCGCCTTGTTAAATTTTTCGACTGCTTTTACTAACCATGACGGTAAAACCTACAAATACTTGGGCGATCACATACATTGGCTAGTGCCAGATATACTTTTTTTTCTTACTGGAACGCAATGCTGGAGAGGAAGGGCGGATTGGGGGGGGGGGGGGGGAGACGGTTATGATTGAACTGCCGTTGTCGATTAATATGAGGGGGATTATCCAGAAAAAGAATTGCATAATGCAATTGTGTAAAATCTAAAATCAACATTATGCACAACTTTAAAAATAGGTGCATTGAAAAAAAGGGGGGTCATTTTTTGAATACGAAAAACAATATTAAAAGAAAAATAAGGCAAATGTTATTTACTACAGTAACAAGGGTGTAATTTGTGATGCTTTTATTCTTCAATTCCAGTCTCTGTTCAATAGGGACTTGCATGAGTTCCAATTAAAATAGAAAATACTTATTTTTCACCAGTAACGTTTTTTCTAAAAAACAAATGTAGTCAAATTGATTTGCGATATTTGAGTTAGACGACTCTCTATCGGTCAAAGAAAAAATCCTCAGAATCGGTTCATTTTGTCAAATGTTATGGATGAAAAAAAAAAATCCGCCCTTAAGTTTTTTTCTAATCATCGAATATGGTCAAACAAAGGTACGGGACCTATAGGAAACCACCCTCGATCGATTAAAAAAAATCATGAAAATCGGTTCATCCGGTGAGAAGTTATGAGTACACAAACAAACAAACAAAAAAGAGACGTACATACAGTATGAATGTACAACCTCCTTAATTTGGGAAGTCGGTTAAAAAAAAGGCAATAATGGATTGAAAAATAAACAAGTAAAATTAAACTAATATATTGCGAATCATTGAGGCAAAGTTTCAAAGCCAGAAAATGAAGAGATGAATGTGACTGTTCCAATCATTCTTAAAACTTTTGTCTCATTCATCCCTCTGCCCACATTTTTATATAATTAAAAAAAGAAGGCTTTGAAAATAATTATGAATTTTCTCCTTTTAAATTGTAAATCATAGTACAATAAGTTCATTTTCAACACACAATGGTATTTGGAACTTTAAAAAAAAAATTCTTAAAAACTCCTATGCAATTTAAAAAAAAAAAAAAAAACATTTTATTTAGTATAGAAAAATACACTTTGTTGATCTGTTCATTCCAACATGGAAGCTAATGATCTAAAAAACAATTTACTGAATATACTAGGTTGTTACTATCTACTAGATGAAATATTTAACATTTAAAGTTTATTTAGGGTATAAAAATTTCAGTTGTCGCATTCCAAGCAGCATTATAATATTTTATGACATTGGCAACAAAGAGTTAAGTTAAAATGGACCATTACAGCAATATAAATATATATTAAGAACGGCAAAGTATAATTCGAATGTTAATTTTTTGCCTCCTTTTTCTACTAATTCAATTTCTTTTCTAACTTTATCTATAATATAAAACTTCCTACTGATTTAATGAGAGTTGCCCCTTTAAGTATCTCGCATACTGTTGTTGGGATGGATTTGCATCTGGTCGCTTGTTTGGGGGCCCCCTGACGTTTCGTGGAACCCACCATCGTCGTATAGCCGTCGTGGTTACATGCCACTTGTGGACAGGTCAGTTGCGGACAGCGGAATCGAACAATGCACAGTGGGATTAAGGGAGATAAGCAGTCACTTCTATTTCACATGGTTACAACATTTTAATGGGTGACTAGAAGGGGTAGGTAATCGCTTCATTTGCGGTCGAAAAGGGAGTTTACACGTTTTATTGGTCAGCATTTATATTCACGCACTTGTTATTTTATGGTAATAAGTACTACCATGTGTACCATCTCTCCATTTGATGCTTGATTGTGGAGCAGTAAACATATTGCTTTTCATTTTTGAAGCATTATTGCTATGGAGTTGTCTCAGTTGATTTAATATCAACTAAGAAAAATAAACATTCTTTACTTGTAAACGGATGCTAGAATAGAATGCATCGGAAGCCCGACAAATACATTTCATGGGTTTGCTCAAAAGATGAAAAGGACAAATGTAAGCTAAATATGAAGAAAAATTTTGAATATAGTGTTCTACGCATTACATTCAAAGCGCTACGAATTACAATTCTTCTGCATCAAATGAAGCAAGAATCCAAGCCAAGAAAACGATGGCAATACGCAAAAAAAAAAAAAAAAAAAAAGTTTGGGAAGAAATATCGTCACCTGTCCCTCGAATTTTTCAAGAAAAAATTTCGGAAATTAATAATAAAATGACTTGGTAGCTGAAACGCCGAAGTATGAAGGCGTAAACTCAGTTTTATGTAGAGAAAGGAGAAAAGAGTAAGAGGAATTATGCAGCGGGATAATGAAGACAAAACCTAAGTGACGCGATAAATTTCTCTTTTTAGTCACCCATATCTGTCTGTCCGCAGAAGTGGAATGCAACCCTTGACTCTTGCTAATCTTGTCCCATTGTTGGTAACCCACCCTCCCAATTTTCCGCATCTGACCGTCCGCAACTGGCATGACACCGCCGTCGTCGATGTGCTTATCTAGTCTACAAAGAAAGAGGAAAATTACCCTTCCCTTGATGGGATTTTTAAGTCGTTTAGTTGATGGGTTGAAATTTATTTACTGTAAATCGACAGAAAATGTTTTAAATAAAAATATTTATAAATAAAAATATTTTATGAAAAAACCCCCTAAAAGGTGAAACTTTCGGAGCCCCTTTAGTCTCCCGATGCCCCTCGCGGCCGCTTAGTCCGCTTACCGTTTGATCCGCCACTGCGATGCATCGAAGTTCTACTGTGTTTGTTTATTTTGAGATTCATTTAACATAAACAATGAATTATTCTAGAAAGAAAAAAGTTATATATTTTAGTCAAGTGAGGTTAAGTAATTCGAAATGACAATGCAAATATTACGACTCTCCTGAAATGCTTGTCTGAGGTTTTGTATATCGATAAGACGGCTGTAACGATAATTAAAACAATGTGAACAAGTGCCGATTCCTATCGCTGTCATTATGAAAATCTTATCTATTGTTTCATAATCAGCATACCGTGTGAGATTATTTTCCGCAGATAAGCGCCGTGCTTTTTTAAAAATCTTGTCTCGAACTTCTGAAACATGGTGCATAATAATATAGTTATTGGTACTGGATTTTTTACTTAAAAAGTGATGTTTTTATAATGAAATTATGTTCAAGTGTAGTTAGCATAAACGTGCCATTTAATTAGATCAGCCTTTCTTAACCCTTTAACTGGTCAATTTTTTTTCCACAAGTGTTCCTAAAAAAGCATATTTTTATTGCACATAATTCAAGTCCTAATTTGGTATAAAAGGAAAATGAAAGTTTTTTTTTAAAAAATTTCATAATTAATGAATTTATGCATTTTTCTATTTTATAACTTTGAAACACAAATGCCCCTGAATGACTCCCTTTCAGAATATTAATAATACGGCCAAATCAAAACAAGAAAGGCGGAAATATCAATGCCCGTACGCCGTACGTGCAAACCAGTTAAGGCCGTTTTTGGGTAGCCCGTACGCCGTACGGGCAAACCAGTTAAGGTGACCGACTACCTTAAAAACATCGATTTTTGACCTCAAGGATGAAATTTTTTTTATTTCCGTTTCTAATACTTTGAACTTTTCTCTTTCCAAAACTGCCTTCCTCTTTCGTCTATGTGCTTTAGAAAAAAAGTTATAGCTATTATAAAACATATCGTCTGCTACTCCTCATGTAATTCCAGCTTGTTTTTGAACGAACTGTAACTTTTAACTGCAATTTTCTCGAAAGTTATTTTTTCGCAAAACCCATTTACCATTATCATAATATCTGAAAACATAATCAATGTATTCTCACAAAATTTTCAGTGTTTGTTTTAAATAGTATCAGCTATCATATGAACTACAATTTTTAAGGTAAATAAAATATTGTTTTATTTACAAGGGTTTTTATCTGGATTGCACGTTAAAAATTCGGAAAAACGATGCATTAGCATACATTTTTATTTGTAATTTTCATAAATTTTAATATTTCTCTCTCGTTTTAGTTTATTTTGAAGATCATTGTTATTTGTAGCTAATGGCTGAAAATAATTAATATTGCAACGATATTTTTTCTTTTACAGTGTTAACCGTTTTGATGAAATTTAACTAAAATTTTTCTCATTTTACCCATTCATTCAGAAACTACAGTACATGCGGATTTTTTAAAAGTATTTTATGTTCATAAATCATTTTTTAACCAAAAAAGTATAAAACATGTGCAGAAATTGCATTTTTTTAAAAAATTTGTTCCGAAGGTAGTCGGTCACCTTAAGGGGTTAACCCTCCGTTAGACGCGAATCCGTCTGATGCATGAATAAAATAGCGATACAGATAGATAGGTGCTAATATCTTATATATTAGTGGCTTATTCTGTCTGTCTGTCCGCTGTAGAATGCCAGGCCGTTTTACCAATCGGGACCACATTCGGCACGGTTAATGTTTACGACCCGAGAAACTCATCGCTGCAAAAATGAAAGTTGTGACTTAATTAGTTTTTAATTAGTTTTTTAATTTTTCAATGAACAATTTCAATGAACAATGTAATGCAGTTGCCATTGTTGTAACACATGTCAAACATACTAATAATCAAAACATTTCTCTAGCATTTTGAGTGAGGCATCGCTAGATTTGCAATCTCCGTAAAAAATTAATGTATACGCGAATTTAATTTAATCCTTTCTTCCTTTTAAATTTATTTATCTATCGTCTGCCCTTTTTATATTTTTATTAATAGAGTGGCAGCGCTCTTTTTCCCAGTTTCGTTAAAACTTTTGTTTTGAAAAGCATAATAAAATTTTCAATAAGTTCTTTGGATGGTAAATATATATTTTTCACAAACAATTTAATTATATAGTAAATAAGTATATAGTGTGTGGGGCAGTAAGCGAAGGGGCGTCCTCGCCGCCTGACCTGGGTAATTCAGTTCAAATAAGCAGACACCTTTGCACAAATCATTTTAATTACAATTTATAATATCTAGAACAGCGGTCATTTCGTATGACCGCCGGGCTTACTAGTATTTACATAAGGTGCAGTATTTGTTACTGAAACTAGATTACCTGCTTATCAAAAATAATGGATTGTTACTGAAGTAGTACAAAAATTAGCCCCTATCTACCTGTATCGCTATTTTATTTATGCATCTGACAGATTCGCGCGCCTAACGGAGGGTTAATTTCTTAGACGCACGGAACCTTTTTAAAGGTCGACTTCTACCGTGGAGCCCCTATTTCTTCAATAGTGTAGTTTAAATTAACCCTTGCTTATCCCGAAATGTCCACGTGCAACGTAAAAATGTAGCGAAAATTATTCATCCCGCGATTTCCACGGGCATGAGCTTTTTAAGCGCATTTAAAATATTATTCCCGCTGTTTCATCGTTAAAACGATAGTGATGCAATTTCTCAAGTATTTGTATATTAGTTAAGGTTTTATTCTAGAGATGGGGGCTTTAGTTGCATTAAATAGTTTAATTTTTGGCTAATCGAATTCACCAATAAATATAAAACCGTGTAAAAATGTTTTATGTTACACGGTTTTATTTTAAAAAAAATAAAAATGTTCGCCATGATTTGAGTACAGTAGCCTCTCGGTAATCCGGCAGATATCGGACCAGGATACTGCCGGATTACCGAAAACGCCGGATTACTGGAATGTACTAAAAATACGCATATAAATACCTAAACAAATTATTTATTTTAATGTACATCTTGTTGTTTACTTATCCCTTTGAAGTTGAAGGCATAAAATAGTTGTCTATTTTTGATGGTTTTTTCACTTTAAATGACATTTCCAATGCGTTTTCTTGAAGACGTTTCAACACTAAAATGTCACGAGGAGAGACGCCATTTTCTTCTGCCCAAGTAATAGATGTAGCGAAGGAACGATAACGGCTACGTCGTGTGGTATTGTCTGAACAGCTGCGCTACAATAGCTGCGCAGAAACAGGTTTTCAACCCTACTACCATACCACACATTCACTAGCTTCTTATGAAACGACGGATTACTGGCAGGGCCGGACCAGTGAAGTGTCGGATTACCGAGAGACTACTGTATTTTAAAATTTAAAACATCGCTGCATTATCGAAACATTTCAAACAAAGTTATCGTTGCCATTCGACAAATACTAATTCTGATAATTTCCTCAGAGCCAAAATTATTAAGTTTTTTCCTAAATAACTTTATGTAATAAACTAGTAAGCCCGGCGGTCATACGAAATGATCGCAGTTCTAGATATTATAAATATACAATACTCCCAGTAACCGGAAATGCACATCAAATCCAAGAGATATTTATCAGGTAGAACAGTAAAGTTTAATGAATAAATAATAAACATATAATCATTTTGGAAAAAAATATTCTTACCGAAAAAAAAAACCATCTAAGTTATAATAATCTAAAATAAAAATATTATTTACTATATAATCAAATTGTTTGTGAAAAATATTTATTTATATCCAACATAATCATCGTCAAAACAATAGTTTTGACCAAACTGGAAAAAAGAGCGCTGCCACTTTAATAGATATAAAAAGCGCTGACGATAAATAAATTAAAACAAAGAAAGAAGGATTTTTTAAACTAAATTCGCGTTTACATTCATTTTTAACGGAGATTGCACATCTAGTAATATCTCAATCAAAATGCTAGAGAAATGTTTTGATTATTTGTATATATGACATGTGTTATAACAATGGCAACAGCATTACAGTTACGCAAGCAACTAATTAGCTATCAGCGACAAAGAGACACTTAAGCCGCTTATATATAAGATTATAAAATGGATGAAATAATATTGTATTGTCATCGCAAAAAAGCTTGTGTGCAAAGTTTGAAGATAATTTATGCAGTAGTAGTGGTTGAAAACCGCGTGACAAACTTCCGTGACAAATCAAGTTAAATTAATCCGTGTAATAATAATAAAACCAATAAGCAGTCCGATGGTTAAGCATTCTGGAAATGAATACTTTGCAATAAAAATGACAATTACTTCAATTAATATTATTGGCTTGAAAAAATCATTCCAAAAACTAATTGAAACAAGAAATATTTAAATAACGTCAAAATATCATATTCACACAAGATTTTAAAAGGTAAAATTTTACAATGAGTCATACTGATTTCCATTATCTCAGATATACTTAATATTAGACTATATGGATGAAAGTTGAACTCTCATGTCAAATTGAAAGTCTGTTTCAGCATTTATTCTTTGTCCACACAAAAAGCAATACCTCCATTTCGTACACACATGAAGCTTGCAAATGGCAAAATTGCCAATACGGTCTTTTCTTCAAAATATGCATGTTTTTTAAATTACATAGTTGAAATGCACATATGTATTGGAGTTTAAATCAGTAATCTATTTTTGTAACAAATATTTTTTACTCTTATTTAGATTATAGAAACAGATGCTCTGAAACACCAGTTTTAGGTATAAAATTCGCAAACTTTACACAAAACTATAATCTCTGGAATAAAGCCTTAACTATAACGTCTAAATACTTCAGAAATTACATTACCGACGTTTAAACGATGAAACAGCGGGATAATATTTTAGTACACGTAAAAAGCTCTTTCCCGTGGAAATCGCAAGTAAATAATAGTCATAAAATGAATAAATAAATAAATAAATAACATAAAATAAATAAATAAAATTAAATAAATAAATGAACACAGTAATTCGCACTTTCGGATGGGACTTAGTGTGGGAAATCTTTTTCAGGGTGTGATTGCACTTCGCCTTGAATTTCATTCAAGTCTGCCAATTATCGTTGCTTTGTATTATAACGAATAAACAAACGCACAAGCAGGCTATTTATTATAATTATAATAAATGTAAAACGGTAATGCACGGAAAATTATAGAGCGACTTTCGTAAATGAACACATATATCCCTATACATTATTATCCAACTTAAATTATCTAATTAAATAGCACTAATTAGATAATTTATACTTTTATACTAATTACACTTCAAGATAATTTCATTTAAAAAAGACTTTCCCGCATGCACCAATATCAAATTGATCATCTATCTTTCTCCTTATCATTTAGCTTTAGTTCTTAATTGCTTCAAATATACCTTTTTCAACAGTTTATACATACTCAGTTACTCATTCATTCATTCATTCACTCACTCATTTGTTCATTCAGAAATATCCTTAAAAACCATATCAAAAAGTTTTGCGGAAAAATAAGATCGTTTAGGTTCTGGATGAATTTCGTATCTGTACATGTTCTACGTCATAATATCTTTTCGATAAAGTTTGTTTCAAAGAAATGCCGTCTGTAACATTAGAATTTATATAAGACTAATTCTTCTCCGTAGGTGCTAACGTTCTTTTTTTGAACTGCTCAAAAACAAACAAAAATTGTTCAAATCAAAAAATAATTCAATCAGAGAGCTCCTTCCAATACGCGTGTTCATAGGAACTTGGATCGTAGGCCAAATTAAAAAGTGTCCTCGCAGGTGCGTTTATTTAGTACGCGAATCAGAATGTTCGCTTCTCTGTTTGTTGGAAGCAGCTCAATTTATAAACTGGCACATAACGGAGGAAATCAAGTACGCTACACAAACTGGAACGGGAACAAAAACGGCCCATTCCTAATGCTAGCAGTTCCTCCCTTGAACATGAATGGATTCTTCTTGGCACTTTGCCAGGCAGATTGCTTTGGTTGATGGTAAAACTGTAACTGAAGCAAAGTGCTGCGTAACTTCAGTGCATTATGCACAATTGGGCAGTAATGTTTTAGCATCTGTTCTTTTACCATCTGCTTGTTCACTGTAAAATTACAAAGAACTGAAATTCTATGACATTCAGTGCTTAGAGATCATTCATAAATGATGTCACGCTTCGAGGGGATGAGGGGGGGGGGGCTTCGTGAAATTGTGACAAAGTGTGACAGGGGGAGGATAGGGCATAGCAAGAAGTGTGACATCGTGCTTTAAACGCAGCATGGCGTGACATGTGACAAAGAGGGGAGGGGGTCCGCTGAAGTGTGACATATTGTGACAAAGGGGGGAGGGGGGGTCAAATATATGGGAAAAAAGCGTGACATCATTTATGAACGGCCCCTTATACAAATTGTACTTATCCTCTAGGTTTGGTGTTGCTGCGACACCAGATAACCCCCGGAGTCCCTGTATAATACTCAATAAGAAATTGATAATTATGCGGGGGTTAATTATCAATTTCTCGCTAATTAATTCAGCAAAAGTTTAATTAAATTTTTCAGAAATAAATATTCCAGTCTAATAATGAACGTGTACAACGTACAGAAAAAGTTAGTGTTCAGTTTTTAGGATATTTTCACCACTAGATTTTAAATTCCACCAGAAGATTCGTTTGACTATTTTTGGTCTTAATTTTTCTCTTAGAAAGAAAGTTATGGGTTTAAAATTAGTAGTTTTCGAGTAAATTGTCAATGTTTAGTTTGCCACTTTCTTAAAAATTATTCAAATAATATTCGCATGTATTGCATTGATGACAAGGTATTAGTAAAACGGAAATTATATTTCGTTCATAATTTTGGACCAATTTGAAAACTTATGTCGTCGCTTGAAAAGAATAGTGACACAACTCAAAAAATACCGAAAATGAGATTTTTAATTGATAATACTTCAAGAAAATTGATCTTTTATATGGAATAAAGAACCAAGTCGTAGATAGCAAAGCTGCCGGTATATGGCATAAGTGTCTTTTCAGAATGAAAATAAAACGCCATTTTTTTTTGTTGAACAGAGGCATCATCAGTTGTGTTTCGACTGCTGCGTGGGTAAGTACTAACAATTTTTTTGAAAAAAAGCACACAACTCCGATTAGGTCCTAAGTGAGGTAGTCCCTTATAGAGCAATAGAGACCCATTTTATGTTGTGTCTGTATTGCTGTTAATGTAGGATTTTTGCATAAAATTTTATTATGGACAATAGAGACATATTTGGAGCTGTGCCTGTATTTATTTTAATGTTACAATTTTTTAAAGACCTTTTCAGGGCTATTACACTATTCTTCAAATTGTTGTTTCAGAAAAATTGCTGTTTTTATTCGAAACAGACACAGCTCAAAGTCTCCTAAATTTGATTAAAATTTGAATTAACCCTGAAAGGCTAGCACAAGAACTTCATGAAATAAACAAAAAGAATAGTATTAACCATTTTTAAGGGGCATTACAATAATTAGGAATTGTTATGAATGAAACAACAATAAATTACATATCGAAATAATTTAAAAACTTGTTTCATGAAAAAGTTGCTTTTTTGAGTTGTGTTACTATTCTTTTCAAGCAACGATGTATAAAAATAGTACTGATTTTTTTTTTCAGAGCGTTTTTTTTGAATATTTGTTAACACAAATTAAAATTGTATCGAAAGAATTAAAAAAAAGCGACTTTTAGAGACAAAGGAAATAACACAAAAAGTGACTTTTTGAGACAAAGGAAAAAAAATTTTTAAAAAGAAAAAAAAAAGTGACTTCTTGAGACAAAGGAAATAAGACAAAACGCAACATATTTAAGTACAAAATTTCAGTGCAAAATGCAGACACATGTTTCGGAGTTACAAGTAATTCCTAACGTATGAAAGAAGTTAAGAAGGAAATCAAACACTCAGCTAAGTCCCACCAAAGAGTTTTTCTAGCCATTGAAAAAGGAATTCCTTGCAATTCCAAAATACGTGTTTGTATTTTGTACACTTTAAAAATTTTTTCCTTTAGTTGCCACCATTTCCGGTGTTATTAACACCATTTTTAGATGTGCGGTTGGAGTAGAGTTGAAAATTACACTGTGCAACAAATTTGAACTTTTTTTGTCCTTTAGATGAAAAATGTGTGATTCTACATAAACAACAGCTGCTTGATTCAAATATCCAAACCAAAATGACCCATCACATACCGTTTTTGCTGGAGACCCACTTCTCGTTTTTTATACAATTTGGTTATAGAGGAATGTAACTGAGGTTTACTTATTGAAAACACAAACACAAAAAAGATTCTTTTTTGCCTTTTCATCTAGTGGGCATCTGTTGGTGTGCCCTGATAACAGATTAGCAATATTCAATTCGTATACTCCCATTCTATCGACCGCTGAAACGCTTTTCAAACACAGAGATGTCCTGATGAAACATTTCCCATGCTCATCATTAATTGCGTCAAGGTTTTGAGAAAAGAAGTCCATTTGGGAGTCCAAAAAGGGTAGTTTTAATGAAATATAGCAACCTATATTACAAAAGCATTTATCATGTCACCAACAAGGTTTTCGCAGTTTTCAGATTTCTCATTTCCAAGGAAACGTGAGCACACTGAATTAAAGGCCAGCCACGTGGATTTTTCGGCTTCTGACTTTTTTGTTTTCATACTCTTCATCATGAAAGGACTTCCTTAAGTTGTGGGGTAAGAAAAATTCTTTCTTTTACTTTTGCCTCACTTAAACTTTTGAATTTGTTCCTGAGATGCAAGAACGCCACTCCTTCTCTGTCCAGAGCAGGGCCTGATTAACAGGGGCATACGGGGCAGCTGCTCCGGGCCCCCACATCTGAGGAGGCCCCAAATTGAACAGAAGTTTCTCAGTTTTTCTTCGTTACTGAAGTAGTGAAGCAGAAGGGGCCCCCAAGTAGATTTTTGCCCCGGGCCCCAATCGGGCTAAGTCGGGTCCTGGTCCAGAGCTTTTACAAATATTTCAATAAACCAAGTTTAGTGTGCAATTGTGGAAAAAGGCACATTGTAGATTTACGAGGGGCTCATTTGATATGTTTTTTGGAACTCATAATTTTGAAATTTCCTTTGTGTTTGAAGAACATGCCACAGGAATGAATAGGAATAAAATACTTTGATGGGAGGAGCAAAGATAAACAAGCGCCACTCTGTTGAATTGTGCTCATGTCCTAATGCTTGAAATACTAGTACACTCACATCACAGCAGCATACTATTTCTTCTTTGTTCGCAAAATAGCCAACAAAATGCCTTTTTCGTCGTCTTGCAAATGACTCGAAACTTCGAGAAAGTAGATAAAGCTTTTGTTGCCAAAAATGATGTTCGTTAACTCATTATGCGTATCAAAAGTTCGTGTATCTTATTTTCATAAAAAGGTAACGGAGTTAAGACATTTCATGTGTTAAGAAACGTTGTACTGTCTATATTTTTTAGACGGACACATAAAGAAAATTAAAAATATACCAAAAATCAGTAATTTTTAACTTTACACTAACTGAACACCAAAATCTTGCTCAACAACACTAAAAATGGAGGCAAATAAACGCAAAATTTTTACAGTGTACTGAAGTTTATTGCTTAACTACATTGTTCTTTTTACATGGTTTTATTTAACTTGACTTGTGGCGGAATTTTGTAAGGCGGTTTTCGACAACTATTACTGCATAAATTATTTTCAAATTTTGCACACAAGCTTATCTTCGATGACATAATTTATTATAACGTTAATTAGGAAATAAAAATAATAATTTTGCCTCTGAGGAAATGATCAGCATTATCATTTGTCGTTTGGCAACAATAGTTTTGTTTGGATAATGCACCTATGTTTTGTTTGTTTGAATTTTAACATGGTTTTTTTTAACTTGACTTGTCACGGAATTTTGTAAGGCTGTTTTCTAACAATTTTATTGCACAAATTATCTTCAAAATTTGCACACAAGCTTATCTTCGATGACAATACAATAATCCATACATTTTATAATTTATTGTAGCGTTAATTAGGAAAAAAAATAATTTTGGCTCTGAGGAAATGATCAGCATTATCATTTGCCGTTTGGCAACAATAGTTTAGTTTGGATAATGCAACGATGTTTTGAATTTAAATAAAACCTTAAAATATTTTTGGCGATTTAATATTTATATCTTATTTCATTTGTATTGAATGATTTAATTCTTTCCTTCAATACTCTTATCGGAACTTTTTTCTTCTTTTTTTTTTGTTTACTTAATTTTATAGCTTTGTATTGTGACATTTTAATCGTAAATCAGTTTTATTTCATAATTTATATACCAAGTTTTTAATTTCGTGAAATTGCTTACGCATGCTGTTTTAACTGAAATAGTAAATTTTTATTGAAAAATACTTTTGAAAGGTTTGGCGTGCTGATCACGTGACTTTAATAGCGCATAGGTTAAAAATACATCTGAATTGTTCAAAGCATTTTACGAAAAAGTGTTAGTGTTCAAATCAATGTTAAGTTTAAAATGCGTGAAGATCTCATTTAAAGGATGCACAGTACCTCCTCCTCATTTTTTGTTCGTTTAGTAGTCAAATAAAAAATAATGTTTGCATTTAATTCCAATTATGATTAGAAAGGAAATTTGAAAGGTAGAACATCATTGTAATCAACCAATAATTTAAAACTTTTTTTCAATTTTTAAATTTCCTTATAATTTTCTCAATTATATCTTTTTTTAAAAGATCTTTTCTGAGTAATAACACCCAAATATTTAGAATAAAAGTTAGCATAGATGTAACTATCTGAAACTTATTTGAATTTTTTTCCGTTAAAAATTCAGAAAAAAGGACAAAAAATTCAAATTAAAAAATTAAATGAAAACAATTTACAAACTTCAGAGTCAAACCCATGCTAATTCAAAGCTGTATCTTTAGTTGAAATAAAGCCTTAGGGATTTTATTACAAGCAAAATTGGTCGAAAATGCAAAGCAAACAAAAATGCGTTTAAAGATTTTAACCCTACACTGCGCCGTGTTGTTTTTAAACAACACCTCCATTTTTAGTTCACTAAGCTTTTATTTCGTAATATTTTTAACATGTGGCGCATTCTTTCGTTTCATTTTGTTTGTGTGATCATATTAGTTAATATAGTTTCCCCTAGATCTTGTAAACTGAACTCAAGGTTCATCTTTTTTCACAAAATCGTAAGACGTGTTGATTTCGTAAAAAACAGTAACTTCGTAATTTTTTTTCCCAACAAATTTTAACTAAAAATTTTATTTTAAGAAATAGTCTCTAATTGCTTTCATAGTTTTAAAATAAAATAAATTTAAGTTGTCCGAAAAATTTCGGGTAAAATATATATCAAGGCGCCTTTTTTACTTGTTGTTTTAAAACAACACCGCGCATTCGAGGGCAATTTTATGCTCCTGCATTATTCGCAGAATAAACATGAACAGGTGTCACAGGTTGTTCTATTTCACTTTATTTAGTATCTTTTAGAAGATTATTGTTAAATATTTCACAAATTAGCTTAAAATGGTCGATTAAATTATTATTTAGGAATTTTGTTTAAAATCAATTCACGCTCAACCAAAGAAGATACGAACATTATCGCATAGACCCCCTACAGATGTTAGGTTTCTTGCTTAAAATCTTTTAGTGAAATTATTATTAAACTTTATTGGTAATCAAAGTAAAAATTTGCACATGTAACTAATAATTATTAGTTACATCTGCAAATTTTTACCTTAATAAATTTTATAAATTAATAAATAATAATAAAATAAATTATTTTAATAAATTTTCATATTTTAGTGCTATTTTATGATTATAATGCATGCCTATTTATAATTGGTTTGGCTTCATTTGTTAAAATGATTATATAAAAAAATTATTATTGTTACCCCTAAATGCGCTGTGTTGTTTTTAAACAACATGTCAGTTTTTCTCGAATTCTACTTTTCCGAATTAAATAAGAATTTTTTTTTTTAGTATTTTCCCCACTTATAACTACAACAAACAAACACACACAAAAAAAAAATTTTACAAAGAAAAAAAATTGTGCAGTGTAGGGTTAAATGCAGAATGAAAACATCCAAAGTCCTTTACAAAAACTGGAATATCTTTTATAATTTAGCTCCCATAGTTTTGAAATTTTCCATGATGCTTTAAAACAGTTTTATCTATAGAAATAAGTAATAATTTTTTTTTCAATATTTTGAATAATTTTGAGGTACCCTTAAACATAATTTGACCACGCGTTTTTGAGATTCAGTGAGGGAAACCGGATATGATATTGTCAGCAAACAATATGCATAAAGAGCTGTTTTGAGTGACGCAAAACATTTTTCTGTAGGTCAAGATTAATCACGTTCGCACTCAGCGCATGTACATAAAACTTTTATTCCACTAATGATAATTTGCGATTATCACCGCCTTAGCAGAAGCCGTTGAGAACAATGCTATCAAGTTAAAAAGAATACCTATTAACATTTTGCGGGCGAAAAATCTGTGATCTTTGATTTGGGGGTGGGTACTCGAGTCCCATTTCATTGTTCTCGAAAGACAAACCACCTGTGACAATACCGGAAGATAAGGGGCAGAAGTATTAAAAGTTCCGACGAATATTAGAGAATTTGAAACCACCGTTTTTCGCGTGGATTCTTCGCATGTGTTTCTTTTTTCTTTCGAGTTTTTTGGGGAATATTTTTGAATGGTTTCGTTCTTTCTGGTGAAGACTCAATTCTTTGGACAGTGGTCAGTGGATAGTTTAAGGACATAGGATGGCTCTCCTCAGGAGCTGCTGTCTCTTGGTGGCCTTCCTTGGAATTTTAGTTACAGGTAAGGAATTGTTTCTAACAGGTAGCTCTCGAATAGAGCGAGTTGCTGCGAATGAAAAACAAATATTTTGTAAAAAGTTTAAAAGAGACAAATGCAAACTACAACGGCTTTAGGGCTTAGCAAATTATTCTTAGTTCTAAACAAGGATGTATACGCATACCAGTGGCGTTCCTATCATAGGTGTCACCCGGTGCGATAATTTGTGGTGACACCCCCCATTGAAAAAAAAAAAAAAAACTTTGTTGTAACGTAAAAACTTGTAGTCTATATTATTTTCAGCAGTGCAGAAAAAAAAACATAAGAGAAAAACTTCAGGAATTCCATTGCATTTATTTAGTGTAACTTTTAATAAACGTCATTAATATTCATTTATGATGCACTGAAGTGGAACCAGTAAAGTTATATAATTCTAGTAAAAGTTATATAATTCTAATGGGAGAGGGGGTGTCCCCCACACCCCTCGAGAGGGTGTCCCCCGGGGTGAACCCCCTGAAGTGACGCTACTGAGTATACATAACATATGCAAGAAAAAGAAGAATTTTCAGAAGTTTATCTACAAATAAAAGTTTTGTACCTGTACCTTACTTTTTTTCCAAAATGCATAGTGCCCTTTAGTTTCAGGTACAGACATTATAATAGTAATTGAAATTGTTGGTAACATTTCCGAAAATATTCGTCTAAGTACAATTTAAAGTACTGTTCCATAGACTTACACGTATGGATATATTAGATACATGTAGTATTATATCTATACATGTGTATTACTTATATATCTATATATTTTATCTATATAGGGTTTTTTTTAGAGGCGGAGAACGAAATGGAAATAAAACACAAAAAAATATCATTAATATTCATGTAAGTTGTTTTATTTGAAGGATAATTTTATGGAATTAATGTTTGAATATGATGTGCTGCGTGTGAACACCGCGGTTGGCGCGTACATGACGTAACCTGGAAAACTGTGTGTGAAAACTGGGCCAGTTTTCACACACTTTGAGCAGTAGATCTGATAACTGTCCGCCTTGTTCTTGCGATTTGACGTCCTTGGATTATTTCCTTTGGGGATATGTGAAGTCCCTTGCCTACGCTGATAAAAGAGGAACAATGCAGCACATGGAAGTCAAGATTCGGCACATTATTGCCGACATTCAGCCAGATCTACTGCGAAAAATGTGTGAAAACGGGAGCTCCAGGTTACACCATGTACGCGCCAGCCGTGGTGGCCACATGCCCGACATCATATTCAAACATTAATGCCATAAAATTTTCTTTCAAATAAAGCAAGTTACATGAATATTAAATAGATGTTTTTGTGTTTTATTTCCATTTCAAGTTCTCCGTCTCTGAAAAAAAAAAAAAAAAGAGAACACACTAAATCTCTCTCGCTCTCTCTCTCTGTATACATCTGCATGTATGCACTAGACTTATGTATTGCTTTCTTTACGGATATGTAGTGTAATGTATATTTAATATTGACATTTTACTTTGGGAATGTATTAAGGTGCTTTATGCAGTGTTTACGAACTATTTCTTCAAATTTGTTTTAGTTAACTCAAAATTATAAATAATATCAATTTGTTTAGTCCTACATAATCCAAGCTTTACTTCTGCTTGTTTTCATTTCTATTCTTTTTTTGGATATTCACATTTATAAAATAAGTGATAACGCAGTTGTTTGTATGAGCAATTTAAATAATTGTTGCAGGAAATTATTTTTATTTGTACAAACTTTATCATACTCTTTCGGAGTTGCACACCGTTTTGGTGATGTTAAGGGGAGTCATCACGATAAGACATTTTTTGTTTCTATAGTGGAACTCGTTTAAAATATTTGTACTATCGCTTGTGTTATATCGTTTCCAGTGAATTTAACTTAAAAAATATTTCGAAACTGAAGTTTAGTTTTTCTCTTTTTTTTTTCTTTTTTTTTTTGCATTGTGATTCAGTACTTTGACCCTTATTCTCATGAAGTAGCATCTTGCTACCTGGGGTTTTACCCTACTTTCTATTTGTTAAGTGACGTCAGAGAGTATGCTGCATTGTTATTTGCTAGCCCTTATTCTCATTAAGTAGCGTATTGCTACCTGGGGTTTTACCCTACTTTTTATTTGTTAAGTGACGTCAGCGAGTATGCTGCATTGTTATTTGCTAGCCCTTATTCTCATGAAGTAGCATATTGCTACCTGGGGTTTTACCCTACTTTCTATTTGTTAAGTGACGTCAGAGAGTATGCTGCAATGTTATTTGCTAGCACTTATTCTCATTAAGTAGCGTATATACTACCTGGGGGCTACCCTACTTTTTATTTGTTAACAAATAGAAAGTAGGAGAAAATCCCAGGTAGCATATATGCTACTTAATGAGAATAAGGGTTAAATAGAAAACCTCTATGCATTGGCTTTCATAAAGGCTAAAAACTTTCCGAGATTTTTTTTTAAGTACTGAAGTTCTTATAAAAAGGTGCATACATTTGCTACATGTAGTTTCAGGGATATGTGAAAAAAATTAATACCGTAAAACCTTACCAATACCTATACCTTTAGCACAGGTTTTCAAAATTTTGCACTGTATCTCTGTTCGTATATACATTTGTTACATATAGTTTCAGGTGTATGTGAAAAAAATCAGTACCGCAAAACCTTACCAATACCAACAATAGCTTTAATAGAGGTTTTCACAATATTTTGTACTGAATCTCTGTTAGTACATACATTTGATACGTATAGTTTCGGAAATATGTGAAAAAAATCAGTACTGGAAAACCGTAGCAATGCCAATATCTTTAGCACAGGTTTTTAATATTTTTCATTGTATCTCTGTTAGTACGTTCTTTCGATACGTGTAGTTTCGGGAATTTGAAAAAAATCAATACCAAAAAACCTTACCAATACTTTTAGCACAGGTTTTCAATATTTTGCTGTATCTCTGTTATATATACATTTGTTACATATAGTTTCAGGAGTATGTGAAAAAACTCAATACCGCAAAACCTGACCAATCTAGTTTTCAAATGTTCTGCACTGTGTGTCTGTTAGAAATTGGAATATTTTAAAAATTGTTTCACTAAACCAAAGCTATACATCTCAATGAGTACATCCAATACATCGATGTACTCATTTTTTTCCTGAGTTGGATAGCAAAATTAATATAATTTTGTTGAATGTGTCAATTTTACACAGCGTTCACGGTTGATTTGTTATAGGCCATTTTCACACTTGTTTTGAATCGTGTTTCATTAATACCCCACTAAATAGCTTCCTCACATTTTAATAAAATGGTTAGTGACGATATTTTTGCTAAGTTATATTAAATCGTGTCTTTGTAGTTGAGAAATTTTACTTTGCGTTGTGTGTGTGGAGGGCGTGGTCTCGGGAGACAAACAAGGAGAGAAGATGAGGAAAACCTTGTTTAAACAGTGTTTTACTCAATGGAAAACTGTGAACAACAAACAATGAAACTTGAAAAAACGGGAAAAACCAAATTTATTAACCCCTTGAAGCACGAATTTTTTTTCGGAAAAACTGATAAAAAATGATCGAGGTTTTTCTTTGGGCAGAAAATGAATATATAGATATGGTATAAATTGTTCTTGGAGCGAGTGGTAGCCTTCTGCGCTGCCATGCCACAGATCCGGGGTTCGATTCCCGGGCTGGGCAGGGTTGATTCAGCCTTTCATCCCTGCAGTGGGGTCGATAAAATGAGAACTAAGCATGCTTGGTAACTAATCACTGAGGGTTCCGCGTCAGGCCGACCACTTGACCGGAACTTCTGCTTCTGCACCCTTGAGACCAGGGCCCGCAATCTCAAGAACTGAGATGGGCACAGGAGGCCATGGCCCCAAAAGCGTTGGCGCGCCACTGAGTTTTTAAAATTGTTCTTGGCAATTTCAGTTGTAGGGAGGTGACTAGAGAGCGCGGGGTGGAGTAAAAGTTACATAAAAAAATAGTATACAAAGGGGCCGTTTATAAATGACGTCACGCTTTTTTCCCATATATTTGACCCCCCTCCCCCCTTTGTCACAATATGTCACACTTCAGCGGACCCCCTCCCCCCTTTGTCACGCGTCACGCAATGTTGCATAATGCATGATGTCACGCTTCTTGTTACCCCCTCCCCCCCTGTCACACTTTGTCACAATTTCCCGAACCCCCTCCCCCCCTCGAAGCGTGACATAAAGGGATCTCAGATGGGCAGTAGAAATGAATGTCAGACGCAGATAAATGCGTTTAAGTGGCTAATAAACTCTGATGAGCAACACAGTATATTTATAGGTACAAAAGAAGAATAACGAACAATCACAAGAGACGTTTTTGGCATAAAAAGAAACCCCAGAACTAAGCGCAAACAATTTTGACGCAATTTTTTGGTTCTCTGACTTAAAAAGTGATTAAAAAACAAAAATAACTAAATTTTTAAAAAAATTTTAATTCATAATTAGTTTAAGTAATAATTAATGCCCAATATCCACGTTTAAAACGAAGTAAACTACCTGCTGATAAATTTCAAAAACAATTGGGTGTTTTAGCTTTCAAATTGCACAAACAGTAGTTAATAAACGGTATTTTAAAATGTACCCAATTGGGTACACTCGGAACGAAGAGGGTAAACGACCGATACGGTTTTCAAACATAATTTTTGAAGTCGGCGCAAAATTGTGACAGTTTAGATACCATTACCTCATATGTTATTTTATACTGGAACCGTTGAGCACTCTGGCCATTTATATTTGCAATTTATTCATGATTACAAAAGATTTCGTTTGTCATTTTGCATTCAAGATCAATCTTGCTAATGTAATTAAAAAGTATTTTCCATTGTTCTGTTTCACTGTTTTCAAGATTTTCTTTTCTCAACTAAATCTTATTAATGGCTTCTATATTTTCATCTCTTTTCTTTCTTTTTTTTCGTGCTATTTTAAATGAGCTATTCCTCTTTTCTCTGCCAAAGCAACGACAGCGATGGGTTGTTGTGGTTCTTAACCCTTTAGTTGTCACGTCGGGTCATATTGACCCAGGTACAATTTTAATTTCTTTTCTTTTCTATGCTTTTCATATGTTATGTTCTTACATTATATTGAAATTAAAGCACAATGTTTTAAATTTTTTATACCCAATTTACTAAGTTTTTAATTCGGTTCTATATGGCCCGACGTGACGACTTCCCCTTAGATATCCGTACCCGAGCTCTAATTAATGCAATCTGCACTAGGAATTTAATTAAGCCAAAGTATCCACGCCAAAACTCAAGGGACTTTCAACATGCTGCATAATCAAACGACATGGGCGCTCTCAAATTTCTGCATCTTGAAAATCCACCAACTTGGGCCAGGTTTGCTCCTGCGAATTTGGCGTACGAGGCCTGCGCCTTACCACTACTCCACCCTGCCGGCATTCTGGATTGAACTGGTTAACAATTCTTCATGTGTTCCAACGTTTGGGCGAAAGTTAACAAATTAACTGTTAGTGTCGGAACTCCGGAGTATATCTGGAAACGCACACACTCATGTTCCCAAAATGTTTGCAGCTCAGAGGCCCATTAAAACTTCTTATACGAATTTGCATTTTTAATAGCAAAAGAAACAATTTTTAAATATTTCTCTTGAAAATGTTCTAAGCTACGAGCAGAATATTCATTTAGCCCTGAATTCTAATTCTTAATCGAATTTTTCTTCATTTAAGTCTATCGTGTGCCTTTCTGAAATGTGTGCATAAAACAAATTCGAGATCAGAATATATACAGATGACTCCGATTATTAGTCAAAGCGATACTCTTTAATGTAATCGTGTCATTTATTTACACGAGTGGAAAGTCTTCAACCTATGTCAGCGATTCTCAACCTGTGGTGCGCCCCTCTAGGGGGGATCGAGCCGAATAGAAGGGGGCGCGAGAATATCCAAGAGAAAATATTACTTTAAAAAATTTATTAACTGACTGAAAGAAAAGCACACATGCACAAACAAAATACATTTTGACATATTTAACAACTTATTAAAGTAAAACAAATTCCTAAATTAAAACATACTAAATTAAAAACAAATTTAATAACTATTAGTGACTTCCTTGGGCCTGTCTTGTAAAGCAAAGTTTTTCGACGAAAGGCTTACTATTAGAAATAAGCACTGTTTCTATATTTAGCCGAAATCTATAGTTTGTCTTGAAAGAGTGGCAACAGCAGAAAATCCAATTTCACGAAGGCAGGATGTTGAAAAGGGTAATAGAATGCGAAATGCCCTTATTTTTAGTGCCAGAAAAATCATCCTCTATTCCTGCCCAAAATTCAAATAGTGATTTACAGTGATCCCTCGTTTTTCGTGGTTAATGGGGACCAGAACCTTCCGCGAAAACTGAAAAACCGCAAAATAGGATTTGCCCCTAAGAATTTTAGTGTATGCGGGTACACGAATGTTTTAAATGTGCAAACAGTATTTATACTTCAGGCATTCAAGACAAAAATTACGACAGTATACGTATTTACTTAAACGTGTCGGTGCTAATTAATAAAGTTAATTACAAAACGTTATAGTACAGTAATAAACATTAATTAACATTGCTTTCTGAGAGAGGCGAAGAGTCTTGTGTTGGTGGGAGCTTTTGAGAGCCCGTAGTATGTACTCTGAGTCAACTCATCTCTTTGTTTGACATGCAGAGATCCTTCTCTCTCGCGCATCAACATGAAACAAAGCTCCTTTCCGCAATGTGGCTGCCGACATGGTTGTATTTTTTCATTTTTAATTTTTGATGAATATTTTGGAAAAACCCGCGAAGAACTGAAGCCGCGAAACATGGCGCGAAGTGGCGAGGGAACACTGTATTGCTAAATTAATTTTATTACTAAATTTCTCGCTTTTACTCTTGTTTTGGCAGTTAGTTAAAAATAATTCCAAAACAGAATCCAAAGTACTCAATATGCCTTATATTGTTGTATTCCCGGAGGGCGAGTTGAAAATTATGATTAAAAACTGAGCCACGAATACTGAAAGGTTGAGAAACGCTGACCTATATAGTAAATGCCAATGTCAACAGGCAACCCCCGATCACGTAATGGCCTGACAGAGGATAAGTCACTACAACAACAATTTACACGAATTTGAGCCGTTACGTTAGTGAAGCGATCAGTTAAAAAATATTAAACATTATCGTACATTTGTGAATTTTTCCAAATGTCGGTCAACTTTAAAGCACATGCGCGATTGGAAGATATAAACCGATTTTATTGCTTTTTCAAACACATTCTAATTCCTCTAATTCGTAACTTTTTCGCAATATTAAGACTTGAAAAAAAAAAAAAAAAACTTTCGCACTTCTTCGGCACGAATCCGCAAGAAAATTATGACAGTCTAATAAAGTTACTTTACATTTAAGCGGTTGCCATTTCTTCCAACTCATTTATATTCGTAACTGATTCATGATTACAAAAGCTTTTCTCTGTCAATATTTTGCACCGAATTCAAAAATTATATTTAAGAGTCGTATCGATTTTGTTTAAATAATTTATTAATTTTTTCCTTTTTAGCACAATCTTTGACTTGAAGTCAGTTCAATTTTTTTTGAGTTTTGTCTTGCATTTTATTATTTTTAGTGTAAATACATCTTTCATACGAACACTTTTAAAACACATATCATATGGCACACCCACTTTGAGTGACTGTCACTAAAAATAATCATTTGTATGACAAACTATGGTTTCAAATTGATTTTAAAAAGTCCAGAACAGACTCCAGTTTCCAAACAGGCTGAATGAATTTAATTTTTATTTCAGAGAAGCCTTCACTCAAACTCTTATCGTAATTACATTTAATATTGCTGCTTAGCGACAACAAACTCTTTTTAACCACAATGAGTTTTATATTTATTATCTAATAATTTATTCAACCAAGAAATTTAATAGCAAGCTTTTCCTTTTAAAAGAAAATAACTTATTTTGCATTCATAATGTTCTTTCTAAAGAACAACGAGTAGTCAAATCGTTGTACGATTTTTAAGTTAGACGACCCTATATCGATTTAAAAACCCATTAAAATCGGTTATTTTAATCAAAAGTTATGGTGGAAAAAAAATAAAAATATATTTCCGCCAACAACCATTTTTATAATTATCGAATATAATCACACGAACGTACGGGACCTCTACCTCAATCGATTAAAGAAAGAATCATGAAAATCGGTTCATCCGGTGAGAAATTATGGGTGAACAAACAAACAAACAAAGCGACATGCATACGGTATGAATAGATAACCACCTCCTTTAGGAAGTCGGTCAAAAACAAATCATCTACATGTTACACTTACAAAGTTATTTTACACAGGTAGAATATGCAGTATTTATTTAAAGTTTTCAATTTAAAAATTTGGATATTTTTTATTGCTTATTTAAATAACTAAAATGGGACAGTAAAACAAAAATATATAAATATAATTTTCTTCTTTTTCACATCAACAGCTCAAAAGTCCTACAAATGTGATTTCGAGACAGGCATATGTCCATTCTTGTCGAATGATAGGAGCAACAGAGTGGACTGGAAAATCGGACAAGGACGACTGAACGCTTTGGACACCGGACCTTCCCTAGATCATACCTTTGGAACTGGTACGCAGATCAAAGAATATTTTTATCAAATATCGCGGAAGAAAATTCCTTACTTTGATAACGAAATAAATTGTTGATTTTTCCTAATAACATCGTTTGCAATGTGACAATTTCTAAATTTGTCACAATATGTCTGACATTGCAACGAATATCGTGGATCGGATTGAGTCTTTATAGACTCGTCTAATGTAGTCTGTTTTGATCACAGAAACTGAAACTCCTCAAAGCAGTATAAAGGTTGCGATAAGCTTCTATAATCCAAGTTGACTATTATTCGACATTTTTAAAAAACTCGGTGTCTTTGTGTTCTTCACAATTCCTACTATTAGTAATTCACAATTAGTAACTTTCAATCGTTAATAAAATACTTACAATACTAATAAATACATTTTTTAAAACTTGTAGTGGATGACACTTGATGTTAATAGTTTTTTCAATATTATTCACTAATTTAATTCAACCATAATTAATTTTAGTTTTATATGGATTCCACTAGAAATATTGAAACCATAGCTTACTATTTTTAAAGCATTTAGCACACGAAAGTTGATTCTTTAGAAGAACTCGTTGATTCCCATTCAGCTTATGCTAACACGAAAAAAAAAAAAAATGAATGGATTAATTTTAGCTTTAA
The DNA here is from genome assembly GCA_038502835.1 of Octonoba sinensis. Taxonomy (NCBI): domain Eukaryota; kingdom Metazoa; phylum Arthropoda; class Arachnida; order Araneae; family Uloboridae; genus Octonoba; species Octonoba sinensis. The sequence continues at coordinate 11,765,063 of CM076603.1, forward strand.
ATGGATTCCATTAGAAATATTGAAGAAATAGGTCACTATTTTAAAAGCATTTTAGCACACGAAATTTGATTCTTTAGAAGAACTTGTTGATTCTCATTCTTCTTATGCTAACACGGAAAACTGATTCTTTGGCAAACATTTTAGAATGTTGCGTACAGATATATTAGGCTGCGTTTACACCAAAGTCTTCCACTAAGTTTTCCACAAGTTGCTGCAATTTGTTGCTTTTTCTACAAAATACAGCAACTTTTTCTGCTTCCACTTGTGGAGAGACAAATCTTCCACTAAATTTTGTTTTCCCGCGGAGTGTCGTAAAGATCAAAGAAAGTTGACAACTAAAAGTGAAAGATTTGTTGCTGCGCGCGTTGTGCTAGCAACTTGTAGGAAACTAGCTGAATAACTGTTCCCCTCCACGCGCCCCGGACGCTACGGGGCGCCAATTCTTTGTAAACGAGTTTTCCATTTGTTGCTCTAAATTTAAGAGCAACTTTTAGTTTTCTACAAAAAAATCTTCCACTTGTTTCTCTATAATTTGAGAAGAGCAATTTTTAGTTGACAACTTAGTTTCTACTAACTATGTTTTGTCAACTTTTAGTTGTAAACTTTGGTGTAAACGCAGCTTTATCCAGCTGAAAGTAGGTAAAGGCGACTTTTGTAATCCTTTCACTTGGCTGACACGTTTTTGACCTAAGTAGGAATTGACGTTACTTTTTAAAAATATTACTTGTTCTAAATTAACACGTTTGCTTTGCTTATACATTTTGCAAATATTTGACAAGATTGATAAAATCTTTTTTCCCCCCAGCAAACGGCAGCTACTTGTTCGTCAACGTGAGTCTGGCAAAGCTGAATCCTGTTTCTCTCCAGACTATTGACTTGAAAAATGACTATTGCGTCCGGTTCTTCTATCACATGTACGGGGCCGACGTTGGTGATCTCACGGTTCACGGTGAGAGTGTGTATTTCACGGCATTTTACGGCACCGAGGACTATTTTTTCCGCTCAGGTTCGCAGGGCGACAGGTGGAAAGAAGCCCGCATCAGCGTTGTCAGAACATCTCCCATGAGAATAAAGGGATTTAGAGTGAGTACTTAAGGAAACGATTCAACTTTATTTGAGTTTAACTCCATCTCGTCTCTGAATCATGAAAAAATAAGAAATTCAACTTTAACCTTCTAATCACTGAATCATGAAAACCTGAAATTCAACTTTAACCCTCTCGTGACTGAGTCATGAGTAAATAAGAAAATCAAATGTTCTACTATTTAACGTGATTAAAATGTATATACAAATACACTTAAATGGCCTAGTATTACTCACAAAATGAATTAAATCATGAACACGAAAATAAGCCTTTTTTACAGATGTAGCAATAACAGTTGCTTTATTGCATTTTGTTGTGTCTCACGAAATCAGTAACTAAAACAGGTCTTCCACCATTCCAGAGGAGACATTTGACACCCAATAGTTTTCTCAACAGGAAAATCATCGACAGTATCTGTTTTAGATATTGATAGAATATTTTGCCTTGACTAGACCAAAAGCTTTTGGCTTTTCATATTCAGTCAAATCACTTCCAACTACATTATGGACCTACTAAATAGGCTCAAAAATTAGGTGACCCTAGTGTTAGGTTGTAATGTTATGAAATAAACTTCGTATTAATTTAATCTAAGTACAAACAATTAATTTTTACTTGAAGTTAATTGCAAATGAGAGCCGTACATATGTATACATATAACAGCTATCTCTTTGCACTAAATCACTAAATCCAGAGATTTGGTAAGATACTCTAGCCTATTGACAAGATCTTTTAAATTGCAAAATCCGCTCTCATTATTCTTAAATTAACTCAAATAATAAGTGGCATATTAGGTCTCATTATATTATAAGTACAAATTTCAAAATGAATATTCCAAAAGAATGAGTTTTTATATCTGATTTATAAATCGATGTTTTTTTTTTAAAGATCAAAAAGATTTAAATCAGGATTTTAATCATGATATAAATCAAGATTATTTAAATCGACCAACCCTGATTTTAAGTTAAATGTATGGTTCAAATAAAACGGAAACAAACACGGAATTTTTATTTTTATATCACTGTAAAAAAAATCTGCTGAAAATAACGGAAAAAGTACCGGCAGCAAGTTACTGGAAACATTCCGTTTCTGATAATATTTTCCCGAGACTTGACAGAAATTCCATTTATTTTTTCTCCGTTGTTCCTTTTAAATACAGAAACCGTAAAACTGAAAAGTTCCGTTATCGTATTTTCAGGATCGTGAAGGTACGTGAATATTTCCATTTTTGGGAGGAACAAGTTTTAAGCCATGTTTTGAAGCTAGCTTCAAAACATGGAATCGAAAACATGGCATCCGAAACATGGCATCCGAAATCAGTCGGAATGATTCCGTTAAAATCATTCCGACTGATTTTAACGGAAATCAGTCAAAAAACAATGTGAAAATTCAGGTTTTTTTAAAGTGTATTAATGGTTTATACCAGGCAGAAATAGTTGTTATAGAAGTGATTTTTCGATTTTCTCCAACTGATCGACACGGTACGCGCCAAATTTTGGACTTTTTCTTCCCCCAGTAGTCGACCGTCGCAAATGTTCCATGCAATTTTTACAGACTTCATATAGTGTCCAAGTTATATTCTGGTCACCAAGCCAAAAGTATCGCAGACAAGTTCATTTGACTAAATTACTAATAGTTTTTCTCTTTTCTGGTAAAGTGTATATGTAACAAACTCTGCATGTGTAACAAGAAGAGTCACAATGATTTAGACAATTTCTATTGGACCTATTTTCCTTATTAGAGAAACACAAACACAGCAGTCTGCAACACAGTACCTTACAGGTTAATTTTATAGCGGTGCATTCACAAACAGAAACATCATGTGAGGCCAACTTCGATTTAATCTGCGCATAGAGGTCATGCAAACTAAACTCAACTCGATTACATGTTTCGTGCAGAACTGCACGTTAGCACTAAACCTACCAGTACCGGTCAAACTGATCGTTTTCAAACTTTTATAAGAATTACACACTTTAAACGTTATAATACCGTTATCGAATTATATGACAATTCTTAGAATATGCATAAAATATTTTTTTTCACTCTGTACTTCTAGTTATTTTTTCTCTTTTCCAAGAAAAATTAATCACGTGTCCCACCTACCGCGTCGGTCAATATGACTGACCGTCGGTACGAGACAATACTTCAGTTCCACTGCTAACTCGAAGAGTGAAACTTCAAAGAGGGAAACCGCACATACTGACGCCGATAATCGAGTCATGACGAGCAAAAACGAGCGCTCGCGCCGTCCTCTACAAACATTCGAAGAGCGAAACACCACGTCCGAATTGTTGCACTCTTCGAGCGAGCAATGTACCTCAGAGTTGGTTGCGATTGAATAGAGCAGACAACAATAGTATTGAGTCGTCTCCAAGAAGGCCACTTGCGTTTCTTTGGGCGACATTTCATGAAAATTCTTCATTTTATATACACTTAGCAATAAATCAACCCTTATCTGCATTGGATACAAAATTCGATAACTTTTTAAGTGACCGGTAAATTCGACCGAACGCGGTAGGAATAGCTATACAAAAACTGTCGGTAGGTTTAGAGTTCAAAAAACACTGCAGAAAAAAAAAAGCCAAGGTAGGGAACCTTGATTTCATGTTGCGATTTAGTGTCCCAAATATGCCTAAAACCTTCCGCACCAAAAAATCTCCCCCCCCCCCTAGTAAACCGGTGTTATACCTAGGTTTCGTGTGATGAATCCTTTAACACTAGATTTATCAGACCAGTCATTTTGACTGTTTCGAAGCTTCCATTTTGAATCATTTGTTACTAAATTAGTTTTGGTCTCCGTACCTAAATAAGGATATTACCTTATCAGAAAGGGTTCAAAGGAGGGCTACTAGATTAGTAAGTGGTCTTTCAGACTTAGATTATGAGGTTAGGCTTAAAAGGCTCAATATGTATAGTCTTGAGCAAAGGGGACATGATTCAGTTGTTTAAATTCATTCAAACGGGAAATGCTGATGGGCTACAGCTGTGTGCTGAAAGTAGAACCAGAGGTCATCGTTTTAAGCTTTTCAAATCTCAGGCTAATCTTGAAATTAGGAAAAACGACTACTTTAATAGGGTTATAGGCAATTGGAATAGTTTACCAGAAGCGACTGTTAATTGCAGCGGGGTAAAAGCGTTTAAGAAATCTCTTGATGCTCATTGGGGACTGCTTAATTGACTGGGACCAGCCTAGCTGGGCCCTGAGCCTGTTGCTGGTCGTCACTTTTGTATTTGTATAATTATAGTGTTACTTTCCATTGCATTGGCTTTTCCTAATACACGGTAAGTACACTCTCAGAAACAGAATCGTCACTTTTGAGGACTTTGGTATCGTCAAGAAAATTTCGTCATTTATAACGAAACTTTCCTCGCGAGATCACATGACTTTAAAAAATTACTATAGAAATTTCGGCAATTTGACGAAAGATTTACTCGGAGCATTTTTCACGAAACCATTTCGTCAAATACGACGAAAGTTTCGTTAGATTTGAGCATGTGTTTCTGAGAGTGTAGGACAAGTTAAGTTTAATTATAACGAGTAGCAGCTACTTGGTATGAAATGAAAGTTAAGAAATGGTTGAAAACCGCCTGAGCAACCTAGTGTTAATACAAGTATGTGTGCACTCTCAGAGAGACGCATGCTCAAATCTCACGAAACTTTCATCGTATTTGACGAAACGGCTTCGTGAGAAATGCTCCGAGTAAACCTTTCGTCGTATTTGACGAAATGGCTTCGTGAAAAATGCTCCGAGTAAACCTTTCGTCGTATTTGACGAAATGGCTTCGTGAAAAATGCTCCGAGTAAACCTTTCGTCAAATTGGCGACATTTGTGTAGTAACTTTTCTAAGTCACGTGATCGCGCGAGGAAAGAATCGTTGTAAATGACGAAATTTTCTTGACGATTGGAGAATCGTCGAAAATGAGGATTCTATTTTTGAGAGTGTGTGTTTTTTCTTTCTAATGGGGCTGCAGTATTGGTCATCAACCATTGCAGACCTAGTGCGTCCCCAGATATTGGTACCAACTCTTTCAGCGGCACCGCAATGAGTGTGGTACCATTGCCGCAATTTCTTTGACGCTTAGTTTCCCCTAGATGGGGCACCTGAGCTCTCGGTGATGCAATCTCCATTAGGAATTTAATTTAGCCGAGAGTATCCATGCCGAACGGATACTCAAGGGATCTTTAACATGCCGCATAATCATACGACATGGACGCAGACGATTTTCTGCATCTTGAAAATCCACCGACTTGGGCCAGGTTTGAACCTGCGATCTTTGGCATACAAGGCCTGCGCCTTATCACTACGCCCCCCTGTCGACGAAAGTGTGTGTTTTGCAAAGTGCATTTTAATCAAACGTAACACTTGATACCTGTTGGAACCCACTGTGGACCGACTACTATCATTTATTACGTCGAAAAAGAAATCATTTTCAATTTTCATTCAATTCAAGTGTTCTTTAAACCATCGTTCACTATTAAAAAATAGGAATTTTTTAAATACTGTCGGCCCCGCTTAAAGGAATACCGTCAGTTCCAGCATATTTTATTCGATTAAGCGGGGTATTCGAATATGCGGGGAAATTTTCGTTGCCTTACAGAACTGATAATATTGCCTCGAAACGTAATAATAAATCAGTACATCTCATTAAAAGAAGTTATTAATGTTAGTGTTTAAAAGTTTTTTTGAATAAGATAATAAAAACAAAATAATTAAATATATTATAATATAGTATTTTTAAATTTCATATTTAGTGGACATGGGGAGGTGTTGCTGAAAGATCAACTTAAAAATTCAAAAATTGTTTTTATTTATTTATTTATTTTTGAAATTTAATAAATTTTGCCTATCAAAAATATTTCAAAAGCAGACCAGTATTGTTGGATTATCCGGGGAAATTATTCGATTAAACGGGGATCTTTAACATTGCGTCTGTGAGGAAATATTCTGGAAGATTTTATTCCTATAAGCGGGGTATTCCTTTATCCGTTACCCGACTAAGCGGGGCTGACAGTACTTCTTAAAAAAGCCCCTCTAACAGCCTTCTTTGAATGAGATGCAGTTACTTCTCCCACATACATACACAAACTATCATTTTGACATAAAAACGTTTGATTGAAAACTTTTCTTTGCGACTTATTCAACTTTACTTCATATACAGCTTGTTTCATTGCCTTTTCTGTTTTCAGTTGGTTTTCACAGCTCAACACCGAACTAGAAGTTCTGTGAAAGGAGACATTGCCATTGACGATGTTGAAATGACGATTGGGAAATGCCCAGAACGAAAAAGTAAGCGTTTGTGGAATCTATTGTGCATTAATGAGGCAAAATACGTTAAAAATAATAGTCAAACCCCGCTATAACGAACCCTCAATGGACCGACTTCGGAGCTCGCTATGACCAATAATTCGCTACATGCGATATTTCAAAAAAAAAAAAAAAATCGAATTGACTAAGATACTTCTATATAATATATTTCTAACAATAATCAGGGTAGATGAGTAAAATATTAACTTTAAATATGGTTTTTAATAATAAATAAACAAATTTTAAAAATTTACCTTATTTATTCATAGTATGAATAAAATGTTATTATTGGCTGTAATAAACTTTTGGATTTTATATACACCACTGTAAAAGATAGTGTTTGAGTAGACTAACACAAATGGCAAGGAATGTTGCTGAGACAAATCGTATAAAAGTCTTAAAATTTTGGATCGCTATAGCCAATTTTCTAACGTTTGGTGATCGTTATAAACGTTTGAAAATGCATTAATGACACAGGGTTTTAGTTGGGACCATTTGGAAGGTTCGTTATTACCGGGGGATCGTTATATCCCGGGTTCGCTATAGCAAGTTTCGACTGTATTTTGATGTAATGTGTCGTTTGCAGCAGTTACATACACTATAATAATTAGTTAACCCGTAACTTTCGTAAAAAAAAAAAAAAACTGTAATCGATTCTTCAAATGCAGTAAGATAAATCGATTGTTAATCAATGCATAACGATTATAGGATTTCAAGTTTAGGTTTACCGTTCCACTGTCAAAAAAAAAAAGGAGCTCTGATTGGCAGAGGGCCAAGAAGAATCCATTCATGTTCAAGGGAGGAATTGCTGGTAATATAAGGAATGTGCCGTTTCTGTTCTGGTTCGATTAACATACTTGATTTCTTCCGAACGGAGGCTATATGTTAGTTTATAAATTTAGTTGGTTTCAACAAGCAGATAAGCAAACATTCTGATTCGCGTGCTAATAAACGCACCCGTGAAACGAACTTCCCTAAAACTCGAATGGATTCGTCCTTTTCTGACATGCGCAGAAGCATCCGAGTGTCAGAACTTCGTGGTCGAGCTATAGTTACGAATTGGAAGTTCAATTCGTATGCTGACGGCATAAAAGTTTTAAGAAATCAATTCGAATTTTGAAGTTATAAACTAAAGCACTGGTGTAAGACGATTTTCTCTATTTACAGGAAGGAATTAAGAAATTTATTTTGGGTCTGCAAAGTTTGTATAAAAGATTGCGAGTATTTGTCTGCGTTGTTCTGTGCTAAACTGTCAACATTGAAAAAAAAAAAGCGATTGCGAATTTCGCTAGTAAGCATAACGATGTGCAATGGAGGCAATTCAAGCAACGTCATTGGTCACGTGGCAGCGATGAAAGCAATGTAAACAAAGGAAGCCATAGCATCTCTTTACTTCGAGTTCGACAAATTTAATTAAAAACTAGGCCTAAAATCTTCTTCATTACATAAAATTAACACTAAATAAAACTATTGTAATAATTAAAAAAAATCTTTTATAATGATTAAATTAAATATAAACACTGGGTTGTAATCAGAAAAAGCTGTGAAACTAGTCTAATTAATTTTAAGATAACTCATTTTTCCTAGTGAACTCCATGTAAAACTCAATTGAAAATCTTCGTAAACAAAGTGCGGATATCACGTGACAACGATGATTGGTCATGAGTCCCTCTAGCGGTGAATTGCCCCCACTCATTTACATGTCAAAACCGTCAAGAGACACAACACAAGACCATTTTCAGTGCAACTGATCTATAATGCATGAGATCAAAAATAAAACGTTTAATCCTTAATAGTTGTTCAAAGGGAAAAAGACGAGGAAGCAAACAAAAATGGTTTGGAAAAGAAAGGAAAGAAAAATAATAGTTAAACAGCCGATGTGGTTAAAAAAACAAACCGGTTTTTGCCGCCCTGTTTCCCAACAAATTGCTTTAATAGCTTTTACAGGAGCCGCAAGCTTTTATGCTATGTTTCGCATGCTCTGCGCTTTGGAAAAATTCAAACCTTGGCATTGTAATGCTTGAGACTAAAAAAGTTTGATGGCGGCCAGTGGCCGGTAAACCGAAAAAAGCTAGTCGCCACTTTGAAATGGTTGGTCACCCCTTTGAACCATGTTTCAAACTGATCCTCCCTTCGCTAACCGCGGCTCCATTTTGCATACAAACATTCGCATACATATACCTCAAACTACACTTCGTCATAAAATTACACAAAGCCCTATTTTTAAAGAAATAATAATAAATTACAAACCTTTTCTAGTCACCAGTTTTGGCGACCGACATAACATTTTGTGGTCGCCAAATAAAAATTTATGGTCGCCAATGGGAGTGGCGACCGTTCGTCTTGACCTTTAGCATTCTGAGATATTATACCTTGCAGTGGATCTATTGAATTATGCAATAAATAATATCCAAACTATCTACGACAAGCAATATTACTTAGTTTGAACGTTGGTTTTATTGCTATCAGAAAAACATGCGATCGTCAATATTAGAACGTTTTAACCAGTTTAACTGATGTAATGTAACCAGAGAAAAAGTAACCGTTTTATCATTTGGTGTGGCTTCTTACTTTCTGCACAAATATCGTGCTGCAAAGTGCGCTAGTATTTTCCGGGGACGACCAATGTCTAGAGTTCTTGTCTCAAACCCCTTATTTACACCTTGACGACGTCACCAACTTCTGAAGCAATGTTCATAGTTACAGCTCGACCACGAAGCTTTGACACTTGGACGCTTCTGCGCATGGCAGAAAAGGACGAATCCATTCGAGTTTTAGGGGAGTTCGTTTTGCAGGTGGGTTTATTAGCACGCGAATAAGAACGTTTGCTTCTCTGTTTGTTGAAAGTAACCAAATTTTAAACTGGCAGGTAACATAAATTCAGAAGAAATCACGTATGCTAAACGAACTATAACAAGAACAGAACAGAGCACATTCTTTATAACAGCAGTTCCTCCCTTCAACTAAAATGGAATCTTCTTGGCACTCTGCCAGTCAGAAGACCCTTTTTTTTCTGCGGTAGAACTGAAACAGAATAAAAGAATCTACTATTGTAAACACAATCTACTATTGTTTGAATCTACTATTGTTTCTCTTTTCGTTCAACTATAGGTGATGCGACATCATTGTGCAGCTTCGATGACACCGTCTGTGGTTATAAGGTAACGCAATCTAGCAGCAACTTTAATTGGTACTGGTCTTCGAAGGACGACAACAGGCACACTTACAGTATATATCCGACCGGGGATCATACTCTTGGAACAAATTTTGGTAAGTTAGTACTTTTATTATTATTATTGCGGTGTTGAGTTCCGAAAATACTCAAAACACCTACATTGAATCGGCCAGAGGAAGATTTCAAAACATTTAGTGGACCAAATTGTACATTAGCTATGTGAACGACAATAACCATTAACTAAAATCATCAACTAGATAGAAAGAATTACGCAGATGTGTTAATTGTTTTGTACAAATTCGGTAAAGGTTATTTAAGTAATTGTTTTTGCCTGAAATTTCGTTACTCCTAACTAGTTTCTGTTTGGTGTTTACACTTTTATTTTCTACAAGTATATACCGTATTCCCCCGCCTCAGCTGGCATGCCAGAAAAGAAACGAGGGAGATCAGGGAAAACTCTTCTTTTCCGGCATGCCGGAAACGTAGTAACACGTGCCAGGCTTACGGTAGAGGTCGAGGGAAAATACTAATTTTTGCTCAAAACATTTGAAAAAAAAAAAAAACCTTCATAACGAGAAAAATTATCACAAAACATCCCTATCCTTTCATGTTTAAGGTAAACTGCATCCTAAAATATTATTAATAATGCAGTTTTCTAGTTTTGTCAATTTTATTTAATTTACACTTGAGAATCCATGTTGGTAATTAATTGATATTATTTTGACTTAAAAGTTTTTCATAGTAAATAGTTTATAGTAGTTTCCCCAGGTTCATTTTTAAGAAAGTTGTAAAAAAGTGAATCATATGAACACTGTTTTTATTTAGCACTATGTTATATTAGACTGGCTAATCTCCCGTAGAACATCTGCGGGCTATAAGTTCAATAATCAAACTTAAGAATCATCGCTCTATCTAAATAAACGAAGGTGTTGCCATTCCAAAGAATCGGAAATTAAAAATTGAGCTATGAATGGAAATACTTTTTAAGAAATGGAAATAAATTTGTTAAAGTCCTTAAGTTAAGATAAAAAATACAAATATATTACGTTTTTTTTATGCTAATCATTAAACGAATTTTTAAATATCCTTTTATCATAGATTTTTGCATGATGTCAATATCGTATCGCTCCTCAAAGTTCAATCGTAACAACTGATCCTCGTTAAGGAAAATCTTAAAATCGCAAAAAGCACTTTAAAATCCGAAAGGCTTAAGAAAAGATCGCTAGATATAAAAATTAAGAATGATCGCTTGGTATAAAAAAATTCAGTTGTTGCCACTCAAAAGAAGCAGAAATTAAAAATTGAGTTATGAATGGAAATATATCGTATCGTACCGCAAAATTTAATCGTAACTGGTCCATGTTAAGTGAAATATATAGATATTCCGATATATATTTTTTTTGCATTCAACAATAGCATTTTATGTATATTCTCAAAGAAATATCATACATCATTAGCATTTAAACTATAAGAAGTGTTGTTTTTTTTTTTTTTAACGTTTAACTTTACAATTTATCAAGTTTTCACCTAGCCCCGTATGTTTCGGCAAGCCGGGAAACGACCAACGCGTCGAGCGCCAAAACTTGACTTCCCTGGATTTTACCAGCATGCCGGTTGATACGGGGGAATCCATACATATATTTCACTTAACGTGGACCAGTTACGATTAAATTTTGCGGTACGATACAATATATATTTCCATTCAACACTCAATTTTTAACTTCCGATTTTTTGGAGTGGCAACACATTAGTTGGTTTATATCTAGCGATCTTCTCCTAAGCCTTTCGAATTTTAAAGTGTTTGTTACGATTTTAAAATTTTATCTTAACGGGGAGAGTTAGCATTAAATTTACGATACGATACTGACATTATGCAAAAAGTAAACTATGGTAAAACGATATTTAAAAATTTGTTTAATGATTAACATAGAAAAGTTACATAATACTTGTATTTATTATTGTAACTTCCAACTTTAAAAAATGTACAGTAAAACCTCGCTAATCCGAACCCCGAAAATCCGAAATCCCGGGAAATCCGAGCGAGTTTTTTTAACAACTTTAAATTTGAAAAACACACGCAAAAACGCGAAACTTATTTATTTTGTCACAACAAAACAATTAAAAACTATTTCTTTTTAAATTTATAAAACAATTTCTATAACAATACAAGCTCACAAAATATCAATTTCACTTGAAGTCAGTTAACTTCAATTGTCGAAGTGACGAAAACCTCTCATAAACATGACTTCATTTGGCGTGGCTGCTGCGTGTTACTATTTTAGTGCTATTTTATCCCTATAATGCATACCTATTTATTATTGATTTTCTTTCATTTATTAAAATGATTATATAAAAAAAATATTGTTGCCCCTAAATGCGCAGTGTTGTTTTTAAACAACATGTCAAATTTTCTCGAGCTCTATTTTTCCGAATTAAGTAAGAATTTTTTAGCATGTTTTCCACTTATAACTAGAACAACCAAACACAAAAAAAAAAAATTTTACAAAGAAGAAAAAAATTGCACAGTGTAGGGCTAAGTCCTATACCGTATCGAGGGTTCGTTTATTTTGTTATGAATCGTATTCGGCTAATTCGAACAAATTGAAATCCGAACAGGCTACAGCCCCTATTAGTTCGGATTTGCGGGGTTTTACTGTATTTCTATTTCTTAAAAAGTATTTCCATTCAATACCTCACTTTTTTAAATTTCCGTTTCTTTGGAGTGGCAACACCTTAGTTTGTTTATATCGAGCGATCATTCTCAAGTTTGATTGTTGAACTTATAGCCCACAGATGTTCTGCGGTGAATCAGCTAGTATATATTAAAAATAATTTTAATTACTTTTATCCTTCTATTCACAGGCGGTTATTACATTGCATACTGGGATGGTGAATACTTCAGTTCAGGTCTACAGACAACTACATTGAGCAGTCCCAATTACAAAGCACCCACGGATCCTGTAAACTGTCTGCATTTTTACTACTACATGGACGCTAACGCAAAGAAGTTTTTCTGGGGGGAAGTTGAAGAAGCGTTCATACAAGCATTTGCAAGATTCTCTCCTTCGTCAAGTAAGTGTATCGGTTTAGAAGTAAATAAATGCATGTAGCAGGGTTGGCAAGTTTCTTCCGAAGCGGAAAAAAATCGGCCAGAAAAAGTAGGTTTCTTCCAAGTGGAAGAAACACATTCATTAAGAATTTACTATAGTCTGTGTAATTAGAATAGGCGCATCAAGGTCACATTTCCTGCTTTGTCACCATGGCAATTGCGAGAAAGATAACAGAGCCAGATGTTTTTTTTTTTTTTCACTGCAATTAAGGCAATTGCATTACGACACCTCCGACTCAAAATATTAGAATAATTTGTAAAAAGTAATAAGAAAGAATTTATTTTCCATTTATTTATTTTTGATACTAATTAAATGCAATTAAATTTTTCATAAGTTAAATCTGGAAGGTTTAGATAAGATTTTAACATTTACAAAATATAAAATAAATTAGGTACACAATAGCTTTCTGAAATACATCAAAATATTAGAATAAGGTTTAGATTGGTTCAAAATATTAGAATACTTTATCTGACGCAATCTATTTTTGCCATTGAGAAATAAATCTGATTTGAATCCGTCTATTATTATTATAACTAAAACAACGAACTTAGTTATCATATTCGCCAAACCAACGTGGGAGAAAAGTTTCTAGCACGGAAAACATGACGACCAGCAGTGGAAAAGGTAGAGTTGTGTGACCTTGACACGCCGATTTTAATTACACAGACAATACACAAGTTGCAATTTTATAACATAAAATATATTTTTCAGGAAAACTTTGCGTACATATAGGTAGACCTGTAAACATTTAATTGTACATGCTAAATTAATAATTAAACAGGTTTCCTCCAAGTGGAAGAAACTCATTCATTAAAAATTTACCACATAAGTTGCGATTTGGTAAAATAGAGTGAATATTTTTTTCAAGAAACCTTTAGTACATGCAGTTAGGCTTATAAGGAGTTACTAATGTGGTACGTACGTATTAACTCCTCGACCATTTTCGCCAAATTTAAAAAAAGTATCCAAAATGCCTTATGCCGCCAATAATGCTAAATTAATAATTAAACTTCTTAATACCACCATCAACTTATTTTTAAACAGCACAAATTATGATATTTTAGACTTATATGTTGCATTTACCGATTTACAGAACTCAAATTTTCTTCTTTTTTGTTAAGTCTGAAGATTCATTAAATGCATTGTATTAAGTGGAGCCGGCACCATGAGAAGATTTTTTTTCCTCTATGGTGTTTTTATTTGCGATTTTTGTCTCAAGTCATGTCATATCCCTTCATAAGAAATTTAAAATAAAAAAACTGGATTTCTTTTATATATATGCTAGGGTTTACTCTTCATAATGGGCGTCATTAATCCAGGCTGTAGATACCGTTTAAAGAACATTTATTACAACTACTGAGGACGCTTACAAGAAAACGACTACTATTTACATTGAGAACGAGAAGACTGAGAAGAATAACACTTATGCTGTTGCCATACAAAAACTCAATAAAACACAATACGATTACGATTAATACATTACATCCCTCCCCCCTAAGTTTTATAGTCCTTTAACCAACTCGGTGGACACCTGTTTCTGACAGGCCTTGGAGAAGGCGAGCTCTGTTGAGGTTCACTCACATCATCTGGATCAGGAACATGAACATCATCTTCTGTTGAAGACGCTGGACTACTTGCAGCGTCATCCACAGGTGAAGACTCCTTTAAAGATTGCGGTGGCTTTTGTGGTACACTTGAAGACTGAGCAAGCAATTCGGATCGTTGTGGAATTGTTGGGCTGATCTCTTCGGGATCATCAGTCACATCTGTGACTCCTGGAACACGACTTCTCAGTTGATCAAAGTGTCTTCTCCACACAAGACCATCATTTGTTTGTACTACGTAATTGGTCAAACCCAAGACTTCCGTAACTGTAGCAGGAACCCATTTCTTATGTGGAGGAAATCCTAATGCATACACAGTATCGAGAGGAGCAAACATTCTTATCTTTGTGCGATTATTCAGATTGTCACCATCCTTTTTGATGTTAATTTCTTCTGATAAATCAGGATGCAATTTGTCTAAACAGGTTTTCAATTTCCGATTCATTAGTAATTCAGCAGGAGACATTCCTGTAGAGGAACTCGGAATTGTATGTTGTGCCATTAAGAATGCTGCAAGTCTATATTCTAAGTTTCCAGAAATAATCCTCTTCAGGGAATTCTTAGTAGTCTGTACCATGCGTTCTGCTTGTCCATTTGAAGATGGATGTTGAGGAGCAGTAGGAATGAACTTAATACCATTTCTTTGCAAAAAATCTTGAAATACAGCTGACGTGAAGGATGATCCATTATCCGAGACCAATATGTCGGGTATTCCATGAGTGGCGAATAACTTTCTTAATACATTGATGGTTGCTGATGAATCCGTAGAAGGAACTTTAAATACTTCTAACCACTTAGAATATGAGTCGACTACGATAAGAAACAAAGAATTCTGAAAAGGACCAGCATGGTCGATATGAATTCGAGACCACGGCTTCTTTGTGTTTTCCCATGGGATAAAAACCTTTGGTGGTGATTTCCGGGTTTGTTGACAAATTTCACATGAGTTGACTACTCTTTCCACTTCCTTGTCAATGCCTGGCCACCAGACATAGCTACGAGCGAGAGCTTTTGTTCTAACAATACCTTGATGAGTATTATGCAGAATTTCTAATATGTCAGCTTGAGCTCTTTTAGGAATAATCACTCTTGAGCCCCATAGTAGGCAACCTTTATGGACGGACAGTTCTAGTTTCCTTATGTTGAACGGTTCAAACTCCTTAGCTTGCTTTTCTGCAGGCCATCCCCTCCATGCCCAGTTGAGAACTCGAGATAGAATGGGATCTCGAGCTGTCAGACGGGCCAAATCAGCTGATTTTAAGAGCGGTTTCTTCAGCGCTTCCAATAACAAAATTTCGTTAGGAGGAGTTTCCTCATTTACTGTCAGTGGCTGTGGAAGACGACTAAGACCGTCGGCATTAGTGATTTCTTTTCCTGGTTTATAAACTAAATTATAGTCATAAGAGCTTAACATGATTGACCATCTTTGCATTCTTGGAGATAGCATGTTAGGTATGGGCTTATTTGGAGCTAAAAGTCCTAACAATGGTTTATGATCACTACGAATTTTAATTTTATGGCCAAATACATAATTATGGAACTTTTTTACGCTTTGGATGATTGCTAAGGCTTCCTTGTCGATCTGAGCCTATCGACGTTCAGTTTTGTTCAGAGTCCTAGAATAATAGGCAATTGGAGCTTCAACTCCTTCTTCAAATCGATGACTTAACACTGCACCGATTCCAAATTCTGATGCATCACAAGTTAGTATGATAGGCTTCTTATCAAAATGAGTAAGTAGGGTTTCTGCTGATAAGAGACTTTTTACCTTTTCAAAAGCAGACTGATGAGTTTTTGTCCAACTCCATGGTATACCTTTGTCTAAGAGACGATGAAGCGGTTCGGCTATATTTGCTTTATTTTTTAGAAATACGTGATAAAAGTTCAAGAGTCCTAAAAATGCCTGGAGTTCTTCTTTGGATTTAGGAGTTGGTGCATTATGAATAGCTTCTACTTTCTCTTTGGTTGGTTTGATTCCATGTTGATCTATATGAAATCCCAAGTACTGAATACTTGAAGCACCGATAATGCACTTTTCTTTGTTAAGCCGCAAACCTGATTCTGAAAATTTCTTCAAGACTTTTCTGAATCGATCAGTGAGTTCTTCTAAGGATGAGCCCTTGATTAAAACATCATCAAAATAAGGCAGTACTTCTGTGATACTGGATAACAATCTTTCGATGAATTGTTGAAAAATGCCTGGAGCGGAAGATATTCCAAACTGAAGTCTCTTGCATTTAAATGCTCCTTTATGAGTAACAATAGTTAGAGCCATTGCACTGTTTTCATCTACAGTTAGTTGTAAGTAAGCTTGCGAAAGATCAAGTTTAATGAAATAACCACTACCTGCTAGTTCAGCTAGCACTTGATTTACAGCAGGAACTGGATAAGGATATTGACCTAAAGCTTTCTTTAAGGTACATTTGTAATCACCGCAGAGACGAATTTCTCCGTTCGATTTAAGAATAGGAACTACTGGAGTTGTCCAGTCCGAGTAATCCACAGGCTCAATTGCATCTTGTTCTTGCAATCGTTGCAATTCCTTCTCAATTTTTGGCTTTAGAGCAAACGGCACTTGTCTTGCCTTGAGCTGAATAGGGAGAATTTTCGGGTCTAGTTTAAGTGATATTGGAGCACCTTTAAAAGTTCCTAATTCTTCCTTGAAGACGTCTGAAAATTCTTTAACAACGCTGTCGAGGTTTACTTCGCTGATGGAATGCACACCTGTCAACCCTATTCCTAGCGGTTCGAACCAATTTGTTCCTAGTAAACTTTGTCTTGTCTCATTTGCAACCAAAATAGGCAGAGTCCCTTTGAAAGATGAATACTCAACATTAACATCACATTGTCCTAAGATATTAACCGAATTCTTATTATAATCTCTGATTTCATACGGACATTTTTCTAACTTGGGAGCACGAGTAGGAAATAATTCTTTAACTCTTTATGTACGGGAAGGGTGGAAAGTTTTACTACAGATAAATCCTAAGCTTTTCTACTAGGTGATTCCTCAAGTGGACTCGTCCATTCTTGAGCACCCAGCAGCTCCCCATGGAGTCCATCTGTTTCCTAATTGCAGTAGGCGGGGTGATCTGTCATCCTACTTTCATTGTAACGCTTCGAAACTGTGTTCTCTTATCTGTTTACTTAAAGTGGGCGCCTCGTTTTGTTTAAATTAGTTCCCAAACTATTTTTTTTTCTGGAGGATGCGAGGCAAAAAAAAAAAAAAAATTAATAATAATAATAATTAATCATAATGTGCCAAACTTTGTGCATGCTTAAAAGTAATCAAACAGTATTTAATAAAGGAAATTTATGATAAATTTTTGGCTATTGCCATATTTTTTTCTATCCGATCAGTTTCCTATTTAGTCTGATTGGGAATATTATATGAATAGGTAATCATATAGAATTATATCTATAGATAAATTGTTGTTAATTATTACAGAAAACTCTTCATGGTTGAAACCTACACCGCTCCCGTCGGAGTGAGCCTACCCCCCCCCCCCCTGGGAGCGACGGCAAACCACCTAAAACTAAACCCCCAAAATAATGCCCCCTAAACGGCTAAGCCGCCTCTAAACTCCTTGAAAATTCCCACCTAAAAATTTCAGAGGCGCAGCTTAAAACATTAACCCCCCCCCCCCGGTGGGAGCTCTTGGAATCTGGTTAAACAAAATAAGAAGTATTTGCATGCAGCTCTTTTGGTCAACCATATTCTTCCCTGGAAAGCTCACCACTTTCCGTTCCTGATGCAATAATATTTCATACCTTTCTTGTTGCGTCAGCTGCCTGTGACGTTTACACATATCAAAAGCTAATATTTATGAAGAAAACGTTGAACCCAAGTTTGTATTCATAAGGGAGCTTACTTACGTGCCCCCCCCCCCCCTGAAAATTTTTCTTAATGTAGCATAAATTCATTTCCCAAACCTTTCATAACGTAATGCGTTGAAGACAACCCCCCCCCCCACCCCCACCCACCCCTGGACAAAAATTTCTGGATACCACCTTGGCTGAACCCCAGACAAATATTTCAAACCTCTCATACAAATTGCATGAATGAAAAAACTAAAATGAATAACACATTACGCTCATTTTCTTCCGGAAATAGCACGTTTTCAAGTTGATAATAGCTATCAATCCAAGTAATTACACTGCCATTAGGGCAACTGCCAAATGCAAATCACTGTCACTTGTTGAAAGAGTTTCGGTCAGAAGAAAGATGTCTTTGAGGTGGTCTCACGGCACCATATGTCGTGAGACCTCCTCAAAGAGCTCTTTACATGCGATGTCCCTCAAAATATTAGTATTGATGTCTTCTTCAGCAAGTGAAAGAGACACATAAATAGTGTAATATTTTGGTTTTCTTTATTTTTTTAAAAAACATTTTCCATGAATTTGTGTATAGCCTAGAAATATAATCCTTTAATAGATTGAAAGAAATCACATATTGTAATTATGAAACAGAAAAATTTCAGAGGAAAAATTAAGCTTAATATTTGAATAAGCTAGAAATATTTATTGAAAAATATTCGTTTATAAATCAATTTTTGAGACATTAGCTCTACCCCAAATTAATTTTATCAAAATAGTTTTCAGAAAAACGAATTACATAAAAATCGTAGATATTTCAAATTCCTTGCATAGACTGCATCTGGAATATCAAAAAAAAAAAAAAAAAGAAAAAAAAATTCAGAAATGTTCATAAACCTAAGCCACAACTTTTTGAAGGTACCCATTTCCATAGTAACAGCATTCAAAAGTCAGCATCAGTAACTAATTAGGAGCATATTTTCATTTTCTTAACTTACTGAGAGGATTTAATAAATGACTGAAATCTTTCCTACTCCGCATAATGTGGTAGCATAGTTTTGCTGTGGCCATCACATAATTTACTTCTATATCTTTCATATAAATGCTTTTTTAGAAAAAAATTATAAATAATTTTCAAGAGTTAACCCTTTTGAGCAATATATAGTTCTTAATTGGTAGTTTTAATAAGTGATGGGTAGTGGCGTAGCTAGAACCTCATTTAGTGTGTGTGGGGGGGGGGGGGGTCGTCGGGGAAATATTAATGATAATTGTTTTACACCCCTCCCTCAAAGCCCTCTCATAGATACGTCACCATTTGGAGGGGAGCTTCCCCCCTATCTACGCTAGTGGCTATCAAAAATTTTTACATGTACTTATATTTTCCACATTTGTCCAAAAGTGCTCGGCCTATCTTAAAATGTGCAAATCCACCTTTTTCAGAAATCGAAAATTTTGGCAAATCAAATTAATATGTAACTTTTGTAAGAAGAAAAAAATAAAAATTCCAGTTTGTCATGTGGCCGAATAGAAAAACGAAAAGTTAACAGATTTTATGTAAAAAAGCAATGTGAAGGTGCTTCTTTAAACAATAATAATTAAATAAAAATTATTAAAATATTAATTGAATAACAATAATACAATAATGATAGTAATATAATTTCATAAACTTTTGGCAATGAATCTTTAGATTGGAGAAACAAAACTTGCGGTATAAGGTAGGTGGGACGCAAAAAGTACTACATATCAATAAAAATACTTTTTAAGTTGAAACATTTTGTTGAAAATTGGTTACTTTAGATGTATTTCACGATTACAACCACATAGAATTTTAAAATACTTTGTGCATTTTCCCTTCACATAATAAATGAACTTTGACGGCAAACCCAAAAAATAACAAAATTGCTGTGAAATAAAATTTACTTTCACAAAGTTCGATGAGGTTTGTTATTACTATGAACAGATATATTCAAATAGCGAATTCGTCCGAAGAGACATTTAGTTCAACGATATGATGGCCGAAAAATAAAAGCGATACTTTAGAAAACAAATTATTATGTTCGGATGCAGGTTTTAAAAAAGTAGTCATTTATTATAGCACTGCACTAGATGTCTTCGCCCTTAGAAATTCATAAAAGTTCTTTGAGATGGTCAGAATTAACAATTAAACGGATATATCACACATAAATTTAAAAAACCAAAACTGGACATCTGTTACAAAATCATTTTCATTCATTTTTTTTACAGGATAAAAAAATGAAAGTTGTTCGTATTTCAAAGTTGGAATGAGAGAGAGATGTATTTCATTTCCTGCTTCTTGCGGAAAGAGCTAATCCTCAAGTAGTTAAAAGCCATCAATCCATGTTTGCACATCAGTCACTTTCTAATGACTATCGGCAAGACGAAAGACCTCTGATACACAGGGGTCCCCCTTCCTCGCAACAGGAGTTCTCTTCTCTACCTTTCTCCCCTATCTTCCCGTCTGCCGGCCCATACCGGCCCAGCTCGGTCTTAACTAACAAAGCCGTTTTCGGCCGGCCTCGGACTTAGAGAGTTAAATGTACAATTATCGATAATAGTAACCTTTGCACCTGAATCGACTTCCATTAGAACCGGAGAGTCATTTATAAAAACAGTAGCTTTTAATCTTGAATGATTCACATTATTTACACATAAATACTTTAACTGAAGATTTTCAAGCTCAGGAACAGTGTCAATTAAATTTGCAGAATTATTGATCAAATTTTTCTTAACTACATTTTTATTATTTGGAAGAGGTTTATTTCTACATACCTTGGCGATATGACCCTTCTTCTTACAAACGTAACATTCAGCTTCCCCAAATTTGCACTGCGCTCTTGAATGAAAACCCCCACATCCAGAACAATTCTTTGATTTTGATGATTCTTTATTTTTATTATTTTTCTGATGCCACTTTTGCACTGAATTACTTGTCCTAGCATTCACAGATAAGGAATCGGAACTTCTGATTTCTTTGACATTCTTGCTGGCAGTTTCTGCTGCGATAGCTTTATCCAGCGCATCTGAAAACGTAAGAGAACTTTCAGATAGTAGTCTCCGTTGCAGGTTCTCGTCTTTAATCCCGCAGACCAGTCTATCACATAGTCTCGAGAGATGTTCCGAAATTACAATGTTCCGCCAATCTTCTCAATTCGGAAACAAATGAAGAAATCGATTCTTCGTTGAGTTGTCTTCTTCCATAGAATAAATATATTTGGAAAATTTCCGAGGGTTTAGGTCAAAAATGACTCTTTACTAGTTCAATTAAATCTTTGTAAGCTTTTTTGGTTGGAATGTCCGGAGATACTAACGACCGTATAACCGAATACGTATCAGGGCCGCATACGCTTAAAAATACAGCTCGTTTTTGGTCTTCTTTTTCAATTTTATTCGCTTCAAAATAACATTCCATACGTTCATAGTATGAGTCCCATAACAAAGGTTTTGTAGTGTCGAAATGTTCTAGTGTTCCGATAGTAGCCATAATTACAAAACGAAATACGAGATGTTCTTTAATCTTGATTATTAGCAAGAAGCTTCAAAGTTCTTGTATCTTGTTTAATATTAGCAAGAAAAACTTCAAAGTCTTGGTATCACAATACAATAAACCTTCAGAATGATTCCTTAGACACTTTAAGGCTGTCTGCCTCACTGGCACCTTTCGTTACTTTCGATAACGCCATTTCTTTCCGAACCATTTGAATTTTCTTGACTTT
This sequence comes from Octonoba sinensis, assembly GCA_038502835.1. Lineage (NCBI taxonomy): Eukaryota > Metazoa > Arthropoda > Arachnida > Araneae > Uloboridae > Octonoba > Octonoba sinensis. The sequence goes on from CM076603.1 coordinate 11,786,890, forward strand.
TATGAAGCATCTCGACCTCGTCGCCAATTTTATATATATGCAAGGGTTTACTCTTCATAATGGGCGTCATTAATGCAGGCTGTAGATACCGTTTAAAGAACATTTATTACAACTACTGAGGACACTTAGAAGAAAACGACTACTATTTACATTGAGAACGAGAAGACTGAGAAGAATAACACTTATGCTGTTGCCATACAAAAACTCAATAAAACACAATACGATTACGATTAATACATTATAATTTCTAAACATACGTTAACAATTTTGATTTTTAAAACGAAATTTAGCAGTTTTTAAATATGCGTCTTCTTTTTCAAAAATTGGCGTAGAGTCTCAATTTTTTTTTATTGATTCATTACGCATAAAGAAAACTTATATACTTTGAATTTTTTATAAGTCAAATACTTTTTGAGAAAAAAAAAAAAAAGAAGAACTGAAATAACGCAGAAAAAACAACTAAAAATTAAAAACCTACAAAATTTTAAAAAGAACATACGTTATCAAAAAAGTAAAGCATAAATTCGTTATGTATAGTTTCAGCAACATGTGGAAAAAATTCCCCATTATAGATACTACAAATTTAAAAAAGCGTTTCCATTTTAATTGAGATGAAATGCGCAAAAAACAAAGCGAGAGAAAACAGCATTTAAAGTTTTCAGCTTGCAAAAACTTAAATACTTTCTTTTTCAAAATTTCAACCAAAGAACTTCTTTTTTTTCAATTACAGTCATGATGAAATTACACAAAGCCCTATTTTCAAAGAAATAATAATAAATTACAAACCTTTTTCAATTGCCAGTCTTGGCGACCGACATAACATTTTGTGGTCACCAAATAAAAATTAATCGCCAATGTGCGATTAGCTAGTCTTGACCTTTAATTCTTGGTTTATGAGTCTTAGGACATTAAACAATCATTCAATAATATTGCCTTTTGAGCAATGGGCCATTTTGAAATATTAAAGAAAATCGTTCGCTATTAAACCATATTATGACCTCCGAAACAACAAAAACAAAATCCGTAAATCTTGATCTGCACACCATTCTAAGAAAACAACCAACATACAAATAAGTATGTCTTTTATAATGTGTCAGAAATTGCTACTGTTTTTATAAAGAGTTTCTTTCACTTTTGTTTAGAAACTTGGATTGTGACAAAAGCGAAAAACACTACAAATTTTCACAGACAGTGGCTGTATGCAGAAGCTAAAGTTGAACTGAACGCACCATTCAACGTAAGTAATGCATAACTTTGTCAAATAAGAAGCTTTCGTAATATGGTGTTAAAATTTCAATGAAGATTACGAAAGAAACAAAACAGCTTTGTTAGAATTTCTTTGTTTTCAGAAATTGTTTAAAGTATTTTTCTCATTGTTTTTCACACACATAAGTTTCAGCATTGTTGTAATCCTGCTGTCTGCCGAAGGATGACGGGATTGGCGATAATGTCAAGCATACAGGGATAACAAGAAGTTCCGTCTAGAACTATACGAGCCTACTTTCCCGTATTACACCAATATCAAATTGATAATCTAGCTTTCTCTTTCTCATTTAGCTTTAGTTATTAATTACTTCAAATATTCCCTTTTCAACGGTTAATACATATTCATTTATTCATTCATTTATTCATTTATTTACTCATTCAGGTACTTATTCACTCACTTATTTTTTCATTTACAGTCGAACCTCGAAAATTCAAACACGCTTAAAACGAATTACTGCTAAGACGAACTACGTTTGCGATCCCCGTCTTAATGTATTAACAAATAGCGTTATTTTCTTCGTTTAGGAAGAACACGCTTAATTCGAACTCTTATTTTTTAGCCCTACAGCTCAAACTTCATTTCAATACGAAACAAACAAAAGTCATTTTTCACTTTTACCAGCGGTAAAAAAGAGGATAATTCACCAGAATACCTAAACAATTTAGATGCCATTTGAAGACTTCTGAGCAATTGTTCAGAAAAGAGTAGGAAACATTGTGTTATAACAGTAATTTAAAATATATATATATGGTATATATCTACTATAATTTTGAAATATTTTCTCTTGATGTGTAATTTTAGTTAATAAACATTTAAAGTTATTGAATTTTTACTTTTAAAACTTTTATTGCGGAACCAGAAATTGTTTTTTTTTCTTATGACAAATTCGAAACCTATAGCATTGATTTACATATGTATTAGGGCCTTAAATTGAACATTGCTGTATACTGGAAAATAGCGTGAAATTCCTCCTTTGCTTTCTGGTTTTTCGAATAAGATGAACTGCGGTTAAGACGAATTTATTTTAAAGTCCCTTTGGGTTCGTTTTAACGAGGTTCGACTGTATTCACTTATTAATTTATTTTGTCATGTATTAACTCATTTATTTATTTTATCATTTATTCATTCATTCTTTCACACATTCATTTAATCATTCGTTCATTCAAATTTATACATTTTTAAGCAGAAGTATTATATTCAAACATACCAATAATATACGCCTTTACAAAACCTCTTTAAATATAATGTTGGAAGTGGATTCGATATCTATCGAAAAATCGACGCATCCATTAAAGGACCTTTTAGAAGATTTTAAATCTCAAATTGAAGAGAAGCGGTACATTTTTAACCCGTCGGTCTGTTTTCCGTCTGGCGCGATGAGATTTGAAATGAGGGGTAAGTCGTGGAATTTGATAAAGGAATAAGGAAGATCTCGCGGACCGACAGAAAAACAGGCTAGAAAAATAAAATAAGGTGAAATAACAATCCGTACTCCGTAAGTCACATCAGGCATCATTAACCCTTATTCTCATAAAGTAGCATATATGCTACCTGGGGTTTTCCCCTACTTTCTATTTGTTAAGTGACGTCAGCGTGTATGTGGCATTATTTGCTAGCCCTTATTCTCATAAAGTAGCATATATGCCACTTTATGAGAATAAGGGTTAAAATCTTTCTTTTACTGTGTTTCGATCGGTCTCGTGTACTGTTACAGCATGTTTTTTTCTCTTTAAATAGTTGGAATTTGTCGCTGGCATCCGAAGTAAATTGGTTGCATCCCTTGCAATTGACGATGTGAAACTTGTTCCCAAAGGATGCCCAGAAGCGGGTAAGTGAAATCAATATATGAGTCGTTCCAATAATAATGAACCTTGAAAATCCAAAACACGGGTATGTTACAGTTAAAACTCGAAAGCCTTAATGTGCAGATTAACATCAGTTAAAGTTATAAGTGAAAATTAGCCACTGGCCATATGGCGAAAAGTGGAGAGAATGTGTTAACGATCGCAACTCCTGCACGGTCACTTTTTAGCAAATTCTACAGCAGCGGTTCCCAATCTGTTTTTTTTCACGTAAAACCATTTTTCTTGGAAACCATTTGCGTACAACTGCTAATGTAACTTTATTGTATAGAATAGAATATAATAAAGAACGTAATAGAACGTAATAGTAGAATAGAGCGTAAAACCATTTTTCTTGGAAACCATTTGCGTACAACTGCTAATGTAACTTTATTATATAGAATAGAATATAATAAAGAACGTAATAGAACGTAATAGTAGAATAGAACGTAAAACCATTTTTCTTGGAAACCATTTGCGTACAACTGCTAATGTAACTTTATTATATAGAATAGAACATTAATAAATTGTAGAAAGATACTACGACGACTATGTTATTTTAGTCACACCATTTTTTATAGCTAATGCAGAGATTTTTATTCTAAATATAATTTTACTTTGAAAAGTTCCGAAAATAATAATAGTAAAAATATTTTTACGTGTTCGCCGGACTCTAAACAAAATGACTAATTTTCTGAACACACAGAGCAAATTATTTATAAGTTATATACACTATGTATAGATTCTGAGCACACAAATATAGCACACAAAGTTTAAACATCACCTTAAAACTAACGGTAATCTCTAACTCGCTTCCCAAATACAAATAGAATCAAGCGCGAAACGTACAGCACAATGGCTCAGACTGATTTGCACTCGCAAAAGACTGAACTTTGAAATCCTCCCAGACTAAATCGTCTTATACTTTTCTTCTCCAACCTCCTTCCCTGTTAGCACTAGGCCTTAGGGATGCCCTCTCCCAGGCGCGAGGTAGTGAGGTCCACGGATTTTACATGTACGTATCCCCCAAGTGTGCATGGGGGGTCTTCAGCGGGTCGGGTATTGAGCCCATGCCCTTCCGGTTGGAAGACTAAACCGTTTGAAAAACTCCTCGACTAGATCTCTCTACGAGCAACTGAACTCAACTTCTCGCCAGAGATCCTTGTATAACATCTGAAGTCACATGACATAAACAAGATAGAATATTCTAGACAAAACTAGGACTATCTTTCTTGGTCGAAACGTCGCCAAGCTTGGCGAGAAACACCATTGATATCCCTAGTTTTGTAACAATAATAACAAGGACGTATCGAACGCAATTTTTTTTTAATTGTTAAACTTTTTTTACCTTATATGTAGTAATGTGAATAATAAAACATAACATAATTTCATCGCCTTAAGTCCTGTTATTTTTGTATTTAGGCTTCTGCAATTTTGAAGAGCATAAATGTGATTGGGTTGACGGAAAAGGGGATATCATCTGGATCAGGAAGAGAGCATCATCAACAACAAATGGCGAAATTGGACCAAGCAAAGACAAAAGCATGGGCGATCCCGAAGGTAATGTAGCAAAAGTTACGAATTTAATAAATTTGGAATAATGTCTCTCTTGTTTTTTGGAGGAAAAAATATGGGAGGCAATTGTAATTATTTTGACGAAAAACTCCCTACTGATTTATTGTGAACTTCTTGCTCCCAAAGGTCATTACCTCGTGTTGAGTACCGTTAACAAGGACGCTGGATGGACTGCACACTTGGAGAGCGATTTTTTCCCGCCAGCCAAAGACGTCCAATGTTTGACATTTTATTACACCATGAAGGGGGAAAATCCGGGCACACTGAAGGTAATAATGTGTTTTTTTGATGACATTGCACAACATAAAGCTGGCAATATATGAATCGCAGCAAACATCTGGTTAACAAAGAAATACAACATAAAAACTATAAGAAAAAGGCGAATGTGGCCTAAATGCGAGTCGATTTTCCGCAAGTTTTTAGCATTTAGGAAGTTTTTGACCAGATTTAGGGCATATTGGCATGAAAGAAAATTAGTGATTTGATGTTAAGCTAAATTTGCGTAGAAGAAATTGAATATTAACCCTTTGATGGTTATGAACGAGTTAAGCTCGCAATCGAATCGTGCTTCATATTGCGCGCAAACGAGTTCCGCTCGGGAGCAAGATTTCGACCGAAATGGTTGGAAACGAGCATTACCCGCGTAGTGAAATTTTTCCCCAATGCGCTCTGACGAGCTGAGCTCGTTCGCTATTATCATTCTGCATCTTATATTTATAATTAACTATTATTATTTAAAGAATTGATTATAGTCATTTATAATTTACTATTTAATAATTATCATTTATTATTTATTTTAAAGTAAGTAAAAACTTATTTATGTATTACAAATACTTTAAGAAATTTTTAAAACGCGTGAGGCGAGCTATTTACGGCATCGCCAGAGAAGTATGACATTTTCGGAAGAACGGCGGGGAAAACAGCTGCCCCTTTCGACTGCTGTTTACTCGTAATACTGCGCTAATTAAGTAAACGAAAACTGCTCATTTCCCTAACCGTCAAGGGGTTAATTATGATCGTAAAAAAATATGTATCACTGTCGCATTTAGGGCACTTTTGATGCATTTAGGGTAGCTAAAACCTAAATGCGATACTCAAAGGGCCTTAATATGACAATGCTACTTATGCATCCCAGTTACTACTTTTTATCAATTCACACAATTAGATCTTTTAGTGCACTTAATCTTATCAATTAAGAGTTCTCTAATTGAGGGCCATGGCACCCTGGGGTGCCATACCGAGAGATGAGGGGTACCGCCAGGTCATTAAATATTCTTTGTTGTTGAGCAAACAAGATTTTTCTCCAAAATCGTACTATACAACTATTATACATGCCATGAAGAGATTTATATGCGCCAATGCAATTTTGCAAATGTTTATTGATTTACGTGATTTTTTTTTAAACTCTCGTTTCTGAACATTTTCTTTTTTTTTTTCTCGCGTCGTACCTTTACTAACATCGTTAGGTGCCATTGATTGGGCTACGAGACCGCTTACTTATTATGTTACTTTTCTTCTACATACTCATGGATTTGATTCATTTGAGAAATTTACTGAACCAATTGATATAATCGGGCAACTTTTGCTATTCGAATCTGCGCGCAGTAATCTAATATTTTCATTGTGCGCTCCTTCTTTCAGTTTAACGCTTTAAAAATTTTACGTTTAATTGCCTCCATTTTTGGTGTTCAATTATTGTAAAGTTGAAAATTATTCATTTTTTGGTATATTTAAATATTTTTTTAAGTGTCTGTCCAAAAAATATAGACAGTGAAATATTTTTTTAGCATATGACGAACTCATTTTTCGTAGCAAAAGCTCATAATGATTGCTCATTATTCCTATTTTCATAGAAAAGGCCAAGAGTAAGGAAATTTTGATACGTAACAGAGTTTAAAAATTTCATATGCTAAAAATAGTACACTGTCTAGATTTTTTTAGACACACATAAACAAATAAAAATAATTTAACTTTGTGCAAGTAAACAATAATAAAAATATAATTACACGTTAATTTAAAGCACAAATGAGCAATAAAATGCAGACATATGTTTCGGGATTGCTTGGAATCCCTTTTTCAATGCGACAGCGAGCTTCTAGATGCAAAACATCCAAATGAAGCAGACAAAACAACAAAAACAAAGCTTATATAGCCTAAGAATTATCAGTAAACCAATGAGAATAAAGGCAGCGTGAAGTGGAAGTGCTCTTTTATTGGTGTCTTCCTGCTACTTCTACTTCCACTTCACGCTGCCTTTATTCTCATTGGTTTACTGATAATTCTTAGGCTATATAAGCTTTGTTTTTGTTGTTTTGTCTGCTTCATTTTCATTTGGATGTTTTGCATCTAGAAGCTCCCTGTCGCATTGAAAAAGGGATTCCAAGCAATCCCGAAACATATGTCTGCATTTTATTGCTCATTTGTGCTTTAAATTAACGTGTAATTATATTTTTATTATTGTACACATAAACAAATTAAAATATATCAAAAATGAATAATTTTCAACTTTGGTTTTACTGAACACCAAAAGTAGTGGCAACTAAAGGCCAAAATTTTTACAGTGTAGGTATACAAAATACGACGACAGTTTTGAATAATTCAACTGCTGGATTCAAGTGTACTAAGTAAACCATCTAACATGTATATTTAAAAAAATACTTAGATTCAAAATGGAGAAGAGCAACGTTGAAGGGCTTAAATTAAAGGACAAAAATTTAAAGGGTAATCAGCCCCCTTGGTCAGTATCGAGAGTTGAAATGCAATACTAGTGAGCTGATGTCTACTCTCGGCACTGAAGAAGGGGGCTAGTTGCCCTTGAAACTGGCCATATTTATCCACTGAATACTGAAGCCATTTATACAGTGTCGTGCAAAAGTTTCGGGCCATCCTATTTTTAACCGACTTCACAAAGGAAGGAGGTTATACATTCGGATTGTATGTATGTCTTTTTTTTTTTTTGTCCTCTTATAGCTTCTTACCGGATGAACCGATTTTCATGAATTTTTTTTAATCGATCGAGGGTGGTTTCCCATAGGTCCCATAACTATGGGCTGAAATGTGGTCATTTTTTTGCTTTTTCATCTATAACTTTTGACTAAATGAACCGATTTTGATGATTTTTTCTTTGATCGATAGATGGTCGTCTAACTCAAATATCGCGCATCAGTTCGACTACATCTGTTTTTTAGAAAAAACGTTATGGGTGAAAAATAAGTATTTTTTCATTTTAATTGGAAAGGCTAGGCTCGATTTTTCTTCGTTGGAAAAGTTGTTAATAAAAATGAAACTCATTGTTAAAAAAGAGTTTGTTGCCATTATAATGTCATAGTAAAAGCAATTATAACAAGAAATAGACTGAAGGCTTCTCTGAAGAAGAAATTAAATCCAATAAGTTTGCTTGCTCTAGTGACTCTTTAAAATCGATTTTAAAACGAAATTTATCTTTCAAATGGTTAGTTTTTAGTGTCATTCCCTCAAAGGCTTCCCCTTTGATATGTATGTTTTAAAAATAGAGTATTTATATAAAAATGTATTTACCCTAAAAAGAATGAAATAAAATAATTTTTGGAAAAAAAAAATAGAACCGACTATAAATTGCGCTAAAAAGTAAAAAATAATATTATTCTTTAAACAACTTCGATACGGCTTTTAAACATAATTTTTGAAGTCGGTGCAAAATTATGATGGATTTTGATGCATGATTCCTTTTGTAACTATGAACCAATTACAAATATAAATAGCGTAGAGTTTGCAACAGTTTCAGTGTAAAAGAACGCATGGTGTAATTATAATTAGACTGTCATAATTTTGCACCGTCTTTAAAAATTATGTTTAAAAGTCGTATCGAAGTTGTTTAAAGAATAATATTATTTTTTACTTTTTAGCGCAATTTATAGTTTGAAGTCGGTTCTATTTTTTTCCCCAAAAATTATTTTATTCATACATATTGCACATAAATACGATGGTGAACGAAATATAAATGATCGATTATAGCAGATATTAACTTATATTTGAAAAGAATGAGTTATATACATTGATATTACTTTCAAATAAATATTTGTTCAACATTTCTTTATTAATGAATGTGCAAAAGTATCGGGACACATACTACCTTTAAAAAAAATATAAAAGAATAAAGGAGAATTGGGGTTAAATGTCTTGTACTCCTTCACTTTACTTAATACTTTGTTGCCGTGTCCTTAGCAGTAATGACTGCAGCACACCGACGAGGCATTGAGTCGATTAACCGCGAGATTCGTTCTTTTGGCAATTTCTCACACTCTTGTCACCAGTGTTTATTTCAGACCTTTTGCTCCGGGAGGGCAGGTGAAGAACTAGGAGGGGCGGTGTATGATCCAAAATAATTTTTTTATATATTATGGGCATGAATAGAAATGATGATAATATGCATTTTATCAATATACATATAATAGATTCTTGATTATATACAGTAGAAGCAATTTTAGACTATGTTTGGTAAAGTTACGGAAGTCTGAAATTTTTCTAATTGAAATCGTATAAATGTAATTCTTAGGCTGGATTTGGGGCGGGGGGTTTGGGGGCCCTCCCCCGGAAATTTTTTGCAATTTATGTCCAGATAGTGCAATTTTAGACTCTTAGAGGACGTTAGAGGTTCAGGGATTCTTCACCGAGAAAATTTTCAAAAGTAGTCTTAAAAATGCAATTTTACTCTATTTTTGTCAACGTTACTAGAGACAGGTGCGACGGCTCTCCCCAGGACACTTTTTGTGATCTAAGTTTTAAGAATATGAAATTTCGGATACGTTGTTCGGGAATGTTAGAGGATGCGAAAAAGAATTCGGCGACTCTCCTCCCGCAAATTTTTCGGAACAAATGTCTTATATTTTAGGCTACTTTTGGTGACGTTACTGATAGTTTTCGGTGTCGTTCTCCGACAACAAAGTGTTTCTGAAACTGAAGTCTTAAATGCGCAATTTCATGGTATCTTCGATGATGTAGAAGGAAGAGAGAACCAGAGGATCTAACTCGAAAAATTTCCAAAACTGATGTTTTAAAAGTGGAATTTTAGGCCATCTTTGGTCATGTTAAGAAAAAAAGGGGTGAGTCAGGGCCATGCTTTGAAAAAATTTCCAACGTGAAGTCTTAAAAAGTGCAGCTTTCGGCTATTTTTTGGTGCCATTAGGGAAAAGGAGAGGTATCTAACGTTCTTCCAGGAATGTTTTAAATTGAAGTCTTAAATCGCAATTTTTGGAATATTTCTTCACATTAAACAGATGTAATATTGCAAAAAATGTGGGGCACATGCAGATATTTATGTTTTTAATGGCTTGCAAAACGATGATCATTGATCAGCCAAGCAGAAGATCACCAGAATCTAGATTTAAATTTTTTTAAAATAAAAATGTACATTGTTTTTAAGAGATATTTGTCAATGTTTCTAGAATTTTTTAAAAAATACTCTTAAAATTGACCTAAAATAAACAATTCAATTTCAAAGTAACAGTGATACATTTTATTACCAACCGTCTCTCGTTGCAACTGGATATGGAAAAATTTGAATAACAGAAGTATGGATCAAAAGGTTCCTACCATATGTAAAAAAAGAACCAGTACTAAATAATAAAAGGCAGCTTCTTTTAGTAAGGGGTTATATTCATGAAATTTAATGGAATAAAGGGAGATTGTATTGATTATCCATATCAGTTTTGTCACCCCCGTCCCCACCTCCCATTACACTTGCATGTTAACCACAGAAAAATTTTACCCACTGCACTACTCTGACGCCGAACCAAGCCCCATGATACCATTAACAACAATACTCGTCTTCTCTGATGGACCTGAAGCTTTGGCATTTCACATTTTGTTGGCAGTGAGAGATTAGTTTAATGACTACCCAAAACTGAGGCCACTTTATCTCCTCTATATTTAAAAAAAATAAATTTTTCCTTCGTTCTCCTTCATTTTCTTTTCTGAAAGTGTCATCTGAAATTTTCTCCCGGGGGGGGGGGGGGGCAGTTGACTTGCTCCGAGGGGGCAATGCGCCCCGGAGAGACGCCTGAAAGAAACACTGCTTGTCACAAATGGTTCCACAATTCCGGCATGTTGGAGTGATTTTTCGTTCCAACACGAACCTTTAGGTCTTGCCACAAGTGTTCAATGGGATTTAAGTCCGGTGACTGCGATGGCCAGGCTAGGAGGCGGATTTTTCGGCTCTGAAGAAAATTTTTCACAAGAAGAGAAGTTTGTTTTGAATGGTTATCTTGCTAAAAAATTCACCCACGAGGCAAATTTTTCGTTGGAAATGGAAGCATATGGTCTAGCAGAATGTTCTTGTACATTGCAGCGTCCATATTGCCGTGAATTTCCGCCAGCGGACCAACGCCATCAGCAAAAATGCTCCCTAAACTTTGATGTTCCTACCACCGTGTTTAACTGTAGGAGTTTGATACCTTACTCTATATCTGGTACTTGTTGGAGGTCTGACGTATTTCCCACCATCACTTCCAAACAATTGAAATTTCAAATTCATCAGAAAATAGCACTTTCCACCAATCCGATGCCGTCCAGTGCTCATATTTTTTCGTAAAGTCCAACCTAGCCTTCTTATTCCTTTTGCTAATTAATGGTTTCTTGACGCCAATCCGTCCAATCATCCCTACAGCCTTCAGACGTCGAGACACTGTACTCTGACTAATATCGGGTAGATTTTCCCTGCGTAATTCTCGTGAAATATCGGCTGCACTTTTTCGAGGATCGACAACACACTTTCTGTTTATAATTTTGTAGACACGACTCAAAGTTTTTCGCGGCCTACCGCTCCGTTTTTTATCACACGATTAGTTTGTTGTTTTATACTTAGAAATAATACGACTAACAGTACTTTTTCCGACAGATAAAGCCCTTGCAATGAAGCGTGAACTTTTTCCTTCTGAAGAAAGTTTCTGCACGATTTCACGAACCTGTGTATTCGCGTATTTCTGCATCGTCGCCACAAGAATAATTTTCTTTTGTGTAGCATGTTTTGAAACCAGCGATCCTAAAATGTAAACAAACCGGGAGTACAGAGCCGAGGCGAGAAGTGGCCCAATATTTTCGCACACCGACGAAAGCCATTTTACGTAGTACACGTAGAATATGCTATGAACCAATGTAATATTTGATGTTTATTTGTATATTCTTTCTCACATATAGCGGACAATGAACGAGTGGAGGAATAAAAAATTTTATCAACTCAATCCAAAAATCAGGGTGGCCCGAAACCTTTGCACGCTACTGTATACTGAAGCCATATTTATCTTTTTATTTGCGCCCTTTAAGAGGACCTGGCACTATGAAACTATTTTTTTTCTCTGTGGTGTTTTTATTTACAATTGTTGTCTTATATCATGTTATATTACTTCATAAGAAATTTAATATTAAGAAAAACTGAATTTCTTAAATATAATTTGAAAATTGTTATTTCTGAAACGAAATTTAGCAATTTAAAAAATGCATCTTCTTTTTCAAAAATTGGCGTAAAGTCTCCAACTTTTTTTTATTGATTCATTACTCACAAAGCAAAACTTTTATGCTTTGAATTTTTTATAAGTCAAATGCTTTTTGAGAAAAAAATAAAAACGGAAGTAACGCAGAAAAAACAACGAAACACTCAAAAAATCTACAAAAAATATTAAAAAAAAGCAGTACTTAAGTTATCATAAAATAGAGCATAAATTTATGTATAGTTTTAGGAACATGTGGGGAAAAAATCCACATTATAGATACAAATTAAAAAAAGCCTTTGCATTTTAATTGAGATAAAATGCGCAAAATACTAAGTGAAAGAAAACAGGCATTTTAAGTTTTCTGCCGGCAAAAGCTTAAATGCTTTTCATTATCAAAATTTTAAGTAAGGAACTTTTTTTTCCACTTAGTCACGATAAAATAGCTTATTTCCGCTTATTTTATTAAAAAATAATAAATATGTGACTTATATTCAGCAGTTTCGGTTTCGGAATGAAAATGTGGAAAATATCACCGTAATAAAATCAATGCTAAATCAATAAATATTGCTTCAATTTCTCTGAAACTTTAAAGGTACATTTTTAAAGATTTATTTTACACTTCAGCCAATAACAATGTTGTCGGTTTTTTCGACATTTTTGGGTGCTGACTCCCCTTAACGTTGCCTTTACTCATTTTGAATATATGCGCAAAGTTAATGTCTCTCTTACTTAGATAATCAGAAGAGAAGAAAATATCACAGAATCAACGTTATGGGTGATGAATGATGAGCGCAGGAGTGATTGGGTCAAAGGGACAGTTCCTCTAAATCCTAGCAGCCTTTACAGCCAGGTTAGTACTCATGCATTTTTCTACATATTGCAGCGATAAGTTAGGAGGCGTTCCATGCGACAAGAGCGAATCCGCGAGTGCCTTCACTTTTTTTTTTCAATAGAAAGTCTTGTTATAGAGGAGCTAACACAAGATAGTTTATTCGCCTTTTCTGGGTGAAGTTTTGGCATGGGGAACTTTGGCGCATAATAAGTCGTGAGAAACGGCAAAACTATGATAAATGGTGTGTGCACTCTCAAAAATAGAGCTCTCACCTTTGACGATTCTTGAATCGTCAAGAAAATATCGTCATTTACAGCGATCCTTTCCTCGCGATCACGTGACTTTAAAAAGTTACTACACAAATTTCGCCAATTTGACGAAAGGTTTACTCGGATGATTTTTCACGAAGCCATTTCGTCAAATACGACGCAAGTTTCGTGAGATTTGAGAATGCGTTTCTGAGAGTGTGGAATGCGCCATCCAGACGTTTCTTCCACCAGCCGTTATCTCGCCCAAGCATCAGGAAATGATCTGATCATGCCAACTACAGAAAAGGAGGATGATGTTATGGATTTTTGCCAGATTAATTCCATGGAATTTTAAATTTGATATACTTAACAACTGGTCTTTACTTATACTGATTTTCAAATTAAAAGCATTTTGAAATGGATTTCATTTCTCATTTTCATTCTAATAAAAATATTAATGCGACATTCCATCTTGTTTTTTCTTTATGACATGGCAATTTGCCCTTGTCGCTTTGAAACTAGTTTCTTTTTCTTTGAGGCTTTTCTTTTCTTGAAATGCAGCTTTGGGGGATTCCCCCTTGTCGCATGAAACACCAAATATGTCACAGAAAAAAGATAAAACTAAACTGTACATTACGGTTCTCTTTTGGGCTGTCAACGTTTAAGCGTTTCTGACTACAGTGACCATTTGGTGAGATTAACTGTCCACATTTCAGCTAAGTGGTTTTTCAGCAGTGGTATTTCTCGCAAATATACTTAAACATAGGTCATTTATCTCTACTGTGATGGCGATAAAAACGCCAACTGCAGACCCGCTGTGTCTTAGAAATAAAGTTGGTTTTAAACCCGTTAAAGTACGAAACTTTTTTATCGATTGTTTTCAAAACTTTAAGTTAAAATCGTAAACGTTGGCGATACATACTTCAGCTGGAAATTTACACTCAACTTTGCCAACACCTTCCTTAAAGTACACCCGAAGAAACAAGTTTCAGCTTTATCGCACTTATATTAAATCCCAGTTGCAGAAATTTCTTTGAACTGTTCGATTCTAACATTCTGCTATATAGCGTTCATAAGCAAAATAGGCTTTATGCACACGATTTGTTCGTTGGCTATTTGGGGGGTGGGGGTTGAAATTTAAAGGGAAAAAAAGGAGCGAGTCTTTTTCCAATTAGGTGTTGACCCAAGTTAATTTTAGCCTTAACTTTAAAAAGGTTTTTAAAAGTATGGTTGCCGGGAAATGTTTTGCGATTTTCAATGATTAAATATAATTTTGATCCTAAAATCCTAAATCTATTTAATGCACTTAATATTTTATCTATGCGATTCACAGGTGGTATTCCGGGGTATTGTTGGAAGTGGGAAAAAATCATACATCGCAATCGATGACATCCGAATACGTTCCGGAGAAAAATGCGACTTTGGGCCCGACGACGCAGATCCAAGATATGAAGGTAAAATTGTAAAGTAAAACTGTAAATTTCATTATTATGGACATTCTTGTTTTCCTGCTATTTTTAACGAATTCTTTCAGTCATCATTCTATATTCTTTCCACAGCAATTTCCCTTCTAAGCTGCACTTTTGATGACCTCAACTTATGTTCCTGGAAAGAAGCGACTGATGTCCCTCTGCGATGGAAATTCGGAAATGGCACACTCCTGGAAAGTACAGGACCCAAACAACCTGTCAATGGAAGAGGTAATATTGCTCGGTATATCTGAGAGACAGTCAACAGGGTGGCGTAGTAGTAAGACACAGGCCTCGTACGCCCAAGATCGCAGGTTCGAGCCTGGCCCAAGTCGGTTGCATTTTCAACATGCAGAAAATCGTTTGCACCCATGTCGCATGATTGTGCGGCATGTTAAAGATCCCTTGGGTATCCGTTTGGCTTGGATACTCTCGGCTAAATTAAATACCTAGTGTAATTCGCATCAAATGAGAGCTCAGGCGCCACCATCTACGGGAAACTGAGCGTCCAAATTCTCAGTGGCGAAGCCGACAGTGGTGCTACTTGGAAAAAAAGGAAGAAGGTTTCCGAGGTACGCACTAGGTCTGCAAAGGTTAGTGACCATACGCAGCCCCATTAGAAAGAAAAATATCTGTGAGACAATCAGTTTTTGTCCTTAAGAAATTCTCTATTAAAGAGCACTGTGGCAGAGCAATAAGAGTTTGATCAAATTGCCCGGAATAATTCTGTCTGCTTGTTAAGAATAAAATAGTATACAGTTCGAATTTTATAGTTGGAAGCTTCTGCGCATGGCAGAAAAGAAGGAATCCATTCGAGTTTTAGGGAAGGTTGTTTTACAAGTCCGGTATCCTAAATCTATTAGGTATAGTACGCGAATCAGAGTGTTTGCTTCTCTGTTTGTTGAAAGCAATTAAATTTATAAACTGGCATATAGCATCAGTTCGGAAGAAATCGAGAATGCTAATGGAAGTAGAACGAGAAGAAAAAAGGCACTTTCTTCGCACCAGCTGTTTCTCCCCTGAACATTAGTGGATTCTTCCTAGTACTAATCATTTTGAAATTTCCTGAAGATTTCAAAACTCAAACACAATCCTTCTGCTATTTGGCATTGCAAGATGCTCAGTTCAGCTGTTCTTTTATAACGAATAATCATTAATATTGGCTGGGAAGAGAATCGCATACATTTCTAAAAAAAATGTTGAAAGCAGAAAACGTAACAAAGCGCAAAGTAACTCTAAAAGATCTCAAGGAGAAAAAAACACACACACAGTAGCTCTAAAATTAAAACAGTACATTTTTGTTATTTATTTATTTTCCCGATGGGAGGAATTGAATCCATAAAACTCTCTTGTTAAACATGGTTGTATATTGTAATAAAATTTTTACGTTAAGAAAGCACAAATTAGCATTAAAATGCAGACACATGTTGATACAAATGAAGCTTCCTTTGGATGCTTTTGCATCTAGAAGCTCCACTACTGAATTGAAAAAGGGATTCCAAGCAATCCCGGAACATATGTCTGCATTTTATTGCTTATTTGGGCTTAACATGAAAATTTTATTACAGTTTGCACAAAGTTAATCTATTATTTTATGGTTTTATATTATCATTTCATTTTTCGTTTTTTTCCACTTCAGGTAACTACATCTACGTCAGTTCCTACGAGGGCGATCAAGCCAACAATGAAAAAGTGGCAAAAATCATAAGTCCAGTGGTATCGTCTTTCTACCCCCAACCGGCATGCTTTTCCTTCTATTACCACATGTTCGGCGCGCACGTGGGCGAACTGAGATTAGTGATGGTGCCCATGGGGGACGCTAACACTGCTCTGGGCAGAGATGTAATCTGGAGAAGGCGAGGAACACAACCCGACAAGTGGATTCTGCTCCAGGACTCGCTCAACCTCACCGAAGGAGACTACAGGGTAAGTTTAGATGTTTTGGATTTTTGCGTTTACCTTTGTTATCACGTTTTGCGTTTACCCTTGTATATCATCTGAGGGCCGACAGGGCGACGTAGTGGTAAGGCGCAGGCCTCGTACGCCCAAGTTCGCAGGATCACACCTCGCCCAAGTCGGTGAATTTTCAAGAGGCAGAAAATCGTCTGCGCCCATGTCGTATGATTATGCGACATGTTGAAGAACCCTTGAGTAGACATTTGACTTGGATACTCTCTGCCCAATTCAATTCCTAGTGCAATCTGCATGGGCCGTGGTAGCCCAGTGGTTAGCACGTCGGACTTCCATCTGGAAGGTCGCGCGTTCGATACCCACTGAAGACCACCATGTATACTTGGGGATATGTGCATGGAAAATCCGTAGACCCCACTACCTCTCTCCGTGCGTAAGCAATCCTAAGGCCTCGGCTAACAGGTAGGGGTCTGGTGGAGAAAAGTGCAATCTGCATCAATTAAAGCTCGGGTGCCACCATCTAGGGGAACACTCCCAGAAATAGAGCTCTCACTTTTGACGATTCTCCAATCGTCAAGAAGATTTCGTCATTTACAACGATTCTTTCCTCTCGCGATCACGTGACTTAAAAAAGTTACTACAGAAATTTCGCCAATTTGGCGAAAGGTTTACTCGGAGCATTTTTCACGAAGCCATTTCGTCAAATACGAAGAAAGTTTCGTGAGCTTTGAGCTTGCGTTTCTGAGAGTGAAACTGAGCCTCAGAATTCTCAGAGTGGTAATGGCATCCGCCGACAGCTGTGCTACTTGAAAGAATGGATGCCGATTTCTGGGGAATGCACTAGGTCTGCAAAATGGTTAATAACCGTATGCAGCCCCCTTGAAATAAATAAAATATCGTCTGAGGTGTATTAATGAAAGAATAAACTTTATTTCAGCTGGAAATTGAAGCAGAAGGTGGGAGCGGATTTGCAGGTGATATAGCCATCGACCACATATTAATGTCCATGGGAGCATGTCCAGATCAAGGTGAGAATCAAATCATGTACATTGCTATGTGAACTAGAAATTTGTTGCTTAAAGACTTTTTTCTATATCGCAGTTCCGGAAGAACAATGACGTAACCGAAAAAATGTGTCAAATGCAAATAATTCCATTGACATATCAGAAACACATCTCTTACACAGGGGAGCATAGACGTAACTGTGGAACGACAGTTTGTGTCTTCTAGAACAGCGAACAATTTTTAGAGAAACAATGACGTAACTGCACTTAGGGGTTAAATCCGAATCCCTGGTAAATGAAAGTAAAGTACACTGTAAAAATAAAAACTCCTGAAAATAACGGAAAACGTACGGCACCAGAGTGGCCGAAAATATTCCGTTTCTGATAATATTTTCCCGAGATTTGACAGAAGCTCCATTTCTTTTTTTCCGTTAATCCAAATCGGTTGTGAAAATTCAGCAACCGTAAAACGAAAAAGTTCCGTTCTCGTATTTTCAAGACGTGATATTTCCGTTTTTGGAAGGAAAAACCATGTACTGAAGCACTAAGGAAATCTTCAGTTAAAATCAGTCAAAAACACTCTGAAAATTCAGGTTTTTTTTTAAACAGTGAATATATCCTACATAGTTACTCTCAATATACCATTATCTTCTGTCACTTACACCCTTTACGATTATACGTTTTATACAGCTGCAAATCGTTTTTTTTACTCTCCTGTAAAATTCAAGTTTTTGCATTACGTCACTGTTCTTCCGGTACGGCGACATTAAGACAAGATTCACCCAAGTAGTCTACCAAAGCAACGACTTCCAGTTTGAGGTAAACAAAAACAAAGAATGTTTTGTGTTATAATCAAATTGATTTTTTAACGCCATCATTGGTTGACTGGCTAATCCACTATGTTTTGAGTATAAAAGGCCTTAGTACAATATGTCGTGGACTTTCCGGAAGACTCAAAATCTTAAAGCTCGAATCTGAGGTGCGTGGTCAACAGCTTACAATCCAACTTTGCCCCAGGCCATTAGACGTCATTTGGCAAAGTGGTAAAGCGCTGGAAACCGGCATGGGACAACCCCCGAATAACCCGGCATGGCCCAACACATCCTTCATGTGCAAAAAAAAAAAAAAAAAAAAAAATACTAATTCGACTACACACAGATGGATCCATGACAGCAGCACGAAACCGAATAGAATGGAACCTCGCTAGTCCTGAGATCGCTAGCCGCCACTCGATGCGTCATGAAAAATTGCTAGCCCTTGTCATTAGAATCCCACACGATGCACCTGACACCTCGTTGCTTACGTCAGAACGTCTGCTCATCCGATATCTGTATCGCTCACTCTCTCTGGTCGTTCGCTCGGGGGAAGTTATGAGCTGCGCGATCAATAGTTTATAATCCAACTCTGCCCCTGGCCATTAGACGTCTTTTGGCAAAGCGGTTAAAGTACTGTCTTTCCGCCATGGAGGTCCAAGGCTCTCCCCTCCTCCGGCAGACCTGCTCCACTTTCATTGTGGTGGGAACCCTCTGCCGCCGCAAACCTTTATAGATTGATAAAGGAGTTTCTTGTAACCCGAAACACTTGTATGCAATTGATTTACCAGGTTTGTGCTCCTTATCGTTCTTATTACTGTATTTATCAAAAGTAAACACAACCACTCCAATTTTAATGCTGCTTTTGCCTTTCTTTCAGAGCTGTGTGATTTTGAGAGTGGGAACTTGTGCGGCTGGACAGTTCAGCCAAGTGAAAAAGGAACATTTTACTGGCAACGAGGTGCTGATCTTACCAAAGGACCCGACTATGACCACACCACCAATTCTGAATTAGGTATGTTTTAAAGCAAAGAAGCTTTCTGCTGTTTTTTTTTATTTAGACAGAATTCTTAAGACCTTTTTCTGGTGTTCTCGGCGCAGAAATAATAATGTTTCGAAATTAGGGACCGATGCTGTTTCTCGCCAAGCTTGGCGACTTTCCGATCACGTAAGATAAGTCTAGCTTTTGCTAGAATTTTCTGGAATCTTCATGTCACGTGATCCGCGATGTTACATAAGGAGCTCTGGTGAGAAATAAAAGAGTTCGGTTTAGTTTTAGTCTTTGGCGAGTGCCTGTCAGTCTGAGCCATTGCGCTGTGAGATATTTTTGTGAGCTTAAATCTGTGAATAGTGTAAATATTTTGTAAATAAAGTGCTCTCAAGGAGGTAGTCTTTGGTGTAAAGAACGACGAACCGTAACAATATTAAGGCCAAATAGAAAATCTGACACCAACATCTCAATGCCGCCACTCATGCGAAGTTTTAATTTTTTGATCTATTGCTAGTACTCACTACAAAATGTATGACGTCAAGATCCGTCTAGACATTATTACTTCAGGCTACTCCTAACCACTTTGGAGTGGTTAGGAGTAGCCTGAAGCTGATCATTGTGGAACGTTGTGGAAAATATTCTTGCAAGGACTGCAGTTAATGATGTTATTTTAAATTGGTTTTAAGTTAACTCTTTCAGAGGTGATGCAAAGTGTACTTCCTACCGAATTCATCACTTTATAAAATAAATGTACCGGAAGTTGGCCACTTAAGCTATTATTTTTCGTACTTCCTCGACTATTATCTAAACTTTAAAGAACTTTTGCTGATCTATATATTTTTGTGGTTGTCTGTGCTCTAAGCTAGAATAACAATTATTCTAAATATGAAAATAATTATAATTTTTTAAAAATGTCGTGGAAGATTATAATAAGAATTTCGGGAGGAGGGGGAGATGATTATTTTCTGATCTGCTGAATTACTTAGAATCAAAATGCATCTCATTTTTACATTAAATATCGAATTATTCTCTTTCAAGTGATTAGCTTGTGTCCTAAGCTACTGTCTTCAAGCTTAGTTTAACATTAATTATCACAATACTTTTGTCAAAAGTGATTTGTGACTTATATAGTTTTTCTCAAAAGAGGATATCATTAAGTAAATACTTATGCATAAAAAAACAAAATGCCAATTTTTGACTTATGTGCTTTTCCCAAACGCTAGTGATTTCTTCTCAAATAACAACATCTTTCTTGTGCTTCAGGCTACTATCTTCAAGCTCTTGTGCAAGGTCCTGCCACAATCGGTGATGAAACTAGTTTTGTGAGTCCTACATATGTCGGCAGGCGCTGGGGACCCCATTGCCTCACCTTCTGGTACTACAGGCCGGGCTTAGGGGTCGGGAAGATCAGTGTCACCACCAGGAGAAACGGGAAGGACACCATTGAGTGGGAAGCAAGTAGAGACGTCGGTCAGCGCTGGCATTATGGTCAAGTCAACATCGACAGGAAAAGCACATTCCAGGTAACAATTTACTTTGAAATTCAGTAAAGTTGTGCGATTTAAGTAAGCTACTAAATATTAACGCTAGAGTTATCAATATCCATCAAAGCGCACTAACCGATATTAAGAATTTTCATAATAGACTTAACCCTCTCGCTGCATATCCTGCGATTTCTACTGGCACCATAAGAGTAGCAAAACTTGCGTGACCCGCGATTTTCACTGGGATGCCTTTTTTAGCCTACTTTCCCGTAAAAGTGAAAAAAATTAAAAATAATAAAGCATAAAATTAGACTTAATGTATTGTAAAAATGTCGTTAAAAATAAAGAAAAGTCAAAACTTAGTGAAGTTAATTAGTAAGCAATGTAAATATTCATGTATAGACACAAGGATTTGTGGTCAAAGCTGGAAGACTTGGTTCTTGCTTGGGCCATTGACCCTAATTACTCTTCTGTTTGCTCCCATGTGCCTGAAAAATACATCAAATATCTATCTGGGAATGATATACAAATAATCTTCCACTTTATTTTCTGATCTAGATTGTCTTCTTGGCGGAAAAGGGACGAAATGACGACCATCAGATGGCGATCGACGACATTCTAATCCGCAACAGTTTGTGCGGCAATCCTGCGCACTGCAACTTCAACAACGATTATTGCAGCTACTCCCTCAACGACACTTCGGACTTTGCATGGCTTCTGGGTACCGGGCGGGTGGTCAATTCGCAGCTCATCGACACGCCACCATTGGACAACAGCGTCGAAGGAGGTGCGTATGTTTTCTGGTTGTAATTACAATATCATATCGTGAGACGACAAATACGTCCATTACATCTTGCGACAGATTGTTACTGCAAGTAATCAGAGAAACTGAATATGCATCTCCTGTATGCGACATTATTGCATAGTCACCAAATCATGATCCCGTTGAAGTAGTTTTTTGTATTACTTCAGTAACTATCCATTATTTTTGATAAGCAGGTAATATGCCAGTTTCAGTAAGAAATACTGCACGTTACGTCAATATATTAGGTATAAAATGCGCTTTTTTTAAAAAGGTTTGGAATATATTAGGTATAAAATGCGCTTTAAGGTCAATATATTAGGTATAAAATGCGCTTTAAGGTCAATATATTAAATATAAAATGCGCTTTAAGGTCAGTATATTAGGTATAAAATGCGCTTTAAGGTCAGTACATTTGGTATAGAATGCGCTTTACGGGCAATATAGTAGGTATTAAATGCGCTTTAAGGTCAATACGTAAGATTCGCGCACCTGACGGAGGGTTAATCATGCTAAAATCATTTGGCTCCGCAGCGGAGCCTACGGAGCTGCGAAACAAAAGTCGGATGGAGCCAACGGAGCGTTAAGTGTTAATCCCATGTTTCAAGAGAAAACATTTCATTCTTGCCATTTTGTCCAACAGGAATGTACGTATACGCAGACATGACATCTCCAAGCCTCAATGAAGGACAAAAGGCAACTCTCGTCAGCGAAATTCTCGAATTCCCATCTCAACAAGTCACGTGCCTGAGCTTCTTTTATCACATTCAAGGAACAGGTAAGTTTAAACTTTTCCATGACACTTTATATATTTTCAACAAAAAAAATTACCATGAGCTCTCTATTTTTATGATTTGATATCATGCTTTCATTACATCGCTGTCAGTTATTGCGTTTTTAAAGTGTTTTTCTTTTGTATTCCTTTAGTACAGTAACCTCTCGTTATATAGCGCCTCGTTATATCGCTCATTCGGATATATCGCGCTTTTTCTTTGTCTCCGAAAATTTTAAGTTTGAGCTCTCAAAAGTGAAAATATTGCATTTCTGATTCCCCCATTGAACAAAGCCATCGAACAGGAATGTTTTCCTTTCTTCTGAATTTGCTGCAGTTAAAAGCTGCAACAATTCTCCTCCCCCTCCCCGACTTACATGCCTGCAGAATGATTCTACACCCTTTTCTAGATAACTTTTAGTACAGAAAGGATTCGCACTTGGCTGAAAAAATCCAAATTATACAATTCCCTTAACCAAAAAAGTGAGAGTGATAGTTAAAAGAATTTTCTCGAAAGAAAATGGTTACCTTTATCTTTCACATCGTTTTCTCACCATGCTCAGGTCCACTCCATTTTACTTTTACTTTTTGAGTTATTTCTAACGGCATCGGTTATATATCGCGATTTTTTGCTGTCCCCCGACAAGCGCGATATAACGAAAGGCTACTGTATTATTTTTCCAAACGCCAATCTTATTATGACTCTTTATATATCGCGCATTTTTGCTGTCCCCCGACAAGCGCGATATAACGAGAGGCTACTGTATTTTTCCAAACGCCAATCGAATTATGACTCTTTATGTATCGCGGTTTTTCGCTGTCCCCCGACAAGCGCGACATAACGAAAGGCTACTGTATTATTTTTCCAAACGCCAATCTTATTATGACTCTTTATATATCGCGCTTTTTTGCTGTCCCCCGACAAGCGCGATATAACGAGAGGCTACTGTATTATTTTTCCAAACGCCAATCGAATTATGACTCTTTATGTATCGCGCTTTTTCGCTGTCCCCCGACAAGCGCGACATAACGAAAGGCTACTGTATTATTTTTCCAAACGCCAATCTAATTATGACTCTTTATTTTACTAAAGACAAAGAATCAGGAAGACTGTTCTGAGCTTAACCCCCTGAGAAAGAATTTTGAAAACCGCGCTTCAATTTTTTACTATCTTGTACGAAGTACAAGAAGTATTGTAATAGCGAAAAACTTCGCACTTAAATTTTCTCCTGAATTCTGCATTTAAGGGTAGCGGGTACCATGAGACCATTTTTTCTCCTATGGTGTTTTTATTTACAATTTTTGTATCATGTCATGCTATATCATTTCCTAAGAAATTTAATATTAAAAAAACTAGATTTCTTAAATATAATTTTAATTTTTTAAATTTTAAAACGAAATTTAGCATTTTTTAAAAATGCATCTTCTTTTTCCAAACTTTCCGTAAAGTCTCAAAATTTTTTTTAATTGATTCATTACTCATAAAGAAAAACTTTTATGCTTTGAATTTTTTATAAGTCAAATACTTTTTGAACAAAAAAATAAAAACTGAAGTAACGCAGAAAAATCCACGAAAAATTCAAAAAATTTACAAAAAGATTTTGAAAAAAAAAAGGACTTACGTTATCATAAAAGTAGAGCATAAATTTGTTATGTATAGTTTCAGAAACATGTGGGGAAAAAACCCCATCATAGATCCCAATTTAAAAAAGCCTTTGCATTTTAATTGAGATGAAATGCGCAAAAACAAAATGAGAGAAAACAGCGTTTTAAGTTTTCGGCTTGAAAAAACTTAAATCCTTTCTTTATCAAAAATTCAATTAAGGAACTTTTTTTTTCAGTTACAGTCGCGGTGAAAGTGCTTCTTCTTGGTTATTTTATTTAAAAAAATAAATATGTGGCTTATATTCAGAACAGTTTCGGTTTCGGAATGAAAAGATGGCACCTCACACCGTAATAAAATCAGTGATAAATCATTAAATATTGCTTCAACTTTTCTGAAACTTTCAGGGAACATTTTAAAAGATTTATTTCACTACTTAAGCCAGTAAAATATTTCTTGGTGTGTTTCAACATTTTTGGTTGCTGGTTCCCCTTAATTCACAAACTAATAAGTTATGACAGTTTTTTGTCCACAATGTCCGTGTGTATGTACATAGAGTCATTCCATTTCAAATCAGGTAGGCAGGACTAAAACTTGTCACATGACCCTCACAGATTTTTTAAAAAAAATTACAGTAGTTACAACTAAGGGACATATGAAATACCCCAACAGGATTAAGCAAAAAAAAAAAAAATATTTTTCTAGTTACAGCCTTTTAAAATTTGGAACAAAAAAGGCCGTTTCCAGAAAATCAGCAAAACACTCACTTTTAAAATGGCCTCTGTTTCAAAAGTTTTTAACCGATTCAAAATATTTTTTTTCCTATAAATAATGAACGGATGGTATTTTATTTAGACACTAATTTGAAAAATCTAGTTGGCTTCATTGATAAAGAAAAAAGTGTTTTTGAAGTGAAAAAAATCGCTTTTTTACCGATTTATGATTTTTTTTCTTATGAAAGAAATTTATTTTTGGCAAAACAGAGGTGGCAATCCAAAGTGCTGTTATGGAAGTTTTGTATCAAATTTTATTGTAATCCTGAGATGCATATCCCCGCAGAATTTAAAGTTTGAAATTTGAAAATGTTCTTAAATTTCAGTTTTTGAAGTGTGATTACTCGAAAAAGCCATTTTTTAAAAATCTGAAAATCTGCTCATTTGTTGCCCTTGAAGATCTTAATGAGCTGCTTTATGTTATTTTGTGTATTTTTGCCCCAGATATTTTGTATGATTTTTCAAAAATGGCCTTTTTTGCGTTTCTCGTAAAAGCCAGAAATTCAAACTTGTACTTATTTAATCACTTTAATATAAGATTTAATCAATATGTATAAATAAATATACCATATTGTTACACAATTACTACAGCTAAATTGCACTTAACCTTCTTAGACTTTAAATAGCAATTTGCACAAAGTGTAACCTTCGTGATTTAATGCATGTTATTCTGTTCATTCGAATTACAGCTTAAAAACTCACACGCTTTACATCAAATACCATGTAACAGCAAACGTAAAATTTATTGTAGGATTACAATCAAAACATTATTGGCAATCCTAAAATACTGCTAAATAGTAAAAATCATTAAAATAGTAATGCTTACATGGGACGCACGAACAAACAAGAAGTTGGAAGCAGTTTAAAAACTACCAGCCTCTTAAACAAATGAAACTCAATGCATGATTTCTTAATAGGAAAATCTATTAAACGTGTGAATGACAATGATTGAATGAGACAAATTACGAATGTATCACCGATGGTGTAGGGACACTATCCAATAATTTGTACACAGATAATCTAGAAAAAAAATTTCAATAGCCAAAAGAATCCGGTGAAAAAAAGCTAAACCAATATAAAGTAATGTTGAAAGTATGAAATATAACACCATCTGAATCCTCCTAGTCTTTGCATTTTTTTGGTAATAACAAGTAGAAGATGATTCAAGAACTTGATTCCACTTATTTTGCTTTAAGTACATAACTACATATGTGTTTAAAACTATGTATATCAGTGCTGTAACATATTTGATGTAAAGAGTATGAGTTTGCAACTAGTAATTCGAATGAACAGAATAACATGCATGAAATCACAGTGGCTACGCTTTATGCAAGGTGCTATTTAAAGTCCAAGAAGGTTAAGTACAATTTAGCTGTAGTAATTGTGTAACAATTTGGTATATTTATTAATAAATATTGATTAAATCTTATATTAAAGTGGTTTAATAAGTACAAGTTTAAATTTCTGGCTTTTTTGAGAAACGCACAGAAGGCCATTTTTGCAAAAATCATATAAAATATATGGGGCAAAAATACACAATATAACTTATAGCAGTTCATTACGAACTTTAAGGGCAACAAATGAACAGATTTTCAGATTTTTAAAAAATGGCTTTTTTGAGTAATCACACTTCAAAAATCGTAATTTTTGAACATTTTCAAGTTTCAAAATTTAAATTCTGAGAGAATATGCATCTCATGCTTACAATAAAAGTTGGTACAAAACTTCCATAACAGCACTTTAGATCGCCACCTCTGTTTTGACAAAAATAAATTTCTTTCATAAGAAAAAAAAAAAAATCATGAAGTCGGAACAAACACTATTTTTTCACTTCAGAAACCCTTTTTTTTCTTTATCAATGAAGCCAACTAAATTTTCAAAATTAGTATCTAAATAAAATACCATCCCTTCATCATTTATAGAAAAAAAATTATTTAAATCGGTTAAAAACTTTTGAAACAGAGGCCATTTTAAAAGTGAGTATTTTGCTGATTTTCTGGAAACGGCCAATTTTGTTCCAAATTTTAAAAAGCTGTAACTGGAAAAATAATTTTTTTTTCGCCAAATCCTTTTGGGATATTTCATATGTCCCTTAGTTGTATCTACTGTAATTTTTTCAAAAAAAATCTGTGAGGGTCATGTGACACTCTCTGCCTGATCTGAAATGGAATGGCTCCATACGCACTTGCGTATGGACCACTGAAATATCGATATATCTGTCCTGTTTTGACGAGTTTTCTCGTGTTGTCTGTATTGTGCATATCTCCCATAACTCAAAAACAGTTAGTACATATAGTTACTATGTATAGTTTCGTAACATATCCAATATTCATCACACAAAGTTTAAGCTTTTTCCATCATAAAAAAAAGTTATGATTTGTCTGATATAGCGGCATTAGATTTGTAAAGTTTTGCAAACATTTAAATTATATAACAAAAAATAGGTTCAAATTAAAAGATAATTGCTTGTATTAAATCCTCATACCATATCTGTTTAAAACTAAACATTTCACAGTCACAATAATTTTTAAAAGTAGAAGTGTTTTTACTATTCTATTTTTCATTCGACCGATGTGATTGGAAAACGCAAGCAAAGGACAACTATTGCCAACGTCTTTTTGAAAAAATTGAACACATACATAAAGCTCTAACGAGTAAAAAAAAGGATAGTATCCACCGCTTGAATGTTATAGATGCTGCGTCTGGGTTAAAGTTAATTATAATTTTTGTAATTAAAACGGTGTACCGGACACAACTTCTTCAAGGGTTAATGTCGATTTTTTTGTAGTGCCATAACGATAATAAGATGTATCTTTTCTCATTAACTGCTGATAAACAGCATTTTTAAAATAAATGTTCGTGGATAGTGTTGTTTGACATTAACCAATGGAGGTAATTCACTGCTAGAGGTACTCATGAGCGATCATTGTTGACACGTGATATCCGCTCTTTGTTTACTATATTTTCAATTGAGTTCCACGTGGAGTTCACTAGGCAAAATTAGTTATCTTAAAACTAGTTATACTATTTTCACAGCTTTTTCTGATTATAACCCAGTATTTACACTTAATTTAATCATTGTAAAAGAAATTTATTAATTATTACAATAGTTATAGTGTTGTATTTAGTGGCAATTTTATGTAATGTAGCAGAACTTTATTCAGTCCTCGTTTTTAATTAGTTGTGTCGAACTCGATGTAAAGCGGTGCTACGTTTCCTTTGTTTACATTTCTTTCATCGGTGCCACGTGACCAATGACGTTGCTTGAATTGCCTCCATTGACGATTGAACTAGTGAATTCTTATGCAGAAACACTGGTATTCTAATATATTTCCTAAACTTACAATTTGTTTAGATGTTTCTACCCTGGCTGTTGGAAAAATGGTCTTGAACAACAACGATAAGAATATGATGTACCAGTCCGTCGAGCTTCAAACGTTCAACAAGACCACACGTGGATGGGCCCAGTACACCATGGAAGTACCGGTACCAACAGGGGAATCGTACCAATTTTTCTTCTCAGCGGTACGAGGTGCCAAGCCGAGAGCTTTCATTGCCCTAGACGACATATCTGTGCAAGAAGGACCTTGCCCAAGTAAGAGTTGTTTTTCATATTTTTGCTCTCTGTTGATAATGTCAGTGACAATTGCCCTTGCCGATCCGTCTCAAAATTGACTGCTACAATGGTGCGTTCACACCAAACGCAACAGCGAGAAGTAGCATCGACGAGACCTTTCTGTGCGTGCTTCACTGGTTCGCTTAAATCAGCACCGGCGAAACTTTTCTGTGCGCTTCATTGGTTCGATAAAATCAGCATCGACGAAATTTTACAGGGTGCTTCGTTGATTCTGTGTAACTTAACACTCTATCACTCAACAAGTCGAATGTTTTCGATTTTTTTTGAATTCAAGACAATAACAAAATAAATAAAAAAGGAAATAAAATACACGTGCTTAAGGGTTTTAAATTTAATTTTTCTATTTTGTTACCGCTCTATTACTTATACACTTGGATTTAATTTATTGTTTAGATTCAGATGACAAAACAAAAGATAATTAGATAACAAATAATAAGAATAAAAAAAGTATTTTAATTTTTACAGGTAATTTTTCAATTAGTCAGACCACGATATAAGGTCAAACCTCGGGTCTTCATGAAGATGACCTTATATGCTGGGTGACCTTATATGCGGGGTGACCTTATATGCGGAGACCTTATATGTGGGTGACCTTATTACCGGAATGACCTTATATGCTGGTGACCTTATATCGAGGTCTGACCGTATTACAAAACAGCGATTGAATGGTATGTTGCCTATAGTCTACACTATGATACAGAGTGGTTAATAATCACACCCTCCTACACCTGATTGGCGTTTTCCATATTGTTATCAAAAGGGACTTCCCCTCAGTCAACCGTGATTTGTTGGTTGCGCTATTGAAGACATACGTCATCGCTATTAGTTCGATAGCCACAGCAACACACAATTCAGACGAGGGAAAAATGTCCTCATAACCGTATCACGCAAGCGCAAATCATTCCAAAGAGACAGGTTTCCTTCGCAACAGCTTTCAACAAGATAGAGCGGCAGTCGTGATATTTTTGTGAAATAGGTTTTCCGTAATCATTAAGTAGCATTGTCAAAATCTTTGTTACCCGGTAAAATTTTCTTAATTACTTGGTTTATTTATTTTTCAAAATCAAAGCTATGTTTTATTTGCAGAGGCAACCACCGAACCTCCGATATTGCCAACTGAAATGCCAGGTAAGCAAATTCAATTGATGTGTTATATTTCAAATGTGAAAATGCTGCATAATATTGTATAACTGCTAATAATGGGTCAAAGGATTTTTAAAGGCACATTTTAAATGCTTATTTGCTTTCGAAATTCATAATTGCACTTACAGGTATTTAAATGGAATTTAGACTTCGTTTCTGCAGAGTTTTTGACCCAAGGGAGGTATTAATTCAAATGCGGTCATGTGGAAATATTTTCGCACTAATGTGAGATATTCAGAATTCATTTAACTGGAAATTTTCACCAATACAGTCTACGCGAGGTTAATAAACCACTTGCATTGATTCAAATGGAGTTCTAGGTGAAGTGACCGAATTTTTGATGCATTCTAATCGAAGAGTGAAAGCGATACTTGTACTTTCAGTTAAAAATGGGTGTAAATAAATTTAGCTGAACGGTAGATGCTTGACCCCTGTGTTTCATGATCTCCAGCATCATGGTAGCATGAATGAATACTCTTGTTTCTCTTCTGATTGGAAAAAAGAAAATCATAAAAATATAATAAGATTAATATGTAGATTATTAATTGATGAAACATTTGAGTTCCATTCGACTGCGGCTTTCGTCATTCTACGAAGTGAACAGATCCTGAAAAGAAAAAAGTCTTGTTTGGTTTGACGCAAATATTTCTTTTTGGCAACGCTCCTACTTCAAATTACCTTTCAAGAGCTATATGTGTTTTGTTTGTTTATTTCTATATTTTCAAGTAAGTGTATAATAAATTAAAGAATGAAGTGACAATTACTGATGAAACAAATGACGTTTGTCCTGAATGAACTGTTTATAATACTAAAAGTGACACGAATTCAAGAAAAAGATAAAAACTTATCTCAGTGACGTTGTGTGCTTGGATAACGGTTTCGTCTAGGAATATTGTGGAGTGATTTTTTTCTCATCAACTACTGTTTTTTCATTTTTTACTTGAGGTAGTTTATCTATTACTTGAGGTATTTAATGTAGTTTGTCTCTGATTGAAACGTGCATCTTTATCAGAATTATGTGAACTGTTTTACACTTTCAGTTTTACTTGTGTTAGAAACGAGTGAATAAAATGAATGATAGATTGACTGAAATAACGGATATTTGATCTTTTTGAATCTTATGTTATTCTGCGATAACTAACACGATTCTAATAAAAATAACTGAAGTTTGGTGCTATTGTGCATTCGTAACAATTTGAAGTGAACTTGTGGTTGTTCTTATTGATGGAATTATGACAAGGAAGTTAAACTCGAATTTAAACAATGCATATTTTTGTAATTTCAAGAGCTTTATTTTCTTCAGCAGTGTTGTATTTTTTTAATTGCTGGTGTGTGCATTAGAAATTAAGTAGTTAAAAATTACTTGCCGAAGCAACTTACTTTTAGCCTGGACTAATCTTTTTGATTCAGAGGATCTTAACAAGGTACTAACACAAATTTAAATCATCATTTTTGCGACATTGAGCTTTGCACATCAAAATTTGGGCATTTTGGACTATACTTCAACTAAGAGCAGACAGTGGTTGGTTTTATTGACAGCATTGACAGGGAAGTTAAAACTTAGATTGAAGCAAGTCATTTGGTTGAGATCCATGAATGTTGAAAGAAGACTGAAGCTCATAATAGCGAGATAGCTCGCTTTTCTCACTGTTCCGTCAAGAAACAATTATTAGTGGTTGCATTTTGAAGACATTTTAGCGAAGAAGTTACTCTGATTAAAACATGACATCTCCAGTTTAAATCAGTGGATGCATCAGTAAAATTGCCGCTAAAAATGGCGACATAGCTCATTTTTCACGGTTCCGTGAAGAAGCATTTATTAGTGGTTGCGTTTTGAAGACATTTTGGTGAAGAAGTTAAACTCGAATTAAAACTTGACAGCTTTAGTTCAAATCAGTCAATATATCAGGAAGATTGTAGCTCGAAATGGCGACTTAGCTGATTTTTCACATCGTCCATCAAGATACATTTATTAGTGATTGCGTTTTGAAGGCCTTCGGTGAAGAAGGTAAAGTATGATTAAAACGAGACTTCTCTGGTTCAAATCAGTGGAACGATTTACGCTACAAATGGCGACGTAGATCATTTTCGAGTGTTTCGACTGGTCATATTTCGTAGTTTTTTCTTGGATTAGTAGCATTGACGTGGAGGTTAAACTCTGAAACTCGACACCTGGTTCATAAATATGAATGTTTTTTCTATCCTTATAACGTGCCAATTGTTTGTTGGTAAGTGATATTTTGGTTGACTGTTTTATCAAGAATATTTATAACAGTTTTAAACGCAAGTTAGAAAATGATCCGTCATTAAGTGGCATGAACAGAAAACCAAATTTTGTTTCTTAGATGTTAATATCTTTCTGCATATAAACAAAATCATGCTTTGAAATTAAAATGGGTTGAAATATAGAATGTATTAATGCAATTATGCCTCAAACGTATCAATGTTCACAATCCATTTTTTACCTACTTTCCCGCAAAAGTGAAAGTTGCGAACTTGTTGTATATGAGTCTTTCAAAGAACAAATCGATTGAGTCTACTTTTTAAAAACGGTCTTATTTCAGCTTTAAAAGTGTTCTATTGAAGCCAGAGAGTGTATGTAGTTTTATAATGTACTTAAACAAAACTTTGTGTTATGAATTCACTATTTTTCTTCACGTCAATAAAACACTTTTAAAGCTAAAATAAGACCGTTTTTTAAAAAAGGAGTCAATCGATATGTGCATTGAACGGCCCATATTTGTGTTTAACATTGCAGCAAAATTTTAAATTTGATAGTTGTAATCTTAAATGTGTAATTCGTTGCAATAAAAGGAAGGTGAATAAAAACAATATATCTTATTAGAACAAAAAGGAGTATTTTGCATCTATTTTGATTAATGTTTGCAGTTATTCCATCATTACACTGGAAGTTCGTAACTATTATTTCGCCCATCAGAAGTTTTTTCCCCTTTGACCCATATATTTGCTTTGTTTCAGTCACCAAAATGTCTTGCGATTTCGACACCGGTACCTTTTGCCAATGGAACATTGATGGCATAGCGAGACTCAAATGGCAAATTTATGACCCGCAAAAGCCGAAAATAGGCCTTCCAAAATTCGACCACACCAAGGGGAATTCTTTAGGTAAGTGCGTTTACAGTTTTCCACAGCACAGTCATAGGCATCATTCCTTGCAGTTATTCTCTGTTTTAAATTAAATAGAGTCCCCTCTTGCTAAAATTAGTAAAATTTCTAAACGATTCAAAGAAAAGGACTACAAGTTTTAGAGATAAACCATTTAACAGGTAAAAATTCAAAATGCCTCAACTGAAGAATTTCAGTTGAAACGGTTACTCTTTTTCAGCTTTTATTATTTGCAACGAAGTTAATTGTGTAACGTAATTCGTTCATTTTCCCCACGATTCGAACAATAATGCACAGTGTATCAAAGAATTTTTCAGACTAGGTTTATAAAATAAAAACTAGTAATTATAATTTGAAAAGTATTTTTATTCAAAACAAGCTCCTTCGGCTTCAGTACATTTGTTACAGCGGTTTAACCAGCATTCGAACACCTGTTCCAGCTCACATTGCGGGACTGCCTCCAAAGCTCGCGTCGAAGCTGTTAGTAGAGTGTCAATGTCATCAAAGTAAAAACAAATAGTAAACAAATGAACTGAGGTTTCCGCAGTGGATCAGCTGATAGTTAAGGAGTTTCACGAATGCTCGATAACACAATAGCGCCACTGTAAGCTTAGTTCTAGCTGTAGTCTTAAAAATTCCTTGACATATTTCTTCGACGCGAGCTTTGGAGGCAGTCCCGCAATGAGAGCTGGAACGGGCATTCGAATGCTGGTTAAACCGCTGGAACAAATGGATTGAAGCCGAAGGAGCCGATTTTGAATAAAAATACGTAAAAATTATAATTACTAATTTTTATTGTATTTTATAAACCTTGTCTTAAAAATTCTTTGACACAATGTGTATTTATTTTCGACCGTTTTTGAGAAATGTTGGTGATAATTTTTCTTTCACGAATATCTCGAAAAATTCTTATATTTGCGTATGAGAATAACTATCGCATTACCTTGGTGGTGAAGTAATACAACTTTCCTCACCTCTGTTTTAAGAAACAGAATCCTTTAATCTATTTTAGATTAAACAGCTCTTAACCTGTTTTAGGTCAACAATTAGGCAATTGTTATCAGAGCCAAACCATAGTTCTTCAAATTTTCTCATTTACCTATAGTCTGTGTAATTATAATAGGCGCATCAAGGTCGCGCTTCCTGCTTTGTCTATATGACAGCTGCGAGAAAGATAACAGAGCCAGACTTTTTTTTTGCACTGCAGTTAAGGGAATTGTATTACTACACCTCCGATTCAAAATATTAGAATAATTGAGAAAAGTAATAAGAAAGAATTTATTTTCCATTTATTTATTTTTGATATTAGGTAAATGCAATTGAATTTCTCATAAATTAAATCTAGAATTTTTAGATAAGATTTTAACATTTACAAAATATAAAATACACTAAATTAGCTGTACAATAGCTTTCTGAAACACATCAAAATATTAGAATAATATTTGGATTGGTTCAAAATATTAGAATACTTTATCTCACGCAATCTATTTTTGCGATTGAGAAATAAATCTGATTTTCATCAGTCTGTTATTATTATTATAACTAAAACAACAAACTGACTTATCTTCCCCAAACCATGTGGGAAAAAAGCTTCCAGCACGGAAACCATGGCGATCAGAAGGGGAAAAGGTAGAGTTGTATGACCTTGACACGCCGATTCTAATTACACAGACTATAGATGAGTTTATAATAACATAAACTGTCTTCTTTGAAAGCGGTTTTTAAATAATTCTCGCATATCTGAAACCATTTTGTAAAAGTTTTTATGAGATGAAAAATTACATATTTTGCAAACTATCCGCACTCTCAGAAACGCATGCGCAAATCTCACGAAACTTTCGTCGTATTTGGGGAAATGGCTTCGTATAAAATGCTCCGAGTAAACCTTTCGCCAAATTGGCGAAATTTGTGCAGTAACTTTTTAAAGTCACGTGATCGCGCGAAGAAAGAACCGCTGTAAATGACGAAACTTTCTTGACGATTGAAAAATCGTCAAAAATGAGAACTCTATTTCTGAAAGTGCGCAAAATAAGTTCGCAATTTCCTTTTCAATTTTTATTTGCGTTCAGAGATTACTTTTCTCCACCAGACCCCCTACCTGTTAGCCGAGGCCTTAGGATTGCTTACGCACAGGGAGAGGTAGTGGGGTCTACGGATTTTACATGCACATATCCCCAAGTATACATGGTGGTCTTCAGTGGGTATCGAACACGCGACCTTCCAGGTGGAAGTCCGACGTGCTAACCACTAGGCTACCCACGACCCGTTCAAAGATTACTGGTAATCGTTTCTAAAATCTTTCTTTCAGGACGTTACGCATACGTGCTTGGGGACGACGTTTCAGAAAAGCTAGCCAACATTACCAGCCCCGCAGTGGATAAAGATTGGGGTGGAAAATTCTGTTTCAGTTTCTGGTACATAATGGACGTCGAAGGCCCTAACAGGTGAGTTTAATGGTTTCACTAAACATTAGATCATTAACATAATTTAATCTGCCACCTATCTGTCTTATGCTGGTTTCTCATCGATTGCAACAGTTACGAAATTTTAGTCACAGAATTTTTTCTTACGTTGTTGATTCCACATAGTTTAATTAACACATCATCGGGTTTCCTTAGCTAGCCTTTGGCATAATTCGGCCATTTTCTACAGGTCAAACTAAAGTTATTATTATTTTTTTGTATTTAAGCTTTGTTGTACCTATTTAATTAAAAGAAAAATCGTAACAATGTACAAAATACACGTACATTGTACAGTGTACAAAAGAGCAGTCTTATGTTAAAATCTGAACTTAAAGCAAAACCATCTCAATTTCAGCAGTGTAACTGAGACGTAACCTTTCAAATAATATCCATATATATATATATATATATATATATATATATATATATACAGTGCCGGCGAAAGGCGTTTTGGCGCCCCTGGCGTCACTGAAAACACGCCCTTAACGCAATTTTTTAAAAGCAATCGGAATTTAAATTTACTCGCATTATTTTAAGCTGTCTTCTCGGAGTACAAAAAGCTGCAATGCATATTATTTTCTCTTTTTCTTACGTTTTTTTTTTTTTTTTTTCTTAAAAAAAAAAGTTTTATTATTTTTTAAAATTTTTTGTAGGGAATTTCTTTTTTATATTTTGAATTTCAATAATTTGCCAGAGAAATAAATACTGCACTAACTATAAAAGTTGATTTAAGAGACGTATCGATTACCAACACTAATTAAGGCATTTAAATTTGACAATAAAGCCATTAACTCAATGAATCAGAATATCACTTCCAAACACTCTAAAAATAAAATTTTATTATGGGTGACAAATGTAACATTTTAAATTGAGCATAGCAAATGTAATACATAATAGCAAATATGCAAAATACAGTCGACGCTCGATATAACGACCATCTGCGTCCCACAGAAAAAGGACTTTATAACGAGTGGTCACTATAAGAGGTGGAAATTTCTTTAAAAAATATACATGCATCATGCATATTCAGTATTTCCATTAAAATTGGTAATAGTTTTTAAAAGATTCCAACTAAATTATCTTTTATCATTGGAATTAAAAAAAAATATCAGGGCAAGATATTAAACAGATTTTAAAGTAGAAAATATAGGGGAAAAAATTACATTCGCATTTCTGCAAGCAGAACTTCTGAGTCGACATGACAACTGGTACGGTCGCTGTATTGGATTAGACTATTCAGAAAGGTCGCTATACCGAAAGCAAATTTACATAGAGTTCATAGGGATAAAGTTTGGACTTTTACCAATGGTCGTTATAATGGAATGGTCTTTATAACGTGTGGTCGTTACAAAGGGAGTTGACTGTATAATACATATATGTCTTAAAACGTATTGTATCTTGCTTTGGCAGGTGCAAATAGTTTTATGGATTCTTCTAAATCAATAGATTTTGCAGTTTCATTTTCGATAGAGACTATTGTTAGAGGATTCAATCTGTTTTGGGTCATAGTTGACCTTAAATACGTTTTTATGAAAACCGCGTTCTTTTTAAAAACGGTCTTATTTTAGCTTTAAAAGTGTTCTATTGACGTGAAGAAAAATAGTGAATTCTTAACACGAAGTTTTTGTCAATAGAACACTTTCTTCCTCACTAGTTTTCATAATTTTTATGACGAAAATATGTATTCAAAAGAGTAATTTCCTCCCTTCCTTTGGAGAAGCCTAATACTTACGAAACATTTGAAAGGGCGGGGCATTAGACAGAGAATTAACTTAAATACAAGCCTTTGTATGCCAATCTTTATCGTAGAAAACTGTTCCATTTTTTTTCAGGTAAACAGCGTAGATATAAATGAATATATCATGACTGTTATGAAATATTTTTATGTGAAAAACAGTTAAAATAGGTAAAAAAATGTTTTAAGTTTAAAAATGTAACAAAGCAAGTTAAATATAAAACCGCTGCGGTAGTCGCATTGTAGAAACCGCTGCGTCGCAGTTTCTTTTTCCACCACGATTGGAGTATTTTAAAATTCAAAATATCGTGTCATTCTCCAAACAAAGCTATCGTTGCCATTCGACAAATAATAATTTTGATAATTTCCACCGAGCCAAACTATTAATTTTTTCCCTAAGTAACGTTATAATAAATTACACAAAATGAATGGAAAATTGTATTATTATCGAAGTAAGCTTGTGCGCAAAGTTTGAAGATAATTTATGCGGTAATAGTGATCGAAAACAAACTCCCGTAACAAATCAAGTTGAAAAACAAAACCGTGTAAAAAATAGTGACTTTTTGGTTTACGAAACTGGAAAGAAAGAGCTTAATTTTAGCTGCAGTGAACATTCTATCTTGTGATTCATAAAAAATGGTTTTTCTCTTTTAGTTTAACTGTTTATGCAGAGCACGCTTCATCCTTCTACGCCAGAGCACAATATGTTCCATTTTGGTCCAGGCAGGGCAATTATGGTTATCGCTGGAGGCACGCCTACGCCTACATTAACAGCATTAAGCCCACACCCAAGGTAATTAGCAGTGTTTTTTTAAAGTTAAATAATGAAAACGGAGAAACATTTTAAAAAATGTCTCTTTTAGTTTTAAAAAAGTGATACCTTTTTTTTTCCTTCATTTTCTGTACATAAATTAACGAAACACTGAGGTTCGATAGTTTAGAATCCCTGAAAAGAAGAATTGAGAAAAAATGCTTCCAAAACATCGTTTTGAAAAACTAAATAAATTTTTACTAATTAAACGTTAAATCAGGAAATACTTATTATAGAAATAAGTTTTCATCTGTTAACTTGATAAATGTACTATTACTGTTAAAACTCTGTTGTTGCTTATGCCACTTGAAAATTCAAGCTCCCATGAATAGAATCGACTAGGAATTGAGGCAGTAAGAAACGCCTTTCGTTTCAAGATGCGTACCAATGGTGGAAGTACGACTTTGCTCGAAATGTACTTGGATGACACTATATGGCGCTACGACAAATACGCCACCTTCCTTTCTAGCCCTATGGGTGGAGAGAAGGGAAAATCTCCACTCACCGGTATCCTCGGAGCTGCCTCGGGACTTCAGGGTCCACAGATTTTACATGGACGTATCCATAAGTGTACATGGTGGGTCTTCAACGGCCCGGGTATCGAACTCGAGATCCCCGGGCCGTTGAAGAAGTCAACCACACTCAAAGAATTCAGTCACAATCAAAGAAGACAATCACACTCAAAGAAGTCAATCGCACTCAAAGAAGTCAATCGCACTCAAAGAAGTCAATCGCGCTCAAGGAAGTCAATCGCGCTCAAGGAAGTCAATCGCGCTCAAGGAAGTCAATCGTGCTCAAGGAAGTCAATCACGCTCAAAGAAGTCAATCGCACTCAAAGAAGTCAATCGCGCTCAAAGAAGTCAATCACACTTAAAAGAAGTATAATTTAGAGGTAAGGACCCCGTGGTTACATTGAGGGGATCTGACTTTTGCTGTTCTGTGAGACTATTTAGTCTCTTTATGGTTTGAATACTTTTTTGGGCCACTAAAATAATTTCGATAGATTTGAAGTAAACATTTTTTTTAAATCGGCATTTCTGATGGTTTTCTAGGTTCGCGTAACTGGAAGCGTAAGAACTGGTGTCATTGCAGTGGATGACTTCGAAGCAAGAGGAGGGGATTGTCCTCCAACAAGTGAGTTATTTTTAGTTTATTTGTTAATTATTACGTTTTATCTTAATCGACATTGATGAAAAAATAATATTCGTCCCGTTTTTTGATTAGTTGGAATTAATAGCAGGTTTGTAAATTATTTCTCTAGCCTTTTTTTCTGTCGGTCCGCGAGATCTTCCTTGTTCCTTTATCAAGTACAACGATTTATTAATCATTTTAAAGCTTATCGTGCCGGCTAAGGGCAAAAAATAGACCCACGGCCTGAAAATGTACCGCTTCTCTTAAATTTGAGATTGAAAATCATCTAAGAAGTCCTTTAATGGATGTGTCAACTTTTCGACAGAATTCGAATCGCATTCGATAGATATCGAATCGGATCTAATCAGAGATCCACTTGAAACATCAGCATTACAAATTTTTAAGGAATGGTATGCCAGACAAAACGATGGTGCGGGTTGACTAGTGCGATTGAATTGTAACACTATAAACGAGCTGACCCAATGTTCTTTTCAGAGATATGCACTTTTGACGGCGAAGAGGATATGTGTGGCTTTACTCAGGACTCTCGGAACACTCAAGACTGGGACGCAGTGAAGGGGGAAGACGATGCAGTGATGTACAAGTTTCCTGATCACACCATGCAATCTGCAGAAGGTAAGTATCGCAGAATTTTTTCAGGAGGGGCAAAGACCGTTGAAAAGCAATTTAGAATTTGTGTCGAATCATGCGCTTTAAGTTGAAAAAGATGCTAGGCAGCTATCAACAGAGAAAATTTCATTTTAAGTGGTTATTCGTTTGGAGTCGCTGTGAAATTCTGTTATACCGTCATTCAAGGGACCGAAGTGTTAATGACGCTATAACCGAGGGACATTATAAGCGATCACCGTAGCAGTTAACGGGCGAATGCAGACACTGAATTGCTTGATATTGTTAAAATTGCCACTGTAAGCGATGTTACTATAATGAAATCCAACTGTATTTTGTAAAACGTATCTTGAATGCACTAAATATGAACGTTCTTTGTTCATACCATCGACATATTAGCATAGGCGGAGAAACGCTAACTTTTCCTTTGCTTTTGTGAGTGACTGAAAGGCGAACAGGTCACGTGAAGTAGACGATCCATTTTCGACCAATTAGCGTCTCTTGTTTTATCTCGCTTTGCCGTGTCTGCATTTACCTTGATTTTTTACGCGGTTTTCAAGATGGGACTCTGTGGCGCGTTCAATTGCACCGATCGAGAAGACGAATTCGAGTAGAATTTGAAACTCTCGCTTATCAGCAGGATCAACGCCTTTTAAACAGCCTTTTTTGTCACTTACATTGCCTTCATGCTGAATCTCTGTTATCTGTCCCTTGGCAATTTTCCTTTTGAAAATTTTTTGTGTTACACGCAATACTTTTGCAAGTGTGCATGCAATGAAGAGAATTGACATTTTAATGTCCATTCCAACAGGTAGCTTCTTATACATCGGTTTCAACGGCAGCACAGACATCCGCCACCGGGCTCGCATCTACAGCACCAAACGACAGCCTTCTGCCACCCCCAGTTGCGTCACTTTTTACTACCACATCTACAACGTGAGTCAACTTTCCTTGGACACTTACATTGCCACTTCCGGTGGACTCTCGGACCCTCAGTGGACAGCGTTCATCAACCAAGGGCTCTTGTGGCATGG
This sequence comes from Octonoba sinensis, assembly GCA_038502835.1. NCBI lineage: Eukaryota > Metazoa > Arthropoda > Arachnida > Araneae > Uloboridae > Octonoba > Octonoba sinensis. The sequence continues at coordinate 11,827,446 of CM076603.1, forward strand.
GGCGAGGTTTGAAGCCGTTTCGAAAACTGTGTCTTGGCAGGTGAGTGCGTATTCATTAAAAAATGAATCAGTATTTTAACCATCAGAAAAAGACAAATGAAGTGGATCTCTTAGGAGTTTTAACGAAAAATTAGTCTTAAAATAAACATTTAACAAATTTAGTATAAAAGCAGGGGTCGCGCCAGAAGAAATTCAGGTCTGTTTTCGGACCCTTCTCAAAATTCCGATCAATCAAAACGGACCCTTCACAAAATTCCGATCAATCAAAACGGACCCTTCACAAAGTTCCGATCAATCAAAACGGACATTTCACAAAATTCCGATTAATCAAAACGGGCCCTTCACAAAATTCTGATTAATCAAAACGGACCCTTCACAAAATTCCGATTAATCAAAACGGACCCTTCACAAAATTCTGATCAATCAAAACGGACCTTTCACAAAGTTCCGATCAATCCAAACCGACCCTTCACAAAATTCATGCCTACCAAATTGTACTTCAGAATTACTTATTAAATAAGCGGCAAAAAATTATGAATTTTATCATTGAACGTTTAAATTTTGAATTTTCACAAAAATATTAGATTTTTCACAAAAATGTTTTTAAAATTCCCACAAAATGGTCCCAGTTAAAAAGGCTATATTAACCCCTGAAAAATTAGCAAGTAAAGAATTAGAAAAGCATCAAATATTAACAAACAACATCGGCGCAATGATTATTTGTAAAAAAGCATGATACTAAAACGAACAGAAATGAAATTAAAAGTTGTTTGATAGTTTTTTCTTTTGTATTTCTGATTCAAAATGTTTGTTTCCTTAGATTATGTTCGAAGTCAGCACGGAAAAATACGGTTATGGTCAAGTAGCCATCGATGATGTCCTAGTTGAAAGTGGAAAATGTCCAGATCCGGGTAAGTCATTGTTGGATATCAAATAAATAAAAATCAGCGATGCATATCAAAGATATCGTTGGATATACTTTGGGTATCAAAGTTTTTACTGATTGTTGGTTTTACTTCAGTAAACTTTGTATTGACGGTATACTACCAACTATATAATTAACAAACTTTTAGGCTGAAGTTTTCAGATAGCTCCTTTTTTATTGCTAGTTTGTGCTTTGCCATGTTGGTTTTAATATACTTTTTGCGCGATGTTAATAACTTTCCTTTTTTCTCTCAGTTTCAAAGTCTAAATCTTCGCTTTAATGTTTTATTTGCAGGATATTGCGACTTTGAACAGGAAAACTGTTTATGGGAAGATGTTCGGCCGCCTTACAAGCTGAAGATCAAACCGATTAGTGGTAAGAGTATTGTAGAAATATTTATGTTGGTATTAATGAATGGTTGAATACTAGTGCTTTTATGAGTTTTTTTTTTACAATGAATCATGTTCAAAAATATTGAGTGTGTATTAACAAAAACTTACAATTTGTGTTGTGACGTTTTTACGTATTTAAATATGTGTGTATGTGTCTCAATAACTCCAAAAGGGTAAAATTTCGTAGTATTTAAAACTATTAAAAAATGTCTGTGCCTTTCCGTCTTCAAGACATGCTTCATAGCTACTGCACCTCATATTCAAACTATTAGAATAATTACATTTTTTTACAAATTTAAAACATAGTTTGGTAGTTTAATGCCTTTTATTGCAAATATGCAAACGATATTTTTATTAAGAACTTGTAGTTGATTGAATTCATTTATTATCCTAAAATTAATATCATTTTCGAAAAGATTAATTGAAAAAAAAAATTCTGTAAAGTCAAAATATTAGAATATTTATTCAAGTGACTCAAAATATTAGAATATTTATTCAAGAGACTCAAAAGATTAGAATATTTCGCATTAATTCTCCTTAAATTACTATCAATTCATAACTGGTAGCATCATTGATTAAATTCAGAGGATTTATTTAAAATCAGTATTCCTTTTGCAGTTTGTGTGATTTTTCGTCTTAAAATGGGTCGTGTGAGTGATGATCCTGAATCTATAAAAATTCGTATGGTTGATTTGTATCGTCACGGTAGAAAACAATGTTATATAGCGAACCATTAAAATCCCGCCAGTCGGACCAGTCGGTAGAAGCTCGGTTTCCGCAGAGCACCGAAAGTGAAACAACATCGACTGAGGTCAATGTTTGGGAGGGTGACAAACTCTCGCGGCTGGTTCCTGTATGCCGTGTACCCTAACGGGAGCTGGTGCATGTTAAATAGGTCGTGGCTCCAAAGTCCTCCAAGTGAAACGGTACCTTTGGGGGTGACAATCCCAGGTGACGGTCTCTCATCTGGGATCTGGTTCAAAATTAAGAGACCACAAAATTTGAGGTCAAGTCAGTCCTCAGCCCTCGTGGTTTCTCGCTCTAAAGTGAAGCTGTATATCACCCTAAGCCAGTGGATTATTGATCTTCTAGACCTGGTAATAGGCTTTTCTGTACCAGGGGAATTAGTAACAACAACACCACCACGTACATTGTTCGCAATCGAGCAGTTAGAAAGTACTAACACAATATTCAAGAAATTGAAAATTTCAAAATAAATGGCGGCCGAAAACCAAAAATATCTGCTAGAGATGACAGAAAACTAAAGCGTGTAGTTGAGAAAAACCGATTTAAAAGTGTGCGATTCTTGCACAGAAAAAAGGAAAGAAGAAAGAGTTAAAGTTTCTAAATCGACAACTTTGAGACGTCTCCATAAATTTAAGTTTGAATCTTGTGTACCGAAAACAAAATCGTACATGACTGCAAAATAGAAGCTTATAGATTGAATTGGTGTGAATCAAGATGCTTATGGAGCGAAGAAAATTTGAAAAAAAAAAATATTTAGTGATGAAAGTGTGTTTTGTGTTTCATATGGTAATCAAAGCATTCGAGTTTGGAGAAAAAAGTAAGAAGCATTTGATAAAGAATGCCTTAAACGTTTGGTAAAATTTGGTGCTGGTGTCATGCCTTGGGGTTGGTTTTATAAGCACAAAAGGACCTGGAAAGTTATGCATCGTCTACGAAAAGGTCAATTCTCAAATATATCAAGAAATTTTGGAATATTACATGATTTCATCATTAGAAGATTTATTTGAAGATGATTTAATCTTTGAACAAAATTTACCATCACCGCATACCTCAGTGTCAATAAGAATTGGTTCCGCCAAACCAAAAATTAGGTATTTTTCTTGGCCACCAAACTCAGATATTAAACCATCGAAAACTTATAGAGCATAATAAAGAAAAACCTCCAAGAAAATCCTCCTTCAAGTAAAACTGAGTTAGTGGCACGTATAAAGTCTATTTGGGCTAATATTGATAGAAATGTTAGTAATTACCTTATATGTAATATGCAAGATCGATTGTACGCATGCTACAAAAACATGAACTACCATTTACTTCATACTCATAAGGTAATATTTTAGCGTAAAATAAAATATTCCAATATTATAAATTTTATTCTAATATTTCTAACTACAGTTTCAGAAAGCTATTGTGTACCTAATTTATTGGGTTTTACATTTTGAAAATGTTAAAATCTTTTATAAACATCCCAGATTTAATTTATAAGAAATTTAATTGCACTTACTTAGTATCAAAAATAAATAAATGGAAAATATAGGTTTCAAGCATCAGAGCCGGATATCCGGCACTTACACGTGATATAGGTAACAGCGGATATCCGATATCCGGAGAATGAATATCCGGTATCGCCGAACGGTTATGAAAAAGTCACGAAATTTCAATTTGGAAAAATCTGTAGACTCCCTGTATAATTTTAAAACATACTGGAATCTTAAGGTTTTGCAATTGCCCCCATTGCCTCCTCCCTTTTTACGCGTCTGAAGATAGCTAAGCTAATTAGACAATCAAATTTTATGTGTGGTCACTTCTTTCTTTTTTTTTCTTCAGCAATTCACAATAAACAAATACGTTGTTTCATAAAATGATGGTAATGGTTTGAGTACAAGGAAGACACTACATAAATAAAGCACAAATTGTCAAAACAATAAAGCAAATAGCTGATTTTGAGGCCACAATGGGGCTTCTTCATCAGTTCTCCATTGTAACCTCCAAATAGCTATCTGCAATATTTTGGAAATTTGTGCTTTATTTGCGTTGTTTTTTCCTTGTACTAATATGTTATCACAAAGCATATTTGATTGTTTTTCTTATATTAATGGTTCATTCATATTTCCTTTTCCTCTAATAGGAGTAATGAGCGCTGACGTCACCAAGGACTTGCTGACAGATGATTTTGACTGGAAGAGACACATTGGATACGATTATTTTGGACCACCCGAGGATCACACTCTTGGATCGACACAAGGTGTGTAGTTTTTCTCCGAAAAAATAATAGAAGACTATATAATTTCGCCGTTTAATTTTAAGTAATTAACAAGAAGTTCCGTCTAGAACTATACGAGCCTACTTTCCCGTATTCAGCTACTTGAAATTTATAATCTATCTAACTCTCTCTCTCTCTCTTCCTCATTTAACTTTAGTTCTTAATTACTTCAAATATACCTTTTTCAACGGTTAATACATATTCATTCACTCACTCATTCTTTCATTTATTCAGTCATTCGTTTATTTATTCATTCATTTTTCTCATTTATGTATTTATTCACTCATTTATTTATTTTTCACTTCATACATTCATTTATCTATTTTATTATTTATTCACTGATTTATTCACTCATTTATTCGTTTATTCCATCACTCATTCAACTAATCTGTTGGGAACACCGACTCCGACTCTCAAAGTTCAGCGCATGCGCGCCCGAGGTCGGACAAACCCCCTGCTCCCTCAAAAAACACTTGATGATGAGAGCCAGCTGGAATTAGAAGTGCGAGGCATCTCGGAATGCCAATAGGTCTACATGTAAATAATTTCTTGTGTTGCTGTATTGTCTTGTGTATGTGTTGATGTGGAAAAATAAATGTCTTAAAAGTCCTTTAAAAGCCTGAAATTTTGTATGGAATACCACAGAGACTCTAACAGGGTGCATATTATTCACCAGTGGCAAGCCAAGGGTTCTACGGGTTGGAACGAGGAAGCAAAAGTAAGAAGATTTTACCTTTGTTTTAATGTCTTTTTGGAGTTTCCAACATAATCATTTATTCATTCGAAAATATCGTTAAAAATCCCGATCAAAAAATTTCATAAGAAAATAGGCTCGTTCCGCCCTGGTTGAACTTCGTATCTGTACATATTCTACGGCCAAACATCTTTCCGATAAATTTTGCTCCAAGCAAATCGGTCTGTTAGATCATGATTTATAAAGGATTGAAATTTCCCCGTAGACGCTAATGTTAATCTTTTTTTTTTTTTTTTGAACTGTTTCAAAATGAATTCCTTTGTCCCATCGGAAATCTCGCCAAGGTAACAAAACACGCAAAAGGTTACCAGCGGAGGTATTCCGTTTGGCGTTGGTTGCATCATCATTGGCGACTTCATCGTCTGCGCCGGGATAAAGGAAAAAGTACCGTCAATTTTTTTGAACTGTTCAAAAATGAACAAAAATTATTCAACTCAAAAAATATTTTCATTCGAGAACTTTTTAATAATCTTGTTTATAAGAACTCGACTCTTATGACCAGAGTTTACATAATTTGCTTCACTTTTGCCCATAGGCGCTACTGTTAAAATTTTTTGAACTGTTCAAAATTGAACGAAATATTGTTCAAATCAAAAAGTAAAATATGGAAATGAGATATCCTTGCTGAGATCTTTCGAATGCAAAAAGAATTTTTCGAATCGGACTATTCGTTCAAAAGTTATTAGGGGGGGGGGGGACAGACCGACAGACAGACAGACAGACCGACAGACATACTTTTCCCCCATCTCAAAACCCTACTTTCAATTTTTTTATTTTTCTATCTTTACTTCACTTATTTTTGACTTTTCTTCATATTTAACGATATTTTTCGGTACATTAAGCCTTCTTTCATGCTTTAATATGTTTTTTTTTTACTTTTACGGGAAAGTAGGCTAAAAAGCGAAAGTGCAAAATAAATTCTGATTTATGCCGTGAATTCGGGGAATGGAATTTTTGCAGTTTTAGCAAAAAGGTATCGTTCCTTCATGTGAGCAAAAAAAAAAAAAGAAACTCTTGGAGCATTGTGATATGGTCATGAAGGAAATAATTTACATGATGTGTAATTTTCAAAGACATTATAATTTACAGTACAACAGCGATTCTCAACCTGTGGGGCGCGAGAATATCCAATACTCTCAGTTGATTCTATATTTAACCGTGATCTATAGTTTGTCTTCAAAGAAGCCACAACAAAAAATCCAGCTTCACAAAAGTAGGATGTTGAAATTGGTAATAGAATGCGAAATGCCCTTGTTTTTAGTGCAGAAAAATCATCCTCTACTCCTGCCCAAAATTCAAATAGTGATTTATTACTAAACTAATTTTATTACTAAATTACTCGTTTTTACTCTTGTTTTGGCAGTTAGTTAAAAATAATTCAAAAACAGAATTCAAAATACTCTAATACATTATTGTTGTATACATCTTGTTGTAAGCGGGGGGCGCGATGAAAATTATGATAGAAAATTGGGCCGAGACTACTGAAAGGTTGAGAAACGCTGCAGTAAAAGAAGGAAGTTCCATCTAGAACTATACGAGGTTACTTTTACGTATACATCAAATCATATTGATGATATAGCTATCTCTCTCTCTTTATCATTCAGTTTTAGCTCTTAATTACTTCAAATATACCTTCCACAGTTAATATTCATCCATTCATTTATTTATTTATTCATTCATTCATTTATTCATTTATTCATTCATTCATTTATTCATTCATTCATTTATTCATTCAGTCATTCATTTATTCACTCATTAATTCGGAAGTATCCTTAAAAATACAGATAAAAAAGTTTCGTGGGAAAATAGTTTCGTTTACTTCTGGATCAACTTCGTATTTGTACATGTTTTACGTTTTAACATCTTTTCGATAAAGATTGTTCCTAGTAAATCCGTCTGTTAGAACGGGATTATACAGCATTGAAACTTCCTCGTAGGAGTTAATGCTAGGCTGTTTTTTTAAACTGTTCAAAATTGAACAAAAATTCTTCAAGCCAAAAAAAAAAAATCACCGAGAGCTCCTTTTAATTAAGCTGTCTAAAGGAACGTGTATCTTACGTCCAAGGCTTATATACTTTGCTTCATATTTCCTCATAGGAGCTATTGTTAAAATTTTTTGAACTGTTAAAAACTGAAATAAATATTGTTCAAACTAAAAAAATAAAGTATGGGAATGAGATGTCTTTTCACCGAGATCTTTCGAATGCAAAAAAATCTTTCCAATCGGACAATTCTCTCAAAGGTTATTGGGGACAGAAGGAGGGGGGGGGGGAGTGCAGACAGACCGACACACATTTTCCCCATCTTTTTAAATTGTTTATTTTTCAATATTTATTTAATTACTTAAGGGGACTTGGCACCTTTTGACAATTTTTTTTAATTTAAGAATTTTACCTATTTCATTTGTATGTTATGGTGTGCTATTGTTCAACAAAATGATTTTCACATGAAAAATCAAAATTCAACTAACAGAAAATTTTAAAATTTAATTTTTTAAAAATTATTTAACAATTTTAAATTTCCTTCTTCTTTTTCATTTCTTGACTTTTTTTTACCAATTTTTTAAAGTACTTATTATAGTATGGTTTACAATTTTAGGGATGGGTTTTGCTATTAATTAATTAGTTTTTGAGAAAAAAGTTTTTAAAGTTACATCGATGGTAGAACACAGAAAAAAAAGCGACTTTTGTTACAGTTTCATTTTTAAAATTTTTTTTTGAAAATATATAGCAAATTCCATCCCTAATTTTATCAAGCACATCATATCGAACACACACAAAAAATTTCAAGTTGAATATATGAAGAAGTTTTAGCATTTTAAGTGCTACAATACGGCGAAAACACACAAACCGAGAAAACGCAGTTTAAAGAATACAAAATCCTACTGAAACATCAGAAATACTTGAGTTCTCTTACTTCTTAACTACATTTATATTGGTTGTATCGCTTCAAAACTTCGCTCAGATATACTAGGAGGGTCAAACCATATTTTAAGCAAAAAATTAAAAAATCGTTATTTTCAGCCATTTTCTACATTTGAAAGGTGCCAAGTCCCCTTAAACTTACTTTGACTTTTTAAATATTTTTAATGATATTTTCACGATACAATAAGCCCCCTTTCATATTAAAAAAAAAAACTTTTATGGGAAAGTAGTCTAAAAATCACCTGTTAAGTTTATTTAAACATTTTTTTCATTACAAATTTTGATTTTTATCGTTTTTAAAAACCTTTTCATAACTGCAATTCTTAGACTTTATGACTGGATTATTTAGACTAATTATGAAGACTGGCATTATTTTGACTTTAATTGTGTAATGACTTTAAGACTGGATTATTATCAGAATAAGGTAGAGGTAATTTCTATTTATTTAATTTAAAAAATAGGGACTTTTTTTTGTCTGAAAATGATGCTCAACATTCTCCACATTTTCCGGAATTGTAAATCTCTTTGAGAAATATCTCATAATTTTTTATATCTCAAGAGGTAAGCAGAATATGCAATTCTATTTAACCAGCTAATGTGAACGTTTTATTAGTTTTATTTTCAAACTTTTATTTTGCGTTCTGAATACCCAGAGAAGTGTTCCGCGGAACGAAATTTGAAGGCAGTTTTCTATGAGGCATTTTAAAATAATAAAATGTGACTGAAGTATTAATTATAGGTTTTTTTCTCAATAGGTTTCTACTCAATACTTGACCCCCGCAATAAGAAGGAAGGTCAGAAAGCCGTCATGGTGTCGGAACGACTCATGTTCCCTGGTGGTGTGTGTCTCAAACTGTGGTATGCCACCCCTAATTACAAGAATGGTGCCAGCCTCCAAGTGTTTACCTCATCAGACTTCAAGACGGCCGATCAGATCAAACTGATCAAGGACATTACCAACGAAGAATGGAAGCAGGCTTTGATCACGATAGTGCCAACACCCAACATGGATCGAATGTTTTCGGACTTTTGGGTGGGTTAAACGTCCAGATCAATGCATACATGGATGGCTCAGTTGCCAAATCAATTAAAGGTTCATTTAGACCAACCGCAACAATGACAAGCAGCAGCGAGGAAAACTTCTAGGGTGTTTCATTGGTTCTACATAACTTAACCACGGTCTCGTATTGACTGGCGTTTTTATTGCGTTATTAAAAGTAACTTTCATTCAGACGAATGTGATTCGTTCATTGCGCTGTCGAAGAGATACGTCACTTCGACATTAGTTTAATAGCCATAGCAGTTTATTACGAGAGCGACAGTATGTCCTCGTCGCCGTTGGTATGAATGCACCCTAAAGGTGCTTTCCCAACAAAGGTGACAAAGACAAAAAAAAACTTGTCTTTTCTCATTCGCGCAAGCGCAGAGCATATTTTTGAAGGCAAGAATATGCCTTGCGCGTGTGCAGATGAGAAAGACTTTTGTTTGTCTTTGTCTCCTTTGCTGTAAAACCCTCCTAACGCCACAATGATAGATCTTGAGAAAACTGACGAAGATTATGTGTTGCATTTTCGGCTGTCAGCTGGATAGAAATACTTTTGAGCAAAACTTCAAAATATATTCAGTTACTACTTCTCAATCGAGTCCTTTGAAAGCTGGGATAAGCACTTTTTTTTAGAAGCTGAGTTAATCGATTTGGCATATGATCCATCCACACAATACTGTGCATTTTTACTCGAAAGTAATATAGTTAAATTATTCAAGCAACAGAGAGGGACTGGAGCAAGTATTTAGAACTCGGAGCGGAGCAGGAATGGAACAACTCTGAGAAGGGGCTGCTCCAGGTCCCTGGTTATTTATTACATTGAATGTTATCTACCAGAATGTTATTCATTTTGTGCATTTACAATTAGTTTATTGCATTTCACTATTTTCGGTTGAGTTAAGTTTGTATTTGAGCAAAGTGGTTTCCTACTTTTTTTTATTCTGATAAGAGGATTTCTGATGAAATGGGGATGAATCAATTGCATTTGCTAAAAAGGTTGTGAGGAAAACAGGTTCACTTCAACAATAGCATACAAGGAAGCTATTGGCTCAGCGCCAATGTAAGAATTCTATTAAGATGATCTCTCAAAGTGTCGTATTCTTGTCAAAGTTATACATTGAGTTCTATATAATCTGGAGTGACATCTGCCGTAGAGTTAACATAGAGGGAAAACAGACCGAGCGGAAGAATACAATACCCTCTCAATCCGAATCTAAATGCAGGGACAGTGGAAAACAATCGGCAGTCTACACTGCAAAATTTTTGGTGTTCAGTTGCTGTAAAGTTGAAAATTATTCAATTTTGGATGTATTTTAAATTATTTGCGTGTTTGTCTAAAAAACAGACAGCAGAATGTTTTTTTTTTTCGCATTTGATGTTCGTCGACTCATTTACGCATCATTGCGATTGCTCATTTGACGTATTTTCATAGAAATGAGCCATCGCAATGAAATTTCGATACGTAAAAATTTCCTATGCTAAGAAACGCTATACTATCTTTTTAAACAAACACATTAAAAAAAAAATTAAAGTACATCAAAAATGAATAATTTCCAATTTCACACCAACTGAACACTAAAAATCGTGTTCAGTAACACCAAAAATCGCGTTCAGTATCACCAAAAATGGTGTTCAGTATCACCAAAAATCGTGTTCAGTAACACCAAAAATCATGTTCAGTAACACCAAAAATCATGTTCAGTAACACCAAAAATCATGTTTAGTAACACCAAAAATCATGTTTAGTAACACCAAAAATCATGTTTAGTAACACCAAAAATCGTGTTCAGTAACACCAAAAATCGCGTTCAGTATCACCAAAAATGGTGTTCAGTATCACCAAAAATCGTGTTCAGTAACACCAAAAATCGTGTTCAGTAACACCAAAAATCATGTTCAGTATCCCCGAAAATCATGTTCAGTAACACCAAAAATCATGTTTAGTAACACCAAAAATCATGTTTAGTAACACCAAAAATCATGTTTAGTAACACCAAAAATCATGTTTAGTAACACCAAAAATCGTGTTCAGTAACACCAAAAATAGTGTTCAGTAACACCAAAAATCGTGTTCAGTTACACCAAAAATGGTGGCAACTAAACTCAATTTGTTTACAGTATGTAGTGCACAATGGTCAGAAGAAAGTGCATTTCAAATTCTTTTTTTGTCTAAGCTAAGAACCCGATTCCTTAAAGCATTAAGACACAAAATCAAAGTTAAAATTTCCTCCGCAAGCCATTTTACTTCATTTATTTCAAAATGTTTTTTTTTTAAAGTCAGCACGACGTGTGTTGACTTAAATGAAAGAATTTATTTCCCTATAATTCCCTACTCATCAAACATAAAACAAATTCGTCTTTCTTCAATCAATTTTATATGCAGCTTTTATTTAATTAAGGGAAAGGTGGTTTTAGAGCTTAAAATAAAGCCCCAAAGAAGCTAAATAATGGTGGACTCGATACCGTCAGCGGAGTTTCTTTTTTCTCCTCACTGTTGAAGTGTTATCCGGTTCTAGTAGATGATGCTTCAAAACGGAATGCTCATACGTCACTCCAGCTAGGATGCAGAACTCAATGGAGTTACACTGTCTTCTTCATTCTTTTATATTCACTCATTTTTATCTGAGAGAGAGAGAGAATGACTGTTGTTTAGGTTAGTGGTCAGAAAACTTTAGAAAAGTTGAAGAGCCAATTTTACTGTTTGAGGAAATTTTTTGTAAGAGTGCTAAATTACTTTAATAAATATTTCAACATAGTTTATTAATCATTGAGTAATATTTCAATATAATTCGTTACAATTGAATAGCATATATGTGCATACATTCATGTAAAAATTATATTTATGAACAATTCTCTTGCAATTGTAAACATGTTATTTGATGAGACTAAGGATTTGAAGTTATTTACAAAGTTTTATAATATTACATGGAATAACTTGTTGTTGATTTCAAACATGAATTCAAGCTCTAATCAATAAGATTTGGTACTGAAGATAATTTCTTCTTTATTTTGTGAAGTTTTGATAATATTTATAATGTATTTTGAAAAGCAAAGTGCGTTTTCCCTTTCCTACTTCTGAATTTAGTATAATTGTGAAGAGTCGCATTCAAGTAGCCAAAGAGCCTCATGGAACTCACGAGCCCCACTTTGCCGACCCTTTTTCTCCACTAGACTCCTGTTAGCCGAGGGTAATAATGGTGATGACTGAATTATTTAGTTTTTTGTTTTGAGGAGATGGTGATGTGTATTACTCTCTATTCATATACGCTGAGCTGAGAAAAGGATTTAGTTTGTATTTTCAGGGTGATGTTCTCATTCAGATTTTTTTATTCAGATATTTTTAGCTGGATTTGTGGGAAACAACACTCTGGGTTACATTGCGATAGACGACATCTCAATCGACGAGGCAGTTTGTGAAGGTACGTTTCGCATTTTGCTGCTCAATTGATTCTGAAAATAGACATGCCACAGCAGTTCTAAACTAAATGAAACATACGAAAATATCAAAAATAACAAAACAACTAAAAAGCAGATAATATGTAAACATTATAAGTGTAATATATATTTATTTTCTTAAAATTGGACTTGGAAGAAATTGCCACTTTATAATCAAATACGTATATTTTATTTGTTTCACTCATAAGCAGAGGGGAAAATCACCAAAAATCGTAACCCCAAAAATTGAGTAACACCAAAAATCGTGTTGAGTGACACTAAAAATCGTATTGAGTAACTCAGTAATATCATAAAAAAAGTCAACAAAATCCCGATGATGTAAATGTATCTCTTTAACTGTTGGGATGTCAATGAGAAGTAAAATACGGTTATTTTAATGTTTTTTTAAAGGTAAAAACGTTTTTTTAAGGGTAAAAGAAAAACAAAAGTCTAGAAATTTCCTATGTCAGTTTTCGCTTGTGAAATCTGTGAAAGATGAATGCATAAAAGTTAAAGTGGTCAAATTGTGCTAAGAAAAAAAAAAAAAACTTCCACATTGATCAAGCTACTGTTTATTAAGTTACATTACAATATATATCGCTCATGGGCTGCAATAGTGGCACAACTCAAAGACCACGCGTTTTGGACTAAGAACAGATGTAAATATGAAAATACGCATTCTTTTCAGCAGCAATACTAGCACAACTCATAATTCAATATTAAGCCGTAAAATGGCAGCAAACTAAAGCATTTCTTATGCATTTTCCTTAGCAATCAAAACTTTAAACCCACTTATCTCAAAACATGATTTTTTGAGTTGTGCCGCTATTGCAGCCCATGAGCGATATGTCTCTACCTGGGAGGGTAAAGGGCACTAGGTCACAAAAACAATATTTTCCAGGAGATGAGTTTAATGTTATTTTTGTTATTCACTGGATTGTCATTTATGGGGCTTTTAAAATGAAAAATTGCTCATTACAATATTTGGACTTTCGATTTTTAACAGTTTTTTAAATTACTTACAAAAGGGCACTCTGTCCATTTCTTTCGAAACGGACGCAGTGCCGTAATACTAGGAGGTAAAGACCTAATAAGCAAAGATTTGTGGTTGGGGGCAAGCAAGTTTTGGAATTGATTAAGTTGCATATGATTTAAAACTAGCACATTTTTTTACGCTTAAGATCTCTTGAATTTTCTGTTCCTTAAAACTTTCCCTTTAGCCTCTTAATTGCTCATTAATCTCCTAATAGCCGTGTGCTCATGTTTCAGTTTTCTGCAGGAAAGTGGAATGTAAAATCCTCAAAAATTCAGTGCGATTGCTCATTTATCCTACTTTTATACAAATAAGCAATCTTAATGAAATTTCGATAAGGAATGGAGTTAAAAAATTTCCATGTCCTAAGAAACATTATACTGAACATATTTTCTTGAGACAGACGCATAAAAAATTTAAAATACATCAAAAATGAATAATTTTCATCTTTACACCAACTGAATACCAAAAATCGTGTTGAGTGACACCAAAAATCGTGTAGAGTGACACCAAAAATCGTGTAGAGTAACATCAAAAATCGTGTTTAGTAACACCAAAAATCGTGTAGAGTAACATCAAAAATCGTGTTTAGTAACACCAAAAATCGTGTTGAGTGACACTAAAAATCGTGTTCAGTAACTCCAAAAATAGTGTTGAGTGACACCAAAAATCGTGTCGAGTGACACCAAAAATCGTGTCGAGTGACACTAAAAGTCGTGTAGAGTGACTCCAAAAATCGTGTAGAGTGACACCAAAAATCGTGTAGAGTGACACCAAAAATCGTGTAGAGTGACACCAAAATAGTGTTGAGTAACACCAAAAATAGTGTTGAGTAACACCAAAAATAGTGTTGAGTAACATCAAATGTAGTGTCAGTAACACCAAAAATAGTGATTAGTAACATCAAAAATGGTGGCAACTAAACGCACACTTGAAATTTAAAAAAAAAGAGATGTGACAGACATAAGGTACGACACATGGAGTTAAGCTTTTGTTTTTAGTAGACTCTTGTAACACCTGTTTCAACTCTTCCCACAGATACAACGGAGCTTTTTGACTGCAAGAATGGACAACACGTGCTGATCACGGATGTCTGCGATTTCCATAAAGACTGTGCCAACGGGTTGGACGAAGCCAACTGCGCCGATTGTGACTTCGAGACGAATCAGTGTGGGTGGGCAACAAATCCATCCCTATGGTACCGGTGGCTCCGATCCCCGGCAGGAAGGGAAGGTCTACCGTACGACCACACCAAACTGGATTCTTCAGGTGAGGATACCACTGTGAAATTCATTACTGTTCAACCACACACACACACACAAAAGGGTACTTTCCCACTGTCCCGGATTAGGCGATAAAGTCGTCAATAATGATGCAACCAACGCCAAAGGGAATATCGCTGCTGCGGTAACCTTTGCGTGCGCTGTCGCCAAAAGGTCTGCATGGCGATATCTGCACCGGGATAATGGTAAAGTACCAGAAAAAAAAACCTCTGACTGTCAGAGTTCCAAGAAGATTCCGTTCATGTTCAAGGGAGAAAATGTTAGTATAAGAAACGTGCTGTATTCTGTTCTCGTTTTAGTTAGCTTAGCATACTTGATTTCTTCCTAACTGCTGCTATCTACCAGTTTATAAATTTGGTTGCTTTAAATAAAGTGAAGCAAACATTCTGATTTGTGTGTTAATAAATGCACCTGCGAAATGAACTACCCTAAAACACGAATGGATTCTTCCTCTTCTGACATGCGCAGAAGCGCTCAAGTGTCAGAGCTTCGTGGTCGAACTGTAGCTTGTATTTAGATAAATAGGGATGAAACAGACATTTCTTTCTGAAAATTTATGTAGCAGTCTATTTGCATTTTCACAGATATATAAGTGCTTGAATAGATAGAACTACAGTTTGTACGGTTTCTACCTTTTCTACTTTATTTTTGGTCTTACTTTCCTAACATTTTTTATTCCTACCTCTTCTCACAATTTTTTCCTCATTTTCATTTTGTGTATGCCGTCACGGTGGCGTCGTGGTAAGGCGTGACTCGTACGCTCCAGTTCATAGGATCAAGCCTGGCAGTGTTGGTGGATTTACGAGATGCATAAAATCGTCTGTGCCCGTGTCGTTTGATTATGCGCAACGTAAAAGATCTCTTGAGTAGTAATTTGGCTTCCTTGCTCTCGGATGAGTTAAATTCCTACTGCAATTTCAGAAGAAACTGGACTTCAAAATTCTCCTGTGGCGCTGGTACCACACTCATTGTGGTGCTGCTGAAAGAGCTGGTACCAACCTCTTGAGTAGTAATTTGACTTCCATGCTCTCGTATGAATTAAATTCCTACTGCAATTTCAGGTGAAGAAACTGGACGTCAAAATTCTCCTGAGGCGCTGGTACCACACTCGTTGTGGTGCTGCTGAAAGAGTTGGTACCAATCTCTGGGAATGCACATGGTCTGAAATAGGTTAAGAACCAATTTAGTACGCAGCACATTAGAAATTAAAAAAAATCTTTTTGTTTCCTTATCCTGCTTTTTCAAATTCATTTAATATTTGAATTACTTCTAAAAGGCTGCATAAAAGATATAAATAAGTCACTTTTACTTCTCTATGATTCCTGTATAAAGTTTGAAATTTAGTATATTGATAACTGATAAGTAATGGAGAATTTTTTTTATGTGTTATAGGTTATTTCATGATCGCTGCTGCTACCCAGTATATGTCTTACTACAACGCTGACGCTAATCTGACGAGCGCGGTGTTGAGGAACGCCTTTTCTACTTGCTCAATGGAGTTCTGGTACAATGTGATGGGAAATGGTGAGTATTTTTTAAATTTCTTTCTATGTCTAACTTTAAAGACTTTAACAGAATGTGTCATTTCTTGTTATTTCTACTTTTACACCTTTTTTCCCTAATGCCATGGATAACAAGTAATATTTACAAAAAAAGTCAATTACCACTTTGGTCAACAAAGAAAAATGTTATGTTAGTTTTTATTAATGTTATTAACATTTTTTTCGTTTAAATTAATTAAATTTCTTTTTTCCGGCTGGCATAAGCAGAATGGGAATCAACGAGTTTTTTTCCCTAAGGAATCAAATTTCGTGTGTCAATGCTTTAAAAATAATGACCTCTGTTTTCAGTATTTCTAATGGAATCCATTTACAACTAAAATTAATAACGGTAAATTTTAATGAATGAATTAATATTTGAAAAAACTGTAATAACATAAAGTGTCACCCACTATAAGGTTAAAAGAATATATTTGAACTTGAATGGATGAATAAAAATATTTTATTAGACGATTGAAAATTTGAACAAGAAATAGGGAGAGTGTGAACTAATAGAAAGAATTGAAAAATATATAATCGATTTAGTGCGGTAGCCCAAAAGCAGAAGAAAATGCAATATCATTTAGGAAAATATCCGTATCTTCTAAGAATTTTCTTCGTTTGGAGACTGAAGAGTACTAAAAATCACAATTATGCATTATCTTTTGTGCACTTTAAATGTAAAATAGAGCGAATGCTAAGAGAATCATCAGTCTGCCATGTGTAAAAGATACTGTAAATAATCTTTTGCAATCCAAAGATATATATTTATCAAATTTTGAAGTAAGAAACTCATTTTAAATGAAATGGAAGCTCATTTAAGCTTTTATTTGTTTTTAAATAAGTAATTCATAAGTTTATTTACATCGTTAATATGAGAAAAATAAGAGTTAAAGCCTTGTGCCTTCAAATCATTATGTTTTCTGAATAATTTCCAGATTGTTTCTTTTCTGCAAAACAAATGCTGTATAAATGAAGAAAGTTTTCAATTAATTTAATTTTTTTTCTCTTTATACAGTTGCCATGTCAATCAAAATTAGAGTAGAGCGCCGATTATCTGAACTCTAATGAATCGGAGGGGAAGGATTTAGCGGCTGACCTGAGGTGTTTATTAACTGTCGTGTCAAACAACGCTCTCGTTTGTCAAACGTTTAAAGCAGCGGCTTGCATGCTTTTTACATGGTTTTATTTAACTTGACTTGTGGCAGAATTTTGTAAGGCGGTTTTCGACAACTATTACTGCATAAGTTATCTTCAAATTTTGCGCACAAGCTTATCTTCGATGACAATACAATAATCCATCCATTTTATAATTTATTATAACGTTAATTAGGAAAAAAATTAATAATTTTGGCTCTGAGGAAATGATCAGCATTATCATTTGCCGTTTGGCAACAATAGTTTTGTTTGGATAATGCAACGATGTTTCGAATTTATATAAAACCATGTAACTTAAAACATTTTTGGCGATTTAATTTTAAAAGAAGTCAAAACAATATTAAAAATCTGACATCGAGTACACAATCGAAACTTCGATGATTGCACAATAACATGTGGAGTTGCTGCCATATACTATTTATTCTGCAATGAATCCAGAACGAGCGCGCGGAAAAAGACCGCTTCCGCCGCTTCTGACGGATCAAAATTGCAATGTGTCGGTGCTTTGCTTCATTCACAAACATAGGCTCCTTAGTCTGCGCTTCGGCTCGTTATTTCTATTGCCTGCGTTCGGACTGACAGGTTTGTATCTCAATAATGTACTTATGTTTCGGTTATTTATCAGCCTTATCTTTCGATTAAAGATGATGACACTCCTAAGGATTAACAGATGATTTTTCGTAGAATGATCTTGAATTTTTCAATTGCATTTTAAATGAGACCCAAATGATGTTAAAGGAAAATACAATCATACAAAGGTACTCAATTAAAATTTCTTCCTTAAACGTCGATAAAACGAGAATACTGGGACTGAGAGTAATTAATAAATAAACAATTTAAACAATGTGTTCTCTGTGACAATGAACTAAAACTAATGAGTCGTTTCAGACTGTCAGGTTCGCATCTCAATAATATGCTTTTGCTTGTCCAAACTTGATCTGGTTCTGACAGATTTAGGTAATGGGCGCTCTAATGTATCTTTGTTGGTATTCGTTCAACATCATCGTTCAACAGCTTTTAACTTTAACAACCTGTGTTCAACATCACGGATGCAAAATCTGTTTTCTTTATTTTAGCTACAGTTACTGTGACCCTCTTAAGAAATAAACGGCCAGTCGAAGTCTGGATCGAAGAATACAAGAGCAGTCAAGTATGGACACAAGCAGAAGTACTCATCGCGAGAATTCCAAACACATTCCAGGTAAAGATATTCATCAGATATCAATTCTTTCAGGAAGAGCTGAGAAAGAATTCAGTTATGATCCTGCTAAATACTCAGAGATCGCTTTCAACTTCCTGCATAATATTTTCAATAGGAGTTTTATTTTCTTCTCTTTAATTTTTCATACTTTTTTCAGTTTTCGATAAGTCGGGTTGCTTGTTTTTATTACAGACAGCTTTATGCCTTCATAATCTTTTCGAAGGTCTGTCTTATCAGGAAAATTAGTGTATACTGTGCATGAATTAGTTTTCATGTATTAAACGCGCTATGACTTCATAAAGTATATTTTTCCTTTGTTTAAAAGTGATCGGGTATTTTCTGAGGAAAACACTCCTTCTTATTCTTTTTTAACCCCATTTCGGGCGCATTTTCCACTCGGCATTTTCAAACTCGGCCACACTTCGGTCCACATTAAGCTGAGTGTTCGCTAGGTGGCAGCACTACAAAATTTATAGAAACTATTTCATCATTTCCCTGTAGATGGCAGCACTACGAAATTTAGAGGAGTTGTTTCGTCACATTTAAGTAGATGGAAGCACTACCAAAATTGCCCATAAATCCCTGCTTTTGGGGCCGTTCATAAAAGACGTCAGGCTTTTTCCCCATATATTTGACCCCCGCTCCCCTTTGTCACAATATGTCGCATTCCAGCGGATCCCCCTCTCTCCCTTTGTCACATGTCACGCCATGTTGCATAATGCATGATGTCACACTTCTTGTTACCCCCTCCCTCCCTTTGTCACACTTTGTCACAATTTCACGTACCCCCTCCCCCTTCGAAGCGTGATATCATTTATGAATGGTCCCCTATGCGTCTATCAAAAGCTGAAAATTACACAAGCCTGTGAAATTCAACCTTTTTCATGTGTTTTAACTTTTGATTATTGAATTCTGTGTGTTTATTAGCGTGGATTCCGAAAATGACCATCATTTTCTTTCCTCGCGTATTTTTCTTTCTTTTTTTTTTTTTACAAATCGCAAATTTCAGATCTTTGAAAAATCGAAAACTTTTATATTCCTTTTCCTTTTATATTTTCTTCAAGGAGCAAATCTCAATGTAATATCCAGAAATAGCGAGCTTTATAATTTATTGCTTTGGTGTCTGAAAATTCCTTACCCATTACTTCATTTAAAAAAAAAGCTCAAATGCAAGTTAGTTAGCTTTAAAGAATTAAGGAATTATTAAAACTCACTATTAATTTTGCGAAATTGCAAAACGATATTAACCCTCCATCTATTACATTATGATATGCAGCAATTTTTTTTTTTTTTTTGGTAACTACACTGAAAATTGACAGATTTGCTAAATAAAAAACTCAGCCTGCAGTAAATTAATTTTATTGCAGCTAATAAGTACCACAGAGTCATTCAACTGTGAAATCATTTACATTCACTGTTTTCTTGAAATATCTGGTCAAAGCGTTTTCTAAGTTTTTAACACATTAAAAAAATCAGAGAATTAATTCTTGAATTTTACCGTTAATCCATTTACAACTATGAACTTGGAAAGGCTTTTTCCCTCGAAAAACTCTCTTGTACTAACATAAAATAAGAAAAATAGCATTATTAGGGACAAAAAAAAAATAGTATCTGTACTGGCAAAATTTGAAGAGATATATAACGCATAGAAGGAGTCAAGTTCAATTCTTATTAATTCGAAAACGCCTCGGTCGCCTTGAAATATTTACATCAAATTTTAAATATTCAAACTTGTATTATTCATACGTGTATTATAATATACAGTGGAACCTCGTCATTCGTCTGCCTCTCTATTCGTCCAACTTGTTATTCGTCCAGCTTGTTGAAGCAAAATTCAACTCGTCATTCTTACGCTTGATGCGCGATTCGGATGGCGTCAGGGGTAAGGGTTCGTCAGATTGACTTTTTTAAGGAAAAAAAAAATCGAAAAATTATGCTCTTTTGAACTCGTCTGGAAATAATTTGGCGTTTTGTATTTTTTAAAATTTTAATACTTTTTGAGGTTTTACTGACAATTTTAACTTTCAAGGGCTGCCAGCAAGAGGAAGTGGTGGGAGAACTTTCTTCTTCAGAGGAAGAAAGTAGTAAGGAAAGCATTTCCTTTGCAGAAATTAAAGAGCTGTGTGTTACCACTAAGAGAAAACAGAGA
Source organism: Octonoba sinensis (assembly GCA_038502835.1). Taxonomy (NCBI): domain Eukaryota; kingdom Metazoa; phylum Arthropoda; class Arachnida; order Araneae; family Uloboridae; genus Octonoba; species Octonoba sinensis. Next base: position 11,848,290 of record CM076603.1, read on the forward strand.
TAAAGGTGGTAAATGGCCTCCTAACACTGCTGTGGCCAACGGGAGCATTAACTTGTTCAACGGCAATGTTATTGATCATTTTAGAAAAAATCTGCAAAATCTTCAAAGGCAGACAACATTGGACTGGTTTTTAGAGAAAGAAACCCAAGATTCTTTTAGTACAAAAAGACAGAAAAAAGAAAGAACAGCAGAAAAGGAGAAAACACCGCCGGAAGGAATGTTACCTGATGTTTTTATGGAAGGTGACTCCATTTCCAAACAGTAACATCAACATTTCTCTTCCTCCTCTCAACATTCCACTTGTGCCATCAAATCAGCTCTGTACCACTAAAGTGTAGTTAAATTTTTATTTACATACGATTTCATGTACAGCGCTGTTCATTTGTTTTTCGTAGGTTTAAATAAGCAATAATCTGTGGGTCTTGAACAGATTAATCCAATTTACATTGTATCTTATGTGATAAAATAATTCGCCATTCGTGCAAGTCGCCATTCGAACTGCCTCCCGGGACGAATTGTGTACGAATAGCGAGGTTCCACTGTATATTGTAATGTATGCGAGTTGACTACAAAATGTTTGTCTTTTATGTGTTCTCATGTTTGTTCTTTTCTTACAGTTAATTTTTACTGCTAGCAGAAACAGACAGGAATCTGTACATGTAGCGATAGATGATGTTGTCACTCAAGGATGTTTCGCAACATGTAAGAATATTTTTTCAAAGTTAAGGTTTATTTTTAAAATGGTTATTTTACAATAGAATGCCCGCAATCAAATCAGAACCTAGTGTTCCTGCTACCAAAAATTTGGATTAAACCAAAAACTGCTGAAAAAACAGGAAAATTGAGCTTAAATCGTATTCTTTTGTATATTATTTATGGATATCTAACTGACTATAATAGTTTCTCAAGCCGTGCTGCTGTAATTTATAATATTCGAGCCTTCATTTTAAAAGTGGGGAAAGTCCATTTTTAAAAAATAAATGATGATAATGGTAAATTATAGATAAAACCGTTAATTTCCATTTGTAAATAATTTCTAGTGAAAAATAAATCTGAATCTTAATATTTGCGAGATTTAAGTTTTCCCCCTTTTGAAATTTAGAATTATTTGTAAAAAGGGTTTGCTCACTTTCAAAATAAACGGCTCATTTGACGACAATAGTCCATTTCTTAGCTATATATACAAAAGAAAAAAAGAAAGGTTTTCGTATTGTATTTTCTCAGATCCCTTTACGTGAGTAGTGTAGTAAGGGGGAATGAGGGGCTTATAACAACTCCTATGAAGATTTAAATTTAGATCTTAAAGGTATGAGAGTATTATGTACGTTATGGTCATTTCCAGCAACGTACGATGCCAAATTTAATTAAATTAATTGTGATCAACGGCATTTGCGTATCTCTATGTAAGTACACTACTATGTAAGTAATACAATAGCATTTAAACTTCTTGAAAATGTAATAAAAATTACAGGTTATTATTAATAATAATTGCTGGTAATTCTTCATAACAAGTTGTTCTTGATAAGAACGAATTTCCCATTGTAGCACACACACATATATATAAAGTAAAATCAACCATTCAAAGGGGCAGGAAGAATTCCAAGTCGGTTCCTGATGCAGACGTTGATTTTGCTAACTGCAATAATGATGAAATCAAAACCCTAAGTGAATTTCAAGAGCTTTTCTGTATGCTCCGACAACGAATAATATTAGAATAATAGAATTTGTATATTCTTTGTAATCATTTGCCTTATAAGTACAAAAAGGTTTTGTTAACGTAAGTTAGATCTTTATTCCGTGGATCGAAGTTTAACCCACGAGCACTCGCGCTGGTTCTATGAGACCCGAGGTATTATTTTAAAACGAATTATTCATTCAAAAAGATCGTCAAGTTTCGTTGTAACAGCATTCTAGGTCATCAGTATTGAACGTAAGTAAATTTGGTATTTGAATTTTTTTTTCTTGAAAAAATGGCATTTTTTAGATGTGGAAAAAATGGTTTCAAATAGCTTGCGTTCCTACGGGTAAAATTTTGACCCATGACAAAAAAATCCGATGCGTTTTTTTTGAGACATGTCAAAACCAATGCCTCCACTTTCAAGTTAAATTTTTGTTCAAAAAAAAAGTGGGCTTATACACAAATATATACGTTACTTGATATCCGGTAATAATTTACTAGAATGCATATGAGTAGTGGTCTAACACGCATTTATTTTGCACACATGAGTAGTGGTCTAATACGCATTTATTTTGCACACATGATTAGTGGTCTAATATGTATTTATTTTGTACACATGAGTAGTGGTCTAATATGCATTTACTTTGCACACAAGAGTAGTGGTTTAACACGCATTTATTTTGCAGACATGAGTAGTGGTTTAACGCACACTTATTTTGCACACATGAGTAGTGGTTTAATATGCATTTATTTTGCAGACATGAGTAGTAGTTTAACGCGCATTTATTTTGCACACATGAGTGGTGGTTTAACACGCATTTATTTTTCAGACATGAGTAGTGTTTTAACACGCATTTATTTTGCGGACATGAGTGGTGGTCTAACACGCATTTATTTTGCAGTAACGAGCGGTTCAGGACAGTGTGGAGAAGATCAGTTCGACTGCAAGAATTCCCGGTGCATACCAAAAGAAAACATTTGTGACTACACAGACGACTGTGGGAATTTCCAAGACGAAAGACAAGAAACTTGCGGTTGGTGAAGGTTCTTTTTCTTTCATACGCTGCAAAATCTAAGCTGCTGTACTTACGGCGAAAGGGTTTAAAAAGATAATGGTTATAAAATATCTATGCATTAGCACTTTATGAGGTAGTTTTGAAAAAAATCTAAAATAATAGCTATAATATTTCCGAGATCGTAGCTTGTAAGAAATATGTACAGTATTAACATTGCGATGTCTTTTTCAACAGCTGCCGCCATTGGAAGGTGCGGTTTCGATCGCTCTTTCTGCAACTGGATCCCCGACGAGTCCATCAGTGGCAGGTGGCTTCTGCAAGATCCATTCACATCTTTGACTCAGGGGCCTACTAGAGATCACACCACTGGAACCATACAAGGTATGTACTCGTTTGACTAAAGGTTTGATGATTTCTGTTTCCCCCTTTTTTCAGCCTATTTTTTTAATAAAAAATATGCTTGGTTTTTCTATGGTGACATCATCCTTTGATTTTCTGCAAGATAAAGAGTAATAGATATTGCTCAGTGCATAATGTCAACAGTTGATTAGGTCCTTAGTGGATGAATATTTAAAATGTAGTTTCTGAAGAAGTGCGGATAAACTGTTTCTATTAGTTCGATGAGTTGTTTCTCATTTTTCACTTGTGTTTTAAATGAAGCATTTCTTAATCTCAATAAACCTGTCGAAGTTAAATAATATTGGAAAGGAAAAGACAACAGAACCGAAAGCAAAAGGAAAGCACACATACATATAGAAAACAAAATACATTTCAATATATTTAATAACTTATCAAAGTGAAACAAATTATTAACATACTAAATTTAAAAAAAAAAAAACAATTATTAGTTATTTCCTTGAGCCTGTCTTGCAAGGCAAAGTTTTTCGAAGGAAGGCTTAGTATTAGAAATAACCACTCTCAGTTCTGTTTCTATATTTAGCCGAGATCTATAGTTTGTCTTCAAAGAAGCCGCAGCAGAAAATCCAGTTTCACAAAAGTAGGATGTTAAAAATGGCAATAGAATGCAAAATTCGCTTGCTTTTAGTGCAAAAAAATCATCCTCAACTCCTGCCCAAAATTCAAATAGTGATTTATTACTAAATTAATTTTATTACTAAATTACTCGCTTTTACTCTTGTTTTGGCAGTTAGTTAAAAATAATTCAAAAACAGAATCCAAAGTACTCAGTATACATTATTGTTGTATACATTTTATTGTAAGGGAGGGGGGCGATGAAAATTATGATTAAAAACTTGGCTGCGAATACTGAAAGGTTGAGAAACGCTGGTGTAGTTCGTCCTGTTCTAAACAACTGCGCGTTTAAACCACCGGTCTTAGCTTTTCTATTGCCACACGAATATTTTTAAATGCCTATGTTAGTAAAATACATCATGAATTCTGCGTAGTAATTTACATGCGCTAAAATATGTTTCAATTTTTATAGGAAAATTTTTGTTCCTCGCCGGAAAAATTCGTCGAAATCCCGCCAGAATACTTGGTCCTGTTTTGCAACCACATCAAGGCTGTCAGGTATGTTTGCAACTCAACTTTCAACTGCTGTGTGAGGTCTGAGAAACCGTGAAACATTTTCAATTTATGATTCAAAAATTGATTTAAATGAATTAAAAATGCAGATATAATTCTGGGTTTCCACGGTCCCTAAAAGTCCTTAAAAACCTCTGAAAAAACTCCTTATTTTTCATTGCAAAAATTAATTATAACTCAAAGTTCTTAATTTTCACTGCCACCAGCCGGTTCTAACCATCTGTATCTTCTCCTCGCTTTTATTTATAGCATCAAAGATGCAGCTGCTCTTCCAATTTTAGAGAAAATGAAATTCTAGCGGCAAAAATGATAAATTGCGCTGATGTGCACCAATTTTCATTTCACCCGATTTTCTGTCCACATCACGCTTCAAGATGATCCTTACTTTTTACTGTGTAATTAGTAATTGTATTTACTTCACACTTGAGCATTTGATTGAAAATGCTCCAAGTGTGAAGTTCTAAGACCGTTAAGATCTTTCACTTTATTTTTCAGGTCCTTAATTCTTTTAAAGTTGGTATTTAAAAAAATCTTAATTTCTTTTTGAAAAGAAAAAAAAAAACGGGGGAACTCTAATTTTAATTAAATCATAGCATTGCATTTAGTGCATTAACTGACGCTGAAAAACGTTGCTGGTGTTAAAGAAAGAGATATTCCTTGTGAATTTGAATAAAATATTTTCCCATGAGTATTTAATGTTTATTTATGTTAAATTTCTGACAACTATGTCTGCATTAACAGCGGTTTTTCAAGATATACAAACTTACTTTCGGATGAGGTACTTCAAAATGTAAAATTTTATTCTTTATTATTCAGAGTAATTTAGATTCTCTTATTTAAAATATTAAAACTGTCAAAACACGTTCCAAAATTATTGGTTGTACTGTTTTTATTTTTTATTCCTTAATTTCTTTTAGAAAGTCGTTTGATAGTGGCGTTGTTCTAATTTTTCAAAAAGCAAATATTTAAACTTCTTCAAATCGAATTTCACCCACTTTAGTGCATTTTTCAAAAAGTTAAAATGGATTTTTTTTAGTTTTAATGGCATTTTTTGTGTCATTTTTGGTAAATTTTTTGAGCATTTTTAGGAATTTTTTAAAAATATTAAATAAATGAACAAATAAAAAGGTTTTCTATTCCGCTGTACCTATTTTACACATATTGTGATATTTTTTTATTCTTCTGCAGATTCGTTTCTTTGTGGACATTCGGGGAGCTGGACCCCTCTACCTGCAAGTGAAGACCAGGACAGAGACAGATGGGGAGGAGACTGTCGTTTGGACACGCGAGGACCCCACCGATGGCTTCTTTTTCGTTCAACAGAGTGTCGACTTCGACAAGCAGACCAAAAGCTTCCAGGTGTGTGCAACGCCGTCATTACCCTTTCATCAACGCGCGTACGAAATATCGAAACATAACCCCTTAAAGTTTTTCTGCAGAATTCGCTTTAATGAAACTAGAGTTCGCCGAACAGTCGAAATTCGACAGTAATAAATAAATTTATTATATTATTTCTCATTTTTTAAATAATTTTTTTAATTTATATGATAAAAAAATGTAAGTTTTTAAGAAATCGTAGTAGTGGAGCACAACAAATTTCTTTGCTCCAACTCCGCTCAAGTTTGGAGAAAAATCTAGTTGCTCCATTGCTCCACGCTACGCTCCATTTCCTTGAATAGTATGATTACTATTAAAACTGTTTGGATCACGGAGCAGAATTGGAGCGGAGCAAGTATTTAGAATTCTAAGTTGGAGCGGAGCAACTCCACATAGTGTCTGCTCCAGATCCTTGCTAAGAATCATGGTTAAAAAACCAGTACAATTTCTTCATTTTCTTGGAAATTTTAATGATTTCTGTATCTTGAAAAATCGGCCGAGTTCGTTCTACCAAATCTAAAATTAAGAAGTTTTTGACGCCAAAAATTATTTCATATTAGTTAAGTGTTGTTCATGGATGTTGATGTTTTATTTTCGTTTTTAGGTCATAATCGAAGGATCAATCGAAATTTCCAAAGGAAAAACAAACTACATAGCTCTCGATGACATTTCTTTCAATCACAAATGTATTCCACAGACATGTAAGTTCTGAGTGAAATAAATGATTATCATGTCTGCGGTTGCAATTAAGTATTGAAATAATTAAAAATATTTTCATCCTCTTTTAGTTCCTCTTCCCACCGCAGAACCCCAATTGACGACACCAATAGTTGAGATCACTTGCGGAACCGACGAGTTTAAGTGTACCACTAAACGCCAATGCATTCCAATGGATCAGAAGTGTGATTTCAAAGTAGACTGTGACGACGGATCGGATGAAGACCACTGCGGTAAGATTTTAAAAAAGAAAACTCTTCATATTCTCAATGGTCGAAGATAACATTTCTATAACGGATATTCGTAAGATCTGAGAATGTGCACTAAAACTTTTGCGTTAAGTTGTCACCATTTTTGGTGTCGTTGAGCACTATTTTTGGTGTTGCTGAGCACTATTTTTGGTGTCGTTGAGCACTATTTTTGGTGTTGCTGAGCACTATTTTTGGTGTTGCTGAGCACTATTTTTGGTGTCGCTGAGCACTATTTTTGGTGTCGCTGAGCACTATTTTTGGTGTCGCTGAGCACTATTTTTGGTGTCGCTGAGCACTATTTTTGGTGTTAAGTTGAAACATTATTCATTATTGATATACTTTGCATTTTTTTGTCTGTCTAAAAAAATATAGACAGAAAATGTTTCTTAGCACATGAAATATGTTGATTCCGTTAAGTATCGAAATGTCATTGCGATTGCTCATTTCTATGAAAATAAGATAAATGAGCAATCGTAATGAATTGTTGATGCATAGATGAGTTAACGAACATCATATGGTAAAAAATTATTCTGCTGTCTATTTTTTTGACACACTTAAAAGAATTTAAAACTCACCAAAAAATGAGTATTTTTTGATGAATTACACCAATTGGAACACCAAAAAAGGTGTTCAGTAACACCTAGAATTTTTAGTGTACAGGTTATAGTTAGTGCCGAGTTTCAGGAAAGCTTGTTGAGCTTCGCAGCGACATAAGTTGGATCTTTCATTTGGGGTGACTATTACATAGGGTGAACATATTTCTGAGAGGTAAATTTGGGGACATGTCTCCAAATGTAAGGATCATTTGGGAACTCTGGAACAAAATTTTTGGGGACATATCAAACCATTAAATATACACCTCTATTGTAAAAAATTAATCTCATTAAGATATTTAAAAGGATATCCAAAAATATTTGAAAGTTTATTTGAATATTTTCTCAGTTCGTTATCTGTTAGAAATTGAAATACTAAGGCAATAATTTGAAATAAATCTGGTAATAAAACTTGTCTGGATAGAGACAACTGGCTCTATCAAAATCTTTGAAAGAGCCAGTTGTTACTACATGGGACGTCTCAGAATTTGCAACTCGGTATAATTGCACGCTTTATTATCATCAGCATCAACTTATCAATTCAACTCGCGTCATAGTGGGACATCCTTTATAAATCGCATTCTTTAAATCTATTCTTCTACAAACGATATGCTTGTTTGTAGAAAATTCTTCTTCCCAAAACTATTTACATTTTTATAAAAGTTATAACGACCGACTTTTTGATTTTCAGGAAAATGTGATTTCCATCAGGACATGTGTGGTCTACTGAACACAGCATCGAGCAACTACCAATGGCGTAGGGTGCAGGCTGATGTCTTTGGTCTTCCGAAGAACTCTTCAGCCCCAGACAGGGATAGTAGTGGGGATTTATCTGGCTTCTTTGCTGTTCTTTCAGGGAAAAAAGCCAGTAAGTTGCATTTCTGACTCGGAACTTTTGCATTAAATTAAGAGTACTTTAGCAAAACCATATTGGTTATTTATCAATCTATTGTATAATTTAAGGCCGGAGCCTGCTTTAGAAGGCTCAAAAAAAACGAAATTTTTTTTTATTGCCTAAATCGATTCCTAATATATTTAAGAATATGCATGTCAAGTTATAGAGGCTAATTCTCAATATTTTTTAAAATATAGCCCTAAACGTGGCCAGATGTCGAGCAGGTGTACGAGCACTCGGGCAGCTGGAGCGCGCGCCGTCCCCTCGGTCGAACAGCTCCGAACTATGTATGTGAAAAGGTTCAAAGGTCGTTCGAAATAATGTTTTGAATTCGTAGAAGTACCGACTCAAGTTGTTATACAGATTATAACGAAATATTCGATTATAACGATTTATTATACGGCGCAGGAATTGCTGATTAGCGTATCATCACTGTAAGTAATAGAAAATTAGCATTTTTCCGATCGTGAACTTTCAAGCGCGTTTTCTCGAGTTTTTGTTTTTATGTTTTTTCTAAACTGGCGGGCGTGATTGCGAGAAAACTAGACGACCAAACAAAACGAAACAAAACTTGTCAGCTTCAGTTTTGTATTCTCTTCTATTTGAACTAAAAAAATTCATGAAAAAAAAATTTTGAACAACTTTTTTAGCAAGTTGAAACGATTTTTTTGTTGTAAAAAAGACTTTTTTCTTCAAACCTGAGAAAAATTTTTAATTTTTCAAATTTTAGGGCTTTTTTTAGTTTAAATAGAAGATAAATATATGAAAATTAAAAACATTTTTGTTTTTTTTGTTTCAGACGAAAATTACGAGCGCCATCTTTCCCGCCGATCGGAGACCGCAATTGCAAGGTGTTGCACAAATGTGTATAAAAATCGGCTGCGTTTGAATATTTTTGTCTTATTTTTTTTTTACGTGTTCAAATATGTAATAAAATGATCTGAAATCTTCGCTAGACTTGCTTTTTTTTTCTGTCCTGAAAAAATTCCTCAAAAAACGCGTCTTTTTGGCCTTCTAAAGCAGGCTACTGCCTTAATTCGGGTTTTGTACTCATGAAACGTATCTAATACCTTTTAAATAAATATTTAAAAAATGAGTATACAGGAATAAAGCAAAATTTATAGCCAGAAAATACTGTTATTTTCATTTATTTCATTAATGTAATGACTGCGAATCCATCTTCACCCAACACCTTAAGTAACATAATTCTCAAAAAAATTCCTAAAAAAAAACACAGAAAGGATTAACTTCTTAAAAAGAGGATTTATTTTTGCACATGTTTTATGGTAGCATTTTATGCACAGTAAATAGTAGACAACATTTTTCTGTTGATTTCCCATTCTTCGGGAACATGAGGGTTACAGTTCTTTATCTTAACAAGAAACTTTCTGCTATTTAGAAACTATCATTGCTGTATTTTCTTTCGCAGATAATGGTTTCAACGTTCCGACTGTAATGAGAACGCCAACTCTGGGCGCAACTGCACATACTTGCTCTTTGCAGTTCTACTACCACTTCAACATCAGAGACGGTAAGTTGTCTGATATTATGATATTATAGGAATGATTTGCAGACTTCGATCAAAAACAGATCTTCAAAAAGAGTTACTCGAAAATTAAAGGGTTCTTGTTCGTAGGCAAACGCTGGAAACTTTTCCGTCAGTCCTTCCTGTACACTATTCCAACTGCCTACAACCCTATTGAAGTAGTAATTTTTCCTCATTTCAAGAATAGCCTGAGATTTGAAAAGCTTAAAAGAATGACCTCTGGTTCGACCTTCACCACATAACTGCAGCCCATCAACATTTCCCATTTTAATGAATTTAAACAACTGAATCATTACCCTCTAACTCTTCTTTGCTCAAGACTATACATATTGAGCCTTTTAAGACTAACCTCATAATCTAAGTTTAAAAGACCACTTACAAACCTACTAGCCCTCCTTTGCACCCTTTCTAATAATGTAATATCCTTCTTTAGTAAGAATACCAAAACTGAACAACATACTCCAAATGAGGACTTACCAAACTTACGTATAAGGCAATGCAACTTCCTTACACATGTTTAAAATAGACTTATAAAAGAGAAACATTTGCCTCTCCTACTGAAAATTATGTAACAGGTTTCCCAAACAAGAAATATACAAATGTATGAAGAAAAATAAAAACAACGGTACAATTGCCTTGAGTTATTGCTCTTCATTTTTCAAATTAGCAAATGAATTAATCGAAAAAAGTTTTAAAATATTTGCTGTAAGAAGCCTTGGTTCGCCTAGAAAAACTACTTGCAGGATGTCGTGTCCAATCTTCTACCATTTTGTTTTTCTGAGAATTGATTTCATAGGGGTAAATTAAGGCATATATACTTTATCCATGACATGAAAGATGACTTTAACAGTTAATAATAGAAAAAGTGTTAATGCTACAGATTTCACTGCCTTAAAATTTTAAATATTAAGTACAAAATTAATCAGAATCACAGCTGATATGACATCTTGCATTTCTGTACCACAGAATAAGCTCAAACGCTTTATTGTAAATGATATTCGCAATCTTTTCTGAAATGGTTGTAATTAAACATGGCATTTTCGCATAGGCTATCTGAAAGTTTTCATGACCAGTTTGGGCTAAACAGCAGTATGATTCTCAGTGGTAAAGAACGCTGGCAAAAGTTAATGTGCCAAATACAGCTTTCAGTTATTGTGCCAAATACTGCTTTCAGTTATTTTATAACCCAAATACTGCTTTCAGTCACTGTGCCAAATACTGCTTTCAGTCACTGTGCCAAATACTGCTTTGAGTCACTGTGCCAAATACTGCTTTCAGTCACTGTGCCAAATACTGTTTTCACCCAAATACTGCTTTCAGTCACTGTGCCAAATACTGCTTTCAGCCAAAATACTGCTTTCAGTAACTGTGCCAAATACTGTTTTCAGCCAAATACTGCTTTCAGTAACTGTGCCAAATACTGTTTTCAGCCAAATACTGCTTTCAGTCACTGTGCCAAATACTGCTTTCAGTCACTGTGCCAAATACTGCTTTCAGTCACTGTACCAAATACTGCTTTCAGGTACTGTGCCAAATACTGCTTTGAGTCACTGTGCCAAATACTGATTTCAGTCACTGTGCCAAATACTGCTTTCAGCCACTGTGCCAAATACTGATTTCAGTCACTGTGCCAAATAGTGCTTTCAGTGACTGTGCCAAATACTGTTTTCAGTTACTGTGCCAAATACTGCTTTCAGTTACTGTGCCAAATACTGCTGTCAGTTATTGTGTCAAATACTGCTTTCAGTGTTTGGGCCAAATACTGTTTTTAGTTAGGGATTTAATGAATAGTGATTCGGCCATTTCATCTAGGCCGAAGTCGAATGTTCGGGTATTTCTTCCAGATCGAAGCCGAATATTCGGCCAATGTCTTAGGCCGAATATAAAAATTACTTGAAATCGTTGTAAGAGAAAGTATTTGCAAGTTTAAAAGTATTCACAGTCAAACATTATTTTTTCGCATTAATCTCTGGTGTATGATTTAATTCTGTTTGTTAAGAATCTAAAATTAATGTATTTTCTGTGCTTTGAATGCAATAAAACTGAGAATTTCATCCACAAGTGGAATAAAAATGACAAATTTTAATGTAAGCATTAGCATTATTTTACTAATTATTTAATTCAAATTTAAGAAATACTATTGCTTAGTAAACTTTTACCTTGCTCAAAATAGTAGTATGAAGATATTTTAAATGTTATAAAAGTAAATATTTTTATTTTATGGTTTTTTACATACCTACTTTTAAAAGATGTATTAAAATTTAATGCACCTAACTGAAACATATATTTCTTTTCAAAAACCCCAATAACTTATGGTATTTTAATATTCAGGATGCATTCTAGGCTTTTCAAATTTCTCTCTCACCCAATAATTGCAATAAATGAGTCTACCTGAACAAAATATGACTGCCACTTTGTTAATAATAACAAAATAATAAAGTCTCAAATTTTCCATCATAACTAACTATTACCAGGTTTTGGCAGTAAGTGCTAAGTATGAAATACAATATTATAGCTTTAAAATCTGCTTTTGTTCAGTCAAACCTAAAAACTGTTTAGAAAAAGTATTTCTTTCTAAATTATTTTTATTTGAAAAAACTATATACTAATATATTCTTTTGCAATATCTATAATAAAATTTTAAATCTTTAAAATCTACTAATTTCTTTATTGTTGTACATTTCTATGGTAGCAGAACTATTCTGCCGAATAGTCCATCAATATTCGGACAGGCCGAATTTGATCTTACCAAGTATTCGTCCAAACCGAATATTCGGCTAAGTCATGAAGTGACTATTCGGCCAGGCCGAATAATAAATAATGGCCGAGTATTCGTTACATCCCTACTTTCAGTTACTGTGCCAAATAGTGCTTTCAGTTATTGTGCCAGTTACTGCTTTCAGTTATTGTGCCAGATACTTCTTTCAATTATTGCGGCAAAGTCTGCTCTCAGTTATGGTAGCAAATACTGCTCTCAGTGATTGTGGCAAATACTGCTCTCAGTTATTGTGGCAAATACTGCTTTCAGTTATTGTGGCAAATACTGCTTTCAGTTATTGTGGCAAATACTGCTTTCAGTTATTGTGGCAAATACTGCTTTCAGTTATTGTGGCAAATACTGCTTTCAGTTATTGTGGCAAATACTGCTTTCAGTTATTGTGGCAAATACTGCTTTCAGTTACTGTGCCAAAATAGCAAAAAAAAAAAAAAAAAAATGTAATATTTTGCTATTTTATTCTTGGCTAGGCTATCTGAAAGTTTTCGTTACCAGTTCGTGTCAAACAGCAGTAAGATTCTTAGTCGTAAAGAATACTGGCAAAGTTACTGTGCCAAAACAGCAAAAAAAAAGAATAACATTTTGATATCTTATTCTTGGATAGGCTATCTGAAAGTTATCGTTACCAGTTTGCGTCAAACAACAGAACAATTCTTAGTCGTAAAGAATACTGGCTAAATTACTGTGTCAAATACTGCTTTCAGTTACTGTGACAAAATAGGAAGAAAAAAGTAACATTTTGATATTTTATTCTTGTACAGGTTATCTGAAGGTTTTCGTGACCAGTTTGGGTCAGCAAACAGAACGATTCTCAGTCGTAAAGAATACTGGCAAAGCTTGGCAGTTTGCTTATGTGCCAATCGGCAACTATGCTCGAGGGAAAAGGGTAAGTCCTTATTGATATTTTCCATAAACTAGGACATGGAAAAATGCATTATGTATCCGAAGATTCTTATTTCCCTGAAAATATAATTTCTCCCCGTTTTTTCTTCAGATCGAATATCATGGCTACACCTACTACCCAGAAGTGGCGCGACAAGTGCAAGACATTGCTATTGACAACATCAATTATGTGAACTGTGATCCTAATTATATCCACGAAGGAAGTAAGAATGATTTGCTTCCTATCGATATTCTCTCATTTAGCTTTGGAAGTTTTCGTAAAAGGTCCATTTTTAAGCTTATTCGTAGTTTAAAGCCTACGCAAAACGACTTTTTTTCATGATTATTCACAAAAGCTTGATTACAGATCATCTTGTTTTGCTTTCTGTTCATGATTTTCAAGACATTTATTATGTTTAGACGCAGATTTAGAAAATATTGAAGTAAAAAAGTAGTTGTTGTATTTAATGCAGCTTTAAAGCCGCTTTCGGTTCTAGGATAAGATGTTCATCAAGATATAACATAACAACCATTTAAAGCAACAAAACAGTAAATATCATCTTACTTTTAACTAAACAAACTAGTAAAGAAATTAAAGTCTAAATCGTTTCCGGAAACGGAATTGCAGTTCATCTATGTGAGCAGAGCTTGAAAATTTTACTCTCTCCACAACTCCGCCGCCGAACCGGGCCTGCGCCAAAGGCATCTCTTTCAATCAGTCATGCCTGACACTTTTCTCTCGACAACCTTGCCATTAATTTTTTTTTTGCGTCCAAACTTACAAATGTCTTTCAAAAGATTGATGCAAAACCACGTACAAATGCAAAGACTTACATTCGCAACTTTAAACTATTGATCAGTGTAAGTTTAGTCCTTCTAATATAATATAGTTTATGATAGCATACTATTTTCAGATTTCTAGGATATTAGGAGTATATAATAACATTATTTTTCTCTTCATTTTTTACGAAACTCATTGAAATATTTTCACAAGCTCTGGCCTTGTTTTTTTTGGCCATAGACTGATTCTTAGAAAGGAAACTGAAATGAATTTTTTTGTCTAATCTATATTTTTGATAATCCTATACCAGTGCTTTCTAAACTGGGTGTCGCGACACCCCGGGGTGTCGCGTATTAGCGTCAAGGGTGTCGCGAGATTGTAAAACGAATGAAAAGCTTATGATAAAATAATATCAAAATTCCTTTTCTTGGTTCAGTGTAATCATAGATCACATGGTAAGGCCCGTGATCGATATGTTGATTGGCTATAGGTTTCTTGTTTTAACTAGTTCTTCGAGCGGCGACATTGGGCCGTTGTACATTTCCTACAGTCTGCTTCTTTCTTTCATTCGTGACACACGCCATTATTTTACCTGCTTCAAAGTGACATATTTACGCCATAAATTTTTCGCAACTCATCCGCTATGGATAAATTTATGGTCAGAAAGACAAGTTCGGCAGGTTACGAAGCATCAGATGCCGAGCAACAGTCAAGTGGTGTGTCTGAAACTTCAGCAGTAACTGAACAACAATTAAATAGTGTGTGTCAAACCTCTGTTTATTACTATAATATATACGCCTATATGCAGTTGCAAGAACACGAAAGTGAGAATGTATAAGGAAGAATACATAAAAATGGGGAAATGATTATTGCTTTAAAATACCATTTGTTATGATAAAATCAAATCTGCTTTATTAGTGTCAGTAAAAGGGTGCCACGTTAAATTGTATGTACTGGAAGGGTGTCGCCATCAGTGAAAGTTTGGAAAGCTCTGCGCCTATACTCTAGCAACGATTCAGTTTTACCTTAAAATGAGAGTGCACTGCACTGCCAAGACAGTTTAGGTCAGCGTTTCTAAATCTTTCAGCATTTGCGGCCCAATTTTCTATTAAATTTTCATCGCGCCGCCCCCCCCCTTACAATAACATGTATGAAACAATAATGTATATTGAGTACTTTGGATTCTGTTTTTGAATTATTTTTAACTAACTGCCAAAACAAGAGTAAAAAAACGAGTAATTTTGTAATAAAATTAGTTGAGCAATAATCACTCTTTGAATTTTGGGCAGGAGTAGAGGATGATTTTTCTGCACTGAAAACAAAAGCATTTCGTATTCTATTACCATTTTCAACATCCTACTCTTGTAAAACTGGATTTTCTGCTGTGGCTTCTTTGAAGATAAACTATAGATCACGGTTACATATAGAATCAACTACGAGTGGCAATTTCTAATGTTAAGCCTTCCTACCAAAAACTTTTCTTTGCAAGACAGGCCCTAGGAATGTCACAAATAATTATTAAATTTGTTTTTCATTTAGTATGTTTTGAATGAGAAAGTTTTAATTTAGTAATTTGTTTTACTTTAATAAGTTATTAAATATGTCGAAATGTATTTTGCTTTCTATGGGTATATGTGCTTTCCTTTCAGTCAGTTAATCAATTTTTTAAAGTATTATTTTCTCTTGGATATTCTTGCGCCCCTTTTCGTGTGCTCGCGCCCCCCTAGGGGGCCGCCCCACAGGTTGAGAATTGCTGGTTTAGGTAGTTAAGAGACAAACATAATAAGAAGACTAAAGCCGCGGGTGCTGAAAGACAAGGCTTGGAGAAAGGACAGCTTATGAGTCAAACCTTGTGAAAATCACTTTGCTAAATGACGTATGAAATTTGCTTCGTATAAACGAAAGCTTTACATTACAATGGTTAACACGTTCGCTGCTAGTCACTGTAAGGATGAACTTTTACATTGCGTAGTATCAGTAGACATACCTAACATAGAATGCGGATTGAAGCAGATTGAAACAAAAGCGAAGCCTTCCCTCCCGCGAACGGGTGGCTGGTTACCGAGATCATCACTCACACCACGGTTAAGCCTCTAACGCTCGCTACCCGCGGATGAATCTTTATGTAGTAACCGCACCGGAGACGCTCACTGCAGCTCAGAGCAATTGAAATAGCGCAACAATTTTCGCGCAAACCAGTGGCTAGCTAACCGAGACATCACTTAACACAACGCTGTAAACTCTCGCACGGGGTAGGCACTGTGGCAAGAGATTGACATCACGCGCTGGAGCGTGGTTGGCAGCGAACGTGTTAAGAATGAATTGGGATTGTGATGAAAAGACGCATAAATGTAAACGAAGAATTGGAGATGTATAAACGGTGCTTTATTGTAGTTGCAAGTAAATATAGAAAAGTGCTTCCTAACATTTTGTCACACATAAATGTAAAATCTATGCGCCCATCAAATTAAAGAATAGGCAATTAAAAGTGTTCTACTAAAAGCGTGTTTAATTTATGTAGGCAGAGTTAAATGCAGTGTTTTAAACAGAAACGTTTAGTTATATACGTTACTTACGATAACAGACAGACTAACAACAGAAGTAATCGATAGCCATCGTTACATTAAAAGACAGTTCGGCTCCGACAATAACGCAAAGATTTCTGGGAAAAAAGGAATACGTCATCACGGACACGCGCATTTTTCAAATAAGACCGCGAGCGAAAATTAGTATTGAATTCCAACAATTTACTTATATCATCCAAGCTTCGTAGTACTACGAAGAAATGTCGTGTAAAATATAAAAAGCATTTTTTTATGATTTAAATGTTTTCATCCAGGCATCAACTGCACATTTGACCTTGACGAATGTGGATGGTACCCGGACAACAACTTTACCGTGACTACGTGGCAAAGAGCTAAAACGTCCATTCAGTACGGACCCAAGAACGACCATACGGGGAAAGGAGGTAAGGAAGTGACGTGTTATCATACATCTACGTAAATATAGAAGTCAAATGATATCAATGGAAGGTTCACCAAAAGCAGTGTGATTATTTTGTATCTTCCTACATAATAAAGAATAATATTCTTGACATTAAAGCATAGTAGAGTGCCTAATATCCGGACACCGTTTGACGAGATATCCAAGTAACCAGATCGATAAAAAAACATGCGCTTTTTCCCCAAATTATTTTTTACAAACAGACACAAACTTTACATTTGAAACAAAATCAACTCTGCAGACACAGAACATCCAACTCTATCCTTTTCGCGAGAGTGCGTTTCTCTTCACTTCACTTAGCACAACATTTTCTTACTCCTACTCCAACACGTGGCGAAACTATTTTTTACACCCTGTTACGTTGCTGATATTTCATCCATTTAACGTTTGTCTGTGGGACTGCCCAACAGAAGAGTAATTAGGCATTTTTACTTGTAATCTAATGGTTTCATGGAGATTATTTTCTCTTTGTTAATCGTTTGTTCTTAAATCTGCTTCCAGGCTATTTCATGTATATGAAATCATCATGGTACTATCGCAAGGGTGACAAAGCGCATCTCGTGGCTCCCCGACAGAACGCGACCTCAGGACGCTGCTTCAGCTTATGGTACCACATGTTTGGTCAGGACGTAGGTACCCTCAACATCATCGTCAGAACGGACCAGGGCAACGCAACAATCTGGAGCAAGAGCAACTCTCAGGGCAACGCTTGGAAGCAAGGCATGAGGACAGTCAAGAGCGACGATCCTTATTCGGTGAGTCATGACCCCACAACAAGATTTTAAATCCTTCTAAAATATGTAAAGTAATGGGAACCCCCCTAAGAAACTACGTAAAGGAAGAAACAGTATATACAAAGTACTTTAGAACTAACAGGGTAATTTCCAATTCTTTCAAATTTTGGAATTCTTTAAATATGATTGACCGAATATTAGCTCCCGTATTGACGCTCTACCGGCAGGGTGGCGTCGTGGTAAGGCGCAAGCCTCATACGCCCAAGTTCACAGGATCAAACCTGGCCCAAGCCGGGGGATTTTCAAGATGCAGAAAACTGACAGAGCCCATGTCGTATGATTATGCAGCATGCTAAAAAGCTCATGAGTATCCGTTTGGCATGGATACTCTCGGCTAAATTCAATTCCTAGTGCAGATTGCATCAACTAGAGTTCAGGTGCCGCCCTCTAGAGTGAAACGGAGCATCAAAATTCTCAAAGTGGTAATGGCATCCACCGACAGTGGTGCCACTTGAAAGAATGATGCCGATTTTCCGGGAAATGCACTAGGTCTACGATGGTTAATGTCCGTATGCAGCCCTATTAGAAAGTAGAGATGTAACGAATATTCGGCCACTATTCGGTATTCGGCCACTATTCGGTATTCGGCCTATTCGGCCCTTTGGCCGAATATTCGGCCTGGCCGAATAGTCATTTCATCACTCAGCCGAATATTCGGCCTGGCCGAATACTGGGTAAAGTAAAATTCGGCCTGGCCGAATATTGGTGGACTATTCGGCCGAATAGTTCTGCTGCAGTAAAAAAGTAAAAAAATAAAGAAATTAGTAGATTTTAAACATTTAAAATTGTATTATAATTATTGCAAAAGAATACATTAGTCCACTATAGTTTTAATAAATAAAAATAACTTAGAATAAACTACTTCTTTTTACTCTTGTTTTAGGCTTGACTGAGCAAAAACACATTTTAAAGTTGTAATATTGTATTTTATATTTAGCATTTGCTCCCAAAAGCTGCCAATAGTTAATTATAATGGAGAATATGATGAATTCATTTTGTTATTATTAACAAAGTGGAAGCCAGACTTTGTTTCGGTAGACTGATTTATTGTGAATATTGGGTTAGAGAGAAATGTGAAAAGCCCAGAATATATCATGAATATTTAGATAGCATAAGTTATTGGGGGTTTTGAAAATAAAAACATATCCCAGTTAAGTGCATTAAGTTTTAATATATCTTTTAAAAATAGATATGTAAAAAATCCCATAAAATAAAAATATTAACTTTTATAACTTTTAAAATGTCTTCATAAAACAGTTTTGAGCAAGGTAAAAGTTCCCTAAACACTAGTATTTCTTTCATTGCAATTAAATAATTAGTAAAATAATGCTAATGCTTACCACCGTATAACCTGTCATTTATATTTTTCTTGTGGGTGAAATTCTTAGTTTTATTACATTCAAAACAATAGTGAAAATAGATTAATTTTAAATAGTTCTAAATTCTTAACAAACAGAATTAAATCATACATCATAGATTGTGTGTAATTGGTATTTGACTTTGTGAATAATTTTAAATTTGACAAATACTTTCTATTACAACGATTTTCTAGACACTTTAATATTCGGCCGCCGAATACTCGGTATTCGGCCTAACCGAATATTCGGCTTCGGCCTGGAAAAAATGGCCGAATATTCGGTATTCGGCTATTCGGCCAAATCACTATTCGTTACATCCCTATTAGAAAGGGAAAAAAGTATTGTCGTTTCCCCAAATGTTATAAATTATCTGTTCATTAATTTAAGCTTATTAGGGTAGTCAAGTGTAAAAGGTACTTACTTTATAAACTTCTGCTTTAAATTGAATTTTAGCTGCTCCTCGACGCATCTCCACAACGGAGTACTTGTGCGGGAGGAGCTATGACGTCAATCGGGAGCGGAGTTCCGACCAACTAGATTATCGGGCAGAAGAACCGAATGCTCACGTGACACATTCCATCCAGTGTCAGTAGGGGATGAAGCAGTTTTCCTGACCACTCAAATGGATGCATGAAATCACATGAATACAGAGTTCTACGACCTTTAGTATATAGCTGGCCATGGTGTACCTCTTTTTTACGTTCCTGGTTTTGTAAACTAAGCAGTGTTTTTTTAAGGCGGGATGGAGAATGATCTACAAACAGTTTTATTTTAAAATGCTGATAAATATTTCTCCCGTTTATAGATTGTGATAGAGGGTATCTTTGGAGCATATGCCCAACCAGTCATTGCTATAGATGATGTCGAAATGTACGAAGGAAAATGCCCTCATGCAGGTAAGAGTTTTGCTTGATGTACTGTTACCGAATTTCGCCAAAAATAGACATAAACTACATAGATTTATAGTAGCACTTTGTCAAAATAGTGTTCTTTCTTTTTAAATTTTTCAACAATAAAAATTCTACAAAGGCATAAGTTAAAAGGAAACAGAAGTGAAGATATAAGGTTGATCATTTGACTGTGGAAAAAGAAAAAGGAAATTAAAGTAATAAAATAATTCAGAGTTGGTGGATTCACAAGAAAGAAGCTCTGGTAAAAAAAACGATCGCAGTTCGATCTCGGTGATATCGTAACTAGGGAAGTAACGAATATTCAGCCACTATTCGGTATTCGGCCCTTTGGCCGAATATTCGGCCTGGCCGAATACTGGGTAAGGTCAAATTCGGCCTGGCCGAATATTGATAGAATATTCGGCCGAATAGTTCTGCTGCAGTAGAATTGTAAAAAAATAAAGAAATTTGTAGATTTTAAACATTTAAAATTATTATAATTATTGCAAAAGAATACATTAGTATATAGTTTTAATAACTAAATATAATTTCGAAAAAAAAAACTACTTCTTTTAAACCTTGTTTTAGGCTTGATTGAGCAAAAACAGATTTTAAAGTTGTAATATTGTATTTTATATTTAGCATTTGCTCCCAAAAGCTGGCAATAGTTAACTATGATGGAGAATATGATAGATTAATTTTGTTATTGTTAACAAAGTGGAAGTCAGACTTTGTTTGGGTAGACTGATTTATTGTGATTATTGGGGAAGAGAGAAATGTGAAAATCCTAGAATACATCATGAATATTAAGATAGCATAAGTTATTTGGGTTTATGAAAATAAAAATGTATTCCAGTTAATTGTATTAAATGTTAATAGATCTTTTAAAAATAGGTATGTATGAAAACCCCATAAAATAAAAATATTAACTTTTATAACTTTTGAGATATCTTCATAAAACAGTTTTGGCAAAGGTAAAAGTTCGCTAAGCAATAGTAGTTCTTTCATTTGAATTAAATAATTAGTAAAATAATGCTAATGCTTACTAACATAAATCCTATTATTTCTATTCACTTGTGGGTGAAATTCTTAGTTTTATTACATTCAAAACAATAGAGAACATAGATTAATTTTAAATAGTTTTAAATTCTTAACAAATAGAATTAAATCATACATCATAGATTGTGTGGAGTTGATGCTTGACTTAGTGAATAATTTTAAATTTGACAAATACTTTCTGTTACAACGATTTTCTAGAAAATTTAATATTCGGCCTCCGATTATTCGGTATTCGGCCCAAGACATTGGCCGAATATTCGGCTTCGGCCTGGAAGAAGTGGCCGAATATTCGGTATTCTGCTATTCGGCCAAATCACTATTCGTTACATCCCTAATCGGAACAGTCAAGCAACTATAAATTGACTAGTGGTGACTTATAGCTTTAAATAAAAATAAAGTTAATATTTTAATGTTTTCTTAAAAAAATTTTTTGTATCTTAAGGGAGGGGTCTGGACCTGTAATCAAAATTCCCTTGCTACCTCACTACACACTGAGGGTAGTTAAAATAAAAATATTGTAAATTAAATGAGCCGCAATATGAGAAACATTTTTTATAACGACGGTTTCGCAAGAGGTTTATGCAAAAAGACAATGAAAAGAATGACATCTATTCTTCTATCAAAGAAATGTTCGCAATATAAAACTTGCCAACTGCTCGATCTCAACTGAAGGGTTTAAAAAAAAAAAAAAAAAATTAAGGGAAAAAACAATTGTTTTTACCAGTAAAAAACGCTTTTTTGCACTGGAAGTACATTTTCTAGTAGGTGAAAATTTTGTTTACCGGTCAGAAGTCCGGAAGATCGGCGAAAATCTTCCGTAAAAACGGAAGAGTTGGCAAGTGTGAAAAGAGGCTTATAACTCAGGTACAATTTTACACTTTAGTTGACTTTACACTTAAAGATCAATTTTACGAAAAGAGCTTCAGGGAGTTATGCACAAATAGAGAAATACATTCAACAAATTTAAGGAACTATTTGAAAACAAATCCGTAACGATGTCGCACAAAAAAAGGAAAAGAAATAAAGTTAGACTGCATCAGTTAAAGATAGATATCCACATATGTTCTTTATCACATGATTAATATAAATTTGTTTCTCTTATCAAATATTTAAAAATTTATGCTGTTACTTTTACTTATAAACAACGTGTACCAATGTCGTGTTATTTATAAACAGCTGCCAACCATAGTTTTATTTGATGTCGGGGCCATGAAAGTAATTGGGTCAGTTGAACTAAATAAAATGCGGACTACACATCCTGTTTTTTCGCAGTAGTTGGACTGTGAAATATCCTGTGCATTACTGTTTGGAATTTGAAAATAATCTTTGTTGTTTCCTTTTCAGTCGCTTGTGATTTTGAAGCAGATTACTGCGATTGGACTTATTCAGGATTTGACCTGCAAGTGGGCAAAGGGAATAATCCACCGAAAGATCACACAACTGACACCGAAACAGGTACATAAATTAATAATTAAACATTATTTATGCGCCACTAAGCTTTTATTTATGAGGCAATTTTGTGTATGAATCATCAGAGCTAGGGGAGAGACGCTCTGCACCAGAAAGTTCACCTTCAACGCACGTGCCTGCCAGCGACTCTCCCTAAAAACCTTTTCTCCATTGACGTCATAGTAGCTTCGGAAATGGTGAGATGTTGCCATCACAATTGAAAGAAAAGTTGATTCACCATAAGTTCATGTAAATCCTGCATAAGCCATTTGTTACCATAAGACATGTACTTATTTTGGTAATAATGCTTGTGTTTCCAATAATTTTTTTCGTAGGAAGTTATGCAGCTCTAACCGTCGACAACGGCAGATTAATAAGTCCCGAATTCTACTACGAGAAGCCAGACTATTGCCTGAACTTCTGGTACTTCCTAGAGGGCAACAGAGACACTCAGCTGAAGGTGCAAAAATGGCAGCCTTTCGAGAAAGACTGGAATCTGAAGTACATCAACGTGTGGACAGACGTCGCAGAAATGAACGTGAAAGGGCAGTGGATGCATGCTATGGCTAAAATTTCTGATCTGGCCAGTGGAGATTTCTATGTAAGTAGCTCATTTGTAACTGTTTTGACTAATTTTCTTTATTTATTGCCGATTTCATAGTCAACCACTGTGCTATATTAGCAAACTGCAGCGACACCTATAGTAGATGTAGCTCCAGTTATCTTATTGAACTCAGTCTAGGACACTGTTATACAACTAATAGAAAATCTGTCTGCCTCAGAATTAACATCAAAGTAGGTTTAGTTTGCTGGAAAATACACTTTTGCCCTGTTCACTTACTAATGTTGTATTCAAGTTAGAAATAATAAATAAAGATTATACGACATATAACAACGAGTAATGACTAAGGGAAATATTCCAACGAGTAAGAAAAAAATGCAACTACTACGGAGGATCTTGTAATGATCAAGGAAAAATATTCCAATGAGAGGGAAACAAAACGTTATAAGTAAGAAAAATATTTCAATCAGTGAGAAAGAATGTGACTTTGGGAAATGTACGAATGAGTGAGTAAGATATTGTTCTGACTAAAGAAAACTGTTCCTATAATCAAGAAAGGAATTTGAAAGTAGAAAATAGTTAATAAAGGATAAATTCCTAACGCTAAAGAGAAATATCGTAGTGACTATCGATCATACTTTTGCATATGCAGTAGCGGATCTTGGACTTTTCGGAGACGGGAAAAACTTAAAAATGCCGCCCCCTCCAAACATTTATTGTTGAAATTTCATGCAACTTTTATGCGATGGCTTTTTTTTTTTTTTTTTTTGAGGATTTTCCCCCTTGGGGCCCCTGATGAACTCCAGTTTTCGATAATGTTCCCACACATGCCCCTTTTAGCTCAACATTAGGGGTGGAGGGTAGAGCCATATGAAGGGTCTTTCTTAACTGGAGATATGAAATTCTGACAGTTGAAGGGGGTCAGGGGGTTTCTCCCCCGGTAAAATTTTGAAAATTATGTGAAAACTGGTGCATTTTGAGGCCTTAGGAGAAGTTTTGGGACTTCAAAAATTTTAAGAAAAAAAGCAGACAAAAACTTTTTGAAACTTAAACGCTTTTACTCATAAAAATAAAGATAAAAATTCAGAAAAAAATTGACATTTTTTTTAAAGCCAGAGGGCAGGACCCTTCCTTCTTACTAACGCCCATATCGAAGAGTCAAGTGTTTGCCTTCTCAAACGACATTTACAAGCTTCCACCTCCCCCAAAAGGATGCTTTGAAAGTTTCTAAGAGAAAAAACATTGGGTATTGTCTTCGAATAGCATGATTTATACGTATTTCACGAGAACTTGAAGAAGCGTTAGAAAAAAAACTTGACTTTTTTAAATTAAATTTTTAAATTTTGGCATTTCGAAATTTTCCGTTCCCTAACCTCAATTTTAGAATTTCCAACAGTTTATACAAATAAATAATTCTATTAATCGGTTTTAATCGTTAGCAAAACAGCTGATAAATGATAAAATCGGAATGCAGAAGTAGGATTTCCATTCTCTTCCAAAAGTTAAATTTTCTTAATTAAATATTTTTTTCTTTTCTTTCTTCTTTTTTTATATATCACAGTTGAATTTGCCACCCCCAGAAGGGCCGTCCGGGGCATGGGCCCCGGGTTGCCCCACCCTAGATCCGGCATTGTGCATATGATCATCATTCTACGCCTTAGTGATGTTGAGTCGGAGACCTAATCCTTGCGGACATTACCAGTTAAAACAAATTGTAACTTAACAGTTGATAATGTGAGGAAGTCTTATTTCTTTTTTTACTAAAACAAAAGCTTGAGCGTGAGACCAAGGCATCCAATCAGCAAGAAAGACGTTCAGTAGCGTATCCAGGATTTTCAAGAGGGCGGGGGGGGGGGGGCGATATTGCTTAGGTGCAGCTAATTAATGCAGACGACTTCTTTAGACATCGAAATTTCGGGGAGAATGTATCCCGCCCCATAGATACGCCCACAAGGACACTGGTATATGAGAATTAAGGCGTTCCATCCATCAAGGGCGAATCCTGCAAAACTATATTTCAAGAAAAAGTTTCTCAAAGAGAAAGAAACTACTTTTAAAGGGAAAGGGCGAATTGCAATTCTATGCAGAAAAAATAAGATGGAATAATGAGAAACAAAATTAATTTCAAAATGCTTTTAGTTTGAAAATCACTATCAGTAAAAATCAGTAATTAAGAATATCAAATTAAAAAATCCATGGAATGAATCTGGCCATTAATCCATATCATCCTCGTTTCCCATAGTTGGAATAATTTAGATTGTTTTCTGATGCTTGGTGAATGAACAGCTTTCGCTGGAACTTCTAGATGGTGCATTCGCCGTTCTCCCACACAAGTATTTATCGTATTTTTAACTTTTTTTCTCGACTTATGCGCCACGTTCTACTTGGCAAAGCTTCAGGTAGAAAAGGCGAATAAGACCTCTTGTTGTATTAATTAGCTCTTCCATGACAAGGCTTTTTATTGAAAAAAAAATGAAGGGACTGGTGGGACTTGTCGTAAGGCACGCCTCAATTTTTCACCTTCACCATGAGTCATCATGGGTATGGCATTCTCTTATGGAAAGTGGCACCGTGCTTTATAATTTTTTTATATTTTTATTTTCAGGTGCAATTTAACGGTTCTCGTACTAACGAAAGTCAAGTAGTGGCCATAGATGACGTTTCACTAGAGGAAGGAGCCTGTCCACCCTACGGCAGTTGCACATTCGAGAGAGACTTCTGCACCTGGCGGAACTTACCCAAACCAATCAGCACGGGACTCAGGTGGCTGCGGAACTCTGGAAGAATACCGGACTCAAACAATGGTCCACAGGTTGATCATACTATAGGAACTCCAGAAGGTTTGTTCATTCTGCTCTGTAATTAAAAGTTATTTTGAAAGCTACAGGAAACGTTATAAATTGCGGTTATGCGTATAGGTTCTTCCTAGAGTTTAACCCTTTGAGTACTGAATTAGATGAAGATTTTTATGCCCATGGGACGGGTTTAATTTGTCGCTATATGGATCCCCATTTTTTCTTTTTTCCTCCAACCTTCTTCCCTATTAGCTCTAGGCCTTAGGGATGCTCTACTTTTCTCCTGCAATATCCTTCCCTGTTAGGACCAGGCCTTAGGGATGCCCTACCTTTCTCCTGCAATCTCCTTCCCTGCTAGCATCAGGCCTTAGGGATGCCCTCCCCCGGGCGCGAGATAAAGATTGCGGGGGTACCGCAAACATCAAGCCTGCTTCTGAAATTCAGATGATGAGTCAGTCTCGTTCACCGTAACTTCGGCCAAGTAAGCAGAGTCTTACTCTTCAAATGTACCCAAAGGGTTAAAACATATGTTCTGGGTACCAGAAATCCTTCTAGGAAGAAATCCAAGGTTTTTGATACGGCGTCCCTAAACCGAAAGACCCCTACACGAAATATAGAAAACATCCAAATCAAGTACTGAAAATGATTACGCCATATGTACAAAAAGTAAAATAATACAACGTGTAATACGCACAACATTTGCAAAAGATGCATCGTTGCATTGTTTCTGCATTCTTTTTCAAAATCTGTACGTATTATAGGTCGCATTACTTTACTTTTTGTTGTGCAATGGTTTACAATACGTTTCTTGCTGTATGTACAGCTGAAATCATATGCTCATGATCAATGATAGTTTCTTTTCGTGTGTCACCGTAATATTACGTTCGTGGCCGCGAAAAACTTACCATAATATTACATACCATAATATTACGTTCAAGGACGTTCTCCGCTTTTAATAACATTTAGTGAGTTACAATAATTTCTTCGATATCGCTTATTAAAGACTCCTAAATCGAGATATCTCTCTTTGTTATTTGAAAAATATATCTTTCTAAAGCTATCTATCTGCATAATCTATATGTATGTCTCTATGTATATCTATTTGCATAATCTGCACATATCTATCTGCATAATCTGTGTATACCTATCTGCATAATCTATCTTTGTATATCTATTTGCATAATCTGTCTGTGTATATCTGCTTGCTTATCACATATCTTCTACAGGTTGGTACATCTACATGGATGGCAATTTTGGACAAACCGGTCAAAAGGCAGTATTAGAAAGTGAAGTTCTCCATTATGCCCCTACAGCATGTTTCAAATTCTGGTACCACATGTACGGATGGGGTAAGTTAATTACTTTGCCTTTGAATTTTCTGAGTCCTTTGAAACTTGTTAGACCTCCTACTTTGTTATAAAAAAGGATTTGTATGGTCTGACTAAAAAAAGTTTTCCGGATTTTTTTGCACAAATCAATCAGATGAAAATTGCAAAAGTCGGATCAAATTTTATTGAGTTACTTTAGTTAACTTTTTATTTTTTAAGTTGATAAGTCAAGCAGATGGGGAATGTAGAGCACATCTTTGACAGCAGACAAAAGTCTACCTTACATTGGAGCTAAAAGTTGTGTTCAGGACATGTTATTCTCTCGAGTGAATTGCACATACATAGTATCCTCTTTTAACATAATAATAACAATATGGCGTTCTTACCTTTACCGAACTTTTCATTTTCTAACACATATCCACTCGATAGGTAATTTTCAATTTATTTCCGGATTTGAAAGCAGGCGAAAAATACTTGGTGTAGCAACACTGTGTAGACGTCTTCCAGATTTGACTGATTATGTGTATTCAGCTTCTGAGTACGTATCACTACCTTAGTTTAGTACTAAGACATGTTAAAGCTGCTGTTTTGAGATAAACTCTTTAAACGCCCAATTTCCATGTTGTACTTCAAGAAACGTACCAAAGAAAATGTAGTTTTGGCCGTTACATTCTAGTCTAATGCTGTTGGTTTAAGCTACGTCATATGAATTTAGTTTGGAAGTAAGCCACTTACTTAGAGAATATTTTTTTTATTTATTTTAAATTTCTCAGTATTGAAACACACGAAATGTTCAGAAGTGAAAATAATTCTTGACTTTCAATTCACTTAAATGTATTTAGCCTACTTTCCCGAGTTAAAAATAAATAATAAAAAAACAATAATAATAAATAAATGACAATAATAAAAACATATAGACACACATTTATAGATAGACGACCTCAAAAATACATAATTTGATTGATAGAAGTTGTGACACACTTAACAGACATCAAAAAAGCAAATTTTCAGGTGTAAAAAAAGATGACATTTTTGAGTAATCACACATCAAAAATTGTTCTTTTCGAAAATTTTCGAATTTCAAACTTTAATTTTTAGGGTGGTATATATCTCAGGCTTATAATAAAATTTGGTATAAAAGTTCCATAAGAGCACTTTAGATTACTGTCTTCGTTTTGTTTTGAAAAAATCATAAGAAAAAAAAAATATAGAAATTGGTAAAAATTCAATTTTTGCACCTCAAAACCCCTTTTAATGAAGCCAACTATATTTTTTGAAATATCTAAATAAAATACCGTTTTTTAGTTTTCTTTATAGAAAAAAGAATTATTCAAATCAGTCAAATACAGTAGCCATTTTAAAGTGAGTGTTTTGCTGACTTTTTTAAACCTGCCAATTTTGCGCTGAATTTTAAAAGTTTAATACACATCGTGGAACGTTTCCAATAAAATACTTAACCCCAAAATTTAAATAATGAATAAAACTTGTTTCACGAAAACATTTTTTGCCTAAGAAAAAAATAGATAAAGCATTTTAAAATTCGACCCTATCACAAGAGAGTACAGAGAAAAATCCCTTTTTTCCTGTGTTGACTGGCGGTTTAAATAGCACATCATATATTTTAGTGTGACGTAGTAAAGCATATTGTTGTATAATAAGATCTCTACTCCCTCCCCATGAAAATGGCTGGTTCCTCTAGATTTTTTTAAAAAAGAGCAAATGAGCATGTTAGGCATTTGTTTTAATGATTTGCTCATGGGACTCCTTGCCCACTCTCAAAGTCCTTTTTCTTTTTTCATTCTGGATGTTTTGATAATGAAATAAATAATTGAATTCAATTCATCGCTTAACCTAGAATTCATCTATTATTTGTAATGTGTAAAAGCCAAAAACATGAAATTGTATAACATACAAGTCTATGTGATATTCCAGAAAAAAGTTCAAGCTTTTAAAGGGCTTTTAAGACATTGATACTTATTCTTCCACATCACTAACATATACACAAGAAAATACAAAATAAACTCAAAAAACTATATACATGTAGATATTATTTCCATTTGGCATAACGAGCTGCCTCGCACTTCAATTTCCAGCTGGTTCTCAGAACCCCATACTCCCTCTGCTTGGAGGGAGTATGGGGGTCTTTCCGACCTCATGTGCGCATGCGCAGAACTTCGACAGTCGGAGTCGGTATTCCCAACAATTGCATAGTCACCATAAATTAGAAATAATTATAAAAGCTATTTAAAATAAATTATTAACCTTTTTGAAAGCGACTCTTCCATTTAGGATCACTTTAAACCACATGAGGAAAGTGATTTTTAAAAGATTTATTTTACATATAAGTATTACATTTGTGCAACTTTGAACCAGAAAATAATGTTTATAAATACATAATATTTTTTATTTCACAACATCGCACTACTTCAATAATTTATGATACTGCATAGAACAACTTCGAGGGTTTCCTCAACTTCAAGCCAGCAATGGAAAATGGCTTCCGAATGACTGTAATTTACAATTATCTGTGTAGAGAGTTGTAAACCAGTCGTCCCCAAAGTTGACAAAGCTCCGACCCGTCTAACAAAAATATCCAATCTTGGGGCCTACCTCTTATCTGTCTTAGAGAAAAAGAGGGCATAAATATGGGTAATGCTCAGATTCCCTAGTGGCAAGTCGTGGAACTACTTAATGCTGTCTTTGTTCTAATTGAAATTTAAAAAAAAACATTTTTTTTATAAGTGTTACCAATATGAATGAAAGAGTTGAAATAAGAAGCACAACTTAAATAATTTTTTTACTACTTAATTACCCACACCTGAGAGGTTTTTTTTACAAAGTTATATCAATGGGAAGGATGTATTTGTTTCTTATTTCTCTTCATTAAAGTTTTAGCATCAACTTCAACTTACTTACTTTTATTCGCAGAATTCCTATTTTTTAAATTCATGTGTACATCGGCGAGGGCCCACTCAGTATTCGCTTGCGACCCACTGGTGGGTCGCGACCCATAGTTTGGGAAATACTGTTGTAAACCTTATTCGGTAAATGAAAAGTAAAGAACTAATTTTATAACCTAACCAGCTACGTGCAGCACTAGATCATTTTTGAAGTTAAATATAGCAAAATGCATGACATGGTTCAAAGTTACCCAGAATGACTACATTTTTTGCCTTTTAAACATGTGCTTTCTTTATTTTCAGGATCAGGCTCCTTGGATGTAATGTTTGTGAATCATACCGACAACAAAATCTACAATGTCATGCGAATCAGTGGAAGTCAAGGGCAAAATTGGTATCCAGTCAAACGTCCGGTCAAGGACCTACCACCTTCGTACAAGGTGAGTTGATGATTTAAATGTGCTATAAGGTCATTCTAGAACATCTCGATAACTTGAAGAAATATGAATAACTTGTTAATATTTGAGGATTTAATCGTTTATCTTCCCAGAAAATATTTATCCGTATATTAGTATCCCATTTTTGAAAATTTGATTTGGCTTTGAACTCTACAGATCATGTAAATACAATGAAACTTCCTCAAAGTGGAGTCACTTGACTTGTCGGCATTCGCCCTTCAAAGTCACGGGAATTGCTGGCCATTTGTGAAGGGTCACCTGATAGGAGGCCGGCATTAACCATAACACTCTGTAGCCGGATGACACCAGATGGCGCCACCACAACTATGTCGCTTCCCTTTTTTAACCTGAGACTGAAGGGGAGAGACATTTTCTCCAGCCTCCGGTATACTATGAACTGCCTCAGGACTTTAGTCCACAGATTTGTGATGCACTAACCCTATCCGTACATGGTGGGTCATCAGCGCGTCTGGTTCCGAACCCCAAACCTCTTGGTTCGATGAACCGACGCCCTAACCACTAGGTTACCACGTTCCTCTATATGTACAATTACAACTTCACCCTAAACTGCTGGAGATGCAGATACGTGTTTACGAGGCATCAGGGGCAATTTAGAATAAATTGCCTCTAGAAGGCAATTTTAGAACATGAACATTGAACAAACATGTGCCTGAATGTCTGATCTTACTGGCGAGTCACTTGGAAATTTCCAAAAATCAAAGTCCATCTCTTAATTTTGCAGAGCTTAGATTCTCAACGATGCACTATACACTTAAGTTATTCCAACACATTGGTTTTCACAGGTGACACTAGGGTGGACACCATGCTTCTAAGGGGGTTTCTTAAACATGTCGAGTTCTCCTAAGTGTTGAGATGTCCCTGAATGACCTTATGTTGTTTCAGAAGCTTCTCATTGCCCCAGTATAATTCAAATGAAGTGATTCCCTCAAAATGGATTTCCTGATTAATTCCTTTTCTTTCTTTTCTTTTTATAATTCATGATGTATAGATCCGATTCATCGGTACGAGAGGCCGCTATGGGGATTTAGCGCTAGATGACATTCTTATCCAAGACGGAAGCTGCGATGACCCTGTGACAACTACTCCGGCTCCCACGGAATTTCGTAAGTCTCTGTCTTTCCTAAGATGCGCTTTTATCAGATTGTTCTGTCTAAACGCCATGGATTGCGGATTGGTCTTTGTCTCTGCCGAGCATGCATGTATGAAGCATAGATTTTCCGGCTTTCTTACGAATGCCATTCTTCAAAAATAAATTCTAATTTTGAGATATACTCACACAGTCATATGCACAGTCGAGCTTGGGAAAGTGACGACTTTTCTCCCACGATAAACTACTCCGGCTCCCACGGAATTTCGTAAGTCTCTGTCTTCCGTAAGTTGCGCTTTGACTACAAGCTGTTCTGTCTAAGCGTTTGAGATTGAGGGTTGTTCTTTCTGTCTGCACTGAGCATACATTTAAGAAACATGCATTTTCTGGTTATCGTAGGAATGTCATTCTTCAAAAATAAATTCAAATTTTGATATATACTCGCAGAACACACACATTCAGTCATATAGAGTGGAGCCTGAAGATGTGACTACTTTTGCAAAGGGACCAATCTGTCCAACCTGTCCAAAGTAACCACTCCTGGAAATCCTCCATTAAGATGCGCTTTTATCACATTGTTCTGTCTAAACGTTTGGGATTGGGGACTGGTCTTTATGTCTCTACCGGGCATACATGTACGAAGCATAGATTTTCCAGCTATCTTAAGAATGTTATACTTAGACAATAAATTCATCTACGAGATTTTGATAGTTGGACGCTTCTGCGCATGGCAGAAAAGAACCAATCCATTCGAGATTTAGGGAAATTTATTTTGCAGGTGCGTTTATTAAGTACTCCAATTTGTTTGTTGAAAGTAAGTAAATTTTTAAACTGTCATATAGCCTCAGTTCGAAAGAAGTAAAGTATGCCAAAGAAACTAGAACTAGAAGATTGAATCAAATTCCTTATACCAGCAGTTCCTCCTGAATGGATTCTTCATGGCACTCCTCCAGCTGGCTTGATTTGGTTGATGGTAGAACTGTATACACGCACACACTCATTCATATACACAGGAAAAATGACAACAAAAGGCCTGGAAAAATGACAACTTTTTTAAAAAGAGCAACCAGTCTACCCTATTCAAAGTAACCACTTCTGCAAAATATTTTTGACCTTTAATGATTGGGGAATTTGTCCTATAAGAGGGCCCCCTGTTTAAGGAAGCCAGTGTAAAGGTACCTGGAAGAATCGGTCGGTACCTTGAAGAATCAGTCGGTACCTTGTAGAATCGGTCGGTACCTTGAAGGATCTCTGTTGTGCCTTGAAGAATCTCGGTCGGTACCTTGACGAATCTCGGTCGGTACCTTGACGAATCGGTCGGTACCTTGACGAATCGGTCGGTACCTTGAAGAATCGGTCGGAGTTTTGAAGAATCGGATGGAGTTTTGAAGAATCTGTCGGAGTTTTGAAAAATCTGTCGGTGCTTTGAAGAATCTGTCGGAGTGTTGAAGAATCTGTCGGTGCTTTGAAGAATCTGTCGGTGCTTTGAAGAATCTGTCGGTGCTTTGACGAATCTACGCATGACAGAAAAGAAGGATTCCATTCAAGTTTTAGGGAAGTTTATTTTGCATAGTAGCTTTTATTTAGTACTCGAATCAGAATGTTTGCTTTTCTCTTGGCTCAAAGTAACCGAATTTTTAAACTGGCAAATAGAATCAGTTCGGAAGAAATCAAGTATGCTAAAGGAACCAGAACGAGAAGATAGAGGCACATTCTTTATAACAGCAGTTCCTCCTTAATGGATTCCTCTTGGCACTCCTCCAGCCGGCTTGCTTTGGTTGATGCTAGAACTGTAGCACAAACTTTTAAAGTACAAACTTTTAAAGCACAAACTTGTATGATTCCCTAAAAAAACGTTGTCCTAAATAATTCTTACGAAATGAATAATAAGTCTTCTGTAATGGAAAATTTTGCTTTTCATTCTTGCAGCACCAACGCCCTGGGACTGTGACTTCGAAACTGGTGACGAGTGCATGTGGTCGGCTGGTAACGCTTGGGTAATACAGGACGGGAGACAAGGCCTCAGATCAGGATACGGACCTGGTAAAGATCACACCAGGGGAGACGCCTTCGGTGAGTGTCCTCAGATGTTGGTTTAAATTCTACATTGATATCTGGGCTTCACCAAATTAGGAAAACAAATAATCAGGTTGCTTTATTTTTGGAGGGGCAACTGCAACCGTAAGAAACCAAGATATGGGTGAGTGAAAGTAGGAAAATAATACAATCTACGCGTTGCAGCGGCTCCAACCGCACTTCAATATTAGTCG
This sequence comes from Octonoba sinensis, assembly GCA_038502835.1. NCBI lineage: Eukaryota > Metazoa > Arthropoda > Arachnida > Araneae > Uloboridae > Octonoba > Octonoba sinensis. The sequence continues at coordinate 11,882,321 of CM076603.1, forward strand.
TTATATTAAATGGTCATGGTATCAGATAAATCGATAGTTCATATTCTTTAAATTTGGCTAAAACAATGCTTTTTAATGACACAAGATGCAATATCAAATGTGAAAAACATTTTGTGTTAAAAAAATTAAATTAAACGCATTAAAAATAGTTGAGTAAATGCAATGAAAAAATAGTTCATGTGCCAGTTTGAAATAGTTGCACTATTAAATTGCACAGCAAAACGTAAATCGTACAATAAGAGTTTATATATGAACATCAGCATTTCTTACACCAGCATAGCATTTTCTCCCTTGATTATGAATAGAATCTTCTAGGCACTCTGCCAGTCAGTGGTCTTTTTTTTTTGCGGTATAACTGTACATCAAAAGTCGTGATCCTTCATACTTGCCGTAGATGTGGAGAAACAATATCGTAAATAAAAGTCAGCTAGTTCTTTTCAAAGGTAGTTATAACGCATGAGATCACTGTAACACAGGGTCGTTATACCGGGGCTCATCTATATCTTCCTTTAACCTCTTCAGACCCCAGAACTAAGCACATACAATTTTGACGCAATTTTTTGGTTCTCTGGTTTAAAAAATAATTACAAAACAAAATAACTAAAAAAAAAAAAAAAATTTTAAAATTTTAATTAATAATTAGTTTAAATAATAATTAATGCTCATTTTCCATGTTTAAAACGAAGTAAACTATCTGTTGATTGTTTTAAAAAAACAATTGGGTGTTTTAGCTTTCAAATTGCACAAACAGTAGTTGATAAACAGTATTTAAAATGTACCCAATTGGGTACACGTGGAATGAAGAGTTTATAAAGGCCCAGAGAGTTCTCAGTGAAAAGTCTCACTACTGTGTAATCTAGGAGAACCAGCAGAAGGCTCCAAAGCAAAAAGTGTATGCGTAATAGCGTCATACATAGCTTCTACAGTACACCAACAGGCATTTGTTTGGCACCACAAACCCATTTGCCAACCAGCTGGATATCCGCAGGCAATTATCACTGCAAGAATTTCCTCATCTACAGTTTAAATAAAAGCTGATACCGTGAAATCTCGCTTTAGCTGACACCGATACAATGATATATCAGTTGTAGCGAAATAAATATTCAGTCCCGTGTTAAACATCATTGAAATTACTCATATTCGGTTAAAACGAGCATTCAGTTACAACGAACTGTTTTTACGGTTCCTTGGAGTTCCTTGGCTCTAACGGGATTTCAGTGTGCAGCAATAAATAACGGAAATAGAGAGAGAACAGTTTCAGACATTAATGAAAAACGTTAAATGTAATAAAAAAAATCATCAAAGAATTCACTGTTAAAAAAAACCCTGAATTTTCAGACTGTTTTTTGAGTGATTTTAACGGAAGATTTCCGTAGTGCTTCAATACATAGTTTTTCCTTCCAAAAACGGTAATATCACGTTCTGAAAATACGAGAACGGAACTTTTCCGTTATGCAGTTGCTGTATTTTCACAGCCTGATTTAGATTAAAGGAGAAAAAAAGAAATGGAACTTCCGTCAAATCTCGGGAAAATATTATCAGAAACGGAATATTTCCGACAACTCTGCTGCCGTACTTTTTACGTTATTTTCAGGAGATTTTTTTTACAGTGTTGTTCACCTAAAAAATGTTAAGCTCCGCGCTATACGACACTGCATATACACTATCTACCAAAAAGTATTTGGACACTGGATTTTAGACATTTTTTTTTAGTCTGAAGAAATATTAAACTTGCTGTTCTGTATTTTGTATCATGGAAAGAACATACTTAAACTCACATTTAAGAAACAATATTCAGGCTTAGGGGCAATTAGGGGGCGGTCAAAAAATTAAAGAAGAAAAACAACACTTTTGAACATCTTGTATCAGAAAATGATCGAAATGTCCTGTAACTTTCGCAAAACATTTTTAATTATATACGCTATGCTTACTACTGCTTTCGTCAGAATAGCAGTAATATTCATGAAGATATGGGCATTTGTTTTAAATATTCGAAATTTTTCGCAAGTGTTTTGCTTATAACTCGCTAAATTCTATTTCAAATTACATGAAATTTGGAGACAAGTTGGCAAAATAAAAAGGAAGTATGGTACCAAAGAGTGGGAAAAATGTAATAAATAGTCATTGAGATTTGAGCAGTTTTATTAAAACAAATGTGATTGTGCATGCGCGAAAGATATTAACTAATTTTTTTTAATAATTTGGTAGTGAGATCTATGGAGCAACTTATGTAAAAGTTTCAGTTGAATATTGATATTTATCAAAGAGATATACACCATACAGTGAGCCGTATTTAGCAAGCCCTCAAATTGGAGAAGAAAGATAAGGGGTTTTTAACAAATTTTTTTATTGCATGATAATTTTGGCAAAGTAAACAATAGCGTTCAAATTCAGACTTCATAAACACAAATAATGCAATTTAATTCAGTTTAACATCTGTCAATTTTCCATTTTATCATGCAATATAAAAATTTGTGGAAAACCCCTCACCTTTTTTTCTCCAATTTGAGAGCTTGCTAAATATGGCTCACTGTATGGGGTATATCTCTTTGAAAAATATCAATATTCAACTGAAACTTTTACATAAGTTGCTCCATAGATCTCACTACCAAATTATTAAAAAATTTATTATCTTTCGCGCATGCGCAATCACATTTGTTTTAATAAAACTGCTCAAATCTCAATGACTATTTATTACATTTTTCCCACGTTTTGGTACTATACTTCCTTTTCATTTTTCCAAATTGTCTGCAAGTTTCATGTAATTTGAAATAGAATTTAGCGAGTTATAAGCAAAACACTTGCGAAAAATTTCGAATATTTAAAACAAATGCCCATATCTTCATGAACATTACTGCTATTCTGGTATTATCTACTGGCAATGATTTTTAGTTTGTTGATAAATATAATTATTCGAAATTTATACTATGCAGTTTTTAATAAAGTTTATATCACTAACAATCTATCTTTAATACTGTGTAAACTAGCAAAATGAACAAGACACGTTTTTTATTTCGTGGCAAAGGGTGTAAGTGAACTAGTTGGAAGCAAAGGGGTGTAAGTAAAAACAAGCAATTATTTTAAAAAATCCTACGCCAAATCTAATCATCAGAAACACTTTACACTTCATACTTAAACTAACACATACACATAGGACTCGAAAAAAAAAATTACACGAAGAACATCTAGAATTTAGTATAGGAATTAAACTTCAAACGAGTTTTACTCAAAATGACACTTTAGTCACTTACATCCCTTTGCTTCTCACCACCTCATTTCATGTGCTAAGAAACAATACACGGTCTATATTTTTTTGAGACAGATGCATAAAAAAATTTAATCAAAAATGAATGACTTTCAACTTTACACCAACTGAACACCAAAACTATTGTTCAGTAACACCAAAAGTGGGGTTCAGTAACACCAAAAGTGGTGCTCAGTAACACCGAAAGTGGTGCTCAGGAACATCAAAATGGTGTTCAGTAACACCAAAAGTGGAGCTCAGTAACACCAAAAGTGGTGTTCAGTAACACCAAAAGGGTGTTCAGTAGCACCAAAGAGTGGTGGCAACTAAACGCAAAAATTTTTACCAGTGTAGTTATTATTTTAGTTTTATTTCAATGCATACTTTCATTAAAATCCTCAAATTTATTGCTTTACTTTTCTTTCGTTCCAGGACACTACGCTTACTACTACCCCCAGAATAACACAGGACACGATCTAATAGGCCCTGAAATACCAATAGGAGAGAGTGACTACTGCTTTAAATTCTGGTACTACATGCACAGCACTGTACCCATCGCACTGGAAATGCACGTTATACAATGTAAGTGCTCATTTTTGAAAATCCTTTTTGAACTGCAAAAATTGATAGTTTTCAATTTTTAACAAAATATTCAAGATAGTGTGATTTTTTTTTATTTTAAGGTACAGATAATGATTACTTCAGTACGGACGATTTTAACCGCTGAACGCATTTGCCCGTGTCTGACACGGGCGAAAGTTACCAGCAACTTTGCACAAGCTCGTGTCTGACACGGGCGAAAATTTACCGCCAAATTCGCACACGCTCGTGTCTGACACGGGCGGAAGTTACCGCCAAATTTGCACATGCCCGTGTCTGACACGGGCGAAAGTTACCGCCAAATTCGCACACGCTCGTGTCTGACACGGGCGGAAGTTACCGCCAAATTCGCACATGCTCGTGTCTGACACGGGCGGAAGTTACCGCCAAATTTGCACATGCCCGTGTCTGACACGGGCGAAAATTTACCGCCAAATTCGCACACGCTCGTGTCTGACACGGGCGGAAGTTACCGCCAAATTCGCACATGCTCGTGTCTGACACGGGCGAAAGTTACCGCCAAATTCGCACACGCTCGTGTCTGACACGGGCGAAAGTTACCGCCAAATTCGCACAAGCTCGTGTCTGACACGGGCGAAAATTTACCGCCAAATTCGCACACGCTCGTGTCTGACACGGGCGGAAGTTACCGCCAAATTCGCACATGCTCGTGTCTGACACGGGCGAAAGTTACCGCCAAATTTGCACATGCCCGTTTCTGACACGGGCGAAAGTTACCGCCTAATTTGCACATGCCCGTGTCTGACACGGGCGATCTTGTATCTCTCGTTAGTTTATTTTAATGCCTTTCTGAGATCCGTTTGCCCTTTGTTTGTATGATATTTTTTCATATAACTTTTAATCCACCCCCGCTCTCTATTCACCCCCTACAACTGAAATTTCTAAAAATAGTTTGCACTATAACAGGGGTAGCCAAGCTCCTTGATTGTCCTAGCCATTTTTCAAAATTTGAAATTTTTCGTGAGCGGCAATTAAATACGTATTTAAAAGGTATGCAAAAAAGGTATTAATTTTTTTTTTACAGAAATTATATTTATTGAAAACATATAAGTAGAAGTACAAAATATGTGTATTGAATTAAAATATTAAAAGCAAAACACATTTATTTTACTTCTCTTGATAATTCTTTAAAATTTGGTGAATAATTGGGGACAGTACTCCTCAGTAATTCTTTGAGATGCTGGTTAGTTAATACTGATCGGTGTTCGGATTTCACGAATTTTAAAGTGGAATAAAATGATTGACATAAGTGCGTTGTTCCGAATATTGAAATAATTTGAAAAGCAGCCTTTTTTATTCAGGATACTTCGATTCTGGTACATATTTCCAAAATTCAGTAATCGACGTCGACTTATATTTCAATTGTACAACTTGATATTTTTGCATCTCTCTTGATTTTAATTCTCCAGATGCTTTTTGGGTCATAATTATATTGGAAAGGAAAACTCACCTTGAATTATGTTGATTTCAAATGGATTCAGAAAAAAATCAACAGACGATTTAAAATACTTCAAGTCTTGAAATCCATTTTGGAATTCCGTCAATATTCCTTCTAGCTTTTTTACATACTCGTTGAGTCGAGAGCCACAAATAATCCTTTAAAGAGCCGCAGGTTAGCCACCCCTGTACTATACCAATACATTTATTTTTTGTCAAAAAAAACCTCGATAGTTTTTTGCCAGTTTTTCTGGAAAAAACTCGTCCTTCATTGGGTTAAAGCATATTATTATGTTCTTGAATCCTTTAATTTTTTCGTTTTAAAAATTTTATTGCGTTTAAATCTATATTTTCGTGCTATCGGTATACAGCTGCCAATTTATACCTTTATCTATAATTTATGCATTTATAAGTGATACAGGGTGGGGCGGAAGTGTCTACTCTTCCACGCAGAGAGCACGAGCTCTTCGTGTTAATTTCAATATTCCGCGTAATGTTACGGTCCCTAGCAGAAGCTTTTTTCTGTAGGATTATTTACAGAAGAAATTTTGAACACATCACCCCCAGACTTTAGAAGAGCTGAAGGACCGAAATATCGAGGAAAAATCCGCCATATCCCTTGAAAAGTTTCCCAAAACTTCAGAAACAGACTGCATCAGTGTACTGCTGCTAAAAACCACCATCTTGTTGAAGTGGTATTGAAAACTTAATGTTAAAAAAAGGGATTATAAACAGATCAAAATATAAAAAGTCTTAAATCTCAATTTGTATTAGCTTCTTTTATACCCACCTCAAAACCGGGTCATTACTTTTGCATCACCCTGCATGTAATCTTTAATTTATATGAGGCGTTCCATATGACAAGGACAAATTCGCCAAAACTGCATTTCAAGAAAAAAACCCTCAGAGAAAAGGAAACTAGTTCACAGGCGACCAGGAAAGTTGCCATGTCATGAGGAAAGAAACAAGATGGAATGCTTCATTTACCCCTTAAACCACTATAGTTTTTCGAAAAAAGGATAAAAAGTGAGTTTTTTTGACAGAAAATGAAGAAACAATTATAGTATAAATTGTTTTTGGCAATTCTAGTTGTAGGGTGTGACTAGAGAGCGGGGCGGGGAGGGGGGGTGGCTTAAAAATTATTTTACAAATAAAGTGCAAACGGATATCTCAGACGGGCATTAGAAACAAAATAACGCGAGATACAAGATCGCCCGTGTGAGACACGGGCATGGGCAAATGTGCCGGTAACGTTCGCCCGTGTGAGAGACGGGCATGGGCAAATGTGCCGGTAACGTTCGCCCGTGTGAGAGACGGGCTTGGGCAAATGTGCCGGTAACGTTCGCCCGTGTCAGACACGGGCAAATGCGTTAAGTGGTTAATACTTTTATTACAATAAAAAGGATAAATTAAATTCATTTCAAATTGCTTTTTAATTTGAAAATCAGAATAAGTAAAGATCAGTAGTTAAGTATAAAAACTTAAAAAATCCAAAAACTTAATCTGGGAAAAAAATCCATAACATCATCCCTATTTTCCGTAATCAGATTTTTTTCTGATGCTTGTTGATTGATCGGATGGCCTAAGAAACGCCTGGATGGAGCATTCTTCCTTGTTCCACACGCCGTTTATCGCAATTTTCCCGTTCCTCACGACTTATACGCCCAAGTTCTGCGGGCCAAAGCTTCAGACAAAGGGCGAATAAACCATCTTGTTGTATTCCTTAGCTCTTCTGTAACACGTCTATTGGAAAAGAAAAAAAAAGTTGTACCATTTAAGTGCCCACTCCCGTATTTTCGTGAACTGCGGCAAAAATTTAGGGGGCGCTTATTCTCTCGGTATTTTTACTAATGGGTTAAATTCTCTCACTAGATGGCAATCCAGCAGGACCGATTTGGTTGAAGAAGACGAGCTCCGGAACCAAGTGGAAGTATGGAACTTTCTATTTCCAGAAATCAGTCAACATGTCTATGGTTTTCAAGGGAAAACAGACCAAACAAGACGTCGGGGACATAGCTTTGGACGACTTCTCATTCAATGTCGGTAGATGCCCCATTGTCAGTAAGTGAACTTCCTTCAAACAAGTATGAGTAGTTCCGACCTCTACTATTCATGTATGCAGGTATATTTAATGCGTTAATTTATGCTATTAACCCTCTCGTTACCGAATTAGGAGAAACTAAGAGTTTAATATATGCTGTTAACCCTCTCGTAACCGGATAAGGAGAAAATAAGAGGTTAATGTATGATGTTAACCCTCTCGTTACCGGATAAGGAGAAAATAAGAGGTTAATTCATTCTGTTAACCCTCTCGTTACCAATTTAGGGGAAAATTAAAGGTTAATATATGATGTTCACCCTCTCGGGTATCGAATTATGCGAAAATACGAGGTTTACATGTGCTGTTAACCCTCTTTACAAATTTATGACAAATTCAAACTAATCCCCAACTGATTGATCAACGATATATTATAAATGAATTATTCTTAGAATTATTTTAAGGTCTCGTATGTGGTATACATGAATGAGAGGTGTCACTCAGCGAAGCAAAGATGAATTTTTCAGTTTTTTAAACCACTAAACAGAGAACAAGTTAACTCACTTAAATCTATTCATAAACGATTAATTTTGAAACAAGAGAATAAAAATTCCAAAGTTTTGCGAAGTAATGGCCTAAATTGTTGTATTAACAATATATGCATGTCAAAGAGGAAAACATTGTGACTTGTTAACTAGAATTTTTCCATTACAGAGGGCATTCCTTGTGATTTTGAATCCGACGATATCTGTGGCTTCCAAAAACATTCACCAGATGGCGTGTCGTGGAAAAGAGTGCAGGCTAAATCGGTTGCTTCAGGACCAATCACCGACAAGACATATGGCACAGGAGAAGGTATAGCCAAAACTTTGTCTTTCATTTTTTTAATTGTTTTTGTTTACTCATTTAAACTTTTCTCGATCAATGATTCTTCTTCAAAATACGCGAATTCGATTTTAAAGGCAAATCATAATTTTAAAAACAAAGCAATATTTATAACACATTTAGTCAGAAGGTACTAAATATCTGAAACTTGAACTCTTTCTTCCAAAGCAGCGAAGTGTTTTTTTAGCCTTTGTTTCCCCGGCATATAGCCGAAATCCCAGAGCAAATGCTTTTTTCTCTTAGGCAAGTCAGTTCTGAACTGACAGGTAGCACCGTACCCTTGGTAATTGTTCTACTAAGAAAGAATAGTCTGCAAGAGTAACAGAGCAGCCGAATATCGCTTTAATACTGGATTTCGAAACCTAACGTGTTATCGAGTTCACGCTTGTGCATTCGGAGTTGAAGGGAATAGCGCTGGTTGTCTTCGGCTACCATGGGAAATACAGGTTTGGGCTCTTTTGGCAACAATGCGAGTTCAAGAGTTAAACCAAAAGGGAGACAGAAATCAGTGTTTACTAATCTCATCATTCCTACAGAAGTCTTTAAATAACGTCCAAGTTTCAGGCATCCCCAACACCCGTGTTCCTATTATTTCTTTTAAATTATTTTTAAGAATTAGTATTAAGTTAAATACTTATGAATACATAAAATATGGTAGTTTTAATCCTTTTCTGAAAAGCTGAATTCCTTATGCTGCTTAAACGTCCATAAGTAACTTCTAAAATGTTTTAAAATATAAATAGGGTACGGTATTAAAAAATAACACATCACATTGATAACCTCAATTAAAATTACTAAGAGAGTTTTTTTTACTTAGTGATTAAACTCCTGCAAAAATTTTCGGCAAGCATATTTACACAAGCTTGTGCAATAAAACTTGAATGTCTCTAAGGTAACACAATCTTGCAAAAGTACTATGATTGCACAAGCATCGATTGTGCTCGCCCGCAATTGCTTGCACAATGCTTAAGCATGTTTGAAGAAGCATGCATGTAAACGTTGATAGTCACCTTAAGAGAGAACTTATCGATCAAAACTCTCGCGAGCTTCGAATTAGATTCACTATATTTTTTAACCGGGCATGGGACAAATCGCTTTGATTCTCCAATAGGGTATTAATTTCGACGCGTGACCGGGCTGAAAACGATAGCGAAGTTAATTCGAAGGGTATAAGAATCAGGTTGGATTTCTTCTGGAAAACTGAACAATGTTAAAGTCTTTCACACTTGTAGATAGCGGTACATGAGATCGACTGGACTTATTGTAGCAAATCAGTTTTTGTCGCCATTTGTTGCATTTGAGAAAGGAGTGCTTCATTTATCCTTTTTCGTGTTAGGACACTACATGCTGGTGACCCCAACCACTGGGGCTCGCGTCCCTGGAGACAACGTGGCCCACCTGATAATGACAGATGTACCCCCGACTGGAGCTGCTCGCTCCTGTGTCCGGTTCTGGTACCAAATGGCAGGAGACAACGTCATCGCCCTCTCTGTCTACATGCGAACGTCCGGCGGCAACCTCCCACAATTCCCCAACTGGTCGCTCGGCAGCAAGCACGGCAACAGCACTTGGCGAGTTGGACAGTTGACCATCGAAGCGAACTACAAACATGAGGTACGATATGATTGAACTATTATTTGTTTATTGATATTTACTTCCCTGGACGAAGTACAGGAAGTATAGTATTCGTAAAAATGTTTTCGCCCAAATTTCAGCATAATTTTTTCATCTCAATCATCCATGAGTCAATTTTAACGAGTCTTTTTTCCAAAAGTCCGCCCGTTCGTACATACGTACGTAAGCATTACCCACGGAAAAATACATTTTGACCACCCCGAGTAAATTTTGGTTTTCATTTCCTTCCTAATGAGACCGCGAATTGGTACCTTTGCAGAACTGGTGCATTTCCCAGGGACTGGCATCCATTCTTTCAAGGAGCACCACGATCGGCGGATGCCATTACCACAGGAAAATTTTGACGCCTAGTTTTTTCACTGAAACATGCAGCACTTGGGCTCTAACGGATCTCGATCTTGAACGGTTAGTCATGCTGTATAAGCTCGTTCAAATTTGAGTTCTTGAAATGCCTTCGTATTGGTTAAATATTAAACTTGAAACGGTACCTCTCATAGCTTTAAAAAGATTTTAACTCGTTATCTGACTCTTTAAATATAGACGACTTACGTCCATATTGTATTTGATATGTGCCACATCCAGTATTATGGATATTGTATTTGACTTTCGTGCAATTCAAGGAGGCATATATTTTATTTAACTCTCACGATAATTTACTATATGTATATATTAACTGTACTAAGCTCACTGGAATAAAAGCTAAAAATGAAACTAAAAAAAATAAGTTTAAAAAAAAGTACACTCGAATCACATAGAAGCAAGTGGTTGGTAGATAATTTTTTGTGTATTTCTCAGTGCATCCAAAATGGGAAAAATATTATGCAACAGGAAAGTTAAAAGAAGCATTAATTTTTCTTTGTACTAGTTAGGGCTTCGATGCAAAAAAGAAAAAAAAAAACAAACTCCGGATCAAACTCTAACTATCGACCTAATACATAAGAAATATTTTCAATGAAAGAAAAGTTTGGGGTAATTCTTACATTTGGTAAGAGACTGAATTGTAAGCTGACATTTCTGTGACTAAAAATTACAATTGAGGCACCTAAAAGCAAATGGGTCTCCTTGACAAAATTGGTAATTTGGAGATAACTAGTCCAAATGATGAGGAAAGCACCATTCTATATTCCTGCATGAGATGATAGTAGTATTCCTAACAGGTGCTGCTTCCCAATATGATTTAGAAAAAAAAAATAACATGGAAGTTCCCGTGCGCTCCAAATTTTGAACGCACTTTACTCAGAAAATTGTTCCTTGGTTATTTATATTCTTATGTAATAAGGTTATTTATTTATAGTAATAAGGTTATATGTATAAGGTTTATATGTAATAAGGTTATTTATTATTATTATAAGCTTGGTTATTTATATTCTTCTCTCTCTTCTCATTGCCTTATTTTATTTTTTGAAGATCGTTTTCGAGGCGAAAGTGGACAAGGGCAACAACGGTTTCATCGCTCTGGACGAGGTTGTGGTCAAGGAAGGAACGTGTCCTCCCCCAGCTTCCTGCAATTTCGAAGATGACCTGTGCACGTGGCAGAATGCAGAAGATGGCGTGCAGCTAGAATGGGTGAGGAATTCGGGGCCCACACCGACTGGTGGAACGGGTCCGGATGTTGACCACACATTGGGGACCGAATCCGGTATATATTTTTTGATAATAAGTTTTTATGTATTATATAGATTCTAAGACGGGTTTCCAACTTTTCCAAGACTCCGAGTAAGCTTCCAAAACCTGCAATTAATAAAACCAAGTTCATAATATTCTGTGTTTTTTTCATCCAACGTATCACAGTAAAAATATCAATAAGACATTAGCTGTCAAGTGACACTCGCATTGATGACACTGGCGGGCCAGATTTGGCCCACGGTTCTGTTCTAAAGCAATATCCTTTAAATGAGTGATTTCCGAAAGTTTCCACAGAGGCGACGCGATATGAATAAAGATTATGCAATGCAAGTGACGAGTTTCATTTTTTTATGTGTTACTTATGATTTATAATGTTGTTAAGTTCGGAATGGCACCGAGGGAAAATTTTAATTCGAAAAAGCGCCTCAACTCGAGAAAAATACAGTATTAAATTGTTTCAACGAATTCTACAAACATTCTCATCAAAGTAATGTTACTTTACTCTTCTACTCATTTCTGGCTTGGTAACACTCAATTTCACATAAGTTTAGATTTTTTAGAAATTAGTTCTTGCTCATTGTCAGAACCCTTACTCTACGAATGTATACAACTGAAAATATTTTGTTGATAGATTTGCTGCAAGATCTAATGTTCTTTAATTTCACTTTTAGGTTCTTACATTTACTTGCAAGGAGGCAATGAAGAAGGAGATGTAAATTTGAAAGGAATCCTGCAGTCCGAATTTTTGAGCCTTTCCACTGAGAGGTGTCTGTCCTTTTGGGCACACATGAGCGGGAGCGAGATGGGAACTCTGTCAGTGAATCTCTCTTATTACGACGAAAGCAAACTGAACAAGCTGAACAAGGAATCGTGGAACATTATCGGGGACCAAGGACCCAAATGGTTCAACAGACTCATCAACCTCAACATAGACGGCATGGAGATAATGGACGAATACCAAATTCTGTTCATCGGAATAACGAAGGGGAATTACAGCGACATCGCTCTGGACGATATTGAGGTGACCCCGCAGAAGTGCTACGAAGTTGACGACAACGACTTCGACTGCAGGGATGGAACATCCGTCACTTCCGACAAGGTGTGCGATTTTGAAAAAGACTGCAAGAATGGTGAGGACGAGATCAACTGCGGCGAATGCGATTTTGAACATGGAGATTGTGGTTGGAGGGACATCACGAGCAGGTACTACGAGCCATGGAAGAAGGTGAAAGGAAAAGACGGCGATACTATAATTGGACCAGGTTACGATCACACCTATAACGCTAGCTTTGGATCTTTCATGGTGGCAGATACGACTGAGGCATGGGGTTGGGAGACAGCGACGATGCAAAGTCCCTCTGGGCAGTTCAAAAAGTCTTACGCGTCGTGTGTGATGAAATTCTTCTACATCCATGAGCCTGATTCTTCAGCAACGCTTCGAATTAGAAAGAGACTAGAAAGCTCAACTGTTGGTTCTATCTGGGAAAGGATCGGCAGCAAAGGGAACGGTTGGCAATCGGGTATCGCCTTTCTGGGTGTCACCGAGAGACCCTTTTTCATGGAATTCATCGCGGAGACCTCTCGTGGGCGAACATACGTCGCAATCGATGACATCACGTTTGAGAACTGCAGCATGCCGGAGCCCAGGAAGTGCACCCGAATGGAATTCAACTGCAACAACACCAGGTGTGTTTCGAACTACTTGTTGTGCGACCGAACGGACGACTGTGGGGATGGATCGGACGAGGCACCTGCGATTTGCTCCAAATATCCCAAGCCGTGTACGTTTGACAACTGGAATGACGACTGTGAATGGACTGCAACTGGAAAATCGAAGTAAGCTCTTAACTTTGAACTTGCTCATCATTTTGATGTCTAACAGCACAAACTGCATATTTAAGAGAAGGGCAAAACTGCGTCTGTTGACTTGTCTTATTGGTACTTCTACCACGGACGAATGAATGCTTGCGTTGTTTAATATTTTGTGTCTTGAACCTCAGGTTCAAAGCGTCTGACATTAAATAGCATTTCGTTTTAGTATTGCTTAAAATATCTTCATCAAAAGCCACCAGTATTTATGCAGATAGGGCTGTTTGACACCTTAGCGAATATTCATGATTACCGTTTTACTGCAGTGTCTTCTTTAGGTGAAAGCGTATATATTAACTGAGCTGTAGGGTTAAAACAAGATATATTCTCTATTGACATGTATTTAGTTTGCACAGCATTTTTAATACTATTTCACATTTTTGGAAACGTTTTAATGCAACCTCTTTAGACATACGGGGACATTCATAACTCAATCTAATGATTCACAAGGGATTCTTAAAATGCAAAGAAAAGAAATTTCCAACTGAAGGGATTTTGCTTCAGTTAGTTGTTTTTCTTCCTGAAACTCCATCTTTGCATTGAAAAACTGGTTTCTTGCAACCTCGAGCAATTGCCTGCAATATTTTTCATATTTGTACGTTTTTACGTTGTTTCGACTAAATAAGGTTCAAAATATTTTCTTAGTCTTTAGAACCACTGGAAAATTTCCATTTTTTTCTTTCTATCGCAGTGTAACACGTTTTATTGAATTGCATTTCCTTTGTCGAATTCTGTCATTTTTTGGATGCTAACGAATTTGTATCGAGATCCCGTCTTCGAGTTCAAGACTTAGAAAAGATTTTTACTGCACGGATGCTCTAAAATAAGAAAAACGACAAGTGATATAAAATGTTTCACATAAGTAAATGTTACGGGAAAAATACATCATGATTTTTTTAAGTCTAATGGTTTCTTTAATTTTCAGGAATAAATGGATGGCTTATGATTCGACATCGTCCAGAAATAGCAATTCCGGTCCATTGGTAGATCACACGAAGGGAGTTGACGACACCGGACGTTTTCTGGGACTGAAGAGATACTATGACGATTACAAAAACTACAGATCCTACTACCAAAGTCCAAACTATAAACTCAGCGGGGATTCATACTGTGCTTTGAGGTTTTACTACTACATGCACAACGAGGTGCAAGATATGGATCTGAAGGTGCATACTGAAACGGAACTTGAAGGTTGGAACTGGAACGAGAGATTCGCTGAAAGAGGATCACTCGGACAAGTGTGGAACCGGGCAGTGATAGTAGTCCAGGATGCAGATCCATTCCACTTCATTATCGATGGAAATCCCGGAAATACTTCTGAATCAATTATCGGTGTTGATGATATCACCTTGACACCGGGTTGCAGAGAATTTGTCGGAGACCTTCCAACGCCAGCCTCCACGCTCCTGCCGACTGTCCCCGTGTGTACAGCGGAGCAGTTCCATTGCAGTTATGGATATCCCTTCTGTATTCCCAAGGACAAGCAATGTGACTTCACTTCTGACTGTGAGGATGGCTCTGACGAGGAGGGTTGCGGTCCTTGCGATTTTTCGACAGACTTTTGTGGATGGAGCCTCAGAAGCGCTGGAAGGTACACGTGGGGTCGCAAGAAAGCCTCATCTTTGACCGATTATGGTCCTGCAGTCAATTATGTGAACTCAACAGATGGTTGGTATGCTTACGTAACTGAAACTTGGTCTAGTTACTACACCGCTGCAGTATTAGGAAGTCCAAATTTGCCACCCACATCGACGCACTGTTTCATGACTTTCTGGTTGTATAGATCTACGGAAAAAAGTGGTGAGTTTTACGTTACCCATCAAGATCCCTATAATTATTATCAATACCGAATGTGGACAGCCCCCACGCCAACATCGAATGAGTGGGTGCGTTACGAAGTGAAGTTGAGGAAGAACGAGCGCGGATCCATCGTGAGATTTCACAGCTATCCCGACTGGGGTTATTATACGAAGGACAAGAGTGTAGCATTGGATGCCATAACTTTCATGGACTGCAACCCAAAAGATCTGCTAGTAGATTGTGACTTCGACGACGATAGTTTCAACAACGGAATGTGTCACTGGTTAAACGGCAATGCATTTCTGTCGTGGGTACGCGGTAAAGGATCTACCAATACTAACTTTACGGGGCCGACATCAGATCATACGACAGGACATGGATATTACCTTTACATTGAAACACAAACTCGACCCAGCTTCACAATGGCCACTCTGAATGGCCCTATGCTGCCGTTGAACAGTCCGGAAGGAAGCTGCTTCACGTTTTGGTATCATATGTACGGGCAACATGTAGGTACGCTGCAAGTCATGCACAGCCTCTCGTTTGGAAAGCTAATAAAATGGGCCAAATCGAGATCGCAGGGCAACAAATGGAATTTCGCTGAAGTTCACATTGTAACAGAAAGAGACTACTATATAACGATCTCTGCGAACACAATAGGAGGATATGAGAACAACATTGCGATTGATGATCTCAAAATGGTTGATGGACCTTGCCCTCAAACATCATACTGCGATTTTGAAAATGGTGTATGCGGATGGAACGCATCATTTGAAGGTTCATCGCCTTGGATCCTTACTCAAGGAAGCGGAAACTGGAGCGACGAAAAACCAATGACTGATCACACAACCGGAACTCCAGAAGGACACTTTATTGTTCTTCCTTACAAGCAAAAAGGTGACTTAGCGAGAATTGAGAGTCCCTTGTACAAAAATTACGGGGATATGTGCGTGAAGTTCTGGTACAGCATGTTTGGAAACGACATTGGCTCTCTTGCCGTTTATCAAAGGACAAAACAAGAAGGCCGGATTGAGAATCTAAAGAGTCTGTGGAAAAGATCTGGGGATCACGTTGGTGGCTGGAAATTAGGAAGAGTGACTCTAAAATCTCTGCCCGAGTTTTTCGTAGCAATAGAAGCTCAAACATCAATCGGACCATTAGGCTACATTGCTCTGGACGATATTCATATGACCCACGGAAAGTGCTCAGACGCAGCTTCGTGCAATTTTGAAATTGATACTTGTGGTTGGATGAATTCAGATGCTTTTGCTGATGTAGATTGGATTAGACGAACCGGGTTGGATCAAAATATGGGAGAAGGACCATCAGGAGACCATAGTTTGGGAAATGTTCAAGGACATTACATGTATGCTTATTTAACAGGTTTACCAGCGGAATCACAATCTATGCTCCTCAGTGAAGATTTGGAAATAGGTCCAGAATATTGTTTGTCTTTCTGGTACAACATGTATAACACAGTAAATTCCACTCTCTTGGTACAACAAGTCTTGATAGGAATGGGATGGGAAGGAGTGAAGGAATATGAATCATCTGATGTAGAATCTAATGTCTGGATAAAATCGGAAACAAACATCTCTGCAGAAGATGCTGGTGATTTCTTCCAATTAGGGCTCACGGCTATGACAAGAACAGCTCAAGACAACTACACCAGCAGAGGAATTGCTATCGACGATCTTTCGTTAGTGAAACAGAAATGTGGAGAACCGATTACCACTACTACAATGCCTCCAACGACAACAACCGCATTCCCACCATCAACATTCGACTGCACATTTGAAACTGATTTTTGCAAGTGGATGAATGATCAGACAGATGATTCAGACTCGGCGAATTGGGAAATTAAAACCGGACATTCTAATAGAAAATTGACACGTCCTCGCACGGACCACACCACTTTATCTACGAGCGGACACTATCTGACGATCAACGACGCTGGAAAGAGTTATTACTTCGAACGAGCAAGACTATTGAGCCAAAACGGTATAGAACCCCGAGATGGAGGCGTTTGTTTCAAATTCTGGTACCACATTTACGGCAATAATCCAGGAGAACTGTTTCTGAAAATACAGCACTTCAACGACGAAGATAAATCTGAAACGATATGGTCCAGAGCCAAATCGCAAGGCCCTAACTGGAAATATGAGCAAATGTATATCGTCAAAACATACCCGTTCAGATTCGTCTTGGAAGGTGACGGAACAAATTACGGTGACATTTCCCTGGATGACTTCGCACTGAACTACGGTGATTGCCCTCCCAGAGATTTTTGTGACGTGGAACAAGATTACTGTGGATTCACACGTGACCCGGAAGCGGACTTTCAATGGCAGAGAGGGAATGGCTCGAAGACGAACGGACCGGATATCGATCACACTCTTGGAACCTCTCAAGGCAACTACTTCTACGTCGACAACTCGGCTGCAGTGGAAAAAGGCAAAGTGGCCCGGTTGGAATCTGCAATTTTATCGCCGGAAAAGAAGTGCATGCAGTTTTTCTACTACTTGTACGGCATCGATGTGGGTTCTTTAGAAGTTCTCGTTCACTACGGGGACGCAAGACTACGTAAGTGGAAGGAAGCAGGGGACTACACTGAATTTTGGCATGGCTCAGAAGTTGTCTTGGAAAAACCATTACCCATGGAGTACAGTTACATCTTCCAGGTGTGTAACGTTCTTCTACTTTCCTTGTATTTATAAATTACATTGAGAGGAGACCAACTTTTGGTTTCTTGTGTCTGCAGAATTTAACTCTTTAAATCCCATTCAGTATAATCCGCTGTTTCCCATAATAGTCGCAGCTAACGAAAAGTTTTGCTTTCAAGTCCAAATTGACAAGCGGGATGTAGCTATGTGTGGGTTTCAACGCCCACTGACAAAACGCTATAGAGTTGCTCATCCATCTCTTGAGACTCCTTTTTTCCCCAGAAGAACATTTATCAAGGGTTGCTACCTGTCAGTTTTTAAGGGACTTGAATGTCTAAGAGGGGAAAGCATTCGCAAGTAGCTTTCGGCTATTTGTTGGGAAGCAAAGGTTAAAACATATTTTGCTGGGGAAGGGAAGAGTTAAACGATGACAATAAGGATCAACACTTGTATGCCTAAAAATTTGGAGAATTCGTACTTAAAGTACATTTTAAAATATAGTTAAGAGTATGAATAAGTCAGTCACAGGGTTCAACATGAAAGAAACGCAATTTATTTAATACATTAAACATTCAGTAAACGAAGTATGTTAATTTTAGAACCAACAGAGGTAACCCAGTATAAAACATTAAGAAAAAACTAAGTAACTTTTTTTTGTGTGCTTTACCATGTTTTGGAAATCTTGAACTGCAGATTTACTACGTGTTTGGAAGCTGTGGGATGTTTGAAAATATGTTTCGAATTCACAGGGCTCGAACATCAGAGCCATATGTATCCGGTACTTATACGTCCGGTACTAAACGCAAAATTTTTCAGTGTAGTCTATGCGGCGTCCAACCCCCATCTACCCTATATACATTGTGAAAATTTAGTGTTAAGTTGACACAATTTTCGGTGTTCAGTAACACCAAAATAAAAAAATATTCATTTTTGATGTAATTTAATTTTGTTTTATGTCTATCCAAAAATATATATAGACACTATAGTATTTAACACATGTAGTTTGTTAAATCAGTTACGGATCAAAATCTGATTCCGACTGCTCATTTCTATAAAAAAATTAAAAACTTATCAAAAAGGAATAATTTTCAACTTTGATGTTATTGAACGCCAAAAATGGTGGCAACTAAACATTAATATTTTTACAGTGGTAGTTAGTTGCCAGTGATTACAGTGGTACGAAGTTGCCAGTATTCTTAGTGCAATTATTTATAAATTACACTAAGTTAAAAGAAAGAAAAAGAAAACCTCAGATACATGCAGTTTTTTAAAGTCCTGAAAAATTTATTTAACAGTTATTGTTAGATTTTAATAAAACAATTGTTCAGAACTGGCCTAAGGGAATAATTTCCTTTGCTTTTCATTTCACAAGAAAAAATTCGTTTCGTCTTCAGGCGTGACCAAAAACCATATTTCAAATAAAGTCCACGCTTTACTTATATTTGAGTCAAAGAAATATTCACCCAACGCAGAGAGGAATTTCTGGAATCTGGAGATTATTTCTGTCAAACTACTCATAAAAAAGAAAAAATAAATAAATGAAATAATAATTAAATAAATAAAGAAATGTGAAGAAAGAAAACCCTTCGACGATGGGTCTTACAGTTGAGCACATTTTGACAATGTCAAAAGCAATTTTGTATGGTTCCTCAAAATGATTCTTTAAGAAGCTATATTCAATGCTTGAAATCTCCTGTTGCAAAAGAAACAAGATTGGCTAATATTTACTTTCACTAGAACTATTTTTCTCAATTATCTAAATTTACTTCTTCACTTAGGTAACAGCAGGAAGCGCTTTCAAGAACGGCACCATCGCAATTGACGACATTTCCATCCGCACTGACTGTCGTCCTCTTGGTTCGTGTAATTTCGAAGAAGACATGTGCCTGTGGAGCAACGACCCCGAAACTGAGCTTCAGTGGATGCGTGGGAGTGGCGAAGTGACAGACTCCGCCCCTGCGAACGACACCACCATCGGCAACCAATTCGGGCACTACCTATACGTTCACGTGGTCAAAACGTGGGACGCCCAGCCAGGCCCCGCCCGCCTCATTTCTCCCTACTTCAGCTCTGTGCCAGTCCGCTGCATCAACTACTGGAGCTTCAGGAATGGGACCGAATTCGATGGCGAGTTGACCTTGTCCATCTACGACGATGTGGAAGACGAAATAACGGAGATGCAGCACTTCGGCAGGGAAAATCTCGGAAAATGGATCAACGAACAAGTGCGAATTGACAGAACAGAAAGCCAGGGCAAGTACCAACTCATCTTTGATGCTGAACTCGCACCCAAGTAAGTTTTCTTTTTTAGATTTTAAAATATCACATTTTAATGCATCAACTAAATGTAGAAAATCAGAAGTCATTGCTGTTAAAAGGAATGTGGACGAATTGTTTTGAAATTTTTCATTCTTAACACATTTGCTGCCGGTCCCTTTACATCAAACAGTATCAGGAGACCTACTTAACATACTATACAGATTGAAGCTGATGTAAACAGAGGCACAACCTTTCTCCCAGTGATCAGGGGCTGGTTACGGAGATATAATTTCAGACAACGCTTCAGCCTCTAGTGCTCACTGCCGTCCACTTGGGTATGAATCTTTACGCTGTTAACACACTTGAAATGCCCAATGAAACGGAGAGCGATTGAAAAAGCGGATCTTTTCTCAGGCAAGCTTGTGGCCGGGCTAACTGAGACATCACTTCACATAACGCTGTAAACTCTAGCGTGTGATTGGCACTGTGGCAAGGGGCATAACGCACTGATGTGGTGGTGGAAGCGAACGTGTTAAAACGCAAAGGAAATGCCTTTTTTTTTGAACGAGTAGTCAGGCCGGCAAGTTTTCGAATAAATGACTCATAGACGTTGCAGCGAAGCTTCACTCAAAGATATTTAAACAAGAAGTTCCGTCTAGAACTACACGAGCCTACTTTCCCGTATTCACCAACTTGAAATTTATAATCTAGCTAACTCTCTCTCTCTCTCTCTCTTTTCCTCGTTTAACTTTAGTTCTAAATTACTTCAAATATACCTTTTTCAACGGTTAATGCATATTCATTCACTCACTCATTCTTTCATTCATTCAGTCATTCATTTATTTATTCATTCATTTTTCTCATTTATGTATTTATTCACTCATTTATTTATTTTTCACTTCATACACTCATTTATTAATTTTATTATTTGTTCACTGATTTATTCACTTATTTATTCGTTTATTCCTTCACTCATTCGTTTAATCATTCATTCATACGAAAATATCCTTAAAAATCCCGATCAAAAAACCTCATAAGAAAATAAAGCTCTATGGTTCTGGTTGAACTTCGTATCTGTACACGTTCTACGGCCAAGCATCTTTCCGATAAATTTGTTACAAGCAAATCGGTCTGTTAGATCATGATTTATAAAGGATTGAAATTTCTCCGCAGGCGCAAATGTTCATCTTTTTTTTAAAACTGTTCCAAAATGAATTCCTTTATCCCAGCTCAAATCCCGCCAAGGCAACAAAACACGCAAAAGGTTTCCAGCTGAGGTATTCCGTTTGGCGTTGATTGCATCATTATTGGCGACTTTATCGCCTGTGCCGGGATACAGGAAACACTACCGTTATTTTTTTTTTTTAACTGTTCAAAAATGAACAAAAATTGTTCAACTCAAAAAATATTTTCCTTCGAGAATTTCTTTTAATAATCTTGTTCATAAGAACTCGACTCTTCTGCCCAGAGTTTACATAATTTGCTTCACTTTTGCGCTAATGTTAAAATTTTTTGAACTGCAAAAAATTGTTCAAATTAAAAAAGTAAATATGGAAATGAGATATCCTCGCCGAGATCTTTCGAATGCAAAAAGAATTTTTCGAATCGGACTATTCGTTCAAAAGTTATTAGGGGGGACAGACCGACAAACACACATTTTGCCCCATCTCAAAACCCTACTTTCAAATTTTTAATTATTCAATCTTTATTTAATTACTTCACTTATTTTTGACTTCTCTTCATTTTTAACGATTTTTTTCGGTACATTACGCCTTCTTTCTTGTTTTAATATATTTTTGTTACTTTTACGGAAAAGTAGGCTAAAAATGGAATTTGTTATGGTAACTTGAGTGGCTGAATGTAATATTTTATAAATGCTGCCTTTTAAATATATTTCAAATGTAGGATCTGGACATTTATTTATTCAACACTGAGATATTATTAGAGTAATTCTCCTCTTTTATCTGCAACATAAAGTGCCGGTCCATTATTGCAAAAATTAAATTTATTTAATCATTGTTTTAGCTATGCATAAAGAAATATAAGAGGTTGTGGTCATCAAACAATCGTTATAAGCATCTCTCGGTATCTCAATTTTTTTGTAGAAAAATTAAATTTCTCTATTAAGGTATTCGTTCAAACTTAATCTTCTTATTTCAAATTTTGTGAACTATGATAAAACTTTCAAGAACATCGTATTGAATTAATTCCTTTTTTTCTGTTTGTCTTAGGCAAGACAATTTTATTGCCATCGACGACATAACAATCTACGATGCTGATTGCGAGCCTCTCGAGGACCTCAGACCCGACTTTTCCTGCGACAGTGGTAATACCCGCATACCGGACGACCAAAGGTGCGATTTCTACGAAGACTGCAAAGACGGCACCGATGAACAGTTCTGTGGACTCGAATGCGACTTTGAGACTGTGGAGCCCGATCCTTGCTATTGGACCAACGCTCCTGATGAGGATGCTTCTTGGAATCAAACGCTGGCGAATGCTTCTCAAGAACCTGATTCGGACCACACGAAAAACACCCCCGGTGAGGGTCACTTCATGTTGATGAAATTCAACAAGAGATTCACGTACCACGGATATGCTCATTTCATGAGTCCAGCCCTGATACAATCTGCACCCACTTGCAAACTTTACTTCTGGTATTATTTCTCACCTGTGGACGACTCGGAGGATATTTCCGTCTTCTACGATTCGGGGCATGTGAACACTCGAACGAGAATTTGGTACTTGCAAGCCGACACGCGCCGTCTGAAGGATTCGCATCGCTGGCAGCTGGCAACTGCTCATGTGGGAAGAATAGAACACCGTTTCCGAGTGGGATTCACTGGACATAAAGACGCCACTACGAGCATCATCGCCCTTGACGATCTGAGCTTCGAAGATTGCGATATTCCGAGAACCGCTACCGCTCCCGAAAAATGCAAAGACAATGAATTCATGTGCAGGAATGGCAACTGTATATCCTCCGAGCTGTTGTGCGACTTTTCCGATGACTGTGGGGACTATTCTGACGAAAATAGAGTTTATGCTAAATGTGATTCATATCCAGGTCGATGCAATTTCGAAAGTGATAGTTTCTGCTCTTGGAAAACTGTAAGTGGTTCGGACTACAAATGGCAAGTCGAGAAACCGGACATTGACGCTGCTTATTATTGGCAAGTTTTAGCTTCTCGTGATCATACACAAAATTCTGCCAATGGTAAATTATTGTATGCAACTAACTATTACAGATCCAAAGGAGATACTTACCAACTTGCTTCGAAGGTAATGGAAGCTAGAGATGAAACGTGCAAGTTCCGATTTTTCTACACGTACGGTGCTGAATTTAATACGACAAATTATGAGGAATTAAGAGACATTGGAGCTCTTTCAATCTACATAAGGAGGGATCAGAATAATGTTTGGAAATCACCTTTTGTTGTAAGAGAACCACCTGGTCAGTATTACGAGAAAGTTGTCATACCCCTTGGAGGAATAAAAGAACCATTCGAGGTAATCATAGAGGTTAAAGCGGGATCCACCAACGCAGGAGGATGGGCCATTGATGATGTTTCATTCACATCCGGATGCATTGTATCCAATCAGAGTCTTCCCCTTGAAATAGATGAGCCGACAGATCCACCCGTAGAGAAGTGCGAAGACAATGAATTTCTCTGCGTCGTAGACAGGAACTGCATCAGTCTGGAGCAAGTGTGTGATTTCGTACCAGATTGCTCGGATTCATCCGATGAAGTTAAGTGTGGCACATGCGATTTCAACAACGAGAAATATCCAATGTGCGGATGGACTGACGTGCAAGGAGACAGGTGGATGAGAAGAAAAGGACCTTATGGAAATAATGGCCTCATATCGGATGCTGACAAAGATGGTGACGGTTACTACATACATGTCAACAAAGGCCGGAGT
Organism: Octonoba sinensis; assembly: GCA_038502835.1. Classification (NCBI taxonomy): domain Eukaryota; kingdom Metazoa; phylum Arthropoda; class Arachnida; order Araneae; family Uloboridae; genus Octonoba; species Octonoba sinensis. The sequence continues at coordinate 11,906,322 of CM076603.1, forward strand.
GGTTCCCTCAGCAGTGAAGCGGATCTCAGATCTGTTGATTTCCATGAAGCTTCCGCCTCATGCAAAATCCAGTTCTATTATTTCATGTCGGGAATTAGAAATAACGACGCTTCTCTGAGGCTTCATTTGTACGATTACCAAACAGATCCGATGCCGCTTTGGTTTGAAAATTCAGATCAAGGAAGAACCTGGCAGAATGCTACGGTCAGTATTGGGAAGAGACAGAAGAATTGGCGTCTTGAATTCATTGCTACTCACGTTTTGACCGACGGTGATATAGCTCTCGATGACATACAGCTCTTAGATTGTGCGCCTCCTGAGAAAAGAAAGTGTGCAGACAAAAACGAATTTCCTTGCTTGTCAGGAGAATGTATCAACAAGACACTTGTTTGTGATTTCAGTCAAGATTGTCCCGACGGTTCGGATGAAGATGTTTGTGATGACTGGTACGAGAGGTGTGATTTCGAAAAAGGAGACTTGTGCGGTTGGACACAAGACAAAAAGAGAGAGATACAATGGGTGGTCACGTGGGGTAAAAAACAGACAGAAGGCACAGGTCCAGGCAGAGATCATACTAAGAATAATGAGTACGGTAAATATTTGATGGCAAGTTACTCGAGATACTATTGGAATGAACCCAAAGCGGTAATTAAAAGCACACCTTTCTTTGCGGATACCTCTGGAAATTGTAAAATCAGATTCTGGGCACATTTATACAGATCTTATACTAGCGAAATTACTATCAATACGGTGTTCGTAGATTCCGAAACTTTGAGACCAGCCGATACAGTGTATGGTTCTACGGGGGATGAATGGCAACGAGTTGAAGTTCCGTTGAAAAGCAGATTGGACTTTCAAGTCGCTCTTGAAGCTCAGCCAGCCTATGGAACGAAAGGAGAAGTTGCTATAGATGATATATCTTTCACGCAGGAATGTGTTCCAGTGTACACAGTCATCACTACACCCATACCAACTTTGTGGCCGAAAGGTTACTGCGAGAACAAAGGACAGTTTGCATGCGACGATTACACATGCGTGCCTTATGATGTCGTCTGTGATTTCAAAACAGACTGCCCATACGGAGCGGACGAAAGGAACTGTCCAGCTTTCTGTGACTTCGAACTTGGTTCAACATGCGGTTGGAAAGTAATAACGCAAGCTGGAGATGGATTGGAAATCAATGTCACGATTGCTGGGGAGGCCTATCAGATAACACCAGATGCACCCAAGGTGGACAAAACCACGAACACGAGTGATGGATCGTACCTCATCATGCATGCGGTGGTAGAGAAGGATACTGGTCCTATCGATGAGTACCTGAGTCCATCATTTTCAAATTCTGCTACGACTTGCAAACTTTCATTTTGGTACGCTTCATACGCGTTTGTCTTAAAGCCTTTGATTACGTTCAAAGCTAAAGACTTTTCAGTTGACATGGTCAGTATAGCTAACTCCCAGATATGGATTCGAGAAGAAATAGGCATTGGAAGGCAGAAAGGAAACTTCTCAATTAGCGTTAACAAGAAAGGTGGACTGAGAAGGTTTGACTACGTGGCTCTGGATGACATAGAATTCATCAACTGTGCTCTGCCGAAGAGAAATCCGATCGTCGGTTGCCGTGGCTTCCTGTGCAAAAATCTGGCTTGCATCGATTATTACCGTGTTTGTGATTTGACGGATGACTGTGGCGATTCATCGGACGAAGTCAACTGTGCACATAATGGCTACAGCACATTGAACTTCGAAAACGGGAAACTCGAATTTTTCTACCAGAGTAGAGACGAAGAGATTCCTAAACTGGCGTGGAAAGTCATGAACGGCACATACCCTGGTCATCAGTTCAGAAGAGAGGGACCACCTTTTGATCACACCCTAGCCTCCCCTGAAGGCAAGTACTTGGCAATGACAGGTTATCCCGAAGGCGCCATGAATGAAAAGGCGTGGCTGATTTCGCATGCGTTCCGCAGTCTGTCGACAGGCAAGTGCGAGATGCGATTCTACTACTTCATGTACGGCAAGTACGTCAATCAGTTGAACATCTACACCCGAAATGAAACCGTCAGGACCCTGAACAGGTTGTGGACGCAAACTGGAGAAGTCGGAAATTTCTGGATGAGAGGGAAAGTAACTATCAACGACACGGATCCATTCGTCGTAATTATTGAAGGCAAAGCTGGAGTCCAGGCAGAAGATCTGATTGCCATTGATGATATCTCCTTTTCAAACGGATGCAAGTAAGTGCATTTTTTGGAATTTACTGCTTTTACAAAATATTATTTGATTTGAAATGTATTTTATGTTGTATGAAAGTAGACAGCAGTTTCTTGTGTAAACGTTTAGAGACTGCAAGCAAAAATAAGTCTACCTAATAATGAGTTAGTTGATTCACGACAGTTGTAAAGACTAATTTATCATATTACACTTTGCATTCCGATTGGTCTTTACAACAGATATAACCTCTATTGACGTCGTAAAATCCTAATGTGCATTTCAATAATTAATCAGGTGGCATTTCAATGCTGATAACTTCTTAAATTGCGGCACCCGGAAGCAAAGGGATGAAAGTGACAAGATTGAAAATTTGGAGGTAACAGTTGCAAATAATAGGGAAATCAACATTCTATATTGTGATGAGAAATGTTGTGACAGCTCTAACAGGTGCTCCGCTTCAACGTGATTTAGAAAAAAAAAAGTTAAAGGTCCCTTACGATCCAAACGTTGACCACGTTTCTGAATCGTTTTTTGGCCAGTTACATCCCTTTAGTTACATACCCTCGTTCCTCACTTGAAGAGTTCAATTGATGCACTCTTCACATGCAGATTGCTTAAACTGAAAATTCTTTGTTTAAAAAAAAGGCAGTGTTATGGCTGCTTCATCATCTGACTAGCTCACCTCATAACTAATTTTAACACTAGCTTATCAGACTAGCCTTTTTGATTGTTTCGAAGCTTCCTTTTTGCATAATTTGTTACTAATTATAGTGCAACTTTTAATTGCATTGGCTTTTCCTAATGCATGTCAAGCAGAACAAGTGAATGTGACTGAAAGTTTTATTATAATTAGTAGCAAATTAATGTAAAGTGAAAGTTTAGAAACAGATGAAAACGGCCTGGTAAATCTAGTAATAAATTGTGATTGTGAAGTTTTAATTGAAAGCCGTGAATAAATACAAAATCAGTAAAATAAGGTTGTTTTATTATTTAATTTAGAAAGAGGAAGTAGTCGCAATATCGTTTTCAACTTATTAATCTCTGTATATCATGATTTAGCAGTAAAAATTAAAAGTCAATTTTTTTTTGACGTGGTAAGAATTTTGTTACATTTCAAAGACCATAGATAACATTAACCTGAACTTCCCGCTGCCAGGACTTAACGCAAAACAATTTTGGTATACGATAAAGCAAATCAGAAATTCATGTTTTACATTTTCTACCCCAATTATTTTGAATTTTTGTTTCCGAGTTTCTCTCTGGTAAACGTTCGCAAAATTTTGACATTCCATCTATGAACTCAACTGAGTTCAGATGAGTTGTTTTTTTCAGTTAATTTTCATAACTGAGTTTGTCGCATGAAAATTTTGGTGCGCAGTCTAACAATAAAATTTCAGCAAATCTAAGCAATCTGCTCAAACTACGGTTAACTACTGAACTTTTCGAGGAGCTCCGCTTTTAAGCAGTAATAAAAACTGAAAGAAAGCGACCCCCTAATGTAGAAATTTAAGTTATGCAACTTCAAAATTATCACTTTGTTTCGTAAATATTGCGTTTTGGATAGAGCAAAAGACTTCTCAAAATATCTGATACAAGAAAACTTGATGGAAAATTGGTTTACATTCTAAGGCATGGTAGATTTTACACCCTTCGGCGAGAGCGGCAAAATGCGTCTACCACAAAGAAATTGTTGTTTCGGTTACCGAACTGATAGGTGGCATTTGTTTTATCCAAGTGACGTCACAGCGGAATTATTAAACCATCAGAGATAGAAATTGATCACAATACTTATTTTTTTGACAACTAAACCAATGAAAAGAAAACATTTCTACCCCTGTTCTTTTGTATATAAACACATATTCATGTATTAATAGTGAATTTCATCATATATATATATTCATATATAATGAAGTAGGATTTATATAATGAATCATAAATATATCAATATGTATAATATATATTGATTATGATGTTGATGTATCAATATATCATATATGTTGATAGATATATATATCATTATGTATGATATATATTGTATGCATAAGCAGGTATTATATATATATATATATATATATATTATATAATTGTTCATCTATATTATAGCATTTAAATATTACATTAATTATTTAACATGTAATAATGAACATTGTTACATGTTAAATAAGTTAACATGTAACATATTTAATATGTTACATGTTAAATATGCTATATTTAACACATTGTTAAATGTACAAAATAGTTAATTTTGCACATATATATGTATATATATATACTAGTAGTCCCGGCGGTCATATGAAATGACCGCTGTTCTGTAATATTATAAACACTAATGCAAACAAATGTTCACCTTCCCCACTGACACGCTCAATTTGCGTTCAGCTGAAAATTCAGTTAAAATACAATGTCGGAATAAAATCGGGCAAAATTTTAAACTCGTTATGCAAAAGGATATTTAGCATAGGAGGCGTGTGGGTAAACATATCTGATGAGATGTACTACGCACAACTCGTTAGTTGGTTTCGCCTCCTTTTATTTTTCAACGTTTGCAAGTTTCTAGGTAATTCATATGTAAATATAGTTAAATGCATTATAAGCGACAATTGTATGAATTAAAGATATTTAAGTGTTCTTAAATATCATGATAATTTAATTAAAACAATGATAACTGCATGTACGGTATCAGTGTATATGGAATATTTGAATACCGTGGCAACTTCACCCCATAGGCTAGTACATTTACGCAAGCAATCAATAAGCAATCGGCGACAAACAGACAATTAAGCCGCTTATATATGACACATATATGCGTATTCATGTACTTATAAATCTTTGACGTGGATTTTAATAAATATATCCTGGAAGATTTTTGGCTATGAACTTTTATTCTTGAATGAAAGGGGGGATTTGGAAGTTGCCTAATAGTTGATATCTATAAAAAAAGATCTCAAGGATTGAGCTTTTTCCAACTTGTCACTAGCCTTGCCTTGTTCGTTTACCATATTTGTAATGTTTACCACTAAAAGATAAATCTATTAGCGAAAGAATTCTCACAATCTAAAATTACTCATGTTGGTAATGTTTTGCTTTGCGCAGCCGACTTGATTGGGTCACTTTGCCCCCCGACATGACTACCGAAGCGATGATTGGGTCCACAGAACCCAGTCGCTGCCGCGAGGACCAGTTTGCCTGCAAAAGCAACAAGGAGTGCATTCCAGCGTACAAGAAATGTGACTTCAGGAGGGACTGCGAAGATGGCAGTGACGAAAAGGACTGTGGTAAGTTGAGAGTTGAGTGATCCATTGTACGGGGGTGGAGGATCGGGGGGGGGGGGGGAGAAACTCTCATTTCCAGTTGAATACTATTTACAATAGTGACACATGAAATCTGTCAATTTATCAGGAATAACGTACCGCATAAAAAGTCAACTGTAACATTTTGTTACGGGCTTGTTGTTGTTGAGCGAGGAAGAATGGGTACGCTACTTCTGAGTCTAACGGGGCCCTTATAGGCAGGAGTACGACTTCCGCCCCTTTTGAGAGGTCCCTTAATTTTTGAACCAGCTCTCAGGTGAGAGGCTGTCACCTGGGGTAGACACCCCCAGAGGACTTGGAGATATTGGTGCGAAGCCGGATTAAACTTGCACCAGCTCCCATTAGCGTTCGCGGTCCCACGGCAATCAGCCGCGAGATGTTGTCACCCTCCAAAACTACTGACCTAAGTCAATGATGCTTCACTTTTGGTGTTATGTGGGAACCGAGATTCTACCGACTGGTCCACAGCGGAACTTTTTTAAGGGGTCCTCTTCATATTAAAATTAACTTGAACTTTAAAATTTCAAACTCTAACCCCCATTTTTTGTCAGATTTATAATCACTATATATAAATTTAACCTTGTATACAAAATTTCTTGTAATTTGGTTCAGCCGTTGCTTCACAAATAAACTGAGAAAAATCCATTTTGTAACGTTAAAACGTTTTCTGACATTTTTTTAGATAATATCTAAACGAACATGGTTACGACCGTTTGTTTTTCATATGAAACTATGAACAGACCCAACTGTAAAAACATCTTTTAATTGGCTGAAAATATTAATTTAATTTTTTTTATGAGTTATGAAATTAAGATTTGAAAAAAATTGATTTGGAACATTGTTGCATTTCTGTGGAAAGTAAGTCTAGGGATACTTTTATATGGATATCCAAAATTTAGTTAAAAATATTCAATGGCTTGATTTGCTACGCATAAAAATATATATTGCTGACGTTTTAGGGGTATACCATTGCTGAATGTTGCAAAATTTTAGCTGTTGGATAAAATTAAGAAATCTTAACAAAATCACAGCATTTCGCAATTAGTCCCCTATACCTTTCGTAATGTAATGGATAATATAGTTCTTATTTTTTAAATAAGATAAAGGCTTGTTTTCTGGCTTCCTGAACCTCTATTTGTGAATTAGAATACTGAACATAGACGTGGTCCCGTTTTCAATATTTCCGGTTCTAACAGTCCGATTTTGCCCCAATTTATCATTTAGGCTAACTTGGGCATAGTAAATTCAATTTTGTTGACAGCATTCACTTTATTTCTGTAGTTTAAAAAAAGACTTTTATTGATGTCAATTGATATCTTCATCTTCCAGTGTGCATGATGGCTGAATAATTAGGAACATTTCGTTTTTGCCCTCAGTGTACGTAATACTTTTTCAAATCTCGTAACATTCACTTCAAGTCGATTCAGGTACAATTCTGCTATAAAAAATGATGACAAACGAAGGCACAACGCCAAATTTTGGCACATATCGGTTAGAGTTATTTTCGATAATTGCTGCTGAGGCCGAAACATCAAGCCTTTTGGATCTGATATTAGCCTACTTTCCCGTAAAAGTAAAAAAAATAAAATAATAAAGCATGAAAGAAGGCTTAATGTATCTTGAAAATATCGTTAGAAATCAAGAAAAGTCAAAAATAAGTTAAGTAATTAAATAAAGATTGAAAAATAAAAAATTTGAAAGTAAGGTATTGAGATGGGGAAAACGTGTGTCTGTCGGTCTGTCGGTCTGTCCCCCCCCCCCCTAATAACTTTTGAAAGAATTGTCCGATTCGAAAAATTCTTTTTGCATTCGAAAGATCTCGGTGAGGACATCTCATTTCCATATGTTACTTTTTGATTTGAACAATTTTGTTCAATTTTGAACAGTTCAAACATTTTTAACATTAGCGCCTACGGGTGAAAATGAAGCAAATTATGTAAACTCTGGGTACAAGATCCAAGTTCCAATGAACAAGCTCACTGGAAGAAGTTCTTGGCGTGAAATATTGATTTGAACAATTTTTGTCCATTTTTGAACAGTTCAAAAAAAAAATTAACTAATTAAAAATTAGGCGCTATGCCTACGGGGAAACTTCAATCCTATATAAATCCTGATCTAACGGACCGATTTGCTTGGAACAAACTTTATCGGAAAGCTCTTATGGCGTAGAACATGTACAGATAAAAAGTTCATCCAGAACTAACGAGCCTATTTTCCTATAAAATTTTTTGATCGAGATTTTCAAGAATATTTTTGAATTAATGAATGATTAAATGAATAAGCAAAAGGATGAATTAATAACTGAGTGAATAAATACATGAATGACTGAATAAATGAGTGATTGAATGAATATGCATTAACTGTTGAAAAGGTATATCTGAAGCAATTAAGAACTTAAGCTAAACGAGAAAGAGAGAGAGAGAGATAGCTAGATTATAAATTTGAGTCCGGTGTATACGGGAAAGTAGGCTCGTATAGTTCTAGACGGAACTTCTTGTTTTGCTGTTGAATACTTACGGTTCCCAAGTTTCTGGCTTTAGGGCAAATTACCAAATCTCGCCAAATTCGGGAAAATTCAAATTCTAGGGAGAATGAAGCATTTCCAAAACGCGATAAACGCCAGAAAGGACAACCACACTGAGGAGACGCTCTGATCCTAAATAGCGGAGGCTTCGTTCTTCATTCCCGAAGAGGAGGGTACAACAATGCCCTCCTCTTCAGGAATGATTCTCGCCTTGGTTATTTTTGTAGTGAGAATTTACTGTATTGTCTTTCTTCTGAACTCTAACCGGATAGTACTTTTATTCGTTAATCATTATTGACATTTCGTTTATTGCAAGCAATATCATGTTTTCAAGCTGTGACTTTTCTTCCCTGCAGTGCAACCCAAATGTGAGTTTACGAACGGTGATCTTTGCGGCTGGGATGTGAGTCACAAATATAAGAACGTGACCCGCTTCAAGAGAGATGAAGAATCTGCCTTCAGATGGGTGGTTATAAGAGCAAACGATTCCTTCACCGAAGTAAGAATCTGAGTTATAAATGTTTCTTATTGACACATGTCAAGAAAGAAAAGTCCCTAAAATGTTCTGTGGTGTCAGAGAACCAGTTGACTGGAACGGAGCAATTTGTAGCTCCACTGTTCCGATTTTCCTTCAATGGAATTTCGTTAAAAACTTTTAATTTTGCCGTAAAATTAGTTTTAACTAAACAAAGCCAAAGAATAAAAGATAATTTTTCATCTGCTAGTTAAATTGTCGATAAATAACTTTTAATGGCTAACTTAACTAGTTATTTAACATTAATACAAAGTTTTTCCTGTTCTTTCCTCCTTTTTTTATTATTTATTTTCTTTTTTTAATATTGATTCAAGATTTTCTTTTTCGTTTTTTTTTCCTTTGCAATAATACATCTACATCATGGGAGCAAAAGTTTGTAAATAAAAATGATAAATATGTGGCTTAAAACTACTCGAAGCGCGGAGTTGTAGCAATTATTTTTAGGTCGGAGAGGAGTAACTCAAAAAATTTCTTACTCCAGTTTCCTGCGGAGAGCAAATGTTTGATGAGTTGATTGATAAAGTGTCTTTGATGCTCTTGCTTTTGTGGACGACGTGGGAATTATATATAGTTTGACCTTGATAACTGCGATGGCGAAGGATTATGTGATTCCATTTGTTAAAATAGGATCAGGTTAGCCTTGACAGTAACTTATTGCGGGGGTTGTTGGCCCTCTACCTTAGTAAGAATTAGTCGTCTTTGTTCTCAAAAGAAGAGATGAACTCTATCAAGGTCAGATTCTTATCAGTCATGCTGTAAGTTGTTTGGTCGTTGTTCTTTTGCAGTGGATATTATGGGTTTGAGAGAAATTTATTGTCTCCGAAAAGTACTATCTCTAAAAATGGCAAGATTTAGATATTTATTATTGGCAACATCATTTAGAGTTGTCAGAAAGAGTGTACACGCCAATAGGAAGTACCGTTACCGCTCCCTTGAAAATGACGGCCTGAGGTTTCGCCTTCTATTTCACGCTCCCGTGAAAATGACGGGCTGAGGTTTCGCCTTCTATTTCTCGCTCCCGTGATATTTCCGGGCTGGAGTGTTTAAAATTTCAAAATAAAAACAAATCAAAAATTAAAAAGGGATATATATATTGTTCGTACACATATTTTTATATAATTTTCAGGGATTAAAAAAAATAGGCACTTTTATGACCGTTTTCTTGAAAATTACCCGACCGTTAACGGGTTAAGGAGGTACCTTCGAGCAGTTTTTTCGAGAAATGTGAAATTTTTATTGCAGTACACATGCTTTCAGTGTTATAATACGAAATGAAAGTTTGACAGCAAGAAAAATTTAGATGGGTTCTTTTAACTTTTCAAATTTAGGTAATCTTTTCTAAAATAATAGTAAAAAATTACCGATTATGCTAAACTTTCTATTAAAAAAAATCTAATGAATATTGTTTATTTCTGTTTTCTGCAATAATATATTGTATTAATACCGTATTCTTGCTGACTAAATGCTTAGTGGACTGTATCGTTTTATAAATATTAATTTTTCTTCATTAACAACTCTGTAACTATTTACAGGTTTTATTTACAACACTTTATACATATATACATTGAGCACCATAGCTCATATTTTGTGCCGACCATACTGCACTCATGATAAATTTTTACAAGAATAGCGTTTCGCTTAAAGAGGAATGCGTTTTCGTTGCATCATCGTATGCTTTCAAACACACACTGAACTTAGCTCGCCAAGAGAGCGAAGATGAGTTCAAGTTGGCGAGTTTATCGCACAAGAGGGCGCAAACAAATACAATACAATATATTAATACTTCTGCAATAACATATTGTACTAGCTGCGACGCCCGACGTTGCACGGTCTATCTTAAATTATATTTTGCAAATACAGCGATGCCTCATTAAAATGCTAGAAACGTTGATTATTATTTTTTTTATTTGTTTGTTCACACGGCAACTGTAATATATTAGTAAAACACTTATGGGTGTTATGAAGCAAAAGATTTGCGAGAATTTCACCTGAATTATCAATGTTTCCAGCTCACTCGAGACAGCAGACCAAGCGTAGACCACACCGACAACTCTACTTCCGGCTGGTACCTGCTGGCTGACGGCACCAACGGTCGCTGGGGGGACGAGACAGATCTCGTGAGTCCAGTCATCTCGGACACCCACTCGAACTGCGCCCTGGAATTCTGGATGTACTGCGGCATGTTCTCCTGCTCTCTCAAGGTGTACGCCGTAACAGCGGGGACCGCCCCCAAGCAACTCTGGGATGCTTTCTCCAATCTTTTCGGAAGTGAGTGCCTCTCTGATTTTTCCGCCTTCTTGCCTGAGGAAATAAATAACCGATTTTTAAAGGCTACTTTTTGTAAAAAAAAAAAAATAAAATAAACTGATAGTCTATTTTGCGTAAGAGTAAAAATTCAAATTGGTTTTCTAGACGACTTACCTTAAAAACTGGAATTTAGCCTGTTCACAACCCTACTTTCCGTTTAAAAGTCAATGTTAAAGTTGTTTTTTGTATACTTTTCGTAAAAATTAATATTTGAATTATGTATTCGCCCACTATCCTGGAAAACTAAAAATGCTCTGTTTTTCAGCCTACTTCCCCTACTAAAATTAAAAGTGAGATAGCTGTTTATCCACTTTCCAGTAAAAATTAATGAATAAAATTGCTTTTGTCCCCTTTACCATAAACGTAAAACATGTTATCATCATACTTTTGTTTTCCAAATATTAAAAGAAAAAAAAAAAACTTCAAAGAGTCTTTGAAACATTTGTTTTTATCGCCTTATTATTAAAAAGTAAGTTTATATACTTATATACTTTAAATTAATGACTTAATTTCATTTTCAAAAACAGCATTCGAAATAAAAGGGACCTTTAACACGTTGAAGACGGCGTGTACCAGCGGTGACTCACATGCGAATGGTTCATTGTGCGGCTTGTACCACTGGTGACTTATATCAGCTATAGTTTTATGACACAGTAATTATGATGATAAAACTTCTTGGTGGTTAAAAATAACTTTTTTACTGAAAAATTGAAACGCTTATTTTTACTAGGGATGTAACGAATATTCGGCCACTATTCGGTATTCGGCCTGGCTGAATACTGGGTAAGGTCAAATTCGGCCGGATAGTTCTGCTGCAGTAGAAATGTAAAAAGACAAACGAATTAATATATTTTCGACATTTAAAATTGTATTATAACTATTGCAAAAGAATACATTAGTATATAGTTTTTATGAATAAAAATAATTTAGAAAAAACTACTTTTTTTAAGCCTTGTTTTAAGCTTGACTGCGCAAAAACAGATTTTAAAGTTGTAATATTGTATTGTATATTTAGCATTTGCTTCCAAAAGCTGGCAATAGTTCATTATGATGGAGAATGTGAGAAATTTATTTTGTTATTATTAACAAAGTGGATGTCAGACCTTTTTCGGCAGAAATGTTGGGTAAAAGATAAGTGTGAAAAGCCTAGAATATTTCATGAATATTGAGATAGCATAAGTTATTGGGGTTTTTGAGCATAAAAATATATTCCAGTTCAGTGTATTAAACTTTAATAGATCTTTTAAAAATAGATATGTAAAATACCCCATAAAATAAAAATATTGACTTTTATAACTTTAAAAATATCTTCATTAAACAGTTTTGAGCAAGTGCACTAAGCAATAGTAGTTCTTTCCTTTGAATTAAATAATTAATAAAATAATACTATTGCTTACTACTATAAAACCTGTCATTTCTATTCCACTTGTGGGTGAAATTCTTAGTTTTACTACATTCAAAACAACAGAGAAAATAGATTAATTTAAAATAGTTTTGAATTCTTAACAAACAGAATTAAATCATACATCATAGATTGTGTGTAATTGGTGTTTGACTTTGAATAATTTTAAATTTGACAAATACTTTCTATTACAACGATTTTCTAGAAATTTTAATATTCGGCCGCCGAATATTCGGTATTCAGCCTAAGACATTGGCCGAATATTCGGGTTCGGCCTATTCAGCCTAGAAGAAATGGTCGAATATTCGACTTCGGCCTGGAAACAATGGCCGAATATTCGGTATTCGGCTATTCGGCCAAATCACTATTCGTTACATCCCTAATTTTTACACGTCGCAAAAATCTGCTTCGTTCTCAACATTTTAAACTTTCACCAAAAATTAAAATTTTCTCTCACCCTTCAAGGAAGAGCTCATTTTTAGGCAGCAATATGGTGTTGCGATGAAAAAACTAAACGTTCATTTATTGTGTGGTTTTGCAATGAATATCTCAATGAGACTATGCGTGCCGGATGTCAATGATTTTTTTTAAACGTTTACCGGAAGTAATTCTTAAACTATATCAGTTCCTTTTCTTTATTAATATATGGTTATTTGCATGTTTCTTGTCATTCCTATTACACCCTTCTTGTTTTGTTTCAAGCAAAAATTATTAAAGTTTCTAAATAAATATTGCTATGCTTGCACATCGACGCCTACTTTAAAAATAGTGGACAATTTTACCTTATTTTGAATGACTTTGTAAAAGCATGCCGTGGTGGATATGACAAAAATTCCACATGGTTTTCAAAACATGTTTTTATAAAACCATGCCGTGGTGGAGGCGTCTTAAAAACCATGTCAAATTTTTGTCACCTCCGCCACGGCATGGTTTTACAAAAACATGTCGAATTTTTGTTACGTCCGCGAGGACATATTTTTACACAAGCATGACAAAAATTGGACATGGTTTAAAAGACATGTTTTTGTAAAACATGTCATTGCGGACGTGACAAAAATTTGACATAGTTTTCAAGATATGTTTTTACACAGTTGTTAAGCACTTAGCGCCAAATGTGCCACTCCCGCTCCGCTCGGCGCGTCGCGAAGAAGTGGCCCCCTTTGGGTTGCCGATCTCTCGCCCCCAGAGTCGGGCAGTCGCACCCATAACTCCGCAGAGAGTAGTTATCAATTTTCCATTCGTCTTATGTTAAATAAATAAAGGTTGTGAGTCAATAGAGGTATGAGTTGTATGAAATTCACAAGGACCGGCACAAACTCCTAATACAGTCCACTTGCGCATCACGCATTTTACAACAAACTTCCAATACAGTCCACTTGCGCATCACGCATTTTACAACAAACTTCCAATACAGTCCACTTGCGCATCACGCATTTTACAACAAACTCCTAATACAGTCCACTTGCGCATCACGCATTTTACAACAGTAATTCAAAATTTTATTTCTTAGAGGGAAATTCTTCCTCTATTTTTAAAGTAGTCATGAAGATGAGTAAACGCACTAGCACTTATATAGTTATTTTAAAATTTAGTACCTGAAACAACAAAAAAAAAAGATGCTTTGTCATGTCTGCTACATATGGAATTAACCATGAAATATTTCTCGCAGGAGATTATAGGGAACAGTGGATCCACGAGAAGGTGTTGATCGATTCTCGCCAAAACACCCGAGTGATGTTCAAAACCATCCGACCCTATGACTTTAGGAACGCTGTTAGCTTGGACGACATCAAATTCGAAAATTGCCCGCCTCCTCCCAGAGTAGACCCCGAAGATGGCACCTGTAGTGATGGGGAAATGATGTGCGCCAATGGAAAGTAAGAAATAAGTTTTTCTTTAGACCTAATGTGTCGATTTGATTTAAAGAATGTAACGAACTCTTTTTTTTTTTTAGGCAAATACCGTTAGCCTCATTAGCTCTTCCCTTTTCACCCGTTTTCCTCGTATCATTTGTATATGGATCCCTAATTGTTTTTATATCATTTACCTACTCCATTTATTATTAGTTCTGGTTTAATACTTAATTATAGTCTTTAATTTGAATTAAGATCCCCTTTTTAGGAGCTGAGATCCCTGCGTCGGCTTCGGACTATCCGTTACTTGTAAAGTCATTGCATGGCAGGTATAGTAAAGAATAGCCAAAGGCATGGCGTAATAAGCAATAACGTAAATGAACGTTATTAATTTGTTTGCTGAACCCAGGTTATTTTTGAATGATTTTTTTTCGCTTCTGCTCTTTTCCTTTTCAGCCATAAAAAGCAAGACTACACATAATAGTTCTGAAAAGTAATGGAGTGATATTTTTTTGAACAAAACACCTGTAACTGCTCACTCGAATCGGTGGAGAAGAGAGTCAGTCGCGTTGAACTCCTCCCTATCTGTGGTCTGAGAATTGAACGACACACGACCTTCAGGAAAATAAGGACAGACATTTTCGCGAACCCTGTTTCCCACTCCTGTACAGTTCTACCCTCAACCAAATCGATCTGCCTGGCAGAATGCCAAGAAGAATGTATTCATTTTTAAGGGAGGAACTGCGGGTGAAAGGAATGGGCCGTTTTTGTTCTTGTTCTAGTTAGTTTAGTACACTTGATGAACTCCGAACTGATGCTGTGTGCCAGTTTTTAAATTTAGTTTCTTTTAACATACAGAGAAACAAGCATTCGCGATTCGCGTACTAAATAAACGGACCTGCAAAACGAACCTCCCTAAAACTCGAATGGATTCGTCCTTTTCTGTCATGCGCAGAAGCGTCCAAGTGCCGAAATTCCGCGGTCGAACTGTACAAGCCCCTATGCATTGATCAATCAGGCAAAATGATGCTTACTCTTGTGCAAGCGGCGGTGCATTGTTCAATTGAGCAGAAGAGTGGCAAATACACACTGGTCACTTTTCCATGATAATAGCCGCTTTTGGTGAAGATTGTTTATATTGGAACGAATTCTATCGGTAAGACCAAGTTTTTTTGCAAGGACCTGAAAAAGCCGGCGAAGCAGACCTTGCTGGAATTTTATCAGCGACTACCACCAACACAAATATAAAAAGTGTGGTTGAGCTCTTGAACTCAATTGTCAATGGAGGAAATTCCTACAGTGTCATAGGTCACGTAATAGTGATGCAAGCGATGTCAACAAAGGAAACTGTAGTATCGTTTTACTTCGAGTTCGACCAATCCAATTAAAATTGGGCCTAAATAAAATTCTACGTTGTTAAAAACTAGGACTAAATAAAGCTCTACGCTATATAAAATTAGCACTAAATGAAACATTATAACTATTGTAATAATTAATATATTTCTTTTATAATGCTTAAATTAAAGGTAAATTACTTGGTTTATAATCAGAAAAAGCTATGAAAATAATCTTATTTTAAGCTAATTTTGCTTCGGGAACTCCACGTAGAACTCAATTAAAAAGTTGGTAAGCAAATCAGCGATCACTGTTATCACGTGACGCAATGAATTGCCTCCATTGAGCGTTCGTTTAATGACATTAGTTCAAGGTCAACCCGCTGTAATTTGTCGAATGAAAAACAAATGTAATTTGTAAACGAAAGGATCTGTTGCTAATTTTCCCTATTTGAGAAATATAACGGATACTTATGTATGTCTTTCCGTGCTCACAGGTGCATTGAAGAGAACTTGAGGTGCGATTTCAAGAACGATTGCGGCGATGGTACCGACGAACGAGATTTCATCTGCCACGCCTACAAGGGAAGGTGCAACTTCGAGGGGATACCTTGCGTCGACTGGATCTTAGAACCCGATGGCAATGAAGCCTGGCAGATTCAGAGCGCCAGGAGTTCGTTCTTCAGCAACGTACCGACGAAAGACCACACCACTGAGAGTAGCGATGGTAAGTGTCGGTCTTTTTATTTGTGCTCTGTTGAAAGCAATTTTTGATCCTTTTATCCATGTCGAATATATACGGGATGTTAAAAAAATGACCTGATTTTAAGTTATATTTGTTGAAATGAAAAATAGAATAACCGTCCTCCTGCTGAAACGTGGTTTAAAATGGGAAAAACTCATAAAATCTTAAAGTTTTATCTAGGCTGTTACAAATGCTCTCTGCCCACCAGCAGCATTCTTTCCTCCATTTCATCAGAAGTGAATTTTTGCACAAACATCCTGTCCCTTCGAATTGTCGATATCAGTATCGGATGTTTTGGGGTGCAAGCGGATCAATGCCAAACCATTTCATCATTGCAAGGTCGACCTGGAATTTAGATGTGGATCATGAAAAAACTAGACGAAAAGCACGCTGGACCGAATTGATTCACTCTTATCTTCTGCTTTGAAAAGCCTTTTGCTGAGCGGACGCCATCAGGCTGAGTGAGTGCAAACTTGACTGATACGTAAGTCCGGTTTTCCGAAACTTTAGGCCTTGACCATTCAAACACTTTCTTATCCTTGCCGGAATGTTCTATGTTTCGTAATTATTACCGCCCAAAAACAGGCCTTGTTGAAATGTCCTGCAATGTGGAATAGCAATTTATGTATCTATGACAAAATTATGTTTAGATTGTACAGCATATCCACAATATCTGCTATAATAAGAGTAAATACGAAAAATATTCATTTACACTTTATAGTAGTATTTTCCACCTTGTAAGTAATTCGCGAACTACATTTCACAATTCATCATTTCATTTTTATTATAAGAATGTAGTTCTCTTAATAATTATTTTTGTACCGTTAATGCAGGCAGATTTGCATTTGAGAGTCGGAATAAATATAGGTATTTTTTTGACTTCTTAGGTAGGCAAGTCTATGCAGAGTATCCCTTTACTTTAATTTAAGATAGCATTTGAAAATGAGTAGTAATTATTTAAAAAACTTTTTGAGGGTGTGACGTCGCTGATATATAATGTTTACTGTTCCAGGTAAATACCTCACCGTTACTCCGGCAACGTGGGATCTAAACTTAAAACCAGCTGTTCGCTCCAAAACTTTGGATGCCTTGTCCGAGAACTGCAAAGTAAGTGCCTTGCAATGTTTCCTCTTGATCGTAAGTTACACCACAACAGTTAATTCGTGGTTAAACATATTTCGTTTCCTGAAACTTCTTTATTTATTTATTTATTTTTTTTTGGTGTACTTTTACTTTTCACCCTAATTTTCTTTTAATGACGTACATTTAGATTGCTTGATAGGAGGTCAGGGTGATTAACCTAAGTATTAAAGCTATCTTCAGATCGTTGTAATGAAGAAAAGAATGTCTTGGTGTTCTTCAGTGCAGTATGTAACTGCTCTGAAGTACTTCTGTCACTTCTCTCTAGAAGAACGGCTATCTCTAAAAGGGGAAATGCCTTCACTCTCAAGAACACATGCTCAAATCTCACGAAACTTTCGTCGTATTTGACGAAATGGCTTCGTGAGAAATGCTCCGAGTAAACCTTTCGTCAAATTGCCGAAATGTGTGTGGTCACTTTTTTGAGTCACGTGATCGCGTGAGGAAAATATCGTTATAAATGACGAAATTTTCTCGACGATTGAAGAATCGCCAAAAATGAGGATTCTATTTTTAAGAGTGTTCCTTCTACAAAATGCAGCTTGATTCGTGAAGCAACTCAACAGATTCTGATAGCTTTTTTTAAAAAAAGGCTTGGATATTGTGTTTAGTGAAACACAAAAACCTCTTTGAAATTTCAGCTTTCGTTGTTCTAGCAAAATTTTTCACTTGGACGTAAATCTTTCCACGATGTGTTGGAGAAATGTCCATTACCTTAACTGACAAGGAGTTCCGTCTAGAACTATACGAGCCTACATTCTCGTATACCCCACACTGTTAAAAATTTTCGTAGGAAAATAGTAAAATAACCATTTATTTGATTTTTATTTTACCATATTTAATTACAACAGTTGAATAACCATTAACAAAGATGGTACTCAAACCGCTGATTGCGAAAAAAATCGTTTATTCTCTGTTTACCGTAAAGAACGTTTAACTAACCGTCATTTTCAAGCGCTCAATAAGAATCGGGCGTCCATCTTGATTGCGAAACCTTACCGGTCGTACGTTGTTTTAAAATAGGAATGCGGATTTATCAGTTAAAATCTCCATGCGTATATAAAAAAAGAAGAAAAAAAAAGTGGCTTAAGCAGTGGATACTAAATAGAAACACATACGCACGTAAATCAAAAATTGGAGACATCGGATTCCCAAACTGTTTGCGAATGAGCGAACCCATCATTTGAGCTGCTGAAGCTTGTTTGTATTTTAATTTTTGCAGCAAATAAAATGATTGTCGTCAATATACAGTAACTTTAGACTAAAAATAAATTTGGATCCAATCAAAAACTGAAATCCCAATTTTAAGGCTGTTTGCCTGTTGGAAAAGAAGATTTATTGATACATAAACGTCCGCTTTACGTGATGACGGTGGCCGAGTGGATAGAAAGCAAGACTAGTACACCACGCATTGTGGGTTCGATTCCTGCAAACGTCGTTTATGGTTTCTACGTCTCAAAGATTCTACGTCTTGAAATGGTTCAAAAAAGGGTGAACATTTTGTTTTGAAACCATTTTTAAATGGTTATAAAACCGTTAACTTTTGTATTTACGGCTTTTTAACCAAGTTAATTGGAAATGGTTAGGTCCCGTAAAGATAGAAAAATGTTCCAAACCGTAAATTTAACGGTGAATTAGATGGACAGACTGCTGCCGGTCATTTAACCGAAATTTCATGATGAAATTTCTAACAGTGCAACTTCAAATTTATAATCTAGTTATCTCTCTCTTTCTTTCTCGTTAAGATTTAGTTCTTAATTGCTTCAAATATACCTTTTTCAACGATTAATAAATATTCATTCACTCATTTATTCATATATTCAGTCATTCACTCAGTCATTCATGTATTAATTCACTCATTTACTTATTTTTTCATTAATTCGCTCATTTATTGAAATTTATTTTTTATCATTTATTCACTCATGGTTTCATTCATTCTTTCACTTATTCATTTGATAATTCATTAATTCAAAAATATTCTTGAAAATCAAGATCAAAAAATTGCATAGGAAAATAGGCTCGTTAGTTCTGGATGAACTTTCTATCTGCACATATTCGTTATAAAAGCTTTCCAATAAAGTTTGTTAAAAGCAAATCGGTCCGTTAGATCATGATTTATATAGGATTGAAATTTCCCCACAGGCGCTAATGTTAAAAATTTTTGAACTGTTAAAAATTGAACAAAAAAGTGTTCAAATCAAAAAGTAAAATAAGAAATTCAGATGTCCTCGCCGACATCTTTCGAATGCAAAAATAATTTTTCGAATCGGACAATTCGTTCAAAAGTTATTAGGGGGGACAGACAGACCAACAGATCGACTGACAGACCGACTGGCACACTTTTTCCTCATCTCAAAACCCTACTTTAAAATTTTTATTTTCCAATCTTTATTTAATTACTTAACTTTTTTTTTTTGACTTTTCTTGATTTCTAACGATATTTTCACGATACATTGAGCCTTCCCTCATGCTTTATTATTATTTTTTTTATATTTACGGGAAAGTAGGCTAAAAAAAGACGACAAAGTTTAAAGAAGTTTTTAAAATAATCTTACATGTAACCGGAGTGAAAATTATTTTCATTCAGTAAACAGTGTTTTAATTTTTTTTTTTGCAGTCAGTGGTTTAAAAATTAAGTTGTTTCAGGAAATGGTATTGCCACTTTTCTTCGAAGAATGTGGTATTCAGTTTTTTAAAAAAAGATTCAAGTGAAACGCGCGTTTGACTTAATCGCATAAAATGTTTCAATTAGAAATGAGGCACCTAGAAACAAAGGGATGTAAGTGGCAAAAAATAAAATTTGGAGAGATAAGCAGTGTGGAGCAGATGGGAGAATCACTAACCTATTTTGTGGCAAGATATCCTAATGACGCTATGACAGATGTCGCTATCCAGCGTGATGTATAAAAAGACTAGTATATAAAAGTGTTTATCAGTGTACGCCGTTTATTGGAACGACATCCAGACGAAAATGATCTGATAACAATAACCGACAGATAATAATAAACGATAAAAGTATTTTGAAAATGAGCAATTTTATATATTAACAAATAAATACTGCAAATGTCTGCAGATAGCGTTAATTTACGTATTATGAAATGACTGAACGTATGTATATGAATGTACTTGTTAAATATATTACAATAGGAATTTGTTTAACGAAAAAGTAATAATAACAAAAATAATGTAATAACAATGAGTAAATAATCCACTTAAAAAACCCTTTACCTAAGCAGGCGTGAAGGCTCTTCTCTCCGAATTTCAAAAAACAATTTACAAAGAGAAAAAAAGTGATCCCTGGTTTTCTCTGATTTAGGTAAAATAATTTAACTGAAGTTTTTATTGCGAAAAACGATGGTTTTTAACGTACTTTCATGGAAGCGGACGGGAATCGCCGATTTTGAAAATATTAAAAAACTGATAACTTTCACCGTGATCACAAAGCATTTTATACAAAATCTTTCTTTTGTCACTTACAATCTTTCGTTTCTAGCTGTATCAACTCTATTCTAAAAAAAAATTTCGTTAAACTAATTTTGGGAAAATCGTCAAACTTGGCTACCAAATCGTGTCGCCAAGCCCCTTGAATGCTAATTTGGAAGGTAAGTATATATAAACAACGTAAATTGGGGTTTCTTGCTAGTGCAGTGTTATTGCAGGAACAACAACGTTATTTGAAATACGAAATAAGGCTGAAAAATCTCGAATGCTGTTTATTTTTCCTCAGATAGATGTTGTTTTCTCTATTGAAAGTATATTCACGCAATAAAAAGTGATTTACAGTTGTGCAGCGTGATTGAAATGGGTGCAGAACAAAATG
This sequence comes from Octonoba sinensis, assembly GCA_038502835.1. Classification (NCBI taxonomy): domain Eukaryota; kingdom Metazoa; phylum Arthropoda; class Arachnida; order Araneae; family Uloboridae; genus Octonoba; species Octonoba sinensis. The sequence continues at coordinate 11,927,504 of CM076603.1, forward strand.
GAGTTTGACAAACAAAAAAATTCTAATAGTACAGCAGAAAAGTTGCGAATTAAGAAGACTGAAAAATGATTTGGACAAAAAAAAATTTGGTCTATATCTTCTTGTGAAGCATGTGCTTTAAAATTCGCCAACATTTGGAACAACTCACGATAATGTTTGAAATTTTTAAATTAACATCTTGCAGAGTGCAATAACTCTATTTCTTACGTATTAGAAACACACAAAATCATGTTTAAGTATAATTTCTCACCATCATCATCTTCCGGTGCGTGTTATCTCCAAATGTACAGAAATTTTGTTAAAAAATACAAATAAAGTTAGATTACGAATATCACAGTTCAAAGAAAAACTTACTAACAACTTCCCTTTTTTTTCTGGTTTTCTGAGTTACATCGGATCATGTACAAAAGTTGTGTGACAATATATGCGTAAACCTATTTAATGCTGCTAATTTTTTACGTATACCTGTATTACTGCTAAGAATTACTTTTACAATTCGTTAAACCGGTACTGGGTTGTAATTTTCAAGTGCTTTTTTCTTGTCTGTTATAGGTTCGTTTCTGGTTCAACTCCGTTTTCGCCCAGCACACTATCAATGTCTACAAGCGTGTCAGTTACAACAAAGGAGGAATGGATTTCTTGAACGGATACAGCAGCGACGTCTTCAACTATTGGCACCGGGTCGAAATTGAAGTTTTGAGTGGAGGCAAAGACTTCCAGGTACAGCCACAAATATTAAGCTTCTCAAATTTTAGCTATATATATATATAATAATTCAGTGTCGTCACTACGGGGGGGGGGGGGGGCGGAGTGGATGGTCCGCCCCGGGGGACAACCAAAATGAGTTAGAGATTTTGAAAAACACATATGCTTGACTTATAAAACTTTACTGGTGTTATTTCAACGTTTCCTAACTAAAAATATATTATGCAGTTTACTGAAAGTTACATCAAATAAATAAAATGGAATTTCTTTAGATATTTTTTCCACCAACTGTAATAGGAGTAGGAAGTACAAAATTACAACTTTGCACAACACAACAAAGTTTTTTTTTTGAGGGGAGGGTTCTCTCCGAGTGTAACCTATGTTAGGAACGCCACTGTTGTGTGTATATATATATATATATATATATATAAAGGGTGATTCATTTTGAGGTACTTTTTGTGGTGGGGATTTAATTGCAGGTCGTGCATGCCTCGTGTCAACTGAAGTCGCATTCATGTTCAGTAGTGTTTGACGTTTCATAATGGAAAGATCCGCCATAACGTCTACAAATTGTTCAGTTTTATTACGAAAATGGGCGTTCTACGAGGAATGTGTATCGGGTGCTTACATAATCGGCCTACCGAACGCACAATTCGCTCTACCATCAGTTAGTTTGAGACCCAATTCTCATTATTGGATAATATTCGACCAAATAGACCACATCCAGCACGTATTGAGTCTCAAACTTACTCATGGTAGACCGAATTGTGCGTTCGGTAGGACGATTATGCAAGCGTCCGATACACATTCTTCGTAGAACGCCTATTTTCGTAATAAAGCTGAACAATTTGTAGACGTTTTGCCGGGATAAGTCTTTCTATTATGAAATGTCAAACACTACTGAACAGGAATGCGACTTCAGTTGACACGAGGCATGCGCGATCTGAAATTAAATCCCCACCACAAAAAGGACCTCTAAATGAATCACTCTTTATATATATAAATTCGAAAAATGGACTTAAGATATTATGGCTGTCAGGTACAGATCCATATATAAAATTTTTGCCGCTTGTGATACTGATTCTAGAAACGCCACTGTTATATATGTATATATATATATATATATATAACAGTGTATATATATATATATAGATAACAGTGTGTATATATATATAGATAAAAATTCATAAAATGGACTTAAGATACTATGGCTCTCAGCTACACACACATTTTATGTATCTATATATACTGCGTGGCAGAGCGGGTAATGTTTGAAACAAAGTCCAATAGATGACGCTAGGTGCACGTGAGTGAAACCGAACTTGGTGCACATGCTCCGGTGAGTGGGCAATTGTAAATGTGATGCTCTTTCAGTCTGCGGTGCGCTTTAGCGTGTGATTCTTGTTAGTAAAAATGAACAAAGATTCGACGGATGTTCGCGCCTTCATTGTGCTACAAATGGCCAGATGTGATGAAAATGTGAAGGCAGTTCAACGAGCATGGCAGGAGAAGTTCCACAACAAGAATTGGCCAAGCAAAAGGACTATGGAAAGGCGAGTCATTTTGTGCGTTTTACGGTATAAATATTTTCCTTTTTGCTTCCATGTTTGTTCTGAAAAATGTGTTTCAGTCCTCTTCCCTGTAGACTGTATGCCAAGTTCAAACGTACTGGATCGGTGGAAGACGATAAAAAAGCTATGGCTACAGCCACTGCTACTGTGGTCACAGACGGTGCAAAACAGGTCGTCCACGACTTTTTCGCTGCCGATCCGACCCGATCAGTAAGGAGAGCAGCAGAAATGTTGGGAATAAAGCGTACATCACTTCAGCGAATAACAAAAGAGCTCGAATTGTCGCCTTACAAAATTCAAGTAACCCAACCTCTCAACGAAGACCATACACAAAGGCGATCTGAGTTTGCACAGCTTATGCTTGAAAAACTTCAAACAGGTGAAATCGATGTAAAGAAAATTTGGTTTTCAGATGAGGCCTACTTCAGTTTGGATGGCCATCTGAACAAACAGAATTATCGCTACTGGGGCAGAGAAAGGCCGGAGATCACTGTTGTCCGAAGCCTCCACCCGAAAAAATTTCTTGTGTGGTGTGCAATATCCTCGCATGGTGTGTTTGGCCCTATTTTCATCGATGGAACTCTAAACGCGGCAAAATACAGAATGTTCCTGGACGAGGAGTCATCCCTTTTCTTCATGGTCATGACTTGGTCCAAGGTCATTGGTTTATGCAGGATGGAGCAAGACCACATCGTACGGCGGATGTTTTCGAGGTCCGCAATGAGCATTTTAGCGATCGAATCATTGGGTTAGATTACCCATCGCACTTCCAAGGTGGTATCGAATGGCCCCCATATTCACCAGATCTGAACCCCTGCGATTACTACCTATGGGGTTATTTGAAGAGCAAAGTGTGGCAGACAAGTCCTACGAACCTTCCAGAACTGAAAACCGCCATTACAACTGCTGTCGACACGATTGACAGTGAGGCCTGCTCACGAGTAATGGTTGGATTCCAGAACCGACTAACTGCTGTCCTTGTTAAAGATGGCGGGCACTTCGAACCTCTTTATCATTAATTGCCCAATATGTTATCGTAAATTCAATAAACGTCATTCAATTCTTCTCATGTTTCTTATTTGTTTTTTTTTTCATTTGTTTCAAACATTACCCGCTGGGCCACCCAGTATAATGTATACGACTGTAAATTACCCCTTCTAAATTAATTCAACATTTATTACAGACAAACACGGAGCACATTGCAACACAACGGTTTAAAATACAAACAATAAGGCGAACGTCTTCTGCCCACATCTAACTACAACTCGTCCATTACTCAATTCATCGAATAGGATTATGGGGTGCTGGATAGATCAATGGGATTGTGGGATCTATGTAAATAAAAACTTGAAAAATGTACTTAAGATACTGTGGCTCTAGGATACAGATATGTATATATACTATATATAGGTCTGTAAATAACACCTTCTAGATTAGTTTTATCTTTGTACTCGGACACATATTCCAGTTGTCGTGGTTTGACCCGTATATATATATATATATATATATATATTGAAAGAGGACCCCATTAAAACATCTAGTACTGATAAATCGATGAAAACCGATTTTACAAATATTGTGGCTACATAGTAGTGTTCATACAATTCATGCATAAATAAATTAGAAGGCACAACTACACTTTGGAGTAGCGGACACTTTAGGCAAAGTTTATATAGATGCAAAGGGAGAAAAAAACTTTAAGCACAAAATTTCCAGACGAGTGTTTTGAGGCTACAATGAATCCCTTTTCCTTAATGCAAAAAAAAGTACTTCGGGGAAAAAAAAAAAAAAACATTCGTCTAAAGATTCAGGAACTCGATTTTTTTGCATTGAAAAAGGGGATCCTTGTAAACTCGAAACATGTGTCTGCAATTTTTTGTAAAATTTGTGCTTAATTAATGCTGGTTTTATTCCCTTTGGATTTTTAGCACAAATGTGCTCTATTTCCTATTTATATCTTTAGAAAGATGGCCTGTATTCCAGCTGTATAGCTATGCTTATTTTTATTACCTTGACTAACTTTCGGTTTTCACACATTCTTTTCATTTAGATTGTTCTGGAAGCACAGCTTGCGGCTAGTTTTGGCAGTATCAGCATTGACGACATATCACTAACAGAGGGCTGCCACTACACAGATGGTAAGGCATCGATTTGTTATATGTGCTGTAAATAATTTCAGTAAAGATTTCTTCTCTACAAGAGCCTTTATAACTTTCTTAACCGCCTCACAATAGCGAAAACATATTATATTGACAATAGTCATCATAGAGAAAGCATATTATATTGACAATAGTCATCATAGCGAAAGTATATTATATTGACAATAGTCATCATAGAGAAAGCATATTATATTGACAATAGTCATCATAGAGAAAGCATATTATATTGACAATAGTCATCATAGCGAAAGCTTATTATATTCACATAGTGAACGGCTATTATGCTATTTTTAAGACTAGGTTCATAAAATAAAACTAGTAATTATATATGTTTAAGTATTTTTATTCAAAATAAGCTCCTTCGGCTTCAATACATTTGTTAGAGCGGTTTAACAACGATTCGAATGCCTGTTCCTTCTCACATTGTGGGACTGCCTCCAAAGCTGACGCCGAAGCTGTTTGTAAAGTGTCAATGCAACCAAAGTAAAAAAAAAAAAAGTAAACAATTGAACTATAGTTTTGGCAGTCGATCAGTTGATAGTGAAGGAGTTTCGTGTATGCTCGATAATACAGATAGCGCCACTGTAAGCTTAGTTCCAGCTGTACTCTTAAAAATTCTTTTACAAAGACTTTCGACGCGGGCTTTGGAGGCAGTCCGTTAATGTCAGCTGAAACAGGCATTCGAATCGTTGTTAAAACTCTGTAACAAATGCATTGCAGCCGAAGGAGCTTAATTTTGAATAAAAATACTTTTAAAAATATAATTACCAGTTTTTATTTTATTTTATAAACCTAGTCTTAAACACTCTTTGACACACTGTGTAAGTAAAATACAGTGTATTCTAATTGGACATTGCTCATAATTGAATACAATATAATGGATAAATGTACTGCAATGGATAAATATTTGTATCGGTGATTCTTTTGGGCCAGCGCCGAAGGCGCTCTTTCCCGGTGTGAGGGGTGGGGTACATGACGTAGAGGGCGTCAGGAAATAAGGTAGGGTGTGAGGGGGGAAAAGAGATACCAGAGGACGGGTAAGGAGAACAGAGCTGGGGGCGGGGGGAATGGATAAATATTATCGTGTAAGTCGTTCTTTATGAAGTCCAAAAGATTGAAAACAGACATTTAATACAAAAAAAAAAAAAAAAAGAAATAAAATTCAGCCAATGGCGGCAGTTTCAGCAAACGGATTAAACCAATCAGAAACAAGGAAAAGCATTTTCATACTGATTAAGATAAAATGGTATTATAAGTATTGAAATTTAAACAAATAACCTTTTTATAGGGTAGTCTGACCAGTAAATGAACGCTTGAGCAAGCTCAATTAAATTTTTAAAAAATCAAGATATTTTTTTAATATGTGGTATTGCGTATGACAGTCAAATCATTTTTACTGATATGTGTTTATATTTTTAAAAAAAAATGGGGGACTTTTAAATTGCCCTGCTTCAGGTGTATTTGATAGTGCAAATAAAAAGTAGTACTACAAAAGTGGTAAACGACCAGTGAATGAACACAACATTTTCTAGTCAATAACCATGTAAGATTTCGACTGTTAACATCCTTCAGGTGTCGGTTATCTAGGAATGGCATGGAGGGAAATGCCTGTTGTCATTCTATCTGTAAAAAATCTTTTTAAACCTTATTTTTGAAAAAAATCACAAACTGCTCATTTACTGTGGTCTCTTCATTCACTTGTCGGTTTACCATGTACCTAACAGAAATAGTAGTAAACTTCATTCACTGTGCTCTGTTCATTCGCTGGTCGATTTTTCATGTACCTAACAGAGATAGTGTTAAACTGTTCGTTAACTTCACTGTACTGTATTCATTCACTGTGGTCTGTTCATTCACTGGTCGGTTTACCATGTACCTAACATAGATAGTTTTAAACTGTTCGTTAACTTCACTGCACTCATTTCCTTCACTGGTCGGCTTGCCATGTACCTAACAAAAATAGTATTAAACTGTACATTCACTGGTCGGTTTACCACATACACAGAGATAGTATTAAACTGTGCGTTAACTTCACTGTACACTGTTCCTTCACTGGTCGGCTTACCATGTACCTAACAGAGATATAGAGATAGTATTAAACTGTTCATAAATTTCACTGTACTGTGTTCATTCACTGGTCGGCTTAGCATGTACCTAACAGAAATAGAAATAAACTCATCCTTCGCTGATCGGTTTACTACGTACCTAACAGAAATAGTTATAAACTGTTCATTCGCTGGTCGGTTTACCATGTACCGAACAGAAATAGGTCACTGGTTGGTTTACCATGTACCTAACAGAGATAGTATTAAACTGTTCATTAACTTCACTGTACTTCGTTCATTCACAGGTCGTCTTACCATGTACCTAACAGAGAAAGTGCTAAACTGTTCATTAACTTCACTGTACTCTGTTCATTCTCTGGTCGATTTACCATGTATCTAACAGAAATAGTATTCCACAATTTTCCATTGATACACATCATCGTTATTAAAGAAATTAAATAGAAATGTGTTTTGAGCGATTTTTATGGTAACTTATATATCTTCATTATTTCTAGGACGTGATCTACCAGGCATTCCAACTGAACCCCCACCTGTGGATGCCTGTTGGCCAGACAGGATATCATGCAAAAACAAGAACTGCTATGTCCCACTGCAGAGGTGCAATTTCATCGATGACTGCGGAGACAACTCAGACGAGGAGGAATGTGGTAAGAGATCGTTCCTGCATACACTTAAAATGTACTGTATACCCACATTTATTCGAAACGGCCACCCTCCTATGATCATTTTTACGACCTACTGTAATTCCTTTATATTATTGATACCTTTATCAACCTTTTAAGGTTTGATTGATTTTTTACTAAGGTGATAAAATTTGATTTTAGTGAAGGTGAATTTTGGGATAAGGTAAGGATTTGGTTAAGTTGAATGCCACATATTTTTGTTCGTTAATATTTCATTATTTCTTCCTAACATTTAAAATGCTTTGGTAAAATAAGGAAATACTTTTTGAGAATTTATTATTATTGTTATTTTAGTTTTTTATTTCTTAAACTTTTTTTTTCAGCTAAAAATTTTCCTTCCCTCAATTCAAGCTTTCGTTTTCTCTTCGTTTTGCAAACTTTTCCTTAGAAGATAATGTAGTGAAACTTCACAATTATAAACAAAAAAAAAAATACGTAAAAATTTTTGAAACTGTTCCTGAAAAAAGTTTTTTCTCTACTTCAAATTTTTCTTTTTAAAAAACATATTGTACGTACATTCGAGCTTAGAGGTTTGTCTCACAGTTGAGTCATAGATAAGCATCTTTGCAAAATTTCAAAGAAATCAATTGAATATTTATTTGATAGAACTGTTGTCGTGAATGATAACTTCGAAAACATGATTTTGAGAAGGTGAAGAACTTTTAAAACGCATTCCCTGTCAGTACTGTGCATTTAGCCTTTACGATATTTCTTGTAGCTTTATTGATTAATCTATCGATAGAAGAAATGTTTTCAGGTTTAACCCTTTCAGACGTGGTGTCCAGTATACCGGACATTAACTATAACGGACGCAGCATCTACAATATTCAAACTATGTTCCTGAAATTTATGTTAATTTACTCTTTAGGAGCTTTTTGTATTGAATGTGTTCAATTTTGTCAAAAAGAAGTTTATAATTTCAAGAAGAATAAAATAATATTTCATTGCTTGCGTTTTTCAATCACATCGGTCGAACGAAAAATTGAGTAATAAAAAGTCCTATTTAAAAAATAACATATTTTGACTTAAAGGCCATTTTTTGTATATCTTTTAAATAGATACAGCTTAGAGATTTAAGACAAGCAAAATCTTATGTGAACCTTTTATTGTCACAAATTTTAAATGTTCTGGATCGTGTTCGATATACCAAACAAGCCATAACTTTTTTATTTATGATTGTAAAAGCGTGAAATTTTGTGTGATTGATATTTAATATATTACAAAGCTAGTATTCCTTAAAAGACAAAAAATTAACAAGCTTTTTTCAAAATTCCATCTGAACGGGTTCAGTAGCAATATTTAAGCAATCTAAATTTCTTATTTCAAGAATGATTTTTTTTCAAAAATTAGGATGTTCGTTTATCTAGCTTAAATCGCCTACCTGACTTAAGTACCCATTTTAAGTCTTGAAGAATGTCTGGAAAATAAGTTTATTGATGTGAACTAGTTGATTTTTTTTTTGTTTAGCGTTCCAATGGAAAAATAGCAATAGGTGTGGAAATAAGTGCGTTTTTATGTTTGTTGCGTTTGATATCAACCAATCACTTTCTTTTAGGCACATCATGTGACTTCGAAAATGGAATGTGTGGTTGGTACAACCCCATCGGTTTCCGTGGCAACTGGACCATAGGATCTGGCCAAAAACCATTTACTACCCTCTCAGTGGATCATACGAAGAATTCCACGGAAGGTAAATACCAATCTCTTATACAGTGAAACCTCGTTAGAGTGAACATCAATAAAACGAAATGCCTTTTTTAACGATATAAAAAAGAGAAATTCATGTCAAATCCCTTTTCAAGCACTATACTACAAAGTCATTCGTTATAACGGACATTTAGTTACGACGAAAGACTTTCCCAGTCATTTGGACATTGTTGTTACCAGGTTTCAGTGTATTAACAATTCTACAATCAACATTTTATGTGGCGATAATCACAGTACGCTTTAAATATAGTAAACTCAAATAAATAAGATCGAAAAAAACTGTCGTTCTATCTGTCTTAATGCAGTGTTTAACTTTTTGTAACTGAACAAGTTCCGTCTAGAACAAATTTTGGTTATGTACTCATTTATAATAGTTACATTTATCTTTTGGTAAACCAAAAAAATGCTTGGCCAAACTGGGCATGAATACTACGCACGGACCAAGCTGTGCATTGGCGAATTATAGAAGATAACAAGAAGTTCCTTCTAGAACTATACGAGTCTACTTTCCCATATACATCAACATCAAATTTATAATCTAGATACCTCTCTTTTTCATTTAACTTAGTTCTTAATTGCTTCAAATATACCTTTTGTAATTGTTAACACATATTTATGATTCATTCACTCATTCATGTATTTACTCATTCACTTGCTTATTTATATATTCAATTATTCTTTTACTCATTTATTTATTCATTTATTCATACATAAAGATGCTTAAAAATCCAGATCAAAAAATTTTATGGAAAAATAGGCTCGTTTATCTTTGGACTAACTTCGTATCTGTACATGTTCTACGTCATGCGATAATGTTTGGTTCAAGAAAATCCGTCAGTTACATCAGGATTTTTATAGGATTTAAATTTCCCTTAGGGGTGATGATAATTTTTTTTGAACTGTTCAAAACTGAACAAAAATTGTTCAAATCAAAAAATATTTTTCATCCAGAGCTCCTTCTAGTAAGCTTGTTCAAGCCTTTAGTATTAAGATTTTTTGAACTGTAGAAAATTGAGCGAAGAATTGTAAAACCGAAAATAAAATATGAAACTACGGTGTACTCGCGAGATCTTTCGAATGCAAAAAAAATCTTTCGAATAGGAAAATTCCCTCAAAAATTATTAAAAGGGGATAGACAGACAGACCGACTGACACACATTTTTTCAATCTCATAACCGTACTTTAAAATTTTTAATTTTTCTATCTTTACTTAATTATATCGCTTGTTTTGACTTTTCCTTACTTTTAACGATATACAATATACATTATTTAATTTTTTCTTCTATTTACGGGAAGCTCGGAGGTTTTTTTTTTTATCCTTGAATGCCTTTCATGTGTTGGGAAATGATTATAATTGTATAGAATCGCTTAGGATAAGAAAACAGTTCTTGATATTTCTTGGTGACATTTTCCTAGAAAAATTGAGTTGTAAATGATTTGACGGACTCATATTGCAAGAAAATGGGCTACTCTTTTTTTTTCAATAGAAATTTGTTTGAATCTTGATAATATGTTTCCTCTTGTTTTAATTGCTATTCAACATAATTTTCAATAACGTTTTAGGTCTTTTAAGTTTAGGTAAGGCTGCTTATTACAAAAACACAATTTTCAGTTGCAAAAGTGCAATTGAATCAGTTTCAAAAAGTGCAATTGAATCAGTTGCATTTAGTGCAGTGAATTTGTTGCAAAAAGTGCAACTGAAACAGCTGCAAAAAAAAGCAACTGAAACAGTTGCAAAAAGTGTAACTCAATGAGTCGCAAAAAGTGCAACTGAAGGTTGTTTTTCTATTTACTGTTTCTTTTTTTTCAAGTAATTTTATCCTTGTGTTTGTCAGTATGAAGAAAAGTGGAGCCAGACGAAACCCCAAGGCAAGAGCTGGAACAAAGTGTCTGTAAACATCGGCGTTCAGGAGAACTTCGCCATCGTTGTGCAAGCTGTGGTCAAAGGAAGTTTCCTGTATAGCATAGCAGTCGATGATATCCTGTTTGAGGCCTGTGCACCGAGTAAGTGTTTATCGTGTGACTTTTTGGTCAGAAATCAGGGATGGTGTATCAACTGAGTTAGACGAGAGCTGTGCTGTTTCAGTTGTAAAATATATCAATTTATTTCCTCACATTTAAAGAAAAAACTATTGTTTTTGACACAAAAATGTTTCCTATATTCTCAGTGCAAATATGAGTAAACGAGAAAACTTATCCAGCGTAATAATATTGATAAAATGTATCAGACCCACATATGTAACGCGACAGGAAAACTGGTGGCACAAAATGAGCAATTAAATTTAAACTAAAATTCGCTTCTCTCCAAAATCTGATGACCCATACTGTACACTTGGGTATACGTGCATGCAAAATATGTGGACCCTGAATTCCGAGGGGAATTCCGAGTAAAATCTAAATACATCTTTTGCTAAGTAGTACTTCCACCGTTTTGGTGCTCATCTATAAACGGAAGCTTATACAATCAAGTAGCGTTAGAAACAACAACATGCATTTTATTTTTAAGACCTCTTATCACATATGCTTGTTTTAGAAATCGGGATGAATTAGCCTATGTTTTATATTTAATCTGTTTGAAATGTTTTGGATCATTTTTCCGTCATCATGTGACCAAGTCCTTGTTTTATTCCAGTTAATCCTACCATTGATTGTGCAAAAGATGAGTTCAAGTGTGACGACGATGAGAAATGCATCAAGGGCTGGGCTACGTGTGACGGGAAATTTGACTGCAAGGACCATTCTGACGAAGCCCATTGTCGTAAGTTGCAATTCTCTTCCTTTTACTTCTTGAAGAAATTTGACCATTTTAAACCCTTAAATGCATATTGTTGCTTTTCGGAAACACCACTGCCCAATATACCATTCAAACTCCACTAGAGCAAATATCACTTCGCTGCATGAAGTATCCTTTCGGTTGCGTACTGCTTTACAATGAGTTACAAGCATTCTTTGGTAAACCAAAATCGGGCATAAATACCACGCGCTGACCAAACTGGGAATTGGCCAATTTTAGAAGGTAAAAAATGACATGAAAGCTGCCTAACTGCAAAGGATTTACCCATACCAAGTGTGAGAAGTCCCGTGTAGAATTATGTCTCAACAAACATAATAATTGTTTCAAACAATGTCACATATGATGCAATGTCATACTATGTAATATTCTACTTTCAGCTTGTGCATCCTTTTTGCAAAAAATGAAATGATTCCAAGTAAAATACTTTTTTAAAAATTTTCCCTGCATCAGTTTTGCCAAATCTTCGAGTTTTTGATAGTTGAAATTTTAAACAAAAAATCATGCAGTTGATTGTTAATGCAGCAAGCAATTTGCAGTTAATTTCTGCAGCGTAATTTATGATCAAAGTACATTCCAGTCTTGTGTGTAAATTTGCGAGCATTGAGAAGAAGGGGAAATTCACTGTAGCCTATGAAAATTCATCGGGAGAATAGGTCAAGCTATGGTCGAGACTGATGTAATTAACGAGTGAAATCGTTTTCCTGATATACTGTAAAATAATTCTGTACAGTTCTGAGGAAAGTTTTATTTTCTTCCATGTCGACAGTACTTTATTAGTAAAAGTTTCTTTACTCACGGTAGGAAAAAAAATGTTCATCGTAAATTTATCGAAAACTTTTTTTCAACCGTAAGTGAAAATACTTTTTTTACAGTAAAATGTACTGGTAATATGGATGCCAGTACTATTTACAGTACATTTCAGAATTTTTTTCGCAATGTAGGTCGGTTTTTTTTAAAGGATACGTTGTCTGGCATAGCTCAAGTAATTATACGGAACTCTCCAGGGCATCTTTTTATCTGATAATCTTTACATTCCATAAAATTTAATAATTGCTAAAGACAACGTAACTGTCGCCCTTTACCTCTTGATAAAATAATTGGCTTACAGTCTTATTATAAAGTAAAATAGAGCTATCCCCTCCCAGGCCTTTTAATCATCATATAAAGTCAAAAATAATTATATTTTATACGTTAGATTTTTTTTTTTTTTTTTGATAAAATTTTAGTTTGGACTTTTCCATGCTGTATTAGCTTTGCTGTTTTGTTGAATGTGTCTTTTAGTATTTCTGAATTAACTCACTCTTTTTAACGAAAACGTATTGAATATCTCTTAAAAAATTAAACATGAATAACCCTGTTGCTTAATTTAAAATCGACACTATCATTTATTCATCACCTACAAAAATCTAATTCTAACCTTCACCTACTAAAATCTAAAATCTAAGTCAATATGTATTGTGTATGTCAGTGGTATACAATTTTATTTACGCTTGAGCCACACAAACCCATGATTATTTAACGCAGGCCGAAACTGAATAATCCATGAGCGGTTTTTTTTTTATAATGAAGAAACTTTTTTTCACGGACAAATTAAACTACAATTACTTGCAAAATGGGAAAATGCTTTTTTTAGGGTGTATCTGAGCAAAATTCTGTGAAAAATGATTTAACTCGGAATTTTGTGAAGGGTCTGTTTTGATTGCTTGTAATTTTGCGAAGTGCCTGAAAACGGACCTCAATTTCCTCTGGCAATGAATGTCCGCTACTGGTTTTACCCTATATTAATCGCATCTACTGCATCTCTTTATACGATTTCTAATTGTAAGGGTGATTTCAAACGAAAGGCGACAAAGACAAAAAACTCGTCTACGCAAGCGTAAGGCATATTTCTGTCTTAAAAAATATGCTCTGCGCTTGAGCAGATCGGAAAAGACAAATTTTTTGGGGGTTTGTCGCCGTTCGTGTAAAAGTACCCTAATGGTAATGCTTGAAACTAAAAACAATTGATGGTGGCCAGCGGTGAGTAAACTCAAAAAAATTAATCGCCACTTAGAACCATGTTCCAAACTAATCCCCCTTCACCAACAGGGGCCTCATTTTGCATACAAACCATGTACATACATATACCTTAAACTACACTTTGTCACATAATTGCACAAAAGTCGTATTTAAAAAATGAAATAAATTACAAATCTTTTCTAAAAAATTACATTTTTCCTCTCCGTTGTTTACTATAGCTTAAAAGTTGTCTTCTAACATTAAAAAATAATAATAAACTTCAAGAAGTATTTCTAATTCTTAAACTTTTCTTGGCTTAGTTAAAATTTCTGAACATTTCCGATTTCCACATTAGATGGCTACTCTATGTATACTTATAAAATTCAAATAAACATTTTGAAATGAATGTAATAAAAACTAATCAAGAAGTTTAATAGCGGAAATTTGCATCTTTCGTACTCGTACTTGAGAAGGTCCATTGCGATTGCGTTCGCGGTTTGTATAAAAGGTTCGTTATTGCGTTTGTGGATTTAATTGATGGCCATTATTAATGGCCAAGTGATAATAAAAAACTGCAAGTCGCCAGCTTTGGAGACCGACACGACCTTTTGACGTCTCTCAATAAAAATTTTTAGTCGCCAATGACGAGTGGCGATAGCTGGTCTCGACCTTTACCTAATGGTACTTCATCTTTATGTCAAAGAAAATTCTTTTTACATGACGTTTTCAAATGTAACATTGCGCTGTAGTTTTTACTCTATTTCAGGTCAGGTGCGGATACGGGGGGGGGGGAGCGCAATGCGGACAATAGGCTTTCCTTGAGAGTGAAGTTGTACATTAAAAGATTATACAAATTACGAACTGAAACTTCATAATTTTCCTCCTTTGGAACAAATTTTTCAACAAATTTCGACACTCCTCAGAAAACTCCAGGGAACTGGAGCACCCCCTTCTGATTTGTTCCGCTCCGACTTCTAAATACAGTCGAACTCGCTCAATACGAAATGCCAAAAATTCGCGGATTTGTTCATATTATCCGGTATTCGTAACAACCGTGAATAAGTAAAATTGTGTAAAAAATAAGTATTAGAAATGCATGTATATATTTTAGAAATAATTACTACTAGTTAAGAATGATTCGAAGATAGAGGGTTTGGTCCCTGAGCGGACTGACTAGTCCGAAAGCCAACACGTGCATCTGCTTTATTCTCTACCCTAAAAGATTCAACGTATGATTCGAAATACGTACTTGGTGGTTTACAATGACTCGAAGTAACCAACAATTTGAATTAAAAAAATTAATTATATGCAATCGAGAACATTTTTCGTGAAGACGTCAGAAATTTGTATTTAAGCCATCGTAATATGCGCGAAATATTTAGTGTAAATAAATAGTAAACCAAACGTAATGATCAAAATGTTCGTTTTACCCGTGGTTTCGTATTAACCGTGTTCGTAGTAAGAAAGTTCAACCGTACTTGCTTTAACTCTGTTCTGTGTTCCAAATAGTTTTAACGGAAATATTATGTTTTATACAGACCGTGTTGCGAGGGGAAAAAAACTCGCCCAAAGAAAAAGAAGAAAAATATATCAATGAACTCTCGTAGGCCATTTATTTTTATTTTAAATTTCTACCCGATTTTATGTTTTATTTTCAATTAAACGATGGCATTTAAGGAAATATATTTCCAAATTTTATGTTTATATAAAAATTTTAGGGTGGAAAATATACTCCCCCCCCCCCCAAAAAAAAAAATTAACCATAGAGAAAATTCTACTTATTGGTGTATATTTGCTATAAAAAGATGAGAAGCAGATCGTTATACCACATTTTGCACACACGTAGAGGGTCCCCTTTTTTTCCCCTTTGTGCTGCATTTCCTACATTGTCTGTCGTTGGAAGCCATAGTTCGCAGATTATTTCTCACACCAGCATTACTGTTTCCATCGTTATAATAGCAGGGCATTATAATATTATATGTTTTCCGCTTCCCACAGGTATATTTTGTAACGTGTTGTAGGTGGGAAGAAATATTCCCAGGGGCCCGAGAAAGGGTGAAAGTAAATGTATGTAACTTAGTTACAATTTTCTATCAGAACACTAACAAAAATGTCTTATAGCTCAACGACACGGGGACTGCCTCTTCGACGATGACAAATGGATGACTACTTGCTCTTGGTCTTCCAAGAAACTGGACTTTGAATGGTACACAGCCAGTAAACCACGTAACGAGCTCACCGGACCGGACAGGAATCAGAATCCCACAAGTCCAGGTACGGAAGAAATCTGTTCATTTTTAACTAATAAAACTTTAACTAGCAGTTCCGCCAAGACAAAATGAGGGGGAAAAGATTCAGATAAGAGAATCGATTGTTTCAAAATATTTTGAGACAATTTATTTTTTTCTAATCTGAATTTCGTTTAGAGTATTTGATTTTATTCTTAATTTTAAGAAAAGGCATGTGTATAAACACAACCACCACGAAATTTTTGACATTGATTGGAATGAAAATATATTGTTTAAACGACTAAACTATTTTAATTTGTGTACCTAAACTAACATAGAGTTTAGGTACCTATTTATAGAAATTGAAAATCTTCCTTTAAATTTCATCTTATGTTATTTATTTCCTTGCTAGTTTTTTGAAGAAAAAAAACCAGTTTCTTAGATTGAATGTTATGTTCTGGTGCTAAGTCTCAAAAATAAAGTTTCACAGAAACGCACCATCGGGAAAAAACTTGGAAGAAAACCTGATGTATTACAAATAATCTCAATCCTTATATCCAATGGATAGCTGGCACGTCGTGGCAAGACGCGGCTCTCATACGCGGAAGTTTGAGATTGGAAGTGTCGGTGGACCTTTAAAATGCAGAAAATCCGCTGCGCCCATGCTGCATGATTATGCGCTATTTAAAAGATTCCTTGAGTAGCCGTTTTGGTACTCTCGGCTAAATTAAAATCCTAGTGCAATTTCACGTCAGAATACAAGTGATTCCCCTTCACATGAAGAAACTGCGTGTCGAAATTCACTTGTGGTGATGGCACCACACCCATTGTGGTGCTGCTGACAGTTGGTACCAATTCTTGGGGAATGCACTACATCTGTAACCAACCGCAGCGCATTAAAAAGAAAAAAACTATATATTCAATGAAAAAAATTAAGTGATTATTTCTGTAGAATTAAATATTTATGTTTTGTATGGTATTTGAGGATCGGTTTTTTGATAAGTTTACGCTTCTTCCTATAGGCGCCTTCCTGCTCATGGACTCTTCCTTAGCTGAAGTAGGGGAAAGAGCTGGCGTTTTGACTCCCTACTTCAACGCCAGTCAAGGAAAATGCCACCTGCGTTTCTGGTATTTCATGAAAGGATCACCCAGCATCGGACCTTTAGAGGTAGACACAACCTTTTACTCCCTCTTTTTACTTACTTATACGAAGTACGAGAAGCATTGTATTCGCTAAAATTTGTAACATAAGTGCACTCTCAGAAACGCATGCTCAAATCTCACGAAACTTTCGTCGTATTTGACGAAATGGCTTCGTGAGAGATGCTCCGAGTAAACCTTTCGTCAAATCGGCGAAATTTGTGAAGTAACTTTTTTAAGTCACGTGATCGAGGGGAGGAAAGACTCGTTGTAAATGACGAAATTTTCTTTACGATTGAATAATCGTCAAAAGTGAGCGTGCTATTTCTGAGAGAGTGTATTGCTTTTAGAATTTTGACCTTAGGATATGGTTCACTTTATTTTGAATTTCAAAATGAGTATGTTACTTCTTAACTGTATATACAATTTCTATTGAGAGATTAGCAGCGACATTCGGAATTTCGCCAAGCTTCAGATAGTGTGTAAAATCTATGCGCATTATGTTACAAGATAGGGTCAGTTGGGGTAATTGTAAACGCTTTCTCAATGTTTTAACTTTCGATCCTTCCCTACCTCTTGAATGAATTCAGAGAAAAAATTGTGACCATTGTAGCCACTACTGTACTTCTTGTGAGTAAATGTGTACAAAAATTTTGACTTTATGACTATTTGTTAGCGAATGAGCTCGTGTTTACAATTACCCCAGTGTGTTTACAAGTACCCCAGAGATCTGGGGTAATTGTAAACGGTGATTTATTTTCGCATAAGTTTGATGCAAATGGAAAATTGCTTCATATAGTCTTCTTGTAGGCTTAAGAAGTTCCGGAGCAATGGTCCTCAATCTGCGGCCAATAGACCGCCTGTGGTCCGCTGAGTTATGTTATGAGTCGGCTGAGATCATTTAACGAGAAATATCTTGCAAAAAATCAAGTAATGCGACAAATTTATGTAAAATTTGTCCCGTAGTGGATCAGTCGGTTAAGCTTGGATCCCACAGAACACCGAAAGTGAAGCACATCTGGCCGTGGTCAACGCTTGGGAGGGTGACGACCTCCCGCGACTGATTACTCCGAGACCGAGTGCGCTAAAGGGAGCTGTGCGCGGAAAATGCATCGTCGCTTTAAATGTCCAACAAGTTAGAAATAATTTTGGCTGAAGGACCAACCTAGATGACGATCTCTCTTCTGGGAGCTGGTTCAAAGTCATTAAGACCCTCTGAGCCAAGTGCACCTCATTCTAGCGGAGCTCATTAGCAACAACAACAGCAGTTATGTAAAATAGACACAAAAGTGTAATTTACTTCAAAATATAATTCTTATTGTCCCCCCAAAGTATTGAAAATACGATAAATTTAAGTGTTTACAATTACCCCAGAGTACAAAATATATGTGGTAATTGTAAACACCTAACTTGCAGATGAAAAATAACAGGGAATATTAAATTCATGACTAAATGTTTTTAGCAGCATTCCATATGACAAATAAAAATGGTTGAAACCACTTACATCGATTTTGTAGATGAGCTGGAGAGGAAAATGTAAGATCACTAAATTTTGTTAAACAACTTTTTTCACTGTGCCATTTTCAAACAATAGTGACGCCACCACAGTTGTTTCGAAACTTACGAAACTGTTTCAATGTCTTCCTTATGCTCCCAGTTTATCACTCACAAGCAGTTAAGTTTTCAAAACCACCACACGTGTAGTTATGAAGCTTGTTTACAATTACCCCATGTTTACAATTACCCCAACTGACCCTATATATTTTTGATTCCAAAGAGTTGTGCGCAATACAAAACGTTATTTCTGACAGAGAACGGATTATTTCCATGCTGCTGATCTAAAATAGTTTAGTTTGTAATGAGCGAGCTCCAACTCGCTAAGCTATCCGAATGGGGGTTGGGGGGAAGTCCCCTAGTTAAGGCTTAAAACTCTTACATTCCGTGTGATATTATTTTAACTGCTGACTTTTTTTTTAACTAGGTACGCAGTGAAGGAGAGCGGGGCTTCACTTATACGGTGTTCAACACTGCCGGGGCCAAGACACCCAAGTGGCAGTACGTCCACAGGGTAGTGGGTAACATTCAACGTTATAGGATCAGCTTCATCGCTACCAGAGGAGGAGACAACCTAACGGATATCGCCATTGACGAAGTGAGGTTCACTGACGGCTGTGAAGAAGGAGGTATTATTACATTTGATTTAAATGTAACATATGTATATTTACATCTGATTTAAAATGTAACCTACGTACTATAAATGTAACCTGCTTATGTTTACATCTGATTTAAAATGTAACCTACGTACTATAAATGTAACCTACTTATGTTTACATCTGATTTAATTGTAACCTACGTATGTTTACATCTGATTTAAATGTAACCTACGCATGTTTACATCTGATTTAATTGTAACCTACGTATGTTTACATCTGATTTAAATGTAACCTACGTACAGTTTGACCACGAAGTTTTGACACTTGGTCGCTTCTGCGCATGGCAGGAAAGGATGAGAAGGTCATCTTGCAGGAGCGTTTAAACTTTAAAAGCACGCGGATGTTTGCTTCTCTGTAATAATGTTGCTTATTATCGAATCAATGCCTAAGGTGCCTTATTATCGAATCAATGCTGTCCTAATGTTGCTTATTGTCGAATCAGTGCTGTCCTAAGGTGTCTTATTACCAAATAAATGCTGTCCCAATGTGGCCCACAAACAGGTTGAGACACTTTGAAGCACCTTTTGTTCATTTATTTGCTTTTTGAAATTATTGTCGAATTTGGATTAAATACTAGGGTTTTCCTAACAGTCCAATTCGACCGAAATAGTTAAATTTATCATCGAAACATTGTGCTATTTATATAACTATATATAAGCATTATTCACCTAGTTTGGCGACTATAACGTCGATTTTTTTATCATCCTCACTTAAAGCAAACGTATTGTAAATCACTGTCGCCGCAGGGCCCGGTGCACTCATAAATGCAACCGCTCGTACTTCTGCCGATGTCGTACTAAGTTGAGTGGCAGTTGAACAAAACTTAAATGTTTGATTCCATGCACTATTCTTACTTTTCATTTCCTTATTTCACAGAAGCCTTCCCTTAAATTCTTATTATAATTGCTTTTAATATGACTGCTGAATGGCAACAATCTCGTTTTAACGATGAGTTTTATAATTATTACTTAAAAATTTACTCAACGAAGACATGCCGCCATCTATAGCAATATAACATTTTAATTATAACGGAGGCTTGTCAGATAAAATAAAAGTTGAAAGAATGAACTAATAATAAACTGTTTCTTAACTTTTCTTATCGATATCACTCAAAACCGACAATAGCTAATAAACAAAAATAAGTGAAGGAGGCTTGCCGGATAAAATAAAAGTTGAAAGAATGCACTAATAATAAACTGTTTCTTAACTTTTCTTATCGATATCACTAAAATCCGACAATAGCTAATAAACAAAAAAAAAAGTGAAAAAATCGGTTAAAAAACAGAGGAGAAAATGGTTCTTAACTGTTTTGTCTTTTCCTTTTTATGTATAGATTTGTGAGACGGCCAATGTTATAACATTCCAAGTAAAAAAAAAAAAAAAAGAATAACTAGTAAAAAAAATCTAGTACGTTTTAAAAAAATAATAATTATCTAAAAATTGTCTCAATGCCCAAAATATCGCTTCCTAATTATTAACTTAAAGATAGTGACGTAACATGCAAATAATCCACGAGAAATATTTGTCGCAATCGGAGTAAAACCGACGTGAGTTTCATTTTCCCTTTTTTCTTCCCTCAATACAGGCGATCTGATCATCGCCAACCGTACCAGCATCTGCTACCGAGGATATTTCCAATGCAAATCAGGGAGAGTGCCCTGCGTCCCTACCAAGTGGAAGTGCGACTGCGCACCGGATTGCGAAGACGGAAGTGACGAATGGAATTGTGGTAAGGACTAGAACATTTTCACTTTCAAAGTTTTTCAAGTTGTTATGTTGTTATACATTTTTACACTAAATATTGTTGCTGTTCTACCTAAGGACTTCCACTAAGCAAGACCATAAAAACTCTCCTACCTAAGCAGTTCCAATACATAAAAACCAATGCCAGCAGTCCCCTAACAGCACGTAATTCTCTAACAACTAAAACTAAACTCTCATCTGGGTAGAGCTTCTTTTATAATCTCTCGGGTAGCATAACATGAACAATTCAGAACATTACAGTATTGTCTGCCATTATCGGGAAGTGCCAAGCTTGGCGAGAAATAGCCATATTTGGCGCCAAAACAGTTGCCATAAATAAAGCCAACTTGGCGATATCTCGCCAATTTCTCTCCAAACTAATAGTAACTTATAATAAAGCTATAACAACATGCAGTTCAGACTTCAACACATACTAAAACAAAATCTAAAAACACAAACTCGTAACAATATTTACATACCAATATCTCAATATTGCTTTTATAGGAAAAAAAATCACAACTGAAAAATTTTTCTCTTGGTTTTTATTACGAGCAATGCTAATTTAAAGTTAAATTAACAATAACAATTCTGAATTAAAATTTGATTTGATGATAATTTTTTAAAATTTCCACAGTAAGAGAAAGAAAATCTTAATAGATAGAATATGTATTATTTTTATGTTGTATATTAAATTAGTGTCTAATGCTGCATTAGTTTTAATTATAGTTTCTGGAGTTTTAATTATTTGATTTTACAAAAAATGTTTCTTTTTTTCTTTCAGGTTTTGATTGTCTTTCAACACTAGGTAAGCTTGTTTTAATAGCTTATAATAATATAATACAAATTTTTGTACTTGGATTTTTAATTGTACTAGATTAACATAACAGTTTGAAACATTTTTTCGCAAGTTGACAAAAAGAACTAGTTCAGTTATTGCAAAAAATTATGATTTAAAAGATTAGTCTTCCTATGTCTCCGTTGGCTGGGTAACTAAAATCTGGGTTAAATAAAATAATAGAAGTGGAAAAATGTGCACATGCTTACATGAAAAAACATTTAGTTATGATGATGAAAATAAATTAAACACACATTTCCAATGAGGCAGTGTATCATTTTTTAAGTGGGCTAATTGTAATAGATTTAACTTATAAGATTTTTAGAGTACTTTCTCACAATTATCTATTTATTTATTTATTTGTTCTTGGTTTGGAACAGAAAAATTCGTCATTTCTTTCATATTTTAAATCTCTACTACAAAATCGGCTAGAGTTGTCCGTATGCTTCTGGATATATTTATTTAAAGACATAGGACTATTTTTAAGGAGGTCGCGCTTGTTAAGGAATTAATACCATTCAAATGAGCAGAAAAATTGGGATAATTCAGAAATTAGTGTGTTGATGAAGTCTTGAGGATGAATAAATTCAGATTTCGTAGAATTGCAAATGAGTTTTCAGAAAGCGGAGCCCCAACTGTCACACCTCAAGTGTTCAACCCCGAAGTTTGATATTTAGATTCCATACATTCGTTGGCAGTTTCGTTAGAAGTAAAATTTTGTCTCATAGATATCAAAGTATTTTTGCAAAGAATAAGTGTCAGATAAAGAAAATATATTCGTCGGTGTTTTCGTAAACAAGCAAATTTGTCATATCAGGCACTTAGAAGCAAAGGGGTGTAAGTGACCAAAATGGAAATTTTGAGATAGCTAGTACAAATGATAAATTAAACACCCTTCTGTTTTGTGGGAAAGAGATTTTAGAGGTAGCTTCGACAGATACTGCAAAAAAGCGTGGTTTGAAACGATTACTTAATAAAAGCCGCATTTCGTTTGGTGGCAAAGGGATGCAAGTGCACGTACATGCGTTTGCCTCTAAATAAAATTATTTGATTTTTCTGTTAGTTTAAATACGCAATGCAGACAATGTATTTACGAAACTTAAAACGGAGAAGAAAGAAGAAAAATAGGCAAAGAACTCCGAATTGGTGAATAATAATAATAAAAACAAGGCCTTAATCGTCTGCAGATTTTATTTTTGTCATGTTTTGATGCGGTAATTTTTTAAATGGCAATGATTTTTAGTTTCTTGATAAATATAATTATTCGAAATTTATATTATGCAGTTGGCATCACTAACAAATTATGTTTATTACTGTGTAAATTAACAAAATGAACAAGACATGTTTTTTATTTAGTGGCAAAGGGGTGTAAGTAAAAATAAGCTATTTTTAAAACAATCCTTTGCCAAATCTAATCATCAGAAACACTTCATACTTCATACATAAACTAACACATACATATAGGACTCGAAAGTAAAAAAAAAATTTGCATGAAGAACCTCTAGAATTTAGTATAGGAATTAAACTTCAAACGAGTTTTACTCAAAATGATACTTTAGTCACTTACATCCCTTTGCTTCTCACTGCCTCATATAAGGTCCAAACTTCCTTCGTATCTTCGCGAAAATGTGTTACATCACACTAGCTGTACATTACATACGTTAGTCTGTAATTTTGTGAAATTGAGTTTTTTTACATAGAGACTTTTAAATTCATTATTGCTTTATGTATGGTGACCGTAAAATATTTTTTTAAAAAGAAATAGGATATGTTTATCATGTATGGACCATACAATCTTGAGTATTTTATAAAAAAAAAAACAAAATCAGTTTTACATACATAGATCACGCACTCGTCCGTAATTTGTAAACACGTTCACCACACAGGGACTACACAACTGCCAGCATTCTTGAAAAAGAAAATTCAACAAACACTTGTCATAGGCTTTAGGACCTTAGATTCGCCATTAAAAAGAAAGTCTGCGTGAACTCTAAATACTTGCCACTTTTTCTTTTTTTTTTTTTTGTAAAAGAACAGTTCCGTAGAAAGACCTTTAAGATTTTTGTAAGAAATTCCAGTTGTCACACTGACTATATATTTTCTTCATCACAATCTATCTGTTCTTTTTGAAATTCAGTTTATTGCATAGGATCCAGACACTCGTCGCTATTGTTGTTAAAACCATCATGTAAGGATATTAAAATCGTCGCCAGTGTTTAAAATTTCATTTAACCATCTCCTGCATGCATTTATTTATTTTTGTTACAAGAAAAAAATCATATGCTATAAATCAGTTTAAAATCTCAGGATTGTAGTCTAATAGTTTATTTTTGGAAATTTTTGTCCTGTATAGTCAAAATTTTGTGTCCTTGTATGAGGACGTCTTATGCTTTTGGTCATATTTATTCAATATAATAATAAACATGGCAAAACCAAAAGTTCGAATTTCATTTATCAGGAATAAGAAGGGGCTATAAAATAATACCAAACTTAACAGTAATGTAATACACGCTTCAAAATGCATGAGCGGAATTGGATTTAAAGCTGAGATTTTCTCTTCTTGCTTGAATCCTCCATGGACTTCTAAAGAAAGCTTAATCTTTTAACTATCTTGAATATCCTATGAAACTTTGTGTGGTTTCTAAGATCGGTTTGAAGTCTCCACATGAGGACTACACGCAAATTGCGGCACAAAAACGAATCTGCATAACAATTTGAAGCAAAGCTTTGTCACCTCATATGATGCTTACATGCATGAGAGGGTTAAAACCGCATTTATATTGATATATTTATTTAAAGCCATAGGACTATTTTTAAGGGGGTCGCGCTTGTTAAGGAATGAATACCCTTTAGATGAGCAGAAAAAGGGAAATTCAGAAATTAGGAAAATTCAGAAATTAATCGGTTGATGAAGTCTTGATAATGAACAAATCCATATTCTGTAGAACTCGTAATTGCAAACGAGTTTTCAGAAACAGGATCCCTAACTGTTGCACCTCAAGTGTTCAACCCAGAAATTTGATATTCAGGTTCTATACACTCGTTGGCAGTTTTGTAAGAAGTAAAACTTTGTCTCATAGATATCATATACATTATTTTTGCAAGGAATAAGTGCCATATAAAGGAAATGTATTGGTCAGTGTTTTCGTAAATGAGCAAGGTTTGTCATGCTAGTACCATACATTCATCGGTACTTTCGCGGAAATGTATTACATTACACTACCTTTACATTACGTACGTTAGTCTGTATTTTGGTAAACGTGAGTTTTCTCACATAGGGACCTTTAAATTCATTACTGCTATGTATGGTGACCGTACACTCACAATTACTTTTTTTTTTAAAGAGATAGGATACGTTTATCATGTATCGACCATACAATTTTCAGTATTTTATGAAAAATCAGTTTTACATACATAGACCATGCACTAGTGTGTAATTTGTAAACACGTTTATCACATAGGAGCTACGCAACTTCCAGTATTTTGAGAAAAGAAAGAAAAAAAAGAGAAAGGCAGCAAACACATCTCGTTATGGTTCTTAGGACCTTAGATCCGTCTTTTAAAAAAAGTTTGTCACGTGCTGCAAATACGTGCCACTATTTTTTTTCTTTTATAAAAGAACAGTTCCGTAGAAAGACCTTCAGGATTTTGGTAAGAAATTCAGTTGTCACACTGGCCATACATATACCATTTCTTCATCACAATCTTCCTGTTCTTTTTAAAAGTCAGTTTGTCACATAGGGTCCAGATACTCGTCACTATTTTCATTAAAAGCATTCTATCATGTAAGGGTCGTAGAGTCGTCACCAGTGTTAAAAATTTGATTTGACCTTCTCATGCATGCATTTATTTATTTGTGTTATAAAAAAAAATTCGCTACAAACCAGTCTAGTATCTCAGGATTGAAGTGTAATAATTCATTTTTGGAAATTTTTGATTTGTATAGTCAAAATTTCGTGTCCTTGTATGAGTACGTTTTATGCTTTTTTTGTCATATTTATTGAATATAATAATAAACATGGCGAAACTGAATGTTCAAACTTCCCACTCAAATTATATAAACAGAATTTGATTTGAACCTGTGATTTTCTCTTCATTTCCGAATCCTCCATGTACTTCCAAAGAGAACTTAATCTATTAACTATCTTGAACATCCTATGAAACTTTGTGTGGTTTCCAAGAACTGTTTGAAGTCTCCAGATGAGGACTACATGCAAATTGCAGCACAAAAGCGAATCTGCATAACAATTTGAAGCAAAGCTTTGTCTTCTCATATGATGCTTACATGCATGAGAGGGTTAAAGCCGCATTTATATTGAAATGGGGGCCATCTTTTCATCTTGCAGAGCCAAAGACTCTGCCCCCCACCGATCCCACAACCACGGAAGTGACACGTATTGATCAGGACAACTGCAAAGAGAAGGAGAAGGCCTGTTCGGACGGAACGTGCATCAAGGCGTTGCTGGTCTGCGATGGCGTGCCGGACTGCCCGGACAAGTCGGACGAAATCGGATGTGGTAAGTTTCTCTCTCTGTCCTGTTTTCTTCTCCAGCTTCGAAACATTCAAAACTTATATGGATGAAGCTGTGAATCATAGTTATCACCGTAGCATACCTGCCAATCTACAATCAGATTTCAAAAGTTTTTTCTTAAAAATTCAGAAGAATTCAGAAAAAAGCCGAGAAGGTTTCTGAGCGGAAAAAAAAACATTTATTAAATACATGTGGGGGAGAGAGGAATGTTAATGTAGTTCCTCCTAATGCAGTCATTAAAATTTAAGTACCTATTCATAATTCTAAATAATCCAGTCATTACTCTTAAGTTCTATTTAAGCCAATGAATATCATTAATGTCTACATCTAATGCAGTTATTAAAGTGCACACATCAAACAAAAATTGGAAAAATAAAATTCTTGAAATTTGGTGAAGATTCAGTCTTGGGATAAATCTCTAAAACTTCTATAAAAATCGACAAAGTCATAGAAAATCGTGAATAATCGATTACGAGCGAAAAATTGTAAAAACTCACAGATTTTCATAAAAATTCGGAATCGTTCGTAAAGGTTGAAGATATTCTATTTATATTAAGGAGTTAAGACACCACAACTAGGTCGAATGCACACAAATTAGTCACTTGAGAAGGACATGAAGAACCATGTCTTTGTGCAAAAAATTACCGAAGTACAAGGCAAGCTCTCAAATACCTCCTTCTTCGTCATTCCCACGCGCACGCAATCCTAAGGCTTCGGCTGAAAGGTAGGGGTCTGGTGGAGAAAAGTACCTCCTTTCTTTAATTGTCGATTGGTCGGAGCTAAGAAGTCCGCGTCACGTGATCAGGTCACTTGTGAAATGAAGGTGGAATCGTGATATCACTGTCGAAACCTTAAAGGCGTATAGGGCCCTCTATTGTCATACATTCAGCCCAATTCTCGAGTACGCCTTGGATCGTTTTTATGCCGATCACGTGACAAGCTTGTCATCTGATTGGACAATCAAATGCGGGTATGTCACAAGACTGGTTAAAAACGATAGCAAAGCTAATTCGATATTAATAGGAATCAGGCTGAATGGCCTCTTCTCTCTCGCATTCTCATCAGAGTTTTTTTTTTTCTCTTTCGTTTTTTTGCCTACGCAACGAATGTTTCATCGCGGAGCACGAAATGTAGTCAAGCTGAAATTTCTGGTTTGTTTGAAATCTGCTGCGCGACTATTTACTGCGAAATTTTCATTTTTATTGAGGTTGATGTTTTTAACGGATTGGTATGTTTTGCAGATCGAGCGTACCTGTGCGAACCAGGATTCTATTTCTGCGATAACCAGAGGACCCGCCCTTGTCTTTCCAAAGAATACATTTGCAATGGCGTTTGGGACTGCCCTGATGGATCGGACGAAAGTCTTTGTGGCTGTAAGTAACTATTTCATCTCTCCTTTCTCTCTATCTCTCTCTCTCTCTATATATATTTATATACATATATACAGTAAAACCTGTGTAAGTTGAAGATTCGCGGGTGCTGCACTTTAGTGGTCAACTTATGGGTGAGCATGATTTTTTTTTAATTTTGTCATTTTTACTCTGTGCATTCATCTTTTGAATTAATTAAAATACTTTTTAGTTTAGCTTCATGTATTAACCTTAATTTAAAATAGCAATTATCTATTTTATTTCACAATTACCCAAAATATCATTAGAGAAATTAAACCTGAAAGGCTTACAATGATCATACAACTTTAAAATTAAAGTACTTAGTTAAAATAAAGATAAATATGTTATTAATTATGTAAATTGTTTATTTGATGGTAAATATTTCCTCAAAATACATAATTGTTCAAAATGTCTATCTAAGACCCAGAACAAAAAATAAGAAATTTATGTAAAGAATAAAAGAATGCCCATAGTAGTTGGTTAAATTAGACGGATGTTTCTACAAGCTTCATAACTACTGTTTCATCTATGCAGTGCAGAGGAATACTGATATAACATTATAGCATAAAATATATCCTGGAAAGGTTATTTTTCTTATTGAATAAATAAATATCACGGTAATAATTACGCGGTCCACTCACAAAGGGTTTTCTATAATACTCCCACCCAACATTGGTGTATATACGTGGTCAACATAGATAGGTGGTCAAACTATAAAGGTTCTCTACATTACATATTATAGGGCTAATTTCGTTCCTGACAAAAACGGTCAACTTAGACAGATGGCAAGCTACAAAGGTTTCCCCACATTACACATTACAGGGCAAATTTCGTTCCTGACAAAAACGGTTAACTTAGACAGGTGGTCAAGCTACAAAGGTTTCCCCACATTACGCATTATAGGACAAATTTCGTTCCTGACAAAAACGGTCAACTTAGACAGGTAGTCAAGCTACAAAGGTTTCCCCACATTGCACCTTATAGGGCAAATTACGTTCCTGACAAAAACGGTCAATTTAGACAGGTGATCAAGCTACAAAGGTTTCCCCATATTACACATTATAGGGCAAATTTCGTTCCTGACAAAAACGGTCAACTTAGACAGATGGCAAGCTACAAAGGTTTCCCCACATTACACATTACAGGGCAAATTTCGTTCCTGACAAAAACGGTTAACTTAGACAGGTGGTCAAGCTACAAAGGTTTCCCCACATTACGCATTATAGGACAAATTTCGTTCCTGACAAAAACGGTCAACTTAGACAGGTAGTCAAGCTACAAAGGTTTCCCCACATTGCACATTATAGGGCAAATTACGTTCCTGACAAAAACGGTCAACATAGACAGGTGATCAAGCTACAAAGGTTTCCCCACATAACACATTATAGGGCAAATTTCGTTCCTGACAAAACCGGTCAACTTACACAGGTGGTCAACTTACAAAGGTGGTGAACTTTACAGGTTTTACTGCATATGCAAAATCTATATTGTCTGAAATTTCATTTTTGAAATTTCACGACTTTTCGAAATTTGTAAGCACCCTGATTTACTGCTACCCCCCTTCCCCTGCTTTTCCTCTCTCTCTTTTAGAACTCTTGCATTGGAATGTGATATGTTTTATGCTTTATTATATGGAATAAACATAAGTACTGCATTCATTTAAAATATCATAATTGTCATTGATGTTTTGCAGCATGTACTGACAATTATTGTCTGAATGAAGGCAACTGTTCCTTGGCAGGCAATTTGCAGAAAACACCTGTTTGCACGTAAGTTTTTTTTTTTTACAGAGTAGAAGTATTCAAAAAATCATTTCAGTACTTTGAGTGTTTCAGCCATAATTTTGCGATTATAAAAAAAAATCTTTGGAAGCTTTGTAGAACACTAAATATGGTAAAATTAATATATATTTTAAACTATGTGACAATAACAAAAAAACTTAGTGTAATTTTTTTTTTGCTGAATACTTAATACCTACAAAAGTATTTAAGCTCTGATATTAACCCCTTGCATACAGATTTTTAGTTATTTAAATCGTTTAAACTCGAAAATTGATTTTTACGAAATAAGATTTATTTGTGAAATCTGGATTTGTGGAAGGTAAAATTCTTACCGAATGAATGAAAAAAGCGGTTAGGTATTTTTTGTTAGTGTTATTATTTGGAAAATATTCCTTTAAGATATCAATGATGAAATACAGACAGAAGTGGTAAATGATAAGCTTTTTACAAGCGTATATATGTGTGTGTGATGTGTGCTGACTGGAACTTATGTTATGATTTGTAAATTACCACGCAATTTGTCTGACATTTTAATTGTTTTTTTTTTCTTTACGACAGGTGTCCTCCGGAATATAAGCACAATCGATGCGCGAAGAAACTTGAACAACCAGAACCTGAACCCGAAGATCCCAACAAAGTCAAAGGTAATGTCAAGTATATTTAGTGCTTTTAGACCACCTTTTTGTAAGCGTAAAATGAAGGACAATCTAGGTCAGGGATGGTGGACCTTTTTTCAAAAAGTGCGCTTGTGAGCGTACAATGAAGGACATGATCTAGGTCAGGAATGCCTAACTGTTTTCGCGATTAGTGCTCCAGTTAAATTACGGTTTATTATTTTCAGGCGTACAGTCAGCTGCTTGTTAGGTTTTTGCTCAAAATTAACTTTAAAGATAATGCATTTTGGAAAAATGGCAGCTGGAGTTTTTAAAATTATTTTATTAATTTATTTTTTAAAATGTGGTTTTCGGCGAATGTGAGTGGATAAAAGTAATTTAATATGCATCTGTGAGCGTGGCACTGAAAGGCCTCTTGCGCGTCATCTACTGGCGCGCTTGCCATAGGTTCGCCCTCTCTGACCGCTACGTTAAGGAGGTAGCGTTCTGATCTAGGTTGTTAAATAGTCACGAGATTAATTTTTCAAAAGTAAAATAGTAAATTATTCCTTAATAGTTAACTAATCCGTAGTGTAAAGGGTTTAAAGGAAGGCTACTAGGTTGGTAAGTGGTCCTTAGAGTTAGATTACGAGGATAGGCTTAAACGGCTCAATTAATATAGTCTAGCACACAAGAGAATTAGAGGGGACATGATTTAGTTGTTTAAATTCATTAAAATTGGAAATGTTGATGGGCTGCAGTGGTGCACTGTAGGTAGAATCAAAGGTCATTGTTTTAAGCTTTTCAAATCTCGGGCTAATCTTGAAATTAGTAAAAATTGCTACTTTAATAGTGTTTCAGGCAGTTGGAGGAGTTTACCGGAAGGGACCAGTTACTTCCGTTGGGGTAAAAACTCTTGATGTACATTGGGGATTGTTAATTTGACTAGGACGAGCCTTGCTAGGTCCTGTGCATGTTGCTGGTTATCAATTTTGTATTTGTAATTTAGTTTAAATGATGAATTTGATACATCTTTAATTTCCAATGCTAATTATACTCTTTGTTTTGATGATTGTTTTAAGCTTTATGGATGTTAAAATTATGGATAAAATTAGCGGTCCCAATACATTAGAATTTTGTTAACGCGAAATCACTTACCGTGAAATATCGCTTTACATGAAATTGCATATTCAGTCCTGTGAGTTAAAAGTCGACTACTTTGTTACACTCTCAACATTAACTTTTTAAGCTGAATTTTTACTCAACACGACAAGAAACTGGACATGTAAACACGAATAAGGACGTGAAATGAGTGACAATTATTCATTTTAAGGAGTTTTGACAACAAAGCGCATCTTCTGCTATTATTTGTTTGGAAGAGATTCAGCAGTTTTGGAATAAACGTGTAATCGAACGAAAAACGAAAATGAATTGCTGACTATTTCACTCCAAAGTAAAACGCATAAAATTCTTCGTATTCTATGTTTTTTTTTTTTTTTGGCTTTAAAAATTTAGCTGAAGGTTTTACGCTCATATTTTAATTTTTTAAGCACATGATACTTTTTACATGCACATTATATGTATTAATTAAAGTACATGAAGTGGTTAGCACGTAATATATTGTTTTAACGATTAATAGAATAAGATGAACTTCGATTAACAGCAGATAATTAACCTCGTTCAGTTCTTTTTTTGTTAACGAGATTTGACTAGGTAGATTTCAACCACTTTGAGAATAAGACACTTCCGTGAACCTGTTTATTTTGTGCTTTTTGAAGAATGTTTTGCAACTGACTTATATCACAGTATATTTTAAAGAAAAGTCATTTTTATGCAATTTTTATCCATTTATCTAAAGGTATTAGGAAATAAATTCTCTCTTTATACCTCCTATTTCAAACAACGTTGTTTTTCCCGCTATAACACTGCGCTAGTAAGGAAACACGACTTACAGAGATTATTTGATTTGCTTCCAAATTAACAGACTTGGCGACAAATTTGGCGGCCAAGTTGATGATTTGGGGCAAATACTCGCACCAAACACAGCGATTTCTTTAGAATGGTATAGGATTTTTTTTTTCACATTTTGAATAAAAAGAATAAAATGCACACACAAATATTTTTACGGGTTCGCCGGTAAGCTAGTTGACTAATTCCTTGAAGATACAAAGAAACTCATTTACAAGTTTTTTACAGTACGTACAGATTTAAAGCACAAAAAAAAATCAAAGTTCACACTTCACCGTAAAACCAACAGTAGTCTCGTATTCAGTTCCCAAATACGAATAGAATCAAGCAGGAAGCTTACAGCACACTAGAGCTTAGATTGGCGCGCACTCGCCAAATTCTAACTGAACTGAACTGCTTCGAGCTTCTATCCAGAGCTCGTTATATAACACTCAGATCATGTGAAATGAGTAATCCAGAAAATTCTAGCAAAAACTAGGATTATCTGTCATGATCGGAAACACGCCAACTTTGGCGGAAAAAAAAAAATCTAAAAGCACAGGTTCGTAATAATATGAATACTTGAAGGCAATGTTGTTTCATCGTGGTTAAGATACATTGAAATATTTTCGCTGAGAATATAAATGAAATTGCTTCGGAGCTGGATTTAAAGACCAGAGTTTAAGACGGATTGATCTAACGTGTGTTTTTTTCTTTTTTTTAGGTGCCGGTGTGGGCTGGATTATTGGAGTTGTGATTGGAACCATTCTTCTAATAGCCATCATGTTCATCATCTGGTACAAAAGGAACACCAACGCGTAAGTGTGACACGCTCTTGCCAAAAAATTGTAATGGTGTGATACTTGAACTCCAGAGTAACTCAAAACTTGTCGGAAACAAAAGAATATTTCGCATTTCCTTTGTAGAAAACTCCCAAAATTCTGCCAACAAAAAGAAAAAACCATTTAAAAAACAGCCATTAGTAAACGGCTGCCAGGGGATATCCTCCTCCGAAAAAAAATCCTGGAAACGCTACTGCTCAGTTTACAGCCAATATTGTAAATACCCCGTACAGCAATATGTTCATTAAAATACTTAACTCTTAACTTACACTCTCACTTTATTTTATAACTCTCACTTTATTTTAACTTAGACTTTTGCTTTCAAATACCATCAGAAAAAGTAGAGGTTCCAAGTCGGCAATTCTGGTTCACATTCAAGTAGGTCTGGTTGGTTCACATTCAAGTAGGTCTGGTTGGTTCACATTCAAGTAGGTCTGGTTGGTTCACATTCAAGTAGGTCTGGTTGGTTCACATTCAAGTAGGTCTGGTTGGTTCACATTCAAGTAGGTCTGGTTGGTTCACATTCAAGTAGGTCTGGTTGGTTCACATTCAAGTAGGTCTGGTTGGTTCACATTCAAGTAGGTCTGGTTGGTTCACATTCAAGTAGGTCTGGTTGGTTCACATTCAAGTAGGTCTGGTTGGTTCACATTCAAGTAGGTCTGGTTCACATTCAAAGGGGAGTACGTCGCGTTTTGAAAGTCAAAAAACTTTGGTTTTAATCTACTTTCCTCTTAATTCTTTGATGTTCATTTATTATTTTTTTAAAATTATTTATTATCTTTAATTATTTATTTTATTTACTTATTTTTTTATTCATTACTTTACAGAGAAAGGTCTCGCCTGGCACATGCTGTAGATAATCCTGTGTATGGACTGAACTTGGATACGGTAAGATGAATTACATTTTCGAAGTAAATTTTTAGTCAATAGTTAAAGGATTTAATTCATAACAGACATTTTGGAAATGCAAAAAACGACAACAGAACATAACATAAGTCTCGACAACAGAACATAGGTCTCGAAACCTTTGGAAAATAATTCATGAACTTGATACTCCTTTTGTGTGCTTATGTATTACGTTAGCATGTGTGGCCTAGTGTCGTTAGGTCAAAGAGCATGTCCAAATGTTCAAATTGACTAGCAGAAGCTTGGCGACCTTTTCAAATTCGCCACAAAAACCAGAATCGAAACTTCCTTAAAATAAAAAAAACAACTTTGACTACTTCTGAATTTTCGAGAAAAAAGCCCCATTACCATTAGTTTTCGAAAATTAACGAGTTTTGAAATCGTGAAAAAAAGGAAAATAAAGATAAAGAGAAACTGGAAAAAAGAAATTTTTATCAGAAGTTTCCTTTAAATGACTAAACCAAGTTTATAAATATGTTTTCCTTGAAGTAGGTAAAAACTAAACTATTACGCGCTATTGGCCGTGACCAGTAGAAAGGGCGGATACAAAGCCACATACAGCAGTTGCATCTACGGTGATTGCCTAACACAAAAATTTCAAAATCACATTCACATTATGAAAATTATACAAAATGTTATTTCTCTAGTAGAAATTACGCTGCAAGTTTTCAACTTCTAACTACAAATTAACGCGACACAAAAATTCTTTTTTTGAGGGGGTGGAGCTGACCACAAATTGTAGCCCCGGGGGGCACCCATGCTAGGAACGCTACTGCATATATATATATATATTTATATATCCTTTAATTTCATTGTAGCTGACGTTTGGAGAATTGAATTCCCACATGCCAGTCAGAAGCGAAGATGTAAGTTGAAGTTGCGGTAGTTAAATATTTCTTGTTTAATTCTTCTTTCCTTTACAATTTGTTGAGACGCTTGATTTTTCATTTCTCTTCAGGGAGCCGGAGCCACAGCCATCGAAAATCCACTGTATGCATTCCAGTCTGAGATCAAATGAAAGGACCAACTCTCATATCTGGTCTTCACTTTTGTTCAACTCATCATTCATTAAGCAATTGTATATTAAGCATTGGAAAAGGACTGTTTGTATATAGTGGGAATGTTCAGAAGGGAATTTTTTCGGTAGTTTTCGTGTAGAAGAAAATTTAATTGTTGTGTGTTTGTATTTTTTTTATTATGTTGTAAAAATTGACGAAAAATAAATGCATTATATTTTGATTCGTTGTCATTTTTTAAACTATATTAAAGGTTGAAAAAATATTTTTATTAATCTTAGCAACATCTTAACAATTGCAACACAATACAGAAAATATAATGTATTTAAAACTGCATAAGTTCTATTAATGAATCGAAAATCAAAGTAAACAGCTTAGAAAATCTGTTGACGTATTGTAATTTTGTATTTCCAACACTTTCTAATTTAGTATCGGCAAAAAGCATGAGACAAAATTTCTCTGGGAAAGGTTTGAGAGTAATTAGAGAGGAAAAAAGCTTCTTTTAGAATCATACACAGTGTGTCAAAGAATTTTTAAGACTATTTTTATAAAATATAAACTAATAATTATAATTTTTTAGTATTTTAATTCAAAATAAGCTCTTTTGGCTTCAATACATTTGGTACACCGGTTCAACAACGATTCAAATGCCTGTAAGCTCACATTGTGGGACTGCCTCCAAAGCTAGCGTCGAAGCTGTTTAGGCTGATTCTCCACGAGCGGGCAAAACGCCGCTGTTCACCCGCTACAAACCCGCTTGCAGAACAGAACTATGAAGTATTCACATACGTGTCTACACAGGCGGTTTGCACGCCTCGGGTGGAGGCGTTCGTGAGCGGGCCGGCGGGTCTAACGCCAGCAGAGGCGTTGTGCCCGGTAGCGGTAGAACAGCGAGACAAACTCCACTTGGCGCCAATGATCAGTTCACCCGCCTCTGCCGCACGATAAATTTCTTCTTTTCTGTGTATTTGTTATTAATTCTGTTTAGTTGTATACTGTTTATTATATCACCGTATAATTATGTTCGACACAGAAAAGTTTATTTGTGAAATTGAGGCTAGACCTCCATTGTACGATATAAAGTGTAAAGAATACTCAAAGAGAGAAAATAAATCTAAATGCTGGTTCGACGCAGGAAGGAGCTTTTCCTCATCACTGTGTCGTGCTTAGTAATAGGTACCCTAATTAATCCTAACAGTGAAGCAACGGACATCGAATGAAGCAAAGGACATTCTGTAATGTTGGAAAAACTTTTCCGGATAGCTCCGGTGTTCGCAAAACGTTAAATGAAATTGCCCAGTGGTGAGCCGATTCGATAACGCAGGGTGAGTCCACCAACGTCTTTTGTTGACAGGTTTCTTTTGAAATATTTCTAATAACTGTAGTTGAACAACTCCGACAACACAACCTATCTGTACGACATCCATTGTAAATATGGCAAGTTTATCGCTAGTGGAGAATGGCTGCTCGATCCGCCGACGTTTTTGGCGCTGTTAACAAGCGTCATTTAAACCGCTTGTGTAGAATAGGACATTTTTATGAGCGGTCAGGCGGGTAAAACAGCGGCGTTTTGCCCGTTCGTGGAGAATCAGCCTTAGTGTCAATGTAATCAAAGTAAAAAAATGGTCAACAAATGAACTGAGATTTTGGCAGCTGATCAGCTGATAGTTTAGCAGTTTCACGAATGCCCGGTAACACAGATAGTGTCACTGTAAGCTTAGTTCCAACTGTAGTCTTAATTTTTTTTTTTGACACGCTGTGTACAAACAGCTTCGACGCGCGAGCTTTGGGAGCAGTCCCACAATGTGAGCTGCAACAGGCATTCGAATCATTACGGGGAGCTTGGATACCCCAGTGGCATTAGAAAAAACAACATAAACAACAACAAAATTGTACTGAATGAAGCAAAAAAGCTTGCCCTTTAAGCGTCAAAGGAAATAAGACAAAAAGCAACGTAATTAAGCACAACATTTCAGTGCAAAATGTAGACACGTGTCTCTGTTTAACAACGAGTGTTTTTATTTATTACCTCCCCCCCCCCTAGTAATTTACTCAACCAATACATGTTGCCGTCTGCTGTCTATAACAGTACAACATTACAATTGTAAATGAGGCTTGCCTGGCGAAACAAATGGGAAATAAATTAACTAATAATAAACTGCTTCCTAAACTTTTAATTGATATCAATAGCTATTAAACAAAAAATAAGTTTAAAAAATCGGTTGAAAAACAGAGGAGAAAATGGTTCGCAACTGTTTTGCCTTTGCCTATTTACCTATAGATCATAGGGGTCATTCATAAATGATGTCACGCTTCGAGGGGAGGAGGGGGTCCAAGAAAATGTGACAGTTTGTGACAAGGGGAAGGGAGAAACAAGAAGTGTCACATCGTACATTTTGATTTCTATAAGGGTACTGTACCATTCAGAAATGATGTCACGCTTTTTTCCGTTATATTTGACCGCCCTCCCCCCTTTTTCACAAAATGTCACACTTCAACTGACCCCCTCCAATTCGTTGAGAAACAAGGTGGAATTAGATGAGTAGTAGCAGACGATCTGTTTTATAATAGATATATATGTTTTTTCTAAAGCACGTCCCCTCGTTATATCGCGCTTGTCGTGGGACAGCAAAAAAGCGCGATATATCCGAATGCACGACATAACCGATGCCGTTAGAAATAACTCAAAAAGTACAAGTAAATTGAGTGTCAACGTATAAATTTTAATTGAATCTTACATAATGACAACTTTCTTGATAAAAATAGCTTAATAATACATCCTTATGCAATAGACATTGTGCATTATGCAATAGTGGGAGGAGAATTGTTGCAGCTTTTAACTCTGCATCAAATTAACCCCTTAACTGGTTTGCCCGTACCGCGTACGGGCAAAATGGCCTTACTGGTTTGCCCGTACATCTTACGGGCATTGATATTTCCGCCTTTCTTGTTTTGAGTTGCCCGTATTTTTAATAGATTGTAAGAGAGTCATTCAAGGGGCATCTATGTTTCAAAGTTATAAAATAGAAAAATACATAAACTCATTAATTAGGAAATTTTTTAAAAAAAATTTTTTCATTTTCCTTTTATACCCAATTAGAACTTTACTTATATGCAATAAAAATATACTTTTTTAGGAACACTTTTAATATGCTTTTTTTTTTTGTGGTAAAAAATTGACCAGTTAAGAGGTTAAGAAGAAAGGAAAACATTCTTGCTCGATGGCTTTGTTTAATGGGAGGAAAAGGACGTTACTGAGAAATGCAATACTTTTAATTCCCCGAGCTCAAACTTAAAATTTTGGGAGACATAGAAAAAGCGCGATATATCCGAATGAGCGATATAACGAGGCGCGATATGAAGAGGAGTCACTGTGTTAGGAACCGCAAAAAAATGACCTTGAGGTCGAAAATCGATGTTTTTAGCGTAGTCGGTCATCTTGAATATAAAATGTAGCCAAATAGTGAAATAGCACCATGACTCTACAGTACCATCACGTACTGAGTTAAATCAGAAGGATTTTTTGACGCCTTTCGAAAAGTTATCAAATGTAGGGGGGGGGGGGGTGAGATAAAGATTCACTTAATGTATCCGACTAGGTACGGAGGCAATTTTTAAAACACTAATCTGAACCAATATTATTTTTTTTTGACACATAAAGATCTTACAATATTAATTTTACTTTAAAATATCTCTCACAATTTTATGAGGTTTTTTTTTTTTAACGGTCATTTTTTTAGTGAAACTTACTAAAATTTATGAATCGGGAGAAACCCTCTATTTAAAAACATAACAAGTTAGCTATAATTTGCTTAGATGATTAGGCACGTACACCTCAGTAATAGACCGCAGATTAAGTAATATTTCAAGAATTTTATAGTTTATGACACATTACGTGAGTTTATTCATCAATTTCCTGATAATTCTCAGCTTTATTTTAGAAAGAAAGCTATAAATAAATAATATTTCCTCACTTACAAAACCGGCGGTCTATTACACTCACATATACTTACAAGACATGCGTTCCAAATTTCATACTTCTATGTAAAATAGAATTTGCAAAATCACGTGTTCCGAAGCCAGTCAATAGCGAAAATTACATTCTTTCAAAAATGCAAAGAAAAATTAGACTAACATTTTGCAGAGGGTGTTCCTTATATAGATTGCAAAAAACTCTCCAGAATTACAACTTATTCCTTCCTTTCCCTCATTTTTAGTGAGATTTTTCTTTCTGGAAACTCTCGATTTTTTTCTGGTGCTTTTTGCACTTGGCAATCGGCCGATTCTTTCGAAAATCGCCTTTTCAACCTTAACTACACGGGGGCGGTGGGGAGAGGAGCTGCAAGGGGGGGGGGGAGGAATCACCTCTAGTCCAGATTTTAAATTGCATAAAAGTAGTGTTATCCTAAATTTAAAAAAAAATCCAAAGATCTATGGTGCAGCGCAAAGTTTTATTAGAGCACTAGCGGTACCCACACGGCGCTGCTCGTGCTGAATTTTAACCGTACCTAAAAAACGTAAGCACAATTTCATTAGTGTGTTTCAATTTATCGCCAATGACTAATTAAAAAAGTCAAATTGTAGCGTGTCATATTCGCCACGTTATTTGAAATCTAGTATAAACCATACGTATTCCTTTTCTGGCGGTATTTATTTAAATGCTATTGCTAAACCAAGAAATCGGGGAGAGAATACTTTTATCAAATTCAATCTCGAATTTAAAACCTATTGCTAATTTGAGAAAAACGTTAAATCGAAGGTATGCTTTGTTATTGTTTTTCCGTTGATAACTAAACTGATGCCTCTCTATTTTGAAAAATAATTTTATATTGAAATTAAGCTAACACTATTCACCCGGAGTTGAGGAAACTGCTAATTTCTAAGGTAAGCCTTAAGAAATCGAACTAAAAAGCTTATAACTGGCATTCTAATTGACTTAGAAGCTTCATACAAATTCCATCCTGTGCAGCAAAATCAACGCTTTCAATCGATATATTTTATTAATTCGTGGTAGGGTATTTAACCCCCATATTGGGGGAATTTATGTGGACAATTGCGTAAAATTGGAATAAAAAAAGAACTACCTGTAGGATTTTTTTCAGAAACCTTCGCAGGAGTGCACTCGATAACTTCCCAAAGTTTCAAGGCGATCGGATGAATGGTGTAGTAATGCATAAAGGACAGACAGACATACACTCATTTATATATATATAGATAAGAGACCGAGATGGTTTAAACCATTCTCTTGGATTTAATTCAAAAAAAAAAAAAAACTTTCATTTTACTTTAGGAGAAATTAGCCTTTTGACAAATGAAAAAAATAAAAAAAATCTTGGTCGCGCAGGTATTTTGACATTAAAGGACGCATTGAAAAGCTAATACACGTAGTTTTTCGTGAATAATAAACTAAAGATAAACCATAGAAACTAGATCTCAACTCGAGAATGCATTTCTAAATCAAAAGCGCGACAGATTTGAATAATAGTTGAGAAATCACACCGTTCCAGAATGTTACTCCCAGACCTCGCACAGGAACTAACTCAACCGCTTTATTTACCACCTGTTTTATATAGGTGAAAACTGGGAAATTTGGTTAGTCGCCACTTTTAAAATTGCCGATAAGAATTGAAAACTAACTCTAAAATTGTTTAGAAAATAAATTAAGGTAAATTACACGGTAGTGGATCGTACTCTTTTACGTGGCAAAATTTTTTCAAGGAATGATGAAGTCGCCGACTTAATCGCCCTACTACTTCTCTAAAAATTAATTACCTATAAAATGACATTTGATGTAAAATTAGGATTTTTACGTCAAATTTACTAAACGCTTCATTTGTATCTATAGTGGACATTTATAAGACACATATTTGCATTAATAGTGGACAGAAATTAATATCATCTATTTTATGCTGTTAACTTGGAGAAATAATTTTAAAAATGACTAACGGACTTATCATAAATGATGTCACGCGGTTTTCCCATATATTTTCCCCAAATCCCTAACCTTCTTATGGATCGGCTTCAGTAAAGAGCAGCAACTGTGACCGGTGTGGAGGCAGCTATTAAATATTAGGATCCATGCACTTGCATAGATGCTCCTCGACAGCTTTAGATCTATTAACCAGCACTAGGAATCGTTCGCTATAGGTTCTGATCATTTCATTCAAGTTTAATGTTATATTCGCTTATTTTAGGAGCTTAAAGATCTAAGTGTCCACTACTAGAGCAGTGTCCACCTACCTGTGCATGTAAAATCCGTAGACCCCACTACCTCTCCCCGTGCGTAAGCAATCCTAAGGCCTCGGCTAACAGGTTGGGGTCTGGTGGAGAAAAGTGTCCACTAGCCTGGTACATATTTTAGCACGTTGAACTTATTGAAGTGGATTAGATAACTGAAGAACGTAAATTGATATGTGCAGAAAATCAGACACATCGTGGTAACATTCAGTCGGATAACGTAATTGGTGAGAAAAGTGTCCCCTATTTTTGATTTTGAATAAACATAGCGTTTCAATGAATACACATTCAGTCATTATGAAGAATCCAAATTTTTAAAATTTACTCATATTTTTTCAAAGTTTGCTTATCAAATAATTCAAGGTATTGAATCCATTTGAAATCGAGAAATCACTTTATTTAAAACTCAAATGTATGCTTCAACACAAAACAGGCGATAACTCATCAACAAATAGAGATAAAAAGTTCTAGTAAAAAGCATTTTGAAGTATATTGAATGCAGTTTCACATGATATGCCTCCTGACAAATTTTATAAAAATTTTAAATTTTAAAAAATGACCTTAAAATTTAAATTTCTCGAAAAACGTTTAATGAATTAAAAAAAAATATTCTTAAATATTTATGTGCATATTATCTTTGTCTATGCAAATTTCAGCTTTCGGACTCAGTGGGATCATATTTTTCCGAATTTTCAAAAATATTTGATTTGCCAAAAAATGAATATTTTTGTGATTTCTATTTTAAGGATCGTTAATTAAAGGCGATGATTTAGTTAGCCTTCCTCACACATCTATGCATGAGTGAACAAGCATGGACATGTCTGTGCATGAAAGGAACAAGTTCAAAATTTATTTGGCGGGAGGAGGCAAAAAATACATACACATTTTTGTTTTATCATAGCTAATTAAAAGTATTGTTTTCAAATTATTGAATAGTTATTTTTCAATGAACAAATTGACTTATTTTATGCATTAAAAATAATTTTTTCCTGATTAATTGTTTGATTTCAGATATATTTAAATAAGATATTAATGATATGAGGGGAAAAAAGAACTATCTGTTGAAATTACTTCAGCCAGTCAACATCTTTTATCATATTCACATGTAATATACCCTGTCAGGTTTGTCATACTTTTGAACTTTCTTCAAAGAATTTCTGTTTCTGAAACTTATTACTATGGGAACAGTTTTGTAGTAATTTCATGTTCACTGAATGGAACAAAGCTGTAAAACTTCTGTGTTTCTTCGACTGGTCGTGCTCTTAAAAAACCTATCTTTTAATAACTCTCTGAATATTCCTGAACAGTTACATAAAAAACTGAATTGAAGGAATGTTCATAACACTTCAATTGAAAAGTTGAACTGGTGTCAGGATTTGCTTATAATGCTTCCTTTTTTTTTTCAACTTTATTTGTAACCCACAACCTATTCAGGGGGGGGGGGGGAGTAAGCTACATAGTTTTTTTTTTTTTTTTGTCTTCCTTTTTCAAATACTAGCTCATAAGCGCAAATCAAGACTAGCAACCAAAAGCTGCAAACTCTAGCAGTTGTGCCCCTTCTATCACCATTTCACATGAATTCAGTTAAATATTTTTTTCCCCTCATATCATTAATATATCATTAAAATGTATCTGAAATCAAACAATTAATCACGAAAAAATTATTAATGCATAAAATAAGTCAATTTGTTCATTTAAAAATAACTATTGAATAATTTGAAAACAATACTTCAAAATAGCTATAATAAGACAAAAACGTGCATGTATTTGTTGCCCGCCTCCTCCCAAATAAATTTTGAACTTGTTCATTTCATGCACGGGCATGTCCATGCATAGATGTGTTTAGAAGGCTAACTAAATTATCGCCTTTAAGGAACCATCATCTTAAAATAGCTTGAATCACAAAAATGTTCATTTTTTGGTAAATCAAATTTTTTTGAAAATTCGGGAAAATATGATCCCATTGAGTCCTAAAGCTTAAATTTGGCATAGACAAAGATAAAATGCACAGAAATATTTGAGATTTTGTTTTAAAAATTGATTATACGTTTTTTGAGAAATTTAAAATTTAAATTTTAAGGTCATTTTTTAAAATTTAAAATTTTTATAAAATTTGTCATGATGCATATCACATGAAACTGCATTCAATATACTTCAAAATGCTTTTTACTAGAACTTTTTATCTCTATTTTTTGATGAGTTATGGAATGTTTTGTGTTGAAGAATACATGTAAAAATATGAGTTTTTTACAAAATCAAAGACAGATAATTAAAGAACTAAACAAGATAAAAAATCTAAACAATTGGATTTTTAATTACCTTAAGTTGTACAGTTGATGAGCCAAATTTGTAAGAAATAAAAAAGGGTAAGGTAAAATTCCTTGGATCGCTTGCTATGGAATGACCCACATGCTAAAATTATTTTGAACTTTTAAAATGATTTGCTGAAACACTGAAATTCTACAGGAAATTCTCGGCAAAGCACGTGTTCAATATTGGCATGTTTCCATGAAGAAAAAAAATCATGGCAAAAAAAGTTGAAAAAAATTCATTCCGAACGGTAGGAGAAGAAAAAGAAAAAGAAAATACAATTACAGTAGAATACGCTAAAAAGTAACCGTGCAGGAGGGGCTATCGATGATGCATTTTTAGCCTACTTTCCCGTAAAAGTAAAAAAAAAAATACTAAGAAAACGTGAAAGAAGGCTTAATGTATCATAAAAATATCGTTAAAAATAAAGAAAAGTCAAAAATAAGTTAAGTAATTAAATAAAGATTTAAAACTAAAAAAAATTGAAAGTAGGGTTTTGAGATGGGGAAATGTGTCTGTCTTTCTGCCAGCCTGTCTGTCTGTCTGTCCCCCACCCCCTAATAACTTTTGAACGAATTGTCCGATTCGAAAAATACTTTTTGCATTCGAAAGGTATCGGAGAGGACATATCATTTTGACATTTTACTTTTTGATTTGAACAATTTTTCGTTCAATTTTGAACAGTTCAAAAAATTTTAACATTAGCACCTATGGGCGAAAATGTAGCTAATTATGTAAATTCTGGGTACAAGATCCAAGTTCCAATAATCAAGCATACTGGAAGAAGCTTCTGGCGTGAAATATTAACTTGAACGATTTTTGTTCATTTTTGAACAGTTAAAAAGAAATTAACATAGCGCCTACGGGGAAATTTCAATCCTATATAAGTCCTGATCTAACGGACCGATTTGCTTGGAACAAACTTTCTCGGAAAGCTCTTATGACGTACAGATAAAAATGACGTACAGAAAGCATGTACAGATAAAAAGTTTATCCAGAACTAAGGAGCCTATTTTCCTATGAAATTTTTTGATCGAGATTTTCAAGAATATTTTTGAATTAATGAATGACTAAATCAATAAGCAAAAGAATGAATGA
Source organism: Octonoba sinensis (assembly GCA_038502835.1). Classification (NCBI taxonomy): domain Eukaryota; kingdom Metazoa; phylum Arthropoda; class Arachnida; order Araneae; family Uloboridae; genus Octonoba; species Octonoba sinensis. The sequence continues at coordinate 11,971,999 of CM076603.1, forward strand.
ATAACTGAGTGAATAAATACATGAATGACTGAATAAATGAATGATTGAATGAACATGTATTAACCGTTGAAAAACTAGCGAGCTTATTCAGAACTAGCGAGCTTATTTTCCTATAAAATTGTTTGATCGGGATTTTCAAGAATATTTTTGAATTCATGAATGATTAAATGAATAAGTGAAAGAATGGATGAATAAATGATAAAAAAGAAATAAACGAATGAATAAATGAGCTAGTGAACGAAAAAATAAGTAAATTAGTGAATAAATACATGAATGAGTGAATGAATGAATGCATGAATGACTGAATAAATGAAATCATGATAAAAAAAGAAATAAACGAATGAATAAATGAGCTAGTGAACGAAAAAATAAGTAAATTAGTGAATAAATACATGAATGAGTGAATGAATGAATAAATGAATGACTGTATAAATGAATTAATGAATGAATGAGTGAATGAATATGTATTAACCGTTCAAAAATTTATATTTGAAGCAATTAAGAACTAAAGCTAAACAAGAAAGAGAGAGAGAGAAAGATAGCTTGATTATAAATTTGGATTTGGTGTGTACGAGAAAGTAGGCTCGTATAGTTCTAGACGGAACTTCTTGTTTAATCTGCATTTATACTACTTTAATCGCCATGTAGCGGGTGTGGACCGCCAATTTTCACGTACCCTCTTTTGTAGAACGTGCATGGACAGTTTATAACATAAGGAATTGCGTATTTCTGCTGCTGGAATGTTCTAGGAAGGATGACTGACATCCGGTCAGGAGAGCACCCCCAACCCCTCCAGAAATAAATAAATAACATTTCTAACACTTTTACAGAAGATCCAGGTACTTTCCCGGTCGGGATTCGAACGCGAGCCTCCCGGGTGAATGCCGGGAAATCTCACCACTAGATCACATCGGAATGTAGTTTCCTTACAATATTCCATACAACTAAAATTTTACGATAAAATAAATATGTTTACTTGCCGTTCTTTTAAATTATGTTCCACTGAAGGGTTCCCAGTTGTGAAACATCTTACGAACCGAGCCTCGAAAATGACAGTTCGAAGAATAAACTTCTCGATAAGCTCACCAACACAATGACAACGCGGCCAAGTCGCAGTGGTACACAGATGATGTTTAAGTCATAATTTCATTCTAAGAACAACGACATAGAACTCATCTCTCATTATTTTACACAACTACTGAAATGACTATCTTGGTACTTTCGCACACATAATATTCCAAACGAAAAGCGATATTTGAATCACCTAAGCACACAAACATAATGTTTGCATTCCCGTTCGCAAACAAGCGCTTTACTTCACTTCGAATCAGTTTCTGTCACGCGCAGAAACGTTTTATTCGATGTTGCTTCTTCCTACGAATATCAGAACAGATTTTCTGAAAACGGGACCTCAGTGGTCGAGCGGTCTTAGAACCAGTTTCCACTGCCTGCCTATGCGCAGTTAAAGAGGCGTGGGCTCGATTCCCACGTTCCCCTGGGTTTATTTTCTTCTTTGTATTGTAATATTCTGTTGTACTGTCTTGTTCTATCTGTCATATTGGACGAGATTTTGAGGCATATCCTTGAGAATAGCAAATCAACTCGAAAATAAATGTGACCTGAAATGGTCGTTTACAAACAAACAAACATTTTCTGAATACGACTTTCTGTGGTAGCTAGTACAGGGTAAAGGAAACACTGTTGAAAATATTAACAAAACGCTGATGCTAATTAACAAAGGTGTTTTTCCTTTATTTTAATTTATTACTTTGGCCAGAACGTAATTTTTTCCATATAATGATTAACACGCTCACGCCGGGGCCGATTTTTATGTTTTTCGCTGTGAGGCGGAGCGGCGCTCGAATCCATGCAGCGCTCATCTGGCGGCGCGTGATTGTTGCTTGTTCAGACCTGTATGTCTGCTTGAAATGTTTTAAGAAACTACACGAAAAAATTATTAAATAATGAAGTTATAAATAAATTATTGAATTTTTACGTTATCTTTATTAAATTTGAGTTATATTTATTATACTGAATTATAATGTTTATGTTGTTGAACAAAAGTTATGTTTATAATACGTTATTTTTAAAAATTGTTATTAAAAATAAATGATTTTAATGCGTATACGTTGCATTTTCATTATTTTAATTTTCAGCTATATGGAAGTTTCGTCTTTGACTTTGATAAGTTCGATTCCGCGCCTTTCGACTCGGGGCCGCCTTACGCGCAAAGGAAAACCGCGTCAACGGTTGGTCTCAAAGAAATCCTTTGAGTCACCGCAGTTTCTCGAACTTCCTTACTTAACTAAAAGTATAATCCTACAATATTTGGTGTTACGTACCGTCTAATAGCACAATCGAATACGTACCACCGGTCGTATACACCGCTCGATGTGACAGTCTAGTGCGGGCCACCGGTGTTACGCGTCGCCCGATGGGACAGCCTAGTGCGGGCCACCGGTGTTACGCGTCGCCCGATGGGACAGCCTAGTGCGGGCCACCGGTGTTACGCGTCGCCCGATGGGACAGCCTAGTGCGGGCCACCGGTGTTACGCGTCGCTCGATGGGACAGCCTAGTGCGGGCCGCCGGTGGTACGCACCGGCGTGAACGTGTTAAGTATTGCTTAAGCTAATCACTTTAACAGTTTGTGTGTTTGTTTACAACCACTTCAGGTCACATATATTATCGAGCTTATTTGTTTTTCTCAATTTATATGCCCCAAACTCACGTCCAATGTGACAGATAGAACAAGACAGTAGAATATAATATTACAATACAATTAAGGAAATTACAAGTATACAACCAGGTGAAGGTGGGAATCGAACCCACGACCTCTTCACTGCGCGAAGGCATGCAGCGGAAACTGGCTCGAAAACCGCTCGGCCACTGAGGCCCCCCATTACATCGTGTGTTCTATAATTGATAACAAAGTATGGGGCATCAGGGGCCGGGAGTGGTCTTAGTGCCTGTTTTACGCTACCTGCCTGCGTGCAGAAAAATGGCGATGAGTTCGATTCCCGTCCTGTACCCTGGGTGTCCTCTTGTAATTTCCCTCTTCGTATTGTAATATTATATTGTCTTTTTTATACAATCAGTCATATTGGGCAAGAGTTTGAGGCGTGTCCTTTCAGAAAGCAAATGAACTTGAAAATGCATGTGACCTGAAATGGTCGAAATAAATAAAGCATAGTCAACTAGATACTAAAGATCTAAGAATTCGGTGAATACGTGATCTTGCATCTCCCATTCAGTGGGGCAAAAACGATTTTCAATGTTTTTCTTCTTCTCTTTTACGTGAAGTTCTTCAGACGGAATGTCTCTTGTGGCCAATTAGTTCGTCGGCCAATTCATTATTTTCCGTGCTTGAGTCGTTGGTATTGGATGTGGCGTTTTCTTAAAAAATCTGAACCTTTAGTGAGAAGGAAGCAGCTGAAACGATGTAGTTAACAGTATGTAAGCAAAAGTCACCATCTAAGCAAAACTATTTTTAAATAACATTAATTTTCTTCCAAAAAAGAAAAAACTCGATCCTTTTTTACTAAGTTTTCCGAAAAAAAAAAAACTTTTGCTTCAAGGAGTTAAGAATCTGACTAATGCACGAAATTTACTTCACTGCATTGCTCATTATTTCGACACTAGTATTAAACATTGCATAGGTGATGCCATACGTTACTAGTGTTACTTATTAAATGGAAGATATTTGGTCGACCTACACAGACAGGCCATTTTCAATAGTGCGTCTTCTGCTTGATTGCCCTTTCTGACAAGTATCGCCGTTTGGCGATGTTTCGCTCTCCCTGGTATTTACTTTTCGCAACTTGGCGAGATAATGTGACATAATGACAGAAACTTCGTTCTGGCCACCCTAGATTTTGGTCTATGAAAAATTTGATTCAAAGTGCTAGATGCTTTGGGTCGTCTGGGGTTGACAAAGCGTTTAAAATAAAGTTCTCCTTGCAAATTATGAGCACCCATTTGCTTAATTTTGCATCTCTTGTTACCAGCGTGCAGACTAATTTTCCGTAGGATCAATAGATGTTTAAACATCTCTCATAAATGAGCTAAGAATTACTTGACTTACGTAAATTCTACTGTAGGGGTTACCATTTACTGATAGTGATGTATGCTTATAAACACAAAGTTTTTAGGTTACTTAAACTATATGATTAAAAAGAAGTTTTTTTTCTCTGTAATTGCCCTCAAACTTTTCCAAGAGAGGAATTTTTTCTCATGCACTTCGCTTGTACTAAATGTGAAATCAAATTTAGAGATTGCGAGAAATCCAAAATTACAATATGTCAATAGATTTGATAAGCTGTTAACTTTGATTTTCTATTCATGAATAATACTTGTGCAGTTTTAATTACGTAATTACCTTCTGTATTGTGTTGCAATAGTTAAGATGTTGCTAAGAACAATAACAATAAGTTTTCAACTTTTAATACAAGTGTTGACAAAATGAAATGTCAAATCAAAATATAATGCATTTATTTTTGGTCAATTTTTACAACATAAAAAAACAAAAACATAACAGTGCAATTTTCCTCCACACGAAAACCACTAAGAAAGTTCCTTTCTGAATATTCCCACTATACAAACTACCCAAACAGTTATTTTCCAATGCTTAATATACAATTGCTTAATGAATGATGAGTCGAAGAAAAGTGAAGACCAGATGTGAGAGTTGGTCTTCTCATTTAAGCTCAGACTGGAATGCATACAGTGGATTCTCGATGGCTGTGGCTCCGGCTCCCTGAAATAATGGGAAAAACAAGTGTCACAACAAAGTGTAAAGAAAATAAGAATTAAAACAAAAAAAAGTAACTACTGCAACTTCAACTTACATCTTCGCTTCTGACTGGCATGTGAGAATTCAATTCTCCACGCGTCAGCTGCAATGAAATTAAAGGATGTATAAATAAATGTATATGGGCTCTTGACTTGTGTCTAGGGTTTACTTCAATAACGACTCACCATAAAGATATAAAAACTGACTATATTAACGCTTAACTATTTACAAAAACTATTTACAAGACAAACTTTAAATAAGAACATCAACACCATTCAAGCACCGCAGTGCTTACACGTCCACACAGGACAAAGTCTTTCTTAGAACTACTCGCTTACGCTCCTTTTCGCCTGATGGCGCTGCTGTCAATGTCTCCTCGCACTCGCATCCTACATGTATACAGTGCGGCTTTCCTGGCATGGGTGCCCCCGGGGCCACAATTTTTGGTTAGCCCAACCCCTCAAAAAGGGAATCTTTGTGTCGTATTAATTTGCAGTTAGAAATTGAAAAATTACTGCGTAATTTCTACTAGACGAAGAACACTTCGTTATTTGCATAATGTGAATGTGATTTGTAAATTTTTGTGTTAGGCAATCACCATAGATGCAACTGCTGTATGTAGGCTACGTATTCGCCCTTTCTCCTGGTCATGTCCAATAGCGCGCAAGCATTTAGTTTTTACCTAGTTCAAGGAAAACATATTTATAAAGTTGGTTTAGTCATTTTAAGAAACTTCTGATAATGTTTCTTTTTTCCAGTTTCTCTTTTTCTTTCTTTTCCTTTTTTATGGCACGATTTCAAAACTTGTTAACTTCCGGAAACTAATAGTAATGGATCTTTTTTCTCGCAAATTCAGAAGTAGTCAAACTTGCATTTTTATTATAAGGAAGTTTCGATTCTGGTTTTTGTGGCAAATTTGAAAAAGCCGCGAAGTTTCTGCTAGTCAATTTGCACAGTTGGACACGATTTTTGGCCTAACGACACTAGGCCACACATGCTAATTTAATACATAAGCACACAAAAGGAGTGTCAGGGGCATTAATTATTTTCCAAAGATTTCGAGAATTATATTCTGTTGTCGTTTTCTGCATTTCAAAAAAATAGGCTGTTATGAAGTAAGTCATTTAACTCTTGACTAAAAATTTACTTCGAAAATGCAATTCATCTTACCGTATCCAAGTTCAGTCCATACACTGGATTATCTACAGCATGAGCCAGGCGAGACCTTTCTCTGTAAAATAAAATGAATAAAAGTTATGTAAATATAATAAATAAAATAATAAATGAAAATGAAAGAATAAAAAAAAGAGGAAAGTACAGTCACTCAAGAAATTAAACTAACAAGGGTACCATATAAAATATACGTGCTAGCCCTTCAATACAACACAACATTTATGAGTAAGGAATGTGCCGTTTCGGCTCACTTTATAAATTGTGTTTTCCCCTTCAATACAACACAACATTTATGTGCAGTTCCCTTTCTTCAGAAACCCTTCATCATACAACACTATTTATGTGTCACTTAAAATTCTCCTGGGTTACTTAGATAAAACCGAAAATGTTATTTTGCATTCTTCATACATTTTCACTAGGAGTGCAATTCGCCATGTTTTTTTTCTTTTTTTTTAGAAATATGTAATTTTGTTCAACTACAAAAGTCCACAAAACATCTACATTTACTTTGGAAATACAAAGGTTTAAATTCACAAATTTGACAATGCCATAAATCCTACACATCTGCTAGATTGACCTGATTATTTTCATGTACGATGACATATCCATGCTGATAGTTTATGACTGTATTTTCTTCCATTGGTGAATTTCCATTCCAACCATACCGTAGCAATAAATTTTCCTTACTCCATCGTTCTTTATCTGGTATAATGTCAGTAACTTTAAGTTTTTTTCTTCGATAGATTTAGCTTATATTCTATATCATCTTGATTCTCATGTATGTCATCTTCACATAAAGATAGAAAATAGTCAACGGGGTATACTTTCGAAGAGATTTCCACATGATCTCCGTAATCTTCGACATAAACATATTCTAAGACTCTGATATGCGGTTTAAGTTTTTTGAAATAATTGGTAATACGTTCATTAGTCGTCCAAATAACGTCGGTAGGTTTCACATCCACATTTTTTATTAGTTCCTGTATCTTATTCTCGTATGGATTGATTTTGCAGTCCGAGTAACGTAGGCTAGGAATTTGATACTTGTTTTTCACTTTAAAAATAAGTGATAATTTATAACCGCGAGTAACAATTTCGATTTTATGTGGAATATGTTGTGGAAAAAAACATCCAATTAATCCCGATTCAATTTGTACATCAAATGGACGGATCACTTCTTCGGATTTCAATTTCAGAGCAAGTTATCCTCCTTCATATTCCGAATTTAGATTCATGACAAAAGTTCCTAGGAGATGAGGTTCGTCTGTATCTAGGTGCCAGTCAAAAAAACCTTTTTCATCGTACAAAACCAGTTTGTATAATTCTAAATATTCACCTTCAAAATCAAATTTACACCGTAACCTTATATTTTTTGTTTCGTATGATTATCTAACTGACTCGTCATATATTTTTTGCTTTTTACAACCAAAACTCGATTTTTGTAATTGAGATTTAATTTCTTCACATGTTTCTTTATCGAAAAATTGAAATAGATCAAATGTCAGTGTATCGTTTATAATTAACGGAAACTTTTCTTCTCTTTTTTCTGCATCAATCTTTAAAAGCCGTATTTCATCATATAATATATCTCTGTTAGCTATGTATTCTTTTAAAATATCCATTTTGTATTTAGGAAAATAAAAAAAAACACGTTAATAGATATTTTTAAAAATATATACTTTTTAATAAGATCACATTATATTTAGCAAGTGGTGTTTTTTTTCCCATGTTGTTCTTTCGAGATTAAAAAAAAAAAGAAAGAGGACAAATAATATTTATTTTATGAATAATGATTAACAATGCTTTATGCTAAATTTGAATTTAGATTGCAAAATTGACCACGGTATCATTAAAATCATCAGTCTACCATCTACATGTTCATAACTTTTAAGCTGAATGGTAATGATATTGAACGCTTTTTCTCCTCACAGAACACAAAATATAGCTAATTGTATAAAAGTTTTACTTATTTAAAATAAATATTCACCTAACATGAGTATGTAAAGAACAAAAATGCTGTTTAAACTAACTCATAAGGACAGCAAAAATATATTTTTGTTTTTCACTTATCTCGTCACACTGAGGCAGAATCCGCACATAAAATTCTTACTTCACTCACAAATCTAACACCCTTGGATGGTAATGCTGGGGAATTAGTGCAGAAATATTTTTTAATTGCAATCAAACAAAACTATTTCAAAATGGGCACCTATTTTTAAAGATGTATTTCAGTTTTTAAATATGAGACAAAAATTCAAATGAGGACATTTCTAGTAAGTCTTTAAGAAACTACTTGGCTCAGTTAAATGGTTGTTCTTTAGGGGGATAACAATAAAAGAACCCTTTTCTGAGGCACCTTTTTAGAAAATGACCCACATATTATAAAAATGATGCAGGAATGTGCCGTTTTAGTTCGGATGTCTTCTGGGGAGATTTTTTTATACATATAGTGTGAAAATGATATAGTAATGGATCATAAGAAGGAATGGTTGTTCTTTAGGGAGATAACAATAAGAAAAACGCTTTTCAGAGGCACCTTTTTAGAGAATAATATGAAAACAATGCAGGAATATGCCGTTTTAGTTCAGATGTCTTCTGGGTGTTCATATATATTTTTATATTCATTTAGTGTGAAAAGATATATTATTGTTAATTTTAGGAACGGATCTTAAGAAGGAATGGTTGTAAATGACTGAATGGATTGAAACCAGAAGACTGAATAGGTATAGTGTTCTATAATTATGACATTTTCACATTTTTTTATGAAATATAGTTGAATTGAAATGTAAACTTTTACTCTTGAATGTATGGCAATAGATTAGGGGAAATCAAGGAAAAATTTGAAACTATAGTAATTTTTCTTATATTATGGAAAAAATGTTTCAAATTACAGTTCAGATATTTCACAGTATGTGAAAATATTACAATATCTAGTTGTTTTTTTTAAATTATGCGAAATTGCCTCATAATTTAGTGGCATTTTTGAAAATTGAATAAAATGTAGATAACCGAACACTTTTTCAGAAAATAAGATACTAGAAAATTTTTTTTTTTTTTTTTTAGATAAGATTTTTTTTTTAGATAAGAAAATTTTTCATTTTCTAACATTTAGATTCCGAAAAAATGTTCGATTATCTATATATTGCTCAATTGTCATATTTTGTCATAAATTATCATATTTTTATTGTATTTTCAATTTTTTAAACATATGACCTATCACGTTTGTTTTATGTGAAATTTTCATATTTCATGAAATATGAGAATATGTCATAACATAGGGAATATTTACCTAAAAACTCTTACAGACTACAGTATAATTTTCATGAATCGCAATCAATCGTAGCTTAAAAACATGAAGATTTTCGACTTTCAAAACGTGAAGTACTCCCCTTTGAGTGCATTTTTTCTACTTGAATGTGAACCAGAACTGTCGACTTGGAACCTCTACTTTCGCTGATGGTATTTGAAAGCGAAAGTCTAAGTTAAAGTACGCACGAAGTTAAGTTTTATAATTAACATATTGCTGTACTGGCTATTTACAATATCGGTTGTAAACTGAGCAGCAGCATATCCAGAATTTTTTTTTTCGGAGGTGGATATCCACAGGGCACCGTTTATTAATGTCTGTTTTTCACATGTTTTTTTTTTTTTTTTTGGAAGTTTTGAAGTTTTCTAAAAAGTAAATGAGAACTAATCTTTTGTTTCAGACAAGTTTTGAGTTACTCTGGAGTTCAAGTGTCACACCATCACAATTTTTTAGCAAGAGCGTGTCATACTTACGCGTTGGTGTTCCTTTTGTACCAGATGATGAACATGATGGCAATGAGAGAAATGGTTCCAATCACAACTCCTATGATCCAGCCCACACCGGCACCTGGAAAAAGAAATAAACACACGTTAGATCAATCCGGCTTTAACTGGCTCCGAAGCAATTTTACATTCTCAGCGAAAACATTTCAATGAACCTTAACCACGATGCAGCAACAGTTCCTTCCGGTATTCATTATTGTTACGAACCTGTGTTCTTAGACATTTTTTTTCTCGCCAAAGTTGGCGACTTTCCGATCACGATAGATAATCCCAGATTTTGATGGAATTTTCTGTATTATTCATGTCACGTGATCCGAGTGATATATAACGAGCTCTGGCCAGAAGTTAGAAGCAGTTTAGTTTTAGCCTTTGGCGAGTACATGTCAGTCTAAGCCCTATTGTGCTGTAAGATTTCTGCTTTGATTCTATTCGTATTTCGGAACTGAATACCAGATTGCTGTTGGTTTTACGGTGAAGTGTAAACTTTATGATGTTCTTTTGTGCTTAAAATCTGTACCTACTGTAAAAACTTGTAAATAAATTGCTCGGTATGTCCAAGGAGTTAGTCATCTAGTTTAAAGTCCGGTGAACCCGTAAAAATATTCGTGTGTGTATTTTATTCTTTTTATGCAATATACATTAAGAATGTAAAAAAATTCGTATACCATTCTGAGGAAGTCTGTGTTTGGTGCAATTATTGCCCCAAATCATCAACTTGGCGGCCAAATTTGTCGCCAAGTCGAATGTCAATTTGGAAGAAAAGCAAATAAACTCTGTAAATCGTGTTTCCTTACCAGCGCAGTGTTATAGCAGAAAAATTAACGATGTTCGAAATAGGAGGTGTGAAGAGAGAATTGATTTCCGGATACCTTTAGATAAATGGATAAAAATTATATACAAATTACTTTTCTTTAAAATATAGTGTGTTAATTAAAGTCAGTTGCAAAACATTCTTCAAACAGCACAAAATAAACAGGTACACAGAAATGGCTTATTCTCCCATTGGTTGAAATCCACCTCGTCGAACCTCGTTGACAAAAAAAGGACTGGACCAGGTTAATTATTTCCTGTTAATCGAATTTGAGCTAATTTTGTAAATCAGGAAAACAATTTATTACGTACTAATTACCTTGTGTACTTCAATTAATTCATGCATTGTGTTTTTGAACAATATTATGTGCTTAAAATAGTAAAATATGAGCGTAAAAAATCCAGCTGATTTTTTTAAACATTAAAAATGAAAAATAGAATACGAAGAATTTTATGCGTTTTATTGCATACTAGCTGAAATGCCCGGCTTTGCGCGGGATGATATTGCATCAATCTCAGGCCAAGTAACACATTTCCAAAATTCGGTTGCAAATATATAAGGAAATTTAAAAGAAAAAATCCAAGTAGAAGAGGGGCAACAGTTCTTAAAAATCCCATTTAAACAGTAAAACTCAATAAAAATCACGATTGCATTAAAAATAGCAGCCTCGACAAATTTCTTGTAGACCAAAAATAAGTCCATTAAAATCCACATTAAAATACCAACAACAGTTCATAAAAATGGCCATTAGACTAAGAGCAACTGTAAGTAAAATGCACATATGCAATAGGATAATTGTTCCAAAACGGTATCAAGAGTCCGTAAAAATTGCAATAACAATATAGACCACACCACATCTAAAAATTCCCATCAGAATAAGAGCAGTATTCTCTTTAAACCTGCCCATCAGATGAAGGACAACGGTTCCTGAATATTTCTGCTGCAATAAAGAAATATTTCTTAAAGATCCACATTTTAATAATTACATCTATTCCGAAACATACCTAATACAGTAAAAAATTAGACCCAAAAAATCTAGATTAGAATAAAGACGTCAGTGACTAAAAACACGTATTAGACTACAGACTTTAAGAGCTGCTGTTCCTAGAATGGTCCCAACAATATAGCTTAAATTCCCCCTTAAAAAGAAGACAACCGTTCCTAAAAATCCCGCTTGCAAAATCGTCAAAACATTTCCTGAAAACTCAATTAAATAGCACTTTTATTAAATTCGGATAAAAACGGGAAAAAAAGAGTATTATTTCCAAAAGCCAATGCACATTTAAGTGAGAAAATGTTCAGTACTGAAGCAATTCTGACGTATGAAATTTAAGTCGAGAGAAAGAAATAACTAAATTCTGCCCAAATTGCGCCAAACAGACATTTAAAAAAATAAATAAATGTTAGAAAATAAATCACTTGAGTAAAATATGGAATCAATTAAAACCGCTACGTAAAGTTAAAATGAAGCCGAAGATCGCGAAATTGCACTATAGTAATGGAAGTTGTGGTATAATTTTAATGCTCTTATATTTTCTGACATTTGTTTCCTTCCAGTGGCAACAGGCTACGAAAAATATCTGTCTTTCGTTTGAAAATCCGTTTTAAGAACGGCTCCTCTTTTGTTTAAATACATAGTGTCATTTTGTGTATTAAAGCCTTGCTTAAGGTATGAGAGTAATTTTCATTACAATTTAATACACAAACAAAAGGAAATCATCTCTAACTGGAATTCCTTTTAAGTAATGGAAAAATACTTGAAGCCAGACAGACTAGATCTAGATCCGACCAGCTCGACAGCGGATAAGCAATGGATACATTGGAGAAAGACTTTTGATAATTTCTTAAAACATATAAAAGAGGTTTCTGACGGTGATAAGCAGCAACTTCTTACAAGTTATGCCTCTTCGAACGTATATCAGTACATAGAAGGTTGTAAGGATTTTGAAGAAGCAATCGATATTTTAAATTCATTGTACGTCAAGCCTAAAAATGTTATTTACGCCAGACATCGCTTGGCGACAAGGACCCGATTGACTGGAAAATCTGTTGATCAATATCTCTCTGTTTTGAAACAACTGAGCAAAGATCGCAATTTCGAAGCAGTAACTGCTGATCAAAATCAAAACGATTATATCAGAGATTCTTTTATCAGAGGATTAAATGACAGCCAAATTCGCCAACGATTGTTGGAAAACGTATCTCTATCTCTCGAAAGCGCTTTCAATCAGGCTCGTTCTTTAGAGTTGGTGAAACTACAGTCTGCGTATTACTCTGGTGTATCAGAATATTCCGACTGTTTTAAACAAACTTGCCAGTCCACTTCTTTTGATAGTACTACAGCTCAAATCAGTGATAAAAGTAATGAAGCCTCAGACACTTCTCTGTCAACAGTTGCTTCCTTATCAAAAAAAGGCGACTGCTACTTTTGTGGTGGTCATCGCCACTCAAGAAACGTATGTCCTGCCAAGAATGCAGAGTGTATAATTATGTTCTAAACGGGGACATTTTCAACGAGTTTGCCTTTCTCGAGATACTCCAGCAAAAAGAAATACTGTTGCTTCTACGGACTGTATCGCATCAGTCTCTGCTGCATCACTTTATTGTCTTCGGAAATCTATAATTCAAGTAGAAGTAAATGGTGTCGGTGCAAATGCATTAATTGATACTGGGAGCTCCTTGAGTTTTATTGATCATACCTTCGGGAAGAACTGTAACATGTCGATCTTACTTTACAATGGAAAAATTACTATGGCAAATTCTTCATTATCTTCGGAAGTAGTTGGTCAGTGCAAAGTGAAAATTAAAATGCAAGGTTATGTTTACGATAATGTCTCTCTATTAATTATGAAAAATCTTTGCTCGGGTGTTTTAATTGGACATGACGTATTACAGCATCATTCTGCAGTTGAAATTACATTCAGTGGATCACAACCACCTCTTAAGATTTGTAATTTAGCTGTTGCAAAAGTTATGCCTGTTTCTAGCTTTGCTAACCTTTCTCAAAATTGCGCTCCTATTGCAACGAAATCTAGACGGCATTCCAACACGGATAACTGCTTCATGGAGTTAGAAATAAAAATACTTCTATGTGAAGGCATCATAGATCCTAGTAACTCTCCGTGGCGTGCGCAAGCTTTTGTTGTCAAAGGAAGAAATGAAAAAGAAAGAATGGTGATAGATTATTCTCAAACTATAAATAAGTTCACTTTGTTAGATGCTTATCCGCTTTCGAGAATAGATGAAATAATTTCTAAGGTTTCGAAATCTGAAGTATTTAGTGTCATAGATTTAAAAAGTGCATATCACCAAATACCAATTTTGGAATCTGAAAAACCGTATACTGCTTTCGAAGCCTGTGGACAGCTTTATCAATTTAATCGTGTTCCATTCGGTGTCACAAATGGAGTGGCTTGTTTCCAAAGAGTTATAGACTGAATAATTCATGAAGAGAAGCTCACTGGTGTTTTCCCATACTTAGATGATGTCACTGTTTGTGGGAAGAGTCAAGAAGAAGTCAAGAGTGTCATTTTGCGTATTAAAGCCTTACTTTAGGTATGAGAGTAATTTTCATTACAGAAGTATAACGCAAATGAGGCATTATCCTATAGTATACAAAATATGCATATAAATGAAATAAATTTTTAGAATTTGTTTCTTTGATAAAACGGACGTTCTACCATAAGAAATACGATGTTTCATGAAATTGTTGAACTGCCACCATAATATTAAATCGCCAAAATTGAAAGAAGAATCAACGTCAAAATAAAGAAAATAAAAATCGTATGCAGTTCCACAAAATATATATAAAAATGAAATGAATTTTTAGAAATTGTTTCGCTCATAAAACGGCCTGAATAAAGATAAAATAGCATTTTTTCAATCTTACGTTAACAGAAATCATCTAGTTGGCGACAAAAGTACTATTTATTTTGGCGAAAACACGGAAATTGAGAAGATAAATTCAGAGGTAAGCCTCGTTTTAAAATTCGAAAACTACTTTAAACGAATACTGCGCGTGTTCTATTTGTCCTACGAACTGCAAAAAAAAGCATCTTGTGCAGTTTTTTACGGACATTAATATGCTGAAAAAAATATAAAACGTGGGATGCTTCTTCGATGAGATACACCCTAAATCAACAGTTTTGCTTAATATTGGAATAAAAAACGAACAATTTCGAATTTTAGGAAAATCGCTTCGAGGTGCACGAGGACCTGACCCAAGGTACCTGTAACCAAAATTTCGTACTTCTGGATCGTTCCATCTTGACAGGAGGCGATCGACAGACAGACAGACACACACACACAAACTTATATAGATTGAAAGAGTCAGTATTTTTTTTCTCATTTTTTCTTTCGATTTCCACATTTATTACAAAACTGCTGCTACAAATCGATGCGCTTTGTTGACGAAACTCCTTAAAATGAATCAGTGCCACTTAATTCACGTCCTTATTCGTGTTTACATGTCCAGTTTTCTGTCGTGTTGAGTAAAATATCAGCTTAAAAATGTCATCTTAAGAGTGTAACAATATTAATCGATTGTTAACTCACAGGAATGAACATGTAATTTCGTGTAAAGCGAAATTTAATGCTAAGCGATTTTGTGTTAACAAGATTCTAATGTATTGGAAACGCTAATTTCATGTTATGAAACAAAGAGTTTAATTAGCACTGGAAATTAAGGATGTAATATATTCATCATTTAAACTAAATTATAAAAACTAAAGTGAGAGCCAGCAACTGTCACAGGACCTAGCAAGTCTGATCCTAGTCAAATTAAGAATACCCAATGAACATCAAGAACCTTCTTAAAAGATTTTACCCCACTGGAAGTAACAGTCTCTTCCAGTTAACTCTTCCAACTGCCTACAACACTATTGAAGTTGTCATTTTTCCTCATTTCAAGATGAGCCTGAGATTTGAAAAGCCCAAAATAATTATCTCTGTGCATAACTGTCTGTGCATATCCTTCAGCGCATAGCTGTAGCCCATCAACGCTTTCCATTTGAATGTGTTTAAATAGCTGAATCATGTCCCCTCTAACTCTCCTGTGCTCTAGACCAGGGTTTCTCAACGGAAGCTATAACCTCCCTCCCCTCCCTTCTGGGCCACAGAAAAAAACTGGGGGCCGCAGGGAAAAATAGTAAAATAAGGGAGCCCTAAACCTCCGAAAGAAGACCACGAACCAATAATTTCAAACTGATAAAATACTCCACATTCCAGCCCAATGGTAAAATATTACACATTATTCTGATCAACTATCTTACAAGTGGACAAATATATTATAATATACGACAGACTGTATTCTTCTCTGAAAGCATGAATGTGCTTACTATACTCAATGATATATCAGTTGAATGCTGTGGTATCCATTAGATAAAGTTTTTTGCAATTCTTATATACGACAAATTATATAAGCTATCAAAACGGGAAGAAGCAATTTTATAATTAGAAATAAAAGTTTACACGAGGGGGGCCACGACAAAATTTGATACTCATAAGTTGGGCCGCAAGTCGAAAAAAGTTGAGAACCCTTGCTCTAGACTATACATATTGAGCCTTTTAAGCCTACCCTCGTAATCTCAGTCTGAGAGACCACTTACCAACCTAGTAGCCGAAAGGCTACTAGGTTGGGGTTCAAAGAAATTTGAACCCTTTCCAATACGGAATAATTAACTATTAAGTAGTGTTCGGCAACTACTCGTCAAAAAGTAGTTAACTAACAACTACTAACTACTCTAAACAAAACTAGTTGCAACTAATAGTTAACTACTTTTTTCTGAGACTAGTTGTAACTAGTAGTTAATTGTTCTTAAAAGTAATTAACTACTAGTTAACTACTTTTAAGTATAATTCATTTGAATTTCCCTTTTTAAGCTTGTTCTTAATTATTTAATCCAATTAATTCAACTCAATATTATTCCTTAACATTAAAACTATTTTAAAGAAATTCCTGTAAAACATTCAAAGATTGAATATTTCCAAATAACACTGAGCAATTAATATATAAAGAGAATATGAATAAAGACAAAACCTTTTTCTTCAAACTTAAGCTTTTATTTCAATTTATTTGTTTAATAAAGTTAATAATTTATGTTTTAAAGAAATAACAATTTTTCAGTAGTTGTAAAATGAAGGGGTTTACCCTTAATATCAACTTAAAATTCTCCCTCTGCCCAACCCCCATCCATTAACAAAATATCTTTGTAACGTGCATGCTTTAGAATTTAGATTATATTCTTTCAAATTGTGTTGAAGGCAGGGTTGGTTCTTTTTTTTATTTTAACAAAAATTTAAAAAACAGTATTTTTTTATTTAAATCAAAGTTTTTGGATTTTTTAAAGCGAAATATGTATGCGCACACAAATACAGTCAAATTCAGTTAATTATTATATCTTCAAAGAATTTTAAGATACTTCAGTTAAAATAATTATTTATTAGTAGTTCAAAATTAATTATTAATTAATAATATTATATAAAAAATGTTTTCTTAATAAACAGAGAACAACAAGAAGCAGAAGAGAAAGTTTATATTTCTGAACTAAATGTATTATAATTTCTTGAATATATACAAATAAGTTGACTGGACTATTATAGTTTTTTGAGTATATACAAATTTCTTGAATATGTATATAAACAGAGATGGCAAATGTCACATAAAATGTTTACTACAGCTTAATCATTTTCACTATTTAGATGTTTCATCAAGAATACCAATTCCGATGCCTTATCAACCCCAAATCTGTTTCCTAATTTTGAGTGCACAATTCCAAATGTAGAAAAAATCCTTTCCAAAAGTGCTGTTGATGCTTTTGCTGTAGTCAGCATGTCCAAAAACTTAATGCTCTCTGATAAAATGTCATTCTTTGATACCTTAACGAAGCTATTCCACCTTTCCCTAGAAGACCAGATGCATTAAGGCTACCATATAGTGAGTTAAAATTCTAATTAATTACTTGAACCCAGAATATATTAAAATTTATTATCAAAAATATCTATACTTTAAAAATTTGGAAGAAGCTGATATAAATAGATTTTTTAATCATGAAACTCAATATTTTGTCTAAAAAAGAATCATAAAAATCAGTTTTTTCTAAAAAAATCATAAAAATCAGTATTTTTTTTCTAAAAAGAAAATCATAAAAATCAGTATTTTCTTCTAAAAAAATCCTAAAAACCAGTTTTTCTTTTTGTGCTTTATGGTATCCCAAACGCATGCACTGGAGTATAAGTACAGCTTCCCCATAATGAAGATTTAGTCTTTAAATGAAACTTCATTGTGCATGTGCTGGTGCGGGCGCAATTTATTGACTATATTAGAAAGATTTTCCTAATTTGCGTAAATACTGCAATAAATATTATGATTTTTAATGAGTACTTTTTCATTATATAACATAATATAAAAAATACATTTGTGGGAGTAATATTCATAAGCTAAAAATTTAAATAATTTAATGTTTAAAAAATAGTTTTTTTTTTTTAAATTGATAAAAAAAATTTTTTTAGAAAGTAGTTGTAACTAGTAGTTCGGAAAAAAGTAGTTTAACTAGTAGTTAACTAGTTCAAAACAAAAGTAGTTACAACTAGTAGTTAACTACTAGTTAACTAGTAATTGCCACTAGTAGTTAACTACTTCTAGCTAAGTACTGCCGAACACTACTATTAAGGAACAACTTTCTATTTTTTTGAAACTAACCAAGTGACTATTTAAGAACCTAGATCAGAGCGCTACCTCCTCAAAGTAGCGATCATAGATAGCGAACCATGGCAAGCTTGCTAGTAGAAGGCGCGCAAGAGGCATTTCAGTGGCAATCCCACAGATGCATATTACATTACTTTTACCCACTCACATTCACAGAAAACCACATTTCAAAAAATAAATTAATTAAAAAATTTTAAAAAATCCAGCGGCCAATTTTCGAAAATTATCTGTAAAGATCATTTCGGAAAAGGAAACCCAACAAGCAGCAGACTGTGCACCTGAAAATAATAAAACGAAATTTAACTGGCGCACTAATCGAAAAAAGTTCGGCATTCCTGACCTGGATCTTATCCTTCATTGTGCTCTCATCCAAAAATATGAACATTACCTTTGACATTGTTGGGATTTTTTTCTGGTTCTGGTTCTGGTTCTTCAAGTTTCTTCGCGCATCGATTGTGCTTATATTCCGGAGGACACCTGGCGTAAAGAAAAAAAAACGATTAAAATATCAAACAATCTGCGTGATAATTTACAAATCATAACAAAAGTTTCAGTCAGCATATAACGTTTGAAGAAAGGTTACCATTTACCACTTCTATCAGTATTTCATCATTGATATCTTAAAGAAAACATTTTCCAAATAATAATAGTAACAAGGAAATACCTAACAGCTTTTTTATTTATGTTCAGTAAGAATTTTAACTTCCAGAAATCCAACGCTCATTAACACTTTCACAAAAATTCAATTTCGTAAAATTTAATTTTTGAGTTTGAACGATCTAAATGATTAAATATCTGTATGTAAGGGGTTAATATCAGAGCTTAAATACTTTGTAGGTATTAATTATTCTGAAAAAAAATAATTACACTAAGTTTTTTTTATTATTGTTACTTATTTCAAAATTATTCACTGTACCATATTTAGTGTTCTACAAAGCTTCCAAAGAGTTTTTTCATAATCCCAAATTATGGCTGAAACATTCAAAGTACTGAAATGATTTTTTGAATACCTCGACTCTGTACAAAAAAAAAAAAAAAAAAAAAAAAAAAAAAAAAAAAAAGAGAGAATACTTACATGCAAACAGGTGTTTTCTGCAAACTGCCTGCCAAGGAACAGTTGCCTTCATTCAGACAATAATTGTCAATACATGCTGCAAAAGATCAATGACAATTATGATGTTGTAAATGAATGCAGTACTTATATTTATTCCATATAATAAAGTAAAAAACGTATTACATTCCAATGCAAGAGTTCTATAACTAAAAGGGAAAAACAGGGGAAGGGGAGTAGCAGTAAATCCGGGTGCTTACGAATTTCGAAAAGTCACGAAATTTCAAAAATTAAATTTCAGACAATATAGATTTCGCATATACAGTAAAACCTCTGAAGTTGACCACCTTTGTAAGTTGACCGCTTTTGTCAAGAACGGAATTAGCCTTATAATATGTACTGTAGGGAAACCTTTGTAGCTGGACCACCTATCTATGCTGACCACGTATATACACCAAATTTGGGTGAAAGTATTATAAAAAACCCTTTGTAAGTTGATTGCCTAATTATCACCATATTTATTTATTTAATAAGAAAGAGATGAAAAAGTTACTTACAGCCGCAAAGACTTTCGTCCGATCCATCAAGGCAATCCGTAACGCCATTGCAAATGTATTCTCTGGAAAGACAGGGGCGGGTCCTCTGATTATCGCAGAAATAGAATCCGGCTTCGCACAGGTAGGCTCGATCTGCAAAATGGATCAATCTGTTAAAAACATCAACCTCAATTAAAATGAAGTTTTCGCAGGAAATAGTCGCGCAGAAGATTTGAAACAAACTAGGAATTTCAGTTTGACTACATTTCCTGCTCCGGAAGAAACATCAGTTGTGAAGTTAAAAAAAACTCTCAGATGTAGATGTGAGAGAGTAGAGGATATTCAGCCTTATTATTGTCAGTATCGAATTAGCTATGCTATCGTTAACCCGTCATGTGACAAACCTGCATTTGGTTCCCTAATCAGATAACAAGCTCGTCACGTGATCGGCATAAAAACGATCCAAGGCGTACGCGAGAATCGGACTGAATGTATAAGAATAGAGGGCCTTATACGACTATATTTGTGATAATTACACACCTTCAAGGTTTCGACAGTGCTACCACGATTCCACCTTCATTTCGCAAGCGACCTGATCACGTGACGCAGACTTGTCAGGTCCGACCAATCGACAATTAAAGAAAGAAGGTACTTTTCTCCACCAGACCCCTACCATTTAGCCGAAGCCTTAGGATTGCGTGCGCTTGGGGCTGGTAAAAAAGGAGGTACTGGAGAGCTAGCCGAGTACTTCGGTAATATTTTGTACAAAGACAAGGTTCTTCATGTCCTTCTCAAGTGACTAATTTGTGTGCATTTGACCTAGTTGTAGTGTCTTAATTCTTTAATGTAAATGAAATATCTTCAACTTTTACGAACGATTCGGAATTTTTAAGAAAATCTGTGAGTTCTTACAATTTTGCGCTCGTAATCGATGTTGGCGATTTTTATAGAAATTTTAGAGATTTATCACAAAACTGAATCAATTTCCACTAAATTTGAACAATTATTTTTCCATTTTTTGTTTGATGTCTGCACTTTAATAACCGCATTTGATGTAGACATTAATGATAAACATTGGCTTAAATAGAACTTAAGAATAATGACTGGATTATTTAGGATTATGTGGCTAGGTACTTAAATGTTAATGACTGCTTTAGGAGAGACTACATTTCTCTCTCCATCCCCCATGTATTTAAAAAATGTTTTTTCCCCGGTCAGAAACCTTCTCTGTTTTTTTCTGATTTTTTTCGGAATTTAAAAAAAAAAATCTTTTCAGTTCTAATTTTAGGTTCGCAGGTATGCTATGGTGATACCCATGATTCCCAGCTTCATCCATATAAGTTTTGAACGTTTCGAAGCTGGAGAGGAAAATAGGACAGAGAAACGGAGAAACTTACCACATCCGATTTCGTCTGATTTGTCCGGGCAGTCCGGCACGCCATCGCAGACCAGCAACGCCTTGATGCACGTTCCGTCCAAACAGGCCTTCTCCTTCTCTTTGCAGTTGTCCTGATCGATACGTGTCACTTCCGTGGTTGTGGGATCGGTGGGGGGCAGAGTCTTTGGCTCTGCAAGATGAAAAGGTGGCCCCCATTTCAATATAAATGCGGTTTTAACCCTCTCATGCATGTAAGCATCATATAAGGGGACAAAGCTTTGCTTCAAATTGTTATGCAGATTCGTTTTTGTGCTGCAATTTGCATGTAGTTCTCATCTGAAGACTTCAAACAGTTCTTGGAAACCACACAAAGTTTCATAGTATGTTCAAGATAGTTAAATATTAAGCTCTCTTTGGAAGCCCATGGAGGATTCAAAAAACTAGAGAAACTCTCAGCTTCAAATCAAATTCTGTTTATATAATTTGACTGGGAAGTTTGATATTATTTTATAGCTTCTTATTCCTTATAAATGATGTTTGAAGATTCAGTTTTGCCATGTTTATTATTATATTTAATAAATATGACAAAAAAGCATAAAACGACCTCATACAAGGACACGAAATTTTGACTATACAAGACAAAAATTTCCAAAAATAAATTATTTCACTACAATCCTGAGATACTAGACTGGTTTGTAGCGATTTTTTTTTTATAACACAAATAAATAAATGCATGCATGAGAAGGTTAAAAAAATTTGTAACACTGGTGAAGACATTACGATCCTTACATGATAGAATGCTTTTAACAAAAATAGCCACGAGTATCTGGACCCTATGTGACAAACTGAATTTTAAAAAGAAGAGGAAGATGGTGTTCAAGGAATGGTATATGTATGGTCAGTGTGACAACTTAACTTCTTACAAAAACCCTGAAGATCTTTCTACGGAACTCTTCTTTTATAATAGAAAAAAAATAGTGGCAAGTATTTACAGTACGTGACAAACGTTTTTTAAAAGACTGATCTAAGGTCCTAAGGACCATAACGATGTGTTTGCTGCCTTTTTCTTTTTTTTTTCTTTTCTAAAAAATACTGGCAGTTGTGTAGCTCCTATGTGATAAACGTGTTTACAAATTACATACGAGTGCATGGTCTATGTATGTGAAACTGATTTTTCATAAATTACTGAAAATTGTATGGTCGATACATGATAAACGTATCCTATCTCTTAAAAAAAAGTAATTGTGAGTGTACGGTCACCATACATAAAACAGTAATGAATTTAAATGTCCCTATGTGAAAAAACTCACTTTTACGAAAATACAGACAAACGTATGTAATGTAATACTTTCCGCGAAAGTACCGATGAATGTATGCTACTTACATGACAAACCTTGCTCATTTACGAAAACACCGACGAATATATTTTATTTATATGGCACTTATTCTTTGCAAAACTAGTGTCTGATATCTATGGGACAAAATTTTATTTCTTATAAAACTGCAAACGAATGTGTAGACCCTCAATATCAAGTTTCGGGGTTGAAAACTTAAGGTGTGACAGTTCGGGTTCCTGTTTCTAAAAACTCATTTGCAATTACGAGTTCTACAAAATCTGAATTTGTTTATCATCAAGACTTCACCAACCCACTAATTTCTGAATTATCCCAATTATTCTGTTCATCTGAATGGTATTAATTCCTTAATAAGCGCAACCTCCTTAAAAATAGTCTTATGTCTTTAAATATATCCAGAGCATACAGACAATTCTAGCCGATTTTGTAAGAGAAATTTAAAATATGAAAGAAATGACGATTTTTTCTGTTCCAAAAAAAAGAAAAAATAAATAAATAAATAGATAAATGTGAGAAATTACTTTAAAAAACTTATAAGTTGAATCTATTACAGTTAGCCCACTTTGAAAATGATACAATGCCTCATTGGAAATGTGTGTTTAGTTTACTTTCATCACAACAAAATGCATTTCTTGCCATAAACATGTGCACATTTGGCCGCTTCTCCTATTCCTTTAATTAACCCAGATTTTAGTTACCCAGTCAACGGAGACTTTGTAAGACTAATCTTTTAAATAATTATTTTCTGCAATAACTGGATTGGTTCTTTCGGTCAACTTGCGAAGAAATGTTTCAAACTTTAACGTTAATCAAGTACAATAAAAAATCGAATACAAACATTTTCAACTAATTAACCCAGATTTTAGTTACCCAATCAACGGACACTTAGTACGACTAATCTTTTAAATTATAATTTTCAGGGACATACTGAATTCTCTCTTTCGGTCAACTAGCGAAGAAATGTTTCAAACTTTAACGTTAATCAAGTACAACATAAAAGCAAGTATAAAAATTTTATAAGTCATTAAAATAACCTCACCTAGGGTTGAAAGACAATCAAAACCTGAAAGAAAAAAAGAAACATATTTTTTAATCAAATAATTAAAACACAATAAACAGTAATTAAAATCCAGCAGTGTTTGACACTGATTTAATATATAACATTAAAAGAATAAATATTCCATGTACCAAGTTCTTTTCCTTAATGTAGGAAAAATGCTTTTCTATGTTATCAAATCAAACTATATTTCTGAATTGTTATTGTTAGCTTAAACTTTAAATTAACATTGCTCGTATTAAGCACCAAAAAATAAGAGTTTTTCAGTTGTGATTTTTTCTCTATAAAAGCAATATTGAGAGATTGGAATGTAAATATTATTATGAAGCTGTGTTTTTAGATTTTGTTTTAGTATGTGTTCAAGTCTTAACTGCATGTTTTTACAGCTTTATTATAAGTTAGTATTAGTTTGGCGAGAAATTGGCGAGATTGTGAAAAGTTGGCTTTATTTTTGGAAACTAAGTTTTAGCGCCTAATTTGGCTCTTTCTCGCCAAGCTTGGCGACTCCCTGATCATGATAGACAATACTAGAATTTTCTGGATTTTTCATGCTATGCGACCCAAGAGAGTTTATAAGAGGAACTTTAGCCAGAGGAGATTTTAGTTTTAGTAGTTAGAGAATTGTGTGTTGTTAGGGAACTGCTGTCCAATACAATGTTTTTACGTAGTGGAACTGCTTAGGTAGGAGAGTTTTTATGTTTTTGCTTAGTAGAAGTCCAACTAACAGTATAATAAGAATAATCTGGAATTTCTGTGTAAAAATACCTGGAAATAAATTGGACTATTTTTTTAAGGTCACTGGGTTAAACATTCGGTGGACCCGAAGCTCGCAACAATATTTATTGTAAAAATGTATAACAAGTGGAAAAACTCAGAAAATAAAAGTGTCCTAGATCTCACCACAATTCCATTCGTCGCTTCCGTCTTCGCAATCCGGTGCGCAGTCGCACTTCCACTTGGTAGGGACGCAAGGCACTCTACCTGATTTACATTGGAAATATCCTCTGTAGCAGATGCTGGTACGGTTGGCGATGATCAGATCGCCTGTATTAATGGAAGAAGAACGAAAAAAATCAAACTTAAGTTGGTATTACTGCGATTGCGACAGACAGAATATCTATCGTGGATTATTTGCACGTTACGTCACTGTTTCATCAGTTAATTAGAAAGCGTTATTTTGGGTATTGATAGTATTTAAACCATATTTTACAATCATTTTAAAAAGCAGCTAAATAAACAAAAGTTGCTTCAAAGAGTCTCAATCTGTTCCATTTGTGAAGCACATTGGGACAGCGTTGATTCGATAATAAGCAACATTAGGACAGTATTGATTCGATAATAAGGCACCTTAGGACAGAAATGACTCGATAATAAGCAACGTAAGGACAGCATTGATTCGATAACAAGCAACATTAGGACATCATTGATTCGATAACAAGGCACCTTAGGACATCATTGATTCGCTAATAAGCAACATAAGGACAGCATTGATTTGATAACAGGGCACATTGGCCTTGGGGGGGGGGGGAGGAGCATTAAGTGCGACATCGCATATTTTGGTTAAAATAAAAACATTTGGAATCAAAAGATTACATTGTTTATATGATTTATTTCTTTTTTTATTTTTTAAGACAAAATAAATTGCGTAGTTTGTACAAAATTCAAACAAATATAACTTTTACTATTTCACACTTTTTAAGTTTCTTGATGTTACCTTTGTTTTACATAAATTAAACACACACACAACAATTATTGTTATGCTCGCAAATGTCAATAAAAGTTCAAAAATAAAATTTGAAATCAAATCTATAACGTAGTACTGTGCTTCTGAGCAGCAAGTACATATGCTTATGTAATAGAGCGAGGCATGTGACAGGGAAGGGGCGGGGTATGCTGAAGTGTAATATGGCAGGAGTCAAATACATTGAAAAAGAGTGTGACATCATTCAGGAATGGCCACAAATACAGTTCTAACGGAAAAAAAAGACCTCAGATTGGAAGAGTGCCAAAAAGAATCCATTCATACGCAAGGGTGAAACTACTGGTTACATGGAATGTGCCGTATTCTCTTCTCGTATTAGTTCCTTTAGCTTACTTTATTTCTTCCGAGCTGATGTTATACGACAGTTTTTAAATTAGGTTGTTTTTTACAAACAGAGCAGATAACATCCTGATTCGCGTGCTTTTAAAGATTAAACGCACCTGCAAGATGACCTTCTCTAAAACCCGAATGGATTCGTCCTTTTCTGCCATGCGCAGAAGGGACCAAGGGTCAAGACTTTGTGGTCAAACTGTACATAAGTTACATTTAAATCAGATGTAAACATACGTAGGTTCCATTTACTGTACGTAGTTTCCATTTACTGTACGTAGTTTCCATTTACTGTACGTAGTTTCCATTCACTGTACGTAGTTTCCATTTACTGTACGTAGGTGAGGTTATTTAAATCAGATACAAACATATGTAGGTTACATTTACTGTACGTAGGTTACGTTTAAATCAGATGTAAACATACGTTGGTTACATTTACTGTACGTAGATTACATTTAAATCAGATGTAAACATACGTAGGTTACATTTAATGTACGTAGGTTACATTTAAATCAGATGCAAACATACGTAGGTTACATTTACTGTACGTAGATTACATTTAAATCAGATGCAAACATACGTAGGTTACATTTACTGTACGTAGGTTACATTTAAATCAGATGCAAACATACGTAGGTTACATTTACTGTACGTAGGTTACATTTAAATCAGATGCAAACATACGTAGGTTACATTTACTGTACGTAGGTTACATTTAAACCAAATGTAAATATACGTAGGTTACATTTACTGTACGTAGGTTACATTCAAATCAAATGTAAACATACCTCCTTCTTCACACCCGTCAGTGAACCGCACTTCGTCAATGGCGATATCCGTTAGGTTGTCTCCTCCCCTGGTAGCGATGAAGCTGATCCTATAACGTTGAATGTTACCCACTACCCTGTGGACGTACTGCCACTTGGGAGTCTTGGCCCCGGCAGTGTTGAACACCATGTAAGTGAACCCATTCTCTCCTTCACTGCGTACCTAGTTTAAAAAAGTCTGCAGTTAAAATAATATTACACGGAATGTAAGAGTTTTAAGTCTAAACTAGGTGCTCCCCTCTTCGGATAGCTTCACAAGTTCGAGCTCGCTCATTTCAAACTAAACTATTTTTGATCAGCTTTATGGAAGGAATCCGTTCGTTCTCTGTCAGAAATAGCGTTTCGTATCGCGCGCAACTCTTTGGAATCAAAAAAATATATCTTGTAACGTAATGTGCATAGATTTTACACGGTATCGCGAGTTCAAGCTCGCTCATTACAAACTAAAGTATCGCTCACCAATCCCCAGACCTTCTTACGCAGTTCCTTCGGATAGCTTCGCGAGTTCAAGCTAAGAAACTAGACTTATTTAATTTAACCGAAGTTTTTTTTACGGTATTAAATTATTTTCTATTTTAAGTTTTTTCTTTAAAAAAAAACACTTTTTTTAACCTGCAAAAATTTTTAATTTCACTTTTTTTTCTACCCTTCTTTAGTTCACTCCGGAAGAAAAATATATAATAATTTAATCCTCTTTTTGGTTTCAGTCAAGAATTACGAGATGGATCTTTCCCGCCAATTAAAGAATGCAGCGACAAGACAAAAGAAAACTAGGCTTATAAAGATTTTATAGTTCTTTTTTTTTAAATCAAAATACGTACACTGTAAAAAAACATCTCTTAAAAATAACAGAAAAAGTACCGACAGCAAGTTGCAGGAACCATTTCGTTTCTGATAATATTTTCCCCAGACTTGACAGACGATCCTTTTTTTTTTTTTTACTTCGTTGATCCTTTTAAATACAGCAACAATAAAACAGAAAAGTTATGTTCTCGTATTTTCAGGATCGTGAGGTACGTGATATTTCCGTTTTTCGAAGGAAAACCCATGTTTTGAAGCACTATGGAAATCTTCCGTTAAAATCAGTCAAAAAACAATCTGAAAATTCAGATTTTTTTAAACAGTGTACTTGACATCTGTACGTACGTGCACACGTACGTACAGATGTCAAGAAAGAACTAGTCAAAATGGATGGATCAGGGATTAAATGTGGAAACCTAGGTTAAAGTTGAGTGAGAAAATTTTACCGAATACAATACTTCTCGTACTTCGTATAAGGAAGTAAAAAGAGGAAGGAAAAGGTTGTGGTTACCTCTAGCGGTCCGATGCTGGGTGATCCTTTCATGAAATACCAGAAACGCAGGTGGCATTTTCCTTGACTGGCATTGAAGTAGGGGGTCAAAACACCAGCTCTTTCCCCTATATCAGCTAAGGAAGAGTCCATGAGCAGAAAGGGGCCTATAGGAAGAAGCATAAACTTAACCCAGTGGAAATAATGATCCTCAAATAACATACAAAACATGAATGTCTCCTTTCACAGAAATAATCACTCAAATTTATTCATTGGATATATTTTTAATCTTTTTAATGGACTTCGGCTGGTTCCTACCAATTGCAGATCTAGTGCATTCTCCAGGAATTGGCACCAACTCTCTCCGCAGCACCGCAGTGGGGGTGGTACCACCACCACAAGTGAATTTTGGAGCCCAGTTTCTTCATGTGAAGGGGAAACACGTGTACTCTGAAGCAAAATTGCACAAGGAATTTAGTTTAGCCGAGGGTATCTAAGCCAACTGGCTACTCAAGGGATCTTTTAAGTGGCGCATAATCATACAGCATGAGCGCAGATGATTTTCTGCATCTTAAAGATAAATCAACACTGCCAGTCTTGAACTTGCGCGTATGAGGCCCGCGCTTAACCACGACGCAACCGGGCCGGATATCCATTGGATATAGGGATTGAGATTATTCGTAATACATCAGGTTTTATTCCAATTTTTTACGATAGTGCGTTTTTGTGAAATTTTATTTATTATTGTAACATAGCACCAGAACCTAAGTTCAATCTAAGAAACTGCTTTTTTCCTTAAAAAAACTGGTAAAAAATAAATAAAATAAGTAGAAATGTACAGGAAAATTTTCAGTTTCTATAAATAAGTTCCTAAAGTCTATGTGAGTTTAGGTACACAAATTAAAATAATTTAGTCATTTAAACAACTTATATTCATTCTAATAAGTGCAAAAATTTCGCTAGGTAGTGTTTATACACATGCTTATTCTTAAAATAAAGAATAAAATCAAATACACAAAACGAAATTTAGCTTGGAAAAAATTAAGAAATTATCTCAAAACATTTCGAAACAATCGATTCTCTTATTATCTGAAACCTTTCCCCCTTAAATTATTTGCGGATCTGTTCCTTTAAAGTTTGATTGGTTAAGGGGGTCATTCATAAATGATGTGACGCCTCGAGAAATTGTGACAGTTTGTGACAAGGGGAGCTGAGGGGTTAACAAGAAGTGTGATATTACACATTTTGGTTCGATAAAAACGTTTAAAATATACAAATAAAATTTATTTTTAAAGTTTTTTAGGATTTTCGTAATTTGATTTTAAAGTTTCATTGATCTATTTTTATCGTAAATACCAATGCTGATTCAGGTTTAAATTTACTTCCTGTTAAAAGTGTAAAAGGAAATTTTCCTTGGCTTTTACACGTTTAAGGTAAAACTGCGTGGGTCATTTTTTCAGAATTCGAACAATTAATATATTTTACTGTTCAATACTATATTTTGTGTTGTAAACCTTAAACTCATTTTACACAAATTAAGTACATATGTAATCAATATTATTATTACGCTCACAATAATAATTAGAAGAATTAATAGAATTATAGAATTATAGAATTAATAGTTCAAAAATAAAATTAGAAACATGATCTATAATGCAGTTCTTTGTTTCTGGACTGCAAGTACCAAGTACATATGCTAATGTAATAGAGCATGACATGGGACAAAGGGGCTATTGGGGCATGATGAAGCGTGACATTGTGACAAAGGGGGGAGGGGGTCAAATGTATCGAAAAAAAGTGTGACATCATTTATGAACGATTCCTAAA
Source organism: Octonoba sinensis (assembly GCA_038502835.1). Classification (NCBI taxonomy): domain Eukaryota; kingdom Metazoa; phylum Arthropoda; class Arachnida; order Araneae; family Uloboridae; genus Octonoba; species Octonoba sinensis. The sequence continues at coordinate 12,001,702 of CM076603.1, forward strand.
TGAACAGATATCTTCTGTACCTGGACTTGTTGGATCCTGGTTCCGGTCCGGTCCGGTGAGCTCGTTGCGTGGTTTACTGGCCGTGTACCATTCAAAGTCCAATTTCTTGGAAGACCAAGAGCAAGTAGTCATCCATTTGTCATCGTCGAAGAGGCAGTCCCCGTGTCGTTGTGCTACAAAACATTTTTGTTAGTTACAATTTTCTGTCAGGACACTAAATTATACACATTTACCTTAAACTGGCGCGCATTCGAAATTTTTCTGGGGATTTCGAGAACATCGTGCAGCAGCAACATTTTGCGCGAAACTGGAGTAGAGCCGGAGCAAAAAAAATGGAGTACTTCAGTGCACCGATTTTTTTTTAATTATACGCTCATTATATATTTTTTCTTTGGGCGAGTTTTTCTCCATTCTCAACACGGTCCATGTAAAACATAATGTATGGAACCACTTATCCGGAAACCAAAAAACCGGAGTTTGTGTTCGAACAAGTGATAAACCTTAGCAGAGAAAGTGACAATAGTTTTACTCTTTATTTAGATTTATCAAGTTTTTTCCCTTAAATATAATATTTCTTACAAATGAAAATTGACGACATGTTTAATTATTGACCATTTTAAATAGATTTTTTAGTTGTATTGTAAATAGTGTCTTCATTTAAAATTTATGCATATCTTGGCTTTTATGATTTAATCGAACTAAATCAGAATTACTTTTTGACCTAATCTTAAATGCATGGCACTCGTTTCCCAATATTTTTTATTTATTTCACTCTTATGAAGTTCTGATTGATAAGAATTAGAAGCATGTTTTGATTTTTAACCGACTTCACAAGGGAAGGAGGTTATACATTCATACTGTATGTAGTCGTTTTTTTTTTGTTTGTTTGCCCACTCATAACTTCGCACCGGATGAACCGATTTTCATGATTTTTTTTAATCGATCGAGGGTGGTTTCCCATAGGTCCCGTTTCTTCGTTTGACCATATTCGATTCATAGAACAAAAATAATGGGCAGAAATGTAGTATGTTTTTTGTTTTTTCATCCATTACTTTTGACTAAATGAACCGATTTTGGCGATTTTTTCTTTAATCGACAGAGGGTCATCTAACTCAAATAGCGTACATCAATCTGACTACATTTGTTTTTTTAGAAAAAACGTTGCGGGTGAAAAATAAGTATTTTTTATTTTAATTGGGAAAGGCTTTGCTTGATTTTTCTTTGTTTGAGAAACTATTAATAAATGTAAAAGTCATTGTTTAAAAAGTTTGTTGCCATTGTGCTATAATATTAACAACAATTACCACAAGAGTTTGACTGAAGGCTTCTCTGCGGCAAAAATTAAATCCAATTAGTTTGTTTGCTAAAATTGACTTCAAAACGGAATTTTTCAGAAAAATTATTAATTTTTAGTGCCATTCATTCAAAGAAGGTTCGCCCTTTGATATGGATTTTTTTTTTAAAAATAGAGTATTTACATAAAAATGTATTTACACTAAAAAGAATAAAATAAAATAATTTTTATAAAAAAATAGAACCGACTTCAAATTATAAATTGCGCTAAAAAGGGAAAAATAAATTCATTTTTTAAACAACGTCGATGTGACTTTTAAGCATAGTTTTAGAAGTCTGTGCAAAATTATGAGTCTAATTACCATTACACCATTTGCAACTTCATATTGGAACTGTTGTTAATTCTGGGAATATATATATATTTGTAATTGATTCATGATTACAAAAGATTTTATCTAACCTAATTTTGCACCGACTTCTAAAACTATGTTTAAAAGTCACATCGATGTTGTTTAAACAATTAATTTATTTTTCCCTTTTTAGCGCAATTTATAATTTGAAGTCGGTTCTATTTTTTTATAAAAATTATTTTATTTTTAATGGATATTATTTCACTTTAGTCAGTGGAAGCGTAAAAAGATTTGTGTACCAATGATGAACACAATACATATTGACATTTTATATTTTAGTAGGTGATGAATAAATGATAGTATCGGTTTTAAAGTCAATCATCAGGGTTGTTTACAGGGGTGATTCTGATAGAAAAAAAACTCTGAACTTAACATGAAATTTTCGGAAAAAATATGTAATGCGAATTCAAAACAAAAATTATGTAATTAGGTGACTATTAAACACTGGATTGCCTAGACCAGTCATTTTGACTGTTTCGAAGCTTCCATTGTAATTGATTGTAACGCACGGCTCTCTCATGTTCAGCGAAGCACCTGCTCTATGTTGGCATGCTTCCAAAATATAAGTTTTTACTTGCACCTTGTAGAAATTAAGAAAATTCAATTAAAATATTAAAGATTTTTCAAAGTTCGTGTAAATTTGTCGCCGATTTCACGGTGCAATTGAAAGAAAATCACGCTATAACGCATTTTAACTAATGCGTGATCGATGGTGCAGGGAGGGGGCAGCTAAAAATCTCATTTTATCACGCAGTAAAATATGCAACAAACGGTTGCCAAGCGATTTGGGGACTCCTCCTTTGGGTATCACCAAAAAAGTCTTAAAATTAATTAATGGGAAAATTTTCGGAAAACCGGATTAATTTTCAATTTTCGGATCAGGATTTAAAACTTTTCGGAAATTTTGAATCAGAATCACCCCTGGTTGTTTATATGCTTCGGTTTTTAAGAAATATTCAATATGTTTTCGTTAAAAAGAGTTAGTGAATTCAGAAATACCAGAACAATTACAAAAGTGACGACCAGCAACAGGCCCAGGGCCCAACTAGGCTGGCCCTAGACAATTTAGCAGTCCCCAATGAACGTCAAGAGCTTTCTTAAAAGTTTTTAACCCACTGCAATTAACAGTCGCTTCCGGTAAACTATTCCAACTGCCTACAACCCTATTGAAGTAGTCATGTTTCCTCATTTCAAGATTAGCCTGAGGTTTGAAAATCTTTAAAGAAACATTCAATGAAACGGCGAAGTTAACACAGTAAGGAAAAGTCAAGATTATAAAAAAAAACCTTAACACAAAAATATAATTTTATTTCTAACTTTATATGGTGATTTAAAGACATGGGAGGTGATAGCTCTATCTCCCTTTATAATAAGCCTGTAAGTCAGTTATTTTATACAGAGGCAAAGTGCGACAGTAACATTGTCTTTAGAAATTACTAATTTTTAGGGCGTGCAAAGATTATCAGACTAAAAGACGCCCTGGAGAGTTCCGTATAATTACTTGAGCTATGCAAGACAGCGTCACCTTGCAAATATAAAATGACTCACACTGCGAAAAAAAAAAAAAAAAACTATGAAATGTACTATAAATTGTACTGGCATCCATATCGCCAGTACTTTTTACTATATTTTTTTTTTACTTGCGGTTGAAAAAAAAGGTTTTCCATACATTTTACTCGAAAATTTACGATAATTTTTTTTCCTACCGTGAGTAAAAAAACTTACTAAACTCATGTTTGTGAAAATTGCAACACCATGAAGGACTTACGCGAGTGAGCTGAAATTTTCAGGAAATGCAAAGTAGCGCATGATATGCAAATGATTAGAATTTCAAATCTGTAGCGCATGCGTATGCTGAGCAGCGTCCTCTGAACGGCGGACGGATCCGAATAAATAGACGGCTGTCGCGAGGCGTGTATGGTTATCGGTGGTTATCTGCTAATGGTAAACGTTAGCTCAATCTTTACTTATGCCTCTTCGACGAAAGAGAGCGAGATTTGAACAACTTACAGAGTTTGAACGGGGAAGAATCATCGGCCTTCGTGAAGCTGGATTGTCGTATCGTGCAGTAGCCACTCGTGTGCAGCGTAACAGCAGCACAGTGATACGTGTTTGGAAGCAGTGGACTTCCGAGGGTCGGACAAGTCGAAAATCCGGGAGTGAACCCCGAAATGTGACGATAGACACCTGATGCGATGGTAGACCTCGCGATGATAGACACCTGATCCACATGGCGCGGACGGACCGTACAGCTTCCTCTAGACAATTGGCAGCACAGTGGTCAATAGCTACAGGTGTTTCATTGTGTGCTTCATCAGACGTCTGCTGCAGCGTGGTCTGCGCGCAAGGACTCCTTTATACAGGATCCCCCTCACGCTAAACCGTCGCCGCCTGCGGCTGCAATGGGCCAATCAGCATAGAGACTGGCAGCATGTCGTGTTTTCTGACGAATCCCACTTTAATTTGTGGTACCATGATGGCCGCATTTGTGTCAGACGCTATGCCGGTGAACGCCATCTTCCGGAGTGCATTATCGAACGCCACAGTGGATGAACACCCGGAGTTATGGTCTGGGGCGCCATAGCCTATCATGGACGATCTCAATTGGTACGAATTGTGGGCAATCTGAACAGCAACCGGTACATCAGTGAAGTTCTACAGCCCCAAGCTGTTCCCTTCCTTCAAAGCTTGCCAGGCGCTGTATTTCAACAGGACAATGCCCGCCCTCATATTGTTAGGACTGTTCAATCCTTCTTTCCAACGCAGCAGGTACAGTTTCTTCCTTGGCCTGCGTATTCCCCGGATATGTCGCCAACTGAACATATGTGGGATTTCGTTGGTCGGCGTCTCGCTCGTGATCCTCGTTCTGTTGCTTTTGTAGACGAACTTTGGGTACGCATACAAACAATATGGAATGCTCTTCCTCAGGCAGACATTCAAAATTTGTTTCACTCCATGCTACGTCGTGTAGCAGCACTTACTGCTGCGCATGGTGGCTACACAAAATACTGATTCCGATCTCTTGTTATTGTTTGTTTGCTTTGAAAATTCAATCATTTATTTGTACCACTACCACTCAACTGTGCATTGAATTTCATTCAATTATGACGATTTTTTCATGGTGTTGCAATTTTCACAAACATGAGTTTATGAAAGTACTGTCAACATGGAAGACAGTAAAATTTTCCTTAAAACTACCCAGAATTTTTTTAGCGTAGCAGGAAAAAGATTTCACTCAATAATTATATCAGTTTCGACCATACCTTTACCTATTCTCCCGAGGAATTCTCATAGGCTACAGAGAATTTTCCCTTCTTCTCTTTGCTCGCAATTTTACACACAAAACTGGAATTTACTTTGATCCTAGTTTACGCTGCAGAAATAAACGGCAAATTGCTTGCTGCATTAACCCTTGCATGATTTTTTGTTTAAAATTTCAAAACTTCAAAATTCGACGATTTGGCAAAACTGAACAGGGAAAAATAGAAAAAAAAAAAATATTTCATTTTGAACCATTTTTTTTTTGAAAAAAGGAATGTTACCAAATGGCAACATCATGAATCGATTACATAGTATGACATTGCATTGGATGTGAAATTGTTTGAAACAATTATTATGTTTGTTGAGACATAATTCTACACCGCACTTCTGACACTTGGTATGGGTGAGTCTTTTGCAGTTAGGCTGCTTGCATCTCATTCTTTTATCTTCTATAATTGGCCAATGCCCAGCTTGGTTAGCGCGTGGCGTTCACGCCCAGTTTGGGCCAGCATTTTTTGGTTTACCAAAGAATGCTTGTAACTCATTATAAAGCAGTACGTAACCGAAAGGATACTTCATGCAACGAAGTGATATTTTCTCTAGTGGAGTTTGAATGGTATATTGGGCAGTGGTGTTTCCGAAAAGCAACAATATGCATTTAAGGGTTTAAAATGGTCAAATTTCTTCAAGTAAAAGGAAGAGAATTGCAACTTACGACACTGGGCTTCGTCAGAATGGTCCTTGCAGTCAAATTTCCCGTCACATGTAGCCCAGCCCTTGATGCATTTCTCATCGTCATCACACTTGAACTCATCTTTTGCACAATCAATGGTAGGGTTAACTGGAATAAAACAAGGACTTGGTCACATGACAGAAAAATGACTCAGAACATTTCAACCAGATTAAATATAAAACATTGGCTAATTCACCTCGATTTTTAAAGCAAGCATATGGAATGAACACACTCTTTAAAATAAAACCTTTGTTGTTGTTTCTATCGCCACTTGGATGTCCAAGCTCCCTTCACAGAGCAATCGGGAATTAAGGCAGTAAGGAGCGCTTTCCGTTTCCAGATGAGCACCACATCGGTGGAAGTACGAGTTGGTAAAAGATGTATTTGGATGGTACCAAATGTCTCCACCACAAACACGCTACCTTCCTTTTTTGACCTAAGAGTGAAAGAGAGGGAAATTCTCCACCCTGCGGTACCCTCGGGATTCAGGATCCACGGATTTTGCATGCACGTATCCCCAAGTGCACTGGGTGGGTCTTCAGCGGGTCGGGTATTGGACACACAATCTTCCGGCTGGAAGTCCGACATCCACCACTGGGCTACCATGGCCCCCATGTTACTATGTGTAGCCTACCGGTTTCAGTTATTTAGTTTGGCACAATATGGAACCACTATAACTCATCAAACTAAAGTAACTAAGATTAGTGTTATTTATATGCTGCTATAGTGGCGTCACCTGGTGAACATAAGGGTACAATTTATTTAATGCCAAATCAAGCATTATCAATATACGTAAAAGAGTTCGATTTAGAGTTGAATCATCCATTGAGAAATAGCGCACGAAGTTCCATCCAAAAATTCGAATGATTTTTTTCTAAACTCCAACTTTAAGATGTGTTTCGACAATAAAAAAGAAAAAATTTCATTTTCTAAGCCTTAACATCATTCTAAAGCTGAAGAAAAGATAGAATTTTTTCGAAAACGCTAGAAAAAAAAATGGAGCATGAGCTATGCATAGCCCACAATCTTATTTCTTCTAAAAGATGATTAAGTTAAACCTTAAGCTTAAACTGTTGTTAACTGAAAGTTTTGGAGAGGAGTCAGTTTTCATTAAAACTTACTTGTTCATTTTCTACCACCAGTTTTTCTGTCTTGGGTCTGCTATATTTTATTTATATTATTAATATAGCTGGCAACGCTGGATAAGTTTTCTCGTTTAATCATAATTGCATTGAGATTGTAGGAATCATTTGTGTATCAAAAGAAATCTTTTTTTTCTTTAAATACGAGGAAATTATTTCATATATATTACAACTGAAGCAAAACAGTTCTCGTCTAACTCAGTTGATACACCATCCGTGATTTCTGACCAAAAAGTCCCTCGATTCAATTAAATACTTACTCGGTGCACAGGCCTCAAACAGGATATCGTCGACTGCTATGCTATACATGTAACTTCCTTTGACCACAGCTTGCACAACGATGGCGAAGTTCTCCTGAACGCCGATGTTCACAGACACTTTGTTCCAGCTCTTGCCTTGGGGTTTCGTCTGGTTCCACTTTTCTTCATACTGACAAATACAATAATAAAATTACTTAAAAAAAAGAAACAGTTAATAGAGAAACTAACTTCAGTTGCCCGTCATTCAGGGCAACTGATTCAGTTGCACTTCCTGCAACTAATTCAATTGCCCTTTTTGCAACTAATTCATGGTGTGACCGTTCTGTATGTAGTACAGAATACTGACTGATTCTCACCTTGTTTGTGCCTTTGCTGTGCACCAGTATAATGTGGAGCGATCGGGCGTTCATTCCATCCATCCAGTACCACAGCGAGAATTTGCAGGTAGATGCAGAAAGTACGTAAGGCTCAGTGTGGATTTGAGCAATGTCCCCGTTTTCATAGAGGTTCTCTGGCGTCAAATAATGACCTAGAACGGAAAATCAGAGAATGGTTTTAAAATGGTCTATAATTTTAGCTGTTTTTAAAATCAGATTTAATTACAATTATGCTTTGTGAAAGAACATAAAATGTACACTAATTGTGTCTGTGATTAAGCGTCCCTGATGCCAGTTTAAACCTCTTTCTTCACGGGATTGGCTTTTCAAGTGTTTTTACTGTTGCACTGTTGTATCATTCGGGTTTTCTTTTAATTGACACACCAACATATTGGATTTGTTAATAAAAATATACTTGAAAAAAAAATAGAACCGACTTTAAATTTAAAACTGTTCTAAAAATTGTAAAATAAATTTATTTTTTAAACAACATCGATAAGACTTTTATGAGCCATTTATATTTGTAAGTGATTCATGATTACAAAAGATTTAATCTATAATAATTTTGCACAGATTTCTTAAAGTATGCATAAAAGTCTTATTGATGTTGTTAAAAGAAATAATTTATTTTACACTTTTTAGAACAGTTTAAATAATGAAGTCGTTTTTTTTTCAGAATTCTATTTTATTCTTTTTAGTCTTAACACATTTTTCATATGAATACTCTATTTTCAGAAAATAATAAACATATCAAATGGCACACCCACTTTGAGTGACTGTCACTGAAAAGTAATCATTTGTGTGATAAATTGCATTTTGAAATTGATTTTTAAAAAGTCCAGAACAGACTGCAAATTCATTCGGTATTAAAACAAGAGAGAACTTAATTTTTGTTTCAGAAAAGCTTTTACTCAAATTCTTATTGTAATCGCTTTTAATATTACAGCTTGATGGCAAAAAACTCTTTTTAACAATAAATTTTATATTGTTAAATAATAATTTACTCAACAAAAAATCAAGTAAAGCCTTTCCAAGATTAAAAGAAAAATACTTATTTTGATAACGTTCTTTCTAAAGAACACTAGCAGTCAATTTTCATTTAGTCAAAAATTATGGATGAAAAACCAAAACAAGGTTTGTGTCCGCACATAAAATGTTGATTGTAGGATTGTTAATACACTGAAACTCGGTTACAGCAAGCTTCACGTGACCGGGAAAATTCTTCGTTGTGACTAAATGCCTTCACTTAGTCCTAATGGTGTTTAAAACAGGGTTTAACATTAATTTCTTTTTTATTTCGTTAAAAAGGGTATTTCGTTTAATTGATGTTCAGTGTAACGAGATTTCACTGTATAAGAGATTAGTATTTACCTTCCGAGGAATTCTTCGTATGATCCACTGACAACGTAGTGAATGGTTTTTCGCCAGATCCTATGGTCCAGTTGCCACGGAAACCGATGGGGTTGTACCATCCACACATCCCATTTTCGAAGTCACATGATGTGCCTAAAAGAAAGTGATTGGTTGATAGCAAACGTAAGAAACATGAAAACGCACTTATCTCCACGCCCATTGCTATTTTTTATTGAAACGCAACAAAAAAAAAAAAAAAAAAATCAACTATTTTACGCCAATAAACTTCTTTTTCCAGACATTCTTCAAGACTTGAAGGATATTTAAGTCTCAAGACAGATAGTCGATTTAAGACTGGTAAGCAAACACCCTGACTTTTGAAAAAAAATCAGTTTTGAGATGAGAAATTTAAATTGCCTAAATAGTTTTCTGTATCAATTTCAAACGGAATTTTAAAAGAAGCACGTTCATTTTGTGTCCTTTAACTCGAATGTACATACAATATGTTTTTTAGAAAGAAAAGTTGGAAGTAGGGAAAATTTTTTTTAAGGAAGTTTCAAAAATCTTTACGTTAAACTTTTTTTTTATTGTTTCTTTATAATTGTGGAGTTTAACTGCATTCTCTGGTCTCTAAAGAAAAGTTTGCAAAACGAAGAAAAAGCGAAAGCTAGAATTGACGGAGGAATGATAATTTTTAGCTGAAAAAAAGTTTTAGAGATAAAAAACTAAAAAATAATAATAATAAATTCTCAAAAAGTATTGCGTTATTTTACCTAAGCATGTTAAATATTAGGAAGATACAATGAAATATTAACAAACAAAAATATATTGAGTTCAACTTAAACAAATCCTTACCTTATTCAAATCATCTTAACCAAAATTCACCTTTTCTAAAACCAAACTTTATACTTTTAACCAAAAATTAACCAAACCTTAAAAAGTTCATAAAGGTATCAAAAACGTAAAGGAATTAAAATAGGTCTAAAATTTATCATAGGAGGGTGCTCGTTTCGAATAAATGTGGGTATACAGAACATTTAAATTGTATGCAAGAACGATTTCTTACCACATTCCTCCTCGTCTGAGTCGTCTCCACAGTCATCAATGAAATTGCACCTCTGCAGTGGGACATAGCAGTTCTTGTTTTTGCATGATATCCTGTCTGGCCAACAGGCATCCACAGGTGGGGGTACAGTTGAAATGCCTGGTAGATCACGTCCTAAAAATAATGAAAAGATATAAGTTAAAATAAAAAACTTTCAAAACACATTTTTCTACTTAATTTATTTTAAAATAATGATATGTATCAATGGAAAACTGGAATACTATTCCTGTCAGGTATATGGTAAACAGAGCAGTGAATGAACAGACTACAGTGAATGGACAGTTTTATACTATATCTGTTAGGTGCATGGTAAGCCGACCAGTGAAGGAACAGAGTACAGTGAAGTTCACGAACAGTTCAAAACTATCTCTGTTAGGTACATGGTAAACCGACCACACTGTTAGAAATTTCATCATTAAATTACGGTTAAATGAGCGGCAGCAGTCTGTCCATCTAATTCACCGTTAAGTTTACGGTTTGGGACATTTTTCTATCTTTACGGGACCTAACCATCTCCAATTAACTTGGTTAAAAAGCCGTAAATACAAAAGTTTACGGTTTTATAACCATTTAAAAATGGTTTCAAAGCAAAATTTTCAGTTTTTGAACCATTTCGAAGCGTAGAATCTTCGAGACGTAGAAACCGCAAACGAAGTTTGCAGGACTCGAACCCCGAACGCGTGGTGTACAAGTCTTGCTTTCTATCCACTCGACCACCGTCATCACGTAAAGCGGACGTTTATTTATCAATAAATCTTCTTTTCCAACAGGCAAACAGCCTTAAAATTGAGATTTCAGTTTTTGATTGGATCTAAATTTATTTTTGATCTAAGTAAATTTACTGTATATTGACGAAAATCATTTTATTTGCTGCAAAAATTAAAATACAAACAAGCTTCAAATTATGGGTGTGCTCATTCGCAAACAGTTTGGGAATCCGATGTCTCCAATTTTTGATTCACGTGTGTATGTGTTTCTATTTAGTACCCACTGCTTAAGCCACTTTTTTTCTTCTTATTTTTTATATACACATGCAGATTTTAACTGATAAATCCGTATTCCTATTTTAAAACAACGTACGACCGGTAAGGTTTCGCAACCAAGATGGACGCCCGATTCTTATTGAGCGCTTGAAAATGACGGTTAGTTAAATGTTCTTTAGGGTAAACAGAGAATAAACGATTTTTTTCGCAATCAGCGGTTTGAGTACCATCTTTTTAATGGTTATTCAACTGTTGTAATTAAATATGGTAAAATAACAATCAAATAAATGGTTATTTTACTATTTTCTTTCGGAAATTTTTAACAGTGCATTAAATGAACAGATTACTGTGAATGGACAGTTTAATACTATTTCTGTTAGGGCCATGGTAAGCCGACCAGTGAATGAACAGAGTACACTGCTAGAAATTTCATCATGAAATTAGGGATAAATAGCTAGCAGTCTGTATCTAATTCACCGTTAAATTTACGGTTTGGAACATTTTTGTATCTTTACGGGACCTAAACCCTTTTGAATCAGCTTGGTTAAGAAGCCGTAAATGCAAAAGTTTACGTTTTCATAACCATTTATAAGTAGTATGGTTTCAAAACTGAAAATGTATGTTTGTACGGTTTTTAAGCCATTTTGAAGCGTAGAAACCGTAAACGAAGCGCTCTGGAATCGAACCCCGGGGGAATGATGAACCAACCTTGCGCTCTAACCGTTCGGCCATCTACACAACTCAAATCGGCCATGTATTTATCAATAAATCTTCTTCTCCAACAGGCAAACTGCATTAAAACTGAGATTTCAGTTTTTGATTGGATCCAAAGTCATTTTTGGTCTAAATTTACTGTATATTGACGAAAATCATTTTATTTTCTGCAAAAATTCAAATAAAAACAAGCTTCAGAAGCTCAAATTATGCGTTTGCTCATTCGCAAACAGTTCGGGAATCCGGTGTCTCCAATTTTTTATTTACGTGTGTATGTGTTTCTATTTAGTAACCACTGCTTAAGCCACACTGTAAAAAATTCTGGTTCAACCTTTCACTAAAAATTGGTGAAATGCAGCTGAAACCAACTTTTGGTACTAATTTGAACCATTATGATGGTTCACTAGTTTCACCATGAATGTGGTTCAGGACTGAACCATGATTACGGAATTTTTTCGAACCAGTATTTCGGTTCAACTTTGAACCATGATTACGGATTTTTTTTCTAACTAGTATTACGGTTCAACTTTGAACCATGATATCGATTTTTTTCTAACCAGTTTTATGGTTCAACTTTGAACCATAACCATAGATTTTATTTTAACTGCTATTTTGGTTCAACCCGGAACCATAATGATGGACTTTCTACTAACTACACTCATGGCTCAGAGTTGTACCATGAAAGAGAAGTTTGAGCTGCACCATTTTATGTTGCAATGGTGAATCAACATAAATAATTTTAATTTTTAATGTTCAAGCGTAAAACATTAAATAAGTTTATTACCAATTTTAATTTGCAAAATGAATTTTCTATTTTTTAATCAGCAAATTTAACTTACGTTTCTGCTAATTATTAGATTTAATTATAAGAACAGATTCGTGCGTTTCTATAATTGATTCAGTGTTCCTTATATATAAATATATTTATTTATATATTTATATTTATATATCAACATCCCAATGCACTGTATCAGAAACTTATAGTATTGTTAAGTAACTATGTTACTTAGTTATATTCTGCAAAATTGCAATATTAGACCCTGTTAAAATTTTTAAGGCCAACCCCCCTCCCCCCCCCCACACACACAAGGAAGAGGCTTTTGCAATATATGCACACTGTTTTTTTTTTTTTGTTCTTCAACAGGTAGTTTTAACAAAAATGGCATTTGAATTTTTGTTTATAAATGTAATTGATTTTATTTAGCATCAAAAATATTAAATTTATTTGTATGCATACAAAGATGACTGAGAACATATGCCGAGAAGTAAAATGGAAAAACCATGATATGCACAAATAATAATAATAACAGTAGTTGAACATTATTGGGGGGTTCCGGCACAGATGTTACTCTAAGGCTAAAACGAGCAGTAGTTCGAGGTACTTCAGACTAGGACCGCCCCAGACGAGTCTAAGACTTCAACCTGCAAAGATATAAAAGAACCGACAGTACAGCTTATCTGATTTGTATGCTGTCTATTCAATGTTCTGCTGACATTAACCGTTTAGTGAAATGCACCATCTTTGTTGATAAAGCATCTATTTTGCATTTGGAGATCTGAAATCTCTGATAGCAACTTTTTCCCTAATTTCTGAAACACTATTATTGAAATAGATGTTTGTTAGAATGAGTGGGACGAAATTTCAGAAGGAATTATAGGTGAAAATTCTGCAAAATGTCAATCGTGGTCGAAAACTGAAAGTTTAATTATTTTAAAAACACAGCAGTAGTCAGGGTCGGATCCAGAAATAATTTCTTGAGGGAGCACCTGAAAGTAAAAAGTAGTTCTCCCTCGTCAATATGTTTTATAATAAAGTTCATTTAAGAATTTTAATGTTTTTTGGGATGCCTTAAAACTAAGAAATGTAGTTAAACGAGTAGAAAATGCGTAAAAAATAGTTAATGGAATAATTACAAATTTCTTTCTTTTTGGATGAGACACATGCTCCTTGTGCCCTTCCTGAAATCCGCCACTGGTGGTATTTAATTTAAAAAATAAATGTAAAGAGCAGAAAAGAAAAGGGTAGCTGCTTGGAAAAGTGGTTTGGTAGTAACGAGGGAAAAAAATAACGATTTAGAGTAAAAATCCTGAGAAAACATGCAATTTTCAGTACCTAAACAAACGTGTGTTATAACTGTAAGTGTAGAGCAAAATGTAAAATACAAGGGGGAAAGTATTAAATCTGGTAAGAAGCAAGCATATATCGAAGCAAAATAAAGTAAACATGCACAGGTTGAAAATTTTGAAAAAAATTTAATTTAACGTTAAAGGCAACAAAACTGCTATTTTGAAAATCGCGCAAATAACCCAATTTCTTGAAGAATTCCAATAGTAGACACATTTTGAATACAAAACTTTTTTTTATCTGCTCTTGGTAGAATAGCTAATTTGAGTGATTGGGAAGTAATAATCATTACAAATAAAAGCCATAGCCAGGACTGTTTTTCGAGGGGGGGGGGAGGCGGAGGTCAAGTTGAAGATAGTTTCTTTTTCTATCAGAATATTTTTAATTTTTAAATTATCATTCAGATCGTCTCGCAATATCATGTAAAACTTCAAAAAATTACAGGGCGGGAGGAATTTTACCCCCCCCCCTCACCTTCCCGATATGGCATTGGAATCAAACCACAACTAACTAAATTTATACAAATGAGTATTTTCTTATCAGACTATTTTTTACTCTCTAATTTTCAAATTTTCATTTATAGCATGTAAAATTTTAAAAATGTTCACCCCTTCGGCTACAGGTTTGGAATTCAACAGAAGAACTGAATTTTAAACAAATGAGTTTTTCTTATCAGATTTCCTTTTTTTTTTTTTAATTTTCAAATTTTTATTTATAGCATGTGAATCTTTCGGGACCGGAGGTAGGTTTGAACCATCGCCCCCCCCCCCCTCCCCCTCCGCCGGCTACGCTCTTGATAAAAACTACGGGTAAAAATTGTGCAAAATCGGTCGAACAACGAATAAGTTTAATCAATATCAAGACAGCAACAGGCAATTAAATAAAAAATAATAGGTGGAGCTAGAAAGGTAAAGCATTAGGGGAAAAACAGTCTTGGTAAGAAAAATGGAACAAATAAATGATTTAGAGTAAAAATCCCGAGAATAGGTGCAATTTTAAAAATGTAAACAAGTCAGCGTTGCAACTTTAAATGCAGTTCAGGGGAGCCAAAAGTAAGTTGAATGGGGGTGAATGATAAATCAAGTTAAAAAAATGATTAAATATTGAAGCAAAATTAAATAAAGATGAACAGGTTTAAAATTTTGAATAAAGTTACTTAGTCAATTTAACGTTAAAATGTGACAAGATTGGTATATGATAATAAAATTTTGAAATAAGCTTTACAACCTATTTTGTGAGTATGATGACTAAAAAACACAGAAAACAAGAAATATAAAACAAAAAATTATACATATACATCGAAGTTTACTTACCTTTTACTGTTGTGAAAAATAAATGATTCCAGTCACAGCTTGACAAAATGGCGGCTCTGTCTTTTCAACCGGGTGCCGGGTTCGTCTTCTTGGTTCAAGGTTGAACCAAAATTATGGTTAAAGGTGTAACTTTGGATTTCGCATTTCTGCTTGAACCATGATTTTGGTTCAATCATCAGCAGCCCTTCAGCTTTCACCATATTTATGGTGCAGCGTTGAACTGTTTTTTTTTTTTTTTACAGTGCACTTTGTATTTCTTCTTCATTATATACGCATGCAGGTTTGAACTGATAAATCTTTATTCATATTTTAACAAAAACGTACGACCGGTAAGGTTTCGCAACCAAGGAGCGCTTGAAATTTACGGTTAGTTAAACGTTCTTTAGGAAAAACAGATAATAAACTATTTTTTTCACAATCAGTGGTTTGAGTACCATCTTTTTAATGGTTATTCGACTGTTGCAATTAAATTGGTAAAATAACAACCAAATAAATGGTTATATTACTATTGTCTTACGGAAATTTTACAGTGTACTATCTCTGTTAAGTACATGGTAAATGAACAGACATGGTAAATGAACAGACATGGTAAATGAACAGACATGGTAAATGAACAGACATGGTAAATGAACAGACATGGTAAATGAACAGCGACTGAACAGACCACAGTGAATGAACAGTTTCATACAGTTTTTTATTCTCCAATTTTTTTCACCAATGTTTACATATAATGTTTTACATAACGTTTGTTTACATGTAAACGTTTTTACATACAATGTAAAAACGTTTCCACTGTCACATCGGAAATGCCACATATTAAAAAAACTATCATGATTTTTTTTTAAATTAAATTGTGCTTGCTCAAGCGTTCTTTAACTGGTCAGACTACCCTATAGAGCAGGGGTCTCCAAACTTTCCAGCCTTAGGGCCATATTGATTACCCTACAACATAATTATTCAACATAAAAATAGATTACTTCAGTAAACTTAATTTAATTTGCTATAAAAAATAAATATGTTCTCTAGAAGGAGTTTTCTTTCAAGTATGCTAGCTCTCCGCGGGCCGGACAAAATCTGTCCGCGGGCCGGATGTGGCCCTCGGGCCGTAGTTTGGAGACCCCTGCTATAGAGAGTTAATTTGTTTGCATTTCGATACTTATAATACTATTTTATCCCAATCAGTAAGAAAAGGCTTTTTCTTGTTTCTGATTGGTTTAATCCGTTTTCTGCAACTGCCGCCATTGGCTGAATTTTTAGTCCCCAGTTTTTTGCATAAAATGTCCATCTTCAATCTTTTGGATTTCATAAAGGACGGCTTACATGATAACATTTATCCACTGCAGCACATTTAGCCATTATAGTGTATACAGTTAGGCTTCATTGTACTTTATATTTGTCAGCGTAATATGCGTTTAGTATGTCAATATAATAGGCATTCACTATGATGACTATTGTCAATATGATATGCGTTCTCTACTGTGAGGCGATAAAGACTCTTGTAGAGAACTCTTTAATGAAATGAGTTACAGCACGCATAACAAGTCGATGACTTACCTTCTGTGTAGTGGCAGCCCTCTGTTAGCGATATATCGTCAATGCTGATACTGCCAAAACTAGCAGCAAGCTGAGCTTCCAGAACAATCTAAGTGAAAACGTAAAAACCGAAAGTTATTCAAGATAATAAAATTTAAAATATAAATAGCAAAACAGAGCACCTTTGTGCTAAAAATCTAAAAGAAAAAGTAGTACCCGAGCCTTTTGACGAATGTGCTTTGATCCAGAAGTACGCTTTTTTGCGTTGAGAAAAAAAAGGGGGGGGGGGGGTTTCTTGTAGTCTAGCACGTCTTTCCAATATTTTGCAAATTTTGTGCTCAATAATTGATGTTTTTTGTTCTTTGCATCTATCCAAAGTCTGCCTAAGGTGTCCACTGCTGCGAAGTATATTGTTGGGCCTTCTAATTTATCTACGCATAAACTATTAACACTGCTAGCTGTCCCGCAGTGGACCAGTCGGTAGAAGCTCGGTTCCCGCAGAACACCGAAAGTGAAGCAGCATCGACTAAGGTCAGTGTTTGGGAGGGTGACAACCTCTCGCGGCTGGTTCCTGTGGGGCCGTGTACGCTAAAGGGAGCTGGTGCACGTTAAATAGGTCGGGGCTCCAACGTCCTCCAAGTGAAACGATACCTCGGGGGGTGCCAATCCCAGGTGACGGTCTCTCATCTGGGAGCTGGTTCAAAAATTAAGTAACCTCACAAAGAGGCGGAAGTCGGACTCGTGCCTATAAGGGTCGCGTTAGACTCAGGAGCAGCGTACCCATTCTTCCTCGCCACGCGCACGGACACGGTAACAACAACACTGCTAGGCGATGTAGCCGCGATGTTTTTAAAATCAATTTTTACCGATGTTTCAGTACTAGATGTTTTAATGCGGTTCTCTTTCCATGTTTATATATATATATTTTGTCCCCTCCGCCAAAGGTTTCCATTATCTTTTTGTACTCTCATTTTATCCTTTTTCCAATTTTCATGAAGGAACGCTTATGTCATTCCTTATGCTTTCATTAAAATTGAGCTTGGGAAACAATAATTTGAACCATTTAAATGAAAAAGGAAAAATATTCGTTGCGGAGGGGACAGTTAGTTATCATGGCTTGACCCATATACAGACATATAGCTCTATAAAGTGCTGTGCCATAGAACATAGACTCATCCGTCTTTATATTTTTATTAATACGTAATTTAATAAGAGTCATTCCATTTCAAATCAGGCAGGCAGGTCTAAAACCTGTCACATGACCCTCATAGATTTTTTTTTTAAAATTAGTTATTACAACTAAGGGACATATAAAATATCCCAAAAGGATTTTTCAAAAAAAAAGAAATTATTTCTCTAGTTAAAAGAGACTAGTAAAATTTGTACTAGTCTAGACTTGTAAAACTTGGGACAAAATTGGCCGTTTTCAGAAAAACAGCAAAACACTCACTTTTAAAATGGCCATTTTTAAAAAGTTTGTAACCGATTAGAATAATTTTCTTTCTATAAATATTAAAGAGATGGTATCTAATTTAGACACTAATTTTAAAAATCTAGTTGGCTTTATTGATAAAGTAAAAAATGTGTTTTTGACGTGAAAATTTTGAATTTTTACCGAATTTATGATGTCTTTTTCTTATGAACAAAATTTATTTTTGACAAAACAGAGACAAAACAGACAAAACAGTTGAGACAAAACAGACAAAACAATCTAAAGTGCTGTTATGGAAGTTTTGTATCAAATTTTATTGTAAGCCTGATGTGCATATCCCCTGAGAATTTAAAGTTTGAAATTTGAAAATGTTCAAAAATTACAATTTTTGAAGTGCGATTACTCAAAAAAGCCATTTTTTAAAAGTCTGAAAATCTGTCCGTTTGATGCCCTTGATGGACTTAATAAGCTGCTATAAATTATATTGTGTAATGTTGCCCCACAGGTTTTATATGATTTTTCAAAAATGGCCTTTTGTGCGTTTCTCAAAAAGCCAGAAATTCAAACTCGTTCTTAATTAATCATTTTAATATAAGATTTAATCTATTTTTAATAAGAAATATACTATATTGTTACACTATTACTACAGCTAAATTGTACTTAACCTTCCTAGAATTTAAATAGCACCTTGCGCAAAGTGTAGAGCCACCGTGATTTAATGCATGTTATTCTGTTCACTGCAATTACTTGTTTTAAACTCATACGCTTCACATCAAGTATCATGTTTCAGCACTGATATATATAGTTTTAAACACATATGTAGTTATGTACTTAAAAATATGCAAAGACTAGGAGGGTACAGATGGTGTTGTATTTCTTACAGCATTAGTATATATCAGTCTAGTTTTTATTTCCCCGGATTCTTTTGGCTATTGAATTTTTTTTTCTAGATTATCTGTGCAGAAATGCTATGATAATGCCCTAAACCATCGGTGATACCATCGTACTTTGTCCCATCCAACAATTGCCATTATCACGTTCAATAATATTGACTATTTGGAAATCATATATTGAGTTAATATTTAAGAGGCTGGTAGTTTTGAAACTGCTTCCACTTGATGTTTGATCGTGCGTTCCAGTTCCAAGTAAGCACTACTATTTTAGAACAGCCAATAATGTTTTGATTGTATTCCTGCAATAGATTTTATGTTTTCTGTTACATGTCATTTGATGTAAAGCGTGTGAGTTTAAAACAAGTAATTGGAATGAACAGAATAACATGCATTAAATCACGGTGGCTACATTTTGTGCAAGGTGCTATTTAAATTCTAAGAAGATTAAGTACAAATTATATGTAGTAATAGGGTAGCAATATAGTACATTTTTTAATAAAAAATGATTAAACCTTACATGAAAATGATTAAATAAGAACAAGTTTGAATTTCTAGCATGTTTGAGAGACGCACAAAAAGCCATTTTTTAGAAATCATATAAAATCTCTGGGGCAAAAATACACAATATTATTCATGGCAGCTCATTAAGCACTTCAAGGGCATCAAATGAGAAGATTTGTAAAAAATGGCTTTCTTGAGTAATCACACTTCAAAAGTTGTTATTTTTGAACATTTTCAAATTTCAAATTTTAAATTCTGAGGGGATATTCATCTCAGGCTTACAATAAAATTTGATGCAAAACTTCCATAACAGCACTTTAGATTGCCACCTCTGTTTTGTCAAAAATGATTTTTTTCATAAGAAAAAAAAAATCATAAAATCGGTAAAAATGCAAAATTTTCACGTCAAAAAAACTTTTTTTTATTTATCAATAAAGCGGACTAGATTTTTAAAATTAGTGTCTAAATAAAATACCACCCCTTAGTTATTTATAGGAAAAAAACTTATTCGAATCGATTAAAAACTTTTGAAACAGTGGCCATTATAAAAGTGAGTGTTCTGCTGATTTTCCAAAAACGGTCAATTTTGTCCCAAACTTTAAAAGTCGGCAACTAGAGAAATAATTTTGTTTTTGCAAAATCCTTTTGGGATGTCCTCTATGTCCCTTAGTTGTAACTACTGTAATTTTTTTAAAAAAATCTGCGAGGGTCATGTGACACCTTCTGCCTGATCTGAAATGGAATGGCTCAAGATGTTAGGACGAGTAAAATATTTATTTGGTATGTTTTTTCTGATTTCTTAGACTAACATGTTTTTCAATGCTTAATTTTTTACGCCCTGATATTATACAGGGTGTTTCTAAATGAATATCGAGGTTTTAACACTTTGTAGAAGTTATTCCGTAAAACGTAAAATTATAACTGACACATAAAATGAAAGAGCACCTAAAACAGTTTTACGTACAAGCTTATAAGTGTTTAATGAGAGCATTTTTCGTCACACTCTACACATCAAGTAGATAGCACATTTTTCCCAAACGTTGTTCAGTGTTTGTGCTGTAATTGTTGTAACAGCTGCCCCAATCCTGTTTCTTAGGCCGGGTAAGTCAACTGGTATTAGAGGCACATACCCACGATCCTTTATGAACCAAAACAAGTAGAAATCACATGGCGTGAGATCGGGTGCGCGTGGAGATAATGCGAAAGAAGCTGAGCGCTTTGCGGCCAATCCAGCGTTCAAATACAGGTCTGTTCAACAAATCGGTATTTGCAAACTGATGATACCCTCTACAGATATTATTATGACTTTGGAAATCACATCTGAACTTAATCCGTGATGCACGTTCCGCAGTAACTTCAGATTCGGTCTTTGCAAACTGCAGAATATAAAAAGACTTCTGTTCACTCTCCTCCATTTTTGCTACTGGTGCATGCGCAGAGGCTTTCTAGTGCATGCCCTTTCATTTCATACTATAATTATGCTTTTAAGTTTTACGTACTACAAAGCGTTAAAAACCCCGATATTCTTTTAGAAACAAACTGTATATATCTGTATCTGAGATACATAGTATCAAATCCATTTTTCGCCAATATATTAAAAAAGTAAACGCTTTCAGTACTTTAAGACAAGACTTTTCCGTGTGAACCTTAGAATAAAAATGTCCGATGGGAGCTTTAAAGGTTCGAAACCCTCATGTAGCAGTGGCTTTACCGTCGGTACTCAGTATGTCCATTAAGTGTAACTAACAAAGATTCAAAAAATGGACTTAAGACACTACGGTTCTCAGGTACAGATATCTATATGTATGTATATGTGAGAATCCCACAATTACATTAATGTATCCAGCGATCCATCCCATAATCCTATTCGATAACGTCACGATACAGCTTGAGTAATGGACGAGTTGTAGTCAAATGTGCGTGGAAGACCTCCGCCTGATTGCTTGTGTTTTAAGCCGTTGTGTTGTAATGTACTCTGTGCTTGTCTGTAATAGATGTTTGATTAATCTAGCAGGTGTTATTTACAGTCCTATACATGTATATTAGATATATAAAATGTATGTGTACCTGTGAGCCATAGTATCTTAAGTCCATTTTACGAATTTTTATCTATATATATATAACAGTGGCGTTTCTAGAATCGGTATCACAAGCGGCAAACATTTGTTGTAACCCCCCCCCCCCCTAAAAAAAATACCCACCTTTGTTGTGTTGTGTAACCTTTTAGTTTTGTAGTTTATATTATTTTCTGTTGTGGAAAAAAAATCTTAAGAAATTATATTTTATTTATTTGACGTAACTTTCAATAAACTGCATAATTTATTTTTAGTTATGATACGTTGAAATAGCACCAGCAAAATTTTATAATTCAAGTATCTGTATTTTTAAAAATCTCTAACTCATTTTGGTTGTCACCTGGGGCGGACCATCCCATCCGCTCCCCGTGGTGACGCCACTAAAGTATATGTGTATATATATATATATATATATAGCTTAAATTTGAGAAGCTTAATATTTGTGGCTGTACCTGGAAGTCCTTTCCTCCGCTCAGAACTTCAATTTCGACCCGGTGCCAGTAGTTGAAGACGTCGCTGCTGTATCCGTTCAAGAACTCCATTCCTCCTTTGTTGTAACTGACGCGCTTGTAGACATTGATGAAGTGCTGGGCGAAAACGGAGTTGTACCAGAAACGAATCTAAAACGGACGAGGAAAAAGCACTTAAAAATTACACGGGTTTATTGAATTGGAAAAGTAATTCTTAGCAGTAATATAGACATACGTAAAAATTTAGCAGCCTTAAATGGGTTTACGCATATATTGTTATACAACTTTTTTACTATGATCCGTTGTAACTCAGTAAACCAGAAAAAATAATAGGGACGTTCTCGGTAAGCTTTTCTTTGAACTGTGATAACTGTAATCTAACTTTATTTGTATTTTCTTTTCACAAAATTACAGTACATTTGGAGGTAACACGAACCGGGAGATAATGATGGAGATAAATTATGTTTAAACATGATTTTGTGTGTTTTCTAATATGTAAGAAATGGAGTTATTACATTCGGCAAGATGCTAATTTACATATTTTTAAAATGATCGTAAAAGTGTGCATTTTTACAAATGTTGGAAGCAAATGCGTGACAAAAAGATTGATACCATTTTGTTTTAATTCTATCTAATATCCTTAATTCGCAACTTTTTGCTGTACTAGAATTTGAAAAAAAAAAGAAATTCCTTTTTTCCAGCCTATTCCATTCTACACCCGTTTCAATCACACTGCATAACTGTAAATTGGTTTTTATTGCATGAGTATGCTTTCAATGAAGAAAACAACATTCATGTGATACACAATAGAATTAGCTGAAAAAGCTAAAAATGCTTTTTCCAACTCAGAACTCGGCGGAAAAATTGCGAATTGGGCAGATAACATTTTCAAAACGTGGTAAATTTTTAGAGCGGAAGATTTAAACTGATTTTACTTCTTCTTTAGCCTTAGCATGCCCTTTGAACTTGGCTTCTACCGGTCTTAGACTTAACGCATGGCCGACTTAAAAATGCACACCGATTGTATTTTCTTTTTTCCCTCTCTTTAGTCTTCTTGATTCGCAACATTATTATCTGGGAAAAAAACATCACTCGAGATTTTTAGGCCTTATTTCGTAGTTCAAATAACGTTGTTGTTCCTGCAATAACAGTGCACTAGAAAAAAAAAAAAACAATTTACAGAGTTTATATACTTATCTTCCAAATTAGCATTCGAGGGACTTGACGACAGTATTTGGTAGCCAAGTTTGACGATTTTTTTTTAAATTTGTTTAACGTAATTTATTTTGGAATAAATTTCATACAGCTAGAAGCGAAGGATTGTGAGTGACAAAAGGAAGATTTTGTATAAAATGCTTCATGATCACGGTTAAAGTTATTCGTCTTTAAATGTTTTCAAAATCGGCGAGTCCCGTCCGCTTCCATCAAAATACGTTAAAACCATCGTTTTTCGTAATAAAAACTTCGCTGAAATCATTTTATTTAAATTAGAGAAAACTTCTTCTGTTTGTAAATATTTTTTGGAATTTCGGAGAGAAGAGCCTTCACGCCTGCATAGATAAAGGAGATTTTTTTTTTTTAAGTGGTTGATTTACTCATTGTTATTATATTCTTGTTGTTATTATTACTTTTTCGTTAAATACATTTCTATTGTAATATATTTAATAAATACATTCAGTCTTTTCATAACGCGTAAATTAACGTTGTCTGCGGACATTAACAGTATTTATTTGTTAATATGCAAAATTACTCATTTTCCCCACTATTTTTTTATCGTTTATTATTATCACTCGGTTATTGTTATCAGATCATTTTCGCCCGAATGTGATTCTATTAAACAGCGTACACTGATAGCAACTTTCATTTGCTAGTCTTTTTATACATCACGCTTATACTATCTCATCTGCCAGAGCGTCACCAGCATATCTTGCCACAAAATAGGCTGATGACTCTACCAACTTTTAACCTGGTTATCTCTCCAAATTTCAATTTTAGCCACTTACATCTCTTTGTTTCTGGGAGCCCCATTTCTTATTAAAACAAAAGCGTGTATGTTGTTTAAAAATTTTTTCAAAAGCGTGTTTCACTTTGATATTTTTTTTTAAACTGAATACCAACTTTTTCGAAGCAAAGGGGCAGTACTATTTCCCGAAAAATTTTAATTTTTAGACCACTGACTGCATTAGAAAATCAAAACTCTGTTTGATAAAAGCACATAGTTTTCGCCTGAGTGCTATGTAAAAATATTTTAAAAACATTTTAAATTTTATTCTTTTGTTTTTTTAGGTAAGGAAATGAACAAAGTTAGCTAAGGTAATGGACATTTCTCCAACACCATCTTGGAAAGATTCATGTCAAAGCGAGAATTTTTACTAGTAAAATAGAGCCGCGGTTATCCGAGCCCCAAATATCCGAGTTCCGGGTTGACCGAGGTACATTAGTCCTTGAAATAGCGCCTTTGGCCAACTATCTCCGTCGATGACGTCATCACAAGTAGGTGAACTTTAACAATAGGTTTCATTAAGCGCTTCAAAACATTTCATGTTCATCGGACTAATTTGTGTAGGGATATTAATTACTGATTGATTTTACAATTTAAATTAATGTTGAAATATAAATCATGAATACAAGAAAATTAATACAAAAAAAAATATTTTATTCAAATCACAGAATACAACGGTTTTCTTTTTTTTTTTAAGCCAAACTTTTGCGCAAGTAAACATTCATGAATCGATTAATATTTGAAACTTTTTAAGGAAAAAAAAATATGAGAGTAAAAAAAAAAAACAAATTCATTTGTTTATTTAATTTTCTGAAACATTTTCGTGAGAAAAACGTATCTTCAAAGATGTTGAAATATAAATGTACTTCAAACCATTAAAAATTAGAAAAACTTTGAAAATATGAATCAAACATAATAGGACGAAGACAATATAAACACTACTAGAAAATCAAAATGCAGTGTAGTTCTGTATTTAAAGTAAAAAGAAATTAAAAGGGGAATTAAGAGTGCTGCATTTAGAAAACAAAGAGTGCCTTAGTTTTAGATTTTAATAAGGTGTAATTTAGGATCAAACATTTAAGAAATTCTGAGCACATAGTTAGAAGAAAAATGCAATTCTCAGACTTGTGAATATCTTTGCTTTATCTGACTGTTGTTTTTATGTTTACAAAAAGTCTAATTGAACATTTTTGAGGTTAAAGGTGTCATCCCCCCACCATATTAATTATACAAAATCCAGATTGAACTGTTTCTATGTAGAAAGATACAGTTTAAATGATTGAGGAATAAACTAAAATTATAATTTAGTTTATTTAAATAGGGATTTCAAAAGAAACAGTCACCATTTCTTAAATTTTTAAAGAAAGTGTTAAAGAAAGTCACAATATGTGCCAATTTTGTTGCATACTTCAAGGTGTAGACAATGTGTAAACACGTTGAAACAACTCCAATTTTATCTTAAAGCTGTCTATATAAATAATAAAATAATTTTTATAAAAAAACAGAATCGACTTCAAATTAAAAATTGCGCTGAAAAGTAAAAAATAAATTCATTCTTTAAACAACATCGATGTGACTTTTAAACAGTTTTAGAAGTCGGTGCAAAATTAGGATAGATAAAATATTTTGTAATCATGAATCAATTACAAATATATATATTTCCGCAGAATTAGCAACGGTTCCAATATGAAGTAGCAAATGGTGTAATGGTAATTAGACCCATAATTTTGCACCGACTGCTAAAACTATGTTTAAAAGTCACATCGATGTTCTTTAAAGAATGAATTTATTTTTTACTTTTTAGCGCAATTTTTAATTTGAAGTCGGTTCTGTTTTTTTATAAAAATTATTTTATTTTATTCTTTTTAGTGTAAATACATTTTGTATATAAATACTCTATTTTTTAAAAAATCCATATCAAAGGACAAAACTTCTTTAAATTAATGGCACTAAAAACTAATCATTTGCATGATAAATTCCCTTTTGAAGTCTATTTTAGCAAACAAACTGATCGGATCAATTTTTGCCACAGAGAACCCTTCAGTCAAACTCTTGCTGTAATTTCTTTTAATATTACAGCCCATGACAACAAACATGTTTTTAACAATGCTTTTATATTTATTAATAGATTTCCCAAGAAAGAAAAATCAAGCCAAGCCTTTCCAATTAAAATAAAAAATACTTATTTTTCACTCGTAACGTTTTTTTCTAAAAAACAAATGTAGGCAAATTGATTTGCAATATTTCAGTTAGACGACCCTCTATCGATTAAAGAAAAAATCATCAAAATCGGTTCATTTAGTAAAAAGTTATGGATGAAAAGACAAAAAAAAATACTACATTTCTGCCCATTACTTTTGTTCTAATTATCGAATATGGTCAAACGAAAGTACGGGACCTATGGGAAACCACCCCTGATCGATTGAAAAAAAATCATGAAAATCGGTTTATCCGGTGCGAAGTTATGAGTGGACAAACAAACAAAAAAAAAAAACGACATACATACAATACGAATGTATAACCTCCTTCCTTTGTGAAGTCGGTTAAAAATGTAAGTGTTCGTTTGTGCATAGCCGCAAATCTCCGAAAGTACTTCACCGATTGCTTTGAAATTTTTCCAGTAGACAGAATGATTCAAGAGGATGGTTTATAGACCGTTAAGAAAAAAATCCGACAGGTAGTTCCTTTTTTATTCCAATTTTAAGCAAATTTCTACATAAATTTCCCATAAGGGGGGTGAAAAAAACCTTGCACATATTAATATAATATATCGATCGAAAGCGCTGATTTTTCTGCACAAGATGGAATTTGTTCGAAGTTTCTAAGTCAAAAAGAACGCCAGTTATGAGCTTTTTAGTTCGATTTTGTAAGGCTTATCTTGATCCGAAAATAATAATTAGCAGTTTCCTCAACTCCGGCTAATATAAGCTATATAAATAAAAATGTAAGTGTTCGTTTGTTCATACAAGGCGGAACTTGATCCAGTTTACGGTTACGATCAAGTTCAGCCTTGGTTTCTAACCTCAAATCTCCGTGAATACTTCACCGATTGCTTTGAAATTTTATCAGAACATGTGTTTTTATATATCACTTTTAATTTATTTCAACTTTTATTTAATTATTTCGTTTTTAGCCTACTTTCCCGTAAAAGTAAAAAAAAATAATAATAAAGCATGAAAGAAGGCTTAATGTATCGTGAAAATATCGTTAAAAATCAAGAAAAGTCAAAAATAAGTGAAGTAATTAAATAAAGATTGAAAAATAAAAAATTTGAAAGTAGGGTATTGAGATGGGGAAAAAGTGTGTCTGTCGGTCTGTCGGTCTGTCTGTCTGTCGGTCTGTCTGTCGGTCTGTCTGTCGGTCTGTCTGTCGGTCGGTCTGTCGGTCGGTCTGTCTGTCTGTCGGTCTGTCTGTCGGTCTGTCGGTCTGTCCCCCCCTAATAACTTTTGAACGAATTGTCCGATTGGAAAAATTCTTTTTGCATTCGAAAGATCTCGGCGAGGACATCTCATTTCTATATTTCACTTTTTGATTTGAACAATTTTTTGTTCAATTTTGAACAGTTCAAAAAATTTTAACATTAGCGCCTATGGACAAAATTGAAGCAAATTCTGTAAACTCTGGGCACAAGAGCCAAGTTCCTATTGAAAGCTTATTGAAAGGAGTTCTCGGCGTGAAATATTGATTTGAACAGTTTTTGTTCATTTTTGAACAGTTCAAAAAATTAACACAGAGCTTACGGGGAAATTTCAACCCTATATAAATCCTGATCTAACGGACCGATTTGCTTGGAACAAACTTTATCGGAAAGCTCTTATAACGTAGAACATGTAGAAATAGAAAGTTTATCCAGAACGTACGAGCCTATTTTGCTATGAAATTTTTTGATCGGGATTTTCAAGGATATTTCTCAGTGACTCAATGAGTGAAATAATGAATGAATGAATAAATGAAAGAGTGAAAGAATAAATCAATGAATAAATGAATGAGGAAAAGAATGAATGAATAAATTATTGAATAAATGAAAATATAAATAAATGAGTGAATAAATACATGAATGCGTAAATGAATGAATAAACACTTGAATGAGGTAACGAATGAATGAATAAATGCATGGCTGAATAAATGAAAGAATGAATGAGTGAGTGAATGAATATGTATTATCCGTTGAAAAAGGTATATTTTCAATAATTAGAACTAAAGATAAATAATAAAGAGAGAGAAAGAGATAGCTAGATTATAAATTTGAATTTGGTGTATACGGGAAAGTAGGCTCGTATAGTTCTAGACGGAACTTCTTGTTTAATGTTTTATTAAGGAGAATGAGCCACTGCAACAAATGGCAGGGTACAGCTATTTTCATTTTGATTTAATAGTTTTTTTCTGTTTGTGTTGAAGTATTTTTGCACTCGACGATTAAGGAGAACTTTAAAACAAAGATTACTTATTTTGAACAGCAACAGTTTAATTTAGCTATGACTTCACAAAGAAAGGAGGTTATACATTCATTACATTCGTATTGTATGTATGTCTCTTTGTTTGTTTGTCCACTCATAACTTCTCACCAGATGAACCGATTTTCATGATTTTTTTTAATCGATCGCTGTGGTTTCCCATAGGTCCCGTCTCTTCGTTTGACCCTGTTCGATAATTAGAAAAAAAGTTATGAGCAGACAGATGGTCATTTCTTTCTTTTCTTAGCCATAACTATTGAATAAATGAATCGATTTTGATGATTTTTTCCTTTAATCGATAGAGGGTCGTCTAACTTAAATATCGCACATCAATTTGACAACATTTGTGTTTTAGAAAAAACATTACGTATGAAAAACAAGTATTTTTTTTTATTTTAATTGGAAAGGATTGGATCGATTTTTCTTTGTTGAGAAAACTATTAAGGAATATAAAAGTTCATTGTTAGAGAAGCTTTTGTGGCCATTAAGCTGTAACATTAAAAGCGATTATTGCAAGAGTTTGAATGAAGGCTTCTCTGAGGCAAAAAATAAATTCAATCAGTTTGTTTGCTAAAATCGACTTCAAAATGGAATTTATCATACCAATAATTAGCTTTTAGGCCATACATTCAAAAAAGGTTTTCTCTTTGACATGGATATTTTTTAAAATAGAGTATTTATACAAAAAATATATTTACATTAAAAAAGATAAAATAAAATATTTTTTAGAAAAAAATAGAACCGACTTCAAATTACAAATTGCGCTAAAAAGTGAAAAATAAATTAATTCTTTAAACGACATCGATGTGACTTTTAAACATAGTTTTAGAAGTCGGTGCAAAATTAGGATAGATTTGTGATCTTGAATCAATTACAAATATAAATGGACCAGAATTAGCAACAGTTTCAATATGAATATATGGTGTAATGGCTCGAGGGCTTGCACTCGGGAGCATCTAAAAATACGATAGGCCAGAAAATGGCAGGTGCGGGGGGGGGGGGTGCTATGGTGTAATGGTAATTAGACGCATAATTTTGCACCGACATCCATAACTATGTTTAAAAGTCTCATCGATGTTGTTTAAAGAATTCATATATTTTTCACTTTTTAGCGCAATTTATAATTTGAAGTCGTTTCTATTTTTTTATAAAATTATTTTATATTCAAAAATTTTGTGTTTTTTCTGTTTGTATTGAAGTATTTGTTAGTATTTTTGCACTCGAAGATTAAATGGAACTTTGACACAAAGATTAATTATTTTGAATGTTAACAGTTTCATTTAGCTATTTTCATCCTCATGTTAAAATTTTGTGTTTTTTCCGTTTGTATTGAAGTATTTTTTTAATATTTTTGAACTTAACGATTAAGGGAGCTTTAAAACACAGATAATTTATTTTGAACGGCAAATTTATAATTTAGAATTTTTGTGTTTATGTTTATTCTGTTTGGGTAAGGCTTATGTTGGAATTTTTCATTGTGCCGAGACAGACAATATCAAAATCTTCACAGACAATGGAACAAAAAAAAATGCCCGCAAGCCTTGTGAAAAAACATAAAGCTCAAGACCAATCAATCAAATTGAGTAGTTTAGATCTTCTCATGTGTACAATTATATATTCCGTGTTCTAGAAGTGGTAAACCAGACAATCTATATTTTCAGACAATGAAACAACAAGCATTGTCAAATGAAACATCTTAAAAATATGTGCTTTTTCTTGCTTTTCCATCAAACCAGACTGAGCCACAGCAAAGCGTGGCCGGGTAAGCTAGTTGCTAATAATTTAAGTAAGTTTGTGTTATAAATTTTTATTGCTATGTTTTGTAGCGAATTTGAGAAACCTATTTAGTATATCGTTAGGGTTTTCGTTGGAGACGAACTGAAAAGCAGCCGCCAAATTTTTATTACAACGCTGTAGCAAATTTATGGTATTGCCAGTGTTCGTGTTGGCGGCGTACAAGAAATGTTCGCAGATGAGGCATAAAACAAAATTCTATACATAAAATGAATAACAGTTTTGAAATAAATTAAACCTGAACTTACTTTAAAATATTTTAATGGTTTGAAGTATTATCTTGGAATCCATTTCGACCATCTATCCAACCGTGATGGCACTTGGAAACTTAAATACCGAGAGCCTATGCTTTGATGCATAATTAGAATTTAGTACAGAATAGCAACAACATGAAATAATGCTTCTGTAGATTGAATCAGAAATCAAATACTGTATATAAAGCTTTAACGAAACACATATGCTGTATGAAACAATTTCTTGGGTAGAAATAAAACTTCTGAAATTATAAAATTGACGTAGCCGCTTCGTTACTATACAGTTTCAAAGAATTAAGAAAAAAGAATTGTTGCCATTTTTGATATTGACAATAAATATTTGGCGATTAAAATAATTTTGGTCTAAGTAAAATAATAAAATATTTCGAAGAGCGGTTATTGGCGGTTAGCGTTTACCTACTTCTGATGACGTCACCATGAGATTACGCTTGAGACCTCAAGCTTTGTCTTTCGGTGGTGTTGCATTGGCACGTTTTTGTTTTTTTTTTTTTTGGCTCTCCTGCCGTTGGTTACTGACTGACGTCAGTTGCTTTTCGTTTTGCTATACTAGACTGCAATGTTTCTTGACAATGACGTCACAACGCGCCGGCAGAAGATATGAGTAAACGGCTAGGCTGTAGAGGTTACAAGGACGAGGGTCGAAGAGACGCCACACCAACTTCATGAAATAATCCGATTAAGCATGTTATTTGGCACATTACGCATTTGAAAATTCGTTTGTCAGTTTATCAGAAAAAGATAAACAGGTGTAACTAATTAAAAAACTTACTTATTTTTACATAATCATAATTTCTTTTATTGGGTCAAATATATTTCTTCCTAGTGTAATCATTAAAAGTATATTGCCTTCTAAAAATCCTTTTCTCCCTTCAATAATTCATAAAAACCGTTGGACTTTTAAACACTTTCTTTTTCAAAATAAATAATTTTTTCCTTCCTGTTACCCCCTGAACGTATTTTTTTTCCTGTGATGGAAAATTACGATATTAACGAAAAAAATACTGATAACGATATTAACGAATGGAATAAGCGAGTCCATTAAGCGAGACATAAACATAAATCATTCTAAATCTCGCCAAACCGCTTATGGGAAGATCGCCAACTGCTCGTGAGCTCTTATTGGCTGAGCGTTCAGCTCTAAATGAAGGTATTACTACGCGTTGCACTTCTCGTTAAATAGGAAATATATAACATTTTATGAAAATTTTGACAAATAAACGCTATATATGTATAGGTTAAAATACCTTATATTTTTATAGCGAAGTGTTTAGTTTAACTCGAAAATCGTTCACCGCGCGGAGAACTACTTTCTTCGTTTGCTCTCAGCATATTTCTCCATGGTCAAGAAACTTTGCAGTTGAGTACAGTCAACCGTTTGTTTATTTTCGTTTGTACTGTATTGGTTACGTGATGAGGCTAAACGCAAACGAGATGTTGTGTCTTTAGAGAGTAAATTACAAGCCATCAACGGACTCTATAAAGGAGAGACAATTAAAAAAGTGGCTTTAGACTAATTAAGTGTGAGAGAATCATCATTATATAATATGTTTCAGTAAATGCTGTTTTTTCACACCTCTGACGAAGTTTTCATTTATTTTACCCCCGTTTCCCTCTCGATTTGAACAGATCCGTGTTATCCGAGGTTTCGATTTTTCGAGGTACCCTCGGTCTACATTACCTCGGATAACCGACGCGCTACTGTACGACGAAAGCTGGAATTTCTAAGAGGATTTTCTGTGCCGCTAAACACAGCATCCAAGCTTAAGACAAATGAGAATGAATTAAGTTGATGCACGAATCAAGTTGCATTTTGTTGAAGAAAACATTTCTTCTTCTAGAGATGGCAGTTTTCAAATGAATTCGTAAGTCACAAAAGTTCGTCAAGACAGTTACTTACCGAACTAAACAGCACAAGACATTCTTTTAAGAATAACAACAATCTGCAGATAGCTTTGATACTTAGGTTACACCCCCATCGACAGGGGGGCGTAGTGGTAAGACGCAGGCCTCGTACGCCCAAGTTCGCAGTTTCAAACCTGGCCCGAGTCGGTGAATTTTCAAGATGCAGAAAATCGTCTACGCCCATGTCGTATGATTATGCGGCATGTTAAAGGTCTCATGAGTAGACATTTGGCTTGGATGCTCTCGGCTAAATTACATTCCTTGTGCAATCTGCATCAATAAAAGCTCAGATACCGCCATCTAGAGAAAACTGAGCGCCCAAATTCTCATAGTAGTAAAGGCATCCGCTGACAGTGGTGCTACTTGAGAGAATGATGCCGATTTCCGGGGAATGCACTAGGTCTACAAAAATGTTAGTAACCATATGCAGCCCCGTTGGAGGAAAGAAAAAAGGTTACACCCCTGACCTCCTAACAAGCAATCTAAACTTATGTCATTACGGGGAAATTAGGGTGAAAAGTATAAGTGGACCAAAAAAATAAAGAAGTTTCAGGAAAAGAAACACGATTAACCACGATTTAGCTGTTGTAGTGCAACTTACGATCAAGAGGAAACATTGCAAGGCACTTACTTTGCAATTCTTGGACAAGGCATCCAAAGTTTTGGAGCGAACGGCTGGTCTTGCGTTTCTATCATACGATTGTATAATAACGGCCAGGTATTTACCTGGAACAGTGAACATTATATATCAGCAACGTCACACTATCAAATAGTTTTTTGAATAATTATTACTCATTTTCAAATGTTACTTTAAATTGCAGTGAAGGGATCCTCTGGATAGACTTACCAACCTAGGGAAGCAAAAAATGTTGAGATTTATTCCGACTCTCGAACGCAAGTTTGTCTGCATTAACGGTACAAAAATCGATATTAAGGGTGTGGTGCCTTAAATAGCATGCATAGATTGTGAAGCAGCGGAACCCGTCGGCCCACGCAAGAATGCGCCATGGACTCCGAATATGCACCGCGTGAGAACGGCGCGTGGAAGAATTGGATGTTGAGTTAGTTCAGGTGGGATGTAGAATGAGCAAAGTTGTTAGGATGTTTTCTTAGTACTTATTTCACTAACTAATTCCTACAAGGGCGTTAAAACTGCATTCATATAGGAAAAATGATATGATGAATAATTAAGTAGTTCTCGAATTATTTACAAGGCCGAAAATACTATTATAAAGTTTAAATTCTTGTCAACAGGGTGGCGTAGTGGTAAGGCGCAATTCTCGTACGCCCAAGATCGCAGGTTCGAACCTGGCCCATGTCGGTGGATTTTTAAGATGCAGAAAATCGTCTGCGCGCATGTTGCATGATTGTGCGGCATGTTAAAGATACCTTGAGTATCCGTTTGGCTTGGATACTATCGGCTAAATCAAATACCTAGTGCAAGTCGCATCAAATGAGAACTCAGGTGCCACCATCTAGGGGAAACTGAGCGTCCAAATTCTCAGTGGCAATGGCATCCACCGACAGTGGTGCTACTTGAAAAATGGATGCCGATTACAGGGGTACGCACTAGGTCTGCAAAGGTTAATGACCATACGCAGCTCCATTATAAAGAAAGAAAGAAGTTTAAATTCGTATTTTCGTATTTATATATACAATTATTATATCAGATATTGGATATGTTATACAATCCAAGCATAATTTTATTCTCTTTAGGTCATAGATACATAACTTGCTATCCTACATTAGAAGATATTTCAAGAAGAATGGCCTGTTTTGGGGCGGTAATAATTACGAAATGCGCCGGCAAGGAAGTATTTGAATGGTCAATGGCTAGAGTTTCATAGAGTCGCCGTTACATGTTAGTCACGTTTGCACTCCGAAGCCTGACGGCGTCCGCTCAACAGAAGGCTTCTCAGAACAGGAGTCAAAGACTGAGTCAATATTTCGGTCCAGCGTGCTTTTCGTCAGTGGTTTTGCATTGTTCCGCTTCAAGAGTCCAGGTAGACCTCGCCCTGATGAAATGGTTTGGCATTGATCCGCTTGCACCCAAGAACATTCGAGGCTGATATCAACAATTCGAAGAGCCAGGATGTTTGTGCAAAGGTAAGAATGCAGGTCGACCTCGCCCTGATGAAATGGTTTGGCATTGATCCCCCTGCACCCAAGAACGTTCGTCGCTGATATCGACCACTCGAAGAGCCTTTCTACTTCACTCCTTTACCCTGTTAGCACGTGGCCTTAGGGCTGCCCTCCCCCGGGCACGGGTAAGTGAAGTTCGACGACAGCTCGTGACCGACCGGAGGTAGATTAGCTGGGCGTGAGCCCAGACTTCCTACATTGCTGTGTGGACCTGGCCCTCCTTGATACCCCTATGCTTGAAGAGTATCATTGAAGGGTTGTGGTTCCCTCACTCGAAGAGCCAGGATGTTGGTGCAAAGGTAAGAATGCAGGTCGACCTCGCTCTGATGAAATTGCTTAGCATTGATCCGCTTGCACCCAAGAACATTCGTCGCTGATATCGACCATTCGAAGAGACAGGATGTTTGTGCAAAGGTAAGAATGCAGGTCGATCCCGCACTTTTGATGAAATAAAGGAAAGAGTGCTGCTAGTGGAGGCAGAGCACTTGTAATAGCATGTATAAAACATTGAGGTTTGTGAGTTTTTCCAATTCTAAACCGACTTTCAAGGGAGGACGGTTATTCTATTTTTTTTTTCTCAATAAATATATACTCTCAGAAATAGAGCTCTCACTTTTGACGATTCTTTAATCGTAAAGAAAATTTCATTATTTACAACGATGTTTTAATCGCGCAATCAAGTGACTTAAAAAATTTGCTACACAAATTTCGCCAATTTGCTGAAAGGTTTCCTCGGAGCATTTTTCACGAAGCTATTTCGTCAAATACGACGAAAGTTTCGTGAGATTTGAGCATGCGTTTCTGAAAATGTAGGGTTTTAAAATCGGGTCATTCGTTTTTAATCATCCCGTATATATTCGATATGGATAGAATAATCAAAAAATGCTTTCAATAGAACACAAAAAAAGATCGACACTTACCATCGCTACTCTCAGTGGTGTGGTCTTTCGTCGGTACGTTGCTGAAGAACGAGCTCCTGGCGCTCTGAATCTGCCAGGCTTCGTTGCCATCGGGTTCTAAGATCCAGTCGACGCAAGGTATCCCCTCGAAGTTGCACCTTCCCTTGTAGGCGTGGCAGATGAAATCTCGTTCGTCAGTACCATCGCCGCAATCGTTCTTGAAATCGCACCTCAAGTTCTCCTCAATACACCTGTGAGCACGGAAAGACATATATAAGTATCCGCTATATTTCTCAAATAGGGAAAATTAACAACAGATTTACAAATTCCATTCGTTTTTCATTTGACAAAATACAGCGGGCTGGCCATGAATAAATGTCATTAAACGAACGCTCAATTGACAATTGAAGTCTGTCACACGTATTATGTTTGTGTCGGTGGTGGTCGCTGATGACCTTCCAGCGAGATCTGCATCACCGACTTCTTCGCGTCTTTCCAAAAATGCCGTCTTACCCATAGACTTCACTACCCAATATAAACAATCTTCACCAAAGGTCGCCTTTATCAGGAAACAGTGTTCAGTGTGTACTTTCCATTCTTTTACTCAATTGGGCAATGCACAGTCAACTACACGGGAGTATGCATCCTTTTGACCAATTAAATGTTGCCCAATTGAACGTTGCTGTTTAACGAATGATCAAATGATAATTGAGTTCAAGATTTCAGTCACACCTAATATATTTGTGTCGGTGGTTGGTCGGTGATGACCTTTCAGAAAGTTTTGCACCACCGACTTCTTCATGTCCTTACAAAAATGATTTGTCTTACCGATAGAATTCCCGTTCCGATATAAACAATCTTTACCAAAAGCCACCTTTATTATAGAACAGCGTCCAGTGTGTATTTGCGAATCTTTTGGCGAATTGAGAAATGCACTGCCACTTGCACGGGAGTAAGCATCCTTTTCCACAATTAAACGTTGTCCAATTGAACGTTGTTATTTAGGGAACGCTCAACCGACAACTGAAGGGTCCACTGGAAAAACGAATTAAGTCACATACTACTTTTTGAAATTTGCTTTATGTTTTATTCAATTATTTTATAACGTAAATGTATACGAGCCTACTTTTCCTTACACCCAAAGTGAAA
This sequence comes from Octonoba sinensis, assembly GCA_038502835.1. Classification (NCBI taxonomy): domain Eukaryota; kingdom Metazoa; phylum Arthropoda; class Arachnida; order Araneae; family Uloboridae; genus Octonoba; species Octonoba sinensis. The sequence goes on from CM076603.1 coordinate 12,038,292, forward strand.
TTGATAATACATAAATTTATAATACATAATTTATATTCATTTATAATGCATAATTTATAATGAAAAGGTAGAGCAAAGTTTAAAAAGTAGTGTGTGACTTAGGTCGCTTTTCCAGTGAACCCTTCAATTCAAGAGTTCGGTCACACGTATTTTGTTTGTGTCGGTGCTGGTCGGTGATGGATTCACAGCGAGGGCTACATCGCCGACTTCGTCACGCCCTTCCAAAAATGATTTGTCTTACCAAAAGAATTCCCGTTCCGATATAAACAATCTTACCAATAGCCGCTATTATCATGGATAAATTTCCAATGAGTATTTGCCATTGTTTTGCTGAATTGAGCAATGCACCGCCGCTTGCACTTGAGTATGCATCCTCTTGCCCGATTGAGAAATGCCCCGCTGCTTGCACCGGAGTATGCGTCCTTTTTCCCAATTGAGCAATGCACCACCGCTTCCCCGGAGTATGCCTCCTTTTGCCCAACTGAACAATGCGTAGAAGCTTGTACAGTTTAAACAAGAAATTTTGACACTTGGACGCTTCTGCGCATGACAGAAAAGGACGAATCCATTCAAGTTTAAGGGAAGTTCGCTTTGCAGGACCGTTTATTTATTATGCGAATTAAAATGTTTGCTTATCTGTTTGTGGAAAACAGCTAAATTTAAAAACTGGCGTATATAATCAGTTCGAAATAAACAAAGTATGCTAAGCGAACAAAAACGGCACTTTCCTTGTATCAGCAGTTCCTCCCTTCAAAATGAATGGATTCTTCTTGGCACTCTTCCAGGCAGATCGCTTTGGTTGATGGAAGAACGGTACGGAAGTGGAAAACAGGGTTCGCGAAAATGTCTGTCCTTATTTTCCACATGGTCGTGTGTAGTTTGATTCTCCGACCACTGAGAGGGAGGAGTTTAACGCGACTGACTCTTCCCTCCACCGATTCGAGTGCGCAGTTACATGTGTTTTTGTCCAAAAAAATATCACTGGCATTACTTTTCAGAAATATTATGTGTAGTCTCGCTTTTTATGGTTGAAAAGGAAAAGAGCAGAAGTGAAAAAAAGTTATTCAAACGTAATTTGAGTTCAGCAAACAAATCAAAAAGTTTCATTTACGTTATTGATTTTTACGCCATGCCTTTGGCTATTTGTAAAAATCAATAACGTAAATGAAATTATCATGGCAAGTACATGGTACTGTACCTGCTATGTGATGACTATCCACAAGTAATGGATAGTCCAAAGACGACGGAGGGATCTTAGCTGATAAGAAGGGAATCAAAAATCAAGTGAAAGACTATAATTAAGTAGTAAATCAAAACTAATAATAAGGCGCAGAGGAAAATGATACAAAAGCAATAAGTTGTCCATAAATAAATGATGCGAGGAGAACGGGTGAAAAGGGAAGGTATGACGCTGGTAATGGTCTTTGTCTAAATGGGAGTTCGTAACATTTTCTAATTCAAATCGACACATTTGGTCTAAAAAAACTTATTTCTTACTTTCCATTGGCGCACATGATTTCCCCACCACTACAGGTGCCATCATCGGGGTCTACTCTGGGAGGAGGCGGGCAATTTTCGAATTTGATGTCGTCCAGGCAAACAGCGTTCCTGAAGATATAGGGTCGGATGGTTTCGAACATGACTCGGGTGTCTTGGCGAGAATCGATCAACACCTTCTCGTGGATCCACTGTTCCGAAAACTCTCCTGCGAGAAATATTTCATAGTTAATTCCGTATGTAGCAGGCATGACAAAACACCCATTATTGTTTTGTTTCAGGTACTGATTTTTTAAAAAATAACTAAGTAGGTGTTAGTGTGTTTACACATCTTCCTGATTACTTCGAAAAGAGAGGGAGGATTTCACTCCAAGAAATAAAATATTGAGTCACTGTGCAGAAACATGTCTTGAAAACCACGTCGAATTTTTTTCAGGACCTCAACAACAACGTTTTACAAAAAATATGTCTTGAAAACCATATCGAATTTTCGTCACCTCCACCACCGGCATGGTTTTACAAAAACATGTCTTGAAAACCATATCGAATTTTTGTCACCTCCACCACCGGCATGGTTTTAAAAAACATGTCCTGAAAACCATATCGAATTTTTGTCACCTCCATCACCGGCATGGTTTTACAAAACATGTCTTGAAAACCATATCGAATTTTTGTCACCTCCACCACCTTCATGGTTTTACAAAACATGTCTTGAAAACCACATAGAGTTTTCGTCACCTCCACCACCGGCAGTTTTACAAAAACATGTCGGATTTTTTTTATGTTTTTGTAAAAACACACCGTGGTGGATGTGATAAAAATTCGATTTGGTTTTCAAGACATGTTTTTGTAAAACTATGGTGGAAGCGGCAAAATTCGACTTGGTTTTCAAGAAGCGTCCGCCACCGGCATAGTTTTACAAAAACATGTCTTGAAAACCATGTTTAATTTTTTTTCACGTCCGCTATGGGATGTTTTTTAAAAATCAATCAAAATATTTACTTCAAAGGCTAAAACTGTCCACTATTTTTAAAGTAGGCATGCAGATTTCGAAGCACAGTAACATTAATTTAGTTATTTTAATTATTTTTGCTTGAAACAAAACAAGAAAGGTGCAAAAAGAATAACAAGAAACATGCAAATAACCACATATTAATAAAAAAAAGGAAATGGTACAGTTAAGGAATTATTTAGCGTAAACGTTTTTAAAAAAATCATTGACATCCGGCACGCATAGTCTCATTGAGATTTTTATCACAAAACCGCACAAAATTTTTAACACACCGCACAAAATTAACCGCACAAAATTAAACGCACAACGTTTAATTTTTAAATCGCGAGACCCTCTCGCTGCCTAAAAATGAGCTCTTCCTTGAAGGATGAGAGAAATTTTAAATTATTGGTGAAATTATAACACGTTGAGAACGGCGCAGATTTTTGCTACCTGTAAAAATAATCTTTTCAATTCTTCAGTAAAAAAGTTATTTTTAACCACAAGAAGTTTTATCATCTAACAAAACTGTTATAAGACTATAGCTGATGTAAACCACCAGTGGTACACGCCGCCCGATGAACCATTCGTGTGTGAGCCACCGGTGGTACGCGCGGCCAGATAAACTCTTCGCATGTGAGCCACCGGTGGTACACGTCGTCGTGGTAACGTGTTAAAAGTCCCTTTTATTTTGAATGCTATTTTTGAAAATATAATTAGGTCATTAACTTAAAGTATAAAAGTATATAAACTTACTTTTCAATAATAAAGTGATAAAAACAAAAAATTTCAAAGACTCTTTAAAGTTTTTTTTTTTTCTTTTATTATTTCGAAGACAGAAGTACGCTAATAATTTGTTTTACTTTTATGGTAAAGGGGACATAAGCAATTTTATTAATTGATTTTTACTCGGAAGTGGATAAACAGCAATTTTACTTTTAATTTTAGTTGGGGAAGTAGGCTAAAAACATAGCATTTTTAGTTTTCCAGGATAGTGGGCAAATACATATATCGAATTTTAATTATCACAGAACAGTATGTAAAAAACAATTTTAACTTTGACTTTTAAACGGAAAATAGGGTTGCGAACAGTCCAAATTTCAATTTTTAAGGTAATTTGGCTAAAAAGCCAAATTACCTTAAAAATTGGATTTGAATATTTCTTTTACGAAAAATAGGCTATTAAATGAAATTTTTACTTTTACGAAAAGTAGCCTTAAAAAGTTAATTTAAGGTTATTTATTTCCTCAGGAAAGAAGGCTGAATAATCAGAGAGGCACTCACTTCCGAAAAGATTGGAGAAAGCATCCCACAGTTGCTTGGGGGCGGTTCCCGTTTTCGTGGCGTACACCTTGAGAGAACAAGAGAACATGCCGCAGTAGACCCAGAAGTCCAGGGCGCAGGTCGAATGGGTGTCTGAGATGACTGGACTCACTAGATCTGTCACATCCCCCCAGCGACCGTTGGTGCCATCAGCCAGCAGGTACCAGCCGGAAGTAGAGTTGTGGGTATGGTCTACGCTTGGCCTGCTGTCTCGAGTGAGCTGGAAGCATTGATGGATAGCATGAAATTCAGGAGAATTGTTTGCAAATCTTTTGCGTCATAACACACATAATGGTTTTACTAATATGTTATAGAAAACAGAAATATACAATATATTTATTAGAATTTTTTCTTAATTGTTTCTGTGATTTTCGAAACTATTACGTAATTTTGAAAAGTTAAATGAACCCATTTAAACTTCACTTGCTTTCAAAGTTTTATTTCGTATTATAACACTGAAAGCTCGTGTATTGCATCAAAATTTCATTTTTCGAAAAAACTGTTCTCAAGGTACCCTCTTAAATTGAAAAAAAAAATCCTCAAATGGTAAGAAGCCCCAGTTGATTAAATTTAATAGATTTGTCAATAATAATGTAAAATCAAATGATGTTGCCAATCATAAATATCTAAATCTTGTTATTTTGAAAGATTGTACTTTTCAGAAACAATCGTCGTTCTCAATCGTATAATATCCACTGCAAGAGGAACAACCATCAAATATGCAGTATGACTGATAAGAATGCGTCTGTCTTTGATAGAGTTTACTTCGTCTTGGGAGAACAAAGGCGACTAATTCTTATTTAGGTAGAGAGCCAACAACCACCGCAATATGTTACTTTCAAGGCTAATATGATCCAACTTTAACAAATGGAATCATATAATTCTTCGTACATCGCAGCTCAAGTTATCAAAGCCAGACTATATATAACTCCCCCATCATCCACAAAAGCAAGAGCATCATCGAACTTTATCCACCAACTCATCGAACATTTGTTTCCCGCCAGACACTGGATTAAAAAAGATATTGAGTTACACCTTTTTGACCTAAAAATAATTACTCCAACTCCCGATTCACGCTTCGAGAAATCTTAAACCATATTTATCATTTTAATTTCCAAACTTCGGCACCCATGATGTAGATATATTCTTGAAAAGGAAAAAAAAATAAAAGGGAAATCTTAAATTAATATTAAATTAAGGAAAAAAATAAATAAGAGGAGGGAAAAAAAGAAAAACCATGTATTAATATTAAATAACTAGTTAAGTTAACAAATTCAAAGTTATTTACTGACATTTTTTCCCCAGATGTTTAGTTGTATTTTATTCTTTGGCTCTGTTCAGTGAAAACTCATTTTAATGTAGAAAATGCAACTATAAATTTTTAATAAAATTCTATTGAGGGAAAATCGGAGCAGGGGAGCGTTCAAAATCCCTGCTTCCCTGATACCACAGAACAGTTTAGGGACTTTGTTTTCTTGACATGTGTCAATAAGAGACATTAATAATTCTGATTCTTACTTCGGTGATGGAATCGTTTGCTCTTATAGCCACCCATCTGAAGGCAGATTCTTCATCTCTCTTGAAGCGGGTGACGTTCTTATATTTGTGACTCACATCCCAGCCGCAAAGATCCCCGTTCGTAAACTCACATTTGGGTTGCACTGCAGAGAAGAAAAGTCACAGTTTGAAAACATATCGGGGCATATAACATGACATTGCTCGCAATAAACGAAACATCAATAACGATTAAAGAATAAAAGTACAATTCGGTTAGAGATCACAGAATAAGCGATACCATTTAGCAATGGTATACCCTTAAAATGGCAGCAATATATATTTTTATGCATAGCAAATCCAGCTATTGAATATTTTTAACTAAATTTTAAATATCCATATAAAAGTATACTAAGATTAATTTTCCAGAGAAATGCTACATGGTTTCAAATCAATATTTTTCAAATATTAATTTCATAACTCATAAAAATATTAAATTAGTATTTTCAGTGAATTAAAACATGTTTTTTCTGTTGGGTTTGTTTATAGTTCCATTCAGAAAAATAAGCTGTCGTAACCATGTAAGTTTAGATATTATCACCAAAAATTTCAGAAAACGTTTTAACATTACAAAGTGGATTTTTCTTAACTTAACTGTCAGGTAACAGCTGAACCGAATTGCCGAAATTTTATATACAAGGTAAAATTTATATACTGATAACAAATCTGTGATAAAAAATGGCGGTTATAGTTTGAAATTTTAAAGTTGAAGTTAATTTTAATATGAAAATGACACCTCAACAAGATCCCGCAGTGGACCAGTCGGTAGAAGCTCGGTTATGGCAGAATACTAAAATAGACGCATCATTGACTTAGGTTAGTAGTTTGGGAGGGTGACAGCCTCTCGCGGTTGGTTGCCGTGGGACCGTGAACGCCAAAGAGAGCTGGTGCGCGTTAAATCCGGCGGCGTAGCTCCAATGTCCTCCAAGTGAAACGATACCTCTGGGGGTGCCAACCCCAGGGGAGTCTCTTACCTGAGAGCAGGTTGAAAAATTTAGAGACCTCTCAAAAGGGGCGAAAGTCGGACTCCTGCCTATAAGGGACCCGTTAGACTCAGGAGTAGGGTTACATGGAGGTAGGAATACAGGAGGGAACACGGCCTATCTAACAGCATTGTCGAGGTTGAAGTAACTGTTATGGTGTGACCAATATGGCTGCCACTGCCTGAAAACGAAAGGCTTTCGGTGTGGATGAAGATCTTCCCCGTTTTACTTTTCTCTCTTTTACAAAGAGTATTGCTGTATTTATTTTCTATCTAGGAAACTTCAAAATAAGCTTAAAATATTTTTGTTTTATTGTAAGTTCTTGATTTCTGAAGATTAACAAATATTTCTGTGCTTCGTATTACAGATATATTCTTTATAGCACACGGACATTTTGTATTCATGAAAAAAAAATTACTTATAATAGAGTTTTTAAAAAATTTTAAAAGTAATCTCCCTCCGGGGGACCGAGGTCAGGATCCGTATATACCGGATATCGGTTTTGTGGGATATCGGACATTCGGGGCCCCTTGTTTGACGATCCATATTGGATATCCGAATATGACATTTGAAACCTGCAAATTCTACACATATTTTTAAGCATTCCACAGGTTCCAAATGCGTAATAACTTTAATTTACATATATTCTCAAAATATGCTCATTAATTTAATTAAAAAAAATATTTTGACATGCCGGCTCTCTGGATCTTTCGTGCAGTGGCCAGAATGGTTTCTAGATATTTAATAAACGGTCGGATACCGAATATCCGACGCATTCTGGGAGAGTTCGGTCTTGTTGGTCGCGACCCGCTCCCCCGTCGATTCGCCCCTGTTTCTGCCTATTTTAAAACAACCATCATTTAAAACAAATGTTTCTATTTTTATTTTATTACTACATCAATATTCAAGTAATTGTATAACTTGAACTTTGGTTTGATTGAAATGAATTATCAACAATGGAAATGAATGTTCTTGAGGTTTATTAATACATATATATTGCATTCCTTATGTAGCTAATGACATCTTACGCTAACGTATACTTCTTTCGTAAATTTCGTGTAATTAAAATTAAATTTCCCGTTATCCTCAGCACACGAATAGCAATTCTTGGTGTGACCAAGATGGCGGCGCGGTTACAGTAAATGCTTCAAGAAGTTCTTTCCATGTTCCATCCTGTTATTCTTACATCCATGTAGGGTTAGCCATTTCTGCGAGGACTCGACAACAACATAACTCCTTAACAAAATGTTACAGTTGGCTTTGAATATTCCTGATAAATTGGCATATTTCATGTGTCACACTTGTAAATAGTATGCACCTAAGGAGAGTTTCTCCCCTCCCCCTCTCCCCCACCACTATACAATGGATTTCTCAATTCTCAACTTACCACAGCCCTTTTCGTCACTGCCATCTTCGCAGTCCCTCCTGAAGTCACATTTCTTGTACGCTGGAATGCATTCCTTATTGCTTTTGCAGGCAAACTGGTCGTCGCTGCAGCCACTAGGCTCTGTGGACCCAATCATCGCTTCGGTAGTCATGACGGGGGGCAAAGTGACCCAATCAAGTCGGCTGCGCAAAGCAAAAACATTACGAACATGAGTTAATTTTCTATTAGTGGATTTCTTTTGCAAATCGCTAAATATTTGTTTTTAATTTCGAACGGCACATAAAAAGACAATTGAAGATCAAAACACTCTCAGAAATGGAGCTTTCGCTTTTGACGATTCTTCAGCCGTCAAGAAAATTTCGTCATTTATAACAATTTTTTTCTCGCGCAATCACGTGAAAAGCTACTACAGAAATTTCGCCAATTTGACGAAAGATTTACTAGGAGCTTTTTTCACGAAGCCATAATTTGAGCATGCGTTTCTGAGAGTAAAGGATAACAATAAATTTAGATATGAAGAAGAGCAGTCCAATAGCGTTCCAAGATCGATTTCCGAGGGAGAGCAGGGCGCCCCATCTAGACAGATGAAACACAGGGCTAAAGATAAGAGAGAAGGGCTGGTTCACTCGCCACATTTTACTGAAGCTGCGCTTTCCCACTCGATGACGTCACGGCGCTGACCGCGAAAGAAATTGCTAAGCGAAGGGAAGCAGATTTCTTACGGAATGATAATTTTGCAAAGAAAAATGCTTTTAAATATTATTTCGCACTGTTAATAAATATTACATTCAATTTTGTATAGTTTTTGCAAAATAAGATGTTGACTTCCTGAAATATATAATATACTTTTAATTATTTAAAAGTTAAGAGATGATTTTAGATACTATTTGATTTATCTTGCTACTAAAAAAGCATGAATATTTGAGGTGTTTATAAACATTATAAAAAGTATGAATACATTATGTTTTTAGTTTTAAAAATACTATATAAACTTACTTTTAAATTTCGCCTCTCTTCTTCTTTGAATCAATCCATTTTTGCATCTTTTGTGTAGCTTTTCTTTTTGATGTTACTGGTCGATTTCTGTTTAAATGTCGGATTCTGATAAATGTCCTTAAGCGACAGAACAAACGTATTACTTTTTTATGAACAGTTGGAAAACGTTCCTCTAGCTCTTCAGTGAGTTCTTTTATTACTCCTTTAGTCTTTCGATAATACTTCCCATGAGCACTTCGAAAAATTTTTTCGAATTCTTCATACACATTAATCCATGATGCTGAAGGCACAATTAATCCTCCTTTAGACAATAAGTTTATCCAGTCTGTGTTGTTAGCAAAGTTGACAACTTGAGACGAAGGCGTTCCCAAACTTGGATCGATATTTCTCAATCTGAATGCAGCATATCCTGCTATATAATTTAGACCTTCTTTTTCTTGTGGATCAATGTCATGCTTTTCTAAATTGAAATCAATATCCCACGACAAAGGCATACTGTCCAATACCATCATTAAGTCATTTACGTTCTCAGTTTCATCTTGGGCTTCTATTTTATTTATATCAATATTTTCTGTTTCCTTTTCACTTCCAATATTTGATGAAGTCCCTCGGCTAAAATCGCTATCAAATGCTTTCTCTATAACCTCGGCAGTCAAATAAGATCTCACTTCTGATCTTTCTCTATCTGTGCATATTTTCGAGGAAAGATTTGGAAGTTTATTGGCCATCAAAAGGTGTTTAAATCTTTTGATAACTTCTGAAGGACTTGGATGGTCATTAAAGCGACCGAGACCTCTAATTTGACTAAAGAGACTCTCTAGGGCATCCTGAGTCAACCTTGTTGTTAAGATGTACTTCACTCCCAATGATTTCAAATCTTCCAATAAAGAAAATAGAGATTTAATAGAAATAATTATTCCCTTTTGAAAGGGTAAAAGCCCTTTTTTTCCATTTATTCTCATTTTTTGAGTAACTTCCATCATTGCGTTGAGAACCCCCTCTTTGTTTCCCAAAATAATTTTGATGACCAAAAGCAGCCTTCATATCTTTCCCAGCAGGTGGTTCTAAAGTCTTGCTGTTCCTTATATCAAAAAAGTCATCTATTAGTTTAAAAAAATCATGCACTTTCTTGTCTCCTGTAAATTTCAAAATTCCCTTGGCTGTAGTGGCTGAAAATAGAACTTTAGCTGGTGTTACTTTTTGTCGATCATTTCCTTTTACTGACAAATATGAAGGTTTAAGCTTATGGCAAAGTTTAATCTCCCCCGTGTCTTTACTTAAAACCTCTTCTACTATTTTTGCATTTATTACAGTACCATCCTCCAAAGTTATTCCGGAATCCAAAAAGTGGTTTCGCAATAGTTTTATGTAATGGGGCATGTCAGCAAAAACAAAAATCTTCGTAGGTGTTTTACTTGGGCTAATAAAATAATTTGAATCTGTGTTTATTCTCAGATTTTTCCAGAGTGTGCCACATCCTCCTAAATCCGAAACTACGGCTTTCACAACAATTTCAATTGCTTCTAAATTTTTCAATATGTTGAATAAAAGCTGTTGGTCCATTGAAACTTCACAGTCGTAAAAGACAGGTTGCTTCCAATTAGAAAAAAGACCTCTAATTAGAACCATTTGAACCTTCTTATATGGACCAAGTATTTGGTCTAGCCCAGCATCATAGCATATATCGGAAGCCACGTGCATATCATCAAAACTAAGCACACAGATCTTTTCAGCACAATTTAAATTTTCTGAACTTATTTGCATAAGCTTTAAGATGTCCTTTTGTAATCCAGGCTCGCATGATAATTTTGCACACCATCGTTTTAAAGTGCTAGCACTTGGTAAGGGAATTCCTATCTTGGACTTCCAAAAGTCATATGCTTTCGTAGAAAGGGATCTCAACGCAATGCATCGAGAAATATCTTCAGCTTTCCACTTAAAAGTTTGACAACCTGTCATTAAAACTTTTATTTGTGATTTTGTGAAAATTTTTTCAATTTTCTTATGCAAGTTGCCCAGCTTTTTTAAATTGGATTTTAATTTAAAAATTTCCTTTCCTTGCTCTCGAATTTTTTTGGAAAATTTTTTCCTGCAGATCTGCCATCTTTTTATTCTTTGAAGAGATATTCTTTTTAATTTTACATTCTCTGCTTTGCTTTCCTGTAAATTTTTTTCCAGGGTATCACATTTTTGTTTTAGGAGTTGCACATTTTCATCCAGTATAGCACAATTATTGCAAACATTAGAGAGTGAACGTAACCCATCGGCATTTAAATTTTCTTCTAATTTATCTTTTTTCGGACTGAGTGTTTTTAAATTATGCAACGCACTTACAATGATTTCCCGCTTCTTCTGCCTTTCTTGACAAGGAGAATTTGATTGCAAATTACAGGCTGCTGGAATATTTATTTTTGGTGTAGCAATGGGCTTCAAAATTTTTCGAATAGGCAATCCAAGCAATCTGTTCTTCATGTCATCTTCATAATCCTCTTCAACCAAATGCTCACTACAGATCCTTGCATATTTTATGTTTACAGGATCATTTCGACGGCATTTCTGTAGCCATTCTTTGCATAGTTCGCTATTTCCTTTCGGGAACACGTGGAAAACAATGTTTTTTCCCTTGCAGTTTCTGTGAGTGTTCTTGCAAGTTGCTATTGCGCACACTGACATTTCAGGTGAAACTGAACACAAATCAATAATAATAACTTGAGTAAAATGAAGATAAACAATTAGAATAACGAGAAAAAAATTGAAAATCGCCAGAAAACAAAGTAATCAACCCACAGACGAGTGTTAATTTCTTCTCCCGACTTTCTGGGTCTTTCTCCCTTTCTCCCCGGTCAGCGCAGTGACGTCAGAGCAGAAACCGGAAGACTCAGAGCGGCGAGGGATACTTCAAAGGAGTGAACTAGCCCTTCTCTCTTATCTAGCCCTGGATGAAACAGGTCCCTCTCCTCCTGAAGAGGGCAGTTGCACGTTGATACGATGTAGGTGTTACTTAAGGCAATCGTGGCCCGATATCACACGAAACATGGCAAAATATTTCATTCTGGCTACTGAGGGACATTGAGGAACTGATAAGGCCTTGGTTTATTTGAATTGCGATTCTTGAGTTCATTGTAGAAAGAGTCTCCGAAGACGTTCTTTATCCTCCTGAGACCTGGCATCCAATAAAATGGATGTTTTGCTTTTTCTTCCTCTTGTGACAGATTTTATTTTAGCAAGCAAGACCTGGACTGGAATTATGAAGGAGGAATAGGAAATCACTTTTCAACTTTGAGAATTCGGAAACGGTAGTTTATTTGTTTACAATATGGGAAAGAATACGAGTCAAGTTGGAATTCGGCGCTCTGGCGGTTGTTTTGATTTTCACATTATTTTTTTCTTTTTAATATTGTTCTAGGATTTTTATACAAGTTTTATCTCTTTTCTTATGTTATAAGTAATGAATAAAGTTTTTTGTTTATCTATTTTTGTGTAAGTACCTCATAGTTCTACTGTAGTTATGACCTCAACATACGTTTAAATGGATGTGACCTCCAGAAAAATTTAAAAATTAAGTAAATTATTAATTTTTTGAAAGACATCACTTTAAATGCCCAATTGTTCAGAAAAACTAATAGCTGAGAGGATATGTGTATTTTATTTTGCTCGGGACTCAAGAGGATATTAAATATTGGACATTATTAAAGGGAAGTCTGGAATTAGTTCTTTTGATCAAAGGAGTTCCTTTTTTTGCCAAGAAATCGGCCGTTTCATTTCCCAGGATTCCGCAGTAAGGGGGGGATCCACTGGACAGCAATATGTATATTTATATATATATGTATATTTATATATATATGTATATTTATATATATATATAAATATACATATATATTTATGTATATATTTTTGTACATATGTTAAACATTTAATGTAATATTTGAATACTCTGTAATATATCAACAATTATATACGATGTATATATTGATATATCATGTATCAATATATATTATATATATTAATATATATAATAATTATATACCTTATATATTCATTATTGATGCATGAAAATATTTTCATTCATGCCTTCATATACAAAAGAACAGAGGTAAAAAAAATTTTTTTCATTGATTTAGTTGTCAAAAAATAAGTAATTGTGATAATGTCCTACACTGTTAAAAATTTCCGTAAGAAAATAGTAAAATAACCATTTATTTGATTGTTATTTTACCATATTTAATTACAACAGTTGAATAACCATTAAAAAGATGGTACTGAAACCGCTGATTGCGAATAAAATCGTTTATTCTCTGTTTATCCTAAAGAACGTTTAACTAACCGTCATTTTCAGGCGCTCAATAAGAATCGGGCGTCCACCTTGGTTGCGAAACCTTACCGGTCGTACGTTGTTTTAAAATAGAAATACGGATTTATCAGTAAAAATCTGCATGTGTATATAAAAAAAGAAGAAGAAAAAGTGGCTTAGGCAGTGGATACTAAATAGAAACACATACACACGTAAATCAAAAATTGGAGACATCGGTTTCCCAAACTGTTTGCGAATGAGCAAACCCTTAATTTGAGCTGCTGAAGCTTATTTGTATTTTAATTTTTGCAGCAAATACAATGATTTTCGTCAATATACAGTAAATTTAGACTAAAAATAAATTTGGATCCAATCAAAAAATTGAAATCTCAATTTTAAGGCTGTTTGCCAGTTGGAAAAGAAGATTTGATAAATAAACGTCCGCTTTAGGTGATGAAGGTGGCCGAGTGGATAGAGAGCAAGACTTGTACACCACGCGTTCGGGGTTCGAGTCCTGCAAGCTTCATTTACGGTTTCTACGCCTCGAAATAGCTCAAAAACGGGGAAAATTTTGTTTTGAAACCATTTTTAAATGGTTATAAAACCGTAAACTTTTGTATTTACGGCTTTTTAACCAAGTTAATTGGAAATGGTTAGGTCCCGTAAAGGTAGAAAAATGTTCCAAACCGCAAATTTAACGGTGAATTAGATGGACAGACTGCTGCCGGTCATTTAACCGTAATTTCATGATGAAATTTCTAACAGTGTATTTCTGATAATTTGTCAATTTTGCTGTGACGTCACTTGGATCAAACAAATCCCACCTATTAGTTCGGTAACCAAAACAACAATTTCTTCGTGGCAGACGCATTTTGCCGCTTTCGCCGAAGGGTGTAAAATCCTCCATGGTTCAGAATGTAAGCCAAATTTCCATCAAGATTTCTTGTATGTGATATTTTAAGAAGTCTTTTGCTCTATCCAAAATGCAATATTTGCAAAACAAAGAGACAATTAAAAAGTTTTATAAGTTAAAATTCTACATTAGGGGGTAACTTTCTACCGGTTTTTATTACTGCATAAAAGCCGAACTCCTCGACTAATTCAGTAGTTAACCGTAGATTATGCAGATTGCTTGGATTTGCTGAAATTTTATTGTTGGCGCAACAAAATTTTCTGGCGACAACCGCAATCATTAAAATTACCTGAAAAAACAACTCAGCTGAACTCAGTTTAGTTCACAAATAGAATGGATATTTTGCGAACATTTACCCGAGAGAAATTCGGAAACAAAAAAGCAAAGTCATTGGAGTTAAAAATGTAAGACACGAATTTCTGATTTGCTTTATCGTATACCAAAATTTATATTTTGCTTTACGTCCTTGTAGCGGGAAGCTCAGGTTTATGTCGTCTATGGTCTATTAGAATTTGAAATGTAAAAAAATTCTTGCCACTTCAGAAAAAAAAAATTACACTTTTAATTTTTACTCCTAAATTATGGAATACAGATATTAATAAATTGAAAACGATATTGCGGCTACTTCCTCTTTCTAAATTAAATAATAAAACAACTTTATTCTATTGATTTCGTATTTATTCACGACTTTTAATTTTAACTTAACAATCACTATTTAACACTAGTTTTACCATGCTGTTTTCAACCATTTCTAAGATTCTATTTTGCACAAAATTGCTACTCATTATAATACAACTCTCAGTCAGATTCACTTGTCCGACTTACCGCGCATTAGGAAAAGCCAATGCAATTGCAAGTTGCGCTATAATTAGTAACAAATCAGGCAAAATGAAAGCAGTTAAAATGACTGGTCTGGTAAAGCTAGAGTTAAAATTAATTATGAGCTAAACTAGTCAGATGATGAAGCTGCCATACCATTGCTTATATTTTAAGCAAACATTTTTCAGTTTGAACATTCTGCATGTGAAGAGCGCACTTAAGCAAAGGGATGTAACTGACCAAAAAGCGATTCTGAGAGAAACGCGTTCAAAGTTTGGATCGTATGGGACCTTTAACGTTATTTTTAAGAAAATCACATTGAAGCGGAGCACCTGTTGAGCTATCACTGACATTTCTTGTAAAAATATAGAATGGTGATTTCCCTATTATTTGCAACAGTTACATCCAAATTTTCAATTTTGTCACCTTCATCCCTTTGATTCTAGGGGGCCTCAATTTAAGAAGTTATCATCATTGAACTGCCACTTGATTCATTAACATTATTGAAATGCACATTAGGATTTTACGAAGTCAATAGTGGTTAATAATACAGTGGCTACGGTCAGTTGTAAAGACCAATTTTAATACATAACGTAATATGATGAAATTAGTCTTTAAAACTGTCGCTAACCATCTAACTCATCCATCAGTAGTCGTATTTTTGCTTGCAGTCTCTAAACTTTTACACAAGTGACTGCTCTCTACCAGCATACAGCATAAAATACATTTCAAATCAAATAATATACTGTAAAGGCAGTAAATTGCAAAAAAATGTACTTACTTGCATCCGTTTGAAAAGGAGATATCGTCAATAGGGAATCATATCTTCTGACTGGACTCCGGCTTTGCCTTCAATGATCACGACGAATGGAGCCGTGTCGTTGATCGTTACTTTCCCTCTCATCCAGAAATTTCCGACTTCTCCACTTTGCGTCCACAACCTTTTCAGGGTCCTGACGGTTTCGTTTCGAGTGTAGATATTCAACTGATTGACGTACTTGCCGTACATGAAGTAGTAGAATCGCAACTCACACTTGCCTGTCGACAGACTGCGGAACGCATGCGAAATCAGCCACGCCTTTTCATTCATGGCGCCATCCGGATAACCTGTCATTGCCAAGTACTTGCCTTCAGGGGAGGCTAGGGTGTGATCAAAAGGTGGTCCCACTCTCCTAAACTGATAACCGGGGTATGTGCCGTTCAGGAATTTCCATGTCAATTTAGGTATCTCCTCGTCTCTACTCTGGTAGAAAAATTCGAGTTTCCCGCTTTCGAAGTTCACTGTGCTGTAGCCATCTTGTGCACAGTTGACTTCGTCCGATGAATCGCCACAGTCATCCGTCAGATCACAAACTCGGTAATAATCGATGCAAGCCAGATTTTTGCACAGGAAGCCACGGCAACCGACGGTCGGATTTCTCTTCGGCAAAGCACAGTTGATGAATTCTATGTCATCCAGAGCCACGTAGTCAAACATTCTCAGGCCGCCTTTCTTATTAACGCTAATTGAGAAGTTTCCTCTCTGCCTTCCAATGCCTATTTCTTCTCGAGTCCACACCTGGGAGTTAGCTATACTGACCATGTCAACTGAGAAGTTTTTAGCTTTGAACGTAATCGAAGGTTTCAAGACAAACGCGTACGAAGCGTACCAAAATGAAAGTTTGCAAGTCGAAGCAGAATTTGAAAATGAGGGACTAAGATACTCATCAATAGGACCAGTATCCTTCTCTACCACCGCATGCATGATGAGGTACGATCCATCACTCGTGTTCGTGGTTTTGTCCACCTTGGGTGCATTGGATGTTATCTTACTATGGGCGTCCCCAGCAATCGTGACATTGATTTCCAATCCATCTCCTGCTTGCGTTATTACTTTCCAACCGCATGTTGAACCAAGTTCGAAGTCACAGAAAGCTGGACAGCTCCTTTCGTCCGCTCCGTATGGACAGTCCGTTTTGAAATCACAGACGACATCATAAGGCACGCATGTGTAATCGTCGCAAGCAAACTGTCCTTTGTTCTCGCAGTAACCTTTTGGCCACAAAGTTGGTATGGGAGTCGTGACGACTGTGTACACTGGAATACATTCCTGCGTGAAAGATATATCATCTATAGCAACTTCACCTTTCGTCCCATGGTCTGGCTGTGCTTCAAGAGCCACGTGAAAGTCAAATCTGCTTTTCAATGGAACTTCAACACGTTGCCACTCATCCCCTGTAGAACCATACACTCTAGCGGCTGGTCTCAAACTATCGGAATCAACGAATATCGTATTGATAGTAATTTTGCTATAATAAGTTTTGTATAAATGGGCCCAAAATCTGATCTTACAATTTCCAGAGGTATCCGCAAAGAAAGATGTGCTTTTAATTACCGCTTGTGGTTTATCCCAATGGTATCTCGAGTAGCTCGCCATCAAATATTTACCGTACTCATTATTCTTAGTATGATCTCTGCCTGGACCGGTGCCTTCTGTCTGTTTTTTACCCCACGTGACAACCCATTGTATATCTCTCTTTTTGTCTTGTGTCCAACCACACAAGTCTCCTTTTTCGAAATCACACCTCTCGTACCAGTCATCACAAACATCTTCATCCGAACCGTCGGGACAATCTTGGCTGAAATCACAAACGAGGGTCTTGTTGATACATTCTCCAGACAAGCAAGGAAATTCGTTTTTGTCTGCACACTTTCTTTTCTCAGGAGGCGCACAATCTAAGAGCTGTATGTCATCGAGAGCTATATCACCTTCCGTCAAAACGTGAGTAGCAATGAATTCAAGACGCCAATTCTTCTGTCTCTTCCCAATACTGACCGAAGCATTCTGCCAGGTTCTTCCTTGATCTGAATTTTCAAACCAAAGCGGCATCGGATCTGTTTGGTAATCGTACAAATGAAGCCTCAGAGAAGCATCGTTATTTTTAATTCCCGACATGAAATAATAGAACTGGATTTTGCATGAGGCGGAAGCTTCATGGAAATCAACAGATCTGAGATCCGCTTCACTGCTGAAGGAACCACTCCGGCCTTTATTGACATGCACGTAGTAACCGTCACCATCTTTGTCGGCATCCGATATGAGGCCATTATTTCCATAAGGTCCTTTTCTTCTCATCCACCTGTCTCCTTGCACGTCAGTCCATCCGCACATTGGATATTTCTCGTTGTTGAAATCGCATGTGCCACACTTAACTTCATCGGATGAATCCGAGCAATCTGGTACGAAATCACACACTTGCTCCAGACTGATGCAGTTCCTGTCTACGACGCAGAGAAATTCATTGTCTTCGCACTTCTCTACGGGTGGATCTGTCGGCTCATCTATTTCAAGGGGAAGACTCTGATTGGATACAATGCATCTGGATGTGAATGAAACATCATCAACGGCCCATCCTCCTGCCTTGGTGGTCCCCGCTTTAACTTCTATGATTACCTTGAATGGTTCTTTTATTCCTCCAAGAGGTACGACAACTTTTTCGTAATACTGACCAGGTGGTTCTCGTACAACAAAAGGTGATTTCCAAACATTGTTCTGATCCCTCCTAATGTATATTGAAAGAGCTCCAATGTCTCTTAATTCCTCATAATTTGTCGTATTAAATTCAGCACCATACGTGTAGAAGAATCGGAACTTGCAAGTTTCATCTCTGGCTTCCATTACCTTCGAAGCAAGTTGGTAAGTATCTCCTTTGGATCTGTAATAGCTAGTTGCATACAATAATTTTCCATTGGCCGAATTTTGCGTATGATCACGAGAAGCTAAAACTTGCCGATAATAAGGACCGTCAATGTCCGGTTTCTTGATTTGCCATCTGTAGTCCGAACCACTTACACTTTTCCAAGAGCAGAAACTATCACTTTCGAAATTGCATCGACCTGGATATGAATCACATTTAGCATAAACTCTATTTTCGTCAGAATAGTCGCCACAGTCATCGGAAAAATCGCACAAGAGTTCGGATGATATGCAGTTGCCATTCTTGCACATGAACTCATCGTCTTTGCATTTTTCGGGAGCGGTAGCGGTTCTCGGAATATCGCAATCTTCGAAGCTCAAATCGTCAAGGGCGATGATGCTCGTAGTGGCGTCTTTACGTCCAGTGAATCCCACTCGGAAACGGTGTTCTATTCTTCCCACATGAGCCGTTGCCAGCTGCCAGCGATGCGAATCCTTCAGACGGCGAGTGTCGGCTTGCAAGTACCAAATTCTCGTTCGAGTGTTCACATGCCCGGAGTCGTAGAACAAGGAAATATCCTCCGAGTCCTTCACAGGGGAGAAATAATACCAGAAGTAAAGTTTGCAAGTGGGTGCAGATTGTATCAGGGCTGGACTCATGAAGTGAGCATATCCGTGGTACGTGAATTTCTTTTTGAATTTCATCAACATGAAGCGACCCTCACCGGGGGTGTTTTTCGTGTGGTCTGAATCAGGTTCTTGAGCAGCATTCGCCAGCGTTTGATTCCAAGAAGCATCCTCACCAGGAGCGTTGGTCCAATAGCAAGGATCGGGCTCTACAGTCTCAAAGTCACATTCCAGTCCACAGAACCGTTCATCGGTGCCGTCCTTGCAGTCTTCGTAGAAATCGCACCTTTGGTCGTCCGGTATGCGGGTATTACCACCGTCGCAGGCAAATTCGGGTTTGAGGTCCTCAAGAGGTTCGCAATCAGCATCGTAGATTGTGATGTCATCGATGGCAATAAAATTGTCTTGCCTAAAACAAACAGAAAGAAAAGAAGAATTAATTCAATACGATGTTTTTGAAAGTTTTATCATATTTCACAAAATTTTAAATAAGAAGATTAATTTTGAACAAATACCTTAGTAGAAATTTAAATCTTCTACAGAAAATTTGAGATACTGAGAGATGCTTATAACGATAGATTGATGACCATAACCTCTTATATTTCTTTATGCATGGTTAAAGTAATGATTAAATAAATTTAATTTTTGCAATAATGCACCAGCACTTTATGTTGCAGATAAAATGGGAGAATTATTCTCGAAATCACTCAGTACTGAATGAATAAATGTCCAAAACCTACATTTGAAATATATTCAACATGCAGCATTTATAAAATATTACGTTCAGCCACTTTAAGTTTCCATAACATATTCCATTTTTTGAATAACTTTGAGTAAATCTTCACTACAACGTCGATGAGTCATTAATTCGGAAAGTTGAAAGGACTGCTTGTTCATAAAAAAAGACATTTGCGTAACGTTGCGTTTTAACTCGTCCGCTTCCAACCCCTCATCAGTACGTTACGTTAATCCCTTACCACAGTGCCAATCACACGCTAGAGTTTACAGCGTTATGTGAATTGATGTCTCAGTTATCCAGCCACGAGCTTGCCTCAGAAAATATTCGCTTTTTCAAACGCTTTCCGCTTCGGTGGGAGTTTCAGGTGTGTTAACTGCTTAAAGTTTCATACCCAAGTGACCGGCAGCGAGCACAAGAGCCTGCAGCGTTGTGTGAAGTGATGTCTCAGTTATCTAGCCACGAGCTTGCCTGAGAAAATATTCGCTTTTTCAAACGCTTTCCGCTTCGGTGGGAGTTTCAGGTGTGTTAGCTGCTTAAAGTTTCATACCCAAGTGACCGGCAGCGAGCACAAGAGCCTGCAGCGTTGTGTGAAGTGATGTCTCAGTTATCTAGCCACGAGCTTGCCTGAGAAAATATTCGCTTTTTCAAACGCTTTCCGCTTCGGTGGAAGTTTCAGGTGTGTTAACTGCTTAAAGTTTCATACCCAAGTGACCGGCAGCGAGCACAAGAGCCTGCAGCGTTGTGTGAAGTGATGTCTCAGTTATCTAGCCACGAGCTTGCCTGAGAAAATATTCGCTTTTTCAAACGCTTTCCGCTTCGGTGGGAGTTTCAGGTGTGTTAACTGCTTAAAGTTTCATACCCAAGTGACCGGCAGCGAGCACAAGAGCCTGCAGCGTTGTGTGAAGTGATGTCTCAGTTATCTAGCCACGAGCTTGCCTGAGAAAATATTCGCTTTTTCAAACGCTTTCCGCTTCGGTGGGAGTTTCAGGTGTGTTAACTGCTTAAAGTTTCATACCCAAGTGACCGGCAGCGAGCACAAGAGCCTGCAGCGTTGTGTGAAGTGATGTCTCAGTTATCTAGCCACGAGCTTGCCTGAGAAAATATTCGCTTTTTCAAACGCTTTCCGCTTCGGTGGGAGTTTCAGGTGTGTTAGCTGCTTAAAGTTTCATACCCAAGTGACCGGCAGCGAGCACAAGAGCCTGCAGCGTTGTGTGAAGTGATGTCTCAGTTATCTAGCCACGAGCTTGCCTGAGAAAATATTCGCTTTTTCAAACGCTTTCCGCTTCGGTGGGAGTTTCAGGTGTGTTACCTGCTTAAAGTTTCATACCGAAGTGACCGGCAGCGAGCACAAGAGCCTGCAGCGTTGTGTGAAGTGATGTCTCAGTTATCTAGCCACGAGCTTGCCTGAGAAAATATTCGCTTTTTCAAACGCTTTCCGCTTCGGTGGGAGTTTCAGGTGTGTTAACTGCTTAAAGTTTCATACCCAAGTGACCGGCAGCGAGCACAAGAGCCTGCAGCGTTGTGTGAAGTGATGTCTCAGTTATCTAGCCACGAGCTTGCCTGAGAAAATATTCGCTTTTTCAAACGCTTTCCGCTTCGGTGGGAGTTTCAGGTGTGTTAACTGCTTAACGTTTCATACCCAAGTGACCGGGCGCGAGCACAAGAGCCTGCAGCGTTGTGTGAAGTGATGTCTCAGTTATCTAGCCACGAGCTTGCCTGAGAAAATATTTGCTTTTTCAAACGCTTTCCGCTTCGGTGGGAGTTTCAGGTGTGTTAACTGCTTAAAGTTTCATACCGAAGTGACCGGCAGCGAGCACAAGAGCCTGCAGCGTTGTGTGAAGTGATGTCTCAGTTATCTAGCCACGAGCTTGCCTGAGAAAATATTCGCTTTTTCAAACGCTTTCCGCTTCGGTGGGAGTTTCAGGTGTGTTAGCTGCTTAAAGTTTCATACCCAAGTGACCGGCAGCGAGCACAAGAGCCTGCAGCGTTGTGTGAAGTGATGTCTCAGTTATCTAGCCACGAGCTTGCCTGAGAAAATATTCGCTTTTTCAAACGCTTTCCGCTTCGGTGGAAGTTTCAGGTGTGTTAACTGCTTAAAGTTTCATACCCAAGTGACCGGCAGCGAGCACAAGAGCCTGCAGCGTTGTGTGAAGTGATGTCTCAGTTATCTAGCCACGAGCTTGCCTGAGAAAATATTCGCTTTTTCAAACGCTTTCCGCTTCGGTGGGAGTTTCAGGTGTGTTAACTGCTTAAAGTTTCATACCCAAGTGACCGGCAGCGAGCACAAGAGCCTGCAGCGTTGTGTGAAGTGATGTCTCAGTTATCTAGCCACGAGCTTGCCTGAGAAAATATTCGCTTTTTCAAACGCTTTCCGCTTCGGTGGGAGTTTCAGGTGTGTTAGCTGCTTAAAGTTTCATACCCAAGTGACCGGCAGCGAGCACAAGAGCCTGCAGCGTTGTGTGAAGTGATGTCTCAGTTATCTAGCCACGAGCTTGCCTGAGAAAATATTCGCTTTTTCAAACGCTTTCCGCTTCGGTGGGAGTTTCAGGTGTGTTAACTGCTTAAAGTTTCATACCCAAGTGACCGGCAGCGAGCACAAGAGCCTGCAGCGTTGTGTGAAGTGATGTCTCAGTTATCTAGCCACGAGCTTGCCTGAGAAAATATTCGCTTTTTCAAACGCTTTCCGCTTCGGTGGGAGTTTCAGGTGTGTTAACTGCTTAAAGTTTCATACCCAAGTGACCGGCAGCGAGCACAAGAGCCTGCAGCGTTGTGTGAAGTGATGTCTCAGTTATCTAGCCACGAGCTTGCCTGAGAAAATATTCGCTTTTTCAAACGCTTTCCGCTTCGGTGGGAGTTTCAGGTGTGTTAGCTGCTTAAAGTTTCATACCCAAGTGACCGGCAGCGAGCACAAGAGCCTGCAGCGTTGTGTGAAGTGATGTCTCAGTTATCTAGCCACGAGCTTGCCTGAGAAAATATTCGCTTTTTCAAACGCTTTCCGCTTCGGTGGGAGTTTCAGGTGTGTTACCTGCTTAAAGTTTCATACCGAAGTGACCGGCAGCGAGCACAAGAGCCTGCAGCGTTGTGTGAAGTGATGTCTCAGTTATCTAGCCACGAGCTTGCCTGAGAAAATATTCGCTTTTTCAAACGCTTTCCGCTTCGGTGGGAGTTTCAGGTGTGTTAACTGCTTAAAGTTTCATACCCAAGTGACCGGCAGCGAGCACAAGAGCCTGCAGAATAAAACCCTGCAGACCCTGCTGTTAAAAATATATATTTTTCAAAATGGCTGCATGAGATCAAAGAAAAAAGAAGAAATATTTAAAGAATAAATTAGTGCTCTTAGTATTTTCCCATTTGGTTAACTTACAAAGAGATTTAGGAAAACTTTATATTGACGTTTCGTCCATCCAAGCAAATACTGGTCTAACATTACAGCAGAAAAACGATCCTAGAGAAGCTGTTTTAGTTTTTTCTTATCTTTCCAAAAATACATAAACTAATAAATATAGTAATAACTAGACGGTCAACTTACAAAGTGTTTTTTATAATGCTCCTACCCAAAGTTGGCGTACATAAGTGGTCAACATAGACAGGTGGTCAACTTAGGTGGTCAAGTTACAAATGTTTCTCTACATTATATAATATAGGGCTAATTCCTTTCCTGATAAAAGTGGTCCACTTAGACAGATGGTCTGCTTAAAAAGGTGTTCAACTTTACAGTCTTTACTGTATACATATATACAGTAAAATCTGTGTAAGTTGACCACTTACGGTGCCGCACTTTAGTGGTCAACTTAGCCAGGTGGTGAACTTGTGGGTGAGAATGATTTTTTTTTATTTTGTCATATTTGCTCCGTGCATTCATCTTTCTAACTAATTAAAATACTTTTAAATTTAGCTTCATGTATTTAATTTAAGATAGTAATTAGCTATTTTATTTCACAATTACCCAAAATATCATTAGAGGCATTATACCTGAATGGCTTACAATTAATCATACAACTTTAAAATTTAAGTACTTAGCAAAAATAAAGATAAATATCTTATTAGTTATGTAAGTTGTTTATTTGATTGTAAATATTTCCTAAAATACATAATTGTTCAAATTGTCTATCTCAGAGCCAGAACAAAAAATAAAAAAATTATGTAAAGAATAAAATAATGCTCATAGTAGTTGGTTAAATTAGACAGGTTTCTACAAGCTTTATAACTAATGTTTCATCTATCCAGTGCAGAGGAATACTGATATAACATTATAGCATAAAATATATCCTGGAAAGGATATTTTTCTTATTAAATAAATAAATATCATGGTAATATAGGCGGTCAACTTACAAAGGGTTTTTATAATAGTTCCACCCAAATTTGGTGTATATGCGTTGTCAACATAGACAGGTGGTCAAGCTACAAAGATTTCCCCACATGACACATTATAGGGCTAATTTCGTTCCTGACAAAAGCGGTCAACTGAGACAGGTGGTCAACGTACAAAGGTGGTCAACTTTACAGGTTTTACTGTATATGCAAAATCTATATTGTCTGAAATTTCATTTTTGAAATTTCGTGACTTTTCGAAATTTGTAAGCACTCTGATTTACTGCTACTCCCTACCTCCTGTTTTTCCCTTTTAGTTATAGAACTGTTGCATTGGAATGTGATATGTTTTATACTTTATTATATGGAATAAATATAAGTACTGCATTCATTTACAATATCATAATTGGGATTGATCTTTTGCAGCATGTATTGACAATTATTGTCTGAATGAAGGCAACTGTTCCTTGGCAGGCAGTTTGCAGAAAACACCTGTTTGTACGTAAGTTTTTTTCTTTTTTTTTTTAGAGTACAAGTATTCAAAAACTCATTTCAGTACTTTGAGTGTTTCATCCATAATTTTGCGATCATAAAAAAATTCTTCGGAAGCTTTGTAGAACACTAAATATGGTAAAATTAATAATTTTGAAATAAGTAACTATAATTTAAAAACTTAGTGTAATTTTATTTTTTTCGCTGAATAATTAAGACCTACAAAGTTTTTCAACTCTGATATTAACCCCTCACATACAAATTTTTGATCATTTAGATCGTTTGAACTCAAAAATTGAATTTTACGAAATAAGATTTATTTGTGAAATTTTAATAAGCATTGGATTTGTGGAAGTTAAAATTCTTACCAAACGAATGAGAAAAGCTGTTAGGTATTTTTTTGTTACTATTATTATTTGGAAAATATTTTCATTAAGATATCAATGATGAAATACAGACAGAGGGGGTAAATGGTAACCTTTTTACAAGCGTATATGGTGACTGGAACTTACGTTAAGATTTGTAAATTATCACGTAATTTTTCTGACATTTAGTTTTTTTTTTCTTTACGACAGGTGCCCTCCGGAATATAAGCACAATCGATGCGCGAAGAAACTTGAACAACCAGAACCTGAACCAGAAAATCCCAACAAAGTCAAAGGTAATGTCTGGTATATTTAGTGCGTTTAGACTTATCCTTTTTGTAAGCGTAAAATGAAAGACAATCTAGGTCAGCGTACAATGAAGGACATGATCTAGGTCAGGGATGGTGGACCTTTTTTGATAAGTGCGCTTGTGAGCGTACAATGAAGGACAATATCTAGGTCAGGAATGTCTATCTTTTTTCGGTTAGCGCTCCAGTTAAATTACGGTTTATTATTTTCAGATGTACAGTCTGCTGCTTGTTAGGTGTTCCTCTTTCAAAATCGACTTTAAAGATAATGCATTTTCGAAAAATGGCCGCTGATGTTTTCAAAATATATTTATTTAATTTATTTTTTGAATTGTGGTTTTCGGCGAATGTGAGTGGATAAAAGTAATTTAATATGCATCTGTGAGCGTGACACTGAAAGGCCTCTTGCGCGCCACCTACTGGCATGCTTGTCACAGGTTCGCCATCTCTGACCGCTGCGTTAGGATGGCCATACACGTAGAGGTGTACCGCAGAGGTTTACCTCTATTGTGTGTGTCCGCCTCGAAAATTAAACATCGGCGTGTGTGCTACTTCGTGCGATCAAACTCCAGAGGCGAACAGACCTCTGGAGTCGGACCTCGTGGAATTGAAAATTTATATTTTCTACCTCTGAGGTGACCTGGACCTCCGCGCGTGTGTGGGTCGACACACACGCGGTCTACCTCCGGTCAGTTGTCGTGAGACTAGCGTGCCTCAGGTAGTAAGAGTGATGACAACGGCTACTGCGCATGCTCCCCTCCGCCATATTTTTACCACAGCGCCTGCGCATCGCCAAGAGGCGCTGTAAAAGCAGTGATGCGCAGGCGCGTTGGTAAAAAGTTAAAGCTGATAAAATCGGTTGTCGTCACTCTTATTACTAGAGGCACGCTAAGTCAGACAAGTGCAGAAAGTCTTTTGTGTTTTCCTCAAATGTTTTTATTTGCATTCAGATTATTTCTTTTTAGGTGGTTTTGTTTCATTTCACTTCAGTTTCTTTGTGCTTAGCGGTTTCGTTTTTAATGTAATCAACATGTCAACAAATTGACATGACTCCATGACTGTGCAGATTTCTTTTTATTAATCAATCGCATGTTTTACGGTATTTCCTTTTCTTCCTAACACCAGTAGCTAACACTGAACCGACAACTGCGATCACGTCGTCTTCTCGATTAGAGGCCATGGGTTCATTTAACAGCAGAGGCAGAAAGACCTCAATAGGATTATCTCTTGAGGCGAGGAGCAGAGGTGTGTGAGCTTCTCGCCTCAAAAGGTAAACCTCCGCTGTTTGCCTCTGGGGTGTACCTCTGCGGTACACCTCTACGTGTATGGCCGGCCTTAAGCAGGTAGCGTTCTGATATAGGTTGCTAAACAGCTGCGAGATTCATTTTTTAGAAGTAAAATAGTAAGTTATTCCTTAATAGTTAATTAATCCGTATTGTAAAGGGTTCAAAGGAAGGCTACTAGGTTGGTAAGTGGTCCTTAGAGTTAGATTACGAGGTTAGGCTTAAAAGGCTCAATATGTATAGTCAAGAGCACGGGAGAGTTAGAGGGGACATGATTCAGCTGTTTAAATTCATTAAAATGGGAAATGTTGATGTGATGCAGTGATGCCTGTAGGTAGAATCAAAGGTCATTGTTTTAAGCTTTTCAAATCTGAGGCTAATCTTGAAATTAGTAAAAAAGACTACTTTAATAGGGTTGTAAGCAGTTGGAAGAGTTTACCGGAAGCGACTGTTACTTCCAGTGGGGTAAAAACTTTTAAGAAGGCTCTTGATGTTCATTGGGGATTGTTTATTTGACTAGGACGAGCCTTGCTAGGTCCTGTGCCAGTTGCGGGTTCTCACTTTTGTATTTGTAATTTAATTTAAATGATGAATTTATTACATCTTGAATTTTCAATGCTAATTTACTCTCTTTGTTTTACAACATAAAATTAGCGTTTCCCAATACATTATCTTGTTAACGCGAAATCGCTTAACGTGAAATATCGCTTTATTTGAAATTGCATGTTCATGTTCAGTCCTACGAGTTATAAAGTCGATTATTTTCTTACACTATTAACGTGAACTTTTTAAGCTGATTTTTTACTCAACACGACTGGAAACTGGACATGTGAACACGAATAAGGACGGGAATTAAATGACAATTATTCATTTTAAGGGATTTCGAAAAGAAAGCGCAATCTCTGCTGTGATTTGTTGGTATGAGATTCAGCAGTTTTGCATAAATGTGTAATCGAAAGAAAAAACGAAAATCAATTACTAACTATTTCACTTAGAATGTAAAACGCATAAAATTCTTCGTATTCTATTTTTAGCCTACTTTCCCGTAAAAGTAAAAAAAATAATAATAAAGCATGAAAGAAGGCTTAATGTATCGTGAAAATATCGTTAGAAATCAAGAAAAGTCAAAAATAAATTAAGTAATTAAATAAAGATTGAAAAATAAAAATTTGAAAGTAGGGTTTTGAAATGAGGAAAAAAGTGTGTCTGTCTGTCGGTCTGTCCCCCCCTAATAACTTTTGAACGAATTGTCCGATTAGAAAAATTCTTTTTGCATTCGAAAGATCTCGGCGAGAACATCTCATTTCCATATTTTACTTTTTGATTTGAACAATTTTTTGTTCAATTTTGAACAGTTCAAAAAATTTTAACATTAGCGCCTATAAGTGAAAATGTAGCACATTATGTAAACTCTGGGTACAAGATCCAAGTTCCAATGAACAAGCTCACTGGAAGAAGTTCTTGGCGTGAAATATCGATTTGAACAATTTTTGTTCATTTTTGAACAGTTCAAAAAAAAAATTAACATAGTGCCTTCGGAGAAATTTCAATCCTATATAAATCCTGATCTAACAGGCCGATTTGCTTGGAACAAACTTTATCGGAAAGCTCTTATGACGTAGAACATGTACAGATAAAAAGTTCATCCAGAACTGACGGGCCTATTTTCTTATGAAATTTTTTGATCGGGATTTTCAAGAATATTTTTGAATTAATGAATGATTAAATGAATAAGCAAAATAATGAATGAATAAATGAGTGAATAAATACATGAATGACTGAATAAATGAATGATTGAACGAATCTGTATTAACCGTTGAAAAAGGCATATTTGAAGCAATTAAGAACTAAAGCTAAACGAGAAAGAGAGAGAGATAGCTAGATTATAAATTTGAAGCTGGTGTATACGGGAAAGTAGGCTCGTATAGTTCTAGACGGAACTTCTTGTTTTATTTTGAGGTTTAAAAAATTCAGCAGAATTTTTTACACTCATATTTTATTTTTTTAAGCACATAATATTGTTTACATGCACAATGCATGCAAATTGAAGTACATACTGTGGTTAGTATGTAATAAATTGTTTCATGATTCATAGACTAAGATGGAAACTCGATTAACAGGAAATACATAAGCTGGTCCAGACCTTAAGGTTCGATTAGGTGGATTTCAACAACTGGGAGAATAAAACACTTCCGTGTACCTTTTTATTTTGTGCTGTTTGAAAAACGTTAACTGACTTTAATTATCTCATTATATTTTAATGAAAAATAGCATTTTTACGTAATTTTTATCTAATTTTTCAAAGGTATTAGCAAATAAATTCTCTCTTTACACCTCCTATTTCAAACGACGTTCTTTTTCCTGCTATAACACTGCGCTGGTAAGGAAACACGATTTACAGAGATTATTTGATTTGCTTCCAAATTAACACTAGACTTTGCAACAAATTTGCAACTTGATGATTTGTGGCAAATATTTGCACCAAGCACAGAGATTTCTCAAAAATGGTACACGCAATTTTTTTCACGTTCTTAATGTATATATTGCATAAAAGGAATACAATACACACACAAATATTTTTACGGGTTCGTCGGACTTTAAACTAGAGGAGTAGCTCCTTCAAGATACAGAGCAATTTATTTAACAAATTATTTACAGTACGTACATATTTTAAGCACAAAATAATATCACAGAGTTCACACGTCACCGTAAAACCAACGGTGATCTCGTATTTACTTCCCAAATACGAACAGAATAAAGTACGAAGCATACAGCACAATAGGACTTAGACTCGCCAAAGGCTAAAACTGAACTAACCTGCTTCTAATTTCTGGCCAGAGCTCGTTATATAACACTCGGATCACGTGACATGAATAATCCAGAAAATTCTACCAAAAACTGGGATTATCTATCATAGTCGGAGAGTCGCCAACTTTGGCGAGGAAAAAAAAATCTAAAAGCACAGGTTCGTAATAATATGAATACCTGAAGGAACTGTTGTTACAGCGTGGTTAAGGTACATTGAAATGTTTTCGCTGAGAATATAAAATTGTTACAGAGGCGGATTTAGAGACTGATTGATCTAACGGGTGTTTTTCTTTTCTTTTTCCAGGTGCCGGGGTGGGCTGGATAATCGGAGTTGTCATTGGAACCATTCTTCTAATTGCCATCATGTTCATCATCTGATACAAAAGGAACACCAACGCGTAAGTATGACATGCTCATGGTAAAAAAATTTAATGGTGTGACACTTGAACTCCAGAGTAACTCAAAACTTGTCAGAAACAAAAGATTATTTCTCATTTCATTTTTAGAAAATTCCCAAAATTCCAACAACAAAAGGAAACCATTTAAAAAACAGCCATTAGTAAACGGCGGTCAGAGGATATCATCCCCCGAAAAAAAAATCTTGGATACACTACTGCTCAGGCTACAACCCATATTGTAAATACCCAGTACAGCAATATGTTTATTAAAATACTTAACTCCGTGCGTAGTTCAACTTAGACTTTTGCTTTGAAATACCATCAGAAAAAGTTGAGGTCCCAAGTCGGTAGTTCTGGTTCACATTCAAGTAGAAAAAATGCACTCAAAGGGGAGTACTTCACGTTTTGAAAGTCAAAGAACTTTGGTTTTAATCTACTTTCCTCTTAATTCTTTGATGTTCATTTATTATTTTTTTTAAATTATTTATTATCTTTAATTATTTATTTTATTTACTTATTTTTTTATTCATTACTTTACAGAGAAAGGTCTCGTCTGGCACATGCTGTAGATAATCCTGTGTATGGACTGAACCTGGATACGGTAAGATGAATTACATTTTCGAAGTAAATTTTTAGTCAACCGTTAAATGTCTTACCTCATAACAGCCCATTTTTTTGAAATGCCAAAAGCAACAACATAACCAAAAGCAACAACATAAACAAGTCTTGAAACCTTTGGCATCATGACTTTGATACTCATTTTGTGTGCTTATGTATTAAATTAGCATGTGTGACCTGGTGTCCTTTGGTCAAAAATCGACTTAATCGTCTCCTGAAAAATGACTAGCAGAAAAGCTTGGCGACTTTTTTGAATCCGCCACAAAAAAAAAAAAAAAAAAAAAAAAAAAAAACAGAATCGAAACTTACCTAAATTAAAAAGAAAGCAAGTTTGACTATTTCTGAATTAGCGAGAAAAAGCTTAATTACCATTTCTTTTCGAAAATTAAAGAATTTTCTTATCGTGAAAAAAAAAAGGAAAATAAAGCAAAGGAGAAATTAGAAAAAGAAACATCATCAGAAGTGCCCTAAAATGACTAAACTAAATTTATAAATATGTTTTACTTGAAGTAGGCAAAAACTAAAACTTACGGGCAATTAGCCGTGACTAGTAGAAAGGGCGAATACATAACCCCCTACATACAGCAGTTGCATCTATGGGGATTGCCTAACACAAAAATTTCATAATCACATTCACATTATGCAAATTACAAAATATTCTTTCTCTATTAGAAATTACGCAGTCAGTTTTCAACTTCTAAATGCAAATTAATATTACACAAAAGTCCTTCTTTTTGAGGGGGTGGGGGCTGACAACAATTGTCGCCCCACGGGGGCACCCCATGTTAGGAACGCCGCTACATATTTATATATATATATAAAAATATATATATATATATATATAACCTTTAATTTTATTGCAGCTGACGTTTGGAGAATTGAATTCTCATATGCCTGTCAGAAGCGAAGATGTAAGTTGAAGTTGCAGTAGTTAAATTTTTCTTTTTTAATTTTTTTCCTTACTTTTTATTGTGAAACTTGATTTTTCATTTCTCTGCAGGGAGCCGGAGCCACAGCCATCGAAAATCCACTGTATGCATTCCAGTCTGAGATCAAATGAAAAGACCAACTCTCATACTTTTCTTCAACTCATCATTCATTAAACAATTGTATATTAAGCATTGGAAAAGAACTGTTTGTATATAGTGGGAATATTCAGAAAGGAACTTTATCGGTGGTTTTCGCGTGGAAGAAAATCGCACTGTTGTGTACTTGTATTTTTTTTTTATTATGTTGTAAAAATTGACGAAAAATAAATGCATTATATTTTGATTCGTTGTCGTTTTCTCAACACTTGTATTAAAGGTTGAAAAAAAGATTTTTATTGTTCTTAGTAACATATTAACAATTGCAACACAATGCAGAAAATATTGTGTGTTTACAACTGCATAAGTGCTATTCATGAATCGAAAATCAAAGTGACTAGCTTAGAAAATCTGTTGACATATTGTAATTTTGTATTTCCAACACTTTCTAATTTTAGTAACCTTTACTATCAGCCCAAAACCTCAGTTCATTTGTTGAATATTTTTTATACTTTGATGACATTGACACTACACAAACAGTTTCTACGCGAGATTTGGAGGCAGTCCCCCAATGTGAGCTGGAGCAGGCTCGTTGTTAAACCGCTGCAACAAATGTATTGAGGCAGTAGGAACATATTTTGTATAAAAATATTAAAAATTTATAATTACTTGCTTTTATTTTACTTACAAAAACAGTCTTAAAAATTCGTTGACACACTGTTTATGACTAAAAAACAAGCTTCTTTTTTCTCTCTAATTACACTGAAACTCCTTGCAAAGCAATTTTTTCTTAGTCTTAACATTTTCTTGACACGCTGTGTACAAACAGTTTCGACGCGAGCTTTGGAAGCAGTTCCACAGTGTGAGCTGCAACAGGCATTCGAATCATTACGGGGAGCTTTGATACCGAAGTGACAGAAAAAACAACACCAACAACAACGAAATTGTAGTGAATGAAGCAAAAAAGCCTGCCCTTTAAGCGTCAAAGGAAATAAGACGGAAAAAAAAAAAAAAAAACGTAATCAACTCTTTTAACTACGGGTAACGTCAATAGACGATTTGGCGAAACTTCCCTGTGGTACGGGTAACGTCAATAAGCGATTTGATGATTTTTGCTGAAAATGTAGGTTTTAGAACAAAAAGTCGAGCAAGTGGAAATGCATTCGTTCTTTACAGTATAAGTAATAATTTATTGAACAGAAAATGGCAGAATTAGAGGTGCAGAAGGCGGATAGAACACCCCTTTTTGATACAGTGTGCAGCCGATTTTCAAGCAAAAATAGTTACATCTCATAGGAATTTTGATCTTGAACAAAAAATTTCCAATCAACTCTCTAAAAAAACGCTATAGGTCGAAAATGGGGCTTCTACGACTAATGTTGATTGGAACTCTCCAGTTTTGCCTTTTTCATGTAAGAAACTCATGACATATTCATAAGAAAATATTCCGGTAGTTAAAGGGTTAAGCACAGCATTTCAGTGCAAAATACGGACACGTGTTTCTGAGTTACAAGAAATTAATTTTCAATGCAAGTAAGTAGTGAGCAAAGAACGTAAACACTAAGCAAAGTCCCACAAAAGATATTTTTTTCTTTTGCATCGAAAAAAGAATTCCTTGCAATTCCAAATACGTGTTTGTATTTCGTAGAGAAGTTTATTGCTTCCTAACTATATTGTCTTTTATCTCATTTCATTTGAAGTGAATAATTTAATTTCTTCCTCCAGATCTCATGTTGGAACTTTTTTGAACTTTTGATTCGTTTACTTAATTTTATAGCTTTATATTGTGACATTTTAATTGTAAATCAGTATTATTTCATAATTTATATACCAAGTTATAATTTCGTAAAATTTCTTACGCATGCAGTTTTAACTGAAAGTTTTTTTTTTTTTTTTTTGGAAAATACTTTTGAAATATTTGACGTACTGTTATGATCACGTGAGTTTAAGGGCGCGTATGTTAAAAAGGAATATCTGAAATATTCAGAAGATTTTACAAAAAAGTGTTGGTGTTCAAATCAATGCTAAGTAAAAAAAGAAAAAGAGGAGAACTACCCACACAATTGAATACACTATTAATCATTCTAGTTCACAAAAAAAGAATTGCACACACATATGAATACAATTGTTAGCATTATAATTCACAAAAAAAGAGGAAAAAGAAAAGTATTACTCACACATATGAATACAATTGTAAGCATTCTAGCTCACGAAAGAAAAAGAAAAAAAAAGAATTGCACACACACATGAATACAATTGTAAGCATTATAATTCACAAAAAAAAAAAAAAAAAAGAAAAGAGAAAAAGAAAAGTATTACTCACTTATATGAATACAATTATAAGCATTCTAGCTCACGAAAGAAAGAGACAAAAAAAAGAATAGAAAACACATATGAGTACAATTGAAGTCATTCTAGTTCACAAAAAAGAATGAATAGAAAGAAAAGAATCACACACACCTATGAATACAATTGTAATCATTCCAGTTCACACAAAAAAATAGAAAGAAGGAAAAGATTCACACACACCTATAAATACAATTGTAATCATTCTAGTTCACACAAAAGAAAAAAGAAAAAGAAAAGAATCCCACGCACACACCTAAAAATACAATTGAAATCATTCTAGTACAGAAAGAAAAAGAAAGAAAATAGTTACACACACATATGAGTATAATAGTGATCATGAATATTTGTTGAAATCTTTTTAAGTTAACTGTAGTGCAACCAAAGTTAGAAAAAAATATTTTTTTAAATTTTGTTTTCTTAATGCAACTAACTATTTCAGAATATTAAGGAGACCATTTTTCCAAAAGAATGTAATTATTATTAAAAATATCGTTCATTATTTAAGTTGCCGGTGTAATTTATGGAATAAAAATGTTATGTAAAATTATATACTTTTTTTGAATAAAATTATGTAGAAATAAAACTCAAGCATACGGTTAGAACTGCGAATTAGCGTTTTTAAAAGGAGGAGGGAGCTGATAAAGTTATTTACCAGTTCTTAGGGCAGCATATGGAACAAAATGGTGTGGCGAAAATTTTGTGCCAATTCTTCTACAATTTTCTCAGAAACATTTACTCAGTAAATATTTTCTAGGTCTTTACTCATTTTTTTATTTATATCATATCGTAGAACTTAATGTTCTTGCCGAAAAATGGCGGCGTAACGTAAATTGGGCTCAAAAATAAATCATTCAGTTACCATGTTGGCAATTTTAGTCTTACACATTTTAATAATATTGCGCATTTATTTCCTATTCTAGAGTTTATGAGCTAATTTAGTAATTTTATTATTAGTATTATTATTATTAGTAGTAATTTTTAATATTAGAGCTAACTTTATGAAAATTCACTAATGCCAATTACACGTTTAATAACGCAAATGTTTGCCAAATGATCATTTTTTACTAAAAAAATTAATATATGCTATAAAGCAAATCAACTGAGTAAGATATGGAACCTATCTATAAACGACCACGTAAAATGCTAAAATAGAACAGAAGATCGCCAAATAATACTACAATAATGGTAGCATAAACGTTAATTAAGGGGGTATTCTAGTGTAGAGGCATGAATTTCGCCGGGTTTTTGAGGCGCTATACAAAGGAAACAAAAACTATTTTTACCACCCATTTTATTATTATTTGTTTATTAATGTTTTATTATTACACATAAAAATTAAACAAAAAAAATTTAAATTGACAGAGTTATGAGCAGTCAAAGTGGGGGATCCAAAAAAAAAGAGGGTGTCATGGCGTGCCTTATTCCAACCCTCCTAGTGATCAGAAAAATAAAAATCAGACGGGTTCTTAATTATTATGGATGCGGCTATCGTACGAACCTTGGACAAGTTAAAAAAAAAAATGGCGACTGTTTGAAAAAAATTTCTTTTTTGCATATTTTCTTAACAATTCCGAATTTTTAAAAGTACTAAATGAAAAGTTATAGCTTTGGGCAAAGTTCACACGATAAACGGATGTATAAAGAACATCCTCTCCGAATTTAAAGTAAATCGGTCCATTAGAACTTGAAATATCCTTGCCGCCAGCTCGAAAACAGTACGAGATAAACGCGTTCAAAGTTTTCAGACAAGTTTTCGACAATTTTACTTACATAATGGTACAGAATACTTACATACTTTTAATCGGTGATTCCTATTGCATATAAGAGACCTTCCTCTACTTCAAAATGCTCATTCTCCGATGTTTTCTTGCGAAGACGAGCAGTTCTACCCTCCTTTGAAGCCTCAGAAGTCCGGATTTCCGAGCGCTCGATATGCGCGCTTCGTCCCGTCTCGCTGCAAAAGCATTAGCTTCTGGGCCAATCGTGATCCCCATAACATCTAAGATTTTTAATTGGGGTATAAAACCTTCAATAAAAATACTAACTGCGAAGATTGGTACGAAGGTTGGCTCAAAACTAACATAAATAAAACTAAAAGGAGAATATTCCAACAAAACAAGTTTCTATGTCCTTCAATTAAATAAAGATTTAAAAGGGATACTATGCAATAAAGATTTTATAAGGGATATTCAACCGTAGAGAATCGGGAACGCTTACCGTCTTTTGTTGACTTGTAGCGGTCGGACCGGAACCGATGCAACGTCACTAAAACGGCTATAACTCATGAAATAATAGGAATTTCGAAAAATCCTTTTAGGGATCATTCATAAATGATGTCACGCTTCGAGGGGGGGAGGGAGGTTCGGGAAATTGTGACAAAGTGTGACGAGGGGAGGGGTAACAGGAAGTGTGACATCATGTATTATGCAACATAGCGTGATGCGTGACAAAAGGGGGGAGGGGGCCCGCTGAAGTGTGACATATTGTGACAAAGGGGGGGAGGGGGTCAAAGATGTGGGAAAAAAGCTTGATGTTATTTATGAACGGCCCCTTAATGGCATATTCTTGAATGTCTAAACTTTGGAAATATGAAAAAAAGATCGACTTCTTCAAAGTTCTACACTAGAATACCCCCTTAAAGAAGAATGTAGAAACTACGCCTTATTGTAAATCATTGTTGCCGCAGGGCCAATTGCGCTCAGAAATGTAGCCGCTCGTACTTCTGACGATTTTTTACTTAGTTGAGTGGCAGTTTAATGAAACTTAAATATTTGCTTCCATAAACTATTTTCGTCTTTCATCCCATTGTTTCATAGAACCCTTCACTCAACCAATTATTTGATTGCTTTTAGTATTATTACAACAAAATCTTTTTTAACAACGAGTTTTTTAATTATTAACTAGTAATTGACTCAACAAAGACATGTTGCCTTCTTCTGTTTATAACAATGCAACATAAATGAGGCTTGCCTGATGAAAGTAAGCCCGAAAAGAAAGTCCTTCCTTTCAAGTTGAAAGTCCTTACTTTTAGGACTAAAAGTAAGGATAGGAAGAAGAGGAAGAAGAAGATGAAGAAGTCAAGCAAGAATTGTTAGTTATTGAAAAAAATGTCATTTTCACCAACCTTGTTGGGCCTAGCGCCTGTTGTTGGTGTACATTTTGTATTGTATTGTAAAACAAAAGGGGAAATAGTTAACTAATAATAAACTGTTAACAAAACTTTTTAATATCACTGAAGCTCATCAATAGCTACTAAACAAAGAACAAATTAAGAACATTGGTTGAAAAACAGCGGAGAAAATGGTTTTTCACTTTTTTACCTTTGCCTATTTACATATAGAGCATAGGAGTCATTCATAAATGGTATATAAGACATGACCTTTTTTAGATATGACGATAGATTCATGCATACGCTTGTCGGGGGATAGCAAGAAAACGCGATATAACCGATTGCCTTCAGAAATAACTCAAAAAGTACAAGTAAACAGTCGCCTCTCGTTATATCGCGTTTGTCGGGGGACAGCAAGAAAGCGCGATATAACCGATTGAATTCAGAAATAACTCAAAAAGTACAAGTAAACAGTAGCCTCTCGTTATATCGCGCTTGTCGGGGGACAGCAAAAAAGCGCGATATAACCGATTGCCTTCAGAAATAACTCAAAAAGTACAAGTAAACAGTAGCCTCTCGTTATATCGCGCTTGTCGGGGGACAGCAAGAAAGCGCGATATAACCGATTGCCTTCAGAAATAACTCAAAAAATACAAGTAAAGAGTAGCCTCTCGTTATATCGCGCTTGTCGGGGGACAGCAAGAAAGCGCGATATAACCGATTGCCTTCAGAAATAACTCAAAAAGTACAAGTAAAGAGTAGCCTCTCGTTATATCGCGCTTGTCGGGGGACAGCAAGAAAGCGCGATATAACCGATTGCCTTCAGAAATAACTCAAAAAGTACAAGTAAACAGTCGCCTCTCGTTATATCGCGTTTGTCGGGGGACAGCAAGAAAGCGCGATATAACCGATTGAATTCAGAAATAACTCAAAAAGTACAAGTAAACAGTAGCCTCTCGTTATATCGCGCTTGTCGGGGGACAGCAAAAAAGCGCGATATAACCGATTGAATTCAGAAATAACTCAAAAAGTACATGTAAACAGTAGCCTCTCGTTATATCGCGCTTGTCGGGGGACAGCAAGAAAGCGCGATATAACCGATTGCCTTCAGAAATAACTCAAAAAATACAAGTAAAGAGTAGCCTCTCGTTATATCGCGCTTGTCGGGGGACAGCAAGAAAGCGCGATATAACCGATTGCCTTCAGAAATAACTCAAAAACTACATGTAAAGTAGCCTCTCGTTATATCGCGCTTGTCGGGGGACAGCAAGAAAGCGCGATATAACCGATTGCCTTCAGAAATAACTCAAAAAGTACAAGTAAACAGTAGCCTCTCGTTATATCGCGCTTGTCGGGGGACAGCAAGAAAGCGCGATATAACCGATTGCCTTCAGAAATAACTCAAAAAATACAAGTAAAGAGTAGCCTCTCGTTATATCGCGCTTGTCGGGGGACAGCAAGAGAGCGCGATATAACCGATTGCCTTCAGAAATAACTCAAAAAGTACAAGTAAACAGTCGCCTCTCGTTATATCGAGCTTGTCGGGGGACAGCAAGAAAGCGCGATATAACCGATTGCCTTCAGAAATAACTCAAAAATTACAAGTAAACAGTAGCCTCTCGTTATATCGTGCTTGTCGGGGGACAGCAAGAAAGCGCGATATAACCGATTGCCTTCAGAAATAACTCAAAAAGTACATGTAAACAGTAGCCTCTCGTTATATCGCGCTTGTCGGGGGACAGCAAGAAAGCGCGATATAACCGATTGCCTTCAGAAATAACTCAAAAAGTACAAGTAAACAGTCGCCTCTCGTTATATCGTGTTTGTCGGGGGACAGCAAGAAAGCGCGATATAACCGATTGAATTCAGAAATAACTCAAAAAGTACAAGTAAAGAGTAGCCTCTCGTTATATCGCGCTTGTCGGGGGACAGCAAGAGAGCGCGATATAACCGATTGCATTCAGAAATAACTCAAAAATTACAAGTAAACAGTAGCCTCTCGTTATATCGTGCTTGTCGGGGGACAGCAAGAAAGCGCGATATAACCGATTGCCTTCAGAAATAACTCAAAAAGTACATGTAAACAGTAGCCTCTCGTTATATCGCGTTTGTCGGGGGACAGCAAGAAAGCGCGATATAACCGATTGCCTTCAGAAATAACTCAAAAAGTACAAGTAAACAGTCGCCTCTCGTTATATCGCGCTTGTCGGGGGACAGCAAGAAAGCGCGATATAACCGATTGCCTTCAGAAATAACTCAAAAAGTACATGTAAACAGTCGCCTCTCGTTATATCGCGCTTGTCGGGGGACAGCAAGAAAGCGCGATATAACCGATTGCCTTCAGAAATAACTCAAAAAGTACAAGTAAACAGTAACCTCTCGTTATATCGCGCTTGTTGGGGGACAGCAAGAAAGCGCGATATAACCGATTGCCTTCAGAAATAACTCAAAAAAGTACAAGTAAATTGAGTGTCAACGTAAAAAATTTAATTTAATCTTACATAATGACAACTTTCTTAATCAAAATAGCGAATAAAACTAAACTTACCAATTGCTATTTTGATACACAGTTCTTAGAATATAAATTCAGAACGTATTTCTATTGCTTTTTGGTGAAATAAAAGTGCAAAGTCATTCGTCAAGTAAAGCAACAACTTGTTTGAGTACAATCATTATGCAGCCATGTACGCTTGGGAGTGGGAGGAGAGTTGTTGCGGCTTTTAACTGCAGCAAATTCGGAAGAAAGGAAAACATTCCTGTTTGGTGGCTTCGTTTAATGGGGGAAGAAGGGCTTTACTGAGAAATGCAATATTTTTACTTTCGAGAGCTCAAACTTGAAATTTTGGGAGACAGAAAAAGCGCGAAATCTCCGAATGAGCGATATAACGAGGCGCGATAAGAAGAGGGGTCACTGTTTCAGAACCGCAAAAAAAAAAAAAAAAGACCTTGAGTTCGAAAATCTATGTGTTTAGCGTAGCCACCTCGAATATAAAACGCAGCCAAATAGCGAAATCGCACCATGACCCTACAGTATACATCACGTAGAGTTAAATCAGAGTGATTTTGGACGCTTTTCGAAAAGTTACCAAATGTAGGGGTGAGGGGGGGGGTGAGATAAAGATTCACTTAAAGTATCCGACTATGTTCGGATGCATTTTTTTTTAAAACACAAATATGAAGCAATATTATTTTTTTAGAGACAGAAAAATCTTACAACATTTATTATACTGTAAAATATATCTCACAATTTTACGGTTTTTTTTTTTTTTTTTTAAGGGTCATTTTTAGTGAAACTTACTAAAATTTATGAATCGGGAGAAACGCTCTATTTCAAAAACATAACAAGTTAGCTATAATTTGCTTAGATGATTTAGCACGTACAACACCTCAGAATGTAATAGACCGCAGATTAAGTAATATTTCAAGAATTACGTGAGTTTATTCATAAATTTCCTGATAATTCGTAGCTTTAGTTTAGAAAGAAGGCTATAGATATTTTTTTTTTCATTTACAAAACCGACGGTCTATTACACTCACATATACTTACAAGACATGCGTTCCAAATTTCATACTTTTATGTGCAATAGAATTTGCAAAATCACGTTTTCCAAAGCCAGTAAATTGCGAAAATTATTCTTTCAAAAATGCAAAGAATGATTAGACTAACAACTAACATTTTGCAGAGGGTATTCATTATATACATTGCCTAAAACTTTCCAGATTCACAACTTATTCCTTCCTTTTCCTCATTTTTAGTGAGTTTTTTCTTTCTGGAAAATCTTGGTTTTTTTATAGTGCTTTTTGCACATGGCAGCGAGTACCGTTTTGAATTCACGCGGATTCTCTCGAAAATCGCTTTTTCATCGCTTTTCAGTCGGATACATTAACTGCGTGGGGGAAAAAGTAATCACCTCTTGGCCAGATTTTTAATTGCAGAAACATAGTGTTATCGAAAATCTTAACTTAAATATATATTAAAAAAATTCCAAAAATCTATGGTACAGCTCAATGTTTTTTTAGGACATAAGCGACCGAGATAGTTTAAACCGTTCTCTTGGATTTAATCCCATTTTTTTTTTTTTTTTTACTTTAAGAGAAAATAGTCTTTCAGCAAATGTAAAAAATAAAAAAAATCTTGGTCGCCAAATTAGGTCTTGGTGACGTAGTTTTTCGTAAATAATAAACTAAGGATAAACCATAGAAACTGAATCTCAACTCGATAAGTTATTTCTAAATCAAAAGCGCGACACACTT
The DNA here is from genome assembly GCA_038502835.1 of Octonoba sinensis. Lineage (NCBI taxonomy): Eukaryota > Metazoa > Arthropoda > Arachnida > Araneae > Uloboridae > Octonoba > Octonoba sinensis. The sequence continues at coordinate 12,079,408 of CM076603.1, forward strand.
GAATAATAGTTGAGCAATCACACCGTTCCAGACAGTTACTCCAACACCCCGCATAATAGCTAACTCAACCGCTTTATCAACCACCTGTTTTATATAAGTGAAAGCTGGGAAAACTGGTTAGTCGCCACATTTTAAAATTGCCGATAAGAATTGAAAACTAACTCTAAAATTGCTTAGAAAATAAATTAATTATTGGAATAAAACAAGAAATATTCAGATTTGAGCTAGCACATGCTAAAATGATTTCGAGCTTTTGAAATGAATAAAAAATATACAGGATGCTGAAACACTGAAATTAGACAAGAAATTTTCGGCAAAGCAATATTGGCAAGTTTCCATGAAAAAAAAATCATGGCGAAAAACGTTGGAAAAAAATTCATTCCGAACGGTGGGAGAAGAAAAACAAAAAACAGTAGAATATGCTAAAAAGTAACCGTGCAAGTGTGGGGCGATCGATGATGCATTTTTTAATCTTCACTTATACTATTTTAATCGCCATCTGGCGAGTGGTGACCGCTAATTTTCACGTACACTGTTTTATAGAACGTGCATGGATAGCTTATAACGGAAGGAATCACGTATTTCCGCCGCTGGAATGTTCTAGAAAGGATGACTGACATCCGGTCAGGAGAGCATCCCCCCCAGAAGTAAATAAATAACATTTCTAACACTTTTAGAGAAGATCCAGGTACTTCCCCGGCCGGGATTCGAACGCGAGCCGCCTGGGTGAATGCCAGGAAATCTCACCACTAGACGACTACATGGGAATGTAGTTTCCTTACAATATTCCATATAACTAAAATTTTACGATAAAATAAATGTCTTTACTTACCGTTCTTTTAAATTATGTTCCACTGAAGGGTTCCCTGTTCTGAAACAGCTTACGAATCGAACCTCAAAAGTAACAGTTCGAAGAATAAACATCTCGATAAGCTCACCAACACAATGACAACGCGGCAAAGTCTCGGTGGTACACAGATGATGTTTATATCTTAATGTCATTCCAAGAACAACGACATAGAACTCCTCTTTCATTATCTTGCACTACTACTGAAACACCTTCCTGGGTACTTTCGCGCACATAACATTCCAAACGAAAAGCGATATTTGAATCACCTCAGCACACAACCATCATGTTTACATTCCCGTCCGCAAACAAGCGCTTTACTTCACTTCGAATCATTTTCTGTCACGCTCAGAAACGTTTAATTCGAATTTACTTCTTATTCCTACGAATATCAGCATAGATTTTCTGAAAACGGAGCCTCAGTGTCCGAGCGGTCCTACCGGTTTCCGCTGCCTGCCAGCGCGCAATTAAAGAGACATGGGTTCGATTCTCACTTTCCCCTGGGTGTATTTCCTTCTTTGTATTGTAATATTCTGTTGTGCTGTCTTGTTCTATCTGTCATATTGGACGAGATTTTGAGGCATTCCTTGAGAATAGCAAATAAACTCGAAAATAAATGTGACCTGAAATGGCCGTTTACAAACAAACATTTTCTGAAAACGACTTTCTGTGGCAGATAGTACAGGGAATGAAGACTTAAAAATATTAACGAAACGTTGAGGCTAATTAATAGAGTTTTTTTTTCGTTTTTTATTACTTTGGACAGAACATATTTTTTTTAAGTATATTGTTTAACACGTTCACGGCGGGGCCGATTTTCATGTTTTTCGCTGTGAGGTGGCGCTTGAATTCATGCTGCGCTTCATCTGGCAGCGCGCGATTGTTGCTTGTTAAGACCTGTATGCTTGCTTGAAATGTTTTGCCAACCACACAAAAAAAAGCAATAAATAATGAAGTTATAAATAAAATAATATTGAATTTTTGTTAATTTTGTTGAATTTGAGTTATATTTACTATACTGAATTATCATGTTTATGTTATTGAACAAACGTTATGTTTATAATACGTTATTAATTATAATTGCTATTAAAAATAAATGTTTTTAATGAATATACGTTAAATTTTCAGCTACATGGAAAACCGAGTCAACGGTAGGTCTCAAAGAAATCCTTCGAGTCGCCGCAGTTTCTCGAACTTTCTTACTTAACTAAAAATATAATCCTACAATATTTGGGTTACCTACCGTCTACTGGCACAATGAAATGCGTACCACCGGTGGTATGTACCGCCCGATGAGGCAGTCTAGTGCGGGCCACCGGTGGTACGCACCGCCCGACGGGATAGTCTAGTGCGTACCACCGGTGGTACGCGCCGCCCCATGAGACAGTCTAGTGTGGGCCACCGGTGGTACGCGCCGGCGTGAACGTGTTAAGTACTATTTAAGCTAATCACTTCAACTGTTTGTTTACGACCACTTCAGGTGAAATATATTTTTGAGTTTATTTGCTTTTCTCAATGGATATGCCCCAAACTCCGGTCCAATGTGACAGATAGAACAAGACAGTACAATAGAATATTACAATACGATGAAGGACATTACGAATATAAAACCGGGAAAGGTGGGAATCGAACCCACGACCTCGTCACTGCGCGCCGGCAGGCAGCGGAAACTATCTCTAAGACCATTCGGCCACTGAGACCCCCATCACTTCAAGTAAGGTACCTGTGTCCAATATGGACACCTTAAGGAAAATATATATTCCCCCCCCCTACACGTCATAGGACTCCAAAAATGTATGACCATTATCTCTGGACTGTTGACTATCATTATTAAAATTAGTGACCTTGTAATTATCCTGGTTTAATTTAAATGATAATAAGAAAAAAAAGTTACAAGTGTCCATATAAGGTGCCACTTGTCCCTATTGTGGACATGCATGTCCATATTAGGGACAGGTGGCGCCGATTGACCTACTACACAGGGTGTATGGAAGAGTCACTCTTCCAGGGGATTTTAGAAGAGAGGGGATAAAAAATGTATCTTAAAGTATTGCGGGGCAGGAGGCACGGTAAATGTCTTCAGAACATGCGCTTTAGAAGGGGGGTCACATTCGGTTGTGGCTCTTCGAAGGCCGATGCAAAGCACGTCAGCTACTACAAAATATTATGAAATGATATAGTTGCTTTTGCTTAGCTCTATTGCATCTGTCTGCAGAATTTACATCTGCTGTTGCTCAGTCCTCACACGATGGAAAAATGAAAACTTTTTCATTAGGGGCGCTAAGTCAACAACAGTCTCCTTGGACATACAAGGTGTGTTCCATAAGTAATGAGACCAAATTCATAAAAAATGATTTATTAAACATATTCGGACAGTTACCTAAAAATCTTAAAAATAGCACCCTCCTGCGTCGATACATTTCTGGAGGCGGTGTTTCCAGGCCTGGAAAGCATCCTGGAAGGCCTTCTCCGGGATGGCCTTTAGAGCGGATGTAACATGAGCCTGGATGATTTCAATCGTGTCCCAACAATTCCTTTTCAGGACTCCTTTTAAGCGGGGAAACAAAAAAAAGTGTGGGGGAGCCAGGTCAGGACTGTAGGGAGGCTGGAGTACCAATGGGGTGTGGGTTCTTGCCAAGAAATCGTTAACAACGAAGGCGCTGTGGCTCGGCGCGTTGTCGTGATGAAGTTTCCACGCATCCTTGATGCCACTTCGACAGCGCGCAACCCTCCTTTTCAGCCTTTTGAGCACTTCCAGGTAAATAGCTGCGTTCACAGTAGTCCCAATCCATCGCGCCGTGTTACGTTAAGCTCAAAATGGGTTCACGAAAACACACGCCATAACTCTCCGGCAGCTCGGATCCGACTGAGAATGGGTGCGGTATGAAGCTAACACCCCCTCCATCTAGCCCAGCCAGTTAGAGGGCGCTGCGGCATACAGTCGCATCTGGAAAAAATTGGTCGCATTACTTATGGAACGCACCCTGTATCTGCCGCATTTGACACATTACCGCGTGTCTTCAAAAGCATCAATAGTTCGTAAGAAGCAGTACCAGCTCTCCTTTGTTGAGGAACTGATACAACTGTTAAATACGATTTCGTCAACAGATATCTTATGAGAGGAGGCTTTTTGTTAATTTTTCTGCAAGGGCTTTTTGGAGGATTTTTTTCTTGGAGTATTGTTCAGATTAAGATTAAAAACACACATAAACATTAATTTATAATGAATTAGCTAAATAAAATAACATTAAACAGATATTTTAAAATTTGTGAATCTGAAGATTCACTTGCTGTACTTCCTCAATAAAGGAGAGCTGGTACTGCTTCTTATGAAGCATTGATGCTGTTGCAGGAATGCGGCCGTGCATAAAATGCGGCAGATGTGTCCATGAGGACTGTGTGGGACTTAGCACCCAAGATGAAGAATGTTTTATTTGGACATAAGGTGTCCATGTTGGGAATCGGGCGTAGTTTTACTAAAAAAAGAAAACGTTTTTAAGCAATATATGCAATAGCAATCGAAAATATGTATTATCAGCTTTCTAAAACACTTCACTTTTCAATTTTCAAAGTAGTTTTACCATATCTAATACGGATTTAAACTTACCAGTAATTACGATCAGCACAGCTCAAAAAAAACAAGATTAATTCAAAATGGCGAAGAACGCGCTTTTTTACACTTTCCTGGCTAAAGTATCTTTTCAACTGCTTTTCTTCACGGACATGTAGTGCTATTTCTCGATCAAATTTGTTACTTTTTATGATATTGAGGGTGTCCATATTGAGAGCACTGTCCATTAGGGTGGGCAGAGAAAACCTTTTTTTTTATTTCTAAGTTGTAATAGCGCGGAAAACTTGCGAATTATATAGAAAAGAAAAATTTTTAAAAAAAATATGAAAAAAATCTCATTTTCACTATATATTTTTAAATTTTTGAATTAAATGTTTTCGTAATATAATAGCTTGTAACGTCTTCAAATAGAGCTTAAAAACAAGGTGTTTTAATTTGGTTTAGATAAGTTGATATCTTCCCGTCGCGCACAAGCCCCAAAATTAGCCAAAATGTTGAAAATTTCACATTTTTACGAGTTTTTTTTTTTTACTATCTTTAATACACTTAATTTTAACGTACTAGTTACAGCATTTTTAGTTTTGAACATAAGAAAATCGTATTTCCTTATAGTGTGAATAAATTAAGAACTTCCGGTCGCGCAATGACCCCAATGCTGTACGAGAACAGTACCCAAAAAAGTGTCTCTCAAATTCCCTCTCCCCCAGTTACGGGATCTGCAAGTCGCTAGTTAGATGACTGACATGCAGAATAGGGTGTGCCGAAAAAAAAAACTTTTTTTTTCTTATTTCGAAGTTGTACTAGCGCGGAAAACTTGCGAATTATACAGAAATGCAAAAGAAAAAAAATATCAAAATCGGTTGACATCTTCCGGTCGCGCATAGGCCCTAAAATTTGACAAAATATGAAAAAAACCTCATTTTTGCGATTTTTTTAAAAACTTTTTGAATTATATAATTTCGTAATGTAATAGTTTGTAACGTCTTTGAATAGAGCTTAAAAACGTTGTATTTGAATTTGGTTTAGACCAGTTGATATCTTCCGGTCGCGCATAAGCCCCAAAATTCGCCAAAACATTGAACATTTTACATTTTTTGGTACTTGATAAATAACTATTATTTAAATGCAATAGCCGTAGCATTTTTTCACGCGAACTGATAATGAGGTATAAAAAAAAGCTGCCAGATGTTTGTTTACTGTTCTTTAAATGTACTCAATTTTTTTACTTTGAAAACAAATTCTTGTTGCTCTTATTTTTTTTCACAAAATTTGAGATTTCTTTGACTGCTTTTGTAACATTAAATTCCCTGTATTTCTAATAATCTTAATTTTTTATATACTTTTCACTTGAAGCTTAGCACTGATATTTACCACACAAATATTTAAATTCATAATAAGCATTTAATTGAACTGTAAAAAGTAATTGCACGTAATTAAAGCACAAATGAGCATTAAAATGCATTAATTACGTTCGATTACTTTTTACAGTTTCATTGTGCGCAATGTTCCTTTAATATTTTAAACATTTAATTGTTGAATGTTGAAATAGATAAATCATTTTTATAATTGATTTTGTTATCAACAGGATACCCTCCTAAAAACGATTGCATACTCCTCCCATCCCGCATACACAAAGAAAGCTATGGAGCCCCAAGAACAATGACCGCTTAAAAGCTAAGAGAACACCCTGAAAACAATTCCCTACAAATTTCAATATCCCAGTGCAAAAGTTGAGACAGGGGTAAATATGTAGTATATTAGTTAAAATAATTTTTAAAAAAATCTTGAATTATAATTTAAAAGCAAAATAGAAAACTGGATTTAATGTTTGATCTCATCAACGCTATAAACTCATGGTGGCAGGTATCAATTAAAAATTTGTAGCTCAAGGTTGAAAACTAAATCTGAATGCCATATTTTTGTTAAATGTTATTCAAATTACTCAAATTTTTCATTCAAAAACAAATTCTTCGTTCTACTGAATTGCTTTTTTGACCAAATTTAATTTTCTTTGTACTGTGATGTTGAACAGCCCTCAGTTCTAACAATATTAATTAATAAATAATTCTTGTTTGAAATTTAACAGATATTTTTGACATTACTGTGATACTTTATGTAATGATTGGTTCTGCATGTCAGTCGTGTAACCAGCGACTTTCAGATCCCGAAACTGGGAGAGAGGGCGCGAGAGAAACATTTTTGGGTACTGTTCTCGTATAGCATTGGGGTCATTGCGCGACCGGAAGTCCTTAATTTATTCGCACTATAATGAAATACAATTTTTTTATGTTCAAAACTAAAAATGCTGTAACTAGTACGTTAAAATTAAGTACATTCAAGATAGTAAAAAAACTTCGTAAAAATGTGAAATTTTCAATATTTTGGCTAATTTTGGGGCTTGTGCGCGACGGGAAGATATCAACTTATCTAAACCAAATTAAAACACCTTGTTTTTAAGCTCTATTTGAAGACGTTACAAGCTATTATATTACGAAAACATTTAATTCAAAAATTTTAAAAAATGTAGTGAAAATGAGATTTTTTTCGTATTTTGTCAAACTTTAGGGCCTATGCGCGACCGGAAGAAGTCAACCGATTTTGATATATTTTTTTTTCTTTTCTATATAATTCGCAAGTTTTCCGCGCTATTACAACTTAGAAATAAAAAAAAAGTTTTTTTCGGCCCACCCTACTGTCCAGATTGGGTACAAGTAAATTATTCTATAATTGATAGCAAAGTATGGGGCACCAGTGGCCGGGAGGGCGCGGTCTTCGTGCCTGTTTCCGCTACCTGCCTGCGTGCAGTGAAAAGGCGAGGAGTTCGATTCCCGTCCTGTGCCCTGCTTGTACTCTTGTAATTTCCCTCTTCGCATTGTAATATTCTATCGTCTGTCTTGTACTATCTGTCATATTGGGCGAGAGTCTGAGGCATGTCCTTTGAGAAAAGCAAAGAAACTCAAAAATGCATGTGACCTCAAATGGTCGAAAAAAATAAAGTACAGTCAACTAGATACTAAAGACCTAAGAATTGGGTGACCACGTGGTTTTACATGTCCCATTCAGTGGGGCAAAAACGGTTTTGAATGTTTTTCTTCTTCTCTTTTATGTGAACTCTCTAGACGGAATGTCTCACGTGGCCAATTAGTTCGTCGGATTATTAATTCACTATTTTCCGTGCTTGAGTCGTTGGTATCGGATGCGGTGTTTTCTTAAAATCTGAACCTTTAGTGAGAAGAAAGCGGCGTGAAACTATGTAGTTAAAAGATAGCCGCCATGTAAGCAAAACTATCAAAAAACAATATTCATTTTCTGTCAAAGAAAAAAAACTCAATCACTTTTTACTAGTTCTTCCGGAAAAAAACTCGCGCTTCAAGGGGTTAAGAATCTGACTAAAGCACGAAATTTATTTCACTGTGTTTCTAATTCTTTCGACACTAGTATTAAACATTATAAATTTGACACCATACGTTACTAGTGCTACTTATTAAATGGAAGATATGTGGTCGACCTCGAGCCCCTATACAGACAGGCCATTTTGGATAGTGCGTCTTCTGATTGATTGCCTTTCTGACAAGTATCCCTTTTGGCGATGTTTCGCTCTCCCTGGCATTTACTTTCCGCAACTTGGCGAGATAATGTGACATAATGACAGAAACTTCACTCTGGTAACCCTAGATTTTGGACTATGAAAAATTTGATTCAAAGTGCTAGAGGCTTCGGCTCGTCCGGGGTCTACAAAGCGTTTAAAATAAAGTTCTCCTTGCAAATTATGAGTAGCCATTTGCTTAATTTTGCATCTCTTGGTACAGGACTGGAAACTAATCTTCCGTGTGATCAATAGATATTTAAACATCTCTCATAAATGAGCTAAGAATTTTTTGACGTACGTCATATACGTCCGTTTTACAGCAGTGGTTACGATTTACTGAGAGTGATGTATGCTGTAAACACAAAGTTGCTAGGTTATTTAGACTATATGACTAAAAATCAACCTGTTTTTCTCTAATTACTCTCAAACTTTTCCCAGAGAGGAAATTTCTCTCATGCGTTTTGCTTGTACTATATGCGAAATAAAATTTCGAAAGTGCTGGAAATGCAAAATTACAATACGTCAATAGATTTTCTAAGCGGTTCACTTTGATTTTCGATTCATGAATAATACTTGTGCAGTTTTAAATACATAATTATCTTCTGTATCGTGTTGCAATTGTTAAGATGCTGCTAAAAACAAAAAAAAAATAATTTTTCAACCTTTAATACAAGTGTTGAGAAAATGACAACGAATCAAAATATAATTCATTTATTTTTCGTCAATTTTTACAACATAATAAACCAAATACAAACACACAACAGTGCAATTTTCCTCCACACGAAAACCACCGATAAAATTTCTTTCTGAATATTCCCACTATATACAAACAGTTCTTTTCCAATGCTTAATATACAATTGCTTAATGAATGATGAGTCGAAGAAAAGTGCAGACCAGATGTGAGAGTTGGTCTTTTCACTTGACCTCAGACTGGAGTGCATAGAGTGGATTCTCGATGGCTGTGGCTTCGGCTCCCTGAAGAGAAATGAAAAATCAAGTGTCTCAACAAAGTGTAAGCAAAAAGAAGAATTAAAAAAGAAAAATTTAACTACTGCAACTTAAACTTACATCTTCGCTTCTCACTGGCATGTGAGAATTCAATTCTCCAAACGTCAGCTGCAATGAAATTAAATGATATATTAATATATATATAAATATATATATACAGTGGCGTTCCTAGCATGGATGCCCCGGGGCGACAATTTGTGGTCAACCCCTCAAAAAAAAAAGAACTTTTGTGTCGTATTAATTTGCAGTTAGAAATTGAAAAATTGCTGCGTAATTTATACTAGAAAAAGAACACTTTTTAATTAGCATAATGTGAATGTGATTTTGACATTTTTGTATTAGTCAATCGCCGTAAGTGCAACTACTCTCTGTAGGCTATGTATTCGCCCTATACGGCCAGTAGCGCGAAAGCTTTTAGTCTTTACCTTCTTCAAGGAAAACATATTTATAAAGTTGGTTTATTCATTTTAAGAAAGTTCTGATAATGTTTATTTTTTACAGTTTCACTTTTTCTTTCTTTTCCTTTTTTTTCGGCACGGTTTCAAAACTTGTTAATTTTCGGAAACTAACAGTAATGGGCTTTTTTCTCGAAAATTCAGAAGTAGTCAAAATTTTTTTATCTTAAGGAAGTTTCGATTCCGTGTTTGTGGCGTATTTGAAAAAGTCGCCAAATTTCTGCTAGTCAATTTTTACATTTGGACACGCTTTAACGACACTAGGCCACACATGCCAATTTAATACATAAGCACACAAAATGAGTATCAGGGTCATGAATTATTTTCCAAAGGTTTCGAGACTTATGTTCTGTTGTCGTTTTTTACATTTCAAAACACTAGTCTGTTATGAAGTAAGTCATTCAACTGTTGACTAAAAATTTTCTTCGAAAATGTAATTCATCTTACCGTATCCAAGTTCAGTCCATACACAGGATTATCTACAGCATGTGCTAGGCGAGACCTTTCTCTGTGAAATAAAATGAATAAAAAGAAATGAAAGTAAAATAAGTAAATGTAATAAATAAAATAATAAATGAACATGAAAGAATTAAAAGAAAAGAGGAAAGTAGATTGAAAGCATGAAGTTTTTGAACTTTCAAAACGTGAAGTACTCCCATTTGAGTGCATTTTTTTACTACTTGAATGTGAACTAAAACAGCCGACTTGGGACCTCAACTTTTTCTGATGGTATTTCAAAGCAAAAGTCTAAGTTGAACTACGCACGGAGTTAAGTATTTTAATAAACATATTGCTGTACTGGGTATTTACAATATGGGTTGTAACCTGAGCAGTAGTGTATCCAAGATTTTTTTTTTTTTTCGGGGGATGATATCCTCTGACCGCCGTTTACTAATGGCTGTTTTTTAAATGGTTTCCTTTTGTTGTTGGAATTTTGGGAATTTTCTAAAAAGGAAATGATAAATAATCTTTTGTTTCTGACAAGTTTTGAGTTACTCTGGAGTTCAAGTGTCACACAATTAAATTTTTTTACCATGAGCATGTCATACTTACGCGTTGGTGTTCCTTTTGTACCAGATGATGAACATGATGGCAATTAGAAGAATGGTTCCAATGACAACTCCGATTATCCAGCCCACCCCGGCACCTGGAAAAAGAAAAGAAAAACACCCGTTAGATCAATCAGTCTCTAAATCCGCCTCTGTAACAATTTTATATTCTCAGCGAAAACATTTCAATGTACCTTAACCACGATGTAACAACAGTTCCTTCAGGGATTCATATTGCTATGAACCTGTGCTTTTAGATATTTTTTTTCTCGCCAAAGTTGGCGGCTTTCCGATTGTGATAGATAATCCCAGTTTTTGGTAGAATTTTCTGGTTTGTTCATGTCACGTGACCCGAGTGTTATATAATGAGCTTTAGCCAGAAATAAGAAGCTGTTCAGTTTTAGCCTTTGACGAGTGCATGTCAGTCTAAGCCCTATTGTGCTGTAAGCTTCCTGCTTTGATTCTATTCGTATTTCGGAATTGAATACCAGATTACTGTTGGTTTTACGGTGAAGCGTGAACTTTGTGATATTCTTTTGTGCTTAAAATTTGTACCTACTGTAAAAACTTGTATACAAATTGATCTGTATGTTCAAGGAGTTAGTCATCTACTAGTTTAAAGTCCGGCGAACCCGTAAAAATATTCGTGTGTGTATTTTATTCTTTTTATGCATCTATACATTAAGAATGTAAACAAATTGCGTACACCATTCTAAGGAAGTCTGTGTTTGGTGCAAGTATTGCCCCAAATCATCAAATTTGTCGCCAAGTCGAATGTTAATTTGGAAGAAAAGCAAAATCGTAAATCGTGTTTCCTTACCAGTGCAGTGTTATAGCAGAAAAAACAACGTTGTTCGAAATAAGAGGTGCAAAGAGAGAATTTATTTCATAATACCTTTAGATAAATGGATAAAAATTACTTTTCTTTAAAATATAGTGTGAATTAAAGTTAGTTGCAAAACATTCTTCAAAAATCACAAAATGAACAATTACACGAAAGTGTCTTAATCTCCCAGTGGTTGAAATCCACCTAGTCGAACCTTGTTAACAAAAAAAGGACTGGACTAGGTTAATTATTTCCCGTTAATCGAGTTTTTCTTATTCTATAAATCATGAAAATTTATTACGTACTAACCACATTATGTACTTCAATTAATGCATGCATTATGCATGTGAACAATATGTGCTTATCAAATTAATATATGAGCGTAAAAATTTCAGCTGAATTTTTTAAAGCCTCAGAGGTGGAAAAAATAAAATGCAAAGAATTTTATGCGTTTTATTTCGAATTGAAATAGTCAGTAATTGATTTTCATTTTTTGTTTCGATTTCCACATTTATTCCAAAACTACTGAATCTCTTCCAAACAAATCATAGCAGAAGATGGTCTTTGTTCTGGAAACTCCCTAAAATGAATTAGTGTCACTTAATTCCCATCCTTATTCGTATTCACACGTCCAGTTTCCTATCGTGTTGAGTAAAAAATCAGCTTAAAAAGTTCATGTTAAGAGTGCAACAATATTCGTCGATTGTAAACCCACAGGACTGAGCATGTAATTTCGTGTAAAGCGATATTTCACCTTAAGCAAATCCGCGTTAACAAGGTTCTTATGTATTGGGAAATACTAATTTTGTTATAAAACAAAGAGTATTATTTGCATTGGAAATTAAACATGTAATAAATTCATCATTTAAACTAAATTACAAATACTAAAGTGAGAGCCAGCAACTGGCACAGGACCTAGAAAGTCTGGTCCGAGTCAAATTAACAATCCCCAATGAACATCAAGAGCCTTCTTAACAGTTTTTACCCTACTGGAAGTAACAGTCTCTTCCTATGAACTCTTCCAACTGCCTATAACCGTATTGAAGTAGTCATTTTTCCTCATTTCAAGATCAGCCTGAGAATTGAAAAGCTTAAATTAATGATCTCTGAGCATATTCTTCAGTGCATAACTGTAGCCCATCAACATTTTCCATTTGAATGTGTTTAAATAACTGAATCATGTCCCCTCTAACCCTCCTGTGCTATAGATCAGGATTTCTCAACGGAAGCTATATTCCCCCCTTCGAAACAGAGAAAAAACAAGGGTCCACTGGGAAAATAGTAAAATAAAGAGACCACGAACCAATCATTTCAAACTGATAAAATATTCCACATTCCAGCCCAATGTTAAAATACTACACATTATTCTGATCAACTATATTACAAGTGGACAAATATATTATAATATACGACAGACTGTATTCTTCTCTGAAAGCATGAATGTGCTTACTGTACTCAATGATATATCAGTTGAACGCTGTGGTATCTATTAGATCAACAGTTGATTTGAATTTCTTAAATACGGCAAATTAAACCAGCTATTAAAGCGGGAAGAAGCAATTTCATAATGAGAAATAAAAGTTTACACGAGGGGGGCCACGACAAAATTTGGTATTCATAAGGTGGAGAACCCTTGCTCTAGACCATAGGTTCTCAACGTGGGCGATAACGCCCCTTGTGGGCGCTTGAGACTTTCAGGGGGGCAGTGATAGACCCTAGAGAAAACTAGGGGCGTTGTGATGACATGGAGGAGCGTAGGCAGATTAATTAAATGTTGTCTAAAATAGACTAAACACGCTGTTTATGTACTAACAAAAGTATTAGGTTTATGGTCGATTGTTCAACGATTTCTGATGGCATTCCCATCTTCATATTTAGCTGAACATGGCTATAGTGCTATAACAACATTGGTAACCAAAAAGAGAAATCGGCTCCATATTAAAATAGAGCCTGATATTAGCAAACTAATTCAAATGCATCAAATTCAATCTTCTCATTAGTCAAGTTACAAATTCGATGTCTGAAAGTTTTAATAAAAATACTTTTCAATATACTCAAGCATGCATTTTGATTGCTCTCTTTAAAATAGTCTTACTTAAAAACAGAAATAGGATAGGGTCATATCCTATCTACGAATAAAATGTATAATATTACACATTTAAAAATATATTCGTGGTAGTAGCTATTTCAGGTTCGCAATTGGAAAATTGGGTGGGGGGGAGGGGCTTTAGAAAAAAATATTCTCAAAGTGGGCGGAGGCCAAAAAAAGATTGAGAACCTATGCTCTAGACTATACATATTGAGCCTTTTAAGCCTAACCTCGTAATCTCAGTCTGAGAGATCACTTACCAACCTTGTAGCTTTTCTTTGAACCCTTTCCAACACGGAATAATTAACTATTAAGGCATAACTTTCTATTTTTTTTAAATTAACCTAGGGACTATTTAAGAACCTAGATCAGAGCGCTACCTCCTCAAAGTAGCGATCAAAGATAGCGAACCTATGGCAAGCTTGCCAGTAGATGGCGCGCAAGAGGCATTTCAGTGGCAGGCCCAAGAATGCATATTAAACTATTTTTACCCACTCACATTCGCCGAAAACCCCATTTCAAAAAATAATTTAATTAAATAATTTTAAAAGTCCAGCGACCAATTTTTGAAAATGCATTATCTGTAAAGATCATTTTAAAAAAGGAAACCCAACAAGCAGCAGACTGTACACCTGAAAATTATAAACCGAAATTTAACTGGCGCACTATCGAAAAAAGTGCATTCCTGACTATGGTGTTGTTGGGGTTTAGTTTACTAAAATACATTGCGTTGTGTTAAGATAATGAAATGTGTTAGAGCATTTATGCCAAACTGGTACTAATATATCATAAGTTAGAGTGGCAGATAATTCAATCAAACTATTTTAAATATAAGAACAGACAATTAACAAATAATACCAAAGCTATGCTGTTAAACTGAATAAACAACTTTATTTTACATATTAGGCATAGTAGAAAATTAATTAAATTGGTATACCAAATACTTATATTTTTTACTTCAGCAAATCATCAAATCATTTTTAAAGGAAAATATTGCATCTGGGATATATATATATGTACAAAAAATACATACAACCTGCATTCACATTGATTGGCTGGCAGAATCATCAGCAGAAAATAACACGGTTCATCTTCTAGTTTCAAGTTTAAGTTCGTGCAAAATGTTTCTAAAAATTTCGTATTAAGGTAAAAAATGTTCTTGAAGTCATTTTTGGAGAAATTAGATCAGATCATTTTTTTGCAAGTTTCTATTGAAAATGAATTGTTGTATGCGTGTTCAGCAACGGGATGGCTACTTAAATAGCGTCCTTGGAGAACCGTTAGCTGGCGTGATTCATACTTGTAACGGTTTTTCTGAAAGCACTGACTTCTTCTACAGCTGCTCTTACCGCTATCTTCCAATTTCGTAAAATACTGATCGATGTAATGGTAGCCCAACGGCTCCAGAAGATAACTTGAATAAATAAGGATAATGCCGATATTACATTGACATTTTTGAAAACTTTTTAGACTGCATACATATTGCCTATGCAGTACTTAATGTTGCCGTAAGGTGATTAAAATGAAAACTGTCGACAGGTGATCAAAAGCATATTGAAGATATTGTAACTCACAGATCTATTACAATTATTAGGATGGTAGCGTAAATTGTACTTGAAAAAGAACTTGATGGCAGAACGGTTGCTCACCCGGAGAAGAGGCGAAAAGCCCCTAACCCCGGGTTCGCGTCATACACCTTCACCAGCTTCCAGTCGTAATAAGAGGGAAAAGTAAAATTCGTCAGAGATAGCACACTTGCAAGGCGCGAAAGGGGAAGCTTAATCCGCGAAAGTAAATAGTTCCCGTCGCGTATTTAAAGTTATTTGAATTTGTAAAGTCGAAAAGCGACGGAACCAAGTGGAAAATAAACGGTGGTTAAAGGATAACTATGGGGTAAAAAAAAGCTAATTGAAAAAATAATTTGAAATGGTGTTTCGAAAGAATAAAATGTTATAAAAATTTTGGTCGCGTAGGCAATTAAAAAAGAGGTGACAAGTCGTGGTTACGCCTAGCGGTTAATCTGAAAGAACCGTGAATAAAAATGCAAAGGCTTGTCACCAAGGTCTAAGCGAATAACCGAAGTATTCGATTAAAATAACTAAATTCGCGAGATGTAACAAGCATCTTGTTACACTGACCTAGCTCTTATCCTTCATTGTACGCTCACAAAAAGGTGGACATTACCTTTGACACTGTTGGGATTTTTTTCTGGTTCAGGTTCTGGTTCTTCAAGTTTCTTCGCGCATCGATTGTGCTTATATTCCGGAGGACACCTGTCGTAAAGAAGAAAAAAACAATTTAGGTCAAACAAACTGCGTGATAATTTACAAATCATAACAAAAGTTCCAGTCAGCATATACTCTTGTAAAAAGGTTAACATTTATCCCTTCTGTCTGTATTTCATCATTGATATCTTAAAGAAAATATTTTCCAAATCATAATAGTAACAAAAAAAAAATCTAACAGCTTTTTTCATTCGAATTGAATTTTACCTTCCACAAATCCAATGCTTATTAAGATTTAACAAATAAATCTTATTACGTAAAATTCAATTTTTGAGTTTAAAGGATCTAAATGATTAAAAATCTGTATATAAGGGGTTAATATCAAAACTTTAATACTTTGTAGGTATTAATTATTCAGCAAAAAAATAATAATTACACTAAAACTTTTTTATTATTGTTACTTATTTCAAAATTATTAATTTGACCATATTTTTTAGTGTTCTACAAAGCTTCCAAAGAATTTTTTATAATCACAAAATTATGGCTGAAACACTCAAAGTACTGAAATGATTTTTTGAATACTTCGACTCTGTACAAAAAAAAATACTTACATGCAAACAGGTGTTTTCTGCAAACTGCCTGCCAAGGAACAGTTGCCTTCATTCAGACAATAATTGTTAGTACATGCTGCAAAAGATCAATGATACAATTATGCTACTGTAAATGAATTCAGTACTTATATTTATTCCATATAATAAAGTATAAAACATATCACATTCCAATGCAAGATTTCTATAACTAAAAGGGAAAAACAGGGGAAGGGGAGTAGCAGTAAAACAGGGTGCTTACAAATTTCGAAAAGTCACGAAATTTCAGACAATATAGATTTTGCATATACAGTAAAACCTGTAAAGTGGACCACTTTTGTAAGTTGACCACCTGTCTAAGTTCACCGCTTTTGTCAGGAACGGAATTTGCCCTATATTATAGGGCAAATTCCGTATTGTAGGGAAACCTTTTATTGTAGGGAAACCAGGTATTGTAGGGAAACCTTTGTAGCTTGACCACCTGTCTATGTTGACCACGCATATACACCAAATTTGGGTGGAACTATTATAAAAACCCTTTGTAAGTTGACCGCCTAATTATTACCATGATATTTATTTATTCAATAAGAAAAATAACCTTTCCAGGATATATTTTATGATATAATGTTATATCAGTATTCGTATGCACTGAAAAGATGAATTTGTAGTTATAAAGCTTGTAGAAACCTCTTTCTAATTTAACCAACTACTATGAGCATTCTTTTATTCTTTGCATAAATTTCTTATTTTTTGTTCTGACTGCGATAGACATTTTGAACAAGTATGTATTTTTAGAAAATCTTTACCATCAAATAAACAACTTACTCAATAATATTTATCTTTATTTTAGCTAAGTACTTTAATTTTGAAGGTGTATGCTAAATTGTAAGCCATTCAGGTTCAATTTCTCTAATGATGTTTTAGATATTTGTGAAATAATATAGCTAATTACTATTTTAAAGTAAAATTTCATACATGAAGCTAAGCTTAAAAGTATTTTAATTAGTTAAAAAGAGGAATGCATCGAGTAAAAATTACAAACAAAAAACCCCCATCCTCACCCATAAGTTGACCACTAAAGTGCAGCACCGCAAGTGGTCAACTTACACAGGTTTTACTGTATATATATATATATATATATATAGTGCGTATCGAAATGATAGGTCCACCCGCATTTTTCAATGTTTCGACTGTTAATTGAGAATAATTCCTGTTTTTTTTGGTACAGATAATTCAACAATAATCGTTATAATTATCTGGAAAGCAATTTGTTAAAAATAAATAATTCTTTTTTATTTTATGAAAATTTTTTATTTTGAAGCCGTTTCAAAAAGATAGGTCCGCCTTTATAAATCCTTGTACCAAAACGTTTTTTTCCATAAAACTTGCGTAATCATCATAGTTAAGTCTTACTATGGGACTACGCGGGCAGCCGTGGAAGTATTTAAACGGAGTTGAACACCACATTGTAATCACACGAAATGGGTCGTCGTTGCAGTCTTTCGCTGGTTGAACATGGGAAAATTGACGCATTTAAGAAGTGTGGAAAATCGAACAGAGAAATAGCTAAATTTTTAAACAGATCTCATAATGTCGTAAGCAATTTTTTGCGACTTAGAAGTGCTTATGGTAAGAAAAAATCATCTGGTCGGCCGTCAAAAGTGACACCCCGACAAAGAAGGACTATTGTAAAGGAGTTAAAATTTGGAAATACGAGCTTATCCACTTTGGCCCGAAAACAAATTCCTGCAATATCAAAATCAACGGTCCATAGAGTGATAAAGAAGTTCGGTAGTTTAGTTTACAGGAAGAGGAAAGCGGTTCCAAAATTGACTAAAAATCACAAAGAAAAGCGAGTGAAATTCGCACAGGAAGTGATGTCCTGGAAAGAAAACTGGCATCGAGTGATATTCAGTGATAAAAAAAAATTCAATCTGGAATGTCCAGATGGCTGGCAATATTACTGGCATGATCTGCGTAACGATAGAGAGATATTCTCGAAGAGGCAAGCTGGTGGTGGTTCCGTTAGGGTGTGGGCCGGCTTCGGACGCATAGGAAAAACTGATATAGCATTTGTATACAATCGCTTAAATGCTGCAGGCTATCAACAGCTGCTCGAACAAAATTTTCTTACACAAGCAGAGCACATTGGAGTGTCGTTCTTCATGTTCCAACAGGACAATGTTCCTGTTCATACTGCAAAGTCCACTTTTGAGTGGTTCCTGGATAATGGTGTGCATATTATCGATTGGCCACCTTGCAGCCCGGACCTGAATCCGGTAGAAAACATGAGGGGCATACTCGCAAGAGCAGTATATGCAGGTGGAAGGCAGTACAACTGTACTACAGACTTAAAAAGATCTATTTCCTCCGAATGGGCAAAAATCGAGACCAGCTGTTTGCAAAAACTTGTAGAAACCATGCCCAATAGGATTTATGAGCTCATTTTGAAAAAAAGTAGGGAAATTTCTTATTAATTGAGTATTAATTTAATGTTTGGTTCAGTGGACCTATCTTTTTGAAACAGCAATTTCACAAATTTTTTGTTTCGTTTATCATTAATATGATTTGTATATTATTTAAGCATTATTTTTTCATTGGATGAACTAGAGTATATTATAAAATAGTACTTAATGCATAATAATTTTTTTTTCCCAACATGAATTTCGTTTTTACTGATGGACCTATCATTTCGATACGCACTGTATATACTAGTAAGCCCGGCAGTCATACGAAATGACCGCTGTTCTAGATATTATAAATTGTAATTAAAATGATTTGTGCAAAGGTGTCTGCTAATGCAAACTGAATTACACAGGTCAGGCGGCGAGGACGCTCCTTCGCTTACTGCTCCACACTACCATATAGTTATTTACTATATAATCAAATTGTTCGTGAAAAATGCATATGTACCATCGAAAAAACGTATTGAAAATTATATTATGCTTTTCAAAACAAAAGTTTTAACGAAACTGGGAAAAAGAGCGATGCCACTCTAATAAGAAAAATATAAAAAGGCAGACGATAATATAATAAATTAAAAAGAAAGAAAGGATTCAATTAAATTCGCGTATACACGAGGCCGACGAGATAGACAGGCCCAGTCGCGGAATGGTCATGTGACCAACTGTGTGCAAACTTTTCTGAAACCGTATCTCGCTACTGCTGCGGAGCACATGTTTGCTTGTATGCTTGTTTTGATTGTGTTCGTGCGATCGCTATATTATATCTTTTTTCTGCTTTCGTTTAGTCTTATTGCAATGAATTAAGTACTTTATTTTTTATTTCTTGTAATGGTGTTGCAGCGTTAGTAGCTGCAAATCTTAACTATCGTGGCCAAAAAGGACGGGTTACTGCTTTTGCTCCTCCAAAGTGTGAAAAATTAAGGAAAGTATGGCTCAGAAAGATCTGTTTCCCAAGTTGCTTTTCTTGTAAATCTTCTTCGTCAAAAAGGATACCCGATCGAGAGGCAGAAAACGTGAACCAGGGAATAAATGAAAGCATAGCTGAGCATGCAAAATATGAAGAAGAAAAGGTTTCAAAGCTAGATGACATAGAAAACTACTACGAACAAGTATCTTCACAACAAAGGGATGCAACAAGTAAGTGGAGGATTTTTACCAGTATTGAAAAATTTGTAATATAGCTTATAGATTTGCCTAATGATCTCCCAAAAGTGGGGAGTTCTTTGATTGTTAAAAATTCACTGGAATTGCATATATTTTTGGAAAAAACTGAGTTTCCTTTTGAAAACCTGCCTAAACATTTACAAGTATTGAACTCATTTCATGTTGCAGATGAAATCGTTGATATTTTAAATAATCATGATGCCTGAAATGTTCAATCAAAAATAAATATATTAATTGATATTTTAAAATCAATTGAAGATCATGAAACGAATATAGATTTTCTAATTGAAGAACTAAAGTTAGCAAATGTTTCCAAAAATAAGAGATGGTACAGTGGAAATACTCTCTTGGATCAAATTTTTATGTTTTATCGTCCGCTGTCTGTTGGTCATTACATAAATATGGATATTTTATTTTACCTCAACCTAGAAATCTGTTAAAAGTTGTAAGTAGCATTTCATTGCAAAGTAATTCAATAGAAGATAGCATTGACTAATGATGGGCATAATCGAGAGCTCAATTATTCAGGATAACTCGAGAACTCAATTCTAACGAACATCTCGAGATCTCAAACTTCTCGATTCTTGAATATCTCGATTGGTTTACTTCTCGAAAGATACTAGAATCGAATGAATATCTCAAATGATTTCTTTTGCGAGCAATTTCATATTCGAATGGAACTTCTCGAGTACTTGAATATTTCGTATCAAATAATTCTCTCGTATAACTTTCTTCTCGCGCAATGCGTTTAGATGATTCGTAGTCAAGTGATTGCGAAACTCTGTGTGTGAGTGGGTAACAAGGGCGAAAAGTTTCTTATTTAAGAGGAAGTCATTGCTAAAATATGCGCACAAATTTAGAGGACGGAAGTGTTGGGAAGAAAAACAAACGGATAAATAAACGTATATAGTAAGTGTCATTGCAAAAGCGATGCACTTTATTAATCAACATGTTTATTTGATTAGCACCTCCCGTTTTTTGTCTTGCAGAATTGCGTTATATCTAGGTGCGGTTTCATAACTCTTTACATTGAAAAGTCTATAAAATTGAAGTGCTAGAGAAAACCGGTTTCAAGGGGGACTCTTTGAGGATAATTTTCAAAATTAAAATCCTCAAAATACATTTTTAAGCTATGGCTGGTGACATTTGGTGAATGGGTTCGTAGAATTTCTCCGGATGTTTTCGAAATTTGGATGTAAAAATCGCAGTTTTGCATTGCATTTTGAAGCTGTTGGGAAAAAGGGACCTTCTGGGAAAGTTACTTTAGGCTTTTTTCTTCTGTTATTTGTGGTTAGTAAACACTTAAATTGCGGAAAATAAACCTTTTTGAATAGAATTAAGCCCTAATTAATTAATAATGGTTTTGTGAGAAATCTTTGATTCAATAAACTTAAAACCATATTGCATACTCTTTCACTGTTAAAATACATTGATATATTACTACGTTTGATTAAATAGCTATTGCATGTATTTTCTTTAATTTCATAAAATGGCCCTAACTGAATGGCACATAGCAGAAGGATTTGACTTAATTTGCTGCCATTTCCTCTACTTGTGCTTTTCGGTTGATTTGGAGCCATATTTTCAGTTCGAGCAATTTTGCACTGAATTTTGAAGAACATGGTTGTTGAATGAACAAAGGATATATGATGGTTAAATTTAGTTTCTTAGACTTACATTTGCAACAAATACTTTAGGATGAAGTCTCGCAGCTTCAAAATCAATGAATAAACAATTGGTAGATGGTTATATTTTTTAAATACCATAAATACAACAGTCAAACCTTTATAAGCTCACTCATGGGCAGAGTCCGACAAAAATGCGAAAATCTTAGGAGTCAGCTATAATATTTCCATTTATCATGTAATCCATTGAAAGTAATACTTGTAAAAGTTTTAAAATCATCTACCTGCTAGGTCGTACAAATAACAAAAAAAAAAAAAAAAACCGAGACAAGTTTTTCATATTTTGTAACCATTTACTTTTTTAAATGTCTAAGGAGGGCCTTTTCATTTGATGCTAAAGTTTAACTAAATAGAACATGATTAATAAACAAGCGATTGTTTGAACAAACGTTAAATTATTATTTTTAATGACTTATATTTTTGCTATAGAAGTGAATTAATTTCCCTTATATGCAGAGTGAAAATTATCATTTGTTTCAATAATTTTTTCCATCAATGTTTCATCACTTGTTGTGAGAAAATTATCTATTGTCGTTTGAAAAACCAATCTTTATTGAAGAAAAAGGTGCGGTTAAACAGCAGAACGAAATGAACACCGCGATCCGATAATGCACACAGTTGGTCACGTGACCTTATTTTCCTTCCTCCGTGCCAGGGCCTGTCATTCTCGTCGGCCTCGGTATACATTGTTTTTTAACGTAGACAGCAAAGGCTCACTCAATATGCTAGATAAACGTTTCGATTGTTATTAGTAATATTTGTTACATTTGTTACAATAACAGTGGCAACTGCATTGATTTGTTTGTTCACACGGCAACTGTAATTATACGATTGGAAACGACCGCAACAATGCAAAAATAAAATAAAACGGGTCAAGAAAATAATTGAAAAATTTTTAAAAATTAATTTAAAAAAACTAATTGAGTCACAACTTTCATTTTTGCGGCGATGCGTTTCTCGGGTCGTAAACATTAACCGTGCCGAATGTGGTCCCGATCGGTAAAACGGCCTGGGATTCTATCGCGGACAGACAGCCAGACAGAATAAGCCGCTTATATATAAGATATATACATATATAGAGAGAGAGAGCGAGAAAGGAGGAGATGAAATAGTTACTTACAGCCGCAAAGACTTTCGTCCGATCCATCAGGGCAATCCGTAACGCCATTGCAAATGTATTCTCTGGAAAGACAAGGGCGGGTCCTCTGGTTATCGCAGAAATAGAATCCTGCTTCGCACAGGTAGGCTCGATCTGCAAAACGGATCAATCTGTTAAAAACATCAACCTCAACAAAAATGAAAATTTTGCAGGAAATAGTCGGGCAGAATATTTGAAACAAACTAAGAATTTCAGTTTTTCAACATTTCCTGCTCCGCAAAGAAGCATCCATTATGTAGGTAAAAAAAACTCTCAGATGTAGATGTGAGAGAGTAGAGGCTATTCAGCCTTATTGTCAGTATCGAATTAGCTATGCTATCGTTAACCTGTCATGTGACAAACCTGCATTTGGCTCCCTAATCAGATAACAAGCCCTATACGACTATATTTATGATAATTACACACCTTCAAGGTTTCGACAGTGCTATCACGATTTCACCTTCATTTCGCAAGTGACCTGATCACGTGACGCAGACTTCTTAGGTCCGACCAATCGACAATTAACGAAAGAAGGTACTTTTCTCCACCAGACCCCTACCATTTAGCCGAAGCCATAGGATTGCGTGCGCTTGGGGGGGGAGGGTAAAAAAGGAAGTACTGGAGAGCTAGCCGTGTACTTCGGTAATTTTTTGTACAAAGAGATGGTTCTTCATGTCCTTCTCAAGTGACTAATTTGTGTGCATTCGACCTAGTTGTAATGTCTTAATTATTTAATATAAATGAAATATCTTCAACCTTTACGAACGATTCGGAATTTTTACGAAAATTTGTGAGTTTTTACAATTTTGCGCTCGTAATCGATTTTGGCGATTTTTATAGAAATTTTAGAGATTTATCACAAAACTGAATCAATTTCCACTAAATTTGAACAATTATTTTTCCCTTTTTTGTTTGATGTCTGCACTTTAATAACCGCATTTGATGTAGACATTAATGATAATCATTGGCTTAAATAGAACTTAAGAATAATGACTGGATCATTTAGGATTATGAGTATGTCGTGTCGAAAACGACATTCTTTCTACATTCCTGTCTTTCCCAGTTTTCAAATTCTATTCCCCCTTCTGAAACTCGTTCGTCCCGAACAGTACCTGGTACTTTCCCCTGACCTTTGTGCAAGGTCATGTTTACAAAGCCCCTATCTCATGGTTCACCGCGCCTCGTGCGCACTTTGTGAATAGATGTTAGTTAAGTTCCTGATTTGGCATAGTTATTGCCCTTTTATCCTTGCTGTTTGTTTACTGCAGTCATGCAGCATTGGCGACGCCTCTCATTTTCGTCCTACCGTTCTCGCCTGCCTTCTACAATGCTGTTTGGTGACGATTCTCCGTTCAGCTACAAGCCTAGTTGGCGTTCGTCTGCTCTAGTGCACGTGTGCCCGTGTTTTCAAGTTGAGACCCCACTTTTACATACTTTTTCTCACAGACTTGACTCTTCCTTTTTGGTCGAAAGACCACGTTGCTTTTTTTAGGATGTGACCTACGGGTCCATCCTTAATACCCTTTTTCCCTTCTGCCACCTGAAGACTTCGTGAGCGTGAGTACACACAAATCATTTCTTTAATATCTTGAATATCATATGCTGTTTTAACTAACCACTATTTCTGCCTTATTGTCTTATTTGAAAACGCAACAGATAAATAGTTAATACATTGTTTAATAATTCATTTGATGGCGTCTCGCCACACTCTTAACTTTGTGCTAAATTGAATTTGATTGTTTGGTTAAATAAAACCTAATTTTGTTTATTTAAATCTGTTGTTATCATTCTCACCAAATCAACAACTCCCTTTTATCATATTCGTACCCCCCCTCCCCCTATGTATTTATTAAATGATCTGTTCCGGGTCAGAAACCTTCTCAGCTTTTTACTGAATTCTTCTGAGTAAAAAAAAAAATCTTTTGAATTCTAACTTTAGGTTGGCAGGTATGCTACGGTGATAACCATGACTCACAGATTTATCCATATAAGTTTTGAATGTTTCGAAGCTGGAGAAGAAAATAGGACAGAGAGAGAGAGAAACTCACCACATCCAATTTCGTCCGACTTGTCCGGACAGTCCGGCACGCCATCGCAGACCAGCAACGCCTTGATGCACGTTCCGTCCAAACAGGCCTTCTCCTTCTCTTTGCAGTTGTCCTGATCAATACGTGTCACTTCCGTGGTTGTGGGATCGGTGGGGGGTAGAGTCTTTGGCTCTGCAAGATGAAAAATGGCCCCCCCATTTCAAAATAAAGTCGGTTTTAACCCTATCACGTATGTAAGCATCATATGAGGTGACAAATGTTTGCTTCAAACTGTTATGCAGATTCGTTTTTGTGCTGCAATTTGCATGTAGTCCATACCTGGAGACTTCAAACAGTTGTTGGAAACCACACAAAGCTTCATAGGATGTTCAAGATAGTTAAAAGATCAAGCTCTCTTTGGAAGTCCATAGAGGATTCAAAAAGAAAAGAAAATTTCAGCTTCAAATCAAATTCTGTTTATATAATTTGACTGGGAAATTTAGTATTATTTTATAGCCTTCTTATTCCTTATAAATGAAGTTCGAACATTCAGCTTTTGTTTATTATTATATTGAAGAAAATATGACAAAAAATCATAAAACGACCTCATTCAAGGACACGAAATTTTGATTATACAAGACAAAAATTTCCAAAAATAAATTATTACACTACAATCCTGAGATACTAAACTGATTTATAGCGTTTTTTTTTTATGACACAAATAAATAAATGCATGCATGAGAGGGATAGATAAAATTTTTGGCACGGGTGACGACCCTACGATAGAAAGTTTTTAACAAAAATCGTGATGAGTGTATGGACCCTATGTGACAAACTGAATTTTAAGAAGAAGAGGAAGATGGTGATGAAGGAATGGTATATGTACGGTCAGTGTAACAACTTAGTTTCTTAGAAAAATCCTCAAGGTCTTTCTACAGAACTGTTCTTTTACAAAAGAAAAAATAGCGGCAAGTATTTGAAGCACGTGGCTAACTTTTTTTTAAAGGCGGATGTAAGGACCTAAGGACCATAAGGAGTGTTTCCTGCCTTTTAACTTCTTCTTTCTTTTCTCAAAAATATTGGCAGTTGTGTAGGAGTCAAAATTTCAAATCAGGCAGGCAGGTCTGAAACTTGTCACATGACCCTCACAGATTTTTTTTCTTAATTACAGTAGTTACAATTAAGAGACATATGAAATATCATAAAAGGATTAAGCAAAAAAAAAATATTTTTCTAGTTACAGCCTTTAAAATTTGGGACAAAATTGCCCGTTTCCAGAAAATCATAAAAACACTCACTTTTAAAATGGCCTCTGTTTCAAAGGTTTTTAACCGATTCAAATAAATTTTTTTTCTATAAATAATGAAGGGATGGTATTTTATTTAGACACTAATTTGAAAAAGCTAGTTGGTTTCATTGATAAAGAAAAAAAGGGTTTTTTAAGTGAAAAAAATTGCGTTTTACCGATTTTATGATTTTTTTTTTCTTAGGAAAGAAATTTATTTTTGACAAAACAGAGGTGGCAATCCAAAGTGTTGTTATATAAGTTTTGCATCAAATTTTATTCTAAGCCTGAGATGCATATCCCCTCAGAATTTAAAGTTTGAAAGTTGAAAATCTTCAAAAACTACGATTTTTGAAGTGTGATTACTCAAAAAAGCCATTTTTTTTTAAATCTGAAAATCTGTTCATTTGTTGCCCCTGAAGTGCTTAATGAGCTGCTATCAGTTTTTTGTGTATTTTTGCCCCAGATATTTTATATGATTTTTCAAAAATGGCATTTTGTGCATTTTTCAAAAAAGCCAGAAATTCAAACGTGTACTTATTTAATCACTTTATAAGATTTAATTAATATTTATTAAGAAATATACCATATTGTCACACAATTACTACATCTAAATTGTACTTGACCTTTTAGAATTTAAATAGCACCTTGCACAAAGTGTAGCCACCGTGATTTAATGCATGTTATCCTGTTCATTCCAATTACTTGTTTTAAACTCACACGCTTTACATCAAATATCGTGTTACAGCACTGATATACATAGTTTTAAACACACATGTAGTTATGTACTTAAAGAAAAATAAATATAGTAAAGTTCTTGAACCATCTTCTGCTCGCTATTACCAAAACTATGCAAAGCCTAATGAGGGACCATATGGTGTTTTATTTCTTACTTTTAGCATTACTATTACATCAGTCTAGCTTTTTCTCCCCCGGACTCTTCTGGCTACGGAAATATTTTTTCTAGATTATCTGTGTAGAAATGATGCGATAAAGTCCTTAAACCATCAGTGACGCCATCGTAATTTGTCCCATCCAATAATTGTCATCAACAATTTCAATAAATTTTCCTATTTGGAAATCATACATTGAGTTATATTTGTTTAAGAGGCTGGTAGTTTTCTAACAGCTTCTACTTCATGCTTGATCGTGCTACTATTTTAAGATAGCCAATAATGTTTTGATTGTATTCCTACAATAGATTTTACGTTTGCTGTTACATGGTTTTTGATGTAAAGCGTGTGAGATTAAAACAAATAATTGGAGTGAACAGGATGAGATGCATTAAATCACGGAGGCTACACTTTGTGCAAGGTGCTATTTAAATTCTAAGAAGGTCAAGTACAATTTAGCTGTAGTAATTGTGTAGCAATATGGTATATTTCTTAATAAATATTGATTACATCTTATATTAAAGTGATTAAATAAGTACAAGTTTGAATTTCTGGCTTTTTTGAGAAACGCGCAAAATGCCATTTTTGAAAAATCATATAAAATATATGGGGAAAAAATACACAATATAACTGATAGCAGCTCATTAAGCACTTCAGGGGCAACAATTGAACAGATTTTCAGATTTAAAAAAAAATGGCTTTTTTGAGTAATCACACTTCAAAAATCGTAATTTTTGAACGTTTTCAACTTTCAAACTTCAAATTCTGAGGGGATATGCATCTCAGGCTTAGAATAAAATTTAATACAAAACTTCCATAATAACACTTTGGATTGACACCTCTGCTTTGTCAAAAATAAATTTCTTTCACAAGAAAAAAAAATCATAGAATCGGTAAAAAAGCGATTTTTTTCACTTCAAAAACACTTTTCTTTATCAATGAAGCCAACTAGATTTTTCAAATTAGTGTCTAAATAAAATACCATCCCTTCATTATTTATAGAAAAAAATTATTTGAATCAGTTAAAAGTTTTTGAAACAGAGGCCATTTTAAAAGTGAGTGTTTTGCTGATTTTCTGGAAACGGCCAATTTTGTTCCAAATTTTAAAAGGCTGTAACTAGAAAAAAAAAAATTTTTTTTTGCTTAATCCTTTTGGGATATTTCATATGTCCCTTAGTTGTAACTACTGTAATTTTTTTTAAAAATCTGTGAGGTTCATGTGACATCCCCTGTCTGATCTGAAATGGAATGGCTCGTAGTTACTATGTAAAAAACGTTTTTCCATATTACACACGAGTGCATGGTCTATGTATGTAAAACTGATTTTTCATTAAATACTGAAGATTGTATGGTCAATATACGATAAACGTATCGTCTCTTTAAAAAAACGTAATTGTGAGTGTACTGTCACCATACATAAAACAGTAGTGAGTTTTAAGGACTTTATGTGAAAAACTCACTTTTACAAAACTACAGACTAACGTATGTAATGTAAAGCTAGTGTAATACAAATACAAATACAAAAGTGACGACCAGCAACAGGCTCAGGGCCCAGCTAGGCTGGTCCTAGTTAATTTAGCAGTCCCCAATGAACATCAAGAGCTTTCTTAAAAGTTTTTACCCCACTGCAATTAACAGTCGCTTCCGGTAAACTATTCCAACTGCCTACAACCCTATTGAAGTAGTAGTTTTTCCTAATTTCAAGATTAGCCTGAGATTTGAAAAGTTTAAAACAATGACCTCTGGTTCTACTTTCAGCACATAGCTGTAGTCCATCAACATTTCCCGTTTTAATGAACTTAAACCAACTGAATCATGTCCCCTCTGACTCTCCTTTGCTCAAGACTATACATATTAAGCCTTTTAAGCCTAACCTCATAATCTAAGTTTGAAAGACCACTTACCAACCTTTTAGCCCTCCTTTGAATCCTTTCCAATAAGGTAATATCCTTTTTTAGGTACGGAGACCAAAACTGAACAGCATACTCCAAATGAGGTCTTACCAAACTTCTGTATAGTGGCAATACAACTTCCTTAGACCTGTTCGAAATACCCTTATTGATAAACCCAAGCATCCTGTTAGCTTTGTTACTCACTATGCTACACTGCTGACTGGACTTGAAGTCGTGACTAATCAATACTCCTAGATCAACAACTGCTTCTGCTTCCCTAATGACAGAACCTTGTAAATAATAGGTTGCATGTTTATTCCCATGACCAAAATGAAGCACTTGACATTTCCCAATATTAAAAGACATACCCCACTTAATTGCCCACCTAGAAATTTGATTCAAAGCCTCTTGAAACTGATTGACTTGTTCCTCCGTGTCCACAATTCCCATGATTTTGACATCATCAGCAAAAATATTGAGGTTCCCAGAAATACTCTGAGTAATATCATTAATAAAAATAATGTAATACAGTTCCGCGAACGTACCGGTGAATGTATGGTATTTACATGACAAAACCCTTGTTCATTTACGAAAGCACGGACCAATACATTTCCTTTATATGGGACTTATTCTTTGCAAAAAAGCTGCATGATATCTATGCGACAAAATGTTACTTCTTACAAAACTGCCAACGAATGTGCAGACCCTAAATATCAAATTTCTGGGTTGAACACTTGAGGTCGGACAGTTCGAGTTAATGAGGGTAGTGGTAGCCTAGTGGTTAGCACGTCGGACTTCCACCTGGAAGGTCGCGCGTTCGATACCCACTGAAGACCACCATGTATACTTGGGGATATGTGCATGTAAAATCCGTAGACCCCACTACCTCTCCCCGTGCGTAAGCAATCCTAAGGCCTCGGCTAACAGGTAGGGGTCTGGTGGAGAAAAGAAAAGTTCGGGTTCCTGTTTCTGATAACTCATTTGCAATTACGAGTTCTACAAAATCTGAATTGGATCATCATCAAGACTTCATCAACCCACTAATTTCTGAATTATTCCAAGTTTTCTGCTGATCTGAATGGGAGTAATTCCTTAACAAGCGTAAAAATAGCTTCAAAATAGTCCTATGTCTTTAAATAAATATATCCAAAGCGTACGGACAATTCTAGCCGATTGTGTAATAGAGATTTAAAATATGAAATAAATGACGAATTTTTATGTTTCAAACCAAGAAAAAAGTGAATAAATAAATAATTGAGAGAAATTACTTTAAAAAACTTATAAGTTGAATGTATTACAATTAGCCCACTTTGAAAATGATACAATGCCTCATTGGAAATGGGTGTTTAATTTACTTTCATCAAACTAAATGCATTCTTTCCCCATAAACACGTGTGCAATTGCCACTTCTCCTATTCTTTTAATTAACCCAGATTTTGGTTACCTAGTCAAAAGAGACTTGGGAAGACTAATCTTTTAAATCATAATTTTCTGCAATAACTGGATTGGTTCTTTCGGTCAACTTGCGAAGAAATGTTTCAAACTTTAACGTTAATCAAGTACAATTAAAAAATAAATACAAACATTTTTAACTAATTAACCCAGATTTTAGTTACCCAATCAACGGAGACTTAGGAAGACAAATCCTTTAAATCATAATGTTCTGTAATAAATGAATTGGTTCTGGTGGTCAACTTGGAAAAAAATGTTTCAAACTACAACGTTAATCAAATACAATTAAAACTCCAAGGACAAAAATTTTATAAATTATTAAAATATCCTCACCTAGTGTTGAAAGACAATCAGAACCTGAAAGGAAAACAAGGAACTTTTTAAAAATCAAATAATTAAAACTCAATAAACTATAATTAAAACTAATGCAGCCATTTTACACTAATATACAACATAAAAATAATAAATATTATATCTATTAAGTTTTTCTTTTTCTTAGTGTAGATTTTTTAAAAATTATCAAATCAAATTCTACTTCTGAACCGTTATTGTTAATTTCAATTTTAAAATTTAAATCATTGCTCGTAATAAAATCTAAGAGATAAGAATTTTTCAATTGTTATTTTTTCCCTATAAAAGCAATAGTGAGATATTGGTATGAAAATGTTTTTACGAACCTGTGTTTTTAGATTTTGTTTTAGTATGTTTTCAACTCGAAGCTGCATATTATTCTAGCTTTATTATAAGTTTCTATTAGTTTGGTGAGAAATTGGGGAGATATCGTCAATTTGGCTTTATTTTTGACAACTAAGTTTTGGCGCTAAATTTGGCTATTTCTAGCCAAACTTGGCGACTACCCGATCATGATAGACAACACTAGAATTTTCTGGATTGTTCATGTTATGCGACACGAGAGGTTATAAAAGCAGCTCTAGCCAGTGGAGAGTTCAGTTTTAGTTGTTAGAGAATTATGCAATGTTAGGGAACTGCTGGCATTGGTTTTTACGTTGTGGAAATACTTAGGTAGGAGAGAGTTTTTACGTTTTTGCTTAGTAGAAGTCCAAGTAACAATATGATAAGAATAATCTGGAATTTTTCTGTGAAAATACTTGGAAATAAATTGGACTATTTTTTTAAGGTCACTGGGTTAAACATTCGGTGGACCCGAAGCTCGCAACAATATTTATTGTAAAAATGTATAACAACTTGAAAAACTCAGAAAATAAAAGTGTCCTAGTTCTCACCACAATTCCATTCGTCACTTCCGTCTTCGCAATCCGGTGCGCAGTCGCACTTCCACTTGGTAGGGACGCAGGGCACTTTCCCTGATTTACATTGGAAATATCCTCGGTAGCAGATGCTGGTACGGTTGGCGATGATCAGATCGCCTGCATTGATGGAAGAAGAACGAGAAAATCAAACTTAAGTTGGTTTTACTGCGATTGCGACAGACAGAATATTTCTCGTGAATTATCTACGTCACTGTCTCTAAGTTAATTAGAAAGCGATATTTTGAGCATAAATAATATTTAAACCATATTCTACAATAATTTAAAAAATTAAACAAATAAGCAAAAAGTGCTTCAAAGAATCTCAATCTCTTCCATTTGTGGGACACATTCGGACTGCATTGATGATTCGGTAATAAGGCACCTTAGGACAGAATTGATTCGGTAATAAGGTATCTCAGGACAGCATTGATTCGGTAATAAGGTATCTCAGGACAGCATTGATTCGGTAATAAGGCACCCTAGAACAGCATCGCTTCATTTATAAGCAACATTAGGACAGCATTGATTCACTAATAAGCCACCTTAGAACAGCATCGCTTCAATTATAAGCAACATTAGGGCAGCATTGATTCGATAATAAGCAGCATTAGGACAGCATTGATCTGCTAACAAGGCACCTTAGAACAGCATTGTTTCGATGATAAGCAACATTAAGACAGCATTGATTCGATAACAAGGCACCCTAGGACATCATTGATTCGATAATAAGCAACATTAGGACAGCATTGATTCGATAACAGGGCACATTGGCCTCGAGCGGGGGGGGGGGGGGGAAAGATCAAGAAGTCCGACATCACATATTTTGGTTAGAATAAAAACATTTAAAATCAAAAGATTAAATTGTTTATATAAATTATTTTTTTAAGACAAAATAACTTGGGTAGTTTTTACAGAATTCAAACAAATATAACTTTTACTATTGTATACTTATTCAGCTTCTTGACGTCACCTTTGTTTTACGTAAATTAAATACACGCACAGTAATTATTGTTATGCTTGCAAATGTCATTAAAAGTTCAAAAATAAAATTGCAAATCGAATCTATAACGCAGTACTCTGCTTCTGAGCAGCAAGTACACATTTTTATGTAATATAATGAGACATGTGACAAGGGGGGTAGGGGTATGCTGAAGTGTAACATGGAAGGAGTGAAATACATTGACAAAGAGTGTGACATCATTCAGGAATGGCCACAAATACAGTTCTGCCTGCAAAAAAAAAAAAAAAAAATCGACAGCCTGGAAGAGTGCCAAGAAAAATCTATTCATACCCGAGGGTGAAACTATTGGTATATGGAATGTGCCATATTCTCTTCTCGTTTTAGTTCCTTTACCTTACCTTATTTTCTTCCGAGCTGATGTTATGTGACAGTTTTTAAATTAGGTTGCTTTCAACAAACAGAGAAGCACACATCCTGATTCGCGTACTTTTGAAGTTTAAACGCTGCAAGATGACCTTCTCTAAAACTCGAATGGATTCATCCTTTTCTGCCATGCGCAGAAGCGACCAAGTGTCCAAACTTCGTCGTCGAACTGTACATAGGTTACATTTTATTCAGATGTATACATACGTAGCTTACATTTAAATCAGATGTAAACATACGTAGGTTACATTTAAATCAGATGTAAACATACGCAGCTTACATTTACTGTATGTAGGTTCCATTTACTGTACGTGGGTCACATCTAAAGCAGATGTACACATACGTAGGTTAGATCTACTGTACGCAGATTAGATTTAAATCAGATATAAACATACGTAGGTTTCATTTAAATCAGATGTAAACATACGTAGGTTACATTTAAATCAGTTGTAAACATACGCATTTTAGATTTAAATCAGATGTAAACATACGTAGGTTACATTTAAATGAGATGTAAACATACGTAGGTTATATTTAAATGAGATGTAAATATACGTAGTTTACATTTAAATCAGATGTAAACATACGTAGGTTACATTTTAATCAAATGTAAACATACCTCCTTGTTCACAGCCGTCAGTGAACCGCACTTCGTCAATGGCGATATCCGTTAGGTTGTCTCCACCTCTGGTAGCGATGAAGCTGATCCTATAACGTTGAATGTTACCCACTACCCTGTGGACGTACTGCCACTTGGGTGTCTTAGCCCCAGCAGTGTTGAACACCGTATAAGTGAACCCCCGCTCTCCTTCACTGCGTACCTAGTTTAAAAAAACAAAATCTGTAGTTAAAATCAACTCACTGGGAGTGTAGGAATTTCAAGTCAAAATACTTAATTACTGAAGTTTTAAATTAACTACCTGAAAATTTTTCTAAAAATATTACCTGCTACAAAGATTTTTTCTATTTAGCAGAAATTGTGTACAAACACAAACGCCATCAAGTTTTCAATCTTGTTAAATTTAATGGATTACTTTAGCCGATTACATTAATTAGAACTACCGTTAATCATCGTCTTCTATAGAATGCAATCAGATTCAAGTATCAGATAGCAAATAATAAAAGTGAAACAACGAAAAAAATCTGTCCAGCGGCGGCAGAGGAGGCCCAACATGAGCTTTTTTCAAATAAAATCCAGAACGTGTACACCGTATATCGTCGTATACTCTCTAATACAGCCATGGTGTTGATATAGGGGAAAGTACCCTAAAACGGGATAGCTTATCTATTCTTCGCTTTATTTCTTATTGTGTACAAGGTACATTCCAAAGCTAGACGTCATTTAAAAGTATACACCTTTGCAACTACTTAAAATACCTTTGTCACATTTGTTCAATATTTATGTGAAAAACACTGGTTTCACAAAGTCTTACACGATCCTTTTTTACATTACCAAGGGTGGGTAAAAAGGGATAGAGAGTTTTATGTTATTAGGTTTTTGCTGATTTTACTTTTGACTTAGATTTTAGAACAAAAATAGGCTACGTTTTTATAGAAAGAAACTTTTTAATTGTAAATTTGAAAAATTACATAACACTGAAATCGAATAAAAGTGTATCGTCTTCTTCTTCTGCTCTGGAACATGCTTCGTGGGCCCATCCCTAGCAGCTCGAGCATTGTATCCAGCCTTCTCCAGATTTCGATTCAAGATACAGAGCGTTGCAGAAAATACATGCTTCATCTTTTTCAGCTTCATCTACTGAATGATGATGAAGGTAATTTTCTTTTTCGGGGTTTTACCCTTCGCTTATTGGTAACTTTGCTCGTTTCCTTTTTTCGTAATTCTTTTTTTTTTTTTTTTTTAATTTTTCTCTGTGTTTCAACTTCAATTTTCTTTTTTTTCCCTCTCCTCAGCTCTATTCTGTTTAGCGTTTTCCATTTCCAACTTTTTGTTTATTTTTTTTTTTTTTTTTGTATTGTGCTCACGCCAACGTTCAGACGTCACAACGCTAGGAAAAATCTCACGTCTACGTTTATTTTTCACTTTTTGTCTATCGGGCCAAAATAAAGCCCGTTTAAACGGAGAGGGTATATTAGCAGAAGTGGTCTGTAAAGGAGCTTCCTGGCCAGATGGTGCACAAAGTTGCGGAATACTTTCTTCCTTCTCTTTAGTGTCTTGTTGCAAATGTTCTCGGCCCATTATTTTGGTAGTCATCGCTCTCCATACCTCATACAGCGATTGATCCTCTAGTTGGCCTTGCCAGGTTGAGGTAGTGTCTTTAAAAGCTTCGACTTTCTCGAGTCCTATGATATCTTCTAGAACTGAAAGAGCAATCTTTGTATCATTAATTTGCACATCTTGTGAACTCTTCTCTCTGATCTCTTCAATGGAAACATTCTTGCCAGTCTCTTCAATGGGAACATTCTTGCCGGTAAGAGTATTAAGTACCTCTTCTGGATTCCAGGGAACTAGCCCACATTTTCTAAATCCATTTTGAATTGTAGAAGATGTAATTTCTTCAAGTGCTAGTTTTAATAAAGGGGAGAAATCCGTTTTCTTCAAAATTGGTTTTGAATTTATATTTTCTAACCTCCACTTGTGAACTTTCTCTTGCCACTTTCGTTTTAGAGATCTAAATACTGCAACATCCATAGGTTGTAATATGTGAGTAGCGTTAGGCAGGAGTGCCACTAGAATTCTACCATTTTTATTGCAAAACTCACTTGTATGCAAAGAAAGGTGGGAAGCATGTCCGTCTATAAACAATATTATGGGCAGTGGTATTTTGCTCCCAATGAGCCATGGGTGAAATACGTTGGTGATAAACTCAAAAAATAAAGCACCATTTATCCAACCGCTCTCAGATTTGCCAATACCCCAAAACGGTGGAATACTTTCAGCAATATCTGCAGGTATACGTTCACACCTGAAGACCACTAATGGTGGAGCCAGAATGCCAGCAGCATTAGCTGTCACCAATACTGTAATGCATTCCTTCTCGTCTGCATTAATGTGTTGGTAGACGGTTTTGTCTCCTTTATTTGCCAATACTTTTGAATCTTTAGGATTCAAGAAAAAGACATTTTCATCACCATTAGACACACGGTTAGGATCTGAAAGTATGTGGTCTAAATTGTTTTCCTTCAGGTAATTAAAAACTGAAGAGGACCATTCTAATATCTGCTGGTTTATAATGGACGCCCTTGATATTTTCAAATTTTAAGCCACCTTTTGAGAAATATTCGGATGGCGTTTCAAAAATGACTGAAACCATTTTCGGCCTGGTCGGTTCTCATTAAAAAATTGTTGTACGACCCATGTCGGTGAGTAAGCGTTGGACGCTGTCCAAAAGTTCAGTTTTCGAGACAGGGAAACTGGCCTTAGATATAGTTATTATCCAATTTTGAAGATGTTTCTCTTCTTGTTTGGTCAAAACTGTATCCGGTCCCATCCGCCTTTCAACCGGCCTTTTTCCTTTTACTTTGTAATATAGGCTAGGTAAAAGGACACCATTTTCTTTGGCAGCTGTAACGATGGGCTTCACTCCCGAAATGTCGCCAAGTGCTTTTAACATATTCTCCTCCGGGTACTTTAATATTTTCGGAGCCATTATTATTATCAATCTACAAGAAATGTAAACGAAGGTCGTCAGTTCTTCTTTAAGTACTAATACAAAAGTAAATTGGAAAAATGACAAAGTCTGATACCACAAAATGCATATCACAACAAAAATTTTCAAGATAGAAAGAAAGCTCTAGTAGCGGATATAAATAACACCAGTAGAGGATACCCCTATCCGCCTTTGGTTTCTTCACTGTAGAAGGAAAAAGAATGGCACTGGCATTAGTTAAATTAAATTTCGGAAAATATAACGCCAAAAAAAGATCCATTGTACACAAAAATTTAATCACCCAATAGCGGATAAGGGTATCCTCTTTTGGTAAAAGCTATGAAATCCGTACCCAGTAGCGGATATACATTTAAATCAACTTAAAATCAAGAGATAAAAAAGAAGAGACTTAGAAATATATTTAAAATATATTTGAAAAACAAATGGCCAAAAAATTACCAAGATATAGAGAGAAACATGAGGGAAATACCTTATTTCTCAGTACACCTCCTGTTAGCAAACCACACATAGAAATGGGCGGGCAGTGACTAGCGGGAAACCTAAAACTGTGAATCTCGTGTTTAACCCTCTTGCAACGTAGGTACACTCTCCCGGTTTTGTGATGAAACTGTGGAATAAGGCTAGTTAATTATTTTTTTTCGGGGGCCACCTAGCTAGGGAAAAAGTCTTATTATCTTCATTTTTCGAAGACGTTATCCGCTTTTGGTGTAGTATCCGCTATAGGTGCACTTACCTTAATTGATTATACATATTTTAATTCATTACTTATTTCAATTAAAATTACTTAAACACATTGCCAAAATATTAATGGAAATGGTCGGGTAAAACGGGACACATCAAAATTGTATCCCGTTTTGGGCACCCCAAAAGTGTCCCGTTTTGCCCGACCGTGATGCTTTTGACAACATAAATGGCTGACCCCTCAACCGTCACTCACTAGAAATATTTAAATACATGAAATTGTTGTTAAAAGAGCTATGAACAAAACACAGTACTTGCCGGAATTGTTTCGAAAGACGGAGAAGCACAAGGATAGGTGTTCTGCAGTCGAAAAAAGTACAAAGTAAGTAAAAATTTCACTTGAAAACTTTGAAAAAATATTTCTTTACGAAACACGTTGAGAGATCAACTGAGAATGCTGTCATGGCGGTCGGGAACCAGTTTAACCTTTCTCCCGCGATACAGCACCATCAGTCAAGATCCGAGGCTCAATATCCCGTTTTGGGCAACTCTCCCCTACAATACTTCTCATACTTCGTATGAGGAAGGGAAAAAGTTGTATCTACCTCTAACGGGCCGATGCTGGGTGATCCTTTCATGAAATACCAGAAACGGAGGTGGCATTTTCCTTGACTGGCGTTGAAGTAGGGGGTCAAAACGCCAGCTCTTTCCCCCTCTGCAGCTAAGGAAGAGTCCATGAGCAGGAAGGCGCCTATTGGAAAAAGGGTAAACTTATCAAATGACATACAAAGCATAAATGCTTCATTCTACAGAAATAATGACTTAAATTTATTCAATGGAGATATTTTTTTTCTTTTAAATGGGATGTGGTTGGTTCCTACCAAGTGCAGATCTAGTGAGGTCCCCAAGAATTGGTACCAACTCTTTCAGCAGCACCAGAATAGGTGTGGTACCACAAGTGAATTTTAAAGCCCAGCTTTTTCAGCTGAAGGGTAAGCACCTGTACTCTGAAGCGAAATTGCACTTGGAATTTAGTTTAGCCGAGAGTACCTAAGCCAACTGGCTACTCAAGCACTCCAGGGACCTTTTACAGGCCGCATAATCATGAAGCATGGGCGCAGAGAATTTTCTGCATCTTAACGATCCACAGACACAGCCAAGCTCAAACTTGCGCGTATGAAGCTCGCGTCTTATTACGACGTCACCATGCCGGCTATCCATTGAGTAGAGGGATTATTTTTAATATAACATGTTTTCTTTCATTTTTTTTCGATGGTGCGCTTTTGTGAAATTTTATTTATTATTGTAACATAGCAACAGAGCATAAAATTAAATGTAAGAAACTTTTTTTTTTTTTTTGTTTTGCAAAAAACTGGTAAGTAAATAAACAACATAAGTAGAAATGTACAGAAAAAATTTCAGTTTCTATAAATAAGCATCTAAATTCTACGGGAGTTCAGGTACACAAATAAAAACAATTTAGTCGTTTAAACAACTTATTTTCATTCTTATGCATACCAAAAAGTTCGTTACGGTTGTGTTTATACGCATTCTTATTCTTAAATTGAAGGATAAAATCAAACTCACAAAACGAAATTCAGATTAGAAAAAATTAAATTATTTCAACATATTTTGAAACAACCGATTCGCTTATTTGAAACTTTTCCCCCTCATTTTGTCTTGGCGGAAGTGCTACTTCAAAGTTTTATTGGTTAAGGGGTCATTCACAAATGATATCACTCTTCGAGGGAGGAGGGGGTTCGAAAAATTGTGATAGTTTGTGACAAAGGGATATGATACGTTAACAGTTAAGTGTGACATTATACATTTTGGTTTCAAAAAACACATTTAAAATCAGCCAATTAAATTTATTTTTAAAGTTTTTTGGATTTTCGTAATTTGATATTAAAGTTTCATTGATCATTTTTAATGGTAAACACCGATGCTCATTAAGGCTTAATTAACTGCCTGTTAAAAGTACAAAAGGAAAAATTTCTTTGGCTTTTACACTTTTAAGAGAATAGCGTGATATGTGACAAAGGTAATATTCATTAATGATGTCACGCTTCGAGGGGGAGGGGGTTCGTGAAATTGTGACATATTGTGACAAGCAGAGGAGGCAACAAGAAGTGTGACATCATGCTTATGCAACAAAGCGTGGCATGTGACAAAGGGTTAGGGGGTGTAAAATATGTGGGAAAACCGAGTGATATCATTTATGGACGGCCCCAAGGGGGTTAGGGAGCAAGATGAAGTGCGACATTTTGCGAAAAAGAAGGGGAAGTAGGTCAAATATATCGAAAAACAGTGTGACATCATTTATGGAAGGTCCCAAGGGGGTTATGGAGTATAATGAAATGTGACCTTTTGTGAAAAAGAGGGGGAAGTAGGTCAAATATATCGAAAAATAGTGTAACATCATTTATGGACGGTCCCAAGGGGGTTAGGGAGTATGAAGAAATGCGACCTTTTGTGAAAAAGAGGGGAAAGGGAGTCAAATATATCGAAAAACGGTGTGACATCATTTATGAACTGTCCCCTAAATGAACAGATTTCTTC
This sequence comes from Octonoba sinensis, assembly GCA_038502835.1. Taxonomy (NCBI): domain Eukaryota; kingdom Metazoa; phylum Arthropoda; class Arachnida; order Araneae; family Uloboridae; genus Octonoba; species Octonoba sinensis. The sequence continues at coordinate 12,119,183 of CM076603.1, forward strand.
TGTACCTGGACTTGTGGGATCCTGATTCCTGTCCGGTCCGGTGAGCTCGTTGCGTGGTTTACTGGCTGTGTACCATTCAAAGTCTAGTTTCTTGGAAGACCAAGAGCAGGAAGTCATCCATTTGTCATCGTCGAAGAGGCAGTCCCCGTGCCGTTGAGCTATGAGACATTTTTGTTAGTTACAATTTCCTATCAGGACACTATGTTTATACATTTATTTTCACCCTTTCCCGGGCCTTGGGAAGATTACTTCCCACCTACAGGATCTTGCAAAATATACCTGTGGCAAGCCTTTAATATCATAATGCTCTGCTATTATAACGATGGAAACAGTAATGCTAGTGTGAGAAATAATATGCAAAATATGGTTTCCAACTACAGACAATGTAGGAAATGCAGCACAAAGGGATAAAAAAAAGAGGACCCTCTACGTGTGTGGAGAATGGGGTATAACAACCTGCTTCTCATCTATTTATAGCAGAAGTACACCATTAAATGGAATTTTCTCTATGGTTGTAGTTTTTTATTGGGGGGAGTATATTCCCCACCATAAAATTTATATATAAATAGAAAATTTGGAAATATATTTCTTAAATGCTATCGTTTAATTGAAAATAAAACATGCAAAAAAGGGTAGGAATGCAAAAGAAAAATAAATGGCCTACGAAAGGTTTAAACAGGCGCGTATTCGGAATTTCTTTAGGAATCCCGAGAGCAACGCGGAGAAGCGAGATTTTGCTCGAAGCTCGAGTGCGGCCGGAGAAAAAAAAAGTGTGTACTGCAGTGCTCCGATTTTTTAAAAACTATACGCTCATTGATATTCTTTTTTCTTTTTCTTTGGGCGAATTTTTTCCCTCGCAACACGGTCTGTATAGAACATAATATTTCCATTAAAACTATTCGGAGCACAGAACAGCGTTTAAGCAAGTATTTAGAAGTCGAAGCGGAGCAACTCCGAAGGGGGTGCTCCAGTTCCCTGGATTTTTCTGAGCAGTATCGACAATGCATTTTTACCTATTTGTACACGATTTTACTTATTTGTATGCAATTTTACCTGTTTGTATGCAATTTTACCTATTTGTATGCAATTTTACCTATTTGTATGCAATTTTACCTATTAGTTTGCAATTTTACCTATTTGTATGCAATTTTACCTATTTGCAATTATACCAAAGGAGGAAAATTATGAAGTTTTAGTTCGTTATTTCTACAATCTTTAAAATGTACTACTTCACACCAAAAGCAACAACCCCCCCAAAAATTTGTCTCAAGCGCAGAGCATACTTTTGAAGGCAAAAATATGCCTTGCGCTTGCATAGACGAGTTTTTTGTCTTTGTCGCCTTTGGTTTGAAATCACCCTCACAATTAGAAATCATACAAAGAGATGCAGTAGATGCGACTAATATAGGGCAAAACCAGTAGTGGACATACATTGCCAGAGGAAATTGAAGTCCGTTTTCGGACACTCCGTGAAATTCCAGGCAATCAAAACAGACTCTTCACAAAATTCTGAGTTGAATCATACTTTATACAGAATTGAAAAAATAATAATTTTTTTGTTACTGTATATTTAAATTCTGCATTTTCGCAAAAGTATTTGATTTTTCATGAAATTCTTTTTAAAATTCACAAAAAACGGTCGCTCTTAAAAATTCTGGCTCGACCGGAGGCATTACACACTAAGAACTTGTTTGATTGGTTGCAATATTGGCGCCAAACTCTTCATATGTTACATGGCGCTAGAAGATTGCTGAAATACGAAGGAAAAAAAAAAGTAGAATTTAGAAAAATGTTACTTTCTCTTTAAAGTGTAATCTTTTCTCAACAGTAGAATGTAAACCAGCGGCACTCACCCTGAGGCCTTCTTAGTTTTTTTATAATGACCTGTAAAGGTACCTCAAAAAGTTGCAAAACTGGTTTAAACTTATTTTTGCTCAGTTGCACCATAAAAATAGCACTTTCCCATTTTGAAAGTGATTATAGTTTGCTTTGCCCGTGAAAAAGAAAGTTTCTTCATTACCAAAAAAACGCACATAGATTATTAAGTTTCGGCCCGCGTTAAATAATCCTGTGTTTGTGTGGACCAGGCGTAAATAAAATTATATACCACTGACGTACAAAACACATATTGACTTAGATTTTAGATTTTAGTAGGTGAAGGTTAGAATTAGATTTTAGTAGGTGATGAATAAATGATAGCATCGATTTTAAATCAAGCCACAGGGTTATTCATGGTTAACTTTTCAAGAAATATTCAATGCGTTTTCGTTAAAAAGAGTGAGTTAATTCAAAAATACTAAAAGAGACACTCAACAAAACAGCAAAGCTAATACAGCATGGAAAAGTCCAAACTAAAATTTTATCAAATAAAAAAAACGAACACATATAAAACATATCTATTTATAACTCTATATGATGATTAAAAGGCCTGGGAGGGGATAGCTCTATTTCACTCTCTACTAATAATAAAGCAGCAAGTATGTGTGTGTGTGTGTGTCTGTGTGTGTCCGGCGTAGGGCCAAGACCGTTCGGGGGATTTTCATGAAATTTGGCACGAAATTAGTTTGGAACATGGGGGTGTGAACCTCGAGGAGTTTTTTCTGAAATTCGAATTTGTTATTTTTTTATTTTTTTATTCCAATTTATAGACGAAAGTTTCGTAAAATAGTCGTTTTCTATAAGAAGGAATTATCGCATCTTTTCGAGCTTGATACCGTTGAAAAGCGCGTAAAAAACTGTCCCAAAAAGAGTTTTGTTCTTCGAGCTAAAATTCGAAGCCTTTAAATTAACTGGAAAAGAAGTTATAAGCGTTTTTCTCTGTAGTTCGAAATTATTTTTTCACGGTAATTAACTTCAATTTTATTTGAATTGTTACCATGCCGACTGGCTTATGATCAGTAATAGAAATATAATTTCACGTTAATTTAAAGCACAAATGAGCATTAAAACGAAGACATATGTTTCGGGATTGCTTGGAATCCCTTTTTCAATGCGACAGGGAGCTTCTAGATGCAAAACATCCAAATGAAGCAGACAAAACAACAAAAACAAAGCTTATATAGCCTAAGAATTAACTGTAAACCAATGAGAATGAAAGCAGTGTGAAGTGGAAGTAGAAGTAGCAGGGAAAGCACCAATAAGAGAGCAACAAACGAATCCAGTTGAAAGTTCAGGAAGTAAAAAGGAATATCAATAAAAACAAAGCAAAAAAGACAACAACATGCATAAAAATGTAAAAATACATGAAAATTGCAAAAATAATAAAATAAAATACAAAGAATAAAATGTAAATAAAATAAGTACAAAAATACCAAAACAAAAAACAAAACAAAGTACACATGTAAAGGAGGGGGAGGGGTGGGGGAGAAAAAATTAAAAATAGACACAAAAAAGGAAAACTAACAAGAAAAACAAGAAAGAACAACAAATTAAAGGAGCTTATGCCAGAGAATTTGAAAATACATGAAAATTGCAAAACTAATAAAATAAAATACAAAGAATAAAATGGAAATAAAATAAGTACAGAAAATACCAAAACAAAAAGCAAAACAAAGTACACGTGTAAAGGAGGAGGAGGGGGGGGGGGAATTAAAAATAGACACAAAAAAGGAAAACTAACAAGAAACAAGAAAGAACAACAAATTAAAGGAACTTATGCTTTAAACTGTAACTTTACTACCTGTAAAGTTGACCACCTTCGTAAGTTGGCCACCTGTAAGTTGGCCCTTTGTAAGTTGGCCAAAGTTCACCACTTTTGTCAGGGACGGAATTAGCTCTATATTATTTAATGTAGGGAAACATCTGTAACTTGACCAACTAAGTTGATCACCTGTCTATATTGACTACTTATGCAAGCCAAACCAAATAAGTTGACCACCTGTCTATATTGACCTATTATACAAGCCACATCTGGGTGGAGTATTATAAATACCCTTTGTAAGTTAACCACCTAAATATTACTATGTTTATTTGGTTATCTATTTTTCCAAAGATAAAAAAAAAAAAAAAAAACTGAAATAACATCTTCATGATATTTTTTATCCCACAGTGTTAGACCAGTATGTGTCTGGATGGCAGAAACACCAATATGAAGTTTGCAAACCTCTATATAAGTTAACCGTATGGGACAACCCTTTTGTTCTTTAAATACGTTTCTTTTTCTTCTAAATGATCTAGCCATTCATTTTGAAAAAATATGTATTTTTAGGCAATCTTTATCATCAAATAAGTAACTTACATAACTAATAACATATTTGTCTTTATTTTAACCAAGTGCTTTAATTTTAAAGTTCTATAGGATACATTGTAAGACATTCAGATTAAATTTATCTAATGATAATTTAGATAATTGTGAAAAAATAGCTAAAAACTAATTTTAAAGTTACGTGAATACATGGAGTTATATTTTAATTCGTTACGAATGAATAAACGCATAGTGTAAAAAATAACAAAAAGAAAAAACAATCTCCACCCTCTATAAGTTGACCACCTGTCTAAGTTGACCATTAAAGTGCTGCACCGCAGGTGCTCAACTTACACAGGTTTCACTGTATGAGATTTCCCATGTCGCTTATAGAAATGAACAGTGTCGTATCTGCAAAATGGACATTACTCAAAAGAAGAGTTTGAACTTTTTATAATTTGCTTTATTTAATTACCGCATTTGTATCAATGATTATTATAATCGATTTTGTTCCGAAAGCGATTATTATTCTAGTTTTCTCCCGCATGATGGATGTTAATGATGTCAAAAATTTTTTAAATAACTGTAAAAAGAAGTTATTACAGTATTTCACCAAAAAATACAGTTGGCCTCTAGCTTTAATTTTTGAACATTTCCTTACGGCAGTATTTCTAATATAAAGAGCGTAAAAAGATGAAAATTTTGATATAAAAACAAAAAAACGATTTTTTGCAGATATGAGGCGGTGAGAAGCAAAGGGATGTAAGTGACTAAAGTATCATTTTGAGTAAAACTCGTTTGAAGTTTAATTACTAAACTGAATTCTAGAGATAATAATAATTTAACTTCGTGCAAAGTAATAGAAATATAGCTTCTAGATGCAAAACATCCAAAGGATTTTGGATGTTTTGCATCTAGAAGCTCCTTGTCGCATTGAAAAAGGGATTCCAAGCAATCCCGAAACATATGTCTACGTTTTAATGCTCATTTGTGCTTTAATTTAACGTGAAATTATATTTCTAAATTCTAGAGGTTCTTCATGCAAATACTTTTTTTATTTTCGAGTCCTATATGTATGTGTTAGTTTATGCATGAAGTATGAAGTGCTTCTGATGATTAGATTTGGCGTAGGATTTTTTTTAAAAATACCTTATTTTTACTTACACCCCTTTGCTTCCAATTAGTTAACTTACACCCCTTTGCCACTAAATGAAAAACGTGTCTTGTTCATTTTGTTAATTTACACAGTAATAAAGATAATTTTTTAGTGATGCCAACTGCATAATATAAATTTTGAATAATTATACCTTTTTTTTTTTTGTTCATCTTCTCTTAATTTTCGCTTAGATATGATTAACGTTATCATTTTATTTATTTGTTCCTAATTTTGCACATCTTACAAAGCAAACATTTTTGAAACATTCCATCGCTCTTTCAAAAAATGCGGTTGAAGTTTGACCGAAAAAGATCCATCCCATTTCCTGGAGGTGAACAAAGAAGTTGGATAGTCAACACTTCATAGCTGGTACACATTTTCTAAGCGGAAAGAAGGCATTTTACGGTGTCTTTTGATGCATTCGAACTTTAAAACGACCGGCAAACAAAGATAACTATTTTTTTTTACTTGGTCTTAAAAGGCGGGCAAATTTTTCCTACTGGGAATGTACGGAGGTTGATTATTCAATCATGTGCAGTATTTTAGAGATAGAGGTTCATTAAAGTAGATCATGTAAAATTGCGAGCATTGAGATGAAGGGCAAATTCACTGTAGCCTATGAAAATTCATCAGGAGAATAGGCCAAGCTATGGTTCGAGACTGATGTAATTAATGAGTGAAAACGTCTTCCAAAAACGAAAGTTAAAAGGGTTGCTTTTTAGAGCTATTTATCATTTAGGAAGCATAAAAGTATTTTAGGATAGGGAGCTGTTTCCCTTTAGGGGCGCCCCTAGGCCTCCAGGGGCAAAGGGGGGCGCAAAATCTTCAGTTGTCCCCGGGCGCCGAAAACCCCGGCTACGCCTCTGCTCCAGACTAGTCTCAATGCTATTACTTTTGGACCAGCATTTGTTTGGATGGATGAAATAAGATGGATAAATCAATATAAAGTTTGCCTAAAGTTCTTTGTAAGTTAACCATATGGGAAAGTTGCTATGAGCATTCTTTTATTCTTTCAAATAAGTTTAGTATTTTTTTTTCTTCTACCCGAGATAGCCATTTTGAAAATTATGTACTTTTAGGAAATTTTTGCCATCAAATAAGTAACTTACATAGTTACTAAGATATTTAACTGAGTACTTTAAATGTAAAGTTGTAGTTTAATTGTAAAGGATACGTTGTAAGTCATGCACGTCAAATTTCTGTAATGATATTTTGGATAATTGGTAAAAAAAGCTAATTACTATTTTAAAGTAACGTTAATACATGGAGCTATATTTTAACTAGTTACAAATGAATAAATGTGTATTGTCAGAAATGACAAAAAATAAATAAAGTCTCTACCCTCTATAAGTGGACCACCTGTCTGAGTTGACCACTCTAGTGCTGCACCGCAAGTGGTCAACTTACACAAGTTTCACTGTACTAGCTGATCCCCCACAGAACATCTGCGGTCTATAAGTTCAACAATGAAACTTGAGTATGATCCCTCGAATGGCAACACCTTATGTTGCCATTCCAAAGAATCGGAAATTAAAAATTGAATTATGAATGGAATTAATATCCATGTTTCACTGTATTATTTTGTTGAGACATAATTCTACACCGCACTTCTCACACTTGGTATGGGTAAATCCTTTGCAGTTGGGCAGCTTGCACCTCATTTTTTTATCTTCCATCATTGGCCAATGCCCAGTTTGGTCAGCGCGTGGTATTCATGCCCCATTTTGGTTTACCAAAGAATGCTTGTAACTTATTATAAAGCAATACATAACCGCATGGATACTTCAGGCAACGAAGCGACATTTGCTCTAGTGTGAATGTGAATGGTATATTGGGCAGTGCGCCGCCGAAAAGCAGCAATATGCGTTTAAGCGTAAAAATGATCAAATTTCATCAAGAAGTAAAAGGAAGAGAACTGTAACTTACGACAATGGATTTCGTCAGAATGGTCCTTGCAGTCAAATTTCCCGTCACATGTAGCCCAGCCCTTGATGCATTTCTCATCGTCGTCACACTTGAACTCATCGCTTGCACAATCAATGGTAAGATTAACTGTAATAAAGCAAGGACTTGGTCACATGATGAAAGAAAACTGATCCAGAACGTTTCAAACATATTAAATATAAAACATAGGCTAAGTCACCCCGATTTCTAAAGCAAGCATATGTAATAAACACAACATAAAAAATAAAATTGTTGTTGTTTCTGATGTCACTTCTGTGTCCAAGCTGCTCTTCGCAGAACGACCAGGAATTGAGGCAGAAAGGAGCGCCTTCCTTTTATAGATGAGCACCGCAGCGGTGGAAGTATGACTTGGCTCAAGATGTATTTGGATGTCACCAAACGGCGCCACCACAAATATGCCAACTTCCTTTTTTGACCTAAGAGGGAAGAGAAAGGAAATTCTCCACCTTCCGGGTACCCTCGGAAATGCCTCGGGATTTCAGGGCCCACGGATTTTACATACACGTATCCCAAGTGTACATGGTGGGTCTTCAGCGGGTCGGGTATCGAACACCCAATCCTCCGGTTAGTTGTCCGACATTCTAACCAATAGGCTACCACGGTCCTAACAAAATGTTCACTTTTGTGTGGAAAGCAAATATGGTAATAGCAACGTTATGACGCACTAAAATGCATGGTTATACGTTCTGACGTTATTACAGTACTTAAACGAAATCTTCACCGACATCTTACAGATAATCACGTCTATTAGTCCCTTTGGTTAGGTTGATATGTGCGGTCTACCGGTTTCAGTTACTTAATTTGACACAAGATGGAACCACCATAACTAAGCAACTAAAGTAACTAAGATAAGTGTTACTTATATGCTGCTATAGTGGCGTCACGTGGTGACACCAAGCGTATAATTTATTTAAGGGCAAATCAAGCATTGTTTATATCCGTAATAGAATTCTATTTAAAGCTCAATTATCCCCTGAAAAGTAGCGCACGAATTCCATTCGAAAATTTGAATGATATTTTTTTTAATTTCAACTTTAAGGCGTGCTTCGACAATAAAAAAAGAAAATATCTTATTTTCTAAACCTTAACATTATTCTAAATCTGACAAAAAACTGCTTCAGATAGAATTTGTTCGAAAACGCTAGAGAAACTGGAACATGAGTTATAGCCCAGAATCTTATTTCTTCTAAAGGATGATTAAGTTAAACCTTATGTCCAAACTATTGTTAATTAAAGATTTTGGATAAGAGTCGGTTTTAATTTAAACTTATTTATTTTCTGCCCCCTGTCGTGTTACATATGTGGGTATGATACATTTTATCATTATTATTGTAGCTGGCAACGCTGGATAAGTTTTCTCGTTTAATCATATTTGCACTGAGAATATAGGAATCATTTTTGTGTCAAAAGAAATCGTTTTTTGCTTAAATATGAGGACATAAATTTATATATTTTACAACTGAAACAACACAGCTCTCATCTAACCCAGCTGATAGAGCATTCCTGGTTTCCCACTAAAAAGTCACACGATAAATACTTACTCGGTGCACAGGCCTCAAACAGGATATCATCGACTGCTATGCTATACAGGAAACTTCCTTTGACCACAGCTTGCACAACGATGGCAAAGTTCTCCTGAACGCTGATGTTCACAGAAATTTCGTTCCAGTTTTGGCCTTGGGGTTTCGTCTGATTCCACATTTCTTCGTACTGAGAAATACAATGACAAAATTACTTAAAAAAAGAAACAGTTAATAGAAAACACAACCTTCAATTGCAAGTCATTCTGGGCAACTGATTCAGTTGCACTTTCTGCAACTAATTCAATTGCACTTTTTGCGCAACTAATTCAATTGCACTTTTTGCAACTAATTCCATTGCACTTTTTTCAACGAATTCAATTGCACTTTTTGCAACTAATTCCATTGCACTTTTTTCAACGAATTCAATTACACTTTTTGGAAATGACTCAGTTGCCCTTTTCGCAACCGACTCAATTGCACTTTTCGCAAAGGACTCAGTTGCACTTTTTGCAACCAACTCAGTTGCACGTTTTGCAACTAATTCAATTGCACTTTTTGCAGCCGACTCAGTTGCCCTTTTCACAACCGACTCAATTGCACTTTTCGCAAAGGACTCAGTTGCACTTTTTGCAACCGACTCAGTTGCACTTCTTGCATTTGATTTTTTTTTTTTTTGCTAGTAGAGATATTATATTGTCACGATGAACTTGTAAAAAGGCTCCACTATCATTTCTGAAGAATGATATTATGTGTGCGATCGAGGAAACAAAATTGCTCTCCTTCTGGTAAGTGCCTACTTTGAAGGTAAAATATACATCCACGGAATATGGCACAAAACATATTTGCTAACTTTTATTATATCTACACCTTACGAGTACATAGCCATTGTTCAATTATCTGTGTTTTTCAGTTTACGGAGTACATCCGAATACAATTAACGCAGAAAATCGGCAGTTCATTGTTGTTGTTGACTTATGAAACTCGGACGGACCGATTCAGTCTGTCAGGCTATGGATTTAAGGCCGCAAGATCGCACCTTACGTTTCCCCGTGCACCAAAAGGGCGGAACAGCAACTTATCTCAAACAACACACCATAGATGGAACCATCATCTATCACAGAATGGTATTTTATCTTTAGGCAAAAGACCGGCAATCACTTGGCCTTGCACCCTCAGAGGTATTGATTTTTAATGTAAACATGGTAGACTTTGACCACGAAGGGTTTAACGTGCACTAGTCACCATTATTAGTGTTATATCTTTCATTTATCCTTATTATATTTCATATTTATTTAATATTCTCTTAAAATATCGTCTGCAAGCCTTAATATTTAAAATAATTACTTTAACTTCTAATATTTTAAATACTATTATTTTTACTTATCGTTTGCCATGATGTTTTCGTCCCTTCTCCTTCGAAGTACGAATGAAGGAGTTACGCCGCATGCACGTGTTGTATATGAGTGTATTGTAAAAAAAGTTATGTGCTCGTCAGGATTTCGTCAAAGTATTATTCCAAGTTTTTTCAGTACTTTAACAATGCAATTAGGGTCAGTTGGGGTAATTGTAAACATGGGGTGAATGTAAACAAGTTTCATAACTACACTTTCGGTGATTCTGGAAACTTAACTGCTAGTAAGTGATAAATTGGCAACATACGAAATATATTGAAAGAGTTTGGTAAGTTTCGAAACAGCTGTGAAAGCGATGGCACTGTTTCAAAATGACAAAGTGAAAAAAGTTGTTTAACAAAATTTACTGATCTTACATTTTCCACTCCAACTCATCTACGAAAGCGAAATTAAGCAGTTTAACCCTTTTTATATGTCATATGGAGTGCTTCTAAAAACATTTAGTTATGAATTTTATCTTCCCTGTTAATTTTCATGTTCAAGTTACGTGTTTACAAATACCTCACATATTTCGCACTCTGGGGTAATTGTAAACAGTTAAATTTGTCTTGTAATCCAATCTTTTTAAAACACAATAAATATTATATTTTGATGTAAGTTACCCTTTTGTGTTTATTTTACATAACTGTTGTTGTTGCTAACGCCACTTGAAAATCCAAGCCCCCCCCCCCCTTGCAGGGCGACCAGAAATTAAGGAAGCTCCTACTGGTTATTAATGAGCTCCGCTAGAAAGGAAATACACTTGGCTCAGGGGAACCTCATGATTTTGAACCAGCTCCCAGATGAGAGATTGTCACCTAGGTTGCTCTGCCAGCGGGTATTATTTCTAACTGGGAGGACAATTCAAGAAACGACGGAATTTACATGCACAGCTCCTATTAGCGTACTCGGTCCGAGAGTAATCAGTTACGAGTGATGGCCCCTACATGGCCAGTTGTACTTCATTTTATGTGTTCTGCGATGGATCCGAGCCTAACCGACCGATCCACTGCGGGACATATTTTACATAAATTTACCGCATTACTTGATTTTTTTAAAGATATTTCGCATTAAATGAGCTCAACGGACTCAAAAGTAACTACGCAGACCACATGCAGCCTGTGGTCCGTAGATTGAAAACCACTGCTCCAGAAGTTCTTAAGCTTATAAGCAGACTGTGTATGCCTGGTGTTTTATTTGCATCAACCTCATGCGAAAATTAACCCCTATTTACAATTACCCCCAGAGACTCTGTGGGAAATGTAAGAATGCTGGGGTAAATGTAAACACGAGTTCATTTTCTAACAAATAGTCAAAGTAAACATTTTTGCTCACATTTACTCACAAGGAGTACAGTATTGGCTACAATGCTCACAATATCAACTCTTATTTCATTCAAGAGATAGGGAAGGATCAAAAGTTAAAGCACTGAAAAAGCGTTTACAATTACCCCATATGACCAGGGGTGTCGTTGGGTATTCAGAGAACTGGGTCCCAAGGACCCACAATTTTTTAAAATGTGAGTCCCATCTTGAAAATTGTGGGTCCCCGAAGCATTTTTTCCTAGCATTTTCGTATGTTGCTATTGCTTCAGTTTGTAAAAATACAGTAACCATAATGCACAAAAAAAAAATTTCTTAACAGCCCTAAAAACAACCTTTCTCTTTGAAAGCAGGTACCGAAATTCTATATTATGTACTGACTATATATAACTACTTTTCTCCACCAGACCCCTACCTGTTAGCTAAGGCCTTAGGATTGCTTGCCCAGGGTGCGAGGTTGTGGGGTCCACTGATTTTACATGCACGTATACCCAAGTGTACATGGTGGGTCATCAACGGGTATCGAACACGCAACCTTCCAGGTGGAAGTTCAACGCTCTAACCACTAGGCTACCGTGGCCTACTACAGTCTACTATCCAAAATCTGCACTACTTGGGGCCAAGGGTTGTGCAGATTTTAGAATTTTGTGGATTTCGGGTCATTGATTTGTGTTAAGCATTTTGCAAGGTTGTAATGTTGCATTCACCTTTTCACATATTACTCAAAAAATTTTTGATAAACCACTAATTATACAGGCATAATAAATATAAAAGATTGATAGAAAAGAAAGAAAATTTATAAAAATTAGATACTATATATATATATATGTGAACTTTAAATGATTTTTTTTTTATTCTACTACTTTGTAAAAAGGCAGATTGGTGGTCACCACTCGTCAACTGGCTACCAAAAAAATTTTAATGGTGACGAAGAATTTCATTGCCGATCGCCATGTTGGCGCCCAAAATTGTCTCCAATAATTAGATTAAGGAGAAAGAATATTTGCACCACAAAATCAATGCAAATGCAAAATTTATGCTAAAAAATAGCTTAATATTTTTGCTGAATACGGTTAGAATTGTGTACTAATAAAAAAATAATAAGAAATATCGCAAACCGAAAACAGATGCAAAAATAGTGATGTCTAATTACGGCAAAACGCTAACATGACGCATGGCATCACAAGGCTATAAAAAAAACATAAAAATAAGCTAAACATCCATTGTTTTCAATGTATAAAACGCTGATGTGAGTTATTGTAAACATTTCAAGTTAAAAAAATGCTTTTAGCTTCGAAAATTTAAGGAATTTCTAGTTTTTTTAACTGAGTTTTTCAACTAAGTTTCAATGCTTACATCGGATATCTTGCGCGGATTTTGGATCCGTGTATTTGAGAGAGTTGACTGTATATAACTACCAGATGGAATAAACAAAATTCCTAATCTATAGAATGAAAATCGTACTCCACGATTTCACATATTTAATAAAGACGTGTGCTAAATGAAACAATGTTTTGAAATGAATTTTAGATAATATGTCCTGTAAATGAACTATCAACTCATGGTGATAAAGAAAAAAACTTGACTTAAGGTGATTATCGCTGTAATAAAGCAGCCAAGGTGTGCATAAACAACAATTTTTCTTTTCAGACTCCTTCAAATGTAACATTAATTTTTATCAGTTTCGTTTTTTATCTGAATCTCTTTTGAACGACTGGACGTATGTATATATCGCGAAAACTTAAACTTATTGAAACAAAATAAAATTAAACTCGCGATTGAGCATTCAATTTCTTAACTTTTTAAAGCTTGCCCTCTTAACGAGAACAATTTTTTAAACACCTTGTGATCAAATTTTAATGAAAATAAATATTAATTTCATTTATTTGCCTTCCAACAAAGCTTACCAAGCATAAAAAAATGAAAAACTTCCAACTTCCAGAGCAGATGCAAAAATATTGCATTTTTCAAAATGCGATCGAAATAAAAATCGGCAAATGAACAAATTTCTCTGAATAAAATAATTTTAGAATTGCACTTAAAACATTTCTCCTCCGATTATCTGAAGCAATAATTGTCAACATGATCGTACCAAATTTGGAAAACCTTTAGAAAAATAACTCGGCGACTGACACGTGCCTGTCTTAATAAAAGGGGTGAAGGAGGGGCTTTGAAAAGAATAGAGGAGATATGACATGTTGTAAGGTAAGAAGCAACCAGAGTGAGATTTTACCCTGGGGACAAAGATTGAGCCCCCTGTGAGGAATACGTTCCATTGGGCCGATTGTGTATGGTGCGATTGGAAGGAAAATACTGATAAGGAAGGTAGTTAGGCACTTGTTCTCAGTGGATAATGGACTTCTTAGTAATCTTTTCAGGAAAAAATAACTTCCATTCTACTCTGGCTTTACTTTTAAGAAACTTGAAAGAAAGTAATGATAGGAAAATAGCGCGTCCTTTAGGACGCGTGAGGTTTCAAATATCGGGTCCTTTTCGCGTATCACGCGTCTTTTACGAGCTATAGCGAGTCAGCGACACCCCTGTGACCCTACAAACAATAGCGTGCACGGACAGTTTTGTCTGTGGTGCAGACAACTGTTCTAACCTTGTTTGTGCCTTTGCTGTGCACCAGGATAATATGAAGGGATCGGGCGTTGTATCCATCCAGCCAGTACCAGAGTGAGAATTTGCAGGTAGCTGCAGAAAGCACGTAAGGCTCAGTGTGGATTTGAGCAATGTCGCCGTCTTCATAGAGATCCTCTGGCCACAAATAATGACCTAGAACAGAAAATCAGAGAATGGTTTTAACATGGTCAATAATTTAAGTTGTTTTTTTAAATCAGACTTTGTTATAATTATGCTCTGTGAAAGAACATACAATTTACACTAATTGTGTCTCTGGTTTAGCGTCCCTCGTGCCAGTTTAAACCAATATCTTCACGTGATTTGCTTTTCAAGTATTTTTACTGTTGTACTGTATCATTTAGGTTTTCTTTCAATGGAGGCAATCCAAGCAACGTCATTGGTCACATGGCACCGATGAAAGCAATGTAAACAAAGGAAGCCGTAGCATTGCTTTACCTCGAGTTCGACAAGTCTAATTGAAAACTAGGCCTAAATAAAGTTATTCTACATTACATAAAATTAACACTAAGTACAACACTATAACTATTGTACTAATTAATAAATTTTCGTTATAATGATTAAATTAAATGTAAATACTGGGTTATAACCAGAAAAAGCTGTGAAAATAGTCTAATTAATTTTGAGATAACTCATTTTGTCTTGTGAACTCCACGTAGAACGCAATTGAAAATCTTTGTAAACAAAGAGCGGATATCACGTGAAAACGATGATCGCTCATGAGTCCTTCTAGTGGTGAATTGCCTCCATTGACACAACAACATATTAGTTTTGTTAATAAAAATATTTTTGAAAAAAAAAAATAGAACCGACTTCAAATTTAAAACTGCTCCAAAAAGAGTAAAATAAATTAATTCTTTAAACAACATCGATAAGACTTTTAAACATAGTTTATGAAGTCGGCGCAAAGTTATCTAATTAATTTTACGCATGTGTTACTTTACTTGAAACTATTGAAAGAGCGGATATCACGCGACAACGATGATAGCTCACGAGTACCTCTGGCGGTGAATTGCCACCATTAATCATTCATTAATGAACATCCAGAGCCCTTTGAGACTTTTTACTCTGGGCTATTTGTACATGTAAGTGATTCATGATTGCGGTTACAAAAGACTTAATCTATCATAATTTTGCACCGACTTCATAAATTATGCTTAAAAGAGGCATCGATGTTGCTTAAAGAATAAATTTATTTTACGCTTTTCAGAGCAGTTTTAAATTTGAAGACGTTTCTATTTTTTGTTTTGTTTTTTTCAAAAATATTTTTATTTTATTCTTTTTAGTGTAAAGATATTTTTTATATGAATACTCTACCTTTAGAAAATAATAATCATTTGTGTGATAAATTGCGTTTTGAAATTGATTTCAAAAAAAGTCCAGAACAGCCTTCAAATTCATTCGGTCTTACAACAGACTGAGTGAATTTAATTTTTGTTTCAGAGAACCCTTCACTCAAACTCTTATTGCAATCGCTTTTAGTATTACAGCTTGATGGCAACAAACTCTTTATAACAATACATTTTATATCATTACCTAATAATTTACTCAACAAAGAAATATCAAAGCAAGACTTTTCAATATTAAAAGAAAGATACTAATTTTTCATTGAAACAGTTATTTTTAAAGAGCACTTGCAGACAATTTGATCTACGATGTATAAGGTAGCTCATCTTCTATCGATTAAAGGAAAAAAAAATAAAATCGATTCATTTGGTCAAAAATTATGAATGAAAAAACAAAATAAAGGACAGCATTTCTGCCCATAATTTTTATATATATATATATATATATATCGAATGTAGTTAAACGAAGGTATGGGAAATATGGGAAACCAACCCCGATCGATTAAAAAAATAATCATGAAAATCGGTTCATCCGGTGAAAAGTTATGAGTGGACAAAAAAAAAAAAACGGCACACATACAGCATGAATGCATAAGCTCCTTTGTGAAGTCGGTTAAAAAAGAATAATTTCAAAATATTATTGCATAAGTTTTACAATTTGAAAATACTTAAACAACTGCAAAAACATGGGTACAGACTCTGACATGTAAAGAAACTTGAATGCTCGAAAAAGTAAAAACAAGCAATCAAAGAATCGTTTTTTTAAAATAATTTATCTATTTATTCAATTAATTTTAAAATTTACATTTTCTCAAAGCTTATTTTCCTAAATATGTATTGTACCCTAAATGGTGAATTTTCCCGTAAAATAATGTTAAAAATCCTTAATACATTTTGTCCAGAAAATTGTATTTTTGTAATAAGTATACTGGTATAAATTTAAAAGAACTAAAATGTTGTCAAGAATAATGTTATTAGCGATTAAATAAAAATGAAACATGTTATCAAGGCTCAAACAAATTTCTATTGCAAATAAAATAATTTTTATAAAAAAATAGAACCGACGACTTCAAATTATGAATTGCGCTAAAAAGTGAAAAATAAATTAATTTTTTGAACAACATCGATGTGACTTTTAAACATAGTTTTAGAAGTCGGTTCAAAATCAGGATAGATAAAATATTTTGTAATCATAAGTAAATTACAAATATATATTTTTTCTCAGAATTAGCAACAGTTCCAATATGAAGTAGCACATGGTGTAGTGGTAATTAGACTCATAATTTTGCACCGACTTCTAAAACTATGTTTAAAAGTCACATCGATGTTGTTCAAAAAATTAATTTATCTTTCACTTTTTAGCGCAATTCATAATTTGAAGTCGGTTCTATTTTTTGATAAAAATTATTTTATTTTATTCTTTTTAGTGTAAGTACATTTTCTATATAAATACTCTATTCTTTTTAAAAAAATCCATATCAAAGGGAAAACCCTCTTTGAATGAATGGCACTAAAAACTAATCATTTGTTTGAAAAACTCCGTTTCGAAGTCGATTTTAGCAAACAAACTGATTGGAATTAATTTTTGCCTCAGAGGAGCCTTCAGTCAAACTTTTTCTGTAATTGCTTTTAATATTATAGCACAATGGCAACAAACGCGTTTTAAACAATGACTTTTATAATTATTAATAGTTTGCAAAACAAAGAAAAATTTCAAGCAAAGCCTTTCCAATTAAAATAAAAAATACTTATTTTTCACCCGCAACATTTTTTCTAAGAAACGAAAGTAGTCAGATTGATGTACGATATTTGAGTTAGACGACCTTCTATTGATTAAAGAAAAAATCGTCGAAATCGGTTTATTTAGTCAAAAGTTATGGATGAAAAAACAAAAAACATAATACATTTCTGCCCATTACTTTTGTTCTATTTATCGAATATGGTCAGACGAAGGTACGGGACCTATGGGAAACCACCATTGATCGATAGAAAAAAAAATCATGAAAATCGGTTCATCCGGTGCGAAGTTATGAGTGGACAAACAAACAAAAACAAAAAAACGACATACATACAATACGAATGTATAATCTCCTTCCTTTGTGAAGTCGGTTAAAAAAGCAATAACATATTTTCTTGGATTTTGTGTCTTAAATCACTTACAGTTTAATTTTTCTTTTAAAATGACGTCAAGAAAAAATAAAAGCTGTTTTTTAATCCTGTGAGATAGTATAGAGCTATAATTATTTCAAAACACATAATATATTCCAGAACAAGAAACATTGAGAATATAGGAAAAAACTTACAAAAACTGGTTTTTTAGTTAGAAAAATGTTAAATCCTGCATTAAGGCAGATAGTACGTTATTTTTTTTTTCTTATCCATTTTAGTTTACTATATTTAAAGCTCACTGTGAGTGTCCGCACATAAAATGTTGATTGCAAGATTGTTAATACACGGAAACCCGGTAACAACAAGCTTCAAGTGACCGGGAAAATTCTTCGTCGTAACTAAAGGTCCCTTATAACGAATAACTTTGTCCTAATGGTGTTTAAAACGGGATTTAACATTAATTTCTTTTTATTTCGTTAAAAAAGGTATTTCGTTTTATTGATGCTCACTGTAACGAGATTTCACTATATAAGAGATTAGTATTTACCTTCCGTGGAATTCTTCGTATGATCCACTGACAGCGTAGTGAAAGGTTGTTTGTCAGTTCCTATGGTCCAGTTGAGACGGAAACCGATAGGGTTGTACCAACCACACATTCCATTTTCGAAGTCACATGATGTGCCTAAAAGAAAGTGATTGGTTGATATCAAACGTAGGAAGCATAAAAACGCAATTATCTCCACACCCATCGCTATTTTTTTACTGGAACGCAAAAAAAAAAAAAAAAATCAACTATTTTTTTTTGAAAAAATCATCTTGAAATGAAAAATTTAGATTGCCTAAGTATTTTTCTGTATCCCTTTCGAACGGAATTTTTAAAAAAGCGCGTTAATTTTTTGTCCGTTAAGGAATACTTCATAACATATCCAATATCAATCACGCAAAATTTGAAGCTTTTACAATCAAGAACGCTGTGGCTTGTTTGGCATAGCGGACACAATATGGAACCTTTAAATTTTATGATAAAAAATAGGATCAAATTGAAAGATTTTTGCTTGTATTAAATCCCTATACTATATATTTATAAAAGATATACGAAAAAGGACATTTAAGTCACAATATCTTTTAAAATAAGTTTTTACTACTCAATGTTTTGTTCGGCAGATGTGAATGAAAAACAAAAGCAATGGAATATTATTTTCTTCTTCTCGAAATTATTAAACACCTTGAACTTTGAACAATTTGAACACATACAATGCAAAAAGCTCTAGAGTAAATTAAAATTAATTTGATGACCATAGCTTGAATATTATAGATGCTGCGTCCGTTAATGTCCGATATACCGGATTAGTCTGAAAGGATTAAAATCTGCAAAAATTTCTTCTAACGATAGATTAATCAATAGAGCTGCAAGAAATTTCATAAAGACTAAATGCACTGTATTGACAGGGGATACGTTTTATTAGTTCTTCATCTTCTCAAAATCACGTTTTCAAAGTTTTCATTCATGACAACAGCTCCATCAAAGAAGTACTCAATTGATCTCTTTGAAACTTTGCAAAGACGTTTATCTATTACTCAACTGTGAAATAAACCTCTAAAATCGAATGTACATGCAATATGTTTTTTAACACGTTCGCTGACGGTCACTTTAAGGATGAACCTTTACATTACGTATTATCAAAGATGGTAAAGAAGAAGATGGGACACTTCGGTTTCGGTATTGCCCAGAAAACAACCGTGGCAGGTCTGAGGTGTACAACAAAAAAACAAACATTTAGGGCAGCTCGCATGCATTTGCCGCCAAACTTCAACTGATCTTTCTTGGAAATTGGCGAAAGGTTTGCCATAGCTTTTCGCTCGGAATTCCTAGAAATTATAAGTTGTTCAGGGGGGTAGGTCGTTATCATTATCGTACCATCTTCCGGGGTCTTTGCTGCTCTCAGGCAAACCGCAAAATGAAAACAGATGTTTGGTCTTTCTTTCTTTGCTGTGTTAAGAGCTAAAGCATTACACTTGTATTTTTATACATGTGGGGTCGTTTGAGTACCAATACACATAATAGGCTTGTTTTCGCTACTCACCCTTTTGAGTTTAAAAAGGAAACATGAATAAAGATTCAAATTAGGAGATAAAAATTAATTTAGCTTAGCGAATATAAATACTATCAGTATTATTGAGTATTCTTCAACTGTTTATTTTATTAGATACAATATGAAGTATATCTTATTCAAATTTTCACTTCAAGCAAATGTGTGAAAAAGGTCAGTACCGGGTTTGAAGTTTTCCGAGGCGAGACAAAACTATCCCTCCCCCCCTCTCCATCCAATTATTACTCACATTTCATAAACTTTTATGTACTGGGCTTTTTTTTTTTTTTTTTGAGGATTTTCTACTTGGTGGCCACTGATAAACCCAGAAAACTTTCTTAATGTTCCCACGACATGGCCCTTTCATCTCGACATTAGAGCGCACCCCCCCTTAACTGCGTATGTGAAATTCTGACAGTTGAAGGGATGGATTCTCCCCCATTTAAAAAATTTTGAGGCCTTAGGAGATGCATTTGGGATTGCAAAAATATTAGGGAAAAAAGCAAACAAAACTGCTTAAAATTTAAACGATTTTACTCATAAAAATATTCATAGAAATTCAAAACAAAATGAGCATTTTTTTTAAATCCAGGGAGCAGGACCCACCCCCTCCTCTTACTAACGTCCATATCGAAAAGACACACGTCTGCCTTCTCCCCCCCCCCTTCCCAAACGACACTTACAAGATCCCCTTCCCCCTCCGACCTCCCGCCTCTTCCCAAAAGGATGCTTTGAAAGTTTGGAAAAGAAAAACTATTTTATTGTTTAAGCATAGCATGAATTATATTTCGCTATTACAAGGAGAAAAACCCTTGAATTTTTTTAATTTAAATTTTGACATTTGCAAAATTTGGGCGCCCCCAGAGGAGCGGCCGACTAATCAACAACGCAACATATTGAGTATACCTAAATTTTAGTTTCCGACAGTTTAAACAAATAAATAATTGTATTAATCTGTTTTAATCGTTATCAAAGTAGCCGGTCAATGGTCAAATCAGAGCTCTGAACCAGGATTTTAATTCTCTTTCCAAAACTTAAATTTCACTTAATTAAATATTTTCCCATTTTTTATTTTATTTTTTTTCTTCTTCTTTTCCTTTGCCTTTTTATTTTTTGCATCACAGTTGAATTTGCCCCCTCCCAGAAGTGCCTCCAGGGTGACATTGCCCCCCCCCCTATATCCGGCACTGAAAATGTTCATGGATTGATGATGTTTTTAAGATAAAGTTAACATCAACATCCCCAAGCAACACGTTGATTTTCATTAATGTGTATATTTTTTTAATCTCACTGCCCCCACCGTTAAATAACTGCTCATTGTGCGATCGTCTTGCAACATATGTTTAAAATTTCACTGGATCAAAATCAGTAATGTGTACCTAAGTGATTGAGAGTAAAATGAAGGGAAATAACAAACAAAACTGATCGACCATTTTCATTTCCGTTTCTGGTTTTCTTTACGAAACTCTACACTACATTTAGTTACAGCCAAAAGAGTTTGTTGCACAAAAATTCTGCAGTCAAGTATCGACCTAGTTTTATAATAGTTCTACGGAAGGACAAGATGCATTTTTTAATTATTTGTCACTTGTTATCAATTTAATCTTCTAAAAACAAAGCATTTTTCTTAATTTTACTTCTATTTAATTGAATTTTATACTATGCAACAAAATAATTAATAAATATTTGACGGGTGAGAGTAATAGCTTGAAAGAAAAATGAACATGCATAACTTTCAAACTTTTTTGAAATAGTTAAATTTTATTAAGAAATGTATGCATTTTTTAAAGATTAGAAAAGCATTTAATTATATTAGGAAATACCAAGCTCCAGAAAAGACTTTTGACAATAAAATTAAACATTTTAGGATTAATGCTAGCGTGTCAAAAAATTCAGTTCATGAAATAGGTAAATCTCTCAATCTACAGCATGAGAATTTATTCAAACATTTCACATACGTGCTGAATAAGAAATTAAATAAGTGATTTTTAAATTAGTTTTTCATTTGATTATGTATTTAGTTATTTATTTATTTGCGATTAACTGCAAATATTTAACATGTTCCTCCTGCGCAGAAGCAATTTATATGATGACTGAATGTGTGTAAGAGAAAAAACATTATCGTCATAAGTGCATAGTTAATTACTTTTATTTTCTGAATTTTTCAAATTTAAAAATATTATTTAACAGTTTCCACCTTTATTTCAAGTATTTTAAACGATGTTAAGAATTACGCATGCATAAAGAAATTTAAATAAAAATAAAAGTAGAGGTATTATCTTTTGACGTTTGAAAGTTCTTCCTTACGATCACGATTCACGAAATTTTGATTAAAAATTTCAAATTAAAGTTGTGGTGAAAAAAATTGTTTACCTTTTAACAAAGCATAAGAAACATCGAAAACTTACAAAGTCCAGTTCCCATTGCGGATGCAAAAAGATCACATTTTTTTCATATGTGGGCAAAAATTTATGAAAAACGGCAATTAAAATTAACTTTTTTGAGTAAAATAATTTCAGAATTAACTTTTAATAAGGGAACGTTGAATCATTTTAATGATTACAGATAAGTTCATTGGAACTCTGGAATAAATCAAAAACAAAGAAAAAATTTCCAGACTTCCCTGATATCCCTGATTTAAAGGGTTCTGTCGCCACCATTTCAAGGGTTCTGTCGCGCGCTTTCATGCTGCTAGGAACGAGGGGGGGGGGGACAAATAAGCCAAGTTAAGCGAATGTTGTACGCAGGAAAGGGCTTTCAGAAATTTCCAGGTTCTCCACTGGTAACAACTAATAAAATTTGAACTATAAAAAACAGTAGGTGTAGGTCTTGAAAACCATTAAGACAAATGAATAGGAATTTTGAGAGAGAGATACTAAATCTAATCCTAATAAACTTAAGACTTAATGTTACTTAGTAGCATTCTTTTTTATTAAAATAAACAAAATTGTTCAATCAAAATATTCAGTAAAAGTAAAAACACTACGTAATATAACAGCAGCAGTATACAATATGATATAAATAATGATCTGATAAATGGGAATACAGCTGAAAATGTTTTGAAGCTTTGACAGCTTTTCTCCAAAAACAAATACTAAGGGAACAGGAATGTGAATTGAACAGACTGGAATTCAAAGCGTTTTTTAAATAGCTATTCAGGCAACATCCCGTTAGCCGGCATGATTATAATAAATGTTTGCTTCACTAGGCTAATTTTTCGGCTTGGCTTAATGTTTTATTTTTGAAGATACTCCTCTAATACTTGATAAAATAACGATTCCCTTCGCTTCTGCCGCTAATGTCTGAGACAATTTTTGCGTGCACGTTCGAACTCTAACGGGGGAAAACCTTTCAATGAAAACTTGGAAATAATGAGTTACAGAGAACTTTCTGGTGGAAAAGCTGATATAAAAAACACTTATAGATGCGAATTGTAGTTTTATAATTGTTCAATTTGAAATTCGGCGTACTTTTTTCTTCTGTTTTGCCCACGCAGATCTCAATTTTTAATGAATGAAGAGCGCTGGAGATAAACCTGTGCATTTACTCTTAATGAAGCCTTTTTTCTCTTTATATGATGATTGTATTTAAGTTAAAAAAATTAATTTTAAAATTCGGAACTGCAACTTAATCTACATAAGAGAAAATTTTGAAGAAAAAAAAAATGTAATCGTTAGAGGAGGTTTCGATCATTTGACCAAAACAGAATTTAAACATATTAATAAGCAAAGCCCAACAATTTTAAGAGCCGTAAAGGAATAAACACAGAAGAAATTTGTTATTAGAATTTTCTCTATTTATTTTTTACTGTATTTGTATGTTGAAACAATACTTTAAAATATTTAAATCATTTTCCGGGAATCCGTGTTTCAAATTGCTCCAGCATTGGATGTCCATCAGACAGAATTGGGGCGCGGCCCCCGATGTAAACTAAAAGTACTTTTTGAAGAAAAAAAGTTTGTCTAAACTTCCGATTTTGAAGGAAGCTAAAGATCCCCCACTCCTTTCGCTAATCGATTGCCGTCATCTAAAGTATTTTCAATTTTTTTAATCCGATAAAATTACACTCCCTGTTTCGTGACTTTCTAACGGCAGCGCTTTGTACTATAATTTACATGCAGCAGCAACAAAATTTCTTCTGTAATTGAATTTTTTACAAAAAGGAAAGCAACTTATCGAATCTTCCTTAACAGGAGCAAATAGGTTTCATCCTGACAGTTGGGAACACTTCGCGTTTGTTTTTATTTTCCCTTATATATTTTAACTATGTGAAGCTCGTTGAGAAGTGATTGACACTCGCCTAATAATAGCAGAATAATCGCCTAATAATACCATGAACAACGTACCTCAGGCTATTTCAGCGCTTTCTGGCCCCTTTCGTTTTATTACCTCTCTGATACACGATCCGACCCCCGGGGTTTCGGACGATCTCGCTGTGCGTGCCTCAAAGGATCAGTGCATCCACTTTGGCGACTTACTGCCGCAATGACATCCTCAGTATGATTTTCGCCAAGATTCTCTCGCCAATCTCATCCTAAATGTTGCTTTTTTACTTATACTTCTCAGACCCCTCTGCTCCGAAGCATTTAACATAGGTTTCTACCAGAGTGTCCAATCTTTTCGAGTAGAAGATCGTTGGTATTATCATGAGCCACACCTACACTGTTAAAGATTTCCGTAAGAAAATAGTAAGATAACCATTTATTTGATTGTTATTTTACCATATTTATTTACAACAGTTGAATAACCAAGAAAAAGATGGTACTCAAACCGCTGATTGCGAAAAAAAATCATTTATATTCTCTGTTTATCATAAAGAACGTTTAACTAACCGTCATTTTCAAGCGCTCAATAAAAATCGGGCAGCCATCTTGGTTGCGAAACCTAACCGGTCGTACGTTGTTGTTAAAATATGAATAAAGATTTATCAGTTTAAATCTGCATGTGTATATAAAACAAGAAGAAAAAAAAGTGGCTTAAGCAGTGGTTACTAAATATAAAGACATACACACGTAAATCAAAATTTGGAGACATCCGATTTCCGAACTGTTTGCGAATGAGCGAACCCGTCATTTGAGCTTCTGAAGCTTGTTTGTATTTTAATTTTTTTCAGCAAATAAAATAATTTTCGTCAATATTCAGTAAATTTAGACCCAAGATGGCTTTGGATCCAATCAAAAACTGAAATCTCAATTTTACTTCAGTTTTTCTGTTGAAGAGGAAGATTTATTGATAAATAAGCGACCGCTTTGTGTGGTGCAGATGGCCGAATGGCTAGAGAGCAAAGCTGGTATAGCCTACACATCGGGTTCGATCCCCGCAAGCTTCGTTTACGGTTTCTGCGCCTCGAAGATTCTACGCCTCGAATTGGTTCAAAAGCGGTAGAACTTTTGTTTTGAAACCCTTTTTAAATGGTTATAAAACCGCAAACTTTTGTATTTACGCTTTTTAACCAAGCTGATTGGAAATGGTTAGGTCCCGTAAAGATAGAAACATGTTCCAAACCGTAAATTTAACGGTGAATTAGATGGACAGAAGCCGTAACTTCATGATGAAATTTCGAACAGTGTAAGATACCATGCAGATCGAGACAAAGGCCAAGCCATCCCTCCGGGGGCTGGTTACAGAGGCATCACTCACACCACGCTTAAGCCTCTAACTCTCACTGACGATCACTTAAGGGATGAATCTTTACACAGTAAACACGCCTGTATTGCCCACTGCAGCGGAGAGCAATTACAACAGCACAGCTTTTTTCGCGTGAGTTTTTGGCTAGCTGACTGAGACATCACTTAACGCAACGCTGTAAACTCTCTCAAGTGGTTGGCACTGTGACAAGAGATTGACATCATGCGCTGGAGCGTGGTCGGCAGCGAACGTATTAAGAAGAAAAATTGAAAGTAGAGGAAACTTTGTTTTAAAGAAAAGTTTCAAAAATCTTCATGTAAAAGTTTTGTTTAGGGATCATTCATAAATGATGTCACGCTTCGAGGGGGGAGGGGGGTTCGCCGACAAAGTGTGACAAGGGGAGGGGAGGGGGTAACAAGAAGTGTGACATCATGCATCATGCGACATAGCGTGACGCGTGACAAAGGGGGGGGGGTCAAATATATGGGGAAAAAGCGTGACGTCATTTATGAACGGCCCCTTAGTTGTTTCTTTATAATTGTGGAGCTGCACTGCGTTCTCTGGTATCTAAAGAAAACTTTGCATAACGAAGAAAAAACGAAATCTTGAATTGAGGGAAGGATCGTTTTTAGCTGAAAAAAAATGGTTTTATGAAATAAGACAACAAAATAATAATAATAAATCATCAAAAAGTATTATTTTATTTTACATAAGCATATTAAACAGGAAGATACAACAAAATATTAACGAGCAAATCCATTTAGGGCGTTCAACTTAATCAAATTCTTACCTTATCCAAATCACTTTAGCCAAAATTCACCTTTACTAAAACCAAACTTTATGCCCTTAACCAAAGATTATTCAAACCTTTATAAAGGTTGATAAAGGTATCAAAAATGGAACGGAATTAAAGTAGGTCGTAAAATGTATCATAGGAGGGTGACCGTTTTGAATACATACAGAACATTTTAATTGTACGCAGGAGTGATCTCTTACCACATTCCTCCTCGTCTGAGTTGTCTCCACAGTCATCAATGAAATTGCACCTCTGCAGTGGGACATAGCAGTTCTTGTTTTTGCATGATATCCTGTCTGGCCAACAGGCATCCACAGGTGGGGGTACAGTTGGAATGCCTGGTAGATCACGTCCTAGAAATAATTAAGAGATATAAGTTACCTTGCAAAACGTTCATAACACATGTTTCTACTTAATTTCTTTAGGAACGATGATATATATCAATGGAAAACTGTAGAATACTATTTCTGTTAGGTGCATGGTAAATCGACCAGAGAATGAACAGAGTACAGTGAGGTAAATGAACAGTTTAATAATTTCTCTGTTAGGTACATGGTAAAGCGACCAGCGCATGAACAGAGTACAGTGAATTTAATGAACAGTTTAATACTATTTCTGTTAGGTACATAGTAAATCGACCAGCGAATGAACAGACCACAGAAAATGAACAGTTTAATACTATCTCTGTTAGCTACATGGTAAATCGACCAGCGAATGAACCGACCACGGTGAAGTTAAGGAACAGCTTAATACTATCTCTGTTAGAAACATGGTAAATCGACCAGCGAATGAACAGACCACAGTGAATGAACAGTTAAATATTATCTCTGTTAGAAACATGGTAAATCGACCAGCGAGTGAACAGACCACAGTGAATTAACAGTTAAATATTATTTATGTTAGGTACATGGTAAATTAACTAGCGAATGAACCGACCACAGTGAATGAACAGTTTAATACTATCTCTGTTAGGTACATGGTAAATCGACCAGCAAATGAACCGACCACAGAAAATGAACAGTTTAATACTATCTCTGTTAGGTACATGGTAAATCGACCAGCAAATGAACCGACCACAGAAAACGAACAGTTTAATACTATCTCTGTTAGGTACATGGTAAATCGACCAGCGAATGAACAGAATATACAGTGAAGTTAATGAAGTCTAATACTGTCTCTCTTAAGTACATGTTAAATCGACCAGCGAATGAACAGGCCACAGTGAATGAACAGTTTCATACAATTTCTTTTACTCCCAATTTTTTAACAATGTTTACGCTTATCAGTAAAAACGTTTTCACTGTCACATAGGAAATGCCACACATTAAAAAAATATATCATGATTTTCTAAAAATTAAACTGTGCTTGGTCAAGCGTTCATTTACTGGTCCGACTACCCTATAAAGAGTTAATTTGCTTATATTTCGATACATACAATATCATTCTCTCCCAATCAGCATGAAAAAGCTTTTTCTTGTTTCTGATTGGTTTAGTCCGTTTGCTGCAACTGCCGCCATTGGCTGAGTTTTAGCCCCCAGTTTATTGAATAAAAAATCTGTCTTCAATCTTTTGGACTTCATAAAGGACGATTTACACGATAGCATTTATCCATTGCATTATAGTGTGTCCAATTAGGATACACTGTATTTTACTTATATTTGTCAGCATAATATGCGTTCACTATGATGAGTATAAATCAATATATGCGTACGTTATTGTGAGGTGGTTAAGAAAGTTATATATAGACTCTTGTAGAGAAGAAATCTTTACTGGAATGATTTACAGCACATATAACAAGTCGATGCCATACCTTCTGTGTAGTGGCAGCCCTCTGTTAGCGATATGTCGTCAATGCTGATACTGCCAAAACTAGCCGCAAGCTGAGCTTCCAGAACAATCTAAATGAAAAGAATGTGTAAAAACCGAAAATTATTTAAGGTTAAAAAAAATTAAGCATAGTACACAGTTGGAATACCGGCCATCTTTCTGAAGATATAAATAGGAAATAGAGCACATTTGCGCTGAAAATCCAAAGGAGAAAAAAACACGCATTAATTAAACAACAATTTTGCAAAACATTGCAGACACATGCTTCGAGTTTACATGTTTACGAGGATCCCTTTTTCAGTGCAAAAGAATCGAGTTCCCGAGTCTTTATACGAATGTTTTTTTTTTTATCTCGAAGTACGTTTTTTTTTTTTACATTGAGAAAAAGAAAAATGAGATTTTTGTAGCCTCAAAGCCCACCTCTCCATTTTTGTTGCAAATGTTGTATTCATTTAACGTTTTTTTTCCTCTGTATCTATCCAAAGTCTGCCTAAGCTGTCCACTACTGCGAAGTATTGTTGTGCCTCCTAATTTATTTGTGCATGAACGGTATAAACCTTGCTAATGTAGCCGCAATGTTTTTAAAATCAATTTTTATCGATATATCAGTAGTACATGTTTTAATGTGGTTTTCTCTCTCTCTCTCTCTCTCTATATATATATATATATATATATATATAAATAAATATGGGTCAATCAAACCACGATAGCCATAATATCTTAAGTCCATTTTTCGAATTTATATATATATATAAGTATATACCAGTGGCGTTCCGAACATAGGTGTCACTCGGGGCGAGCACACACCCTCAAAAAAAAAAGCAAAAAAAAAACCCATCCATATTGTGTTGTGAAAACTCGTACTTTCGAAGCTTATATTATTTTCAGTTGTAGGGAAAAAAATCTTAAGAAATTCCATTTCATTTATTTGATGTACATTTCAGTAAATTGCATGATTGATTTTTGTTATGATACGTTGAGATAGCACCCGTAAAATTTTACAGTTCAAGCATATGTATATTTTCAAAATCTCTAACTCATTTTGGTTGTCACCTTGGATTATCCCCTCCTAGTGACGCCACTGAATTGTTATATACAGTAAAACCTGTGAAGTTGAACACCTTTGTAAGTTGCCCACCTGTCTAAGTTGACCGCTTTTGTCCGGAACGGAATTAGCCCTATATTACATAATGTAGGGAAACATTTGTAACTTGACCACCTGTCTATGTTGACCACTTTTGTCCGGAACGGAATTAGCCCTATATTACATAATGTAGGGAAACATTTGTAACTTGACCACCTGTCTAAGTTGACCGCTTTTGTCAGGAACGGAATTAGCCCTATATTACATAATGTAGGGAAACATTTGTAACTTGACCACCTGTCTATGTTGACCACTTTTGTCCGGAACGGAATTAGCCCTATATTACATAATGTAGGGAAACATTTGTAACTTGACCACCTGTCTAAGTTGACCGCTTTTGTCAGGAACGGAATTAGCCCTATATTACATAATGTAGGGAAACATTTGTAACTTGACCACCTGTCTAAGTTGACCGCTTTTGTCAGGAACGGAATTAGCCCTATATTACATAATGTAGGGAAACATTTGTAACTTGACCACCTGTCTATGTTGACCACTTTTGTCCGGAACGGAATTAGCCCTATATTACATAATGTAGGGAAACATTTGTAACTTGACCACCTGTCTAAGTTGACCGCTTTTGTCAGGAACGGAATTAGCCCTATATTACATAATGTAGGGAAACATTTGTAACTTGACCACCTGTCTAAGTTGACCGCTTTTGTCAGGAACGGAATTAGCCCTATATTACATAATGTAGGGAAACATTTGTAACTTGACCACCTGTCTAAGTTGACCGCTTTTGTCCGGAACGGAATTAGCCCTATATTACATAATGTAGGGAAACATTTGTAACTTGACCACCTGTCTATGTTGACCACTTTTGTCCGGAACGGAATTAGCCCTATATTACATAATGTAGGGAAACATTTGTAACTTGACCACCTGTCTAAGTTGACCGCTTTTGTCAGGAACGGAATTAGCCCTATATTACATAATGTAGGGAAACATTTGTAACTTGACCACCTGTCTATGTTGACCACTTTTGTCCGGAACGGAATTAGCCCTATATTACATAATGTAGGGAAACATTTGTAACTTGACCACCTCTCTAAGTTGACCGCTTTTGTCAGGAACGGAATTAGCCCTATATTACATAATGTAGGGAAACATTTGTAACTTGACCACCTGTCTAAGTTGACCGCTTTTGTCAGGAACGGAATTAGCCCTATATTACATAATGTAGGGAAACATTTGTAACTTGACCACCTGTCTAAGTTGACCGCTTTTGTCAGGAACGGAATTAGCCCTATATTACATAATGTAGGGAAACATTTGTAACTTGACCACCTGTCTATGTTGACCACTTTTGTCCGGAACGGAATTAGCCCTATATTACATAATGTAGGGAAACATTTGTAACTTGACCACCTGTCTAAGTTGACCGCTTTTGTCAGGAACGGAATTAGCCCTATATTACATAATGTAGGGAAACATTTGTAACTTGACCACCTGTCTAAGTTGACCGCTTTTGTCCGGAACGGAATTAGCCCTATATTACATAATGTAGGGAAACATTTGTAACTTGACCACCTGTATAAGTTGACCGCTTTTGTCAGGAACGGAATTAGCCCTATATTACATAATGTAGGGAAACATTTGTAACTTGACCACCTGTCTAAGTTGACCGCTTTTGTCAGGAACGGAATTAGCCCTATATTACATAATGTAAGGAAACATTTGTAACTTGACCACCTGTCTAAGTTGACCGCTTTTGTCAGGAACGGAATTAGCCCTATATTACATAATGTAGGGAAACATTTGTAACTTGACCACCTGTCTATGTTGACCCTTTTGTCAGGAACGGAATTAGCCCTATATTACATAATGTAGGGAAACATTTGTAACTTGACCACCTGTCTAAGTTGACCCTTTTGTCGGAACGGAATTAGCCCTATATTACATAATGTAGGGAAACATTTGTAACTTGACCACCTGTCTAAGTTGACCCTTTTGTCGGAACGGAATTAGCCCTATATTACATAATGTAGGGAAACATTTGTAACTTGACCACCTGTCTAGTTGACCACTTTTGTCCGGAACGGAATTAGCCCTATATTACATAATGTAGGGAAACATTTGTAACTTGACCACCTGTCTAAGTTGACCCTTTTGTCAGGAACGGAATTAGCCCTATATTACATAATGTAGGGAAACATTTGTAACTTGACCACCTGTCTAAGTTGACCGCTTTTGTCGGAACGGAATTAGCCCTATATTACATAATGTAGGGAAACATTTGTAACTTGACCACCTGTCTAAGTTGACCCTTTTGTCGGAACGGAATTAGCCCTATATTACATAATGTAGGGAAACATTTGTAACTTGACCACCTGTCTAAGTTGACCCTTTTGTCCGGAACGGAATTAGCCCTATATTACATAATGTAGGGAAACATTTGTAACTTGACCACCTGTCTAGTTGACCCTTTTGTCCGGAACGGAATTAGCCCTATATTACATAATGTAGGGAAACATTTGTAACTTGACCACCTGTCTAAGTTGACCCTTTTGGGGGGGGGGGGGGGGGGGGGGGGGGGGGGGGGGGGGGGGGGGGGGGGGGGGGGGGGGGGGGGGGGGGGGGGGGGGGGGGGGGTTTTTTTTTTTTTTTTTTTTTTTTTTTTTTTTTTTTTTTTTTTTTTTTTTTTTTTTTTTTTTTTTTTTTTTTTTTTTTTTTTTTTTTTTTTTTTTTTTTTTTTTTTTTTTTTTTTTTTTAAATTGACCACCTGTCTAAGTTGACCCTTTTGTCGGAACGGAATTAGCCCTATATTACATAATGTAGGGAAACATTTGTAACTTGACCACCTGTCTAAGTTGACCGCTTTTGTCAGGAACGGAATTAGCCCTATATTACATAATGTAGGGAAACATTTGTAACTTGACCACCTGTCTAAGTTGACCCTTTTGTCGGAACGGAATTAGCCCTATATTACATAATGTAGGGAAACATTTGTAACTTGACCACCTGTCTAAGTTGACCCTTTTGTCGGAACGGAATTAGCCCTATATTACATAATGTAGGGAAACATTTGTAACTTGACCACCTGTCTAAGTTGACCCTTTTGTCAGGAACGGAATTAGCCCTATATTACATAATGTAGGGAAACATTTGTAACTTGACCACCTGTCTAAGTTGACCGCTTTTGTCAGGAACGGAATTAGCCCTATATTACATAATGTAGGGAAACATTTGTAACTTGACCACCTGTCTAGTTGACCACTTTTGTCCGGAACGGAATTAGCCCTATATTACATAATGTAGGGAAACATTTGTAACTTGACCACCTGTCTAAGTTGACCCTTTTGTCAGGAACGGAATTAGCCCTATATTACATAATGTAGGGAAACATTTGTAACTTGACCACCTGTCTAAGTTGACCCTTTTGTCGGAACGGAATTAGCCCTATATTACATAATGTAGGGAAACATTTGTAACTTGACCACCTGTCTAGTTGACCACTTTTGTCCGGAACGGAATTAGCCCTATATTACATAATGTAGGGAAACATTTGTAACTTGACCACCTGTCTAAGTTGACCGCTTTTGTCAGGAACGGAATTAGCCCTATATTACATAATGTAGGGAAACATTTGTAACTTGACCACCTGTCTAGTTGACCCTTTTTAACTTGACCACCTGTCTATGTTGACCACTTTTGTCCGGAACGGAATTAGCCCTATATTACATAATGTAGGGAAACATTTGTAACTTGACCACCTGTCTAAGTTGACCGCTTTTGTCAGGAACGGAATTAGCCCTATATTACATAATGTAGGGAAACATTTGTAACTTGACCACCTGTCTAAGTTGACCGCTTTTGTCAGGAACGGAATTAGCCCTATATTACATAATGTAGGGAAACATTTGTAACTTGACCACCTGTCTAAGTTGACCGCTTTTGTCAGGAACGGAATTAGCCCTATATTACATAATGTAGGGAAACATTTGTAACTTGACCACCTGTCTATGTTGACCACTTTTGTCCGGAACGGAATTAGCCCTATATTACATAATGTAGGGAAACATTTGTAACTTGACCACCTGTCTAAGTTGACCGCTTTTGTCAGGAACGGAATTAGCCCTATATTACATAATGTAGGGAAACATTTGTAACTTGACCACCTGTCTAAGTTGACCGCTTTTGTCAGGAACGGAATTAGCCCTATATTACATAATGTAGGGAAACATTTGTAACTTGACCACCTGTCTAAGTTGACCGCTTTTGTCCGGAACGGAATTAGCCCTATATTACATAATGTAGGGAAACATTTGTAACTTGACCACCTGTCTAAGTTGACCGCTTTTGTCCGGAACGGAATTAGCCCTATATTACATAATGTAGGGAAACATTTGTAACTTGACCACCTGTCTATGTTGACCACTTTTGTCCGGAACGGAATTAGCCCTATATTACATAATGTAGGGAAACATTTGTAACTTGACCACCTGTCTAAGTTGACCGCTTTTGTCAGGAACGGAATTAGCCCTATATTACATAATGTAGGGAAACATTTGTAACTTGACCACCTGTCTAAGTTGACCGCTTTTGTCCGGAACGGAATTAGCCCTATATTACATA
The DNA here is from genome assembly GCA_038502835.1 of Octonoba sinensis. Lineage (NCBI taxonomy): Eukaryota > Metazoa > Arthropoda > Arachnida > Araneae > Uloboridae > Octonoba > Octonoba sinensis. The sequence continues at coordinate 12,152,884 of CM076603.1, forward strand.
ATGTAGGGAAACATTTGTAACTTGACCACCTGTCTAAGTTGACCGCTTTTGTCAGGAACGGAATTAGCCCTATATTACATAATGTAGGGAAACATTTGTAACTTGACCACCTGTCTAAGTTGACCACTTTTGTCCGGAACGGAATTAGCCCTATATTACATAATGTAGGGAAACATTTGTAACTTGACCACCTGTCTAAGTTGACCGCTTTTGTCAGGAACGGAATTAGCCCTATATTACATAATGTAGGGAAACATTTGTAACTTGACCACCTGTCTATGTTGACCACTTTTGTCCGGAACGGAATTAGCCCTATATTACATAATGTAGGGAAACATTTGTAACTTGACCACCTGTCTAAGTTGACCGCTTTTGTCAGGAACGGAATTAGCCCTATATTACATAATGTAGGGAAACATTTGTAACTTGACCACCTGTCTATGTTGACCACTTTTGTCCGGAACGGAATTAGCCCTATATTACATAATGTAGGGAAACATTTGTAACTTGACCACCTGTCTAAGTTGACCGCTTTTGTCAGGAACGGAATTAGCCCTATATTACATAATGTAGGGAAACATTTGTAACTTGACCACCTGTCTAAGTTGACCGCTTTTGTCCGGAACGGAATTAGCCCTATATTACATAATGTAGGGAAACATTTGTAACTTGACCACCTGTCTAAGTTGACCGCTTTTGTCAGGAACGGAATTAGCCCTATATTACATAATGTAGGGAAACATTTGTAACTTGACCACCTGTCTAAGTTGACCGCTTTTGTCCGGAACGGAATTAGCCCTATATTACATAATGTAGGGAAACATTTGTAACTTGACCACCTGTCTAAGTTGACCGCTTTTGTCAGGAACGGAATTAGCCCTATATTACATAATGTAGGGAAACATTTGTAACTTGACCACCTGTCTAAGTTGACCGCTTTTGTCCGGAACGGAATTAGCCCTATATTACATAATGTAGGGAAACATTTGTAACTTGACCACCTGTCTAAGTTGACCGCTTTTGTCCGGAACGGAATTAGCCCTATATTACATAATGTAGGGAAACATTTGTAACTTGACCACCTGTCTAAGTTGACCGCTTTTGTCAGGAACGGAATTAGCCCTATATTACATAATGTAGGGAAACATTTGTAACTTGACCACCTGTCTAAGTTGACCACTTTTGTCCGGAACGGAATTAGCCCTATATTACATAATGTAGGGAAACATTTGTAACTTGACCACCTGTCTATGTTGACCACTTTTGTCCGGAACGGAATTAGCCCTATATTACATAATGTAGGGAAACATTTGTAACTTGACCACCTGTCTAAGTTGACCGCTTTTGTCAGGAACGGAATTAGCCCTATATTACATAATGTAGGGAAACATTTGTAACTTGACCACCTGTCTATGTTGACCACTTTTGTCCGGAACGGAATTAGCCCTATATTACATAATGTAGGGAAACATTTGTAACTTGACCACCTGTCTAAGTTGACCGCTTTTGTCAGGAACGGAATTAGCCCTATATTACATAATGTAGGGAAACATTTGTAACTTGACCACCTGTCTAAGTTGACCGCTTTTGTCCGGAACGGAATTAGCCCTATATTACATAATGTAGGGAAACATTTGTAACTTGACCACCTGTCTAAGTTGACCGCTTTTGTCAGGAACGGAATTAGCCCTATATTACATAATGTAGGGAAACATTTGTAACTTGACCACCTGTCTAAGTTGACCGCTTTTGTCCGGAACGGAATTAGCCCTATATTACATAATGTAGGGAAACATTTGTAACTTGACCACCTGTCTAAGTTGACCACTTTTGTCCGGAACGGAATTAGCCCTATATTACATAATGTAGGGAAACATTTGTAACTTGACCACCTGTCTATGTTGACCACTTTTGTCCGGAACGGAATTAGCCCTATATTACATAATGTAGGGAAACATTTGTAACTTGACCACCTGTCTAAGTTGACCGCTTTTGTCAGGAACGGAATTAGCCCTATATTACATAATGTAGGGAAACATTTGTAACTTGACCACCTGTCTATGTTGACCACTTTTGTCGGAACGGAATTAGCCCTATATTACATAATGTAGGGAAACATTTGTAACTTGACCACCTGTCTAAGTTGACCGCTTTTGTCAGGAACGGAATTAGCCCTATATTACATAATGTAGGGAAACATTTGTAACTTGACCACCTGTCTAAGTTGACCGCTTTTGTCCGGAACGGAATTAGCCCTATATTACATAATGTAGGGAAACATTTGTAACTTGACCACCTGTCTAAGTTGACCGCTTTTGTCAGGAACGGAATTAGCCCTATATTACATAATGTAGGGAAACATTTGTAACTTGACCACCTGTCTAAGTTGACCACTTTTGTCCGGAACGGAATTAGCCCTATATTACATAATGTAGGGAAACATTTGTAACTTGACCACCTGTCTAAGTTGACCGCTTTTGTCAGGAACGGAATTAGCCCTATATTACATAATGTAGGGAAACATTTGTAACTTGACCACCTGTCTATGTTGACCACTTTTGTCCGGAACGGAATTAGCCCTATATTACATAATGTAGGGAAACATTTGTAACTTGACCACCTGTCTATGTTGACCACTTTTGTCCGGAACGGAATTAGCCCTATATTACATAATGTAGGGAAACATTTGTAACTTGACCACCTGTCTAAGTTGACCGCTTTTGTCAGGAACGGAATTAGCCCTATATTACATAATGTAGGGAAACATTTGTAACTTGACCACCTGTCTATGTTGACCACTTTTGTCCGGAACGGAATTAGCCCTATATTACATAATGCAGGGAAACATTTGTAACTTGACCACCTGTCTAAGTTGACCGCTTTTGTCAGGAACGGAATTAGCCCTATATTACATAATGCAGGGAAACATTTGTAACTTGACCACCTGTCTAAGTTGACCGCTTTTGTCCGGAACGGAATTAGCCCTATATTACATAATGTAGGGAAACATTTGTAACTTGACCACCTGTCTAAGTTGACCGCTTTTGTCAGGAACGGAATTAGCCCTATATTACATAATGTAGGGAAACATTTGTAACTTGACCACCTGTCTAAGTTGACCACTTTTGTCCGGAACGGAATTAGCCCTATATTACATAATGTAGGGAAACATTTGTAACTTGACCACCTGTCTATGTTGACCACTTTTGTCCGGAACGGAATTAGCCCTATATTACATAATGTAGGGAAACATTTGTAACTTGACCACCTGTCTAAGTTGACCGCTTTTGTCAGGAACGGAATTAGCCCTATATTACATAATGTAGGGAAACATTTGTAACTTGACCACCTGTCTATGTTGACCGCTTTTGTCAGGAACGGAATTAGCCCTATATTACATAATGTAGGGAAACATTTGTAACTTGACCACCTGTCTATGTTGACCACTTTTGTCCGGAACGGAATTAGCCCTATAGTATTTAGCATAGGGAAACCTGCGTAACTTGACGACCTGTCTATATTGACCACTTATGTACGCCAAATTTGGATGGGAGTATTATAAAAAGCCCTTTGTAAGTAGACCGCATTACTATTACTATATTTTTTCGTTTATCTATCTTTGAAAAGATAAAAAAAACTTAAATAACCGCCAGGATATTTTTTATGCTGTAATGTTAAACGAGTATTTGTGGATGGATGAAACATCAACATAAAGTTTACCTAAAACCTCTGAGTAAGTTAACCATAGGGGAAAACTACTATGAGCACTCTTTTGTTCTTTAAACAAATTTCTTTTCTTTCTTCTAATTGATCTAGCCATTTTGAAATATTATGTATCTATAGGAAATCTTTACCATCAAATAAGTAACTTACATAATTAATAAGATATTTATCTTTATTTTAACTAAATGTTTTAATTTTAAATTTGTATAGGATACATTTTAAGTCATTCAGGTTAAATTTATCTAATGATATTTTCGATAATTGTGAAAAGTAGCTAATTACTAATTTTAAAGTAACGTTAATACATGAAGCTATATTTTAATTAGCTCAATTGGATTAATGCATAGTGTAAGAAACTACAAAAAAAATCCTACCCTCTACAAGTTGACCACCTGTCTAAGTTGACCACTAAAGTGCTGCACCGCAAGTGGTCAACTTAAGCAGAAATGAAAAATGACAAGAAGAAAGAAAAATCTCCACCCTCTATAAGTTGATCACCTGTCTAAGTTGACTACTAAAGTGCTAAACCGCAAGTGGTCAACACACAGGTTTCACTGTATATATATATATATATGGCTTAAATTTGAGAAGCTTAATATTTGTGGCTGTACCTGGAAGTCCTTTCCTCCACTCAGAACTTCAATTTCGACCCGGTGCCAGTAGTCGAAGACGTCGCTGCTGTATCCGTGCAAGAAATCCATTCCTCCTTTGTTGTAACTGACGCGCTTGTAGACATTGATGGTATGCTGGGCGAAAACGGAATTGTACCAGAAACGAACCTAAAACAGACGAGAATTCAAAAATTACCCCCTGTACACTAAAAAATGTTGCTGTAATTGAACACCAATTTCGGTGTTCAGTTTTTGTAAACTTGAAAATTATTTATTTTTTGGTGTAAAATTCTTTTAAGTGTCTGTCTAAAAAGTACAAACAGCAGAATGTTTCTTTTAGCATAATATGTTTGTGAACTTATCTACGCATCAAAAAATTCCTCTACAGTTGCTCATTCGTTCTATTTTTCATAGAAATGAGCAATCACAATGAAATTTCGATTAACGGAGTTGACAAATTTCATGTGTTAACCTTCGGATGACCAAGTGGGGTCATAAAATGACCCCAAAGTCAGTTTTTGTCAAATATTCATTAAAAAATATATATATAGATCTTTCAGTATTTTTATAGCTGAGTTTTGTGCTATATTATTACGAACTAGCTGCGACGCCCGGCGTTGCACGGTCTATCTTAAATTATATTTTTCAATCGATACATCAATGCCTCATAAAAATGCTAGAAACGTTGATTGTTATTATTTTTATTCTTTTAACAATGGCAGCTGCATTGATTTGCTTGTTAACGCGGCAACTGTAACAATTGTTGAAACGATGCAAACACTGCAAATAAAATAAAACGGTCATCATCTGGGTAAAATAAAATTAAAGTTAATTATCGTGAAATAAAATAATTTTTATAAAAAAACAGAACCGACTTCAAATTAAAAATTGCGCTAAAAAGTAAAAAATAAATTCATTCTTTAAACAACATCCAAGTGACTTTTAAACATAGTTTTAGAAGTCGGTGCAAAATTAGGATAGATAAAATCTTTTGTAATCATGAATCAATTACAAATATATATGTAAGAACGGCTGTCCCGTTCTATCTTCTACAGCTGTGGCCGCTAAAACCCATGTAAGACGAGGCACAGGGTTTCGTTGCAATTCTTTATTGGTAAACTTTAACACACAAATATCATAACATTAATATTGTTGGAACGAAGGACATGAAGTCATCAGCACGTTTCAAGAAGCAAGAACCCCCGATTTTCGTTCGGGCAGTCGTATTTATATGGGGGAAAATCTCTTAGACTGCAGACAACATTCCCTACACCACGTGATAGCACGTGGTTTAAATAGGAGGGCCATATGGAAAATAAAATATATTATTGGCTTTAATGCCGTAGACAGGGGCTGGCCTAAGTCTACGGGGAAAAAAATAGTCTGGAGGGAATTAATGAGGGAAACCAACTTGAGCTTAGGCGTGACCATATATGGTAACGCGTTAGAGAAATTTATGAGTGAGACAACCCTGAGTTGTCAAGTTTAATATGGCCAGACAAAGGAGACAAAGGACTTCTCCATATCACAGCCTGACAAAGGATACAAAGGATTTTTCCATATTACATCCCCCCTCCCCAAAAGTTCTATTACTTTAAATATTGAAGAAGTGAAATATCTGCAGCCTTTTTCCCCACATAAATTTATGTATTAAATTTTATATAAACATATCACATTTTGAATGAAATACTATACAGTTACAAAAATTACTGAACATTTTCATCACAGATTATTATACTCTTACTAAACGATATTTACAAAATTGTATTTACAGTTCAGTTTAATTACAGTTGGATTATTCTGTTGCAGTTCAAAAGTGAATGACTTATATCACATTATTCATGTGATAGTTTGAAATTTGTTGGTGGGTAATATTTCCTCAATCTTGACACATGTACTATGTCTGATTTTTCTTTGCTGTGTGCATTTGGTTTATTGATTTCATAAGTTACGTCCGTAACTTTTCGAAGAATTTTATATGGTCCACTGAACGGTTGCGAAAGTTTTCGTGAATTCGGATATTTGAATTCTTCATATATCACAAAGTCATCTGCATTAAAAGATTTGTCGACAAATCTGGCATCGTAATATATTTTATTTTTTTCATGATACTCTTTAGTTCTTTCCACTGCCAGTTTTCTAGCTTCCTCAACAGGAGGATAAATGTCTTCATTTACTGGATTTTGAAAAGGCACTGTACCGTACATTAAATACGCAGGTGGGAACTTCGTAACTGAGTGTGGAGTTAGGTTGTATTCTTGAGTCACCTGCTCTAATAATTTAGGCCATGGCACGTTTCCAGAAGCTGCGTTCACTTTGCACTTTAGGCGAGTGACTATTGTTTGGTTCAGACGTTCCACCTTACCATTTGTCTCTGGTCTATGAGCTGTGGTTAAAAGCTGTTTAATTTTGTGGTGCTTTAGAAATTTCTTGAAATGAGATGAAGTAAATGATGGATTTCTATCACTTAATACACTTTTAGGTATTTGAACACTGAAAATTTGTTTAAGAAAGTTGACGTAAGTTTCGGTAGTGATTGATTTTGATGCAAAAGACCACATGTATCTAGTATGATGATCTATAAACAATGTTAAATATTTTTTCGTGGAATTGTAGTAGTTGAAACCACCCACACTATCTACTGCAACGAGATCAAATGGTTTATCAACTGGAGGCATAGACTGTAAAAGGCCAAATCTTTTTTGTCGAGGCTTTTTGTTTACCTGACAAATATGACAATGTTTGTTAAATCCAGTTATATCTAATGTTATATTTTGCCAATAATATACAGGCGTAAGTAAATTAATTGTTTTTTGAATTCCTGGGTGTCCAAACTTTTCATGGACAGTCTCAAGTAATTTACGGCGTAAAGAAAAAGGAACAACAATTTTAGTAAAACCCTTTTTACGCAGGCATAACACGTTATTAATTTCGACAAAATTACCAGTTAAATTGTCATTTTTTTGAGCCTCTTGAATTTCATCCAATTGCAGTAGATGCGAAACGTGGTTTCCTATATTTTTTTCAACACATTCATTATTTACAGGTATATCTCTTGAGAGCATGTCAGCCTCGAAGTTTGTGGTGCCTTTCGTATATTTAATATCATAGTCATACATACTTAATTGTAAGGACCAGCGGAACAAACGACCTTTTAAGTTTTTTACATTTTTGAGCCAAACTAACGCCGCGTGATCGCTATGTATGACGAATTTATGGCCAAAGAGGTAGTGGTGGTACTTATTTAAAGCATCCACAACAGCTAGACATTCCAACTCAGTAATACTATAATTCTTCTCGTAATCTTTTAATGAGCGGGAATGGAAAGCTATGGGATGTAAGGCACCCGAACTGTCTGGCTGTTTTAATATTGCTCCCACACCAGTTTGACTTGCATCAACACAAATATGACATTCTTTTTTAGGATCAAATATTTTTAAAATTGGTTTACAAATTAAAGAGTTTTTCAAAACTTGAAATGCTTCTTGGCATTTGTCAGTCCATTGCCAAGTTGTATCTTTTTTTAGCAAGTGGTTTAATGGATTTCTAATAGTTGCATATTTATCTATAAATTTATGGTACACATTTATTGACCCCAGAAATCTTTGGAGAGATTTAACATTTTTAGGCGGTTGTAATTTTTTAATAGCCTCAATATTACTATTATCGGGCGTTACAATACCATTACAAATTTCATACCCTAAAAATTCAATTTTAGTCTGTAAGAAAGAACATTTTGATGCTTTTAACTTTAAATCTTCCTGTCTGCATATCTCAAACATTTGTTGAATATGATCTAAATGTTCTGAAAGGGTTTCAGAAAAAACTATTATGTCATCAAAGTAATTGGCTGCAAATTTTATTTTATGTTTTGTAAGTATTCGACGCAAAGTTCTTTGAAAAATACTTCCTGAATTTTTCCACCCGAAGGGTAATTTGTTCCACTCATATAAGCCACTATTAGTGACAAAAGCGAGCTTTTCAGTATCGTCGGGATGAATTGGTATATGCCAATATCCGGAAGCCATGTCTAATTTGGTAAAATATTTGCTTTTCCCTAATTTATCTACAAGTGTTTCTATCAGGGGTAATGGTTCTGCGTCGGACTTAGTAATTTGATTTAATTTTCTGTAGTCTATACATAATCGACTTTTTTTATTTTCGTCTCTTTTAAAAACTAGTGTAACAGGTGCAGAATACGGCGATGAGCTTTCTTTTATTATATTAGCCTTTAATAACTCTTGAATTTGATTTTCAATTTCTTCTTGTTGCTTTGGGGAAGTTTTATATGCCCTTAACGACACCGGTAAGTCGGATGTTAACCTTACCCGTTGAGGTTCAATTCTAATTGTTCCAACATCATATTTATTTTTGGAAAATATATCCTCGTAATTTCGCAATATTTCTTTTAACTTTGAATTTTCCTCAAATTCCGAATGTCCATCGACAGGATCGCGACATTGTAGGCCTCCAATGCCGCAACCAGTCCCAGAAACATCGGACGAAATACGAAAATGATTATTCTTTTCGCAACTCATTTTTTCATTTCTATCTTTCTCTTGACAAGTTTTCTTTTCCGTGCTACTCTTTTTCTTTTCATTTTCGTTATAATGTAATTCCGTCACCCTTTCCTTAGTTTTACTTTCTTTCGGATCTTTCACTCTTTTAATTTCCTTATCAATTTTCTTGCGTATTTTTCCCGTACTATTATTTTCGTTTTTATTTTCTTTTACTTTATTTCCACAGTTCCTAACTAGGATTTCAGGTAAAATATGCAAAGACAAGTCATTCGGTTCGGAATCAGAAAAGGTGATCAGTCTTCTCTGATCCTGCATAACGACATGTCCTACACAATCTATGACCAAACGAAATCCCCCGCAACTCTTTAAACCTAATATGGCATAAGGTAAATCGGTGTCTAGAACATAAAATTCCACCGGTTTAACTATATTGCCGACCTTAAGGTAAAGAATACACGTTTGGTTAAGCTGTAGCATTCCCTTCGTTTGTTTTATTTTTACAGCGATTTTTTCTTTAATCGAAACATTTAATGTTTTTGCAATTGCACTCGGGATGATATTTAATGTTGAACCGGTATCAACATTTAAATAAATAGTCTTTAAATTCGAATTTGTATTTTGAGTGTACGCGTCATTAGATAGTTGATAATCATTTTTAAATTTCGCCTCATTTTTAATAATATACACGGGTATTATTAATTGTCATACTTCGTTAACTCTCTCATTTTCTTCTCTTAATTGATTATCTTTTTGCTGAGGCGGTAGTTTAAATCCAGCATTCGATGTATTTGGCTTATTCACACAAGTTTGTCCCCAATGATATGCGTTGGAGATTCCTTGTTTTGCGCAAAATTTACAAGGATTAGGGGGTAACTCCTGCGAAAAATGTGCAGTCTGTCTTTTTACTGCATTTTGTCTTTCATTATGACCTAAAAATCTAGGTCTGTTCTGTTGGTAAGAAGTAGGTTGGTACACATTGTTTCTATCTTGACATGGATAGTTATATCGTTGACGAAAATTACTTTGGTCTTGATTTTTTGGCATCCAATTTTGATAAAAGGGAGGCTTCACCCTAAAAATATTTTGTTGTTCCCCTTTATAAGCGGAGTTGGGTGTTTCATGTGGAACTTCATTTATTAATTTCGAAACTACCTGAAGCCATTCGGTGGGAGTTTCTGGCTCTTTTATTACCAAAAATGCCCTAACTTGGGCAGGTAGCCCCACTGAAAGCCCCTCAAGGATATGTTGATTACTAAGTTTTATTTTTCTTCCCATTTCTACTTTTTCCGTAAAATAGGAGTACAACTCTTTCGGATTTCCAGAAAATTTTAAATTTTGAAAATCAAGAAAACTACTTGCTGGAGTAAAGTAATGTTCTTGAAAAATTTGAATGATTTCATGAAAGGAATTACAGCAAAGGCATTGATTGATGTAGAGCTTTAAGGCTGAACCGCGAATAAATTTCTGAAAATTTTTTAATTTCCAACTGTCATTTAAGTTGCTCTGAGCCGTTTGCTGGTTAAAGTGAGCTAACCATGCTGAAAAATTTATCCCTAACTCTGGTTCAAATAATAAAATTTCAGGTGAGCTACCCGAATTTTTGTCTATTTCAATTTTTGAAGTAGAAGAGCAATCTGCCAAACTTATCTCTTTTATTTTATCACTAATCGTTTGACATTCTGAATCCATTTTTATTAAGCTTAAATCGGCAGTTGCCTCTGCTTGAGTTTCGGCATCCTTACGGTTTAAGTTATCTCCATCCATGTTTGAATTTTCTTTGTGGGAAGACTCTAAGTCAGAATTTTTTTCATTTTTAATGGTCTTGCTCCTTTTACCACTACGTAATAACATAATTCTAATAACACACAAATTTTTGACATTTTTCCTTTTTTACCTTCCCACTTTAACAACAAAAATATTCCGCGTAAACAAATGCATAACATCTAAAATATATACAGAACTATTCATAATACTGCAAAAAATATACCATAATTTCAATTACACAGCACATTGATAAATTTACTATTTCAAACATCTTAATGTCAAAAAAAAAAAAAAAAAACCCATGCTGACAAGATCCCTTTTAAAAATTTAAACCGATAATTAATATATCATCCAATAAAGAAATTATTCTTCCAAAGCATATGATCAATTTACATCATAATAAATTCTAAAGCAATATCATGTAAAAAAAACCCAACGGGAGAAAAAGATATTCATATAATTATAAGATATTTATGAAGAAAATTCGAAATAATACCATTTTGGAATAACACATTAAAAATTACTCTATCCAAATTCCCTTTAGCACATGAAAATAATTTCAATTCTAAAGCACCACAACATAACGACCCTTTCGTTTAATCACTCCGCAGAACGCAAACACTCTTCGCTTCTAAAAGCCACAACGGGGGCGAGCTTCTCCCCACTCGGAAAAGGAGCGCACATCGGTTCATTGAACCGTCTAGAAAGATGATCCACGCTGCTACGACGTCGCGGCACATTTCAGATTTAGTATTGCTTTTCTTCGATTGTTTTTTTTTTCTGCAGGAGCCCGGATAGGAACATAAATCCTACCGGCTTGTAAGAACGGCTGTCCCGTTCTATCTTCTACAGCTGTGGCCGCTAAAACCCATGTAAGACGAGGCACAGGGTTTCGTTGCAATTCTTTATTGGTAAACTTTAACACACAAATATCATAACATTAATATTGTTGGAACGAAGGACATGAAGTCATCAGCACGTTTCAAGAAGCAAGAACCCCCGATTTTCGTTCGGGCAGTCGTATTTATATGGGGGAAAATCTCTTAGACTGCGGACAACATTCCCTACACCACGTGATAGCACGTGGTTTAAATAGGAGGGCCATATGGAAAATAAAATATATTATTGGCTTTAATGCCGTAGACAGGGGCTGGCCTAAGTCTACGGGGGAAAAAATAGTCTGGAGGGAATTAATGAGGGAAACCAACTTGAGCTTAGGCGTGACCATATATGGTAACGCGTTAGAGAAATTTATGAGTGAGACAACCCTGAGTTGTCAAGTTTAATATGGAAAAAGCCAGACAAAGGAGACAAAGGACTTCTCCATATCACAGCCTGACAAAGGATACAAAGGATTTTTCCATATTACATATATATTTCCGCAGAATTAGCAACACTTCGAATATGAAGTAGAAAATGGTATAATGGTAATTAGGCCCCTAATTTTGCACCGACTTCTAAAACTATGTTTAAAAGTCACATCGATGTTGTTTAAAGAATGAATTTATTTTTTACTTTTTAGCGCAATTTTTAATTTGAAGTCGGTTCTGTTTTTTCATAAAAATTATTTTATTTTATTTTTTAGTGTAAATACATTTTGTATACAAATACTCTATTTTTAAAAAATCCATATCAAAGGGCAAAATTTCTTTGAATTAATGTCACTAAAAACTAATCATTTGTATGATAAATCTCCTTTTGAAGTCTATTTTAGCAAACAAACTGATTGGATTAATTTTTGCCACAGAGAAGTCTTTAGTCAAACTATTACTGGAATAAAAATAATTTAACTTTGTGCAAGTAAACAATAATAAAAATATAATTACACGTTAATTTAAAGCACAAATGAGCAATAAAATGCAGACATATGTTTCGAGATTGCTTGGAATGCCTTTTTCAATGCGACAGGGAGCTTCTAGATGCAAAAGCAAATGTAGTCAAATTGATTTGCAATATTTGAGTTAGTTTGAGTTAGACGACCCTCTATCTATTAAAGAAAAAAAATCAAAATCGGTTCATTTAGTCAAAATTTATGGATGAAAAGATAAAAAAAAATACTACATTTCTGCCCAAAGCCTTTTTTTTTAATTATCGAATATGGTCAAACGAAAGTACGGGATCTATGGAAAACCACGATCGATTAAAAAAAGAATCATGAAAATTGGTTCATCTGGTGAGAAGTTATGAGTGGACAAACAAACAAAAACAAAAAAACGACATACCTCCTTACTTTGTGAAGTCGGTTAAAAATAATTTCAAACTACAGCGAAAACCGCGTATAACTTCTTTTCTAGTTAATTTAGAGGCTTCCAATTTTAGCACAAAGGACAGAACTCTTTCAGGGATAGTTTTTTACTCGCTTTTCAATGGTCTCAAGCCCGAAAGGATGCGATAATTTCTTCCGATAGAAAAGGACAATTTTATGCAATTTTCGGAACTCCGCTACAATTGGTCTTAGCTTGATGATATATAGCCTATAGCCTTCCTCAATAAATGAGCTATCTAACACTGAAAGAATTTTTCAAATCGGACCAGTAGTTCCTGAGATTAGCACGTTCAAGCAAACAAACTCTACAGCTTTATAATATTAGTATAGATTATCAAGTTTTTGCTTCCCCCTTAAAAAAAACAAATACATAAAAAATTACAGAACTTCTGCCGAGCGTAGTCAGTGCGTTGTGTGCCCTAGAACACTCGACAAAAAAACCACCAAGAAATGTGGTCAGTGCAATCGATTTGTTTGCAAAAATCACGTAAATATCATAACAGCATGTCATGAGTGCAGTAATCGAAATGAATTATTTTAATTTAAATTGATCATTTTATATTCAAATTCCTAATCCTGATGTCAATTAATCATCATTTTATTTTTGAAGTATTTTGTTGCACCTATACAACATTTTTTTGCCAATGACTGTAACTCTACCAAATATTATTAAATGCTTTCAAAAGATAAATTCGAGGTTTTATTTGATATACTAAACAAATACGTGTTTTTTAAAGATGGGGTCATTGAATGACCCTGCATGGCCTTTCATGTCTCAAATTTCCACCTGGTCATCCGAAGGTCAGGAAACGTTATACTGTTTATATTTTTTTAGACAGACACATAAAAAATTTAAAGTTCATCAAAAATGGAGCATTTTCAACTGTACAACAACTGAACACCAAACATTGTGTTCAGTAGCACAAAAATAGGGGCAACTAAACGGAAAAGTCTTGCAGTATATAGGTTTATTGAATTGTAGAAGTAATTCTTATCAGTAAACAGGCATAAGTAAAAATTTATCAGCAGTAAATGGATTTACGCATACATTGTCACACAACTTTTGTAGTATGTACCGTTGTAAATCAGTAGCCCAGAAACAATAATTTTGAAGTTATAAAATAATAAAATTAATGAACTTAGTGCACAGTAAAGCTGAAAAAAAAATTATTCACGTAAAGAAAGCACAAATGAGCATTAAAATGCAGACATATGTTCCGGGATAACTTGGAATACCTTTTTCAATGCAGTAGTTTTAAACGGAATTATTTAGCGGCTTCATTTGGATGTTTCTGCATTTAGAAGTTCTACTACTGCATTGAAAAAGGGATTCCAAGCAATCCTGAAACATATGTCTGCATTTTAATGCTCATTTGAACTGGGAAGTTTTTAGTAAGTGTTTCTTTGTACAGTGACAACTGTAATCTAACTTTATTTGTATTTTTTTTTTACAAAATTTCAGTACATTTGGAGATAACACGCCCCGGGAGATAATCATGGAGATAAATTATACTTAAACGTCGTTTTGTGTGTTTCTAAAGTGTAAGAAATGGAATTATTACATTCGGCGAGATGTTAATTTAAACATTTTTAAAATGATCTTAAAAGTGTGCATTTTTACAAATGTTGGCAACCTTTGAAGCAAAGGCATGACAAGAAGATACATACCATTTTGTTTTAATCCTATCTAGTATCCTTAATTCGCATCTTTTTGTTGCAATTTGGAAAAAAAATCTTTCTTTCAGCCTATCGCATTCTACACCCGTTTCAATAACACTGCATAACTGTAAATCGGTTTTCATTGCACGAGTATACTTACAATGGAGAAAACAACATACAGATGATACACAATATAATTGGCCGAAAAAACTTAAAATGCTTTTTCAACACAGAACTCGGCGGAAGAATTGCGAATTGGGGAGACTACATTTTCAAAACGTGGTAAATTTTTAGAGCGGAAGATTTAAACTGATTTTACTTCTTCTTTAGCCTTAGCATGCCTTTTGAACTTGACTTCCACCAACCTTAGACTTAACAAAAATTAGCGTTTTACGTGGTTCAAATCATCATCTTCCCGTTGTGCACTGTTTCCAAAGTTAATGTTTTTTTTTTTTTTGAGGGAGAGGGGGGAGAAATAATACAAAGAAAAAAGATCATTGTTCATGTAAAAAATATCATTTTTATTTATTTATTTATTTATTTTGGACCCGAGATTTAAGGTTTAAAATCAATTTATTTTAGGCCATTAGTAAAATATATACAGTGGAACCCTGCTATTCGTACACAATTCGTTCTAGGAGGCAGTTCGAATAGCAGGTTGTTCGAGCAGCGAATTATTTTTTCACATAATATACAGTGTAAATTGAATTAATTCCTCCCAGACCCACAGATGGTTGCATATTTTACAAATACATTAACAAATGTACTGTACTGTACACAAACTCCGCTTTCAAGCTTTGCAACGAGTTCCTTTTTAAAATTCAATTGCAGTTCTTACTACTTTCCTTTTAATCTTCGTTGAATCAAGCTTTTTTGGACCCATGGCTGCCCTATTTTTAATAGAAATAAGAACAAAATGCCACAACGTTTCATGGATCTTGCGTGGATGAAGTGCAACGACCGGAAGGAGGGACGAGACTGAGCTAAAGACAGGGCGGGACTGCTAGATGAAAAGGGTCTCAAGAAGCCAAACCGTTCTGAGAAAAGGCGAAAGAAAAGAAGAATTATTTATAAACAAGAAGTTCCGTCTAGAACTATACGAGCCTACTTTCCCGTATACACCGAATTCAAATTTATAACCTAGCTATCTCCCTCTCTGTCTTTCTCCTTTAGCTTTAGTTCTTTATTGCTTCAAATATACCTTTTTCAACGGTTAATACATATTCATTCAATCATTCATTTATTAAGTCATTCATGTATTTATGCACTCATTTATTAATTCATTCTTTTGCTTATTCATTTAATCATTCATTAATTAAAAATTATTCTTGAAAATCCCGATCAAAAAATTTCATAGGAAAATAGGCTCGTTAGTTCTGAATGAACTTTCTATTTGTACATGTTCTACGTCATAAGAGCTTTCCGATAAAGTTTGTTCCAAGCATATCGGTCCGTTAGATCAGGAATTATATAGGATTGAAATTTCCCCGTAGGCGGTATGTTAATTTTTTTGAACTGTTCAAAAATGAACAAAAATTGTTCACATCAATATTTCACGCCAAGAACTTCTTCCAGTGAGCTTGTTCATGTGAACTTGGATCTTGTACCCAGAGTTTACATAATTGACTTCATTTTCACACATAGGCGCTAATATTAAAACTTTTTGAACTGTTCAAATCAAAAAGTAAAATATGTAAATGAGTTGTCCTCGCCGAGATCTTTCGAATGCAAAAAGAATTTTTCCAATCGGACAATTCGTTTAAAAGTTATTAGCGGGGGGGGGGGGACAGACCGACACACTTTTTCCATATCTCAAAACCCTACTTTCAAATCTTTTATTTTTCAATCTTTATTTAATTACTTAACTTATTTTTGACTTTTCTTGATTTCTAACGATATTTTCACGATACATTAAGCCTTCTTTCATGCTTTATTATTATTATTATTTTTACTTTTACGGGAAAATAGGCTAAAAAAGGAGAAAAATAATAAATTTTTCAAAAAGTGGAAAAAATGAAAAAAAAATATCTTGTTTAGAAAGTTAAAACTGGCAATAAAATCCAAAAAGTATTAAAAACTAAAAAAAAAAAAAAAAATCCAAAACGCCAAAGAAATAATTCCCAGACGAGTTCAAAAAGAACATAATTTTTGGATTTTTTCTTTAACGAAGAAAATACTGGCAACCCTGTTGCCTGGCTCCGTACGAAAAGCGGGACATACATTTTTTAAACCATATTAATAATCGGAAATAAAACATCTCAGAAAACTTTTAAACACATGGGCGACTTAAAAATGCACACCGATTATATTTCCTTTCTCCGCTTCCGAAGATAAAACTTTAGTCTCCTTGATTCGCAACATTATTATTTGGGAAAAAACATCATTCGAGGTTTTTCGGCCTTATTTCGTATTTTAAATAACGATGCTGTTCCTGCAATAACACTGCACTAGCAAGGAAACCCAATTTACAGAGTTTATATACGTATCTTCTAAATTAGCATCCGAGGGGCTCGGCGGCAATATTTGGTAGCCTAGTTTGACGATTTTTTTTTTTTTTTTTTAAAATTTGTTTAACGAAATTTATTTTGGAATAAAGTTCATACAGCTAGAAGCGAAGGATTGTTAGTGACAAAAGAAAGATTTTGTATAAAATGCTTTATGATCACGGTTTAAGTCTTTAAATGTTTTCAAAATCGGCGAGTCCCGTCCGCTTCCTTAAAAATACGTTAAAAACCATAGTCCTTTGTAATAGAAACTTCGTTTAAATTATTGTACTTTAATCAGAGAAAACTGGGGAGAAAACTTTTTCCATTTGTAAATATTTTTTGAAATTCGGAGAAGAGCCTTCACGCTTGCTTAGATAAAAGGGGTGTATCTTTTTGTTAGTTTTTAAGTGGATGATTTACTCATTGTGATTATAATCTTTGTGTTATTATTACTTTTTCGTTAACTGATTCCTATTGCAATATATTTAATAAATACATTCAGTCTTTTCACAACACGTAAATTAACGTTCTCTGCGGACATTAACAGTATTTATTTGTTAATATGTAAAATTATTCATTTTCCCACTTTTTTTATTGTTTGTCATTATCACTCGGTAATTGTTATCAGATCATTTTCGTCCGGATGTTATTCCATTAAACGGCGTACACTGATTAGCAACTTCAATTCACTAGTCTTTTTGCATATCACGACGGATAGCTACATCTGTCAGGATGTCACTACAACATCTTGCCATAAAATAATTTGGTAATTCTCCCATCTTTAACACTAGTTATCTCTCCAAATTAAGATTTTTGTTACATCAAAAGCGTGTTTCACTTTAATCTTTTTTTCTTAACTGAATACCAAATTTTTCGAAGCAAAGGGGCAATACTATTTCCTGAAAAATGTTAATTTTTAAACCACTGACTGCAATAACAAATCAAGACTCTGTTTGCAAATTGCAAATAATTATCACCTCAGTAACATGTAATAATATTTTTAAAACATCTTAAATTTTATTGTCTTGTTTTTTTTACATTAAGGTAAGGAATAAAGTTAGCTAAGGTAATGGACATTTCTAGAAAAACATCTTGGAAAGATTCATGTCCAAGTGTACAATTCTACTAATAGAACCAAAGCTGAAATTTCTAAGCGGCTTTTCTGTGCCACTAAACACAGCATCCCAGCTTTTTTTGAGAAAAAATATCAGAATGAGTTAAGTTGATGCAATAATCAAGCTGTATTTTGCAGAAGGACATTCCTTCTTCTAGAGGTAGCAGTTTTCAAATAAACTCATAAGTGACAGAAGTCCTTCAAAACAGATACAACCGAACTAAAAAGCACAAGACATTCTTTTAAGTACAACAAGAATCTGCAGATAGCTTTAATACTTAGGTTGCACTCCCGTCGAATGGGTGGCGTAGTGGTAAGGCGCAGGCCTTATTCGCATTAAGGATCCAGGTACAAACCTGGCCCACGTCGGTGAATTTTCAAGATGCAGAAAATCGTCTTCCCCCATGTCGTATGATTATGCGGCATGTAAAAGATCTCTTGAGTAGACATTTGGTTTAGATGCTCTCGGTTAAATTAAAGTCCTAGTGCAATCTGCATCAATTAGAGCTCAGGTGCCGCCATCTAGGGGAAACTGAGCGTCAAAAATCGCATCGTAGCAATGGCATTCGACGACAGTGGTGCTACTGGAAAGAATGGATTACTATTTCCGGTTAATGAACTAGGTCTACAAAACGGTTAGTAACCATATGCAGCCCCATCGGAGGAAAACAAAAAAAAAGGTTGCACCACCTGACCCCCTATCAAGCAATCTAAATTGTGTCATTAAGGGAAAACTAGGGTGGAAAGTAAAAAAGGACCAAAAAAATAAAGAAGACTCAGGAAACGAAATACGTTTAACCACGATTTAACTGTTGTGGTGCAACTTACGATCAAGAGGAAGCATTGCAAGGCACTTACTTTGCAATTCTCGGACAAGGCATCCAAAGTTTTGGAGCGAAGAGCTGGTTTTGCGTTTCTATCGTACGATTGCAGAATAAAGGTGAGGTATTTACCTGGAACAGTAAATATTATATATTAGCGATATGCCAGTGACGTCACATCATCATTTTTTTGTTTACGACTATTTCAGGTCTCATTAACATTAGAGTTTACTTGCTATTCTCAAGGACATGCCTCAAACTCGCGTCTAGTATGACAGATAGAACAAGACAGTACAACAGACTTACATTACAAAGAAAGAAATACACCCAGGGGAAAGCGGGAATTGAACCCACGCCTATTTACTGCCCGCAGACAGGCAACGGAAACCAGTCGTTCAGACCGCTCAGCCACTGAGGCCCGACGCCATCAAATAGTTTTTAAAATAAATATTACTCATTTTCAAATGTTACTTTAAATTGCAGTAGAGGGATACTCTGGATATACTTGCCAACCTAGGGAATCAAAAAAATGCTGAGATTTATTCTGACTCTCAAATGCAAGTTTGTCTGCATTAACGGTCCAACAATCATTATTAAGGGTGTTGCGCCTGAAATAGTATGCATTTATTAGGAAGCGGCGGAATGCGCCATAGACTCTGAACATGCACGGCGTGAGAACGGCGCGTGGAAGAATTGGATGTCGAGTTAGTTCAGTATGATGTGGAATGTATAAAGAAGTTGTAAGTTAGGATATTTTCTTAGTACTTATTTACCAACCAATTCCTACAAGGGTATGATGCATTATTATAAGAAAAATGATATGATGAATTGTTAAGTAGTTTGCAAATTATTTACAAGGTCGAAAATACTACTACAAAGTTTAAATTCATATTTTTAGTATTTATATACAATTATTATATAAGATATTATGTATGTTATACAATTTAAAAATAATTTTGTTCCCTTTAGGTCACACATACATAAATTGCTATCCTACAATAGAGGATATTTCAAAAAGAATGGCCTGTTTTCAGGCGGTAATAGTTACGAAACATAGAACGGGACGGCAAGGAAGTGTTTGAATGGTCAACTGCTAAGAGTTTCAGAGAACTGCCATTACATGTCAGTAAAGTTTCCAGTCAGTCTGATGGCGTCTCATCAACAGAAGATTGTTCAGAACAGAAGGCAAAGAGTGGATCAATATTTCGGTCCAGCATGCTTTTCGCCAGCGTTTTTTCATTGATCCGCTTCAAGAGTCCAGGTCGACCTCTCCCTGATGAAATGGTTTGGCATTGATCAGCTTGCACTTAAAAACATTCGACGCTGATGTCGACAATTCGAAGAGACTGGGTGTTTGTGCAAAGGTAAGAATGCAGGTCGACCTCCTACTCCAGATGAAATGGGGAAAGAATGCGGCTGGGTGGACACAGAACATTTCTAATAGCTTAGATAAAACTTTAAGGTTTTGTGAGCTTTTGCAATTATAGACCGACTTCCAAGAGGAGGTCGGTTATTCTTTTTTTTTTTTTTCACAAAAAATTATATTTTTGGTGAAAAAAATGAGAATGTACAGTTAATATACATTCTCAAAAATAGAGCTCTCACTTTTGACGATTCTTCAATCGTAAAGAAAATTTCGTGATTTACAACGATTCTTTCCTCGCGCAATCTAGTGATTTAAAAAAGTTAATGAACGAATTTCGCCGACTTGACGAAAGGTTTACTGGAAACATTTTTCAAGAAGCTGTTTCGTCACATAAACGAAAGTTTCGTGAGATTTGAGCATGTGTTTCTGAGAGAATAGGGTTTCAAAGTCTGGCCACTTTTTTAATCATCCCGCATATATTCGACACGGATAAAATGATAAAAAGCGCTTTCAATAGAACACCAAAATAAAAAAGATCGACACTTACCATCGCTACTCTCGGTGGTGTGGTCTTTGGTCGGTATGTTACTAAAGACCGAGTCCCTGGCGCCCTGAATCTTCCAGGCTTCGTTACGATCGGGTTCTATGATCCAGTCGACGCAAGGTATCCCCTCGAAGTTGCACCTTCCCTTGTAGGCGTGGCAGATGAAATCTCGTTCGTCGGTACCATCGCCGCAATCGTTCTTGAAATCGCACCGCAAATTATCCTCAATACACCTGTGAGCACGGATAGACGTATATAAGTGCCCACTATATTTCTCAAATAGGAAAAATTGGCAACAGATCATTTCATTCGACAAATTACAGCGGGCTGGCCTTGAATTTATGTCCTTACACGGACGCTCAATGGAGACAATTCACCGCTAGAGGGACACAGGAGCGATCATCGTTGTCACGTGATATCCGCACTTTGTCTACTAAGATTTTCAATAGAGCTCTACGAGGTGGTTCCCTAGGCAAAATGAGTTATCTTAAAATTAATTAGACTATTTTCGCAGCTTTTTCTGATAATAACTCAGTATTTAAATTTAATTTAATCATTATATAAGAAATTTATTAATTATTACATTAGTTATAGTGTTCAATTTATACACTGCTGGCCACCGTAAATGCAACACCCCGAAGGAAGCGCGCAAATAATATGAAATTTAGAACATGCATTAGTGGAGGTGAGATATGTAAATGATTAGAATTTCAGCGCAAACGCACATCACGCGCGCTTGTGGCGCCACCTGAAAGCGCTTTTTAAGGCTTGGAGATTTCGACGCTTTTAAGTACGAAAATTGTGTTTTTCTTGGGGTTTTTTCTAAAAAACAATCAATTATGCCTCGTAGTAAACTATGATCATCGTTTGATCAAGTATCCGAGTTCTACAGAGAAAGGATAGTGGCCTACCGAGATTGCGGCTTATCTTTGAGGGATTTGGGTTGTTGGGTTTGACGAAACCAAACAACTGTAATGTGGATATGTGATCGCTGGATGCAGCAAAGTGGTCTGTCCGCAAGACGTCCATTGCTTTGTCTACCTTGACGCAGAACCACAGACGTCACCGCCGCCAATGGTGCAATGAAAAAACGATGTGGACGGCAGAGTGGAATGAAATTGTCTTTACTGACGAGTCACGCTTCTGTCTGCAACACCACGATGGTCGGATTCGAGTCTGGAGACACCGTGGAGAGGGGATGCTGAACAGCTACGTTATGCACCGCCACACTGGTCCTGCACCGGCTATTATGGTATTCGGCGGTATTGGATATCACTCTCGCACTCCTCTAGTACTCATTGCTGGTACTCTAAACAGCCAGGGCTACATCTCCGAGGTGTTGGAGCCAGTTGTCCTTGCTTACCTTCAGGGCTTGCCCATAGCCATATTTTAACAGGATAATGCGCGACCACACGTGGCACGCATTGTCCAAGTGTTCTTCGTCAACCACCAGGTTGAGTTGCTTTCCTGGTCGGCTCGCTCTCCGGATCTTTCGCCGATAGAAAAGAAGTGGTCCATGGTTGCTCAACGATTGACCCAGAGTACATCTCCAGCTGCCACACCAGATCAACTTTGGCAAAGTTTGGAAGCTGCTTGACCTGCTGTACCCCAAAAACACATCCAAAGTCTCTTTGAATCAATGCCGAGGCGTGTGGTAGCGGTGATCTCCAACAATGGCGTCTACTCTGGCTACTGATTTTGGCAGGAAACACACTTCCCAGAAGTCTATAAATTTAATCATTTGATACTTGGGAAACATGTTATCTACAAAATAAATTTTGTTGTGATATCTCTTGTCTTTCTTGGTGTTGCAATTTGGGTGGCCAGCAGTGTATAATGTAGAAGAACTTTATTTGGGCCTAGTTTTTAATTGGATTTGTCGAGCGCGATGTAAAGCGATGCTCGGGCTTCTTGTGTTTACAGTGCTTTCATCGGTACCACGTAACCAATGACGTTGCTTGAATTACCTCCATTGACAATTGAGGTCTCTCACACGTATTATGTTTGTGTCGCTGGAGATGGCTGATGACCTTCCAGCGAGATCCGCATCGCCTACTTCTTGGCGTCCTTCAAAAATGCCGTGTCTTACCAATAAACTTCACGACCCAATATAAACATAAGTCATCAAAAGCCGCCTTTATCATGAAATAGTGTCCTGTGTGTACTTTCCCTTTTTTTTTACTCAATTGAGCAATGCACAGCCAATTGCCCCGGAGTATGCATCCTTGTGCCCAATTGAACAATGCATACCGGCTTTTACAGTTCTACCACGAAATACTGTACTACATTTGGACGCCTCTGCGCATGACAGAAAAGGTCGAATCCATTCGAGTTTTAGGGAGGTTCGTTTTGCAGGTCCTTTTATTCAGTACGTGAATCGGAATATTTGCTTCTCTTATGCTGAAAGCAACTCCATTTATAAACTGGCAAATAGCATCGGTTCGGAAGAAACAAAGTACGCTAAACAAACTAAAACAAGAACAAAAACGGCACTTTACTTATACCAGTCAGGATTCACACTGGGGAAAAATACAAGGTGGGATTTTCCTCCTTGACCAATATTTTAAATAGGAATTTTAAAGTTTAAGCCTAAAAAAAATTTTTTTTGAGTGGGATTTCAAAAAATATTGCGGGAATCGCGCGATCGTGCGGCCGAGCGCGAACCCTGCCAGTAGTCCCTCCCTTGAAAATGAATGGATTATTCCTGGCATTCTTCCAGGCAGAACGATTTGGTTGATTGTAGATCTGTAAGGGAGGGAAGGCAGGGTTCGCGAAAAGGTTTGTCCTTATTTTTCAGATAGTCGTGTGCCGTTCAATTCTCTGACCACAGAGAGGGAGGAGTTTAACGCGACCGACGCTTCCCTCCGCAGATTCGAGTGGGCAGTCACATGTGTTTTTGTCCAAAAAAATATCACTGACATAACTTTTCAGAAATGTTATGTGCAGTCTCGCTTTTTATGGCTGAAAAGGAAAAGAGCAGGAGTGAGAAAAAAATTATTCAAAAGTAATTTGAGCTCCGCAAAACAATAAAATTTCACGTTAATTTTCATTACGTTATTTTTAAACTGATTTTTACGCCATTGTTTTGGCTGTTATGCGCTGCACCTGCAATTCAATGACTTCACAAGTAACGGATAGTCCAAGGACGACGGAGGGAACGTAGCTGCTAAGAAGGGGATCTTAATTCAAATTAAACACTATAATCAAGTAGTAAATCAGAACTAATAATAAAGGGCAAAAATAAATGTCCCGCAGTGGACCAGTCGATAGGAGCTCGGTTCCCGCAGAACATCGAAAGTGAAACAACATCGACTTAGGTCAGTGTTTGGGAAGGGCGACAACCTCTCGCGGCTGGTTGCTGTGGTGTCCGTGTACGCAAAAGGGAGCTAGTGCACGTTAACTAGGTCGCGGCTCCAATGTCCTCCAAGTGAAACGATACCTCTGGGGGCTCCAATCCCAGGTGACGGTCTCTCATCTGGGAGCTGGTTCAAAAATTAAGAGACCTTTCAAAGGGGCGGAAATCGGACTCCTGCTTATAAGGGCCCCGTTAGACTCAGGAGCAGCGTACCCATTCTTCATTGCCATGCACGAGGAGTCGACAACAACAAAGATAAATGATATAAAAATAATAAATGATCCATAAATAAATGATACGAGGACAACGGGTGAAAAGGTAAGAGCTAAGAGGTCTTTGTCTAAATAGGAGCTCGTTATACTCTCTAATTCGTCGATAGGTGGGCGTAGTGGTAGGGCGCCGGTCTCGTTGAAATGGATTTTCAAGATGAAGAAAATAGTCTGCTTCCACGTCGCGTGATTTTGCGGCATATTAAAGATCCCTTGAGTATCCGTTTGTCTTGGATACTCTCGGTTAAAGTAAATATCTAGTGCAATTCGCATCAAATGAGAGCTCAGGTGCCGGCATCTAGGGGAAACTGAGCGTCCAAATTCCCAGTCGCAATGGCATCCATCGACAGTGGTGCTACTTGAAAACATGGATGCCGATTACCGATCGAAAACATGGATGCCGATTGGTACGCAATAGGTCTGCGAAGGTAATTTACCATACGCAGCCCCCATTGGAAAGAAAGACATTCTCTAATTCAAAATCGATACATTAGGTCTGAAAAACTTATTTCTTACTTTCCATTGGCGCACATGATTTCCCCACCACTACAGGTGCCATCATCGGGGTCTACTCTGGGAGGAGGCGGGCAGTTTTCGAATTTGATGTCGTCCAGGCAAACAGCGTTCTTGAAGATATAGGGTCGGATGGTTTCGAACTTCACTCGGGTGTCTTGGCGAGAATCGATCAACACCTTGGCGTGGATCCACTGTTCCGAAAACTCTCCTGCGAGAAATATTTCATAGTTAATTCCATGAGTAGCATACATGACAAAACACCCATTATTGTTTTGTATCAGGTACTCATTTTTTAAAACTTAACTAAGTAGGTGTTAGTGTGTTTACACATCCTCCTGAACTTTTTCAAAATGAGAGGAAGAATTTCATTCTAAGAAATAAAATTTTGAATTTCTATGAAAAATCATGTTTTGAAAGAAATGCCGAATTTTTGTCACATCCGCCACGACATGTTTTACAAAATCATTCAAAATATTTAAGTCATAGGCTGGAATTTTTAAACTATTTTTAAAGTAGGCATGCAGATTTCCAAGCACAGTTACATTCATTTAGTTATTTTAGTACTAGTAAACCCGGTGGTCATACGAAATGACCGCTGTTCTAGGTATTATAAATTGTAATTAAAGTGATTTGTGCAAAGGTGTCTGCTCATTCAAACTAAATTCCCAGGTCAGGCGGCGAGGACGATCCTTTGCTTACTGCCCCACACTACTATATATTTATTTACTATATAATCAAATTGATTGTGAAAAATATATATTTATCATCGAAAGAACTTATTGAACATTTTATTATGCTTTTCAAAACAAAAATTTTAACGAAACTGGGGAAAAAGCGCTGCCACTCTAATAAGAAAAATATAAAAAGCGCAGACAATAAATAAATCAATTAAAAAGAAAGAAGGGATTGCATTAAATTCGCGCATACATTAATTTTTAACGGAAATTGCAAATACATCGAAGCCTCACCCCATATGCTAGTTGATTATTATTAGTATATTTGTTACATTTGTTAAATGGCAATTGCATTGATTTGTTTGTTCACACGGCAACTGCAATTATACTGTTGGAAACGACAGCAACAATGCAAAAATAAAATAGGTCAAAAAAAGCATTGAAAAATTTTAAAAAATTAATTAAAAAAAAACTAATTGAGTCACAACTTTCATTTTTGCGGCGATACGTTTCTCGGGTCGTAAACAATAACCGTGCCGAATGTGGTCCCGATCGGTAAAACGGCCTAGGATCCTATCGCGGACAGACAGACAGACAGAATAAGGCGCTTATATAAAAGTTTTTTGCTTGAAACAAAGGTGTAAAAAGAATGACAAAATACATGCAAAGAACCACATATTAGTTCAAAAAAGGAAATTGTAGTTTAAGAATTATTTAGCGTAAACGTTTTTACAAACATCATTGACATCCGACAGACACGCACAGTCTCGTTGAGATTTTCATCACACAACCGCACCAAATGAACGTTTGATTTTCCACCGTGAGACCCTCTCGCTGCCTAAAAATGAGCACTTCCTTCAAGGGTGAGAGAAAGTTTTAATTATTGGTGAAAGTATAACACGTTGAGAACGGCGCAGATTTTTACGGCCTGTAAAAATAGACTTCTCAATTTTTCAGTAAAAAAGTTATTTTTAACTACATGAAGAATTTTTTCATCTAACAACACTGTTTTATACGACTATAGCTGATATAAGCCGCCAGTGGTAGACGCCGCCCAATGAACCATTCGTGTGTGAGCGACTAGTGGTACACGCAGCCAGATGAACCATTCGCGTGTGATCCACCAGTGGTACACACCGCCTGATGCACCATTCGTCTCTGAGCCACCAGTGGTACACGCCGCCAGATGCACCATTCGTATGTGAGCCAACAGTTATACACGCCGCCAGATGAACCATTCGTGTGTGATCCACCAGTGGTGCACGCCGCCTGATGCACCATTCGTCTGTGAGCCACCAGTGGTACACGCCGCCAGATGCACCATTCGTGTGTGAGCCAACAGTTATACACGCCGCCAGATGAACCATTCGTGTGTGATCCACCAGTGGTACACGCCGCCTGATGCACCATTCGTCTGTGAGCCACCAGTGGTACACGCCGCCAGATGCACCATTCGTGTGTGAGCCACCAGTTGTACACGCCGCCAGATGAACCATTCGTGTGTGATCCACCAGTGGTACACGCCGCCAGATGCACCATTCGTGTGTGAGCCACCAGTTGTACACGCCGCTAGATGAACCATTCGTGTGTGATCCACCAGTGGTACACGTCACCAGATGAACCATTCGTGTGGAACCATTCGTGTGTGATCCACCAGTGGTACACGTCGCCAGATGAACCATTCGTGTGGAACCATTCGTGTGTGAGCCACCATCCATCGGCCGATGGAAAAAAGGTCGCTTTAAACCATGAAAACGTGTAGCATGCTTGTCAAAAATGTCATTTAAATCATTTATTTATTTTTATGCTTATAGAAACATAAATGCATTATTCAAGCACCGTAAAACTGTTTGGGGGAAGTTTACATAATAGTTAAAACTAAAACAATCGCTCGGGATTCTAGTACAGTAATCAAACTATTTAGAGGTTAAAAAATAAAAAAATAAAAAACGCTATATCAAAGGATTTTTAATTCCTTTGTCTCATCTTTGCAAAGAAACTCAACAACTATTGAATCGGATCGGGTCTAATTCCCTTTCCTTCAACATTTTCTCTTAAAACACCTGCACTGCAAATGCCAAGTGCAGCTGCCTTTATTTTCTTATTTTTTTTATGGAGAGGAATGCAGATGTTATAATACACACTAACAAATATTGTGGGTTTGTAGCTTTAACGAAATTGTCAACTCCCTCCTCTCAGATTTTTTCATGATTCCTCTCCCCCCCCCCCTTTTTTTTAAAAGAAATGTGGAAGCGATTATATGTTTATTTTTCATTATAAGAGTTATTTTAACTAAAATAGCTCTTTTTCTAAAATAAAAATTAAATATTAAAAAATTTCGCTCGCAGTAAGGACCCCCTGTTCATAGCAAAGAAATACTGAAAATTGCTTTAAAAACAATGACGTGAGATCTTTTTTGTCATTACAAATGAATGCTGGGTCTTATGAACTAATCTTATTAGCTTTTTTTTTTTCTTGCGAGTTGAAAATTACACTGAAATACTTGACATGCTCTTTATATTTTCATGGGCACAATGTAAGGTCACCGAAATAAACCAATATTTTGAGCACCAGCAGTTTTCTGTTGGCAAGTAATCTTTTGAAAAACACGTGATCGTTTATAAGAATTAAGATGTATTTTGAAAAAATATAATGCGTTGTCAATTTTTGAAATTAATGAAATTGTATCATTTTTATTAAGGTATTATTTATTCCACCCTGTCGTCGCGGAGACCTCGTTTTTTAAGAATTAAATTTTTGAAAATAGCGAGTCAAATTTGGACACATAAAATTTCGATCAACACGTGAGGTCGAGGAAGCAGAAAAAGAAAAAACCGTTAAGAGAAAAAAGTTTTCGCGGGTAAAAATTAAAATTATCATCGCATTTTGAATGAGTTGACTTTGTATTGTTTACAATTTCGGAATAATAAGAAACATGACAAACTAAAAGCAGATGGTATAATATTATTGCACAATGACATCTAATGCACTAAGTCATTATTGATCTAAAAACGGACAAAAATGAGGCAACTAACCTAGTGCGAAAAACAAATAGCACTCTTTAGACGCCTCCATAACTTTAACATATTCTATTTCGCGAGCATTCTGTTCAAAGAGAAATAATTTTAATAATGAACATTTTCGGCAGCGATCGCTTAAACTATTTTTCCGAATTTTTTATCAAATACTTTACAGAATGACATTATTTTTGTGCTCTTTTAACTGATGTGCTGCCTGTTATTTTATGGAAATAGAAATCCAGCTTTGGAGAACGAAGAAAGTTAAAGACAGAATGTTTTCTGGAAAGGCGAAAAACATGGGCCTTGCATCGGCTTTTAGATGTTTTTCAAGGCGAATGGGCCGATGTTTTTCTAAAGTTAGCGTCGGCCGCCGATGGCAACTTTGTTGAACAATCGGCGCCGATCGCCGATGCATCGGTCAAGTCTTAAATTAAGTCATTAATTTAAAGTATATAAGTGTATATACTTAGTTTTCAATTATAAAGCGATAAAAACAAAAAGTTTCAAAGGCTCTTTGAAGTTTCTTTTTTCTTTCTTTTATTATTTGGAAAACCGAAGTACGCTAAATACATGGTTCACTTTTATGGGAAAGGGGACTAAAAACAATTTTATTCATTAATTTTTACTGGAAAGTGGATAAACAGCTATCTTACTTTTAATTTTAGTACGGGAAGTAGGCTAAAAAACATAGCATTTTTAGGTTTCCAGGAAAGTGGGCGAATACATAATTCGATTTTTAATATTTACGAAAAAGTATGCAAACAACAATTTTAACATTGCCTTTTAAACGGAAAATAAAGTTGTGAGCAAATTAAATTCCAACGTTTATGGTAAGTCGGCTAAAAAACCAATTTGATTTTGTACTCTTACGAAAAATATGCTATTAGTTTAAATTTTTATTTTTACGAAAAGTATAGCCCTCAAACAAATTAATCGGTTATTTATTTCCTCAGGAAAGAAGGCTGAAAAATCAGAGACACTCACTTCCGAAAAGATTGGAGAAAGCATCCCATAGTTGCTTGGGGGTGGTCCCCGCTTTCACGGCGTACACCTTGAGAGAGCAGGAGAACATGCCGCAGTGGATCCAGAAATCCAATGCGCAGGTCGAGTGGGTGTCCGAGATGACTGGACTCACGAGATCTGTCACATCCCCCCAGCGACCGTTGGTGCCATCAGCCAGCAGGTACCAGCCGGAAGTAGAGTTGTCGGTATGGTCTACGATTGGCCTGCTTTCTCGACTGAGCTGTAAACATTAATAGATTACATGAAATTCAGGTGAAATTCTTGAAAATCTCATAGACATCATAATACACATACCGTATTTATGCGAATCTAATGCGCCATCGTATCTAACGCGCATCCCCATTCTAAAACTTAAAAAAAAAAAAAAATTGTTTGTCGGCGAATAAATTTGGTTGACGTCATCGGCGAACTGCTCACCAGTTTTGCATTCGAATCTAATGCGCCATCGAATCTAATGCGCACTCCAATTTTGAATACTACATTTGGCCAAAAACGATGCGCATTAGATTCGTATAAATACGGTAAGTGTTTTACTAATACATGAATATAAATAAAAAATATTCATTAGAATTTTTTGTAAAGAAAGTTGAGCATAATCGTTAATTTTTTTTCATAATTTTAGAAAATATTGCCTAATTTTGAAATGTTAAAAGAACCCATTAAAATTTTGCACTTGCTTCCAAAGTTTAGTTTCCTATTATAACACTGTAAGCATGTGTATTGCGCCAAATTTTCACATTTTTCGAAAAAACTGCTCGAAAGTACCCTCTTAAATAAAAAAAAAATCCTCAAATGGTAAGAAGTCCCAGTTTAATTAATTTAATAGATTTGTCAATAATATAAAATCAAATGATGTTGCCAATCATAAATATCTAAATCTTGCCATTTTGAAAGATGGTATTTTTCAGAAACAATCATCTCTCTCAATCGCATAATGTCCACGGCCAGATGAACAACCATCAAACTTACAGTAAGACTGATAAGAATGCGTGTGTCTTTGATGAAGTTTACTTCTGCTTGGTAGAACAAGGTCGACTAATTATATAATCCTGCACTGTAAAAAATGACTGTACATTTTACAGTTCATGCACCGTAAAAGCCAACGGTGAAAAATCGTAAACCTGGATTATATACGTTTCACCGTAAAATATATAAATTCACCGTAAAATTTATGCTGTGTCGTAAAATATGTGTTTTTTCGACGTAAAATATACAGTTCACCATAAAATTTACGCTTTGTCGTAAAATATATCTTTTTTCGATGTAAAATAAATGTAAACCGTTTTAAAAATATGGTGTACAAAACACTGCTCACTGCAAAATGTACGATAATTTGACATAAAAAAATACGGTGTACAAAACTCTGCAAAATGTACGATAATTTGACATAAAAAAATACAGTGTACAAAACACTGCAAAATGTACGATAATTTGACATAAAAAAATACGGTGTACAAAACACTGCAAAATGTACGATAATTTGACATAAAAAATATGGTGTATAAAAAACTGCTCACTGTAAATTATATGCTGAGACAGCATAAAAAATACGGTGTGCAAAAATGGTTCAACGTAACATGTACGATACAGCAATACACTGTTAGAAATTTCCGTAAAATTCGGAGAATTGACCGTCAATTTATACGGCTAACGCCCTTATTTGAGAAAAATGTCCAGTGCCCGTTATTATAAGGAGCTACAGCAAAATTAGCTGAGTTGACCGTTAAAAAAACGTTCAACGACTCTCTTCCAAAAATACGGTCTCCGAGCGTTAAATACAACTTGCTGATAAGAAGTGAGCTGCCACCATTGACTGCTGGCGATCATATGTCACTGCACGTCATAGCAAGGAGAAGAATGTTAAAGCTGACTGCATGATATAAAACAAAAGTTTACTGTATGATGTGCTTACTGTATAAATAAAAATTATAATTAGTTGTTATTTTTAAATACTTGATAATATTTTTTACATAAAAAAGTTATAGAATTGCTAACTCTAGTTCATAAAATGGTCCTCATGCAACAGTTGGTAGTGTTCTGAAAAGATATCCAAAAAATAACTAATTTTAGTTCTATTTACAACTTATAATTGCTACTTAACGCTGTTATATTGGGGAAAAACTACATTCCCAGGTGGTTAAGTGGTTAGGATACTCGGCTCTCACCCTGGCGTCCCGCGTTCGAACCCCGGCCTTGGCACCATACATTTCAGAAGTCGAATAAATAAAAAAAAAACAAATAAAGGAAATGTTTGAGGTGCACTGTATAATCTGCATCTTCTCTAAAAGTGATGGCAGTGATAATTATTTAATTAGGATGCCTTTTGTAAATTTATGGTCATTGGCCGAATATTTCACGGGCAGAAATTTACGGACACACCTGTATTTTTATGGTCATGATAGCACCACGGGCAGATCTGCATTTTTACGGTCATTGTCCGGCAGCTCGTTTGCCAGTCAGTGACCGTAATCTAACAGAGAAATTTTTAACAGTGTATAAAAAATACAACTTAAAAAAATTACTCACTGTAAAATTTACAGTGAGTCACCGTTAAATATACAGTAAAACAATAATGGCATATCGTAAATTTTACGGTCAGCAAAAAAAAAATAGCTCATTGTTAATTTTACGGTGAAACATTGGCAGCACAGTTTCCAGCTATTTCACCGTTAAATTTACGGTCAATTTTTCACAGTGTGGAATCATATAATCCTTCGTCCATCGCATCTCCAGCTATCAAAGCCAGACTATATATAACTCCCCCATCATAGACAAAAGGAAAAGCATCAAAGAACTTTATCAACCAACTCATCAAACATTTGTTCCCCGCCAGACACTGGGTTAAAAAAAAATTTTTTGAGTTAGTCCTTTTCGACCTAAAAATAAGTACTCCAACTCCGATCCACGCTTTGAGTAATTTTAAACCATATTTATCATTTTAATTTCCAAACTTCTGCGTCCATGATGTACATGTATTCTTGCAAAGGCAAAAAAAATAATAAAAAGGGAAATCTTAAACTAATATTAAATTAAGGGGAAAAAAAGTGGAGGAAAGAAAAAGAATAACCTTGTATTATTGTTAAATAACTAGTTAAGTTAGCAAATTCAAAGTTATTTATCGACATCTTTTCCCCAGATGTTTCATTATAATTTGCTAGTAAGCCCGCGGGCATACGAAATGACCGCTGTTCTACATATTAATAAATATACAATTCTCCGAGTAACCGGATATCACATAAAATCAAACAGATATTTATCAGGTAAAACAGTAAAGTTTAATGAATAAATAATAAACATATAATCATTTCGGAAAAAATTATTCTTACCAAAAAAAACCAACTTAGTTATTATAATCTGTAAAATAAAAATATTTTTTACTATATAATCAAATTGTTTGTGAAAAATATTTATTTATATCCAACATAACCGTCGTCAAAACAATAGTTTTAACGAAACTGGAAAAACGAGCCCTGCCACTTTAATGTATATAAAAACTGCAGACGATAAAAAAATTAAAACAACGAAAGAAGGATTAAATTACATTCGCGTTTACATTAATCTTTAATGGAGATTGCAAATCTAGCGAAGCCTCACTCAATGCTAAAGAAATGTTTTGGTTATGAGTCGCTTTCATTATAGAAACAATTGTGTAGATGTAAGCTGTGAGTGACCAGGCTCACAGCTTTCTAGTTGCGTGTTGAGCGTTTCTTTTCTGCACTGATGAAGGAGGCTTCACTGTAGCTTCGAAATAGCTATTTGCGATACTTTTTATTCTGAATTTGTGCTTTTTTACGTTGTTTCATCTTTGTACTTACATTTTAGCACAAAGCATTTTGATCATTTGTCTTATAATTGTGTAGATGGCTGCACGATGCAGTTTTCTCGGTGTAAGAAATTCGGAATAAGCGATCTGCGATAAACAGACACTTAAGTGGCTTATATACGCTCAAGAGCCAAAACATTAAGACCACCCCAAAATTTTGCAATGAACTCGCCTGGGTGACGTGGAAGGCACGTAATCAGGTCGAAGTGGTATTTAACTGCTGCTGGAGAGTCTGAAGAATCATGGAGAGAGCCATGGGAAAGCGTGGAAGAAAGACGACGAAGGAGTCCGCTGCAAGGAGCGACAACGTGAAGGATAGGTCGCCTATCCTGATGGACCGAGACACCGAGGCCCTTCTCAGGGCCGGCGGGGGAAACCCCGTCAACGCGGATCTCGCATTCGGAGAGCTTCCAACACTCGCGTCTTTTTCCGACCATGATCCGGACTCGGAGTTTGAATCCGACGATGACGAACCAAAAGAGTACGAACGCTTAATTGCAGACGAAGGCATCCCTCTCCAGACGATACAAAGCATCGCGGAAAAAGAGGATCTTACTACCGTAAGAACCAAATACTACTGCAAGATCGACTACGCTCTCGGTCGCGTCCGCTTCTTAATGGCGGATTTACCCTGGATCCACAGAAGGGACCTCATTGCCTTTGATAAACTCTCGAAAGCCTACGCCACCATTCAGAAGCGCATCTTAGAGCATGATCATAACTCGGTCCTTCGAGCTTACAAGGCCGAAGAAGAGGAGCTACTAAAGGAAATCACGGCCCTCCGTGATCACTCGGGAAAGGATAAGCCGTCCCCCCGGCCCAGCAAAAGAAAAAGGAAACCTGTTGTTCTACTGAACATTCCGGATCCCAAGAGGACAGTCGAAGAAATCAAGGTGAGAAGTAAAGAAAACTTCGACTGCCTTCTCGTCAACGACCAAGTTAGAATCACCCCGGAGACCGACGACGGCCAAAAGGATATTGAAAGTTACGCACAAGAATGTAAACTCGATTATCACGCCCCAACAATTGGTCACGTCCCGCCCCTGCGGCTAGTTCTTAAGGGACTACCCGCAACGTACAAAGAAGAAGAGGTTAAGAGTGGTCTGTTGTCCCACAACATAGAGATTCACTCCGTCAGACAGTTCAAGGGAAGAGACGGACTCCTACCGATTTTCTGCATTCAGCTACTTAATAGCACAGAAAACAAGAAGCTTAGAGGTCAAAGACTCAAAATCGGCGACTTCTCGATAAAGTTTGAAAGCCTTAGACCTAGAAGAAGCCCTCTACAATGTTTCAGGTGCCAAAAGTGGAACCATACATCCTACTCCTGCCACGTGCAGGAGAGGTGTGTGGTCTGCTCCGGCGCTCACAGACTTAGAGACTGCCCGAACAGAGGTAAAACCCCTGTCTGCGCAAACTGCAGTGCTAACCACCCCGCAAGCTACAAAGATTGCCCCGAAAGGCCCAAAAGCAAGAGACACGGCCCAACCGCTCCGCTCAAATGGAAGAAAACGCCGTCCAATAGGTACGACGACATTTTGCAGATCCTTCGTAAAGCCCTTCGGGCGTACGATGAGCAACATCAGTGAGTCGTAAGTATGGCTCACCCCTTGTGCTCCGCCTACGGCGGAGACTAGAAGTATTTTTAAACTTAGGAATAATTTAAGTTCTATGTACAAATGCCATGATTATCGGGTAAAAGGGAATAGACTCTCTGTACGCCCATCGAAAATGCTGTGCTGCTGCTGCTGCTGCTGAAGAATCATTCTTTCGTTTTTTTCGGTGTGTGATCTGAAAGGCTGCGGATGTAAGCGACTTTGATAGAGGCCAGATTGTGATGGCTCGAAGGCTAGGAACAAGTATTTCCGAAACTGCACGACTCGTGGTTTGTTCGCGATCTACAGTTGTTAGTACTTATGCAAAGTGGATGAATGACGGTGAAACCAGCAGTAGACGACATGGTGTTGGATGTCCACACGCTATCAAAGAAAAAGGTAGTCGGAGAGTTTCTCGCATGGTGAAGCAAAACCGGAGCCAGACAGTGGCCCAGCTGACAGCCCAATACAATGCAAGGCCAAGTAGAATAGTATCGGGGCACACTGTTCAGCGGACACTGTTGGATATGGGGCTACGCAGCAAACGTCCCACTCGTTGTTGACGGGCGGTCATAATGTTTTGGCTCTTGAGTGTATAAGATTCATTGCTTTGTTCAGTCAAAACTAATTTTAATGTAGAAAATACAATAACATTTTTTTAATGAAATTCAATAAATGAAAAATCGGAGCAGGGGAGCTCAACAAAGTGCTCCGCTCGAGATCCCTGGTTTCCTGATACCATAGAACATTTTAAGAGCTTCTTTTCCTTGACATGTGTCAATAAGAGACATTAATAATTCGGATTCTTACTTCGGTGAAGGAATCGTTTGCTCTTATCGCCACCCATCTAAAGGCAGAATCTTCATCTCTCTTGAAGCGGGTGACGTTCTTATATTTGTGACTCACATCCCAGCCGCAAAGATCCCCATTCGTAAATTCACATTTGGGTTGCACTAGATAGAAAAAGAATCACAGCTTAAAAACAAATCGAGGTAAAAAAACATATTTCTCGCTATAAACGAAACGTCAACATCGATTAAAGGATAAAAGTACAATTCGGTTAGAGCTCGCAGAATAAGCCATGCCATTCAGCAATGGTATACCCCTAAAACAGCAGCAATATATATTTTTATGCATAGCAAATCAAGCAATTGAATATTTTTAACTAAATGTTGGATATCCATATAAAAGTATACTAAGATTAATTTCCCACAGAAATGCAACATTGTTTCAAATCGATTTTTTTCAAATATTAATTTCATAACTCATAAAAATATTAATTTAGTATTTTCAGTGAAAGTTCATGCTATAATAACATGTTTTTTCTGTTGGGTTTGTTCATAGTTCCATACAGAAAAACAAGCTG
Source organism: Octonoba sinensis (assembly GCA_038502835.1). Lineage (NCBI taxonomy): Eukaryota > Metazoa > Arthropoda > Arachnida > Araneae > Uloboridae > Octonoba > Octonoba sinensis. The sequence goes on from CM076603.1 coordinate 12,189,399, forward strand.
TCGTAACCATGTTAGTTTAGATATCAACCAAAAATGTCAGAAAATGTTTTAACATTACAGAGTGGATTTTTCTTAATTTAATTGTCAGGTAACGGCTGAACAGAATTGCACGAAATTTGAATATGAAAATGACACCTCAACAAGATCCCGCAGTGGACCAGTCGGTAGCTCAGTCCCCTTTGAACACCGAAAGTGAAGCAACATTGACTGAGGTCAGTAGTTTGGGAGGGTGACAACCTCTCGCAGATGGTTGCCGTGGAACCGTGAACGCAAAAGAGAGCTGGTGCACGTTAAATCCGGCTTCGTAGCTCAAAGTGAAGCAATACCTCTGGGGGTGCCAACCTTAGGTGTCAGTATTTCATCTGAGAGCTGGTTCAAAAATTAAGAGATCTCTCAAAAGGGGCGGAAGTCGGACTCCTGCCTATAAGGGCCCCGTTGGACTCAGGAGTAGCGCACCCATTGTTCCTATCGCTTCGTGCGAGGACTCGACAACAACAACAACCCCTTAACAAAAGGTTACAGTTGGATGTTTATACGGTATATTATTCCTGATAAATTGACAGATTTCGTGTGTCACACTTGTAAATAGTATTCACCTAAGGATATTTTCTCCCCCCCCCCCGCCCCCCATCCCCCACCACCGTATAATAGATTTCGCAATTCTCAACTTACCACAGTCTTTTTCGTCACTGCCATCTTCGCAGTCCTTCCTGAAGTCACATTTCTTGTACGCTGGAATGCATTCCTTATTGCTTTTGCAGGCAAACTGGTCATCGCTGCAACCACTGGGTTCTGTGGACCCGGTCATCGCTTCGGTAGTCATGACGGGGGGCAAAGTGACCCAATCAAGTCGGCTGCGCAAAGCAAAAACATTACGAACATGAGTAACTTTCGATTAGTGGATTTTGTTCTTTAGAATGCCAACATTTTGCGAACATTTACCGGAGAGAAACTGGGAAACAAACTGCCAAGTAATTGGGGATGAAAATGAGAAACATGAATTTCTGATTTGCTTTATCGTATACCAAAGTTTTATTTTGCTTTAAATCCTGGCAGCGGGAAGTTCAGGTTTGTGTCATTTATGATATTTTATAACTTGAAATGTTACAAAATTCTTACCAAGTCGTAGAAAATTGACTTTTAATATTTACTGCTAAAACATGGAATACACATATTTGTAAATTGAAAAGGATAATGCGACTACATCCTCTCTCTAAATTAAATAATAAGACTTATATTTCAATGATTTCGTATTTATTCACTTTTAATTTAAACTTCAGAATCACTATTTAACACTAGATTTACAAGTCCGTTTTCAACCATTTCTATGCTTTCAGTTCACATAAAATTGCTACTGATGAAAATAAAACGATCAGCAATCAATTGCACTCTTCGAGTGAGAAGCAAAGGTATGTAACTCAAGGGATGTAAAGGGAAGGGAGAAAGCAAAGGGTACGTAACTCAAGGCATGTAAAGGGCAGGGAGAAGCAAAGGGATGTAACTCAACAAAAACGATTCAAAAACGCGTTCAACGTTTAGATCATAAGGGACCTTTAGCGTTTTTTTTTTCTAAATCACGTTGAAGAGGTCACCTGTTAGCGCTATCACTAAAATTTCTTTACACAATCTAGAATGGGGATTTCCCTATTATTTCCACCAGTTACCTCCAAATTTTTAATTTTGTCACTTACATCCCTTTGCTTCTGGGTGCCTACATTTAAGAAGTTATAATCATTGAACTGTCACTTGATTCATTATTGAAATGAACATTAGGATTTTACGACGTTAATTGCGGTTAAAAACTCACTGGTTATATTCAGTTGTAAAAACCGATTCCAATACATAGTGATGAATAAGCTGAAATTAGTCTTTACAACTACTGCGAACCATCTAACTCATCCTTAAGGTAGACTTGTTTTTGCTTGCCGTCGCTAAACATTTGCACAAGTCACTGCTCTCTATCAGTATAAAACATAAAATACATTTGTGGCAGTGAGAAGCAAAGGGATGTAAGTGGCAAAAAGCGATTCTCAGTAAAACGCGTTCAAAGTTTAAATCTATTGGGACCTTTAGTGTTATAATTTTTTAAACATCGCATTGGGGAGGAGGAACTGTTAGAGCTGTTATTAACAGCTTTACCAAAATGTGGAATGGTGTTTTCCCTATCAGTGGAACTAGTTATCTCAAAACTTTCAATTTTGCCACTAACATCCCTTTGCTTCTTGGTGCTTCATTTCAAGTCAAATATATTGTACAGGCAGTAATTTTCAAGAAATTTCACTTACTTGCATCCGTTTGAAAATGAGATATCATCAATGGCAATCATATCTTCTGACTGGACTCCGGCTTTGCCTTCAATGATCACGACAAATGGAGCCGTGTCGTTGATCGTTACCTTCCCTCTCATCCAGAAATTTCCAACTTCTCCAGTCTGCGTCCACAACCTGTTCAGGGTCCTGACGGTTTCGTTTCGCGTGTAGATGTTCAACTGATTGACGTACTTGCCGTACATGAAGTAGTAGAATCGCATCTCGCACTTGCCTGTCGACAGACTGCGGAACGCATGCGAAATCAGCCACGCCTTTTCATTCATGGCTCCATCAGGATAACCTGTCATGGCCAAGTACTTGCCTTCAGGAGAGGCTAGGGTGTGGTCAAAAGGAGGTCCCACTCTTCTGAACAGATGACTGGGGTATGTGCCGTTCATAAATTTCCAAGCCAGTTTAGGTAGCTCTTCGTCTCTACTCTGGTAGAAAAATTCGAGTTTCCCGCTTTCAAAGCTCACTGTGCTGTATCCATCTTGTGCACAGTTGACTTCGTCAGATGAATCACCGCAGTCATCCGTCAAATCACAAACTCGGTAATAATCGATGCAAGCCAGATTTTTACACAGGAAGCCACGGCAACCGACGACTGGATTTCTCTTCGGTAGAGCACAGTTGATGAATTCTATGTCATCCAAAGCCACGTAGTCATATATTTGCAGTCCGCTTTTCTTGTTGACACTTATTGAGAAGTTTCCTTTCTGCCTTCCAATGCCTATTTCTTCTCGAGTCCATACCTGGGCGCTAGCTATACTGACCATGTCAACTGGGAAGTCTTTAGCTTTAAACGAAATCAAAGGCCTTAGCACAGACGCGTACGAAGCATACCAAAATGAAAGTTTGCAAGTAGAAGCAGAATTTGAAAAGGATGGACTTAGGTACTCATCAATAGGACCAGTATCCTTCTCTACCACCGCATGCATGATGAGATACGATCCATCACCCGTGTTCGTGGTTTTGTCTACCTTGGGTGCATTTGGGGCTATCTTATAGGCCTCCCCAGCAATCGTGACATTGATTTCCAATCCATCTCCTGCTTGCGTTATTACTTTCCAACCGCATGTTGAACCAAGTTCGAAGTCACAGAAAGCTGGACAGCTGCTTTCGTCCGCTCCGTATGGACAGTCCGTTTTGAAATCACAGACGACATCATAAGGCACGCATGTGTAATCGTCGCAAGCAAACTGTCCTTTGTTCTCGCAGTAACCTTTTGGCCACAAAGTTGGTATGGGAGTCGTGACGACTGTGTACACTGGAATACATTCCTGCGTGAAAGATATATCATCTATAGCAACTTCACCTTTCGTCCCATGGTCTGGCTGTGCTTCAAGAGCCACGTGGAAATCAATTCTGCTTTTCAATGGAACTTCAACACGCTGCCATTCATCGCCTGTAGAACCATACACTCTAGCGGCTGGTCTCAAAGTTTCGGAATCTACGAAGACCGTATTGATGATAATTTTGCTATAATAAGTTTTGTATAAATGGGCCCAAAATCTGATCTTACAATTTCCAGAGGTATCCGCAAAGAAAGCTGTGCTTTTAATTACCGCTTGTGGTTTATCCCAATGGTATCTCGAGTAGCTTGCCATCAAATATTTACCATACTCATTATTCTTAGTGTGATCTCTTCCTGGACCGGTGCCTTCTGTCTGTTTTTTACCCCACGTAACAACCCATTGTATATCTCTCTTTTTGTCTTGTGTCCAACCACACAAGTCTCCTTTTTCGAAATCACACCTCTCGTACCAGTCATCACAAACATCTTCATCCGAGCCGTCGGGACAATCTTGACTGAAATCACAAACAAGTGTCTTGTTGATACATTCTCCAGACAAGCAAGGGAATTCGTTTTTGTCTGCACACTTTCTTTTCTCCGGAGGCGCACAATCTAAGAGTTGTATGTCATCGAGAGCTATATCACCTTCCGTCAAAACGTGAGTAGCAATGAATTCAAGACGCCAATTCTTCTGTCTCTTCCCAATGCTGACCGTAGCATTCTGCCAGTTTCTACCTTGATCAGAATTTTCGAACCAAAGCGGTATTGGATCGGTTTTGTAATCATACAAATGAAGCCTCAAAGAAGCGTCTGTATTTTTAATTCCTGACATGAAATAATAGAACAGAATTTTGCATGAGGCGGAAGCTTCATGGAAATCAACAGATCTGAGATCCGCTTCACTGCCGAGGGAACCACTCCGGACTTTATTGACATGTATATAGTAACCGTCACCATCTTTGTCGGCATCCGAAATAAGACCATTATTTCCGTAAGGTCCTTGTCTTCTCATCCACCTGCCTCCTTGTACGTCAGTCCATCCGCACATTGGATATTTCTCGTTGTTGAAATCGCATGTGCCACACTTAACTTCATCGGATGAATCCGAGCAATCTGGTACGAAATCACACACTTGCTCCAGACTAATACAGTTCCTGTCTACGACACAGAGAAATTCATTGTCTTCGCACTTCTCTACGGGTGGATCTGTCGGCTCGTCTATTTCAAGGGGAAGACTCTGATTGGATACAATGCATCCGGATGTGAATGAAACATCATCAACGGCCCATCCTCCTGTCTTGGTGGTCCCCGCTTTAACTTCTACGATTACCTCGAATGGTTCTTTTATTCCTCCAAGAGGTACGACAACTTTCTCGTAATACTGACCAGGCGGTTCTCGTGCAACAAAAGGTGATTTCCAAACATTGTTCTGGTCCCTCCTAACGTATATTGAAAGAGCTCCAATGTCTCTTAATTCCTCATAATTTGTCGTATTAAATTCAGCACCATACGTGTAGAAGAATCGGAACTTGCAAGTTTCATCTCTGGCTTCCATTACCTTCGAAGCAAGTTGGTAAGTATCTCCTTTGGATCTGTAATAGCTAGTTGCATACAAAAATTTTCCATTGGCAGAATTTTGCGTATGATCACGAGAAGCTAAAACTTGCCGATAATAAGGACCGTCAATGTCCGGTTTCTCGACTTGCCATCTGTAGTCCGCACCACTTACACTTTTCCAAGAGCAGTAACTATCACTTTCGAAATTGCATCGACCTGGATAGGAATCACATTTAGCGTAAACTCTATTTTCGTCAGAATAGTCCCCACAGTCATCGGAAAAGTCGCACAACAGCTCGGAGGATATACAGTTGCCATTCCTGCACATGAATTCATTGTCTTTGCATTTTTCGGGAGCGGTAGCGGTTCTCAGAATATCGCAATCTTCGAAGCTCAGATCGTCAAGGGCGATGATGCTCGTAGTGGCGTCTTTATGTCCAGTGAATCCCACTCGGAAACGGTGTTCTATTCTTCCCACATGAGCCGTTGCCAGCTGCCAGCGATGCGAATCCTTTAGACGGCGCGTGTCGGCTTGCAAGTACCAAATTCTCGTTCGAGTGTTCACATGCCCCGAGTCGTAAAACACGGAAATGTCCTCCGAGTCGTCCACAGGGGAGAAATAATACCAGAAGTAAAGTTTGCAGGTGGGTGCAGATTGTATCAGGGCTGGACTCATGAAATGAGCATATCCGTGGTACGTGAATCTCTTGTTGAATTTCATCAACATGAAGTGACCCTCACCGGGGGTGTTTTTCGTGTGGTCCGAATCAGGTTCTTGAGAAGCATTCGCCAGCGTTTGATTCCATGAAGCATCCTCACCAGGAGCGTTGGTCCAATAGCAAGGATCGGGCTCCACAGTCTCAAAGTCGCATTCGAGTCCACAGAACTGTTCATCGGTGCCGTCCTTGCAGTCTTCGTAGAAATCGCACCTTTGGTCGTCCGGTATGCGAGTATTTCCACTGTCGCAAGAAAAGTCGGGTTTGAGATCCTCAAGAGGTGCACAATCGGCATCGTAGATTGTGATGTCGTCGATGGCAATGAAATTGTCTTGCCTAAAACAAGCAAAAAAAGAAGAAGAATAAATTTAATATGTTGTTCTTGAAAGTTTTATCATAGTTTGCAAAATGTTACATAAAGAAGATTAATGTTATACTGGCATAAGATTAATTTTTTAACTGGCATACCTTAACAGATATTTTTCTACAGAAAGTTTGAGGCACAGAGAGATGCTTATAATGATTTATTGATAACCATAACTACTTATATTTCTTTATGCATGGTTAAAGTAATGATTAAAGAAATTTGATTTTTGCAATAATGGAATGGCACTTTCTGTTGCGGATAAAAGAGGAGAATTATTCTCATAATCTCTCAATCTTGAATGAATAAATGTCCAGAACATACATTTGAAATATATTCACCAGGCAGCATTTATAAAATATTACATTCAGCCACTCAAGTTTCCATAACATATTCTATTTTTAAATATCTTTGAGTGAAGCTTCACTACACGTCTATGAGTGATTAATTCGGAAAGATGCTTGGACAGATCATTAAAAAAAAAAAGACATTTACGTATCGTTGCGTTTTAACAAGTGCGCTGCCAACCATCGTCAGTGCGTTATACCCCTTGTCAAGTGCCAATTACGCGCGTAGAGTTTACAGCGTTATGTTAAGTCATGTCTCAATTAGCCAGAAACGAGATTGCGTCGGAAAATCTGAACTTCTACAATTATTCTCAGCTTCAGTGGGGATTTCAGGGGTGTTAACTGCATAAAGATTCATACGCAAGTGGCCGGCAGCGAGCACTAGAGGCTGGAGCGTTGTGTGTGAAATGATAACTCCGTAACCAGCGCAAAGATCACTGGGAAAAAGGCTACGATTCTGTTTTAATCAGCTTTAATCCGTATAGTATGTTAAGTAGGTCTCCTGATACAGTTTAATGTAAAGGAACCGGCAGCAAATGTGTTAAGAATGGAAAAAATAATGAAAATTTTCAAAGAATCCGTTCACATTCATTTTAACAGCAATGACTTCAAATATTTTACATTTGGTTGATGCATGAAAACTTAGTTGATTAAAATCTAAAAAGGAAAACTTACTTGGGTGCGAGTTCAGCATCAAAGATTATTTGGTATTTGCCCTGGCTTTCTGTTCTGTCAATTCGCACTTGTTCGTTGATCCATTTTCCGAGATTTTCCCTGCCAAAGTGCTGCATCTCCGTTATTTCGTCTTCCACATCGTCGTAGAGGGACAAGGTCAACTCGCCATCGAATTCGGTCCCGTTCCTGAAGCTCCAGTAGTTGATGCAGCGGACTGGCACAGAGCTGAAGTAGGGAGAAATGAGGCGGGCGGGGCCTGGCTGGGCGTCCCACTTTTTGACCACGTGAACGTACAGGTAGTGTCCGAATTGGTTGCCGATGGTGGTGTCGTTCGCAGGGGCGGAGTCTGTCACTTCGCCACTCCCACGCATCCACTGAAGGTCAGTTTCGGGGTCGTTGCTCCAGAGGCACATGTCTTCTTCGAAATTGCACGAGCCAAGAGGAGGACAGTCTGTGCGGATGGAGATGTCGTCAATTGCGATGGTGCCGTTCCTGAAGGCGCTTCCTGCTGTTACCTGAGTGAAGAAGTAAATTTAGGAAATAAGGGAAAAATAGAGCTCGCGAATTTAAATAGCCAATCTGGTTTCTTACGCAACAGGAGTGTTACAAGCATTGAAAATTGATTCTTAAATTTTGAAGAGTCATATTTTGAAGAGCCAGCCATACAACCATGGCTTTTGACATTGTAAAAACGTGCTCAACTGCAAGATAAATCGTAGAAGGTTTTCCTTTTTGTTTACTTTTTAAATTTAAATATTGTTTCATTTCTTTATTGTTTTTTTGACTAAGTTGACAAAAATTCCTCTCCTTCGTTACGTAAATATTTTCTTTCCCTCAAACATACGTAAAGCGTGAACTTTATTTCAAACATAGTTTTTGGTCACGCCTAAAAATGAAATGTCAATTTCTCCTCGTGAAATGAAAAGCAAAGGAAGCTATTGCCGGCGGCAGTCCTAAACATTGCGAAAAGGCAGAGTGTTTTCTTAAATCCTAACGATACGAGTAAAAGGAAATTTTCCGGACTGCATGCGTCTAAGATTTTGTTTTTTAATTTAGAGTAATTTACTGTAACTAAAAATTTGGTGTTTAATCGCCACCATTAATGGTGCTCAGTACCATAAACTTTGAGAATTACTCCGTTTACATAGATTTGTATTTTTTTTACAAAAATGAGCAGTCAAATGAAATTTTGATACTGAACTTAGTTAAACTTCATGGGCTAAAGAATACTATATTATTGTAGAAGGATGAATGATACTTTCAGGAACACTTAATAACATTTATTGAATCACGAACACATAGAATTACAACATAAAGAATTGGACAGACACACAAAAATTTAAGCGGACGTCTTCCGCGCACGTCTATCCATCTTTCGTCTCCCGTCCATTCTGCCGATGCGTCGCGTCGTGACGTCATCATAGAATTACGGGACAGTTGGAGAGGATGCGATGGGGATTATGGGATGCTGGGATCGTAGGATTCCCACATTATCTATATTTTTTAGACATGCACATAAAGAAATTAAATTATATTAAAAATGAATATTTTTTTTATTTTCGTGTTACTGAACATAAAAATGGCGGCAACTACACACCAAGTTTTTACAGTGTATAGGGTAAATTGGGAGCGAGACGCCGTATTGTACAAGATCAGTGTTTTCCGGTCAGTTGCACTAAAGGCAAGTGCACTGAGAGTGCATTAATGGTTTTTGCTGATTAAGCAGTTTTAAGTAGTGTTTTTGATTGATTGTCTTCTGCTTGCTCTGGTAAGCATCCGAAATCGTATCTCAACATTTTTTTCTCAGTCATATTCGCCGTAGTTTCGACAATAGAGAAATAACCCTGTTAGTTATAGGTCGTTGGGAGTAGGGACTTGTTATTAGTCTCGGTATGGCATCCACCTGCCACTGGTGAGCGGTGCTATGTGGATCGGCGTCTTGTCCAATTTGGGGGACTTGGGGGAAGAGGACGGAAATTTTTGGGGGTAAAATGCCGTAATATTAGCGTTTGTGGTAACATGCCGGTTTGTATTAGTAGGCATTTAAAGTTAATTTCTGGAAACTAATCCGGTGGTTTTCTTCTGGAAATGCCATGGACGTTCGCAAGAAAGCCTAATCGAGGATCATGGAACGAAACTGACTTCCAAAAATGCTTTCAAAGCTGAAAAAGATAGTGAGAGTATATAAAGCAAGTGAATTTTCAAAATCCCGGAGAAAACATTAAGGGGGACACTCTTAAATAATGATGACAAAAAGCATGGTCTAAGACCTAAAGATGTTCAAGGCAAAGAAGTTGAACAAAAGCTTGCAGTTCACATTAATAAAAATACTGCTGGCTCTGCCCTGTCGTGACCCGAATTGAGGATACTTGATCACAAACCAGTTGAACGTTACTAATAGTTAAAACAGTTTCAACAAAGAAAGAATGATCGCTTTTTATGACTGGTTTTACAAGTTTCTTCAGAGAAAGACCGATATTTGAGTAAGAAAGGCTGAAGATATGTTCTTTATCACGAACTCAGGGCTTTATTTCAGAGGACGCAGCTCCCTAATTGATCATGTTCCTTTCTGTTCTCTTATTTGATTTCCTAAACTGTTAAATATATCAACAACTCCATTTTTTACCTTTTATTAATGATAAAAGCTAATTAAATGAAAACAGCACTGAAGTTAAGAAGAAAAAAAGTGAATGAATAATCTGATGATGAAATAGTTGATGGAAAACCTCAAATTAATGTTTTCTTTTCACGACTCTATGATGAAGAGTCTAGTGAGGATACTGAACTTTCACAAGAAATAAATTGGTTAACGAAAGATCCAAAAATAGGAGTCAATCTTGTTAAGTTTTTGACGAAGAAGATAATTTATTATATTGGCACAGTTGAGTATATAGCGATATGGAATGTTATGTTCAGTGTATGAGGAAAAATGAAAAGGAAAAATTTCGTTTTCCACAGGTAAATGACTTGATTATAGTAGGTAAAAATGAGATAATAATAAAACAGCCCCAACCACACAAATTGGTGATTCCAGACGAGCCCAAGCTTATTAGTTTAGTTTGACTTCTTAAAATACAATATTGGTAAATTTTAATTATCTGAAATCCTGTCCCATACATCCCTCTAGTGAGGAAGCTGTGGGACAAAAATGTTACAATCCTTAAATGTGTGCAAAAAATCAGTTAACTCTCTTTTGGGCTGTCTCTCTATTTCTTTGAAATAGCTTAAAGAACATACTATTAGATTCTTATAAGCTGCACTCTTGGCAAGTCTAAACTAGTGAAATAAAAAAATTTAAAAAATGCGAAATCTATCTCACTCCTCCCGACTCTCTCCCACCAAAAGAGTTTTTCGTTTTTCGGTTCTTCTGAAATTTTTTTATGCATTTTTGTCGTTTTCCGTTTCTAGTCTTCAATTTGTAAAAGGGAATTTAAGGGGATTCGGCACCATGAGACCATTTTTTTCTCTATGGTGTTTTTATTTGCAATTTTTGTTCATGTCATGTTATATAACTTCATAAGAAATTTAACGTTAAAAAACTGGATTTTTAAAATATAATTTTAAATATTTAATTTTAAAAAAATTAGCACTTTCTTTTAAATGCATCTTTTTTTTTCAAAATTTAGATTTAAGTCTCAAAATTTGCTTTATTGATTTATTACTCATAAAGAAAAACTTTTATGCATTAATTTTTTTTATAAGTGAAATACTTTTTGAGAAAAAAATAAAAACTGAAGTAACGCTGAAGAAACAACGAAAAATTCAAAAACCTTCAAGCAGATTTTTTTTTACAAGTACTTGAGTTATCAAAAACATAATGCATAAATTTATTATGTATAGTTTCAGGAGAATGGGGGAAAACTACACATTTTAGATACAAATTTAAAAAAGCCTTTGCATTTTAATTCAGATGAAATGCACAAAAAACAAAGCGAGAGAAAACAGCATTTTAAGTTTTCGATTTGCAATATATCAAAATTATAAAGTAAGTAACTATTTTTTTTTTAGCTACAGTCACGATGAAATTGCCTCTTCCCGCTTATTTTATTTTCAAAACTAAATATGTGGCTTATATTTAGCCCAATTTCAGTTTCGAAATGAAAAGGTGGCAAATCGCACCTTAATAAAATCAATGATAAATCAATAAATATTGCTTCAATTTTTCTGAAACTTTAAGGGAACATTTTTCAAGAACTATTTTACTATTTAAACCAATTTAAAAAATTCGGTTTTTTTTTCGACATTTTAGGGTGGTGACTCCCCTTAAAGCCTCAGAATTGGTGAATAAGAGGCAAATTTTAAAACATGAAGTAAAACCAAAAGTATAGAGAAAATCATGTTTCTCAAACTGGGTCGCAGAAAGATATCCTCGTTACATTGATAATTAACCGCTTCGTTACAAGAGGTTTTTCCTGACAAGATGTTAGAATACGCTCTTGTTGATCTGACACTCGTAAAGGATGACTAATTATTTTCCATTTGAATCATAATTTTGAATTTGCCTCCAGTGGTCGTGCCATGTGGTCGCGTTTTGAAATGAAACTATACTTTGCTCTTATCAGCATAAAAATTGATTATTTTTTATTAAATATGTTTTTCAGTTTTAATTTGGTATAAAATGATTTAACAGGGTGTCTACAGATTTCCAAACGTGAAATTTCGTGACCGTTTATTGATACATTGGATATTGATTCATCCTGACATCGGATATCTTATGTCACAAGTGTGACGTATAAGTACCGCATATCCGGCACTGAAGTTTAAAATTTGAAGAGAAGCTCAATAGAGTTTTATCAGTGGGTGTTGAAACCTGTCACATAGGTACTTCACGCTGGTCAATTTAGAAGGGAAGGGAAATTTTTGGCCAGCTTCGGCTATTTTGGAAAACATAGGACTCATCGAAATGAATTTAAACAGTTAACTTCTGCTGACACAAGGAACCTCTAGTATCCATTCAATTCAATTTATAAATACAAGGAAAGTAGAAGAAAGTTACACACCTGGAAGATGTAACTGTACTCCATGGGTAATGGTTTTTCCAAGACAACTTCTGAGCCATGCCAAAATTCAGTGTAGTCCCCTGCTTCCTTCCACTTGCTTAGTCTTGCGTCCCCGTAGTGAACGAGAACTTCTAAAGAGCCCACATCGATGCCGTACAAGTAGTAGAAAAACTGCATGCACTTCTTTTCTGGCGATAAAATTGCAGATTCCAACCGGGCCACTTTGCCTTTTTCCACTGCAGCCGAGTTGTCGACGTAGAAGTAGTTGCCTTGAGAGGTTCCAAGAGTGTGATCGATGCCCGGCCCGTTCGTCTTCGAGCCATTCCCTCTGTGCCACTGAAAGTCCGCTTCCGGGTCATGCGTGAATCCACAGTAATCTTGTTCCACATCGCAAAAATCTCTGGGAGGGCAATCACCGTAGTTCAGTGTGAAGTCATCCAAGGAAATATCGCCATATCTTGTTGCGGCATATTCTAAGACGAATCTGAACGGGTATGTTTTGACGATATACATTTGTTCATATTTCCAGTTAGGGCCTTGTGATGTTGCTCTGGACCATATCGTTTCGGATTTATCTTCGTCGTTGAAGTGTTGTATTTTCAGGAACAGTTCTCCTGGATTATTGCCGTAAATGTGGTACCAGAATTTGAAACAAACGCCTCCATCTCGGGGTTCTATACCGTTTTGGCTCAATAGTTTTGCTCGTTGGAAGAAATAACGCTTTCCAGCGTCGTTGATCGTCAGATAGTGTCCGCTCGTTGACAAAGTGGTGTGGTCCGCACGAGGGCGTGTCAATGTCCTATTGGAGTGTCCGGTTTTAATTTCCCAATTCACCGAGTTTATATTATGTGGATCATTCACCCACTTGCAAAAGTCAATTTCAAATGTGCAGTCGAATGTTGAAGGCGGGAATGCGGTTGTTGTAGTTGGAGGCACTGCAGTAGTGGTAATTGGTTCTCCACATTTCTGTTTCACCAATGAAAGATCGTCGATAGCAATTCCTCTGCTGGTGTAGTTGTCTTGAGCTGTTCTTGTCATGGCCGTGAGCCCCAGTTGGAAGAAATCACCAGCGTCTTCTGCAGATATGTTCGATTCCGATTTTATCCAGACATTAGATTCTACATCAGATGATTCATATTCCTTCACTCCTTCCCATCCCATTCCGATTAAGACTTGTTGTACCAAGAGAGTGGAATTTACTGTGCTTTTACATGTTGTACCAGAAAGACAAACAATAATCTGGACCTATTTCCAAATCTTCACTGAGGAGCATAGATTGTGATTCAGCTGGTAAACCTGTTAAATAAGCATACATGTAATGCCCTTGAACATTTCCCAAACTATGGTCTCCTGATGGTCCTTCTCCCATATTTTGATCCAAACCGGTTCTTCTAATCCAATCTACATCAGCAAAAGCATCTGAATTCATCCAACCACAAGTATCAATTTCAAAATTGCACGAAGCTGGGTCTGAGCACTTTCCGTGGGTCATATAAATATCGTCCAGAGCAATGTAGCCTAATGGTCCGATTGATGTTTGAGCTTCTATTGCTATAAAAAACTCGGGTAGAGATTTTAGAGTCACTCTTCCTAATTTCCAGCCCCCAACGTGATCCCCAGATCTTTTCCACAGGCTCTTTAGATTCTCAACCCTGCCTTCTTGTTTTGTCCTTTGATAAACGGCAAGAGAGCCAATGTCGTTTCCGAACATGCTGTACCAGAACTTCACGCACATATCCCCGTAATTCTTGTACAAGGGACTCTCGATTCTCGCTAAGTCACCTTTTTGCTTGTAAGGAAGAAGAATAAAGTATCCTTCTGCAGTTCCGGTTGTGTGATCAGTCATTGGTTTTTCGTCGCTCCAGTTTCCGCTTCCTTGAGTTCGGATCCACGTCGCTGGAAAACGATGCGTTCCTTCGAATGATACATTCCATCCACAGAAACCATCTTCAAAATCGCAGTATGATGTTTTAGGGCAACGTCCATCAATCATTTTGAGATCATCAATCGCAATGTTGTTCTCATGTTCTGCTATTGTGTTCCCAGAGATTGTTATATAGTAGTCTCTTTCTGATACAATGTGAACTTCAGCAAAATTCCATTTGTTGCCCTGTGATCTCGATCTGGCCCATTTTGTTACCTGTCCAAATGAAAGGGTTTGCATGACTTTCAGCGTACCTACATGCTGCCCGTACATATGGTACCAAAATGAGAAACAGCTTCCTTCCGGACTATTCAACGGCAGCTGAGGGCCTATGAGATTTGCTATTGGGAAGCCGGGGTTATCTTGCGTGTCAATGTAAAGGTAATATCCATGTCCTGTCGTATGATCTGATGTCGGTCCTGTAAAGTTGGTACTGGTAGATCCTTTACCGCGTACCCACGACATATATCCATTGCCGTTTAGCCAATGACACATTCCGTTGTTGAAACTATCGTCATCGAAGTCACAATCAACACGCAAATCTTTGGGGTTGCAATCCATGAAAGTAATGGCATCCAATGCTACACTCTTGTTTTTCGAATTATATCTCCAGTCGGGATAGCTGTGAAATCTCACGATAGATCCGCGCTTATTTTTCTTCAACTTCACTTCGTAACGCACCCACTCATTGGTTGGTGTGGGTGCTGTCCACATTCGGTTTTGAGAATAACTTTTAGGATCTTGATGACTAACATAAAACTCACCACTATTTTGCATGGATCTGTACAACCAGAAAGACATGAAACAGTGCGTCGATGTAGGTGGCAAATCTGGACTACCTAAAACTGCCGCGGTGTAGTAACTAGACCAAGTTTCAGTTACGTAAGCATACCAACCATCTCTTGTGTTCAGATAATTGATTGCAGGACCATAATCGGTCAAAGATGATACTTTCTTGCGACCCCACGTGTACTTTCCAGCGCTTCTGATACTCCAACCGCAAAAGTCTGTCCAAAAATCGCAAGGACCGCAACCCTCCTCGTCAGAGCCATCCTGGCAGTCATAAGTGAAGTCACATTGCTTTTCCTTGGGAATACAGAAGGGATATCCATATTTGCAATGAAACTGCTCCGCTGTACACACGGGAACAGTCGGCAGGAGCGTGGAGGCCGGCGTTGGTATTTCTCCGTCAAATTGGCTGCAACCTGGTGTCAAGGTGATATCATCAACACCGATAATTGATCCAGAAGTATTCCCGGGATTTCCATCTAGAATGAAGTGGAATGGATCTGCATCCTGGACTACTATCACTGCCCGATTCCACACCTGTCCGAGTGATCCCCTTTCAGCGAATCTCTCGTTCCAGTTCCAACCTTCAAGTTCCGTTTCAGTATGCACCTTCAGATCCACATCTTGCATGTCGTTGTGCATGTAGTAGTAAAACCTCAAAGCACAGTACGAATCCCCGCTGAGTTTATAGTTTGGACTTTGGTAGTAAGATCTGTAGTTTTTGTAATCGTCATAATACCTCTTCAGTCCCAGAAAACGTCCGGTGTTGTCTACACCCTTCGTGTGATCTACCAAAGGACCGGAATTGCTTTTCCTGGACGGTGACGAATCATAAACAAGCCATTTATTCCTGAAAATGAAGGAAACCATTAGGGATCCGAATAAAAAAAATCATGATGTATTTTTCACGAAATAGTTACTTATGTGAATCATTTTATGTCACTTATCGTTTTACTTATTTTAGATCATCCATATAGTAAAAATCTACTATTAACAGTCTTGAACACGATGTCGGGACATGGATACATATCGTTAGCATAGAAAACATGACAGAATTCAGCAAAAAAAAAAAAAAAATGCAATTCAATAGAGCGTGTCACTGCGTAAAAAAATGGAAATTTTGCTGTGCGCCATTGCATAATCAGTGATAATAAACGAATGTCAACTTGAAGAGGTAATTCGTATGCTTAATATCATAAAAACAGCATCTTTTCAAAACCTCTAAAAAAAGAAAATGTAGTAAAATTTTGTATAATATAATAAAAACAAATGAGACAACGTAAAAGCGCACAAATATGCAAAAGATTGCTAACACGTGCTCGAGGTTGCAAGAAAGCACTTTTTCAATGCAAAGAATGAGTTTCTAAATGAAAATCATCTAACCGAAGCAAAATCCCTTCAGTTGGAAACCTTCCCCTCTTTATATTTATAGAATCCCTTGTGAATCATTAGATTGAGTTATGAATGTCCCTGAATGTCTAAGGAGCTTGCATTAAAAGATTTCCAAAAATGCGAAATATTAAAAATGCTGTGCAAACTAAATACATATCAATGGAGAATATCTCTTCTCGTTCTTAACCCTATAGCTCAGTTTATATATACGCTTTTACCTAAAGAAGACACTGCAGTATAATGGCAATCATGAATATTCGCTAAAATGTAAAACAGCCCTATCTACACAAATACCGGTCTTTTGACAACATATTTTAGGCAATACTAAAACGAAATGCGATTTAATGTGATACTCTTTGAACCTGAGGTTCAAGGCACAAACTATTAAACTGCGTAAGCATTCATTCGTTTGGGTTAGAAATACCAATAAGACAAGTTAACAAGCGCTGATTTGCCCTTCTCTTAAATATGTAGATAGTGTTGTTTCACATCAAAATGAAAAGCAAGTTCAAAGTTAAGAGCTTACTTCGATTTTCCAGTTGCAGTCCATTCACAGTCGTCATTCCAGTTGTCAAACGTACACGGCTTGGGATATTTGGAGCAAATCGCAGGTGCCTCGTCCGATCCATCCCCACAGTCGTCTGTTCGGTCGCACAGCAAGTAGTTCGATACGCACCTGGTGTTGTTGCAGTTGAATTCCATTCGGTTGCACTTCCTCGGTTCCGGCATGCTGCAGTTCTCAAACGTGATGTCATCGATTGCGACGTATGTTCTCCCATGATACGTCTCCGCTGTGAATTCCACGAAAAAGGGTCTCTCGGTGACGCCCAGAAAGGCGATACCTGATTGCCAACCGTTCCCTTTGCTACCGATCCTTTCCCAGATAGAACCAACAGTCGAGCTTTCTAGTCTTTTTCTAATTCGCAGCGTTGCTGAAGATTCAGGTTCATGGAAGTAGAAGAATTTCATCATACAAGACGCGTAAGACTTCTTGAACTGCCCGGAGGGACTTTGCATCGTCGCTGTCTCCCAACCCCATGTATTAGACGTATCTGCCACCATGAAAGACCCAAAGCTAGTGTTATAGGTGTGATCGTAACCTGGTCCATTAATGGTATCGCCATCTTTTCCTTTCACATTCTTCCATGGCACGTACCCCCTGATCGTGATGTCCCTCCAACCGCAATCTCCGTTTTCAAAATCGCATTCGCCGCAGTTGATCTCGTCCTCGCCAGTCTTGCAGTCTTTTTCGAAATCGCACACCTTGTCAGAAGTGACGAATGTACCGTCCCTGCAGTCGAAGCCGTCGTCGTCAACTTCGTAGCACTTCTGCGGGGTCACCTCAATATCGTCCAAAGCGATGTCGCTGAAATTCCCCTTCGTTATACCGATGAACAGAATTTGGTATTCGTCCATTATCTCCATGCCTTCTGTGTTGAGATTGATGAGTCTGTTGAACCACTTTGGTCCTTGGTCCCCGATAATGTTCCACGATTCCTTGTTCAACGTGTTCAGTTTGCTTTGGTCGTAATAAGAGAGATTAACTGACAGAGTTCCCATCTCGCTTCCGCTCATGTGTGCCCAAAAGGACAGACACCTCTCAGTGGAAAGACTCAAAAATTCGGACTGCAGGATTCCTTTCAAATTTACATCTCCTTCTTCGTTGCCTCCTTGCAAGTAAATGTAAGAACCTAAGAGTGAATTAAAAGAATTTTATATCTTCCAGCAAATCTATCAACAAAATATTTTCAGTTGTATACATTCGTAGGTCAATGGTTCTGACAATGACTGAGCCCTAACTTCTAAAAAAATCTTAAACTTAACTTGAAGGAACAATGTTTCAAGTGGCATTCGCTAGAATAATGATTCTGATAATGAGCAAGAACTAACTTGTAAAAAATCAAAACTTATGTTGAAGGGAGTGTTACCAAGCCAGAAATGAGAAGAATGTAAAGTAACAGAGCCATTCCATTTCAAATCAGGCAGGCAGGTCTGAAACTTGTCACATGACCCTCACAGATTTTTTTTTGAAAAAATTACAGTAGTTACAACTACGGGACATATAAAATATCCCAAAAGGATTTTGCAAAAAAAAAAAATTTATTTCTCTAGTTACAGACGTTTAAAATTTGGGACAAAGTTGGCCGTTTTCAGAAAATCAGTAAACCCTCACTTTTAAAATGGCCACTGTTTCAAAAGTTTTTAACCGATTCGAATGATTTTTTTTCTATAAATAATGAAGGGATGGTATTTTATTTAGACATTAATTTTAAAAATTTAGTTGGTTTCATTGATAAAGAAAAAAAAAGTGTTTTTGAAGTGAAAAAAAAAATGTTTCTTCCGACTTCATGATTCTTTTTCTTATGAAAGAAATTTATTTTTGACAAAACAAAGGTGGCGATCTAAAGTGCTGTTATGGAAGTTTTGTATCAAATTTTATTGTAAGCCTGAGATGCATATACTCTCAGAATTTAAATTTTGAAATTTAAAAATGTTCAAAATTACGAATTTTCAAGTGTGATTACTCAAAAAAGATATTTTTCAAAAATCTGAAAATCTGCTCATTTGTTGCCCTTAAAGTGCTTAATGAGCTGCTATCAATTATATTGTGTATTTTTGCCCTAGATATTTTATATGATTTTTCAAAAATGGCCTTTTGTGCGTTTCTCAAAAAAGCCAGAAATTCAAACTCGTTCTTATTTAATCACTTTAATATAATATTTATTAAGAAATATACTGTATTGTTACACAATTACTACAGATAAATTGTACTTAACCTTCTTAGTACTTAAATAGCTCCTAGCACAAAGCGTAGCTACTGAGATTTAATGCATGTTATTGTGTTCAATCCAATTACTAGTTTTAAACTCGCACACTTTACATCAAATATGTTACAGCACTGATATGCATAGTTTTAAACGCATATGAAATTATGTACTTAAAGCAAAATAAGTAGAATCAAGTGCTTGAATCATCTTCTACTCGTTATTACCAAAAAAATGCAAAGACTAGGAGGGTTCAGATGGTGTTATATTTCTTGTGGTATTATATTCTGGCTATTGAAGTATTTGTTCTAGATTATCTGTGACAAATAATTCGATAGTGTCCCTAAACCATCGGTGATACATTCTTAATTTGCCCCATCCAATAATTCTCATTCACACTTTCAATAAATTTTCCTATTTAGAAATCATGCATTGAATTATATTTGTTTAAGAAGCTGTTAGTTTTCTAACTGTTTTCCACAACTTGTTTGCTCGTGCGTCCCATGTAAGCATTACTATTTTAGGGATTTTTAATATTTAGCAGTATTGTAGAATAGCCAATAATGTTTTGATTGTATTCCTACAATAAATTTTACATTTGCTGTTACTTGGTATTTGAAATAAAGCGTGTGAGTTTGAAACTAGTAATTGGATTGAATACAATAACATGCATTAAATCACAGTAGCTACGCTTTGTGCTAGGAGCTATTTAAGTTCTAAGAAGGTTAAGTATAATTTATCTGTAGTAATTGTGTAACAATACAGTATATTTCTTAATAAATATTGATTAAATATTATATTAAAGTGATTAAATAAGAACGAGTTTGAATTTCTGGCTTTTTTGAGAAACGCACAAAAGGCAATTTTTGAAAAATCATATAAAATATCTGGGGCAAAAATACACAATATAATTGACAGCAGCTCATTAAGCACTTTAAGGGCAACAAATGAGCAGATTTTCAGATTTTTAAAAAATGGCTTTTTTGAATAATCACACTTCAAAAATCGTAATTTTTGAACATTTTCAAATTTCAAAATTTAAATTCTGAGAGGATATGCATCTCAGGCTTACAATAAAATTTGATACAAAACTTCAATAATAGCACTTTAGATCGCCACCTCTGTTTTGTCAAAAATAAATTTATTTCATAAGAAAAAAAAATCATGAATTCGGAACAAACACTATTTTTTCACTTCAGAAACACTTTTTTTTTCTTTATCAATGAACCCAACTAAATTTTTAAAATTAATGTCTAAATAAAATACCATCCCTTCATTATTTAGAGAAAAAAAATCATTCGAATCGGTTAAAAACTTTTCAAACAGTGGCCATTTTAAAAGTGAGTGTCTTGCTGATTTTCTGAAAACGGCCAACTTTGCCCCAAATTTTAAACGTCTGTAACTAGAGAAATAAATTTTTTTTTTGCAAAATCCATTTGGGATATTTTATATGTCCCTTAGTTGTAACTACTGTAATTTTTTCAAAAAAATCTTTGAGGGTCATGTGACAAGTTTCAGACCTGCCTGCCTGATTTGAAATGGAATGAATCAACATTATTTTGATGAGAATGGTTATCGAATTCGTTGAAACAATTTAATACAGTATTTTTCTCTCGTTGAGACGCCTTTTTCGAATTAAAATTTTCAATCGGTGCCTTTCCAAATTTAACAGCATCACGAAGCATAAGAAACACATAAAAAAAATGAAACTCGTCACTTGCATTGCATAGGGTCAGGTGGGGTAAAATGGTCATAAAATCCACGTTTTTCAACTTTCTTTGCCAATAAATATAAGAATTTGTCCAAAACCTTCAGATTTTTTGCTTGTTATTTTACATTGCATTATTAAAGAACAGATCGTAATAAATTTTGAGCAGAAAAAAGTTAAGTAAAATAATTTTATGACGCCTTCTTTCTGGGATGTAGGTATGTCCAATTTACCCCATGGGGTAAAGTGGTCACAATTGAAAAAAAACTATATAAAAGTATTAATAGCCATAATACTTCAAAATACTCAACAAAGGTTCATTTTAGAACGAAAACAACTTTATCTGCCGCAACTGCATTTATTTAGGTCTTCTATAATGGTCAAAAGTTAGCCTCATCTTCGTAACGTCTCGTAAGGTATTCCAGTCTCTTCAGCTGCTGCATATATGGTCTTAAAACGAAGTTATGTACCAAAACATGTTAGGATACATTATAGTAGGTATTCTTGGGCTTTAATCCCTAAATATTAGATTTTATGTCTGTCCTTTAACTCAATACATCTAATAAAACATAAATATGAAATTCAAAATTTTCCGTGAAAAAAATTTAAAATAGCTTTTAATTGACGACTAAATTACTTAAATAACATATTAAGAAAGCATTGCTAATAAGAGAGTTCTGGATAATTATACCTTACCAATAATCAATGGAAGAAAATACATATTTTAACCTAGATATTTTTAATTCGCTCTCTCTCTCTCTCTCTCTCTCATGTATTGTTCTTTTTCGAAGCACTGATAGTTCTGAACATTTACAGCTTAATAATACTTATAATAAGTCCGTTTTTAAATGAATCATTGATACTTGAAGATTCTTTTATTAAAAGTGCTTCTAAAAATTTTCAGTTCTAAACAGACCATTGTAAGAAGACTGTATTAAAGTAATTTCAAACTCTATTGCATTTGAGCTCAGTTGTGTTAGTTCCGGTTTACTAAAAAGTAAATTTAAAAGTTATTTAAAAATAATAATATAATACAGTATTAGTGAAATAAAAGTGTAACTAACATCTGCCTAGTGGCTTAATTTCTAACAAAAGAAGTGCAAGCACTGTGGGCTTCAAAATTTATTTTCTTGTGTAAATAGCCTGAATTCCCTCTAATAGTTAAAAATTGAAAATAAATATGGAAACTGAGCTACTGTGCATTCCTATGCAATTTAATCCCTGGTCTACCGCATAAATTAACCTAAAGTAATTTTAGAACATTGGTGCATGTTAAGCCTAATACTATGACGTCTTTACCCCATCTTACTTAAACTACTGTAAAATAATATATAAACTAAATATAGCTTCACGGTTAGTGAGGAAGTATTTTTGAGATATGTGTAAAACTACCTGCCCCGTCCATTTGCTGCAAATTCTTTAAGACAAAATGTCAGAGAGAAGTTAAAAGGGCTGCTTCAATTTCAAAGTGTTGTATAAACAAACAAATCGAATGTTTTCGCCATCTAAAGAGTTCTATTAATATAATTTTGTATGTAAAATTTAATTCTTAATTATTAAAATCTAAAATTAAAAAACTACATCAATTCCTTTATTTATTTCAAAGCTATAGCTTTTTATTTGCCGTATGTCCACCTTACCTCATTGACCACTTTACCCCACCTGACCCTAATCTTTTTTTATTTCGCGTCGGCTCTGTGGAAACTTTCGGAATCCCTCATTTAAAAGATATTGCTTTAATTAATTAATCTAATACAGTGGTACCCAAACTTTCTCGCATTAAGGCGCCTTTTTGAAATAAAAAATTTCTCTCGGTGGCTTTCCTAATTAAAAAAGCCATAAGTAACACATAAAAATGGATAAAACTTGTCCCCTGCATTGCATAATCTTCATTCATACTACAAGTGCGCCCCGAAATATTGGAAAGTATCCAAATTAATAAACTTCTAACTACTTAAAAGATGTGCAACAAAGTTTACCAAGACTATAAAGACAATAAAAGGTTAAGGCATTCTTCTTTCAAATCCCGCGTATCCCAGTAGAGCAAATTTAACTAGCAAATTAATAAGATCGAGTGAAGCCATCTTTTAACATTCAAGCTCAATTAACCCTTTTCCAGTTGATCAAAATAAAATGCAACGGACTTAATTCATTTGAACTCGGAGCCTACCGTACGTCTTTAGAATCTATATAATATATTAAAACCTTTTTCAAAAAATATATACCGGAATCAGTCCCCAATGTGTGGTCAACATCCGGACCCGTGCCATCAGTCGGTGTGGGCCCCGAATTCCTCACCCATTCCAGCTGCACGCCATTTTCTGCATTCTGCCACGTGCACAGGTCATCTTCGAAGTTGCAGGAAGCTGGGGGAGGACACATTCCTTCCTTGACCACTACCTCGTCCAGAGCGATGAAGCCATTGTTGCCCTTGTCCACTTTCGCCTCGAACACGATCTTCAAAAATAAATGAAGGCAATGAAAACAGAGGAATATAAATAACCAAGGAAGGATTTTCTGAGTAAAACGCGTTCAAGTTTTGGGCCGTATAGGACTTTTAATGTTCTTTTTTTTTTAATTTTTACATCGCATTGGAGGATTGCGGGTGGAGCAACACCTCTTAGGGATACTACTATCATCTCATTCAGGAATATAGAATGGTGCTTTCCTCATCATTTGCACTAGTTATCTCCAAATTATCATTTTTGTCAAGACCACCCCTTTGCTTTTAGGCACCTCAATTTTAATTTCTAGTCATTGAAATTACTTACAATTGAAATGAGTCACAGTCTCAATTGTACGAAGTGTCTCCATAACTATTCATTTTCTTATCAAATGTAAGAACTGCCCCAAACGTTTGCTTTTTTTTATTGAAAATATTTTTTATGCAATAGTTGATTGTTAGAGTTTGGTGCCGAACTTTTTGTTTTTCATTTTTGTATCGACGACTACAGAGGCTTCTGTGAACTTACCTGTGAACGGCTACAGAGGCTTCTGTGAACTTACCTGGCGCATGATTTTTTTTCCCAATTTTGACTACATTGAGAAAAATCTATTCGATTTCTACTACAGTAGAGCGCCGATTATCCGAACTCCAATTAACCGAACAGCTTATTTCTCTATTTATTTTTCCATATCCGAACTTCCAATTATCCGAACAGCCTATTTCTCCCCCACCTAAGGGGAAAAAAATCCCTAACCGAACTTCTAATTATCCAAACATCCTATTTTTTTCAATCCTCCTTCCCACTCTTCATATTTTTTATGTGAAATTGAATCCCAGATGTTTCGTTGGAAGCAGTAACAAGAGAATAAAAGGCTTGGTGAAAGGGGGGGATAATCAAAATCAAAGCACAAAATTCCTGTTCATATCACCTCCCATTCGCAGTGACCATTTCATTGTAGTTTTTCTACACCGTAATAGCCCTGTATAGCCGTATGCCTTGAAGTGTGAAGGTTTTTCTATTGTCACAATATCCCTTAAATTGTCTGTCCAATTATCCGAACTTTTGCTTATCCGAACTAGGGTCTGTCGCGACGTGTTCGAATAATCGGCGCTCTACTGTACTTGCTTCTGTATGATTGGGGTGTACTGATTTTTAAGCCTTTTTTTTTAAATAACTTTTTAAATTTTTATTACAGTCTGCTTAGTTCATATATCGTACATTATCATGAGAGTTAAATAAAATCTATGCATCGTTGAATTTCACGAGAGTCAAATACATTGCACATAATGCAGAATGTGGCGCAAAAAAAATACAATATAGACATAAGTCATCAATATTTAAGTAGTCGGATAACGAGTTAAAATCTTTCTACAGCTATGTGACGTACCGTTTTCAAGTTTAATATTTAACCAAGAAGAAGCCATTTCAAGAGGAACTCTAATCATAGCACGAGCTTATGCAGCATAATCAACCGTTCAAGATCAAGATTACTCAGAGGCCAACTGCTTCACGTTTCAGTGAAGAAATTAGGCTTCAAAATTTTCACGCAGCAATGGCATTCTCTGATTGTGGTGCTGCTTGAGAGAACGGATGCCAGTCTCTGTAAAATGCACTAGGTTCGCAAGGGTCAATAATTAATACGCAACCTTATTAGAAAGGGGTGGATCAAAATGTATAGTTCCGTGGCTCATGTGGACGCACGTATGTATGTACAGGCGTAAGACTTGTTAAAATTGACTTGTGAGTGATTAAGATGAAAAATTGGGCAGAAATTTTAGCGAAAAATTTCTCAGGAATACAATACTTCCTGCACTTCGTCCAGGGAAGTAAAAAGCAAACAAATAATAGTCCATTCAAATCGTACATCATGTTTGTAGTTCGCTTCGATGGTCAACTGTCCAACTCGCCAAGTGCTGTTGCCGTGCTTGCTGCCGTGCGACCAGTTGGGGAATTGTGGGAGATTCCCTCCGGACGTTCGCATGTAGACAGACAGGGCGATGACGTTGTCTCCTGCCATTTGGTACCAGAACCGGACACAGGAGCGAAGAGCTCCAGTCGGGGGTACATCAGTCATTAACAGGTGGGCCACGTTGTCTCCAGGGACGCGAGCCCCAGTGGTTGGATTCACCAGCATGTAGTGTCCTAACACAAAAAAGGATAAATGAAGCACCTTTCCCAAATGCAAATAGTGGCGAAAAAAACTGATATGCTATAATAAGTCAACTCTATCTCAAGTAACGCTATCTACAAGTGTGAAGGACTTCAACATTGTTCAGGGTTCCAAAAGAAATCCAACCTGATTTTCCTACCCTTCGGATTAACTTCGCTATCATTTTCAGTCCGGTCACGGGTTGAAATTAATACCCGACTGGAGAATCGAAAGCGATTTGTCCAATGCCCGGTTTAAAAAAATAGCGAAGCTCTCGAAAATCATGTTGCACACGTTTTGATTAATAAGTTCTCTCCAAAAGTGGCTATGAACGTTCGCAAGCAAGCTTCCTCAAACATGCTTGTGCATTGTGCAAGCAAATGCGAGCGAGCACAATCGATGCTTGTGCAATCATAGTATTTTTGCAAGATTGTGTTACCATAGAGACGTTCAAGTTTTATTGCACGAGCTTGTATAAACATGCTTGCCGAAATTTTTTGCAATAGTTTAATTACTCTGAATTTTAAAAAAAACGCTCTCAGTAATTTTAATTGAGGTTAACAATGTGATGTGCTATTTTTAATACCATACCCTATTTATATTTACTTTTAAGACATTTTGGAAGTTACTTATGCACGTTCAAGCAGCATAAGGGATTCAGCTTTTCAGGTAAGGATTATAATTACTATATTCTATATATTCATTCTTATCATTTAATTAAATACTAATTCTAAAAAAGTTTCTTAAAGAGATAATAGGAATACGGGCGTTGGGAAGGCCTGAAACTTGGACACTGCTTAGAGCCAATTAAACACTAGACATTCACTTCTGGTTTAACTCTTTAAATCACATTGTGTAGCCAAAATAGAGCCTAGACCTCTTCTTCCCATAGTAGCCGAAGCCAGCAAGCGGTATTTCCTTCCTCTCCGAATGCGCAAGCGAGAACTCGACAACAAGTCAGGTTTCGAAATCCAGTAATAAAGGGATATTCGGCTGCTCTGCTACCCTTGAAGACAATATTCATTCTTAGTAGAACAATTACCAAGGGTAGGGTAACAATTACCAAAGGTAGGTCCAACCTTA
Organism: Octonoba sinensis; assembly: GCA_038502835.1. NCBI lineage: Eukaryota > Metazoa > Arthropoda > Arachnida > Araneae > Uloboridae > Octonoba > Octonoba sinensis. The sequence goes on from CM076603.1 coordinate 12,215,918, forward strand.
GTAACAATTACCAAGGGTAGGTATAACCTCAGTAACAATTACCAAAGGTAGTTCCAACCTTAGTAACAATTACCAAGGGTAGGTCCAACCTTAGTAACAATTACCAAAGGTAGTTCCAACCTTAGTAACAATTACCAAGGGCAGGTCCAACCTTAGTAACAATTACCGAGGGCAGGTCCAACATTAGTAACAATTACCGAGGGCAGGTCCAAGCTTAGTAACAATTACCGTGGGTAGGTCCAACCTTAGTAAAAATTACCAAGGGTAGGTCCATTCTTAGTAACGATTATCAAGGGTAGGTTCAACCTGTCAGTTCAGAACTGACTTGAACGACTAAGAGGGGATTGCATTTGCTCTGGGATTTCGGCTATCTGTCGGGGAAGCAAAAAATTAAAAAACACTTCGCTGCTTTAGAAGAAGGAGATCAAGTTTCAGATATTTAGTGCCTTCTGACTAAATGTGTTACAAATAATGCTTTGGTTTTAAAATTATGATTTGCTTTTAACCCTTTCCGGTCGTATGCCTACTCTTAGCCACCAGCGCTTTGAAAGATACCATACGAGAACTATAAAATATAATTCTTACAAAATAAAACGTGTTACATATCTCTAAAGTTTAAGAAAGAATTAATAAATTTTATTCTTCCTTCATAATATTGCGTATTATGTATCATTGTTCGTTCATCCAAAACTAATTCCGACCAGCATGACACCCATGTATAAACTTAATACGACCGCAAAGGGTTAAAATCAAATTCGGGTATTTTGAAGAAGAATCATTGATTAAGCATTTTTTTTAAAAAGTGAAAACAACAAGCCTTGAAACAAATGGAAGGGAAATTTTTGACTTTACCTTCTGCTGTTCCATATGTCTTGTCAGTGATTGGTCCCGAAGCAACCGATTTAGCTTGCACTCTTTTCCACGACACGCCATCTGGTGAATGCCTTTGGAAGCCACAGATATCGTCGGATTCAAAATCACAAGGAATACCCTCTGCAATGGAAAAATTCTAGTTGAAAAAGTGACGATGTTTGACTTTTTTATATATATATTAAGTTAATACAACAATTTATGCCTTTACTTCGCGGCATTTTGGAATTTTTATTCTCTTGTTTCAAAATTGATGGTTTGTGAATTATTTATAACGAGTAAACTCGTACTCAGTTGAGGGGTTAATAGTGAGTGATAAATAATTAGGCATTTTAAAAACAATTGACTATCATGCAAAGTTATATTGCAAAGAAACTGCAAAACATTCAAAAGAAATTTTAACTTTATTGCTTTGATTAAAATCTGGGGAACGAATGAAATGTGAGTTAAATCTGATTCTTATTCTAAAGACATTTGCTACCGGAATTTATCCATCAAATCCCCGCACCTCCCCCCCCCCTCCCTTGACATTGCAGAGAAGTTCAAAACTTCTCAGACTTTCACCTCGAAAATTGAAATTAATTTCTGGAATTTTACTATTTACAATTGTCAAATAACTACTTTTGAATTAACTTAATTATTAACTAAGTTCAATCCTCTCACTACCCTGACATTTAAATGAGGCTCCTGCTTCAAGAAGCGATTTAAAAAACTACAAAATTTACCTTTGTTTCGCTGAGGGACACCTCTCATTCATGCATAACACGTACAAGACCCTCAAATGACTATAAGAATCATTCATGTACAATCCATATATATATTTCACTTAAAGTGAAAAAATTACGATTAAATTTTGCTGTTCGATACGATACTGACATCATGCAAAACGCTAACTATAGTAAAACGATATTTGAATTTTTTTAAACTGATTATCATAAAAAAGTAAGATAATATTTGTATTTATAACCATAACTTACCGGGGGGGGAGGCTCTAACAAATATATTTCTATTTTTCAAAAAGCTAATATTTTATTATTTAATTTATAATTCAATTTTTAATTTATGATTCTTTGGAGTGGCAACACCTTAGTTTGTTTATATCTAGCGATCTTTTCTTAAGCCTTTCAAATTTTAAAGTGTTTTTTACGATTTTAAAATGGTTATAGCTCGCAGATGTGTTCTGCGGTTGATCAGCTAAGATATGATTAATATACTAGCTGAACCTCTTATTTTCTCGTAATTCAGTAACAAGAGGGTTAACATCATGCATTAACCTCTTATTTTCTCATAATTCGTAACGTGAGGGTTAACAGCATGAGTTAACCTCTTATTTTCTCGTAATTCAGTAACGAGAGGGTTAACATCATATATTAACGTCTTATTTTCTCATAATTCGTAACGAGAGGGTAAATACCATACATTAACCTCTTATTTTCTCACAATTCGTAACGAGAGGTTTAACAGCATGAGTTAACCTCTTATTTTCTCGTAATTCAGTAACCAGAGGGTTAACATCCTATATTAACGTCTTATTTTCTCATAATTCGTAACGAGAGGGTAAACATCATATATTAACCTCTTATTTTCTCATAATTCGTAACGAGAGGTTTAACAGCATAAATGAACCTCTTATTTTCTCGTAATTCAGTAACGAGAGGGTTAACATCATATATTAACGTCTTATTTTCTTATAATTCGTAACGAGAGGGTAAACATCATACATTAACCTCTTATTTTCTCATAATTCGTAACGAGAGGTTTAACAGCATGAATGAACCTCTTATTTTCTCGTAATTCAGTAACGAGAGGGTTAACATCATATATTAACCTCTTATTTTCTCATAATTCGTAACGAGAGGGTTAACAGCATATATTAAAGCATTAAATATGGCTGCATTCATGAATAGCAGTGGTAGGAACCGCTTGAAGGAAGTTCACTTACTGAAAAGGGGGCATCTACCGACACTGAATGAGAAGTCGTCCAAAGCTATGTCCCCGACGTCTTGTTTGGTCTGTTTTCCCTTGAAAACCATGGACATGTTGACTGATTTCTGAAAATAGAAAGTTCCATACTTCCACTTGGTTCCGGAGCTCGTCTTCTTCAACCAAATCGGTCCCGCCGGATTGCCATCTAGTAAGAGGAGAATTTAACCCATTACTAAAATACTAAATAAGCGCTCCCTTAAATGGTGTTCGCGAAAATACGAGAGGAGGCACTTAAAATGTACAAGTGTAAACGTACTGATTAAACGTACCGATACAGTTAAGAACTCTTTTCTCCTCAGTTTTTCAACCGATACAGTTAAGGACTTTTCTCCACTGTTTTTCAACCTATACAGTCAAGAACTCTTTCCTCATCTACCAAACATAATATTTTCCGGGCTTATAGGCCGTGGTCTAACCTCTGGCTGACGTTTCGCCTGACATGTTTCAGGCTTCTTCAGAGTGAAAATGAAGTCAAGGCAGAGGTCCAGTCCAATCAGAATCAGTCCCAGCAAACCTGAGACCGGTGGCTTATCCAATGAGGTTGAAGTACATGTGATGCTTGATATATAATGACCTGACCGCTGCCTTGACTTCATTTTCACTCTGAAGAAGCCTGAAACATGTCAGGCGAAACGTCAGCCAGAAACATCTTGGTTGGACCACGGCCTATAAGCCCGGAAAATATTGTGTTTGGTATGGACACCGGCCGTGAAAACGTAAGTTACTACATTATTTTTTCCTGTTTTTCAACCGATACAGTTAAGAACTCTTTTCTACTCTGTTTTTCAACCGATTTTTTTTTGTTGTTGTTGCTTAGTAGCTATTCACTAGTTTTAGTGATATCAATTAAAAAAATTTCGAAACAGTTTATTATTGGTTAATTATTTCCCCGTTTCCTTTGTCAGGCAAGCCTCATTTATAATTGTAATGTTATATTGTTATAGACAGCAGATGGCAACATGTCTTAACTGAGTAAATTATTAAACAATAAATATGGAAAGAGTTTGCCACTAAGCAGTAATATTAAAAGCAATTATAATAAATGTTTGAGTGAAGGCTTCTATGAAGCATTGGAAGGGAAAATGAGAATAGAGTATGGAAGCAAACATTTAAGGAATATCCAACTGCCACTCAACTGAGTACGACATCGGCAGAAGTACAGGTGGCTACATTGATGAGCTCAATGGGCCCTACGGCGACAATGATTTACAATACGTTTTCTTTAAGTGAGGACGAACAAAATTAACTCTACGTAAAGCCGCGTTTTCACGATGCTAGTTAAAGAGACAGTTGGGGGAATGTCATGGCCAGGCCAGTTGGAAGAGAACCTGTTCACACTGTGAAAGTATTGGCATGGCAGTTGATGACGATAAATGGCTGAGAGACTTGACTGACGAGTGAATTGGCACAGCACAAAGCAAATCAACTGGCTGCAACGTTCACACGGCGCCAACTGGCTCGACAACTGTGATTCAGAGTGGTGGGGGTCTTCGCTCTGGGCCCAGTTAATTTACCTCTGTCTACTCCTCGAGCCAACTTAATTTCAAGACAACTGTCAAGGCAGTTGGCTCTCCAATTGGCCTGAATTGTTCACAAGTAGCCAATAAGCTGTCTCCAGAACATTGTCTCTTCAACTGGCATCATGTAAATGCGGCTTTATAATCGCGAAGTTTGATGAATAAGACTTGTCCAATTATATAAACAGCATAATGTTTTCAGTGCTAAATTCAATTATTACAGCCGAATTTCGACTGTTGGGCGGACTCTAGTAATAATCATGTGCTTTAAAATCGTCCGTACTGAAACAATGAAATTCTCTACCTTAAAATAACAAAATTATTCTGTTTTGAAACTTTTGTTAAAAATTGAAAACTATCAATGCGCGGCTAGAAACTACAGCCTATAATCAGTTCAAAAAAGAAAAAAAATGAGCACTTACATTGTATAATGTGCATTTCCAATGCGATGGGTACTGTACTGTGCATGTAGTACCAGAATTTAAAGCAGTAGTCACTCTCTCCTATTGGAATTTCAGGGCCTATTAGATCGTGTCCTGTGTTATTCTGGGGGTAGTAGTAAGCGTAGTGTCCTGGAAGAAAAAAATCAAAGCAATAAATTAATTGATTTAACTGAAAGTAACGATTGAAATAAAGCTAAAATAATAACTACAACTATGTGCAATGTTTAAAAGCGTGGAACTTAACATTATTTTTTTCGTTAACCAATTCGTTGATTTCTGCTTAAAACTTGAAAAAAATGAAATTTCAAATGCAATATGGCTTTACCCTGTGACGGTTAGGGAAATAAGCAGTTTTCGTTTACTTAATTCGCGCAGTATTACGAGTAAACAGTAGTCGAAAGTGGGAGCTGTTTCTCCCCGCCGTTCTTCCGAAAATGTCACCTTTCTCTGTCGTTGCCGAAGATAGCTCACCTCACGGGTTTTAAAAATTCCTTAAAGTATTTGTAGTACATAAATAACAGTTTTTACGTACTTCACTATTTAATAATTATCATTTATTAATTATTTCAAAGTATAAGTGATTATAATCAATTTTATAAATAACTAGCTGTACCCGGCCACGCGTTGCTGTGGCTCAGTCTGGTTCGATGGAAAAGCAAGAAAAAGTACGTATATGTTTCTTTTGACAATGCTTGTTGTTTCATTGTCTGAAAATATAGATTGTTTGGTTTACCCATTCTAGAACACGCAATTTATAACTGTACACATGAGAAAATCTAAACTGCTCAATTTGATTGATTGGTCTTGAGCTTTATTTTTTTTCACAATGCTTGCGGGCATTTTTTTTTTTTTTTTTTTTTGTTCCATTGTCGATGAAGATTTTGATATTGTCTGGCTCAGCACATTGAAAAATTCCAACATAAGCCTTATCCAAACAGAAGAAACACAAACACAAAAATTCTAAATTAAACAAGAAGTTCCGTCTAGAACTATACGAGCCTACTTTCCCGTATACACCAAATTCAAATTTATAATCTAGCTATCTCTTTCTCTCTCTTTATTATTTATCTTTAGTTCTAATTATTGAAAATATACCTTTTTCAACGGATAATACATATTCATTCACTCACTCATTCATTCTTTCATTTATTCAGCCATGCATTTATTCATTCATTCGTTACCTCATTCAAGTGTTTATTCATTCATTTACGCATTCATGTATTTATTCACTCATTTATTTATATTTTCATTTATTCAATAATTTATTCATTCATTCTTTTCCTCATTCATTTATTCATTGATTTATTCTTTCACTCTTTCATTTATTCATTCATTCATTATTTCACTCATTGAGTCACTGAGAAATATCCTTGAAAATCCCGATCAAAAAATTTCATAGCAAAATAGGCTCGTACGTTCTGGATAAACTTTCTATTTCTACATGTTCTACGTTATAAGAGCTTTCCGATAAAGTTTGTTCCAAGCAAATCGGTCCGTTAGATCAGGATTTATATAGGGTTGAAATTTCCCCGTAAGCTCTGTGTTAATTTTTTGAACTGTTCAAAAATGAACAAAAACTGTTCAAATCAATATTTCACGCCGAGAACTCCTTTCAATAAGCTTTCAATAGGAACTTGGCTCTTGTGCCCAGAGTTTACAGAATTTGCTTCAATTTTGTCCATAGGCGCTAATGTTAAAATTTTTTGAACTGTTCAAAATTGAACAAAAAATTGTTCAAATCAAAAAGTGAAATATAGAAATGAGATGTCCTCGCCGAGATCTTTCGAATGCAAAAAGAATTTTTCCAATCGGACAATTCGTTCAAACGTTATTAGGGGGGGACAGACCGACAGACCGACAGACAGACAGACCGACAGACAGACCGACAGACAGACCGACAGACAGACAGACCGACAGACAGACCGACAGACACACTTTTTCCCCATCTCAATACCCTACTTTCAATTTTTTTATTTTTCAATCTTTATTTAATTACTTCACTTATTTTTGACTTTTCTTGATTTTTAACGATATTTTCACGATACATTAAGCCTTCTTTCATGCTTTATTATTATTTTTTTTTACTTTTACGGGAAAGTAGGCTAAAAATTGCCGTTCAAAATAAATAATCTGTGTTTTAAAAGTTCCCTTAATCGTCAAGTTCAAAAATAATTAAAAAATACTTCAAAATTTTAACATCAGAATGAAAATAGCTAAATGAAACTGTTAAGATTCAAAATAAGTAATCTTTGTTTTAAAGTTCCATTTAGTCTTTGAGTGCAAAAATACTAACAAATACTTCAATACAAACGGAAAAAAAACAAAATAATTTTTGGAGAAAATAGAACCGACTATAAACTATGAATTCCGCTGAAAAGTAAAAAATAACATTATTCTTTAAACAACTTCGATACGACTTTTAAATATAATTTTTGAAGTCGGTGCAAAATTATGACAGTCCAATTATAATTACATCATGCGTTATTCTACACTGAAATTGTTGCAAACTCTACGCCCTTTATATTTGTAATTGGTTCATAGTTACAAAAGGAATCATGCATCAAAATCCATTATAATTTTGCACCGACTTCAAAAATTATATTTAAAAGTCGTATCGAAGTTGTTTAAAGAATAATGTTATTTTTTACTTTTCAGCGCCATTTATAGTTTGAAGTCGGTTCTATTTTTTCCAAAAATTATTTTATTTTATTCTTTTTAGTGTAAATACATTTTTATATAAATACTCTATTTTTAAGACATACATATCAAAGGGGAAACATTTGAGGGAATGACATTAAAAAGTAACCGTTTGTAAGATAAATTTCGTTTTAAAACCGATTTTAAAGGCTCACTGGAGCAAGCAAACTGATTGGATTTAATTTCTTCCTCAGAGAAGCCTTCAGTCTATTTCTTGTTATAATTGCTTTTAATGTAACAATGAGTTTCATTTTTATTAACAACTTTCCCAACAAAGACAAATCGAGCCTAGCCTTTCCAATTAAAATGAAAAAATACATATTTTTCACCCACAACGTTTTTTCTAAAAAAAAAAAAACAGATGTAGTCAAACTGATGCGCGATATTTGAGTTAGGCGACCCTCTATCGATCAAAGAAAAAATAATCAAAATCGGTTCACTTAGTCAAAAGTTATGGATGAAAAAGCAAAATAATTACCACATTTCAGTCCCTTACTTTTTTTTCTAATTATCGAATATGGTCAAACCATGGTATGGGACCTATGGGAAACCACCCTCGATCGATTTTTGAAAAAATCATGAAAATCGGTTCATCCGGTAAGAAGTCATGAGTGGACAAACAAACAAAAAAAAAAAACGACATACATACAATATGAGTGTATAACCTCCTTCCTTTCTGAAGTCGGTTAAAAAAATTTTAAATCAAAATGAAAATAGCTGAATTAAACTGTTGCTATTCAAAATAAGTAGTCTTTGTTTTAAAGTTCTCCTTAATCTTCGAGTGCAAAAATACTAACAAATACTTCAATACAAACAGAAAACATTATTAAATCAAAATGAAAATAGATGTACCCTGCCAATAGTTGCAGTGGCTCATTCTCCTTAATAAAACATTAAAAACCGAAATATTTAAATCAAAGTTGAAATAAATTAAAAGCGATATATTAAAACACATGTTCTGATAAAATTTCAAAGCAATCGAAATATTTACGGAGATTTGAGGTTAGGAACCAAGGCTGAACTTGATCGTAACCGTAAACTGGATCACGTTCAGCCTTGTTTGAACAAACAAACACTTACATTTTTATTTACATAGCATATGTTACCCGGTGTTGAGGAAACTGCTAATTATTATTTTTGGATCAAGGTAAGCCTTAAGAAATCGAACTAAAAAGCTTATAACTGGCGTTCTTCTTAACTTAGAAACTTCGAATAAATTCCATTTTATGCAGAAAAATCCGCGATTTCGATCGATATATTATATTAATATGTGCAAGGTTTTTTTCACCCCCATAATGGGAAATTAATGTAGAAATTTTGCCTTAAATTGGAATAAAAAGGGAACTACCTGTCGGATTTTTTTTTCTAACGGGTCTATAAACCATCCACTTGAATCACTCTGTTAACTGGCAAAATTTCAAACCAATCGGTCAAATAATTTCGGAGATTTGCGGCTTGCACAAACGAACACTTACATTTTTATTTATATAGATAATAGTCAATCATAAACATAAGATACAGAATAATAATGGGACCATTCATAAAGGGTGTCACGCTTCGAGGGGGTTCGTGAAATTGTGACAAAGTGTGACAAGAGGAGGGGAGGGGGTAACAAGAAGTGTGACCTCATGCAATATACAACATAGCGTGACATGTAACAAAGGGGGGAGGGGGTAAGCTGAAATTTGACGTATTGTGACAAAGGGGGGACGGGGGTCAAATATATGAGAAAAAAGTGTGGCATCATTTATGAACGGCAACAATGGCGAACGAGCTCAGCTCGTCAGCGCGCATTGGGGAAAAATTTCACTACGCGAGTAGTGCTCGTTTCTAACCATTTCGGTTGAAATCTTGCTACCGAGCGGAACTCGTTTGCGCGCATTATGAAGCAGGATTCGATTGCGAGCTGAACTCGTTCATAACCATCAAAGGGTTAAAAATAAAGAATCGGAAGTCGTACGTAATGAAGAATCAGTTTCAAGTTTGAGATATATGCAATTATATTAGCAACCAAACTTTTCTGATTCAGAAACTATATAGTCGTTTTTAACACCGCACGCTTCATATTAATTTCCAGGTTAAGAAACAACGTAATTTTTTGGTTTTCCGAAATTTGGGGAAGCCAGATATTAATGTAGAATTCAAACCAACGTTTGAGGGCACTCACAAAGGCTTGGTTTCTTATGGCAGCAGTTGCCCCTCCATTAAGAAACAACATGATTATTTGGTTTTCCTAATTTGGTGAAGCTCATAGATATCAGTGAAGAATTTTAACCAACATATGAGGGCACTCACCAAAGGCGTCTCCCCTGGTGTGATCTTTACCAGGTCCGTACCCTGATCTGAGGCCTTGTCTTCCTTCCAGTATAACCCAAGCGTTACCGGCCGACCACATACACTCGTCACCAGTTTCGAAGTCACAGTCCCATGGCGTTGGTGCTGAAAGAATGAAAAGAAAATGTTCCATTGCAGAAGAGTTATAAACATTAGAAGAATGAAAACAAAATTTTCAATTACAGAAGAGTTATAAACATCTTCAAGGTGACCGACTACGTTCTGAACAAATTTTTTTTTAATGCAAGTTCTGCTCATGTCTTATACTTTTTTGGTTAAATAATGATTTCTGAACATAAAACTACTTTTAAAAAATCCACATGTACTGTAGTTTCTGAATGAATGGGTAAAATGAGGAAAATTTTAGTTAACTTTTATCAAAACCGTTAACACTGTAAAAGAAAAAAAAATGCAGTAGTAATTAATTATTTTCAACCATTAGTTACAAAAAATAATTATCTTCAAAATGACCTAAAATTAAAGAGAAATATTTAATGAAAATAACGAGGAAATATGTATGCTAATGCATAGTTTTCGGAATTTTTGACGAGCAATCCTTATAAAAACCCTTGTAAATAAAAATATCTTTTATTTACATTAAAAATTGTAGGTCATATGATAGCCGATACTATTTAAAACATACACTGAAAATTTTGAGACAATACATTGATTATATTTTCAGATATCATGAAAACGGTAAAGGGTTTTTCAGAAAAATAAGTTTCGAGATAATTGCAATTGAAAGTTACAATTCGTTGAGAAACAAGCTGGAATCATATGAGTAGTACAGCTGATATGTTTTATAATAGCTATAACTTTTTTTTATGAAGTACGTTGAAGGAAAAGGAAAACAGTTTTGGAAAGAGATAAGTTCAAAGTATAAGTAACGCAAATAAAAAAAATCAACCTTGAGGTCAAAAACCGATGTTTTTAGCGTAGTCGGTCACCAGATAATTATCACAGCGTTGTTTTAAGGACAAACATTTGTCTAAAAGTGACAAAATTAAACTTGAAATGAGTCGAGTAGAAATATTTATCATTCAAGCTGTCATGTCTCAAATGCACCAGCAACTCAAGCCTGTGACAACATCATTTTAACCCTTATTCTCAATAAAGTAGCATATATGCTACTTTATGAGAATAACGGCTAGCAAATAACAATGCAACACACGCGCTGACGTCACTTAACAAATAGAAAGTAAGGGAAAACCCCAGGTAGCATATATGGCTACCTTTTGAGAATAAGGGTTAAATTTCACCTACTGGCTGTCGAGACCAATATAACTTCGAAAAATTCTCTAGGGCCGTAAAGATGTTTTGTTGCTTTACTTACACCCCGACAGCCTCTGACTAGCCCTAGTGTCTTATTAAAACATGTGTTACAAAGTTGAGTTGCAAGAACAAAGTTGGCATGTTATACTGGTGTTTTGAATTAATAAAATTTTCTAATCCTTCATTATTATTTTATTTACTTCCTTTTATTTACCAGGTTGAAATAAATTCTGGGGTGGAATAAAGAACAAATTAATTGCATTTTACAAAGTAGAGCTGCGATTAAGATAAGGTTTTCACAGGTTTCCTTACACCAAAATACAAAAACACGAAGCTCCCCTCCCTCAGCATTAATGTATTTAAGTAAACTATCCAGTTTCTTCATTCACTCTTATTACTTGAATGTAAATCAGTCAGTAGTTGAAAGGAATTTCTGCTTTTTAGAAAATGGGATATCCAAAATACATATTTTTGTCTTAGGTTCAGTGGAACTTGCCTAATGCTACGCCACGAGACCGACTAATTCTTCAAGGTACTGGACCGAATCTTCAAGGTACTGGACCGAATCTTCAAGGTACCAGACCGAATCTTCAAAGTACGGACCGATTCTTCAAGGTGCCAACCCATTCTTCAAGGTACCGACTAAACTGGCTATCTTAAATAGGGGGTCACCTATATAGGACAAATTCCCCAATCATTAAAGGTCCAAAACCTTTTCCAGGAGTGGTTACTTTGTACAGGGTGGTGGTCACTTTGGAAAAGTAGCCACTTCTCCAGACTCCACTGTGTACATGACTCACTGTGAGCATATCTCAAAATTAATAGTTACTTTTGAATTATGACATCTGTAAGATAGCCAAAAAATACATGCTTCATGCTCGGTAGAAACATAAAGATCAATCCTCAATCCCGGACGTTTAGACAGAACAATGTGATAGAAGCGCATCTTAAGGAAGTATTTCCAGGAGCGGTTACTTTAGACAGGGTGGACAGATTGGTCACTTTTAAAAAGTAGTCACATCTCCAGGCTTCACTGTGTATAGGACTGAGTGTGTGTGAGTATATCTCAAAACTTGAATTTATTTTTGAAAAATGACATTCCTAAGATAACCAGAAAATGTATGTTTCGTAAATGTATGCTCGGTGCAGACAGCAAGACCAATCCTCAATCCCAAACGCTTAGACCAGGGTCCCCAACCCTGTGCCCGCGGACACGAAGGCGCCCGTCGATCGGTCTAGGTGCCCCCGCTGCTTGTACCCGACGAGAAAATATTTCAGTTTTGTATTTTAAACTAGAGAACATTTATAATCTAGAGTATATGAATTAAAGGCCATATAACTATGAATAAAGGGTCATATAACTATGAATAACCCAATAATAGTAAGCACAACTAAAATAGAAATCGCCAGGAATACGACCTCCATTCCCACAGATATAAGCAAAGTAAAGTGCAATGCCAAAAATCACATTGACTATATTTTATATATTTTATAAATATTTTTTATGCTTCGTATGTTTAAAATTTTTTTTTGCATTATATGTAGTGTGAATTATTAACTATATCCTTTAACTATAAATTTATCTATAAAAACAAATAGCGCCCGCCAATAGACCGATATTCTGGTATGTGCTCTCAGGTACAAAAAGGTTGGGGACTCCTGGTTTAGACAGAACAGCTTATGATCAAAGCGCATCTTACGCAAGACAGAGACTTACGAAATTCCGTGGGAGCCGGAGTAGTTATCACAGGGTCATCACAAGTTCCTTCCTGGATAAGAATGTCATCTAGCGCGAAATCTCCATAGCGGCCTCTCGTACCAATAAATCGGATCTATGAGTTATAAAAAGAAAAGAAAGAAAAGGAATTAATCGAAAGATCAATTTTGAGAGAATGAAATCCTTTCATCTGAATTATGCAGGGACAATCAGAAGCTTCAGAAACAATAAAAGGTCATTCAAGGACATCTCGACGTGTTTAAGAAAATCCATCAGAAACTTGGTCTCTACCTTACTGTCACGTATGGAAACCAGTATGTTGGAATAATTTAAGGGTGTAGTGCAACGTTGCGATCAAAGTTCTGCAAAATTCAGTAATGGAGCAAAGAAAAAAAAATATCTTTTATACAGGGTGGGGCAAAAGGTATGAACCGGTTTTAAAGGAATGCAAAACAAAACCATTAAACTTACAGAAATAATGTTCATATTGTTTAATTCAGTATAGAATCTAGTTTTTTACGTTAAGTTTTAAAGATATCACGTAGGAGGCGGCCGTCAGCCGCGATGCACTCTCGAAGGCGAATTCTGAAGTTTTCAACCGTTCTTCTGCACATTTCGATGGGTATTTCCGCAACTTCCCCTCTGATTACGTCCTTAAGTTCTTCCAGGGTATGTGTACGATGTTTAAAACTTTCTTCCTTTATGTACCCCCAAAGAAAAAAGTCACAAATCACCCCTCGTCACCCCTCACAGAGATGAGGCCTTGGGGAAGCCCTTGCCTCAATCTCGCCATTGAAATCCTAGCAGTGTGCGATGTCGCCCCGTCCTGTTGGAACCAGATGTCTCCCAGATTAGTTACTGCACTCAATTCTTCCAGCTCAGGTTCAGAAAACTCTTAAAACAGGTTCGCCCATTATCCTCGAAAAAGTAAGCACTAATAATCCCAAATTAGGACACTGCACGCCATACAGTCACTTTAGGGGAGTGAAGTGGGATCTGGTGAATTTCCCTTGGGTTTTCATTAGCCCAATAGCGAAAATTATGTTTATTAACAGCTCCACACAGATGGAAATGGCGATAACAGAACGGCTATTTTCAAAAAAAGTCATAACAGTAAACCCACGATGCTCTCCCTTCCAAACCATGGTTGCTACTGAAAACTAGACTCTCCCACTGCCGCAATGAGACCCTTCCCCTTTCCCCACCAACACCACAGGCCGAGCGCCAGCCGATCAAAACCGGTTCATACCTTTTGCCCCACCCTGTATAAGCGGCTTAAGTGTCTGTCGCCGATAGCTTATTGGCTGCTTGCGTAACTGTAATGCAGTTGCCGTTGCTGTAACACATGTCAAATAGGCTAAAAATCAAAACATTTCTGTAGCCTTCTTAGGAAGGTATCGCTAGATTTGCAATCTCTGTTAAAAATTAATGTAAACGCGAATTTAATTTAAACCTTCTGTCTTTGTTTTAATTTATTTATTGTCTGCGCTTTTTATATATATTAAAGTTGCAGCGCCCTTTTTTCCAGGGGGGTTTCGTTAAAACTATTGTTTTGACGATGATTATGTTGGATATAAATAAATATTTTTCACAAACAATTAGATTATATAGTAAATAATATTTTTATTTTAGATTATTATAACTTAGTTTTTTTTTTTTTTGTTCGGTAAGAATTTTTTTTTTCCCGAAATGATTATATATGTATTATTTATTCATTAAACTTTACTACCTGCCAAATATCTCTTTGATTTGATGTGCATTTCCGGTTACTGGGAGAATTGTATATTTTTGATAGCTAGAACAGCGGTCATTTTGCATAACCGACGGGCTTTCTAGTTAAATTATATCAGGTCTAGTTCTTTGTCGTTTACAAAGCTTGAAGTGTACGTTTTACGTTGATAACGGGGGAGAGGGGATAAAACACCTTGATAGCTTTGGTTTTTGGCAATTTCCAAGTGAATGACTAGTAAGATCAGACATTCAGGTACATGGTTGTTCATGTTTCTTACAAAATCCAGTATTCTAAATGGCACTTGCGGACGCGTAGGTACGTATAGAGACATCAGCAGTTAAGGGAGAAGTGGTAATGGAGGCAATTCAAGCAACGTCATTGGTCACGTGGCAGCAATTAAAGCAATGTAAACAAAGGATGCCGTAGCATCGCTTTGCTTCGAGTTCGACAAACCAAAATTTAAACTAGGCCTAAATAAAGTTCTTCTGCATTAAATA
Organism: Octonoba sinensis; assembly: GCA_038502835.1. Classification (NCBI taxonomy): domain Eukaryota; kingdom Metazoa; phylum Arthropoda; class Arachnida; order Araneae; family Uloboridae; genus Octonoba; species Octonoba sinensis. Next base: position 12,230,983 of record CM076603.1, read on the forward strand.
AAATTAACACTAAATAAAACCCTATAACTATTGTAATAATTAATAAATGTCTTTTATAATGATTAAATTAAATGTAAATTATAGGGTTATAGTCAGAAAAAGCTGTGAAAATAGTCTAATTAAGTTTAAAATAACTAATTTTGCCTAGTGAACTTCACGTAGAACTCAATTGAAAATCTTAGTAAATAAAGAGCGGATATCACGTGACAACGACGATCGCTCATGAGTCCCTCTAGCGGGGAATTGCCTCCATTGCATATGTATGATTAGTGGCGTTCAAAGTCAAACCAAATTTTCAAAACATGACACTAATTTACGAAATATTATTTTCTGGAAAGATAAAGGATTAAATCCTCAAATATTAACAAGTTATTCATCATTTTTATTCAAGACATCGAGATGTTCTAGAACGACTTTATGCTGCATTTAGATCACAAACTCACTTTGTACGAGGGTGGTAAGTCCTTGACAAGACGTTTGACTGGATTCCATTTATTCCCGCTATTTCCACTGATGCGCATCACACTGTAGGTTTTGCTGTCCGTATGATTCACAAATACTACATCCAAAGAACCTGCGCCTGAATATAAAGAATATTTAAACTTAAAAAAAAAAAAAAAAAACCTATAAGTTCCAGTGCTAATCGAATTTCGATCGCTGAGCGAACTCTAATCTTAGTAAGAATACTTATTCATCGGTTAGCGTATGAAATACACATTTATGAGTCATTTATTTGTTGATTTGTAGAACGACTGACTGTTTGATTTTTACTTTCCTCTTTATATGTATAAGAAAGTATTTAGCTTCTGAAAACTTTCCTTTTTCGAATGAAAACTTCTATTTCCCCTAAATGCTACACTGTAAGAAATTCCAGTTCAACCTGTCACCAAAAAATGGTGATATCAACCTGAAACCAACAGCTAGTACTACAGTTGAACCATTATAATCGTTCCTAGTTTCACATTCATGGGGAAACTACTCTATTATTACCAGATAAGGTTCCACGGGTTCAACTTACCGTAATTATCTGTATAGCCGGCGGGTTATCTACAAAAAAAAACTCCTTTTTTAGCCTACTTTCCAGTAAAAGTAAAAAAAATAATAATAAAGCATAAAAGAAGGCTTAATGGTATCGTGAAAATATCGTTAGAAATCAAGAAAAGTCAAAAATAAATTAAGTAATTAAATAAAGATTGAAAAATAAAAAATTTGAAAGTAGGGTTTTGAGATGGGGAAAAAGTGTGTCTGTCGGTCTGTCTGTCGGTCTGTCGGTCGGTCTGTCGGTCTGTCCCCCCCCTAATAACTTTTGAACGAATTGTCCGATTCGAAAAATTCTTTTTGCATTCGAAAGATCTCGGTGAGGACATCTAATTTCCATATTTTATTTTTTGAATTTTGTGTTCAATTTTGAACAGTTCAAAAAATTTTAACATTACCGCCTATGGGCGAAAATGAAGCAAATTATGTAAACTCTGGGTACAAGATCCAAGTTCCAATGAACAAGCTCACTGGAAAAAGTTCTTGGCGTGAAATATTGATTTGAACAATTTTTGTTCATTTTTGAACAGTTCAAAAAAATTAACATAGCGCCTACTGGGAAATTTCAATCCTATATAAATCCTGATCTAACGGGCCGATTTGCTTGGAACAAACTTTATCGGAAAGTTCTTATGACGTAGAACATGTAAAAATAGAAAGTTAATCCAGAACTAACGAGCCTATTTTCCTATGAAATTTTTTGATCGGGATTTTCAAGAATATTTTTTAATTAATGAATGATTAAATGAATAAGCAAAAGAATGAATGAATAAATGAGTGAATAAGTACATGAATGACTTAATAAATAATGATTGAATGAATATGTATTAACCGTTGAAAAAGGTATATTTGAAGCAATTAAGAACTAAAGCTAAACGAGAAAGAGAGAGAGAGAGAGAGAGAGAGATAGCTAGAATATAAATTTGAAGCTGGTGTATACGGGAAAGTAGGCTCGTATAGTTCTAGACGGAACTTCTTGTTTACTATCTGCTGGCAATACACATAATTTTAAAAATACTTATTATTAAAAAGAAAATTAAATCGATTATTAAATTGAAAGAAATAAATGATATGTTTCGAAACGATGATCCAATTTCACCTATCCCTCTTACCTCCTCCATACAAGCAGAGTGGGAATCGGGCACTAGGAATGAAAGAGCTTTATGAACGAATGCAGTCAGGTTTCAGGCGCCTGCATTGTTTTCTAGGGGTGTATCTCATGAAAAAGGAAACTTGCATGAGAAGGAAGACTTCGAGGGAGACCTTTCCTTATGAGCGAAGATGTATTAATCCAATGGCCCTGGTATCAATATACGTCAACTCTTCCGGTCGCTAACGACCGAAGTAATTCTTGACGCTTCACAATTACAGACTGCTGCTCTACTATTATGATAGTTTCGTACGCGATTCCTAAAAAAGAGAACTAATCTTAAGTGGTTTCTTATATTGCTCTTAAATAAGATGTAATGCAAAATCGAAAGAAGAAAAGGGAAAAGGACAGAGTTAAGCAATCTAGCTGTTTGGTGTGGAACGATTTCTTTCACACCAAAATCAAAATAGGAGGCAAGAGCCAGAGCAGATGTCTCTGTATAAACAAAATATAGTAAAATATAAACTTTTTACAATACATTTTTAAATGGTGAAAATGTCTTGTACTTTGAAATTGTTTCCATATAAACAGTGTATTTTACAGAGTGATTTGTTCATGTAATTGTTTTTGTTTTGGGTGCGGGTTATGCACCGAACTTGAATTTTTCAGAATGAATTTTTCTTCCTGCAGACGATACATCCGGTGCGGGATATTTACCGATAATTACGGTAGTGCCAGATGTTAGCTGCTGCTAAATTTCACCATCTTTCCTTCTTTTTTTTTTTTTTTGGTGAAAGTTTGAAGTGGAATTTTTTACAGTGTACTATAACGTTGTGAAGAGAACAAGTTGTTTTCCTTGTATTTACACTAAGCTGGCAGTGAAAAGCGTTTTACAGAGTTCATTATTGCTTTCTTTTATATACAAAGTACTACAAGAAGAAAGTATAGGATTTTCGCACTGGTTCTCGATTGCCGACGGATTTTTACGTTTTAAAGAGTGAGGAACTCATTTCCACAATTTTTGGTAAATTTGTGTCTTTTAATTATTATTATTTTGTGCTTAAAAGTAGGCTAAATACGTTTAAGCGAATTGAAAGTCAAGAATTATTTTCACTTCTGAACGTTCCATGCGTTGAACATGCCGCTGCTTTCAATACTAGGAAATTTAAAATAGATACAAATGTCATATCTAAGTAAGTGGTTCGCTTTGTAACTAAATTATAATGACACACCTGAAACCAACAGTTTTCACAAGTATACAGCATGGTGGGTCTTCAGCAGGTCGGATAGCGGACACCAAACCATCCGGTTAGAAATCCGACATCTCGACCACTTGGCTACCATGACCCAAATTTAAATGTCGACTCTCCTTAGTAAATACTTCTAGTTTATTCCATATGCTTTTTGTCATGGCTGTCACAACTGTTTTGTTCAATTTCAAGTACTTAATACTAAAATAACTTGATAAATGTTGGTGTGTTTACACATCTGCATGCCCAGTTCAGAAATAGTGAAATAATTTTTGTCTAAGAAAAATATATTTCAAGTTATTGTATAAAAACATGTCGTGACAGACATGACACGTCTGTCACAGCATGCTTTTACAAAATGCTTCAAAATTTGTCCAAGAAACAAAATATTTTAAGTTACTGTATAAGAGTATGTCGTGACAGACATGACACGTGCCACAGCATGTTTTTACATAATGCTTCAAAATTTGTCAAAGAAAAAAATTTTTTAGGTTGTTGTATAAGAGCATGTTGTGACACACATGACACGTGCCACAGCATGTTTTTGCATAATGCTTCAAAATCTGTCGAAGAAAAAAATATTTTAAGTTATTGTATTACAGCATCTAGTGACACATGACGGGTCTGTCAGAGCATGATTTTACATAATGCTTCAAAATTTTATTTCTTAGACTGAAATTCTTCCGATATTTATTTAGTGGGCCTCAAGATTTATACGAATTTACGCATTGTACCACAATTTAAGTTATTTTAATAATTTTTAAATAAAATAAAGAAAAAAGGTGTGTTTAGTCATGTCCGACTTATACGGAATTAATCTCCTGAAAGTTCAAGCAGAATAGAGTTTCTGCATTATACCAGGAATTATTTACTTCTTGAGTTTCAGCGACTTCTTTTGAACGTCAGACTATACAAATGATAACTTCTAACAAACTAGGAGGTCTAGGAAACTTCAAAGGCAAAGTAATTAACTTACGCCATCCGTACGTGTAGTACCAGAATATGAAACAAGCCGTAGGGGCGAAATGGAGAACTTCACTTTCTAATACTGCACTCTGGCCGGTTTGTCCAAAACTATCATCCATGTAGATGTACCAACCTATAGAACAGATAGATACGCACAAATGAATTATGCATATAGATATACTCACATTTGCAGTTTGATATACACAGACTATGCAGATAAATAGCTTCGGAAAGATAGATTCTTCAAATACAAAGAGAGATATCACGATTTATGACACTTTAATAAGCGAAATCAATGAAATTACTGTAACCGACTAATTATTATTAAAAACAGAGAACTTCTTTGAACGTAATATTACGGTATGTAAAAAAATCAAATGATTTTCGTGGCCATGAACGTAATATTACGATCACACGAAAAGCGACTCTTATTGGTCATGAGCATATTAGTACAGGTGTACATACCTCAAGAGGAGAGAAATAAGTTGTAAAGCATTGTGGTACAGAACAAAACGTAAAATTATCCAACGCATAATACGCGCAGATTTTGCAGAAGATTTCAGAAAAAATGCAACGATGCAATCTTTTGGAAACTTCCTTCGTATTACACGTTGTATTATTTTACTTCTGCACATATGACGCCATCATTTTTGGTACATAATTTAGATGTTATATTTCGTGTATAAAACGTTAATTATGCGTTGAAATAAACTTTGATGAAAGTGATACACTATAAAAAAAATCTCCTGAAAATAACGGAAAAATTACGGCATCAGAGTTGCCGGGAATATCACGCTTCTGATAATATTTTCCCGGGATTTGACAGAAGTTTCATTTCTTTTTTCTGCGTTAACCCAAATCAGGTTGTGAAAATACAGCAACCGTAAAACTAAAAAGTTCCGTTCTCGTATTTTCAGGACGTGATATTTCCGTTTTTGGAAGGAAAAACCATGTATTAAAGCACTACGGAAATTTTAAGTTAAAATCAGTCAAAAAACACTCTGAAAATTCAGGGTTTTTTTTCAGTGTACCATGTTTGTAAATTTCAATGAGTTGACAATAATTGATCACTTGCATTTCGGTATCAAAAGCCATGAATTTTTTCCTGAAAGGATTTCTGGTATCCAGTACGTATGTTTTGATCTCTAGAAAAGAACATATACGCATATGTTCGCAATATGTATACGCAATTTTTAAAGTTTCCTATAGGTTTCAAATTAACTTCACAGAATGAACAAACCTTCTTGAGTTCCTATAGTATGATCAACCTGCGGACCATTGTCAGAGTCCGGTATCTTTCCAGAGTTCCGCAGCCACACGAGTCCCGTGCTGATTGGTTTGGGTAAGTTCCGCCAGGTGCAGAAGTCTCTCTCGAATGGGCAACTGCCGTAGGGTGGACAGGCGCCTTCTTCCAGCGAAACGTCATCTATGGCCACTACTTGACTTTCGTTAATACGAGAACCGTTGAATTGCACCTGAAAATGAAGAGAAAAAAAAATGGGGCCACTTTTCATAACAGAATGCAATACCCATGATGATTCATGATGAAGGTGAAAAATTCTCATATGCCAGTGTCCTCACGGGCGTATCTATCGGGGTGGGTGCCGGGATGCACCTTATGAAACCATCTCCCATTCGATACCCGTTGGCGACAAGCTTAGTTCTTCAGTATTTGGCGCTGATTTTTTAACGCATGCGTATTTTCACGGTGCATTTTGGCTTTACTTAATCGGCTCTGTTTCCCTCGCCTCGGTCTAACAGACACTTGTTGCTCTGAAAGCAATAGTTAATATGAATTCTACCGAGAAGCTACGTTATTTAAGCAGAAACACCAGAGAAAGGCGGCTGGAATCTAGCTCGCCCCTCACAGGGTTTAATCTTTACCGCCAACGGGTGCCGAATGGGAGATGGTTTCATAACTGGCTAACGGCACACATCATCCTCGAAATTTCGATATCGCTTGCATATCGATTTTTATTTGACCATTTATCGAAGCCGCTTGCATTAATGAGCTGTACCTAAGCAGGGCGGAGGGACGCACTCCTGAAAATTTCCTAGAATACGCTACTGAACGTTTTCTTCCTCATTGGATGCTTTGGTCTCACGCTCATGCTTTTTTAAAGCAAAAATGGAAGTAAAACTTCCTGAAATTAGTAACTGTTAAGGTACAAATTATTTCAAACTAGCGGTACCCGCACGGCGCTGCTCGTGCTGAATTTTAACCGTACCTTAAAGACGCAAGCACAATTTCATTCGTGTGTTCCGATTTATCGCCAATCACTAATTAAAAAATCAAATTGCAGCGTGTCATATTCGCCAAGTTATTTTAAATCTAGTATAAACCATACGTATTCCTTTTCTGGCGATATTTATTTAAATGCTATTGCTAAATCAAGGAAATCGTTAAATCGGGGAGACAATACTTTTATCAAGTTCAAGCTCGAATTTAAAACCTATTGCTAATTTGAGAAAAACGTTAAATCGAAGGTATGCTTTATTATTGCTTTTCCGTTGATAGCTAAACTGATGTCTCTCTATTTTGAAAAATAAGTTTTATATTGAAATAAAGCTAACACTATTCAGCCGGAGTTGAGGAAACTGCTAATTATTATTTTTGGATCAAGGTAAGCCTTAAGAAATCGCACTAAAAAGCTTATAACTGGCGTTCTTACTGACTTAGAAACTTAGAACAAATATCATCTTGGGCAGAAAAATTAGCGCTTTCGATCGATATATTACCTTAATACGTGCAAGGTTTTTTTCCACTCTATGTTGTGGAATTTATGTGGACAATTGCGTAAAATTAGAATAGAAACCTTCGCAAGAGTGTACCCAACAACTTCACAAAGTTTCATGGCGATCGGATGAATGGTGTAGTAATGCATAAAGAACAGACAGACATATATTCATTTATATATATATAGATAGATAGCAACGTCCGCAACGATTAGGTCTCCCACTCAACATCCCTAAGGCGTTAAATGATGATCATATGCAAAAGTATGGTCGATAGTCACTGTTAAGCTACAACTTTTTTCAAATAGTAACGTCCGCAACGATTAGGTCTCCCACTCAACATCCCTAAGGCGTTGAATGATAATCATATGGTCGATAGTCACTGTCAAGCTAAAAATTTATTTCAAATAGTAGCGTCCGCAATGATTAGGTCTCCTACTCAACATCACTAAGGCATAGAATGATGATCATATGCAAAAGTATGGTCGATAGTCACTACGATATTTCTATTCAGCATGACGAATTTCTCTGTTATTACCATTTTCAATTTTCAAAGTTAGTGTCGACAGGGTGGCGTAGTGGTAAGGTGGAGGTCTCGTACGCCCAAGAGCGCAGGTTTGAACCTGGACCAAGTCGGAGGATTTTCAAGATGCAGAAAATCGTCTGCGCCCATGTTGCATGATTTGTGCGGCACGTTAAAGATCCCTTGAGTATCCGTTTGGCTTGGATACTCTTAGCTAAATTAAATACCTAGTGCAATTTGCATCAAATGAGAGCTCAAGTGCAGCCATCAAGGGGAACTGAGCGTCCAAATTTTCAGTGGCAATGGCATCCACCGACAGTGGTGTTACTTGAAAAGCGGATGCCGATTTCCGGGTATGCACTAGGTCTGCAAAGGTTAATGATCATACGCAGCCCCATTAGAAAGAGAGAAAAATATCAAAGTAAGTCATTCCAAATTTATTTCTTACTTATCAGTATGATTTTCTTTAGTCCTTATAATTTCTTAAAAACGCATTCGTATATTTCCCTTTGTCATATTTTCTTTCTCATTCATTGGAATATTTTTCTTGGTTATAACATTTTATTTCCCTCTCATCGGAATATTTTTCTTGGTTATAACATTTTATTCCCTCTCATCGGAATATTTTTCTTGGTTATAACATTTTATTCCCTCTCATCGGAATATTTTTCTTGGTTATAACAATTTATTTCGCTCTCATCGGAATATTTTTCTTCGTTATAACATTTTATTCCCTCTCATTGGAATATTTTTCTTGGTTATAACATTTTATTTCCCTCTCATCGGAATATTTTTCTTGGTTATAACATTTTATTTCCCTCTCATCGGAATATTTTTCTTGGTTATAACATTTTATTTCCCTCTCATCGGAATATTTTCTTTGATCATTGCGAGGCTCTCCTTAGTGGTTGCATTTCTTTCTTACTTGCTGGAATATTTCCCTCAGGCATTACTTGTTGTGACCTTTCACGAAATTTTTACAATTTCTTTCTTTCTTCCATATTAAATTTAACACTAGTAAGTCAACAAGGCAAAAGCGTATTTTTCCGCAAACCACCTACATTGATGTTAATTCTGTGCTAGACAGAACTCCTGTTCGTTACATAACAGTGTCCTAGGCTGACTGCATTCAGTTCGATAAGATAACTGGAGTGCATCTACTATAGGTATCACTCCAGTTTGCTAATATAGCTCAATGAGTGACTGAAATCAGGATGAAATTTAAAAAATTAAAAAAAGTCAACAAGGCAAAAGCGTATTTTTCCGCAAACCACCTGCATTGATGCCAATTATGTGGTAGACAGAACTTCTGTTCGTTATATAACAGTGTCCTAGGCTAACTGCATTCAGTTCAATAAGATAACTGGAGTACATCTACTATAGGTGTCACTCCAGTTTGCTAATATAACTCAAATGAGTGACTAAAATCAGGAAGAAATTAAAAAGACACAAAACAGTTAACAATGAGCTACTTACAAAGAAATCTCCACTGGCCAGATCTGAAATTTTAGTCATGGCGTGCATCCACTGCCCTTTCACGTTCATTTCCGCGACGTCTGCCCACACGTTGATGTACTTCAGATTCCAGTCTTTCTCGAAAGGTTGCCATTTTTGCACCTTCAGATGAGTATCTCGGTTGCCCTCTAGGAAGTACCAGAAGTTCAGGCAGTAGTCGGGCTTTTCGAAATAGAACTCGGGACTTATTAATCTGCCGTTGTTGACGGTTAGAGCTGCATAACTTCCTGCGAAACAAATTATCAGAAGGCCAAGCATTATTACCAGAGTAAGCATATGTTTTCTGGTAACAAATAGCTTATACAGGTTTTACATGAATTTTAACAGTCCCCCAAAATTCTTGTTAGTCCCTGTTATGACTTTGCACCAGGGCTGAGGAGTCTGTTGGGAAAAGGACTCTTGAAATTTTAAAGCTCCGACTCCATTACTATATACATACCAGGGATGTAACGAATACACGCCCTCTATTCGGTAATCGACACATTTTTACACGACTCCGACTCTTCTATGTTTGGTAATCGACACATTTTTATACGACTCCGACTCTTCTATGCTCGGTAACACTGTGCAACACGAAAAATGTCCTTTGGATGAAAATGTCTGTTTCTTATGTATTTTTGGCTGAAAATTACGAATCTGCAATTATTTTTTGCCTATCACGTACTGTTTTCCCAAAATTCCACATTTTAGCTTTATACGAACTTTTTGGATAAATGTGCATATTTTCGTAATTTATCGACTTAATTTATTATAAATTATATCTTTATCATTAACAGTGAGATCGTTGCCATTCTAGAGATATTTTAATGAGCTTGGGTTACTTCAGCTACATTTTTGGCAACAGAAGCTGTATCTACTTCTCGAACTTTTGAATCTTTTACAAAACGACAAAGTCATTTTGTAGACTATTTTGCGGATAAAGAAAAAATAGTACACTGCTGTGATGTGAATGTACTATTTTAAGCATTAGGACATGAGCACAATTTAGCAGTGATGCTTGTTTATCAGTGCTCCTCCATCTAAGTATTTTTTTCCTATTCATTCCTGTAGCATATTCTGCAAACACAAAGGAAATTCAAAAATTATGAGTGGCAAAAACGTATCAAAGGAGCCACTTGTAAATCTACAATGTGCCTTTTTTTCACAATTGCTCATTAAACTTGGTTTATCGAGATATTTGTAAAAGCTTTGGATAGAGAAGGAGTGGCTTTCTTGCATCTCAGGAACAAATTCAAAAATTTAAGTGAGGCAAAAGTAAAAGAAGGGATTTTCATTCTCCCACAACCTAGGGAAGTCCTTTCATGATGAAAAGTATGGAAACAAACAGTCAGAAGCCGAAAAATTCGCCTGGCTGACCTTTAAATCAGTGTGCTCACGTTTCCTTGGAAATGAGAAAGCGTAAAAGTACGAAAAATCTTGTTGATGACATGATAAAATTCTTTTGTATTATTAAGTATGCTATATTTGATTAAAACTACACTTTTTGGAATCCCATATGGACTTCTTTACTCAAAATTTTGTGCAATTAATGATGATCATGGGGAAAGGTTTCATCAGGACATTTCTGTGTTTGAAAAGCGTTTCAGCGGTCGATGGAATGGACGTATATGAATTGAATATTGCTAATCTGTTACCAGAGCACGCCAACAGATGCCCACAAGATGAAACGGCCAAAAAAAATCATTTTAGTGTTTGTGTTTCCAATAAGTAAGCCTCAGTTACATTCATATATAACCAAATTGTATAAATATGAGAAGTGGGTTTCCTGCAAAAGCGGTACGTGATTGACCGTTTTGGTTTAAATATTTGAATCAAGCACCTTTTGTTTATATAGAATCACATAGTTTTATCTAAAGGACGAAAAAAAAGTTCAAACTTGTTGCACAGTGTAATCGGCACATTTCTAACGACTCAGACTCTTCTATGTTCGGTAATCGACACATTTTTACATGATTTCGACTCTTCTATGTTCGGTAATCGACACATTTTTATGCGACTCCGCATCCTCTATACTCAACAATCGACACATATTTATATTCGACTCTGACTCACCTATACTCGGCAATCGAAACATTTTTAAGCGACTCAAAATCCTCTATATTCGGTAGTAGATACATTTTTAAGCGACTCTTAATCCTCTACTCTAAAATCAGCACGACAAATTTTGGCTTTCAAGCTTACCGTTTCAGAGCGAACGAGTTTGGTATAAAATGAATATGGAAGCTTTTCATTCTTCATGATGTTTTCACTTATGCATTCAAGAGTGCTTTTGTATTTAAAATGAAGCATAAATGAAGACTAAAGCTTATGCATTCAAGAGTGCTATTGTAGTTAAAATGAAACACAAATGAAGACTGAAGCTTTTGCATTCAAGAGTGCTTTTGTAGTTAAAATGAAACATAAATGAAGACTAAAGCTTTTGCATTCAAGAGCACTTTTGTATTTAAAATGGAACATGAATGAAGACTAATGCTTGGGATTCTTTACAGAAAGTGCAGTTTTTTCTCAGGCTATTTATAATTCGGTTCGTGCCGACGCGAACGAATCAATCAAATAGCACTGTTTGTAGTATACTGCCGTGGGCAGGTAAACGGCAGTATCTACAAATTTTTCGATTTTCGTTTTTTTTGCATTTTTGTAATCTATATTACTTCAAGTTTATTGTACTAACATGTTTATTTGGTTTACACTACAAATAAACCACTTTTTTGGCAGTAGCAATTAGCAGTAACTGCTTTTAACGCTACATTATGCAGGTAATCGGCAGTATGTACATACTGCTCTTTACCTTCCCACAAGCGTTGTCTTGGCGATCGAAAATTGCGGAATCACAGGCGGAAAAACCGGATTTGCCACTTTCTTTGATCTTGCTCTTTCAAAGTGATTTAGTGTTCTGTCGCTAAGTGTGAAAAATTAACTAGTTACTTTATTGTAACTAATTGTTGCTTCCTAAAATGGATGTAAGCGCTGTAGATGGTGGAAAAATTTCCCTTGTTTCCTATTCAGTGTAAGAAAACTCGGAGCAAGAACTCCCGTCTAAGTCAAATTGTAGCCAAAATCCCATGCAGACAGATGAAGAGTCGCTTCTTAATGTAAAAAATTGTGAGTAGCTTATAAAAAAAGAAGCGGTGCCGAACTCAGACTGGACGTATTGCTAGAGAAGCAGAAAAGCTACAGCTGCGGTCTCCTTGCAATGCAGATACTTGCCAGCTGAACTGATGCAAAACAATTTCCCTTGAAGAAAGAAGGAAAATTCATTAGGAGTTTACAAAGATGTCCAGCCACGAGAAAAAAATGTTTGGTCTTACAGAGAATTCAAAAAGAAGGAATAAAAAGGAAGACCACTGAGACGATCCGACGTAAAAATTCTGTTAGGTATTCTTTCCAAATATCTACCGGAACCTACCGTGTTTGCAAAGTTTTCTTTCTAAACACCCTCGGATTCCACCCGAAAAATGAGAAATGATTACGACGGCAATTAGGACATCTGAATTCGACTTGATTTCACCACATCCCTCGCAACGCGGCCGCCAAACTCCCCCGAACAAAGTTGAGAGGGAGCCTATATGGAGCCACATTTCGTCATTCAATCCATGCACAAGCAATTATAGGAGGGAACTCACTCTGAAACGACTTTAAATTCCGAGCGAACTTACAGTAAACTCCATGCACAAGGATTATAAGGAAAATCATACGGAAAATCCCTGCAGCTACTAGATTTACCTAAAGGAGGTAACTAAAATGAACATTAGTTTTGCCAAACTCGGAATGGAACACTGCTCCACACGTTTAGAATATGAACGTCAAAACCATAGTAACCATGCCATCCATTCCAACTGCTTTGTATGTAAGTCATGGGGTACTCATCTGCAAAAACCAAAATTGCTCGGGATCGTTACAAGGTTGATGCTGAAAATTCTATACAAAATTCTCACCCATAGCACGTCATTCGCAGCGTCGACTTGCAGTAGGTCATAATGTTACCCCGAGTACCTGGTCACAAATCAGTCTGCTTTACGAAAAGGATTGTAGTTTTTCATGAGACTTTCGCTGCAGTTGTAGATCAAAGGAAGAATCAAAATGTATCCAACACAAAGGGGAACTGATCTTGCATGAAGCTGTGGCTGGGCGAAGTGCCGAAGAAATTGCCTCCTCTTACGCCAAGGCCTTATAACTAGAGAGAGAAACAAAACGGGCGTCTACTGGCTGGGCAATTGTACGGCGCAAAATAAAAATTGGTGCCTATTTACCACCATGACTGCCATGGTAAACAGCAAGAAGAGAAGCGCAGAGACAATTTCCTTCTGATATTTTGAACTCGGGTGCACTTTCATGAGCGCTAATTCCGTTCACCATGGCATGGAAACAGGAGATGAGGAGACGAGGGGGTAATGTTTTTGATTTTCACGACTTTGAAGAAGTTGTGACTTCCTCCAACAGCAGGAAGATGACTTATCAACATGAATGTACTGGACTTTCTGGGCTTCCCTGCAGGACAATCCCAATGGAAATTGAAGTCCAAGGACAGACCGTACTTAGACGACATAATAAATCGTCAAAGTTGAGTTCCGCCGAGGTTCTCGGAATCTCTTCTACAAAGAGAATCATAAACAGCGTCGGTTCAAAGAATTCGACTTAAAAACACGACATTATTCAGGAATTGTGCCCTTTAATGTCAGAGAATCGAAGAGCCTTTTGGGAGACACTTCCAGTCAATGATAAATCAGAAGATTTAATAGATGAGTAAAAAAATCTTTTCATGAAGTTTTTTATTTTTCAGTGATTAACTTAACTTAAAATTTCTGGATTCTGAAAAGGCTTTTGTTATAACTATGCCCATTTACTTAGGCAAATATTTCTGGTATTTGACGTTATGCAATCATTGCAATTTTAAATTTATATCAAGTTGATATGTGTCTTTTTGGCACTGCACATATAATTTACTTACATTTTTTTATATTGCTACTTACTATTTTATATTATTATTTATTTATGTTAAATATATGAAATAGATGTATGAAATTTATTTATGTTTTTTATATAATAAAATATATTATGGTTTGTAATTGTATGTTTTATATCATTTTTTATTTATATTAAATTTCTATCCAGTGGTTACACAATGTTTATTTAAATGTCATTAATAAAATAAAAATACATACACTCTTCGTAATAATATTTTTTGCAATAACCTATCTATTTTGCATCATATGCGCTTCGTAATGCTTAACTACTGCGCATTTAATAAAGAAATGTGCAGTTGCTGCCAACTGCCAGCCAGCTGTATATGACAATTACTACTGAGAACGGAAGGTAAACGGCAGTAACTGCTTTTACAATCTATAGGAATGCAAAATCAAAATAAAACCTAGGGAGAAAAAAATATCTTAATGTCAACACATAAAATCACTTTACTTCAAATTTCAGTCTTTTATTGTTATTTCTGGGAATTCAAAAACGCGTTTCTTCAAATATCTCGAAAACTCATTTTGTGTAGATACTGCCGTTGACCTGCCCACGGCAATATAGCTTAGCGGTGCTACGTCGTATATCTAATTTCCTTTATATTTTCTACTTTTTTTGCATTATAACAGAATATGTGCACGCTATGCTCATTACTCTTTGAAACTTTTTTAAAAGAATGTTACATTTAATTTTGAAAAGCATCAATATTTTTTTTATTTAGAATGTCATAGACTTTTTTTTTCAGCTATCAGTTTGAGGAGGTATGGAAAGCTATTCTCTTTTTTATATAAAAAGACCAAAGGGCTTTTTTTCATGTATTTATTTATTAATTTCACTGTTCCTAGTGAATTTATATATGTGTTACTTCATAATAACAACTACTCTTTTATTTTTCCCCAAAAAAACGTCTTGCATGCTGTTGCGAAAGCAACGTACTTCATTTTCAACTTATACGCACGGTAGGAAAACATGAATCACATGTAAAATTGCTTCATAAACAAATAAAAGCTTAGTGGTGGAGAAATACAGTTTAACTACTAATTTATGTACCTGTTTCGGTGTCAGTTGTGTGATCTTTCGGTGGATTGTTCCCTTTGCCGACTTGCAGGTCAAATCCTGAATAAGCCCAATCGCAATAATCTGCTTCGAAATCACAAGCGACTGAAAAAGAAACAACAAACATTATTTACACATTGAAAAAAGTAATGCACGGGAAAAAGACATCATGGAATATAAAAACAACAAAATCCAACTACTGTGAAAAAAAAATAAAGTGCATTTTATTATCTGCATTTTAGTTAGCTTAAGCAACGCAATTATTTTCATGATCTTGACTAAAGTTGAAATTATGTTTGGATGTTTGTGTATCACACGTTGTTTATAAGTAACACCACGTTGGTACACATTGTTTATAAGTAACGTAACACTATGTATTTTTAACTATTTGATACGAGAAACAGTTTATATTAATCATGTAACAGACAACATAGATGGATACAGTGGAACCTCGCTATTCCGTAAGCAATTCGTTCCAGGGGGCAGTTCGAATGGTGATTTCTACGGATGGCGAATTATTTTTTCACATAAGAGACAATGAAAATTGAATTAGTCCATTCCAGACCCACAGATGGTTGCTTATTTAAACCCATGAAAAACAAATGTACAGAAATACTGTACATGAAATTATACATAAATAAAAATTTAACTGCACTTTGCTTGTACTGAGGTGCGCTGAGGGGCATAAGTGGAATGTTGAGATAAGGAAGAGAAATGGTTCAAAGAGGAGTCCCCTTCTAAAAAAACATCAGGTATCATCATTTCGGGTGTTTTCTCTCTTTTTTTTTGTCTTTTTGCACTAGAAGAATCTTGGGTTTCTTTCTCTAAAATGTTGTCCAATGTTGTCTGCCTTTGACGATTGTTCAGAATTTTTTTTTAAGGTCAATAACAATGTCGTTGAACAAGTTAATGCTGTTGACAACGGCAGTGTTGGAATGCCATTTTTCCACCACCCTCTGTGTTTTCTCGCAGGGACAACACAGCCTTTCCTTACTACTTTCCTCTTCTGAAGCAGAACGTTCTTCAACCACTTCTTCTTGCTGCCCCCTTAGAAAGTTAAAATTAAAATCTCAGAAAGTAATAAAATTTTTTAACAAATCCAAAACACCAAACAAATTATTTCAAGACGAGTTCAAAATGAGCATAATTTCTCAATTTTTTTCTTAAAAAAAAGGCAAATTGGCAACCCAGCTGGCCCCTGGCGCCGTACGAATCGCGAGACCAGTACGAATAGCGAGTTAAATTTCTCTTGAACAAGTTGGACGAATAGCGGGGTGAATGGCGGGGTTCCACTGTATATGTCTTTAAATGCTACAGTCTTAACGTTTTTTCAACCTTCTCGAGTTGTCAAATATAGTTGTGTAATAACTCTCTGAAGTTGTTTTCATAAATTTGATCCATAAAGGTAAATTTGTCTAAAGTCTTTAAAAGGGCACCCGAGTTACAATTATTTTCTGTTGCAAACACTTCTTTGCTAGAAGAATTCATGTCATTCTATTCATTGCATTTTTATATAAACCTCTCACGAAACCGTTGTTGTGAAAACTGTTTCTCATATTGGCGCTTTTTTAATTTACAATACTTTCATTTAAACTACCCTCAGTGGGTAGTGAGTTGGAATGGGAATATTGTCTCCAGGCTCCGACCCCTCCTTTAACATACAAAGCAATTTTCTTAACCAAACATTAAACCATTAGCTTTATTTTAAAGCTATACGTCATCACCAATGAACTTCATATCTGCTTGACTGTTCATGTCGTTTTAGGCGCAGTGGCTGCAGATCCGGGGATCGATTTCCGGGCTGGGCCAACACCCACTGAACTAGAAAGCCTCCGGACTGAAACTATTGCGCAACGTCCGTAGGCCGATATTCACCCCGCTCGTCAGCCGATAGCATTCGTAATTGGGACATTACTGGATTCCGGCAGGAAATCTTTGCATAAAAACAAAAGGATGCCATCAGAAATTACAGAATGAGTTCAACACATTTATATACTTACTCAGTATGGAAAAAAATAGTTAATAGTTCCACTTCGAAAATAATTTACTCTGCATTCAGATAATTAACCTCTACTTTTCACGAAACATGATTACTACAGTAGAACTGCAATTTTAAACATTTTAGAGGTGTTATTTTTCATACATAGATACTTACCAAGATATATTGAAGGAATATAGTGTATTTAAGCTCAATATTTTAACACTAATGTTTGTTCATTTCCATATTAAAAAAAGAGAAATTTTCATATAGTTTTTAATAAATATTCCTGAAATTTATGAATTTATTTATGTCACACTTGTGTGATAAATGCAAATCTTGACTAACATTGCTTAGATACTAAAACTTTAATAATCAAATTGAAATGAAATAATAAATTAAGGCAAAATATTTAAAAACAAGCAACAACGGAAAGCTTTCTGTAGATTTTAAATTGTTATAATGTAAAACTTATTTTCTAGGAGCCTGGTCACTTCTGAACAACGCTATACGACCACTTGAAAATAGTCTTGTACGCCACTTTCGTAAAAGAAGTCAACAAAAGTGAAGAAAAAGTATTTGCATAGTGGTTCTTATCAGGTTCCCACAATTACGTTTTCTATTCCGGTGATCTTTTATGACTGTGTGATTGGAAAGGGGCTATTGAAAAGAGAAGCTTTTGTCCAGCGGACATTTTATCACTCTCTCATCTCAGAAATCCAGAAATTAGGAAGATTCCCTTTTACTAGAAAATAAAAGATGTTTTAAGGGCATCTTTGTGTTACGCCATGATCTTGCCTTCTGCGAAGGATACAGAAAAAGCTATCTGGCGAGTAAAAGAAATGTTTTAAATTATTGAAAATCGGAATTACGTTTTCCACTCTGATGCAAAGTTCATTTTTTTGGAAAGGAACTAAAAAAAAGTCAAAAATAAATTGAACAGAATTAAATCCATTGATAAAAGGTCTGTACAGAATCTTTGTCTCATTTTCTTGTAAGAAATAAAACTCAAACTTTTAAAACTGGGAAATTTTTGAAAGAAAAGTTGATGCATTGTTTCTTTGATTTTCGTACGTGCTACGTTTGCGTAATTCATAAATTTCCCCCGGAATATAAAAAGTCCCTAACATTGAAAAAGCTGTGATACTGGAATCATTTCTTAATTAATGATGTCACGGTTTTTCAATGCATTTGACTCCCCCCCCCTTTGTCACAGAATGTCACACTTCAATGTACCCCCTTTCCCAGTCACATGTCACGCTATATTACATAAGCATATTTGTTTGTAGTTCAGAAACAAAGCACTCCGTTATAGATCTCATCTCCAATGTTATGTTGAACTTTTAATGACATTTCTGAGCATAACAATAATAATTATTATGTGTGTGCTTAATTTGTATAACATGAGATTAAGGTTGACAAGAAAAAAAAACGTAATTAATATGTAATGTTAAAAACATTAATCTTTCGGATTTTGGAGAAATTAACGCGCTATTTTGTCTTGAAATAAATGCCCAAGATTTTCTTTCAAATTTAAACTTTAACTTGAAGCTAATTTAACCCTTAATCAGCATCCATGCTTTAGCCACAAAATAAAGTTAATGAGAACACAAGAACACAAAACAGAAAAAAAAAATCATAAGTAACACACAAATATTTTCCTATTCTAATTAAAGTGTTTTTTGAAGTATAGGAAAGCAAAGATTTTTTATTAGCAATTTTTAGCATAGAACTTAATTTTATTTGTTCTGAAATGTGTGCTCTACAAGTGGACGTTATTTTATGGCTTGATTGCGAAAACAAGTTGATATATAATGTGAGTTGGTCGCCAGCACAGCAGAAGCAGTAGATTTCGGCCTCCGATTTCGGCCTACGGAGAGAAGGGGATCGTTTCTTCGAGAGGTAGTCCAGAGGTTTTATAGTTCAGGGGGTGTTGGCTGGGCACGGTAGACTCAGCCTTTCATCCCTTCAGTAGGGTCGATAAAATGAGGATCAAGCATGCTCGGGAACTAACACTGGAGATTCCGCTTCAGGTTGACCGCTTGACATCTGCTCCTGCACCCCAGGGCCCTCGGTCTCGAAAGCTGGGATGGGCACACTAGGACATGGCCCTCAATAGGCTGTCGTGCCACTGAGTCAGTTCATGTCACTGAGATCGCACTGCGCTATTTTTAACCCCGAGTGTCTTTCTTGCAAATCTACCCTCTTTTTTGAATTAGTTTATAGCTTTAATTTTTCTTTCTTTTCCAGTTAAAGGAGCAAAGCAGAATATCTTGACATCTGTTTTCTTTTAACTCAGAACTTTGTAAAATTTTCATTGTTGAAAAATTTGAAAAGAAGTAACAATATTTTAATCGATATTTTGACGAAGTGGTACTACAAGTTTTGATAGTTTTCAATAACAGTGCATGAAACAAAAGTCTTACCTGCATGGGGGCACTTTCCTTCGTACATTTCGACATCATCAATAGCAATGACTGGTTTGGCATTCGCTCCAAAGATACCCTCTATCACAATCTATAAACACATGTTAAAAATATTTATCAGTATTTTTAAATATTTATCAATATTTTAACAGCTTTAGCTCAAAATCAGTATATTTATCAGTATTTTAAAATATTTATTTATATTTAAATAAATATTGATCAGTATTTAAAAATAAAACTGTAGATCATACCCCTCCCCTACCCCCTTCCTTAAAAAACTGCTCAGTTTGATAACCGGGACCGTAAAAAAAGGGGAGGCAACTACATACTAAAGATCGTGGAACTCGGTATCACTTGCTTTCATGCAACCTATTGAGTGAGGGAAAACCGGTCCTAACTCGACTAATGTCACTGGAGGGAATGTGTCACGTGAGCAATGGATTCTTCGATCTGAGTGCCTAGTTGGGGGGAATTCCGCTCCCGATCGACGTCAAAGCTTCTCGCGCACAGCTATTCCGTTGTGGAGATGCATCGAGGAGAAGCTAAGACTTCAATTTCAAGCAGAATTTTATAAAATAAGGACCTTTTACTCTTGACTACCCTCATGAATTTAAATTAATGAACAGATAGTTTACAAAAAGGGTAAGAACGACCTTAATGCGGCAACTATTATTCGTTCATCGTCTATATATATTATTTCTCTGTCCTATTTTTCTGTCGGTCCGCGAAAATCTTCCATTTTCTTTTATCAAATTCAATGATTTACCCCTCATTTTAAAGCTCGTCGTGACGACTAATGACGAAAAATAGACCCCGACCTTCAAATTTACCGCTTCTCTAAGTTTGAGAATTAAAATCATCTAAGAAGAGGTTCTTTAAGCGGAGGCCCAATTGGTGTTGTGTATGCCGGCGCCATCTGTTATCGAGTAAACAAACAAGAAACTCTTATGTATTGTGCAGCAAATTGGACAGTTTAGCTGCGTCTGTGTGTTAAACTTATTCAATCTTGAGGCTCTACCTATTCATTTATATTATGAATCTGTAGAACCTAACCAACCAACAGTGACCATATTTCAGTTCGTGGAACTGTTTCTTTATTGTATTTTAATGCTATGTATACTACTAATAAAAATAATCGTCATTATTAATGTGATTATTTTATTATTTGAATATCTAAATAATAGGGGGGGGTGGGATTGTCGACTGTGCAGAATTCCGCACTGGTCGACTAGTCATATTTAAATAATTCCAAAATTTGAAATAAATTACAAATCAGCTCTAAAGCATTTTGTTGTTGCTAATCTCGGCATCGTCTAGTAAGCCAGACGACTCCCATGAATCCGAACACTTCCAAAAAGTCCATAAAAAGACTGGGGTCTCGCAGGATCTCTTCTTTACCGAACCCCAGGCAGGTCAGGATATGCGCAGGAGAGGCCATGTCGGTCGAGCACCAATGACATTCAGGATAAGTCATAGCATTTTGTATAAACTGTTTATTTCTTTAGGTAATTTCTTAAGGTGTTTCCTACACTCTCAAAAAATAGAATCCTCATTTTTGACGAATCTTCAATCGTCAAGAAAATTTCGTCACTTATAACGATTCTTTCCTCACGCGATCACGTGACTTGAAGAAGCTACCACACAAATTTCGGTTTTGACGAAAGGGTTACTCGGAGCATTTTTCACGATGCCATTTCGTCAAATACGACGAAAGGTTCGTGAGATTTGGGCATGCGCCTCTGAGGGTGTATTACTCTACATAGAAAACTTTTAAAATCTCGTGGGGTCATGACTCACCGAATAGGGATCGTCGCTCTTGACTGTCCTCATGCCCTGCTTCCAACCGTTGCCCTGAGAGCCGCTCTTTCTCCAGATTGTCGTGTTGCCCTGATCCGTTCTGACGATGATGTTGAGGGTGCCTACCTCCTGACCAAACATGTGGTACCAGAAGCTGTAACAGCGTCCTGAGGTCGCGTTCTGTCGGGGAGCCACGAGATGTGCTTTGTCGCCCTTGCGATAGATATATGCTGATTTCATATACATGAAATAGCCTGGCAGCAGGATTTAAAAACAAAATCATTAACAAAAATAAACATGTTTCATGAAAGCATTA
Organism: Octonoba sinensis; assembly: GCA_038502835.1. Classification (NCBI taxonomy): domain Eukaryota; kingdom Metazoa; phylum Arthropoda; class Arachnida; order Araneae; family Uloboridae; genus Octonoba; species Octonoba sinensis. Next base: position 12,252,639 of record CM076603.1, read on the forward strand.
AATTACCAGTAAAATTCCTACTCTGCTATTGGGCAATCTCTGTCAAACGTAAAACTGATGAAGTCTCGAACATGGTAAGGTAGAACAAATAGTTTGTCCACATTCTTTTTTTAACGAGAGGGTGCTAAGTCTGTGTAATTAAAATATGCGCATCAAGGTCGCGCTTCCTGCTTCGTTTCCATGGTAACTGCGAGAAAAATAACAGGCCAAACTTTTTTTTTCTTTTGCAATGCAGTTAAGGCAATTGCATTACTACACCTCCGATTCAAAATATTAGAATAATTTGTAAAAAAGTAATAAGAAAGAATTTATTTTCCATTTATTTACTTTTGATACTAATTAAATGCAATTAAATTTCTCATAAATTTAATCTGGAATGTCTATATAAGATTTTAACATTAAAAAAATATAAAATACAATAAATTAGGTATACAATAACTTTCTGAAACACATCAAAATATTAGAATACTTTATCTGACGCAACCTATTTTTGCCATTGAGAAATAAATCTGGTTTGAATCCGACTATTCGCTAAACCAACGTGGGAGAAAAGTTTCTAGCACGGAAACCATGGCGATCAGAAGGGGAAAAGGTAGAGCTGTGTGACCTTGACACGCCGATTTTAATTACACAGACTATAGAAGTGTTGGAGTAGGAGTAAGATAGTTTTGTGCTAAGTGAAGTGGAGAGAGAGAGAGATGAAGAAGTTTGATGTTCTGTGTTTGTGGTGTATGTAGAGTTGCTTGTGTTTTAAATGTAAAGTATGTGTTTGTTAATTAAAAATGCTTTAGTAACTGATATGTGTGATCTTCAATTAGAAAGAAAGATAAATAAGTTATTTGGTGAGGGATCATTCATGAATGATGTTACGCTTCGAGGGGGAGCGGTCGTGAAATTGTGACAAGGGGAAGGGCGGGGCAACAAGAAGTGTGACATCATGCATTATGCAACATAGCGTGACATGCGACAAATGGGGGTGGGGTCCAATGAAGTGTGACATATTGTGACAAAGGGGAAAATGCGCGACATCATTTATGAACGGCCCCTAAATGAAACTATAGGCGATTATCAGGGGGACCGAAGAAGATCTGGTTAATGAAAAATCCGGATAATTGGACAATTTCAAAAAGCGGCTATGGCAATGTTACTTAGGTAACATGCCTTCGAACTTTTTTCCAGGATTAGGATAAACGTAGTAGTATGTGTTTTAGCACATTACAAATAGTGTGTTTAGAAGTCAACTTTTTATTAAACGTTATTTTCTTAAAATTAGAACTAAGTTATACGGAAATAACATGAAAATTATTACAAGTAATACATAAAGTGATTTTAGAGAACAATAACTTAGGAAAAAACGCAGGTTCCTTTAACGACCTGGTTAATTGGATATCTGGGTAAGCGGCGACCGGATAATAGGTACTCTATTATGTTCCAATGTCCGGAACATTATTTTTTAATAAAAGAGAAAGATACAAACTAATCCCATTGCTTTTGGTGAACCTTCCATTTATATCATTTGACCTATATATTTATGTAGATGTGTGATAATACGCCACTTCCTTACCTCCTTTTCCCGTATGGTCGTTCTTTGGTCCGTACTGGAAGGATGTTTTAGCTCTTTGCCACGTGGTGGCAGTAAAGTTGTTGTCCGGGTACCATCCGCATTCGTCAAGGTCAAACGTGCAGTTGATGCCTGGATGGAAACATTTGAATCATAAAACATTCTTTTTTTTTTTTTTTTTTACACGGCATTTCTTTGCAATACTCCGAAAGTTGGATGAAATTGTTGGAATTCAATACTAATTTTCGCTCTGTCTTCTTTACATAATGCGCATGTCAGTGTTGACGTATTCTTTTCTTCCCAGAAACCTTTGCGTTATTATGGAGAGCGGAAATGCCTTTTAATGTAACCATGGCTATAGATTAGTTCTGTTGTTAGCCTTTGTCTATTATCATAAATTACTTTTATTAATGAACGAATTTTACTCAGCCTACATAGATTAAACACGGTTCTTGTAAAATATTGTTAACACGTTGACGAACACTTGCGTCTATAGCCGTCAAAGCGAAATTCACTATGCGGCATGGCGGCAATAGCCGTCCAGCACGAAACGGTCGTTTTTTAGACACCACGGCTATAGCGGCACAAATGTGCATTTACCGGCGTACAAGTAGAAGCCTAGTGTCATGTTTTGGAAACAATTTGTTAGGTTGAATTTCGATTTCTACCTGTTACACGATTTGCAGCTTCAGTATGCACGTGGTTGTGAAGGGAGTAGTGTGATCGTGTTTTCTCTTGAATTTATAGTTGTTATTGATATATTTAACGATATTTATTGTTTATACTGGTAAGTTTTTACCCCTGGCGCCATGACGGTTACAGCCGCAACCTAGTTAAAGGTGCTGAATTAATAAAAGTTAAGTTTATTTAAACAGAAAAATTAAAACTGTACTTCTATAGTCCGTGAAGGCCACGATGGTATACGGTATGGCTGCAGTTTGCATTGAGTACCGTCAAGTGCGCCAACTTTGTGCGAGTAAGTCAGCTTTGTGCCACAACATCTTTTCACACACTAGTTCTACCAACTGGATGCCGAGGTGTAAATACAGCTTTGAAACTTTATTTACAACTCTTAAAATTTGTTTGAAGCTCTCGTTACACCTCAACACCCGTTAGGCAGTCTACTGTCTAAAAGGACGTTGTGGCACAAAGTTGGCGCACTTGACGGTAGAGTTAATTTTCGAACATCACTTGTTCCTACAGTCCGTCAATGTGCAAATAATCTATTTTTTGTTCGTCAATTTTTTGTACGCGTAGATTTTGCACTCATATGTAACAAAATGTTTGGTAAAACTATTTGGTAAAACCTTTCCATATTTAGTTACAGCTATAATAAAGTACCGTTTGTTCGTCTCTCCTTTCTTCGCTTACATTTAAGGGTTTTTTAATGAAAACCCCAATTCATTCGTTATCATTGTAATGTTAAGATTTCGTTTATACGAAGCTAAATTTAGTTTTTTTTTTACGTCATTCAGCAAAATGTAATTCATATGGTTTGACTCATAAGCAATTCCTTCTCCGAGTACTGTCTTTCAGAACCAACGGCTTTAGTTGTATCATTATTTCTTTTTCCTAACTACCTAAACCTGCGATTCTGAACCTGTGGGGCGTGCCCCCTAGGGGGGCGCGAGCACACGAGAACGGGGTGCAAGAATATCCAAAAGAAAATAATACTTTAAAAATTGATTAACTGACTGACAGGAAAGCACATACACACATAGAAAACAAAATGCATTTCGACATATTTAATAACCTATCAAAGTAAAACAAATAACTAAATTAAAACTTTCTCAATCAAAACGTACTAAATGAAAAATAAATTTAATAATAAATTATTTGTGACATCCTCGGGCCTGTCTTGCAAAGTAAAGTTTTTGGTAGGAAGGCTTAATATAAGAAATAGTAACTCTCAGTTGTTTCTATATTTAGCCGAGATCTATAGTTTGTCTTCAAAGAAGCCAAAGCAGAAAATCCAGTTTCACAAAAGTAGGATGTTGAAAATGGTAATAGAATGCGAAATGCCCTTGTTCTTATTACAGAAAAATCATCCTCTACTCCTGTCCAAAATGCAAAGAGTTATTTATTGCTAAACTAATATTATTACTAAATTACTCGTTTATTTTTTTTACTCTTGTTTTGGAAGTTAGTTAAAAATAATTCAAAAACAGAATCCAAAGTACTTAATATACATTATAGTAGTATATATTTTATTGTAAGTGGGGGCCGCGATGAAAATTATGATAGAAAATTGGGCCGCGAATACTGCAAGGTTGAGAAACGCTGAGCTAAACTGTCTTGGCAGCGCAATGCACTCTCATTGAAAGATAAACTGAATCGTTGCAGGGGTATAGGATTATCAAAAATGTAGATTAGATAAAAAAAATCATTTTAGTTTCCATTCTAAAAATCATTGTGTAAGACAAAAAAAAATTGTTGTCAAGCTTGTGAAAACATTTTAATGATTTTAGTAAAAAAAATAATAATAAGGGGAAAAACAATGTTGTACTCCTGCTATCCTAGAAATCTAAAAATAGTATGCTATCATAAATTATATTAGTAGGACTAAATTTGCAATGATCAATAGTTTAAAGTTGCGAATATACGTCTTTGCATTTGTACCTCGTTTCGCATCAATCTTTTGAAAGACATTTGTAAGTTTTGGCGGACAAAAATAAATGGCAGGTCCGTCGAGAGGAAGTTGTCAGGCATGACTGATTGAAAGGGATGCCTTTGGATCAGGCCCGGTTCGGCAGCGAAGTTGTGGAAAGAATTTAAATGTTCGAGCTCTGTTCTCACAAGTTGCACTGCAATCCCGTTCTTAGAAATGACTTAGACTTTAATTTCTTTATTAGTTTGTTTGTTTAAAAGTATGATGTGATTTACTGTTTTGTTGCTTTATATGGCTGTTACGTTATACCCTGATGAACAACCTATCCAAGTTACGACAGCGGCTGTCAGCTGCATTAGATATATCTACTTTTACTTCAATATTTCCTAAATATGCATGTAAACTGAATAAATGTCTTGAAAATCCTGAACTGAAAGCTAAACAAGAGGATCTGTAAACAAGCTTTCGTAAGTAATCATGAAAGAAAAGTCGTTTTTGCGTAGGCTCCAAAATACGAATAAGCTTAAAAATTGCCTTTTACGAAAACTTCCAAAGCTAAATCAGAGAATACTGATAATTCTTACTTCCTTCGTGGATGTAATTAGGATCACAGTTCACATAATTGATGTTGTCAATAGCAATGTCTTGTACTTGTCTCGCCACTTCTTGGTAGTGGGTGTAGCCGTGATATTCGATCTGACGGGAAAACGGGGAAAAAATAATATTTTCAGAGAGTAAGAATTTCCGAATACATAATGTATTTTCCTGCATCATAGATTATAGAAAATATCAATATCGACTTACCCTTTTCCCTGGAGGATAATTACCGATTGGCACATAAGCAAATTGCCAACCTTTGCCAGTATTCTTTTCGACAGAGAATCGTTCTGCTTTTTGACCCAAACTGGTCACGAAAACTTTCAGATAGCCTATACAAGAATAATATATCAAAATGTTACTCTTTTATTGCTATTTTGGCACAGTAACTGAAAGCAGTATTTGACACCTTTTGCCGGTGTTTTTTAAGACTGAGAATCGTTATGCTGTTTTACCCAGACTGGTCAGAAAACTTTCAGATAGTCTGTTCAAGAATGAAATAGCAAAATATTACTCTTTTTTTTTTTTTTGATATTTTGGAACAATAACTGAAAGCAGTATTTGGCACAGTAACCGAAATCAGTATTTGGCACAATAGCTGAAAGCAGTATTTGGCACATTGACTGAAGGCAGTATTTGGCCCAGTAACTGAAAGCAGTATTTGGCACAATAACTGAAAGCAGTATTTGGCACAATAACTGAAAACAGTATTTGGCACAGTAACTGAAAGCAGTATTTGGCACAGTATCTGAAAGCAGTATTTGGCACAGTATCTGAAAGCAGTATTTGGCACAATAACTGAAAGCAGTATTTGGCACCGTAACTTTTGCCAGTGAGAACTGTACTGCTGTTTAGCCAAAACTGGTCATGAAAACTTTCAGATAGCCTATACGAGAATGAAGCAGGGTTCATACCCAAATAGCTGAAAAAAAATTTCATGACTTTTCCAGATAGATCAAAGCAGAATTCCAGGTCAACGTTCTAAGTAAAAATATTTATTAGCAAACGCACTACTTGTACATTAAATACGCCCGACATAACATTTTATACATAGATCTATATTAACCTCATATTAAAAAATTCCACACAGATTCTCATTAAAATAGCAAACTTATACTATAGAATTTCTAGTTTATAGAATTTCAAAAGCAAAATTTGTGACACACCGCTGCCAAAAGCTTTTATATCTGCATCAATCTTTTATTTACTTATTTTTTTAATTAAAATTTTAGAAAGCTAATTTAAAACTACAAAACACACAATATAAAGAATAAATTTAAAACAATAAAAATTAAGATTATCCCAGTGGGGACAAATCATTTTTTCGCTCTATAATAACGCATGAAAACAAATATTTAAAGAAATGCTGATGTAGGCACTTTTATGACATGACAATATAATAAACAGCTTTATATAAAGCAAAATCTATATAAGAAAAGGAAGGCGAGTTAATTGAGGACTTACTCTTTTTGAAACAAATACAATACTTAACAAGAAGTTCCGTCTAGAACTATACGAGCCTACTTTCCCGTATACACCGAATTCAAGTTTATAATCTAGCTATCTCTCTCTCTGTCTTTCTCGTTTAGCTTTAGTTCTTAATTGCTTCAAATATACCTTTTTCAATGGTTAATACATATTCTTTCAATCATTCATTTATTAAGTCATTCATGTATTTATTCACTCATTTATTGATTCATTCTTTTGCTTATTCACTTAATCATTCATTAATTCAAAAATATTCTTGAAAATCCCGATCAAAAAATTGCATAAAAAAATAGGCTCGTTAGTTCTGGATGAACTTTCTATTCGTACATGTTCTACGTCATAAGAGCTTTCCGATAAAGTTTGTTCCAAGCAAATCGGTCCGTTAGATCAGGAATTATATAGGATTGAAATTTCCCCGTAGGCAGTATGTTAAATTTTTTTGAACTGTTCAAAAATGAACAAAAATTGTTCAAATCAATATTTCACGCCAAGAACTTCTTCCAGTGAGCTTGTTCATGGGAACTTAGATTTTGTACCCAGAGTTTACATAATGTGCTTCATTTTCACCCATAGGCGCTAATGTTAAAATTTTTTGAACTGTTCAAAATTGAACAAAAAAATCTTCAAATAAAAAAGAAAAATATAGAAATGAGATGTCCTCGCGGAGCTCTTTCGAATGCAAAAAGAATTTTTCCAATCGGACAATTTGTTCAAAAGTTATTAGGGGGGGACAGACCGACAGACAGACAGACAGACAGACCGACAGACAGACAGACCGACAGACTTTTTCCCCATCTCAAAACCCTACTTTCAAATTTTTTATTTTTCAATCTTTATTTAATTACTTAACTTATTTTTGACTTTTCTTGATTTCTAACGATATTTTCACGATACATTAAGCCTTCTTTCATGCTTTATTGTTTTTTTTTTTTTTTTTACTTTTACGGGAAAGTAGGCTAAAAATGATCTGATAATAAAATCCATTGAATGACAACTGCTCAATGGCACTGAAGAAATGAATTCGAAACTCAAATAAAAATAACAGTTAATAAAAGAAAACTAAATTTTTATTTTTAAAGAACATTTAGTAAAATATTATATACATACGTACATATATATGTAAATAACAATGTAATTATATGTAAATAAAAAATATTATGAAAAAAGGGAATCAATCTCCATGTTAAATAGAAACAAAGTCGGTAGACCTCATACATTTTTGGGCAGCTCAGAAATTTAGCTGTTGATATTACGGTTTTCAGGTATTTGCGCAGAAAGTTTATAATTTTCTTTTCTTTTCAATTTTTTTATTTGTTCCAATGCTTGGCATTTCTCAGTTTCTTTCTTGTTCAGTTAATGATGTCGCGCCGAACGCGATTTTTGAACGGTTTCTTATTTTCTTGGTAATCTGACATCGCGACGAGCGTAGGTTCTCTCCAAGGGGTCCCGTCCCGCACAGGAAAAAAAATCCCTGACTTTTCCAGGTTTTGTAAAAAAAATTACGTTTTACCGACTTTTCCAGGTTTTCCATGATTTCCAGGTGGAGTATGAACCCCGATGAAGTAGCAAAATATACCTTCTTTTTTTTTCAATTTTGACACAGTAACTGAAAGCAAACAAGCAGCAATATTTTAAAACTCAAAACCTCGGTAATTACAACTATTTCAAAAAAGGTTACGAATATCACTTACCGTCCAGCGTTCCTGCTTATTCTGTGGTACAGAATGCAAGATGTCATATTAGCTGCGATTCTGGTTAACTTTGTACTTAACACGTTATGAGCGGACGATGTAGCGGGTGCGTTTATGATTTTTAAAATAAGTTGACTAAGTTAAAAAATGATCTAAAAAAACACCAATTCATACATTATATGAAACATTATTTTTTCCCCTGTGTGACTTAAAAGTGGTGATTTTAATCGGGTACAAATACCACCCCGCTTTTAAACGGCAATGCACGAAACGGATACTAGTACCTGGCCTTTGCTTGTAGGTAGCACTCCGCGAAACAGGTACAAATACCCGATTTTAAACGGCTACAAATACCAGCCCCGCTTTTAAACGGCAATGCACGAAACGGAAACTAGTACTTGGCCCCCGCTTATAGGTAGCAATCCGCGAAACAGGTACAAATACCCGATTTTAATCGGGTACAAATACCATCCCCACTTTTAAACGGCAATGCCCGGAACGGATACTAGTTACCTGGCCTTTGCTTATGGGTAACACTCCGCGAAACAGGTACAAATACCCGATTTTAAACGGCTACAAATACCAGCCCCGCTTTTAAACGGCAATGCACGAAACGGAAACTAGTACTTGGCCCCCGCTTATAGGTAGCAATCCGCGAAACAGGTACAAATACCCGATTTTAATCGGGTACAAATACCATCCCCGCTTTTAAACGGCAATGCCCGGAACGAATACTAGTTACCTGGCCTTTGCTTATGGGTAACACTCCGCGAAACAGGTACAAATACCCGATTTTAAACGGCTACATATACCAGCCCGCTTTTAAACGGCAATGCACGAAACGGAAACTAGTACTTGGCCTCCGCTTATAGGTAGCAATCCGCGAAACAGGTACAAATACCCGATTTTAATCGGGTACAAATACCATCCCCGCTTTTAAACGGCAATGCCCGGAACGGATACTAGTTACCTGGCCTTTGCTTATGGGTAACACTCCGCGAAACAGGTGCAAATACCCGATTTTAAACGGCTACAAATACCAGCCCCGCTTTTAAACGGCAATGCACGAAACGGAAACTAGTACTTGGCCTCCGCTTATAGGTAGCAATCCGCGAAACAGGTACAAATACCCGATTTTAATCGGGTACAAATACCATCCCCGCTTTTAAACGGCAATGCCCGGAACGGATACTAGTTACCTGGCCTTTGCTTATGGGTAACGCTCCGCGAAACAGCTACAAATACCCGATTTTAAACGGCTACAAATACCAGCCCCGCTTTTAAACGGCAATGCACGAAACGGAAACTAGTACTTGGCCATCGCTTATAGGTAGCAATCCGCGAAACAGGTACAAATACCCGATTTTAATCGGGTACAAATACCATCCCCGCTTTTAAACGGCAATGCCCGGAACGGATACTAGTACTTGGCCTCCGCTTATAGGTAGCAATCCGCGAAACAGGTACAAATACCCGATTTGAATCGGGTACAAATACCATCCCCGCTTTTAAACGGCAATTCCCGGAACGGATACTAGTTACCTGGCCTTTGCTTATGGGTAACACTCCGCGAAACAGGTACAAATACCCGATTTTAAACGGCTACAAATACCAGCCCCGCTTTTAAACGGCAATGCACGAAACGGAAACTAGTACTTGGCCTCCGCTTATAGGTAGCAATCCGCGAAACAGGTACAAATACCCGATTTTAATCGGGTACAAATACCATCCCCGCTTTTAAACGGCAATGCCCGGAACGGATACTAGTTACCTGGCCTTTGCTTATGGGTAACACTCCGCGAAAAGGTACAAATACCCGATTTTAAACGGCTACAAATACCAGCCCCGCTTTTAAACGGCAATGCACGAAACGGAAACTAGTACTTGGCCCCCGCTTATAGGTAGCAATCCGCGAAACAGGTACAAATACCCGATTTTAATCGGGTACAAATACCATCCCCGCTTTTAAACGGCAATGCACGAAACGGATACTAGCACCTGGCCTTTGCTTGTAGGTAGCACTCCGCGAAACAGGTACAAATACCCGATTTTAAACGGCTACAAATACCAGCCCCGCTTTTAAACGGCAATGCACGAAACGGAAACTAGTACTTGGCCCCCGCTTATAGGTAGCAATCCGCGAAACAGGTACAAATACCCGATTTTAATCGGGTACAAATACCATCGCCGCTTTTAAACGGCAATGCCCGGAACGGATACTAGTTACCTGGCCTTTGCTTATGGGTAACGCTCCGCGAAACAGGTACAAATACCCGATTTTAAACGGCTACAAATACCAGCCCCGCTTTTAAACGGCAATGCACGAAACGGAAACTAGTACTTGGCCCCCGCTTATAGGTAGCAATCCGCGAAACAGGTACAAATACCCGATTTTAATCGGGTACAAATACCATCCCCGCTTTTAAACGGCAATGCCCGGAACGGATACTAGTTACCTGGCCTTTGCTTATGGGTAACACTCCGCGAAACAGGTACAAATACCCGATTTTAAACGGCTACAAATACCAGCCCCGCTTTTAAACGGCAATGCACGAAACGGAAACTAGTACTTGGCCTCCGCTTATAGGTAGCAATCCGCGAAACAGGTACAAATACCCGATTTTAATCGGGTACAAATACCATCCCCGCTTTTAAACGGCAATGCCCGGAACGGATACTAGTTACCTGGCCTTTGCTTATGGGTAACACTCCGCGAAACAGGTACAAATACCCGATTTTAAACGGCTACAAATACCAGCCCCGCTTTTAAACGGCAATGCACGAAACGGAAACTAGTACTTGGCCTCCGCTTATAGGTAGCAATCCGCGAAACAGGTACAAATACCCGATTTTAAACGGCTACAAATACCAGCCCCGCTTTTAAACGGCAATGCACGAAACGGAAACTAGTACTTGGCCCCCGCTTATAGGTAGCAATCCGCGAAACAGGTACAAATACCCGATTTTAAACGGCTACAAATACCAGCCCCGCTTTTAAACGGCGATGCACGAAACGGAAACTAGTACTTGGCCCCCGCTTATAGGTAGCAATCCGCGAAACAGGTAAAAATACCCGATTTTAATCGGGTACAAATACCATCCCCGCTTTTAAACGGCAATGCACGAAACGGATACTAGTTACCTGGCCTTTGCTTATGGGTAACACTCCGCGAAACAGGTACAAATACCCGATTTTAAACGGCTACAAATACCAGCCCCGCTTTTAAACGGCAATGCACGAAACGGAAACTAGTACTTGGCCCCCGCTTATAGGTAGCAATCCGCGAAACAGGTACAAATACCCGATTTTAAACGGCTACAAATACCAGCCCCGCTTTTAAACGGCAATGCACGAAACGGAAACTAGCACTTGGCCCCCGCTTATAGGTAGCAATCCGCGAAACAGGTACAAATACCCGATTTTAAACGGCTACAAATACCAGCCCCGCCTTTAAACGGCAATGCACGAAACGGAAACTAGTACTTGGCCTCCGCTTATAGGTAGCAATCCGCGAAACAGGTACAAATACCCGATTTTAATCGGGTACAAATACCATCCCCGCTTTTAAACGGCAATGCCCGGAACGGATACTAGTTACCTGGCCTTTGCTTATGGGTAACGCTCCGCGAAACAGGTACAAATACCCGATTTTAATCGGGTACAAATACCATCCCCGCTTTTAAACGGCAATGCCCGGAACGGATACTAGTTACCTGGCCTTTGCTTATGGGTAACGCTCCGCGAAACAGGTACAAATACCCGATTTTAAACGGCTACAAATACCAGCCCCGCTTTTAAACGGCAATGCACGAAACGGAAACTAGTACTTGGCCCCCGCTTATATGTAGCAATCCGTGAAACAGGTACAAATACCCGATTTTAAACGGCTACAAATACCAGCCCCGCTTTTAAACGGCAATGCACGAAACGGAAACTAGTACTTGGCCCCCGCTTATAGGTAGCAATCCGCGAAACAGGTACAAATACCCGATTTTAAACGGCTACAAATACCAGCCCCGCTTTTAAACGGCAATGCACGAAACGGAAACTAGTACTTGGCCCCCGCTTATAGGTAGCAATCCGCGAAACAGGTACAAATACCCGATTTTAAACGGCTACAAATACCAGCCCCGCCTTTAAACGGCAATGCACGAAACGGAAACTAGTACTTGGCCCCCGCTTATATGTAGCAATCCGTGAAACAGGTACAAATACCCGATTTTAAACGGCTACAAATACCAGCCCCGCTTTTAAACGGCAATGCACGAAACGGAAACTAGTACTTGGCCCCCGCTTATAGGTAGCAATCCGCGAAACAGGTACAAATACCCGATTTTAAACGGCTACAAATACCAGCCCCGCCTTTAAACGGCAATGCACGAAACGGAAACTAGTACTTGGCCCCCGCTTATAGGTAGCAATCCGCGAAACAGGTACGAATACCCGATTTTAATCGGGTACACATACCATCCCCGCTTTTAAACGGCAATGCCCGGAACGGATACTAGTTACCTGGCCTTTGCTTATGGGTAACACTCCGCGAAACAGGTACAAATACCCGATTTTAAACGGCTACAAATACCAGCCCCGCTTTTAAACGGCAATGCACGAAACGGAAACTAGTACTTGGCCTCCGCTTATAGGTAGCAATCCGCGAAACAGGTACAAATACCCGATTTTAATCGGGTACAAATACCGTCCCCGCTTTTAAACGGCAATGCCCGGAACGGATACTAGTTACCTGGCCTTTGCTTATGGGTAACGCTCCGCGAAACAGGTACAAATACCCGATTTTAATCGGGTACAAATACCATCCCCGCTTTTAAACGGCAATGCCCGGAACGGATACTAGTTACCTGGCCTTTGCTTATGGGTAACACTCCGCGAAACAGGTACAAATACCCGATTGTAAACGGCTACAAATATGAGCCCCGCTTTTAAACGGCAATGCACGAAACGGAAACTAGTACTTGGCCTCCGCTTATAGGTAGCAATCCGCGAAACAGGTACAAATACCCGATTTTAATCGGGTACAAATACCATCCCCGCTTTTAAACGGCAATGCCCGGAACGGATACTAGTTACCTGGCCTTTGCTTATGGGTAACGTTCCGCGAAACAGGTACAAATACCCGATTTTAAACGGCTACAAATACCAGCCCCGCTTTTAAACGGCAATGCACGAAACGGAAACTAGTACTTGGCCCCCGCTTATAGGTAGCAATCCGCGAAACAGGTACAAATACCCGATTTTAAACGGCTACAAATACCAGCCCCGCTTTTAAACGGCAATGCACGAAACGGAAACTAGTACTTGGCCCCCGCTTATAGGTAGCAATCCGCGAAACAGGTACAAATACCCGCGTACGCTCATAATGTGTTAATATTTAAACTTTTAAGGCAGTGAAATCTGTAGCGTTGACACTTTTTATATGATTAACTTTTCTCCACCAGACCCCTACCTGTTAGCCGAGGCCTTAGGATTGCTTACGCCCGGGGAGAGGTAGTGGGGTCTACGGATTTTACATGCACATATCCCCAAGTATACATGGTGGTCTTCAGTGGGTATCGAACGCGCGACCTTCCAGGTGGAAGTCCGACGTGCTAACCACTAGGCTACCACGGCCCATTTTATATATATATATATATATATATATATATATATATATATATATTGTGATTAACTGTAAAAATCATCGTTCATGTCATGGACAAGGTATGCATGCCTTACTTTACTCCTATGAAATCAATTCTCAGAAAAACAAAATGGTAGAAATTGGACACGACATCTGCAGGCCGTTTTTCAAGCAAACCCAGGCTTCTTAGAGCAATTTTTTAAAATTTTCCTTCGGGATTACGTCAATTGCTAATTTTCCAAGTGAGTAAGAATAACTTAAGGCAATCTGTTTTTATTTTCCTCCATACATTTTTTTGGGGGGAGGGACATGTTGCATAATTTTCACTGGGACAGGCAAATGTTCCTCTTTATTCTTACTCACTTGCACGTTTCCATGGAAAAATATAAATACATTGGAGCAGTAAAAGAAAAAAAAATTGCATGAATGTTGTCTTCGGTAGGGGAGAGTGGGGCTGGACGCAACACGGGTTGGTTGCCACATGCTTTTTATCTCCGCCTACAGAGTTCGCCTGGATATGAAGTATCGTCTGCAGTTGTATTTTAGTGTCAGTAGTGAGTCAACCCTATTAGTGAGTGGATGTGAAAGAGTTTGTTGGTGCTATAATTTGAAAACGAAATTTAGAGCAAGTGAGTAATTTATTTTCCAACTACAAATTATTTTTATTGTGTCTTTAATCCTCATTGTGCATTTGACAACAAAGCAATTTGAAAGATTAATTTTAGCTACATTTTACCGTAATTGGTCTGTTTCTAATCTCCATCTTCTTAAGAAATCTAGCTTGGTCGTGTGGGGATGCTAGTCAAAACAGAATTGGGATTGCTTGTCCCAAGCTCTCTATTGTAGTAACCGACCGAAATATTTTTTTTTGTCGGGCGAGATTATCGTAGCTCTGGGGTACTTTACTTTCACATGTATGCACAATGGCAGCGGGTTTAACACTAATGTCTCCTCCGTTTCATCTGCACCTGAACGAAAACCATCTTCCAGCACTAGCCATGCGAATCTGCAGCTAACTGCGGGCCCTGTAATTATTTAGCCTTTGCCTAAAGCAGGCAATAGGAAGGTAAATAGGAACAACACCCGCAAGACAGTCCTAAGATACAGTCCTGTGAAGAGGAAAAGGAGGCAATTCAAGCAACGTCATTGGCCACGTGGCAGCGATGAAAGCAATGTAAACAAAGGAAGCCGTAGCATCGCTTTACATCGAGTTCGACAAATCTAATTAAAAACTAGGACTAAATAACGTTCTTCTACATTACATAAAATTAACACTAAATACAACACTATAACTATTGTAATAATTAGTAAATTTATTTTATTATGATTAAATTAAATATAAATACTGGGCTATAATCAGAAAAAGCTGTTAAAATAGTCTAATTAGTTTTAAGATAACTCATTTTGCCTAGTGAACTCCACGTAGAACGCAATTGAAAATCTTAGTGAACAAAGAGCGGATATCACGTGACAACGATGATCGCTCATGAGTCCCTCTAGTGATAAATTTCATCCATTAGAAGAAGAATATCAACGAAGGTAATGTACGAAGTCAACAGCTGGCAATAAAGAGAAACATAAAAACAGATCCATAATTTGCTATTGAGAAAGTGATGAAGAGAAATGTTTTTGTTTGGTTTGTGTGCAACCATATTCAAACAGTCGCGCAAACGAAAAATGGGTGCAATGTATGGGACATAAAAGGATGGGCATATGAAAAGATCACGAGGCATCCAAAATCTGTGCAATATATATATATGCCAAAATTGCGAATCTGACTAAAAAGGACTTAATTGCATATGTCATTGTAATGTTAAATTTCATGAAGAGAAACTACACAATATGTTTAAGTGCCGACAGGGTGTCGTAATGGTAAGGGGCAGGCCTCGTACGCCCAAGTTCGCAGGTTCAAACCTGGCCCAAGTTGGTGGATTTTCAAGATGCATAAAATCGTCTGCGCCCATGTCGAATGATTATGCTGCACGTAAAAGATCCCTTGAGTAGACTTTTGGCATGGTTGTTCTCGGCTAAGTTAAATTCCTAGTGCATCAATTACAGCTCAGGTGCCGCCATCTAGGGGAAACTGAGCGTCAAAATTCTAATAGTAGTAATGGCATCTGCCGACAGTGGTGCTACTTGAAAGAATGGATTCCGATTTCCGGGGAATGTTCCAGGTCTGCGAAAAGGTTAGTAACCATATGCAGCCCCGTTGGAGGAAAAAAAAACATTATGTTCAAGTCTTTTACCTATTTAGAACGTATGTGACAACGAACCCTTAGTAGGGATAGGTTGTCACACTTGACTGGAGTTTTAAAAACTAGTAAATTTAATCCTTTTTTCGTAAGAAACACTATCCAAACAGTGGTATCGATAAATAATTTTACCGCACAGACGCAGCTAAAACTCCAATTTGCTACACAATAAAAATTTCTTACTTATTTAGTTGGCAACAGATAGCGCCAACATAAACACTAATTTGGCATCCATTAAACGACCTTTTCTTAGCTGATTTTAAGCATCAAATTTAAGAGAAGCGGTACATTTTCAGACAGTGAGTCTATTTTTCGTCATTAGCCGGCACGATAAGCTTTACAATGAGGAGTAAATCATAGAATTTAGTAAAGGAATAAGGAAGATCTCGCAGACCGACCAAAAAAATAGGCTAGAAAAATAATATATAAGAGAAGACAACGTACCGGCTCTGATGTTGAAATGATAGTAGAACTGCAAAGAGCAAGTATGTGCAGTTGCGCCCAGAGTTGGCGTCCTCATTACAGTCGGAACGTTGAAACCATTATCTGTGGAAAACAAATGCAACAATAATGCAAAAATGTAAACAAAAAAATGCGAAAACGTAAAAATAATGATAGTTTCTAAATAATAAATTTTGTAGTTAAAGTAAAAAGCTAATTCTCTCGTCCTCGAATTACATGAAAATAATTTTTAAAAAACCAATTATCTGATTTTTGCACTGTCTTTGCACTTATCTGAATTGCACTATATAAAATGCCACCATCAAACATGTGCTAGTTAAATATTTTTCAGTTATCCTCCCTGCCTTTTTTTTAACGAGTTTTTGTTGTCGTATCCTCGCGCGAAGCGAGGAAGAAGGGGGGCGCTGCTCCTGAGTCTAACGGGGCCCTTATAGGCAGGAGTCCGACTTCAGCCCCTTTGAAAGGTCTCTTAATTTTTTGAACCAGCTCCCAGATGAGAGACCGTCACCTGGGTTGGCACCCCAGAGGTATCGTTTCACTTGGAGGACATTGGAGCCACGACCTATTTAACGTGCACCAGCTCCCTTTAGCGTACACGGACACCACAGCAACCAGACACGAGAGGTTGTCTCCCTCCCAAACACTGACCTAAGTCGATGTTGCTTCACTTTCGGTGTTCTACGGGAACCGAGCTTCTGCCGACTGGTCCACTGCGGGACTTTTTAACGAGTCTCATATGAGAATAAGGATATTTAAGTGTTATGGGGAAGACGGATGCACAGTCATTACTTTAATGAAATAAATGAAAATAACTCATTTTTAGCCTACTTTCCCGTAAAAGTAAAAAAAAATAATAATAAAGCATGAAAGAAGGCTTAATGTATCGTGAAAATATCGTTAAAAATCAAGAAAAGTCAAAAATAAGTGAAGTAATTAAATAAAAGATTGAAAAATAAAAAATTTGAAAGTAGGGTATTGAGATGGGGAAAAAGTGTGTCTGTCGGTCTGTCGGTCTGTCTGTCTGTCGGTCTGTCTGTCGGTCTGTCTGTCGGTCTGTCTGTCTGTCGGTCTGTCGGTCTGTCCCCCCCTAATAACTTTTGAACGAATTGTCCGATTGGAAAAATTCTTTTTGCATTCGAAAGATCTCGGCGAGGACATCTCATTTCTATATTTTACTTTTTGATTTGAACAGTTATTTATTCAATTTTGAACAGTTCAAAAAAATTTAACATTAGCGCCTATGGGCGAAAATGAAGCAAATAACGTAAACTCTGGGTACAAGATCCATATTCCAATGAACAAGCTTACTGAAAGAAGCGCTTGGCGTGAAATATCAATTTGAACAGTTTTTGTTCATTTTTGAACAGTTCAAAAAATTAACATAGCGCTTACGGGGAAATTTCAATCCTATATAAATCCTGATCTAACGGGCCGATTTGCTTGGAACAAACTTTATCGGAAAGCTCTTATAACGTAGAACATGTACAAATATAAAGTTCTTCCAGAACTAACGAGCCTATTTTGCTATGAAATTTTTTGATCGGGATTTTCAAGGACATTTCTCAGTGACTCAATGAGTGAAATAATGAATGAATGAATAAATGAAAGAGTGAATGAATAAATGAATGAGTGAAATAATGAATGAATGAATAAATTATTGAATAAATGAAAATATAAATAAATGAGTGAATAAATACATGAATGCGTAAATGAATGAATAAACACTTGAATGAGGTAACGAATGAATGAATAAATGCATGGCTGAATAAATGAAAGAATGAATGAGTGAGTGAATGAATATGTATTATCCGTTGAAAAAGGTATATTTTCAATAATTAGAACTAAAGATAAATAAGAAAGAGAGAGAAAGAGATAGCTAGATTATAAATTTGAATTTGGTGTATACGGGAAAGTAGGCTCGTATAGTTCTAGACGGAACTTCTTGTTTAATACTTATTTAAAAGGTATTAGATACGTTCCATAAGTTACAAAACTCAAAAAAAATATGCAATTGATTGATAAATGACCAATAATTATAAATGAACGATCCTTACAGCCGTTTAAAGGTCTTGTGTGAGTTTCCTGAATAAGACGTCACTAAACAAAAGAAAGCAAAAAAACAAAAGATAAACTTCGTACTTTTTTGAGCCAAAATATCTTAATTTGAAATTGGAGCCGCATATGAGAGTCAGAGGGACAAAATCTAACAAGAAGCTCCGTCTAGAACTATACGAGCCTACTTTCCCGTATACACCAATATCAAATTGATAACGCAGCTATCTCTGTTTCTCCCATTCAGCTTTATTTCTTAATTACTTCACATATACTTTTTTCAACAGATAATACATATCCATTCACTCACTCATTCACTCATTCATTTATTTATACGTTCATTCATTCGTTTTCTCATTCATTTATCCACTCATTTATTCATTCTTTCACACACCCATTCATTCATTCATTCAGAAATATTATTTAAAATGCAGAACCAAACGTTTAGAGGGAAAATAGGCTCGTTTACTTCTGGATGAACTTCGTTCATGTTCTACGTCACAACATCTTTTTCAATAAAGTTTACGTAATTTGCTTCATTTTCGCCCATAAGCGCTAATGTTCAGCTTTTTTGAACGGTTCAAAATTGAACGAAAATATGCTCAAATGAAAAAGTAAAATGTGGAAATGAGATACCTCCTTGAGATCTTTAGGACGCAAAAAAAAAAAGAATCGGATAATTCCTCCAGAAGTTATTAGAGGGTACTGAAGGACGTTGAACTTCAGTTGGATGCCTTTCCATCTAGAAGCTCACTCTTTTGCATTGAAAAAGGAGTTCCTTGTAGCCTCAAAACACGTGTCCGCAATTTTTGTGCTTCATTTTACGTTGATTTTTGAATCACTAATATTTTCACCGAAATGTATGAAAATGAAGATCGAAATTTTCGATTTTGAAAACCCTTCCCAGAAACTTTTTCTGTCTGTGCCACTGCCTAGCATGATAGCTTTATTATTGGGTTTTGTAATGCATTAAAACTATACAAAAATATATACCTTAACAAGTGCAAATATGTGCTAAAAATACATGAAATTCTTTAAGTGGCTTTGCAGTAAAAATACTAAAGACATGTTAATATAGCGTAAAATCGTAAAAGTGTGATCAAGCGGAAAATAAAGTATTCGAAATATTTTGCAGGAATTGTCGCCAGAATTCATGATGTCAAAGAGGAAAAGTAAATTCCTTTATTCAGAGTAAATTTTAAAAAAAAAATTTTTTTTTTGGTTTACTTCTGTAAAAATTCCATCATTATAACGTTTCCTATTGAACACCAATAAATCATTAATTAGCGAGTTTTCGAAATCTGCCATTCTCTTTTGAAATGCTCAATATAAATTTTTAAGAAAAGGAATAAGAATTATATTCACCACTGCGTAAATTAAAAGTGTACATGCTCGACCAGTATAGTTCTGTTAAAATCCCTGCTTGATATTTAATGCATAGAGTATAGTTTTTCCAAAAGTACTCTTAAATTAATGCGAAAGCCCTAAGTCAGAAATACTGCTTACTGTATTTTTTCATTGAAGGAACAGCAAAGAAGCCAAAAAAGTACCCACTACTATCCCTGTCTGATGATCTTGATATTAAAAGGGCAAAGTAAATTTTATTCTAAGTAAAGCTAAAAAAATTAGGTTTTTCAATTTCTTTTTCCATCATTAAAACGTCTCATACTGGACAAAAGTAAATTATCAATAAGCGAATTTTTAAAATCTGCTATTCTCTTTTTGAATACTCAAAATATCGTTTTAAGGAAAGGTACAAACACTACATTCGCCACTGAGCAAATTAAAAGTATACATCCTCGCCCAGTATAGTTCTGTTAAAATCTCTGCTTGATGGATCTATGCATTGCCCATAGCTTTTGCTAAAGTGCTCTTAAATTCATGCGAAAAATCCAAGTCAGAAATACTGCTTACTGTATTTTTTCCCTGAAAGAACAGCAAAGAAGCCAAACAAATCCCCACTGCTATCCCTGTCTGGGGCTGAAGAGTTCTTCGGAAGACCAAAGATATCAGCCTGCACTCTACGCCATTGGTAGTTGCTCGATGCTGTGTTCGCTAGACCACACATGTCCTGATGGAAATCACATTTTCCTGAAAAACAAAAAGCCGGTCATTATAACGGTTATGAAAAGGTAAATCGTTTTGAGAAGAGGAATTTTTGCCAAACAAGCATAGTTCGATGTAAAGAATACGCTTTATAATGGATATCCCGCTATGACGTGAGTTTAATTGATGATAATGAAAACTTATAATTATAGCGAGTTGAAAACTGTGAGACATGCCATGTAGTAACAACTGGTTCTTTCAAACTCTATCCAGACTAAATTTATTACAAGCACTGATTTCTGTTAATACTGTCATAGCTTGAGAAGATCTGAAACGTTTTTGAAGTTTAAAGGAAGAAAAATTATTTCCGAGATTGCCCTTTGATGTTTGACCTGATCTTTCAGGTCAATAGGCATTAAATTTTAGAAACTTCAGAATAGACATCAAATTTTAGAAAATTCAGAAAACAAGGATTTCGATGAAAAAAGGCTTTGAATAAGTGAGAAGATCATATTCCAGTGAGCGACTCAAATTCTTTAAAAAAAAATCGTTGGCACCAAATATGTCAACAATTTGTTTCAAAAGTTACTTAAAAGTGCATTATTTTGAAAGTACTTGAACGTGCTGTTAGGGTGAATAAAAACGCTCCATCACGCTTTTTCAAGCAAATGTGAGCATGTTCAAGAGAATTTTGCGTTAGCGCGATGCTTGAAAAGCATCGTTTTGTTCTATATATATTACACTGTTAAAAATTTCCGCAAGAAAATAGTAAAATAACCATTTATTTGATTGTTATTTTACCATATTTAATTACAACAGTTGAATAACCATTAAAAAGATGGTACTCAAACCGCTGATAGTGAAAAAAATCGTTTATTCTCTGTTTATCCTAAAGAACGCTTAACTAACCGTAATTTTCAAGCGCTCAATAAGAATCGAGCGTCCATTTTGGTCGCGAAATCTTACCGGTCGTACGTTGTTGTTAAAATATGAATAAAGATTTATCACTTCAAATCTGCATGTGTATATAAAAAAAGAAGAAGAAAAAGTAGCTTAAGCATTGGTTACTAAATAGAAACACATATACACGTAAAGTAAAAATTTTAAACATCGGATTCCCGAACTGTTTGCGAATGAGCGAACCCATCATTTGAGCTGCTAAAGCTTGTTTGTATTTTAATTTTTGCAGCAAATAAAATGATTTTGTCAATATACAGTAAATTTAGACTAAAAATGACTTTGGATCCAATCGAAAACTGAAATCTCAATTTTAAGGCAGTTTGCCTGTTGGAAAAGAAGATTTATTGATAAATAAACGTCCGAATTACGTGGTGTAGATGGCAGAATGACTAGAGCGCAAGGTTCGTAAACCATACACCCAGGTTCGATTCCCGCACGCATCGCTTACGGTTTCTACGCCTCGAAATAGTTCAAAAACGGTAAAAATTTAGTTTTGAAACCATTTTTAAATGGTTATAAAACCGTAAACTTTTGTATTTACGGCTTTTCAACCAAGCTGATTGTAAATGGTTAAGGTCCCGTAAAGATAGAAAAAGGTTCCAAACGGTAAATTTAACGGTGAATTAGATGCACAGACTGATGCCGGTTTTTAACCTTAATTTCATGATGAAATTTCTAACAGTGTAATGTTTGCTTGCGCAAGCATGCTTGAGCTGAACCCTGAAGTAGTAGGGTAACCATATGTCCTCGAATTTTGGGAACAGTCCTCAAATTTTTATATTTTTAATGTCCCCAAAAACACGTAAACCCCTGGGGATGCAGAAAGTCCCCGAATTTAAATATTTCTCTTCTTTCTCTTAAAATTACCTATAGATTTGCAATTTTGAACTTTTAGATAGCATTTTGTAAAATCTTAGATAATATGATATTTATGGAATTATTGCTTTAGTATTTCAATTTCTAACAGGCAATGAACTAAGAAAATATGCATAAATTATAAAAATATGTCTGGATACCCTTTTAAATAGATTAAAAAGACTAATTTTTCATAATATAGGTGTATATTTATTAGTTTGTCCGAAAAGAAGTCCCCCAAAAAAATTTTCTTGAGTACCGTAATTATCGGTATACAGCCCGTATCGTTTTATAGTCCGCAGGAAGAAAAATCCACTCTAAAAAAATTAAGTTCGGTGTATAACCCGCATCGTTGTATAACCCGCACTCAGAAAAAAACATGGGATGCATCCCTAGAAAACAATACATTCCCCTGTAGCGCCCGAACCAAAATCTGGTTTTGACCTTTGTTTCGAAAGCTACGATTTATTTCTCTGCATATTTTTGAATGGTAGTAGTCTTTTTAATAAAACTTTTTTTTTTGGAATTTCAGGTATTGCCCGCATTGTTATATTGCCCGCAGGTAGTAAAAAAAAGAAGTTTTTTTGTAGATAGCCCACGGGCTATACACAGATAATCACGGTAATCAAATCGTCCTTTGATTTGGGGACACGTCCTCAAAGTGACGCTCAGAAATATGTTCACATTACGTAGTAGTCACCCAAAATGAAGGATTCAACTTAAGTCAGAGCGAAGGTCAGCGAACTTTTCTGAAACTCGGCACTAATGATAGACCTGGTAACACTAAAAAATGTTGGTGTCACTGAACACGCTCTTTCGTGTTAAGTTGGTGTACAGTTGAAAAATATTCATTTTTTGACGTATTTTGATTTTTTTAAAGTGACTATAAAATATACAGACATCAGAATGTTTTTTTTAGCATATGATGTTCGTCAACTCATCTACGCATCAAAAATTCATTACCATTGCTCATTTATCCTATTTTCATAGAAATGAGCAACCACGATGAAATTTCGATACGTAAAGAAATTAACAAATTTCATGTGCTAAGAAACGTTTTCTGTCTATATTTTTTTAGACAGGCACAAAAAAATATAAGGTATATCAAAAATGAATCATTTTCAACTTTACACCAAAAAACGTGTTAAGCAACTCCAAAATTCAATGTTCAGCAACACCAAAAATCATTTTCAGCAACACCAAAAATCACGTTCAGCAACACCAAAAATCGTGTTCTGCAACGCCAAAAATCGTGTTCAGCACACCAAAACTCGCCTTCAGCAACACCAAAACTGGTGACAGCTAAACGCAAAATGTTTACAGTGTACATTCTCAGATCCGTTATAGAAATGTTATCTTCGACCATTGAGAATTTGAAGAGAGTTTTCTTCGGAAAAATCTTACCGCAGTGGTCTTCATCCGATCCGTCGTCACAGTCTATTTTGAAATCGCATTTCTGGTCCATTGGAATGCATTGGCGTTTAGTGGTACATTTAAACTCGTTCGATCCGCATGTGATTTCAACTATTGGTGTCGTCAATTGGGGCTCTGCGGTGGGAAGAGGAACTAAAAGAGGAGGATAATATTTTTAATTATTTTAATACTATACTGCAACCGCAGATATGATAATCATTCATTTCACTCAGAAGAACTTACATGTCTGTGGAACACATTTGTGATTGAAAGAAATGTCATCGAGAGCTACGTAGTTTTTTCTTCCTTTGGAAATTTCAACTGATCCTTCGATGATGACCTAGAAACGAAAATACAATATCAACATCCGTGTACAACACTTAACTAATATGAAATAATTTTTGACATCAAATAAACTTCTTAATTTTAGATTTCCCAGAACGAACTAGGTCGACTTTTCAAGATGCAGAAATTGTTCAGCTTTCCAAGAAAATTACGAAAATGTACTTGTTTTTGAACCATGTTTCATAGCAGGGACCTGGAGCAACCACTTTGTGGAGTTGCTCTGCTCCAGCTTAGACTTCTAAATACTTGATCCGCTCCTTTTCCTCTACAGCTCCGCTCCGACTTATCTCCGTGCTCCAAACAGTTTTAATAATTATTATATTATTCAGGGAACCGGAGCGGATCTTGGAGCAATGGAGCTACGAAAATTTACTCCAAAACTGAGCGGAGCTGGAGCAATGAAATCTGTTGCGCTCCACGGATCCGATTATTTCAAACTTTTTTTTTTTTATCATGTAAAAAATAATTAATAAAGAAGATGTTAATAATATAAGCTATTAAAATTATTTGAGCACGGAGCGGGGCTGGAACATAGTCGGAGCAAGTGTCTAAAAGTAGAAGTGGAACAAGTAGAGATGCTCCATATCCCTGGTAATATTTCTGCTCCTCAGAGACAGACTACGTAAGTCACAATACCACTACTTTTATCGAGAGCGTAAGAATTGAAAAGAAAGATTTTGTAGCCAAGAAACAAAGCTGTCATACGAATAAGGCTACAAAACATGAATGTTAACAAAATTAAAATATCTATGCTTTAGAGTGACTTGGGGTGATTCTCGATCAAATAATACAAACATCAATTTTGTGAAAAAATGGTTTCTGGTAGAATTCCAATTTTTTCTGAATATTTGATGACTTAAGGACGAATTCCTGTGCAACCCTTTATTTTCCTGAAAATAAGAACAGAATTTGCAATATTTAAAATTTTCAGTGACTAGGAATTATTCATAGAACGGGGTAAATCTTGATCACTTCTGGGGCAAATACTGATCACTTAATTTTCTTCAAAACGAAGGCCTTTCATAAATAATTATGTGAAAGTAGTTAACAACTAATACATTAAAATCAAAATAAATAGGCAAAACATAATTTATCAGCTGACAAGTTGATTTATTTTAAGAAATAACTTTATTTTCTAAAAATCTTTTCAAACTTTCTTGGAACACTTATATGCACTGTTTATGGCAGTGTCATAAACTGTGAATGGATAACGAGAATGAGAATAAGGGTTAAATGGTCCATTTAGCCCTTATTCTCATAAAGTAGCATATATGCTACCTGGGGTTTTCCCCTACTTTTTATGTGTTAAATGACGTCAGCGCGTATATGTTGCAGTGTTGTTTGCTAGAACTTATTCTCATAAAGTAGCATGTATGCTACTTTATGAGAATAAGGGTTAAGGTCACAGGACCATAAAAAATGTATTTCACATTTATCTTTTCAATTTTGTCCCTTTTTGGCCGTCTGTAGTTGCCTGTACCTTTTTCTAAAAACTTCATTTCAATCAGATCTTCTGCTCTATTTAAAGATTTTCAAATGTACATTGGAAAGTGCGTAATATCCGTGTAAAGATATATTCTTGTGAATAGCATGCAACAAGAATTTAGCATCATCTAATTGGGTGGATTTATTTATTTGATCAACTTGGAAATTTTCCACTAATGATTTGCTATCCTCTTTTTATCCATAACTTGTTCTATACTTTTGTTTCTTTTTTTTCCATTGGTCTTCGTGCACATTTGTTGATCTGTCATTAAAAATAATTGACTTGTTTTAGCTACTTCTGATGCAATTTATGCCAAGAAAAGCAAGTGATCAGGAATTACTCCAGTGATCAATATTTACCCCATCTACACGGGGCAACATTCGGTACAACCTTAAATAATAAATTTTAATGTTTACCGAAGATGTGAAACAACCAATCAAAACCTTACACTATTTTTAGATAATATGAATACAAAGGAGAACGAAATATGTTCAAATAAAAGAGGAAGCAGGATCTTTGTAAAAATCTGCATATGTAGGAACCCATCTTTGAAATGGCAAGTTCCGAGTTCAGTTTAGAAATTACTTAACGTATTACACTTAACAGCAAGTAATTATTTAGTAAATGTAGTTACCAAAATGTCCAAGAATACCTGACTATATCTCAAATTACACAAAGATAAATTTTTTATTCGTAAAAAATGAGTGATCAATATTCACCCCAGAAACAGTGATCGGGAATTGCCCCGGGTCACTCTATCCCTTCATTTTCGTTCAATTAAATAATATCTGAAAATCGCCATTTTTGGATTGGCGCCGTCTGGTCCTGAGGTACGGATTTATCTCTTTTTAGTTAATTTACTTTTCTTGTGACATAAAATTTAAAAAGTTACTTATACATTATTTTTTTATCAATAAATACATTACGTTTGCTATGCATTGTGTTGCGAAAAAAATAGGCAAAGAAAAGAAAGCACATTTGAAAAATGAAAAAAAAAAACCTTCTTCCATTTGTTTTTGAGTTTATAAGAGCATATAAAAAGGAAAAGCGAAGCTGTTGAGTACAGCAATTTTTTTATTTTTTTTGCTCGAGCTCTGTGTCAGTTTCGAGTAGAATTTCATTCTTTCAAGCTCCGCTAAAGATCCCTGCTTTTTAGAACTAACACTATTTCCTTAAAATAAATTCTGTAGAAAATCATTAACGGGCTACGTTTCGATATTTTGCACGCTCATTGATGAATAAGTAATGATAGCATTGTACACACCTGGAAGCTTTTTGTCTGCTTGTCAAAGTCCACACTCTGTTGAACGAAAAAGAATCCATCGGTGGGGTCCTCGCGTGTCCAGACGACCGTTTCCTCCCCACCTGTCTCTGTCCTGGTCTTCACTTGCAGGTAGAGGGGTCCAGCTCCCCGAATGTCCACAAAGAAACGAATCTGCAGAAGAAAAAAAAATATAACAATATGTATAAAATAGGTAGAGCAGATATTTTATCATATGAAAAATTTATAGTAATAGCAAAACCTTTTCATTTGTCCATTTATTTATTATTATTATTAAGTGCTAATATCTTATGTTTATTGAAAGCTGTTATCAGCCCCCAGAAGTTAATAATCTAAAAAAAAAATCCCAAAAATTACTCACAAATGCCATTAAAACTGGAAAAATGCAATTCACTTTTTTTAAATGTGCTTAAGATCTGAGGTCGAACTTGAATTGAAGCAAATAAAATATTTGCTTTTTGAAAAATATAACACCGTCATCAAATGCCTTTCTAAAAATATAAATGAATAAAAAATAAAAGCAATACATGCAATACTTGCGGAACAAGTGCTTCGACAATTGTAATATTTCAATGGAGAGATTCAAAATTCCTCTGAATAGTTAGGAATAGCTTTTTACATTGTAAGAAAGCCCATGCGAAAGTAAGTATGTATATCTATAAAAATTCCTTTCATTGCAGACATAGTTGTGACAAATTTAAAATGAACAGAAACACTCATGGAGAAATATTTTCTTCAAATTCACACTGAATCTCTTCTTTTTAAAACACTAGCAACTTTTAGCAGCATCAGAAGCTTTTATTTTTCTTCAAGTTTTCCTTCAAATATTCCTCTCTGGTAAGTTACAAAAGAATTACTTTGTATGTAATTTTAAGATTATTTTGAGCAAATACTTTACATATTGTAACTTTAATACAGTGTGTCAAACACTAGAGTACAGGTTGTCAATTACTGGTAAAATAAAAAATTGGAGTGTCAATTACTGGAGCATTGGGTAGTTATCAAAAAAAAAATAATTTGAAAGAATTTAATTTCCGAGCGAATAAACTTTAATGTCAACTCCTGAATGCCTATTAAAACATATTAATTCAGAAACTATATAAAACTAACTTCTGATAATTAAACTATTAAAATGTGATAAATCACTCTAAAAGTGTCGATTGCTGGTGCCGTCATCCAAATCATCGAGAAATAAAACTTGATAGCCTAAAAAAACCCCATCAAGGTCACTAACTTGCCCTTTCCAAGAAACAGATTTCAACAAGGTCTGTAAGCGTTCCAGGTAAAAACCATCAAGTCCGCGCAGCATCGATTTTGCTCACGCGTCGATGGAGAATTGGGTAAGGATTACCGCAATTTTCTATTCAGCCTATTAGAGTTTACGGACTTAGTGGCCTTTACCTGAACGCTTTAAAATAGTTGATTTTATGTACTAAATGCAATGTTGCGGTTAAATTGCAATTTTACACGGTTCCCACTCTTTTCGAAATAAAAATTAAGGACTTTTTAAGGACCAATTTTAACAGA
The DNA here is from genome assembly GCA_038502835.1 of Octonoba sinensis. Taxonomy (NCBI): domain Eukaryota; kingdom Metazoa; phylum Arthropoda; class Arachnida; order Araneae; family Uloboridae; genus Octonoba; species Octonoba sinensis. The sequence continues at coordinate 12,280,900 of CM076603.1, forward strand.
ATTAGGGACCTGAAAAATACAGAAAACGCCCACACCTAAACGGCCTTAGAACTTCACACTTGGAGCAATTTTAATCAAGTGCTCAAATAGTAAGTAAATACAATTACTAATTACGCAGCAAAAAAAGTTAGGATCATCTTGAAGCGTGATGTGGAGAGAAGATCGGAAGAAAATCGGAATTGGAATGGAAAATTGTGCACTTTGGTGCAATTCAGAGAGAGTGTATTTTTTGCCGCTGGAAATACATTTTCGCGAAAATTCAAAAGGCAACTGCATCTTTGAGGCTTTAAATAAAAGCGAGGAGAAGATACAGGTGTCAGAACAGGCTGGTGACAGTGAAAATTAAGAACTTTGAGCTTTTATTATTCTTGCAGTGAAAAATAAGGAATTTTTTAGAGGTTTTTAAGGACTAATATGGACCGTGGAAACCCTGAAATATTTCGGCATTTTTAATATATTTCAATTAATTTTTAAAACGTTAACTGAATTGTTTCTCAGAACTAACACTGTCGTTGAATGTTAAGTTGCAAACATACCTGACAGCCTTGCTGTGGTTGCAAAACAGGACCAAGTATTCTGGCAGGATTTCGACGAATTTTTCCGGCGAGGAACAAAAATTTTCCTATAAAAATTGAAACATATTTTAACACATGTAAAGTAGTACGCAGAATTCATGATGTATTTTACTAACATAGGTATTAACGATATTCGTGTGTGAATAGAGCAGCAAAGACTAAAGATTTAAATTACGCAGTTGTTTGGTACTCTACAAACTACACGAACCATCGAAATGTTTCGTTGTTTATGTAGTCAATATGTAACTCTTCAACAATAACTCAAAACGGATCATCTACTGTTTAAAACAAACCTAACCAAAAAATAAATATGTAGGTCGACAAGCACAACTATCCAAGTTCTATGTTAAGAAATTCACTAACAAATTGTCTGGGCCGAGACACCCAACCGAATAACAATCCAAATTAAAATCGCTGATTTAGTCTCTTGTCGCTGTACGTTTAAATTTGTTAATTTATTCATGCATTGCTATGCACTGATAAGTTCAATTGGCTGAATAACTAAATAAGGGAAGTTTTTTTCGTCGTTTAATATCAAACACCAACTACCTAATCAGGGAAAGATCCAGTACTTTTGATGACAATTTGTTTGGGCAGTAAAGGGTGCGAATTTAAGTAAAACAGCTTCAAAGTTTACAGCTGGCTCTTCTTCATTTAATAGGATGAACGTTTGCTCTGTACAATGCAGAAATATTGATATTGGAAAGCTGTTGAGAAACATATGTTTACAATTGGATTTTTCAGCAGATAAATACGCTTTCGTGTCTGTGGTCTTTTCCTATTCAATTCTTTCACTTCAACAGGTTTATTGAGATTGAGAAATTCTTCATTTAAAAAGCAAGTGAAAAATAAGAAACAACTACCCATCCGTCCCGCAGTGGACCAGTCGGTAGAAGCTCGGTTCCCATAGAACACCGAAAGTGAAGCAACATCGACTTAGGTCAGTGTTTGGGAGGGTGACAACCTCTCGCGGCTGGTTGCTGTGGTGTCCGTGTACGCTAAAGGGCGCTGGTGCACGTTAAATAGGTCGTGGCTCCAATGTCCTCCAAGTGAAACGACACCTCTGGGGGTGCCATTCCCAGGTGACGGTCTCTCATCTGGGAGTTGGTTCAAAAATTAAGAGACCTTTCAAAGGGGCGGAAATCGGACTCCTGCCTACAAGGCCCCAGTTAGACTCAGGAGCAGCGTACCCATTCCTCCTCGCCAAGCGCGAGGACTCGACAACAACAGCAACAACAACTACCCATCCAACTAAAGGAAACTGTTTATCCGCACTTCTTCAGAAACTATATTTTAAATGTTCATCTACTACGGACCTAATCTATATTGGCATTATGCACAGATTAAGGGGACCGGGTAAATCCTATCTCCGCTATGTTAAATTCACAATTTTTATGTACCTTTTTCTCAGAAATGGTAAAAGATAGGGTTTTGAAATTTTTACAGCAGTTAGAATAACATGTTTTACATACTTTAACAGACTACTTTCTTTATAAGTAAAAATGAAAAATTATTATTAATTATTTATTGAACATCACTTTGAACTAAGCATTTTTGGTCTAACTTCACTGCTTAAAATAAATAATTCTTAAAAGATCATTAAACCCCTGTGTCAAAGTATGTAAAACATGCTATTCTAACTGCTGTAAAAATTTCAAAACCCTATCTTTTACCATTTCTGAGAAAAAGGTACATAAAAATCGTGAATTTAACACAGCGGAGATAGGACTTACCCGGTCCTCACGTTACTCTATCTTAAAAAAATCAAAAGAAGATGTCAGCATATATAACCAAGCCTATTCTTTTATATAAAAATTAGGCTAAAAAAGAGGAAAAGACAAGAAGTTTCATCAAAAACTATATGTGGCTACTTTCCCGTATACACCATCCTCAAATTATAATCTAGCTATCTCTCTGTCCAATTTGGCTTTCGTTCTTAATTACTTCAAAGATATCTTTTTCAATAGTTAATACGTATTCATTCACTCACTCATTTAGTCATTTATTTTTTCATTTATTTATTCGTTCATTCATTCATTTACTCACTCATGTACTCACTCATTCATTCTTTCACTCATTCACTTATTCATTCAGAAATATCCTTAATAATCCCAATCGAAAACTTTCACAGGATAATGGGCTCGTTTAGTTCTGGTTGAACTTCGTATATGTACATATTCTACACCATAAAATTTTTCCGATGAAGTTTATTTCAAGCAAATCCGACTGATCAGGATTTATGTGGGATAGAAGTTTTTCCATAGGCGCTAATGTTTTTTTTTCTTTTTTGAACTGTTCAAAATTTAAAGAAAAATTCTTCAAATCAAAAACTAAAATATGGAAATGAGATATCCTCGCAGAGATCTTTCGAATGCAAAAAAAAAATCTTTCTACCCCATCTGAAAAACGCTACTTTCAAATTTTTTACCTTTGATTACTTCACTTATTTTTGACTTTTCTTTATTTATAACGATATTGTTACGATACCCATTAAGCCTCCAATCATTTTTTTATGTAGTAGGTTTGAAAAGAAATCATCCAACCTTCAGTCAATCGAGCACGTACCTTGTATGGTGCCAGTGGTGTGATCTCTCGTTGGCCCCTGAGTCAAAGATGTGAATGGATCTTGCAGAAGCCACCTGCCACTGATGGACTCGTCGGGGATCCAGTTGCAGAAAGAGCGATCGAAACCGCACCTTCCAATGGCGGCAGCTATTGGAAAAGACATCGCAATGTTAATACTATACATATTTCTTACAAGCTACAATCTCGGAAATATTGTAACCATTATTTCTGATATTTTCAAAACTACCTCATGAAGTGATAATTCACAAATATTCACAGTAAGTAAAGCAGCTCAGATTTTTCAATGTATGAAAAAACTTTCACCAACCGCAAGTTTCTTGTCTTTCGTCTTGGATGTTGCCACAGTCGTCTGTGTAATCACAAATGTTTTCTTTTGGTATGCACCGGGAATTCTTGCAGTCGAACTGATCTTCTCCACACTGTTCTGAACCGCCCGTTACTGCAAAATAAATGCGTGTTAGACCACTTCTCATGTGTTCAAAATAAATGCGTGTTATACCATTACTGATGTGTTCGAAACAAGAACGTGTTAGACCACTTCTCATGTGTTCAAAATAGTATGCGTGTTGGACCACTTCTAATGTGTGCAAAATAAATGCATGTTAGACCACTAATCGTGTGCAAAACAAATGCGTGTAAGACCACTACTCATGAGCATTCTAGTAAATTGTTACTGGATGTCCACACAGACACACACACACACAAGTAACGTATATATTCATGCTATAAGCCCTCTTTTTTTAAGGAAAATTTAACTCTGAAGTGGAGGCATAAGTTTTGACATGAGTCAAAAAAACACATGGGTCATATGGTTTTTTTGACACGGGTAAAAATATGTATATATGATCCGTGGAACAAATATCTTACTTACGGTAACAAAACAAAGATCTGACAGAGTGGTGCCTATGCACCACTCCTGAACCACTCGTTACTGTAAAATAAATGCGTGTTAGACCGTTTCTCGTGTGCATTCTATTAATTATTTCTGTATATCAAGTAACGTATGTATTCGTGTTATAAGCACACTTCTTTTTAACGAAAATTTCACTCTAGTGTAGGCATTATCTTTGACATGAGTCAAAAAACACATGTGTCATATGGGTTTTTTTTTTTGACATGGGTAAAAAAAAATTGTAAACTATAATCCGCGAACTAAATATCTAACGTTCGGTAACAAAACAAATATCTGACAGTGGTGCTTTTGTACCACACCTGAACCACTTGTTACTGCAAAATAAATGCATGTTTGACCACTTCTCATGTGCATTCCAGTCAATTATTACTGGATATCAAGTAACGTATATATTCGTGTTATATGCTCACTTTTTTAACGAAAATTTAACTCTAAAGTGGAGGCATAAGCTTTGACATCAGTCAAAAAAAGCACATGGGTCATATACACTTAATAGCCAAAACATCATGACCACCTGTCAATAACGAGTTGGCCCACCTTTGGCGCGCAACACAGCTTTAACCTGCCTTGGCATGGATGCCACAAGTCCTTGGTAGATGGCCGGAGACAGATTGTACCAGATGTTTAAGCAACGGTCACGCAAATCCGAGATATTGCGAATTGGTGGTCTTTGAAATCTGAGCTGCCGTCCCATGACATCCCAAATGTGTTCTATCGGATTGAGATCCGGTGAGTTAGGCGGCCAGGACATTAACTGGAATTCATCATCATGCTCCTGGAACCACTCCAACACAATTTTAGCCTTGTGACACGGGGCGTTGTCCTGTTGGAACATTCCATTTCCAGCTGGAAAAACAGAGGCCATGAAAGGGTGCAACTGGTCCGCAATGATGTTCAGATACCTTGTAGCATTCATGGTCTGCTCTACCACAACCACGGGTCCCAGAGACGACCTAGAGAACGTCCCCCAAAGCATAATACAGCCACCACCGGCCTGTGTATGACTTACTGTACATTGAGGGAGCAACTGTTCGCCTGGAAGACGGCGTAGCCTGACACGGCCATCAGCGTGATGAAGGACAAACCGTGATTCATCTGACCAGGCAACTCTCTCCCACTGATCCATGGACCAGTCGTGATGTTCCCGGGCCCAGCGCAGGCGCAGTTGGCGATGACGCTTGGTCAGCAAAGGCACACGAGCGGGACGTTTGCTGCGTAGCCCCATATCCAACAGTGTCCGCTGAACAGTGTGCTCCGATACTATTCGACTTGGCCCTGCATTGTATTGGGCTGTCAGCTGAGCCACTGTCTGGCTCCGGTTTTGCTTCACCATGCGAGACAGTCTCCGACGACCTTTTTCTTTGATAGCGTGTGGACGTCCAACACCATGTCGTCTACTGCTGGTTTGACCGTCATTCATCCACTTTGCATAAGTACTAACAACTGTAGATCGGGAACAAACCACGAGTCGTGCAGTTTCGGAAATACTTGTTCCTAGCCTTCGAGCCATTACAATCTGGACTCTATCAAAGTCGCTTACATCCGCAGCCTTTCCCATCACACACCGAAGTAAGTGAAAGAATGATTCTTCAGACTCTCCAGCAGCTGTTAAATACCACTTCCACCTGATCACGTGCCTTCCACATCATCCAGGCGAGTTCATTGCAAAATGTTGGGGTGGTCATAATGTTTTGGCTCTTGAGTGTAGGTTTCTTGACACGGATAAAAATTTAAACTATGATCCGCGAACTAAATATCTAACGTACGGTAATAAAACGGAGATCTGACATAGTGGTGCTTTTATACTTAAAAGGCAAACTATTTCAAAGAATATACAAATACGATTCTATTATTCTAATATTATACGTCGTAGGATCATCCGAAAAGTTCTTCAAATTCACTTATTAGAGTTTCGATTTCGTCATTATTGCCGTTAGCAAAATCAGCGTTTACATCCAGGGCCCACCTTGCAAGTTTTCATGCCCAGGGCCCTTAAATTTTCCTGCCCCCTTTGAATGGTTGGTTTACTTTATATACATATATACAGTTGAACTTTCTTAATACGAACACTGTTAATACGAAATCACGGTTAAAACGAACATTTCGTTCATTAAGTTTGGTTTACTATTTAATTACACTACATATCTCTCACACAGATTACGAAGGCTAAAATACAAATTCCGGGTAAGACGAACAAAATTTCTGACCTATTCACGAAAAATTTTCTCGATTGCTATATAATATATATTTTTAATTTTTAGAAATTGGTTATTTAGAGTCATTGAGAACCACCAAGTACGCATACGATAAAATTCAAGGTTCCTAAAAAAACAACTAAACATTAAGGATTTTTTTTTTTCAAAATTGTTAAATCTTAAAAGGTAAATTCACTTTTTCTCCATGTACTAGTTAGTAAGATTTAATAATGAATATTAGTAAACATAAATCATTTGTTTTCACTATTTATTTTACTTTTCATTATAAATAATAGTAATCATTAAATATAAATATGCATATTTTCAGTTTGTTTCTGTACTCAATATTACTTATTCACGGTTGTTACGAATAACGGATAATACGAATAAATTCGTGAAGTTTTTGGCGTTTCGTATTAAGCAAGCTCAACTGTATATATATATTCGTGTGTGCTAGAGTGCGTGACATTGGTTATTGTTAAGAAAAACCTGTTATGAAGATTTTCCGGCAGTTATTAATAACTTGATATTTTTATTACATTTTTTTAAGAATTTCAAATGACATTGTGGAAAAATTTTCTGACCCTTAAACATTTCATACCCCCCGGCGCCCGTGCGAGAGGGCCTGTCCACATCTTCTTCCCCGGATTCGGATTCTTTAGAAGACTCTATTACAAAACGCGTCAAATTTCTAAATACGCCCTGGGTTAGTACACGGGTCAGCCAGTTCTGAAAGATTTTTTATCGCAGGGTTGAGGGGGGTTGGCTTATGCACGCGTACATATGATATGCATTAGTAAAGAATTTTGCTAACAACCGGTAAAAATACGATCAAAAATCCTTCGACATTCTATGGGAGTAGAAAGAGAACAGCATACATTCCATTTTCTGAAGGTTTTTTTTTTTTTTTTTTAGACACAGGTTGTTTTGCTTTAAGCATACACAGTTAAAAGGCGGAGTTCATTATGAATGAAAGAGTTCGGTACCACCAAGAGTAGACTATATCCCATTTAAAACAATAACTAGTTACAAAACCAAGTAGATCGAGTATTTACGGATTTCTATTTAAAAATTACAAACATCATATGCATTAAATTATGAAGTAAAACTAATCCAAGCATATCTCTGCCCTAGTTCAATACCAAGACGTACTAAAACTGTTGTTTTGAGATGAACGGATTTAAACATTTATTTTCCATACTGCAATTTAGGAAATGTACCAAAGAAGAAGAGTTTTGAGCATCCTACTATTCACACACTGCTATTTTAAACTATTGCGACTTTCTGTACCCAATTGTGTACATTTTAAAATACTGTTTATTGACTACTGTTGTGCTGTGTTTGTTGAAAGCTAAAACACCCAATTGCTTTTTAAGGTAATCAACAGATAGTTTACTTCGTTTTAAACATGGAAATTGGGTATTAATTATTATTTAAGCTAATTATTAATTGCAATTTAAAAGAATTTTTTTTAGTTATTTTGTTTTGTAATCATTTTTTAAATCAGAGAACCAAAAAATGGCGTCAAAATTGTTTGTGCTTAGTTCTGGGGTATGAAGAGATTATTCATATAATTACGATTTAATTACATAATGAAGCACTTAGAGATTTTCTTTCTCTTTTCTTTTTTTAGATGTCTCAGTATTGAACTTGAGAAGCGATATGTATGATACACAAATGCAGTTGATCAGAATTAATTTAATTAAAATTGGTATCGTATGTTGCTGGAAATAACCACAACGTACATAATACTTTCATACCTTTAAGTGTTCATATCTAATTTTAATTCTTCATAGGAGCTGTTATAAGCCCTGCATTTTCCCTTACTACACAACTCCTGTACAGGAATGTGAGAAAACACGATACAAAGACCTTTCTTTTTCTTTTTTACATATAATTAAGAATTGGACTGTTGTCGTCAAATGAGCCGTTTATATTTTGAAAGTGGTGTAAGTCCTTTGTTACTACGAGATATTTAAAGGTTTCCATTTCAATATATGTACATAACTATTAAGGGAGGGGGGGAACTTCCATCTCGCAAATATTAGAATTCAGATTCATTTTTGACTACAAATTGTTTACAGATAGAAAGATCATAATACGTTTTACTTGTAATTACCATTATCTTCTCTTTTTTTTTTCAAAAACGGATTTGCCCCACTTTCAAAATGAAGGGACCGAATATTATGAACTGCACCAGAGCACAGAATGTGGAACTATTATAGTCAGTTAGCTATCCAGAAATAATATACAAAAGAATACGATTTAAGCACAGTTTTCTTGCTATTACAACAGTTTTCGGTTTAATCCAAATTTTCGGTAATAGGAACACGTGGTTCTCCTTTACATTGAAATTGTTCCCCTCTATTGTACATTCTACTCAAAAAAAAAACATCCCCAAAACAAACTAACTTTGAAAAAAATATTCTTACTTGTAGCTAAGCATCCTTGAGTGACAACATCATCTATCGCTACATATACAGTTTCCTGTCTGTTTCTGCTTGCAGTAAAAATTATCTGTAAGAAAAGAACAAAAATGAGAAAACTTAAAACACAAAAATCATGCCGTTAACCCACATATAGAGGTTGGTGCAGAAGTTATGACTCGGTTTTGAGGGGGTATTAAAAAATCTAATACAATTTGAGACTTAGAACTTTTTGTTATTTTCATCTATATATATAATCCCATTTTGGCATTAAGTTTTGAATACCATTTCAGCAAGATGGCGGCCTTCAGCAGCAATACACTGTTCTCCACCAGACCCCTACCTGTTAGCCAAGGCCTTAGGATTGATTGCGCACGGGGCGAGTCAGTGGGGGCCACATGATTTTACATGCACGTATGTGTAGAGCCTAGACAATTAAGAGTAACTATATTTTAAGTAAAGGAACTCTTTCTTTATTGTATTTTAATGCTATGCATACCAATAATAAGAATAATTATCATTATTATTGTGATTATTTTAAATATCTAAATAACAGTGAAGAAAAAATTGTAACAACTATTTGTACTGCCCATTGGACGCTTCTGCGCATGGCCGAAACGGACAAATGCATTCGAGTTTTAGGGAAGTTCGTTTTGCAGGTGCGCTTATTTAGTACGCACATCAGAATGTTTGCTTCTCTGTTTATTGAAAGCAACTGAATTTATAACTGGCAGACAGCATCCGTTCGGAAGAAATCAAGTGTGCTAAACGAACTGAAACGAGAACAGAAACGGCACATTCCTTATGAGAGCAGTCCCTCCCTTGAACATGAATGGATTTTTCTTGGCACCCTGCCAGAAGATTTTTTTTTTTTTTGACGGTAGAACCGTATTCAAGAGTTTTATTTTTTTTTTAACGAGGAAAGAGGACAGCGTTGAAACTGGTGATGTGGCTGCCATTTTGTTCAGACAGCTCCACTTTGCTGATTTTTGCTCCGGAAAAGTGGTAAAATTCAAGAATTAATTCTGATTTTTTTTCATGTATTAACCCTCTAATTCCCAACTCTGCCTCAAGGCAGGATGAGCATATTCACCGATCCTACCTTGAAGTGGGTTTAAGCCACGCCTCCTTCTGACGTTGCCCATGACATCATGATTTTTAGATGACGCTACTTCTCTTGAGTTTTGAGATAAGAAAGAACGAAATTGAGTTTGAGAAAAGAAACAGAAGAATAGTGATAGCGCCATCTAGAAATCATAGTATCATTGAAAACGACAGTAGGAGGCGTGGTTTAAACCTACTACTGGGTGGGATCGGTTAATATGCCCCAAAAAAATAAGAAAAACCTTACTAGAAAAAAATTAGCTGCATATCATAATGCAGCAGATAAATAATTAATATCGTTTTGCAACTTTTGTTGATTAATTAATAGTTGTCTTTAACCGCTGGCTTGGTTATCGCGAGTTATCTCGGGTTCGATTATATTGCAGTTAATTATTATCCCGAGAAAACTCGGACGAAGCCGAATTTGTCAGAATGCTTTGTTTTATTACACGTGTTTTCATTATTGTATAGTATACGTTGGCTTAGGCCAGGAGGAAATGAAAGGAAATATTCAGCTTTGATTGGCAGTTTGCCAAGTTTTGTTAGTTTGCCGTGTTGTCTCTTGTTTAAAAACTAGCATGCAAAGACCAATATTTGACTATTTTCCATTAACCCGAGATAACTCGGGAGAGTAAACTAATATTAAATGCTTTTACACCTGTAAAAAAATAAAAATTCAACTCAAAACCTACATATATTGTTTTGTTACCTTTACATGTATTTAATAATAAAATTTAAAATGTGATGATTTTTTTTTTTTTTTGCAATTTTTTTCAAAAAAAAATTTTAGGGTTAAAGCTAAATAACATTCTTTTTTTAACCTTTTTTTTTTAATGAAGGGATGGATAAGAAATTTCAAGACACCAAAGAAATGGAAAATGAAACTCGCTATTTCTGGATATTACATAGAGATTGGCTTCTTTAAGAGAATATAAAAGGAAACGAAATATAAAAGGTTTCGATTTTTCAAAGGGCTGAAATTCGCGATTTCTAAAATAAATTTAGGCGATGAAGGAAATTGAAGATCATTTTCGGAATCGACGCAAAAAACACAGGATTCAATAATCTAAAGTTAAAATACTTGATTTTCTCAGGCTTGTGTAATTTTCAGCTTTTGCATAAAACAGGGGTCGGCAACCTGCGGCTCGCGAGCCACATGTGGCTCTTTGGATATGAAGCTGCGGCTCTTTACTTCCATACGCAAATATTATTTATTTTATCAAAAAAAATCGTTCTGAATCGATTAACGATTCTTACGTTTCACTGCATAATAAACTACTAGGCGTGTCGCCCGGCGTTGCACGGGCTAAAATAACAGATTAAGGGCGCGAGCTTAAATACAACACCAAAAAATCAAATATTAATTAAGTACATTGTTCCCAAATAGTAGTTTTCTTTTGGCGTTCGATTTTTGGCGTTCGATTGTTTAAGAAACCGTTGCACTCCCGGCGCTGCGCGAGCTTAAATACAACACGGCATTGAAATTCTTTATTATCTACTATCCATTAACAGACATACAGACCCGGACCGATATTAATGAGAAATGGCCTTTTTTTTTTTTTGGCGTTCGGTTTTTGTTAAGAAACCGTTGTACGCCAGCGCTGCGCGAGCTTAAATACATCACGGCCATTGAAAAACTTTATTATCTATCCATGCACAAACATACAGACCCGGACCGGTATTAATAATAGAGAAATTCAAAAAATTCGCATTAGCATAAGAGCAATTAATTATCCCTTTCAATCCTTTTTCGGTTTTACGCCATTTGCGTTTCATGCATTCAGAATAAATAAAACAATCTTTAAAAGTCCCCGTTAAAGTACGAAAAATAGTCTTTATTAGATAGCAGACGATAAATAAATTTAAAAGAAAGAAGGATTAAATTTATTATTGCAAATACAGCGAAGCCTCACTCAAAATTCTAGAGAAACATTTATTATTAGTATTGTTGACATTTGTTTTACAACAATGGCAACAACTGCATAGTGATTTTAATTCAAACGGCATCTGTATTATATATTGTTGGAACGATGCAATAATGAACAAGAAGTTCCGTCTAGAACTATACGAGCCTACTTTCCCGTATACACCAAATTCAAATTTATAATCTAACTAACTCTTTCTCTCTCTTTCTTATTTATCTTTAGTTCTAATTATTGAAAATATACCTTTTTTAACGGATAATACATATTCATTCACTCACTCATTCATTCTTTCATTTATTCAGCCATGCATTTATTCATTCATTCGTTACCTCATTCAAGTGTTTATTCATTCATTTACGCATTCATGTATTTATTCACTCATTTATTTATATTTTCATTTATTCAATAATTTATTCATTCATTCTTTTCCTCATTCATTTATTCATTGATTTATTCTTTCACTCTTTCATTTATTCATTCATTCATTATTTCACTCATTGAGTCACTGAGAAATATCCTTGAAAATTATGATCAAAAAATTTCATAGCAAAATAGGCTCGTAAGTTCTGGATAAACTTTCTATTTCTACATGTTCTACGTTAAAAGAGCTTTCCAATAAAGTTTGTTCCAAGCAAATCGGTCCGTTAGATCAGGATTTATATAGGGTTGAAATTTCCCCGTAAGCTCTGTGTTAATTTTTTGAACTGTTCAAAAATGAACAAAAACTGTTCAAATCAATATTTCACGCCGAGAACTCCTTTCAATAAGCTTGCAATAGGAACTTGGATCTTGTGCTCAGAGTTTACATAATTTGTTTCATTTTCGCCCATAGGCGCTAATGTTAAAAATTTTTGAACTGTTCAAAGTTGAGCAAAAAATTGTTCGAATCAAAAAGTAAAATGTGGAAATGAGATGTCCTTGCCGAGATTTTTCGAATGCAAAAAGAATTTTTCCAATCGGACAATTCGTTCAAAAGTTATTAGGGGGCGGGACAGACCGACAGACAGACAGACCGACAGACACACTTTTTCCCCATCTCAATACCCTACTTTCAAATTTTTTATTTTTCAATCTTTATTTAATTACTTCACTTATTTTTGACTTTTCTTGATTTTTAACGATATTTTCACGATACATTAAGCCTTCTTTCATGCTTTATTATTATTTTTTTTTTTTACTTTTACGGGAAAGTAGGCTAAAAAGTAAAATAAAACTTGCAAAAAATAGCGTTTTTAATTGATATCTCCACTAATTAAAGCCGGACACGGATGAGACCGGGCGATATGACTTCCCCGGAAAATTCCGAATCGGTACCCGCCCCGACGTCGCACCGCCGCCCGTTCTCGAGGAGATGAGGTGACAGACACACACACAGACAGACAGACGCGGGCAGGTTTTAATAGTATAGAAGAAGCGCTTTGGGCCCAAACATTACCGGCCGAAATAGTTGAGGCCATCGTCAGTTTAAAGATTTCTTAAACAAAATGGAGATGCAGTATACGGAAGTATTGTGGAGACCTCGTCCTTCACAATAAAGTGCGATGGCTTTCCAAAAGTAAGGTGCTGAAACGTTTTGCTTTGTGCTTGAATGAAATAAATACATTCCTCAATGAAACAGGCACTCCCCTGAATTACAGAACGGCATATAGTTGCAAAAATTTTACTTTATTGGGGATATCATAGCGAAATTAAATGAGCTGAATCTAAAACTGCAAGGAAAAGGAAACCCAGCCTATGTTTTGGAAGAAGAATTGGTTTGTTTCAGAAAAAAATTAATTATTTTTGCAGAAGATATTCAGAGCGGTAAATTATTTCATTTTCAATTTCTAAAGCAATATCGCGATAAAACCAGTGCAACTGTTGACACGAATTACTTCAGCACAGCTATAAAAAAAACTTCAAGATGAATTTGCTGACAGATTTGAACAATTCAAGACCAACAAAACCACCTCTAGCATTCATAGTAAACCCTCTAAGCACAAGTAGTAACGAAATCCACATCGAGCCATTTGGAATTGATACTGAATCTCTAGAAACGCAATCGATCGATTTAAAAAATAAAACTTTGTGGAATGGAAAATTTACAGAGTTAAAAAGCAAGTTGGAAGAGATGGAGGACCAGAAATGTATGTACGTAACGCAACAAAAGTGGACAGCTTTAAAAGAAATGCGGCGTGTTGAGGAACTTATATTCGACGCATGGAATAAGTCTTCCAGATTGCTAGTGAGGTGAAGAAGTTGGCATTTGGAGTTCTGACGATCTTCGGCTCGACATATTCGTGTGAGAAAGCGTTCTCTTGCATGAATATAATTAAAAGTAAAGTAAGAAGCCAACTAACAAATACAAATGAAAATTTAGAGTCGTGTTTGAAACTTAAAACCACAAGCTATGAGCCAAATTTATCCAAACTTTCTAAAACCATGCAAAGTCAACGCTCCCATTGAATTTGATTGCTCAAATGTATGATATTGTTTGTTTTTTTAATTTTTAAGTACAAGGGTTTGGAATTCCAACCACTCTTTTGATTTCAATTCTGGGAAAATTATTCAAAAATGTTCTTCCCCTTTAGAGCTTGACTTTTGGGAAGCTTATATATTGACAGGAATAGTTCTAATTTGGTTAATGATTCTTCCTCAACTCCATATTTTTCACAGGTCTGGCATAAGTTCCTTTTTATTTTGTTGTTCTTTCCTGGTTTTCTTGTTAGTTTTCCTTTTTTGTGTCTATTTTTAATTTTTTCTCCCCCCCCCCTCCCCCTCCTTTACATGTGTACTTTTTTTTACTTTTTGTTTTGGTATTTCCTGTACTTATTTTATTTCCATTTTATTCTTTGTATTTTATTTTATTATTTTTGCAATTTTCATGTATTTTCACAGGTCTGGCATAAGTTCCTTTAATTTGTGGTTCTTTCTTGGTTTTCTTGTTAGTTTTTCTTTTTTGTGTCTATTTTTAATTTTTTTCTCCCCACCTTTCCCCCTCCTTTACATGTGTACTTTGTTTTGCTTTTTGTTTTGGTATTTTCTGTACTTATTTTATTTCCATTTTATTCTTTGTGTTTTATTTTATTATTTTTGCAATTTTCATGTATTTTCACATTTTTATGCATGTTGTCGTCTTTTTTGCTTTGTTTTTATTGATATTCCTTTTTACTTCCTGAACTTTCAACTGGATTCGTTTGTTGCTCTCTTATTGGTGCTTTCCCTGCTACTTCTACTTCCACTTCACACTGCCTTCATTCTCATTGGTTTACAGTTAATTCTTAGGCTATATAAGCTTTGTTTTTTTTGTTTTGTCTGCTTCATTTGGATGTTTTGCATCTAGAAGCTCCCTGTCGCATTGAAAAAGGGATTCCAAGCAATCCCGAAACATATGTCTGCGTTTTAATGTTCATTTGTGCTTTAAATTAACGTGAAATTATATTTCTATTACTACAAGTTACATTGTTTAGTAAAGTTTAAATTTTCTACTTAAATAACCATGCAAAGCCATCTCTCCCACTTTTAATCGACAAACATTCTCTTCAATTACAAAACAACATTTAATGGGCTCACAAACAAAATTACACTAATGGAACACGTAGAACACATTTTCAAGAACGAAAAAACCAAAACAGGGCACAGAACGAACACGCTACTACTCCCATGACTGACGTCACTATCACTATTGTGGCAACAGCACCATCTGTTTGTTATGTACGTGAAGAACTAGGGAAGGTAGTTACGTGGATGTTACACCACTGAATTCATTTGCCCAATTGTTTGTTATTGAGGTAGAAGTTCAATTGTTTTAATTTTTTACTTAAATAAAAAGTAGTTACCTAATAATGCCCATATATATACTTTTCTCCACCAAACCCCTACCTGTTAGCCGAGGCCTTAGGATTGCTTCCGCACGGGGAGAGGTAGTGGGGTCTACGGATTTTACATGCACATATCCCCAAGTATACATGGTGGTCTTCAGTGGGTATCGAACACGTGACCTTCCAGGTGGAAGTCCGACGTGCTAACCACTGGGCTACCGCGGCCTCCCATATATATACTATCTAATTTGTTGTGAAAAACACTATTTATATATGAACTAGCGATGCTCGCACGGCGTTGCTCGGGCTGAATTTAAAAAACGTCGCCTTCGGCGCTGTCCTTGCTAAGAGTATAAAAAAGAACCGCCTGCGGCATAAACCCCGCAGTGTTTAAAAACATCGTGTGTCTATTTGTCAAAAAAATAAAAAAATAAAAAGAAAACATAAGACATTGTCAACGCTTGAAAAAGTAATATAACATGTAGAAGGATCAGTTAAGAAAACTTAGGAACAATTCCATCAGTAGGGTCAGATTTGTCACCAGAGGGTAATTAAAACTGCCAAATTGTAGCACGGAATGAGTCTTGGCGATGATCTTAGATTGATTGCAAGAATGAAATTGCAATATCATATTAATTTTATTTTCCAGCCATGGTGAACTGTTGTACCGCTAACAGAAGGTAAGTTTCATAATGAAATTAAGCTTCGCTAGCCGTACCATAGAGGTGACATCGTAGGTGACAATATTTATAATTAAATGATACTATAAACCACACCTAAAAAACGTATGCATAATTTTGTTAGTATTCTTTATCGCCGGTTTATCACCAACGCCTAATTAAAAAAGTCAAATTGCAGCAAGTCGTCATTCACCACGTTATTTGAAATCTAGAATAAACTATACGTCCGTTAACTTTTCGAAGCGATATTTATTTAAATGCTATTGCTAACTCAAGAAAATCGTAACATCGGGGAGACGGAACTTTTATCAAATTCAATCTCGAATTAAAAACCTATTGCTAATAAGAAAAAAAAAAAAAACGTTAAATAGAAAATATGTTTTATTATTGTTTTATCTTTATTTAACTGAACTATTTTTAACCGACTTCACAAAGGAAGGAGGTTATACATTCATATTGTATTTATGTCGTTTTTTTTTTTTTTTTTTTGTCCACTCATAACTTTTTACCGGATTAACTAATTTTCATGATTTTTTTTTAATCGATCGAGGGTGGTTTCCCATAGGTCCCATACCTTGGTTTGACCATATTCGATAATTAGAAAAAACGTTATGGGCTGAAATGTGGTCATTTTTTTTTCTTTTTCATCCATAATTTTTGACTAAATGAATCGATTTTGATTATTTTTTCTTTGATCGATAGAGGGTCATCTAACTCAAATATCGCACATCAATTTGACTACGTCTGTTTTTTAGAAAAAACGTTATGGGCGAAAAATAAGTTTTTTTTTCATGTTAATTGGAAAGGCTAGGCTCAATTTTTCTTTGTTGGGAAAGTAGTTAATAAAAATGAAACTCGCTGTTAAAAAAGAGTTGGTTGCCATTAAGATGTAATATTAAAAGCCATTATAACAAGAAATAGACTGAAGGCTTCTCTGAAGAAGAAATTAAATTCAATCCGTTTGCCTGCTCCAGTGACCCTTTAAAATCGATTTTGAAACGAAATTTATCTTACCAAACGGTTAGTTTTTTGTGTCATTCCCTCAAAGGTTTTCCCTTTGATATGTATGTTTTAAAAATAGAGTATTTAGATAAAAATGTGTTTACACTAAAAAGAATAAAATAAAATAATTTTTGGGAAAAAAAATAGAACCTTCAAACTATAAATTGCGCTAAAAGGTAAAAAATAATATTATTCTTTAAACAACTTCGATACGACTTTTAAACATAATTTTTGAAGTCGGTGCAAAATTATGATGGCTTTTGATACATGATTCCTTTTGTAGTTATGAACCAATAACAAATATAAATAACGTAGAGTTTGCAAGAGTTTCAGTGTAAAATAACGCATGGTGTAATTATAATTAGACTGTCATAATTTTGCACCGACTTCAAAAATTATGTTTAAAAATCGTATCGAAGTTGTTTAAGGAATAACATTTTTTACTTTTTAGCGCATTTTATAGTTTGAAGTCGGTTCTATTTTTTTCCAAAAATTATTTTATTAAAAATAAGTTTTATATTGAAATTGAGCTAACACTATTCAGCCGTAGTTGAGGAAACTGCTAATTATTATTTTTGGGTCAAGGTAAGCCTTAAGAAAGCGAACTAAAAAGCTTATAACTGGCGTTCTTATTGACTTAGAAACTTCGCACAAATTTCATCTTGTACAAAAGAATATGTACATTCGATCGATATATTATATTTAATATGCGCAAGGTTATTGTCATCCCCATATTGGGGGATTTATGGGGAATTTTGCGTAAAATTGGAATAAAAAAAGAACTACCTGTCGGATTTTTTTCTAACGGGTCTATGATTCGTCCTCTTGAATCACTCTGTCTGCATTCAAATCCGTTGCGTAGTTTAAAAGATCTCAGCGTACAGACACGGGATGCGACTTTGTTTTTTCTCTTTTAAGATAAATAGATACTTTGTCTTATGAATAAATAGATTAATTTTTTTTTTTTTTTGTCAAAAAATTTTATTTATGCAACTACTATTATTGTTGGTAAGAAAAAAAATTTGTGACTCTTTAAAAACTTCGAATTTTTGTAAATTGTAACTTTTGACTCTTCCGTCTCAAAAGGTTGCCGACCCCTGGCATAGAATAGGGAGTTATGGGCAATTTTTGTAGTGCTGCCATCTACATGGAACAGACGAAATAGTTTCTCTTAATTTTGTGGTGCTGCCACCTAGCGAAAACTCAGCTTAATGTGAACCAAAGGTGGCCCAGTTTAAAAATGCGGGGTTATCGAGAATGGGGTTAACCAGTGGTGTAGTCGAGGGGGGACGCGGGAGAACGGCGTCCCCCCACCTCTTTATTTTCACTCAAGCGTCCCCTCACCTTTAATTTCCAGGGCGGACGCTGCGGACGCGAGGGGACGCTGAGCTTCCTAGCTTATTTAATATTCAAAATAGGCACTCATTAGTAAATTAACAGCTTTATGAAATAAGACAGAAGCTTTTAAAACTATACATAAAGGATGTTTGCTACTTCTACTTTAAATTCGTGAAAAAAAAATCCCTGATTCTCTCAAACAACAATTAACAATCGCAGGTTAATATTACTCGTCAAAATAATTGCGTTAAAATATGAGTAAACGGGAACTACATAAATTCAGAGAATTAGTTTCAGCTGTGCTGGCCTGCCTAGGAAATAGGTGTGCTGGGGGGGGGGGGAGAGGCTTCAAGTATCATAAGTTTTTAAATCAAAATATTACACTGCTTGTACTGATTTTTTTTTTTTTTTTTACAAAACAGTGAGACGTTGATATTATTAGAGTAAAAAAGTTGGGGGAGAATGAACGTCCTCTTTCGTCCCCCCTAGACTTCTCCTTAGAAAAAGTAGCTTTCCTTTCGGTATGCAATATCGAAAAACCTACAAGCATATTAAACATTTTCTTTCACAATCATTTGTTTTCTCGTCATCGCTTCAAGCCTTTTGCATATTCAAACTTTATGCATTATGCTCTTTGTTAAACAACTTCAAAACCAAATTAATGTAAAAAAATGTTTGTATTACAAATGATTATCTGTGCAAAAACCTGTTATGGCACGGCACAAAATTGCGGTGTAAATTCATTTTAAAATGCCTTTATTACTTTCAATTTATTCAGCTTTTTTTTTTTCCGTTTTCGGTGATTATCAGGCCCGAAAAATCCAAAAAGTACTTCAGGGTTTTTTTTTTTTTTAATTTTTTTTTTTCAAAGACAATTTTATATAAAACTAAAAAAAAAAATATAACCACATAAAAGGCCTATATTTTCAGTCAGAAAAAAACTCAATAAGACTGGAATGAAGCAAAAGCAAACTGATTTTTCTCAGTCCCACGCTTTTCCATTAATTTCCTATTGTTAACAAACTTTGCTATTGCCTACTAATTGAAACCATCTACATGAGTGGGAACCGGCCGAATAGCTTTTCTCTGTCGTGACCCCACATGTTGCCGCAGTTCATCAAGTAGCCGATACCCAGTTGAGTATTTTATGCTGTTTCCAAATTGCTGCTTGCCCAGGGCTACAAGGCTTCAATCACCCGACCAGAAACCCCTTTGAGACAAATAAACCATGCTGTCCTACGGTCCCTTCAAGATAATTGTTTTCGTTCTTTGTGATCGTCGGTTTCGACCGAACCCCCTCCCCCAAGCCAAAAAAAGAAAACAGATTCGTAGAAAAAGTCTGGAGATGTGGGTTTGCTTAAATTGCTCTCGGAAACCAATCTACAAGGGTCAAGACGACAATGACTGTCGGCTCTTTAGGGTTATTGCTGTGTCATCACATGAGGTATTATACTTCCTGGATGGATGACACAAGTAATTATCTGTGGGGGGCAAACGCTTTTGATGGGGTACAATTGATTCCCAGCCGCTTATCCGCTTTTACGCTCATACGTCTACACTTGCTGAACGACATCACATGCAAACTAAATTCAAAAAGTGACTGACATAAAGCACAAAAATATAATCTGTCTGTCCTGGTAGGGGTACGCTACTCTATCCATTGATCACTCGTTATAGATCGAACGAGCAATTTCTCAAAAAGCAGGGGGAAAAAGAAAGAAGGAAAAGATTTAGGCAACAAAATCTGTTGGAAACATTTTTTCCAAACGCAAAAATACTAGTACGGAGTTATCAACTGAAATAAGAGATGAAGCATCCAATCAAAGTGAATTGTAAGTACTTTTTAATGATTTATGCACTCATGTTTAATAGTTTTCGACTATAAAATTAAACTGAAATATAATTCATTTTCTTCTCGCTCCGAATTTTAATAAGATTGAGTAGTTTGAATTTTGGTTTGTGTTTTTTTTCAATTTGAAGTTTCTTTCCTACTTCTTGGCAAAGTCTTTAAATAAGTGAAACATGAAAAGCTGAAAAAATAAATTTGAAGTTAGTTAAAATTAAAATAAATTAATGTTTTTGAAGTTTTTGCATTGAAATCTTGTATTTTAATTAAATGAAGTTTTTTAAATTTCTCAAACTCTTTCTCCTCGGCATGAAATAAATACGCGCATCTAGAAATATGGTGAAAGCCGTATCCAGAGGGGGGGGGATTACGGCCCACGCCTCTCCCCCCCCCCCCCCCCCCGAAAAAATTTCTGGCTACGGCCTTGGTAAAAGTTAGCTCCTATTGGCCTCCTAGCAAATTTCTAAGGAATGAACAGATCCAACGACACTGCATTTGGTTGCCCTCGTGGGTTCGGCGCCTATTGATGTCTATGATGTTATGCAAATAAAATACACAAATTGATCTCTAACTTTAATTCAAAACAAAACCAATTTTTTTCTCCCCAATGCATCAAGTATCCTTATGTTACCCGAAAATAGTAAAAACCACTGAGAATAATTTGTATAAGATTTCTTTTATGTTTTTAATTTAATTATTAACATTGTTTGTTGACGAACTGTATAGTTCTTCAAATTTGAACAATTAAAGTTTTTGACGTTTTTTTTCAGTTTAACAGTTTTAACCTCTGAAATTGAGCATTTGATTAAAGCTAACTTATTGTTTTCAAAACAAAATGCATATTATATGCTTTTTTTCACACCGTATTATATATATATATATATTTGTAATTTTGCGCTTCGGTATTTTTACGTACAGGGTGAAGGGTCGTCCAAAATTATTGGGCACATTACATGTTTGAAAAAAAAGGAGCAAAATAAAGAATATAAGGAAAAGTTTTCATGTTTGAATTGTGTTGCGGAAGTTAATCGAATGAAACATAATCATTTGATAACATGATACCTTCCATAGTGTTGTCTCTCTCTCTCTCTTTTTTTTTTTTTTTTTTTCAAACATGATTTGGGCTCAGTAGTTTTTACCACTCTGTATAATGAAAAGAATAGAAATACTAATTACACTTAGAAAATAGTTTATTATGAGTCACTTAATAACTATTAGAGTTGTAATGTGTAACTTGCTATATTCCTAAAAATCACGTCTTAACTCTTTATAAGGATGGTCCAAAATTTCTGGTTTCCTTTTAGTGTAATGGTAGATCAATATATTTTTTTAAAATATAGATCAAAAAATAAAATTCATATTGGTCATTAAAAAATACAATGCGTTTTACCTCCCCACCCGCTAAAATAGTTTACCATAAGTTTTTAAGTTGGTGAATTATGTGTGAAGCATACTTTAACCGACGCCCTATTAAAGGGTTAAAAAAAGTTACATATTTATGAATATGTGAAACAAAAGAAATGTGAAATTGTTTTTAAGTTAATATTGTTATTATTTAAAAATTATTATTTCAATTAATCAAGGTAGAAATATCATAACATATGGTGTTTTAATACATTGTTTTTAAGCACTTCAATAGCTAAAAAAATTGAAATTTTGTAAATATAAGTATTTTATTTTTACAAGATACATGTAGAGTTCATTCTTCAGTGGGGAGCACTGCCTGGATTGTTGTTTTTACTAAGAACTGTCGCCCTTTTTGCCATCAAAAGACAAACCTAGACTGAATGGCCAGTCATTCCAAAATTTTCCGGGGGTATATATTCAATGCATATTATAGGAAAAAAACCACAAAATACATAATCACACGTATAAATACAATGCATTTTTAAAAGTCAAGGGGGGAGGGGGCATTGACCTCCACTCCTGATTGATCAAATGCCGCGCCTGTTGAATGTCGGGAAACGACGCTCATTTTTTTCTTTTAACTTTTCCCTTCCCAAAACTCATATAAGTAGCTTCCATTTTTTCCGTTATTTCTCCAATGCGATACCGGCATAGGAGAAATAACAGGGAAAAAATGGAAGTGACTTAAGGGTCCTTCCATTCAAGTGATCCAAAATCTGAGAAAAAATTTTACTCACCTTTTTTTATTTTCTTCAAATTTGGCTTATCAGCTGTACCTCTCAAGAAAATTAAAAATCCAAATTTTTAGATTTTTATCCTATTTTGTTTCTTAGTTTTCAGACTTTGATTTTGTAAAAAACTCACATTTTTACATGGTATGCTTCAACACAAAACTGGCTCGTCAACAAATAAAAATAAAAAGTTCTAATAAAAAGCATAATGAATGCCGTTTCAAATGATATGCATCATGACTAATTTTATTAAAATTTTAAATTTAAAAAAATACCTTAAAATTTAAATTTCAAATTTCTCGAAAAACGTATAATGGAAAATTTTCAAAATATTCTCACATATTTCTGTCTATTTTATCATCGTTTATGCAAAATTTCAATTTGGGATCTCAATGGGATCATATTTTTCAAACCTTTTGAATGTAATTTAATTTACCAAAAAATAAACATTTTTGTGATTCAAGCTATTTTAAGACGATGGTTCCTTAAAGGCGATGATTTAGTTAGTCTGCTAAACACATCTATATTTATCCCCCCAAAATTTATTTGGGGGGAGGGGGGCAACAAATACATGCACATTTTTGTCATATCATAGCTCCCTATTTTAAAATATTGTTTACAAATAATCCAATTGTTGTTTTTTGTTTTCAGACATATTTTAATAATATATTAATGATATGAAGGGAAAAAAGTATTGAATTAAATTCATCTGAAATAGTGAGGGAGGGGCACAGCTGGCCTGATTTTACAACTTTTGGTTGTTAGTCTTGATTTGCGCTTATTAGCATCCATTAGACAAAGCAAGACGGAAAAAAAAACTATGTAGCTTACCCCAAGGCGGTAGCCAGAAATTTTTTTCGGGGGGGGGGGGGCTGACTTTGAAACACTAGCGTTGAGGAAAGTTTCAGTGAGATATGCAACATTGCGAAAATTTTCGGGAATTTGGGGGGACCTGGGCCCGTCGACCCCCCCCCCCCCTTCTGGAAACATTTTGAAAGCAAATTGCTTCGGGTGACAAAGATATATGTTCGCATTTGAAAGCGTCCCCCCACCTTTTTTTCCAGGACTACACCACTGGGGTTAACACACTGCCTGGTTGCCGCAAAGGCCAACTAGGCCACGGCCTTGGGCCCCAAATTTCAGAGGACTCAAAATTGTAAGAAAGATTTCTGAAAATATCTCTTGAAAGATATTTTTTTTTTATTTTACGTACCATAGGGGCCCCAGAAAAGTTTTGTGCTTTGGGCCCCCTAACTGTCTTAACCGGGCCCTGGGTTAACAAAGAATAAGTACGAGTGCTTTCCTCAGAAAATCTCCGATCACATTTAAACAAAGGAAAAGTATACTTTATTTAAGTTTATATATACGTTATATATATATACTTTATATAAGCTTATATATACTTTATATATTATTATACGTTATATATACTTTATGAAAGCACAGCGCCTTTACTACCTAAAAATTAATTTGTACACAGGATGCATTAATACGAGTGATATAATAAGTACGAGTGTTTTCCTCAGAAAATCTCCGATCACATTTAAACAAAGGAAAAGTATACTTTATTTAAGTTTATATATACTTTATATAAGCTTATATATACTTTATATATTATTATACGTTATATATACTTTATGAAAGCACAGCGCCTTTACTACCTAAAAATTAATTTGTACACAGGATGCATTAATACGAGTGATATAATAAGTACGAGTGTTTTCCTCAGAAAATCTCCGATCACATTTAAACAAAGGAAAAGTATACTTTATTTAAGTTTATATATACGTTATATATATATACTTTATATAAGCTTATATATACTTTATATATTATTATACGTTATATATACTTTATGAAAGCACAGCGCCTTTACTACCTAAAAATTAATTTGTACACAGGATGCATTAATACGAGTGATATAATAAGTACGAGTGTTTTCCTCAGAAAATCTCCGATCACATTTAAACAAAGGAAAAGTATACTTTATTTAAGTTTATATATACGTTATATATATATATACTTTATATAAGCTTATATATACTTTATATATTATTATACGTTATATATACTTTATGAAAGCACAGCGTCTTTACTACCTAAAAATTAATTTGTACACAGGATGCATTAATTTACGTGATACGGCAGACCTCGGAAAAAATAATCGATGAAGGCGTAAAGCTGTCTAATAAAAATGAAAAACTCGGACATCAAAAATTGGAAACAAAGTTATGCGGGAACTTGAGCCAATTTATTCCAGGAGTTTTTTTTCCCGGGAGCGGGGGAGCTGATAGAGAGGTTCCGGAGTTATCCGGACTGCCGGATTATGTAGCTCCGGAACTCTGTTGTATTACAATTTCTCCTTTTGGCTTCTGACACTGACTATTTTACACGTGATTTGTGCTCCATTATATTTAGTTTTGGAGTCATTTTTGTACAGTTTGTGTGAACTCTCAATTGAAAGGTTTTTTTATGGTTGAATAAAGATATTCGGGATATTTTGTTTTACCTCCAGTTTTATTGTTTTTGCCAGATAGCTCTGTTTGCTTTGCATTACACAAAGCTTTCTCTTTATTTCTGAAACGTGTGTGTAGAGTACTCGTCGTTTTGCATTTTTAACATTGTTTTAAGTGCAAAATCCGTCATCAACATTATTATCAGTATTATTATTTGCGCGGAACAAAAAACTAGCCAATTGTAAACACTTAAAACTTTCATGAAGTATTTTTATTGTCTCAAGACAGTGTAACTCAAAACCCTTTCACAACTTTGCCTTGTGTATTTATGTATTATTGTCGCACCAACCGCTAGAGTACCTACCCTGTTTAGGGTTTAACCGGGTGCGGTGATTCGAAAAATAATATGTAAAATGAATGAACCAACGAGTGACTAAGCATCCGCTCGGATTCATACTTAGCGTAAGAAGTTAAATCTAGAAAGTGAGAAGTAGAGCATGCGAAATTTAAAAACACAACAATAATACGTAAATTATTTTAAAAAGAGGAAAACATTAAATGACATACATGCTATGAAAACAAATAAAGTATGAAAAAATTGTCGACGGGGTGGCGTAGTGGTAAGGCGCAGGCCTGAAACGCCCAAGTTCGCCCTGCCCAAGTCTGGATTTTCAAGGTGCGGAAAATCGTCTGCGCCCATGTCGTATTATTATGCGGCAAGTAAAAAAAACTTGAATAGACATTTGGTTCGGATGCTCTCGGCTAAATTAAAGTCCAGTGCAATCTGCATCAATTAGCTCAGGTGCCCCCAACTAGGGGGAAGTGAGCGTCGAAATTCTCATAGTATTAATGGCACCCGCCGACAGTGGTGCTACTAGAAAGAATGGATGCCGATTTCCGGAGAATGCACTAGGTCTTCAAAAAGGTTAGTAACCATATGCAGCCCCGTTCGAGAGAAAAAAATATGAAAAATTTAAGAGAAAATTTAAAAGGATGTCCCAGTTATAAATCTGAATAGCATCAACTATAAGCGTTGTAGAGTGTTGAATCAAGGTCACAATTAAAGAGTAACTCAGTATTAGAAAAAGCGCATGCGCGAGTACTTTGTTGTTTTCTGGCTTGCAGCGCCACATACGAAAATTAGCGACTCCTGAGCATAAAGCGTTTTGTGTGCTGCAATTTGCTAAAAGTCAAACTAATTCCAGTTCAACGTGCACAACGTAACACTTCTTGTCTACGTTCTGCCGTTAGTTAATGATTCAACAGAGTTGAGACACAGAATTGAAGAGGCTGTTGCTTCCATTACACCAGACTTAAAGATAGTATTGGACTATATGTTGGATGTGTGCCGCGTGCACACATCCAACCTAACTAAAGGGGCACATATTGACCATTTGTAGGAAAAACTAAGTTAGTCAATCTTCAATTTGATGTACAATTTGTTGTAAATAGTCTAAATTAAACTACTATAATAAACCATTCAGACTGTATAATATTGAAGGTAGTTAATGGATTCAATTTGATGGATGATTTGTTGTAAATATTCTAAATTAAACTACTATAATATACCATTGAAACTGTATAATATTGAAGGTAGTTAACCTTCAATTTGATGGATGATTTGTTGTAAATAGTCTAAATTAAACTACTATAATATACCATTGAAACTGTATAAAATTGAAGGTAGTTAACCTTCAATTTGATGTATGATTTGTTGTAAATAGTCTAAATTAAACTACTATAATATACCATTAAAACTGTATAAAATTGAAGTAGTTAACCTTCAATTTGATGTATGATTTGTTGTAAATAGTCTAAATTAAACTACTAGTAGATAGTTTAATTTAGTAGACTAGTTGATAAGTAGATAGTTCAATACCTAGTAGTATAATAAACTAATAGGTAGTTTAATACCATTGAAACTGTATAAAATGGAAGGCAGTTGGTCTTCAATTTTTCAGCCTTTCATCCCTGTAGTGGGGTCGATAAAATGAGGACCAAGCATGCTTGGGAACTAAACACTGGGGGTTCCACGTCAGGCCTACAACATGACCGGAACTTCTGCACCCCAGGGCCCTCGGTCTCGAAATCTGGGATGGCCACAGTAGGCCAGGGCCCAAAAAAGGGCTGGCACGCCACTGAGTTTGGTTTTTTTAATCTTCAATTAGATGTATTATTTGTTGTATATACTCTAAATTAAACTACTATAATATACCATTGAAACTGGGACATTCTTTTATGGACACACTGTACAATGCAGGAAGTTGAAAGCGATCTCTGTGAGTCTTTAGCAGGAACATTACTGCATTCTTTCACAGCTCTGGTTGAAAAAACTGATATCTGATGAATATCTTTACCTGGAATGTGTTTGGAATCCTCGCGATGAGTACTTCTGCTTGTGTCCATACTTGACTGCTCTTGTATTCTTCGATCCAGACTTCGACTGGCCGTTTGTTTCTTGAGAGGGTCACAGTGACTGTAGCTAAAATAAAGAAAACAGATTTTGCATCCATGATGTTAAACTCACCTAATACCGACAAAGATACGTTTGCGCACCACAGTCTCAAAAAAATTCGTCTTTATACACAACATTATTCCGCATTTTTAGAAAAATATTTTCCCTACTCCTTGAGAGTCATTTTCTCAAGGGGTAGATAAAAAAGCGCTAGGTAAGAAAGTTACTGATGCTTCTTCAAGTAACGGAAAAAGTCCCTCATTTAAGAGAAACAAACTTAACGGACATTCCTTCAAATAACGAAAAATTTAAATCGTAGAACAGAAGGTAACCTAACGCGTTTCATGAAATAACGGAAAACTTATATCATGTTACAGGAAAATACGATAACGCATGTTTCTTCAAATAACGGAAAATTTCTCTCGGGGCACAGAGAAAAAATAAAGTAAAGTTTCTTCAACTGACGGATATTTCCCCTCTTAGAACGGAGAAAAATGTGAAAGAAAGTTCCTTCAATTGACCGGAGGGGAAAAAACTGAGATTCTTTAAATAACGGAAATTAACCGGCAACACTGCTGCCAGTAGTCTTTCCGTGAATTGAAGAAAAATTTTGAGAGTGCAATCACCTGAATCTGTCAGAACCAGATGAAGTTTGGACAAGCAAAAGTTCGGACAGTTGGACAAGCAACTTTAGTAGATGCTCTTAACAATACCAAAAGTTAAAATATACATTTTTAACGGAGGAACTTTTTCTAGGTAGCACATATGTTTTATCAATTTTAGCAGTGGATAAATAGATTTTAAATAATATTGTGTGTGAACAGTTATTCTTCCATTTTACGCAGACTTAAAACTGGTATCTGTTAACTTGTCGTGCTTAAAAATTGCGCGTGTGTTTGCATTGAAAAAGAAAAGAGAATAATTGGAAAGATCGGTTGATTAGAGTTCGGATAATCGGAGATCTACTGTACTATCCTTTTTTTTTTTTTTTTGACAAAAAAATTTCATAAACAGAAAAAAACTGTAAAATTTAAATTCAAAATTTCATCATTCATAGAGGTATTTGTTTTTCAGAAATGCAACAATCTAGAAATTTTTCAGAAAAAAAACGTTTAGAAGGCACAAGGCATTACCTCTTATTTTTCTTATATTGAAGATGTAAAAAAAAGTTACGAATTACTTATTTAACACTAAGCCTATCGACAGTTCTTGTATACCTACTCCTACCGCGCTCAGTCAAATTGACCGGTAATTAAAAAGTTTTCGATTTTAGTATCCAATGTAGATAATGGTTGATTTATTGCTAAATGTATATAAAATGAAGAATTTTCATGAAATTTCGTCCAAAGAAACGCGTGCCGTACTTGAGACTACTCAATACTATTGTTTGTCTGCTCTATTCGATCGCAACAGACTCTGATCGAAGAGGGAAACTTTTTAGGCTACTGGCGACTATCAGCGCCATTATGTGCGGTTTTACTCTTCGAAGTTTCACTCTTCGAGCGAGCAGTGTAACTCTCCTATCGACGTTCGGTCACAGTGACCGACGCGGTAAGTAGGACGCATGATAAATTTTACTTGGAAAAAAGAAAAAATAACTAGAAGTACAGGGTGAAAAACAATTAGATGCATATTCTAAGAATTGTCATATAGTTCGCTAACGGTATTATAACGTTTAAAGTGTGTAATTCTTATAAAAGTTTGAAAATGGGCAATTTGACCGGTACTGGTAGGTTAAGTGTTAAAATTTTTTAAAAAAATCTTGAATGTACATACATTTCATTTAAAAGGAGTTTCTTGCTTCAAAATTTGATATATATATCTTTAGATTGCAAAAGGTTATTTATAGTATCTTTTCTACATGGTAGACTTAGCATTCGCTCTATTTTCCTTTTCAAGTCTACAAATGATTATGCATAAATCGTGATTTTTAGTTTTCTTCAAACACCAAACGAAAAAAATACTTAAAAGTTACGGATATTTTGCTACGTAATATTGCATTTTCTTCTAGTTATAGGTTCTTGCACTATAAGCCGATTATATATTTTATCTATGCCAAAAGGGAAAAAAAGGTGTAAAAGTAGAAATAAAAAGAAATAACAAATCCTTTTAGAATCTTTAAAGTCAAACATGAAATTTTTTTTATGAAAACTCACCATTTCCCCTAATATTGTACCAGAATTCCATTGAGCAAGTAGAAAAGGCGTTCTTCAACAACGCACTCTTCAACAACGCGTCAGCGTTGTAGTGAGACATATAAGAGGGAGCAGCAGCGATCATGAAATAACCTGTAACACATTAAAAAAATTACTTATCAACGTACAAAATTTGAATTTTATAAAGGATTCTTAGAGAAGTAAAAGTGATGCAGCCTTTCAGAAACAAGTGGAACTATATATATTAGTAAATGTGTTTTAAAAAACAGGAAAATATACAATTTTTTCTTTCTTTTTAATGGGCTACGTATATATATTGTTCTTAACCATTGCAGAACTATTGCGTTCCCAGTGATTGGTACCAACTTTTTACGCGGCACCAGGTGTGGTACCCTTGGGGCCGTGGTAGCCCAGTGGTTAGCACGTCGGACACCCACCTGGAAGGTCGCGCGGTCGATACCCACTGAAGACCACCATGTATACTTGGGGATATGTGCATGTAAAATCCGCAGACCCCGCTACCTCCGTGCGTAAGCAATCCTAAGGCCTCGGCTAACAGGTAGGGGTCTGGTGGAGAAAAGTGTGGTACCCTTGCCACATGAGAATTTTGAAGTCCAGTTTCTGCACCTGAAAGGATATGCACCGGGGCTCTGTTGATGCGAAATCGCGCTAGGAAGTTGATTGAGCCGAGAGTATCCTAACCAAATGAGTACTCATCGGATCTTTTACAGTCCGCATAATGAAATGAAATGAGCCCCAGACGTTTTTCTGCTTCTTGAAAATCAACCGACAGTGACAGGATCGATCCTATGAACTGAGCGTTCGAGTCCCGCGCTTTACCACGACGCCACCGTGCCGACATAAACAAAAAGAAAATGAGGAAAAAAATGGAGGCAATTCAAGCAACGTCATTGGTCACGTGGCAGCGATGAAAGCAATGTAAACAAAAGAAGCAGTAGCATCGCTTTACTGCGAGTTCGACAAATCTAATTAAAAACTAGGACTAAATAAAGTTATTCTACATTACATAAAATGAACACTAAACAAAACACTATAACTATTGTAATAATTAATAAATTTCTTTTGTAACGATTAAATTAAATGAAAATACTGGGTTATAATCAGAAAAAGCTGTGAAAATAGTCTAATTAATTTTAAGATAATTCATTTTGCCTAGTGAACTGCACATAGATCTCAATTGAAAATCTTAGTAAACAAAGAGCGGATATCACGTGACAACGATGATCGCTCATGAGTCCCTCCAGCGGTGAATTGCCTCCATTTCATGAAAAAATAAGAATAGAAAAAAATATCTGGGAAGTAAGAACAAAAATAAAAAAGTAGAGAAGGTACGAATCATACAAACAGTGGACATATCTATTGAAGCACCTATTGATCTGTGAAAACGCTAATTTACTGCTACCTAAATTTTCAGAAAAAAAAACGTCCGTGTCATCTCCGTTTAATTAAATACAAGCTACAGTTCGACCACGAAGTTCTGACACTTGAACGCTTCTGCGCATGTCAGGAAAGTAAGAATTCATTCGAGTTTTAGGGAAGTTCATTTTGCGTGTTTATTAACATGCGAATCATATTGTTTCCTTCTCTGCTTGTTTAAAGAAACTAAATTTATAAACTGGCATATAGCATCAGTTCGGAAGAAATCAAGTATGCAAAAGTAACTAAAACGAGAACACAATACAGCACGTTCCTTATCCCAGAAGTTCCTCCCTGCAACATGAATGGAATCTTCTTGGCGCTCTGCTAGTCATTTTTTTCGGTACTTTTACAATCACCGAGCGCAAATCTCGCCATGCAGCCTTTTTGGCGACAGCACGCTCAAAAGGTTACCAGCGGCGATAGCCCGGTTGACATTGGTTGCATCATTATTGGCGACTTATTGGGATGATGGGAAAGCTCGCTTTTGTGTGTGTGTGGTAGAACAGTAATGAATTTCACAGTGGGATCCTCACCTGACGCATCCAGTTTGGTGTGGTCGTACTCTAGACCTTCCCTTCCTGCCTGGGATCGCATCCACCAGTAATATTGCTCTGAATTGGATATCCACCCACACTGATTCGTCTCGAAGTCACAATCGGCGCAGTTGGCTTCGTCCAACCCGTTGGCACAGTCTTTATGGAAATCGCAAACATCCGTCATCAGCACGTGCTGTCCATTCTTGCAGTCAAAAAGCTCCGTTGTATCTGTGGGAAGAGTTGAAACATTTACATCTTCGGAGGGCTGTTAATATTTTTTTTAAATGATGTTATTATTTTCCCCTCGGTTTATAAGTTAAACAAATGAATAAAAATATGTTTGATAATAAAGTAGCAAATTCTTCCAAGTAAATTTTATAGATATAAATATATTCAGATCTTGATATGAGGTCACCCAGCATATAAGGTCACTTTTCTAGTATCGGCTCATTAAATATCAAATGTGTATGAACCGGTTACAAGGTCACCCAGCTTATAAGGTCAATTTTGAAAAGTCCCGAGGCGTGACCTTATATAGAGGTCTGACTGTATTATCTCTATAATATTAACAAATTATCTACTTTTTAGCTGTTTTGTTCATATTAATATTTGGTACTTTCCCATTATCGCGGGGTAAATCTCGCCAAGCAGACCTTTTGGCGACAGCACACGCAAAGGGTTACCAGCGGCGATATTCCGTTTGGCGTCGGTAGCATCATTATTGGCGACTTTATCGCCTGTGCCGGGATAATGGAAAAGTACATATTCTTTTAATATGTTTCATTTAATTTAGAACTGATGCGGAGTTTCTATTCTCAGAATGAATAACAGAAAATTGCGAAACGTACCTTCACAAACTGCCTCGTCGATTGAGATGTCGTCGATCGCAATGTAACCCAGAGTGTTGTTACCCACAAATCCAGCTAAAAATACCTGCATAGAAAAACATAAATGAGCACAGCAACATCACCATGAATGTACAAACAAAATCATATTTTCAGCTCATCGGATATAAATGGAGGGTAATGTACATCGGCATCTCCTTAAAGCACAAATTAAATAACGCAATCATCATCATCATCATCACCTAAACCAGGGTTCGGCAAAGCGTGGTTCGCGAGCCGCAAGTGACTCTTTGTCTACTTGAGTGCGAATCTTCACAATTATATTAAAATTCAGAATTAGGAAAGGGAAAATGCCCTTTGCTTTAAAAAATACATTCTAAATATTATCAAAAATTTGCAAACTAATGATGAAATTATCTTCAGTACCAAATCATTGATTAGAGCTTGAATTCATGTTTGAAATTAACAACAAGTTACTCAGTTAATATTACAAAACTTTGTAAATAGCTTCAAATCCTTAGTCTCGTCAATTAACACATTATGAGCGGGCGCGGGTATTTGTACCTGTTTCGCGGATTGCTACCCATAAGCGGGGGCCAAGTACTAGTTTCCGTTTCGTGCATTGCCGTTTAAAAGCGGGCCTGGTATTTGTAGCCGTTTAAAATCGGGTATTTGTACCTGTTTCGCGGAGTGTTACCCATAAGCAAAGGCCAGGTAACTAGTATCCGTTCCGGGCATTGCCGTTTAAAAGCGGGGATGGTATTTGTACCCGATTAAAATCGGGTATTTGTACCTGTTTCGCGGATTGCTACCCATAAGCGGGGGCCAAGTACTAGTTTCCGTTTCGTGCATTGCCGTTTAAAAGCGGGGCTGGTATTTGTAGCCGTTTAAAATCGGGTATTTGTACCTGTTTCGCGGAGTGTTACCCATAAGCAAAGGCCAGGTAACTAGTATCCGTTCCGGGCATTGTCGTTTAAAAGCGGGGATGGTATTTGTACCCGATTAAAATCGGGTATTTGTACCTGTTTCGCGGATTGCTACCCATAAGCGGGGGCCAAGTACTAGTTTCCGTTTCGTGCATTGCCATTTAAAAGCGGGCCTGGTATTTGTAGCCGTTTAAAATCGGGTATTTGTACCTGTTTCGCGGAGTGTTACCCATAAGCAAAGGCCAGGTAACTAGTATCCGTTCCGGGCATTGCCGTTTAAAAGCGGGGATGGTATTTGTACCCGATTAAAATCGGGTATTTGTACCTGTTTCGCGGATTGCTACCCATAAGCGGGGGCCAAGTACTAGTTTCCGTTTCGTGCATTGCCGTTTAAAAGCGGGGCTGGTATTTGTACCCGTTTAAAATCACCACTTTTAAGCCACACAAGGGAAAAAATGTTTCATATAATGTATGAATTGGTGTATTATTTTTAGAACATTTTTTTAACTTAGTCAACTTAGCCCGCTACGCAACATAGTTGCGCGTGCTACGTCGCCCGCTCATAATGTATTAACATGTTTACTACTTTCAAGAGAATTGTTCATGAATGTAATTTTCACATAAATGTATGCATATAGTCGTTATTCAACGAATTATTTTGAAATATTTATTAAAGTAACTCGTCGGTCTTCAAACGGTTTCTTAGTCTTTAAGCGATAAGATTATATAATCCGCCTTCTAAAGTTTTTCGACCACTGAGCTAAACATACAAACTAAACAACTCAATCTCTCAGATAAATTGATTGTAAATGCACAAAATAAATAACATTCTGGTAGATAACATTCATTGTAATAAATAACCAGGTATCCGGAGCAGCCACTTTTGTGAGTTGTTTCGTTCCTGCTCCGCTTCGATTTCAAAACACTTGCTCCGGCCCCGTTCTGTGCTCCAAATAATTTAAGTATTTTTTTCGAGTAAAAATATTTTCCGATTTAGGCAATTCAAGCAACGTCATTGGTCACGTGGCAGCGAATAAAGCAATCTAAACAAAGGAAGCCGCAGCATCGCTTTACTTCGAGTTTCACAAATCTAATTTAAAACTAGACCTAAATAAAGTTATTCTGCATTACATAAAATTAACACTAAAACACTATGACTATCATAATAACTAATAAATTTCTTTTATAATGATTAAATTAAATGCAAATACTAGGTTATAATCAGACAAAGCTGTGAAAATAGTCTAATCAATTTTACGATCACTAATTTTGCATAGCGAACTCCACGTAGAACTCAATTGAAAATCTTAGTAAACAAAGATCGGATACCACGTGACAGCGATGATCGCTCATGAGTCCCTCAAGCGGTGAATTGCCTCTATTCTTTCAAGTGTTGTGCACAGTTTTGCACAATATTATGTGGATGGATCATGTGCCAAATCAATTAACTCTGCTTCTAAAAAAATTCCTTATCCCAGCTTTCAAAGGGCTCTATTGAGAAGTTGTAACTGAATATATTTTGAAGCTTTGGTTTACAACATTTCTATCTACCGGACAGCAAAAAATGTGACACACAATCTTGGTCAGTTTTCTCAAGTTCGGTCATTGTGGAGTTAGGGTGCTTAATCTGACAAAGACATAAAAAAACTTGTCTTTCTCATTTGCGCAAGCACAGAACATATTTTTGCCTTCAAAGTTATGCACTGGGCTGGCTTAGATCAGAAAAGGCAAGTTTTTTGTCTTAGTCGGCTTTGGTGGAAAGGGTGCTTTCACACCAAAGATGACAAAGACAAATTCTTTTTTGTCTTTGTTGCCTTTGGTGGGAAAGCACCGTTAGGGTGCATTCATACAAACGTCGACGTAGACATTTTGCCGCTGTCGTAATAGAGTGTTGCTATGGCTGTTAAACTAAAAGCGATGTAGTATCTCTTCGACAGCGCAAATCAACGAATCATATTCATTGAGGAAAAGTTACTTTTAACGACGCAATAGAAAAACGTCAATCAGTAAACAAGAGGGCGTGGTTAAGGTATGCAGAACCACCTTGGAATGTCTCCTCGCTGTTGCCTGTCATTGTCGTGGTTAGTCTAAATGTACCTTTAATTGATTTGGCAACTGAGCCATCCATGTATGCATTACTCTGGACGTTTAACCCACCCAAAAGTTTGAGAACATTAGATCCATGTTCGGTGTTGGCACTATGGTGATCAAAGCCTGCTTCCATTCTTCGTTGGTAGTGTCCTCGATCAGTCTGATCTGATCGGCCGTCTTGAAGTCTGATGAGGTAAGCACTTGTAGGCTGGCTCCATTCTTGTAATTAGGGGTGGCATACCACAGTTTGAGACACACACCGCCAGGGAACATGAGTCGTTCCGACACCATGACGGCTTTCTGGCCTTCCTTCTTATTTCGGGGGTCAAGTAGTGAGTAGAAACCTATTGAGAAAAGCCCTACAATTAACACAACTGTCACATTTTATTATATTAATATCTGTCATAGAGACTGCCTTCAAATTTTGTTCAGCGGAACACTTCTTTGGGTATTCCAACAGTCAAAATAAACGTTTGAAAATAAAACGTTTGCATTAGCTAATTAAACAGTGTTGCATATTCTGCCAACTGGTTGAGATTTTTTTAAAAATTAGAAGATTTTCTCAAAGAGATCAAGAATTCAGGAAAATAGGAAGAATGATGAGCATCCTTTTCAGAAATCAATATTTGGTAAATAAATAGAAATCACCTCTACCTTATTCTGCTAATAATCCAGGATTTAAGTCAAAATAGTCTTAATCATTAGTCTAAATAATCGAGTCATTACCATTAAGTCTACTAAATGCAGTTATGAAAATGTTTTTTAAAATTATACAAGGCAAAATTTACGATGCAAACAATGTTTAAATAAACTTAACTAGTGCTTTTTAGCCTACTTTCCAGTAAAAGCAAAAAGAAAACATCAAAAGAAATAGGCTTGGAACAAAGATCATCGGAAGGAACTTAAAACGTAGAACATGCGTAGATGTTGAGTTCATCTAGACCTAAACTACTCTATTTTTTCACGAAACTTTTGGTCTGGAGTTTTAAGGATATTAAAGGTGGTATTTTGTTGTGTTTAAAGTTCCTGAACGAAAGAATGGATAAATGAATGAGCAAAAGAATGAAGGAATAAATGAATGAGAGAAAGAATGAATAAGCGAAAGAATGAATGAATAAATGAATGAATATGCATTAACTGTTGAAGGTATATTTGAAGTAATTAAGAACTAAAACTGAATGAGAAAGAGGGAGAAAGAGATAGCTTGATTATCAATTTCATAATCAGTATGCCGGAGAGTAGGCTCGTATAGTTCTAGACGGAACTTGTTGTTTCTTTTTCTCTTCGAACAAAAATATTTTGCCAAATTGTCTATCACGAGTTATTTTCTTCATGACCAAATTACAATGCTTATAGTTTTTTTTCTGACATGAAGAAAAGATACCTTTTTGCTAAAACCGCAAAAATTCCATTCGCCCGTATTCACTGAATAATTCAGAATTTATTTCGCACTTTCGCTTTTTAATTACTTGAATTAAACTGGCGAAATTATATACTCTTCTATGAATTTTCGGGAGAAAAACTAGACACCTTGTGTCGATCCAAGAGTGTGATCCTCAGGTGGTCCGAAATAATCGTACCCAATGTGTCTCTTCCAGTCAAAATCATCTGCCAGCAAGTCCTTGGTGACGTCAGCACTCCTTACTCCTGTTAGAGGGAAAGGAAAAATGAATAAACAATTACCATCATTTGAAGGGAAAACCTATTCATTTACTGTGAATTGCTGAAAAAAATGAAATAAGTGACATATTCAGCAGCGTACACTGTAAAAAATTTCCGTAAGAAAATAGTAAAATAACCATTCATTTGATTCTTATTTTACCATATTTAATTACAACAGTTGAATAACCATTAAAAAGATGGTACTCAAACCGCTGTGAAAAAAATCGTTTATTCTCTGTTTCTACTAAAGAACATTTAATTAACCGTAATTTACAAGCGCTCAGTAAGAATCGGGCGTCCATCTTGGTTGCGAAATCTTACCGGTCGTACGATGTTGTTAAAATGTGAATAAATATTAATAACTTCAAATCTGCATGTGTATATAAAAAAAGAAGGAAAAAAAGTGGCTTAAGCAGTGGTTACTAAATAGAAAGACATACACACGTAAATCAAAAATTGGAGACATCGGATTCTCGGACTGTTTGCGAATGAGCGAATCCATAACTTGAGCTGTTGAAGCCTGTTTGTATTTTAATTTTTGCAGCAAATAAAATGATTTTCGTCAATATACTGTAAATTCAGACCAAAGATGGCTTTGGATCCAATCAAAAAGTCAAACCTCAATTTTAATGCCTTTTATTTATCAATAAATCTTTCTTCACCCGTTGAAAAGAAAGATTTACTGATAAATAAACGACCGCTAAGTGTGGTGCTGATGGCCGAATGGTTAGAGAGTAAGGTTGGCATGCCATACTAAGATGGTTCGATTCCCGCAAGCTTCGTTTACGATTTCTACGCCTCGAAATGGTTCAAAAACAGTAAAAATTTTGTTTTGAAACCATTTTTAAATGGTTATAAAACGGTAAACTTTTGTATTTACGGCTTTTTAACCAAGTTGATTGGAAATGGTTAGGTCCCGTAAAGATAGAAAAATGTTCCAAACCGTAAATTTAACGGTGAATTAGATGGACAGACTGCTGCCGGTCATTAGCCGTAATTTCATGATGAAATTTCTAACAGTGTAACAGGGGGGGAGACAGTGGGGGCAATTGCCCCACCTTGAGATTCAAGTATTTAAAAAAATTATAGTGTATCTACAGACTTTCAAAAGAGAAATTTCGTGACTATAATACCGTTCGGTTGATACATCGGCTATTGCTTCTACCGGATATTGAATATCCGGTGTCACCTATATTACGTGTATGTGTCTGATATTCGGCTCTGATTGAAATTTGTAAATTCTATGCATATTTTTTAACATCCCACAACTTCCAAACACGTAGTACGTTTGTAATTCACGTATATTTTCAAAACATGTTAATTTCAAAAATGAAATCTGACATTCCGGATAACCGGATATTTTGTGTATGGGCTCAATCAGGCTCTGGATATTTAAAAACATGTCGGTTACAGGATATTCGGTGTCTTATGGAAGGGACCGGTCTAGTTGCACGGAAAATTTTCTTGTCCTATTCGTAATTTTTGTTAATTTTTCGTTACTGTCATGATCAATTTTCAAATTCGGGACTTTCATGACCTATTCGTAATTTTTGTAACTTTTTCGTGACCTGCAGATACCCTGTTATATGCATAAGAACTAAAAGTTTATAATTTTCAAATTTGGAATAAGTTTTCAGGGATACAAGTTAATTTACAAAAACTCTGTCCACTCGTCAGCTAAATACTGTATCCACGCCTGGTTTTATCGCCATACATACTGTGACTAATTAAGACCTGCAGCAACAGTTATAATTTCTGAGAATATTGGAGACAAATACCATGTCTAATGAAAGTGTATTTCTGGAAATGTATCCATTTTACTGAATTCGATTTTTGTTTCCACTGAATTGCTCCTCTCATTGCAATAAAAGTCCCGCAGTGGACCAGTCGGTAGTAGCTCGGTTCCCGAAGAGCACCGAAAGTAAAGCAACATCGACTAAGGTCAGTGTTTGGGAGGGTGACAACCTCTCGCGGCTGGTTCCTGTGGTGCCGTGTACGCTAAAGGTGACGTTAAATAGGTCGTGACGCCAATGTCCTCCAAGTGAAACGATACCTCTGGGGGTGCCAATCCCAGGTGACGGTCTCTCATCTGGGAGAAGGTTCAAAAATTAAGAGACCTTTCAAACGGTCGGAAATCGGACTCCTGCCTATAAGGGCCCCGTTAGACTCGGGAGCAGCGTACCCATTCTTCCTCGATACGCGCGAGGACTCGACAGCAACAACAACATTGCAATAAAAACCTTGTTTGGTTCAATAAAAGAAAATGACCCATTCCCTTACAAAGACGATGATTGAATACCTGTTCAGAAACAACATTGCAATAAAAACCTTGTTTGGTTCAATAAAAGAAAATGACCCATTCGCTTACAAAGACGATGATTGAATACCTGTTCAGAACAGGCCCATGTTTTTGAAATCATACAATTCGTCGGTTCTGTAGTACTGATTTCAAACAGATTTCGATGATGACAAATCTGCTCTGCTTATTTGAACAAAATTATGTTCTACGTTCTAACGCCCTCTTGTTGGCGGTTTCTTACTGATTGGCTATTATTTATTCTATCATAAATAATTACTTTTATACAGAGGAGTATGATTTATTGACTGTACTAAAAGGAAAAAAATGGAACAAGAAAACTTTCGCTATTGTCATGAAGCTTTATCAGCAGCATATGAGTCGTCTAGATTCAAAACCACATACATCCACTTTTTTTCGATTTTAACTTTTTTACACTTCGTAATAGTTTAAAATAATCTTCATATGGTTTTAATTTTTTAAGTTTCTAAAGCAGCTACATCGTGATAAAAAATGTTTTTGAAATGTGCCGGTTTGTTACAAAACCAGTTTCCCCCCATCGACCATGCTTGTCAGCTCTCCTTTTTTTCCCTCCAAATATCTTCCAAAGAAAAATTACTTTTGTGTTAAAATTTCAGCTAGTTAAAAGTCTATTCCAATGCTCTTAGCTAGAAATTCGAATTGGTTAGATATTAGTTTTTTGCCAGCCGCGAACAATTTCATTTTTTGGATGTAGCTGGTTTTGAAACTAGATGACTAATATAAGCAATAGAAAAGACACCGACGTACACTCACGGACATTGAAAATAGCGCAACAAGAAAGAATCATCGGATTCAAATGAAATTTATTTCACTGAATGATAAAGATGAAAGATACACTTGACCAAAAAAACTAAACAATTAGACAATTCCAAAGCCATCCAGCCAGTTATGTTCAATAGAGCGTCGGACCGCCTCGGGCTGCGATACATGCCGCAATACGGTCCGGAATTGAATCGAAAAGACGTCTGATGTTGTCCTAAGGCAGTCGTGCTCACAAATCTTGAACAACTCTATCCAAATCATGCAAGGAGTGGCACAACGGCAACTGGCGTTTCAGCTGGTCCCATACATGCTCAATAGGGGAGATGTCCGGAGAGCGAGCAGGTCCTGGAAAGGTCCGAACACAACGTAAGAAGTTCCGACAATCCGATCCGTGTGCGGACGAGCGTTATCCTGGTGTTAACTTGCACCTGGAATACCGGTTAAGTATGGAAGCACATGAGGCCGTAGGATTTCATCCACATACCACAGAGCTGTTAATGTACCACGTACCACCACCAGAGTGGAGCGGCTATCGTAAGCTATGGCCCCCAGACCATGACACATGCAGTGCGGGAACTGTGTCGCTGAATAGTGAGGGTGGGATCGCATCGTTCCCCAGGGCGCCCCCACACACGTACACGGTGATCATCTGTCCCCAAAACGAAGTGGCATTCATCACTAAACACCACACGTCTCCAATATGTGGCGTTCCACGTCGCTCTCGCTTGGCAACACTGTAGTCGGAGCCGCCGATGTGACGGTGTTAATGGCAGTACACGTAATGAGCGCTGGGATTGCAGATTCGCTCCCCTGAGGCATCTAGCAATTGTTCGTGGACGAACAGGAACCCCTACATCTACTTGTACAGTGGAACAGGTCACTGTGGGATCCGTGAGTGCGTGGCGCACGATCCTTTGATCGTCTTGCGCCGTCGTCGCCCTAGTAGCTCCAGACCCGTAGGCCGTGCGTGGGTACCTTCACGTGTCCACTGCTCCCAACACCTTCTGATACCACACTCAGAATGATCGACCTGGCCTCCTGGCGAGAAACACGGCGCATCGACCACGCTGCAGTCTTCAGGCCAATGATGAGACCCCTCTCAAACTCACTTAATTGCGAAAAATGTCTTCTTCGATGTCTACCTGGCATTCTATACACTTTGGTACACCTTATAGCATCGATTCGTGGTCGTCACGTTTATGAATCTTCCTCAATACACCGGTTTATATAGGCCGCGTTTTTTGTTGGCAACGCCAGTGCAGCGTGCGTGGACGCGCGCATGCGCACTAAACTTACATCATTTGCATACCGGATGTCACTCTACTAATTTGCATAGATTCGAGGTTGTAGCTCGCTTCCTTCTTGGTGCGCTATTTTCAATGTCCGTGAGTGTATTTTCTGTCTTTCGAGGCAGTTAAAAAGCTAACATTTGTCAGTAAGAAAATGATAAGCCAATGATTTAATGACTATCTTGAAAAATTATGGAGCTATAAAAGTTTTTACTACAGATATAGTAGTTATGAAGCGTGTCTTCGACAAGAAAATGCATATCACATACTTTTTAATACATTAAAAACGCTACGCAAGTTTCACCATATTGGAGTTATTTGAGATACGTACACACATATTTAAATACGTACAAACGTCACAACAAAAATTGTAAGTTTGTGTTAGTAAACTCTCAATATTTTAATACATGATTCATTGTAAAGAAAAGACTCATCAAATTAATATTTTTTCATTAATACCAACATAAATATTTCTACAATACTCTTACCGATAATCTGTCTGCTCTTCTGCTTGTAAGGCGGCCGAACGTCTTCCCATAAACAGTTTTCTTGTTCAAAGTCACAGTACCCTACAAATAAAATATTAAAGTGAATGAAATAAAATTTAAACCTTTGTGCTATAAAGTATAAATTAAAAAACGACGCAAAATTAAGCACAAAAATTGCAGACACCCGTTTCGAGGTTACAAGGAACCCCCTTTGCAATGTTTTTCATCTAGAAGCGCATTCTTTTGCATTGAAAAAGGGTTTCCTTGTAACCTCGAAACAACGTGTTTCGAGGTTACAAGGAACCCCTCTTTCAATATTTTTCATACAGAAGCTCACTCTTTTGCATTGAAAACAGGTTCATTGCAACCTCGAAGCACGTATCCGCACTTTTTGAAAAGTTCGTGCTTAATTTTTTAGTTAACTTTTTATTTTTATTATATCGAATATTTAGACTGAAACCGAGAGCAAAAAGCAAAATTATTAATATTACTCCAAAAGTACAGTAAAACCTGTTAAGTTGACCACTTTTATCAGGAACGGAATTAGGCCATCACCCTCTATAAGTTGGCGACCTGTCTAACTTGGCGGCTAAAGTGCTGCGCCGCAAGTGGTCAACTTGCACAGGTTTCACTACCTGGCAAAGTACAAACCAACATGGCAAAGTACAAACTAGCGATAAAGAAAAGAGCTGTCTGAAAATTTCAGCTTGAAAGTTTGTTCCTTGTAAAGTTGGTAATATACCGTCAGTGCAAAGTTTTTACTTATTTATCTGATATCCAAAGAAGGCTTACCCGGATCTGGACATTTTCCGCTTTCAACCAGGACATCATCGATGGCTATTTGACCATAACCGTACTTTTCCGTGCTGACTTCAAACATAATCTAGGGAAGCAAGCATTTAGAATTGTAATACGAAATATTTAGACTACGTAACTAAACGAAAAAATTTAACAGCTTTTAATTTCAATTATGTTGAAATTAAAAACTTTCAGTGAAACTCTTACACATAAAGAAGCGTCAGTAAAGCAATTGTTAATGTACAATTCGATATTATGCTATTTTACACCTAATCATTAGTTCGATGTTGTTTATTAATTTTTGATGCTTTTCTAATTCTTCATATGCTGATTTTTCAGGTGTCGATGTAGCATTTTTAAGAGGGTCCGTTTCCTGGGAATTTTAAAAACATTTTTGTGAAAAATCAAATCATTTTGCGAAAATTCAAAATTTAAACATGCGGTGAAAAAGAATCATTATTTTTTGCCGCCTATTTAACAAATAATTCTGTAAAATGTACGACTTGGTAGCTCTGCATTTTGTGAAGCCATTTTGGATTGATTAGAGTTTTGTGACGCGTCCGTTTGGATTGATTGAAATTTTGTGAAGCGTCCGTGTGGATTGATTGAAATTTTGGTAAGAGTCAGTTTGGATTTATTGGGATTCTGTGAAGCGTCTATTTGGATTGATTACAATTTTGTGACGCATCCGTTTGGAATAATTGAAATTCCCTGTGGATTGATTGAAATTTTGTGAAGCGTCCGTGTGGATTGATTGGAATTTTGGTAAGAGTCAGTTTGGATTTATGATTCTGTGAAGCGTCTATCTGGATTGATTATAATTTTGTGACGCATCCGTTTGGAATGATTGAAGTTCCCTGTGGATTGATTGAAATTTTGTGAAGCGTCAGTTTGGATTGATTGGAATTTTGAGAAGGGTCCGTTTTGATTGATTGGAATTTTGAGAAGGTTCCGAAAGCGGACCTGAATTTCCTCTGCCGCGACCAATGTTTTTATACTAAATTTGTTAAACAGGTTTATTTTAATCGCTAATTTTTCGTTACTTTCAAATAAAACTCGTAAGGGCTACACATCATTTGTCTCTTTCTGATGGTTAAAAAACCGACTCATTTTTTTAAGAATGTGCACTCACCTGCCAAGACACCGTCTTCGAAACGGCTTCAAACCTCGCCCCATGCCACAAGAGCCCTTGACTGATGGTCGCTGTCCACTGGGGGTCCGAGAGTCCACCGGAAGTGGCAATGTAGGTGTCCAAGGAAAGTTGACTCACGTTGTAGATGTGGTAGTAAAAAGTGACGCAACTCGGGGTGGGAGAAGGCTGTCGTCTGGTGCTGTAGATGCGAGACCGATGGCGGATGTCTGTGCTGCCGTTGAAACCGATGTACAAGAAGCTACCTGTTGGAATGGAAAGTAAAATGCAGATCTTTCTCATTGCATGCATACATTTGCAAAAGTATTCCGTGTAACACTAAAAGCCTTCGAAAGGAAAACTGTCAAGGAACAGATAATTTCTGAGAAATAGCATCAAGTGAGGCAGTGTAAGTAACAAAATTCAAAATTTTTACAAAACTAATGAAAAGGAAACATTCACCTGCTGTGTGGCAAGAGATGTTAGTGGTAGCCCTAACAAGTGCTGGAAGGATTGCAAGGTAAAGGTGATTTCGAAAAAATTACATTAAGGCTCCGATATGATTTGAACTTTGAGCGCGTTTTAGTCGAAACTTGCGTTTTATCGCTAAGCC
The DNA here is from genome assembly GCA_038502835.1 of Octonoba sinensis. Classification (NCBI taxonomy): domain Eukaryota; kingdom Metazoa; phylum Arthropoda; class Arachnida; order Araneae; family Uloboridae; genus Octonoba; species Octonoba sinensis. The sequence continues at coordinate 12,325,412 of CM076603.1, forward strand.
AATTTACATCTCAGTGCTTCTTAGTCATTGCGCTTCTATGAAGCCATGCGCTTCTGATCATTAGGTTCTGTACCGAACAATATAGCGTTTTACATTTTCATGAATTCATGACGGCACGCTCCTTGTGTGTGTATGTATTATTTGCTTATAAAGCACAATTATGTACTCATGCGAATGTCTACATATGTATTCTATGTTAATATTTTCTGTAACATTATTGCTTAATATGAACCATAGACCTTGCAAAATCGTAGGCACCGGTTGAGGGAGTTCTAGTTGCACAAGTGCCATAATCCGTCAGGCTCACGTGTTCAAGCGGAGATGCCAATCTCTGTTTAGAAGGCGTTGCTCCTGCTGATAAGCTAGCGTGTTTAATTCCACTCGAACTGGGTCTTCTCAATCGATTGAACGCGCAGAAGAGTCTCATTTTGAAAACTTCGCGCCGTGGAAAAAATCAAGGTGAATGCAGATACCCTTCGAAGCGAGATAAGACAAGAGACTCTAATTGGTCGAAACTGGAATGTCTACTTCACGTGACCTGTTCGTCTTTCGGTCACTCGCAAAGCAAAGGAAAAGTTAGCGTTTCTCCGCCTATGCTAATATGTCGATGGTATGAACAAAGAACGTTCATATTTAGTGCATTCAAGATACGTTTTACAAAATACAGTTGGATTTCATTATAGTAACATCGCTTACAGTGGCAATTTTAACAATATCAAGCAATTCAGTGTCTGCATTCGCCCGTTAACTGCTACGGTGATCGCTTATAATGTCCCTCGGTTATAGCGTCATTAACACTTCGGTCCCTTGAATGACGGTATAACAGAATTTCACAGCGACTCCAAACGAATAACCACTTAAAATGAAATTTTCTCTGTTGATAGCTGCCTAGCATCTTTTTCAACTTAAAGCGTATAATTCGACCCCAATTCTAAATTGCTTTTCAACGGTCTTTGCCCCTCCTGAAAAAATTCTGCGATACTTACCTTCTGCAGATTGCATGGTGTGATCAGGAAACTTGTACATCACTGCATCGTCTTCCCCCTTCACTGCGTCCCAGTCTTGAGTGTTGCGAGAGTCCTGAGTAAAGCCACACATATCCTCTTCGCCGTCAAAAGTGCATATCTCTGAAACGAACACTGGGTCAGTTCGTTTAATCGCATAAATTGCGTGACGTCTACAAACCTGCTTTTAATTCCAAATGAGCAAAATTCAGAGCGATTTTTTTTTCATCCATGCAGTGTGTCCAAGAATTTTTAAGACTAGGTTTATAAAATAAAATAAAAACTAGTAACTATATTTTTTTCAACTCGTTGACGGACACTTGCGTCTATAGCCGTCAAAGCGAAGTTCACTATGAGGCATGACGGCAATAGCCGTCCAAAACGAAACGGTCGTTTTTTAGACACTACGGCTATAGCGGCACAAATGTGCATTTACCGGCGTACAAGTAGAAGCCTATAGTCTGCGTAATTAGAATAGGCGCATCAAGGTCGTGCTTCCTGCTTTGTCTCCATGGCAGCTGCGAGAAAGATAATAGAGCCAGACTTTTTTTTTGCACTGCAGTTAAGGCAATTACATTACTACACCTCCGATTCAAAATATTAGAATAATTGAGAAAAGTAATAAGAAAGAATTTATTTTCCTTTATTTATTTTTGGTATTAGGTAAATGCAATTAAATGTCTCATAAATTAAATCTGGAATTTTTAGATAAGATTTTAACATTTACAAAATATAAAATACACTAAATTAGCTGTACAATAGCTTTCTGAAACCCATCAAAATATTAGAATAATATTTGGATTGGTTCAAAATATTAGAATACTTTATCTCACGCAATCTATTTTTGCGATTGAGAAATAAATCTGACTTTAATCAGTCTATTATTATTATTATAACTAAAACAACAAACTGACTTATCTTCCCCAAACCAGGTGGGAAAAAAGCTTCCAGCACGGAAACCATGGCGATCAGAAGGGGAAAAGGTAGAGTTGTATGACCTTGACACGCCGATTCTAATTACACAGACTATTGTGTCATGCTTTGGAAACAATTTTTTAGGTTGAATTTCGTTTTCCACCTGTTACCTGACTTGCAGCTTCAGTATGCACGTGGTTGTGAAGGGAGTAGTGAGATCGTGTTTTCTCTTGAATTTATAAGTGTTATTGATACATTTAATGATATTTATTGTTTATACTGGTAAGTATTTTCCGCTGGCGCGATGACGGTTATAGCCGCAACCTAGTTAAAAGTGTTGAATTAATCAAAATTACGTTTATTTAAGCAGGACGAGTAAAACTAAACTTCTAATGCTCTAAAAATTACAAAAACATATAGTGTTAATTTTCGAACTTCACTTGTTCCTACTTTTGTTCAAAATAAGCTCCTTCGGCTTCATTGACTTTGCTACAGCGGCTTAACAACAATTCTTTGTTCCTACTTTTGTTCAAAAAAGGCTCCTTCGGCTTCATTGACTTTGCTACCGCGGTTTAACAACAATTCTTTGTTCCTACTTTTGTTCAAAATAAGCTCCTTCGGCTTCATTGACTTTGCTACAGCGGTTTAACAACACTTCTTTGCTCCTACTTTTGTTCAAAATAAGCTCCTTCGGCTTCATTGACTTTGCTACAGCGGTTTAGCAACACTTCTTTGCTCCTACTTTTGTTCAAAATAAGCTCCTTCGGCTTCATTGACTTTGCTACAGCGGTTTAACAACAATTCTTTGTTCCTACTTTTGTTCAAAATAAGCTCCTTCGGCTTCATTGACTTTGCTACAGCGGTTTAACAACAATTCTTTGTTCCTACTTTTATTCAAAAAAAGCTCCTTCGGCTTCATTGACTTTGCTACAGCGGTTTAACAACAATTCTAATGCCTGTCCCAGCTCACATTGTGGGACTGCCTCCAAAGCCCGCGTCGAAGCTGTTTGTACACATCGTGTCAAACAGTTTTTAAGGCTACAGCTAGAACGAAACTTACAGTGGCGCTATCTGTGCTATCAAGCATTCGTGAAACTCTTTAACTATCAGCAGATCCACTGCCAAAACCTCAGTTCATTTGTTTACTTTTCTTACTTCGATGATATTGACACGCTACAAACAGCTCTGACGCGAGCTTTGGAGGCAGTCCCACAATGTGAGCTGGGACAGGCATTCGAATCGTTGTTAAACAGCTGTAACAAATGTATTGAAGTTGAAGGAGCTTATTTTGAATTCAAATACTTTTAAAATCTAATTGCTAGTTTTTATTTTATTTTATATCCCTAGTCTTGAAAATTCTTCGACACACTGTGAATACCGATTAAGATAGAACGTAAGAATTGACAAAATAAACTACAAATAACTCACTTGTTGGAGGGCACTCCCCTCCTCTTGCTTCAAAGTCATCCACTGCAATGACACCAGTTTTTACACTTCCAGTTATGCGAACCTAGAAAACAAGAAAAAATGCCGATTTGAAAAAAATCGGCTTTTCAAATCTGTCGAAATCTTTAAAGTCTTAAATAAAACTTTTAATTCACCCTTTCCCCCTAAACTTATTTTAAAAAAATATTAACTGTTTTTGTTGTAAGAAACAGTTAAGTATTTTTAAGGTTAATTTATACAACTTGTAGAGGACTTATTGCCGTAAAGTCTGGACTTTAGATTTTAAGGTTTGTTTGGTTTAAATCACAATGAACATCAAAGAAAGCAAAATATGTATTCAAATTATCAATGTTTTAGAAAATAATAATTTTTCAAAAATGTATGCTGCGGGCACCCAAAGAAAACGTTTTATGGTGAGTGTTCATTCATGTAAAAATCTAATTCAAAAACATGGTTTATTATCAAGTGAATGACCTTTTCTCAGAAATTCGAATTTTCTGATAAGAAGCACGTATCTCCCATATAGTATCGCATAGGTGCCACCCATATACTTCGTTCAATGCACAAATCGAATATCTACTTTTTTAAAATGTCCTTATTCCAGGTTCAAGTTTTTTTGTCGACGTGTAGAAAGAGGGAGAGAATAAATTTATAACGTAAGGTAAATCCGCAGAGTTGGCGCGCAGTTGGAAAACACGATAAAAAAGAATGACAACGTTAATGTTGAATATCAATAGACCACGTTCCTTCTGTATGCATTTCCATCACAATTTCGTCGTTTCGCTATAAATTAAAGCGACAGTTAAAGTGAAACTATGGCACCTATTTTTCGCTTTTCTCTTTATAGGGCGGGTGAGATTGCGCACATGGGTGGTTTACACGCATGGGAAATGCCTTCCGATAATAAGTAGAAGATTGCTGTGGGTGAAAACGGAAGAGACCAAGAAACACACGTGGTCCGAGTAGGGGAGAAAGAAACAGCAATATTATCCCCAAAATAGCCCTTGCTTTGATTTGACTGACATCTAACCAACCCATTGGGCGGGTTTCATTCATCAAACTGGGAGGCGAGAATTCGCGTAAGCGAGAATTGCGGGACACCAAACGAACTTCCCTAAAACTCTAATGCATTCATTATTTTCTACCAAGCGCAAAAGCGTCCAAATACCAAAATTCCGTGATAGAACTGCACAGTCACTCGTTTGGTAAGCGACGAAATATAAATATTTAATTAAAATTAAACAAGAAGTTCCGTCTAGAAGTATACGAGCCTACTTTCCCGTATTCACCAACTTGAAATTTATAATCTAGCTAACTCTTTCTCTCTCTTCCTCATTTAACTTCAGTTCTTAATTACTTCAAATATACCTTTTTCAACGGTTAATACATATTCATTCACTCACTCGTTTTTTCATTTATTCCCATTCGTTTATTTATTCATTCATTTTTCTCATTTATGTATTTATTCACTCATTTATTTATTTTTCACTTCATACATTCATTTATCTATTTTATTGTTTATTCACTCATTTATTCGTTTATTCCATCATTCACTTAATCATTCATTCATTCGAAAATATCGTTAAAAATCCCGATCAAAAAATTTCATAAGAAAATAGGCTCGTTCCGTTCTGGTTGAACTTCGTATCTGTACATGTTCTACGGCCAAACATCTTTCCAATAAATTTTGTTCCAAGCAAATCGGCCTGTTAGATCATGATTTATAAAGGATTGAAATTTCCCCGTAGGCGCTAATGTTAATCTCTTCTCTTTTTTTTTTTTTTTTTTGAACTGTTTCAAAATGAATTCCTTTATCCCGGCGCAAATCTCGCCAAGGCAACAAAACACGCAAAAGGTTACCAGCGGAGGTATTCTATTTGGCGTTCGTTGCATCATTATTGGCGACTTTATCGCCTGCGCCGGGATAAAGGAAAAAGTACCGTTAATTTTTTTTTAACTGTTCAAAAATGAACAAAAATTGTTAAACTCAAAAAATATTTTCCTTCGAGAACTTTTTTGTAATCTTGTTCATAAGAACTCGACTCTTATGCCCAGAGTTTACATAATTTGCTTCACTTTTGCCCATAGGCGCTAATGTTAAAATTTTTTGAACTGTTCAAAATTGAACGAAATATTGTTCAAATCAAAGAATGTTTTGAATCGGACAATTCGTTCAAAAGTTATTGGGGGGGGGGGGGGAACGACCGACAGACAGACAGACTTTTTCCCCATCTCAAAACCCTACTTTCAATTTTTTTATTTTTCAATCTTTATTTAATTTCTTCACTTATTTTTGACTTCTCTTCATATTTAACGATATTTTTCGGAACATTAAGCCTTCTTTCATACTTTAATATATTTATTTTTACTTTTACGGGAAAGTAGGCTAATAATAATTTTAATGGAGGCAATTCAAGCAACGACATTGGTCACGTGGCAGCGATGAAAGCAATGTAAACAAAGGAAGCCGTAGCATCTCTTTACTTCGAGTTCGACAAATCCAATTAAACACAAGGACTAAATAAAGCTCTACAATACATAAAATGAACACTAAGCAAAACACTATAACAATTATAATAATTAATAAATTTCTTTTACAATGATTAAATTAAATGTAAATACTGGGTTATAATCAGAAAAGCTGTGAAAATAGTCTAATTAATTTTAAGATAACTCATTTTGCTTAGTGAACTCCACGTAGAACTCAATTGAAAATCTTGGTAAACAAAGAGCGGATATCACGTGAAAACGACAATCGCTCATGAGCCCCTCTAGCGGTGAATTACCTCCATTTAACTATCAAATTATTGTTAATGGCAAAGTACACGAGCTTGAAAGTTCTGCGGAAGATTTGGAGTCTACATCCCTTCCATCTTTGGTTGTACTCCAGAAGTACTAAGTCGAAAAAAAAAAAAAAAACACTGCAAATTACCTTAGGTGTGGGCTTAATGCTGTTAATGTAGGTGTAGGCGTGCCTCCAGCGGTAACCATAATTTCCCTGCCTGGACCAAAATGGAACATATTGTGCTTTGGCGTAATAGGATGATGCGTGCTCTGCATAAACAGTTAAACTAAAAGATAAAAGAAGCACTTATTATAAATCACAGTGTAAGAATATTCGCCGCAGTTAAAAGCAAGCATTTTCTTTCCAGTTTCGTAAAATAACAAAAATTTCCGTCTAGAACTATACGAGCCTACATTCCCCGTATACATCCAACATCAAATTTATAATCTAACTATCTCTCTTTCTCATTTAGCTAAGTCCTTAATTGCTTCTGATATGCCTTTTTCAACAGTTAATACATATTTGTTCACTCATTCATTTATTACTTCACACATTTGTTTATTCATTCACCTCATTCATGTTTTTATTCATTCACTCATTCACGTATTTATTCATTCACTCATTTGTTCATTAATTCATATATTTATTCATTCACTCATTTATTTATTCATTCATTCACTCATTTATTCATTCAGAAATATACTTTAAAATGCAGATTCAAAAATTTCATTGGAAAATAGGCTCGTTTAGTTCTGGATAATCTTGGTATCTGTCCATGTTCTACGTCATAAAATCTTTCCGATAAAGTTTGTTCCAAGCAAATCCGTCACTACAGGATTTATATAGGATTGAAATTTTAACGTAGACGGTAATTTTAAAAATTTTTTTGAACTGTTCAAATTTGAAAAATTGATCAAATCCAAAAATAGTCCATGTCGAGTGCTCCTCCCAATAATCTTATTCAAAAGAACTTCGATCGTTTGTGCAGTCTATATAATTTGCTGCACATTTCCTCATAGGCACTAATGTTAAAATTTTTTGAGCTTTTCAAAATTGAACGAAAAATGATTCAAATCCCAAAATAAAATATGGATATGAAGTGTTCCTGCCTAGATTTTCCAATGCCAAAAAAAAAAACCTTCCGAATAGGGGGCCGTCCATAAATGATGTCACAATATGTCACACTTCAGCGGATCCTCTCCGCTCTGTCACATGTCACGCTACGTTGCATAATGCATGATGTCACACTTCTTGGTATAACATTTTCCCGTATCTCAAAACCCTACTTTGAAACGTTTAATATTTTATTAAATTACGTACCTTACTTTTAACTTTTCATTTTTAACGATACTTTTACGTTACATTAAACCTTCTTTCATACTTTTATTTACTTTTACCGGAAAGTAGGTTAAAAATTCGTTTTTTTTTCTCATAAATATATTTAATTTTAGGCTTAACAATCATGATATTCATTTATATCTACGCTGTTTATCGAAAAAATGGAACAGTTTTCAACAATCGAACTTAACATACAAAAGCTTTTATTTAAGTTAATTCACTGTCTAATGCACTTTCAAATGTTTCCTGACTATTGGGCGTCTCCAAAGGAAAGAGAAAATTCCTCTTTTAAATATTCAGAAACACATTTTCTTTGTCCCAAAAATTATATAAACTTGTGAGGAAGAAAAATTAAAATATAGGCAAAATGAAAATAATTTATGTTAGTTTTAAAAATTTCGTTTGATATTTAATCAGCTTTTAACTAAAGTAGAAAAAACGCATAAACATACGACTTGGGAGCAGACGATTTTTTTTCATCCTGAAAATCCTCCAACACTGACACACTCAATCCTATGAACTGGGGTCCTGCGCCTAACCATGGCACGCCGTGCCGGCCGATTTAAAAAAAAAAATTCTAAAAGAATTTTTTGATTCGCTAAAAGTGCGAGAAGATGAAAAAAAATATTAATATCCAGTACTATAAATACAGTTTTATGTTATTTTGTTTTTTTCGCCCCTGTTGTACGGCTACTGCTGAAATATTTATTGCGGTTATTAAATATATAGCATGAAATATGCAAAGAAAATCAATTCTCCCACTATTTTAATTGCTCATTAGCACAATCAGTAGTGGAATAAGTAATTTTTTTTGAGAATTAATTAAAAAATTACGTCTCAGTCAACAATCAGCTACACTGCTCAAATTTAGATGGTTTTGCTCTGAGCTCATAGTTTAACATCATAAGATTGCTCGGTACTTACGTATTAACGCAACCAGGCCAAAATTCGCATAAATCGCCAAATTTGGCGACCCTACTTACGGCAACCCTACGTGTTATGCGTGGTTTTTCGTAAAGAAATTATTTTGCTTGCTGGTTAGATTGAATGCCGTGAAATACTTTAACTATGGGTATTTGGGATCTGCCTTACAAATCGCGCCAACCTGGTTGCGATAATACGTAAGTACCGATTGCTCTTTTGTACACTGCGTGTGTCATTGTTACAAGTTTTCTTTTAATTAAATAGGTACAACAAAGCTTTAATTTAAATACTATTAAATCGCCAAAAATGCTTTAAGTTACATGGTTTTATTTAAATTCAAAACATCGTTGCATTATCCAAACAAAACTATTGTTGCCAAATGACAAATGATAATTCTGATCATTTCCTCAGAGCCAAAATTATTATTTTTCTTCCTAATTAACGTTATAATAAATTGTAAAATGGATGGATTATTGTATTGTCATCAAAGATAAGCTTGTGCGCAAAATTTGAAAATAATTTATGCAGTAATAGTTGTCGAAAACCGCCTTACAAAATTCCGCCACAAGTCAAGTTAAATAAAACCATGTAAAAAATAATAATAACTTCAGTTTGGCATGTAGAAAATAGCTGAATTATGCGAAAGGTCTTGCTAAGGAATTCCGATCATGTGTTAATTAAACTATGTAGAATCAACAAAGTGAGAAAAAAGTCTGTGACTAAGATTTCGTAACTGTTGCGAGTGATACGAGACCAACATAAGACAAATGGATGGCACATGAAATTGTGTTAATGATATAAAGTTTAGTTAAACTATTAAACTCACCTGTTAGAGCCTTCGACGTCCATAATGTACCAGAAACTGAAACAGAATTTTCCACTCCAATCTTTATCTACTGCGGGACTGGTAATGTTGGCTTGCTTTTCTGAAACGTCATCTCCAAGTACGTATGCGTAACGTCCTAAAAGAAAGATTTTAAAGACCATTACCAGCAACGCAAATTAAAAATTGAAAAGGATATTATGAACTTATGTTGCGGATACTTTGCGAACTATATAATTTTGGATTTCATTAAAGCTTTTAAAAAATAGTGTCAGATACGCGACACTTTTTTGAAAACCGCCAAAAATAAGCAGCAGTCAAAGAAGACAGTTTGTATTACTCTTACTACTAGATAAATTGTGGAGAATTCCGCCACTGCACCAAATCGTTTTGTGTGGCATTTAATGGAGGCAATTCAAGAAACGTCACTGGTCACGTGACACCGATGAAAGCAATGTAAACAAAGGAAGCCGTAGCATATCTTCACTTCGAGTTCGACAAATCTAATTAAAAACTAGACCTAAATAAAGTTCTTCTACATTACATAAAATTAACATTAATAAACACTATAGCTATTGTAATAATTAATATAAAATTATTTTATAATGATTAAATTAAATGTAAATACCGGGTTATAATCAGGAAAAGCTGTGAAAATAGTCTCATTAATTTTAAGATAACTCATTTTGCCTAGTGAACTCCACGTAGAACTCAATTGAAAATCTTAGTAAACAAAGAGCGGATGTCACGTGAGAACGATGATCGCTCCTGAGTCCCTCTAGCGGTGAATTACCTCCATTCTTTAAAAATCTGGGATTAAATGAATCTGGAAGACAGTTGTATAAGTAAGAAACACAATGAAAGTCAATTTTTGTTTCACATTCAATGGATGTTCCTCGATGTTAATGAACCTGCAATGTGAACCAAGAATTTATTTAAGTATTGAATATTGTGACTAACTGATGCTATGAGAAGGAAATGTAAAAGGTTATGCTTGTCATGCGAAATATCAACAGCAATTTCAAAAATACTTACTTGTAAAAAATCTGACATCCAGAAGTTTTGGTTAAAAAGAAATTTTTGGTGGAATATTTTCGTGAAGTAAAGGATCCTCTAAGATTTCTTTATCATAAGTTTTGTTTGTTATGACGGAAGTGCAATTTTTAAAAAGAAATATGTAAACGCCGATGTCTCAAGTATATATCCGATTCGATATATGTCGAAAACTCGAGTCATCCATTAAAGGACCTCTTCTTGGATGACTTAAATCTCAAATTTAAGAGAAGCGGTAAATTTTTAGACCGTAGGTCCATTTTTCGTCATTAGCCGCACGATAAGCTTTAAAATGAGAGGTAAATCGTGGACTTTAATAAAGGAATTAGGAACATTTCGCGGACCGACAGAAAAACAGGCTAAAAGAATAATATATAAGATAAACCCATCACCGGTAATAACGAAAATTTGAAGAACAATGGTTTGGCTCTCATATCGCAATTTCCAATTGCCTAATTGTTAACCTAAAATAGTCTTAACGATTCTGTTTCTTAAAATAGGGGTGAGGAAAGTTGGATTACTTCAGAAATAACGCACTATGCAAATATAAGAATTTGTGGAGGTATTAGTGAACGAAAAATTATCACCAACATTTATCAAAACTGTCAAAAATAAATATTATTGTTCTAATCTTAGGGGAAAATGAATGAATTACGTTACACAATTAACTTCGTTGCAAATGATAGAAGCTGAAAAAGACAGTAACCATTTCAACTGAAAATTTTCAGTTAATTTATTTTGAATTTTTACCATAAAATGGTTTTTATCTAAAAAGTTTAGTCCTTTTCTTTCAAATGCTTGGAAATTTTACTAATTTTTGCAGGAGAAACTCGGAAAGGGGTTACTCCATTTGATCTAAAACAGAAAATAGTTGGTGGGAACGATGCATATCTGGAAAACTTGAAATGCACTTACCTAAAGAATTCCCCTTGGTGTGGTCGAATTTTGGAAGGCCTATTTTCGGCTTTTGTGGGTCATAAATTTGCCATTTGAGTCTCGCTTTCCCATCGATGTTCCATTGACAAAAGGTACCAGTGTCGAAATCGCAAGACATTTTGGTGACTGAAACCAAACAAAAATACGAGTCAAAGGGGGAGAACCTTCTGGGGGGAATAAATCAGACCTTTCAGTGTTATAACGGAGTAACTGCAAACATTGATCGAGATTGATGCAAAATACTCCAATTTTATTCTGATAAGAGACTATTGAATTTCCTAACTTTTATTGCTGTGAGTTACACAGAAATAAAAGTTAAACTAAAAACGAGAAATTTAAAGTAAATTAAAAGTTTATTTCAAAATTAAATTAAAAGTTAAATTAATTAAAAGTAATAATTCAGACATTTATGTGTAATAATGGAGCAACCGCAAACATTAATCGAGCTAGATGCTCTATTTTTATGCTAATAAGAGACTTGCTTTTATTGAACTTCCAAACTTTTATTGCAGTGAGCTACACATTTAAAATTATAACTATCAAAATTAAAATTTTGCTGCAACGTTAAATACAAATATGAGCCGTTCAATGCACATATTGATTGACTCCACTTTTTAAAAACGTCCTTATTTCAGCTTTAAAAGTGTTCGATTGACGTGTGGGGAGAGAGTATGTGAATTTATAATAAAGTTTTGGGTAATTACATTATAAAACCACATGATCTTTATCTCTCTAAGTGTCGAATGAACATTTTTAAAGGTGAAATAGAAAAAAAAAAAAAAGTGGAGTTAATTGAATTGTTCTTTGAACGGCTCATATAAAACAAGTTCGCAACTTGTACTTTTACGGGAAAGTAGGCAAAAATTGGATTGTGAACATTGATACATTTGAGGCATAGTTGCATTATTGCATTCCATATTTCAATCTATTTTTATTTAAAAAAATTTTTTTATGCAGAAAGAAATTAACTTTTAGGAAACTTAATTTGCTTTTATGTTTATGCCGCTTCATTACGGATCCTTTTCACGATTGCATTTAAAAAACTGTTTTAAAAAGACAAAAAAAAAAACAATTAACCAAAATATCACTTACCAACAAACAATTCGCACGTTATAAGAATAGAAAAAACATAGTTATGAATAAGGTGTCGAGTTTCAGAGTTTAACCTTCCCCAATTAAAGATGAAACTGCAAAATATTTCTAGTCGAAACGCTCAAAAACGATCTACGTTGCCATTTTGAGCGTCAAACTTTCTGATATATTGGCTGATTTGAACTATAGATGTCATGTTTTAATCCGAGTTCAACTTATTCCCCAAAATGTCTTCAAAACGCAACCACTGATACATGTTTCTAGACAGAACGATGTTAAAAATGAGCTATGTCGCCATTTTAGGGGCCAATCTTCCTGATATGTGCACTGATTTGAACTAGAGATGTCATGTTATAATCTGAGTAACTTCTTCGCTAAAAGGTCTTCGAAACGCAACCACTAATACACGTTTCTTGACGGTACGATGTTAAAAATGAGATATATCGTCATTTTGAGGGTCAATCTTCCTGATATGTGCACTGATTTGAACTATATATGTCATGTTTTAACCAGAGTAACTTCTTCGCTAAAATGTCTTCAAAACGCAACCACTAACTAATAAATGTTTCTTGACGGAACGATGTTAAAAATGAGCTATGTCGTCATTTTGAAGGGCAATCTTCTTGATATGCTCACTGATTCAAACTAGAGATGTCATGCTTTAACCAGAGTAACTTCTTCGCTAAAAGGTCTTCAAAACGCAACCACAAATAATTGTTTCTTGACCGAACGATGTGAAAAATAAGCTATGTCGTCATTTTGAGGCTCAATCTTCCTGATATGTTTGTTCACTGATTTGAACTAGAAATGTCACGCTTTAACCAGAGTTACTTCTTCGCTAAAATGTCTTCAAAACGCAACCACTAACTAATAAAGGTTTCTTGACGGAACCATGTGCAAAATGAGCTATGTCGTTATTTTAAGGGTCAACCTTAATGATATGTACAGATTTGAACTACACTGTCAGAGACGCATGCTCAAATCTCATGAAACTTTCGTCCTATTTGACGAACTGGCTTCGTGAAAAATGCTCCGAGTAAATCTTTCGTCAAATTGGCGAAATTTGTGTGGAAACTTTTTTAAGTCAGGTGATCGTGTGAGGAAAGAATCGTTCTAAAAGACGAAATGTTCTTGACGATTGAAGAATCGTCGAAAATGAGGATTCTATTTTTGAGAGTGTAGAGATGTCATATTTTAATTAGAGTAACTTCTTCGCTAAAATGTCTTCAAAACGCAACCACTAACTAATAAATGTTTCTTGACGGAACGATAATAAAAATGAGCTATGTCTACATTTTGAAGGACAATCTTCTTGATATGTTCACTGATGCAAACTAGAGTTGTCATGCTTTAACCAGAGTAACTTCTTCGCTAAAAGGTCTTCAAAACGCAACCACAAATAATTGTTTCTTGACGGAACAATGTGAAAAATTAGCTATGTCGTCATTTTGAGGCTCAATCTTCCTGATATGTTTGTTCACTGATTTGAACTAGAAATGTCATGTGAAAAATGAGCTATGTCGTCATTTTGAAGGACAATCTTCTTGATATGTTCACTGATTTGAACTAGAACTGTTACGCTTTAACCAGAGTTACTTCTTCGCTAAAATGTCTTCAAAACGCAACCGCTAATTAATAAAGGTTTCTTGACGGAACCATGTGAAAAATGAGATATGTCGTTATTTTAAGGGTCAACCTTCCTGATATGTACTGATTTGAACTACACTGTCAGAGACGCATGCTCAAATCTCACGAAACTTTCGTCGTATTTGACGAACTGGCTTCGTGAAAAATGCTCCGAGTAAATCTTTCGTCAAATTGGCGAAATTTGTGTAGAAACTTTTTTAAGTCACGTGATCGTGTGAAGAAAGAATCGTTGTAAAAGACGAAATGTTCTTGACAGTTGAAGAATCGTCGAGAATGAGGATTGTATTTTTGAGAGTGTAGAGATGTCATATTTTAATCAGCGTAACTTCTTCGCAAAAGTTCTTCAAAACGCAACCGCAAATAAATGTTTCTTGACGGAACGATGTTAAAAATGAGCTATGTCTGCATTATGAGCTTCAGTCTTCTTTATACATTCTTGGATCTGAACCAGATGTCATGTCCAACCACGGATTTATTTAACTTCCCTGTCCGTACTGTCAAGAAATGCAACCACTGTTAAGCACTTACTTAAAGTATTGTCCAAAGTGCCCTAATTTCAATCTTCAATGCTTAATGTCGCCGCAAAAATGCTGTTCGAACTTTTTGCAAGTATCGTATTAATATCCTCTGAATCAAAAATATTAATCGAGGCTAAAAGTACGCTGATTCGTCAAATCATTTTTAACTACATAATTTCTATTGTACATACCAGCAATTTAAAAAACACACTGCTAAAAAAAATAAAACACTGGAAATTATGAAAAATATGCTTTGTTTCATTTCGAGTTTAACTTCCTTGACACAATTCCATCCATACAAAACCACAACTTCACTAGTAATGATTAAACTTTGTGCAAAGTAATAGAAATAAAATTTCACGATAAATTAAAGCACAAATGAGCATTAAAACGCAGACATATGTTTCGGGATCGCTTGGAATCCCTTTTTCAATGCGACAGGGAGCTTCTAGATGCAAAACATCCAAATGAAGCAGACAGAACAACAAAAACAAAGCTTATATAGCCTAAGAATTAACTGTAAACCAATGAGAATAAAGGCAGTGTGAAGTGGAAGTAGAAGTAGTATTAAAGGCACCAATAAGAGAGCAACAAACGAATGTAGTTGGAAGTACAGAAAGTAAAAAGGAATATCAATAAAAACAAAGAAAAAGACAACAGATTTCTATTTCCACAACTTCACTTTAAGTTGTTACAAATGCACAATAGTACCAAGCTTCAGTTTTTTTTATTACAATCGTAGAATAACATATGATTCAATCAGATAAACTATCCGTTATTTCAGTTAACTCCTTAACGGTCGGGTAATTTTCAAGAAAACGGTCATAAAAGTGCCAATTTTTTTTTTTAATCCCTGATTATCATTTTATTTTTTTAACTTGTTTTATTTTGAAATTTTAAACAGCCCGATGCATGTCACGGGAGCGAGAAATAGAAGACGAAACCTCAGCCCGTCACTCTCACGGGAGCGAGAAATAGAAGGCGAAACCTCAGCCCGTCACTCTCACGGGAGCGAGGAATGGAAGGCGAAACCTCAGCCCGTCACTCTCACGGGAACGAGAAATAGAAGGCCAAACCTCAGCCCGTCACTCTCACGGGAGCGGGGAAATTTAGAAGGCCAAACCTCAGCCCGTCACTCTCACGGGAGCGAGGAATAGAAGGCGAAACCTCAGCCCGCCACTCTCACGGGAGCGAGAAATAGAAGACGAAACCTCAGCCCGTCACTCTCACTGGAGCGAGGAATAGAAGGCCAAACCTCAGCCCGTCACTCTCACGGGAGCGAGGAATAGAAGGCGAAACCTCAGCCCGCCACTCTCACGGGAGCGAGAAATAGAAGGCGAAACCTCAGCCCGTCACTCTCACGGGAGCGAGGAATAGAAGGCCAAACCTCAGCCCGTCACTCTCACGGGAGCGAGAAATAGAAGGCGAAACCTCAGCCCGTCACTCTCACTGGAGCGAGAAATAGAAGGCAAAACCTCAGCCCGTCACTCTCACGGGATCGAGAGGGATGGGGTTAATGATCTCCGATTCATTTTATTCACTCCTTTCTAATAAACTTACGAACAAGTACAACTACAGTGCACAAAAAGGTAAAGTAGTTCACGTAATTCTGATAAAGCTGCACGTTTCAATCAGATAAACTACCTCATGAAATGCTTCAAGTAATAAATAATCTACCGCAAGTAAAAAACGAAAAAACAGTAGTTAATGGGAAAAAATCACTCCAAAATATTTCTTAGGTGAAACTGTTATCCAAATACACAAACGTCACTAAGAAGTTTTTATCTTATTCTTGAATTTGTGTCACTTTTAGTATTATAAACAGTTCATTCAGGACAAACGTCATTTGTTTCCTCAATAATTGTCACTACATTTTTAAATTTATTATACACTTACTTGAAAATAAAGATGACTGCAAAGAAATAAACAAACAAAACACACATAAGCTCCTGAAAGGTAAGTCCTGTTTCAATCACAGTTCAAAGCTTCACTCATCATAACTCTATAAAAACAACAACTACTAGACATTTGAAGTAGGAGTGTTGCCAAAAATAAATGTTTGCGTCAAAAGTAAATTACTTTTTTTCCTAATCTGCTCACTTCGTAGAATGATGCAGTCGAATGGAACTCGAATGTTTCATCAATTAGTAATCTACATATTCATCTTAGTATATTTTTATGATTTTCTTTACTCTGTTCAAAATTTCTTTACTCTCTCTCAAGAAAATAATTTCAAAAAACGCTCCTTTTTTTAAAACGTGGCTTAGCCAAGCTATACTTCATTTTTCCCATCAACCATATTTTTCGAATAACTCGAAAATTAATCCATAATGTCGCATTTGCACACGCTCACAACTGATATAATTGAACAAAATTCAAGATAAAAATATACGCGAACATTATTTAGGTACACCCTTTGACAAAAAAATCTTACTAACGTTCTAACTTAAAAATCCGATGAATTACGGTCGATTTTCGACCACAGGGCGATCACTAGTTATTATAAAGAAATATATGGTTTTTACAAGATTTATTTTTCTGACTGTTAAAAATAAGCTTGAACTCTATACAAGATATTCAAAAGTAAATTAAACTAATGCTTTATGTGTGCCCTAGTTTTATTTTAAAACAGCCAACTTACCCAAAATAATTAGCAATTTTACAATATTATGCAGCATTTTTACGTTTAAGAAACACTTCAGTTGAAATAATAAATTAACTTTGTGCTAAGTAAACAGTAGTGAAAAATAATTTCACGTTAAGAAAGCACAAATAAGCATTGAAATGGGATTCCAAGCAATACCGAAACATATGTCTGCATTTTAATGCTAATTTGTGCTTTCTTAACGTGAAATTATTTTTTATTACACATCAACTGAATTTGCTTACCTGGCATTTCAGTTGGCAATATCGGTGGTTCGGTGGTTGGCTCTGCAAATAAAACAGCTTTAAGTACAAAAAAAGTTTACCAAATAATTAATAAAATGCTACAGGATAACATGTTTTGACAACCCTTCTTAATGATTACGGGAAATCTATATAACAAAAAAATAACGACTGCCGCTTTGTCTTGTTGAAAGCAGTTGAGAAAGAAACCTGTCTCTCTGGAATGATTTGAGCTCTCGTAATAAAGGTGATGAGGACATTTGTCCCTCGTCTCATTTGTGTGTTGCTGTGGTTATCAAGCTAATAACGATGACCTTTGTCTTCAATAGCGCAACCAACAAATCACGGTTGTCTGAGGAAAAGACCCTTTTGATGACGCAATGGAAAACCCCAATCAGGGGTAGGAGGGTGTGGTTATTAACCTCTCTGTATCAGTGTAGACTGTAGGCAACATACTTTTAATCGCTGTTTTATAATACAGTTAGACCTCGATGTAAGGTAACGACATATAAGGTCACCCCGCATATAAGGTCACCCCGCATATAAGGTCACCCAGCATATAAGGTCACCCAGCATATAAGGTCACCTCGCATATAAGGTCACCCCGCATATAAGGTCCCCCAGCATATAAGGTCACCCCGCATATAAGGTCACTCCATATATAAGGTCACCTCGCATATAAGGTCACCCGCATATAAGGTCATTCCGCATATAAGGTCACCGCGCATATAAGGTCACCCGCGCATATAAGGTCACTTTTCTAAAGCCCTTTCATTGAATATCAAAGGTGCGTGAGTCGATTATAAGGTCAATCCACTTATAAGATCATCTTCTTGAAGACCCGAGCGGTGACCTTCTATCGTGGTCTGACTAATTGAAAAATTACCAGTAAAAAATAAAATACTTTTTTATTCTTATTATTCGTTACTTAATTATCTGATTATCTTTCGTTTTGTCATCTGAATCCAAACAATAAAATAAATCCAAGTTTATAAGTTATAGAAGGGTAAAAAAATTAAAAGACAAAATTTAAAATCCTTAAACACGTGTATTTTATTTCTTTTTTTATTTATTTTGTTATTGTCTTGAATTTTAAAGAAAAATCGAAAACATTCGACTTGTTGAGTGATAGAGTGTTAAGTTACGCAGAATCAATGAAGCACCCTGTAAAATTTCGTCGATGCTGATTTTATCGACCCAATGAAGCGCACAGAAATGTTTCGTTGAAGTTGCTTCTCGCTGTTGCGTTTGGTGGGAAAGCACCATCGCAACAGTCAATTTTGAGATAGAGCGGCAAGGGCAATTATCACTACACATTTTTATCCACGGAGAGGAAAAGTAAGAAAAATAACCCGTACTTGGACAAGCTCCTTCTTGCACGGATATGTCGTCCAGGGCAATGAAAGCTCTCGGATTGGCACCTCGTACCGCTGAGAAGAAGAATTGGTACGCTTCAGCTCTTGGTACCGGTACTTCCATGGTGTATTGGGCCCATCCACCTGTGGTCTCGTTGAATGTCTGGAGCTCGACGGATTGGTACATCAGATTTTTTTCGTTGTTGTTCAAGGCCATCTTTCCGACAGCCAAGATAGAAATATCTGAAAAAATTGTAAATTTATGAAGTTTATTGGAATAACTTTCTTCTGCATAATATTTCATAAATACAAACGTGAATATTTTGATGTCAAGCAACGCCATTCACAAAAAATATTGGTTTTCAGGTAATGTGGGAATCCTACAATCCCAACATCCCGTAATCCTATCCCACTATCCCATAACCCGATGACGTCACGAGGCAACGCAGCTTCAGAATGGACGAGCGACGAGGAGTAGAGAGACGTGTGAGGAAGACGCCCGCCTGATTGTTTGCGTCCGTTCAGTCCGTTGTGTTATTATGTGCTATGTACTTGTCTACCATAAATGTTTTAAGTGTTCTAGAAGATGTTATTCACAATCTTATAGTAAAATACTTTAAATATGCAGTATTTGAAAAAAAAAATGAATATAAGTCAGAAGTGGAATTCAAAACAAAATATTATTAAATCACGTAAACATTCATTAGTTTTAGCTTGAGGTATCAATAAAAAAAGTTAGCCAAAAATATTTTGCCTTCCGATTTCGTAATTAGCGTTGTTTGACATTAAAGATTGTTAATTATAACAAAATGGAATGTCTTGCCATAATGCATTGTAGACTTCCTTATTAATTGCTGTTTATCAGCAATTAATACGGTAAAATGCATTGCATTATGTTTATCACAACCGACAAGGGGACGTAGTGGTAAGTCGCGGGCCTTACCCAAGATCGCAGGTTCAAACCTGGATATGTAGCTGGATTTTTCAAGATGCAGAAAATTGTCTGCTTATATCTGCCGTTCAATTATGCGGCATGTCAAATAAAAATTTAAATTTATTTAATTTAAATTTATCAAACAAAAGTTTATATTTCCCTGCTTGTGTTTCCTCTATACATAAGAACGTTGTCTTTTTTTTTTTCATATTGCATTTTCGGTAGCGAAAAACCGCGATCCAATGTTGAAGAGCAACATATTACAAATGCGGGATACACATAATAACTTGCAGTGAAATTTATATTATATAGTTATTATTCTCTTTTATTGTAAGGTGGTTTATATTATCCGGTCATCAAAATTACATAAAAAGCCCAGAAAGTTTTTGTAAAGAATTTAAAGAAAGTTGAAATTTTTTAAGTTGCATTCTAATGAACGTTAAGTGCTAATAATGCATGGAGAGGGTGGACATGTTTAAATACAATAATTTTTTGCTCACATCCACCTCAATATATTTAATCCTTTAGATTAAGTTACTTTTATGGGTTATTCAGGTAATGCTTCATCATTAAGGAGTCTCTGCCTGCACCAAAAGGACGAGTTATGCGAAAAAAATCGATATTTTTTTTTATTTTATATTTAAAAAGAATAAGTATTCAAGATTTCAAAAATGTTTGGTTTTTGTTTCTACAATACATAGAAACGAAGTTACACGCAATTAAGCTAACCAGAAGTCGGATCGCAAGCACATAAAAGTGGAATTTAAAATGCGTTTTCTGAAAAACTACTTTTTTCGATATCTTTGTTCACGGCAGATCTCATAACTCGAAAAGTTTTATACCCATTACTGTGATTTTTAAAGTATTGTTTCACACATTGCTATCTGTGTTTTGAACTAAAATCTAAGCTCTATATCAGTACTTAAAAAATTTACAGGCATTTATTTGTGAAATATTGTGTTTTTTTCGGCGAAAAACGTATGAATTTCTTCAAAACTGCTATATTTTTCTCAATTTTGGGCCTATTATAAAACTTTTAGTTCAGAACACAGTTAAGTAATATAGAAACATATATTATTAAGGATTTTAAAATATATCGAGTTAAAGTGAGTATAGAGTGTTCGGCGTAAACTGTAAAATTCGCCTATTTTTTTGCTAAAATTTCCCAATTTTCCAAAATTTTATAAAAATATACCTATTATTTTGTTTGTTTTCTTAATTTTAATTACTTTTTAACTTAAAAAATATGCATTTATTAATTATTTCTTTGTTTTGAAAAAAAAGCCTCCGAACGTAGTCAGACCCCTTAACAGTTAGTGTATTTGTTAAAGCTTTGCGCTCGCAGACGCGGTGTGGCGTCAATGTAACTAACGCCTTACCGCACGTTATATCGTAGAGCGCGACCGAAAGTTAAATCGTAGCGCAAGTGGTTAATTAAAGAGCATAAGGTTTTCAATGCTAAATTTAATTATTTCGGTCGAATTTCGACTGCAGGACGAACTCTAATTTACAAGTTGAGCGCCATGTCAGCCATCGGTGACTGACACTGAACTTTCCGTTTAGGTCGCGTCAGCCACCGGTGGCTGACGGTGTAAATATGATGCAAAACTTAAAAAATTACGCTGTTTTAAGCTATTTCTAAAATTCTTTTTAAAAGTTACTTAATTTTTATTTGTTACAGGATTTTACTGAAC
The DNA here is from genome assembly GCA_038502835.1 of Octonoba sinensis. Taxonomy (NCBI): domain Eukaryota; kingdom Metazoa; phylum Arthropoda; class Arachnida; order Araneae; family Uloboridae; genus Octonoba; species Octonoba sinensis. The sequence continues at coordinate 12,346,762 of CM076603.1, forward strand.
ACTGAACTTCCCGTTTAGGCCGCGTCTGCCCCGGTGGCTGACGGTCTAAATATGATGCAAAACTTAAAAAATTACGCTGTTTTAAGATATTTCTAAAATTCTTTTTAAAAGTTACTTAATTTTTATTTGTTACAGGATTTTACTGAACACTGAACTTTCCGGTTAGGCCGCGTCAGCCACCGGTGGCTGACGGTGTAAATTGATGTAAAACTTTTAAAAATACGCTGTCTTAAGCAATTTCTAAAATTCTTCTAAAAGCTTACTTAATTTTTATTTGTTACAGGATTTTACTGAACACTGAACATTATGTTCATGCCGCATCGGTTACTGGTGACTGATACTAAAAGCGTGGCCTGACTGGAATTTCCTTATTAATTCGTGTGGCACTCAACGTGTTAAATAAAGAGTTTATCGAAATTTTTACTCATACGATATAAAATCGTGTTATAAAGAAGTTAAACTCACCCTTTCCTAGAATGCAGTAGAAGAAGCTCAGGCACGTGACTTGTTGAACTTGGTTTTCGAGAATTTCGCTGACGAGAGTTGCCGTCTGCCCTTCAACGAGGCTTGGAGATGTCATGTCTGCGTATACGTACATTCCTGTTTTGCAAAAATAAGCTGGTTTTCAGTTGAAACAAGCAATGAAAACATCCTTTCGAGCAAATGCAAATTGTGTTTCTACAGAAAAGTCCCAACATATAACACAGGGTGTCCATAAAAGAATGTAGAAAGAAATAAGCGTTGTAGAGTGTTGGTTCGAGATCACAGTTACGGCCTTATTCACCAGCCGATTTGAACTTTCCAACTGCAGGTCAAAGGACCTTGACCTTGTTAACCAATCAGAATGCTCAAATCGGCAGTTCGAGTGTTTGACAGAGGCTCGCATCGGTTGGTGAATAAGGCTGTTAAAGAGTAACTCAGACAGTTTTAGATAAGCGCATGCGCGAGTACTTCTTTGTTGTTTTCTGATTTTGAAACATTTTAGTTTTTTTCCCGTTGGAAATGCCAAATAGATTGTTTTCAGGTCTTTCCTAACCACAACATCAACTCTTCAAGTTCGCAGCACAATCAGTACTTTGGGATATAGTTATGTGGAACTAAATTTTAATGATGGAATAGAAACATCCAATGAGCATAGGGCAAGCTAGTCGCCACATAAAAGCACGGATATTAAATTAAGTTGGATTAATAATGAATTTTGAACTATATTGTGTTCCTAAAATTTATTTAATGAACAGATAATTCATAATTGACTATGAACATAATTCTTTCAGAATAAGGTACTTGTACCCAATATGGACAGTGCTCTCAATATGGACACCCCTAATATCTTTAAAAGTAACAAATTTGATCGAGAAATAGCACTACATGTCCGTGAAGAAAAGCAGTTAAAAGGATAATTTAGCCAGGAAAGTGAAAAAAAGCGCGTTGATCGCCATTTTGAAGGAAACTTGCTTTTTCATGGTGTGCTGTTCGTAATTACTGGCAAGTTTAAATTCGTATTAGATATGGTAAAATTACTTTAATTATTGAAAAGTGAAGTGTTTTAGAAAGCTAATAAAACATATTTTCGATAGATATTGAATATATTGTTTAAAAATGTTTTCTTTGTTTATTTATTGCAAGATTTAGTAAAACTACGCCCGATTCCCAATATGAACACCTATGTCCAAATAAAAACTTCTTCATCATGGGCGCTAAGTCCCACACAGTTGTCATGGACATCTCTGCCACAGTTGATGCATGGCCCCATGTCTGCAACAGCATCAATACTTCATAAGAAGCAGTACCAGCTCTTCTTTGTTAATGAAGTACAGCAAGTGAATCTTCAGAACAGATTCACAAATTTTTAAAATATCTGTTAAATGTTATTTTGTTTTGCTAATTCATAATAAATGAATGTTTATATGTAATTTTAATTGATGCTTTTGAAGACATGTGGCCACTAGGGTGGGGCGAAAAACAAAAATTTTTTCATATCAATTTTGGATAGCTGCCAAAAGTTGTCTATGGGGATAGTTAGTTAATGTTCGAAATTTGACAAATATTCGTTAATATCTTCAGGGGGCGCTACGGTCGCAAAGTTTTGTTATTTCTTTTCTCCTTAATTTCATGGCAGTATTTTGAAAGACAATGCTTTTAACAAATGTAATGCTTTTTTTTTTACCGATAAGAGACATTTATTTATTAATAACATTCCAAAGAACTTTTTTAAAAATGGCAATAAACGTTAACATTTTGAAGGGACGCTGCATTGTTTTGTTACACAAGGGGTGAAATATGTGGGGACGCTGCACTCGAGGTGTAAGATAAAAGCAGGGAAAATGCTAAAAATTGCAGTTTTTGGAATACCCAAAAACCTGTCTGATTCAGTATTACCTACTTATGAAGACGTTTTTGAATATTATTTGTTTCTTGTGAATGAAAAAAAGTCATTTCATAATTGCAAAGAGCCCACCGTTCAAAAGAGGTTGCCACAAAGTTGGAAGAGATATGGCATCGATCATCCATTCCTGTAGTTTTTCACAGACGAATAGCTCAACTAATTCAACGCTTTCATGACAAATATAAAAACCTGAAGAAAACGATGAACAAAAAGGTGCTACATCCGATGCTTTTAATGTCAAGTTACAGTTATTTTTATAAAAAGCTCGTGAACAGCTTTTCGATATCGCTTGTTGTAAATGCCGTTTCTCAATGTGCAATTGCGATAAGACTCGAAAAGTCCCTGTCAAAAAACAGTTTTTACTTGCGGAGCGAAAAATGGTTATTGGAAATATGGATGTTAAAACCACAAGGAAATTGAAACAGAAGTAAGAACGAAAAGCAAAAAAGAATCAAGAGCAAAATGGAAGATGGAATTAATGCTGATGAAGAAGTTACTTATGAATCAGAAAGCGATAAAGAATGTTTAATAAATGACACTGACGAAACTGATCCGGAGTTTAGTTGTATCAGGGTTCAAGCAAACACTTCACAAACCAGGGTCAGTTTAACTAAAATTTCAAAAACGTGTAATCGCTATCATGTATGTGTCAAATAGAGCAGCGGCAGCCTTAGCATCATCGGTATTAAAAGATGTCGGCTTAATCCCACGAAAAACATCAAATGTAGTCGATCCAATAAAAAAACGAGATCTTAAAAAAGCGAGAAAACATTTGCAAACTCGGCAACATCAAGATCTTAAATATAAAGACATGCGACGCTTGTCTTTTGATGGACGGAAGGATAGCCCATTGTTCTTAAATAACTGAAGTAATAATTGAAAAGCACGTTACCACTGGTTATTTTCCCTGAAAATATATATTTAGGACACATATCGCCAAAACGATCGAACGCAGAAGAAATTGCATACGGAGTACTTGAATTCTTTGCCGCGAACAGAATCGATACAAGTACGTTGTGCAATTGGATATGACGGTACTGCAGTAAATACCGGAAAGAAAGGTGGCGCGATTTTGCGTCTTGAAAAGTTTTTAAATAGACCATTGCAATGGTTAATATGCCATCTTCATGGAAACAAATCGCTTTCTCGACATTTAATGGAGCACATGGATGAACCAACGAATAGTCCTCGTGGGTTCACGGGCAATATTGGCAAAAGTTTATCAGTATTTTGCGCATCCGGAAAATACTCTTCTGGGAATGTTAAATGATGATCGTAGGTATTTACGGCAGTTAGCATCTCGCAGGATATTGAGAGAACGAGTCACCAATTCTCTTAATGATAATCAGATCCGTACTTTTAGTATTCCTCAACTTAACTTATCTGCTCTCGACTATGTGGACAGGATCAATTGGCAATGTGAACATGTGCTTATATCCGGGGCCTTCTATAGCAATGATACTATCTGAGAACGAGCTACGTGAGATTGTGAAAACCGTAGACGTTCCAGATGTGCTTCGGGAAATGGAGAAACTTCCGTGTCATGAAACACTTGAAATCCTTATCCAGAATTTTTTTAACGAATTTATATATAACAGAGACATAAATATATATAATTTAGAAAAAATGGGAGTTATTTCGTATGTTTTTAATACATAGATGTCTCTTTAGCTGGAAAAAATATGCAATAAAATTAGTTAAAATAATTTTTTTTCACAATATAAACACAAGAATTAAGGAGAAAACCAATAATAAAATTTTGCGACCATAGCGCCCCTTGAAGATATTAACTGATATTTGTCAAATTTTGCACACTAACTAACTATCGCCATAGACAATTTTTGGCAGCTATCCAAAGTTGATATGAAAAAATTTTTGTTTTTCACCCCACCCTAGTGGCCACTCATCAAATGCGGCAGATATGCCCCTGAGGACTGTGTGGGACTTAGCGCCCATGATGAAGTTTTTATTTGTCCATCGTGTGAGGACTGAGTACTAGCAGATGTTCAGTTTGCAGACAGATGCAGTAAAGCTAAGCAAAAGCAACTATATTATTTCATAATATTTTGTAGTAACTGAGGTGCTTTGCATGGCTCTTCGAAGAGCCACAACCGAACATGCCCACCCCCCCTCTTCTAAAGTGCATGTTATGAAGATATTTACTGTGCCTCGCTCCTGCCCCGCAATACTTTCAACTATATTTTTTTATCCTCTAAAATACTTTTAAAGAGCATCTTCCATACACCCTGTGTAGTAGGTCAAGAAGCAGTAGGTAAGAAGTCACCTGTCGCTGATATCGACATGCATGTCCATAATAGGAGCAGGCGGTTCCTTATATAGACACTTCTAATTTTTTTTTGTTTTTATCATTTAAAATAAACCAGGATAATTACAAGGTCGCTAATTTTAATAATGATAGTCAATAGTCCAGGGATAGTGTTCATACATTTTTGGAGTCCTATGACGTGTGCCCGGGGGTGAAAAAACATACATTTTCCTTAAGGTGTCCATATTGGGTACAGGTACCTTAGATAACTTTAAATCAAACATTTTGTATAGGAGCATCTCGAAAAATTCAATCTAGGAATTAAGTTTAGATTGCTTCCCATGTCTTAAAAAATTACTATGATTGAATTCTCAAGAAAGAGATTTATTAGGAGTCTATGCACTAAAAAAGACGCAACAGCTATTTTGTTAAAACGAAACAATGGTAAACATAATGGTAGAAGATTCAAAGATTCTCGTTATTGATACATTTGATTAGAGCAGCGGTTCCCAAACTGTGGTTTGGTGAAGTGGTGGGGGCTTCTCGTACCACTAGTGGTATGCAAAGCCTCTCCAGGTGGTGCAGGCAAAAAAAATCTATCTATAATCTGTTAGTGTTCTATTCTATATAATAAAGTTATATTAGCAGTGTTACGCAAAATGGCTCGCAAGAAAAATGGTAGTACGCGAAAAAAAAAAAAAAGATGGGGAATAGCTGGATTAGAGCTACAAATGTTGGATTATTTTCAAATGTTGAAACTCTTTAATTCCGGTGGCATATGTTTCATACCTAGATTGAATATTCTTTTAGTCATTAAGTCAATTTGGTATGTGTATTTTAATTGCTTTAAATTAAGAGGCAGCAATTACAAAATATTGCTTTAAAAAGTCAAATTAAAAATATGCTTTTTGTTCAGCATAGAAATGTATTAAATACTTCTAAAGCTTCTTCACCAATGAGATTAAGTAAATTAATCCTCAGTATTGTAGGGATTATTCACTAATAAACAATTTCTCGCAATAGACGTGTTTTATTGTCTCTCGGTTTGAAATCTAAATTGCTACCAGAAAACACACTCACCCCCTTCAACGCTGTTGTCCAATGGTGGCGTGTCGATGAGCTGTGAATTGACCACCCGCCCGGTGCCCAGAAGCCATGCTGCAAAGTCCCAAGTGTCGTTGAGGGAGTAGCTGCAATAATCGTTGTTGAAGTTGCACTGTGCAGGATTGCCGCACAAACTGTTGCGGATTAGAATGTCATCGATCGCCATCTGGTGGTCGTCATTCCGTCCCTTTTCCGCCAAGAAGACGATCTAGATCAGAAAATAAAGTGGAATATTGTTTGTATATCACTGCCAGATAGATATTTGATGTATTTGTCAGGAACATGGGTGCAAAAAGAAGAGTAATTAAGGTCAATGCCCAAGCAGGAACCAAGACTTCCAGCTTTGTCCACAAATCCTTGTGTCTACACATGAGTATTCTCATTGTTTACTTACTAACCCCCTTCCCCCCCCCCCCAAAAAAATGTAACTGTGTTTCTGTGTCAGGGTGCAACATATTTTCGAGTAAAACGTTACTATCTGGAGCTCAAGCTGCTTTACATGAAAAAGTTTGACTTACTGCAACTTCCCTCTTTCGCTAGAAAGCTAGAAGCAAGTTTGGAATTTTTATTGCGCTGTTTAGGATCAATCCCTCCACACATTAGAATTCTCTTCGATCATGGCCTTTTTTCTTCACATAATTATCCTCATGCAATAAAAACAGGTCCCACAAAAAGCTCCTGCAAGAAGGCTTTCGACAAAAAAATCTGCCAGAGAAAATGACATTGAAAAGACGTCAAGAAAAAAAAAACAAAATAGAAGTTCTCGAACTGTCTCCTGTCGCATTGCATATCATAATGATTGCCCTCTTACATCACGATTTTGCTCTAACACACTGAAATAAATTCCGGGAACCCCAGTGAAACATTGCAACCTGTAGCATGGTTTCCCTCAACAGTGATAAGAAAATTACTCCCAAGTTTTAAACCAAATCGATTCTAAGGACAATTACAACACTAACAAAGATTGTGAAGGTAATAAATAAGAGTAAAAAAAAATCATAAGATGACCTAAGCTAAGGGATCATTCATAAATGATGTCACGCTTCGAGGGGGGAGGGGGGTTCATGAAATTGTGACAAAGTGTGACAAGGGGAAGGGAGGGGGTAACAAGAAGTGTGACACCATGCATTATGCAACATAGCGTGACGCGTGACAAAGGGGGAAGGGGATCCACTGAAGTGTGACATATTGTGACAAAGGGGAGGGGGTCAAATATAAGGGGGAAAAGTGTGACGTCATTTATGAACGGCCCCTGAGTCGAAAGTCGCTTTTAATTGAAAGCAGGATCCCGTTGAAAAACAACACGAACACGCTGCTGCCAACATTTTGAGGAAAGCATTCAGTAGATTTTGATGCACCGCAATTTCGCATGTATTTTACATTGTTTTTCAGGGGAAAATGGGGAGTCTTAACAACCACTTCAACTACAACCACCCACAAGTTCCTTATGTGATATGTTTCCCAGGATAACTAACAAAATAATCACTGCTCTAACGTTGTAATTGATTTTATAATGTCTAAAACTAATAATTCTATTATAAGACAAATTATAATACCTAAAATAAATCAAATATAATTTCTAAAACTGTAAGATAATGTTTTTCAAGTGATTTTTTTCCATAAAATTCCCTATTTATAGGGGATTTCACCAAAATTTATGAAAACCAGGAGATGTTAAATACAAACGGGAGACCAGGAGAATGGAGGAAAATCCAGGAGTCTCCTGGAAAAACCAGTAGAGTTGGAGGGTATGCAACAATCTTTGAGAAAAATGTTAGATTTTTTTCTACTTTTCTTTTAGGGGATCGAACGCAAAAAAAAAAAAATCTAAAAAAGAAAAAAATGTTCACAAAGTAAAGGCAATATAATTCAATCGAAAAAAAACCTTTCGTTACAACGAGGAAGAAATTTAGTAAATTAAAATTACGTTAAACAAAAATAATGTTTTTGTTTGTTTTCGTTTTGTGTTATATATACTATTACATTTTTAATAAAAATCACTCGGAATTTTAAGAATGTTAGTGTCTGTTTTATGAGTTTTTGAAGCTTGAATTTTTTTTACTGGCTTTTATCTTACGTACACGATTATACACAAAACTGTGCTTTACAAACTTTGAGCACAAATAAACTAAAAAATAATTACACGTAATTTAAGCACAAATGAGCATTAAAATACTTTGTTTGCATTGCAATGCTCATTTGTGCTTTAACTACGTGCAATTATTTTTTACAAATATTTAAGACTCTAGCGTTATTATTTAGAAGCTTACTTAAATTGCACAACTGTACTGAATTTCAACGTATATTGTTACCTGGAAGGTACTTTTCTTGTTGATGTTGACTTGTCCATAATGCCAGCGCTGACCGACGTCTTTACTTGCTGTCCACTCAATGGTGTCCTTCCCGTTTCTTCTGGTGGTGACACTGATCTTCCCGACCCCTAGGCCCGGCCTGTAGTACCAGAAGGTGAGGCAGTGGGGTCCCCAGCGCTTTCCCACATATGTAGGACTCACAAAACTAGTCTCATTACCGACTGTGACAGGACCTTGCACAAGAGCTTGAAGATAGTGACCTGAAGCACAAGAAAAATGTTGTTATTCGAGAAGAAATACTGTGATAATTAAAGCCTGAAGACAGTAGCTGAGGACACAAGCTAAGCATTTGAAAGATAATAGTGCAATATTTAATGTTAAAATGAGATGCATTTCGATTCTATGGAGTTTAGCAGGACAGACCAGAATCAGAACATAAACTTAGCAATATGATAAATAAATATATCTATCCTACTCTAGTTGATTGCCTCACGTATCTTCGTGGTAAATATGACATTGCAGTTTCCATCATTTTTCTACTCATAGCATAAAATTATACGTATTTGCCAAGACCTAATGCACTTTAGTTAGTTTCCTCGTTTTTGTGTATTCATTAGCTCTAGGGGGAAAAAGTGTATTATTCTGATAATTTCGGTCCAGAGAACCTTGGAGTACCATCCTGGAGACATCCAGGGGTGGTTGCCCCACATTTGACTACTGAAGAGGAGAGAATCAAGTGAACGGAGCTTCTGGTTCAGGGTTAATTGTTTTTTAACCGCTAAAATTTTGACGCCTCTTAAGATTGTATTTATGAACAACAATGAACCGTCACGACCACTGAAAATGCATAAATGAATTCTGCGCTTTTCGCTTGAATCAAATAGCAAGTGAAGATTCATTCTGCTATTTATTGAGGAAAATAAGTTATACATCAGTAATGATTTATTAAGATAAAAATCAGTCTAGAGAACTGTCTCCTTTGGAAATATTTAACGTAAAAATCAGTAAAAATTGCTACGATTCATATACATCGCATCATCATGCATTGAAGGGTTAAAGCATATAATAATCTCCTGGAAAGTAAAACATGCGCGTGCTTCAAATCTGAATTAATGAAATGTTCTGATTTGGTAAAATATTTGAACACTAGTCAGGCAGATGCACATTATCTTCGGCGCTTTTTCAATATGCGGATTACTGATTTCATGTAGTTCTTGAAGCTATAACGTCGGATAAGTCGACCCCTATACTACAGTGGTTTTAGTAGAAAGCGGACATACACTTGAATAAGTTATTTGAGAAACCCCACAAGTCACATTTTTGACGAAAATGAGTTTTTGTAAAAAATCGATTGCTATGATGAAGACACATCGGTTGATAGAGAAACCACATCAGTCCTGGCTGTATAAAGCAGACTGGAGGGAAAACAAATATTACATGTATTTGGGAAACCCTATAAGTCAATGAGTTACACTGTTTGCACGCTAGGAACGCTAGTGTACATGGATCGCGATGTAAACAAACACAACCCAATGCATTCTGCGATATCTCAGAAGCCAACCATTCTTTTCAAGAGACTCACACCTCTCTTTCCAAATGAACTCAACTTCCCGCATGCGCAGTAAAGATTTCCGTACACAACCGCGTTGTATTACGTCACAGATAATAATGCTTTAGTTTTTGCCCCAATTACTTTTATATTACTTATTTTAAGATATTTCAGGCACTTAGCATCCAATTATACCATATTTTACAAAAAAAAAATGTTTTATTGCACGTTTTTATGTTAATTTGAGAAACCCCATAAGTCAACGAAATTTAAAATTCAATATAAATTAATGTATATGTAATCCAGGCTAACGAAGAAAATGGACAGTGTATTTGATCTAATACTAACGATTAAGACAAGAAAAATGTCCATCACATGTCATTATCAAATTTTTTAGTTTTTCTCAACTTTACAAAAGTTGCTGAAGTATTATAGGGTTTCTCAAATAACTGATTCAATTACAGTCGTAAAATAAAAGGGTCTCTCATAGTTTTGTGACATACCTAAATGTGAGAAGGTCGTATGATCATAATCGGGTCCTTTGATGAGATCAGCCCCTACGTACCAGTAAAATGTTCCTTTCTCGTTTGGTTCAACTGTCCAGCCACACAAGGTGTCGCTCTCAAAATCACAGAGTTCTGAAGAAAAGAAAGAAGCAACATTATTATGATAATTATTTAGTACGGACATCATGCCCGCAAAATCTCTGGGAGTTTTCAAAAAAAATTAAAATCCTAAGTTATCACTTTGGTTCTAGATTCTAGAGTAACCAAATGATGACTAATTTTGTAATGACATTGAGAAATTAGACTACACTAATGAATGTTGGGGTTTACATAAATAATCGAATGGGGTTAACCTTTTAACTGTCATGCCCGAGATTATCTCGGGCAAAGCACTGATGTTCCAAAATGTCACACCCGAGATTATCTCGGGCGCAGCACTGGTGTTCCAAAATGTCACACCTGAGATTATCTCGGGCACAGCACTAGTCTTCCAAAATGTCACACCCGAGATTTCTCGGGCAAAGCACTGGTGTTCCAAAATGTCACACCCAAGATTATCTCGGGCAAAGCACTGGTGTTCCAAAATGTCACACCCGAGATTATCTCGGGCAAAGCACTGGTGTTTCAAAATGTCACACCCGAGATTATCTCGGGCACAGCTCTGGTCTTCCAAAATGTCACGCCCAAGTATTATTCGGTTATGGTTCATTTTTGAGTGCAACGTATGCTCTCAACAACTGTTGAGACTGCACAGAAGTCGACGGAAGACAATTTATGTACCCAAATCATCAAAATAATTTGACAGTTAAAAGGTTAACGCGAATAATCGGCTCTATATGCCGTGAATAAGATAACATGGTTGCAGGTGACGCGTTACAGCGCATCAATAACACCGAAACATTAAAGTAGGACGCCATAAAATCAAAGTCCACGCATTCTAGGAGCGTAATTTTCAATGAAAGTATACAAGCTTGCTGTGTTCTTGGGACACAGGTTGAATAAGGCTAAACAGTCACCTGGTTTATTTCTATTTAAAAAAAAGTTTTATTTACGAAGTGTTCCGTACATGTAAAAGATGATTAAGAACTCTCCCTGTTCCCTTCCGAAATGTCCCCCCGGAGACAATATAATCAACAATCAATCCTCAAGTTAACCCTTTCCCTCTCGCTCCCGTGAAAATGACGGGCTGAGGTTTCGCCTTCTATTTCTCGCTCCCGTGAAAATGACGGGCTGAGGTTTCGCCTTCTATTTCTCGCTCCCGTGAAAATGACGGGCTGCGGTTTCGCCTTCTATTTCTCGCTCCCGTGAAAATGGCGGGCTGAGGTTTCGCCTTCTATTTCTCGCTCCCGTGAAAATGACGGGCCGAGGTTTCGCCTTCTATTTCTCGCTCCCGTGAAAATGACGGGCCGAGGTTTCGCCTTCTATTTCTCGCTCCCGTGAAAATGACGGGCTGAGGTTTCGCCTTCTATTTCTCGCTCCCGTGAAAATGACGGGCTGGAGTGTTTAAAACTTCTAAATAAAAACGAATCAAAAATTTAAAATGAATATATATATATATTGTTCAGACACATATTTTTATATAATTTTCAGGAATAAAAAAATAGGCACTTTTATGACCGTTTTCCTGAAGATTTCCCGACGATTAAGGAGTTAAAGAATGGATGCGACGCAAAAAAAAATGGTTCCTCAGTGCTTAAAAGAAATTTCTTTCGCTTTCTCTATACGTGTTTATTAATCTATCTAAAACGGTTTTTTTTTTTTTTTTTTCACATTTATCCTATCGTTGCACAGATGCACAGATAAAGTTTTAGAGATTCCTACTGATTTTATGTGATTTATTTATTTATTTTATTTATTTGTTTTTTAAAAACCTTTGTAAGACAAATCCACGAAAACCGGACAGTAGGGTCATTTTCAAACTACACAAACAACCAGCAAACCGGATAACCCACACTCTCATAAATGGAGCTCTCACTTTTGACGATCCTTCAATCGTCAGGAAAATTTCGTCATTTACAACGATTCTTTCCTCGCGCGATCACGTGACTTAAAAAAGTTACTGCACACATTTCGCCAATTTGGCGAAAGGTTTACTCGGATCATTTTTCATGAAGCCATTTCGTCAAATACGACGAAAGTTTGGCGAGATTTGAGCATGCGTTTCTGCGAGTGCATATATGAAGATCCGGGAGTTTTATGTGCTATCTATCGGGAATCGCATCAATATGCTGAACTCATTGACGCATTTTTAAAGAAGAATTCAGTAAAATTTGAGTTTTAATTTAATGAGTGGGTTGGCTCCTAAACGGGAAAATACTGTAAGATTATGAAGTAAAAATAGTTTTGCACCAACCACTGAAGATTGCTTCAAATCAGTTGTCATTACTGAAATTTACTACATTTTCTATCAGTATTCACAAATCTAATATGCCACTTCAAAACCGCCTATTTTATGAGAACTAAAATTATATCAGGATTCCCTCAACTGTGGATTAATTGTCAATTTTTGGTGGGTATTAGAAGTCTGATGATCTGGTTTTATCATTAAAGAATTGTTTTTTCTACTTACTAGAGTATAACACGCTCTCACTGGACTCTTACACTCATTGTCTGTTATTGTTTCTCTTATTAAAATTACTTTCATACGCACGGCCGTACTTTGTAAAATACGCTACGTCATAAAATTGAAGCCATAGACTTAACACAATGTGTACGGGTTCATTTCGCGGCGGAATTGTGCCGGGCTCGGGGATTTTGCGCGCAAATTTAGTTATACAGTTAAATCTCAATAAATCGAAAATTATTTAATTTTTTAACCTAAACTTTTCGTATTTTATTCTAGAAATGTATAATACTATGATCGTTGTAAACGAAAAATAAAATTACTAGTGGACAAATTTATAATAGTATCGTAAATATGAAAAATCAAATGGAAATATGTAGTTTTAATTTTTTCGAATTATATTATCTACAATCATTCTTATATTATAAAAAAATGAAAATAGCAATAATAAAACTAATTAACGCTATGGGCCGTCTGCCGTGATTTTGTATATCACTGAAAGGTGTTTTGACATGCTCTGTTACATTTCATTTTGCACAAAGAATAGCAAAATATGTGTTTACCAGCCTACTAAGCCTTTCTCTAAAAGCGATACAAAGAAACCATGCCGTTACACTAAACCGTACTAGTACGTGTCCCGCGCTCAAGTATCAATCGTCAGAAAACATACTAGTACGCAGTACGTATCCCGCACACAATGTTTTAATCTCTGTAGCATCAGTCTTGCAACAGAGATTTTGTGGTAATTACTCCCGGTGTTATGTAGTACAAGATTGTCTACCCAACTTTGTAAAATGTTTTTTTAAAAAATCACTGCACAGCTGTTTGTAAAACTAGATTCTTACCTTTTTCAGGGCATTCTCCGATAGACACCAATAGGTGGTCGATTGCAATGTCTCCAGCAAATCCATCTCCTCCTTCTGCCTCAATTTCCAGCTGAAAAAGCATTTACTATTTCAATTTTGTATACTATAATTGAGATTAAAGATAAACACATTACGTTCCAGTACGTCACGTTAAAAGCACCAGGATCTGAAACTCACTCTGTATTCTCCTTCGGTGAGGTTGAGAGAATCCTGTAAGAGCATCCACTTGTCGGGTTGGGTTCCTCTTCTCCTCCAGATCACATCTCTTTCCAGGGCAGTGTTCGCGTCCTCCATGGGCACCACCACCAATCTCAGCTCCCCCACGTGTGCCCCGAACATGTGGTAATAGAAAGAAAAGCAGGCTGGCTGTGGGTAGAATGACGACACCACGGGGCTCTGAATCTTAGCCACTTTCTCGTTGTTGGATTGGTCGCCTTCGTAAGAACTTACGTAGATGTAGTTGCCTAAGGAATTATGAAAATATTGTACAGATTACCACGGTCAAATGATAATTTAATGTTGGCATACTTAAGCGCCCTTTACACATACGTTTTTAACCGCGCGACTGAACGTGGCGCATCTAGCCACGGTCAAGAACGCGAGTAAAGCCGTGGAGTTCAAGAATGTGCTGCAAGATGCACCACATTCTTATCCGCGCGCAAGAACGCGCTCAGATGCGGGGCGTTCCATTGAAGTCCCCTACAGAAGCCACAGCCTGCAGAATTGTCCAATCCTCCCGCTCTGATGCGCGGTTAAGAACGTGTATGTAAAATGCATCATTTCTTGGAGCGCGATCATGAGCGCACATCTGAGTGTCATTCTTAACCGCGTTCTTGAGCGTCCTAAAATCGCATTGACACGCACGCTCTTGACCGCGGATCTGAATGGCTCCTCGTCCGGACCGCGGTTAAGAACGTGTGTGTAAAGGCCGCTGTCCCAATGCACTGGCGTGTGTCCCAATGCACTGGCGTGGATAAGGGCAATATTGCTTAAAACGAAGGATTCATAGGAGGAATGGGGTTGATCCCAAAATCTTTCCTGGTTGCGCCCCAGTCCTCTGTTGCCCTTTTCGCCAACACTAACTGTAAATTCATACAGGGTGTCCATAAAAGAATGTCCCAGTCTCCAGGATGTATTATAACAGTTTAATTTAGACCAGTGGCTTCGCGTACCACTAGTGGTACGCGAAGCCTCTCCAGGTGGTACGCGTTCAAGCAAAAAAAAAAAGAGAAGAGGTTAAAACACAAAAACTCGGGATAGAAGATCGAATTGGCCCGATTAAAGTTGGGGAGAATTTCGGCTCAAAGTTAAAAATGAATTCCCGTATTGTCAAGAAAAGCATTGCTGTTTTTAATTCAGTTCACAACCACTTATCTTTGTGAAGCTGGCATTTTCCAATATGATATTTATTAAAACTAAATATAGAAGCAAATTAAATGTCGACCCAAATTCGAAGCTAAAACGAACTTCTGCTGAACCAGATATTACCTTACTTGTATCTGCCCCACATGCAGCAGTCCCAACCTTCTCATTAATTTTTTTTTTTTTTTTCATTTTTTTACATGATAGCATTTTGTACTGAAGTAAAGACGTATTTCTAATGCTGAAAGTACGTATTAAAAACATATTTTATATATTTCATTTATTTTGTTTTATATATACAACTTAATTTTAATAAACGCTTTTCTTTGCATTAACTATAAAAAATCGTGTGGTTGAAATAACCTAGTCATAGTAGTATTTTTCTATAATCTGTTAGTGTTCTATTCTATATAATAAGGTTACATTAGCAGTGGTACGCAAATGGTTTGCAAGAAAAACGGTGGTACGGTTGAAAAAAGATTGTGAACCGCTGAGATAGAATATAGGGCAAAAAACTGGATACGATATAACCGCAGAATTTCGGGACAAATGAATAATCGATTTCTTTTATCCAAAACATTTTAATGAGGTTTCCGAAAATTTGTCTATTGGATAGACGTTCACGAATACCGAATAATTCGAATTCTAAGTTATCTATGCGTATGTTTAAATTTATGCACTAAACGTGGTAGTATGCATTCCTATGAATAAAATACTAATTTGATAAATTTCACGGCTTAATCGTCTCTGTTCAAAGGCACGACAATTTATTACCGAGAAAAAATAATTTTGAACTACAAAGAAAAACGTTTATAACTTTTCTAGTTAATTTAAAGGCTTCGGATTTTAGTACGAAGGGCAAAACTCTTCCTGGGACAGCTTTTTACGGGCTTTAAATGGTATCAAGCTCGAAAAGAAGCGATAATTTCTTCCTATAGTAAAGGACCATCCTATACAACTTTCGGCTATAAATTGGAATTAAAAAAGAAGAAATTCAAATGGGGCCAGAAAAAAACTCTTCCCGGTGCATATCCCCATGTTTCAAAATAATTTCGGGAAAATCCGGCTAACAGTCTCGGTCCTACGCCGGAGACAGACACACAGACATAATTGCTGATTTATTTTGGTAGAGGTTATGACTCTTGGCGACGACAGGAAGAATTTAATTACTCAACTCTTTATTGCATATTTTAAGATTTGCGTAAAGAAATTTTCATATTTGGCGACAAAGAAATCGCTTTAAGGCTTACAGAAATTTAAGGTTTTCCTTGGCAAAAATCTCATTAAAAATAAGAATTCATGAGAAGAGCTTAGCGCCAAAATTTTCCTGCGACACCATCATTAGATTTATATATATACGGATTCTATATAATTCCTTTTAACAGTAGTTTTCATTTGAATCATTGCGTGTTTAAACAAGTAAAATTAAAATTCCTTTGGCGACTGCAAAAAATTGGCTTTTTTTTTTTTTGTTTCAGGTTTATTAATTTTATACCTAAGATTACTTAAAAATATGTCTTCTACGTTTCAAAATATACCGTGATTAATTATTCTTCAGAATCTTTCAGCTCTGCGCAAGCCTGTGTCCTTGTTTCTCTTCATTTTAAATTTCATCAAAAAATTTACTCAAAAGAAACTGGCTAGTCGGTTATCGTTTAAAAGTTATATTGCCCATTTTTTTAGATAGATCGTCATAATCGACTTTGCTGTCCCGCAGTGGACCAGTCGGTAGAAGCTCGGTTCCCGCAGAACACCGAAAGTGAAGCAACATCGACTTAGGTCAGTGTTTGGGAGGGTGACAACCTCTCGCGGCTGGTTGCTGTGGTGTCCGTGTGCGCTAAAGGGAGCTGGTGCACGTTAAATAGGTCGTGGCTCCAATGTCCTCCAAGTGAAACGATACCTCTGGGGGAGCTAAACCCAGGTGGCGTCTCTCATCTGGGATCTGGTTCAAAAATTAAGAGACCACCAAATTTGAGGTCAAGTCAGTCAGTCTTCAGCCCTCGTGGTTCCTCGCTCTAAAATGATGCTGCATATCACCCTAAGACAGTGAATTGTTGATCTTCTGGACCTGGTAGTAGGCTTTCCTATGCCAGAGGGATTAGTAACAACAACAACAAGAGCAACAGACTTTGCTGCAAAAGAGACTATGAGTAGCATATCACCCTAAGTCAGTGAATTGTTGATCTTCTGGACCTGGTAGTAGGCTTTCCTATGCCAGAGGGATTAGTAACAACAACAACAAGAACAACAGACTTTGCTGCAAAAGAGACTATGAGTAGCATATCACCCTAAGTCAACGGATTGTTGATCTTCTGGACCTGGTAGTAGGCTTTCCTATGCCAGAGGGATTAGTAACAACAACAACAAGAACAACAGACTTTGCTGCAAAAGAGACTATGAGTAGCATATCACCCTAAGTCAACGGATTGTTGATCTTCTGGACCTGGTAGTAGGCTTTCCTATGCCAGAGGGATTAGTAACAACAAGAACAACAGACTTTGCTGCAAAAGAGACTATGAGTAGCATATCACCCTTAAGTCAGTGAATTGTTGATCTTCTGGACCTGGTAGTAGGCTTTCCTATGCCAGAGGGATTAGTAACAACAACAACAAGAACAACAGACTTTGCTGCAAAAGAGACTATGAGTAGCATATCACCCTAAGTCAACGGATTGTTGATCTTCTGGACCTGGTAGTAGGCTTTCCTATGCCAGAGGGATTAGTAACAACAACAACAAGAACAACAGACTTTGCTGCAAAAGAGACTATGAGTAGCATATCACCCTAAGTCAACGGATTGTTGATCTTCTGGACCTGGTAGTAGGCTTTCCTATGCCAGAGGGATTAGTAACAACAAGAACAACAGACTTTGCTGCAAAAGAGACTATGAGTAGCATATCACCCTTAAGTCAGTGAATTGTTGATCTTCTGGACCTGGTAGTAGGCTTTCCTATGCCAGAGGGATTAGTAACAACAACAACAACAACAACAGACTTTGCTGCAAAAGAGACTATGAGTAGAGTAAATCGTAAGGACTAAGATTCATTGTGTATAAATTTTGGACAACATTACCTCGTTCGTTGACAGGTTGTCTGGGACCCGTACTTTCTAAGTTTGTGCCATTTCCGAATTTCCAGCGAAGAGGAGCGTCCGTTGCTTCTTTCCAGGAACATAAGTTCCCATCGTCGAACGTGCAACTTAAAAGAGCGATAGCTATATATAAAAATAAAAAATATATTAAGATGAATAAAGGCATAAGGATAAATATAAAACATAAAAATGCTCTTGACATAAACTTTGAAACTTAATTTGTTGTACCTTCATTTCTCGGATCCGCATCGACTGGAGCGAAATCGCATTTTTCTCCTGAACGAATTCGAATGTCATCCAGTGCTATGTAAGAATTTTTCCCAGTTCCAACGATGCCACGGAATATCACCTGTAAATTTCAATGATATATTATACATAATGGTTATAGCGTACTATTCATTATATTGGAGATACAAGAAAAATGAATTTCTTAATTATTGAATATTAAAAACATAAGTAATTTTAAAATTTTTGAATTTCAGTCATTAACTGTAAAAAAGTCCCGCAGTGTACCAGTCGGTAGAAGCTTGGTTCCCATTGAACACCGAAAGTGAAGCAACTTCAATTTTAAAGTACTTGAGGGCACAGTGCATTACCTAAAATCCAGTACTTTTGATGACAATTTGTTTGGGCAGTAAAGGGTGCGAATTTAAGTAAAATAGCTTCAAAGTTTACAGCTGGCTCTTCTTCATTTAATAGGATGAACGTTTGCTCTGTACAATGCAGAAATATTGATATTGGAAAGCTGTTGAGAAAAATATGTTTACAATTAGATTTTTTTCATTCGTGTCTGTGGTCTTTTTTTATTCACTTCTTTTAACTTCAATAGATATATTGATTTTGAAAAATGCTATAGTTAAAACGCAAGTGAAAAATACGAAACAACTGCCCATCCGTCCCACAGTGGACCAGTCGGTAGAAGCTCGGTTCCCGCAGAACACCGAAAGTGAAGCAACATCGACTTAGGTCAGTGTTTGGGAGGGTGACAACCTCTCGCGGCTGGTTGCTGTGGTGTCCGTGTGCGCTAAAGGGAGCTGGTGCACGTTAAATAGGTCGTGGCTCCAATGTCCTCCAAGTGAAACGATACCTCTGGGGGTGCCAATCTCAGGTGCCGGTCTCTCATCTGGGAGCTGGTTTAAAAATTAAGAGACCTTTCAAAGGGGCGGAAATCGGACTCCTGCCTATAAGGGCCCCGTTAGACTCAGGAGCAGCGTATCCCCTCTTCCTCGCCATGCGCGAGGACACGACAACAAAAACTGTAAAAAAAAAAAAAAAAGATTGCTGTGTCCTGTGATTGGTGCTGAAAGGTCAAGAGCCTACAAAGGGTACAATACTGTAATAGACAAAATCTATTTTCGATTTTTTTTTTTTTTTCGTGTGAACAAAGTTTTCGGGAAAGCTGCTTTGCAAACATAAACTTAATAAAATTATTACTTTCGAACATAAATAACCTAACACAGTCACGATATCACTAGACAATAATTCATACACCTACAAGGCCGTATCCAGAAGGCCCTCCACCCGAGATTTTTTTTCTAATATAGCATATATTCTTTCCTGAAACTTTCCTTAACATGAGTGTGTGTTCACCAAAATTACTCAAAATTAGTCACAAACAAATAAGATGTGGACTATCTCGAAAGATTTTTTTAAATATTTTCTATTTCATAGTATTTTTGAAATTATTATGCCTCCTATTCCCTTAAAATTTTATAGCTAAAGGTGCAAAAAGTATTGTGCTCACCTGGCTGTAAAGGCGACTAGGGGTCAAAGGAACGACTCCTTTTACCCAACCACTTCTTCCTTCATTCTTCATAATCCATATAGTTGACTCCGTGATGTTTTCTTCTTTTCTGATCACCTGGGAAGGAAAAATACTTTAGATGGAAATTTCAACCGGAACCCAAGTGGTTACTGAATATTTGCCTCTACGATTACACCTATACGCACATTTAAAGAAGTATAAATAAAGTAACTAAGGATAAAAGCCACTTGACGTTAGTTGTTGCTTATCCTCAAATAAAAACACCACAGAGAATAAAACTGATCTCATGGTACTGACTTCCTTTAATGAATGCGCGGTAGAGTAAAATAATTCGCCTGATAAGACAGACTTCAGAAAAATATTTTAACGCATAAAGCTGTTAAAGGGAGTCGGTACCATTAGACCATTTTTTCCCTATGGTGTTTCTATTTACAATTTTTATCTCATGTCTTGTTATATCACTTCATAAGAAATTTAATATTTAAAAAAAAAACTGGATTTCTTAAATATAATTTGTTGTGTTTTTAAAACGAAATTCAGCAGTTTTTTAAAATGCGTCTTCGTTTTCAAAAATTGGCGTAAAGCCCCAAAATGTTTTTTATTGATTCATTACTCATAAAGCAAAACTTTTATGCTTTGAATTTTTTATAAGTCAAATAGTTTTTGAGAAAAAAATAAATAACTGAAGTAACGCAGAAAAAACAGCGAAAACTTCAAAAATCTAAAAAAAAAGAATTTTCTTAAAAAAAAAGAACTTAAGTCATCATAAAAGTAAAGCATAAATTTGTTATGTATAGTTTCAGGAATATGTAGGAAAAAAGTTTTATGCTTTGAATTTTTTATAAGTCAAATAGTTGTTGAGAGAAAAAATAAAAAACTGAAGTAACACAGAAAAAACAACGAAAAATTCAAAAAAACCTAAAAAAAAGATTTTTTTTTGTTAAAAGTACTTAAGTTATCATAAAAGTAAAGCATAAATTTGTTATGTATAGTTTCAGGAATATGTGGGGAAAAAATCCACATTATAGATACGAATACGAAAATGCATTTGCATTTTAATTGAGATGAAATGCGCAAAAAACAAAGTGAGAGAAAACAGCATTTTAAGTTTTCGGACTCCAAAAACTTAAATCCTTTCTTTATCAAAATTTCAAGCAAGGAACTTTTTTCTTCAGTTACAATCACGATGAAAGTGCTTCTTCTTTCTTATTTTATTTTTATAAATAAATATGTGGCTTATATTCAGCACAGTTACTGTTTCAGAATGAAAATGTGGCACCTCACACCGTAATAAAATCAATGATAAATCAATAAATATTGCTTTAATGTTTCCGAAACTTTCAGGGAACATTTTTAAACATTTATTCTACTAATTAAGCAGATAAAAAAAAATTTCGGTTCTTTAGACATTTTTGGGTGTTGACTCCCCTTAATAATGAAAAGTAACTAGCCGACATTGCAAAAACTAGCCATTTTTCTTCAAACAAATGCGTAGGAAGAAGTTTTAAAGAAATCTTCCGCTCTGTCAGTGTGTGGTCGAGATATCTGGACTGTGGGTTATCGATTGCCGAGTTTACGGTATTCTACTGTATATTAATACCACCCACTTTATTTTTTTTATTATTAATCTTTTCAGAATAGCAATATATGAACCATGATATAACCCAAAAAATGTGTTATGGTCTTCATAGAACCCAGAAATACCTTTAGTGTGCCTGGATTTACTCCGGTCATGGTGTAAAAGAAGCTCAAACAGGATGTTTCTTTAGTTGGCTGGAAAAGGTCACTTTCCAAGTTTGCAGTCCATCCAGGTTCCTTGTTGACTGTACTTAAGACGAGATAATAGCCTTTGGAAGAACAAAAGTAAATATATTACAAACTTACTAATATTGCTAACTTACGGTAGTAAGACAAGAACTATTTCAGGGTACCTAAAAACTTTGGCAGAGGGTAGCCAGAAAGTTTTACTAATTAAATGCATATTCAGAAAGTCCTCCTGCAGCTGAACTTGAATATTTTTAGCCTACTTTCCCGTAAAAGTTAAAAAATATATAATAAAGCATGAAAGAAGGCTTAATGTATCGCAAAAATATCTTTAAAAATTAAGAAAAATCAAAAAAGTGAAGTAATTAAATAAAGATTGAAAAACAAAAAATTTGAAAGTAGAGTTTTGAGATGGGGAAAATGTATGTCGGTCTGTCTGTCTAAAGATGTTACGATGTAAAACATGTACAGATACGAAGTTCAATAAGAACTGACCGAGCCCATTTTCCTATGATATTTTTTGATCGGGATTTTGAAGGGTATTTCTCAATGAATAAATGAATGAATGAATGAATGAATGAATGATAAATAAATAAATGAGTGAATGAATGATAAAATAAATAAATGAGTGAATAACTGCATGAATGAATGAATGAATGACCAAATAAATGAAAGAATGAATGAGTGAGTGAGTGAATGAATATGTATTATCCGTTGAGAAAGGTATATTTAAAGTAATTAAGAACTAAAGCTAAATAAGAAAGAGATAGATAGATTATAAATTTGAATTTGATGTATACGGGAAAGTAGGCTCGTATAGTTCTAGACGGAACTTCTTCTGTATTTGAACCTATCATATCGAGTCCCACTGTTGTCATATCTGCTGATATGACAACAGTGCTACTCATATGAATGGCTTATATGATGTATATAAGTAACTGACGTAATTAATGTGGTATTTATCTAAATTTTAACTAAGTACTTAACTTTTGAAGCTGTATAGGATCCGTTGTAAGTCATTCGTGTTAAATTTCTTTAATTATATTTTAGGTAATTGTGAAAAAAAAGCTGATCTCTATTTTAAAGTAACGTCATTAAGTGAAGCTATATTTTAGTTAGTTATAAATGAATAATTGCGTAGTGTAAGAAATAACAAAAAGAAAAGAACCTCCACCCTGTCTAAGTTGACCACCTGTCCAAGTTGACCACTTAAATGCTGCACCGCAAGTGGTCAACTTACACAGGGCTTACTGCATAGATTTCTTAAAAATTTACATTTTTCAAAATGGCTACATCAGATAGGTGAAAAAAGAAGAAACCAATTTAAAGAATAAAAGAATGCTTGTAGTAGTTTTCTCATTCGGTTAACTTGCAAAGAGGTTTAGGCAAACTTTATATTGATGTTTAATCCATCCAGACAAATACTGGTCTAACATTATACAGTCAACTCTCCGAAATCCGCACTTTTTGGGACCAAGGGTTGTGCAGATTTTAGAATTTTGCAGATTTTGGGTCATTGATCTGTGCAAGCATTTTGCAAGGTTATAATGTTGCATTCACCTTTTTACTTATTACTCAAAAAATGTTTTGATAAACCACTAATTATACAGGCATGAATATATAAAAGAAATTGATAGAAAGGAAAGGAAATTTATAAAAATTAGATACAATATATGGTATATTTGTGTGAACTTTAAATGAATTTTTTATTCAACTACTTTGTAAAGGTGCAGATTGGTGGTCGCCACTCGCCAACTGGCTACCAAAAATTTCATTCCCGATCGCCACGTTGGCGACTAAAATTGTCTCCATTAATTATATCAAGGATTAAGATCATTTTCACCATAAAATCGATGCAAATACAAAGTTTATAGTAAAAAATAGCTTAGTAATTTTCCTGAATGCGATTTGAATTGTGTACTAATAAAAAAATAATAAGAAATATCGCAAACCGAAAGCAGATGCAAAAAGATTGATGTCTACGGCAAAACGTTAATATTGCGAAGTGACACGTGGCTATTAAAAAAACATAAAAATAAGCTAAAACTACATTGTTTTCAATGTATAAAAGGCAGATGTGAGTTACTGTAAACATTTCAAGTTAACAAAATGCTTTTAGCTTTGAAAATTTAAGGGATTTCGAAATTTTTTTAAACTATGTTTACATCGAAGTCTTACGCGGATTTTAGACGCTCGCGAATTTTAGGTCCGCGGATTTGAGAGAGTTGACTGTAGCATAAAAAATATCCTGGTGAAGCTGTTTTAATTTTTTTGTATCTTTCCAAAAATAGATAAACAAATAAATATAGTAATAATTAGGCGATCCACGTACAAAGGGTTTTTTATAATACTCCCACCCAAATTTGGCAGACATAAGAGGTCAATATAGACAGGTGGTCAACTTAGGTGGTCAAGTTACGAAGGTTTCTCTACATTATATAACATACGGCTCATTCCGTTCCTGACAAAAGTGGTCAACTTAGACAGGTGGTCATCTTACAGAAGGAGGTCAACTTTACAGGTTTTACTGTATTTATATACTGAATTTGTATTTCGACTCGTGAAGCGCCAAAGGGTGTGCCGTAGAACCCAGTGATATATGAAGCACTTTCAAGACCACTGGTCGAACCATTTTCATTGTTTATGCATGTCTCAAAAAACTGAAACTAAAAGGAATTATTCATTAGTAACTGTTACGGTTACCTCCGGGAAGCATGGTGCTTTTGTCGGTGCTCGGTCCGATTTCACCGTTTGTATAAGATGATCCTTGCTTCCTGATCCAGATGACGTCACCGTCTCCATCGATCCAATCACACTTGTGTTCTTCGAAGTCGCAGAAACCTAAATACAAAAAGAGTGAAAAGTGAAGAGCTGCTCTTTCATTTCATGCTACGCTGTTAGAGATTTCCTCTTGAAATTACCGTTAAATGACCGGCAGCAGTCTGTCCATCTAATTCACCGTTAAAATTTACGGTTTGGAACATTTTCCTATCTTTACGGTACCTAACCATTTCCAATCAGCTTGGTTAAAAAGCCGTAAATACAAAAGTTTACGGTTTTATAACCATTTAAAAGTGATTTCAAAAACTTTTTACCACTTTTGAACCATTTCGAGGCGCAGAATCTTCCAGGAGTAGAAATCGTAAACGAAGCATGCGGGAATCGAACCCGGTTGTATTGCATGGCAAGACTGCTCTCTAACCATTCGGCTATCTGCACCACACAAAGCGGTCGTTTATTTATCAATAAATATTTCCTTTCAACAGGAGAAGAAAGATGCATTGATAAATAAACGGCATTAAAATTGAATTTTCAGTTTTTGATTGGATCCAAAACCATCTTTGGTCTAAATTTACTGTATATTGACGAAAATCATTTTATGCAAAATTAAAATACAAACAAGCTTCAGCAGCTCAAGTTATGGGTTCGCTCATTCGCAAACAGTTCGGGAATCCGATGTCTCCATTTTTTGATTTACGTGTGTATGTCTTTCTATTTAGTAACCACTGCTTAAGCCACTTTTTTTTCTTCTTTTTTTATATACACACGCATATTTGAACTGATAAAACTTGATTCATATTTTAACAACAACGTACGACCGGTAAGATTTCGCAACCAAGATGGACGCCCGATTCTTATTGAGCGCTTGAAAATTACGGTTAGTTAAACCTTCTTTAGAATAAAAAGAGAATAAACGATTTTTTTCTTAATCAGCGGTTTGAGTACTATCTTTTTAATGGTTCTTCAACTGTTGTAATGAAATATGGTAAAATAACAATCAAATGAATGGTTTTTTTTACTATTTTCTTTCGGAAATTTTTAACAGTGTATAATTATGATTTTAGGCTTTACGTAATAAATACTACAAAGCGTTGAAACACCGGCAGTCTTTTCGAAACACCCTGTAGGGGAGAGGGGGGCACATGTAAACACGGGGCACATGTTAACAAACCATATTTCACCCAATTAATATGAAGGAAAAAATTTGAAAAAAATATATGTAGAGCAGTATTAGTACTATCTCCTGCCTGAAATTTCAAAGCTCTCAGCCATTTTGCTTTTTAGTTATCATAACATCCTCTGATTTGGAAGGCAAAAGTAAAAACACATACTCTAGTTCTTGGTGTAAAAACACGTTCTAAACGGTTTTTTTAATGTAATTTCAACATTTCATCTTGAAGTGGCATTCATGCAGTAAGTTTTTATGAAGTGTTATTTTAAAATTTTATGAAAAAAATATCGTTTTTTATCAAATTAGTCTTAAGTTGATATGAGGGGCACATGTGAACACATTATATAGGGGCAGATGTGAACAGTTCACATGTGCCCCATAAAGATCTTTTGTTATTTTAATATTGAGTACCCAAAAAAAAAGGTTTTTTTTTTAATTAAAAAAAAGTTAAAAAGTTTTTTTTAAAATTATTTAATTAAAGGGTAAAAAAGGGTTTTTGTAAAGCAAAGGCCCTTTTATAAAATTTGTTTTTTTTGGGAATTTTTAAATTCTAATTTTTATTTTTTTTTGAAAAAAATATCTTTTTTTTATCAAATTAGTCTTAAGTTGATATAAGGGGCACATGTGAACACATTAAAAAGGAGCAGATGTGAACAGTTCACATGTGCCCCATAAAGACCCCATAAAGATCTTTTGTTATTTTAATATTGAATACCCAAAAGGTTTTTTATATTAAATAGTTAAAAGTTTTAATATTTAATAGGTGAAGTATGTAGCAGCTATAATTGATGAGTTTTATTCTTTTAGGAATAATATTTTATTATTGAAGTACTATATTTTATCCATAGAATTTTAATAAGCAATGGTGAGAACATACAAGAAAACGGCAGATACACTGTTAGAAATTTCATCATGAAATTACGGTTATGTAAACGGTTAAATGACCGGCAGCAGTCTGTCCATCCAATTCACCGTTAAATTTACGGTTTGGAACATTTTTCTATCTTTACGGGAGCTAACCATTTCCAATCAGCTTGGTTAAAAAACCCGTAAATACAAAAATTTACGGTTTTATAACCATTTAAAAATGGTTTCAAAACAAAATTTTAACCGTTTTTGAACCATTTCGAGGCGTAGAAACCGTGAACGAAGCTTGCGGGAATCGAACCCTATGTGTATGGTATACCAACCTTGCTCCAACCTCTCTAACCATTCGGCCATCTGCACCACACTAAGCGGATGCTTATTTATCAATAAATCTTCCTTCTCAACAGGAAAACTGGATTAAAATTGAGATTTCAGTTTTCGATTGGACGGATCCAAAGCCATCTTTGGTCTAAATTTACTGTATATTGACGAAACTCATTTTATTTGCTGCAAAAATTAAAATACAAACAAGCTTTAGCAGCTCAAATTATCGCTTCGCTCATCCGCTAACAGTGTGGGAATCCGATGTCTCCAATTTTTGATTTACGTGTGTATGTCTTTCTATTTAGTAACCACTGCTTAAGCCACTTTTTTTTTCTTCTTTTTTTATATACACATGCAGATTTTAACTGATAAATCCGTATTCATATTTTAACAACAACGTACTACCGGTAAGGTTTCGCAACCAAGATGGACGCCCGGTTCTTATTGAGCGCTTGAAAATGACGGTTAGTTAAACGTTCTTTAGGATAAACAGAGAATAAACGATTTTTTTCGCAAACAGTGGTTTGAGTACCATCATTTTAATGGTTATTCAACTGTTGTAATTAAATATAGTAAAATAACAATAAAATAAATGGTTATTTTACTATTTTCTTACGGAAATGTTTAACAGTGTAGGGCTTCAATATCAGAACAAAATGTAGAAGATGCTGTACAAGCTGTCATGTCTGATAATATGTCCATTTAGAGTGTAGCTGAGAATTTTAGTTAGAAACCTACAATGCTTTTCAAAAAGGTCAGTAAAACTCGGAGAAATCTTAATGAAGTTGGGCCAGTTGAATTGCAGAATATATTTGCAAACACATATTCAAGTAGACAGGTATTTACTAAAAGAACAGAAATTTACTTCAAAAAAAAAAAAAAGAAAGTTAGAGCTTGTGAAGTTGTTGAAAATAGAAAAATCAAAATAAGTGAACCTGATTCCAACATTAGTTTTTAAAAAAAGCAATTCTCAAGGTACTGGTGCAGAACTTGACATTACACTAGAAAATTTAGCTGCGAATAATTATGTCTTTGGAGAATTTTTTATATAAAAATATTTTTTATGTTGGCAATATTGAGAAGATGGAAAGTTATGAAACCTTTATTTTCCCATAAATAGATGATATATCTATTGTGAACACTGATGATATTCTACTGAAATTACCGAAACCTATAATTTCATGTGGCACACATCGAGCTGCATCTTCCATTTTTTTTTCTATGAAACTGAGTCAGTATAATGTTTGTTAAAGCAATTTAATTGAGATTCATTAATCATTATTAAGGGTAAATTTCAGCTATTTTCATTGTAAGCATTAAAGGGCAAATAAATGAGTCTTTAAAAACATGTACAGTAGTTTTTTATACCATATATGGATCTGTGTTCACATGTGCCGCAGGTATGTTCACAACTGCCTCTCCCCTGGGGAAGATGTGAACAAAAGTTAACACATTTTATAATGAATTTTTAAGTTGGAATTTACCGATATAGATATTAGATAACTTCACGAAAATATCAGTAAATGTGTAAACTATCTATATACCACTTTTTTCTCCGATGTCTCAAACCAGTACTGAAAAATGTACAAAAATGTCGTTTTTGTTCACATGTGCCCCCTCTCCCTTATTTTGACATTTTCATAGCCATATTCGATAATCGAATGTGCAGTTTAAATCACCTGCTTCGGGACAATCTCCAGTAACAAGTTTCACATCATCAATTGCAAAAGCTGCTGCCGGCATGCTTTCTATTCCAGCGATGAATTCAAACTATAGAAAAGAAAATAGCTATATTAGCATTCAAAAGACGCAATAAAATTATCTAAATTTTGAATTATACTAAAACCAGCTATATCGTAACCAGAGAAGGAATAAATGAAAGAGTGAAAGAATAAGTGAAAGAAAGAATGAATGAAAGAAAGAGTGAATGAATGAGTGAATTAACGAGTGAAAGAATGGATGAATGAATGAATGAGTGATTGAATGAGTGAACGAATGAATGAGTGAGTGAGTGAAAGAATGAATGAATGAATGAATTAGTGAAAGAATGAATGAATGAATAAAGGAGTGCAAAAATGATAAAATAAATAAATAAATGAGTGAATGAGTAAAAAAATAACTAAATGAATGAATAAATACATGAATGAGTAAATGAATGAATGGATAAACGAATGACTGAATAAATGAAAGAATGAATGAGTGAGTGAATGAAGGAATAAGTGAATAAATGAATGAGTGAATTAACGAGTGAAAGAATGGATGAATGAATGAGTGATTGAACGAGTGAAAGAATGAATGAATGAATGAATGAGTGAGTGAAAGAATGAACGAATTAGTGAAAGAATGAATGAATGAATAAAGGAGTGCAAATATGATAAAATAATTAAATAAATGAGTGAATGAATAAAAAAATAACTAAATGAATGAATAAATACATGAATGAGTAAATGAATGAATGGATAAACGAATGACTGAATAAATGAAAGAATGAATGAGTGAGTGAATGAAGGAATGAGTGAATGAATGAATGAGTGAATTAACGAGTGAAAGAATGGATGAATGAATGAGTGATTGAATGAGTGAAAGAATGAATGAATGAATGAGTGAGTGAGTGAAAGAATGAATGAATTAGTGAAAGAATGAATGAATGAATTAGTGAAAGAATGAATGAATGAATAAAGGAGTGCAAAATGATAAAATAAATAAATGAGTGAATGAATAAAAAAAAATAACTAAATGAGTTAATAAATACTTGAATGAGTAAATGACTGAATGGATAAACGAATGACTGAATAAATGAGTGAGTGAATGAATATGTATTATCCGTTGGAAAAGGTATTTTTGAAGTAATTAAGAACTAAAGCTAAATGAGAAAGAGAGAGAAAGAGATGGCTAGGTTAGAAATTTGAATTTGGTGTATACGAGAAAGTAGGCTCGTCTAGTTCTAGACGGAACTTCTTGTTCTTGTTTCCCATTGTATCCGGATGCTTTGATAATGCAGCGCACGCGTGTGCTGAATGTGTTGCTCAAACTAGGACCGAATATCATTAACCCTTTAACGCATTTGCCCGTGTCTGACACGGGCGAAAGGTACCGGCTAATTTGCACATGCCCGTGTCTCACACGGGCGATCTTGTATCTCGCGTTATTTTATTTCTAATGCCCGTCTGGGATCCATGTGCGCTTTGTTTGTATAATATTTTGTTTATATAACGTTTACCCCATCCCTGCTCTCTAGTCACCCCCTACAACTGAAATCGCAAAAACAATTTATACTATACCTATATATTCATTTTGTGCCAGAAAAAAAAAAAAACTCGATCGTTTTTTGCCAGTTTTTCCGAAAAAACTCGTGCTTCAAGGGGTTAATCATCACCAAGTTACACCTATCATCACCAGCAAGATTACCAATGCTGCAAAAAAGAAAAGGAGGGCCGCGCGCCTTTTGGCTTTTGTTACTACAGTAAACTCCCGATTATCCGCGGACGGATTATCTGTGTACAAATTATTCGATAGTGCCCCTAAACCATCGGTGATATATTCTTAATTTGCCCCATTCAATAATTCTCATTCACACTTTCAATAAATTTTCCTATTTAGAAATCATGCATTGAGTTATATTTGTTTAAGAGGCTGTTAGTTTTCTAACTGTTTTCCACTTCTTGTTTGCTCGTGCGTCCCATGTAAGCACTACTATTATATGCATTTTTACTATTTAGCAGCATTTTAGGATATCCAATAATGTTTTGATTGTATTCCCACAATAAATTTTACATTTATTGTTGCATGGTATTTGATGTAAAGCGTGTGAGTTTGAAAGTAGTAATTGGATTGAACAGAATAACATGCATTAAATCACAGTAGCTACGCTTTGTGCTAGGAGCTATTTAAGTTCTAAGAAGGTTAAGTACAATTTATCTGTAGTAATTGTGTAACAATACAGTATATTTCTTAATAAATATTGAGTCAATATTATATTAAAATGATTAAATAAGAACGAGTTGGAATTTCTGGCTTTTTTGAGAAACGCACAAAAGGCCATTTTTGAAAAATCATATAAAATATCTGGGGCAAAAATACACAATAGCAGCTCATTAAGCACTTTAAGGGCAACAAATGAGCAGATTTTCAGATTTTTGAAAAATAGCTTTTTTGAGTAATCACACTTCAAAAATCGTAATTTTTGAACATTTTCAAATTTCAAAATTTAAATTCTGAGATTATATGCATCTCATACTTACAATAAAATTTGATACAAAACTTCCATAACAGCACTTTAGATCACCACCTCTGTTTTGTCAAAAATAAATTTCTTTCATAAGAAAAAAAAATCATGAAGTCGGAACAAACACTATTTTTTCACTTCAGAAACACTTTTTTTTCTTTATCAATGAAGCCAACTAAATTTTTAAAATTAGTGTCTAAATAAAATGCCATCCCTTCATTATTTATAGAAAACAAATCATTCGAATCGGTTAAAAACTTTTGAAACAGTGGCCATTTTAAAAGGGAGTGTATTGCTGATTTTCTGAAAACGGCTAACTTTGTTCCAAATTTTAAACGTCTGTAACTAGAGAAATATTTTTTTTTTACAAAATCCTTTTGGGATATTTTATATGTCCCTTAGTTGTAACTACTGTAATTTTTTCAAAAAAATCTGTGAGGGTCATGTGACACCCTCTGCCTGGTCTGAAATGGAATCGCTCTACAACCATTGCGTAGAACGGCAGCAAAGAAGCGAGGGAGTTCCGTTAAACATGAAACAATTATATATATGAACTCATTCAAGAATAACATTAACTGGAACATGTATTCTACTGATGTATACATGTATGCATCTATACATGTAGGTATTTGTATGTATGTAACGTCATTTTTTCATTTCATTATACAATACTGTTCGAATTAATTGGGATAAACATGTTTTTCTTGTCTGAGTTTTCGGTTCTTTTCTCAACAAATGGCACTGGAAGCTTAGTTCCTATTAAAGGCATATTGAATTCTGTCTAATACATAGATATAATACACAGCACGTTTGTTTCATTCATGGAAACATTTGGTGGAACATTTCAACGTGACGTGGCCCCTTGTCCCCCTTTGAAAGAGGTACAGACTTTTATGCGGGAAAATAAAATAAAAGTTGTTGATTGTCCTGGTAATCTACCAAACCTAAACCCTATTGAAAACTTATGTCATGTTCTCAAGAAGATTAGATAAATTGCAAGACAACAGAACAAACGATAAAAAGGGGTATACAGGTGTGGTTCAATAACGGTAAAGTCGAGAACATGTGCGCTACACTAATGGATTATATGTCAAGGAGTGTTGCAGAGGTCATTTCTGTCAAAAGAGGACATACATAGTAATAATTTAGAGAGATATCAGTCAGAGATTTATCAGTCTACTTTAAAAGCTAAACTTTTAGAAAAAATCGTTTTCTCCATTTGTCCCAATTAAATCGAGCAGTATAGTACGTACATTAAAAGCTTTTTCTTTTTTACATCTCTGATAATATTTTCATTCATTTCACCAGTTTGCCCATGGTTCCCACTCGAGTTGGACAGTGTCCGTGTTATCCGAGTTTTCGATTATCCCAGGTACCCTCGGTCCACATTGCCTCGGATAATCGAATCTCTACTGTATCGAAACCAATAATAACTAATATTGAGTGTTGAATGTTATCCGAGTTTTCGATTATCCCAGGTACACTCGGTTCACATTGCCTCGGATAATCGAATCTCTACTGTATCGAAATCAATAATAACTAACATTGAGTGTTGAATGTTATCCGAGTTTTCGATTATGCCAGGTACCCTCGGTCCACATTGCCTCGGATAATCGAATCTCTACTGTATCGAAACCAATAATAACTAATATTAAGTGTTGAATGCTATCCGAGTTTTCGATTATCCCAGGTACCCTCGGTCCACATTGCCTCGGATAATCGAATCTCTACTGTATCGAAACCAATAATAATTAATATTGAGTGTTGAATGTTATCCGAGTTTTCGATTATCCCAGGTACCCTCGGTCCACATTGCCTCGGATAATCGAATCTCTACTGTATCGAAACCAATAATAACTAACATTGAGTGTTGAATGTTATCCGAGTTTTCGATTATTCCAGGTACCCTCGGTTCACATTGCCTCGGATAATCGAATCTCTACTGTATCGAAACCAATAATAACTAACATTGAGTGTTGAATGTTATCCGAGTTTTCGATTATCCCAGGTACCCTCGGTCCACATTGCCTCGGATAATCGAATCTCTACTGTATCGAAACCAATAATAACTAATATTGAGTGTTGAATGCTATCCGAGTTTTCGATTATCCCAGGTACCCTCGGTCCACATTGCCTCGGATAATCGAATCTCTACTGTATCGAAACCAATAATAACTAATATTGAGTGTTGAATGTTATCCGAGTTTTCGATTATCCCAGGTACCCTCGGTCCACATTGCCTCGGATAATCGAATCTCTACTGTATCGAAACCAATAATAACTAATATTGAGTGTTGAATGCTATCCGAGTTTTCGATTATCCCAGGTACCCTCGGTCCACATTGCCTCGGATAATCGAATCTCTACTGTATCGAAACCAATAATAACTAATATTGAGTGTTGAATGTTATCCGAGTTTTCGATTATCCCAGGTACCCTCGGTCCACATTGCCTCGGATAATCGAGGCTCTACTGTATTAAAACCAATAATAACTAATATTGAGTGTTGAATGTTCTTTTGCACAAAATATTCTAAAATATTGTTGTGGAGAAAAATTATCATTCTCTTACTCGGAAGTTGTATTTAAGCTCTACTTTAGCTTCGGCATACAGCCATTGTCTGTGGAGACTCGTGGCGTTCTTTGCTTTAGTCGCGATCCATGTTCCTGTTGAAAATGAAAAAAGAAAATTCAAGTTAAAGTTAACGCATTCGGTGTAATAAAAGCAAGGTTTAACAAGACATTCGGAACAAGCAAAAAAGTTTACCTTTTGGGCGGCAAATGAAGTAAGCAAAAAAGCAACAGGAAAATTACAGTATGAAATGTATACACGTGTTTTGGAATTACCTGGAATTCCTTTTCCAATGCAAATAAGAAGGAAGCAAAGGAAGCAAAGACCCAACAAAAGCCATGCCAAAGACATTCCCGCCGAAAGAGAATAAACCGGAAAAGACACAAAGTCATACAAGTGGCGCCATCTACCAACGGTGTAAGTAAGAAGACACCGATCTTCTCTTTTGGCGGGACTTGTGTTGGGTCTTTGCTTCCCTCGTTCATTTCTTTTTTGTATTGAAAAAGGAGTCCCGCAGTGGACCAGTCGGTAGAAGCTCGGTTCCCGATGAACACCGAAAGTGAAGCAACATTGACTGAGGTCAGTGTTTGGGAGGGTGACAACCTCTCGGCTGGTTGCTGTGATCCGTGCAAGCTAAAGGGAGCTGGTGCACGTTAAAGAGAGTGTGGCTCTAATGTCCTCCAAGTGAAACGATACCTATGGGGGTGCCAATCCCAGGTGACGGTCTCATGGGAGCTGGTTCAAAAAATTAAGAGACCTTTCAAAGGGGCGGAAATTGGACTCCTGCCTACAAGGGCCCCGTTAGACTCAGGAGCAATGTACCCATTTCTTCCTCGCCACCCGCGAGGACACGACAACAAAAACAACATTGAAAAAGGAATTTTGAATAATTCCAGAACGCGCGTAAGCATCTTGTGTAGTTTAATTTATCCATGTTGCTTTTTCGCTTCCTACTGACAGTATAATTTTACAAACCATAAATGCTGCTATAATTAAATATAGATGGCACTAGGGTCCTTTCGCCTTCAAGATCCTAGATCTTGGAGAATGAAGCTACAACACACCTTTGAAACTTTGGAACTGAAGACTCATTTAGTTACACGAAAATGGTGTTTTGTTAGTAACATTTACTGCTCAATGTTCATAATTATTATTTTCAAACACCTGTTTTTCAAAATATATGTTTAAATATTTCAAAAATTAATTTTCTCGCAAAGATTCATCATTTGTTATTAAAGTGTGTGTTTTTTTTCCCCTTTTCGCCAGATTTTGGTAAGTTGGAGAAAAAAAGTGTACCAGAAAGATAAACAATGACTAGTCTGTAATTTAAACATAATTTTTCATATCATTACACAAAGTTTCTACACTTTTGCTAAGGGAAAATCGGAAACGGGAAAATTAAATATTATGCCAAAATCTTCTTCATTTTCGGATACGTTCGCACATTTGCCCCTGAAAGTGTAACCGGAAGATATTAATGGATTAGTTTTGTTTTTTTTTACTTATGTTTCTCATACATTCTGATAAATATTCGTCATTATGACAAAAAAAAATTAAAATTTTGAAAATTTACAAAATTGTTGAATTTTACCAAAAGTTTACGTTTTTTGACGCAAAACTGGAACCGGAAGATATTAATTTATTAAGTTAAAATTTTGTGTGTGTGTTCCTCATGCTACCCCACAACTATTCAGCCCTCACTCAAAAATAATTTCCAAAAAAAGTTTTTTACGCTCCGCCCTGCTCTCCAGTATTGTCTGCCTTTGGCGATTGTTCAGAACTTTTCTAAAATGGTCAATAATATTGTCATTGAACAAGTGAAGGCTCCTGTTGACTACAGCAGTGTTGGAATGCCATTTTTCCACCACTCTCTGTGTTTTCTCCCCGTGGTAGCACATTTCTTTAAGTTCTGCAAAGGAAATGCTTTCCTTACTACTTTCCTTCACTGAAGAAGAAAGTTCTTCAACCACTGCCTCTTGCTGCCCACCTTAGAAAGTTAAAATTGTCAGATCTCAAAAAGTATTAAAATTTTTAAAAAATCCAAAGCGCTAAAAAGATTATTTTTAGACGATTTCAAAGAGAGCATAATTCCTCGATTTTTTTTTTTTTTTTTTTCTTAAAAAGAGCCAAACTGGCAACCCTGGGCCTCGGGCGGCGTCCAAATCGTGAGGCAAGCGTACGAATGGCGAGTTGAGTTTTACTTGAACAAGTTGGACGAATAACCAGTTGGACAAATGGCGAGGTCTCACTGTACTTATAATATGTTTTATGGTTAATTTTCCCGCCCGGTTCGACAAAACAAGCCACTTTTTCCTACTTGCACATATTCATCCCCATTTCATAATGGATTGTGGATGTTGATGATGTTCCACAGTATAAAAGTCCAAAGGAATCTTTTGATCAATATGGTTATTATGAGTTTGGTTAATGGTGAAATATTTCTCCCGTGTTAGCAATTTTTCTCCCATTGATGACCTACTGCGCGTTTGAGTAGAGCACGACATTTTTGAAGCCATTATTTTCAGTTACTTTTGACCTTTTTCCCCCAACTTTTGTTTTCAATATCCTATCTCTTATTTTGCAATCAAGCGAAGTGCTTCACGAATTACCCGAAGAGGGTTCGTTTGAAAATTTTTCTTATAGAAAATTCAGAGTTCCACTTTTTTTTTTTTTTTGGTGACTGTGATTCTTTTCCTACTCGTCCCCCAAGCTCTTGAACCGCTGTTTGTGTACGAAACTGTCTAATTTAGTACTTTTAATAAACGAACAATTTCAACATTGCCTCTATCTTGTTGCTTCCTGTCACCTTGTATGCATTAATATATATATTCAGAGCTCATACAGGAGAATATTGGAATGCTGGGAGCACTTCAATGCCCTTTCCAAAATTTAAATTTACAAAAATGGCTTCTTTAAAAAAATTCAAATTTAGGCCCCCTTAACACGTTTACGCCGGGGCCGATTTTCATGTTTTTCATCGTGGGGCGGCGCTCGAATTCATGCTGCGTTTCATTTGGATTGGAAGATTTGTTGCTGCACGCTTTGCGCTAGCAACTTATAGGAAACTAGTGGAGAACTGTTCCCTCTCCACACGTCCCGGACGTGGCAGGGCGTCAATTCTTCGGCAACAAGTTCTCCACTTGTTGCTCTAAACACGAGAAGAGCAACTTTCAGTTTTCTACAAAAAAATTTTCCCCTTGTTGCTCTATAGTTTGAGAAGAGCAACTTTTAGTTTTCTACAAACTATGTTTTGTCAACTTTATTTGTCAACTTTGGTGTAAACGCAGCCTAAGGCCTCGGCTAACAGGTAGGGGTCTGGTAGAGAAAAGTGCGGGCCACCGGCGGTAAGCGGCGGCGTGAACGTGTTAATGACATCTGAATAAAAAAAATACACCCCCCTCTTTTGCATAATTTTCTCATAAATATTCTCCTTTTTCGCAATTTCCTCCCTTCCCCCACAACTATGGGACCCTACGAGAAAAAAAACGGATCGATTCTAGAATCCATTCTTTATAGAAACTGATATGCTTACTTGATGGTGGTGCTGAGGAAACAGCGAACGCTTGAATGTAAGCGTCGACGACGTTCCAGATCAGTTTCCTTCCATCTGCATCCATGTAATAATAGAAATGCAAACAATTGTTCGGTTTTTTAGGTGCCTTGTAAGTAGGGCTACTGAGTGTAGATTGCCTAAGACTTGCGTCCAAAACTGCACCTTCCCAGAACGCCATATAGTAACCACCTGTAAATAGCAAATAAGTGAATTATTTGGAAACTTTATCTTTAATACAGTCAAACCCCGCTATAACGAACACTCAATGGACCGACTTCGGAGATCGCTATAACCGAGGGTTCGCTACATCCGATTTTGCAAAAAAAAGTGTTCACTGACTAAGATTCTTCTATATAATAAACATATTTCAAACAATAATCAGGATAAGTAAAATATTAACTTTAAGTATGGTTTTTAATAATAAATAAAAAAAAATTATATTTACCTGATTATTTATCTATAGTATGAAAAAAAAGATGTTATTATTGGCTGTAAACTTTAGGATTTTATATACACCATTGTAAAAGATAGTGTTTGACTAGAATACAAATGGCAAGGAATGTTGCTGAGACAAATAGTATAAAAATTTGTTGGATCTCTATAGCCGATTTACTAACGTTTGGTGATCGTTATAAACGTTTGAAAATGCTTTAATAACACAGGGTTTCAGTTGGGACCATTTGGAATGTTTGTTACTACCGAGGGATCGTTATATCCCGGGTTTGCTATAGCAAGGTTCGACTGTAGTTTTAAATGAACATGCAGTGAAACCTGCGTAGGTTGACCTCTTGCGGTGCAGCACTTTAGTGGTCAACTTAGGCAGGTGACCAACTTAAAGGGTGAGGGTGAATTTTTTTTTATTTTGTCATTCTTACACCATGTATTCATTTCTTTTTAACTAATTAAAAAACATTTAAGTTTAGCTTCGTGCATTAACCTGACTTTAAAATAGTACACAGATAGTTTATTTCACAAAAATATCATTAGAGATAGTTAACCTGAATGGCTTACAATCCGTTATACAACTTTAAAATTAAAATACTTAGCTAAAGTAAAGATAAATATCTTATTAATTTTGTAAGTTGGTTATTTGATGGTAAAGATTTCCTAAAAATGCCTAATTGTTCAAAATGTATATCTCTAGATAGAACAGAAAAGAAGGAAATTATTTAAAGAATAAAAGAATGCTCATAGTTGTTTTCCCATTGGTAATGCTAGAAAGCGGTGTAGACATGCTTTATTGTTACTGTTTTAACTATTCATTGCAGACTGGTGTAACTTTATAGCATAACAAAATATCCTGGAGAAAAAAATTATGTTTATTATTACATAAATAAATATCATGGCAATAATTAGGTGGTCAACTGACAAAAGTTTTTTATAACACTCCGACCCGAATTTAGTCTATATAAGTGGTCAACATAGACAGGTGGTCAGCTTTACAGGTTTTACTGTAGTTTAAAAGATTCATCCAAAAGCTTTCTTCATTCATCCAAAGGGTTATGTAATGTCGACAGGGTGGCGTAGCGGTAAGGCACAGGCCTCGTACGCCCAAGATCGCAGGTTCAAACCTGGCACAAGTCGGTGGATTTTCAAGATGCAGAAAATCGTCTGCTCCCATGTCGTATGATTATGCGGCATGTTAAAGATCCCTTGAGTAACCGTTTGGCATGGCTCGGCTAAATTAAATTCCTAGTGCAGACTGCATCAACGAGAGCTCAGGTGCCGCCATCTAGGGGGAAACTGAGCGTCAAAAATTGCGGCAATGGTACCACACTCATTGTGGTGCCGCTGAACGAGTTGGTACCAATCTCTGGGAACGCACTAAGTCTGCAAGGGGTGAGGACCAATACTGCAGCCCCATTAGAAAGAAAAAAATGGTTATGTAATTAAAATTTCATACTACAGTGAATGCTGCTTATTAACAAAATAACACATTCTTTTTTTTATTCAAGTTATTTACTCAAATGAAAAGGAATTATTGATTGTATGCTATTTTTTGCAAAAGTTTATAAAGTTTTGGGTGACTTTTTTTTTTCCTTCATCTCAGCAGGTGTAAATACCTTTATGTCCGAATTTCAGAAAATAGTTTACAAAACGAAAAAAAAAGGGGGTTATCCTCTAGTGCTCACCGATCTAAGAAAATTAATTTCTGGAGATTGATAACAAAAAACGATCGTTCTTCATACATTTTTATACAAGCAGAGCGGATTGGGAAATTTTAAAAACATTTAACAAATGGCAACATTAACCGTGATCACATGAAGCTAGTAGTTCCACTAGTAGTTCCGTGAATAGTAGACTTTTCGTTCATTTATGTTTCCAGATCTTTTAAAGCAATGCACTCAACGTTAACACGTTGAGTGCCACGCGAATTTATAAAGAAATTTCAGTCAGGCCACGCTTTTAGTATTAGTCACCAGTAACCGATGCGGGATGAACGGAAAGTTCAGTGTTCAGTAAAATCCTGCAACAAATAAAAACTAAGTAAATTTTTAAAAGAGTTTTAGAAATTGCTTAACCCTCTCATGCATGAAAGCCTCATATGAGGTGACATACATTTTTGCTTCAAATTTTTATGCAGATTCCTTTTTGTGCTGCAATTTGCATGTCGTCCTCATCTAGACACTCCAAACAGTTCTTGGAAACCACAAAATGTTTCAGAGGGTATTCAAGATTGTTAAAAGAATAAGATAGCTTTGGGAGTCCATGGAAGATTCAAGAAAGAAGAGAAAATCTTAGTTTCGAATCAAATTTTGTTTAGTTGTTTTGAAGCGTGTTTTACATCACTGGGAAGTTTGTTATTATCTTACAGCTTCTTACTCCTTATAAATGAAGTTTTAATATTCAATTTTACCATGTTTATTATTATATTGAATAAATATGGCAAAAAAGCATAGAGCGTCTTCATACAAGAACACAAATTTTTGACTATACAGGACAAAATTTCTAAAAATAAACTATTGCACAACAATCCTGAGATGCTAAATTAGTTTGCGGCATATGAAGTAAGTTTTTGTTTATAACACAAATAAATAAATGCATGCATGAGAGGGTTAAAACAGTGTTGTTGTTTTTTTCTCAAAGTTGTACATCATATTTACACCGTCAGCTACCGGAGGCTGACAAGGCGCTCAGCGTATTAACTAACCATTCTACCACCGTTTCTCAAATGTGGTGCGACGTCCTCAACAGCTGGAAATATAATTTAAAAGCCGTGCAACTTCCTTTGCTACAAAATTTTATTTGCATAATATTGAATTTTCTAGCCATTGCTAATAATTAAAGATACTTTATTTAACAAAAAGATGTTTCTTAATTTTTTAGTCACATTGCGTTACTTCACACCTGAACGACCTCCGTTTGACCTTAACAGATTTTGCACGTGAACGACCTCCAGACTGGGAAACGATGCTGTATACACAACGAAAAAAATAGCCAAGGCACTTTGTAACAAATTCTTGCCATTTAAGTGAATAATTAATTAAACCAAATAGGTAAATTCTGGGAAAAAAAACGCAGAAAGAAAAGTTACAGATAAATTTAAACTGATTCATAGACCTATAGGTCTAATGAAGCAGGTTGAAATGTGAATAAAGTAAACAGATCAAAAATATTAGATGCTTCTAAGCAACTCGAAGTCTCTTCTATGCATAAAATGCATCAAATATTAGAACATTTCAAAAAGGCTATTAACGGATTGGTATAGACATGGGGTAAGTAAGGATATGAGATCATTTGCCGGGTGAGAGGAGAGCTCATGAGTGTAACTGATATTAAACCAAGAGGTTGAGAGAGAATAATACAAAAGAGTGAAAAAGACATAAAAGAAAAAAGGTCAGGAAAAATGTACAAACTCAGACAAGAAAGCCTAAATCCTTCGAGTGCGCTATAACGTGCGGAAAGGAGGGTTAAATTTTGAAAAAGTGCTGAGGAGGAGAAAAGGGAAGACAGTAAACGAAGAAAATGATGTGGTATATACTGCTCCAAAAGGCTGAATTTATCTGAAGTCAAATACTGACCAACCAAAAAGGCAAGGAATGAAGTAAGCAACAAGACATTAAAGGTTAACCCCCTGTAAAACACCCCTTTTTTTAGCTATTAGATATTAAAATAACTAAAAAACATTTAGTGCGCATATACATCTTCAACTTCAAAAATAGTTTAAGATTTTTAGGGTAAGAAATTAAATTTTGAGCTATATATAAAAAAATACCGTGACAAACATGGCAAAAATTTAATTCTTGTCATGTCTGTCCTTTTTCATTGATTTTTAAAACATGTTTTTAGCTAATAATTCAAAATGTTATTTCTTAGACTAAAATTCGTTTACTGTTTTTGAAGCAGGCAGGAAGATGTGTAAGCAGACCAAAATTTATTACGTTTTTTTAATATTTAGTGAATGAAATAAACCAAAAAAAAAAAGTATGACAGACAGGGCAAAAGGCGTAGAATTAACACACAGTAATTTCCAAGTAAGCTTCAAAAAAGTTGTATGCGTGATTTCTTGAAACATTTGAAGATTGTTAAAGTTGGTTTGGAGTATTATAATGCATACACAATTTTGACTACACTTCATTTACAGATTCAGGCTTACCCATGAGCGTGCCTAGAGTGTGATCTCCGCTGGGGCGGAAGCTGAAATTGGGACGGTAGTCCTTGTCTGAAGACCAGGACCACTTGAAGTCGCTGGTAGACTTTGTTACCTTATATCCGCAAGCGGTGTCGTCGAAACTGCACAAGGAGGTTGCTTCGCCTGGAAATTAGAACATAATATTAGATTTTATGTACTGTTATAAGGAATTCCAATACGGAGAAGAATTTTAAGATTTTTGAAAGAACACCATATAATTACCATAACAGCAAATATTTTAACAATACTACAATTCGTAGGTGTTCCCATTCAAGAGTGCCACGTTTGTTCTATGCAACTTGTTTTGCGTGTTTTTTCTTCTTATCCAAGTCCACTTTCCCCGATGACTAGAATTGACCTGATAGGTCCCATGACCTTAAACTCTTGCGACTACTTGTACTAAGAGTTCTTGAAATCAAGTCGACGTCAACAAACTTCTAACGGAGGGAAAACTCAAGATAGTAATTATCAACACGTGTGTAAGTATTAAAAAGGATTCATGAAGAAATTCAAGTACTGCAAAGAAAGTAGTGGGGGACATGCGACGAAATGTGTTGCACTCTCTACCTTAAACCTGAAATATGGCTTTCTTATCCTTTATCATATTCCTTCTTCCATGAAGTTTTCTACAAAATACAAAGGAGTCTCATTGCAACGACATTTCTCTCGAGTGAATATCTTCTTTTTAAGAGAATTTTTAAGAAAACCTTTACCTTTAAATGTTCGATGCCTCAGAATGATTGTTTTCCTGTAATGAAAATTTAAGAATTTCTTTTTTATTTATCCAGTTTTAGTTACTGAAAAAAGTTTCAGATCGCCACGGGAATTCGATTATATTCCTTTGGTTTTGGATAAACCACAATATTTGTTCCAGACAAACACAAAATAGCAACACTTCTGAAAAGGAATGGAATTATGAAATAGAGGTTTCCATGCCCCAACTCAATTCTTAAAATAAAAATCTGAACTGGCGAGGAAAAAAAAAAGAAAAACATTAGAAGAATAACAATCGATGTAACTCTTTTTGACTCTTCCTATAATTACATCCTTCTTATAATTACATCCTTCTTATAATTACATCCTGGTAAAATTCATTAAGAACCGATTGAAAAAAAAAACTATTGCGCAGTGAATTGGAAGTTACAATTAGTTACTTCATGATCTGAACTAATCCGACTGTACTTTAACTCCTTTTCAAATTATGGAAGTTCGTATAAACCTTCAATATCACCCAATGAAAAGCAAAGTTAAGCAATATCGTAGCCAATGACAGCAAATCCCTCACATAAGCGTCACCTTCTTTACGCGTTTCTCCCATTTGTACGTCGATTTTTGAAAATCCCTATCAAAAGTAAATAATAATTGATGTTAACAGACAAATAGCGGAATGCTTGGGGAACTTTATGCTTCGTTTGTAAAAGAATTTCAAACAAAACAGTTTTACAAACGAAGCATAAAGTCATTTAGGATTCAGGATTCGTGGATTAATTAAACATACTTTACACAACAGAAATTACGTGACTCTAATCCAAACGAAACAAAACGGGAAACGAATGCCGCACATTC
Organism: Octonoba sinensis; assembly: GCA_038502835.1. Taxonomy (NCBI): domain Eukaryota; kingdom Metazoa; phylum Arthropoda; class Arachnida; order Araneae; family Uloboridae; genus Octonoba; species Octonoba sinensis. The sequence goes on from CM076603.1 coordinate 12,389,985, forward strand.
CTAATATAAGTTTCTCTATTGCAGCGGTTCCCAATCCTTTTTCCCCCGTACCACTATTTTGCTTGCGAATCATTTGAGTACCACTGCTAATGTAACTTTATTATATAGAATATAACAGTAATATATTATACAAAAATACTAGGAGGACTAGGTTATTTCAATCACACCATTTTTTATGGTTAATGCAGAGAGAAGCGTTTATAAAAATAAAGCTATATTTATATTTAAAAAATATATGAAATGTATAAAATATATTTTTAGTACGTACTTCTAAAACATCACTAGAAATACTTCTTTAAGTACAAAATGCCTATCATGTAAAAAAATTAAAAAACAAAATTAATAAAGAGGTTGCTGCTGTATGGCAGATACAAGCAAGGTGATATCCGGTTCAGTAGAAGTTAGTCTTAACTTCGGTCGACAACCGAATTTCGGTCGACATTTAATTTGCTTCTATATTTATTTTTATTAAATATCATATTGGAAAAAGAAGTTTCACAAAGATAAGTGGTTGTGAAATGAATTAAAAAAATAGCAATGCTTTTAGAAATAAAGTTTCACGTTAAATTAAAGCACAAATGAGCATTAAAACGCAGACATATGTTTCGGGATTGCTTGGAATCCCTTTTTCAATGCGACAGGGAGCTTCTAGATGCAAAACATCCAAATGAAGCAGACAGAACCACAAAAACATATAGCCTAAGAATTAACTGTAAACCAATGAGAATAAAGGCAGTGTGAAGTGGAAGTAGAAGTAGTAGGAAAGGTACCAATAAGAGAGCAACAAACGAATGCAGTTGGAAGTACAGAAAGTAAAAAGGAATATCAATAAAAACAAAGCAAAAAAGACAAGAGCGTGCATAAAAATGTAAAAATACTGAAAATTGCAAAAAAAATAAAATAAAATACAAGGAATAAAATGGAAATAAAATAAGTACAGAAAATACCAAAACAAAAAGCAAAACAAAGTACACATGCAAAAGAGGGGGAGGGGGGGAGAGAGAGAGAGAGAGGGAAAAAAAAAAAAAAAAGAGGAAAACTAACAAGAAAACCAAGAAAGAACAACAAATTAAAGGAACTTATGCCAGACCTGTGAAAAATAAGGAGTTGAGGAAGAATCATTAACCAAATTAGAACTATTCCTGTTAATATGATAAGCTTCCCAAAAGTCAAGTTCTAAAGGGGAAGAACATTTTTGAATAATTTTCCCAGAATTGAAATCAAAAGAGTGGTTGGAATTCCAACAATGTTGAGCAATTTTAGACTTATTCAGCTCTTGCTTTCGTACATAACCTTTATGCTCATTTAACCGAATTTTCAGAGCACGTATTGTCTGTCCAATGTAAGAAAGGCCGCAACGGCAACTAATTTGGTAAATACCCCAAGTATTAAGTTGATCAACAGGATCTTTAAGAGAAGAGAAGGAAAGTTTATTGCTATGAGCAAAAACAACTTGAAATTTAAACCTTTTTAGGATTTTAGCAATGCGAAAACTTACAGAATGAAAGAATGGTAACACAACCAAATTCTTTCTAGAAACCACATGATTGGGACCAGAAGTTTTTTTAGAAAGTTTGTTATGAATAGAATCAATTAAAGAGTGAGAAAATCCTCTATCAACAGCTACAGCTTTCAGATAGTTGAGTTCAATCTTGAGAAGCTCAGGAGAAGAGCAAATATTAATAGCACGATGGACAAGAGCATTAAAAGCCGAATATTTTTGGTTGGGAGGATGAGACGATAGTCTGTGAGGAGGTAAAGAAACAGCGAAAGGTTTACGATAGACAGAAGTAGTGAAACCAGACTCACTCCTAGAAATCAAAACATCAAGAAACGCGAGGCTACTATTAAGTTCTTTCTCACAAGAAAACTGGATATTAGAATCAATGGAGTTCATGAACTCCATTGATTCTGAACTGGATATTAGAATCATGAACTCCATTGATTCTGAACTGGATATTAGAATCATGAACTCCATTGATTCTAATATCCAGTTTTCTTGTGAGAAAGAACTTAATAGTAGCCTCGCGTTTCTTGATGTTTTGATTTATAGGAGTGAGTCTGGTTTCACTACTTCTGTCTATCGTAAACCTTTCGCTGTTTCTTTACCTCCTCACAGACTATCGTCTCATCCTCCCAACCAAAAATATTCGGCTTTTAATGCTCTTGTCCATCGTGCTATTAATATTTGCTCTTCTCCTGAGCTTCTCAAGATTGAACTCAACTATCTGAAAGCTGTAGCTGTTGATAGAGGATTTTCTCACTCTTTAATTGATTCTATTCATAACAAACTTTCTAAAAAAACTTCTGGTCCCAATCATGTGGTTTCTAGCAAGAATTTGGTTGTGTTACCATTCTTTCATTCTGTAAGTTTTCGTATTGCTAAAATCCTAAAAAGGTTTCAATTTCAAGTTGTTTTTGCTCCTAGCAACAAACTTTCCTTATCTTCTCTTAAAGATCCTGTTGATCAACTTAATACTTGGGGTATTTACCAAATTAGTTGCCGTTGCGGCCTTTCTTACATTGGACAGACAATACGTGCTCTGAAAATTCGGTTAAATGAGCATAAATGTTATGTACGAAAGCAAGAGCTGAATAAGTCTAGCATTGCTCAACATTGTTGGAATTCCAACCACTCTTTTGATTTCAATTCTGGGAAAATTATTCAAAAATGTTCTTCCCCTTTAGAACTTGACTTTTGGGAAGCTTATCATATTAACAGGAATAGTTCTAATTTGGTTAATGATTCTTCCTCAACTCCTTATTTTTCGCAGGTCTGGCATAAGTTCCTTTAATTTGTTATTCTTTCTTGGTTTCTTGTTAGTTTTCCTTTTTTGTGTCAATTTTTTTTCCCCTCTCTCCCCCCCCCCCCCCCCCCTCTTTTGCATGTGTACTTTGTTTTGATTTTTGTTTTGGTATTTTCTGCACTTATTTTATTTCCATTTTATTCCTTGTATTTTATTTTATTTTTTTTTGCAATTTTCAGTATTTTTACATTTTTATACACGCTCTTGTCTTTTTTGCTTTGTTTTTATTGATATTCCTTTTTACTTTCTGTACTTCCAACTGCATTCGTTTGTTGCTCTCTTATTGGTACCTTTCCTACTACTTCTACTTCCACTTCACACTGCCTTTATTCTCCTTGGTTTACAGTTAATTCTTAGGCTATATGTTTTTGTTGTTCTGTCTGCTTCATTTGGATGTTTTGCATCTAGAAGCTCCCTGTCGCATTGAAAAAGGGATTCCAAGCAATCCCGAAACATATGTCTGCGTTTTAATGCTCATTTGTGCTTTAATTTAACGTGAAATTTTATTTCTATTCTTTGCACAAAGTTAAATTATTACTAGCAATGCTTTTCTTGACAATAACGAGAATTCATTGTTAACTCTGAGCCAACATTCTCCCAACTATAATCGGGCAAATTCGATCTTCAAACCTGAGTTTCTATCTATTAATCTTTTTTAATCTCTCCTTTTTTTTTTTTTTTGCCTGCACGCGTACCACCTAGAGCGGCCTCGCTTACCACAGTTTGGGAACCGCTGCTCTATTGAACATTTATGGATTCTTCTTGGCACTCCGCCAGGCAGAGATCTCAATTTCGTGGCCGGACTGTAGTAAACGCGTAGGAATTATTTTAAGTTTAAAAATTATTTTTTAACAAGGCTTCATGATCCCGAAATTCATTTTCGATGGCCTTGTATTTCACTTCATTTCAATTAAAATTTCCCTTTATTTATAGCACAGTGATCGTTTATACGGATAGAAATGTAAGCCAAAAGGACTATCCTACGCTAAGAAACTACCTTTCTAGGTAACCTTCGAGGGTCCCTTTAGCTTAGATATAAAAGGACCACTTTTATAGGTAAGCTAAAGGGACCATCGAAGAACGTCATATAAACGATAATGTCGTATAATCGGGTTACCCTTCTGGGTAAATCCAAGAATTGGGACACACTAAAACGTCGTATAAACGATACTCTACTGTAGTAGTGCATGGAAGTACTAAGGCAGACATTACTTTTTAATTGGGACCACACTAAAACGTGGTATAAACGACAACGTCATATAATCGATTTACCCTTCTGGCTAAATCCAAGAATGGGGACCACACTAAAACGGCGTATAAACGATGCCCTATAGCTGTGCAAGAAAATAGTTAAGACAAACTTACTTTTTAATTGGGACCACACTAAAACATCGTAAAAACGATACTCTACTGTAGTTGTGCATGAAAGTACTAAGGCAAACTTACTTTTTAATTGGGACCATACTAAAGCGTCGCATGAACGATACTCTACTGTAGTTGTGCAAGAAAGTACTCAGGCTTACTTTCAGGCTCAAACTTACTTTTTCTTTCTGGACATGCCCCCAGAGTTATTTCAACGTCATCAATGGCTATGTCTCCTTTCACAGAGTTGGAAGTTTTGTGCCTTGCAGTAAACATCACCTAGAAGCAGAGAACAGAATGAGCATTTAGATTTCAATCCTTACTTAATTTGAACGTCAAAGATAGCTGTTACATAAACGGGAAGTAATTATTTTTTAAAAAGTTTGAATTTTAAGTTTTAAGAGCTTTTACCGATACGATCCAGTAAGTGCAGCTGATCTTAAGATTTTATCACGTAGAAAACTTTTCATGCAACTGTTAGCTAAACAAAATATTTTACGTTACTTCACGTAACCAACGTTAGAAAGAATTGTCCAAATTAAAATCACATACAACAATCAGATGAGAACTTAAAGCTAAGAATTCGTAGTCTGAAAAAAAACAAATGGTTTTACATTGGCCGGTGTCGCCATTTCTGAGCTTAGCCGACACACTAGTGTGCCTGGATTCACCAGATTAATCACTAGTAAACATAGTTAGAAATATGCCAAACGACAGACTGACCTCGTCACAAGTACAGTACATATCAATGCGTTTTCAAAGAAATTTATTCGTCAAATATGGCAATTTCAATTGAATTGCTTTTTTAAGAGACTATCAATAACTGGTGGAGAAGGGACGGGGAGATCCTGCCAAATGGAGGGATGATAAACATTCAGATATCACAAGCCCTACTTGTCAATTTACCTGTCCAATGATATTCAATAATGACAGCTCACTGATAGTTGGAGCCAAATTTTGGTGATTTTCAATTTGGCGATATCCAGCTTCCCCCCCCCCCCCCCAACCCCACAGTAATATAAAACTTTCAATCCGTTTTTTCATCCTGCTTACTTGGTATCCTCTTAATTTCATTGCAGAAGTCCTGGAAACACTGAAAACAGCCTCCTTCCACCTGTCCCCTTGTGATCCAGAGCGGTAAAAGTAGTTGATGCTGCCACCAAAAATTGAAGATGATACACTTTCTGCCGAAACCGTGAGATCACCCACGTCGGCCCCGTACATGTGATAGAAGAACCGGACGCAGTAGTCATCCTGGAAATTGATTGTCTGGAGAATGACTGGACTTGTCTTCGCTAAACTCACATTGACGAACAAGTAACTGCCATTTGCTTAAAAAAAGAGAAAAACAATTAGGTTTCCTTGGAAATTTTTATTACTTTGTAAGACACAGATGAAAGTCTTCGTAATTTGTTAAAAGGAAGGAGTTGACAGGAGAATCCCTCTGGAATATGAAACATCATAAAAAGCTAAATCTGATTTCAAAATTTTTCCGAGGCATGTCTCTTAAAAATATGATTAACACTTACTGAAGACAGACGCAGAGAAATATCCTCATAACTTGTTAAAATGAAAGGAATTGGCAGGAATATTTTTATGCCACCAAAACTGCTTAGCTCCTTCATCACATTTTTATTTATTACGAACTAGTCGACCGGGGCGGAATTCCACACTGCGCACCAAATCGTTTTGTGTGGCATTCCATTCTGCTTGGGTTTATCAATAAGGCTATTTCGAACATGTCTAAGGAAGTTGTATTTCCATTATACAGAAGTTTGGTAAGACCTCATTTGGAGTATGCTGTTCAGTTTTGGTCTCCGTACCTAAAAAAGGATATTACCTTATTCGAAAGGGTTCAAAGGAGGGCTACAAGATTGGTAAGTGGTCTTTCAGACTTAGATTATGAGGTTAGGTTTAAAAGGCTCAATATGTATAGTCTTGAGCAAAGGAGAGTTAGAGGGGACATGATTCAGTTGTTTAAATTCATTAAAATGGGAAATGTTAATGGACTACAGCTACGTGCTGAAAGTAGAACCAGAGGTCATTGTTTTAAGCTTTTCAAACGTCATGCTAATCTTGAAATTAGGAAACATGACTACTTCAATAGGGTTGTAGGCAGTTGGAATAGTTTACCGGAAGCGACTGTTAATTGCAGTGGGGTAGAAACTTTTAAGAAAGCTCTTGATGTTCATTGGGGACTGCTAAATTGACTAGGACCAGCCTAGCTGGGCCCTGAGCTTGTTGCTGGTCGTCACTTTTGTATTTGTATTTGTATTTGTAATCTTTAAAGATTAGATTCTTTAAGCAGAATAAAAAAAAGTAAACAGGTGTTGGTACAAAAGAAGACATGTCATTGAATACATCAGTACAAATAGCTGTTACAAATTTTTTCCACTATTATTCAGATATTCAAAAAAAAATCACAATAATAATGATACTTATTTTTCTAATCAGTATACATAGCATCAGAATACAATAACGAAACAGTTCCATTACTAAAAATATAGTTACTGTTGGTTGGTTACACTCTGCAAATTCATAATATAAATGAATGTGTAGAGCCTAACGATTGAAAAAGTTTAACCCAGCTAAAACCGTCCAAGTTGCTAAAAAAAAACAGAAGAGTTTCTTGTTTGTTTACTTGATAACAGATGGCGCCAGCATAGACAACACCCATTTGGCATCCATTAAGAAGACTCTTCTTAGATGATTTCAAAGTTCAAATTTAAGAGAAGCGGTACATTTTTAAACCGTGTGTATATTTTTCGTCATTAGCCGGCACGATAAGTTTCAAAACGAGGGGTAAATCATGGAAGTTTTTAAAGGGCTAAGGAAGATCTCGTGAACCGACAGAAAAACAGGCTAGGGTAATAATATATATAGATAGATACACATAAAGTGCAATATATTTTGTTACAATGTAGTGCAGTTAACAGCACACTGACGTTGGCAGCATGAACAGGGTTCTATTATCGCATGGGCAAATTGAAAAGTTAAATTTTAGAGTCCGAATTTTGTAGCAATTCAATAATGTTACACGTGATATCTCCTGTCCCGGGGACTCATGTCTTCATGATTGGGACACGAGCATGATATCAATTAGGAAAAGTCGGATAAAGGTTTTTTCTGCTATCACATTCCAATAACCCGAAAAGGTTGTCTTCTTCAATTAAATCTAATGTGTAAAAATCCCTTTGAATTGATATCGTCTGTTACCCGAAGGAGTTCACGCCCTCCAAAAGGACCACAAATTTCAGCATTCTTAAAAAAAGAAAATAAAATGTGTATAATTAAGTTCTAATTGTATGAAACAGTTATACACTATCTACCAAAAAATATTTGGACACTTTGGATTTTAGACATTTTTTAAAAATTCTGAAGAAATATTAAACTTGCTGTTCTGTATTTTGTATCATGGAAAGAACATACTCAAACTCTCATTTAAGAAACAAAATTCAGGCTTAGGGGCAATTAGGGGGCGGTCAAAAAATTAAAGAAGAAAAACAACACTTTTGAACATCTTGTATCAGAAAATGATCGAAATGTCCTGTAACTTTCGCAAAACATTTTTAATTATACACGCAATGTTTACTACTGCTTTCGTCAGAATAGCAGTAATATTCATGAAGATATGGGCATTTGTTTTAAATATTCGAAATTTTTCGCAAGTGTTTTGCTTATAACTCGCTAAGTTCTATCTAAAATAAAAAGGAAGTATGGTACCAAAACGTGGGGAAAATGTAATAAATAGTCAATGAGATTTGAGCAGTTTTATTAAAACAAATGTGATTGCGCATGCGCGAAAGATACTATTTATTTATTTTTAATAATTTGGTAATGAGACATATGGAGCAACTTATGTAAAAGTTTCAGTTGAATATTGATATTTTTCAAAGAGTTATACACCGTACAGTGAGCCGTATTTAGCAAGCTCACAAATTGGAGAAAAATGATAAGGGGTTTTCCACAAAATTCCATATTGCATGATAAATTGGAAAATTGACAGATGTTAAACTGAATTAAATTGCATTATTTGTGTTTATGGAGTCTGAATTTGAATGCTATTGTTTACTTTGCCAAAACTATCATGCAATATAAAAATTTGTGGAAAACCCCTTATCTTTTTTCTCCAATTTGAGAGCTTGCTAAATATTGCCTTTCTTTTGTATGGTGTATATATATCTCTTTGAAAAATATCACTATTCAACTGAAACTTTTACATAAGTTGCTCCATATGTCTCACTACCAAATTATTAAAAATAAATAAATAGTATCTTTCGCGCATGCGCAATCACATTTGTTTTAATAAAACTGCTCAAATCTCATTGACTCTATTACATTTTCCCCACGTTTTGGTACCATACTTCCTTTTTATTTTTCCAAATTGTCCGCAAGTTTCATGTAATTTGAGATAGAACTTAGCGAGTTATAAACAAAACACTTGCGAAAAATTTCGAATATTTAAAACAAATGCCCATATCTTCATGAATATTACTGCTATTCTGACGAAAGCAGTAGTAAACATTGCGTGTATAATTAAAAATGTTTTGCGAAAGTTACAGGACATTTCGATCATTTTCTGATACAAGATGTTCAAAAGTGTTGTTTTTCTTGTTTAATTTTTTGACCGCCCCCTAATTGCCCCTAAGCCTGAATTTTGTTTCTTAAATGAGAGTTTGAGTATGTTCTTTCCATGATACAAAATACAGAACCGCAAGTTTAATATTTCTTCAGAATTTTTTTAAAATGTTTAAAATCCAAAGTGTCCAAATACTTTTTGGTAGATAGTGTATTAACGGTAAAAAAATGATTCAGATTACCAGATATCTTCTACCTCTCCGACGACTGCCAAATTTCAGGGAAGGGAGGAGTTTGTAGAATCAGGGAACGTAATATAGTCACTTTATTGAGTGTCTCCCACTGATTTACAAATTAGTGGTCACTCCTCTCCAGCTCCGTTCCTACTTAGCTCCGCTCCGCATCCGCGTCTTGTTCCGAATTGTTTTTAAATAAACTCATATTGCTTGTAATTTTTATTTATTTTGCAGATACGTGTGTGTCCGGCAGTGCCCGTCGGTAGAAGCTCGGTTCCCGCAGAACACCGAAAATGAAGCAACATCGACTTAGGTCAGTGTTTGGGAGGGCGACAATCTCTCGCGGCGGGTTCCTGTGGGCCGTGTACGCTAAAGGGAGCTGGTGCACGTTAAATAGGTCGTGGCTCCAAAGTCCTCCAAGTGAAACGATACGGTAGACGGAATTTAAATGGGCAGAAATCATATTCAGTTACTACTACACACCCAGGTGAGATGGCTTTTTCGTGAAAAAGTTTTTAATGTATTGTTTGAATTACGTTCCGAGGCGCGGCTGTTTTTGATGGGAACCAGTTTTGAATTGCGTGAATACTTGAATGACGAGCTTTGGATATTAACCCTTAACTACTTATCACTTATGTTTCTATATAATAAAGTTATATTCGCAGTGGTACGCAAATGGTTTGCCAGAAAAGTGGTGGTACGCGGAAAAAAAAAAAAGATTGGGAGCCGCTGATGTAGAATATATTAATATTACTTTTGCACACTATTAAAACGTAATTTATGACATTTCTTATTTTAAAAATGTCCGTTTCTTAGAACAGCTCCGTCCGACGTAGTTATGCGTGTCGTAAGAGGCGACTAAAATAGCACTATTCGTTCTGGGTGACACAAGGCTTACTTTGTAGTAGGACTGTGGCCCCGGTACGGTACAGAAGGTCGGCAACGCTCTGCCAGCCCAGCCCTTATGGCTGGTGTTCGTTGTCAAGTGCCAGAGAGTTTGTTGGGGGAAGAGGAGGGTAGCACTGCGGTCGCACCCCCTCGTATTGGGGGTAGTCTGTGAAGGCCTAGATGCTACGTACAGTATGACCGTAGTTGCAGTAAATATCTATTTTGAGGGTTTGACGCGTTTTGGAAACCAAGAAAGATCAACTAATCGAGACCAAAAAAAATTGTATGCTTTAATTTTAGCATTTTTTCCACACCATGACAATTGGTGTCAAAGAAAACCCGTTTTTTTTTATACTACTCTAATATCTTTGGCATTAAGTTTTTGACTTCGAACCCGCTCATTCCGAAAAGAAGGCTCATCACTCCCAACCACTGCTAGACCTAGAGCATACCTACCCGCTTTTTAAGATTTTCTTACGAAAAGGGGTCAGTTTTTGCGATTTTAAGCTCATAATCCATTTATGATTTTTTTTCCTTTTTTACAATCAATTTGCTATTTTGTCAATCTTTACTAAACTTCAGCAATGTTTCGCCAATTTTTGTTGATTAATGTATCTTTAGTGGTAATGATCGACTTGTTTAGATTTTAATGACAATTATTGGGTAATTTAAAATTTTAATGCTGAATTGGAATTAAGTACATGTTCCCGTGTATTACTCATTTTAGGATTCATAAAAAAAAATTAAAGATTTCTGGATAAGGTATTGGAACATATTATTTCCCGTCATACAATAAAATCAAGAGAAAAAAATTCACAAAGTTCAAAAAATTTTGGACGAAAATTTACATATGATATTTTTAATTCTAATATCTCTTTAAATTAAAAAAAAAGAAATAGTTACATACTTGATGCTTTAAGTGAAGACACACGGTGCATTTATTTTAAGCCTCTGTCTTGCCAAAAATGTTGGTTATCGACTGAAAATTATTAGAGGTCGCTGTGAAGAGTGCAGTTAATGTCTTGATTCAGTTTGCATGAATCTACTTTTCAATCTACCTTGCGTGGAACTAGTTTTCAAAATTAGGTCTTATTAAGCCTTTAACTACGGGTAACGTCAATAGACGATTTGGCGAAACTTTCCTGTGGTACGGGTAACGTCAATAAGCGATTTGATGATTTTTTTCTGAAAATGTAGGTTTTAGAATAAAACGTTGAACAAATGGAAATGCATTCGTTCTTTATATTATAAGTAATAATTTATTCAACTGAAAACGGCAAAATTAGAGGGGCAAAAGGGGGTCTTGACCACCCCCTTTTGATAGTGTGCCGCCGATTTGCAAGCAAAAAAAGCTACATCTCATAGGAATTTTGATCTTGAACAAAAAATTCCCAATCAAATCTCAAAAAATCGCCTTAGGTCGAAAATGGCGCGTCTACGACTCATATTGATTGGAACTCTTCAGTTTTGCTTTTTCATGTAAGAAACTCATAACATATACATAGGAAATAGATGTATCGCAATTTTTTGATGCTTTTTTTTTTTTTTTGGCGTTCAGACAAACAGATTTGTGGATATATTCCGGTAGTTCAAAGATTAAAGCAAAATATCGGCCTCTTTAGGGATAAAGAAGATGACTTACGGACTGTGGGTGCCGATTCAGATCCGAATGAAAACAATCACGAGTCCTCTTTTTTTACATGTCATTTTTATCTTTGTATATTTAGTAAATGGTGGTTTTTGTTCTGATCATAGAATAACATTCACCAGTCTCCGCTTTTTTTTTTTTTTTTCACTTTCTAAATCTTTGAGGATAATCTTCTGAATTTTTACCAAATTTAGGGGAGCCATCACCTAAAAATGTTGAAACACCAAAAAAAAATTTATTGGTTTAAGTAGTCAAATAAATCTTTTAAAATGTTCCCTGAAAGTTTAATAAAAATTGAAGCAATTTTTATCGATTTAACATTGGTTTTATTACGGTGTGATTTTCCACCTTTTCATTCCGAAACAGTAACTGTGCTGAATATAAGCCACATATTTATTTTTTTAAATAAAATAAGCAAGAAAAAGCACTTTCATCGTGACTGTAACTGAAAAAAAAAAGTTCCTTACTTGAAATTTTGATGAAGAAAACATTGAAGATTTTGCAAGCCGAAAACTTCAAATGCTGTTTTCTTTCACCTTGTTTTTTGCGCATTCACCTCAATTAAACTGCAAAGGCATTTTTAAATTTGGATCTATAATGTGGATTTTCCCCCAAATGTTCCTGAAACTATACATAACACATTTATGCTCTAGTTTTATGATAACCTTAAGTACTTTTAAAAAACAAATTCTTTTCGTAGGTTTTTTGAAGTTTTCGCTGTTTTTTCTGCGTTACTTATGCGTTTATATTTTTTTTCCAAAAAGTATTTTTCTATAAGTATAATAAAACAAAGCATAAAAGTTTTTCTTTATGAGTAATGAATCAATAAAAAAAATTTTAAGACTTTACACCAAGTTTTGAAAAAAAAGATGCTTTTTAAAAAGTGTGTGTTTTTTTTTTTAAATTACGTTTTTCAAATTATATTTTAAAATCCAGTTTTTTAATATTAACTTTCTTATGAACAAAAATTGTAAATAAAAGCACCATAGAGAAATAAAATGGTCCCATAGATATGTCATTTTTTCTGTTTCACTTACCAAGCCCATACGTATGATCTATGGAAGGTCCGGTGTCCAAACCGTTCTGTTGTCCTTTTCCTATTTTCCAATCCACCTTGTTGTATTGGTGATTCGACAAGAATTTACACAAGCCAGTTTCAAAATTGCATTTGTAGGACTTTGTTTGAGCTATAAAAAGAAAAGGAAAGCATTAATCCTGTAAAGATTTAGAAGTTTTAAAATTCATTCGTTGACGTTTGCTGTAAAATTAAAAATTATATAAACTTTAAAAAAGGAAATAAACAAATAAATATATACATTTTAATCAATATGATATAACTAGTAAGCCCGGCGGTCATACGAAATGACCGCTGTTCTAGATATTATAAATTGAAATTAAAATGATTTGTGTTTGCTAATTCAAACTTATCAAAAGACATCGCCAAAGCTGAGGAAACTGCAAATTGCTATTTTTGGGTCAAGGTTAGCCTTAAGAAATCGAACTAATAACTGGCGTTCTTACTGACTTAAAGACTTAGAACAAGTATCATGTTGTGCAGAAAAATTAGGGCTTTCGATCGATGTATTGCATTTATGTGCAAGGTTTTTTTCACCCCCATATTGGGGAGTTTATTGGGAAAATTGAGTAAAATTGGAATAAAAAAAGAACTACTTGTCGGATTTTTTTTCTAACGGGTCTATAAACCTTCCTCTTGAACCACTCTGTCTATTGATGAGAACCGCATTAAAATCCGTTGCGTAGTTTAAAAGATTTAAGCGTAAAATCATTGAAAATTTTAAAAATTAATTTAAAAACAATAATTGAATCACAACTTTCATTTTTGCAGCGATGAGTTTCTCGAGTCGTAAACATTAACGGTGCCGAATGTGGTCCCGATCGGTAAAACGGCCTGCAATTCTATAGCGAACAGACAGACAGACAGAATAAGCCGCTTATATATAAGGTTTAAAGTTGCAACTAAAGAGTTGAACATTTATTTGACTTGGGAGTTTTGCTAATTTTGTCAACAACTCAGAAAGTCATACATAGGAGTCTTAAAACCTTACTCATTAAAGTAGAAAACCTTAATCATAAAACTAAGAAACTTGGTTTCTGAGACTGCAGTTTGGTATGTGTTCCTAAAAGTGGACGATTGCGATTTTTGTAAGAATACTAATAAATTTAAGTTTCTCAACGAAACGGTGGCGAATAGTTTTCTTTATTTTCGACACAAAATGAAAGTTATAACATTTGTCATTGTCAAAACCTGAAATGATCAGCTACCCTTTCCAGAAAATTTCGCTCTTTTAACCTTCCAGCGGGCGCGCGTATCTGAGAGATACAGTAGTGAGTAATTTCGTTTTATAGCTTTACTCCGACTAACGTTAAGCACTTCTGCTGACATTGGTAAGTGTCTACGTTTTTCTTTATTTTTTTTTTTTTTTTGTATTATCCACTATGCTATTTATTAACATAAAACACATTTTTAATACACTAATTTTAACCTTCCAACGGGCACGCGTATCTCAGAGGTATCTCTCAGATACGCGCGCCCGCAGGGAGGTTAAGCAGGAATTTCTAACACACGTTTGTGGGTAAACTTTGAATATACGTTAAGCATTTTTTCATCTTAGTTTATTTATTTATTAAAAGTAAAATTCTGCTTGGACTTTTACCATTGAAATAAATAAGAAAATAAATACCTGGGTGAGAAAAGGAAAGATCAAGGATTAAATATTTGAATCATTACCAAAAGTTTTTTTTTTTTTTTTTGCATTGCTTAAATATTCTTTGATAAATTGTAACTGGGACAGAGCCCCCTATACTAAATGCCCTCCGATAGCGCTTTAAATCCATGCTCATTTTAGCCGCAACGCAACTTTTTATATAGAGGGCGCTAGCTCCCTGCCTTTATAAGTTGTTATACTAATGCTTTTATAAGTAGATACATATGGCAAAGATTAATAAACTGAGTGTTTAAATTACAGAAACTAATTAATTTTAACATATCAGCAAACAAAATCTTCCAAAAACAAATTTTGACTTGTCACTTAATGACTTTTATTGAAGACAGCACAATACGTTATTCTTAAGTTCTCATATAAAATATGTTTCTATTGATTCAAATTAAAAAATATTGCAATCCTTATTTTTTCACTTTGCAGGTTATTATATCAAAAAATTAATAATCTTTCTCTTGGAATTAGTTCTTTAATTCGTAATACAATATCTTTTGGGTAAAAATTTACTTTTAGTCCGGCAGATATATGATATAATTGTGCCTTTAATGATAGAAGCATAAAACTTGGGGTACATGTACTACACATATTAAGATTTAATTTTAGATAGGAGGACATCGCAGATTTCGCCTATTTCATTAATGGCGGGTATTCAAAATGGCTGCCTATTGATTCGTTATGTGCGCTCGCTTGAAGTTTCTTTGATGATATTAAATGATCAGTTATGAAAACAATGACAGGTAATAATTGTTTCATACATGTAGTGTGCAATTTATAATAATATACCATATTTTATTTATGATATACATACTTTTATTCTACTTAAGACCTGATTATTTAATGAAATTACTAATACTACGTTGCCTGAATTGCATTGCATAAATACGCTAATTGATAAATGCGTAATATATTATAAATAGATAAATGCATAATATATATAATACACTGAAAATATTTGCCAGAAAATACATGAAAATCTCTTTGAAATCATGTATCTGGAATCTAACGTATAATTACAGAGAACTATAAACAGGAAACTGCAAACTCCTTAAAATAGGAATTTGCAGAGAACATTATGTACAAAATGATGGTAATGAGCCGCAGTAGTGGCACCATCTAAGAGTAATTTAAGTTAGTATTTCCGGTACACAAAGACAAAGGTGAGTTCAGTTGACCCCACACTAACTTAGGCCCTTCGGCCAAGACTGGCCGTCAAGGGCGCTGCTGCTTACTAGAACTGGGAATAAACCGCACGGTATATAATATACTTACAATATATAATGTACTTCTTGACAGTTTATAAAATGGTAGTCGCAGATCTCAAGTGTTCAGCTTTACATAACTTAACAGATCTTTCTCAGTAATTGTACAGAGGGCGGAAAAACAAGAATTTTATTGAGAAACTGTTATCAAGAAATTTAATTTTTTTTATTTGAAACAAATTTTTAAAGTGTAGGCAATAAGTTAGATTACAAATATATCACTAATTACAAAAAGCACCACAAGCATACAGAGCAGTCTTCCAGCATTGACACTTGTGTGTGCAGCCACATAGAACCCGTTCTCTGCATGCTTGTGAAGCATCTGATGAGGTTGTCCAGAATATTCCCCAGGAACCTTCAACTTTATTCTTCCAACTCCATTCACCTGGTGAGAGAATCACTGGGGTTGAGACCATCCTTTGGGCCCAGGAGTAACCAGCTGGTATAGACGGCTCTTTTTAAGCTTTGAATAAGCGCACCTTGTGAAGGAGGAAGACTGTCAATAGCTCTGCATTGACTAGTGAATAGCTGTTTCGTTGCATCATTCACACATTCATCACCACTAGTTTTGTAATAAAGCAGACCTACATGTCTTTCAAACGGTTTTATCATATCTTGTACTTTCTGTTGAGTTGGTCAAGGTACAAAAGGTATCTTGGCCAACCTTATCAGCCAAAGTACAAAAAGTACCAATGATGTGTTAATATGTATTCGAGATGTTCCTAGTGGTCTTTTTTCGTCCGCCAAAGAAGGATTCAGTGTCACACCCAGTTATTGCATTAAACAATGGTAATGCAGCGCCCATCCACCACCACCCAAATATCTTTCTAAGTCATGCACAGCGAAAATTCAATGTTTCTTCCCCACTCCAAGTACCACCCAGAGTTCCTCAATGCTTAGGCGTTCTGCCGATGAGATGGCAATAACTAAAACCTCAGTATCCACGGTGCATATTTCGGTTTCGTATCCCCATGCTGCAAAGAATCTCATAAATGATGTATAATTCGAGTTTCATCTTTTCGGAGGTACATGGAGTCAACGATGCGATATCTTGACGATTTATAACGAGCACATCGCTGCCAATTGGGATAATTACTTGCTTGTCTGCAGAAATAGTTACTAAAGCTGTAGCCAGGGAAGAGAACATTTCAGTCTTATTTTCATCAACTCGGAGAAATTTCTAACAGTTTGTAGGAAGTGGACTACTTCCTTCAACACGCATTCGAGCTCTTTTTCCTCTTTTGCTTCCAGCTGTCATGCAGATACACATCCCAGATGATGTGTATCCTTCTTACACATTTAAGATGAGGTTTGACATAGGGTATGAATATAGTTATTAGCATAATCTTCAAATGATTTTGCTGATTCTGGTCGCAGCATGTTGACAATTGCAGCACCATCAATGAATATCATTTCTGCTGTTGACTTGAAAGTACTAGTAGACGCTATTCAAGACAAATCCCGGGTTCTTAGACTCCCTGACTTCGACAGAGGATAAGCTTGGTTTCGTGTCAAAAACATGCATCAATTATGCAACTGTGAAACATAACAACTGAAGCATTGCCATTACGCATCTGTGATTGAATATACAATTTATTGAACAACGAACAGTCATTCTTCAATGATGTTAACTGTAAATGTTTGTTAGACTTTTCTCGAACTGGAGGTCGGCTGAACGACTGAATGTTGAGGAGTAAGTTATTCCACTTTACAGCATCCAAAATCAGTTTCGCTTTATTAATACTTCTTCTGCTGACATATTAACTCATATTGTTCAACTAAAGTTCTTTCAATGCGTAACAATATGTCTGCTCTCAAAAGCAAGAAGATCAGTGCTCTTATCTCTGGATGGATTTCTCAGATCTTCCATGACACGAGTGTGACACTTGACATGTTTTGCAAACGCCATCTGTGATTGCTTGGCAGCTCCGTGATGGCGACGATCGTTTCCCTTCTTCTCTGCCACAGTGCAATTAAATTATTCAATTAAACGGTTCTCCTCAGGTCCAGATACCATCCAACGATGCAGAGCCTTTGAGTTTCCTGTTAGACCTACAGGTACTCATCACCTTTGACTGATGAGTTGTTTTGGTCGTGACACTGATAAATAGCAATAAAAAGAATTCCTCTTCTTGATTTTTGTGAGAAATTTTTCTTCTGTGAATTCTTCACAGGTTAGGTTGGTTACTGCTGCTTCGAAAGGATGGTCTAAACCCCGATGCTTCAATCACCAGGTGACTGGGGTTCGAAGAATAAAGTTGAAGGTCTCTGGAGGAAATATTCTGCACAACCTCACCAGAGGCTTCACAAGCATGCAGAGAACAGGTTCTATGTGGCTGCACACACAAGTGTCAATGCTGGAAGACTGCTCTGTATGCTTGTGGTGCTTTTTGTAATTAGTGATATATTTGTAATCTAACTTATTGCCTACACTTTAAAAACTTGTTTCAAATGAAAAAAATTAAATTTCTTGATAACAGTTTCTCAATAAAATTCTTGTTTTTCCGCACTCTGTACAATTACTGAGAAAGATCTGTTAAGTTATGTAAAGCTGAACACTTGAGATCTGCGACTACCATTTTATAAATTGTCAAGAAGTACATTATATATTGTAAGTATATTATATACCGTGCGGTTTATTCCCAGCTCTAGTAAGCAGCAGCGCCCTTGACGGCCAGTCTTTGCCGAAGGGCCTAAGTTAGTGTGGGGTCAACTAACTCACCTTTGTCTTTGTGTACCGGAAATACTAACTTAAATTACTCTTAGATGGTGCCACTACTGCGGCTCATTACCATCATTTTGTACATAATGTTCTCTGCAAATTCCTATTTTAAGGAGTTTGCAGTTTCCTGTTTATAGTTCTCTGTAATTATACGTTAGATTCCAGATACATGATTTCAAAGAGATTTTCATGTATTTTCTGGCAAATATTTTCAGTGTATTATATATATTATGCATTTATCTATTTATAATATATTACGCATTTATCGATTATCGTATTTATGCAATGCAATTCAGGCAACGTAGTATTAGTAATTTCATTAAATAATCAGGTCTTAAGTAGAATACAAGTATGTATATCATAAATAAAATATGGTATATTATTATAAATTGCACACTACATGTATGAAACAATTATTACCTGTTATTTTTTTCATAGCTGATCATTTAATATCATCAAAGAAACTTCAAGCGAGCGCACATAACGAATCAATAGGCCGCCATTTTGAATGCCCGCCATTAATGATACAGGCGAAATCTGCGATGTCCTCCTATCTAAAATTAAATCTTAATATGTGTAGTACATGTACCCCAATTTTTATGCTTCTATCATTAAAGGCACAATTCGGCCAATTTTTGTCATATATCGGCCGCACTACTTCGGGTACCCCTTCGCAAAGTTGGTGATTTTTGTTTTCCGCCATTTCTGTTTGCAGTTTTGCAACACCGCTAAGCTTGGCGAGCAACCGCGACCAGAACTTGAATTAAACCAGTACTTAAATTCAAATTAAATTGAACTAATTACCGTTTCGGTGTAGAATCGGGTACCCCTTAGTTTGGCGTTATATTTTGGCGATAAAATTTTATTTCAGGTAAGGCAGCGAACGTCTTACTAATCACATCTTGGCGTCAAAAAAAATCGCCAACAAATCAAGTAGTACCACCCGATTGCAAACTTTTACCCTTATTACTAAAAAATTGAAGTTCTTAACGTATTTTTATTCTTGAATAAAAGGATTTATGACATATATCCACTGTGAAATAGGAAATAGTAGCACTGATTCCATTAATTAAATTAGCCAAGAAATTAAAGAGTGATATAAAGTTAAAATGTTTATTTGAATCTGTACAATCATCATATTTTTGAATTTTGGCTAAAACAGTTAAGAAACATGAATGTTTTTAATATACGGAAACGAAGCATGGTCTGTGATATTGAAAATAAAGCATGTTAAAGAATAAAACGGCAGCAATTTGAAAATAATAAACATTTAAAGTTTCATAAAACGCATTTGAGTAAGAAAAATAATAATTACCTTGTCTAGACAAAGCTGTTATCCACTTTGTTCGTAATCCTTCGTTGGAAGGGAATTCATGAAAACTGATTTTTTCAGTTTTTGAATCTCAAGAGCAGTACGGCACAACGCAATGCACCATAATTTTTATTAAAATCTAACTAGTTCTTCAAAGAAATTTAAAGTTGATACAGCAGGTCATCTGCGTCACCTAGAGGAAAACTTTTCACGGCCGTTTTTTCTCTCATATCGGAAGGCATTTTGTATAGGGGGCTCTGAACTAGGAATCCTTTTTAACTAACAGCTTAGTGACACTTCGGAGAGTGAAAAAATACATTGCAAAACTACTTGAAGCCACCAATAGTAGCCAAACTGCCGTAACCGCACCGCGTTTGGTTAATTGTAACCATACTCCAATATTTAACACTAGCCGATCCTCGCAGAACATCTGGGGGCTGTAAGTTCAACAATCAAACTAAACATAGGAATCATAACTCGATATAAACAAACATAGCTGTTGCCACTCCAAAGAACCGGAAATTAACCATTTCAAAATCGTAAAAAACGCTTTAAAATTCGAAAAGCTTGAGAAAAAAAGAGATCGGTAGACATGAGAATCATAACTCGATATAAACAAAAATAGGTGTTGCCACTCCAAAGAATCGGAAATTAACCATTTCAGAATCGTAAAAAACGCTTTAAAATTCGAAAAGCTTGAGGGAAAAAAAAGAGATCGCTAGACATGAGAATCATAACTCGATATAAACAAACATAGCTGTTGCCACTCCAAAGAACCGGAAATTAACCATTTCAAAATCGTAAAAAACGCTTTAAAATTCGAAAAGCTTGAGAAAAAAAGAGATCGGTAGACATGAGAATCATAACTCGATATAAACAAAAATAGGTGTTGCCACTCCAAAGAATCGGAAATTAACCATTTCAGAATCGTAAAAAACGCTTTAAAATTCGAAAAGCTTGAGGAAAAAAAAAAGAGATCGCTAGACATGAGAATCATAACTCGATATAAACAAACATAGCTGTTACCACTCCAAAGAATCGGTAATTTCAAATTTAGTTGTGAATACTTTTTAATAAATAGAAATAGATTTGTTTAAGCCCGTAAGTTACAATAATAAAAACAAATATTATGGGTTTTTTTCAGTGCTATTCATTAAACAAACTTTTAAATATCGTTTTACCATAGTTGGTTTTTTGCATGATGTCAGTATCGTATCGTACCGCAAAATGTAATCGTAACTGGTCCACGTTAAGTGAAATATATATGTGGTTATGCTGCCTGAATTTCAATATGCGTGATTTATTAAGTGACGTCATAAGTATCAGTTTAATAACGCTCTAATTTTTATTTCCAACTTTTTGAGTTAATAAATAAACTTTGCACTACTTGGTAATATTAATGTTTACGATTTATGATTGTCTCAGTCTTCTCACCTATAGTTGTGAAAATAGTTAAAGATGTGAGAGAACAAAATTTTGAAGCAAAAAGCGCAAAAAATATATTGCACAGGTTTTTGGGCACACCAGGTTTTTTTTTTTTTTTTGTGCAAAAAAGAGTTATTCATATCACACGTTTCTAATCAGAAGCAAATGTTTTACTTCTTAAATAGTCATATTTTATTAAAAAAACAAAAGGATTTTTGGTAATGCTTCAGATAAACAACGGGTTTTTTTAATTTGTACTGGATTTTTTTTTTAAGTTAGTATTTAATTGAGTAAAAGACTTTAAAAATACACATATAGCACTTTATAGTGTAAAAACAGGCAAACAATGGTTAAGTTCAAAATTAAAATAGAAATCAAAATTAATGAATACCTGAAAAAAACCCGGGTTTTTCATGAAAAAAACTGAAGTGGCTCTTTAAAAACAACGTATTTTCTCCAAACCCAGGTATAAACGTAATGTATTATACATTAAAAAACAACAAAATACTTCACAAGCATATAAATACAAATTATTTCTCAAGACAACCCCTGTGACACCCCTTAACGACGGCCGACGACATGTAATATTTTGAATTCCGTTTTGATAAGAAGTTTGATATTAACAAAAAGATGTTTATTGTTACAATTAGAAAAAATTCTGCGGGATTAAATAAAGAGTACACTGCACTGATACTTTAAATTTCAACTGAAAACTGAATTGCCCATCACTTAATTTCAAAATAAGAACTACGAAAAATATAGGTAAGCAATTACAATGAAGGAGCACTAATTTTGGAACAAATTCAAATAAGGTCAATTCGCCTGAATGCGACGCAATTCCCGATAAGTTTCTCGCATTTAGGACGTTTTTGAACACATTTATGGTATATTGGCATGTAAGAAAATAATGATTGAATGCGACTATTCTTTTGATGCTAAACTAAGTTTCTATCAAAGAAATTGAACATAATTATACAGTCAAACCATGATATAACGAACCCTCAATGGACCAACCTCGAATATCGCTATAACCGACTTCGCTACATCCGATTTTGCAAAACAGGTGTTAACTGACCAAGATACTTCTATATAATAAACATATTTCAAACAATAATCAGGGTAGAAGAGTAAAATATTAACTTTAAATATGGTTTTAAATAATAAATAAGCAAATTTAAAAAACTTACCTAACTGTTTATCCATAGTATGAAAAAAAGACATTATTGTCCGTAAACTTTTGGATTTTAAAAGATAGTGTTTGACTAGACTAGAACACAAATGGCAAAAGGAATGTTGCTGAGACAAATCGTATAAAAAAATTTTGGATCGCTATAGCCGATTTTCTACCGTTTGGTAATCGTTATAAACGTTTGAAAATGTATTAATGACATAGGGTTTCAGTTGGGACCATTTGGAAGGTTCGTTACTAAAGGGGAATTGTTATATCCTGGGTTCGCTATAGCAAGGCTCGACTGTAATTAAAGAAATAATTTGTATCACGGTCGCATTTAGGACACTTTTTGCGCATTTAGGGTGGCTAAAATCTAAATGCGACATTCAAGTACAGAAATGCGACAGTGCTACTCATGCATCCCAGTTACTACTTTTTATCAATTTACAGTATTACGTTTTAGAGCGCACTTAATTCCCTAAATCAGGGGTCTCAAGCTGAGTGCCGCGTCACCCTGTGGTGCCATACCGAGAGATGAGGGTATCGCTGGTACCTTTGACATCATTTTTCTCAAAAACCGAAAAATACACAATTATCACACATATCACGGATAGGTGTTACATAACTAACAAGGGAAGCTTGGTTTTGACGGAATCTAGAAGCGCGTTTGAATAGTGACGTCACGAGAGCCGATTTTCGTATAGTCGAAAAGAGGCTGTTTTAAGCGAAATATAAGAAACATGGTTTTCCTGTTCGTGTGTTAGACGATGTTCTGGATATTTTTGGAAAAGAAAAGTAAGTTTTTAATCAGAGGTGCCCATCCCACCTCAAAGCGATGAAGCACCCCCTTAAAAAGTTAGGGAGTCCACCCCTTAAAAAACCTCCTGATAACAAACCTAAAAACTTCAATTCCTATGTCTTTCTGGAATAAGAGCCTTTTCCTGCCATTCTTTTTATTTCATTGTTTTCTGTTGCAAAACAAGATACTAAATCAGGGGTGCCCCCAGAAAGATGGCGCACCCCATAAAAAGTTACAAAACCCCACCCCCACCCAAAAAAACTATGACACCCTTAAAAAACGGCCAAACTTCCTAAAAACACGCTATTTTTGATTACTCGTTTCTCATAAAAAGCTACAACCCCTCCCCCCTTCGAAAAGAAACGATGACACCATCAAAAAACAGCCAAACTCCCTAAAAACACTCTATTTTTTATTACTCGCTTCTTATAAAAAGCTACAACCCCTCCCCCCCCCCCAAAAAAAAAAAAACGATGGCACTCCAAAAATTGCCCCCTCCCTGATTTTTTTTTAATTACAACCCCCTTAAGTAGCTGCGGACCTCCCCCCCCCCCCCTCCAAAAACAAAAAAACAATGACACCGACAAAAATCGGACAAAATCACTTAAAAACAGCCCCCATCATTTTTAAATAATCCACCCCTAAAAAGCTACTTCCCACTCCCCCCAAAAAAAACGTGATGTTCACAAAAATCGGCCAAACTCCCTAAAAATACCCTATTTTTGATTACTCGTTTCTCATAAAAAGCTACAACCCCTCCCTTCTTCGAAAAAAAACGATGACACCATCAAAAAAACAGCCAAACTCCCTAAAAACACTCTATTTTTGATTACTCGCTTCTTATAAAAAGCTACAACCCCTCCCCCCCCCCCCAAAAAAAACGATGGCACTCCAAAAATTGCCCCCTCCATGATTTTTTTTAAATTACAACCCCCTTAAGTAGCTGCGGACCTCCCCCCCCCCCCAAAAAAAACAAAAAACAATCACACCGACAAAAATCGGACAAAATCACTTAAAAACAGCCCCCATCATTTTTAAACAATCCACCCCTAAAAAGCTACTTCCCCTCCCCCCAAAAAAAAACGTGATGTTCACAAAAATTGGCCAAACTCCCTAAAAATACCCTTTCTGATTTCCCACCCCCTTAAAAAGCTACACCCCCAAAAAAACGATAGCACCCGAAAAACTTGCCAACCCCCCATTTTTTAAATTACCACCCCTTTAAGTAACTACGGATCCACCCCCCCCCCCCCTGAAAAAACGATGATACTGACAAAAATCGGCCGAAATCCCATAAAAACAGTCCTATTTTCAAATTATCCACCCCTAAAAAGCTACGGAATCCCAACTCCCCAAATAAACGGGATGTACAAGATTATTCCTGATATTACATAGATATGTGTGTGTATGAATGTGTAATAAGCATAAAAGTAATGCATCGAAGAAAGAGAAGAAAAGACTTTGAAATATACAGTAGCCCCCTCGTTACATCGCGCTTTTTCTATGTCTCCCAAAATTTTAAGTTTGAGGTCTCGGGAGTAAAAATATTGCATTTGGAAAAAGCTTACACTAAATACGAACGAATAGTCTAACTACGTAACTGCAATGCAGTTACTAAATTTTCGATCGTTAATATTAACCCTACACTGCGCCGTGTTGTTTTTAAACAACACCTCCATTTTTAGTTCACTAAGCTTTTATTTTGTAATATTTTTAACATGTGGTGCATTCTTTCGTTTCATTTTGTTTGTGTGATCATATTAGTTAATATAGTTTCCCCTAGATCTTGTAAACTGAACTCAAGGTTCATATTTTTTCACAAAATCGTAAGACATGTTGATTTCGTAAAAAACAGTAACTTCTTAATTTTTTTTCCAAAGAATTTTAACCAAAAATTTTATTTTAAAAAATAGTCTCTAATTGCTTACATAGTTTTAAAATAAAATAAATATAAGTTGTCCGAAAATTTTCGGGTGAAATATATATTAAGGCGCCTTTTTAGCCTACTTTCCCGTAAAAGTAAAAAAAAATAATAA
The DNA here is from genome assembly GCA_038502835.1 of Octonoba sinensis. Taxonomy (NCBI): domain Eukaryota; kingdom Metazoa; phylum Arthropoda; class Arachnida; order Araneae; family Uloboridae; genus Octonoba; species Octonoba sinensis. The sequence goes on from CM076603.1 coordinate 12,414,969, forward strand.
TAAAGCATGAAAGAAGGCTTAATGGTGTCGTGAAAATATCGTTAGAAATCAAGAAAAGTCAAAAATAAGTGAAGTAATTAAATAAAGATTGAAAAATAAAAAATTTGAAAGTAGGGTTTTGAGATGGGGAAAAAGTGTGTCGGTCGGTCTGTCGGTCGGTCTGTCTGTCTGTCTGTCGGTCTGTCCCCCCCTCCCCTAATACCTTTTGAACGAATTGTCCGATTGGAAAAATTCTTTTTGCATCCGAAAGATCTCGGCGAGGACATCTCATTTCCATATTTTACTTTTTGATTTGAACAAGTTTTTGTTCAATTTTGAACAGTTCAAAAAATTTTAACATTAGCACCTATGGGTGAAAATGAGGCAAATTATGTAAACTCTGGGTACAAGATATAAGTTCCCATGAACAAGCTCACTGGAAGAAGTTCTTGGCGTGAAATATTGATTTGAACAATTTTTTGTTCAATTTTGAACAGTTCAAAAAATTTTAACATTAGTGCCTATGGGTGAAAATGAGGCAAATTATGTAAACTCTGGGTACGAGATATAAGTTCCCATAAACAAGCTCACTGGAAGAAGTTCTTGGCGAGAAATATTGATTTGAACAATTTTTGTTCATTTTTGAACAGTTCAAAAAAAATTAACATACTGCCTACGGGGAAATTTCAATCCTATATAAATCCTGATCTAACGGACCGATTTGCTTGGAACAAACTTTATCGGAAAGCTCTTATGACGTAGAACATGTACAAATAGAAAGTTCATCCAGAAGTAACGAGCCTATTTTCCTATGAAATTTTTTGATCGGGATTTTCAAGAATATTTTTTAAGTAATGAATGATTAAATGAATAAGCAAAGGAATGAATGAATAAATGAGTGAATAAATACATGAATGACTTAATAAATAATGATTGAATGAATATGTATTAACCGTTGAAAAAGGTATATTTGAAGCAATTAAGAACTAAAGCTAAACGAGAAAGACAGAGAGAGAGAGAGAGATAGCTAGATTATAAATTTGAATTCGGTGTATACGGGAAAGTAGGCTCATATAGTTCTAGACGGAACTTCTTGTTTACTTGTTGTTTTAAAACAACACCGCGCATTCGAAGGCAATTTTTATGCTCCTGCATTATTCACAGTATAAACAAAAACAGATGTCACAGGTTGTTCTATTTCACTTTATTTAGTATCTTTTCGAAGATTAGTGTTAAATATTTCACAAGTTAGCTTAAAGTGGCTTAAAGTGGTAAAGTAACATGTAACTAATAATTATTAGTTACATCTGCAAATTTTTACTTTAATAAATTTTATAAATTTATAAATAATAATAAAATTAATTATTTTAATAAATTTTCATATTTTAGTGCTATTTTATGATTATAATGCATGCCTATTTATTATTGGTTTGCCTTCATTTGTTAAAATGATTATATAAAAAAATTATTATTGCTACCCCTAAATGCGCAGTGTTGTTTTTAAACAACATGTCAATTTTTCTCGAATTCTACTTTTCCGAATTAAATAAGAATTTTTTTAGTAATTTTCCCACTTATAACTAGCACAAACAAACACAAAAAAATAAATATTTTACAAAGAAAAAAAAATTGCGCAGTGTAGGGTTAGGAAGAAAACGAGTGTTAAACGAAAAACAACGGCAAATGACTTAAAACTCTTATTTCCCCAAAAAGCAACAGAAATTCCTTCTGAATTTATATTATAGGAACTGTGCATGAAAATAGCAATTGGTAAGTTAAGTTTTATTTGCTGTTGTTATTAAGCATGTTGTCATTATGTAAGATTAAATTAAATTTTTTACGTTGACACTCAATTTACTTGTACTTTTTGAGTTATTTCTGAAGGTAATCTGTTATATCGCGCTTTCTTGCTGTCCCCCGACAAGCGCGATATAACGAGAGGCTACTGTTTACTTGTACTTTTTGAGTTATTTCTGAAGGCAATCGGTTATATCGCGCTTTCTTGCTGTCCCCCGACATGCGCGATATAACGAGAGGCTACTGTTTACTTGTACTTTTTGAGTTATTTCTGAAGGCAATCGGTTATATCGCGCTTTCTTGCTGTCCCCCGACAAGCGCGATATAACGAGAGGCTACTGTTTACTTGTACTTTTTGAGTTATTTCTGAAGGCAATCGGTTATATCGCGCTTTCTTGCTGTCCCCCGACAAGCGCGATATAACGAGAGGCTACTGTTTACTTGTACTTTTTGAGTTATTTCTGAAGGTAATCGGTTATATCGCGCTTTCTTGCTGTCCCCCGACAAGCGCGATACAACGAGGGGCTACTGCATTTAAGCGAATATTTTCGTATAATATTAATAATGATTATAATCTTATATCGGCTTATTCTGTCTGTCTGTTCGCTATAAAACCCCAGGCCGTTTTACCGATCGGTACCACATTCGGCACTGTTAATGTTTACGACCCGAGAAACTCATCGCTGCAAAAATGAAAGTTGTGACTGAATTAGTTTTCTTTTAATTATTTTTTGTTAATATTTTCAATGATTATTTTATCCGTTTTATTTTATTTTTGCATTGTTGCCGTCGTTTCGGGGCCGTTCATAAATGACGTCACGCTTTTTTTCCATATATTTGACCCCCTTCCCCCCCTTTGTCACAATATGTCACACTTCAGCGAACTCCCCTCTCCCCTTTGTCACGCGCACGCTATGTTGCATAATGCACGATGTCACACTTCTTTTTACCCTCTCCCCTCCCCTTGTCACACTTTGTCACAATACCACGAACCCCCCTCCCCCCCTAGAATCGTGACATCATTTATGAATGATCCCTTCCAACCATATAATTACAGTTGCCGTGTGAACAAACAAATCAATGCAGTTGCCATTGTTGTAACAAATGTAGCAAATATACTAATAATAATCAAAACGTTTCTCTAGCATATTGAGTGAGGCTTTCCTGTATTTGTAATCTCCATTAAAAATGAATGTATACTCGAATTTAATTTAATCATTTCTTCCTTTTTAATTTATTTATCGTCTGCGCTTTTTATATTTTTCTTATTAGAGTGGCAGCGCTTTTTCCCCAGTTTCGTTAAAACTTTTGTTTTGAAAAGCATAATAAAATGTGCAATAAGTTCTTTCGATGATAAATATATATTTTTCACAAACTATTTGATTATATAGTAAATAAATATATAGTAGTGTGGGGCAGTAAGCAAAGGATCGTCCTCGCCGCCTGACCTGGGAATTTAGTTTGAATTAGCAGACACCTTTGCACAAATCAGTTTAATTACAATTTATAATATCTAGAACAGCGGTCATTTCGTATGACCGCCGGGCTTACTAGTATAATGTAAGCGTAGACTTTTAGTGAAACATTTCTTTCTGTTTGAAAATTGGTTGAAAGTGTGGCAAAACTCTTGAATAAACAAACACTTTTTCTGTACACACAAACACAGCTTTATATACTATCTATTTAATTACTAATGGTTTCCATGTGGCTACGAAAAATAGATTTGCTTACCTGTGACCGAAATTCCAAGGAAGGCCACCAGGAGACAGCAGCTCCTGAGGAGAGCCATCCTAAACTATCCGCTGACCACTGTCCACTGTCCGAAGAATTGAGTATTCACAAGAAAAAACGAAACCATTCAGAAATATTCCCCAAAAAACTCGAAAGAAAAAAGAAACACATGCGAAGAACCCACGAGAGAAACGGTGGTTTCAAATTATCTAATATTCGTCGTAACTTTTAATTCTTCTGCCCCTTATCTTCCGGTGTTGTCACAGGTGGTTTGTCTTTTGAGAACAATGAAACGGGACTCGAGCACACTCCCCCAAGTCAAAGATCACAGATTTTTCGCCCGCAAATGTTAATAGGTATTTTTTTTTTTTTTTGATAGCATTGTTCGCTACAGCTTCTGCAAAAGCTACGGTTTCCTAGGAAGCGCTTAAACGCTCCGCTGTGCGCAGAGTGACGTCAGCGGAGAAGAAATTCGACTTCCACCGCCACGGTTGGCGGTGGAAGTTGGAATCGGTTTGCTTTTCAGTCGAGTTAATTTTAAAAGTAAACAAACAAACAAACTAATAATAAAGCTATAATTAGTGCTTCTTTGTGTTAGAATTCAATTGGTGTCATAGTTTAATTTTATGGGTAAATGTATGAGGTTAAGTAAGTTATGTGTAAATAGCAAGTTAGTATAAATGTTAAGAAGGTTATGCATTAATAATTTTTTGGTCTTTAATTTTTAGTTCTTAAAATTCATTTAGTGTAAAGTTTATTTTGTTTTACGCAATATTTTTACCGTCATTCATAATAATTTCGCATTCCCTTCATATAATGTAGCCCATTTTGTACTTGACTCAAATTTTGGTTTTCTTTCTTAATATATTTTTTTTTTTTAAATTTGCAATTGTATACCTTTTTTCTCAATAATCAATGTGGGTTTATCAATCAAAATTTTGATATCTTATATATAAGCTGCTTAAATGTCTGTTTGTCGCCGATAGCTTATTCCGAATTTCTTACTCCGAAAAAACTGCATCCTGCTGCCATCTACACAATTGTACTTATAATGAAAACGATTGATAATCAAACCATTTCTCTAGCATTTTGAGTGAGACATCGCTAGATTTGCAATCTTCGTTAAAAATGAATGTAAACACGAATTTAATTTAATCCTTCTTTCTTTGTTTTAATTAATTTATCGTCTGCGCTTTTTATATATATTAAAGTGGCAGCGCTCTTTTTTCCAGGGGGGGGGTTTCGTTAAAACTATTGTTTTGACGATGATTATGTTGGATATAAATAAATATTTTTCACAAACAATTTGAATATATAGTAAATAATATTTTTACTTTACAGATTATTATCACTTAATGTTTTTTTCGGTAAGAATATTGTTTTCCGAAATGATTATATGTTTATTATTTATTCATTAAACTTTACTGCTCTACCTGATAGATAGATCTTTGATTTGATGTGCATTTCCGGTTATTGGGAGAATTGTATATTTATAATATCTAGAACAGAGGGTCATTTCGTGTGACCGCCTCACTTATTAGTAATAAATAATCGTTTATTTTTCATAATTTTTGTTGTTTATTAGTTGCTCATTAGTGGAACGAAAATTGTATGTACATGTTTTGAGCGCAAGCGTGATTCACCTTGACCTACAGAAAAATATTTTCCGCACCTCAAAACAGCTTTGTATGCATATTATTTACTCACAAAAACACAGCCGGTTTTCCGTCACTAAATCTCAACAAGAAGTTCTGTCCAGAAAACTATACGAGCCTAGTTCCCCGTATACACCAAATTCAAATTTATAATCTAGCTATCTCTCTCTCTCTCTCTCTGTCTTTCTCGTTTAGCTTTAGTTCTTAATTGCTTCAAATATACCTTTTTCAACGGTTAATACATATTCATTTACTCACTCATTCTTTCATTTATTTATTCAGTAATTCAATCATTCACTCCTTCAGGTATTTATTCACTCATTTATTTTTTCTTCATTCACTCATTTATATATTTTCTCATTTATTCATTCAAAAAGATCCTTAAAAATCCCGATTTAAAATTTTCATTAAAAAATAAGCTAGTTTAGTTCTTGTTGAACTTCGTTATCTGTACATGTTCTACGTTTTAACACATTTCCCATAAAGTTTGTCCCAAGCAAATCCGTCAATTTTATCAGGATTTATATAACGGGACAATGTTTCAACTCAATGCTCAACTCTCAAATCAACGCTTCAATTACTTTACTTGAACAGAGCCTTTGTTTTGTTTTTTTCTGTTGTTATTGTTCTGATACAATATAGAGAAAATTGAGGTATTCTGAAAGAAAAAAATATCAAAATGGTAAGAAGTCAATTGGGAAAATAAAACTGTCTCAATTTGGACCAGAAATGATACACAAAATATGATTTTATCCGTGGAATACATATACAGTATATTTCACATTACTAAGTTTAATTAGTTAATTATAAAATTCAATGAATGTTATTAACTGTAATGGAAGCATTAAATTTAAATAATTAATCATTAGTATAAATAAAACATTTTTTTCCAATGGCAGCGTATAGATAAAACATGGCTCATATATATTTTCCCCCTTTATTAAAGCTATTAATTTAAAATAAAGATTTCAACATTAGTTCGTTAAAACCAGTTTTTAAGGTTTGTGAAAATTAGGATAATAATAGAGTCACTAGAATAACTTTCGCTTGACATGTGTTGAGCCCTTACGTTCTACATTCAGTGTAATAACTTGAAGTGGTTACAATCATAAATGCAAAAAAGCTCTCCATGCTGAATAGTATGAATTACTACTAAGATTTTAAAAATACCAATAGAATTTTACAGTTCATCTTATTTGAAACAATCTTTTCATTATATTGCAATATTTCACAAAATGAAATTTTATTTAAGTTCCAAAAAAAAAAGGAAACTCTTTTTTAAGTAAGCAAGCTATAGTAATTCGTCTCCCCTTTGGAGTAACATATTGATGCAAAAAGTCAAGATTTTTTGGCCCCTGTACACATTTACACACAAATCCACATCTAGATTGGATGCTACTCCAAGTCTATGTATTCAACTATCTGAGATAAAACCTCTTATCTTTACAGTCATTACTAACAATACAGCAAATAGAATCTAATGAAAATGGAATTATTAACAGAGAGTTATGAAGGCTCAAATTTAAAACAATCTTTTCAAACTAATCCTAGCACAAAATAAAAATCTTCGTTCTGAAACATTAAAATAATCTTAGAAGCAGAAAACAGCAATAAAAATTGATGCAAGTTTTTTAGGTGCTTAAAAGAAACCCTTTTTCATTGCTAAAATTATGCGAGTAATCGAATAAAGGCACAAAAATATTTGCATTTAATAACTTCACTAAAAAAAATGCCGTTTATAAAAAAATCTTTCTCTTTCTTTTTAACCGACTTCACAAAGGAAGGAGGTTATACATTCGTATTGTATGTATGTATGTCGTTTTTTTTTTTGTTTGTTTGTTTGTTTGTCCACTCATAACTTCGCACTGGATGAACCGATTTTCATGATTTTTTTTCAATCGATCAGAGGTGGTTTCCCATAGGTCCCGTACTTTCGTTTGACCATATTCGATAATTAGAATAAAAGTAATGGGCAGAAATGTAGTATTTTTTTTCTTTTCATCCATAACCTTTGACTAAATGAACCGATTTTGATGATTTTTTCTTTAATCGATGGAGGGTCGTCTAACTCAAATATTGCAAATCAATTTGCCTACATTTGTTTTTTAGAAAAAACGTTACGGGTGAAAAATAAGTATTTTTTATTTTAATTGGAAAGGCTTGGCTTGATTTTTCTTTGTTGGGAAATCTATTAATAAATATAAAAGCATTGTTAAAAACATGTTTATTGTCATGGCTATAATCTTAAAAGAAATTACAGCAAGAGTTTGAGTGAAGGCTTCTCTGTGGCAAAAATTAATCCAATCAGTTTGTTTGCTAAAATAGACTTCAAAAGGGAATTTATCATGCAAATGATTAGTTTTTAGTGCCATTAATTTAAAGAAGTTTTGCCTTTTGATATGGATTTTTTAAAAAATAGGGTATTTATATACAAAATGTATTTACACTAAAAAGAATAAAATAAAATAATTTTTATAAAAAAGAACAGAACCGACCTCAAATTAAAAATTGCGCTAAAAAGTAAAAAATTAAATTCATTCTTTAAACAACATCGATGTGACTTTTAAACATAGTTTTAGAAGTTGGTGCAAAATTATGGGTCTAATTACCATTATACCCTTTGCTACTTCCTATTGGAACTGTTGCTAATTCTTCGGAAATATATATATTTGTAATTGATTCATGATTACAAAATATTTTATCTATCCTAATTTTGCACACTTCTAAAACTATGTTTAAAAGTCACATCGATGTTGTTTAAAGAATGAATTTATTTTTTACTTTTTAGCGCAATTTTTAATTTGAAGTCGGTTCTGTTTTTTTATAAAAATTATTTTTTAACATTTTCTGATTTTTCTTCGCAAAAGTCAAAGCATTCCAAGCAACTTCTTGCTCTTTGTGCAATAAAAGCTCAATATAAGGAGTGGAGAGAATAAAGAAGTATTTTGCTGTATTATGAGTGATCTGCAAAATGCAGTTAATAAGCAAGATGTGTTTCTTCAAAAGCCACTTGGGTATCCAAGCCTCCCTCACAGAGCAACCGGGAATTAAGGCAATAAGGGAGTTCCTTCCGTTTATGTATGAGCACCGCAACGGTGGAAGAACGACTTGATTCAATATGTAGGTGAATGACATCACCATATGCGGCATATTTGTGGCGTCACCACAAATGTGCCGCCTTCCTTTTTTGACCTAAAAGTGAAGGGACGGGAAAATCTCAACCCTCCGGCATCCTTGGTACTGCCTCGGGACTTCAGGGTCCAGATTTTTACATGCACGCATCCCCGAGTCTATATGGTGGCTGTCCAGCGGCTCGGTTATCGAACCCAAGATCCTCGGATCCGAAGCTCGACATCCTAACCACTAGGCTACCACGGACTGATTGCATTTATAATGAGAAGCATACTAAAAGAAATTTTCTTGCTTTTGTGAGTTCTCATTATAAACTTCCCTCCATTGTAATTCAAGGAAAAGTTGCAAGATATCTATAGTAAGAAATTAACTTTATACTGAAATATTACAAATAATAAACATTAGAAGCAAACAATAGCAGGAAAAATTGCATAAATGTGTGTTGGCGTTTGTGAGAGCAGTTTTCTTTAGACTAATAAGCTTTTGGATAAAAAGACACATCCACTAAACAATTTTGCATTTAATAATTAAAAGTTATGCAACGTGGAGAAAAGAAATTACTTTTTTTGCATTTACTGATGAATGTATGTGATGAAGATTCATCATTAAATGCAAAAAGTTGGAGCACAGCCTCATTATCCTCCTGAGACCCGAGCAAAATAAAATACACATATTCTCTCAACTATTACTTTTTCTGAATAATTGGGCATTAAAAGTGATGTTTTTCAAAATATTAATAAACTTGAATTTTTAAATTGTTCTGGGGGGGGGGGCACATCCATTTGAATGTATGTTGAGGTCATAACTACTGTAGAACTCTGCGATACTTATACAAAAATAGATAAACAAAAAATTTTATTCATTACTCATAACATAAGAAAAGAGATCAAACTTGTATAAAAATCCTAGAACAATATTAAAAATGAAAAAAAAATAACGTGAAAATCAAAACAACCGCGAGAGCGCCGAATTCCAACTTGACTCGTATTCTTTGCCATATTGTAAACAAGTAAACTGCCATTTCCGAATTCTCAAAGTTAAAAAGTGATTTCCAATTCCTCCTTGATAATTCCAGCAGGTCTTGCTTGCTAAAATAAAATCTGTCACAACGAGGAGAAAAAGCAAAACATCTATTTTATTGGATGCCAGGTCTCAGGAGATTATAACTAGGGGGTTAGGGGCAGTGGTCTTGACCTGGAAAGAAAAATGGGGGAGACATTTGGACATACGAACATTAAAAAGTGGGGAAATGCTTAGAGTTAAAATTCAAAACAAGAGTGGGAGATGCTTGTGTTCAAATAAAAAATGGGGGTACCGTGTCCCTCTGACTACACCACTGGTAAGGGGGTCATCATAACCTAACAGCAATGAACGAAAGCTTTTCTTTTACCGAATGAATGTAACTTTGACAACAGTAATAAAATATGGCACAAGGTACTTAACAGTTAGTCTTTATATTAACCACAATTTTTCAGGAGAATGAATTTATCGGTTCACGTACCTCATGTTGGCAGTGGAGACGTATACTTTAAAATACAGAAATTTATCTATTTTGGCGAGCTTTGCACAACAGTCCTTTTAACCAATAAGTACAAAGTACCGTGCTAATAAATATTATGACTATTTTCAAAATTACATCACCTATTGCCATAGGTGGTTATTTCACTAGGGCAAATGTCCCCTTGAGAAACTCAGATAACCACTCATTTTTGGCATGCTTTCGAGTTTTTTTTCCCCCAGTTATTTACTCAAAAGAGAAACTTATAATTGCAGGATTAGTGATGTGGAGCGGGCGAATAAATGGGCGTTTTCCCAACGCATTTTTAAGTGCCCAAAATGTGGGCATTTATAAAGATATATTTTGTTTGTATTTTGACATTTTTAAATTAAAATTTTTAATTAAATCAATTTTAAAAATTTCATTAAAAATTTTAATGAGCATTACAGCTTATAAATAACTTTACCTTTATTTTGCAATATACATTTCATTGAAGGGATAATCTATTATTACAATATACATTATAAATAGGCTTGCCATACTTTTGGTTAGTGCATGGCTGCCTGCAATCATATAGCGGCTGTCCAGACGCGGAGCCAGAACAAAGGAATAAGCGTTCAAACGATAGTTATTTTTTCCTCACTGGTGCGCTGCAAGCATGTACTAGTTTTATATGGAAATATATTACGAAAGCATTGTTTTTGCCGGGTTTGCAGCATGCATTATGAAGATTTCTTTTTGGTAAATTTTTAGTTCATGCATTACCGATCGGAAATATGTCTCCCGATGTTTAATTGTGTCTAACCTATATATATTTATTTTAAAGAAATTTTTCATCGTAAATGAAATAAAACGACAGAAAGCAGTAGAGTGTTTTTTCTAAGCATTAAATTAGTGAATGCATACATTTTATAATTTTAGTGATTTACTAAATTCACGTTTGGTTTATATGCATATATTTTATTTGTTTTTCACTCCATGTCAGCTATTCAATTATTCTGCAAATAGAAATCGTGAGTTTGATGCTTTAGATGATATTTTTATCCAGTGAGGGCTGACATTTGCATTTTCCCCTTATGTCTCGAACTTTACTGGTTTTATTTATTTATGCATTGGTTTTATTTATTTGTACTTCAGGTTATTAATAAGAAAACAAACGTCATTATAGCCCAAATTTCAGAAAACATATTTCGGGACAAGAGGAATCCTTTTATCAATGAATAGAGTTGTACGCATCTGGATGCAAGTAATTCAAGTGATTTACACTCACTTGGATTACTTACATTTTTTAGGTCAATTTTTTACGCATTGATAAAGGGGCTCCTTTTAATTCCAAAACATGTGTATGGAGTAATTTTTGCAACTTGCTCTATAAGAACGTTGGTCCACTCATTAAATTTTTTCCACTCAAAAGTAAACTTTGAACTTCATATTATGTCTAGATTATGCTTTATTTTTTTTTTTTTTTTTTTTCTGTTCTGAGAAGTTTAAATTTCTTATGCTTGTATAAAATGATAAAGTTAAAAGTGGAATGAGTGAGTGAGAATCTATATTATAAATCTAGTAACGTACCTTTTTAAAATTAAACTCGCGCCACATGAACAAGGGTTATAATTGAAATACCTAAAAGGAAGGGAGACTTCCCACTAAGATTTGTTGTTGATTCTCCACGCGTTCATGAGTACACCCATTTTGTACACCATAGAGTCTTAAAACATAGAAAAGTAAATAAACTATCTAAGGGACCGTTCATAAATGATGTCAAGCTCTTTTCCGATATATTTGACCCCTCCCCCTTTGTCACAAAATGTCACAATTCAACGGACCCCCTTCCCCCCTTTGTCACATGTCACGCTATGTTGAAAAGCCTGATGTCACACTTCTTGTTATCCCTCCCCTCCCCTTATCACACTTTGTCACAATTTCACGAACCCCCCTCCCCCCTCAAAGCGTGACATCATTTATGAATGCCCCCTAAAGCTTATTTCTGATTTCTAATTTAAAAGTGGGTAAACATTAATTTAAGAAAGTATTTAAGGAAAATCAGGTTACAGAAAATCAGAGAATCCGAAAGCTTTTGGTAGATTTCATCGAAGAAGTGCCGGTTGCAAAGTCTTGGTATTAATAATTGAGAATATTCAGTGTAGTCCAGAAAAAAAGAAAACAGAGGTGAGAGGGTAGAGGCTTACAGATAAGAGCATAAGTTACTGTAATGAAATAGTGGTGGGGGAGGGGGATTTTGAAAAGTGGAGGGACGATCGTGTAAAATAAAAAAGTTTTCGGACGGTCCTCCCCCCCCCCCCCCCCCCCCCCCGCCGACTGAGAATACTCATTGCTTTTTGTTGTCAAGGAGTATGTCATCTAAATAAAAAGGTTTAAAGGGATATTTAAAGAAAAATTGCTCTTATCCAGGGGTGTCCACGAGGGAAGTTCATGGCGTAGGCTGCGCCATTAAATTTTTTGATGAAATTTTTGACACCCCCTGGACAGGGGGGCATTTTTTTATCGAGTTTTAGCCTTTTTGGGTGGCTGTCTTTTTTGCGGGATTTCGTACTTCGGATGGTATATACTACTAATGTATGCCCCTTCTTGCTTAGGGGGATGACATCCATGTATTGTCAGTTACTAGTTTTAAAAATAATCTTGTTAACTCTAAACTGCATATAATGAAGCTTTTTAAGTAATTATTTTTAATTTCTCATTTATTGTACTTAATTGTAATATTTGAAAATATTTTCCCTTGATTGTTTATTTTATTAAATCGTTTTCTTTTACAAAGGCCTAATCTTTAACTTTTCTTACTTAATATTTTAGGATTTTATTCTAAATATTTAACTAGTGTAATTGCATTAGATGAGACCAGCAAAAAAAAAGTAGCCACTCTTATATAATAATCCATCTGTTGAAGTTAACTGAAGTCAGCTATACTATACAATGCAATATTAGTTATTAATATTATGCTATTAGTCTGTCAATAACAATAAAATAAAATAATTTTTATAAAAAAACAGAACCGACTTCAAATTAAAAATTGCGCTAAAAAGTAAAAAATAAATTCATTCTTTAAACAACATCGATGTGACTTTTAAACAGTTTTAGAAGTCGGTGCAAAATTAGGATAGATAAAATATTTTGTAATCATGGATCAATTACAAATATATATATTTCCGCAGAATTAGCAACAGTTCCAATATGAAGTAGCAAATGGTCTAATGGTAATTAGACCCATAATTTTGCACCGACTTCTAAAACTATGTTTAAAAGTCACATCGATGTTGTTTAAAGAATGAATTTATTTTTTACTTTTGAGCGCAATTTTTAATTTGAAGTCTGTTCTGTTTTTTTATAAAAATTATTTTATTTTATTCTTTTTAGTGTAAATACATTTTGTATATAAATACCCCATTTTTTAAAAAATCCATATCAAAAGGCAAAACTTCTTTAAATTAATGGCACTAAAAACTAATCATTTGCATGATAAATTCCCTTTTGAAGTCTATTTTAGCAAACAAACTGATTGGATTAATTTTTGCCACAGAGAAGCCTTCAGTCAAACTCTTGCTGTAATTTCTTTTAATATTATAGCCCATGACAACAAACATGTTTTTAACAATGCTTTTATATTTATTAATAGATTTCCCAACAAAGAAAAATCAAGCCAAGCCTTTCCAATTAAAATAAAAAATACTTATTTTTCACTCGTAACGTTTTTCCTAAAAAACAAATGTAGGCAAAATTGTTTTGCAATATTTGAGTTAGACGACCCTCTATCGATTAAAGAAAAAATCATCAAAATCGGTTCATTTAGTCAAAAGTTATGGATGAAAAGACAAAAAAAATACTACATTTCTGCCCATTACTTTTGTTCTAATTATCGAATATGGTCAAACGAAAGTACGGGACCTATGGGAAACCACCCCTGATCGGTTGAAAAAAAAATCATGAAAATCGGTTAATCCGGTGCGAAGTTATGAGTGGACAAACAAACAAAAAAAAAACGACATACATACAATACGAATGTATAACCTCCTTCCTTTGTGAAGTCGGTTAAAAATTTTGCATTAATCATTTACTTAATTACATAATTGTTCAACTAATCTTTATTTGTTAAGACACTTCACAACCTAACTGTTCCACTTTCCTGTAATAATTAAATTTACAATAAATGGAATTGAAATAATTCAATTAACACAACTATAACTTTATTAATCATAATCTATGTCATTTTTCATTTAACTGCTGTTATTTAATAGTATTAACATGAATGTATTGAAAATGGCTTAATAATAAAGTAACTAATAACCATTTAAAGACTATTCAATACGGCTTTCAAAAACCTGCTAGCCAATTTATTTTTGCTACACAATGTGAAAGTATAAATGCATTTCAGAAAATTATGCGCAATTAATGTCGTTCAAAATAAAAATTAATCTGAAAGCATAATATGATCAGCCAATTTCGAAGAAAATTTTCTGTGTTCATTCATTATATATAAAAGTATACGTATGGTATGAAAAGTTGTATCTTAACGAGCAGCTTCAAAGTCCCCATAAGTTACTACCAAAAAAACAATGTTTTTATTTTTTTCCTCTGTATTAAAAACGTTTTAATGGCAAATACATAACCCTGCAACGCATTTTGATAGTTAAATGTTTATCTTTCTTGAAATTCAAGCCTTTAATGCGATGATATGGCAATGGTTAAACCTTTAAATCCTCGCTTTTAAGTACATGCTAACAGCGCCAATTGACTGAAGTGGCAGAAAATGTAAGTTCTGCTTGCACACACTTTTTCGCTAGTTTGGACAGCCGCTATATGATCGCAGGCAGCCATGGTTAGTGAAACCGGGACACATTAATATGGGATAGGCATACCAGGGGTCTGGGGGGGGTGCTCCTAGGGGAATACCTCCGGGGGTCTGGGGAAATTCTAAAAAGATTTAAAGCAAAATGGTGAGTTTAAGCCTTTTTTTAAGCCTTGCAAGTAACGGGAGTGGGGAATCTGGAACCCTAAATTGTTAGTCTATCTACCTTTTAAAAATTAAAAATTAATTTTTGCTACTTAATTTTCTTAAAATGATTTTTTTTTTCCCTTTTAATGAGAATTTTTACTGCTCTACCATCTAGAAAGAAGTGATAATAAAATAAAGTTTAAAATACTTCATAAAATTGTGTAATTGAACAATTAATTACCAAGTCTCATTTTTTTTAACTACAACTACAAAAATCATTTCAAAAAAACATTTTTGTCAAACTAAAAAAGCAATTAATAAGTTAACAGTGTTATTCTTTATTTTCAAACTACTCATATTTCTGACTTGAACGTACTTTTTTCAAGATGTCTTTGTGAAGCTTGACTTTTTCATAAAAGTCAGAGCAAAGACAACGCCAAAGTGTATTTTGCATACAATCAATGCTCTTGCAGTGGACTCCCTCATTAAAGCTCTGTCATCCTAAAGATTCTTAATGTCTTCATAAAAGATTCTTAAAAACATAAATTCATTACTTTTTACATCTTACAGCAGTTTCCGGGACATTGATAAAACTGGACGGGACACTAGGACAAGAGCAAAATACTGGGACTGTCCCTGTCAAACCGGGACGTATGGCAAGCCTAACTATAAAGGGCCTATAAACTTCTACATCTTTATCAATATTCATCATAAAACATGGGGGTTATTCTATGTCAATTCAACACAGAAAATCTCACCATCTCATGTTTCCTTTAAAATTAGCAGAGGTGTACTACTTTTCTCCACCAGACCCCTACCTGTTAGCCGAGGCCTTAGGATTGCTTACGCACGGGGAGAGGTAGTGGGGTCTACGGATTTTACATGCACATATCCCCAAGTATACATGGTGGTCTTCAGTGGGTATCGAACGCGCGACCTTCCAGGTGGAAGTCCTAACCACTAGGCTACCACGGCCAGCAGAGGTGTACTACTGGTATAAATTTGGGGAAATATGAAATTTTTCTGAAACCTCTGTATTCATTTTTAATTTAGAGGTGCAAAATTCTACTAAGAACACAAGATGGCAAATTGGAATTTTCTTTAAAAAGAAGGCAGATACTTTTGCTCTTTACAATGGTTCAAAAAATTGAGAAAACCTGAATGAAAATCAAATTTTAGAGTTTTATGGATGGACATGGGCAGATCTGAATGTCAAAGCCACTTCCTCAGAGAGCAGCAGTAATGATAAGAATGAAGCAAAAGGTGAAAAAAAATAATTACTTTCAATTTATTTGTGTGTGTGTTTGCGATCATTATTAGGTGTCAGTGAGTGGTATGCAACTTAATATAAGTTAGGGGATAGCTATTAGCCTACTTATAACGGAATATCAAAAACCAAATCGAATGTTATTCGACTAAAATCAGTTTACCCAAAACCAAAACATAAATTTTAAAAAAAAGCATTTTATATCTGAATCTGGTGGCAGTATTAATAACTACTTCAACTTCTAACAAATAAATTACAAAAATTTAATTATACAAATACAAAAGTAACTACCAGCAACTATTATTTATAACTTATCAGATTTTAAGTATTTTCAATTATGAATAAGAATTTGTTTGACTGTTTAACAATAATTAGTATTTCTATAAAATACATATAAATGTCAGGGCATTTTTCAACACTATACAGTACTGTACTATACACAAGATACAGTAAAAGTTTTTAAGTCACTTATATATATGATTATAGTAACTATGAGAAAATGAATTTGTCACAAAATTTATTCATTATCTGCATAACAATAACAATGTAACATGAAACACCATAAAGATAATTATTTGCAAGGAAGACTTTTAGGGCAGGTTTTCTTTTTTCAAAGTGTAATCGTTCCTACAGAAAAGCAGGAAACTAACTTTGTCAAGATTTTTCACTACATGCATCATGCTTTAGTAAATCTCATCATTTCCGCAGAATGCTATTTTTATCTTGCATATTAACCACCAGCAAAATTACTCTTACGACAGAATAGTATATAATTCTGTCGATAAAAATAACTCAGCTAGTAAACTTGCTACAAATACAATATAGGAGCACATTGAATCATGCAGCTACTAATCACATAGTAGCTTGCATCTTTTTCCACAAAAAAAAAAAAAGTGTTCTAAAACTGTAAATATCTTTAAACAACAATCACACGAATGCTGACAAATAACAATTATTGCATTTTACATAAGGTTATTTTAAATGTAACTTTTATCAAAACGTAACCTTTTTCCCACCCATACAGAAATTACTACATTTCCCAAAAAGTATGACCCGGACATGAAAAACACAAGGAGCATTAAAGATTGCTTACCAAGCAAACATTCGGGGAACGAAAAAACTTTCTCTGAACATTTACGAACTATTTATGCGTTCAGAAATGAGATTAAATTTCAAAGCAGACTCATTTAATTTCACCGAATATAGTTAATTTTTTTTTATTCCGAAGTTATGATAGAGCTACGGATCTTTTAGACTCCCTGCTACGGATAAAGGAAAGAAAACATCAAAAGACTGCCGTTAGAAATCGAAAAAATGCTACCAGTAGGCAGGTTTGCCAGATCTTCAGGATAAAGTAGCCAGAGGTAACAAAGTCGCCGAATTTTTTTTCTTTTAATTTTCATTCGACTGTAAATGCTATTTCACTTTGAAATCACTATTTTCAACTTCTATAATGGCTTAAAAAAGACGATTTTTTAAAAATTGATCCCGATTTTCAAGCACACCAGGCTACTGATTGAAATTTTAGGCATGGCAAAAAGTAGCCCAATCCGCTACTTATTGCCCAATCCGGCAACACTACCAGCAGGCGACAAGAAAACGGTAAACACCGCGCGATTCTTACCCAGGTCACGTGATAAGCTGATCCTGAAATTCCACCCACGTTTCTTGAATGGATGTTTTGACGCATTATAGGCAACTGACTGCGGATTTGGAATTCCTAAATGCGACATATTCTTTTTTCTTCAACAGAAGTATAAAGGTAAGTTCCTTTTTCTTTCTGTTTCTTTTTTTCACATTTATTTATTTCAATTGAATATTTAAATGAAAAAATGTGTGAGAAATTGCAGTTTTTTGAGCTTTTAAAAATTCTTTGCATTCCAAACGATTTTTTATGGCGTGTATTTCAGCAAAAATAAGAACATTTTATATTTATCGATGTAATATTTCTTTCAACCTCTGAAGGTTTTTGTGCTGTATGGAAATATTTACATTTTGCTCAATTTTAATGTAATAAAATAATGTTGCATAAAATAATGCAATAAAGTTTTTTAGGATATCAAAATTTTCGGTATTAAATTCTTAAAAACTATCGTACGAGTTTATTTGTTTTGTTTTTGAGGGAACTGGTACATTCTGGGATCTTTAAAAATTAATATTTCAGGGGGATTTTTACTTATTCTTTAAGTATTAACGATTATTATTTATAAATATTTTTGTACATATATAGATATAGGTATATTGGTATATATAAACATCAAGCTAATTGGGCATTTAAGGACTTCTTTATATTTTGAGTACTTGATTAAGAATTTTAAAGGCCCTTATATTTTTTATTTACCCAATTTTTTTTTTATTTTTTTTTACTTATTTATTTATTTTTTGCTGTACTAAAAATACTTTTTGCACGGGGGTTCCCACTCCCTTGAAAACAATGGATGTCCTCCACCAGTAAAAATATTTTGGTGCTCCCCCCCCCCCCCCCACTTTGGCAGAGGGGGCGAGAGTCCCCTCCCCCTCAGTAATACAAGAATAGTGAAAAATCCCCTGCTCATTTTTTTTAGTAGTATATCTTGCAACACTGAATGCAGATATTGTTTAATTTGAACTCTTCCATATGATTGGACAGGGCGAACCATCTCATTTTTTGTCAGTTTGGGATATTTTCATCTCGGAAATCGTCAGAAATATTCGACTTAGATTTGATCTAGAAGTAAATGTGTCAATTACTTATTCAAACTTGAATCTTCCTTCTATCTGTTTTAGTGTTTCAGTTTCCTTTTCAACTGGGAAATATTTGTTAGCTATACTGAAGCAGTCTCACATGTTAAACAGGATACCAAACATTCTAAATTAAATGTTAATTGATGCATTTAGCCATTTTTTAAACTGAGTTTAGCTTGTTTTAACTACAGAGGAAGTCGCTTTGAAGAGATCATGGTTAATGTTATCAGTTGTTTAATGTTGTGTCAAGTCCTGTTAATTCATATAAAATACATTGAAAAATCATCTGTTTCTATGATCGAAACTTTGTTTACTGTTATGAAGTTACAGGTTTTTTCCTAAATCAGCAAAAACTAGGGGGAAATAAGCTTTTTTCTTGTTTGTAAATTATAATCTGAAATTACTGTTCATTACAGGTATTTAGCTGTTCAGATGATGAAGGTGCAGCAAATTTTGCTTTGATGTATAAAAAAGATGCAAGAAAAAAAGAAGCTGAATTCGTAAAATTAGCAGAAAATCAACAATTCGTAATTCTTTTTTTCCCTTTCTTTTCAAGACTACAATTTACTGATCTTTATTATACTTTTATTGTTACTATTATTTTTTCTGCTAACTATATTTTCAACAACACGTAAATTAATGTTGTTTGCAAAAATTGACAATTTTGTTAATGTGCAAAAGTACAAATAAAATTTCATTGGTCATTTTCATCAAATCATTTTTGTCCCAATGTGATCACATTAAGTAGCATCACTGTATATACCGATCAATACCTTAGACATTAAAATTTCGTTGTTTCTGTTTGTCCGAGCTAGCCGAGGTAATGGGAAAGAAATAAAAGAGCTGTGATTGCGACCAGATTGTTTACCACAGTTTTTGGGAAAGGGAGGACAAAGACTATTGGAAGAAATTCCCACCATAGTTTTCGTTTTAAAATACAGAACACCATGCAGAAAAATTTTTAAGCTTGCAGTAATCTAAAGAATTAGAATATAATGGTTTTTTGACAAATCATTGAATGAAAAAAGAACGTAAAGCGTTAATTTAGTCTGTTTTTATAAGTCTCAGTATTTTGAAAATCTGAATTTTTGAGGCTTTTATTTCTCCAACGGGGGCTGTATATGGGTACTAACCTTTTTGCAGGCCTAGTGCATTCCCCGGAAATCGGCATCCATTCTTTCAAGTTGCACCACTGTTGGCGGATGCCATTACTGCTATGAGAATTTTGGCGCTCAGTTTCCCTTGGATGGTGACACCTGAGCCCTATAATTGATGCAGATTGCACTAGGAATTTAATTTAGCCGAGAGCATCCAGGCCAAATGGACGCTCAAGGGATCTTTTACACGCCGCATAAACATAAGACATGGACGCAGACGATTTTAACTAGGGCCAGGTTTGAATCTGCGAACTTGGGCGTACGAGGCCTGCACCTTACCACTATGCCACCCAGTCGACAGATTTTGGAGGCTGTAGTATTTTAGTTTTCAAAAAAAAAATCAATAAGTAAATTAAATAAATGTTAAAAACAAGACTTAATTAATAAAGTTCATTATTTTTATTTTCTATTCATTTAGTTGTTTTATTTAATTTTGTATTTTTTGGTTGCTGTGTCTTTGTAGGTTCACAATGAATGAAAGGGGATCTTCTGAAAAATCCTACTCATTGGATGACCTTAAAAAAGCAGTAGAAGAAGTAAAATCTGGGAAAATTTCATCTTGGAAGGCCTCCAGAAAGTATAACATACCACGTTCCACAATACAGGGCCTAGCAAAAGGATGGAGCAACAGACCACCTGCTGTCCTTGGACAAAGTAAAGGACGTCCCACAGCACTATCACAGGTGAACCAAAATTCTAACTTCCTAAAAGTTTTTCAAGTTAAAAAAAAATCCATATTTAACAAATTATTTTCAGGGATGATTGTGGTCTGATTAACAGTCAAGTTTGCAAAATCTCCAATTTGGGAAACAGAAGATTATTCATTTTTTTTAATCTTTAGCTTTTTTCCACTTGATTTTTGATGCAGTGACAGTGCGCCCAGAAACCCCCCGCACCTGCATAATGCACTTCAGAAAACAAATGTGTCCTTTTTGTCTAAGGCATTTACATGTGGACTGTGGCCTCATGTTTTGTTTTGATATCCGATGCTTCTCGGATTGTAAAATAAAAAAGAGAGAATCTAATGAAATACAGCATGTTTTTCCTCAAAGAAATTTTTTCCCCACCAATTAATTGAAGGCTTTTAAGGGGAGCCAGCAGCCAAAAATGTCTCTCTTTTTTTTAGCTTAAATTGTAAAATAAACCTTTAGAAATGTTCTCTGAAAGTTCCAGAAAAATTGTAGCAATATTTATTGATTTATCATTGATTTTATTATGGTGTGATTTGCCACCTTTTCATTTCGAAACTGTGCTGAATGCCACATATTTATTTTTAAAAATAAAATACACGAGAAGACGCAATTTCATTGTGACTGCAACTGAAAAAAAAAAAGTTCCTTACTTTAGGTAGGGGGGATTTAAGTTTTTGCAAGCCGAAAACTTAAAATTCTGTTTTCTCTCGCTTTGTTTTTCGCACATTTCATCTCAATTAAAATGCAAAGGCTTTTTTAAAATTGTATCTATAATGTGGATTTTTTCCCCACATGTTCCTGAAACTATACGTAACAAATTTGCTTTACTTTTTTTTTTAATTCTTGTTGTAAGTTTTTTGAATTTTTTGTTGTTACTTCAGTTTTTATATTTTCTCAGAAAGTATTTGACTTATAAAAAATTCAAAGCATAAAAGTTTTGCTTTATGAGTAATGAATCAATAAAAAAAAATTACATTTACGTCAATTTTTGAAAAAAAAAAGATGCATTTTAAAAAACTGCTAAATTTCGTTTTAAAAATTAAAGTTTTCAAATTATATTCAAGAAATCCAATTTCTTTTAATGTTAAATTTCTTATGAAGTGATGTAACACGACATGAGACAAAAATTATAAATAAAAACACCATAGAAAAAAAATATGGTCTCATGGTGTCATTCTCCTCTTAAAATCAGTCCATAATCAACTCTGTACTTCTTCAATTTTGTATAGAACAATGCTGATCAAAGCTTTTTTATTTCTTTTCACTAGGAAACAGAAAACACGATTGCCAAGAGTTTCCAGATTATGGAGAAATGGGGATTTGTCCTGAGCAAGGACTTTTTGTGCGACACGGTTCAAAATTTTGTAAAACGAAATATGCTATCCGTGCCATTTCATGATGGACGTCCTTGTTTGAAATGGGCCCATGACTTCATGCAGAGAAACAATATGACATTAAAAGTTGCTCAAAACGTAGAATCCGCCAGTTTTAAGCAACGAGGAGACCCTTTTGTCATCAATGACTTTTTTAATCTTTTAGAAGAACATCTGAGTGCTAACAATATCCAGAATAAGCCCGAATCTATCAATTTAACGTCTGTTTGTTTTGATCCCAATGGGACAAAAGTAATATCACCTATAGGTGCAGATCCGAAATGTCAAACAGTTGGATCTGGAAAAGAGTCTACAACTGTTTTAGCTTGTGTCTCTGCCTCGGGTCATATACTCCCACCTCATGTTTTGTTTGCTGCAAAATGCATGCAACAGTCTTGGCTGGATCCAAATTTTCCTGGTACCTCCATAGATGTAACGGAAAATGGATGGATGACGCAAGATGCATTTTTCAGGTGGTTTGAAAACATTTTTGTTTGCGAAGTCAAAGTCCGCCCATGCATTTTGATATTGGATGGACACATCAGCCATGTTTCCATTGATGTTATCGACAAAGCTGTGGAGGAAAACATAATTGTATTAAAATTGCCTCCTCACACAACACATATTCTTCAACCCATGGATATTTCATTTTTTAGACAGTTTAAAGCGGCATGGGAAACTAATGTTTTGAAATTCAAAGCATCTAGCGATAGGAAACCCATGGGCAAAACCCAGTTTCTAGAAGAACTTGGAAATGCCTGGGGCATCCTCTCGCCAAGTATATGCAAAGCTGGCTTTAAAGAAACTGGTATTTACCCTTTTAATAGATTCGCTATTCCAGAATCCACCTTTGATCCAAATGCACTGCAACACCATAAAAATTTCAAAGTTGAGCAAAATAAATCTAATAAGTTAAACAGCTCTTCTAATATTAATAAAATTATGCTTCCTGACTATGTTCCTGAAGATCTGGGCAATGAAGAATATTCATCTACAGTTGTTCTTAAAGACTCTACTTTTAACGTCACCACAACTAATTCAGCAAATGAAAGTCGATCTTCAAAGTGTGATAAGTTTGTCCAGACCGATTTATCATTGGACAAAAGCATCACTGATGAAAAATTTGCCTTTCTGCAGAAAATGAATGAATATTTTAAAGGATTAGTTTGCACGAGCATGTCTGCTTTGGATTCGGTTCAAGAACAGTCAGGGGGGCAAGTAATTCCACATTCTTCACAAACATCTCCTCGCCAAACTCATTCTCGTACATTAGAAAGTAGTTTGTTAAAAGCAATTTTAACAACAAATCCAAATCTTCACAAAAAGCGTAAAACATTAGGCTCTAACTGTAAAAAATAATTATTAATAATTATAATTTTTGTGTTGGCAACTTGGTGAAATTAAAAATTATATTTTGAATGCCTTAACAGTTGGACGAGTAATAACTTTCTTTGGACTTGTATTTTGTAAATGTGTTTGTCTTTTAAGTTTTTTTGCCTTTACCACTGTGCCAATATGCTTTTTAAAGTAAAATAAAATACTGTTCAATGCATTAGCCATACACCTGATTTGTAATGTTTTTTAATACTTTTTAGATTTGGTTATATTACTCTTCCTCTTTCTTAAACTAAACCAACAGTCATTATGTCTTGAGTCATTATTATTTATTTGTTAAATCTTTTCTTTTATGTTTTACAATACTTAACCCTTTATCTACTAATGGTACTTATAAGTGCCATTCTCTATAAACTCTATCCCAGCAACCATTTTTACTAATCTTCTGATGACTTTGCCGAGACAGTCCTTAAATTCCCCTTTTTCAGGATACATATCAGCAAAGGTTCTGTAAAGAGTATTTTAGCGATGATAGGAACATAGATAGTCTTGAAACCGCTGCTGTGTTAAGAGCTTAGAAAACTATTTGACGAAATGTTTTGATTAAAATGTATGTAAGTAATTTCACAGGGTAAATACTCTGCGGAACTTATTAGCTGTAAAGAAATAAATAGTTCTAGACTGACAGAGGCGTAGCTAGAGTTTTCAGCGCCCGGGGACAACTGAAGATTCTGTGCCCCTGGGGCCTAGGGGCGCCCCTAAAGGGAATTTTAAAAACTTTTATGTTTCCTAAATGATGAAGTGCTAAAAGGCAGCCCTTTTAACTTTCATTTTTATTAGCGACCATATTCACTTCTAAGGGGAAAATGGGACACTTTGGCTTCGCAAAATTATTTATCTGATTTCCCACGCACTCCTGTACTACATTGGTCATTCCCGATATGATTTGCGGCGCTCCCACTTTTTTGTCAAACATATTCACACCTCTTCAGTTCAAAAAATTTTCTTTCCGCATTTAAAAATAAAATAAATTAACATTAATTTGGCACCCCTTGACGCTGCGCCCGGGGACAGCTGTCCCTCCTTGGCCCCCACCTAGCTACGCCTCTGTAGACTGAGCATTTTATTTATGTACATTCCTTAATTTTCAATTTAAATACCTAGACAAACTATTTCTGTAAAAAAAATTACTGCAGATCATATTTCCGTAGATAAAGGGTTAACTTCATGTTATGTGTATATTTATATATAGCGAAATGGGGTACTTGAGATTTGAAGCAAGTTTTTAGCTCTAAGATTAAAAACCTTATTTTATATTAAGAAACAGTTTCTTTATACATTTTAAAATAAACTTTAGCATACGAACTTGTAAAGAAGAGGTAAGATATATTTTTCTTACCCCATTCTGCCTTATCCAAGAGGCAGAACAGAGTAAAATGTTTTTTTTTTTTTTTTTGAATTTTTTTTTTTTTTTTTTTTTTTTTTTGTATTTAAAGTTTACTATTGGTTCTGAATGTAGTAAAAAAAAAATTGGCCAGGAACTTTAATGAATTCAGAGTGATATGAAACTCGGACAAAAAGGCTATGATTTTTTTTTTTTTTTTTTTTAAATTTCAAAACCAGTTTGATTTTAAAAGTCCTTATTTTGAAGAAATAAATTGTGGTTACTCGCCACAAATTTACAAAGTATTAAGTTATGCACTGCCTATGGCTTGCAAAATTCATGTATAAATATTGATTCATCATCGTCTTCTGTACATGAATTGTTTACCCACCTCATATGATGTTGAATACAGATCATCGCAATTCAGCCTAGAGGAGTGTTCATCTTCCTCAGCTGCCTTTTTTGCCTCACCCTGTTTACTAGGTTTAGGCCCTTTTCCTGAGCTTTTCTTCTTATGTTATCTATTTATAATGGTGATATATTTTTATACAGTATGGAACCAATTATACGAAATGATTTTGTGAGGTCTATTCTGGATAACTGGTTGCTGATCAATGCAGTATCTACTGATCATACTTGTACTAAAATGTATGTATCTATTTTTGTTATTCAGAATTAATTATATTAGAACAACTGAACTAAGAATTAGGTGCAAACAATATTTATGTTTATATATAATCAAGATCTGAAATAAATCAGACTATTGACCTTTGAATGAACTAAAATAACTCAATAGAAAAATAACAACCTGCCTTGTTCTAAATGTTTTAAATCCTGATTAATCACTGATTTATAAACAAGAAATTATGTACTTAAAGTGATGGAAAGAAAAACTAGACTTGAATAATCGCTTATTTATAAAGCGATTGAATGTATAATTTAAATTTAATTGATAATTTATTGAAAAATAGTTTTTTTTTTTTTTAGAATTTCCATTTTACAATATCTTTATTTGTTCAAATAAATAATTTTAAAACATTCTTCAAAATATGAACAAATTTACAATAGTAAAATGTCATTGGAGAAGTGAAGCTCCTTGTTTTCTTATAATGCTTTGACATAGGCCAATAAATATACTTTTGTAGAAATTGTATTTCATCCTTGAGAACCTAGGTAAGTTTTAACTAACATTTTGAGGGATGGGTTTTCCACCATTTAAATGTATTTTATTCAAAGGGAAATTTTAGGCTTTAGACAATTAATCCTTCCTTTAAAGTTTATTGATAATTTACGTGCATCTGTTTGAATTGGAAATACCTATGGAAACTTGAAAATCCTTTTTGATCTTGATTTCTGTCTTTTTTATTTCAATTATGTGCTTTTCTGTAAGTCCTCCCCCCCCCCCCCCGTTTTCCCCCAAAACTACTACACTACATACTGAAAACACATTTTTTTAGTACTATATCCTAAATTCTCAGCATGTTTGTCCAGTTTTAATCATAAATTCATGTGACATTCCTATACTCAACTGCAAAGTTTCTTGACTATGGAGAAATATGCTGAGAGCAAGCGAAGAAAGTAGTTCTCCGCGCGGTGTCCGATTCTCGACTTAAACTAAGCACTTCGCTATAGAAATATGGTCAGGTATTTTAATCTACACATGTATAGAATTAATTTTTTATAATTTTCATAAAATGTTATATATTTTCAATTTTACGAGAAGCATAACGCGAACTAATACCTTCATTTAGAACTAACGCTCTAGCCAATAAGAGCTCACGAGCAGTTGGCGATCTTCCAATAAGCGGTTTGGCGAGATTTGGAGTTGTTTATATTTATGTTTGACTCGCTGACTTGTGACTTTGCTTAAAGCTAAATATTTTTTATTATTCTATTCGTTAATATAGTTGCTATTACTATTATTATTGTTAATATTGTTCTTTTTATTGTTAATATATTCGTTAATAACGTTATTATTATTATTTGTTAGTATTGCTCTTATTATTGTTATTATATTCGTTAATATTGTTCTGAAAAATTAACCATTATTACTAAAATTAATCTACTCCAAAATTGAATTTCAGTGTTAGCTATCAAATCAGTCTCAAGTTATTCTTGAAGTATTATTAATATTTTTAAAACTGATAATCTTTCATGTATTTTAATCATGGTTTTAGTGTTAAAAAATTTAAACATTCAACAAAAACTACAAAATTAATGTATCCTTATTTAAATATTTAATATATTTGTCATGGTAACAATCATACAAATTTGTATGTTCCATTTAGATGATGAATAATCAAAATTAAATGAGATAATTATACCTATATTTATTTCATTACTTCTCTTTTTGTACCTCATATTTGCTGTTGAGTGTAATTATATGATTACTTAAAATCATTTAGATATTTTTGTTTTAAGATATATTATAAGAGATTTAACTTTTCAAGACAAATTTGGTATTTCAGTATGTCTGCAGAATTTGGGAAAAACTAGATAAGTCGATTTTTGGACAAAATGAGATAAATACCCTGACCAACCCATTGGTGTCCTACACATTCTGTAAAAGTATGAAAGTCATAATGTCAGTGGCGTTCTTTAAAACCACTGTGCATTATTAGACCTTTTTAAAATCATAGTGCATTTCAAAATGTAGATGTGATTAAAAATGTTTTTTTTTTTTATGTTTGTACAATATCTATCTGCATAAAAGAATTAAGAGTATAATTTCTCTCTTTTTTTGCCGAAAGGAATAACTTATGATGAATATACATTTGATCCAATAAAATAAATTATGATTGGCTAAAAAAAAAATTAAGTTTTTAAATTTGTTACATTGTTTTTTTTTTTTTTTTTTTGATAACCAGACAAAAGAGTTTTCAAACATGCGATGTGCCAAATAGAGTGCTTAATCAGATTATTCGCCAAGTTGGTAGCGTAGCTTGGCATCTTTCGACCCTCCTCCTGCAACCCAACAGCCTCGCTGTTCACTCATTTCTTCGGCCGCGCGTTGTGACGTCATTGTCAAGAAACGTTGCAGTCTAGTATAAGTGTCTTATTGTATTCTGAGAAAATATCTGCTCTGTATTTAATTTGATGGCTTTTAATAAATATTTTTAGAAATTGTTTTCCTCTTGTTTTTGTTTATATGTGATATTGCATTTTGCTAAAGTAAAAAGAAATTTATTAGTAATATTATTTTTCTGTCACACATATTTCAAAACTACTGTAAAAATACTATATTCAGAAGTACAATATATTGCAGTAGCTTAAAAAACACTCAAGCACAGTTTGCACTTTGAATAAATTGCTGGCTTTTATTTATTTATTTTAATAAAATGCTCCTAATCTTTGTTATAGGGACCCGTCTTCTCAAAAGCAGTTTATAAAATAACATTTGTAGAACAAAATTGAATTTTTTACACTGATAGTTAAGATAATATGAATGTTAATGCTTGAGGGATAACGGGTATTGGTATTTTAGAAGTTTAAGAATGCTTCAGCATTCCTTTGCTGTTTATTTTCTCAAAGAAATAGTAAAGTGAAGTTTAATACTGGGCAATATGATATTCTACTACAAAATTCAAAATCCCTTGTATGCCAATTGCAGGGGTCGGCGCGAGTCACTTTTTTTTGCATTGGTCACTTTTATCACTTTTTAAAAAATTGTTCACTATTTTCACTTTTTTTAAAAGAATTGGTCACTATTTTCACTTTTTTGCCCCTTCTTTGGCAGAGCAACCAAAAAAAGTGACTTTTTCTGTTTATGAGTTAAGAAAACATTGCAATTTTGCATTAAAAGACGTGTGTCAGGGTTGAAGCTTCCGCGTACCCGCCGTTTTTGGTTCTGTGGGACCGCCATTTTTGGTCGCATTTTGAAATTCGGCATGGCGCCGGCCAAGAGTGTGCCGATGTTAAGGTTTGATATTGCAGTGTAGCAAACCAGAAGGGGAGGCCTTGAGGGCTCGTGACCTCTCCCCCTATCTAGAATGATGATTTGAATTGTTTTTTTTTTTACTCGAAGAGCAAATTCTGAGAAAATAAAGCCATATTTAAATTAGAAAAGAAAAAAAAATCAGACTAAAAATTTTTAGCAGTTGCAGATTATACCATTCGGAAAATTACCTTAATTTCTCTTTTCTTTCATTTCACTATTTTGGTCACTTTTTTTTTTAGCTGTGGTCACTTTTTTCACTATGTTGAAGACTCCAAAGTGCACCTAGCCCTGCAATTGTTTTGACCACTTCAATTGTATATTATTTATTACAATTTATTGTTCTTTTCTTTTCAACACTGGTAAAAAAGATAGATCTATATTTTTTTCTGAAATTTTTTCTATATCAATCAGTATGTTGTGCTACTTGGGTAAGAATAAAACATACCCAAACTGTTTGTTTATCTTTTTAAAACAAATTTTAAAAAAAATGATTTAATTTTTGAAAAATTAGTTCAATTTCTCTCTGAATGTTACTTAGTACTTTGATAGTGGTTCTATAGAACAATAGGAATAGGTGCCTACAGTGATAATTCTCTTTGACTTATGGAGGCAACAGAAAAAATAGGGTTGGTATTTTTTCCAAGAGGGGGGGGGGGGGGGTGGGGACTGGGAAAAACCCAAAGCAAAAATTCTTATTGTTCTTAATGCATAGCAAGGTCTACAATTTAATAAGGGCGTAAATAATGAAATAAATTTCTGATCATTATTGTATACTTTTCTTTTGTTAATTAATAAATATCAGATGTTAATTCAGGAAAAGAAAGTAATTAAAAGGAATTAATTATAAAATAAAAAATGTCGTATTAAGGCAACTTAATTCAACTTTCTTTAGCTTTTGGAATAAAAAACAAATAAATTCTTTCATCACTTTTAGTCATTTCATTCTACTGTGTCTTTACCAATCAAATCCTGAATTTTACCGCTGGCATTGTCAAATGCTTACATCATAATCTCAGTTACAAAAGTACAATGATCACCCACTCCACTTTGAAACTGTTCCATAGAAACTGGAAAAGTAACTGGATAAAAAAATGAACAGTTCATTTAATTCTATAGTTTCAGTTTTATGTTAAATTTTGCTATGAAAGTAAGTTTTTTCATAAAATGCATGCTTCTAATATACATATATTATACTCATTTAACTTAGTGCCTATATTAAGTATAAAAAACATTGATTTTAAACTAAACTTAAGTTTATTTTATCTCCTAGTTTAGCTGGAAAAAAAAGGACACATTGAATGTTTACTTCACCATTTGGTTGGCAAAAACTTGCTAATCCCGGAAAAATTGACCCTATGATGAACATGTCCACAGTATTTCAAACAAAACTGTACGAAACCATGTCAAATTCAAAATGATCTCAGCAGCAACATGGAAAGCATAGTTGAAAACAAACAGATATCTAAAAATAAAAGTAGCAAAATATTTTGCATTAATTCTTGGGTGTTGGAGTTGATTACTGTGAAACGTAATCGGTTGGGATTACGATTAAAAAGAGAAAAATTGAGAAATTATGATTAAGATCATAATCTGCAGCCAAAAAGTAATTACGATTTCAGTAAATAAAAATTGTAATTGATTTTTGTATGCTGTTTATGATTCTGATAACAATTATATTTGAGAAAAATATAACACACATTAGAAATTCATTCTTAAAATTCAAATATGTTTAGTTAACATGAGTGAACCTGAACACACAAATGAAATTTTGCACACAATGCAAGATGCCATGAAGTTAGTTCCTAACTGTAATTTTTACCCAGATGGAAGTTCTATCACAAAATGCAAGCAAATGGGTAGAGAAATACAAAAAGTAGTCATTACTGAAAAAGAGTTTTAAAGATGCACAATAAAAAGCTGGACAAACAGACACTGGGTTTGTCATTCCATTTTTTGAACAAAATTTTGCTTTTCCTCGGATGTTTGCCAAGTTGTCAGCAAGTTTCCAAGAACTCTATGTCTCTTTGATTTTGCATTTTTAAAAAACCAGTTGGGATAAAATTATGGATGATTTTGCCAATAATAAAAGGAAACCGATTATAGTTCATGGTAACCCAGGTCAAAAATAGCAAACTCTTTCCCTTTTTGTGTTTGGAATGCTTAATAAAGAACTAGCTCTATTTATATCTTGTTTTTATTTAAACATTACATTAAATACCATCCCTGTTGCTGTATTGGAAGTTCAAAGGGCCTCCCTAGATTTCAAAATTCGGGCTCCACATTTGCTAATAGTGGCATCACGTGCATGAATTTTTAAGTGGTTTTTCAGCCCACCCATGCGACAAAATTTCCTAGAGCAAACTTCGCAGGAATACGGCTTTTCTCCAGCGTGGATTCTCAAGTGCTGTTTCAAGGTCGAGTGCAGCGTGAATCTGTTAGAGCAAACTTCGCAGGAATACGGCTTTTCTCCAGAGTGGATTCTCAAGTGATCTCTCAAGCTTGAGGGCAGCGTAAATTTGCTAGAACAAACTTCGCAGGAATAGGGTTTTTCCCCAGAATGGATTCTGGAGTGTGCTTTCAGGTGCACTACTTGAGAAAATTTCTTAGAGCAAACTTCACAGGAATAGGGTTTTTCTCCGGTATGGATGCTCAAGTGCTGTTTCAGGCCTGAATACACTGTAAATCTCTTAGAACACACGTCACAGGAATATGGTTTTTCCCCGGTATGGATTCTTGAGTGCGTTTTCAGATATGACGGTTGAGAAAATTTCTGAAAGCAAACTTTGCAGGAATAGGGTTTTTCACCGCTATGAATTCTCAAATGTCTCTTCAGGTTTTCTGTACGAGAAAATTTCCTAGAGCAAACTTCACAGGAATAGGGTTTTTCACCACTGTGGATTCGCAAGTGTGATTTAAACTTTGAAGCGCATGAAAATCCTTTCGAGCAAACTTCGCAGAAGTACGATTTTTCACCTGTACGGACATTCATTCTTTGCCAGCAATTATGAGAAAACAAATTTTTGGAAGTACTTATTATTTTGATTGGCTAGGTTTGCAGAAGATGACTATCATTATAACCGACATGAATAGTGCATTCGGCTGGTTTTGATCCTCCCCTTTGTAGTGTTATGTTTGTGATACCAAACAAAGAAGAAAAAAAAAGAATCCTTATCACATAAAGCAGAGTAAAATGTTTTTTGGCCTCTGTAATATCCCATATGACGTGCCACCTTAGAAGCACAGAAAAATAGTTTTGTACAGGATTCACATGAATTACAGATTTGACCAAAATGAATTCTTCAGTGCTTTCTCTGCTGCTGTGCATGGAAGAATTCTTTCTAAAGAATTTTCATGAACATGATTCATCAGAAACAAATAGAAAAGTAAAAGAGCAGTTTCTTTCGAAACACCGAAGTCACATTTCTTGGTATTTACTGCATTTCTGGTACGAAAAGAAAACTTTGTCTCTCGACAAAACAATAAAACAAACTTAGGCCAACAGTGCTCTTTATCACCACTGTTTCAGTCTCTTCTGCTCTCTTTACCAAAAGAATATATATTCAAACCGTTAATTTAAATAGTATAAAGATATGCTCTTTTCTAAGCAAACAGTAAAATTTACAAATTTTAAAATATCACTTCTTCACATGTTTTAAAAGACGTTAGAAAGATAACAACTGGACTTTATATAAAAAATACTAGTTTTCAGATCACAAACAGATCAAACAGAAATTTCTTTTCAGGTGGTGATTTCACCTTATCGCATTCTGCTGCATAGTTTGATCATCTCCGTTATGGAATTCACAACAGTTTATTTTATCATTTTTAAATTTTAAAAACAAGAAATTTACTTTGGTTGTATTTATCCAAAAACTTCTCATTAAGATGAAAGTCTGTGCACTAATGTGGTCAAGCACTGAGCTGCATCGCTGCCACCTTGCATAACAAAATATCATATTTGTGTGCTTTTGACGACTGCTGAAAAGAAATGAAAAGAATGAGAAGAAATGAAACAAACAGCTGTTAGACCACAAAGTAAATCAGTGCCAGTTCAAAGAGAGGGAGCGAGATGTAAATGGGAACACATGAAGCCCAACAAATATCAATTGTCAAAAAGTACTTTTCTCCACCAGACCCCTACCTGTTAGCCAAGGCCTTAGGATTGCTTGCACACGGAGCAAGGTAGTGGGGTCCACTGATTTTACATGCACATATTCTCAAGTGTACATGGGTGGTCTTCTGTGGGTATCGAACACACGACTTTGCAGGTGGAAATCCGGCACTCTAACCACGAGGCTACCACTTTAAGACATCGCAAAAATAGAGTAAACATTAGTTTTGTTTTAATGACAGAACGTAGTATAAACAAAATGTAGCTCCATTATTCAGTGCTTCATTCCCCAAATAACACTATTTCTAAAAGTAACTAAATACCGTGTATAAGCCGAGAATTTTTGGAACTTTTTTGAAAGCTAAATTGAGGGTGTCGGCTTATATACAGGTCCAATAATCTTTTTTTTAAAAGTTGGTCTTTATATCGAGAAATATTGACTGATATATAACTCTAATTATGTAATTTATGGCTCCTACATTAAGGAAAAATTTTCTGAAAATAAGTCAAGTTTTATTCAAAAGAATATACAGATATTTTGCAGCTGGATTTTGTGAAATTATCGCTGAAACAAAATGGCGAAATTTGCTCCAGACTATAATTATATATTAACTGGTTGTGTATGCCTTTCTATTTCCTTTCATACTTCAAATTTAAAAGCAAAAAATAACTGAATAAAAACAATAAAAAAAGTAAAACAAACTAGCAAATGCAGGGGCAAAAAGCACAATGAATGAATAGGAGAAAATGCGCTTGTACTTTCGGTGCTTGCCTCAGACAGGGTTACCAGAGAACAATCTGTTTCCATTGGCGCCCAGATTCTCACTTTCACGATCTCTTGACTGGTAAAACTTGATCTGTGTTACCTGCTTGGCGAAATTTTTGCATCCTTTAGCAATTCTCTTTGTACTGTAATTTTTTTTTCTTCTAATTTTTATCTCGGCATATATACGAGTTTTGACTTTTCGGTACATTTTTGAAGGAATCTCGGCTTATATTCGGAAATATACGGTAATGTTCAAAGGGAAAATAAAATTTAATACTTAATACTAATGTAATATTCAGTAAGTTTTTTTCTAATTAATGTTAAGTCTGAGAGGGGAAACACGGGCATATGGTATGAGTGAAAAACATGCATATACTCTCGGCAGGATATCCCTTTAGGGATCATTAATGAATGATGTCACGCTTCGAGGGGGGGGGTTCATGAAATTGTGACAAACTATGACAAGGGGAGGGGAAGGGGTAACAAGAAGTGTGACATCATGCTTATGCAACATAGTGTGACGGGAGACAAAGGGGGTGGGGTCAAATATATGGGGAAAAGCATGACATCATTTATGAACGGTCCCTTATGCAAAAAAATAATCAAAAGTAGCTCTTCTCCTGTGAATAGCCGACGCATCAGTTGCTTATTTTAAAAAATGAAACCTTTTGCTAGTGCTTGGCCCTTAATGAGAAAAATGGCTGACAAGTTGGCCGAAATTGCATGTTTTTGCCTTATGGCTTGTCTCTAAGCTGAAATATTTCCAAGAAGGAGTGTGAAACCCAAGAAATTTATTGTGTAACAATTTATGGTGAACACATGTACTCTACAAGAAAGTGAGCATACCTTTGGTTTTATTTTAATTTTTTTTTCTTCTTTTTCGAATTAAATCCTCAATTTTATCAAAATTGGGAAAATCAAATTTTTGTGGTAAAAACTTCTAAGAGTACTGTAGTTTTCAAGAGAAAAAAATTAAATAA
The DNA here is from genome assembly GCA_038502835.1 of Octonoba sinensis. Lineage (NCBI taxonomy): Eukaryota > Metazoa > Arthropoda > Arachnida > Araneae > Uloboridae > Octonoba > Octonoba sinensis. Next base: position 12,449,438 of record CM076603.1, read on the forward strand.
CATCAATTTCTAGGTATTTTGAGGCGGCAGACAAACTTTGAGGACCTGTATATTTAAAAATAAGTGGAGTAGATAGCTAAAAATTTGGACTTTTTCACACCTCTATATCATCAATTTGTGTACCAAATTTGAAAAAAATCCGAGCTGGTCATGCAACCCACTTTTATTTTTTTTAGGTGAGTTGGTATTGGAATCACTCAAATATACTAATTTATTATTCTTAACTAAACATGAAAATACTTAATTTTGAGCATTACCTTTTAAATTTTTAATCATCATTTTTAACAAGTCTTTGGTTTTTTTAATCAGCTGTCCCGCACGTAACAAATGTTGTGTCCCATACCATGGGGTGAGTACTAGAGATGAGACGGCTCAGCCCGAGCCCGGGCCCGACACGGGCTCTACAATGTAAAGTTACTCTCGGGCTCATGGTAAAATATTCATACATCAACCTACAGTCTGGACTAATGGTTTTTTGCCAGTCTTGTGTCCCCTTTCATTTTCAATTCGCTCCAGACTAGAGACCCATCTTATTAGGTCTCCTAACTGCAATAGTTGCACTGAATATATTCCAGTTTTAAATTCGACTGCGAATCAAGAACTTCCCGAAAATGCTTCCAAACCGAAGATTTTTCATGCATTTGAGCTCAGCAGAATTTAATCTGAACTGGAGCATTTCATGATAGTATAAAAATATATGTATTCCTTACTTGAAATTAAAAGAAAAATCATTAGAACTAATTGCGATGGTAACAAAAAGCCTATATTTAATCGATATAGCACCCCATCTATTAACAACACTTTATAAAATCATTTCGAGCTCAGGCTTTGACACAGAACAGTATCACTCGGGCTCGGACTTCAAATCTTCGGGCTCGGGCCTGCAAAAGTGAGCCCGATCTCACCTCTAGTGAGTACTACAACTAGGTAACTACAAATTTGGCGAAACCTGGGTAAGTGCACAGATAAATCCCATTAGGTGTGGTCCACACCATACTACAACTAGGTATCTGTTGTAGACATTTTACAGGAGTTATTTAGAGTTTTCAAAACTATATAAGTTGATGATCGGAGAAAATGTTCGATCTACAACTAGATAAGTGAACTTATCTAGTTGTTCAACTTAGAAGAACTGCAAGATTGATCCAGCTATAATCCAGAAATGGTAGTAAAATAACTTTTAGTTTAGTCTCCACAATCTTCCAAAATCTTAGCAAAACTTTAATTTGCGTTTTTCTCGAAGCAGCTGAATTGTAGTTACCTAGTTGTAGTATTGACCCCACGATATGTAACACCAGTAATTAGCTCCTCATTAATTAATGGGAAAAGATTTAAAACTTACTTTTGGTAAACATAAAAAAATTAATATATTTATGCATCAAATTATAAAATTTCATTTCAAAAAGCTTCATAAATTCAGAGAAATGCTCAAATGTAATTAGGCATCAAAAAAACTTTTTTTTTTTTTTGTGCTGTCCCGTAAGTAGTTTACATAGTTTTAATACATTCAAAAGAAAAAAACTATTGGCCCCAATGAAAAATAAATTATTTATACCGATGTTCCTCCAGATGTGCAAAATGTATGAAAATATGCAAAACATTTCATTTATATCGTAATAACACAGGCATAAATACTTCAAATTTTTGCTGTGAAATGCCCTGTACTTAACACACAAACACAATTAAACCCTGTTATACCGTGCCTCAGTATTCAGCGGAATCGGATATACTGCCACCTGTCTATATTGACCACTTATGTAGACGCCAAATTTGGCTGGAAGTATTATAAAGAACTCTTCGGAAATAGGATGCCTCGTTATTACTATATTTATTTGTTTACCTATTTTTGCAAAGATTTTTAAAAAATTTAAATAACTTCTCCAGGATAATATTTTTTATGCTAAAATGTTAGACCAATATTCGTTTAGATGGATGACACATCAATATAAAGTTTGCCTAAACCTCTGTGTATGCTAACTACTCGAGAAAATTACCCCCCTATGAGCACTCTTATCTTCTCTAAATAAGTTTATTCTTTTTCTTCTAATTAATCTAGCCAATTCCAAAAAAATTATGCATTTTTAGGGAATTTTTACAATCAAATAAGTAAACTAAGATATTTATCTTTAACTAAGTGCTTTAATTTTAATAGGATACATTGCTTAATAGGATACATTGTAAATCATTCAGATTAAATTTATCAAATGGTATTTTTGATAATTGTTAAAAAATAGCTAATTACTAATTTTAAAGTAACATTAATGCATATATATGTTAATACATAGAAGTTATATTTTAATTAGTCACAAATGAACAAACGCATAGTGTAAGAAATAACAAAAAATAAAAATCGCCACCCTCTAAAGGTTGACCTCTAAAGTGCTGCACCATAAGCGGTCAACTTACGCATGTTTCACTGTATGTAACTTTCTGAAAAAATAAAATCTATATGTATAAGGAAATTAAAATTAAAGGTTTAACTTAGTTATTTAATTAATTATCAATAAATTAATTACTAATAACAGCTATTCACAACTGATGATCTAAGATCTCCATGATTTTCCAAAAGTCAAATTGTTTTTCCTACAAATGCTATTTAAACCAAAAAAACCCGCTTTAAACCAAAAAAGCCTGGTATAAACCAAAAAAAAAGATTTTTTTCCTAACCCTGGTATGAAGGATTAAAACATTGTTTCTTCGAGAAGTGCGTTTTTTCCCCATCCAAATCTAATTTATTTCTGACAACCTCTCCCCCTTCACAATCCCATGTTGACAACATAAAGAGATTTTAAGCCCCCTTTTTCTCGGAGCACAGTTGGTTTATAACCTAATGCTCTTATAGACTGATTGCGATTGCGCAGTTGAGAAGCGTGCTGCTTGCGCAGCAATTATAGTGAATAAAATGGCAGCAAAGAAAAAAGAAAACATTATACTATAGAAGAAAAGTTTCGAAAAATTGGTAAAGTTAAAAGTGATGCAACAAAAGCAAGCATTATTTCGTAGTATGGTTCCCACGGTAGAGCTTCACTGTACCGCGGTTATGCTATAACGCGGGTGCCAACCATGTCCCCCGACACCCGCGTTTTAAAGGGTTTTTACTGTACTGTGGAATGACCCTAATTCCTAATATACTTTTTACTCTATTATATAAAGTTTTACACTGCAAGCATAGAATAAAGGTAACACAAGGGACATAATATGGCCCATTTAGCTAAGAAATATTCACAAACAAAAAATTATGAGGTTGTGTAAAAGAGCATTTATACCAAAATCCTTGCATCATAAAAATATCTTAATTTTGATAAGGAAGAATGAAAAGAATTTTCACTTTATGTATTTACACCTCTGAGTGTTCGATCAATATTTTTTAAAAAGTGTGCTGCTGATAATCAAATTATATTTTTGAACAAGCAAAATATTCTGACAAATCCCTGACACTTTTTTTTTCAAATCTTGAAATTGACTTTTATTTTTAAAATGACTTTTATGATTAAGCTATCGACAGACCAGAATTTCTGTAATATCAGGGTAAAACCTATTTCCTTGCAGTTTCACATTAGGGCATTTCACAGTATTTTCTAAAAACGTAGAGTCCGCAACATGACACTTTTTCTGTCATAACTAAATAATTTAAAGTTTAATTATCACTAAATTTTATTTTCAAATAACATGCTCAACACATTATTTGAAAATAAAATTTGGTAACAAATTGTAAATTACGTAGTTATAACAAAAAAAGTCATGTTGCGGACTCTACACGTCTGGACAAAATACTGTGAAATGGCCCATTATATTCCCACCTAAGCGAAATAACATTTCACTTTCTACTACAAATGATTGCCGTAGCACTTAGATATTGTAGAGCTAACTTATAAGTTATTATAATCAGATATATAAAATTTCCTTTGTCTGATTTCTATCACAAAAATAGATTTTCATCCTTTGGTTGCAATAGATTTTAATATAGTTTTTAAACAAAAAGAAATCGTCAAAAAATAAAACTTACAAGTTTTGATGACAAAAGGACCACCGTCACCAATATTCTTCCTTCCGCACTCAGTATTACGCAAGAGTAATATTACTTCTCAGAAAAGTATTATCAATCTATTTATTTTTGTAACCAAAAAGGTAATAAACTTTCCAGGTTTAAACGCAGTTCCCATAATCATCAAGATAACTTATTTCTTCCTTCTTTTCGAATTCGAAGATTTCATTTCACGGAATAAACAAAAAACAACGTTGCCAAAGTTATGCAGATAACTAGTAAATAACTCAGCAATGATTCATGGAGCAATAATCGCCTCTATATTGAAGTCATACGCTTCGCACTGGGAATTATACGGCTGTCGGCACTTTGTGCTTCCATAGTGAAATGAAGTTCAAATTTAATTAAAACTACTTATATCGAAAGAGTTTTATGCACCCCGTCCAATGCAGTGATTTTTCAACACTTTTCACTGTCGGTGACGTCAATATTACTTTCTGGTTCAAGTGCATCAAAGTCGTTCTGGAAATTTTCATTAAAAAACTGGGCTCTGTACAAAAGCAATGGGATTTTTTTACGGGGAGGGGGGGATCAAATCGAGATGAGCAAACAAATTATCCAAAAGATGTTATTAGTATCAAGCGCATCCGCAGGAGATTAATAAGGAACTATTTAAGAGCATTTAAAAATATAATATAAAACAAGATTAAAAAGTAAAGAAACAAAAATCGGCCTTCTAATTTTCTGGTAGTAATTGATTGCATGTGGCGCCATCTTTCGTTGAAAAAGGTATTTGGCATTTAAAATAGTAAATAATTGGCATTAAAATAGTGTAATTTAAATTAAATAAGTATCGAGCCCAAAATTTGGCGTGCTTGAGACCAACGCTTTGATATTTTTAGGGGTGGAAAATCAGAAAGCTTTGTAACAGGAAAATACTTTTTTTTTTTTTTGTAATCAGAAATTGTTTTTTGAAAGCTTATTTGACAGTTTTAGCAGTAACTAGCAAAACTACTTGGCGTTGCCCAGTATGACAATAATACCAGTACCATATTTTAATTTATTAAATTAAAAACCATAATTTATCAAGAATAAAATATTTTATTTGTACTAAATTAAATAATAATAAGATAACATTTTTTCAAATTAATTTCCTAAAAATCAAAGGTTTTAAACGAAATTTGGGTTCAGAGCGAAAGTACTAAAGCGCGAGAGCAGGGAAGGATTCGAACCGAAGACGTGTCAACTATTTTTTATTTAGCAAAAAAAAAAAAAAAGGTTCTGTGCACAGAAAGCTTGTTTCACGTTGCGTTAGCTTTCTGAGTATATGTCGAACTTAGTGCTAAATTTCTTTCCAATCAGTCAATCAGTGTGGCTTTTTTAGCGAACATACAAACGAGCTTTTTTTATTATATGAAGATAGAATAGATCTTGCTTAAGGAGAAAGCTTTTTTTGCAGTGTACAATTAATCATGTTTTTCAGACTGCTTTTTAATTCATTCCAATGTTTGAAACTTTACATCGATTGAGGCAACAGAAATCTTACACACTTTATGAGAATATGAAATCGCATTTTTCTCCCAGAGCCACTAAAGGATTTAACCCTTATGCCAGAGCCAAATATAATTACTGAAGGTCACTTCAGTTCATGGTGATTCAAACCCTGATTACATTTCATTTACTTGCTAACGCATATTTTCCGTGCTTGCACGATATCGGCAAAGAAAACCTTTAATGAAAATGTTTAGAACTGAACAGATAATGCAATGACTTACGTAAAAGTTGAAAACTTTAACTACTTCTCAAGGCCGTATCCAGAGGAGGGGCCGACGGGCCCGCCCCCCTCCCCCCCCCCCCCCGCCCCCGAAAATTTTCGCAATGTAGCATATATTATTCTTCCCTTAAACTTCCCTCAACGCTAGTGTTTCAGAGTCAGGACACCCCCCCCCCCCCGAAAAAAATTTCTTGCTACTTTTATAATAAAGAACTTAAAACATTGCCTTCATCATAAGCTTTTGCTAGTCAATAAAACTCATTCTTTCTATAATTTAAAATAAACATAGGTTTATTTACACATTTTAGAAGAGTACAAACATAATAATTGAACCATGAGAGGTATCAGAAATTATTTGATTATTTTATACAACATTTGTATGTAAATAAAACTTATGTTTCACTTACAGGAAAGGAAGGGGTTAAAACCCCTGTGGGAAAGCGCCTATAAGCAAACAATAAAAAGGAGTCAGTCCTTTAGAGAAATTCAATTGCAAAATCCACTATCCAGTGTATAAACGACAGCTCCTGAGAATTATCAATCGCATTCCAGAAGTCCGATCCCCCCAGTAAACTCTCACCATGAAGCTACAGCAGCAGTTTACAGCTACAGAGGTTAAATCAAATAAGTTTTGAGTCCATCGTTCACCGAGATTGGAATGATGCTCATTAATTCCTAGAGGTTATAAGGGGGCGAAAATAAGGATAATCCTTCAGGGGGACATGCAGCAAACTGCATCAGTGAAAATTTTAAGCATAAACTATTGGATATGTTCCCAATATCTCACTAAAATCATTTTTTGCAAGAATAATTTCCTGAATGTTTTTCGGGATGAAAAATCAAGTTGAAACTTACTATACACATTTTCCATCAGCATGGATTCTAATATGATTCGTTAGATTTCTCTGAATATGCTTTTAAACAGTGCTTGCAAGAACGAGGCTTCTCGCCAGAATGGACTCTCAAATGTCTCTTTAGGACAGAATTTTCGGAAAATACCTTTGAGCAATATTCTCAAGAAAATAATTTTTTGGAAATATGGATCCTCATATGTTTCCCTAAGCTTGCAGATTGCGAAAATGCCTTTGAACAACGCTCACAAAAAAAGGGTTTTTCTCTAGTATGAACTCTCAAATGTGTCTTTAGGTTTGAAGCTTGAGAGAACGTCCTTGAACAATACTCACAGGAATAGGGTTTTTCGCCAGTGTGAACTATGAAATGTCTTTTTAAGTCTGAAGCTCGAGTAAATGACTTTAAACAAAAGTCACACGAAAATGGCTTTTCGCCAGTATGAACTCTCATATGTGTCCTTAAGTGTGAAATTTCAGAAAATTCCTCTGAACAACAGTCACATGCATAAGGTTTTCCGCCTGTATGGACTCTCAAATGTGCCTTTAGGTCTGGAGCTTCAGAGAACGTCTTTGAGCAATACTCACAGGAATACTGTTTTTCGCCGGAATGAACTCTCAAATGTCTCGTTAAACCTGAAGCTTGAGTGAACGACTTTGAACAATACTCACAGTAATAGAGTTTTTCGCCAGTATGAACTATCCAATGTCTCTTTCGGTCTGAAGCTTTTGAAAAGGTCTTTGAACAACAAGCGCATGCGTATGGCTTTTCGCCAGTATGGACTCTTAAATGTTCGTTCAATTGTGAAGGATACGAAAATGACTTTGAGCAATGTTCACACTCATAATGTGTTTTACAATCATGACCTTTTACATCATATGCCATCGCTTAACTGTAAGAGTACATCTGCACAAAATTCAAAAGATTATTTTTAACACTGGATTCTCTAAGATTCTTTCAGTCTTCAAGAATATGAAAACCATGGGTGATTCTGAGCAAAAAAATAAAATTCTGAACATAACAAACATGAAATTTTCGGAAAAGTATGCATTACGGATTTAAAACAAAAATTATGTAATTAGGTGGCTATTTAAGGTAACATATGTTAAAATATCTTCTCGCTTTTTAAAACAATTTAAATATACATAGGATGCAAAAGGATTGTAAAGCTCGCTACGCTACGCTAATTTTCAGCGAAGCACGTGTTCGATGTTGGCATGCTCCCTTCCAAAATATGAGTTTTCACTTATACCTTGTAGAAATTAGAAAAATTCAGTCAAAATATTAGAGAAATTTTCGCCGATTTCACGGTGCAATCGAATAACGAATTTTAATTAATGCGTGATAGATGGTGAAGGAGGGAGAGGGGAAACTAAAAATCTCATTGTCTCACACTGTAAAATATGCAATGAACGGTTGCAAAGTGATAATATTGGTTGCCAAGAATTTTACTCATAAAATCAAAACGCTAAGCTTAATTTAAAAACGTTGAGAAATTGTTTCGAACAATTTTTAAAAATCAGGAGAAATAACCTAAAAATGAAAGATCTGGAGTTTGGCTGAAAAGCGGTAGCCTCCTTAAATAATTGGGAGAGTTGGCAACTCTGTATCGTCGAACTAATCTTAATATTAATCCGTTGAAAAAATTTTCGGAAAATCGAATTAATTTTCAATTTTCGGATCACGTTCTCAAAAATTTTTGGAAATTTCGGAACAGAAACACCCCCGATGAAAACTTTTCGTCAGAAACCGTAGGTAAAAATTGCTTTTTAAATATGATTTGTCATATTTGACGATATAGAAAATCTCAATCAAAACAGTTAAGGAGCATGGGCAGACAACAATGGTTTCTCAGAAAGAAACTCCAAAAATTATTAAGAAAAACAAATCCTTCTGCATTTATTATTGGATGTTTTCAAGATGCAAAACTTGTGAAAGAGTAGAAAATTCTCCTATTTGTGTTGGTTACTATACTTTGTGATAATAATATGACTTTGATGAAAGCTCAAAGTTGTCTAACATTCTAAGATGCTGTATTAATATTATTCTAAGACTGCGTATTAATAGCCCACATTAGATTGTTGGCACACTTAGAGATCTACATCATTTTTTCTGCACTTTTTTAAGCCACTTCACTTTTCAGTTTAGGAAAACACAGGACAGCGCCAAGTCGACAAGGAATTTGTTAAGATAAAAGGAATGTAGAGATAACAGAATGCCCCTTTTTAAATTTCCTTAAATTACTTTATCCAAAATCGAGTCGACGTTCAGAAAATTTAATTTTTCACTCGACTGTCCAATCAAAGTGAAATGAAATTAAGAAAATAATGCATATGAACTAAAAATTCATGTCATTCATGGCAATCAATCTTGTTATTTGCTCTAGAGAGAACAAACGAAAAGTTTTGTGCGAGACATGGATTTCGCCACCTCTCGCTTCATTCGCAGTAGCAAGTCAGGACATGAACATCATCATTTGTTCTACTGAACGGACATCATTCGTTCTGCTGAATATCAAGTGTATTCATATAAATCCTATTTTGCAGGCATTGAGATTAAACTTCAATATTAAGGACAAAAATTCTATTTTCATGAAATATTTCGGTACTTACGTACTATCACAACCATGCCAAAATTCGGGGATAACGCGCCAAATTGGCATCTCGGATTTTGTACCTATCTAAGGCGTTTATGGTAACCATAAGTAGGTATACCAGTCGCCAATCTCGCCATATGGTTGCGATAGTACCAATATTTCTCAGTAAACAAATCGAAAGACACGGACAATCAAATAATATACTGTCTTTTCAAAGCGTTTTTTTAAAGGACATCACAAAACAAGAACTCGGGTTTGGCACAGTCACTTTAACCCTCTGTTCTGGTCGACAGACTTGGTTATGGAAGGTGCTCTTCACTACAAGTCTAAACTTAAAATTTGAGAAAATCTTGTTTGTACTGGGATTGTAAGATGTATTCAAATTACTTCAACAAAATTCCTTCGATGTAACTGCACACAGAGGTCAATGTTAACACTTAACGAAAGTCTGGAATCATACTCATTAAAATTCTGCGTCACACAGACCAGATTACAACTGAAAAGAAATGACAAGAATTAGTATACATTAAAAAATATTTACGCAAACAAGGGTACTTAAACATTTAGTTAACAAATTTTGATAGTAAAGAAAACGACGAAGTGGATTAAAAATAGCTATCCAGTCTATTGACACACCCAGTTTTCTATAGTTATCAATTCACTACTAGGGATATAACGAATAGTGATTTGGCCGAATAGCCGAATATTCGGCCATTTCTTTCAGGCCGAAGCCGAATATCCGGCCAATGGTTTCGACCAAATACCGAACATTCGGCGGCCAAATATTAAATTTTCTAGAAATCGTTGCAATAGAAAGTATGTGTCAAATTAAAAAGTATTCACAAAGTCAAGCACCAATTCCAAACCTTAATCTATCATGTACGATTTAGATCTGTTTGTTAACAACCGAAAACTATCTAAAATCAATGTATATTTTCCGCATTGTTTTGAACACAATAAAACAATTTCTCTAACAAGTGGAATAGAATTGACCAAGTTTAATGTTAGCATTTACAGTAATTTGCTAATTCTTTAATTCAAATTAATGAAATACAATTGCTTAGTGAACTTTTTTGCTCAAAATAATTTTATGAAGATATTTTAGAAGTTCTCAAAGTCAATATTCTTAATTTTTTTTTTTTTTTTGGGGGGGGGGGTGTTTACATACCTATTTTTAAAAGGTTGAAAAACTTAAGGCATTTAAATGGAAGATATTTTGATTTTCAAAAACTCCAATAAATTATGCTAATTTAATATTCATGATATATTCTAGGCTTTTTCACATGTCTCTCTTACCCAATATTCACAATAAATCAGTCTACCCAAACAAAGTCTGACTTCCACTTTGTTTATAATAACAAAATAAAAGTATCATATTCTGCATCATAATTAACTAACTAGTGCCAGCTTTTGGAAGCAAAGTATAAAATACAAAATTATAACTTTAAAATCTGTTTTCGTTCAGTCAAACTTAAAAACAATGCTTAAAAAAGTAGTTTTTTCTAAATAATTTTTGTTAAATTAAAACTATATATACTAATGTGTTCTTTTGCAATAAATACAATAGAACTTTAAATGTTTAAAATGCACATTTTAAACATTTAAAGTTCTATTGTATTTATTGCAATTTTTAGTTAGTACTAATTGCTTATTTTTTTTTACATCTCTACTGTAGCAGAACTGTGCGGCTTAATAGTCCACCAATATTCGGCCAGACCTGATTTGATATTACAGAGTATTCGGCCAGGCCAAATATTCAGCTAGGTCATAAAAAGACTATTCGGCCAAAAGAGCCGAATATTCACATTCTCATTCATTTTCCAAAATAATAAATGACAGAGGATTTAGTTGACTGAGCAAACATTATCACTGGCTTTCCTGGTAATTAATAAAATATCAGATCATTCTCAAGTTTAATATTTGTGGAATTAGAAATAAACGAATTCTAGTTAAAATATTTTTAAGAAAATAAAATGAAAATATGTCTATCATAGTGCTGTAACAGTGATTTAATAAGTTTAAAATTTCTACTAAGTAAAAAGGATAAGTAAGTCAAGAGATATTTCATTAAATATTATTTTATATCATCTAATTTTCAAGAGAATTTTCGTAAAAAAGAAAAATACTTTTATTCCGGCTCCTGATGCTTCAAATCTGTGAATTCTACAAACTTTTAAATAGCCCACAGCTACCAAATACATAGTAAATTAGCAATTCCCGTATATTTCCAAAACATGTTAATTAAATTTTAGAAACACAATTTGACTGGTCGGCTAACTGTACATTTCTTACAGTAGCCGAATTAGATTCCGGATGCCTGAAAATCTGTGGGACACCGGATATCCGGTGCCTTCTGGGGGGGACCAATCCCAATGGATGGAAAATTTTGGTGGCCTATTACCAATTTTTGTGACTCATTTCTAAACTTGCAGACACTCTGGACAAGCAATTTCAAAGCACCTCAAAGACATGGACCTGAACGATAAAACAGATGGGAAGAAATCCCCCATCCTTCATATTCTCTGGATGCTGCTCCTTCTTACTATCAGTTGTTTTGATCAAAGACACCCTTGACTGCATGAGCAGCACTCCCTGTCTTATGAAGAAGTAAAAAATTGGGCGGATGTGTGATCCTTTCAAAAGATGACTCGTTTTTCCAACGAGGGATCCACATAATGCTGTCCAGCAGAAAGGAGAAAGTAGTAGGCCAACGAAGGACCATGCTCTGAATCATAAATGGCTTATTAATCAGTTTTTTACAAGGCAGGAAACTTTTGGGGGGGGGGGGGAGTAGCGCAAGAAATGTTGTCCACCTAATATTTTAAATAGAATATTTACTCCCTTACTATTTATGTGCTAAGCATACGTTGCATAAAATGAAACTCTATGGTTTCATACCTGCCAACGATCCAAGGAAAAAATCCAGTACATTGCGACACACCACAATTTCGCATGTATTTTTAATGGGGTTTTTTTTTGGGGGGGGGGGGGAATGAGGAGTTTTAACGATCATTTAAATTACAACCACCGACAAGTTCCTTATATGATATGTTACCCAGCATAACTAACAAAATATTCATTCCTCTAAAGTTATAATTGTTTTTATAACTTAAGTAAATTATTTATATCGTTTTTATTTTCGAAATTCAATTTACCTCACACTATTTTATTTATAAACTCCCACTGTATAATTGATATTTCACAATTGATTCAACATATAACTATTTGAAACATAATATTAAACAATTAATTTCATGATATATCAAAAAAGTAACTTAAACTCTAAAATTTTCAGATCAGGATCACCCATGTCCTTCGTTACCTGTACAAAATTTTGAAAATATGTTCCTTGCCAAAGTTGGTTGAGACTTAATGACGAAAATGTGCAATAACACCATGTATTTTAATCTCTTTGAATAACAATAAATCAATTTCCGCCTTTTTAAAACAGTAAGTACCAGTGTTGGAATCAAGGAGGGGCGCAGGTGGATGGAGCCTCTATACGTTAATTTAACACAAACCTCTCCCCTACTTGTTCTCAATTTTACCGTAAGAGTCAACCTACCTTTTGATGGTCATATATGTAAGTGTTCTCCTACCTTCTTTTCCAGGACTACACCACTGGTACATACACGTTACTTACTCTACTTTGTCAAATGCTTTATGTATTTCAAGTAAATTTTTCCTACACCCAATTTCAAATAAAATTAGAAAACATTTTTAACAGATTTTATTCCAATAGTGATAAAATTCTGCAGAAAATATAATGTATTGTTTAATGGTTTCATACAAATTAGTGATTTTATGAGTGATAAATGGCAATACATATAGAGTATAAAATCTGCATAATAATAAAATTACTATGCACAAATGCACATAACAAGCATTAAATTGCTTAAACTTATTTAAAAACATTAATGATTGGGAGAAATATTTGGTTTAAGTAATAATATGCGTTGAAATATTTGTTTTACAATTATTTTAACCATGAATATACATGTTTTTTTAAACATTGCTTCAAGCTTCAACCTCTTGATTATGCCTTAGCAAATTTTTAAAGTTTAAAATTGTGCGTATCTAGATATTTTTTCTTTAAAAAAATAACTAAATAAAATTTTAAAAAAAAAAGCATCTTGATTATAAATTTTCTCTTCTTTTTGCTAAGCTTTTTCTGCAGCACATCCCTGCCTTCCCTTGCCTCAAAAATAGGTAACTATGAAATATTTTGTAATGAGTAAAATCAAGTTCAAAAAAAAGTTCTTCTCGAGTAAAGATTCAAAAGTTTTTTTAGGTTTGCTAGTTAGCCCATTAAGCGCCAATGTTCCCATTTTGGGAACATTAACTTCTGATTTTTTTTCAAAATACTCATTCCGAATATCATTATACTGCTATTTTTTCTTCAAACCTCTATGTTTGAGACAGCTTCTGTAATTTTTTTAAAAAGCTCGCTTGGTAATTAATATTTTTTATAAAAATGTTAAAAACACGAAATTTGGCCTTTTGAACTCATTCAATACACATGCATATTTTTCCTAATAATATAATAATGAAAATTAATTTTGCACCTTAATTTAGATTATAACTGTCTATTTTATAAAATATCACTGATCCAAAGTGAAAATTTAAGAAAAAAGGTTCTCAATTGGCGAAAGAATAGCTTTGTCCCATTTTGGGAACATTGGCGCCTTCGTTAGTTTTCGAAGCGAGTCAGATTTCAGTATACATTCGGCGCTACACCTGCAAAATAGAACACGTGCAACTTCCGGTGACTAACTGTCTCAAGGTTAGTTATATGTATCATCGCAGAAGCAATGCGTGAAAATAGACCATAGGCGTAACTAGGGTTGGGGAAAGGGGGGGGGGTCACACTAAAAATGTATAGACCAAACACCAATAAGAAGTGTAAAAGAGTTGAAAATTTATTAGTCATAAATACTTGTCTCTAAAAATATACTCCGTGTTTATTTCAGGCATCTCCCGGGGAGGGGGGGGAGCTACCCCCTCGGAGCAAGTCAATTCCTCCCCCTCCCCCTGGCAAAAAAAAAAAACAACTTCAGATCACAAGTTTTTTAAAAAAAGAAAGAAAAGAGAAATTACGCTTTTAAGGACTTTACTTTCAGAAACACTTTCAGGAAAGGGCATTGAACACTATCACGAGCCACACCAAAAGTAACTTGAAAGACATAAGACTTTATTTTGAAAAAAATGGGGGGGGGGAGTAACCAAACTCCTTTCTGTTTCCTCTAACATCACCAAAGTATCCCGAAATTGCATTGCTAGGAAGATTTCAAAATGTTTTCTGGGGAGAGCCCTCGAAGCCTTGCCTCCAGAGTTAGCCTAAGCATTATAGATGTAAAACCAGTTACAAAAATTTAAGTTGCAGAAGCCCCAAATACCCACTCCTCTAACTTCACCAAAGGTCTAAACATACATCTACTATATATACATCAAAAAGCTATCATATATGTAAAAAAATTCCTATTAACATCATTTCTAGTCATATATATCTATATATATGTATATATAAGGGGTATGATTTTGAAGCATGCACTGCCCTTCCTAATTCTTAACTCGCTCCCCCTGCTCCGGAGCCAAGGCAGTATCCAGAATTGTTTTCAGGGGGGCCCAGACTTTGACACACTTATGTTAAGCAAAGTTTCAGGGAGGAATATATGATACATTGCAAAAGATTTCTGGGGGGGGGGCGGCCCGTGGGTCCCCCTTCCCTTCTGGATACGGCCTTGATTCACAAAAACATTAAACATTCATTACTAGATCTATTAGTTTATTTTTTAATTCAAACGCAATAGAAAATTCAATATTCAGCGCTAAGCAATCTTCTATGTCCAGGCATTCATAATATCAAAACTGGGAAATAGTGGAATTTTAGGGAAAAAAATCCAAATTCCCCTACAAAAATGATCATCCCCACAATAAATTTCTAAAAATTTTGTTAAATTTGTAGCAAAACATACCTCAGAAGTGGAAGCGTCTGAATTGAATTTTCTTTTTTTTTTGGATGACGAACGTGTCCATCGCTGCAGTGCAAACATTATTATGTATCGAAAATAACTAAAAATTTAGCTTAAATATAAATAATACTTGATTGTAAATTAAAATGCAGCATTAAACCGTAGCAGTGAGATTGGTAACGTTGAACGGATGATTTCCTGAGTCGTAATGCAATCAGTGATGGACCATAATAAGAAAAAAAACATTTAAAATATAAGAGATGAGACAACATCTGTAAATGAGAATGCAATGCAAATACAGTTCATCAGTTTTCCAATCGGCTCAACTACAAAAAAAATTTTACCAAAATGGGTGTTTGGACAGGAAGTCATAAATAAATACAAACTGCTCTTTAAGTTTCTTGATGAGCATCACTTCCTGGCTTGAGGGTTTAACCCATTAGGACAATTGTTGGCTAGGGGTCCTTCATTTTGCAGACCGCAGCGCCGGGTTATCAGAAAACAGAACTCCATCATAGTAGAGAATATTTTCCACGAAACTTATTACGTGTGCGATTGTATACCTAAATTGCTGCCTTTGGGTAAAAAGACATCAAGAAGGAAAGAAAACCATCTGAAGTGATTGAAAGGATCTCTGTTTGTGTGTGTGTGTTGTACGGTGATTGAAGCCACCTTTTGCTGTAAACCCCCCCCCCCCTCCCAAGGTGATAAGGGGGTTGATTATAACCAGATGAAAAGTCCTCTTTAATATGAGCTGCATACTTTGGTCATGATCACAAACCTTCAGAGAAAGAGGAAATAAAATCATATGCATATGTGTTTAATTTTCTTAGGGAAAAAAAAAATGTGCTTTGCAAGGCCGTAGCCAGAAATTTTGTGAGCCTAAATGTGCCTCACTAAGTCAATACCCAAAGGGGAGGGGTTGAAACCCCAAACCCCCCCCCCTGGTTACGCCTATGAAATAGACTACAAAATTGCCCTGTAAGAAATTATAAGGACATGAAGAAAAAAGACCGACATTTGATTCGATTACTACAAAGTCGATCAGCATTGTGAAATGGAAAGACAACCATGTTGTTTGTTTAGCTTCCAATATTGAACCAGTTGAACAGATAGGTGCAACAAAAAAGTGGAGTACAACAGAAACGAAAAAAATTGATATAGTGCAGCCTCATGTTGTTGCTGCCTACAATAAATATATGGGAAGGGTCGATCTGCTTGATCGATTTTTCGAAAATCAGGGGCAAGAAATGGTGGGGGCCATTTTTTTTACCAATACATGAAACATGGCAATTGTAGCTGCCTGCTGACTGCATAGAGGATGTGAGGGAAAGGTCTCTAAGTTGGAATTTCTGCGAGAAGTTACGACTACATTGATGAAAAGAGATAATGAGCCAAAACATTAGGATCATTTTCGTCCTGGTCCTTCTGGATCTGTATCCCAAGATGTATGCTTTGACAGGGTTAATCATTCCTGTAAAATGCAGAAAGACGAGCAAGGTGCAAAGTTTGTCTAAAAAACACTCACCTTCTTGGGATAAAATGTAGCGTAATGCTTCGTAAGAACTGTACAGCTCTCTTTCATTCAAAATAATAGTTTATAAAAAAAGGATGTAACAATTAAAAAACAAAAAGGTGCACAAAACGTATACATTACAAACTGGTAAGTTAGATTTTATTAATTAAAATCGTAAAAGCGGCTGCTATTATGCAATAGACTACAGAAATTCAAATGTCTAATACAAAAT
This sequence comes from Octonoba sinensis, assembly GCA_038502835.1. Classification (NCBI taxonomy): domain Eukaryota; kingdom Metazoa; phylum Arthropoda; class Arachnida; order Araneae; family Uloboridae; genus Octonoba; species Octonoba sinensis. The sequence goes on from CM076603.1 coordinate 12,466,362, forward strand.
GCATTTGGAATCTTATACCCCCATTAGGCGCCAATGTTCCCATTTTGGGAACATGCTATAACTTTCAGAAATTTATTTTTTTTTTTTTTAATTCAAGTGAAATAGGTATAGATACCCTCTGTGCATTACAAAAAAACAATTACTTATCAAAAAAAATTGTTGGATCATGTAGCGACGTTTAATGGGTTAAGAAAATACATAGCAGGAACATGGTTTTTGGGTAGTTGGCCAATATATATTCTAGAGTGTTTTTTATGCTCCTTGGTTGAGGACATGCCTTAAAACAAACTTGAGGGAAACATAGTTCTTTTGAAACATATATTTTCAAATGTTCTTTTAGGTCGCTTGGTTAAAAAAATTCTTACAACAAAGTTCCCAAGAATATAGTTTTCCGCCAATATGAATTATCGAGTGTAAAACAAAAAAATGTTTTAGAGCAAACTTTGCAGGAATATTTTTTCCACCAGTATACGTTATCTGAAATATTTTCAGGCTCATAAAATGTAGCAAATGTCTTAAAGCAAACTCCACAGGAATGGTTTACCACCAATATGGGCTCTCCAAGTGTTTTTCCAGGTTCACAAGTTGAGAAAATCCTTTGCAACAAGATTCACGGCAAAATGGTTTTTCTCCAGTGTGGATTCCCAAGTTCTTTTTCAGGTTTGAATAGAGAGCAAATTTCTTATAACAAACTTCACAGGAATACGGTTTTTCTCCAGTATGTATTCTCAAGTGTTTTTTGAGGTGTGATAGGTTGTTGTTGCTGTCTTGCGCGGAAGAATGGGTACGCGGCTCCTGAGGCTAACAGGGCCCTTATAGGCAGGAGCCCGATTTCCGCCCCCTTTGAAATGTCTCTTAATTTTTGAACCAGCTCCCAGATGAGAGACCGTCACCTGGGATTGGCACCCCCAGAGGTATCGTTTCACTTGGAGGACATCGGAGCCACGACCTTTTTAACGTGCACCAGCTCCCTTTAGCGTACACGGATCACAGCAACCAACCACGAGAGGTTGTCACTCTCCCAAACACTGATCTCAGTCGATGTTGCTTCACTTTCGGTGTTCTGCGGGAACCAAGCTTCTACCAACTGGTCCAATGCGGGAGTGATAGGTTAGAAAATGTTTTTGCGCAGACTTCACAGGAATGTCGTCTTTCATCGGTATGCCCTCTCCAGTGTGCTTTCAGGCTACAAATTTTAATTTCTAAGAACAAACTTCACAGGAAAATGGCTTTTAGTCAGTGTGTATCTGCAAGTGTTTTTGCAGGGTTGTAAGTTGGGAAAATTTCTTAAAACAAAATTTACAGCAAAACTGTTTTTCACCAGTATGGACTCTCAAATGTGTTTTCAGGTTCTCAAGTAGAGAAATTTCTTCACAACAAACTTCACAAAAAAATGGTTTTTCTTTAGTATGGATTCTCAAGTGCTTTTTTAGGTTTGAATGCAAGGCCCATTTCTTAGAGAAAAGTTCAAAGGAATGTAATCTTTCATTGGCATGCACTTTCAAGTGTGCTTTCAGATTTCTAAGTTCAGCAAATTTCGTTGAACAAACTTTGCGGCATTATGGTTTGCAAACAATTCTTTCAGATTCCCGAGTTAAGAAAGCTCCTAGGAAAAACTTCCGAGGAATTTTCTTTTCAACAGTGGTTTTTCAACAATGGTAACGTAATTTCAAGTGCATTTTCAGGCTGCTAAGTTCAAAAAATTTCTTTGAGCAAAAGTCGCAGGAATACGGTTTTTCCCCAGTATGGATTCTCAAGCATTTTTTCAGGTTCTGTACTACAGGAAATTTCTTAGAACAAACTTTACAAGAAAATGGTCTTTAACCAGTATGAACTTTCAAGTGTGTTTTCAGGGTAAAGCTTAGCAAATTTCACAGAGCAAAATTAACAGGAATGCGGTTTTTCACCAGTGTGGACTCTCAAGTGTGTTTTCAGGTTCGAAAGCTGAGAAAATTTCTTGGGGCAAAATTCGCAGGAATGTGGCTTTTCACCACTGTGGATACACAAGTGCATTTTCAGAGCTCCTAGTTGAGAAAATTTTTTAGAACAAACTTCACAGGAAAATGGTTTTTCACCAGTATGGACTCTCCAGTGTCTTTCCAGGGTTGAATGGCAAGCAAAACTCAAAGAGCAAAATTCACAGGAATGAGGTTTTTCACCAGTATGTACTCTTAAGTGTGTTTTCAGGTTTGTAAGACGATAAAATTTCTTAGGGCAAACTTCACAGGAAAATGGCTTTTCACCAGTATGGACACTCAAGTGTGGTTTCAGGGATGAATGCCGAGCAAATTTCTCAGAGCAAAATTTACAGGAATACAGTTTTTCACCAGCATGGCCTCCTAAGTGTGTTTTCAGGTCACCAAGATCAGAAAATTCTTCAGAACAAACTTCACAGGCCCATGGCTTCTCGCCAAAATGGACTCTCATGTGTCCTTTCAGGTTTGTAAGACGAGAAAATTTCTTAGGGCAAACTTCACAGGAAAATTGCTTTTCACCAGTATGGACTCTCAAGTGTCTTTTCAGGACCATAAGATCAGAAAATTCTTTAGAGCAAAGTTCACAGGACCATGGATAATCACGAGAATGCACTCTCAAGTGTCTTTTAAGGTTTGCAAGATGAGAAAATTTCTTACAGCAAACTTCACAGGAATATGGTTTTTCTCCTGTATGGACTCTTGAGTATTCTTTCAGGCTTGATAGTCGAGAAAATTTCTCAGAGCACACTTCACAGGAAAAAGGTTTTTCACCAGTGTGGACTTTCAAGTGGTTTTTTAGGTTTCCACGATGAGAAAATTCTTTACAACAAACTTTACAGGAAAATGGTTTTTCACCAGTATGCACCCTCAAGTGTCTTTTCAGGTTCGTAAGATAAGAAAATTTCTCAGGGGAAATTTCACAGGAAAATGGTTTTTCACCAGTATGGACTCTCAAGTGTCTTTTCAGGATCTGTAGTAGAGAAAATTCGCAGGAAAATGGTTTTCATCCAGTATGAATTCGCAAGTGTGCTTTCAGGTGTGATACCTGAGAAAATTTCCAAGAACAAACTTCACAGGAATATGGTTTTTTGCCCATATTGATCTTTCAGGTTTGCAAGTTAAGAAAACTCCTTGGAACAAAGTTTGCAGGACTTTGGTTTTTCACCAGTGTGGTTTCTCAAGTGTCCGTTCAGGTGTGGTAGTTGAGAAAATTAGAATTAGAAGAAAACAAAATTTTCCTGTATAGATTAAAATTATACATTAAATTTTTTTGGTATGGATTTCCAGAAAATGCAATTAAATAGAATAACACAAATGTTGCTTTGGGCCAGTCTAAATCCTGGCATGTGCTTCAGGTGTTTGACAAAAAACACTCTTAACAAATTACTCGATAAAAGGTTTTTCGAACTAATATATATAATGGGATGCCACTGCGAAACACAGAAAAATTCTTTTCGTACAGAATTCATGAGATTAAGACTTCACCAAAAAGAACAGTTCAGCGTCTTCTCCGATGCTATGAGTGAGGGAATCATTACACTTCAGATAAATATGATTTTTCTGTAACAAATTGAAAAATAAGAGAAAACCTTTCTCTAAAGTAGAAAAGCATAATTTTATGAAAGTTGATACATTTTTAGTTAGGATAGAACAGAGGAAACTTTGAAAGCAGCACAAGTATTCCGCAAGCTTTTACAGTATAGCTACTTAACTGTGTCTTTTCTTGGATGCGTTTCACGGTAGATGAGTACAGAACTTAAACTTAAGAATCAATGACAACTTCTGAGAGTTAGAGGGAACAAACGGCAAATGGTTCAAGTGCTGAAATTGAAGAGCTGCGAACTTCTCCAAGTAACGAAACAACCTGGGGCCAACAGAGCTCTCGTGACTACAATCTTCAATTTTGTTTTATTGTCCACATTACAGAACAGAACACTAACTGCTTTATTTCTAGCTCATTTTAAATCAAAAGCAAATTACCTTCAGAGCCATTCACTGGAAACTTCCATGAAGTTCCTTTTAGAGGCAAGCCCAAATGCTGGTAGTTTTAGCGTTAGGATCACCGAGATCGGGCGAGATAAAATCCGACTTCATGTAGTTTGGATCATTGCTGAAATGAAAAGAATTATATTAATAAATGAAAAGGATTAAAAGGAATGAAATAAATAGTTGATGTACTGTAAAGTAAATCAATGGCCAAGCATAGCCAAAAAGGAAAACAAAAGATGTTAAAAAAAGTGTCCTGGCTTAGCGAAGATTGCAAAGTAATAACAGTCATCATCTACAAGTTTCATCAAACGTAAAAAATCGTTGGTTTGAAAACAAACTCATGTCCATCCAACAAATAATAGTTAATTTGTTGTCTTGCTGCCATAAACTAAGCATATCATAGAGTGGGGATGCAACGAATATTCGGCCAGTATTGGGTATTGTCGACCGATGGCCACCAGCTCCCATCTTCGGCGCACCTAAGGCCTCGGCTAAGAGGTGTACGGGTGTCTGGTGGAGAAAAGAAAAGCATTGGGTATTCGGCCTGGCCAAATAGTCATTTCATGTCCTGGCCGAATAGTTCGTCTGCAGTATAAATGTAAAAAATTTAAGAAATTAGTAGATTTCGAACATATGAAATTATTTTATAATTATTGCAAAAAAAACCCGTTAGTATATTGTTTTAATAAATAAAAATAATATAGAAAAACTACTTTTTTAAAACCTTGTTTTAGGCTTTACAGAGCAAAAACAAATTTTAAAGTTGTATTATTGTATTTTATATATTATTATTGTATTTTATATTTAGCATTGGCTCCCAACAGCTGTTAATATGATGGAGATAGTTAATTATGATGGAGAATATGAGATATTTTGTTATTATTAACAAAGTGGAAGTCAGACTTTGTTTGGGTAGACTATTTATTGTGAATATTGGGTAAGGGAGAAAGGTGAAAAGAATAGAATATATCATGAATATTAAGTTAGCATAAGTTATTGGAGTTTTTTAAAATAAAAATATCTTCCATTTAATATATGAAAATAAAAACATCTTCCAAACTTTTGAAAAAAAACCCAAAGAAGCGGGTTTTTGGTTTAAACCAGGTTTGTTTGGTTTAAAATGATCTAAAATCATGAAGATTTTCTATCATTAATTGTGAGTAAATGTTATTAGTAATTAATTTCTTGAAAATTAATTAAATAACTAAGTTAAAAACCTTGTATTTTAGTTAACTTATAAACATAGTTTTTATTTTTACAGAAACTTAACTATTAACATAATATAATACTGTACTTAAACAGCTCTTTTAGCAAACTATTAAAGAAAATTATTATGTAGGTTGAGTTTTAACAAAAGCATACTTTACTAATTCAATAAAAATATCAGCAAAAGTGAAAAATATATTAAAAATGTGTGTTGATTTACAGTATCAGTAACATCAACAAATGATTAGAAGCCTCTTGTGGCTGAAACCTAATTAAAGACTAAGAAACCCTTTATTTTTTACCGAGCTAATCTTAGAAAAACACAAATAGTCTGACATGTATATAGGCGATAATTAAAAAAAAAAAAAAAGAAAAATTTGTGCTGATTAAAAAAAAAAGTTTGTTAATTTACAAATTCAGTACTTCATTATTTATCTAATGCTGTGCTTGTAATTTCTGCATAAATTGGATTCTGCAATTTTTTATAAGCGTAAAATTAAATTAAAAAAGGTGTGTGTGTGTGTGTGTTTTTTTTTTTTAACATGTTATCTGTAACATACATTTGCAAATTGGTTATTATGAAGATACTTCGTTATTTCTAATATATATTTTTTAATTCCAGGAATTGCAATGGCAATATTATTTAATTTTCAGAATATGATTCCCGCCCGCTCCCCATGCAAGTTTTAGAAAAACCCAATTAGTCTGACACGTAGATAGCAGATAAGAAAAATTTATATGGATTTTAAAGTTAAATTCATCATTTATCTAGTTCTGTGCATGTCATTTCTGCATAAATTGTATTTTGCAATTTTTAATAATGTGCAAAATAAATGAAATAAGGATTTGCATTTCCTGAAATTTCAAAAAAAAAAAAAATAAAACTCCTGAACCTTGGTTCTTTTTAATAGGTACTGTAATGTCAGGCATATAAGACGAAATGTTATTGTACTTTTTAAGGTTGTACTTTATGAAAAATACTGGGATCGAACAGAAATGGATAAAACTACTTATTTTAACTAAGGACGCAATGGAAAAGGTAGAAAATATAGGACAAACAGAAGAATAGTTTTAAAAAATCATGTACTATTTTAATAAAATGTGTGGATTATTAAAAGAAATAATGCATTACCATCTAAATAATCATCAGAATGTTAAAGAAACGTTATTAAAATTATTTACATGCACTTAATACATCTATTTTGCCCACTTCAGTTTATTATTTCCTGCATCATCCATGGCTTTTGCTGCTTCATTATCTTGCATAATTTTTCATTTTAATACAGCTTGCAGTCTTTTGTGTCCTTCATCTCCTATGAAAAAAGTGCAGAAACGCCAAAATTCGGATTCGCGAATTTTGCGTAATTGATCGAGTGGAGCTTGTTTTAACAAAAATAAATCAAATGTAATACTGCAAGAAATTAAAGAGCAGAAACTTTTTTTTATTAATTCAGAATAAAAGCAACAATTAACAAGAAACATAACTGCAAAAACGAACCCATTACAAAAATCGCAATCGCAAAAATGAAACTATACATTCCCGATTGTCATTGCATTTCATTTCCCTTCATTGTAAATAATTTGTGTCTAAAAATCCGCAGCAAAAAACGTTCCCGATATTTCTCTGAAAGTATGGAGGTCGACGCACGAGGGTTTCCGTTTATTTGTCTGAAGGTTGGAGGTTCGGCTTACATGCGAATCTACTTATACGCGAGTATAAACGGTAAAATTTTGATAAAAATAAGAACATTTTTTATTTGCTTACTTCTTAATTAAACCTACAAAATAAGTGAAATGAAAAAAATAAGAGTCCCGTAAAGGATGCAGAAAGATTACGCGAAAGGGAACACATGCGTTTCTTTGCTTGCACATGGAAATTAGGCCTACGTAATTTTTAAAGTATTGCTGCAATTAACCAAGAAATACATACTGCTGCAATTGAAAGGAAAAAAAAACAAAATGAGGGTACAATTGATTGAGCAAAAAAAGTTCCGGTATTTGTGGAACTCTACTACTCCTGAGATATAAATGAAAAATAGACCTTTTATTACAAGAAATTTTTTCCAATGCAATTACCAATTGATTCAATAACAATTCGACAAACAAAAATCCCATATTTAAAAGCTAAAAATCAAGTGATCGACTTTTAGACGAATGCCAGATTCGCGAATTTTCCGCAATGTCGATTATATGAACTGTAGCACTCTTTTCTCTAAATAGTGAACAGTGGCGGACTGGCTATGCGGGCATTCGGGCAAATGCCCGGTGGGCCGGTCGCAAAATATCTTTTTTTATTAAGTATACAGCTTTTACAATGTTCATAAAAAAACGTTGACCAAAAGTATGCCGTAAACCGGGCTTCAGAGAGTGCAATGCAGCAATGGGGCAAAATCTCTAGGGTCTGGCCGTTGGGATACAAGGGGGGGGGGGGGGCAGAATTTTTCAGGGCCGGCTGGTCCCTTATAGACAACCTAAACGGCTGCCTGAGGAGAAAAAATGATTGTGTTTTATTTTTAAACTTTGAAAATAAATAAATAAATAAATAAATACATCAGTTTTGCGCTTTAGGCTACCGCCTAAGTCGTCCATATGGACGAGCTCTCGGGGCTGGCTTGAGAAATTCTCAGGGCCGGCTCGTCCATATAGAAAACCTAGGCGGCCGTCTGAACTTTTGAGAGCGGAGAAAGGGATGTTTTAAATTTTGAGCAGTGCAGGAGGAAGAGGCTAAGGCGGCGAGGCGATTGCCTCACGGCGCAACGCCCTAAAGGACGGCAGCTATTAACAGCTAATTAACATATTACGTATTATTGCCCTTCTATGGTGAATAAGAAAAAATAATCTATCTTGTAGACACTTAATATTATTCAAATATATATCTACATACTTACTGACAATATTTTTAAACCCTGCAAGCTACAAAATACGGCCCTGAGAATTTCTCAACACAGGTGATGCAAATTCTCAGGGGTTTCCCCAGAGAATTTCTCTCCGGCCTTGTCTCATCCGATTGTCTCACTGCGCAACTCCCTAAAGTACAGCGGCTGTTAATAGCTAATTTATATACAGTATGGGACCTCAAAATCGGAACTCTGGGGGCCGCCATCTTTCCAGATTTCGGAATTTTCCGGATTTTGGGTTCTCATTCAAAAAAAGTAGTAAGTAGCATCAGAGCTCATATAATTTGCTCTGGAAGTTTTTATTAGCATTTTGCTCATTTATAGTATTTTTGGTCACTGGCGTAGATAAGGGGGGGGGGGGGGACAAATTTTGACTTAGATACTTAGAGACTTAGAGGGATCCCACCGAAATGTTGGTGTCCGAAAACTGTTTTTGAGACCTTAACTCTCTTTACGCTTTATACTATTCTAAAAATATGTTTTTTTAATAACAATTGAATAGAGTGAACACTGCCAAAAAAAAAAAAAAGCGCGATAAAATGCAAAAAAAGGCAATTTTGTGACTTTTGGGTTATAGGGTCGTACTAGGTCGCACCTAGTGTTTCAAGTTTGTCGCAGAAAAAAAGAGCCGGAAATGCGCGGCAAATTGCGCGAAATTTTCGTGAGAATACAAATATAATGTAATAAAAACTAGAATATCTGCAATTAAATTAATTTTCTTAAATAAAAAAGGAATAGTTTCATTTCTTACAATTTTATGCAATATTTAGGTATTTAATTAAATGTACAGAATTTTGGTACGAAATATTGTACATAATTAAATTATTTTCTTTAATGTTTCGTCGTTATTACTTAACACGTTTTTATATGTAGAAAAGGACCGTTCAGCATCTGCGCTATTCGTCGGAACCGACAAACATCGGATTGCCACTTTGGACAGGTTGGGAAAACTTTCTCTTTTGAATTTCCAGAATTGAATTGCCCTCCTTCAACATGTAACTCATTGGGGGAGGAGGGTATCATAGAGTTATTGTTAACAATGGAACAACGATCAACTTCGTTAAAAACATTTAAATATTTGTATTGATTTGGATCAAAGACTTCCTTTAAACTTGAGTGGAATTAGGTATAACTAGTTTTATAGTTATTTTTCTATTGATGAATTCTTCTAAAAGTTTGGTACACCTGTTATACATTTTAAAACTTCAGAACAGTATAAATAGCAGTTAAAGTGTAAGTAAAAAACAAAATAAGTCTCAAATTTTAAACAATTTGCGCACAAATCGTGGTATTTTTTGAAAAATCGCAGATTTTAGGAAAGAGCTTTAAAAATCGAGGGAATTCACGGAGTAACAAACTTGCACACCTAACCGTACCACTTTCCTAGCGGTTTCTCCTCTAAATAACTCGCAAGCCCGGACCCGAAATAATTTTATATAGTACATCGATACATCGATTAAATGTAGGCTTTTTGTTGCTATCGCTATTGGTTCTGCTGATTTTCTTTTAATTTTAAGAAAAGAATACATATATTTTTAAACTATCATGAAATGCTTCAGTTGAGATTAAATTCTGGTGAGCTAAAATGCATGAAAAATGTTGGAAAATCTTTGGTTTGGCAGCATTTTCGGAAAGGTTTTGATTCGCAGTCGAATTTAAAACTAAAATACATTCAGGGCAACTCTTGCAGTTATGAAACCTACTAATATTAGATATGGGTCTCTAGTCTGGAGAAAATTGAAAATGAAAGTGGACAGCAAGACTAGCAAAAAAACATTATTAGAATAAAAAAACGGAAGCTGGAAATAGCTTTCAAATGCCAGCAATCCGAACTTTTAACAATAAATTTATCTAAACTAGAATCTTTCCCATGACTGTTCACAATGTAACAATTTTTTGACTTTTCCTTTTATGAACCTTTTATGACTTCTTCCTTTTAAAAAGGTGCTTTCAAGCACCACAGGGGATTGCGTTAATTGCTCTCTACTGTCAACTTAAGCCCAATCACTACTGACCATTCAATAATAACGCCTCAGCTGCATATACAGAAACAGATGCGCAGAACACGAAGAGGGGAGATAGTGGGAGATAAAATGATCGAGTTTCTTTGTCAATCTCTCCTCTCCCCTAACAAATGGTACTGCAGCCATAAAAGGCTATTTTCTCACGTTCTTTAAGCATAAACTATTCTAATTTAAATGGTTTTTTTCCCCAATGGTCGTTCACTTTGCCTGTAGGTTGTTGCATGAATATTTTACCATGAGCTCGAGCCCACCCACTTTCTCTCGTGAAAGCTGTATCCACCACCTCCACCCCTTATGCATCTGTGAGTCGGTCTGTCCTGTGCAATTTTTTTTTTCCAGAATTCCAACCCAATATATTTAGGGAAGTGCATTGAATGAGAGGCAATATTGAAGCGATCATAAGCCTATTACAAGCTTTTTTTAATTCGAAAGAGAAAGTTGATGATGATTGTTATAAAAAGAGAAAGTTGATGTCCTCTGAAGAAGTACAATCTGCTGAATCAGAATTAGTTTCACTAGACACTTCCTGAAGGTAATTTTATTTTTGCCGCTTTTAGTACTAATGCATTATTTAACAAGAAGTTCCGTCCAAAACTACACACACCTTTCCGTTAAAAACCAACTTCAAACTTATAATCCAGCTATCGCTCTTTCTCATTTAGCTTTAGTTCTAATTACTTCAAATACCTTTTTCAACGTTTAATACATATTCATTCTTTCATTTATTCAGTCATTCATTTACTCCATTCATGTATTTATTCACTCATTTATTCATTCAAAAATATATTTAGAAATCCCGATGAAAAAATTTCATATGAAAATAGGCTCCCTTAGTTCCAATTGAACTTCGTATTTGTACATGTGCTACGTCATAAAATCTTTCCGATGAAGTTTGTTCCAAGCAAATCCGTCTGTTAGATCATGTTTTATATAAGATTGAAAATGCCCCAATGGGGTTATGTTTTTTTTTTGAACTGTTCGAAAATGAATGTTGTTCAAATCAAAAAATCTTTCACGCTGAGAGATTCTTCCAGTAAGCATCTTCATAGGAGCTTGGATCCTACGCCCATAGTTCACATAATTTTCCCATAGGCGTTAATGTTGAAATTTTTTGAACTATTCAAAATTAAGCGAAAAAATGTGCAAATCAAAAAGTCAAATGTAGAAATGAGATGCCCACGTCGATATCTTTCGATTCAAAAATAAAATATTTCGAATTGGACAAATCCTTCAAAAGTTTTTTTTTTTTGGGGGGGGGGGGGGCAGACAGACCGACAGACACACATTTTCTCCTTCTCAAAAGCTTACTTTCAAATTTTTCATTTTTCAGTCTTTATTTAATTACTTCACTTATTTTAACTTTTTCTTTATTTTTAACGATATTTTCACGCTACATTTAACTGTCTTTCGTGCTTTATTAATTTTGTTTAAAACTTTGACGGGAAAGTAGGCTAAAAATGATAATGGGAAAAAAGTTATCAGTTGAGCTTAAAAATAGTTCTATGTTCTATGAGACGAAAAATTTTATTCCTGTAAATTCGTTAAGTTTGGTAAGTTTTATTTTTATTTATTTATTTATTTATTTATTTATTTTTTGTTAAATATGCAATAAAACAATAATACCTTTAACTTTCTATATTAGCAATTTTTTAAAACATTTGGATTAAACAGTTTTATTCCTTCCATTGTATTCACTTAGACTGGAGATTCAGAAATTGTCTTGTTCGTTAAATCACCTTCCTTCCAGAGACACGTAAACTTGATCAGTGTTTAATTTTTAACATAACACTGTATTTTTCTCTTGTATTTTCCCCCAAAACAGCTTCAGTTCTAGTTAAATTCTGTCTGAAGCGAAAATTATATAAAAACGTAAATCAGATTGTTTTTAAGTTGATAAATATGTTTTTTCCCTTCAATTTTCACATTAAAATGAGTCAAGTTGGAAACTCCATTTATAATAATTTTTTTTCATCATCAATTCGACCAATTGTTTTCGTAAAATTAACTGCGAGAAATCGACCTTCCTCCAGAAGACCCCCCCCCCCCCCCTGAAATTGGGTTCCAGCTACGCCACTGTTTTTGGTTATCGTATACACTCGCCTATAAGTCATGAAGTTATCACAAAAAAAAACGAAGTTGGAGTGGGCTTACATTCGAAGGCAAAACATCGAAAAACCTAGACTTTTCCCAATATTGTTTTAATCTCTTAACAATAAAAGAAAAGAATTCCGGTAATTTCTGATATAATTTTATGTTCTCTAGTTACTTAATTGCAGTAAAAGATCAGACGATCGGGAAAATGCGAGAAGCGCCGAATTTCAATTTCGCGAATGTTCTGTATCGCGAGAAAATTATAGTTTATTTAAAAAAAATAAATGTAATAGAACAACAAGAAATAAAAAAAGCAAAATATAATGATATTAACTTACAATTAAAGCAACAATTAATACCACTCTAATTCTAATCGCAAAAACGCACTCTTTTCAGAGAATCAAGAAATAACTTTTTTAGAAATTGCACATTTCCGATCTTAAACATGTTCATTGCATTTTATTTTTTTTCTTTTTAAAATGACATACTTCCAAAAAAAAAAAAAGAAGCACGGAGCAAAATATTTCCTGATATTTTTGAAGAAGTTCCAAATTTTGGGTCTTTTGGGATTCCGAATTTGGGGTCCTATACAGCAGGGCCGTATCCAGAGGGGGGGGCGCCCCCCCCCCCCCCGAGATCCCGAAAATTTTCGCAATGTAGCATATATTCCTCGCTGAAACTGTCCTCAACGTTAAGTGTTTCAAAGTCAAGGCCCCACCCCCCCCCCCCCGAAAAAAATTTCTGGCTACGGCCTTGCTATACAGTATTACGTATCATTACACTTCCATGCTGAATAAGAAAAATAACTGTCGCGTGAACATTTAATATTTTAATACATATCGACAAATTTACTGATAATATTTTTAGTTCCAGTAATCTACAAAATACCTGCCCTTCCAAGGGCCGGTCTGTTTGAAATATACCCGGGCCGAATTTTCTTCCCAGTCCGCCCCTGATAGTGAATGTAATAAGGCAAATTAAATAGGAAAATTTTGTTTATTATTTTAATTCAAAATAAAAGCTCAGCAAAAATCGTAATCGCGAAAACGAAACCTTTTCATACCAGCAGATTTTTAAAAAACTCATATTTGACACCGAATTGCTCACCTGTTTACCTTTACCTAAGGCACGACAGCGCCGTTTTCCCACCTTCTCTTCATATAAAAAAAGCTGAAAGAAAAATGCGGGTCAAAGACCAGCAAAAAATAATTTTGCGTATCGATTTTTTATATATTTTACTAGATTATTTTTTCTCCCGCGATGAAAATCACGCGTCCCGGGGGATGCGTAATAATTTTTTTTTCGTATCCCCATCTCTGATTTTTGCGTATTTGACGCGCTATAGCGCGTCCGCGGCATCGCTGCTTACGTCCACTTTTCTTGCTTTTTTTCACAAGACACATGATTTTCTTTGATGTTTTCTTCCTTTTATGTGAATTAATAAATGCTTCGGTTCTAATTATCACTAGTAATCGGCATCGGCGAAAATATGGAGTAAATTAAAAACAATTTTTAAAAAACTGCCGATATCGGTAATTCTTAAAATTTTGAAAATACCGAATTTTTGGTATTACAATGCGGAAAAACACCGGAGTTCTGCTGGTGTATAACAGGAATTCAATCACCTGTGGTTCATTGTTTTATAATTTCGATAACAATGCAAGTTGAGGAGTTTGTGCTCGCATTCAATTTTTCGATCGAGATTTTTTTAAAGGGTTCGTTTTTTCAAACGCGATTTGTGTTGATTGTTTGCTTTCGTTCCTTCTTTCTAATTTCAATAACAATTCAAGTTCGGGGCCGAATATTCAGTATTTTTTAAAGCCAAAATTTTAATTTTTTTTAAAACCAATAATTTGCGAGACGGAAAGTTCCGTTTGGATCATCGTAAAAAGACGGATTTCCGTCTCTAGGACGGAAGAGTGGCAGCTCTGAATATATATATTTGGTTTAAACCATGTGTTTTTAAAACCATTTGGTTTAAACCGCGTTTTTTTTAAAACCATTTGGTTTAAACCAAGTGTATTTTTTAAACCATTTGGTAAAAACCAGGGCAGCAAAAGCCTTTTTTTTTAAAAAAAAAAAAAAAAGGCCAGACCGGCCGGGTTTTATTAAAAAAAGCCGGTCTTTATTGGCCTTTTTCAGTTAGACACAATACTATTTACTATTTGTATCTATCAGGGGCGTAGCGTAGGACGCTCGTACGCCGGGCGTCCCCTAAAAATCGGGAGTACAGCAAAACCCCGCAAATCCGAACTAATTGGGGCTGTAGTCTGTTCGGATCAGCAGAAAACTATTCATACCACAATAAACGAACCCTCGTTACGGTATAGGTAGTGTTCGGCAGTAGTTAACTACTAGTTGTAACTACTTTTGTTTTGAACTAGTTAACTAGTACTTAACTACTAGTTGTAACTACTTTTGTTTTGAACTAGTTAACTACTAGTTAAACTACTTTTTTCCCAACTACGAGTTACAACTACTTCAAAAAAAGAATTTTAATCTATTTTTTGAAAAAAGAAAGAAAACTATTTTTTAAATATTAAATTATTTAAATTTTTAGCTTATGAATATTACTCAAACAAACGTATTTTTATCTGATGTTATAGAATGAAAAAGTACTCATAAAAAACCATAACATTTATTGCAGTACTTACGCAAATTAGAAAAAGCTTTCTAATATAATAGTCAATAAACAGCGCCCGCACCAGCACATGCACAATGAAGTTTTATTTGAAGACCAAATCTTCATTATGGGGAAGCTTTACCACTACTCTAGTACCATGCATGCGTTAGGGATACCATAAAACACAAACAGAAAGAAAAAATACTGATTTTTATGATTTATTTAGAAAAAAACTGATTTATATCATTTTCCTTTTTTAGACAAAATATTGATTTTCATGATTAAAAAAAAACTATTTATATCAGCTTCTTCCAAACTATTAAAATATAAACATTTTTTTATTATAAATTTTAATATATTCTGGGTTCAAGTAATTCATTACAGTTTTAACTCACTATACGGTAGCCTTAATGCATCTGGTCCTCTAGGGAAAAGTGGAATAGCTTCGTTAAGGTATCAAAGAATGACGTTTTATCAGAGAACATTAAGTTTTTGGAAATGACTACAGCAAAAGCATCAGGGCGATTCTTTCATTACGTGTGTTACATTTACACGGCATTTTTCAACTTTAATGTGCTTTCTAACAAACTTGTTGGATATTTTTTAGGTTTTTTAATTTTGGCTAATAAAAGTACATATGTTATAAGTATGCAAAAAAAAAAAAATGCGAAGATATATATTGTTTTGCTGTTTGTTAAAAAAAGTTCTGAAATTTGGTTACGTGTGTTACCCTTTATAATCCAACATATTCAAAACATTGAATATACAAATTTATTTCTGTGATGTATGTGCGAGTAGGATTAAACAAAATTTTTTTTATGGAATGATAGTTTATCAAATATGTTTTTAGTAATTTTTTAGAAATTTTATTCTTTTAAGAAATATTTTAAAATTGGAGAAATAGGCTCGTTACGTGTGTTACCAGAACGTTACGTGTGTTACACCTTCTGAATTTTTCAAGAAAAAAATCCCAAATGTTTCACTAAAAGACACAGTTATTTGTAATTAACATAAAAAAGTAATTTATTTTAACATATGAAGCAGCTCACAGTTGGAAGGAAAAATTTACCCCTGCTTTTCTTTGGTTTAGAGAGTAAAACAGAGTGAATTGTTGAGACACCTACTTTGTCAAATGTTGTAAATCAACATTCTCTGGAAACTCAAAATATGTATTTTCCTGTAAATATTGTATTTTCAGGTGTCCATTTGCAGTTTTATGTCCATAATGTATCGAAGATAGAACACTTCCCGTTCAGCAATGGTTTATAACTTGACCATTACATAACAGTTGTTATAATCTGAAATATATTTTAGTAGAGCACCAATGACTGTTATTTAGAGCTTCAATATTAGTTGGCCGAAAATCTAGAATATCAAGTGGAAATTCTAACAAAAATGGAATGTTTGTGGACCACAGTTTTGCAACCGGATCAGGAGATACCTGTATCACATGCATACATTTTATGCCGTGGATACCACTTACATTTTCCCATGGATTGAATGTTTTAATAAATTCAGTGATTTTATCATCACTTATATGCAAAATAGTTGTAGCAGGCATTAATTGATTGGCTAATTTTACTAACGCTTCTGAACTTTGTACAACAATGCTGCTATTGCCTTAACATTAGCACTTAGCTTCCAACTAATGATTTGGCTCTGCTAATGCAAGTAAACAAAGTTTACGCAACTGAACAATTGAACAAAAAATGTATGTACGAACCATTGCGTATTTTATTCAAATTTTACCCTAAGAATTATAATCATTGATTTTCTAGAATAAGAAATTTCTTTAAGTCATATGAATGAAAATGGGTGTTGAGTTAGTTCTATAACTATTTAAGCAACCAAATTTTTAAATTTCAATAAGTTCTAAATAAATTATCATTTGATTGCATTTTGAATATTTTTATAATAAACTGTGATATTATACATCGGTAAAACGCACGCAATTTAACACAAGTAATATTTCGTTATGTGAGTTACCTTTGATTAAATTAATTATTGAAAAAAAAATTAATGGTGATTAAAAATTTTAAAGTTTTCCCCTGAAATATACTCGTTATCTTGTTTTATAAAATAAAGTTTTAAAAATATATATATTTTATTAAGCGTATTATAACAAAAAATGTATAATTTTGTTACGTGTGTTACACAGTAATTATCTTGCCTTCATTAAGCAACTTTTAATAAGAAAAAACTGTAAGTAGGGAAAATTTCAAAATTTTATATAAAATATAAAATGTTTATACAGTGATATATCGTAGTAATAATTATTTAATGATACTTTATATTCTCTGATGCCCATGAAAAAACACATTAGCAAAAAATGCAATAAATGAAAAATATCAGTATGTTCCACTTATTTTTACAATTTTAAGAAATATTGTTTAATATTTTTAAAAAAATATCACCATTTTTGGAAAATACACATTTTCTAGATTTCAAATATGTTTCATTTTTAATATTGCGACAACTTTGAATTTTGAGTCACATAGGACCACTTTCTGTGGAATGACCCATCAACAGCACCTTGGAAAAATTGTTTATTTTATTATTTTTTCTACATTTGGAATAGTGCACTCAAAATTAAGAAACAGATTGGGGGTTGATAAAGCATCAAAACTGCTATTCTTGATGAAACATCTAAATAGTAAAAATGATTAAAATGTAGTAAACATTTTATGTGATATTTGCCATCCCGCTTTATATATTCAGAAACATAAGCTTTCTCTTCTGTTTCTTGTTGTTATCTGCTTATTAAGCACACATATTTCAAATGCTATAATTAATTAATAATTAATTTTGAACTAGTAATAAATAATTATTTCAACAGAAATATCCTAAAGTTCTTTGAAGACATAAATAATTAACTGATTTTGTTACTGTATTTGTGTGCACATACATATTTTGCTTTAAAAAATAAAAAAAAATCTGATTTAAATTTAAAAAATCCTATTTTTTAAATTAAAAAAAAATTAAATCACCAACCCTGCCTTCAACACAATTTGAAAGCATATAATCAAAATTTTAAAGCATGTGCATTATAAAGATATTTTGTTAATGGATGGGTGTTGGGCAGAGGGAGAATTTTAAATTGATATTAAGGGTAAACCCCTTTATTTTACAACTGCCGAAAAATGGCTATTTCTTAAAAACATAAATTATTGACTTTATTAAACAAATACATATTAAAATCAAAGTTTAAATTTAGAGAAAAAGATTTTGCCTTTATTCATATTCTCTTTATATACTAATTGTTCAGTGTTATTTGGAAATATTCAATCTTTGAATGTTTTACAGGAATTTCTTTAAAATTGTTTTAATGATTAAAAATAATATTGAGTTGAATTATTAGAATTAAATATTTAAAAACAAGCTTAAAAATGGAAATTCAAATGAATTATATTTTAAAGTAGTTAACTAGTAGTCAACTACTTTTGGAGAAGTTAACTACTAGTTACAACTAGTCTCAAAAATAAGTAGTTAACTACTAGTTGCAACAAGTTTTGTTTAGAATAGTTAGTAGTTGGAAGTTAACTACTTTTTGACGAGTAATTGCCAAACACTAGGTATAGGACTTAACCCTTATTCTCATAAAGTAGCATATATGCTCCCTGGGGATTCCCTACTTTCTATTTGGTAAGTAACGTCAGCACGTAGTTGCATTGTTATTTGCTAGCCCTTATCCTCATAAAGTAGGATAATGCTACTTTACGAGAATAAGGGTTAACATTGAGCAAGGCAGGTTAGTTTGGCTCGCCACTAGCGACCTTCCAGGTGGAAGTTTGACGCTCTAACCACTAGGCTACCACTGCCTTGCGATTTATACTTTTCTCCACTAGACCTCTACCTGTTAGGGGACGCCTTAGGATTGCTTGTGTACGGGGCGAGGTCCTGGATTTTACATGCACGTATCCCCAAGTGGACATGGTGGGTCTTCAGCGGGTATCGAACACGCGACCTTCCAGGTGGAAGTCCGATGCTCTAACCACTAGGCTACCACACCTTAGATGTGACTTATACTGATGCTGCTTCTGCTCTTGAATTGCATTGCGCTTCATAGAACAACACGCAGCAGCCACGTCAAACGGATGTTATGTTTATGCGACGCTGGCGCGCAATTGCCTCCGCTGGAAGGTTTTCGTCAGTTCGACAATTGACGATAACCGACTTCAAGTGAAATTGATATTTTGTGAGTTTAAATTATAGTAATTGTTTTATAAATTTAATCTATATAAATAAAAATGTAAGTGCTTGTTTCTTCATAACTGCAAATCTTTGAAAGTACTTTACCGATTGCTTTGAAATTTTGGCAATAGACAGAATGATTCAAGAGGAAGGTTATAGCCCCGTTAGAAAAAAAATCCGACAGGTAGTTCTTTTTTTTATTCCAATTTTATGCAAATTTCTACATAAATTCCCCAATAACGGGGTGAAAAAATTCTTGCACATATTAATATAATATATCTATTGAAAGCACTGATTTTCCTGCACAAGATGGAATTTGTTCGAAGCTTCCGAGTCTGAGAACGCCAGTTATAAGTTCTTTAGTTCGATTTCTTAAGGCTTACCTTGATCCAAAAATAATAATTAGCAGTTTCCTCAACTCTGGGTGAATAGTGTTGGCTTAATCGATATAAATAAAAATAAAAGTCTTCATTTGTTCATCCCCTCATATCTCCGAAAGTACTTCACCGATTGCATTGAAATTCTGCCAGAGCATTGCATTCAAATACGTGCATGTTTTATATATCACTTTTAATTAATTTTAATTTTATTATCTCGTTTTTTAATGTTTTATTAAGGAGAATGAGCCACTTCAACGTGTGGTAGGGTATAACTATTTTCATTTTTATTTAATAATTTTGTGTTTTTCTGTTTGTATTGAAGGTATTTTTACACTCGAAGATTAAGGACAACTTTAAAACAAAGATTACTTATTTTGAAATTTGAATGGCAACAGTTTAATTTAAGATTTTAAAATCAAAATGAAAATAGCTGCGTTTTCCTGTTTGTATTGAAGTACTTTGTTAGTATTTTTGCACTTCATGATCAAGGGAACTTTAAAACAAACTGTTTATTTTGAATGGCAATTTTTTAATTTAGAACTTTTGTGTTTGTGTTTTTTCTGTTTAGATAAAGGCTTATGTTGGCATATTCAATGTGTCGAGCCAGACAATATCAAAATTTTCACAGACAATGGAACAACAAAAAAAAAAAAATTGTGAAAAAAACATAAAGCTCAAGACCAATCAATCAAATTCAGCAGTTTAGATCAAACACTGGATTGCTTCTCTCGTGGACAATTATATATTGCGTGTTCTAGAAGGAGTAAACCAGACTATCTATATTTTCAGACAATGAAAAACAAGCATTGTGAAATAAAACATATTAGAAATATGTGATTTCTCTTGTTTTTCCATCGAACCAGACGGAGCCACAGCAACGCGTGGCCGGGTACATCTAGTAAGTAATAATTTTTAATTGTTTAGTAGTGAAAAAATTAATAAGTTTCTCTTTTTTGCATGTGTTTTTCAAATTGAAAATTGTTTTAAAAAAAAACTCGCTCGATTTACGGGGTTTTACTGTACTTATCTTTAAGTAGGAAAGTATATTAAAACTAACTTCCTTTAGAAAATTTAAATATTTTTCTTAACAAAATCGCAATGGAAATATCATTTGCGTTCATTTTCCCATAAAAGCAAACGCACTCACTCCAAAGCGTCGAGCACTTAGGGGGAAAATAACTTTTAACAGCGACGGGAGGTGGACGATTATCTCGCTCAGCATATTAAAAAGCAGGGGAAGAGAGGAGGGAGTGGGAGAGAGAAGGGACTGCGCATCAGGGTTCGTGATTTTTTTATTTTTTTTTTAAATCAAAAAAAAAAAAAATCGGTTTTTTTTATTTAAATCAGATTTTTTTTATTTTTTTAAAAAGACCTTAAATATTTTGAATATTTATTATATCACATTCATAGAAACAATATGGCATGTTAATAAATATGCAAACACACACTTTAAGCTATTTTCACAACAATAAATATTTTTTAATAATAATAATAATGATAAACAAATTTTTTTATGAATGCATGACTCGAATGAAACTTAACCCTACCAGGAATAATAGTACACTCATAAATACAGAGAAAATGAGCAATTTAATCTGAATTATTTTGCTGTTGAAAGCTGTAAAAAGTAACAATAGTGTGTACTTAATTTTTACATTGAGTGTACGTTAATCATTTTTCTATGTTATAAATGAAAAAGCCTGAAATAATTTTACCCATTTAGTAAAATCATAATATGCTCACACCAATACTAAAAGCTGAAACTTTTTGTTTTAATCAAGTATCTTTATTGAAAACTTTTATGATAAAAAATATTATGGAAGGGAAAAAAACCTTAAGCTGTTAGGGGACATGGGTGAAACTTTAAGGATACATATTCTAAATTCTAACAATTGTTGTTTTAAACACTATCATTCTGAATTATTTATTGTGTGACATTTATTAAATTGATCTAATATACTATTTTTAAGATAAAAAACTCAATGGTTCATGATTATTATGAATTGTAACTTGAATGATTGAATGAATTATTCTTTGCTGTTAAGATGCTTGAAGAATATTGTAAAATTTAAAAAATAGTAATTAATTCTAACCTTATGAAATATGTTATGCACACAGATAGATGGGCCTAGGAAGTTTTATTTGGTTGTAGTTGCAACATGTTTCCTTTTTACAACACTTTCTAACATTGTAAAATCAATGATTTTTTTTAAAAAAAAATCACTTGATTTAAATCAATGATTTTTTATAAAAAATCACTTGATTTAAATCACGATTTAAATCATGATTTAAATCAAGCTGATTTAAATCAACAAACCCTGCTGCGCATGCTCCTTTTAGGGAAACCTGTTCATTTCCTGTGCTTTGGCCGACGCTGGCGTACGGACCCTCAAAGTTGGGAATCTTTTTCCAAACGCCGGCCTCTTTCCAAAAGACGAAGAAGCCTGGAATCCCGAGAGTTTCAAATAAAAAGGTGTCAAATAGTTTTCTCTTGTGTTCGCTGTTATAATTACTTTGGAAAAAATAGAATTCCATGAGAAATGACTGCCTAAGTAATTTTAGCACACTGGCCATTGAAAAGTCTGAGGGAACTTTCCAGTGACCCTGTATTTATTGAAAGACGCATCGCTTGTCTTCGCTGAAAAGAAAAGCGAAGAATAGAATTAATGTATAATGTGGTTTAAAAAGCCTACTCTTCATTTTTTTTAAATGTAATAACATGAGAATAATGTAAAATAAAGGGTAAGCATATATTTTCCTTTACATATTTTTTTAATCTGATATTTTTTCTGCTTTTACGAACATTCGATTTTGACAAGCTATGCGACAACTATTGACAAGTGATTGAGTTGATCCCTTCATATTCGTTACAATTAAATTTGTCTATATAATGCAATGTTCAGAATAAAAGATTACGGTAATTTCGGCTAGATTACTTCAGCGACCCCTCGTACAAAACATACGCTACGCCACTGGTATCTATACTATGGATTTTTGTTGCTACTGTTGATTTGTGTAAAATGAAGCTCAAATCTTTCTTTTAATGGAGTTTATTTAAAATTAGATTCATAATTATTTTGTTACACAACCTTAATGCACTGTTACAATACTGATTACCATTTTCGTGTTTGTATGCTTAATTTCATGAGACCCTCTCATTAAACTCTTGCCAAATATTATAGCTATACAGAATCTTTTTTAACACAAAAGGAGAAGGAAACTAAATCCAGGTTGGGAGAGAAATCAAACTCTGTTTCTTCTACAGTCGAGCACAATACCTTATCATAATAAATATGAGAAGCTATCCTATTACAGATTCAAGTACATACTTCTCACTTAAAATTGATATTTTAATGTTAAGAATTTAATTACTTAAAAATAATTCAGAATACTGAAACTTGCAATAAAAAACTATGTTCATTAATTTTTTTTATCATATATTTTACACTACAAACAAAAAAGTCTTTTGTTCAAGGCGAGAAGAGTAAGAAAAACGGTGATTTGAAGTATCTTCTTTCCTTTAACAAATAACTACTTACATAATCCAAATTAACTAATCTAGTATATACCTACAGCACTACTCATGGCAAAAATTTAAAAGAAGTCGTCTGTGGTGAGTAGTTGGCTTGCTTTTATATAAGGAATTTTTTTCATATACATAACATTAAAATTTTTAAATATGAATAACATTCTAGTACAATTTAGTGTTGACCAGCTGGTCTACTTCAAGATGGGCATCTTTTATTTTATGCAATTTATTTGACAAATTGCTTTTATTTTTATTTAGATCAGAGAACTAGTAAGTGTTCTGAAAAAAGTAAAAAAAAAAAAATCAAGGTGCTTTAAAATATACAAAAGATTATTAGTTAAAGACTAATGTAAAGTATTGGTAATATTTAGTTCATATAGTAGTGTTAAGTGAACTTTTGGATTCTTAGTAAAAATCTTTGAAAATAAATTGTTTAAATTGTATTGAATCTAAATAAATTTCTAATACGGAGCACTTTCTCTTCGCTATTTCTGTAATGTATTACTGTATTAAATAATTTTCATTCTTATTTCAAGTATTTTGCTATTACAGTAATAATTTAATTGTATAAATGATAGAAATATAATTTTTATTTATTGAAAAAAAAATTATAAAATTTTTTAAAAATAAAATCCAGCTTTTATTTTAAAAAAGCCGGCCTTTTTAAAGCGATTTAAACCAAAAAAAGCCGGGCGGCTTTTTTTGGCCCGGCAGCCCTGGTTAAAACCATGGTTTAAATCAACCAACCCTGCTTAGAATATATCATGAATATTTAGATAGCATACATTATTGGGGTTTTTGAAAATAAAAATATATTCCAGTCATATGTACTAAATTTTAATAGATCTTTTAAAAATAGGTATGTAAAAAAACCCATAAAATAAAAATATTAACTTTTATAACTTTTTAAAATTCTTCATAAAAGTTTTGAGCACGGCAAAAGATCCACTAAGCAATAGTATAGTTCTTTCATTTGAATTAAATAAGCAGTAAAATAATGCTTATGCTTATACCATAAAACCAGTCCGTTCTATTCCACTTGTGGGTGAAATTTTTAGTTTTATTACATTCAAAACAATAGAGAAAATACATTCATTTTAAATAGTTTTGGATTCTTAACAAACAGAATTAAATCATACATCATAGATTGTGTGTAATTGGTGTTTGACTTTGTAAATAATTTTTAATTTGACAAATACTTTCTATTACAACAATTTTCCAGAAATGTCGATTTTCGGCGGCCGAATATTCTGTATTTGGCTTGAAGATATTGGCTGAAGATTCGGCTTCGGCCTAGATGAAGTGGCCAAATATTCGGTATTCGACCAAATCACTATTCGTTACTTCCTTATTATAGGGTATCAGACACGCCAGAACTAAAGGCACGTTCCGATAAGCTAGAAAACTCAGGCGAAAATATCCGACAGTAAGGTCAACGGCCCGGTAGTGGACACAGTTAAGAAAATTTCCATACTCTTTTACGTGGCAAAATTTTTTCAAGGGATTTACATCAATATTTTCATATTTAGCTTCATCGCCAACTATTTCTCTAAAAATTAATGACCTATAAAATGTCATTTGATGAAAAATTTGGATTTTTACGACAAATTTACTAAATGCTTCATTTGAAAAAAAAAAAAAAAAAAAAAAAAAAAAAAAAAAAAAAAAAAAAAAAAAAAAAAAAAAAAAAAAAAAAAAAAAAAAAAAAAAAAAAAAAAAAAAAAAAAAAAAAAAAAAAAAAAAAAAAAAAAAAAAAAAAAAAAAAAAAAAAAAAAAAAAAAAAAAAAAAAAAAAAAAAAAAAAAAAAAAAAAAAAAAAAAAAAAAAAAAAAAAAAAAAAAAAAAAAAAAAAAAAAAAAAAAAAAAAAAAAAAAAAAAAAAAAAAAAAAAAAAAAAAAAAAAAAAAAAAAAAAAAAAAAAAAAAAAAAAAAAAAAAAAAAAAAAAAAAAAAAAAAAAAAAAAAAAAAAAAAAAAAAAAAAAAAAAAAAAAAAAAAAAAAAAAAAAAAAAAAAAAAAAAAAAAAAAAAAAAAAAAAAAAAAAAAAAAAAAAAAAAAAAAAAAAAAAAAAAAAAAAAAAAAGAAAGAAAAAAATTAACATTTAATTAAAACTAACTATCTACATTGAATTATTTACATTGAATTAAAACTAAAGGGAACATTAGCACTATGCGAGTGCTTCAAAATGCACAACCCGCTCCGGGCAGTTCTGATGAGCATCTGGTTAGTAACGTTTCTATTTTTTTTATGCCTTGACGTCACGCCGTCTGGTGAGGCAGTTGGCGCAATCTGCAACAAGCGGTTTCCAAAGGGAACCATTGTTGGATTTATGCAATAAAAAAGAAATAAAGAATTATGAACAAATGTATATGATTTTTTTTAAAAATCAAATTCATACTTCAACTTACTGTTTGATTGCATTTTGACAAAGTTTTAATGAACAATCTCATATTCTAAATCAAAAGTATTTTCAAATTATTTCTGTCATCAATTCCTTTAAAATATGCTACACACAATAATTTTTTTAAATTAGTTGGAGGTGATTTAAATTTTTTCAGAAAAATGAACTGATAAAAAAAATCGTACATTTCCCAATATTCCTTATTTTCATTCAAAACAAAAATGTGTGTTTTATTGAAAAACACGCATTTTTATTGAAAAAAAAATACACAAAGTTTTAAAAAAAAATTAACAGTAGTAAAAAAAAGTAAAAAAAAAATACAAAGTTTTTATTGAAAAAAAAAATTATATTGCTTTAATAACAATAATAAATGAGAGCAAACTCCTCTTATCTGGAACGTTAATTTCCTTAGATCGAGAATCAAAAACTATACTCTCACCCCGCAGAAAACGAAAACGGGAATGCGGCTTTAGCAGAGTGACGTCAACTTCACGCCCCCTGGCGTGACGTCACCAATTTGCCCATTTGCAGTGGATGTGAACCAATGTGAACTAGCGTCCACCCACAAGTGACGCCATAAACATTGCTTTCTTGCGGTTGCAGGTAAGTTTCGCAGATACTTCGATGTTTGAATAGAAAAGACGTACAGAAAACCTGGAGGAGAATATGTAGCGAAGTTGGAGTGCTATTCAGTTTATCGTTGGAGCGGACCGTGTACGCGCAGTACGCGAGGTCCACTCAGAAGGAAACAAAGGTAAAATAAGGCCCATCACTTGAATAGAGGGAGTTTGGAAGTACCAATTTATTGTTTCCTAAAGAAATGAAATATATTTATGGATGTGCGTAATGTGTTTCATGTAATGACTAGACGCTACGTTCGCAATCCAGTTCTGATTTTATGTATGTAGACTTCTTGAATTGAATGCGTTTTGTTGTTTTCAATACATAACCTTCCCATCATTTCCCCTCCCCTAAAATGATGCGCCAGGGCACTATGCTAGGGACCCAGCTACAGATGCGTTCCCAAGAAATAATTTTCTTCCAAAGCCGGATTACACTCTCTTTAGCGTGGCAATTCAGTGTTGAGTTTTGTAACATAGAGAGAGCAGGCAACACACAAAGCTGAAAAAATTCAATGCAATTTTTTGCTACCTTTAAAAACAAAAATGTTAATTTTCTATAACATTTCTTTATCATTACGCTACGAGTCCAAATACTACCGAAACCACCCTCCACACAAGGAAAATAGATTTGTAAATCGCAGTGGAATTATTAACATTAATATAGCAGCAGAACATTAAATCTTCGATTAAAAATATTAATATTGGATATCTAGTCACAGATTCAACTACATATAGGCGGGCAGGCCACCCTCGGCGCTGCCCTCGATTTTCAACGTTTCAACATATCCCTGCGCATGATCTGAAACGTACTACTAGATATGTATAGGGGGGGGGGAAGCTTGTATTCAAATAAAAAGGTAGGGAGCGCAGTCCCCCCTGGACTACACCACTGAGTACTTCCCCTCTCACTGAACGTGACAATTAAAAATTAAGTCTCCTAATCAGGCATCATTTACCACAGTCGAAGTCTACGAATTTTCGACACTTGAGTTAAATCCGGCTTCTGTCTTATCGTTTCTATCTTATCCTACCTAATTGTAAGCTTCTCCCACCAGATGGTGTGTTAGCTACTTTTAGTTCCTATATTTATACTTTTAAACATTTTTACTTGAATAGTTGAAACATTACAGTTTAGATCGTTTGAGAACAGAGAAGATATTAGTTCAGTGTTCTAATACCTCTCACACTTACTTTTCTTGAAAAATAGGAATTCACAACAAAGTGCTGAAATATCTATAAAATATTTGACGCACTTATTAATGCTAATACAGTTTTAAAAAAAAAGAAATCACGACACATGAAATGAAATGCAAAACTTCAGCAGAATTTTGCAAATGTATTCGTATATTGTGCGAATTTAGGTAACAAAAGATGCAAATCGAGAAATGTGGGCTTTTCACGTCTCCAAATACTGATTCTATTTTTGGGGACACAGAGCAAAAAAAAAAAAGAGATTTGGGGACTGTCCCCGAAATTTGAGGATTTGTGGTCAACCCTACTTTTTTCCTAATTTTCTCCACTAGCCCCCTGTTAGCCGAGGCCTTAGGATTGCTTGCGCACGGGGCGAGGTTGTGGGATCCACTGATTTCACATGCACGTATCCCCGAGTGCACATGGGTATCGAACGCGCGACCTTCCAGGTGGAAGTCCGACGCTCTAGCCTACCACGGCCTACTCTTTTCATGCTAATACTATTACCGCGAAAATGGAATTTTCTCTGAAACCACTGCTGTTCCAGCCCCGTAGTGAAAAGGCTATCTTTCCGCTAACTGCACGTCTCTTGTGTCAGGTTGGTTATTTGTAGCTTAAATGTTTTGTTATTAGATGTGTTCGCCATTCTAGTGATTCATTTTCTTGCTTATTGAATATAATCTAAGTAATATGTAAAAAAGGCTTTCCATGTACCAGTTGAAAAAAAACTTATAGGGTGACCTGTGGTAATTACCGATCAAATAATAAACTGTGGTAATTCCCGATCAAATAATACAAAAATTTTGTTAAAAAAAAACGTTCGCGGTAGAACTCTTTTTTTTTTTTTTGAAAATTTGATAACTTATGACTATTTCTATGCAATTCCCCCCCCCCCCCCTAAAAATAAAAATAGAATTTGCAGTATTTAGGAATTATTCATCAGTGATTAGGAATTATTCATAGAACGGGGTGATTCTTGATCACTTCTGGAGCAAATTCTGATCACCCAATTTTTTTTTAACGAAAGGCATTTAATAAATACTTAGATGAAAGTAGTTAACAAATAATACATTAAAAAATAAATAAGTAGGCAAACATAATAACAGCTGACAAGTTGATTTATTAAAAAAAATTAAATCTATTTTCTAAAAACC
This sequence comes from Octonoba sinensis, assembly GCA_038502835.1. Lineage (NCBI taxonomy): Eukaryota > Metazoa > Arthropoda > Arachnida > Araneae > Uloboridae > Octonoba > Octonoba sinensis. Next base: position 12,494,633 of record CM076603.1, read on the forward strand.
TTTGCAAAATTTCTTGTAACAGTTATGTTCACTGTTTATGACAGTGTCATACACTGGGAATGGGTTAGCTCATTTAAGGTCACAGGACCTTAGGGATCATTCATAAATGATGTCACGCTTTAAGGGGGGGAGGGGTTCATGAAATTGTGACAAAAAGTGATAAGGGGAGGGGGTAAGAAGAAATGTGACATCCTGCATTATGCAACATAGCGTGACATGCGACAAAGGGGGGAGGGGGGCCAATGAAGTGTGACATATTGTGACAAAGGGTGGGGGGAGGGGAGTGGGTCAAATATATGGGGAAAAAGCGTGACATCTTTATGAACGTGACATCATTTATTTATATAATAAACCATCGTCAGTTGATGTATCGGAAGTTCAAAGAATCTCGCTAGATTTCGCTATTTGGAGTCAACATTTGCTAATGGTTGCCCCGTGAATAAATTTTGGTGTGGCTTTTCACGAGAATGGATTTTTAAATGCTTCCTAAGGATATCTGAACGTGCAAATTTCTTCGAACAAACTTCACAGGAAAATGGTTTTTCTCCAGTATGCATTCTCACGTGGTTTTTCAGGCTTTTAAGTGCAGAAAATGTTTTAGAGCATACTTCGCAGGAGTACGGTTTTTCTCCAGTATGGACTCTCAAGTGGTTTTTAAGGGTTGCAAGTACAGGAAATTTCTTAGAACAAATGTTACAGGAAAATGGTTTTTCACCAGTATGGACTCTCACGTGGTTTTTAAGGGTTGTAAGTGCAGAAAATTTCTTAGAGCAAAATTCACAGGAGTGTGGCTTTTCACCAGTATGGATTTTCAAATGCCTCCTTAGGAGTTCTGCACGTGCAAATTTCTTCGAACAAACATCACAGGAAAATGGTTTTTCTCCTGTATGCATTCTCAAATGTCTCTTCCGATTTTCTGTACAAGAAAATTTCCTAGAGCAAACTTCACAGGAATATGGTTTTTCCCCACTATGAGTTCTCAAATGTCTCTTCAGGTTTTCTGTACAAGAAAATTTCTTAGAGCAAACTTCACAGGAATAGGGTCTTTCACCCCGTGTGCATTCTGAGGTGTTCTTTCATATGTGCTAATTGAGAAAATTTCCGAAAGCAAACTTCACAGGAATACGGTTTATCGCCAGAATGAACCCTCGAGTGTATTTTCAGAAGACGAAGTTGAGAAAAGTCCTTTAAAACACATTTCACAGGAAAATGGCTTTTCCCCAGCATGGATTCTTGAGTGTCTCTTCAGGTTTCCTGCACAAGAAAATTTCTTAGAGCAAATTTCACAGGAATAGTGTCTTTCACCACTATGGATTCGCAAGTGTGCTTTCAACTTTGAAGTACACGAAAATCCTTTCGAGCAAACTTCACAGAAGTATTTTTCACCTGTTTGCACATTCATTCTTTGCCAGCAATTATGAGAAAACAAATTTTTGCAATTATTTTGATTTTTCTAGGTTTGCAGAAGATGCCTTATTTTAATTGACATGAATAGTGTGTTCAGCTTGTTTTAATCCACCCCTCTGTAGTGTTATGTTTGTGATACCAAAAAAAAGAGAATCCTTATTACATAAAGCAGAGCAAAATGTTTTTCGGCCTCTGTAATATCCCATATGGCGTGCCACCTTAGAAGCACAGAAAAATACTTTTGTACAGGATTCACAAGAATTAAAGATTTGACCAAAATGAATTCTTCAGTTCTTTCTCTGCTGCTGTGCAAGGGATAATTCTTTCTAAAGGATTTTCCCGAATGTGATGCATTAGAAACAAATTCCTATTTGTTTCTAGTAAAAGAAGTTTCTTTTGAAATACCGAAGTCACATTTCATGGTAGTTACTGCATTTCTGGTTCGAAAAGAAAACTTTGTCTCTCAACAAAACAATAAAACAAACTTAGGCCAACAGAGCTCTTTATCAACACTGTTTCAGTGTCTCTTCTGTGATTTTGTTTAAGTGATTTACCAAACAAACACATTCAAACTATTAATTTTGCTTGCAATCTGCAGGTCGATCAGATTCTGCTGCAGAGTTTGATCGTCTCCATTAAGGAATTCACAACAGTTCATTTTATCATTTTTAAATTTTAAAAGCAAGAAATTTACTTTCACTGCATTCATCCAAAAACTTGTCATGAAGATGAAAGTCTGTGCGTTAATGTGTTCAAGCATTGAGCTGGACCGCCGCCATCTTGCATAACAAAATATGTGTTTTGATGACTGCTGAAAATAAATGAAAAGAATTAGAAGAAATGAAACAAACAGCTGCTAGAATACAAAGTAAATCTGTGGCAGTTTAAAGAGAGGGAGAGAGATATAAATGGGAATACATATATGAAGCACAACAAATATTAATCGTCAAAAATTACTAACATACACTTGGAGTTTTTCATTTCAATCATTAGGGGAGAGTGTTGTACCTTGGGACACTTTTCACATTTTAATTTTTAACTTCAAAAATTAAAATTAGATTTAAAGTCTGAAGACACTATTTAAATTAAAAATTAGTTTCACTCAGAAAACCAGGAGTTGTTGATTGTAGTATGATGTAAAAAGGAAGGCTGTCACAGAGAAATCACAGCAATGGTCCACAGCTTCTGCGGTGACAACAACATGATTTGCCTCTTCCATCGTCGGTGCGATACCAGCAAGCTCTTAGCGTTAAGAAGGAGCGACGGGTAGGCACAATAGGTAATTGTACGTATTGTCAGTTGCTGGATTCGAGAAAGCTTTTCAAAAGAAATAAGAGTTTCTTGAGCATGGATTTGCATTTATAATCGGTGAGGACTATTACAGAAGAAAATAGCTCGGATATTTTTGTGAGTGCAAGCATCGCATCTGTTCCTTACATTGTGGGAAGACGTCATTGAACAAAACTCATATAAACAGATTTTTATGCCGCAATACATTTCCTGTGTTAATGAACTTTCCATGCAGAGCATCAGAAACTTCTACCGCTAGAGAAATATGTGACAAGATATCATTACAGTACATGCTTTACACCAGCATGCCTTATATGTTTCATCATGTTTACTCTTTCAGAAAATGCTATGGAACAGCATTCACATGAATATGGTTTTTCTCCAATATGGATTCTCATGTCTCCTCAGGGATGAAGATTCAGCAAATGCTTGCAAACAACAATAACAAGAAAAGATGTTTTTCACCAGTTACTTTTCCAGTTTCTACCGAAAAACTTTCAAAGCAGCGTTGAGAGGGGGGGGGGGATCATTGTACTTTTATAACTTATCAGGGGTCGCACCAGATGAAATTTGGACCCTTCACAAAATTCCAATCAATCAAAATGGATCCTTCACAAAATTCCAATCAATCAAAATGGATCCTTCACAAAATTCCAATCAATCAAAATGAACGCTTCACTAAATTCCAATCAATCAAAATGGATCCTTCACAAAATTCCAATCAATCAAAATGGATCCTTTACAAAATTCCAATCAATCAAAAAGTACCCTTCACTAAATTCCAATCAATCAAAAAGGACCCTTAACAAAATTCAAATCAATCAAAACTGACCCATCACAAATTTCAAGCTTCCAAATCATACTCTTTACATCACTTATTATTATAAAAGCGGTACATAGTAACAAAAAATTTTCATCACTATGTGTTTAAATTTTCACAAAATAATTTGATTTTTCACACAAATCTCTGCCAAAATTCAGAAAAAAGGGACCCTGTTAAAAAATGCTGAATCGACCGCTCTTTATCATTTAAAAATAGTGAATTTCAGGATTTGAATAGTAAAGACACCGAAAACAGAAAGCGATGAAAGTGTGAAATGTCTTGTACGTAACACACAAATACTGTGGAATGACCCGAATATACTTTTTACTCTATTAGATAAAGTTTTATACAGCAAGAATACAATAAAGGTAACACAGAGGACATAATATGTCACATTAAGATAAAAAATAGTCACGCACAAAAAATTATGAGGTTGTGTAAAAGGTCATTTATACCAAAATCTTTGCATCATAAAAATATTTATTTTGATAAGGGAGCATTCATAAATGATGTCACCTTTTGAGGGGGAGGATGGTACGTGAAATTTTGACAAAGTGTAAAAGAGGAGGGAAGGGGAGGGGGTACCAAGAAGTGTGACATCATGCTTATGCAACATAGCATGACATGTGACAAAGAGGGGTAGGGGGGTCTGTTGAAGTGTGACATTTTGTGAGGAAGGGAGGGGTCAAATATACAGGAAAAAAGCACAACATCATTTATTACCGGTCCTTAAGGAAGAATGAAAACAATTTTTGAAATGTGGTAATAGGGTGGAGACATTTTTTTACTTTAATGTGCTTACATCTCTAGTGTTGTGATTAATAGGATCAGCCGGGGTAAAATGAGTATACAGTAAAACCAATCACATCCGGACCTCCCCATATCCGGATGGCTCGCGGAACAAATATTTTTGAGTAAGCCAAAGTCAAAGTACTATTTCTTTCGAGCTGTGCGACGAGCGAAAGAATTAGAATTATAATTTATTTATTGCCTGTTAGTGTACATGAAGTATACAAAAGAAGCTCATCAAAATTAATTATTTTTAAGCCACATAATAAATATGGAAGTATCACAATGAACAATTTTATAATTTTAAGAAGATATGAACGGCGCCGTGCCTAGTTCTCTAGCATGTGTGCAATGAGCCACTCCGAAGCATTCAAGTCGTTGGAGGCTATGCTGTGCTACGTTCAAAGTCAAGAAGATACTTGTGCAAGTGACGTGATGCTCCTAAAAATGATGAGAGACATGGCTTCAAAAGAAACGTGTACAGTGAGGAAAGCAGCAGAAAATAACCAACTTTTTCAAAATCTTATGTTATTCTGTGAGTAAAAACTTTGTTTCAATGATGTTCCTTTGTAATTTGAAGAAAATTTTCGTTCGAATACTATAACTGTAATATGTAACTTTTTGTAAAATGTACATAACGTCTGTGTGCTTCAGCATAATCTCAGTCCTGTTTACAGCTACAAATTTTGAAATGGTGTTGATATCCGGATTTTTTCATATCCAGACCGGTCGGTCGCCACATTGATCCGGATGTGGCAGGTTTTACTGTAATTAGGTTTCTTCTGTTTCTATTTTACTAGGGAACATTTTTTGAAAAAGAAAAATTCTGATTAAAATGCTCACATATCTGGGAGCATTCTAACCTGAAAAAAAATTTTTGCCAACAATTTCTATAGGGTCAGCAGCCATTTCGTGTCTTAGAAGATACACCATTGTGTTTTCTGTGAACGATAAACTTCACACTATAAAAAAATTACAGGAATATTTTGATTAATATATTGCTTGAATTTCATAGAAGAAGGATTTTTTTAGCAGGAAACTCAAAAAGTAATTAAATTT